>OY997270.1:194882838-197562005 GCA_963921465.1 Triticum timopheevii | reverse complement strand
TCGTGCTTGCAGTGCTTGTATCGAAGGAAAGCTTCATGAAAAGGCTCACCCTCCATCAACCATCATCTACTCGAAGAGACCCTTGGAGCTCCTTCACATGGATATCTTTGGGCCTCCATCTTTTGATAGTCTTGGAGGTAGAAAGTATTGCTTGGTGATTGTGGATGACTATTCAAGATACACTTGGGTATACTTCTTCAAGAGGAAGAGTGAGACTCAACAAACCATCATCGACTTTGCAAATGAAGCTCAACGTCAACACAATGCAAAGATCTTGACAATAAGAAGTGACAACGGCACCGAGTTCAAGAACTACACCTTGGATGAGTTTCTTAGTGATGAGGGGATCAAGCACCAATATGGTGCTCCATACACCCCTCAACAAAATGGTGTTGCGGAGAGGAAGAACCGGACGTTGATGGATGCGGCTAGGACCATGATGGCGGAGTTCAAGTCTCCATACAACTTTTGGGCCGAAGCCATCAACACCGCATGTCATGCATCCAATCGGCTCTATCTTCACAAAGGCTTGAACAAGACTCCTTATGAGATACTCACCGGCAACAAGCCCAACCTAAAGTACTTCCGGGTGTTCGGTTGTAAGTGTTTCATTCTCAAGAAAGGTGTTCGTTTGTCTAAATTTGAGGCTAGAGCTCATGAGGGCATATTTGTTGGTTATGCTACAAACTCTCATGCTTACCGTGTCCTCAACAAGTCCACCGGACTCATTGAGGAGACGTGTAATGTGGAGTTTGACGAAAATAACAGCTCCCAAGTGGAGCAAAGTGGTACTTGTGATGTAGGTGATGAAATTCCTCCCCAAGCCATAAGAAGAATGGGTATTGGTCAAATCCTACCCATTGAGGAACCCCTTGTGGCCGAAAGAGAAGGACAATGCTCCACTCAAGTGGAGCCATCACCTCCCCAAGACCCACACGCTTCCGAAGAACAAAGTGGAGGCCCTCACCCTCTTGAACAAGACCAAGGGCAAGATCAACCTCAAGATGGTGGTGCACCTCTAAATGATGCCCAAGGTCAAGTTCTCCCCCTCGAGCAAGTTCAAGATCATGAGCAAGCTCAAGATCAAGAACAAGCTCAAGACGGTGCTCAAGATGATCAAGTTAACCCTCCTCCTTCCACACCCGAGGAGGAATTAGAGTGTCGTGCCGCGAAGATTGCTTCCAAGCTCACCACCCAAGGCCATCTCATGGAGAACGTGGTTGGAAGCCTAAGAAAGGGGGTAAGCACTCGTAGACAATTAGCAAACTATTGTGAACATCACGCATTTGTCTCTTGTGTTGAACCCCAAAAGGTCTATGAGGCGCTCAAGACTCGGATTGGCTCAATGCCATGCATGAAGAACTCAACAACTTCGAGTACAACAAGGTGTGGAGATTGGTGCCAAGACCATCGGGGAACCACAACGTCATTGGAACCAAGTGGATCTTCAAGAACAAGCAAGATGCTCATGGGAACATCATTCGCAACAAGGCGAGATTGGTAGCACAAGGCTACTCCCAAGTCGAGGGTATCGACTACGGTGAAACCTTTGCTCCCGTTGCTCGTCTTGAATCCATTAGTTTGTTGATTGCTTATGCTTCCCATCACAACTTTAAGTTGCAACAAATGGATGTGAAAAGTGCTTTTCTTAATGGTCCTATTAATGAGTTGGTATATGTCAAGCAACCCCCCGGGTTCGAGGACCCCTACTTCCCGGATCATGTGTATCAAATCGATAAGGCACTCTATGGCCTTAAACAAGCCCCACGTGTGTGGTATGACCACCTTACCGAGTTGCTACAAGATCGTGGATTTGAAGTAGGACAAATCGATCCCACTCTTTTTACTAAGAAGGTCAAAGGGGAGTTGTTTGTATGCCAACTATATGTTGATGATATTATCTTTGGTTCTCCTAACAAAGCTTTCAATGAGGAATTTGCCGCTCTCATGACCTCCAAGTTCAAGATGTCTTCGATGGGAGAGTTGAAGTTCTTCCTTGGTTTTGACATCAAACAAAGAAGAGAAGGAACCTTCATCAACCAAGCCAAATACACTCAAGACATGCTTAAAAGATTCAAGCTAAGTGATGTCAAACCGGCTACCACACCAATGCCTACCAAGTGCCAACTTGACATCGATCCCAATGGTAAAGCGGTGGATCAAAAGGTATATCGCTCCATGATTGGCTCCTTGCTTTACCTTTGTGCATCTAGACCGGATATCATGTTGAGTGTGGGGATGTGTGCACGGTTTCGAGCCGCACCAAAGGAAAGTCACTATGTGGCGGTCAAGCGAATCTTTTGATATTTGGCTCATACCCCAAACTTTGGCTTATGGTACCCAAGAGGAGCAAACTTCAAGCTTGAAGGTTTCACGGATTCCGATTGGGCGGGAGACAAAGTGGATAGGAAGTCCACTTCTGGAGGGTGCCAATTTCTTGGTTGCTCTTTGGTAAGTTGGTCTTCCAAGAAGCAAAGTTGTGTGTGTCTCTCGTCCACCGAAGCAGAGTATGTGGCGGCCGGTAGTTGTTGTGCTCAACTCCTATGGATGAGGCAAACTTTAAAGGAGTACGGTGTCATTTGTGACAAAGTGCCTCTTTGGTGTGATAATGAAAGTGCCATCAAGATTTCTCTCAACCCGGTGCAACACTTCAAGACGAAGCACATTGAGATTCGGTATCACTTCATCCGGGATCACATTAGGCGAGGGGAGATCGAGCTCAAGTATGTCAACACTCATGATAACCTTGCAGATATTTTCACGAAGCCCTTGGATGAAGCAAGATTTCACGAGTTAAGGCATGAGCTAAATATCATTGATTTGAGCAATGTGACTTGAACCCGTGCACCCCCCACCACACTCAACTTGTTGTCTAGTTTAGGTGTAGGCATGGACATAGGGGGAGTGTTGTTCTCTCAATGAACTCTCCCTCCCCCCATTATGCATAAATCGATCATCTATTTCACATTAGCCATTTTTGATGGTACTTGTGCTTCAAAGACGAGTTTTGGTCATGGGCCCAAGAATAATTCTTCGCGGTGCCATACCATCCAACTCAAACATAGGTGGCTTCGGCCACCGCCCTCTCTCCTCGAGAGGCCTTGTCGCTTGGTGGTTTCTTGTTGTCTCTCTGCCTCTGGCTTGTGCGTGTTCTTGTGGTTTCTTGTGTGTGAAAAGTTTCCGTGCAAAGGCTTTTTTATCGTGATGAAACTTGCGGTGACTTGAGTTCACGGTACTACCGCGGCCAGCTGCCGTACTACCGCAGCCTGCCACGGTACTACCGCTTGCGGGAGCATAGTACTACCGTTACCACGCGGCAGTAATTTTTTACTGCCGCCTGGTTGAGCGGTACTACCGCGATGATACGCGGTACTACCGCGCCGGTTCGAGCGCGTGGGGATAAGGACGGGCAGGGGAGTTCTAACTCCCCATACCCATTCGCCGTCCTTTCCCATGTTGTCTCCTTCTCTCCCTCGCTCAGGAACGGAGCAGGCGTTCATCGCCGGATCTCCTCCACCGGCTGCCCTCCCGTGATTCTAACCGGTGTGATCGTTCCCCACCACGTGCTCTTGCTATGGACCAAGGTTTTTCCCCAACTCCCTCTCCGTGTTGATTGTGTTTGGTGTTTCTAGGTTTTGGGGGAGGCTTGTGTGTTCTTGAGATTCATAGGCTTAATCTCTGCAAGAGGAGGATGAAGGAGCGTAGTATTGCATAGGGTTTATACTTGTATTGTTGTCTTGCGCTAGATCTGATCACCGTAGCACCGCCATGGTTTCGCGGTTCTTTTCAGATTCAAACCGCCGGTTGGATCTGACGCGGCGCAGTACTACCACCCGTCTGGCGCGGTACTACCGCTTGCACGGTACTACCGCCCTTCGGGAGCGGTACTACCGCGCTCTGTGCGGTACTAAAATTTTACTTCCGCTCCAACCACGGTACTACCGTGACCTCGCACGGTACTACCGCGTTTGGAGTGGTACTAATATTTTAGTACCGCAGGCAGTGGCAGTTCTACCGTGGCTCACATCTATCGCATGCCAACTTTCTCGTATGTCTTCTATGTGTTTCTTGTGCTTTATCGTGGCCTTTGCATTGATCTTCTTCGCGTCTTTGGTGCTTTGCGTGTGTGTCTCGGGTGGTGGCTCTCGCCGGTCCAATCCCAGTCGTGACACTGGCTCCAAGCGTCTGCGCAACCCAGGTGAAGTACCAGAGGGATCGTCTGCCTCCAAGCACAATGTCAAGACCTCAGCTAGCAAGCACAAGGAGCCCGCTAAGGGCATGGATGAGATAGCCCCAACTGAGTATGTCCGTCTCAGGCAGCTTCACCCTTATGTGCACCCTCATTCCACTATCAAAGGCTGTGAGCTGTTCTGGAACAAGCAACAAACTAACATCTATCTAGATGTCATCAAGAACAAGCAGAATACCTACGTGGAGGTGAAGTGGATTGATATGCATCATATGAGGAAGGACAAGTTTCGTGACTACTTTGGAGAGGCTCTGGACTTGGTGGAGCAGTTTGGCATTGAGCATGTGATATCCTTTCACCTGGACTATGACCCTGAGCTCATCTGTTAGTTCTTTGCCTCAGTGTATTTTCACCATAATGAAGAGCGGTGGATGACCTGGATGACCAATGGCCGTCAACTGTCTGCTACCTGGAAGGAGTTCATGGATCTGCTTCAGGTTCCTGATGATGGACTTAACACTCCAGTGGGTGTTCGCCCGCATGCCAATGCTGATTCTGCCAACAAGGACAAGCTTGCACCGTTCATGATTGAGAAGACGCTCGCCAATGGCAAGACAACTTTGGTACTCAACTCCTTTCTGGATATCATGTATCGCATCTTCCGCAACTCCTTGTTCCCACGCATCGGTGACAAAGACAAGGTGCATGCCTATATGGTGGATATGATGCTCATTTGCGAGGAGGCTCGTTCGACTCAGTCTCAGCCACTTAATGTCTCACACATCATGTGGTGTGAGCTTCGGTTTGCAGTGTTCAACCGCAAGGTGCCTATCTATGGGCCCTATCTGTTTCGACTGATCTCGAAGACTTGGGAGAAGATGTTCCCTGATGAGGAGTTCCTTGCTCCAGACTAGATTCGCCATGAGCCCATCTGTCCGCGTATCAAATCCAACTGGGCCAACACCGCTACTCGTGCCGAGGCGACTGCTGCTAGGGCTGTTGTTGATGAGGAGGATGCTGGCGCCAAGGATGTTGCTGAGGGCCGTGCTGCTAGGCTTTCCCAGAGTGCCCCTATGCCATCATGGGCCAAGAAGCTGAAGGACAAGATGAAGACTCTATTCTGCATGCAAGCCAAGGGGCAGTACAGGGCTCACGTGGCGTCCAAGGAGAGTCATCACCGGGACAACAAGATCAGGCAGCTCTATGGTGAGGAAGTGTCTGGCGGGTCTGAGGAGCGCATCACTCCAGAGGCTGAGTGGATGGACAAGTAAGGCTACATGTGGACTGAGTCTGAGGAGGATGTCGAGGAGACCATCCCAGCTGCCGAGGAGATCGACGGAGAGGGTTGGGACGAGTTCCCTGCTTGAGCCACCTCGTGTGTGTAGGTGTCCTCTCTGCCTTTTTAGCGTCTCGATGCCAACGGGGGAGAGAGTGTAGGGATTTGCGAGTTTGCGAGTCGTTTGTGTCGTGTGTTTGCTTCTTTCTGGGTTGAACTATTTGCTGCTTTCTCATTTGAACCTCGGTTATTTTACTTCGTATGGTGTAAGTCATATGCACTCTATCTATCCTAGCGAGCTTGTGTTATATTGTGCTATCTTTATGCTATGCTATGTTTATTATCGTGCCTTGGTCTCTAAAATATAGGGGGAGTGTTGATCCTAGTCTGTGTGCTATGTAGTCCAAAGCATTCATCTAAAGTGCACACATCTAGGGGGAGCCCGTCTATATTTTAGAGAGGTGGGGTTTGCCCTTGCTCTAAATTATCTTATCTATGTGCAAATCCCGTGTTGTCATCAATCCACCAAAAAGGGGGAGATTGTAAGGGCATATTTATCCCTTAGGTGTTTTGGTGATTGATGACAATGCTTTTGCGGACTAATCGTGTGTCTTGAGTTTCTCAGATACTTCATCACTAGGCACGAGACGATTCGGTGCTCCTCGGAGACTATTGAAGTCGGCGTTGTTCTACGTTTCTCTTTGGTGGATTTGAGTCATAGGAGAGCCGTACTATTAAGAGGGGGTCCGCGTCGGAAAGGTTTGGGTAGAATCAACACGTACACTTGTCCTACCTTTCCCTGCACTTTGGAGCTTCTCTTCGTTATCTTGGTTGTGCTGAAATCTGACGACTACTGCTGTACTTGCGGTAGTACCGCAAGTACCAGCGGTAGTACCGCTGTGGGTCACGGTAGTACCGCTCTTCTGGAGCCGTAGTACCGCGGCCCGCAGGCCTAGTGCCGCTTCAGTACGGTAGTAGGGGCGGATATAATTTTTTACATCCGCGCCACCCACGGTAGTACCGCTATTCCAGCGCGGTAGTACCGCGGGGGCCCACGGTAGTACCGCTCCCCAGGAGTCGTAGTACCGTGGCCCTCCTACCTAGTACCACAGCATCATGGTAGTAGGTGCGGATGTAATTTTTTACATCCGCGCCCGCAACGGCAGTACCGCGCCTCACGAGCGGTAGTACCGCGTCGGATTTTTGTACCACCGCATGTTCAGCGGAAGTAGGCACGGATGTAATTTATTTTATCCGCGCCCATCCCAGGCGATGACTTTCCTTCCTTGCGGTAGTACCGCAAGGGGGAGCGGTAGTACCGCGCAAGCGGTAGTACTGCCCCCTAGTCAGGTAAGTTCCGGCCTCTGCTGTGGTCGCGGAAGTACCGTGATCTGCCACGGTAGTACCGCGCCGCCTCGCGGTAGTACCGCGCCCCTGGAGCGGTAGTACCGCGTGTCGCGGGCTGAACATGTGGATAACGGTTGGATTTTTCCCACGACTATATAAGGGGTGTCTTCTACCTCTAGTTTATCACCTCTTCCACCTCTAAGCTCCATTGTTGCTCCAAACTCCATTTTCGCCCGATCTCTCTCCCTAGCCGATCAAACTTGTTGATTTGCTCGGGATTGGGTGACAAGGGCCCAATCTACACTTCCACCACAGGATATTTGATTCCCCCCACTTATCCCTAGCGGATCTTGTTACTCTTGGGTGTTTGAGCACCCTAGACAGTTGAGGTCACCTCGAAGCCATACTCCATTGTGGTGAAGCTTCGTGGTGTTGTTGGGAGCCTCCAATTGTTGTGGAGATTGCCCCAACCTTGTTTGTAAAGGTTCGGTCGCCGCCTTCAAGGGCACCAATTGGAATCACGGCATCTCGCATTGTGTGAGGGCGTGAGGAGAATACGGTGGCCCTAGTGGCTTCTTGGGGAGCATTGTGCCTCCACACCGCTCTAACGGAGACGTACTTCCCCTTAAAAGGAAGGAACTTCGGTAACACATCCTCGTCTCCACCGTCTCCACTCTTGGTTATTTCGTGCCTTTACTTTTGCAAGCCTACTTGTGTTACATCCTTTGCTTGCTTATGTGCTAGTTGTTATTGCATCATATAGGTTGCTCACTTAGTTGCACATCTAGACAACCTATTTTGTTGCAAAGTTTAATTTGGTAAAGAAAAGCTTAAAAATTGTTAGTTGCCTATTCACCCCCCCCCCCCTCTAGTCAACCATATCGATCCTTTCACAAGGGTTCACGACCTTAACCACAGCTCCGATCCCAGATCCGGAGCACCTCATCAAGTCCGAAGACGGGGGTCTGGAACCCGTCGGACTCTCCGTAGCCATAGAGCTCAAAGCTCAACACTGAAGACACGGAGGGGGTCGTTTCACCGGCCGGCCCGGAGTCGCTCCGGACTCCCCCTATCCTCATCAAGCCGGCCTCATCTCCGTACACCAACTCCGAACTGTCAAGGTCCGGGTTATGCGAGCTCGGCCAAGGAACTCCCGTCCTGCACTGCTCCACGGATTCTCGCTTTCCTATCCAGACCCCACTCTTAAACGAGGCTCTGAACTTAATGTGATCCCTCGCCATTACAGAAGGATCACTGCCGAACTATGCTCAGCCCGCACTAGGGGCTGAGAGCAGGGAATTTCACGTCCCACCCTCCACCCACTTCATAGCCACTGTCGAGGATTTAACCGACATGCTTGACCACACCTCCGAAGACATTGATGACATAGATGACGATGTCACAGAAGATCAAGGCCAGAACCCGCCGTTTACCAGAAACTGGTCGGCCACTTCTTCGTATGACGTATACATGGTGGACACACCCAAAGAGAACGGCGTTGACGACAAAAAGATCCTAGAGGATGAACCTGCTGAAGTACCTACGTGGCATCGACGTCAGCGGCGCCGATCAAAATCGCGCCGCGAAAAAGATAATAATACCGGCACCAGAGACATTAACCTCCCGGATAACGCCAAAGATCAAGAAGACCCTGTCGAGCCAACATCGGAGCAGGAAGAATGGGAAGAGGGGCAAGTCAACCCTGATGAACCTATCGGGGGCGAAGGATTGGAGGATAGTAATTACCTACCGACCTCCGAAGAGGATGAGAGCCTGGGTGACAAAGAATTCACCATACCAGGGGACCCCCTCGAACAAGAGTGCTTCAAGCGCCGGCTAATAGCCACAGCGAGAAGCTTGAAAAGGAAGCGGTAGCAACTTCAAGCCGATCAGGATATACTCAACGACAGATGGACTAATGTCCTGGCAGCTGAGGAATACGGCCTCGAGCGCCCAACTAAAAGTTACCCAAAGCGCAGGTTGCTCTCCCAATTCGATGAAGAGGCCCTAGAACCCATACCAACAGCATGTAACGCGGCTGACCGACCTGACCGGCCACCTCGTGGCAGGGACAGAGAGGCAACCCAAGCCGAACACCAACCTGCGCCACCTTGCCCTAGAGGCAAAGTAACAACGGCCGTAGGATGTATGCACGACCTGCGACAGGACCTGGACACTAGAGCCGGTCACACAAGGTCAATTTATGGATCATGAGGGCGTGCACCAGCACGAGAAGACGGATATCAAGCCTGGGTGGCACACACAACCTCACACGGGCTGAAAACTGCATACAGACCCCATCCAAACTGTGTCGTGACATCGCCCAATACAGAGGAGCCGCACACCCTCTATGCTTCACCGATGAAGTAATGGAGCACCAGTTCCCCGAAGGGTTTAAACCCGTAAACATTGAATCATACGATGGTACCACAGATCCCGCAGTATGGATTGAAGACTTTCTTCTCCATATCCACATGGCCCGCGGTGATGATCTACATGCCATCAAGTACCTCCCCCTAAAACTCAAGGGACCAGCACGACATTGGTTGAATAGCCTCCCAGAAAACTCTATAGGAAGCTGGGAAGAATCGGAAGACGCCTTTAGAGACAACTTCCAAGGAACATATGTTCGGCCCCCAGATGCCGATGACCTTAGTCACATCATCCCGCAACCCGGTGCCACCTCTTGAGCACTGCGTTGGTTTTCCCTTTAAGAGGAAAGGGTGATGCAGCAAAGTAGCATAAGTATTTCCCTTAGTTTTTGAGAACCAAGGTATCAATCGAGTAGGAGGCTCCTCAAAAGTCCCTCGTACCTACACAAACAAACAAGAACCTCGCAACCAACGCGATAAAGGGGTTCTCAATCCCTTCACGGAAACTTGCGAAAGTGAGATCTGATAGAGATAATAAGATAATATGAATATTTTTGGTATTTTTTATGATATAGATTGGAAAGTAAAGATTGCAAATAAAAGTAGATTGGAAACTTATATGAAAAAAGATAGACCCAGGGGCCATAGGTTTCACTAGTGGCTTCTCTCAAGATAGCATAAGTATTACGGTGGGTGAACAAACTACTGTCGGGCAATTGATAGAAAAGTGCATAGTTATGAGATTATCTAGGCATGATCATGTATATAAGCATCACATCCGCAACAAGTAGACTAAAATGATTCTGCAACATCTACTACTATTACTCCACACATCAACCGACTCCTGCCTGCATCTAGAGTATTAAGTTCATAAGAACAGAGTAACGCATTAAGAAAGATGACATTATGTAGAGGGATAAACTCAAGCAATATGATATAAACCCCATCTTTTTATCCTAGATGGCAACAATACAATACGTGCCTTGCTGCCCCTGCTATCACTGGGAAAGGACACCGCAAGATTGAACCCAAAGCTAAGCACTTCTCCCATTGCAAGAAAGATCAATCTAGTAGGCCAAACCAAACAGATAATTCGAAGAGACTTGCAAAGATAACCAATCACATATAAAAGAATTCAGAGGAGATTCAAATATTTCTCATAGATAAACTAGATCATAAACCCACAATTCATCGGATCTCGACAAACACACAAGAAAAAGAGTTACATCGAATAGATCTCCAAGAAGATCGAGGAGAACTTTGTATTGAGATTCAAAGAGAGAGAAGAAGCCATCTAGCTAATAACTATGGACCCGAAGGTCTGTGGTAAACTACTCACAACTCATCGGAGAGGCCTTGGAGATGATGTAGAGGCCCTCCGTGGTCGATTCCCCCTCCGACAGAGCGCCGGCGATGGCTCCAAGATGGGATCTTGCGGATACAGAAGGTTGCGGCGGTGGAAATAGTTTTTCATGGTGCTCCTGGATGTTTTCGGGGTGCGTGTATATATATAGGCGAAGGAGGTAGGTCAGGGGAGCCACGAGGGGCCCACGAGGATGGGGGCGCGCCTACCCCCCTAGGGCGTGCCCTCCTGCCTAGTGGCCGCCTCGGCTGCTTCTTGACGTCCACTCCAAGTCTCCTGGATTGCGTTTGTTCCAAAAAGATTGCTCCCGAAGGTTTCATTCCGTTTGGACTCCGTTTGATATTCCTTTTCTTCGAAACACTAAAATAGGAAGAAAGAACAGCAATTCGGGCTGGGCCTCCGGTTAGTAGGTTAGTCCCAAAAATGATATAAAAGTGTAAAGTAAAGCCCATAAACATCCAAAACGGGTAATATAATAGCATGGAACAATCAAAAATTATAGATACGTTGGAGACATATCACCCGGTGAGTCAGCCCAGAAGCTTTGGACCAGGTTCTTATTAAAAAAGAACCAGATTGTGGATTGTCCGGACGCCGAAGTCCATGCAGCCTTCAAACACATCGTCTGAGATGAGTGGCCTGCCCGACACCTCGCCAAGAGAAACCAAAGTCCACGGCAGCCCTTACCGTACTTATGACCCGATTTTGCGCGGGAGAAGATAGCTGGCTCGCTCGTAGAAGCAATAACACCAGCGATCCAGGCACTTGTAAAGTCAGAGACGGCAATGGCCAACCACGACGCGACAAGAACAAGTCTCGAAACCATGCAGAAGACACGACGATGAACGCCAGATTCAGTGGCTCCAAATCCGTTCAACGGAAGAAGCCATTCAAAGGAAATAAAGATGGTCCATCTAGTTTGGACAGAATACTTGATCGGTCTTTCCAGATTCATGGCACCCCCAACAAACCTGCCAATCACACAAACAGAAATTGTTGGGTGTTTAAATAGGCCGGCAAGCTCAACGCCGAATATAAGAGGAAAAGTTCGCCCAGCGAGAACGACGATGAAGAGCCTCGCCCACCGAACACAGGGGGGCAGAAGCAATTTCCCCCCAAGGTCAAAACGGTGAATATGATCTATGTCACGCACATCCCCAAAAGGGAACGCAAGCACGCATTAAGGACGTCTATGTCGTAGAGCTGGTCGCCCCAAAATTCAAACTGTGGTCGGCTTGCCCGATCACATTCGATCGAAAGGACCACCCGACCAGTATCCGTCATGGAGGATCGGCAGCTTTGGTCCTCGATCCAATCATCGACGGATTCCATCTCATGCGAGTCCTCATGGATGGTGGTAGCAGCCTTAACCTGCTCTATCAGGACACCGTCCGCAATATGGGTATCGATCCATCAAGAATCAAGCCCACGAATACCACCTTTAAAGGAGTAATACCCGGCATAGAGGCCCGCTGCTCGGGCTCCATAACATTGGAAGTTTTCTTCGGCTCGCCCGATAACATCCGCAGTGAAGATTTGATCTTCGATATCGTACCCTTCCGAAGCGGCTATCATGCACTGCTCGGACGAACCACTTTTGCTCGATTCAATGCGGTGCCGCACTATGCTTACTTAAAGCTCAAAATGCCCAGTCCACGTGGTGTCATAACAGTCAATGGAAACACGAAAGGTTCCCTCCGCACAGAGGAGCACACCGCAGCTCTTGCAGCCGAGGTAAAGAGCGGCCATAGTAAGCCACACACCTTGCCGGTCACCAAACTGTCGGTGTTGGAAATATGCCCTAGAGGCAATAATAAAATGGTTATTATTATATTTCTTTGTTCATGATAATTGTCTATTATTCATGCTATAATTGTGTTATCCGGAAATCGTAATATACGTGTGAATACATAGACCACAACATGTCCCTGGTAAGCCTCTAGTTGACTAGCTCGTTGATCAACAGATAGTCAGGGTTTCCTGACTATGGGCATTGGATGCGATTGATAACGGGATCACATCATTATGAGAATGATGTGATGGACAAGACCCAATTCTAAGCATAGCTCAAAGATCGTGTAGTTCGTTTAGCTAGAGCTTTTCCAATTGTCAAGTATCATTTCCTTAGACCATGAGATTGTGCAACTCCCGGATACCGTAGGAGTGCTTTGGGTGTGTCAAACGTCACAACGTAACTGGGTGACTATAAAGGTGCACTACGGGTATCTCCGAAAGTGTCTGTTGGGTTGGCACGAATCGAGACTGGGATTTGTCACTCCGTATGACAGAGAGGTATCTCTGGGCCCACTCGGTAATGCATCACCATAATGAGCTCAATGTGACCAAGTGTCTGGTCATAGGATCATGCATTACGGTACGAGTAAAGTGACTTGCCGGTAACGAGATTAAACGAGGTATTGGGATACCGACGATCGAGTCTCGGGCAAGTAACATACTGATTGACAAAGGGAATTGTATACGGGGTTAATTGAATCCTCGACATCGTGGTTCATCCGATGAGATCATCGAGGAGTATGTGGGAGCCAACATGGGTATCCAGATCCTTTTGTTGGTTATTGACCGGAGAGGCGTCTCGCTCATGTCTGCATATCTCCCAAACCCGTAGGGTCTAAACACTTAAGGTTCGGTGACACTAGGGTTGTAGAGATATTAGTATGCAGCAAACCGAAAGTTGTTCGGAGTCCCGGATGAGATCCCGGACATCATGAGGAGTTCCGGAATGGTCCGGAGGTAAAGAATTATATATGGGAAGTCGAGTTTCGGCCATCGGGAAAGTTTCGGGGGTCACCGGTATTGTACCGGGACCACCGGAAGGGTTCCGGGGGTCCATCGGGTGGGGCCACCTATCCCGGAGGGCCCCGTGGGCTGAAGTGGGGAGGGGAACCAGCCCCTGGTGGGATGGTGCGCCCCCTTGGGCCCCCCTGCGCCTAGGGTTGGAAACCCTAGGGTGGGGGGGCGCCTCCACTTGCCTTGGGGGGCAAGCCTCCCCCCTGGCCGCCGCCCCCCTGGAGATCCCATCTCCAGGGCCCCCCCATGGGGACCCTATATAATGAGGGGGGAGGAAGGGTAGCCGCACCCTTGCACTTGGCGCCTCCCTTCCCCCTTGCTACACCTCTCCCTCCCGCAGACGCTTGGCGAAGCCCTGCCGGATCCCTGTTGCATCCACCACCACGCTGTCGTGCTGCTGGATCTTCATCAACCTCTCCTTCCCCCTTGCTGGATCAAGAAGGAGGAGACGTCATGCTGACCGTACGTGTGTTGAACGCGGAGGTGCCGTCCGTTCTGCGCTAGGATCTCCGGTGATTTGGATCACGACGAGTACGACTACCTCAACCCCGTTCTCTTGAACGCTTCCGCTCGCGATCTACAAGGGTATGTAGATGCACTCCTCTCTCTCGTTGCTGGATGAACTCCTAGATTGATCTTGGTGAATGTAGGAAATTTTTTATTTTATGCAACGCTCCCCAACAGTGGCATCATGAGCTAGGTCTATGCATAGTTCTCTTTGCACGAGTAGAACACAATTTGTTGTGGGCATAGATGTTGTCCATTTTCTTGCCACTACTAGTCTTATTTTGCTTCAGCGATATTGTGGGATGAAGCGGCCCGGACCGACCTTACACGTACGCTTATGTGAGACAGGTTCCACCGACTGACATGCACTAGTTGCATAAGGTGGCTAGCGGGTGTCTTTCTCTCCCACTTTAGTTGGAGCGGATTCGATGAAAAGGGTCCTTATGAAGGGTAAATAGAAGTTGGCAAATCACGTTGTGGCTTTTACGTAGGTAAGAAAACGTTCTTGCTAGATCACCTATAGAAGCCACGTAAAAACTTGCAACAACAATTAGAGGACGTCTAACTTGTTTTTGCAGCAAGTGTTTTGTGATGTGGTATGGCCAAAAGTTGTGATGAATGATGAATGATATATATGTGATGTATGAGATCATGTTCTTGTAATAGGAATCACGACTTGCATGTCGATGAGTATGACAACCGGCAAGAGCCATAGGAGTTGTCTTTATTTTTTGTATGACCTGTGTGTCATTGAGAAACGCCATGTATATTACTTTACTTTATTGCTAAACGCGTTAGCCATAGTAGTAGAAGTAATAGTTGGCGAGCAATTTCATGGAGACACGATGATGGAGATCATGATGATGGAGATCATGGTGTCATGCCGGTGACGAAGATGATCATGGAGCCCCGAAGATGGAGATCAAAGGATCTATATGATATTGGCCATATCATGTCACTATTTGATTGCATGTGATGTTTATCATGTTTTTCATCTTGTTTACTTAGAACGACGGTAGTAAGTAAGATGATCCCTCATAATAATTTCAAGAAAAGTGTTCCCCCTAACTGTGCACCGTTGCGAAGGTTCGTTGTTTCGAAGCACCACGTGATGATCGGGTGTGATAGATCCTAACGTTCGAGTACAACGGGTGTAAGCCAGATTTACACACGCAATACACTTAGGTTGACTTGACGAGCCTAGCATGTACAGACATGGCCTCAGAACACGGAAGACCGAAAGGTCGAGCATGAGTCGTATAGAAGATACGATCAACATGAAGATGTTCACCGATGTTAACTAGTCCGTCTCACGTGATGATCGGACACGGCCTAGTTGACTCGGATCATGTTTTACTTAGATGACTAGAGGGATGTCTGTCTAAGTGGGAGTTCATAAATAATTTGATTAGATGAACTTAATTATCATGAACTTAGTCTAAAATCTTTACAATATGTCTATTAGATCAAATGGCCAACGCTCATGTCCACCTGAACTTCAACGTGTTCCTAGAGAAAACCAAGCTGAAAGACGATGGCAGCAACTATACGGACTGGGTCCGGAACCTGAGGATCATCCTCATAGCAGCCAAGAAAGATTATGTCCTAGAAGCGCCGCTAGGTGAAGCACCAATCCCAGAGAACCAAGACGTTATGAATGCTTGGCAGTCTCGTGCTGATGATTACTCCCTCGTTCAGTGTGGCATGCTTTACAGCTTAGAACCGGGGCTCCAAAAGCGTTTTGAGCAACACAGAGCATATGAGATGTTCGAGGAGCTAAAAATGGTTTTCCAAGCTCATGCCCGGGTCGAGAGATATGAAGTCTCCGACAAATTCTTCAGCTGTAAGATGGAGGAAAATAGTTCTGTCAGTGAGCACATACTCAAGATGTCTGGGTTGCACAACCACTTGACTCAGCTGGGAGTTAATCTCCCGGATGACGCGGTCATTGACAGAATCCTTCAGTCGCTTCCACCGAGCTACAAGAGCTTTGTGATGAACTTCAATATGCAGGGGATGGATAAGACCATTCCTGAGGTATATTCAATGTTGAAATCAGCAGAGGTAGAGATCAAAAAGGAACATCAAGTGTTGATGGTGAATAAAACCACTAAGTTCAAGAAAGGCAATGGTAAGAAGAACTTCAAGAAGGACGGCAAGGAAGTTGCCGCGCCTCGTAAGCCAGTTGCCAGGAAGAAGTCAAGCAATGGACCCAAGCCTGAGACTGAGTGCTTTTATTGCAAGGGAAGTGGTCACTGGAAGCGGAACTGCCCCAAGTACTTAGCGGACAAGAAGGCCGGCAAAACCAAAGGTATATGTGATATACATGTAATTGATGTGTACCTTACCAGTACTCGTAGTAGCTCTTGGGTATTTGATACCGGTGCGGTTGCTCATATTTGTAACTCAAAGCAGGAGCTGCGGAATAAGCGGAGACTGGCGAAGGACGAGGTGAAGATGCGCGTCGGGAATGGTTCCAAGGTCAATGTGATCGCCGTCGGCACACTACCTCTACATTTACCTACGGGATTAGTTTTAAACCTCAATAATTGTTATCTAGTACCAGCTTTGAGCATGAACGTTGTATCAGGATCTCATTTAATTCGAGATGGCTACTCATTTAAATCCGAGAATAATGGTTGTTCTATTTATATGAGAGATATGTTTTATGGTCATGCCCCGCTGGTGAATGGTTTATTCTTAATGAATCTCGAGCGTAATGTTACACATATTCATAGTGTGAATACCAAAAGATGTAAAGTTGATAACGATAGTCCCACATACTTGTGGCACTGCCGCCTTGGTCACATTGGTGTCAAGCGCATGAAGAAGCTCCATGCTGATGGACTTTTAGAGTCTCTAGATTATGAATCATTTGACACATGCGAGCCATGCCTCATGGGCAAGATGACCAAGACTCCGTTCTCCGGAACAATGGAGCGAGCAACCAACTTATTGGAAATCATACATACCGATGTGTGCGGTCCAATGAGCGTTGAGGCTCGCGGAGGATATCGTTATGTTCTCACTCTCACTGATGACTTGAGTAGATATGGGTATGTCTACTTGATGAAACACAAGGCTGAGACCTTTAAAAAGTTCAAGGAATTTCATAATGAGGTAGAGAATCAACGTGACCGAAAGATAAAGTTCCTACGATCAGATCGTGGGGGAGAATATTTAAGTCACAAATTTGGTACGCACTTAAGGAAATGTGGAATCGTTTCACAACTCACGCTGCCTGGAACACCTCAGCGAAATGGTGTGTCCGAACGTCGTAATCGCACTCTATTGGATATGGTGCGATCTATGATGTCACTTACTGATTTACCGCTATCATTTTGGGGATACGCTCTAGAGACAACTACATTCACTTTAAATAGGGCACCGTCTAAATCCGTTGAGATGACACCGTATGAATTATGGTTTGGGAAGAAACCTAAGCTGTCATTTCTAAAAGTTTGGGGATGCGATGCTTATGTCAAGAAACTTCAACCTGAGAAGCTCGAACCCAAGTCGGAAAAATGTGTATTCATAGGATACCCTAAGGAAACCATAGGGTATACTTTCTACTTAAGATCCGAAGGCAAGATCTTTGTTGCCAAGAATGGGTCCTTTCTGGAGAAAGAGTTTCTCTCGAAAGAATTAAGTGGGAGGAAAGTAGAGCTTGATGAAGTACTACCTCTTGAAACGGTAAGTAGCGCAACTCAGGAAGATGTTCCTGTGGTGCCAGCACCGACAAGAGAGGAAGTTAATGATGATGATCAAGATACTTCAGATCAAGCTCCTACTGAACTTCGAAGGTCCACAAGGACACGTTCCGCGCTAGAGTGGTACGACAACCCTGTCTTGGAAATCATGTTGTTAGACAACGGTGAACCTTCGAACTATGAAGAAGCAATGGCGGGCCTAGATTCCAACAAATGGCTTGAAGCCATGCAATCCGAGATAGGATCCATGTATGAAAACGAAGTATGGACTTTGACAGACTTGCCCGATGATCGGCGAGCAATAGAAAACAAATGGATCTTTAAGAAGAAGACGGACGCAGATGGTAATGTCACCATATATAAAGCTCGACTTGTCGCTAAGGGTTATCGACAAGTTCAAGGGATTGACTATGACGAGACTTTCTCTCCCATAGCGAAGCTGAAGTCCGTCCGAATCATGTTAGCAATTGCCGCATACTATGATTATGAGATATGGCAAATGGACGTCAAAACGGCTTTCCTTAATGGTCACCTTAAGGAAGAACTGTAAATGATGCAGCCGGAAGGTTTTGTCGACCCTAAGAATGCTAACAAGGTATGCAAGCTCCAGCGCTCCATCTATGGGCTGGTGCAAGCATCTCGGAGTTGGAACATTCGCTTTAATGAGATGATTAAAGCGTTTGGGTTTATGCAGACTTATGGAGAAGCCTGCGTTTACAAGAAAGTGAGTGGGAGCTCTGTAGCATTTCTCATATTATATGTGGATGACATACTTTTGATGGGAAATGATATAGAACTTTTGGACATCATAAAGGCCTACTTGAATAAGTGTTTTTCAATGAAGGACCTTGGAGAAGCTGCTTACATATTAGGCATCAAAATCTATAGAGATAGATTGAGATGCCTCATAGGTCTTTCACAAAGCACATACCTTGATAAGATATTGAAGAAGTTCAATATGGATCAGTCCAAGAAGGGGTTCTTGCCTGTGTTGCAAGGTGTGAAATTGAGCTCGGCTCAATGCCCGACCACGGCAGAAGATAAAGAAGAGATGAGTGTCATCCCCTATGCCTCAGCCATAGGGTCTATCATGTATGCCATGACCTGTACCAGACCTGATATAAACCTTGCCGTAAGTTTGGTAGGAAGGTACCAAAGTAATCCCGGCAAGGAACACTGGACAGCGGTCAAGAACATCCTTAAGTACCTGAAAAGGACTAAGGACATGTTTCTCGTATATGGAGGTGACGAAGAGCTCGTCGTAAAAGGTTACGTCGATGCTAGCTTCGACACAGATCTGGATGACTCTAAGTCACAAACCGGATACGTGTATATTTTGAATGGTGGGGCAGTAAGTTGGTGCAGTTGCAAGCAAAGCATCATGGCGGGATATACATGTGAAGCGGAGTACATGGCAGCCTCGGAGGCAGCGCATGAAGGAATCTGGGTGAAGGAGTTCATCACCGACCTAGGAGTCATACCCAATGCGTCGGGGCCGGTCACACTCTTCTGTGACAACACTAGAGCTATTGCACTTGCCAAGGAGCCCAGGTTTCACAAGAAGACTAGGCACATCAAGCGTCGCTTCAACTCCATCCGTGAAAATGTTCAAGATGGAGACATAGATATTTGTAAAGTACATACAGACCTGAATGTAGCAGATCCGTTGACTAAACCTCTCCCTAGGGCAAAACATGATCAACACCAGAATGCAATGGGTGTTCGATTCATCACAATGTAAATAGAATATTGACTATAGTGCAAGTGGGAGACTGTTGGAAATATTCCCTAGAGGCAATAATAAAATGGTTATTATTATATTTCTTTGTTCATGATAATTGTATATTATTCATGATATAACTGTGTTATCCGGAAATCGTAATACACGTGTGAATACATAGACCACAACATGTCCCTGGTAAGCCTCTAGTTGACTAGCTCGTTGATCAACAGATAGTCATGGTTTCCTGACTATGGGCATTGGATGTCATTGATAACGGGATCACATCATTAGGAGAATGATGTGATGGACAAGACCCAATTCTAAGCATAGCTCAAAGATCGTGTAGTTCGTTTAGCTAGAGCTTTTCTAATTGTCAAGTATCATTTCCTTAGACCATGAGATTGTGCAACTCCCGGATACCGTAGGAGTGCTTTGGGTGTGCCAAACATCACAACGTAACTGGGTGACTATAAAGGTGCACTACGGGTATCTCCGAAAGTGTTTGTTGGGTTGGCACGAATCGAGACTGGGATTTGTCACTCCGTATGACGGAGAGGTATCTCTGGGCCCACTCGGTAATGCATCATCATAATGAGCTCAATGTGACCAAGTGTCTGGTCACGCGATCATGCATTACGGTACGAGTAAAGTGACTTGCCGGTAACGAGATTAAACGAGGTATTGGGATACCGACGATCGAGTCTCGGGCAAGTAACGTACTGATTGACAAAGGGAATTGTATACGGGGTTAATTGAATCCTCGACATCGTGGTTCATCCGATGAGATCATCGAGGAGTATGTGGGAGCCAACATGGGTATCCAGATCCCGCTGTTGGTTATTGACCGGAGAGGCGTCTCGATTATGTCTGCATATCGCCCAAACCCGTAGGGTCTACACACTTAAGGTTCGGTGACGCTAGGGTTGTAGAGATATTAGTATGCAGCAAACCGGAAGTTGTTCGGAGTCCCGGATGAGATCCCGGACGTCACGAGGAGTTCCGGAATGGTCCGGAGGTAAAGAATTATATATGGGAAGTCGAGTTTCGGCCATCGGGAAAGTTTCGGGGGTCACCGGTATTGTACCGGGACCACCGGAAGGGTCCCAGGGGTCCACCGGGTGGGGCCACCTATCCCGGAGGACCCCGCAGGCTGAAGTGGGGAGGGGAACCAGCCCCTGGTGGGCTGGTGCGCCCCCCTTGGCCCCCCTGCGCCTAGGGTTGGAAACCCTACGGTGGGGGGGCGCCTCCACTTGCCTTGGGGGGCAAGCCTCCACCCTGGCCGCCGCCCCCCTGGAGATCCCATCTCCAGGGCCGGCACCCCCCTGGGGACCCTATAAAAAGAGGGGAGGAGGGAGGGCTGCCGCACCCTTGCACTTGGCGCCTCCCTTCGCCCTTGCTACACCTCTCCCTCCCGCAGACGCTTGGCGAAGCCCTGCCGGATCCCTGCTGCATCCACCACCGCGCCGTCGTGCTGCTGGATCTTCATCAACCTCTCCTTCCCCCTTGCTAGATCAAGAAGGAGGAGACGTCACGCTGACCGTACGTGTGTTGAACGCGGAGGTGCCGTCCGTTCGGCGCTAGGATCTCCGGTGATTTGGATCACGACGAGTACGACTCCCTCAACCCCGTTCTCTTGAACGCTTCCGCTCGCGATCTACAAGGGTATGTAGATGCACTCATCTCTCTCATTGCTGGATGAACTCCTAGATTGATCTTGGTGAATGTAGGGAAAAATTTATTTTATGCAACGTTCCCCAACAGTCGTACCCTCTTAAAAGAGTCTGGACCGACCCGCAAGCTAGCAGCTCACTACATCCAGAGTTAGACTAGCTTTTTCGCCTCCTCCAATCACCATGCACAGCAGCAGAATTGGTACCATGCATGGACCATTACGCGCTCAAGATACCCTGGGCATCGACGGAGGCACAATACGGGAAGATCTATAGTGCGGCTCGGCCCTATATAATCTTCCACCTTTTTTCTGCTTACCTTTTTGCCACAGGTGCATTCAAGCCCATGTATCCTACGGACTTATAAGGGCTCACTCATGGCCCGGTTCCGTCCGGAAAGCAGAAGACCGTTTCTTTCAAGGAACCTCTCTCTATAGGACAAAAGCGGCGCAGACGTGCGGCAGGACATCCAAAGGACTCTTCAGACTAAACCTTATTTTTTTTTAAAAAGGAGACCTGTACTAAGCTTTTATCCTCGTTATTAGCCCACCGGCATGTAAAATGATTTTGGTGTCTATCCCCTGTAAGATCACGTCTTGACGTGTCAATCAGATTTTAGTAGCGACAAATTTTCGGTATCTACTTCAGTTATAAAACTATAGTCCGTCTCTCCCGTTGTCACACATACCTCGACACCCATTGCCAGGGGCTATATACGGCCACTTATGAGCCACTAAACAAAAGTCTGAACAGCTTTGTAGCATACTCCAGCGTCCCGAGCTTGGCATTATATGCATTGGCTCCGAATCATGTCTTTGGTCAATACTTGGGTTGCCCGGCTCCTGTGTTTGCTACATTATGTTCCGTTTGTTCGGCTAGGGTAGTAAAGGGAGAACTACTGCCATTGTGTTTCTGGTTTGTTCGATCAAGCACCTCAGTAGAGAAAGCCAAAAACTAACGGTCATGATACGGTGAGAGCTGGTGAGCCGTTCGGTGACTTACTAAATCTTTAACGATTTTTTCCGTTTCAAACAAAGGACTGTTTTTCCAGTCTTACACGTAATGCATCCGCATTCGGATAGTCAAATACGTACCAGGGGCTATTCTATAGTCCCATCATCAAACTCCTATGGCTAAGTGAGAGCGGAAAAGCCACATAGTCTGATTGCCTAGTTCGACGCACTGACACCTCCGTCACGGACCAAGACGTTGGGTCAAGAGTGTTAATGTGCCATTCTGAACACCCTCGTAGTATCTATGTGGGGATCGAAGCTGATGACTGGAAAACTCTCAGCCATTCAAAAAAAGGCCGCACAAGAGGAAAGCAATTTCAGATAATGATGCCAATATATTACAAAGACTTAGTATCTATAATACACACGATCGGGTTGGTCGGATACATTTATTCGAACATGATATCCTTTGAGCATTGTCCCTCTATGAACATCGTTTAAATAAAGTTCTGGTGTGCAATAGTCTTTGCCTTCGGGAGGACCCCCCACTGCGATGACGGCCTTCATCTTGGCCCAGTGCACCTTGACACGGGCAAAAGCCCTCTGCGCACCTTCTGTGCACACCGACCGTTTGATGGCGTCAATGCGGGGCACAACATCGACAATTTGCTGCACCAAGCCAAAGTAAGAGCTCGAAACGGATTCAGCCGGCCATAGCCGGAGTATAACCTCCTTGATGGCCGCTCCGGACATCTTGTGCAGCTCAACCCATTGAGCCATCTGGTCGTTCAACAGCGTTGAACGCTCCTGAGTCGCATATTGCGACCAGAACAGCTTCTCCATCGTATACCCCTACTAGGCTCGGTAGAATTGTGCCGCGTCAACCACGCTCTTCGGTAGATCCGCAAAGGAGTCTGGAGAACTCCATAGTCGATTAAGTAAGGCATACCTCTGATCGCCAAACTTAGACTGTAAAAGAAAGGGCTTACCAACCGCTATCTGTCCGGCCTATCGGAGCTCCTCGCGAGCCGCGCGGGATTCGGACCTCGCCTCTTGGGCGTCATGAAGATCCATGGCAAGTTCGGCTGCCTTCGCTTTATTGTCCTCCTCGAGGAGCTTGCACTTGCGAGTTGCGTCCTTGAACTCTTGCTCAATCTCGGATACACGCTCGTTAAGCTGGCTCTGTGTGGCCTGTTCCTCCTTCAATTCGGCAGCCGCTTTCTCAGCGGCTGCATTGCTCACCCTTGCCTGCTCCTTTGCGTGGGCAAGGTCACTTCGGAGGGTTTCGACCTCCACAACGCCATTTGCCATGATACGTAAAATAGCACATGAGCCTCACCTCAGCATTTGCAAAACCAATTTGGTGGAATATGGAGCACTTAAAACAAACCTTGCGCTTCGTCGAGCCGCTTGTTAATCTGAATGTTGTCCTCCTTGACCAGCTGCAGCTTCTGCTTGACTTCAGAAACTTCAGCAGTCTGCGTGGTCGCCGCTAACAGTGAAGCCTGATGATTATCAAAAGGGCTAAAAATGTTATTTACTGTGGGTACCTATAGACCCTCTGTTCGCCCTTCTTCGTCGGCCAAACAGAGTCTCAGGGGCTACTATCTATATATGGATGGATTTGTTATGAAAAGCAGCTAAAAGACATTACATTGTGCACCTCGAAGCCTGTTAGTAGGCTTGTGAAGGCTTCATCCAGTACTGCACTCTCTCAACCACCGTACCCATTAAAGTAAAGTGCTCCTCCAAGACGGATGCACCTTCCAGTGCATCCATCAGTTTGTTCAACGCCTCTGTATTGGTAGAGGTCGTTGTTCCCCCCTCCTGCAAAGGGGGCTGCCGATCCGATTCCAGGACTGTATGGGTCTCTGGAACGGTATCCGGCTGAGGGTCCGATAACCCAGGACCCCCATGGCCGGTCTCCATAGGAGTTGTGTCCCCCATGTCTTCGGCAGCCTTCGGTGCCGCATTGATCGTCCCCCGCACTTCTATAGGGGCCGGAGAAACCCTTTGGGACGACACCTCAGGATCGTCCACCCTAGGAGGCGAGGAAGCCCGTGGAGGTGTCTCGCTCTCCATCTTGTCTGGCGAAAGATCCCCCGACGAGGACGACCCTTGAGGAATGTCACGGGCCGGACTGTGGCATAAAATTTGACATTATTCTCATAATCTATAAAGAGGATTAGATATGAACGAGGCATCTAAAAGTACTCATGATTCGGCGAGGGGCTTGGTGCGGGAGCGGTGCTTGGGAATGGCTTCGGCACCCGAATCCGAGTGATTGGAAAGGGATACCCTTCCCCTCTTGGGCTCCCCATCCTCCGGATCTAGGGAGGCCGCTCTCTTTTTCCCCTTGGGAGGAGGGTTCTCTGCTTCCTCCTCCTCTTCTTCTTCCTCCTTGTCATCCTTGTCTTCGTCTTCCTCATCAGAGGAAGGAGCTTCGGTTCCTCCGTACATGGCGCCCGAAGTCTCTTCGGGATGGAGGTCGCCTTGGGCCTCCTTGGCCTTCTTCTTCTTCTTCTTGTCCTTCTTCACCGACGCCTGACAGGGCGCCGGGACCAGCATCTTCATTAACAGAGGATTGGCTGGGTTTTCGGGGAGTGGGGCCGGACACTTAATCAGCTCGGCCTTTTTTATCCAGTCCTGTTCAAGATATGGAATTTTCAAGGGCCCCTCCCTAAGACTGAAAAGTTAGGTAGTGTTCGGCAGCATGATACTTACCGGGGATGCCGGATTGTTGCAGTCGAGGCCGGTGTCATCGGACATTGAAGGCCACGTCTTCTGCTTCTTAAAAAGCAGCTTCCAGATCTTCTTGTGCGTTGTGCCTTAGAAGTGATGCAGAGTCCATGCCCCCTCTGGATTTAACTCCCACATCTTGAGAGGCCATCATTGGCAAGGGAGAGCTCGGCGGATGAGCATCACCTGGATCACATCAGCAAGGGTGATGTCCTTGTCTATCATGCTCTTGACGCGCTGTTGCAGCATCAATATGTCATTGGGGGACCCCCAATCTAGGCCCTTGTTGGTCCAGGATGCGAGCCATAGTGAAGGTCCGGATCTGAAGGCAGGAGCAGCGGCCCACTTGTTGTCGCGGGGTTCGGTGATATAAAATCACTCCTGCTGCCACACCTTGACGGTGTCTACAAATCTTCCTTTGGGCCAGGTAACCTTGTTGAGCTTGCTCACCATGGCGCCGCCGCACTCGGTGTGTTGTCCTTCGACCACCTTCGGCTTCACATTGAAAACGTTGAGCCACAAGCCGAAGTATGGAGGAACACGGAGGAATGCTTCACACACGACGATAAACACCGAGATGTGGAGGAAGGAGTTCGGGGCCAGATCGTGGAAATCCAGCCTGTAGTAATACATAAGACCTCGGACAAAGGGGGAAGGGCGAATCCGAGCCCTCGGAGGAAGTGGGGGATAAAAACCACCCTTTCGCCGGTCTCCAGGGTGGGGATGATCTGCCCTGGGGTCGGAAGCCTATGTTTTATCTCCGCCGTCAGGTACCTCGCCTCCCGTAGATCTTGGATGTTCTTCTCCGTTAGGAGGAGGCCATCCACTTGCCTTGAAAGCCAGATCCGGCCATTGCTAGAGAAGCTGGGGCGGAAGGAAAAGTTTGGAACTTGGGCGCTGGAGCTCGGGGGATTGGAAGGACGAGGAAGGAAAAGGCGTGGGGTGAACAGATGGGTCCTTCTGTCCTCTTATAGAGGCAGCGAATATCAAGCGTCCCCTCTCAAGCCTTATATCTCACCTATTCCCAAGGGGACGTGCGAACGGCACGGTTGGATTACCCAAAAACCCTACTGATGAGAATCCCGTAATAAGGGGACACGATCTCTACTTCAACAAGACGTGTCACTAGCCGTACCTCGAAATACAGAACGAGGTAGTAAAACGGTTTGGAATAATTATAAAGGCCAGAACATAACATCTTGCCGAAAAAGTGGCCCACGGATGCGACTTATTTTTGAAGTATTGTTACTTTTTACAGCTTGGGTTTGTACGTGTTAAGCAAGGCCGGACACAGTTCTTGTGTGCGAAAAACTATGATTGAAGTATTCGGAAAAGAGGAACCCGCCTCGCAATGCCAAAGACAGTTCGCGCACCGGATATATCGTCATTGAAGCCTGGTTCGGAGGCTACTGAGGAAGTCCTAGACTAAGGGGCCCTCGGGCGTCCGGGCTATGTGATGTGGGCCGGAATGATGGGCCATGAAGATACAAGATAGAAGAACCTCCCCGTGTCCGGATGGGGCTCTCCTTTGCGTGGATGGCAAGCTTGGCTTTCGGATAATGTATTTTCCTTCCTCTGTAACCGACTCTGTATAACCCTAGATCCCTCCAATGTCTACATAAACCGGAGGGTTTAGTCCATAGGGCAAAATCACAATCATACAGGCTAGACATCTAGGGCTTAGACATTACGATCTCGAGGTAGATCAACTGTTGTAACCCCTATATTCATCATAGTCAATCAAGCAAGAAGTAGGGTATTACCTCCATTAAGAGGGCCCGAACCTGGGTAAACATCATGTCCCCTGCCTCCTTGTTACCTTTGATCCTTTGACACACAGTTCGGGACCCCCTACCCAAGATCTGCTGGTTTTGACATCGATAGTCGTACTCATCAACATGAAAGTTGTGAACTTATTACAAAACATGATCATCTCATACATCAACATATATCACATCACATCTTGACCATATCACATAACAACATGCCCTTCAAAAACAAGTTAGACATCCTCTACTTTGTTGTTGCAAATTTTACATGGCTACTACGGGCAACTAGCAAGAACCGTTCTTACCTACGCAAAACCACAATGGTGATTATCAAGTTTGCTGTTTTAACCTTTTAAGGAGCGGTCGTAGTCAAATTCATTTCAACTAAAGTGAGAGAAACATACACCCGCCAGCCACCTTATGCAAAAGAAGTTGCATCAGTTGGTGGAACCGGTCTCATGTACGTGGACATGTAAGGTTGGTCCGGGTCACTTCATCCCATGATACCGCCGAATCAAAATAAGACGTTGGTGGTAGGCAGTATGAACATCACCGCCCACAACTCCTTTGTGTTCTACTCGTGCATATCATTTATGAATAGACCTGGCATACCACTGTTGGGGAACGTTGCATGGAAAACAAAAAATTTCTACGCACACGCAAGATCTATCCATGGAGATGCATAGCTACGAGAGGGGAAGAGCATCTACATACCCTAGTAGATCGCTAAGCGAAAGCACTTATCAACGCAGTTGATGTAGTCGTATACCTTCACGATCCGTCCCGATCAAGTACCAAACGTACGGCACCTTCGCGTTCAGCACACGTTCAGCTTGATGACGTCCTCGCCTTCTCGATCCAGCAATAGAGGCGAAGTAGTAGATGAGTTCCGGCAGTACGGGCATGGTGACGGTGGTGGTGAAGAACAATCTCTATAGGGCTTCGCCAAGCACAACGGAAACTATGACGGAGGATAGACTAGAGGGGGCAGGGTTGTGCTACCTCTTGAGCACTGCGTTAGTTTTCACTTGAAGAGGAAAGGGTGATGCAGCAAAGTAGCGTAAGTATTTCCCTCAGTTTTTGAGAACCAAGGTATCAATCCAGTAGGAGGCTCCACGCAAGTCCCTTGTACCTACACAAACAAACAAGAACCTCGCAACCAACGTGACAGAGGGGTTGTCAATCCCTTCACGGCCACTTGCAGAAGTGAGATCTGATAGAGATAATAAGATAAGATAATTATTTTTGGTATTTTTATGATATAGATTGGAAAGTAAAAGATTGCAAATAAAGTAGATAGGAAACTTATATGATGGAAGATAGACCTAGGGGCCATAGGTTTCACTAGTGGCTTCTCTCAAGATAGCATAAGTATTATGGTGGGTGAACAAATTACTATCGAGCAAATGATAGAAAAGTGCATAGTTATGAGAATATCTAGGCATGATCATGTATATAGGCATCACATCCGCGACAAGTAGACCGAAACGATTCTGCATCTACTACTATTACTCCACACATCGATCGCTATCCAGCATGCATCTAGAGTATTAAGTTCATAAAAACAGAGTAACGCATTAGGCAAGATGACATGATGTAGAGGGATAAACTCAAGCAATATGATATAAACCCCATCTTTTTATCCTCGATGGCAACAGTACAATACATGCCTTGCTGCCCCTGTTGTCACTGGGAAAGGACACCGCAAGATTGAACCCAAAGCTAAGCACTTCTCCCATTGCAAGAAAGATCAATCTAGTAGGCCAAACCAAACTGATAATTCGAAGAGACTTGCAAAGATAACCAATCATACATAAAAGAATTCAGAGGAGATTCAAATATTTCTCATAGATAAACTTGATCATAAACCCACAATTCATCGGATCTCGACAAACACACCGCAAAAAGTGTTACATCGAATAGATCTCCGAGAAGATCGAGGAGAACTTTGTATTGAGATTCAAAGAGAGAGAAGAAGCCATCTAGCTAATAACTATGGACCCGAAGGTCTGTGGTAAACTACTCACAACTCATCGGAGAAGCCTTGGCGATGATGTAGAAGCCCTCCATGATTGATTCCCCCTCTGGCGGAGCGCCGAAAAAGGCCCCAAGATGGGATCTTGCGGATACAGAAGGTTGCGGCGGTGGAAATAGGGTTTCGTGGTGCTCCTGGATGTTTTCAGGGTATGGAGGTATATATAGGCGAAGGAGGTCGGTCAGGGGAGCCAGGAGGGGCCCACGAGGGTGGGGGCGCGCCCACCCCCCTAGGGCACGCCCTGCACCCTCATGGCCGCCTTGGCTGCTTCTTGACGTCCACTCCAAATCTCCTGGATTGCGTTTATTCCAAAAAGATCGCTCCCGAAGGTTTCATTCCATTTGGACTCCGTTTGATATTCCTTTTCTTCGAAACACTGAAATAGGCAAAAAAACAGCAATTCGGGCTGGGCCTCCGTTAGTAGGTTAGTCCCAGAAATGATATAAAAGTGTATAATAAAGCCCATAAACATCCAAAACGGGTAATATAATAGCATGGAACAATCAAAAATTATAGATACGTTGGAGACGTATCAGGTTGCCGGCACACGGCTTGGTGAATCTTGATGTGTACTTGGTGCTAGCCCTGCCCTTCTATTTATATGTTGAGCCCTGGGGTCATTTCTTGGAGAAAGAGCCTCCTCAAAGTCGGTTGGCACGCAAGGCAAGAGTCCTTCTCGGACTCCACGACGAGACGCCAGGGTCCGTGGCGTCTGGCTCCAAACGCCAGGGTCCCTGGCGTCTGGCCCCTTGGCCTCCGCAAAACTGCATTTTGCACCTTCCTAAAGCCCCATGGGCTTTAACCCTAGGCCCAAAGAAAGTGTTCTCATACCATAACATTTCGGGAAACATCTGAAACCCCTTCCGTTCAATTCTGGAACCCTTCCGGAGACCAAACACTATTATCCCATATATCAATCTTTACCTCCGGAATATTCCGAAGCTCCTCGTCATGTCCGCGATCTCATAGGACTCTGAACAACATTCGGTCACCAACATACATAACTCATATAATATTATATCATCAACGAACGTTAAGCGTGCGGACCCTACGGGTTCGAGAATGATGTAGACATGACCGAGATGCTTCTCCGGTCAATAACCAATAGCGGGACCTGGATGCACATATTGGTTCCTACATATTCTATGAAGATCTTTATCGCCCGAACCTTTATGAAAACATACGTTGTTCCCTTTGTCTGTTGGTATGTTACTTGGCCGAGATTCGATCATCGATATCTTCATACCTAGTTCAACCTCGTTACCGGCAAGTCTCATTACTCGTTTTGTAATACATCATCTCATAACTAACTCCTTAGTCACTTTGCTTGCAAGCTTCTTGTGATGTTGTATTGCCGAGAGGGCCCAGAGATACCTCTCCGATACATGGAGTGACAAATCCCAATCTCGATCCATACCAACTCAACAGACACCTTCGGAGGTACCTATAGAGTATCTTTATGATCACCTAGTTATGTTGTGACCTCTGACAGCACACAAGGTATTCCTCTGGTATCCGAGAGTTTTATGATCTCATGGGCGAATGAATATGTATTTGACATTAAGAAAGCAGTAGCAATAAACTGAACGATCATATGCTAAGCTAACAGATGGGTCTTGTCCATCACATCATTCTCCTAATGATGTGATCCCCTTATCAAATAACAACTCATGTCTATGGTCAGGAGACCTTAACCATCTTTTGATCAACGAGCTAGTCTAGTAGAGGCATACTAGGGACTTGGTATTTGATTATGTATTCACACATGTATTTAAGTTTCCAATCAATACAATTCTAGCATGAATAATAAACCTTTATCATGATTAAGGAAATATAATAATAACCACTTTATTATTGCCTCTAGGGCATATTTGCAACAAGTACAGCTAATCATCGTCGACTTACTCAGGTTCGTTTGTGTCGTCTCTGCGTCGGGGCAACCTACCCTTCGCACATGGCTCGGCGGCACCGTTCAGCAGCACCGATGCCGACATGGACGAGATCATCACAAGAGGCTCGATCGCCGCTGCTCCGTGCCCCGGGTTCCTCGTGCAAGGCGAAACTCTAGACGCTACTGCCGATACCGAGGACGAGCTCGACGACGCCGAGGAGGAGGTGGAGGAGGAAGAACCGGTGGAGGTGGAGCCGGCTCCCAAAGCGAAAAATAAGAAGCGAGCGGCCAACACCAGGCCGGGTGATCCTCACATCAAGTCGACATCCAGGGAAGACGAGTGCTTTGCCGAAGCATGGAAGGCCGTAAGTATCGACCCGATCACCGGCTCGAATCAGAATGCCTACACGTACTGGAGAAGGATCAAGACAGCGTTCGACGAGCGCAAGTTGGTTGACCTGGACTTCGCCAACATCCACATGGACCGCGTCGAGAAGGCCATGGCGAACCATTGGGCGACCAACCAGGCGGCCTGCAACAAGTGGCATGGGATTCAATAGGAGGTCGCGGCTCGCCCGGAAAGCGGCACCAACGTCGAGGGTCGGGTATGGCCTTCGTTCGCCGGCCCAATTCCTCATCGTGTACTTCACCAACACTTTGTCTTTGGCAGTGCAGATGGTTCGGATGTTGATGAGGACATCAATACAATTGTTACACCCACAACCCCTGTAGCTATACATACTGGACCAATCACTAGAGCTCGCGCACGCTAATTGAATTACCAGTTACTTTTGTTTCTTGGTAACAATTCTAATGTTCTCGAGGATATGATGTTGCCTAAATTGGATACATTTGTGTTGATTACTAATGAAGGGGCTAGCATGGACAAGAGGGGTGAACACTGGAGCAGAAACAAGCATGGAGATGAAGGCGCGCACGAAGGGAACCAGAATGGCATTTCTAGTGCAGATTTCAGTACTTTGAAGCCTCCTTGATGACATACAAGGACATGGACGAAATATACAAGATGTACTTTCATAAATTTCGTCCATAGCTTATAATAGGTGTTGCGCCACCTTATTTTGGGCCAGGCCCATGTAATTTTGAAAAATACCTAAGTATAGGCTGTTGTTAGAGTCCGTATGTGTGGGGAAACAAGAGTTAGGGTTGGTTTCGGACCCCTCCTCCAAGGGTCACGAAATTCCCCCCTCTTCCTCCATTTATACAGCCCTTAGGGCATCGTTTAGACTTTGGGTTTTGTTTAGATTAAAATTTCACCATAGCTGCAACTTCGCGTACTTCGTTTTTGTTCAACGACTAGACCAAGACGTCACAGAACCCCACTTTCATCAATAAAGTTTTCTTCTTATATTCGCAATATCCAGATTGCAATCTTAGTTTCTTGCTTGTTCTTCATTTGCTCGCAGGAAATAGACCCTCGTGGTCAGGTTGATCGTGCTCCATCATGGTAAATAACCCCTCGAAAGTTGGTTTAGCGATTGCTAAGGCGCGACGTCTTCGCACATTCGTAGTCGGATCGTCAAAGTCGACTCCCACAGAAAATGATACCTATCTCATCGAAACATCAGGACACCTTCGCCTCTATCAGATGTTCAACATGTTTCGCAAGGACAACAATGAACAAGAGTTCAAGTTCCTTTATGTCTTCACCAGGATCGAGTTGTGCGGGAAATGGACGGAGGTCCGTCTCTCTCTTGCCAAGGCGAAGGACGCCTACAACCCGGACACGCCTACCTCGACAGTGTCAGAAGGGCGCCCTGATGGCAACAAACGAGCCAAGGCGGTGAGGGACACGGCACCCGCTGCCGAACGGCTGCAGTCGTCGATCGAGTAGTGCATCGCCGATGCCAAGAGAAACACCGCCAAGAGTAAGGAGAAATCCAATGCGAGGTGGTCGACGTTGATAACGAAGCATGACATCAAGCTCGACCTTCTCAGGACCAATGTCACCACAAAGAAAAGGAACATCGACCTGGCATTCTTGATGGGGGCAGACACGTCGACGATGGACGAGCAGGTGAAGACGTGGCACCTAGCAGAGCGTGGACTCATCTTGAACTAGATGTCAGGACTGTTGATGACCATCGCTCCTAAGCCAACGCCGATGCTGAGCCCGAACACTGAAGCAATTCCCACACCAACGCCGAGCCCAAGCACTGAAGTTGCAGCCACGCCGACCCCAAGCCCGAGCATTGAAGCTGTGCTGACGCCGACGCCGACCTCGGCCAGCCCTGCGGCAGAGGAGTCTGTCGTTTGATAAGCTCCATGTCTACTGTTCCTACCCTTTTGATCGCCGGACTTTGGCTATGATGATCGCCAACCCTGTGGCATGATGATTGCCGACCTATGGCATGATGATCACCGAACAATGTCATTTTTTGGTAGCGGGAAAGTGAACTTTGAATTTTTATGCGTTTGGGGGCCGAAACCTGGGGGTGCGGTTGGGAACTCGATCGCCCCCAGGCCAAAAAAAACACCAAGGCAAACGCCAAAACCCTTCACTGGGTGCGGTGGGGGGCCAAACGGCTGGAGATGCTCTAACTACCAACGCCCAACCCAAATCCTCAAGTTGACGGCTGAACTAACGTACTTGTCCCACCAGGCAGCACTCATGGTAATCAATCAAACATATATGGTCCTGATTAAGTCATCCTCCACCCCCACCCAGCTCGTGCGCGCCTCTTTTTCTTTCTTCCTTCGACCAAGGTGGCGGCTACATGGTGACTTCGTGTCAGCGGGCTGCGGCGACTCACCGACGCGGCAACATGGAGTGGAGCTTAAACAACTCCGACATCGAGTATGCACCCACTCTCCTGCACCTCCTGTCTTTGACAAATTGGTTTGTTTTGGGGATTTAGAGTTGGTTGTAACCAAATAGCCATAGAGCACATGGAGGACGACACATATATTGAGGACCTTTATCATGATACATCTGTTATCACACTTGATTCTTGCAATCCATCAAAGAAGAGAGCGGAAGCATGGAAGAAGAAGAAACAGAGGAAGCATGCTATTCTCTGTTCACTAGCAAAGTTGCGAGATGGAACCAACACTCAAGCATGTGAACTTTTAGATGCAGGAAGTGAGGACATTGGAATGGATATCATACCAAGCGACGATGATGGCTTTGAACCTGCAATATCAGTTGCGCCAGAAGGCCCAGAACGCAAGAAGAGTAGAGCACAACTGTTGTAGGGTGGAACCCTAAGTGAAGATCTTTCACGAATTGGAGGGGAATCCCCAAGAACAAGATGAACACAAGAGAGAAAACAAGAGGAACACTCAAGAACAAGTCCAATCACACGTCCACTAAACCAACAAACACACAAGATCCACAAGGTACATGAACAATCAAAGGGAAACAAGGCACATGGTAGAGTTCATCCCAAATCCTATGAAGGAGATGAGGGCTTGATGATTCACTTGGGGAGTCCTTCTCCCTTAGGAGGGCTTGATGATCCTATGGATCCTTCTCCCTTAGGAGGGCTTGATGATCCTAGGGATCCTTCTCCCTTAGGAGTAAACCCACAAGGGGAGATACATGAGCTAAGCTCTATGATTTGTGTCTATTCTTAGCTATCCCCTCTAATGAGCTAGGTGGGGGGTACTTATAGTCTAGGGGCGAAATATGAGAGGGAGGGGGTTACAAGGGAAAAATCCCCAACTTGCACGCAGGTATTCGCGGAGTGGTCCGGGCACCCAGTGCAAAGAGGCCCGGGCACCTGGAGGTGGTGCGGCTATAGGTGGCCGGGCACCCGGGGCCGAAGGGCCGGGCACCCGGGCTGGACAGGGCCGGCTATAGATGACCCAGGCACCCAGGGGCATGCCAGGCGGCTGGGGGCATGGGCCGGGCTCCCGGGGGAGCAAGGCCCGGGCACCCGGGATGGAAGGCAGCAGCTCCAGCGGGAGGGGCCGGGCAACCGGGGCCTCCTGGCCGGGCACCCGGGGCGGCCAGGCCCAGCAAGCCGGCGGCCAGGCACCCGGGGACGCAGGGGCCGGGCGCCCGGGGTGTCCAGTGGCTCCACTCCTTCGTGCCCATCTTCCTTCTCCTTCCTCTGTGTGTCTCTGGGTGAACTTGGTGTTTCCCTCCGTGCTTCCCCGTGACGATCTCCCAATTACCTAAGAATGCACAACGTCTCCGATTGAGGTAGGACCCGATTCATATGCGATTCCGAACGAGACTCGAAGAGGAAAGAAGTGACCTCGTTGTCGATGTTGCGTGCACGTGCTCTTGTCACTGGTCCTCTCAGTGCTTGCGATGGTGATGGCATGTCCATGTGGATGGTCGAGGGATGCTCCGCATCATCTCCCCCCCTTTGGAGAGATCCATCCACGGATCATGATCTTCATCACCATGGGAAAGAGATGGCACCGCTGTGTAGAAGTGGACAACCACCAAGCACTCATCATTGTCAAGCTCGAAATGGTCACTCTCCGATGTCGCACCGTCTTGTGATTCCTTCAAAATTAGCAAGTACAACAAACACTTGGAAAAACAAATGTGGTCAGCGTTAGAGCAAAACCAAGCATTCGAGATGTGATTCACCAAACAACTGTCGTCATCAAGCATAGCATATGGTGTGACAAGGGGGTGTGTCATGGAATGTAGGCACATAAATTGAGCACATGGAGAAGCATCATGGAAACAATCATGCAAGGGTGAGGTAAAGGTGCTAATATGTGGGACAAGTGAACAAGCATCTACCTCAATGTCATAGCAAGCATGCATAAGACTCTCAATTAACGGTCTATGGTAGGCATAAGAGTCATTCACAACACCCAAGAACATGATATGACTAAACACATGCAAGTGCAAGACAATCCAAGCATAATGTGCATAGGGTGTAGTGAAAATCGAGGGGCACTCAACACAATAGAAAGAGCAATTGTTCATCATGTGTGAGGTAATCAAGGCAAGCGTGTAGCAATCAATGGGACATGGCATATGTGAAGGAATGACATTGTTGCAACCAAACATGTGATAGGAGTAAGTAATCCAAGAAGTGGATGCAACATCAAAAAGCATAGAAATCAAGTCGTGCAAACTAGTGGAGCGAAGATGCAACACACTAGAGGAAATCATGGCAATCATGTCATGTGAGCAAATAAGAGATATAGGCAATGCACATGACATATCGCAAGTACGAGCACAAAGCAAGATCATAGTATCATCATAGGAATGTGGCATAAATGGAACATGGCAATAACAAGCAATATCTCCACCAAGCTTGCAAATACACATACAAGTAGTAGAAGCAATCATCATGTGTAATGCAAAGCATGGGTCACAAATGCATGGCAAAGGCATAGGAATGAGCATATCATGCAAAGTGAACATGGCAAGATGGGCATAAAATATGTAATGAACAATAACCCATAGCCAAGTGAGAGCCATGTAGAAGAAATGCGCGAAGTCTTTGCGCGAAGAGAGCGGTGGGAAAGGCAATCCATGTGATCCCAAGTCATCGTTGCTCTCTAGAGCTCGTTTTGCCAACTCATGGGATTGTGAGGTTGACAAGTATTCATGGGTACCTACATAAAAGAAACACAAACCAAAGAAATTGTGCGCGTGGGAAATGTACATCATCCATCATGATGTGTATGTGCACATGTGAGTTAGCACAAGATAAGCATCGCCCAAAGAAATTTGATGCATGGTATAAGAACATGTCATCCATCATGAAAGAATAGTTATTGTGTATGACACGATGGGGATGCAAATTTAGCATATAAGTATATGGCACATCACTAGCATGTTTATTCATGGGAAGCATACTGTGCACACAAGTATTGGGATCATGCAATGGATAGGATGAATCAAAATCTCCCAAAATGTATGAGGAAACTATGGGGGTCTCCTCATGAGCAATGTTGGAAACTTCACATGGAGAATATTGACAACATCCAAAACAAAGCATATTTGGTTCTATGTGGTCACGACATGGTATAGTAGATGAATTGCGCAAATCATGTAAAGGAAGCATGGCAATATCATCGCATGAAAAACAAAAGCCAATGACCATGGGCTTGTCATCTATGCCATATGTGCAAATTGGATTGATTTTAATGGCATATGCATAGTCACTATGATGAGATTGCAAATAAGACATATGATTGATCTCATGCATAGCATATGACAAGTCAAACGTATTATCAAACATGATGTGACCAAGAGAATTATCACAAGAAATCCTTTGTGACATGGCATCACAACTACAAGACTCCGCATGGCAATCATCAAACTCATCATAAATGGGTAAATCATCGCATGGGGAAATCATACTAGCATGAAGCATGGTAATAGGTGGGTCAACATCATGCAAGAAATCAATGTCTAGAATGTCCACTAGTGGGACAAGAGCATCACCTTCACATATGTTACCTTGTTCATTCCACTCAAGTGGTGTAGGTGAGGTGGCAAAGACCAAATGGTGGTCATCATCTTCATCTTGATGGAACCATGTGGGTGGTGCATCATATTCCACCATGGCCATCGTCTTGGCCATAGGAATGATGAAGTCATCGAGGATCGGCGTGTCATCATAAATGGGACCTAGCACCAAATGAGAAGACACAATAGAAGTAGAGGTTAAGTTGTGAGAAATCGAAATGGCCTCTGCCCTATCAACTACCTCACACTCTCTATGTGGTGGTGGCTCACTCACTCCCTCAAGGTAGGTGCACTCAATGTCACATATGGTGGAGTCACTCAAATCACTCAAGTGGTGGTGGTGGTAACTCTCCTCACATGGGAATTGGGGCAACTCATCATATATGGGGCTAGTGGTGAAGTCACTCTTACTCTCAATATGGTGGCACAAGTCACTCAAGTCATCATACGTCGCCGTGGTCGAAGGGAAAATCCCATGCTCAACCATCTCGTAGTTGTCACCGTGGATGAAGGCCGAAGATGGCACATCATCACTCTCGTCATGGATGAAGGCCAAAGATGGCACAACATCACTCTCGTCATGGATGAAGGCCGATGTAGGCGTACTCGTCATAAGTAGGCGAAGATGCCGTATGTCCAAAGGCGAAGATGCCCTGAGAACATTTGGCGAAGATGCCGAAGTGGTGGTAGTAGTCGTAGCTTGCTCGTGGTGGTGCTTGTCTCGCGGTCTTCTCTTGTGCTCATGAAGTTTGGCCGTAGCTTGATGTAGAGCTTTTTGGGACTTGTAGGTGTACGCATCACGAGCATCTTCATCTTGATGGTGTTGTAGTGCTTGAGCTCGATGACGTGCCGAAGATTGGCCACTTGAGCGTCACTGCCTTGAAGATGACGAAGGGGAAGAAGACTTGTAGTTGGCCACCATGTCTCGTACTTGATTCCTTTGTTCGGCCAACTTGGTGTCGAGGTAGTCCCTTATCCTTGCTTTGTTTTGGCGAATGTCGATGGCGAGTCGCTCAATGCCTTGCATTGCTCGTTGTAGTCCGAAGATGGGCGTTTTGGTGATGTTGTTGTTCGCGTTGTCGTTGTCGTGGAAGACCGGAGATGAAATGCCTTGCCTATCCACCACAAGACTCGAGTAGAGGTGAGTAGGAAATGAGATAAACAATACCAAGTTACCTTTTCCCAAAGTTGAAGATGTATCCCGTTTCACTCAATGTGAGATGAAAGAATAGTGGAATTGGTACTGGACTTGTTCACTCACACCTATCAAGTAAAGCTTATGGTGGAGCTCGGTGAGGATAGTGGCACAAAAATTTGATGCACAATGTTAGCAAGATTCAATAATGTTGGAATCACAAATTCGCAAGTGAAACAAGTAGACCAATAGCAATATATGGCACACGGAAACACACACACGGATAGATAAATGGGGTCGTGCAACCAAGGAATGAGCACAAAATGTGGAGTCCACGGAAAACGCTCGTGTTGCACAACTCAAGAGAGACGCTAGCACGATTGCTCAATAGGCGGATACGACACTTGTGCACAACCTATAAGATGCAAAATGTATGAGCTTTCGATCCCAAGTATGCTATGTGTATGATGTTCCCGATGCTCTTCTCAAGATGATCCAAGATGATCGGATATGACAATCTTATGTGCAATGTGGTATGATGCTATGGCTCTTGCTCACAAGCTCTTTGCTCTATTTTTGCTTAAAAGCTTCTTCTTCTTCTTTTTTGATATGTCCACTTATGCGAAATGCACAAACCAAGATAGCAATTGTGTATATGCGGGAACGATCTTGTGACACAAGGGATGATACGATGATACCAATATGATATGGTATGTATGCAATGGAAGGTATGGATCACTAATGTGCACAAGTAACGTTGCCGACAATACTCAAAGGCTAGTCTCGATAGGCAAGTGACGCAAAATGGGCTAAGGGGTTAACAATGTAATGGCAAGAATGTACAATGAAGGGATGCCACGATACCGAGATGATATAGAGGTTACCGTTCTTGCTTACGGTTAGGTTGTCAAAATGGTGAAGTGGTCGATGACGATGACGACCTCATGGCGATGATGAGTGGCGGTGTTCTTGATGTAGATACCAAGATGATGTAGACCCGTCCCTAAGTAGCCGAAACACCTTAGGAAACGGTAAAAAACTGCAAACTCAAAATCTCCAAAGGCAAATGTCAAATGATGGTGGCAGAATGCGTTGGAGGTTCCGAAGTTAGCAATGCGGAAGTGGTGGTGTGGTTGATGACGAAGCAATCGTCCCTAAGTAGCCGAAACACCTTAGGAGACTCAAGTCACCACTCAAGCAACCACAAATGCTAAATGGAGCAAAATGGGTAAAGTTGTAGAAAACGATGGTGGTATGGCGGATGATATGGTGGATGGCCTATGCAAAGATGCCAAAATGCCAAATTTTTGATGGAGTCAAATGGTGGTAAAACCAAGATGAGCAGCTTGGGCACGTCGCTAGCTTTTCAACGAGTCAAAGAACACTCAAATCGGAGTTCGGGAGTGAAAGTTATGAGTGAAAATGTAAAGTGCACGCAGCTGATTCTGGGGGGGGGGGGGGTTTGCCCGGGGGTGGAAGGTGCGGGCACCTGGGGTGATCCGAGGCAAACAGCCCGGGGTTTGGGGTGCGGGCACCCGGGGTGGTCAGCGGGGGTGGGCGGGGGGGGGGGGGGGGGGGGTCCGGGTGCCCGGGGTTTGAGGTCCGGGTGCCCGGGGTTGTCGGATTTGGGCGGAAATTCATGGGAAAATGGGAGAAATTGGTGGATTTCATGGAGGGAAAGGTGGAGATGGATGGGGAGGAGGCTAGATCCACTTGAAACCAAGCAAATCCATGGATCAAATCCAACAAAATCTCATCAAACCAACAAATCACAAAAAAATTTGGGGCTATTTTTGGTGGGGAATTTTCGAAATTGGGGAAGAACACACAAAATTAGGCTAGAAAACAAAGAGGGGAGGCTCCAATTTCGTGATAAACGTGGCTCATGATACCAAGATGTTGTAGGGTGGAACCCTAAGTGAAGATCTTTCATGAATTGGAGGGGGAATCCCCAAGAACAAGATGAACACAAGAGAGAAAACAAGAGGAACACTCAAGAACAAGTCCAATCACACATCCACTAAACCAACAAACACACAAGATCCACAAGGTACATGAACAATCAAAGGGAAACAAGGCACATGGTAAAGTTCATCCCAAATCCTATGAAGGAGATGAGGGCTTGATGATTCACTTGGGGAATCCTTCTCCCTTAGGAGGGCTTGATGATCCTATGGATCCTTCTCCCTTAGGAGGGCTTGATGATCCTAGGGATCCTTCTCCCTTAGGAGGAAACCCACAAGGGGAGATACATGAGCTAAGCTCTATGATTTGTGTCTATTCTTAGCATTGATTCTTAGTTATCCCCTCTAATGAGCTAGGTGGGGGGTACTTATAGTCTACGGGCGAAACATGGGAGGGAGAGGGTTACAAGGGCAAAATCCCCAACTTGCACGCAGGCATTCGCGGAGTGGTCCGGGCACCCGGTGCAAAGAGGCCTGGGCACCCGGAGGTGGTGCGGCTGTAGGTGGCCGGGCACCCGGGGCCGAAGGGCCAGGCACCCGGGCTGGACAGGGCCGGCTATAGATGGCCCGGGCACCCGGGGGTTCCAAGCCCGGGCACTCGGGGGCGCGCCAGGCGGCTGGGGGCATGGGCCGGGCACCCGGGGGAGCAAGGCCCGGGCACCCGGGGTGGAAGGCAGCAGCTCCAGCGGGAGGGGTCGGGCACCCGGGGCCTCCTGGCCGGGCACCCAGGGCGGCCAGGCCCAGCACAGCCGGTGGCCGGGCACCCGGGGTGTCCAGTGGCTCCACTCCTTCGTGCCCATCTTCCTTCTCCTTCCTCCGTGTGTCTCCGGGTGAACTTTGTGTTTCCCTCTGTGCTTCCTCGTGACGATCTCCCAAGTACCTAAGAATGCACAACGTCTCCGATTGAGGTAGGACCCGATTCATATGCGATTCCGAACGAGACTCGAAGAGGAAAGAAGTGACCTCGTTGTCGATGTTGCGTGCACGTTCTCTTGTCACCGGTCCTCTCGGTGCTTGCGATGGTGATGGCGTGTCCATGTGGATGGACGAGGGATGCTCCGCATCAACAACCACTTCCAACTAGAGTGTGGTGTGATGAGGGCAGGTTGCTGATGGTGAACAACTCTGTTTGCATTTGTGTTTTGTGAACATGCATCAATACAGAAGAGCCTTGAAGAATTATCACATACTTCAAAGCAAAGACTATATATATCTTAGAAATGATAGAGATAGGGTCAATGTTTGTTGTGTGAATGAACATTGCCAATTCTATATGACAACTTAAGCTATTAAGAGAGAAGATACTATTTGCATTAGGAAGATGGTGTTACCTCATACTTGTGGCATTACTTATGATATTTTTAGAGTAGACAACACATGGTTGAGCAACAGATGAGAACAACTTCAGATCTATTAACTTCATAGCTATGTGTTACCTCAAATTTCACACATACCCAACAAATTACATCACTAGATTACACTGAGGAAAATCTGTAGCTATTCGCCGCAAAACTCTGAAGAAACAGAGCACAAACACATCAGCCCAAAATTTGCTTGCAGTGAAGGTCCTGCAGCCAGTTCACTGAAGAAACAAAAATCATCTGATTCTTTCACTTCCAGGTGCACACTCGCTCCATTGTTAGGCTATGATGAGCTCGTTTGTGAGGCGAGCGTCATCGGTGAGGAGCTCAGTAGAGGACGACCGGCGGTGTCGAGCGGAAAAGCACAACGCAGAGACGAGCCGGCGATGTCGAGCGGAGAGGCACAATGCGGAGATGACCACCCTGGGGCGGACGAGCCGGTGGTGAGGCAGAGGAGAAGGTGCTGCTGGAGGAGACGTCGTCGGGGTGGAGGATTCAGTGGGCAAGCGTCGGGGCGAAGGAGATGGCGGCGCTGCCGGTGAGAAGTGAGGCGGTGGCGGGTCGGGAGGAGACCACACGTACCAGGAGCACCCGCTTGTTTTACAATGCGTGTGTGGTAGGCCCAATTTGTTAGTTTGCCTAACACGAGGATTTGGGCTGGTAGTTCGCTCATAAGTTGTGGTTTTGTGAAATTTTTCTCAAAAGGTGGTGTAAACTATTAAAATTTCCTCATAAGCACTTGGCCATTATCTTCGGAGGATATCCTTGATCAAATGAGCATCCATCAGGAGGAGGACGCAAAGTCGGGGATATTTGCTATGAATAGAGCTTTATCATCCGAGGAATTTGTGAGGTTGGTGGTTACCTTATGGGCCATTTGGGGCGCAGGGTAGAAAGGCCATTCATGAGGATATCTTCAAAAGCCCTCATGCGATACATGGGCACATAACTTCTTATCTGATGGAGGTGAAGGCTCTATCAAACAAAACTGAGGCGGGAAGTAGGGTACAGCAGCGGCGCACGGGGTGGATTGCACCTCCTGATCATCATGCTAAGCTGAATGTCGATGCCGCTGTCATTAAGGGACGCGGAGGAGCGGTTGGAGTGGTCTGCCGAAATGAGCAGGGAATGTTTCTTGGAGCATTGGCGATAGTTTTTAACAGCATTGATGATCCGGCGACACTGGAGGCTCTGGCCATTCGAGAGGGGCTGGCTCTAGCAGAAGATTTGAACCTACATCAACTACAATTGCTTCCTATTGTGAAGGAGTGGTAAGATACGTGAGACATGGAACTGCTGCAGTGTTTGGGGGAATCATCAATGAAATACAGTTAAATTTATTGTCTTTTAACTCTTGTAATATAGTTCACGAGGGTATGAGCTCAAATGTTGAGGATCACAATCTAGCGAAGCATGCTTTGAGTTTAAGGTTTGGTCGTCATGTTTGGTTTGGCCAACCCAATGGTATTTATTTCATCCCTATAAACATTATGAACGTTTGAATAAAGCTTTGCCAGATTGTCTAAAAAAAAAAAGGTTGTGTCATGTGCAATTCACTCGGGGAAAAAAAATCTCGTGCCCTTCCTTTTTCTGAGAACATCACTCGTTGCCCTTCCTGCGAAGCCTTTCTTTTCCTTTCACTGACCCTCGCCTTCGCCCCAAAACCCTTGTTCCCCTTTCCTTCTCCATCGGCGGCGGCGGCGGCGGCAAAGGCGGAGGCGGAGGATCGAAGATGATCATCCCGGTTCGCTGCTTCACCTGCGGCAAGGTAATCCCCATCACCCCCCCCCCCCCCCCCCCCCCCCCCCCCCCCCCCCGCGCCGCTCTCTCTCCCCACCCACAACACCATCATGTACCCTTTCTCCTCCTCCCTTCCGGCGTTCTCCGGTGCCTCTCGTTCTTGCGTCTCCGGCATAGCCTGCTTGGCCTCGTTTCGCTAGGGGTTTCGTCGATTCGCTGCTCTCTCGTGCTCCCGTCGGCCACCCTTTAAGGACGCACACCGCGGCTTAGGGCACATCCCCTCTCAGGGTATCCGCACTCTTCTTCTAGGTTTATGTGGTGGTACACTTTAAGATTGTTCTCATCGTCCTCTCAAATAATCAAGTGTGTTTACCGTATATGGTCGCTAGCTGTTTGTACCCAAGATTTAACACTAGGGTGTAGTTGTTGTGTGGCACCAACAATTTTTACTGAAAAGTATTCCATTTAAACTTCTGTGAACAACTCTTCATGTTTTTTCTTATCTACATATTCATATAATGCATCGGGAGAACTCCTTGCCTTTTTATCTACAGAAAGAGATCAACTCACAAGTTCAATTTGTATGCTTGGACAGGTGATCGGGAACAAGTGGGACCACTACCTCGATCTTCTCCAGGCCGACTACACTGAGGGGTAAACATTTATGCATCCTGGTTCCTGTTCTGTGGTTTGATTGTGCATTTGTACTGGCTCTGCCTTTGATCCTGTTTTGGTGGATGAGGCCTTGAGGAAGCCTGCATTTGCAATGTCGGCTTCTTTTCGTTTTTAGCTACAATGGAACATGTTTCACTTCTATGTGAGGAAGTTATGCACACAAGTGTGATAGACTGGTATGCTGTATATCTTGTGACGTACATGGTGCACCACTGAACACCGTAGCAGACCTGATCCATAATGAATAAACACTGAAAACTGGCTGTGTCATGCATCTTTTGATGCATTTGGGGGCCCTTATTAGTGTTCTGCTTCCCTGTTTTAGATATTTCGTAAGCCTTGTACTTGCCATTTCACTGAACTGTCACCTTGACTGGGATGTGTGGAGCACTTAGAATTATGCCAGTGTTAAACCAAATGGCTAAGTCTGGATGATAGTTGCTATGTTTGCATCCTATGACGTGTTTTTCCCCGTGTTCAAAATTTTATCATATTTTCTTAGTGTCGAACGTAACTAGGCACTTAAGAGTATGGCAGTATACTAATCTTTGTAGTCTTTGCAAAAAAAATAAATCATCTTTTTAGCCATGTGTACTCTCCATACACTGCTTGCTGTGTCGTAACGTTATGTTGGAATAATGTTGCGTATATAGTAAATGGACGCTAGAAAGATGAAAAAAACAGAAGCTCATGATGAACTGTAAATTTTATTGCATGCGATTGTATTATTGTCGGTCTTAGCGAGGTACATAGAGTATAGTAAAAAAATGCCATCAGATTAGCCATATGTACTCCCCCCTACTCTGCATCTGTTTGACAATGAAATGATGTTATTGTGTAATAGTATGCTGTTTCTTGTTAACGAACACTAATGACAAGACAAATGTTTATGGTGTAAAATTGTAAATTATATTACATACATATTGGAGTTACCAACATATTGGAGTCTACCGTTGAGTGTGGCTGTCTGGCTGAGATGCTTGGTTTGTGAAATGTTGGTGTTAGAGTACGTAATGAGCCTAATGGGCCCATTAGTCTTAGGGTTAATTAGAGATAAGGGTTGCTTGCTTAGGGGTCAAGTAAGCCTTGCTTGGGAGTCAAGTAAACCTCTCTATATAAAGAGAGGAGATGTATCAATCTAATCAAGCAAGAATTAAGAAGGAAATCTCTTCCCTCTTCCCCCCGCCTGCACAAACAGCTCGTCCTCGAGCTGTAAGGTGGGGAAGCGCTTGTTGAACTCCTCGCGGTGGTCAACCAGCGTCAAACACCTGCGCTACAGCTGGGTCGGCGGCGACGGCGTCCTCCTCAATGTAGTCTGCAGCCTCTAGGTAGAAGAGCCGCGGACAGACGTGGCCGGGCGTGTAGGGCCCTCAAGCGCTCCCACGGGGGCATGCCACCCTCGTCCTGCTCGAGGGCGTAGTACCACGTCTGTGCTGCACCGCGGAGATGGTAAGAGGCGAGCCAAGTGCGATCCGACGCAAGTGTGCGCCGCCTGCGGAAGAACTGCTCGCACTGGTTGAGCCAGTTGAGGGGGTCCTCCGTGCCGTCATAAGTGGCGAAGTCAATCTTGGCGAACCGTGGCGGCGTCTGGGTCAGAGCGCCATGGCTGACCCCCCGGCGGTGTGGGGCAGCGATGACGGCGGCGCCCAATCGGTGGTGGGGTGGCCGGCGTAAGGGCCTGCGGAGCCGGACGGGTCACCGTACTGCAGCGTGGGTACCGGTGGTTTCCCGGCCTCCGTATAGACTGGCGGTGGTGACATCCCGGTCAGCCAGGCCGGAATCAGGGACGGCGACGGCGGAAAACGGACGTGCTGTATTGGGAGGCCGCCTGGTGTGGACTGGCCCAGTCCGGAGCTGGGCGGCGGCGGTGGAAGCTGGTCCGACGCGGGTGGCGCGGCTGGGCCCGGCGCGGGCCAGTGCGGCCACTGTGGTGCTGGGGCGGTCGCGGGTGGCGCCGCGAGAGCCGGCGCGGGCCACTGCGGCCAGGATGGCACGGGGGCGGGCGGCGGCTGGAGCAACGGGGCCCCGGCGATCGCCGCGGGTACCGAGTGCGTGGGCTGGCCCAGGCTAGAGCTGGGCGGCGGCGGTGGAGCCTGGACCGACGCCGTAGGTACGGATGGTGCGGTGGGATTTGGCGCGGGCCAGGCCGGCCACTGTGGGGCCTGGGCGGGCGCGGACAGCGCGGGTGGCGCCGCGAGCGCGGGTGTCGGCCACTGGGGCCATGGTGGCGTTGGAGCGGCTGACGACGGAAGCGCCGGGTAACCCCCGGCGATTGCCGCGGGGACCGAGTACCACGGCAGGGCCGGTGGTCCGGAGGGAACGGCCGGCGGCAGCGGCAGCTGTCGCCCGTACGGGCCGGCCAAAAAAAAGTCGGATGCCCTGGACCGCGACCACCAGGTCATTGAGGACACCGACCATGGCCTCCGGGGAGTACTGGTTCGGCATGGTGGACGATGATGGAGGCGAATTTTGGACGGGGGGCGGTGGCTGGCCCGGTGTTGTGCTGGGGTTGGGGGCGATCGGCGCTGACGGGAGGGTCAGCGAGGCCGTGGCGCTCGGCGATGATGCGGCGGCGGCGGTGGAGGTGGTGGCAGCGGTGGTGGGGGTGTTGGTGGGCAGCGACGGCGGTGGGGGTGGCGGCGATGACATGGTCGAAACCCAGGTAGCTGATACCAAGGTGTTAGGAGCTAGGGTTCTGCCCGGTCTTGGCCGTAGGCTGTAGGGGAAGGAGGGAGGAGGTCGGAGGAGATGGCGCGGCGGCCGGCGGCTGGGCGCCGTCCTTGCGGCTGGTGCGGCGGCAGCGGACGCAAGAGGTGGCTAGGGTTAGGTCTCCCGGCTCCCTAAGGGAAGCCGAGCAAATACTGATTGCTTCTTGCTTGATTAGATCGGTACATCTCCTCTCCTTATATAGAGGTTTACTTGACTCCTAAGCAAACGATGAGATAATTGGGCTAAGCCCCTAATAACGATAAGATAACTTGGGCCACAACCCACTGGGCTAAGGCCCTAATTTGGTATCAGCTAGCTTTGGTTCGATCATGTCTTCACCGCCGCCAAGCCCGTCTCTTCCACTGCCGGTCACCTTGTCGCCTCCGGCGACCACCACGGCCGTCGCCCCGCTCCTGCCCGCGCCGGGGTCCTCCGTCGCGCCCGCCCCCGCCATCCTCACTTGGGAGGAGGTGTCCGGGGTGCTGCGGGACCTCACCCAGGCGGTCCAGGAGATCCACCTGTTCTTGGCCGGGTCCTACGGGCCGCACCCGGCTGCGACGCCCATCGCCGCCCCCGCGCCGCCGTGGCAGCCGCCGCACCAGGCGGCCTTCGCCGCGCTCGTCGGGCCGCTGCAGCAGCCGGTGCAGCTGCCATCCATCGCCACCACCGCCCAGCCCTGGCTGCAGTGGCAGCCGCCGCTCCTGGCGGCCTCCGCCGCGTCTGGCGCGGCACCGCAGCAGCCGCTGCAGCTGAAGCAGCCACCGCCGGTCAGCTCCGCGTCCAGTATGGGATGCCCTACGACGGGAGTGCGACGACCTCGTTCCCATCAGCGCCGCCGCCATCCCAGGGCGTCCACATCCAGCAGATCAAGTCCCCGCCGTCGTCGTCACTGCTTCCGTCTTGGATCGCTACCCGCCACGTGTCGGCGGCGGTGAGGCTGCAGGCTGCTGCACGCGGCCTCCTAGCGCGTCGGCGTGTGCGGGAGATGCGTGGTCTGCAGCTGCCGCTCCTCCAAGTTGCCCTTCGCTGCGCAAAGGACCTCGATCTCGTCCGCTGCGTCGGGGATCTTGGGCATGCGGTTTTCCCCGCAGGCGGCAGGCATGCTGTTTCCCCCGCGGGCAGCGACCTCAAAGTCTGCGACATCGGCGGTTGGGGGGGGGGGGCGCATCCCTCCTCGTCATTCTCCATCGCAAGCCCTCCACTCTTCCCTGTGCCGTGCAGACCAACAGCCATCCAGCGGGGAGAAGGCAGGGGGTGTCACCGACAGGAGCGCACCGCGTAGCACCACCGCTTTCCGCCGCCGGCCGCCGCGAGGGTGCCTCTACTGGTCGCTCTTGCAACCACTTCCAGGTGGCCATACACATGCACTCCTTTGGTCCAGGTGGTGTCCATGGGATCCAGGTGGCTGTACACGTGCACGTCCAACGTGCGGATGGTGTCCACTTTTTGTTGAGGGGTCCAAAATAAAGCGTCCCAGTCCATTTCAGGTTGAGAGTCATAAAACAAGCCGAGATGTAAAAGGCTTGTTTTTAGGTGTTAGGTTTGTGTTGCGTCGAGTCATGGTTATAAGTTGGTTAGGCTGCAGCTCGAGGACAAGTTGCATGTCCAGGTGGGGTGTAGTGTTAGAGTACGTAATGGGCCTAATGGGCCCATTAGTCTTAGGGTTAATTAGAGATAAGGGTTGCTTGCTTAGGGGTCAAGTAAGCCTTGCTTGGGAGTCAAGTAAACCTCTCTATATAAAGAGAGGAGATGTATCAATCTAATCAAGCAAGAATTAAGAAGGAAATCTCTTCCCTCTTGCCCGGCCGTGGGCAAAAAGGCCCCCGGCCGGCCCTCTCGCGCCCTCCTTCTAGCAACACCATAACAGTTGGAATCTTTGCTACTTGGTGTTCCACCTGGACATTTGTGTCTATGTTTTTCTTCCCCATGCTTAAGGCCTAGATAATCACTATTGACACTTAATCTATGTATATCCCAGTTGGTACTTATTTGTCAATACAGTTCCTGGAAAATAGAAGAGCATCTTTATCCTACCTATTTTATACTTTTCCAGAGATTAGAATTATTAGAAGGGACATTGGTTATGGTTTATTAGATAATTTTTATTGTTAATATTGTATATCTTGTTTAAAACTGATATTCAAAATTTGGATTTAATACATCTTTCTGCTGTTGTATGTTGTTAGGGATGCTCTGGATGCCTTGGGCTTGGTTCGCTACTGCTGCCGCCGTATGCTCATGACCCATGTTGACCTCATTGAGAAGTTGCTCAACTACAACAGTAAGTTGATGCTGTTATGTAACTTTGTAAGCTATATTCTGCTTCCTTTGTTATTTCTTTTGGAACTGACACTTGTTCATTTTCAGCCCTGGAGAAGACGGAGACAAGTTGAAGTTAATTGAACCCATTCTGCCTCGAAACCTTTGTTCCTTTGTACTTTCCAAGATGCTGTTTCTTACGTCAGTGCTTAGGAGGTGCAAAGTGAGGCACTGAAATGAAGTTGGTTTGTTCATGAATCTCCAAGGACTGTTAGTGTGACCATGCGTTTCTACTATGTGATCTTCAAAGCTATATTAGCCAACAAGTCTATGCATTCTCCAGTTTCAGACTTATTAAGCTCCAAGCGTTGAACATGTTATTCCTGTGCTTTCTGTTGGATGTTGTTGGTTGTGGGCACCCATGGGTATCTTACCATTGAATCGTCACTAGTGATATGCATTGAACTTCCACATGTACCTTCATGCTTGATATTTGTTTGTTTTCTATTCCTCTGATGATATCGATGTATCTAAAATCAAGATAGATAACTATTGCGGTTTTGAGCACATGCAAACAATGCTCATCGATGATTTGTTCGTGACTGCTGTTAACTTGAATTGTCATCCATTCATCCACTTGTTGACCTAGGTGGTAATCATATTGCAAGGGTGTCATTCCCATCGGTGTTGACCTATAGTGCAATCATCGTACTATTCATTGATGCATGCATAATTGCACATGCTTCTCTTAGTGAAGCCTCGTTGTATGGTAGAGATGCTCGGTTTTCGACGGTCGTGCTTGTTTATGGTGATGCTGCATCCATAACATGTTCTTGTAGGCCTAATCATACAATCCACCTTTCTCATTTCCGTTGACCTGCGAATTCCGTGGAACATCCCCAGGGACTAAGATTAAGATCACACCGCTAAGCACGATCATTTAGTTTTATTAGTGTATGTATTTCTGTAATATGAGCTTAAACTGGGTAGTTCAATCAGAGACATACACATCAATTTGAAAAATCCCTAAAAAATAAGTTTGAAAAAGCATCTACAGTTACTTCTCACCATAGCGGATGCATAATTTATTCTAGAACCAAAATTCTCCATGGTATTGTTTGGATGGGCAGTATTTTTCTTGGGATCTTATGTGTTCGTTTCAAATTTGAGTAATTTTGGAACACTTGATAGAAATACCCACATCCAAACAAGGATCCAAACAAGGGTTGTTTGCATGAGGAGTAATTATTTTTTGCGAGGTCGTAATTCTAGGGTTCCCTCCTATCATAGAAACTTCAAACTGGAATGCATATATTTTTCTCCTTTGGTCCTTGGAGGAGAATGGTACAGATGTTGTAACAAATCCATGAATGACTACCTAGATGAAACATCAAAACTGTGCAACCACCCTACTAACTAGAAAGAGAAAACTGAACTCAACATATATACACATAAACGAAAGAATCAAAAGAATTGCTGATAGTATCTGCACAAAAATCCGTGCACTCCCGCCATGGTTGGAGCCTCCGTCTTCAGTCAAGCTGGACGACCGGCTCCACCTCCCCTTCATGTACTCCTCCAGCGACATGTTGCCGGCGATGAAGTCGGCGGCGCAACCCACGGACGCGGAGTCGTCGTCATCCTCCTCGTCGCCGCCGTCGAGCAGAGCGAGCTTGATGTACGACTGCATGTCGTTCTTGTCCGGCGAAGCAACCGCGCTGTAATAATCTTCGTCGCCGTGGTTGTCGTCGCAGGCGTTGGGCATGCCCAGCTGCGACCTCGCCCACTGGACGGCATCGCTGTCGCCGTCGAGCAGCTTCAGGACCTGAACAAGTTCAGACGGTACCATGTGTTGTGAGCAGCTAACGATCGATCGAACAAGACGACGACCAAGTAAAATGAAGATGGCGATAGTAAATCTTACGTTTGCCATGCTAGGCCGGGCTTGGGGTGCTCGACGGATGCAGAGTGCAGCCGCGAGGGCCATTCTCTCGGTCTCGCCGGCGTTGTCGCCGTCCGTCGGAAGGCTCGGATCCACGAGCTCTGTCAGCTTCCCACCTTGCACGACAGAATTCGCCTGCCCAGCACAAGTTAAATTAAAGCACCATTCACGATCGTTCCACTTCTTGATGATGCTGTAAGATGCTTACCCACATCACTATGCTCTCCTGGCCCTTGGGGCCACCGGAGCTCACCGGCTTCCTCCCGGAGACGAGCTCCAGAAGGACGACTCCGAAGGCGTACACGTCCATCTTGGCGCTCACCTTGCCGTGCATGAAGTACTCAGGGGCCAAGTACCCGAACGTGCCGGCCAAGTCGTCGCCGGTGACCTGCGCCGCCGCGTCCGCCGCCCACAGCGCCAGGCCGAAGTCGCACAGCTTCGGTTCGCAATCTTGGGAGATGAGGATGTTGGAGGACTTGACGTCCCTGTGAATCACCGGACGCTTGGTGTGGCCGCCGTCGTGGAGATAATCGAGGGCGCGCGCGACTCCCACGGCCACCTTGAACCTCTCCGGCCAATCTAACCTTGAGCCCTTGCATTCTTTCTCACCTGCACACGGAGCAATGTCGATCAACAATTCAGGTTTGTAAACATCCATTGCGACGGGAGCATCCAGAAGAATTCACTAAATTAAGCGCGCACACGCACCGTGCAAGATCTCCTCCAGGCTGCCTCTGCGCATGTAGTCGTAGACCAGCATGAGCTTGCCGCGCTCGGCGCAGAACCCGACGAGGGCCATGGCGTTCTTGTGGTCGACGGAGCTGATGATGCCGATCTCCGCGACGAACTCCTTCATCACCTCCGCTGAAGATTTCAAGACCTTCACCGCCAGCTCCTTGCCGTCTTCGCGACGGCCACTGTAAACATGGCTCGCACCACCATTCCCCACTACCCGCTCTGCTCCACACAGTGGATTCAACATCAGCAGAGCTCATTACATCCGAAAGAAGATTGGCTGCGAGTGACATTCAGAACTGACGATGAAATGTTGCATGGTGCATGTACCTGGGGAGAAGTCGGAGGTGATCCTCGCAAGATCACTGTAACTGAACATGGTGTACATTGACGAGTACTTCTCTCTGATCGAGATCAGCTCCGCTGCTTCCTCGGTCACCGGAGACGGCGGCTCTGTCGAATCGCTTCTTGATTTAGAGGTCGCCTAGTGATCGGAAGTTTTGACTGAACTGGCTGGCGATAGCAGTGAGCACCGGCTTGGAAGCCGCATTGCCCACTCAACCACAGACATCTCAGAACACTCCGGCGAGGCAGGCATGATGTCCTTCCTTCGCAATGGCCACCGGGCAGCCACCTCCGGCAGTTCCAGCCTGTGACATGTCACCGGAGTCGGTGGTGGTGCCGCTACCTTTGGCGAGACGGGGGCGCTCATCGACATTGACATGTTCCGCTGCAAGGACCGGCGATGGCCGATGGATGAGTCATCCTTAGTTTTCTCCCCAATCGTCGCCGCTGCGTCGAGTATCTTCCGGTAGATTCTTCGTGGTGTCTCCGCCACCAGAGAATAGTTTCTTCGGGGTGACACTGCGAAATAATTTGAACGTCATCAGCCAATTTGAAATTTCGTACCCCCAAAAAGGCGCAGAAGAAACATTATGGGCAGCATACTTGTAGTGCAGCAGTGGTTGATCTCCTCCTGTATTGCGTTCCCATGGTACACGACGGCGCCATTGCTGACCGCGAGAACCGTGCAGCTCTGCGGGATCCTCTTCGCGCAGTACTTGGCCACAACGGTGGCAGACAATCTGACCATATGATGAATAAGAAAGCAATGTCACTTGCTTGCAACATGCGAATCGATGGATGAAACACCAGAATGTGATGCGCAGGAGCAAGAGTGGTTATGTACCCGAGATGCCTAGAGTTCTTGGTGATCCCGAGGATGAGTTGCGCGGCGCCGTAGGAGATGGCCTCGTTTACCAAAGCCCTCTTGACGGATGACCCATGGCAGACCCTGAGCTCCAGGTTGATCTGACGTGGGAGAGAAGGCGGTCAGGAAGCAATTCTCCGACCAAAGAGGCAGCAAGCAAGAAGAGAGGGTGAGTGTGTGTCAGGCAGGTACCTGGTTGAGATTGCAGAAGCCGTCGTACGCGCCGAGCACGGAGGCCAGCGAATCGGCGGCTCTGCTCCTCTCATCCGGCCCGAACCCGTCGGCGGCTCCGGCGGCCGTGACGTGGAGGGCAACAACGCGATCGCCGGCGGAGGCGGCCTTGGCCAGCGCCCAGGTGAGCAGCTCCCTCCCGGCCGCGTCCCTCCGAACCGCCACCAGCAGCGTCCTCCCTCCCCAGCCGCGCGCTGGCACTCCCACCGGCGGCGGCGCGCAACGGGTCCTCGGCGATCTGTGCTTCATGCTGCCGACGCCTGATCAAGAAGCAAGCACGCCACACAGACACACACAGGTCACCGAATTGCCCTGCCGCCGAATCTCGAGCCGAGCCGTTTGCTCTGCTTCAGTTTGTTGGATGGATCGGAGACGGAGGGAGAAGAACGGTGGCTGTTGCGTTATATGGTGGTGGCGACATGCCCACGCGGATGCGGGTAGGCTGCGGTTGCCGTCGCCGTGGCATCCAAGCTGGCTGCGCGGGCGGCGATTTTTTTAAAAGCGGGACTAGAGACTTGAGTTTTACTAACAGTGACGGAGGCAAGATTGCATCCGCGGGAGCCATCCGTGCTGCGTGGCGTGCGATTTCATCCACCCGCGCCGCCGTGGATTTACTAGTCCTGTGCGCAGCCATTCTCTTCTACCACTTCTATACTACTTTTATGGGCCACGGTGTTAAGAGCATTACTAGTAGAACCCTCAAACCCTCAAACCTTGTAGCAGTTTTAAGGGTTGAGAAGTGTCAGTTTTTGACATTTTTAAGGGTTGAAAAACAGGGGCAAAGACTAGAACCCTCAAACCCAAACCGTAAACTGCTTTAAGGGTTGGATTTGAGGGTTCTAGTCTTTGCCTTAAACCCCAACCTTTAAAACTGCCATTTCATATATCACACATTTCATCACATTTCATCATATGACATATCACAAATTCCATCACAATTGACATAAAACAATAATCATTCTAGTTATTATTACAACACCGAATAAAACAATAATCATTCAAATTATTACAACAATGTTTGAGCAAATAACACTAATTGTTTGAATCAAATAGGACATAGGAAAGAAAAAAAAAGATACATCATGGGCCAATGCGCCGCCCATCCAACTGCCAGTGGTGCTCTATTAGATCATCCCGGAGCTGACCATGAGTGGTTGCATCCTCAATCTGACGATGTGCTTGAAGAAAAGCGTGTATGCGAGAAGGGTTTCTTTCCGGTTGCACACGGGTACCAACATTGTCATAGAAACAAGGGAGGTTTAACCCTCTCTCGTCCTCTAGGATCATGTTGTGCAGAATCACACAACATTTCATGATGTTCATCAAGGTTTTTTTGTCCCAAAACCGAGCTGGACCACAAACTATGGCAAACCTTGCTTGCAAAACACCGAAAGCTCTCTCAATATCTTTGCGGGCTGCCTCTTGTGCCTTGGTGAAATGAGCCTCTTTTCTTGTTAAGGGCACCCCATTTTTCTCCTTGATGGACTTCACAAGAGTTGCCCATTCGGGATAGATGCCATCGGTGAGATAGTATCCCATTGAGTACTCATTGTCCATGATTTTGTAGTTGCAAGCTGGAGCATCCCCAGAAATTAATCTTTTGAACAAAGGAGATCTATTGAGGATATTGATATCATTGAGTGTTCCTGGCAACCCAAAGAATGCATGCCAAATCCATGTGTCCTGAGATGCTACGGCCTCAAGCACAATGGTAGCATCACGGCTTTTACCACAATACATTCCGTGCCATGCCTTTGGGCAATTTTTCCACCTCCAATGCATGCAGTCAAGACTACCTAGCATCCCCGGCCATCCCCTTTTTTCATTCATTTCCATTAATCTTTTTGTATCTTCCTCGTTTGGTGCCCGAAGATACTGCTCACCGTACAACTTGATCACCAACTTGGCAAACCTACGGACTGACTCCGTGGTTGTATCTTGCCCAATGCGAAGATACTCGTTGGTATAATCCGCGGGTATGCCATAAGCGAGTACCCGCATTGCCGCCGATATCTTTTGATATGCACTAAACCCCATGATACCGGCGGCGTTTCTACGACGTTTAAAGTAATATGAGGCGGCCTCACAATCGGTGACAATCTTCACAAACAAACTACGCCGCATTCGGTACCTTCGGCGGAAGAGACGAGGAGGGTATGTAGGTACCTCCGCGAAGTAGTCTTCCATCAAATGCTCGTGTCCGAGAGCGCGGTTTCGGTAGATGGTGACTCGCCCCATCTTCGACCCTCTCCTCTGATCCATCAGCCTCACGCGGTTTTCAAAAGATTGCACGTCGATGAGGAGGCTCATCATCTCGATGTCGTCGTCTTGCAACAACTCGTCGATGTCCGAATCGTCGGATGAGGACCAACCCGACGAATCGGACAACGAGTCCATGTCGTTGTTGTTCACCTCCATCTACACAATACAACAAACAAAAAATTGTGAGTGCCAACAATGAATAAAAAGGAAAAAAAGAAAAAAAAAGGAAGAACATGAAGCATACCTGCGGGTTGGGGGCGGGCGACGGCCGGCGTCGAGGGGAGGCGGCGAAGGGCGGACCGGTGCGGCGGCTCGAGGAGACCGGCCTGCCTCTGGCCTCTGGGGGGCGGGAGGCGGCTGGGGGCGGGAGGCCCGGGCCGGGTCGCCGGGGCGGGGGCGGGAGGCTGCGGGCGGGGCGCTGGGGGCCGGTCGCCGGGGCGGGGGCGGGGGGCGGCGGCGCGGGAGGCCGGGGGCGGGTCGCCGGGGCGGGAGGCAGCGGCGCGGGAGGCCGGAGGGCGAGGCTCAGGGCGGGTCGGCCGGTGGCCGGGGCGGGAGGCGGCGGCGTCGAGGGGACGCGGGGGGAGGCGGGGAAGGGCGGATCCGGCGCGGCGGAGCCTGGCGCAGGGGCGGGACGGCGGCGGCGTCGAGGGGAGGCGGGGGGCCGGCCGGAGAGGCGGCAGGGCGGGGGCCGGCGGCGCGGGAGGCCGGAGGCGGGAGTTGGGAAGGGAAAATTCCCTCACGCGCGATGGGGGAAAGGAGTGCGGGCTGGGGTCGAGCGCCCCCCTCCAGCCCTCACTTCTACGGTTCGAAATTGGGTTTGAGGGTTGGACCCTTACTTTTTTTTGAGGGTTTGAGGGTTTAGGGGTTCTAGTCTTTGCGTTTTTTTTGTTGCAACCCGCAAAAAAGCGGTTATTTATGAAGGTTTGAGGGTTTAGGGGTACTACTAGTAATGCTCTAAGACTAGCGATTGGGGCGCGCTGCCTTAAGAGGTACTTTGTCCTTAATTCCAGCAACAAAACAATGTAAAACGTCTTACATTATAGGACGGAGCGAGTACTTTGATACGTTAGTAGAATGCAACACTGGGATCTCTGAATTACTTAAGCAACATCAACCACTAGGTTCTGGTAGAACCCGAAAGTTGGCAACCATAACTTAGTTCGATTCCCAATGATAACAGCGTGGATTATCTTACATAAATCTCTACTTTTCAAATTTTGTGCTCCTGATAAAATTGCTTTATTTACTACACAATTCATATCGGGTGCCAGTATCATATTGCAGAAGGCAGAGCACTTTCAACCTAAGTTATGCCAATGGCGAAGAAGTTTTGACTGTCGTCAATCAAAGCATTCCAAGGCTGGCATGAGTCAAAATATCAGAACCTCAGGTAAGTCTTGTACTCAATGAGATTATGCCATGTGTATGGCAGGAAGTTAACTGAGTTTTCTAGTTTAGAGGGTGCCTTTTGTTCTATTCCTGCTAAATTATTTATGTTCTGTTCCCAAGGCAGTATTGTCATAAATAGCATGGTCATTTCTCTCTACCTAGTATTTCCCCGTTTCACTGGCCATTTCTCCCTAGCATCATGTGCTTTTTAGTTGCCACAGATACCATGAAGAAATATAGCAAATTCCATAACGAAGATGACTTTGCATTTGTGTGGAACTCATAATTATGCTAAATCTAATATCTGGATGAATATTTACAAATTATGTACTCCCTCTGACACATTTGGGACGGGGGGAGTAGTTGTTAAATACTCACACATTTGCACACACCGCGCTAACAACAAACTTATTGTTTTGAAGTTATAGATTTTCTTTTCTGTACGAGATGGAAGTTTGATTAATAAATAAGAGCAAGCTTTACTGAGCAGCACAAAAAGAATACGACATGAAATGAATTGGACATAAGACTGAAACATTCATCTGCGGTGCTATCTTGATGAAATTCATGTCTTAGACCGAATATTTGAACAACAACAACAACAACAACAACTCACATAAGAAACGACTAAGGCAAGAGAAGTCTTGCTGCAGGAAAATCAATATCTCAACAAATCAATACACCCTTATGTGAATTTCATTCAAGCTAACTTGCATAGTGTTTATTCAATCGAATATAGAAAGATGAATATGAATATGAGGCACGTCCACGTTGGCGAATAGCTTGACCTCATAAGTATGCACACCCTATGTCAATGAACGGGTCCTCTTCCTGAATGAGTAACGCTGGCGCAAACTTGAATACAATATCTTCACGTCTGATCTCAATGTGGATGAAATAGCATCATATTCACATAACTTTGCTGACCAACATGTAATTTTGTAATAGCGAAGGGTAAAACCTATTATGTGTCCAACCAGCAAAAAATCAATTGATCTTTTGACCACAACATACTCAATTATATCAAACTTGTTGCAAAGTTACTGCTCTATATCAAAGAGCAGGTTTGCAAGTCAAAATATAGCTAGACTACAACCAATCAATTCCCACAGTAAGGAAGAACTAAGTAACTAAACCATTAATGTGTTGGGTAGCAAAGCTAGTCCAACGAGGCCATAGTTCCAAGCAGCGCATGTGTCGGTGTCAAAACCGGCGGATCTCGGGTAGGGGGTCCCGAACTGTGCGTCTAGGCGGATGGTAACAGGAGACAAGGGACACAATGTTTTTACCCAGGTTCGGGCCCTCTCGATGGAGGTAAAACCCTACGTCCTGCTTGATTAATATTGAAGATATGGGTAGTACAAGAGTAGATCTACCACGAGATCGAGGAGGCTAAACCCTAGAAGCTAGCCTATGGTATGATTGTTGTAATGTATGTTGTCCTACGGACTAAAGCCCTCTGGTTTATATAGACACCGGAGGAGGCTAGGGTTACACAGAGTCGGTTACAATGGTAGGAGATCTACATATCCGTATTGCCAAGCTTGTCTTCCACGCCAAGGAAAGTACCATCCGGACACGAGCCGGAGTCTTCAATCTTCTATCTTCGTAGTCTGGGAGTCCGGCGGATAATGATAGTCCGGCTGTCCGGACACCCCCTAGTCCAGGACTCCCTCAGTAGCCCCTAAACCAGTCTTCAATGACGATAAGTCCGGCGCGCATAATGTTCGGCATTGCAAGGCGGGTTCCTCCCTTGAATAATCCAGAGAAGATCATGAACACCAGGATAGTGTCCGGCTCTGCAAAATAAATTCCACATTCCACCGTAGAGAGAATAAAATGTACACTTAGTTCAATCTGCTGACGTATTATGCGGCGTGACATCACACCGCCACCAGGCCTTTGTTTGAATTACTATACCACCTCAGCACGTTTAGCGAAGCGGTTTCCTTGGCACGTCTTGTCGAAGCAGAGATCGTGTTCCCCTTATTTCGGGATTCTCATCAATACGTGCGTGGGTAACCCAACCGCGCCATTGATGGTGGCGCTTGGGAGATAAGCGAGTTTAACCAGGCCGGTGGGGGACGCATAGTTTTGTCCGCCTATATATAAGGGATAAGGATTCACCTTCTCACCTACGCCTTCTTCCTCCTTTGCTTATCCATCCCCACGAACTCAAGCTCCAACGCCCGAGCTCGCGCATCTCGCCTCAACCTTCTCCGAATATGTCCGGAGCGGGAGGTAAATGGTTGGCCTCCACCGCTAAGGAGGAGGACATCACCAAGTTGCGCAGCGCCGGATACCTTTCTGGCAATATCGCGCATCGGCTGCCCGACGAGGGGCAGCTCATCCCTACCCTCGGGCCTCATGAGAGGGTCGTCTTCCTCCCCCACTTCCTCCGCGGACTGGGCTTTCCGCTCCATCCATTTGTCCGGGGGCTCATGTTTTACTACGGCCTGGATTTCCACGATCTGGCGCCGAACTTCATCCTCAACATCTCGGTGTTTATCGTCATGTGCGAGGCCTTCCTCTGCATCCAACCCCACTTCGGCCTGTGGCTCAAGACCTTCAACGTCAAGCCGAAGGTTGTGAAGGGCACGCAAGCGGAATGCGGAGGCGCCGTGTTGGGCAAATTGCCCAACGTCCCTTGGCTCGAAGGAACCTTCGTGGACTCTGTCAAGGGGTGGCAATCGGGGTGGTTCTACATCACCGAGCCACGCAAACCCACATGGGCGGCGGCCCCCGAGTTTAGATCTGGCATCCCCACGCAGCTCACCTCCTGGAAAGAGAAGGGCTTGTAGTGGGGCAATCCGGTGGAGGTGACGGGACTCCGAGCATGTATCAAGAAGATGGTGAGCAATAGGCTCAGGCTCGTCGACGTGGTCCAAGTCATGCTCATCCGGCGGATCCTCCCATGCCAAGAACGGGCATTCAATTTGTGGGAGTTCAATCCGGAACAGCACCAGGCGCTAAGCGGGCTCTTCGATACAACATACGAAGGCGCCTGGAGGGTGCTGTTCAAGGGCGCCGAAGCCCCCGCATCCGCGACCGAAGACCGCGGATTCAGCTCGCAGTATCCAACTGACGAGGTAAGTGATTCAACCCCATTACGGGACACTTGTGGTAATTAGATTGACTCTAGTGAGGTTTCATTCTGCCTCTTCCTTTGACAGGAATGGATGGAGAAGGCCAAGCTGCTCATCAGCCCGGCTCCCATGCCAGAAGACCCAGTGGACGCCCGCTTAACAGGGATGCTGGTTCCGGCACCGCACGTGGTGCCGGAGGAGAAGGCCAAGAAGGTGGCCGCGGGGACTCGAAAGAGTTCCCGCAATCAGGCGTCTAACGACGACGAGGACTCCTCCCCTGAAGACGAGGAGGAGGAGTATTCTCTCCCGGATGAGGGAGAGAAGAAGAGGAAGGCTTCCCCAATTGGGGAGGCCGAAGGGTCCAAGAGGGGGAGAACTATCCCCCCGGACAGTTTCGCCAACACCAACGTTGGCGAGGATGAGTGGCCTCTAAGGGCCAGGCGTCCGGCAAGATCGTAAGTATCCGGATCCTTGATGTGTAATCTCTTTTATGTCGTGTAGTGTCCTTCTAATGCCGCGTTCTGTCCGTAGCCCGGCCGATGATGATCTTCCCGCTTCATCAAGCGGGTCATTGGCCCCGTCGGATGTGGACTCACTTCCGACCGCCACTACCCCCCGTGGCGAAGACGCCGAGGTGGGATCCCAGAGAGGGACCCATCAGGAGGAGGCTCCGGAGGCGCCGTCAGGCAGCCTCCCGGACTTTGTGCCGGACTCTACATCGGAACCCGCAGTGGTTCCAGAGTCCGGCAAGCGACCCCTTTGAAAGGAGGGCAGGACCGCGACGCCGGCGGCCTCCGTCCAACCGGAGGCGCCGGATAACCTGTTGGAGGCGCTTAAAGGCGCTTCCATCGAGGAAGAACACCGCACTATCATGAGTGCGGTGATTGAGAAGGTCCAGCTTGCCAAGAGCGGGCTGACCGAAGCCTGCAGCAGCCTTCTAATAGGCTTTGAGGTAAGAAGTTAAAATTATGTAATGTAATACCGCATAGACAGTAGCCCCTGATGCTCAGTTCGGTGTTCGGAAAGAAAAGCCGGACTGAGGATCGAACAAGATATGCGCAGGGTTGCTAAAAATATGTCAATATGGGTTTGCAGGCTGCGCTGCTGGCCTCCGCCGCATTAACGGCGGAGGTCGATGTGCTGAAGAAGGATCTCGAGCGGTCCGAGCAAGAGCTCGGCCATGCCAAGAGGCAGCTCGAGGAAAAAGAAGGTGAGTAACACCACTTTGAATTAGTACCTTACAGAAAAGGATTTCGGTTGCAAAAAAGTAACAAGGATAATGCGGGTATTGCAGGGGCCACTAACGAGGTGGCAGCCCTGAAGGAGGCTGTGTCCGTGGCCGAACGCAGTGCGGCCGCAGAACGGGCCGAGCGAGAAAAACAAGAGGCACGGGTGGCGGAAGTTCGGCAAGAGCTCCAGGCTCTCATGGAAAAGCATGAGAGTTTGGAGCGTGACTCCAAGACTCAAGAGTCCAAGCTTGCCTCGGCTCTCGAAAGTGCCAAGTCCGCCAAGGCCGAGGCCCGTAAGGCCCTTCAGGAGATTGAAGATATAAAGAAGATAGCGGCGGGTAAGGCATTTTTCATGCAAAGCAGGCATGTTAATGTGAACTACCTGACACTTGCCCGCATTCGGAGCTCTCCAGGAGCGTTTGCAGATCTGCCGCATAGTGCGCCTGATGCCGCCGCATTCTATCGTGGCGAGGAGGGGAACTCGACGGAGAAGGTCTTCTAGTCTCAGTACGCTGAGGCCGGCCATCCGGTGCCCCCAAGCGACCAGCTGAAGCAGCTGGTCGAACTCCACAAGGTAGCTGAGGAGGCCATGAAGGGCCTCATAGTCCGGCTGTGGCCTGGACAGGCCATGCCTGGGAGCTACTTTGGCCTCGTGCGGCGGCTGGTGGATGCATGCCCCTGGGTGGAGGTCATCAAGCGCTCCGCCTGTATTGAAGGCGCTCGTCGGGCCCTTGCCCGCACAAAGGTGCACTGGGGCAAGTTGGATGCGGAGAAGCTTCTCACGGATCCACCGCCACCGGGCAGGGAGTATCGTACGCCGGAGAAGTATTATAATATTGTCTTGAAGGGAGCCTGCGATATTGCAGATGAGTGCTCTCGAAATGTAATCTTTGAGTGAACTCGCTATGTATTTATCCTGTGCGCTGAAAACTTCGTTCATATGCGCCATGAGCAACGCTTGTTTAATTTAAAATATTACCTTCTGTGCGGCCGTTTATAAAATCTGAGAGATGGCAAGTCGTTGGCTTCAGCCCCCAAGCCGCGAGTGCTGGGGTGTTCGGGATAAACATGAGCACTCTTGTTCCCATTGTTGGGTCCATCGAGGGAGGCGCTCAACACAACGAACAAGGCAACCGGACTTATAATGCTTGAACACTCTCACTTAGCCATAGAATTCTATAATTTTAAATTTCGGCGAAGCCCCTGGTATTCGGAAGACCGAATCCGGGGCGCTATCCACGCCTTCTTCGGACATTGTCCGGAACTTCGCTCGAAGCGGCGTGAGTCTTTAAGGACCCGAAAAAAACCTCTCGAACAACGACCGGTCTCTCGCCTTATCATGCCAGTCAGTTTTAGCTTTCTCCACTGAGGCGCTCGCCCGGCTCAACCGGGGCGCAATCGCAGTGGTTCTCCCAGTGCTACCTTAGCCGACGGAACGGAATGTAAGGTACCAAAACATGGGAGCCGGGCAAACCCAACTATTGACCCAAGACATGATTCGGAGCCAATTCATATAATGCTATAAGTTCGGGGTGCCGCACTTGTGAAAGTGTTCGGACTTATCACACCATAGAGTGGGGAACAGAAGCCCCTGGCGTATTCGGCCGTACCAAAATGTACGGGTGCAAGATGTCATGTAATGAACATATATATAAAAGATAATGCAATTGCAATAAAAAGGTGCTGCATTATTTATGAAAGAAAGTCTGCTAATAGAGCGGACTGATACAAATAGTGCGGTAAGCAAGGGATTTGGACTAAATAAACATGTCCCCCTCCAGGGGTGAGCTGCAGACTTGGTGTATGTAATCGAATTTAATGCTCGTAATTGAGACCACCTGAGTGTTCGTCGCGGCCTTCTTTAGTCCCTGACTATTGCATCATGAGTTCGGCAGGTTCGCCGCCGGACAGGTCTTCTGGTTAACAGTCCTGCGTACATAAAAGAAGAAAAATAAAAAAGGGGGCACACTTGCGAGCCCCCAGTGTAGTCGAACCGCACTCTGGGTCCGTTGGGATCGTGCCCCCTCCCCTGTGCCCATGGTATCTCCAAAGCATAATGATGTACGCGGAGTGTTATTCTTGCGATCATGCGCGGGCGAGGGTTGGGGCCGCATTGCTACGCGTGCTCCGATCGCGCCAGGTGGTCTTGGTTGGCATTGCTCCGGGCGCGCTTTGCTGTATCCGGCCTTTTAATGGCCGGACTCGAGAATTGCCTTAAGAGTCTACTCTGTGCTTCTGCCGCGAGAGCCGCTGTATGTTCCTCCGTTCGGAGGGAGCGTTCCGTATTCCCATTGACCGTGATGACTCCACGAGGGCCTGGCATCTTGAGCTTTAGGTATGCATAATGCGGCACCGCGTTGAATTTTGCAAACGCGGTTCGTCCGAGCAGGGCGTGATAGCCGCTGCGAAACGGGACTATGTCAAAGATTAACTCTTCGCTCCGGAAATTATCCAGGGATCCGAAGACCACTTCCAGTGTGACTGAGCCTGTACAGTTGGCTTCCACTCCTGGTATGACACCTTTAAAGGTTGTCTTTGTAGGTTTAATCCTTGATGGGTCTATGCCCATTTTGCGCACTGTATCCTGATAAAGCAGGTTCAGGCTGCTACCGCCGTCCATCAGGACTCTTGTGAGGTGGAACCCATCGATGATTGGGTCTAAAACCAATGCGGCGAATCCGCCATGGCGTATGCTGGTCGGATGGTCTCTTCGATCGAAAGTGATCGGACAAGAGGACCATGGGTTGAACTTTGGGGCGACTGGCTCCATCGCATAGACGTCCCGTAGTGCGCGTTTCCTCTCCCTCTTGGGTATGTGGGTTGCGTATATCATATTCACCGTCCGCACTTGCGGGGGGAAACCCTTCTGTCCTCTATTGTTCGGCGGTCGGGTCTCTTCCTCGTCGTCGCTATTTAGCCCCTTGTCATTGTTTTCGGCAATTAACTTGCCGGCCTGCTTGAACACCCAGCAATCTCTATTGGTGTGGTTAGCTGGCTTTTCAGAGGTGCCATGTATCTGGCATAAGCAGTCGAGTATTCGGTCCAGATTGGACGGACCCGGAGTGGTTCTTTTGAATGGCTTCTTCCGCTGACCGGGTTTAGAGCCTCCGAATCCGGCATTGACGGCTGTATCCTCCTTATCGTCGCCGTTAATGCGGCGCTTGTTTTTGTTTCGACGTGACCTGCCGTTGTTGTCCTTGGTATCCGGACTGCCAGAATTTTTACGGAGGTTGTTGCTACGGGCTAGCCAGCTGTCCTCTCCCACGCTAAAGCGGGTCATTAACGATGTGAGGGCTGCCATGGATTTCGGCTTTTCTTGCCCTAGGTGCCAGGCTAGCCATTCGTCCCGGATATTATGTTTGAAGGCTGCAAGGGCCTTTGCATCCGGACAGTCGACGATTTGGTTTTTCTTTGTCAAGAACCGTGTCCAGAATTGTCTGGCCGATTCGTCTGGCTGCTGAATAATGTGGCTTAGGTCATCGGCGTTTGGTGGTCGCACATACGTGCCCTGGAAGTTGTCGAGGAATGCGGCTTCCAGGTCCTCCCAGCACCCAATTGACTCTGCGGGCAAGCTGTTTAGCCAATGCCGAGCTGGTCCTTTAAGCTTGAGTGGGAGGTACTTGATGGCATGGAGATCATCACCGCGGGCCATATGAATGTGGAGGAGATAGTCTTCGATCCAAACCGCGGGGGTCTGTTGTGCCATCGTAAGATTCGATGTTTACGGGTTTAAACCCTTCGGGGATCTGATGATCCATTACTTCGTCAGTGAAGCATAGAGGGTGTGCGGCGCCCCTGTATTGAGCGATATCGCGACGCAGCTCGAGAGAGCGCTGTCTGCTGTGTTCGGCCCGGCCGGGGTTATTATATCCGGCGCAACAGTATTCGTCGTGGGTCGTAGGGCGCCCACGTGATCCGTAGATAGATCTGGATTTCCTTGCCTTGTCCTCCAATATGTCTCGCAAGTCCAGTGCGTTCCCTCTTGGCTTCGTACTTTTGGAGCGATGCCGGGGTACGGTCTTGGCTGGGGGCCTGGATGCCTCTCTGTCACGACCACGGGGTGGTCGGTCAGCCATATCGTGCGCTGGTGATGAAGGTATGTGTGCTTCCTCCTCTAATCGAGGGAGCAGCTTGCGTCTTGGGTAACTTTTGGAGGGGCGTTCGAGTTTATACTCTTCGGCCGCGAGGACCTCGGTCCATCGATCGGCCAACAGGTCTTGATCAGCCTGGAGCTGTTGCTGCTTTTTCTTTAGGCTGTTTGCTGTGGCGATAAGCCTGCGCTTGAAGCGCTCTTGTTCGACGGGATCCTCAGGTACGACGAATTCGTCATCGTTGAGGCTTGCTTCGTCTTCGGAGGGAGGCATATAGTTATCATCCTCAACCCCTTCGTCTGCCGCCCTTTCTTGGGGACTTGCTTCTGCATCCTCCTGCGCTGAGTCTTGCTGGAGGGGATTGTCTTCGGCACTCTCCGGAGTATTATTATCTCCCGTGCCGGAATCTCCATTCTTGCTGTGGCGGGATTTAGAGCGGCGCCGCTGACGTCGGCGTTTGGGCTGCTTCTTTAGAGAGTCTGCCTCCGCTGCTTCTTCGCCATCCCCTTCTTTTGGGGTGTCCACCATATATATGTCGTATGACGAGGTGGTCTTCCAGTGCCCTATAGGCGCTGGCTCCTGTTCGTCTCCGGCATAGTCGTCCATAGCGTCGATGTCGTCGGAGTCGAAGTCTAGCATGTCGGTTAAATCCTCGACAGTGGCTACAAAGTGGGTGGTGGGTGGGTTCTGAATTTCTTCGTCGTCCGTACCCCAACCGTCCTGGCCATAGTCCGGCCAGGACTCTCCCGATAACGAGATGCTTTAATGAATTCAGGATATCACCAAAAGGCGAGTGTTGGAAGATGTCCGCGGCGGTGAATTCCATAACCGGCGCCCAATCCAGATTGATCGGTAGGGGCGCGGGAGGCTCGGAGTCCGGCGAGGAGTCCGGCGCCTCGGGATCATGAGTTTCGCAGGGGACAAGATTAGTGTTCGGCTCCATCGCCGTGGATGTTGAAGCCCCTGGGGCGGCGTCTATCCACCGACCCTCGATCTAGGCGATCGGCTCCGGGCTAATGGCCGAAGCGGATCCGTGTGCGGCCACCAAGGCACTGTTCGGCGGCAGAGCTAGATCATGCCCATCGTCACAGTGCGGCGCGCTCGGCTGTGGCTCGAGTCCGTCGAAGATCGAGTCTCCGCGAACATCGGCCGTGAAGTTTAAGCTTCCAAATCTGACCTGACGGCCAGGGGCGTAGCTTTTGATCTGCTCCAGATGGCCAAGTGAATTGGCCCGCAGGGCGAAGCCACCGAATACGAAGATCTGTCCGGGGAGAAAAGTCTCACCCTGGATAGCATTGCTGGTTGAAGATGCCATCAAGCCTATCGGTGACGACACAGAGGAACTCTCAATGAAAGCACCAATGTCGGTGTCAAAACCGGCGGATCTCGGGTAGGGGCTCCCGAACTGTGCGTCTAGGCGGATGGTAACAGGAGACAAGGGACACAATGTTTTTACCCAGGTTCGGGCCCTCTCGATGGAGGTAAAACCCTACGTCCTGCTTGATTAATATTGAAGATATGGGTAGTACAAGAGTAGATCTACCACGAGATCGAGGAGGCTAAACCCTAGAAGCTAGCCTATGGTATGATTGTTGTAATGTATGTTTTCCTACGGACTAAAGCCCTCTGGTTTATATAGACACCGGAGGAGGCTAGGGTTACACAGAGTCGGTTACAATGGTAGGAGATCTACATATTCGTATTGCCAAGCTTGCCTTCCACGCCAAGGAAAGTATCATCCGGACACGAGCCGGAGTCTTCAATCTTCTATCTTCATAGTCTGGGAGTCCGGCGGATAATGATAGTCCGGCTGTACGGACACCCCCTAGTCCAGGACTCCCTCAGCATGCATCAACTTTCAAAAGTATAACACTAATGTGTTGAGTAGCTAAGCTAGTCCACCAAGGCCACAGTTCCAAGCAGCACATACATAAACTTTTAAAAGCATAACACTATCATGACTGTTATTTCCATGGGCCAGGGTCGAAAACAAAAGACCGTTCTTTCGATGGACATGTATTGAGATGATTGGTGGGACATAAAACATCTTCTAAGATAATGGTTCATTCTTGACTATTAGGGAGAGGCAAGTGTAAGAATCAGAACTAAAAGGTAAGTAATCATGAAAAACAAATGAGACATATTGTTGCTTGTACGATTCCTAATCACTCCTCGATACCTTACAATTTGCAAGCAGGCAAGAAAAACTCATCCTGAATTAGTATCATGTAGGTGGAACACATCGATCTAAGGTTACTCAAGCCTTTTGAAATCTAAACTTTTGATTTACCTTGAGCCATCTCTCCTCATTGTATCTGCTCGTTGGCGTAGAGTTCTAACTCCCGTCAAATTGCCAAAAAAAATTGAATCCCCTTTCGTCTGGCAAACTACACTCTATACTAAGGGCCCATGGAAGATCTAACAGAAGTCAAATCATATTTATCCTGAACATATTGGAACGTAATAACATGAGGTAGTGTGACACGGGGAATCCCCTTTCGTCTGGAAAACTACACTGCAAACTTTAAATAGGGCACCATCTAAATCCGTTGAGACGACACCATATGAATTATGGTTTGGCAAGAAACCTAAGTTGTCGTTTCTTAAAGTTTGGGTATGCGACACTTATGTCAAGAGGCTTCAGCCTGATAAGCTCGAACCCAAAGCGAAGAAGTGTGTATTCATAGGATACCCTAAAGAGACCATTGGTATACCTTCTATCACAGATCTGAGGGTAAGATTTTTTTTGTTGCTAAGAATGGGTCCTTTCTAGAGGAGTTTCTCTCGAAAGAAGTGAGTGGGAGGAAAGTAGAACTTGATGAGGTAATCATACCTTCTCTCAAATTGTAAAGTAACACATCTCAAAAAGTAGTTCCCGTGATGTCTACACCAACCGGAGAGGAAGCTAATGAAGATGATCATGGAACTTCGGATCAAGTTACTACTAAACTTCTTAGGTCAACCAGGGTAAATCCCGCACCAGAGTGGTACGGTAATCCTGTCCTAGAAGTCAAGTTGTTAGACAACGGCGAACCTACGAACTATGAAGAAGCAACGGCGAGACCGGATTCGAACAAATGACTTGAGGCCATGAAATTTGAGATAGGATCCATGCATTAAAACAAATTATGGACTTTGGTGGACTTGCCCGATGACCAGCAAGCCATTGAGAATAAATGGATCTTTAAGAAGTGTTGGAAATATGCCCTAGAGGCAATAATAAAATGGTTATTAGTATATTTCCTTGTTTATGATAATTGTCTGTTGTTCATGCTATAATTGTATTTACCGGAAACCTAATACATGTGTGAATACATAGACCATAATATGTCCCTAGTAAGCCTCTAGTCGACTAGCTCGTTGATCAATAGATGGTTGTGGATTCCTGACCATGGACATTGGATGTCGTTGATAACGTGATCACATCATTAGGAGAATGATGTGATGGACAAGACCCAATCCTAAGCATAGCACAAGATCGTGTAGTTCGTTTGCTAAGAGCTTTTCTAATGTCAAGTATCATTTCCTTAGACAATGAGATTGTGCAACTCTCGGATATAGTAGGAATGCTTTGGGTGTACCAAACGTCACAACGTAACTGGGTGGCTATAAAGGTGCACTACAGGTATCTCCAAAAGTGTCTGTTGGGTTGGCACGAATCGAGACTGGGATTTGTCACTCCATATGACAGAGAGGTATATCTGGGCCCACTCGGTAATGCATCATCATAATGAGCTCAATGTGACTAAGGAGTTAGTCGCGGGATCATGCGTTACGGAATGAGTAAAGAGACTTGCCGGTAACGAGATTGAATGAGGTATTGGGATACCGAGGATCGAATCTCGAGCAAGTAGCATACCAGTGGACAAAAGGGAATTGTATACGGGATTTATTGAATCCCCGACATCGTGGTTCATCCAATGAGATCATCATGGAACATGTGGGAGCCAACATGGGTATCCAGATCCCGCTGTTGGTTATTGGCCGGAGAGATGTCTCGATCATGTCTTCATGGTTCCCGAACCCGTAGGGTCTACACACTTAAGGTTTGGTGACGCTAGAGTTGTTATGGGAAATAGTATGTGGTTACCGAAGGTTGTTCGGAGTCCCGGATGAGATCCCGGATGTCACGAGGAGTTCCAGAATGGTCCGGAGGTAAAGATTTATATATGGGAAGTCCAGTTTCAGTCACCGGAATAGTTTCGGGGGTTACCGGTATTGTACCTGGACCACCGAAAGGTGTCCGGGGGTCCACCGGGTGGGGCCACCTGCCCCGGGGGACTTAATGGGCTGAACAAAGGGTGGGAACCAGCCCCTGGTGGGCTGGTGCACCCCCCAAGGGCCCAAGGCGCCTAGGGTTGGAAACCTAGGGGGTGGGGGCACCTCCCACCAAACTTGGGGGGCAAGCTCCCCCCCTTGGCCGCCCCCCCTAGATGATATCTAAGGGGGCTGGCCCCCTCTCCCCTTCCCTTATAAATAGTGGGGGAGAGGGGGGGTTGAGAGGGCTGTCGCACCCTTCTGCTGGCGCAACACCTCCTCCTCCTCCGTAGAGCTTGGCGAAGCCCTGCAGAAAATCCACAAGCTCCACCACCACACCGTCGTGCTGCCGGAGTTCTCCCTCAACTTCTCCTCTCTCCTTGCTAGATCAAGAAGGAGGAGACGTCCCCAGGTTGTACGTGTGTTGAACGTGGAGGCGCCGTCTGTTCGGCGCTAGATCGGATCTTCCGCAATTTGAATCACCGCGAGTACGACTCCATCATCCGCGTTCTTGTAATGCTTCCGTTTCACGATCTTCAAGAGGTATGAAGATGCACTCCCTCTCTCTCGTTGCTAGTCTCCTAGATTGATCTTGGTGACACATAGGAAAATTTTGAATTATTGCTACGTTCCCCAATAGTGGCATCATGAGCTAGGTCTATGCGTAGATTCTATGCACGAGTAGAACACAAGTAGTTGTGGGTGATGGTTTGGTCAATTTGCTTACTTTTACTAGTCCTATCTTTGTTTGGCGGCATTGTGGGATGAAGCGGCCCGGACCGACCTTAGACGTACGCTTACGTGAGACAGGTTCCACCGACTGACATGCACTTGTTGCATAAGGTGGCTAGCGGGTGTCTGTCTCTCCCACTTTAGTCGGATCGGATTCGATTAAAAGGGTCCTTATGAAGGGTAAATAGCAACCGACATATCACCATTGTGGATTTTGCGTAGGTAAGAAACGTTCTTGCTAGAAACCCATAGCAGCCACGTAAAACATGCAACAACAATTAGAGGACGTCTAACTTGTTTTTGTAGGGTATGCTATGTGATGTGATATGGCCAAAAGGATGTGATGAATGATATATGTGATGTATGAGATCGATCATGTTCTTGTAATAGGAATCACGACTTGCATGTCGATGAGTATGACAACCGGCAGGAGCCATAGGAGTTGTCTTAATTTATTCTATGACCTGTGTGTCAATGAGAACGCCATGTAATTACTTTAATTTATTGCTAACCGTTAGCCATAGTAGTAGAAGTAATAGTTGGCAAGACAACTTCATGAAGACACGATGATGGAGATCATGATGATGGAGATCATGGTGTCATGCCGGTGACGAAGGTGATCATGCCGCGCCTCAAAGATGGAGATCAAAGGCGCAAGATGATATTGGCCATATCATGTCACTTTATGATTTGCATGTGATATTTGTCATGTTTACATCTTATTTGCTTAGAACGACGGTAGCATAAATAAAATGATGCCTCACTAAAAATTTCAAGAAAGTGTTCCCCCTAACTGTGCACCATTGCGAAGTTCATTGTTTCGAAGCACCACGTGATGATCGGGTGTGATAGATTCTAACGTTAGCATACAACGAGTGTAAGACAGATTTACACATGCAAAACACTTAGGTTGACTTGACGAGCCTAGCATGTACAGACATGGCCTCGGAACACGAGAGACCGAAAGGTCGAACATGAGTCGTATAGTAGATACGATCAACATGGAGATGTTCACCGATGATGACTAGTCCGTCTCACGTGATGATCAGACACAGCCTAGTTGACTCGGATCATGTATCACTTAGATGACTAGAGGGATGTCTATCTGAGTGGGAGTTCATTAAATAATTTGATTAGATGAACTTAATTATCATGAACATTGTCTAAAATATCTTTACAATATGTCTTGTAGATCAAATGGCCCACGCTAATGTTGCCCTCAACTTCAACGCGTTCCCAGAGAAAACCAAGCTGAAATTCGATGGTAGCAACAATACAGACTGGGTCCGAAACTTGAGGATCATCCTCATAGCTGCTAAGAAAGCATATGTCCTTGAAGCACTGCTAGGTGACCCACCCATTTTCCCAGCAACTCAAGACGTTATGAACGCCTGGCAGTCGCATAGTGATGATTACTCCCTGGTTCAGTGCGGCATGCTTTACAGCTTAGAATCGGGGCTCCAAAAGCATTTTGAGCAGCACGGAGCATATGAGATGTTCCAAGAGATGAAAATGGTTTTCCAAGCTCATGCCCGGGTCGAGAGATATGAAGTCTCCGACAAGTTCTACAGTTGTAAGATGGAGAAAAATAGTTCTGTCAACGAGCATATACTCAAAATGTCTGGGTTGCACAACCGCTTGTCTCAGCTAGGAGTTAATCTTCCAGATGACTCGGTCATTGACAGGATCCTCCAGTCGCTCCCACCTAGCTACAAGAGCTTTGTGATGAACTACAATATGCAAGGTATGGAGAAGTCCATTCCTGAGTTGTATTCAATGCGGGAATCAGCGGAGGTGGAAATCAAAAAGGAACATCAAGTGTTGATGGTGAATAAGACCACTAGTTTCAAGAAAGACAAGGGTAAAAAGAACTTCAAGAAGGATGGCAAGGGAGTTGCTGATGTAGGGCGGAACCCTAGGAGCCGATCTTTCACGTTTGGAGTGGATCCTACGGGGAATCACGAAGAACGTGCGGAAGAACACGGGGGAATCACGGGGAGAAATGAGAGAAACACTCAACCGACAAGTAATTGATCACACAAGGGCTAGATCACTGAAAGCACAAAGTATCACGAGATCCAAAAATCAACAAAGGAAGATACAAGAGTAACCGTTCTTCTCCGTGAGGAGGTCTTGATTGTCTTCTCCGGATGGAGGCCTTGAATCCCAATGGATCTTCTCCGAAGAGGCACGGTCCCTCACGTGGAGTAGATCCGGTACGGATGAGCAATGCTCTATCTCACATGAGCTATCACAATGCTAACCCTATCTAGGAGGTGGGAGTGGTCTATATATAATCTTAGTGCAAATGGGGGTCAAAGTGAAGGGGTACAAAGGGCATCAGCCCGAGGCTGCGGTCACTCAGGCGTCGGACGGCCGGTCTCTACCGGTCGTCCAGTCGCTTGTGGAGGTCCGAACGTCCGGTAGGATCGAACATCCGCTGTTTTGGCTCGGGTGCAGGTTTGACGGACGTCCGGTGGCTTCGGTCTTCCGTTAATTTCCTCTTGGGTGCCCAGTTGCCGGACGTCCGGTGCGGCCGGTCGTCCGCTCACTGAGAGTCGCCGGTCGTCCGGACCGTGCCGGTTATCCGGTGCCTGGAGCTCTGGCTGGCCTTCCTTCTCTCGGTTGTAGCAACCTTCAGGGGTCGGACGTCCGGGCCCGGCCAGTCGTCCGGTGCCTGTAGCTTCCCAAGTAGCTCTTCTTCTTGATGTTCATGCTTGGTGTCCTTGCCACCTTGGACATTGGGTGTAGCTATCCCGTGGCTCTCCTCCAAGTACCTGATCACACACAGAGTCTCCGTATGAGGTAGTAGCCAAGTCTCGTGAGTAGAGAGAGGGAGATCGGAGAGGAGCGAGTTCACCTTATCTTCAATAGCCTTCGCTCTAGCTCTTGTCATGGGTCCAAGAGGTGTTGAGGGAGATGTAGGTACGTCCATGGGGATGAGCGAGGGATGCTCCGCATCATCTCCCACCCCTTGGGAGAGATCTGACCTCGGATCAAAAGTTTCATCTCCATGGTATGGCGGGAGGTCCTTGACGATGAAGATGTCGCTTCCATTGTACTTGCCTCGTGGGAGGTCTATCTTGTAGGCGTTGTCGTTGTAGCGTGCTAGCACCTTGAAGGGTCCATCGGCTCGAGGGAGAAGTTTGGACTTTCGTTCGTTGGGTAAGTCGGTTCTTGCGAAGGTGTAGCCACACGAGATCGCCAATGTTGAAGATCATGGGTTGCTTGTTGACATTGAGCTTGGCCGTAGTCATTGTACTTGGCGCTCGATGGTGTGCCTTGTATCCTCATGCATCTTCTTGTTGTAGCTTGCCCGTGCACTCGCATCCATGTTGGTGCGCTCTTGTAGAGGAAGAGGTAGAATGTACAATGGTGACAACGGGTTGGAGCCGTAGATGACCTCGAAGGGGGACTTGCCGGTAGTCGAATGTCTTGCACGGTTGTAGGCGTACTCGGCGATGGGTAGACATGCTTCCCACTCCTTGATATTCTTCTTGATCAACACGCGAAGTAGAGTGGAGAGTGTCCAGTTCGTCACCTCCGTTTGGCCGTCGGTTTGAGGATGGTATGCGGATGAGAACAAGAGCTTGATTCCGAGCTTGGTGGATAGTGTCTTCCAAAAGTAACTCAAGAACTTGATGTCACGGTCGGAGACGATTGTCTTTGGTACTCCATGGAGTCGCAAGATTTCCCTACAAAAGAGATTTGCAATGTGTGAAGCATCGTCTATCTTGTTGCAAGGAACGAAATGTGCCATCTTATAAAATTGGTCCACAACAACAAACACAGAATCCTTGCCATTTTGAGTTCTAGGCAAACCAAGTACAAAATCCATGCTAATGTCTTCCCAAGGTTGATAAGGAATAGGAAGAGGCATGTAAAGACCATGGCATTGAGCTTTAGACTTAGCTTTGCGACATGTAGAGCATCGATTGGTGATACGTGAGACGTCGCAAAACATCTTGGGCCAAAAGTAGTTCTTGGAGAGCGTGGCGAATGTCTTGTCGCGTCCAAAATGTCCCATGAGTCCGCCTCCATGAGCCTCTTGCAAAAGTAGCAAACGAAGAGAAGACTCGGGAATGCATAGTTTGTTAGCTCTCATAAGATAACCATCCTTGATGTAATATTGTTCCCAAGGTGTATGCGTCAAACATTTAGCATAAGGAGTAGCAAAAGATGGATCATTAGCATACAAGTCTTTTATGTGCTCAAAGCCAATAACATTCAACTCAAGTTTAGTGACAAGCGTGCATATGCGTGAAAGTGCATCTGCAACCACATTTTCCTTACCCTTAATGTACTTGATCACATAGGGGAAAGATTCAATAAATTCACTCCATTTGGCATGACGCTTGTTCAACTTAGTTTGACCTTTTAAGTACTTAAGTGTTTCATGATCGGTATGGATGACAAACTCATGAGGTCTAAGATAATGTTCCCAAACATGTAGCACACACACTAAAGCATACAATTCTTTGTCATAGATGGGGTAGTTAAGTTGACGCCGAAGAGTTTTTCACTAAAATATGAAATGGCTCATTTTTCTTGCATTAAAACTCCTCCAATTCTGGTACCACTTGCATCACAATGAACCTTAAAAGTTTTCTCAAAGTATGGTAAAGCAAGAATCGGAGCATGAGTAAGCAAAGACGTGAGCTCATCAAAAGCGGTGGATTGCAAAGATCCCCAAACAAAAGGAGTATTCTTCTTACTCAAAGCATGCAAAGGAGCGGCAATAGTGCTAAAGTCTTCCACAAAGTGACGATAAAAACCCGCAAGACCAAGAAAGCTACGTACTTGTTGCAAATTGGTGGGTTGGGGCCAAGTTTTAATTGCTTCAATTTTAGATTCATCAACATGGACACCCTTGAAAGAGACAACAAAACCCAAGAAAACAAGTTTGTCAACACCAAACATGCATTTTTTCAAGTTGGCATAAAGACGTTCCTTGCAAAGGGTTTGCAAAACAGCCCTAACATGATTAAGATGCTCTTTCATGGATTTGCTAAAAACAAGAATGTCATCGAAGTAAACCACAACAAAGACTCCAATATAAGGGCGAAGCACATAATGCATAAGACGCATGAAAGTACCGGGAGCTTCCGATAAACCCATAGGCATAACTAGCCACTCATATAAGCCAAATTTGGTTTTGAAAGCAGTTTTCCATTCATCACCCTCTTGTATGCGGATTTGATAATAGCCACTTTTAAGATCAATTTTTGAGAAAAAGGCGGCACCGCTAAGTTCATCAAGCATATCATCTAGGCGAGGAATGGGATGCCTGTAATGAACGGTAATAGCATTTATAGGTCTACAATCGGAACACATGCGGAAACTTCCATCTTGCTTAGGCACAAGTATAACGGGAACGGCACAAGGACTTAAGCTTTCATGTACATGACCGTTGTCGATTAGTTGTTGGACTTGCCGTTGGATCTCCTTAGTTTCTTCGGGGTTGACACGGTATGGGGCTTTGTTTGGGAGAGGCGCTCTGGGGATGAGGTCGATTCGATGCTCAATGCCTCATAGAGGAGGTAGACCCGGAGGTAGCTCATCGGGGAAGACATCTTGGAATTCCTGCAAAAGAGATTGAAACACTAAAGGTAGCTCGTGAGAGGTGTTAGTTTTTGGTTCCCCATCCTTGCACACAAGGACAAAGTGCATCACACTCGATGGGTTCTCACACACTTCTCTCATCTCACTTTTTCGGCAAATAGTATGAGGTTTTTCTCTCTAGGCGAAGATGCGCTCAAGTTTGGCTTGTGGCTCTCACTCACTTTTTGGTGGATCACTTTCTCACTCTTCTCTCCATGATGGGTGGCTTGCTTGTCGGCTATCACTTGACTAGGAGACATAGGTCGTAGTACATACTCCTTCCCTTTCATCTTGAAGCTATAGTGATTGGTACGCCCATCGTGGATGACACCACGGTCGAATTGCCATGGTCGACCAAGAAGGAGGTGGCAAACGGTCATTGGGACCACATCACACTCCAAAGTGTCCTCATATGCACCAATTTTGAAGGAGACTTGGACTGTATGCTCAACTCGTATAGTGTTGGAGTCACTTAGCCATTGAACCTTGTAGGGTTGCGGGTGCTTCCAATTGACCAATTGAAGCTTGGAGCATAGTTCTTCACTCGCCAAGTTGTGACAACTACCTCCATCGATGATGACCTTGACGGACCTTCCATTGATGCTTGCCTTTGTGCGGAAGATGTGTCATCTTTGGTCTTCTTCTTGTTGATGTTGAAGAGTCAAGACCTTGGAGACAACGAGAGCGGGGCTCGAATCCTCATCACAAAAGACTTGATCATCTTCATCCTCGTTCACTCGCCGGTGCATGGCCACTTGCTCAAGAGCTTCCATCTCCTCATCACTCATTGAGTCATAGGTGCCATCGTCGTTGAGGATCATGGTGCGCTTGTTTGTGCATTCATAGGACTTGTGTCCTCGGCCTCCGCAAGTGAAACACTTGAAGGAGCTTGTCTTGGTGGTCTCATCAGTCGGAGTAGATGATGAAGCACGCGGCTTGAAGTTGCTTGTAGTAGGAGGAAGACGACTTGAACTTGACGAAGTTTTCTTGTAACTTGGCTTGTCGTCGTTGCTTGGAGAAGGCTTGGTTGATGTAGATGTTGGAGTAGTTGTTGAAGCTTGGTTGTTGGAGAAGCTGTAGGTCTTGGACGAGTACTTGGCGTACTTGAAGTCATCTTGCACTTGACGTTCCGCCTTTGTAGCTTGATGTATGAGCTCAATGAGGTTGGAGTAGGGTTGGAAGTCGGCGATCTTCTTGATGGGATGATTGAGTCCACTCAAGAATCATGCCATTGTTTGCTCATCATCTTCCGTGACATTGGCTCGAATCATGGCTATCTCCATTTCCTTGTAGTATTCTTCAACACTCTTTGTTCCTTGCTTGAGGAGTTGGAGTTTCTTGAAGAGATCGTTGTTGTAGTAGGTGGGCACAAAATGTGCTCGCATGACATCCTTCATTTGAGCCCACGTGGTGATAGGTGGTTCACCTCATGCTTCTCGGCGCTCAAGGACTTGTTCCCACCATATGAGCACATAGTCTTGGAACTCAAGTGATGCCATAGCGATCTTCTTCTCTTCCTCATAGTTGTGCAAATGAAAGATTTTGTCGACCTTCAATGCCCATGAGAGGTATTCTTCCAGATCATTGCTTCCATTGAACTTGGGCATTGTGAATTTGAGCTTGCCATAGCGTTGCTCTTCATTGTGATGATGACGCCCTTGACGTGGAGGGTAATCATCCTCATGTTACTCTTGGCGTGGAGGAAGTCCATGATCAACTTGGTCTTGTTGAACTTGAGGTTGAGGTGGGGCTTGACGAGCTTGTGAAGGAGTTTGAGGAACTTGACGTTGCACTCGCGGTTGGTAGTTCCTCTCTTGGATTTCTTCTCGAAGGGCTTCCTCTTGATTGCGCCGTTCGCGATTGCGGTTGGCGATGGCTCGACTTGATTCTTGAAGGGCACGTTGCGCCTCAAGAGCTTGCGCTTCACGTAGTTGTTGTTGAAGACGTTGAGCCTCGGCGTCTTGTTGCTCTTTGTGTAGACGCGCTTGTTCTTCCTCTTGGCGCCATAGTCGTTGTCGTTCTTGAGCTTGAGCAAAAGCGACTTGGTTTGAGTGAGGATGAGGGACTTGCTCATCGACTTGCTCTTGTGAATGCTTGTCATGTAGCGGGTTGTGAGATGCATGACGGTCTTGACACGCGGCTCGTCGAAGAGTGTTCTATGACGGTGTACTTGAGCTGGAGAAAGAGTCGTCGGATTGTCGACTTGAGTGGCTCCGTCTTGAGTATGAAGAAGTTGAAGGAGGCCGGTTCACCAACAAGGCCCGGATCTCGTCCATCCTTGCATCGTTCTCTTGCTTGTGCGCATCAAGCTTGTTGTCGAAGTAGTCCTTGGTATGTTGCTCGGAGAGTCGCAAGTCGGTGGTGAGGTTGTCGATGCGTTCATTCATAGCTTGTTGCTCTTGATGTAACGCTCATTGTGCACCAAAGAGCTGGCTCTTGGTGACATATGATGACATGTCGTCGTCTTGCTCGATGAAGAGTGGGTTGGTAGAAGTACTCGGCCTATCCATCATTCCAAGAAAAATGTGAGTGGTAGAAAGAGAAGAACTTATTCCAATGTACCTTGACCAATGTTGATGATGAATCAAGTTCACTCAAATGCGGACAATGAAATAGCACTATTGGTACCAATCCTTGTCGGTTCTCACACCTACATAAATAAAAGCTTATGGTGGAGCTTGGTTAGGATGGTGGCACAAAATTTGATGCAATTGTAAGTGAGCTTCAATAATGTTGGAAAAGATTCACAAATTTGCAAATACAACAAGTAGACCAAGCAAATAGGGGCACATGGGAACACACACGCAAATAGATAAATCAGACTGTGCAAACCAAAAGTGAGCCAAAATGTGGAATCCACGAAAATGCTCTTGTTGCACAATACACGAGCGACTCTAGCACGATTGCACAAAAGGCGGATACGGAACTTGTGCACAACCTACTAGGCAAAAATGCTACGATCTCGATCCCAAGTATGCTATATGTATGGTATTTCGGTGCTATGATCCAAGATGATCTGATATGACAATCTTAATGTAGTATGATGCTATGGTTCTTGCTCATAAGCTCTTTGCTTATCTTTTCTCTTTGCTTAAAATCTTGGGTGGCTCTTTCACTTTTGAGATCTTTTCTCATGCAAAACTTCACGAACCAAGATAGCAATTGTGTATGCGATGACAAATTTGTGATACACAAGTTGATGCCAAGATATGCACCACTATGGTATGGTATGTATGCTATGGAGTATGATCACTAATGTGCACAAGTCACATTGCCGGAAATACCCAATGGCTAGTCTCGATGGGTAAGCTACACAAAAGTAAGGCCATGTGGGTATCAATGCAATTGCAAGGTATGCCAAAGATGTCGTCGAGGTTACCGTCCTTGGTGATGATGAGACCCTTGCGAAGATGAGCGCGGTGATGATGATGTCGAACCGTACCTATATAGCCGAAACACAATAGGACACGGGAGCCACAACTCAAAATCTCAAAGACCAAAATGTGTCAAAATCGTCATAGGAGGTATTGGGGATGATGGTGGTGTATGTGGGTTTGGAAGATGTGGTGGAAGGTGAGGATGTGGTGGTGGCCGAATTGAACAAGATTCAGTTTCGTCAGAGTTACACGGACGTCCGGGTGGTCACGGTCGTCCGGTCGTTGGACGTCCGGCAGGGTCCGGTCGTCCGTAACCTGGGCGAAAATCGGGCACGGGATGAACAACACGATTTCGGGGAGGAAGAAGATGGTGATGTCGAAATCGAGCGGATTTGTGGATGGAAAAGGATGGGGAGGGTGTGGAAAGCTAGATCCACACGTGGCAACACAAATCCATGGACCAAATCCAACAAAATTTCAACTCACCAACAAATCACAAAAAAAAATTGGGGCTATTTTTGGTGGGGATTTTTGGATTTAGGACAAAATCAACAAAATCAAGCTAGAAAAAGAGGGGCAGGGGCTCCAAAAACATGATCAACGTGGCTCATGATACCATGATGATGTAGGGCGGAACCCTAGGGGCCGATCTTTCACGTTTGGAGTGGATCCTACGGGGAATCACGAAGAACGCACGGAAGAACACGGGGGAATCATGGGGAGAAACGAGAGAAACACTCAACCGACAAGTAGTTGATCACACAAGGGCTAGTTCACCGAAAGCACAAAGTATCACGAGATCCAAAATCAACAAAGGAAGATACAAGAGTAACCGTTCTTCTCCGTGAGGAGGTCTTGATTGTCTTCTCCGGATGGAGGCCTTGAATCCGAATGGATCTTCTCCGAAGAGGCACGGTCCCTCATGTTGAGTAGATCTGGTACGGATGAGCAATGCTCCATCTCACATGAGCTATCACAATGCTAACCCTATCTAGGAGGTGGGAGTGGTCTATATATAGTCTTAGTGCAAATGGGGGTCAAAGTGAAGGGGTACAAAGGCATCGGCCCGTTGCTGCGGTCACTCAGGCGTCGGACGTCCGGTCTCTACCGGTCGTCTGGTCGCTCGTGGAGGTCCGGACGTCCGGTAGGATCGAACATCCGCTCTTTTGGCTCGGGTGCAGGTTTGACGGATGTCCAGTGGCTTCGGTCTTCTGTTAATTTCCTCTCAGGTGCCTAGTTGCCGGACGTCCGGTGCGGCCGGTCGTCCGCTCGCTTGGAGTCGCAGGTTGTCCGGACCTTGCCGGTCGTCCGGTGCCTGGAGCTCTGGCTGGCCTTCCTTCTCTCAGCTGTAGCAACCTTCAGGGGTCGGACGTCCGGGCCCGGCCGGTCGTCCGGTGCCTGTAGCTTCCCAAGCAGCTCTTCTTCTTGATGTTCATGCTTGGTGTCCTTGCCACCTTGGTCATTGGGTGTAGCTGTCCCGTGGCTCTCCTCCAAGTACCCGATCACACACAGAGTCTCCATATGAGGTAGTAGCCAAGTCTCGTGAGTTGAGAGAGGGAGTTCGGAGAGGAGCGATTTCACCTTATCTTCAATAGCCTTCGCTCTAGCTCTTGTCATGGGTCCAAGTGGTGTTGAGGGAGATGTAGGTCCGTACATGGGGATGAGTGAGGGATGCTCCGCATCAGTTGCCATGCCCGGTAAATCAGTTGCCGAGAAGAAGCCAAACAATGGACCCAAGCCCGAGACTCAGTGCTTTTATTGCAAGGTAAATGGTCATTTGAAGCGGAACTGCCCCAAGTACTTAGCGGATAAGAAGGTCGGCAACACCAAAGGTATATGTGATATACATGTTATTGATGTGTACCTTACTAGTACTCGTAGTAGCTCCTGGGTATTTGATACCGGTGCGGTTGCTCATATTTGTAACTCAAAACAAGAGCTGCGGAATAAGCGGAGACCGGCGAAGGATGAGGTGACGATGCACGTCGGGAATGGTTCCAAGGTCGATGTGATCGCCGTTGGCACGCTACCTCTACATTTACCTATGGGATTAGTTTTAAACCTCAATAATTGTTATTTAGTGCCAGCTTTGAGCATGAACATTGTATCTGGATCTCGTTTAATGCAAGATGGCTACTCATTTAAATCCGAGAATAATGGTGGTTCTATTCATATGAGAGACATGTTTTATGGTCATGCCCCGCTGGTCAATGGTTTATTTTTACTGAATCTCGGACGTGATGTTACACATATTCATAGTGTGAATACCAAAATATGTAAGGTTGATAATGATAGTCCCACATACTTGTGGCACTACCGCCTTGGTCACATTGGTGTCAAACGCATGAAGAAACTCCATGCAGATGGACTTTTGGAGTCTCTTGATTATGAATCATTTGACACGTGCAAACCATGTCTCATGGGCAAAATGACCAAGACTCCGTTCTCCGGAACAATGGAGCGAGCAACCAACTTGTTGGAAATAATACATACTGATGTGTGTGGTCCAATGAGCATTGAGGCTCGCGGTGGCTATCGTTATGTTCTCACCCTCACTGATGACTTAAGTAGATACGGGTATGTCTACTTAATGAAACACAAGTCTGAGACCTTTAAAGTTCAAGGAATTTCAGAGTGAGGTAGAGAATCAACGTGACATGAAAGTAAAGTTCTTACGACCAGATCGTGGAGGAGAATATTTGAGTCACGAGTTTGGTATGCACTTAAGGAAATGTGGAATTGTTTCACAAATCACGCCGCCCCGAACACCTCAGCGTAATGGTGTGTCCGAATGTCGTAATCGCACTCTATTGGATATGGTGTGATCTATGATGTCTCTTACCGATTTACCGCTATCATTTTGGGGTTATGCTTTAGAGACAACCGCATTCACTTTAAATAAGGCACCGTCTAAATCTGTTGAGACGACACCGTATGAATTATGGTTTGGGAAGAAACCTAAGCTGTCGTTTCTAAAAGTTTGGGGATGCGATGCTTATGTCAAGAAACTTCAACCTGAAAGGCTCGAACCCAAGTCGGAAAAATGCATCTTCATAGGCAAGATCTTTGTTGCCAAGAACAAATCCTTTCTAGAGAAAGAGTTTCTCTCGAGAGAAGTAAGTGGGAGGAAAGTAGAACTTGATGAAGTACTGCCTCTTGAACTGGAAAGTAGCGCAGCTCAGGAAGATGTTTAGTTGGTGCCTGCACCGACTAGAGAGGAAGTTAATCATGATGGTCATGAAACTTCGGATCAAGTTGCTACTGAACTTCGTAGGTCCACAAGGGCATGTTCCGCACCAGAGTGGTACGGCAACCCTGTCTTGGAAATCATGTTGTTAGACAATGGTGAACCTTCAAACTATGAAGAAGCGATGGCGGGCCCGGATTCCAACAAATGGCTTGAAGCCATGAAATCCGAGATAGGATCCATGTATGAAGACAAAGTATGGACTTTGACAGACTTGCCCGATGATCGGCAAGCCATAGAAAATAAGTGGATCTTTAAGAAGAAGACTGGCGCGGATGGTAATGTGACCATCTATAAGGCTCGGCTTGTCGCTAAGGGTTATCGACAAGTTCAAGGGGTTGACTATGATGAGACCTTCTCACCCGTAGCGAAGCTGAAGTTCGTCCGAATCATGTTAGCAATTGCCGCATTCTATGATTATGAGATATGGCAAATGGACGTCAAAACGGCATTCCTTAACGGTTTCCATAAGGAAGAATTGTATATGATGCAGCCGGAAGGTTTTATCGATCCTAAGAATGCTGACAAGGTGTGCAAGCTCCAGCGCTCCATCTATGGGCTAGTGCAAGCATCTCGGAGTTGGAACATTCGCTTTAATGAAATGATGAAAGCGTTTGGGTTTATACAGACTTATGGAGAAGCCTGTGTTTACAAGAAAGTGAGTGGGAGCTCTGTAGCATTTCTCATATTATATGTAGATGACATACTATTGATGGGAAATGATACAGAACTTTTTGGAAAGCATAAAGGCCTACTTGAATAAGTGTTTTTCAATGAAGGACCTTGGAGAAGCTGCTTACACATTAGGCATCAAGATTTATAGAGATAGATCGAGACGCCTCATTGGTCTTTCACAAAGCACATACCTTGACAAGATATTGAAGAAGTTCAATATGGATCAATCCAAGAAGGGGTTCTTGCCTGTATTGCAAGGTGTGAGATTGAGCATGGCTCAATGCCCGACCACGGCGGAAGATAGAGAAAAGATGAGTGTCATCCCCTATGCCCCAGCCATAGGATCTATTATCTACGCCATGCTGTGTACCAGACCTTATGTGAACCTTGCCGTAACTTTGGTAGGAAGGTACCAAAGTAATCCCGGCATGGAACACCGGACAGCCGTCAAGAATATCCTGAAGTACCTGAAAAGGACTAAGGACATGCTTCTCGTTTATGGAGGTGATGAAGAGATCGTCGTAAAGGGTTAGGTTGATGCTAGCTTCGACACAGATCTGGATGACTCCAAGTCAAAAACGGATACGTGTACATTTCGAATGGTGGGGCAGTCAGCTGGTGCAGTTGCAAGCAAAGCGTCATGGCGGGATCTACATGTGAAGCAGAGTACATGGCAGCCTCGGAGGCAGCACATGAAGCAATCTGGATGGAGTTCATCACCGACCTAGGAGTTATTCCCAATGCATTGGGCCCAATGACTCTCTTCTGTGAAAACACTGGAGCTATTACCCTTGCCAAGGAGCCCAGTTTTCACAAGAAGACCAGGCATATCAAGCGTCGCTTCAACTCCATTCGTGAAAATGTTCAAGATGGAGACATAGATATTTGTAAAGTGCATACGGCTCTGAATGTCGCTGATCCGTTGACTAAACCTCTTCCACGAGCAAAACATGATCAACACCAGAACTCTCTGGGTGTACGATTCATCACAATGTAACTAGATTATTAACTCTAGTGCAAGTGGGAGACTGTTGGAAATATGCCCTAGAGGCAATAATAAAATGCTTATTATTATATTTCCTTGTTCATGATAATTGTCTGTTGTTCATGCTATAATTGTATTAACCGAAAACCGTAATACATGTGTGAATACATAGACCATAATATGTTCCTAGTAAGCCTCTAGTTGACTAGCTCGTTGATCAATAGATGGTTGTGGTTTCCTGACCATGGACATTGGATGTCGTTGATAACGGGATCACATCATTAGGAGAATGATGTGATGGACAAGACCCAATCCTAAGCATAGCACAAGATCGTGTAGTTCATTTGCTAAGAGCTTTTCTAATGTCAAGTATCATTTCCTTAGACCATGAGATTGTGCAACTCTCAGATACTGTAGGAATGCTTTGGGTGTACCAAACGTCACAACGTAACTGGGTGGCTATAAAGGTGCACTACAGGTATCTCCAAAAGTGTCTGTTGGGTTGGCACAAATCAAGACTGGGATTTGTCACTCCGTATGACGGAGAGGTATCTCTGGGCCCACTCGGTAATGCATCATCATAATGAGCTCAATGTGACTAAGGATTTAGTCACGGGATCATGCGTTACAGAATGAGTAAAGAGACTTGCCGGTAATGAGATTGAACGAGGTATTGGGATACCGACAATCAAATCTCGGGCAAGTAACATACCGGTGGACAAAGGGAATTGTATACGGGATTGATTGAATCCTCGACATCGTGGTTCATCTGATGAGATCATCGTGGAACATGTGGGAGACAACATGGGTATGCAGATCCCGCTGTTGGTTATTGGCTGGAGAGATGTCTCGGTCATGTCTTCATGGTTCCCGAACCCGTAGGGTCTACACACTAAATGTTTGGTGAAGCTAGAGTTATTATGGGAAATAGTATGTGGTTACCGAAGGTTGTTAGGAGTCCCGGATGAGATCCCGAACGTCATGAGGAGTTCCAGAATGGTCCGGAGGTAAAGATTTATATATGGGAAGTCCAGTTTCGGTCACCGGAATAGTTTCGGGGGTTACCGGTATGGAGGTGTAATGCCTCCCGGTCGCGCTGGGCCTGTGATACATAAGGGAACGGATGTGGCCTTGTTCCCATGGCAGGTGGCAAACGACGTCCATGTGGAGGTGTAATGCCTCCAACATCAGGACAGTCCATACAGTCTGGCAGATGAGACCGCACGGGGTACAACGCCTCCATATCAAGATACCTAGTCTGCACAACGGGTGCAAGCCGTGTCAGAGTGGCTCAATGGTTAGCTCGAGTGTTGTAAAGCTCCATCCGGAGGGCACGCACCTCACAGTCCCTATCCTCCCGTAGCTCGGTGGTAGTCCGAAGTCGCGGCTCCTCATGAGCGGCATCAGTGTAGAAACCGGTGTAGTAACCCTCCTCGCCAGGAAGTGCTGCTGGCATGTAGCTGAACTCAGTGTTTTGAAGCAACACATGCCTATCTCGAATGATAGTCATCATGGAATAGGCTGTGTCCTGAACTAACATCTCAACAGTAACTCCGAGCCCATACGACCAGTGGATGGGGTCGGTAGCTCCAGTATAGGAGGGATATATCCTCACTGTGCAAAGGTACTGGCTCTGGTTGAAATCTCGATAATGCTCCTCTACAGTATACTCGGGATACCAACGATAGCCAGTCTCGATCATCACGCAAACCAGCATGGTTGTGTGATCAGGCACATTGATGCACCGGGTTAGACGAACCACCTGATGTGGGGTGTGGGAAGCCATCCGAAACACGAAGTAATGCAAAGGCGTTAGAATTTCTAGGAGAAATCGGACAACATAACAGTTGTAAATGCTCAAAAAAGATTCTGAGACATTTTGTAAAAGATTGCATTGCCACTCAACAACATCATATCAAGGTTCCGGGTCCAACTAACAACATACTGAAGTAGAGAAACTAAACTGAGGCTTGTAACCAACAATCCTAAGAGTCTACGGATTAGTAACACGTGATCCTAATATAAAGATGAGAAGCCTAGTTCTTGATCCCGGTGGAAAGAAGAGGTTGTCTCAGATCAGAATGACATGAGGTAAAGGAGGAAAAGAGCCTTACGTTCCTTCCCACAATCAATTCCCCTACATATATAAGTAAAGCATTTCCAGACTCGACATCGACTAGTTTGGCTTGATGAACCTCCAGGCAGTCCGGCTCTGAAGCCAACGCTATCAGGACCCTAATCCTAAGTCACACCGATCTAGCATGTAACACATCATATCACTTTGGGGCCTCACGCATGGTATTCCCATGGGTGCCACCTTACCTGGCCCGGGACCGATTGCACCTTTTGGCTCACGTATATGATAGTGTCGCTAGCATCCATATGACAAAGAACCCGAGCCGACATTACTAGTCCTAAACCCAAGGTGGCGCTAACTTACAAGGACATGCATACATGACCCAGCTACGAACGTGTCGATCATCAACGTATGAACCCAAGTCGTAGCAAGCTACAAGGACTTAAAGGAACAACGCGTGACATTTCCTCGAAGGGACAGACACGGGAACAAAGAAGGACACATGCCGACCAACCTAAGTGTTCCAGAGCTGTAGCAAGCTACCATGGCTTAGTGGAAGCACTAGGAGACATTTCCCCATAAGAGAGGCTACCAAGGATAAACAACTAGGTTGTCGGATCCCACACATACCAAGCATTTCAAATCATACACACAATATGCTCGATATGTGCAAATACAACATGGCATCACAACAAAACTCTACGACTCAAAGTATTTATTTAAAAGGCTCCGGAGAGCCATACATAACATATCCATACAGGTAGGGGTCACATGACCCGACACTCAAGTCATCAAACATACAAGCACATGCGGAAGCAAACTTGTCTGAGTACACACAACTAGAAAGAAAGAAGGCTTGACGAAGCCCGTCTATCTTCATAGGCCCTTCACAAGCTCAGGGTCACCACCTGGGCGGCAAGTTACTCATCAACATAGAGATCTACATAAAACCCATCTGAGGGGGCAGTGTTCTCCTCTGCAACAGTTACTTAAGCAAACATGAGTACAAAGCTACTCAGCAAGACTTACATCAGATCCTACCATACATGCAACATTATCAACAAGAGTAGTGGAGTTTATTGCAGCAAGCCAGCTTTGACTCTTGGCTATTCTATCCTACGAATGACAGTAGCTTGTAAATGATTTTTCGCACACGAGTCCACTAATCACCACAACAATACTCTACCATGGATTCTCTCCTGTCTTCCTACGAGAGGGCCATCCACGACAGTCACACTTGTCTTGAGACTTTTATGAGTAACCATTAACTTGTCTATGAACTGTATATGCAACCAAGCAGTCCTTTACCACGGACGCGACTATTCGAATAGCTCTGTTACCCTGCAAGGATGTACTTCTTCACACACACTTCCACCACTTATCGCCGTTTACACGACATGTACTCGGCAACCTTCAAGCAGAAGCCCGACGAGGGTGTCGGCCATGACCTGACTAAACACACAAGTCCCTAATCCAGGTTTATCGCCTATTCAGGTTCCATCTGCAGGGAGTCTGGCCGAGGTTTCCACTACGGCCCCGAACGATGTGTGCAGGATTCCCGAGGCACCAAACGGGCGTCCCGGTACACCGTGCCACGTACCTGCCACATCACAGCCCACCCATAGGGTCAGCGTTGTGCACGGCCTCCAGTAAACTACAAACACCAGAAACTACTTGCAAATCCTGGAGAGCAGACAAGGGTGGTTAATAAGTCGAGAGGGTCCATTGGTTTCGGGCCCAACGCGTGGCACTAGCTGATCTAAAATCACACATACAGATCTTAGTTCTTAGGGACGGTTCCAGAGAAACAACCCACCATGTACTCCTACATGGCCTCTCATCGATACCTTTACCAAGACATGTTCAACATTTCACTCTCATTACCGACACAACCATTTCACTCCAGTCCATCACCCCGATGAACCAGACCTGACACAACTCTAAGCATAGTAGGCATAGCATGGTAGGAAACACAATCATGGCTCAATAAACTCCTACAGATGCTAGTGGGTTTCATCTAGTTACTGTGGCAAAGACATGTCATGCATAGGAAAAGGGTTCAACTACCGCATCACACAATAGTTTGAAATGTTGTTGTCTTAATGCAGTAAATGAGAGTAGGAGCGAGAAGATGGGATTGTATCGAGATGATAAATGGGGGGTTGCTTGCCTGACAGAGTGGTCGAGGGGTATTGTCCTTCAGCTGGATACTCGTGAATATGCTCAGGAGCAGAACCTACCAGGGAGAACACACCAATAATACAATCAATACATGGCGATATGCAACAATATGATGCATGCATATGACATGGCAAAATGAGTGTGTTGGGCTAATGCAACTACAACCAGAGGGGTTTGAGTTATTTTGAACCAAAGGTTCAGTAAGTGCGTTACGTCGACTAGAGGGGGGTGAATGGGCGATTTTTACAAATTCGTCACTAAGGAATTTCAGGGTGAGGAAATTTCTAAGTCACGAACAACAAGCAGCAGAATAAGTAATCAGGTATAAGCATAACAGAGCAATACATAGTCATCATGATGAAATGAAAGACAGACACAGAGTACAGAAAGCGTAAACACAGGATAAGCAGGCTGAAGACAATGTGACCGAAGAAATAGGACTGAGGAAATAGTGATGATCAGGTTCATTGACACATGAATGAGGAAATGAAAGGGTTGAGGAAATAGAACCAGTAGGCTTGGTGAAGACAATGATTTGGTAGACCAGTTTCAACTGCTGTGACAGTTGTACGTCTGGTTGGAGCGGCTGAGTATTTAAACTCGAGGACACACAGTCCTCACCATATTCTCCTTGAGCTAAGATCACACATACCTCGCCCAACACTCGTGGTAAGTCTTCACAGGTGACTTCCAAACCTTCATAGACTTGGTCACTCGGCAATCCACAATTCCTCTTGGATGCTCAGACCATGACGCCTAACCGTCTGGAGCATACACAGTCCTCAAAGGTAACAAGCGTCGGTTCCACACAGGAACAATCTCTTCAGTGATGCTCAGTCACTTTGGGTTTGTAGGTTTGGGTTTGGGATTTGGGTTTTCCTCACTTGATGATTTTCGCTCAAAGTCCTCGGAGGAAGGGATGCTCTCAGTTGACAAGTTTTAGTTTCTCTCGGAGCAGCCAACCAGCTAGTGGTGGTAGGGGCAGCTATTTATAGCCTAGGGAGCAGCCCGGCATGATAAGACATAAATGCCCTTCAGTGATATGACCGTTAGGTGGTAGGATATTTTGGACAGTTGGCCCATAGCACAACAACGGTCGGATTTGAGGTTCGAATTCCTCAGGGCTATCATGTTCCTCACTGTGTAGGCAATCCGCACTGGCAAATTCCTAACTCCTCAGTCAGAACAAATTCCTCAGAGACCAGAAGGTTGGGAGATGCTTCGCTCCGAGTCCGACTGGGACGGAATGGGGGACCCAGGCCCTTCAATGCCTCCCTCCGGATCCACTAACTCGGAAGAGCTATTCAAAGCTTTTCTGGCTGACTGTGAGGACGCCTCTGCCAGCAAAGGAACTAGCACTTTCTTAAGCTTTCCACCGTTCTTGCTTATTCCCCTTACCCAATGAAAGATATAGATTGGAAATTGATGGAAGAAGATTCGTTCTCCTATCTTCATCTCTGTCACTGAATAAATTGACTGAACTGATATGAGATTTCCAATGGCTTCACTCGAAAGGATTGGGTAGGTGTAGGATTTTGAGATGAGCATCACATGGAAATCAGTTTCCCTAGTATTACCTCGACCCCCTTTAACAGTACGGTGTTTCTTATGACTCAAGAAGAAGAAAATGAAACTACGAAAACAAAAGTCTTTACGCTTCATAATCCTCGCATGAATATGCAAGTCTTCAAGGTCACACCAATTTCATCACTTTAAAAGTCTTCAGGAGAACCAAAGTCTTCAGCTGAAGACATTCATATTTAGGGGTCAACATTCAATGTAAATATCAAACTCCTCATATACTTGTAGAGCATGTGTACACTTAAAAACATATTAGTCCCTTAACCTATAAGTCTTCAATACACCAAAATCACTAAGGGGCACTAGATGCACTTACAGGTTCAAGTTTCAAATTCAAACTATGAATTTATAATGTGCATTATCATGTTTTGTTCTAAACAGCAAGGTTAAATTGCTTTATCATGCATGAAACCAGTACCAATGGATAGATTGGATTTTTCTGATCATTTTTCATATATAAATCTTTTCATTTGGAGTTATAGATTAATTTCTATGATTTTTTTAAGTTTATAACATTTTCTAGAATTTTCTGAATTAGTTTTAATCCAGAAAATCCTTTATTGAGTCAGCATGACGTCTGAGTGACCTCAGTAGGTCAACAGGAGTCGTTCCAGGTCAAACTTGGTCGGTGGGTCCCGTACGTTTGTGGCTAAACTAACTAACCTAGTTAATTAGCATTAAACTAAGCCAAACCTAGATTAGTTAAGTGCCTGGGCCCACATGTCTGTGACCTAGGAGGGTCAAATCCCTGGTTAGCGGTGTCAAACCTGCCGGCGTTAAGCTGCCAGCAAGGTCAGCGGCAGCCAGGGGCTTCGGAAAACCGCTCCCGTGCACCATTCAGCGCGCGGTTGGGCTCTCCGGGACGCTGGCGAAGCGGCACATCCAACGACGATGGTCTCCGGGCCTGGGGTGGCCGGAAACATCGACGGAGAGCACCTTAGCAATGGCCGGAGCTCGGTTACGCTCGGGTTAGATGCTACAGCGTGCAAACACGCGAACTAAAGCAGCAGCGAGGCACTACGCAGGGCGGCGAACTAAAGCAGCAGCGAGGCGCTACGCAGGGCGGCGAACTATTGGACACGACACCCAGGCCATTTGGTTGTCGGGGTCGCGTCAGCGGCGAGCGCATGCGGTGTTGGGTGCGGTCACTACAGCATGCGAGGGAGAGAACGAGGGGGAGGACGGGCAACAGCTCACAGCGGGCACTGCGGTACTGACGGCGAGGTCGGGGAGGAACCGGAGCGGTCGGGGTGGCAAAGGGGATCTTCGGTGACGCGAGGCTGAAGACGGCTTGATGAAGGTGGTGCAGGGCATGCGAGCGCTCGAGGCTCGGCCTGCTCGATGAAGTGGACGACGGCGGAGCTCATGGACACGGTGAGGCGATGACGGGGCAATGGTGGCTACGACTTTGACTGCGAAAAGCGCGCAGCTGCGTTGTCCATGGCGGGGAGAGGGCCAAGGAGAGAGCAGGAGGGATGTGAGCGAGTCAGACGGATCGGGACGGCTCCAGGGAGATCACCCATGCATCTAGATGCTCGGCGAGAAGCAGGAGGAGGCGTGGCGCCTCACGCTCGGCGGCACGCACCTCCCTGCCCGCCTGGCGGGAGGAAGCAGGTGACTGGCACTTGGCCAACACAGTGCTAGGCCGGCCAGTGGGCTGCCAGGTGGGATGCGCCAGGTAAAGTCTTCTTACTTTTTCTTTTTTGTTTTCTATTATTTGCAGTTTGTTTTGGCTTTATTAAAAATGCCAGGTAAAGTCTTCTTACTTTGGCTTTATTAAAAAACATGAAGATATTTGTGGGCACTGTTTGAAATATTCCAACAGCCCTCATTTACTTTCATGGTTACTTATTTGGACATTTAAAATTATTTATAGCATTTAAATGTCCAAAATCAAATACTGTATGATTTAATTCAATAACCTAGAGTGTCCTAGAAAAGTGTCCACCATTTTTGGCCGAGGTTCTGGACCAAAACAAAAATGATGAACATTTATGAAGGGCATTCCAGGTTCATTGAAAAAATATTTTAGTAAACCCTAGTTGGTTTAAGTGGTGCTGGGGGTTTATGCCATCCCCATTTCAAGTTTCAGCAAAAATTAAACATGATGCATCACTCTAGCTAGTCCTAATGCAAGCACTAACTAGGGTTGTGACAGTTGGATCTTCATCTTCTTGTCCTTCCATTCGCTTGAAGCCCGGCGACCGGCGTCCAACGAGGGCGCGAGGAAGTGTTGTGTCGGTCTATCCAGCGGCGGCTAGGTTAGGAGCGAACCAGACTTGAGGCTGGAGCAACAAATTGGGATTTTTCCTATTGTCGATCGATATAGGAGGCGCTCGTTTGGGCCGCGAGCCTGCTATAGGCACTACTGGAATCAGGATCTTTGCTGGCAGCTAGCTCATTGTTGTCCGCTAGCTGATGACAAAGAAGGTTGATGTAGGGCGGAACCCTAGGGGGCGATCCTTCATGTTTGGAGTGGATCCTACTGGGAAACATGAAGAACGCATGGAAAACACAAGGGAAAACACGGGGAGAAACGAGAGGATCACTCAACCGACAAGTAATCGATCACACAAGGGCTAGATCACCGAAAGCATAAGGTAACACATGATCCAAAATCAACAAAGGAAGGATACAAAGGGAACCGTTCCTCTCCGTGAGGAGGTCTTGATTGTCTTCTCCGGATGGAGGCCTTGAATCCGAATGGATCTTCTCCGAAGAGGCACGATCCCTCACGTGGAGTAGATCCGGTACGGAAGAGCAGAGCTCTATCTCTAAATGAGCTATCACAATGCTAACCCTAAAACATAGGTAAGAGAAGAGTATATATAGTTTACGGGGCGAAAGGGTACACGGGCCTCAGCCCAAGTGGCTGCGCGCAGGCAGGGCCGGAAGTTCCGAGCGGGCCGGAAGTTCCGGGCGCCGGAGGGTCCGGGCAGGGTCCAGCCTAACCAGAGAGTTGGCGCGGGTGAAGCTGGGCTGGCATCCGGGGGCCGGAAGGTGTGGGTGGGCCGGAGGTTCCGGGGGCCGGAAGGTCCGGGCAGGTTCCGGGCTAACCAGAGAGTTGGCACGCCCGGGCTGGTCGATGTCGTCGGAGGCCGAAAGCTCCGGGTAGGCCAGACGTTCCGGGGGCGGATGTTCCGGGCAATGGCCGGAGGTTCCGTGTTGTCCAGAGTGTTGACACCTGTCGTTTCTTCTGCAGCTCCTGGCTCCATGGCTTGAGTGTTGTACCTGATCACACATAGCGTCTCGGACTTAGGCAGTAGCCATGTCTCACTGGAAGAAAAGGGGAACTCAAGTAGGAGTGATGTCACCTTGGATTGAATAGCACGAGCTCTTGCTCTTGTCATGGGTCCACTTGGAGCTTGGATAGTCGATGGAAGGTCCATGGGGATGACCGAAGGATGCTCCGCATCATATTCCCCCCTCCCTTGGGAAAGATCCGACTTCGGATCGAAATCCTCATCGCCATGGTACGGGGAGAGATCGAAGACGTTAAAGATGTCACTCATGTTGTACTTGTCGCGTGGGAGGTCGATCTTGTAAGCGTTGTTGTTGTAGCATGCTAGCACCTTGAAGGGTCCGTCAACTTGTGGGAGAAGCTTGCACTTGCGTTCGTTGGGGAAGCGGTCCTTGCGAAGGTGTAGCCACACGAGATCGCCAATGTTGAAGATCATGGGTTGCTTGTTGACGTTGAGCTTGGTCGCTAGTCGTTGTATTTGGTGCTCGATGGTGTGCCTTGTATCCTCATGCATCTTCTTGATGTAGCTTGCCCGTGCACTCGCATCCATGCATGTTGGTGCGCTCTTGTAGAGGAAGGGGTAGAATGTCCAATGGTGACAACGGGTTGAAGCCGTAGACGACCTCGAAAGGGGACTTGCCGGTAGTCGAATGTCTTGCACGGTTGTAGGCATACTCGGGCGATGGGTAGACATGTTTCCCACTCCTTGATGTTCTTCTTGATCAACACGCGAAGTAGAGTGGAGAGAGTCCGGTTCGTCACCTCCGTTTGGTCGTCGGTTTGAGGATGGTATGCGGATGAGAAAAAGAGCTTGATTCCGAGCTTTGCGCATAGGGTCTTCCAAAAGTAACTCAAGAACTTGACGTCACGATCGGAGACGATTGTCTTTGGTACTCCATGGAGTCGCAAGATTTCCCTACAAAAGAGATTTGAAGTGTGTGAAGCATCGTCTATTTTGTTGCAAGGAATGAAATGTGCCATCTTAGAAAATCGGTCCACAACAACAAACACGGAATCCTTTTCATTTTGAGTTCTAGGCAAACCAAGTACAAAATCCATGCTAATGTCTTCCCAAGGTTGATAAGGAATCGGAAGAGACATGTAAAGACCATGAGATTGAGCTTTAGACTTAGCTTTGCGACATGTTGAGCATCGGGTGGTGAAGCGTGCAACGTCTCGAAACCTCTTGGGCCAAAAGTAGTTCTTGGAGAGCGTGGCGAATGTCTTATCTCGTCCAAAATGTCACATGAGTCCACCTCCATGAGCCTCTTGCAAAAGTAGCAAACTAAGAGAAGACTCGGGAATGCATAGTTTGCTAGATTTCTTAAGATAAGCATCCTTGATATAATATTGTTCCCAAGAAGTATGCGTCAAACACTTAGCATAGGGGATCGCAAAAGATGGATCATTAGCATACAAGTCTTTTATCTGCTCAAAGCCAATAACATTCAACTCAAGTTTACTGACAAGCGTGCATATGCGTGAAAGTGCATCGGCAACTACATTTTCCTTACCCTTAATGTACTTGATCACATAGGGAAAAGATTCAATAAATTCACTCCATTTGGCATGACACTTGTTCAACTTAATTTGACCTTTTAAGTACTTAAGCGTTTCATGATCGGTATGGATGACAAACTCATGAGGTCTAAGATAATGTTCCCAAACATGTAGCACACGCACTAAAGCACACAATTCTTTTTCATAGATGGGATAGTTAAGTTGAGCACCTGAGAGTTTTTCACTAAAATATGCAATGGCTCGTTTTTCTTGCATCAAAACTCCGCCAATTCCGGTACCACTTGCATCACAATGAACCTCAAAATTTTTGTCAAAATTGGGCAAAGCAAGAATTGGAGCGTGAGTAAGCAAAGACTTGAGCTCATCAGAAGCGGTGGATTGCAAAGATCCCCAAACAAAAGGAGCATTCTTCTTACTCAAGGCATGCAAAGGAGCGGCAATAGTGCTAAAGTCTTTCACAAAGCGACGATAAAAACCCGCAAGACCAAGAAAACTACACACTTGTTGCAAATTGGTGGGTTGGGGCCAAGTTTTGATTGCTTCAATTTTAGATTCATCAACATGGACACCCTTGGAAGATACGACAAAACCCAAGAAAACCACTTTGTCAACACCAAACGTGCATTTTTTCAAGTTGGCATAAAGACGTTCCTTGCGAAGGGTTTGCAAAACAGCCCTAACATGATTAAGATGCTCTTTCATGGTTTTTTCTAAACACAAGAATATCATCGAAGTAAACCACAACAAAGACTCCAAAATAAGGGCGAAGGACATAATGCATAAGACGCACGAAAGTACCGGGAGCCTCCGATAAACCCACAGGCATAACTAACCACTCATATAAGCCAAATTTGGTTTTGAAAGCAGTTTTCCATTCATCACCCTCTTGTATGCGGATTTGATAATAGCCACTTTTAACATCAATTTTTGAGAAAAAGTTGGCTCCGCTAAGTTCATCAAGCATATCATCTAAGCGAGGAATGGGATGCCTATAGCGAACGGTAATAGCATTGATAGGTCTACAATCGGAACACAAGTGGAAACTTCCATCTAGCTTAGGCACAAGTATAACGGGAACGGCACAAGGGCTTAAGCTTTCACGTACATGACCATTGTCGATGAGTTGTTGTACTTGCCGTTGAATCTCCTTAGTTTCTTCGGTGTTGACGCGGTATGGAGCTTTGTTTGGGAGAGGCGCTCCGGGGTTGAGGTCGATTCGATGTTCGATGCCTCGTAGAGGAGGTAGACCCGGAGGTAGCTCATCGGGGAAAACATCTTGGAATTCCTGCAAAAGAGATTGAAACACTAAAGGTAGCTCGTGAGAGGTGTTAGCTTTTGGTTCTCCCTCCTTGCACACAAGGACAAAGTGCATCACACTCGATGGGTTCTCACACACTTCTCTCATCTCACTTTTTGTGGCAAATAGTATGAGGTTTTTCTCTCTAGGCGAAGAGGCGTTCAAGTTTGGCTTGTGGCTCTCACACACTTTTGGGTGGATCACTTTCTCACTCTTCTCTCCATGATGGGTGGCTTGCTTGTCGGCTATCACTTGACTAGGAGACATAGGTCGTAGCACATATTCCTTCCCTTTTATCTTGAAGCTATAGTGATTGGTACGCCCGTTGTGGATGACACCATGGTCGAATTGCCATGGTCGACCAAGAAGGAGGTGGCAAACGGTCATGGGGACCACATCACACTCCAAAGTGTCTTCATATGCACCAATTTTGAAGGAGACTTGGATTGTATGCTCAACTCGTATAGTGCCAGAGTCACTTAGCCATTGAACCTTGTAGGGGTGCGGGTTCTTCCTCTTTACCAATTGAAGCTTTGAGCATAGTTCTTCACTTGCCAAGTTGTGGCAACTACCTCCATCGATGATGACCTTGACGGACCTTCCATTGATGTCGGCCTTGGTGTGGAAGATATGGCATCGTTGGTCTTCTTCTTGTTGATGTTGAAGAGTCAAGACCTTGGAGACAACAAGAGATGGGCTCGTATCTTCATCACAAAAGACTTGATCATCTTCATCCTCGTTCACTCGCCGGTGCATGGCCACTTGCTCAAGAGCTTCCATCTCCTCATCACTCATGGAGTCATAGGTGCCATCGTCGTTTAGGATCCTTGTGCGCTTGTTTGTGCATTCATAGGACTTGTGGCCTCGGCCGCCGCAAGTGAAACGCTTGAAGGAGCTTGTCTTGACGGTATCATCGGTCGGAGTAGATGAAGAAGCACGCGGCTTGAAGTTGCTTGTAGTATGAGGAAGACGACTTGAACTTTGCTGAAGTTTTCTTATAACTTGACCTGTCGTCGTTGCTTGGAGAAGGTTTGGTTGATGTAGATGTTGGAGGAGTTGTTGAAGCTTGGATGTTGGAGAAGTCGTAGGTCTTGGATGAGTACTTGGCGTACTTGAAGTCATCTTGCACTTGACGTTCCGCCTTTGTAGCTTGATGTACGAGCTCAATGAGGTTGGAGTATGGTTGGAAGTCGGTGATCTTCTTGATGGGATGATTGAGTCCATTCAAGAATCGTGCCAGAGTTTGCTCATCATCCTCCGTGACATTGGCTCAAATCTTGGCAATCTCCATTTCCTTGTAGTATTCTTCAACACTCTTTGTTCCTTGCTTGAGGAGTTGTAGCTTCTTGAAGAGATCACGGTTGTAGTAGGTTGGCACAAAACATGCTCGCATGACATCCTTCATTTGAGCCCAAGTGGTGATTGGAGGTTCACCTCTTGCTTGTCGGCGCTCAAGGACTTGTTCCCACCATATGAGCACATAGTCTTGGAACTCAAGTAATGCCATAGCGATCTTCTTCTCTTCCTCATAGTTGTGCAACGAAAGATTTTGTCGACCTTCAATGCCCATGAAAAAGGTACTCTTCGGGGTCATTGCTTCCATTGAACTTGGGCATTGTGAATTTGAGCTTGCCATAGCGTTGCTCTTCATTGTGTTGTTTGTGATGGTGATGATGACGCCCTTGTCATGGAGGGTAATCATCCTCATGTTGCTCTTGTCGTGGAGGAAGTCCATGATCAACTTGCTCTTGTTGAACTTGAGGTTGAGGTGGAGCTTGACGAGCTTGTGAAGGAGCTTGAGGAACTTGACGTTGCACGCGCGGTTGGTAGTTTCTCTCTTGGATTTCTTCTCGAAGGGCTTCCTCTTGATTGCACCATTCGCGATTGCGGTTGGCGATGGCTCGACTTGATTCTTGAAGGGCACGTTGCGCCTCAAGAGCTTGCGCTTCATGTAGTTGTTGTTGAAGACGTTGAGCCTCAGCGTCTTGTTGCTCTTGGTGTAGACACGCTAGTTCTTCTTCTTCTTGGCGCCGTAGTCGTTGTCGTTCTTGAGCTTGAGCAAAAGCGACTTTGTTTGATTGAGGACGAGGGACTTGCTCATAGGCTTGCTCTTGTGAATGCTTGACGTGTAGCAGGTTGCGAGATGCATGACGGTCTTGACGCGCGGCTCGTCGAAGAGTGTTCGATGACGGTGTACTTGAGCCGGAGAAGGAGTCGTCGGAGTGTCGAGTTGAGTGGCTCCGTCTTGAGTATGACGATGTAGAAGGAGGCCGGTTCACCAACAAGGCGTGGATCTCGTCCATCCTTGCATCATTCTCTTGCTTGTGCGCGTCGATCTTGTTGTCGAAGTAGTCTCGTGTACGTTGCTCGGAGAGTCGCAAGTCAGTGGCGAGGTTGTCGATGCGGTCTTCCATTGCTTGTTGCTCTTGATGCAATACTCGTTGTGCACCAAAGAGGTGGCTCTTGGTGACGTATGATGACATGTCGTCGTCTTGCTCGATGAAGAGTGGGTAGGTAGAAGTACTCGTCCTATCCATCATTCCAAGAAAAATGTGAGTGGTAGAAGGAGAACTTATACCAATGTACCTTGACCGATGTTGATGATGAATCAAGTTCACTCAAATGCGGACAATGAAATAGCACTATTGGTACCAATTCTTGTCGGTTCTCACACCTACACAAGTAAAAGCTTATGGTGGAGCTTGGTTAGGATGGTGGCATAAAATTTGATGCAATTGAAATTGAGATTCAATGATGTTGGCAAAGATTCACAAATTTGCAAATGCAACAAGTAGACCAAGCAAGTAGGGGTACACGGAAACACACACGCAAATAGATAAATGGAATTGTGCAAACCAAAAGTGAGCCAAAATGTGGAATCCACGAAAATGCTCTTGTTGCACAATACTAGAGACATGCTAGCACGATTGCACAATAGGAGGATACGGAGCTTGTGCACAACCTACTAGGCAAAAATGCAACGATCTCTATCCCAAGTATGCTATATGTGTGGTATTTCGGTGCTATGATCCAAGATGATCTTATATGACAATCTTAATGTAGTATGATGCTATGGTTCTTGCTTATAAGCTCTTTGCTTATATTTCCTCTTTGCTTAAAAGCTTGGGTGGCTCTTTCACTTTTGAGCTCTTTTCTCATGCAAAACTTCACAAACCAAGATAGCAATTGTGTATGCTATGACAACTTTGTGACACACAAGTTGATGCCAAGATATGCACCACATTGGTATGGTATGTATGCTATGGAGTATGATCACTAATGTGCACAAGTCACGTTTCCGGCAATACTCAATGGCTCGTCTCGATGGGTAAGCAACGCCAAAGATGGGCTATGATGTTTATCAATGCAATGGCAAGGTTTGGACAAACATGTCGTCAAGATTACCGTCCTTGCTTACGGTTGAAGGTTCCAAATGGATGCAAATGTAGACGATGTCATGGTACATGGTCTTCAGTACGTTGGCGAAGATGCCGCTGCACCGTGGTCAGAGTTGCCGAAGTAGCGGAAGTCGACGAACATTTGCAACCTTTCTGTCTAGGCCGGAAGGTCCGGGCAAGACGGAAGGTCCGGGGTCCGGAAGTTCCGGGGAAGGCCGGAAGGTCCGGGGACCGGAAGTTCCGGGCTGGGCCGGAAGTTCCGGTGGTTGTGATTCTGCCAAGAACAGAGACTTCGGGATCGTGGATTTGGGCGGAAAAACTTGAGGAAAAACCCAAATTCGAAGGGGAAAAGGGAGAAATTAGGGGGGGGAGAAGGGTAGGGAAGCTAGATCCACTCGAAGCAAAGCAGATCCATGGATCAAATCCAACAAAATTCATCACACCAACAAATCACAAAAAAATTTGGGGCTATTTTTTGTGGGGATTTTCGGATTTAGGACGAAAACAACAAAATCAAGATGGAAAACAAAGGGTAGGGGGCTCCAAAAACGTGATCAGCGTGGCTCATGATACCAAGATGATGTAGGGCGGAACCCTAGGGGGCCGATGTTTTCATGTTTGGAGTGGATCCTACGGGGAAACACGAAGAACGCGCAGAAAACACAAGGGAAAACACGAGGAGAAACGAGAGGATCACTCAACCGACAAGTAATCGATCACACAAGGGCTAGATCACCGAAAGCATAACACATGATCCAAAATCAACAAAGGAAGGATACAAAGGGAACCGTTCTTCTCCGTGAGGTCTTGATTGTCTTCTCCGGATGGAGGCCTTGAATCCGAATGGATCTTCTCCGAAGAGGCATGATCCCTCACGTGGAGTAGATCTGGTACGGATGAGCAGAGCTCTATCTCTAAATGAGCTATCACAATGCTAACCCTAAAACGTAGGTAGGAGAAGAGTATATATAGTTTATGGGGCGAAACGGTTCACGGGCCTCGGCCCAAGTGGCTATGCGCAGGCAGGGCCGGAAGTTCCGGGCGCCGGAGGGTCCGGGCAGGGTCCGGCCTAACCAGAGAGTTGGCGCGGGTGAAGCTGGGCTGGCATCCGGGGGCCGGAAGGTCCGAGCGGGCCGGAGGTTCCAGGGGCCGGAAGGTCCAGGCCGGGTTCCGGGCAGGTTCCGGGCTAACCAGAGAGTTGGCACGCCCGGGCTAGTCGATGTCGTTGGAGGCCGGAAGCTCCGGGTAGGCCGGATGTTCCGGGGACCGGAAGTTCCGGGCAATGGCCGGAGGTTCCGGGCTGTCCAGAGAGTTGACGCCTGTCGTTTCTTCTGCAGCTCCTGGCTCCGTGGCTTGAGTGTTGTACCTGATCACGCATAGCGTCTCGGACTTAGGCAGTAGCCATGTCTCACTGGAAGAAAAGGGGAACTCAAGTAGGAGTGATGTCACCTTGGATTGAATAGCACGAGCTCTTGCTCTTGTCATGGGTCCACTTGGAGCTTGGATAGTCGATGGAAGGTCCATGGGGATGACCGAAGGATGCTCCGCATCAAAGGTCTTTGCCATCAGCTTACAGAAAGCTGACGGCAAAGAAAGAGCGGACGACAAAGAGGGTGTTTGCCGTCACGACACCCTGACACGACACCCCCGACACCCCGACCCCCGACATGACACCCCGACCCCACCTCGACACCGTGACCCCGACATAGCACCCGGACCCCGACACGACACCACCGACACTCTGACCCCCGACACGACACCCCGAGACCGCCTCGACACCCCGACACGACACCACCGACACCCCGACCCCTGACACGACACCCTGAGACCCCGACACAGTACCCCTGACCCCGACACAGCACCCCGACGCCGACACGACACCCTCGACACCCCGACCCCCGACACCTCCTGAAAAAGGTGCTCTTCGGCCTTCTAGAGGCCGACGGGGTCATATATTTGTGAATTATGAGTTAGGTCAGGTATTCAATTATTAATATGTACATATATATTATTAATTAGTTCATGTTATTAGGTATTCAATTTTTTATTATGTTCATGATGATAATACACACTTAAATTTTCTATTATGTTGATGTTATACTAATTTCATTTACTCTTTGTCATTGCAGGTGTTGACAGATGGTGGGCGCGGGTCGAGAGCGCTCTGAGCCTCCTTCCTCGGTGCGTGCTGGGAGGTGTGCTGTTATTCCACCCCAGCACCTTCGGAGAGTGCCGGTAGACAGCATGCAGACACCGGCGGGCGCTTCTTCTTCGGTCGGGAGAAGTCGGGGAAGACGAAGAGGGGTGCAGCTAGAGGTGGACATGGCGGCGGGAGAGGTAAGAAGGCTGTTGTGCCTTCCTCGCCGCCACCCCAGCTGATTCTACAGACCACCAGAGTGCTCCGTCTCAGGTTGACCCATCTGACTTGGACCCGTCTCGAACTCCGGTCCACGAGCCTCAGGCCGACGAGCCTCGGGTCGCCGAGCCTACGTCCGACGAGACTCGGGTCCTAGAGTCTTCGTCCCAGGAGACTCGGGTCCCAGAGTCTTCGTCCCACGTGACTCTTGAGACTAGTGGCCATGCTGATGGTGGCGAGGACACCTTGTCTGACGATAGCTACAGCGATGGCGAGCTGGTTGAGGGGGGCAAGAAGGTCTACCAGCATGGTGGTACAAAGCTCCCGCCGTGCCGGCGACCTACGACCAGAGTTCGTTGATTGAGCCTAACAGGGAGAAGTAAGTGCATTTACTCTTTTTTAACCTTTTGCCTTCATGTTTCTTCAAATTAATATCTAATGTGTTGGCCTTGTCATACTGCAGGGGTTGGATACATGCCTCTGGTGTCTGCAGGCCCAACCAGGTCCTTGGTGTGATTTGCCGGCACCACTTCCTGGGGTGGGTCACTTTGCTCGGTGAGGGTGAGGTTCCATAGCTAGCACTGACTTGGGAGCTGTACGAGGATGCCCCGGCCCCGCCGAGGGAGATGGTCGACGGTGTCATGTGCGAGACGGTGGCTGACATTGTGAGACGACAGTTTTGGGTAATTTCTCCTTTACGGAATTAAAAATAAACAATACCTAGTGATTGTACTAACTAATGTTGTCTTGTTTGATTGCAGACCTTCTACAGGTGTCTTGAGGAACACGAGGCGGACACGGCTATGGTTCTCGAAGCCGAGTGCAAGCGCCTACTTCAGAACTTATGGCACGAGGCTCGGGTGCAGGCTGTTCGAGACTACTACACCTCAACTAACATCGGGAGGGCCAAGAAGAAGTGCCGCGGCAAGTATCTGAGTAAGGAGAAGTACATGAAGGTAATTACCTATTCTTAAGGCCTTGTACTTAGTTTCCTTGATTTGATTCGTAGGTGTAGCGCTGAAATTTCTCTTTGTCTAACTTAGGTACCCCCGAGATGGTGTGCGGATAGGATGGACTGTTGGGAGAGGTTGGTGGATGAATGGTGCTCTCCCCGATGGCTAGCCGTCCACAACAAGACCAGGGATAAGCGTTCCCAGATGCAAGGTGTGCCACACCATCAAGGGAGCTCCAACCTGTTTGAGTACGGGGATCACTGGGTATGTGGTTTGAGCCCTTAACGATTCATGCAATTTCATTCTTCATGCTAGCTTGATCCCTTAACTAATATTTTCTTCCTCTCTTTTAGGCGCGACACAACAAGAAGGAGGTGCCACCACTGTACGACCTCTATGCCATGGCCCATACTGCCCCGTACAAGAAGGCCAAGGCATTCTCGGAGGATGACCTCGATCATCCAGAGAGCTTCACCAACATCTCCTCCCACGACAGGCTCGTGAGGTACAGAGACTTTGGGGAGGCGATGAAAAAGTAGGACTTCAACCCGAGCCAGAGTCCTTTTGATCATGAGCTCGTGATGCTATCTGGTGAAGGGAGGAAACATGGCTCGGTAGCCATTGGCGATGGACTGATACGTTGTCCTTGAAGTCTCCCGGAGATCAAGAACGCCAAACGAGGTCTCTTCCTGAGATGAGGCCTCGACAATGTCTGATCGAGCTCGCCATTGAGGCTAGGGCCCAGGAGCTTCTGGCGGAGGCAAACAGGCAGGCGGCGCAGAGGAAGAGGGAGTTGGAGGAGAGGACGGCTAGTATATTGGAGGCGAAGAGGAACCGGAACGACGCGGGTCACCGGGCCCTATACGAGCTCCTCGTGGTAAGTTTCTCTTGCATATTAGCCAAATCATGCACATAATGTCCGTTTCATTACTAACTAATATGACTGACTCGTGAAAACAAAATTTGCAGTCCGTGTGCGAGAAAAACGGTCAAACCCCTCCATCGATGCCCCAGATTGGTATAGCGGCCATGGTGAGTTTCATTTCAATGGTCATTAGTTACTAGTATTCACATTTGAGTTGCATCATGCTAACTAGACATTGCAAATGATCTTTGGTGCAGCACGCCTCCCGACAAGCATCAACCGATCCTTCTCTGTATCGCACTCGCGCAACCCCGACCGGTCCTTCTCCGTCCGACACTGGCGCAAACCTGACCGTTTCTTCACCTCCGTGATGATGGTAAGTTTTCCCAAGTATTTTGCTTAACAAATGCATACTTAGCTTAAGAAAAGACCTACTTAGCTCCAAAATGACATATATTTAGCTTATTTTCCTAAAAAATGACATGATAACCGTACTTAGCTCCAAAATGACATATATTTACCTTATTTCCCTCAAAAATGACATGATAACCTTACTTAGCTCCAAAATGACATATTCTACTAGGATAGCTATAAAATGACCTATACTTTGCATTTTTTCCTCCAAAATGACTTGATATGCTTAGTTAGCTAGAAAATGGCATAACTACCTAGGATAGCTCAATAATGATCTATAGCTAGCTTAGCTAGTTCATTCATGACGTAATTATCTCACTTAGGTAAAAAATGGCATAACTACCTAGGATAGTTGAATAATGATTTATAATTAGCTTAGCTAGTTCATTTATGACATTATAAGCTCACTTAGGTAAAAAAAATGGCATAATAACCTTGGTTTAGCCCCCAAATGACCTATACTTAGCTTATTTTCCTCGAAAATGACATAATAACCTTACTTAGCTCCAAACTGACATACTTTACCTAGGATAGCTAGAATTGACCTATACTTAGCATTTTTTACTCCTAAATGACTTAATATGCCTAGTTAGCTAAAAAATGTCATAACTACCTAGGTTAGCTCCAAAATGGCCTACACTTACCATTTTGTCCTCCAAAATGAATAAATATGCTTAGTTAGCTGAAAAATGGCATAACTACCTAGGTTAGCTCCAAAATAACCTATTTACCTAGCTTAGCTCTAAAATGACCTACACACTTAGAATTTTTACCTACCTTAGTTAGAAGAAGAAGAAAAGATAAAGAAGAGGAGAGGAGAAAAAGAAAGAGAAGATAAACTCTTCTTCTTCTTCTTCTTCTTCTTTTTCTTCTAGCTAGTCTTCTTCTTCTTCTAACTTTCATCTTTCCTAATTTCTAGATTTGCTTTAGATGAGGAAACTTGCGTTGATGGAGTGTACCCTACTACTTGTGCTTCCTTTCTGTTTATGGAACTTGTTTTGGATATGTATGTATATATGGATATGTTGTTGGAAACCATTGTATCTTGGATATGTTGTTGGAAACCATTGTATCTTGGATATGTTGTTGGAAACTTGTATGTTGGATATGTTGTTGGACACTTATTGTTGGTATGCTTGTTGAAATTATTTTGAAATATGTGTGTGTGTGTGTGTGTGTGTGTGTGTGAGTGGGTGGGTGGGTGGGTGTGTGGGTGTGTGTGTGTGTGTGTGTGAAATACATATCAAATTGAATGAATTTAAGAAAAAACAGGGGCTATACAGGCTCTTTGTCGTCTGCTGGCAGACGGCAAAGAGCTTTGCCATCAGCCAGCAGACGGCAAAGCTGCCATGTGGCAACTACCTATGCAACCTGGAGGTGCATTGGGCTGGCCTATTTGGCAGATTTGCCATCAGCTGGCAGACGGCAAAGACCTTTGCATCTTTGTCGTCCGCTGGCAGACGGCAAAGAAGCAAAGGCCTTTGTCGTCTGCCAGCTGAAGGCAAAGCCCGCCGTTAACCCCTTAACAGACCTAACCTGCCACGTGTGTCGTCCAGGCTCTTTGCCGTCTGCTAGCAGACGGCAAAGGCCTTTGCATCTTTGCCTCCTGCCAGCAGAAGGCGAAGGGGACTTTGTCGTAGCTTATTCAGCCGGACCTGTTGCCATATGCTAAAGGCCTTTGCCGTCTGCCAGGCATGCCTTTGCCGTCAGCCATGGCTGACGGAAAAGTGCCTAATTCTTGTAGTGAGGGACTACCTTGCACTTACGTTATTGGCCCATCCAAATTGAAACATTTTTCTTCATTTCTTACATTGCCTGCTCGTGCATTGGGACGAACAAAACTAGCCTGGGCCAACCTGGACGACTCAAACTAGGTGCACACTTTCCAGCAACCCGAGGAGGCCGCCCATACCAGCCCCTACGGTGGCGTCGCCCCTTTTTGTGTGTATGATTGTGGTAGTGAAAAATATTCGAGTGACGCATTTGATTTACCCATAGAATGGTTGAATTGCTTGTTTCTATGAACTGAGTTTGCCAATAATGTGAAGGATCCGATCTTTTCATCCTATTGTAGATTGCTTAGATCTCGATATGCGAAATGTAATCGCATGAAATATACAGTACAAGCCAGTGTGATGTGTGTGGCTACGACTAGTCTGACAACCCGTCCTCATATAACATATCAAGGACGCACCATCTTATCAGATTAACCATTCAACTTACCAATATAGTGTGGGAATAAAGAAGTATTGGGACTGCGTATCCAAGCAATTGATTCCATGGACTCCTTCGTAGAACCTTGTAAGCAAAAAAGAAGTTGCAGTATGCTTGTACAAAGAGCTATCATAAGTTCAGTTACCTGCTTCTCAGAATATTAGTTAGCCACTTATTGCAAAATTGTTCAATTATGTTGCTTGACTTAATTTAGTTATCTACTGATTACATAATGCCATAACCTGTTAATCCTATTATAGACTGCGCATATCTATGTGTTTGATACTTATTGTTAAGAATTAACTGTTTGCCTGAACTAAAATAGCTACTTAAGCACATAGATAGCTGGTCATATGTACTTCTAGGATGCAGCAGAATTCACGTGTAAATTACGTTCTGATACCCTGTTTGTTTAAATGGTTTGCTATTATCACTTGTAGCACTAGTAATGTTTGCATGTTCATAGATAGACAACAGTCACGTTTATATGAGGGACACCATCTTTTTAACTTATATAAATATGTGTGTGTTGGAATCATTTTGCTTACATCAAAGAAATTTACAGATGTCTGTGTTGCTGGTAAACTATACCGACTTGTTACTTTAATACGTTGTGAAGAACTTGTTAGTTTTACTAGTTCATGTGTAATTAAATACGTTGCCAAAACTGGTTAATTTTACTAGTTTGATGTTAGTTTCTTATGGGTCTTGCAACACTTTATTTATGATTGCCAACATTCAAGTTTGCAGGATCCAACTGAAACTCCGTTGGCACAACGGGTATGTTTTCAGAAACTTCCTTGTTTACCTGGTTTGCTGCTGTAACTTGTTGTTGTAATCATCTTACCAACTTCAAGTTTTCAGGATCCAATTGGAAATCCAATTGCACAGCAGGTACATTTTTAAAAATATATTTTGGGTAACAGGTTTGCTGATGTAACTTGTTGCTCTAATCAAGTTACTGACCACTCAACTTTTCAGGATCCAAGAAAAACTCCAATGTCACAATGGGTTCCTTTTGCAAAACTTGTTTGTTTAACTGCTTTGATGCTGCAACCGGTTGCTCTAATCACGTTACCGGCTACTCAACTTTTCAGGATCCAAGAGAAACTCCAATGCCACAACAGGTACCTTTTGCAAAACTTCTTTGTTTAACTTCTTTGCTGCTACAACCGGTTGCAATGATGTTAATAACTACTTTTTAGCATCCAATTGAAACTCTTTAATTCCTTGTTTGTTTAACTGGTTTGCTGTTATAACTCCTAGTTGAGATGTTTTGCTAACTTCAACTTTTCAGAATCCAACCGAAACTTTAATGGCAAAACAGGTTAGCCCAAGATCAAAGAGCGAGGTCCCCATGAACGTTGTATCATCCCACAATAGTGGCACCGGCCCAATCGTGCATCATGAATTGCCAACTGCTGATGCTCTAGAGGCTAAAATATTGGTAGAAAGAGATTCTACTTCTGCACTTAGAGATGAAGTTGACATTTTGGGGAAGCAAACAACACAATCACAAGCAGTGCTCAAGACAACCATTAAAAATTTGGTGGATTTCAAAATAAAGCAAGCTGAGACTGACCGCATTGTTAAGGTCCTGAAGGAAAAAAGGAAATTAAATTCCCATTTGGTAAATCATAGGTGAAATGTTCTTTCCATCGTTGAATAATCTTTGTGTTGTTTGTTCATGTAATCGATCAAACCATTTGTTTTAGAGATCATGTAATAATTGTCTTTTGTTTTTTGGTTTGTAATTTTTTTGAGCACAAGTCTGTATTAATTGATAAGACTCTCAGACATTTCATTTTTATTGTTGTGCCAGACCTACAAATATGCCAATCGTGCTGAATGTGCATTCAGCAATAGTAGTATAGTTGGTCCTTAAGTGGCACGCATCTGAAGGGCCAAGATGTTGTACTAGCTTCGCTAAAAAAACGATGCTCTTCGAGCAAAAAAAGTACAGCGGCCTGGCTTATGTATGTTAGTTGATATTATTGATCCATATACTCTATAAGTGTTTATAAATCTCTTAGTTTTGTACATTATTGGTTGATTGACTCGGTATTTTGAATCTTGAGACATCGCTTGTTAATAACCCACAAGTATAGGGGATAATTGTAGCCTCTTTCGATAAGTAAGAGTGTCGAACCCAACGAGGAGCTAAACGTAGAACAAATATTCTCTCAAGCCCTATCTGCCACTGATACGACTCTACGCACGCTTAGTGTTCGCTTTACCTAGAACAAGTATGAAACTAGAAGTACTTTGTAGGTGTGATAGGATAGGTTTGCAAGAATATAAAGAGCACGTAAATAAAAAGTAGGGGTTGTTTAGATAAAGAAGCAATAAAGTAAATATAACGAGTGTGGAAAAGTGGTGGTAGGAGTTGTGAAATTGTCCCTAAGCAATTGACTATGTTACTAGACCGGTAATCACTATTGCAATTTTATTTGAGGGAGAGGCATAAGCTAACATACTTTCTCTTCTTGGATCATATGCACTTATGATTGGAACTCTATCAAGCATCCGTAACTACTAAAGATCATTAAGGTAAAACCCAACCATAGCATTAAAGCATCAAGTCCCCTTTATCCCATACGCAAACAACCTACTTACTCGGGTCTGTGCCTCTGTCACTCACGCCACCCACCATAAGCAAATCATGAACATATTGCAAACCCTACAGCGGGGATCCCTCATGCTTGCGTGACACGGAGAGCACCATAGGACAGCACCAATAATAAAACATGCAACTCAAACCAATCATAGCAATTCATCAATCACCGATAGGACAACGAAAATCTACTCAGACATCATAGGATGGCAACACATCATTGGAAAATAATATGAAGCATAAAGCACCATGTTCAAGTAGAGGGTACAGCGGGTTGCGGGAGAGTGGACCGCTGAATATAGATGGGGGAAGGTGATGGAGATGTTGGTGAAGATCGCGGTGATGATGATGGCCCCCGGCAGTGCTCCGGCGCCACCGAAAGCAAGGGGGAGAGAGCCCCCCTTCTTCTTCTTCTTCCTTGACCTTCTCCCTAGATGGGAGAAGGGTTTCCCGTCTGGTCCTTGGCTCCCATGGCATGGGAGGGGCGAGAGCCCCTCCGAGATTGGATCTATCTCTCTGTCTCTCTCTGTTTCTGCATTCTGGGATTCTGCCCTGGCACCATTTCTTTTATATTCGGAGATCCGTAACTCCCGATAGGATTGAAACCTTCGCCCAGATCTTTTTCCAAAAATTAGCTTTCTTGCGGCCAAAGAAGGGCATCAACTGCCTTACGAGGGGCCCACGAGGGTGGGGGCGCGCCCACCTGGAGTGGGCGTGGGCCCCTGTCTCGTGCCCACCTCGGGCACCGTCTCGCATTGACTTTACTTCCCAAAAATCACAAATATTCCAAAATAATTCTCCGTCTGTTTTTATCTCGTTTGGATTCCGTTTGATATGGGGTTTCTGCAAAACATAAAACATGCAATAGACAGGAACTGGCACTGGGCACTGGATCAATATGTTAGTCCCAAAAATAATATAAAAAGTTGCCAAAAGTATATGAAAGTTGAATAATATTGGCATGGAACAATCAAAAATTATAGATACGATGGAGGCGTATCACTTGTGTACATATCTAAATAGGAGTACACATTATGCTGCGTGTGACACTTGAGTTGGACATAAAATGGTTTCAAATATTCGAATTCACCTTAAACTAGGTTCTAGCTTCTAAATTCGAGTATCGGAATCTGTAAATCATATTCATATATGACAGTGGAATACATCTTTGTCGTGCTTTTAAAGATCCGTATAAGAATATAAAATGTATTCAAATTTTGTTGCCAGGGTAAACGTGGATGCTTATTGTCCCAAAATTCGAAAGAAGCGGTAAAATGTCCACTCCCACGCCGGCTGCCTAAAGCCAATGTCTGGGAGATGGAAATTACTGTCTACCCCTTACATGGACAATCCATCGGCCCGATTACCATTGCTCTCAATAGGGGTAGGTCAGTAACTTCAATTAGATGTGACACGACCGCCTCTGAGCCCATTCCGACATGGTGGACGCCAAACATGGGCGGCAAAACACATTTGATTCAAGCTCGTCTGAAAGACCTCTGTCTCTCCCTCCATTTCCCCATTCATACACGGTAGACGGCAAAACAAACTTGACTTGGCCAAAATCGATGTAGGCAAATATTTTTAATAGGGGCAGGTTTGTAACTTCACTCAGACGTGACACAACCGCCCTACCTGTCAGCCCCATTCATACACCGTGGGCGCCAACCGTGGGCGCCAACTGTGGGCGCCAAAACACCCTCTCCTCGCCCGAAATCGCTCTGGGCAAATATTGGGGAGATGCGAGATTACCGTCCTATCCCGAACCGACGAGACATCCAAATTTTAAATGGTGGCTAAGTTCATAACTTTCCCATATTTCAGACGGGCGCGTCCCAAAAACATGGTTCCCCGTACCTCTCCCTCCATTTTCCCATTCATACACCGTCCGCGCTAGAACACCATCCCCACACCAGCCTCCTCTATTCGCCACCCCATCCATCGCCACCGTCCTCCACCATGCCGGAGCACCTACCAAGACCGCGTCATCCACTACTAGAGATGGAAATTTCACATCCACGATGATGGACTAGGAGCCTTGCATCACGTCCTCTCGCTTCATCGGCATCATTGTCCTCTTTGCCGGGGCCGCTCACACGACCTTCTTGTCCACCGCAACGGGACTTATCCCCCGATGCACCCATCGACCGTCGCAGATCTGCTTCAATGCCACCGACAACCATCGCACCCCCGATGCCTACACGATGCCGCAAGAGAGGTGGTACATCATATCTGCTCAACTTTTTGATCTCAACCAGAAAATAGATCATAACTTGGTTACTGTACTTTCTTTTCAGCTCTTAGAATTTAGTTCTTAGTTCAAAGCAAACAATGGATGCTAAATAGCATTTCTGCGGTTTGCAGCTTTAAATCTGCCATGTCACAGTCATAATAGGGTTTAATTGATCATGCTTAGGGTTTAATTGATCATGTTGGTTCTGTGGTGGTTTCTTTAATAGAAATCGGAGGGGAAACCCTCTTTTGCTCAAAAAAATGCTTAGGGTTTCCCCCTTTTATGATCACTATATGATCAGCATACGTGCTTCGTGTCATAATAGCACTACTCCACCCATCAAGCTAAACAAGCTTAGTTGTTCAAATACGAATATGATATTATTAAAACAGAGTCGTTTAATTGGTCAGCTAAATGTTCCAAATTTAGTTTTGAAATTGCATGTACGCCGCTCGGGTGTGTATCTACATGATGCCCACGATGGGTCGCGGCCCACCCTGGGATTTTGGGTCAGCCCAGGCCCCGATTCCCCCTCTGTTCTGTTGTGCTTCCGATCTCTACTCGCCCCCAGCCGCCTGCCTCACCGGTGACTTGCCGTCCCCGGATGGCATGACTCTAGGAGGAGACGCCGGACTAACAAGAGGCCAGGAGCCGCTCGCCCAACAGCGTCACCGCTACCTGGGCGTGCCGCCGTGCCTACCTTCCCAGTCCGTTTAGGGTTCAGGCATGCAGCAGCCACTAAGCCAACCCGATTTATCCTGAGATACGTCCTCAACACTCAGCAGCCACTCCTCATCACCCATTTTCTAATGGATTCATTACTCATTAGGCAGGACTGTCATTAGGGTTTATTGTGTACTGAGTGCTACCTACACTTAATGTTTAGATGTATTTCAGTAATCTTTAGTACCTGTAAAGTTCACAGGGTTTCAAAATTCCGGTCCTAGGAACAGACACTATTCATTTTGGATTGTTGGTCATAGTAACATTGACCCAGATTATTACTGTAGGCCAGGTTTGTTGACAATTTTACTTGTCTTTCTTACTCATTCGATATGATATCCAATTATTCGCGTCGATTAGTTGCAAACAATAAGTGCTAGACCAACTTCTTGATTCAGATTCTGGACGGTCTCTTACCGCAGTTCCAATTCTGCATACTTGTCCTAGTAAGCTCACAAGTAATGACTGGTTCACTACCTCTATGCTTGCCTTGTCATATTTGTTGTCAATATTCTTTTAGGGTGGACCACCCTATTTCAAAATACTGGAACCGCAAACATGAGTGAATAGAATTTCTTCGTGTGATCTATTCCATCATGTGTGGGCAACAAACACTGCATTGTATAGAAAGAAAGTATCATTTCCACCTTTTACATAGACTATGATCTTTTACATGGAATACAATCTGCCTACTTGCGTTGTGTCGCACTACCAGCACTCCACCCTTGAAGCTAAACATTATGCCACTCATAATTCTTTAGTTTATTTGTTCAAATACGAATTTGATATTATTCTAATGTTCCTACTTCAGTTCTGAAATGTGTGTCTGCCTGTTATAGAGACATAAGAGGTTTGTATTTTCGTGTGTGGTATGGTCAGCACGGTTGGGGGGTGAATTTTGCATATGCAGAGGTTTATAGGGAGACACTCTTCGAGTTGAATCCGCAATGCATTCCTTAGATAATCAGACTACTTTTTATGTTTTCATGAATCTTAGATACTGAACAACATCATAATGATTATGAGCTTGCGCGCATGAAAAGAATAAAGCAGAACAATGCCATGGATGTCAAACTTGGCATTAAGGGACCAAAATCAAGTCTGGATGCAATGAAATGCAAACGCTCTCCACCTACAGATTCATGCTCAGAATATGATCCTAATAGTGATTCTGGGCTAGAGGGAGACCTAAGTCAATGTAGCTCCCTAGTGGAGGAGTAGGAGGCGGGTGCCCTATCTTATTCACCCATCAAGGTGCTTGCTCTAACTTTCCAAGGTTATATTGGTCGCACATATCTTGCAACTAATGCTTTGCATTGCTTCTACTTTGTTGCACTACCATTAGCTTAGTTCACATATTATGTATGTGAATACGCCCTGCCTATCCATTTCCAGTACATATTCCATCTGTCATCATACCATATTTATCCATTCAAATGTTGTTCTTGTGTATCAGACGTTCAAAAGGAAGATGGCGATTGCTGATCATGGAGGAGCACGAACAAAGTATTTGGAAAAGTAGTGACACCTGATAAATCAAATAGCCCATTAGGTGTAGTTGCAATATCACGAAACCCAGAAAACACGACCACAACTCTAGCAGACTCTAGCCCTACTACACTGGCCATGTCTGATGCCCCAACTCAGCAGACCCCAACTGCCACAAATAGTATGATGATGCCAGTTGACATAGCACCAGCTCTACGACGCAAAACCCCCCATTCCAGCAAAGAGTGCACCAAATCCAGTTGCCAAATCCCTTTTCGAACAAGTGAGAGCCCCAATTGCAGCAAATAGGACTCATGTTCCACTTCTTCCCATTTTACAAGACGAAGCTTATATTGTTGCCAGGAACTTTGCGCGCATCTTTCCTTCATGGAAAGAATATACCACAGACAAAGAACAATATCCAATCTTCCTCCGCAACTTACGCGTAAGTAATGTACTAATGTTATTCATGGTAATTACTGCATATGTTTCTGCTGACAGAAGACACAAGATTTCATTCTTTTAAATAGGCCAGGACCAAACTGGATTGTCAAGACGAGCAAGGGTTGGTTGCGGTTTTCAAGCACTCGTTGATGAAGTATCATTCCTACCTGAGGCAAGCGCACTTCGATGGCAAGCCTCTAAACGAAATTTTTGTCAAGTCTCCGGTGCTACATTTATCAGATAGTGACTGGAATAATCTTGTTACACATTGGCCTCGTCTGCAGTGTAAGGTACTGTCTATGATATCACATCACAATTTGAACTACATTTCTGCATGTGCCTTAACGTCTCACTTGTACGAAAACTATTTGCAAAAGAACATTCATTCTCAAGGGACCACAGAATCTCGCAACTATACTACACACTGCATTGCTCTTGTGAGTACCTCTTGCCCTGTATGACCATACTTACTTTCATAGCCGGTTGATTATGTAGCATCACTGCACATGTTAGCCTTTTTATCATCCATTTGATGGACATTATAAGATCCCTATAGACTCTTACATAAATTTAGAATCAACCCAATGCTTTTGAAGAGGTTTAGCTCTGCAGTCCTCTTGTAAGGACTGAACGTCATCTATCACTATACTTACATTAACAGCTACTCCCTCCGTCCGATAATATAAGAACATTTTGTATAGTACACCAGTGTTCAAAACACTCTTATATTATGGGAAGAAGGATGGGTTCATTGTGTAGCAGTACGCATCTTATCTCCCTCGCCCACCATTTACTAAAAAAAATATTAGATCTATATTTAATCTTACCAAAAAGTTGAATACACGGACAATGTCAGTGCAGACATGTAGCCCATTGCTCTTGTCAGTACATTTTGTCATGTAACACTTGTACTTCCAGGGATTGGTAGTTGATTATGTAGCATCAATATGCATCTTATCTTCTATCCCTTCCAGTATTATCATATCTATAATTACTCTCTACAAAATATAGAGTACATGCAATGCTTATGAAGAAGATTTTGCGCTGAAATTCTTGAGTTATCCTTCCCTTGACATGGCGAAGGGAATTATAAAGCCGCTGTTAACTGCTAATGTAAGTCAGTCCTTCTAAAGCCTTTATCCTCAACTGCTGTTTATTTGCTCATACTCCCTATCGTTAACTACTGTTTAGTTTGTTGTTTCTATCAAAATGCATGTTCGCAACAACAGTAAGTTCCAAGTTTTACTTGTAAAACCAATTTCCTTATTCATACCATGCACATTACTCAATACTCCCTATATGTATGCTTGTTTTTGTGGATCTATAATCCTGTGGTGAAGCAGCCCATATTTGCACCTTGTCATCTCCTGTTTTATCTTATTGATGTGGCTGATGATATGAACAACATGCCATGCACATTAACCGAAATAGATATAATGATTGTCTTTGCCCTTCATCCATGCTTGTTTTGTTGACATGGTAATCCAAGTGTGGTGAAGCTCCCCACATTATGCTATTGATATTTTGAACTTACTCTTTATTTTCTAATTTGAAATTGGATGGAATTGATAGCATAGTTATCATCTTTATTTATGCACATACGAAACATGTCATCTCTCTGCTTGTTTCAGGGTGATATGCCTGATGGCATGCACAAGTCTGCTGAAGGCTGTGAGACAAACCCAACATATATTGCAGCAAAAGAAGGCAAACATCTTGAAGATAGCGAGACAACCCCAAAGTCTTGTCTTGATTCAGTGTTCAAGTTACTTGAGACTAGCAGTCAGACAAGCTCACAGAATTCGCTGTCTAAATTAGTTCGACTTCTTCAATCCCAAGTTCTAGCAGAAAGGCATTCTGCAACTCAACTTCAACTTGAAGCAGGGGCGGAGACAGGACCCAGGCCCCCAGGGCCTGGGTCCGGGACGTGAGGCCCAACTCCTTTGATTAATATAGTGTTACTAGATATATGAGCCCAAATCTAGGGTATTGCTTGAAGGCGGCCCAGGGCACGCTGCCGTCCTGGCTCTGCCCCTGACCTGAAGTCCTATCTCTAAGAAAGATTGCAGAGAACACCAATGAGAACCTCATTGCTAAACAGCTACACCTAGAAGCTATGACCGACATGCTAGGCCGGTCTCACAGCGTTGCTCAGCAGTTCCCGCGCAAGGCTGACCTTTCTTGAACTGTCTTGGAAGTGGTCTTGGTTCAGTACTATTTAGTTATGCTGCAATGGCACCCAGTTTTTGTAATCTACTTCTTCATTGCGCTTTATGATCACTGGTGGTAAACTTCGATACCCAGTGGATGTAATATACCATAAATCCTTTATTGTATAGTGTAGGTTTATTCTAAGTTACTATGCCGCAATTTCTTTATTGTATAGAGTAGGTTTGTTCTTAATTCCCACTAGTACTGCCATCATTCGCTATCTGAAAAAATCAAAGAAAATCTGATGCAGTCGACTGGGCCGAAACATTCGCCTCTAACGAGCCTGCTTTTTAGCGGGCCACAATTGGGCCGGCCTGCAACTTTCTTGGGCCAGAAAGGCCATTGGGGCCTTCACACTTTGCGCAAGGCTCACAACTTACACGGGCCTATATTCGGCCCAAAGTTCAGTTGGGCCTTAGTGGACCCGGCGCTTAGTTGGGCTCATGTAGCTTTGGGCCATTAATAGGCTGAATATTCTGTTGGCCTGTTACGGCCTAGAAGAAACCATGGGCCTTTAGCAGGCCGAAATGGATGTTGGGCCTCAATTTTCACTAGTCGACGACGGGTCTTCATCAGGCTGAAATGTAGACTGGGCCTTTTTTGGCCCAGTTATATGACGGGCCATTACCAAGACGAAACATATCTCGGGCCTTAGTTGGCCCACTGATATCATGGGCCTTTAAGAGGCCGAAAGCTTAATAGAGGCATCAACGGGCTGAATTATACGACAGGTCTTTAACAGGCCCAAAGTCACGTTGGGCTGAACTGTTGCCACCTTTATCACGGGCCGTTAGAGGGCCGGATGTCGCGTCGGACCATATATGGCCCATGGGCAGCACGGGCCATTCCGAGGCCGAAAGACACACCAGGCTGAAATGGGCCCATGTCCATCGGGCCTCTAACATGCCGAAATGTCACTTGGCCGTAATTGAGCCCAAATATTCGGCGAACAATTAATGGGCCATATCTGGCTTCGGGTCGTAAATGGGCCATGTTTAAACATGCCGTTATTGGGTTGGCCCACTAGTACCTGAGTAAATACTACGACCTTTGGCTGGGCCAGCCTTTCTAACATATATGGGCCTCTGTTGGGCCCTGCCACGTGTCAACGTATCATAGGCATGTCTCCTCCATTGGACGGATGACATTTGGCCCACCGAGGAGCCGACACGTGTTTCCTCTAGCCAATGATGATTTTACACGTGGAAAATCCCCATTGGTACAGGCTGTTAACGGGTTATTGAACACAAACCGGAACCCGATAGCTTAACGACGACCTGTTATGGTGGATGCCACGTGTCGGTTACCCTTGACGAAAGCACTTCCATGACGTGCCATTTATCGTCATGGAAGTGGACACTTCCATGATGATAATTTTGGTATTGTCATGGAACACTTCTACGACAGCACAGGTATGACTATCTTGATTCTGTCATAAAATCGTCATGGATGTACATGCATGACAAAAAACGTGACCTACTGTGATAAACACGTTTTCCTTATGATTGTTCTGAGACATGAGGATGGTGGTATTAGAGTCATGCCAGTGAGTAATTGTGGATTGGTAAGAATACTTGTGTTACAGTTTGTGATCCCCGTAGCATGCACGTATGGTGAGCCGTTATGTAACGAAGTCGGAGCATGATTTATTTATTGATTGTCATCCTTTGTGTGGAGGTCGGGATCACGCGATGGTTAACTCCTACCAACCCTTCCCCTAGGAGCATGCGCGTAGTACTTTGTTTCGATAACTAATAGATTTTTGCAATAAGTATGTGAGTTCTTTATGACTAATGTCGAGTCCATGGATTATACGCACTCTCACCCTTCCACCATTGCTAGCCTCTCTAGTACCGCGTAACTTTCGCCGTTGCCATACACCCACCATATACCTTCCTCAAAACAGCCACCATACCTACCTATTATGGCATTTCCATAGCCGTTCTGAGATATATTGCCATGCAACTTTCCACCGTTCCGTTTATTATGACACACTTCATCGTTGTCATATTGCTTTGCATGATCATGTAGTTGACATAGTATTTCTGGCAAAGCCACCGTTCATAATTCTTTCATACATGTCACTCTTGAGTCATTGCATATCCCAGTACACCGCCGGAGGCATTCATATAGAGTCATATTTTGTTCTAGTATCGAGTTGTAATTTTTGAGTTGTAAGTAAATAAAAGTGTGATGATCATCATTATTGGAGCATTGTCCCATGTGAGGAAAACAAAATAAAAGAGGCCAAAGAAGCCATTCAAAAAAAAGACATAAAAGAGAGAAGGGGCAATGTTTCTATCCTTTTTCCACACTTGTGCTTCAAAGTAGCACCATGATCTTGATGATAGAGAGTCTCCTATTTTGTCACTTTCATATACTAGTGGGAATTTTTCATTATAGAAATTGGCCTGTATATTCCAAAGATGGGCTTCCTCAAATGCCCTAGGTCTTCATGAGCAAGCAAGTTGGATGCACACCCACTTAGTTTCTTTTTGAGCTTTCATAAACTTATAGCTCTGGTGCATCCGTTGTATGGCAATCCCTACTCACTCACATTGATATCTATTAATGGGAATCTCCATAGCCCGTTGATACCCTAGTTGATGTGAGACTATCTCCTTCCTTTTGTCTTCTCCACAACCACCATATCCTATTCCACTTGTAGTGCCATGTCCATGGCTCACGCTCATGTATTGTGTGAAAGTTGAAAAGGTTTGAGAATACTAAAGTATGAAACAATTGCTTGGCTGAAACCGGGGTTGTGCATGATTTAAATACTTTGTGTGATGAAGATGGAGCATAGCCAGACTATATGATTTTGTAGGGACAGCTTCCTTTAGCCATAGTATTTTGAGAAGACATGATTGCTTTATTAGTATGCTTGAAGTATTATTGTTTTTATGTCAATATTAGACTTTTGTTTAGAATCTTATGATCTGAACATTCATGCCACAATGAAGAAAATTACATGGATAAATATGTTAGTTAGCATTCCACATCAAAATTTCCACTTTTATCATTTACCTACTCGAGGACGAGCAGGAATTAAGCTTGGGGATGCTTGATACGCCTCCAACGTATCTATAATTTTTGATTGTTCCATGCTATTATATTATCTGTTTTGGATGTTTTATATGCATTAATATGCTATTTTATATTATTTTTGGGACTAACCTATTAACCTAGAGCCTAGTGCTAGTTTCTGCTTTTTCCTTGTTTTTGAGCTTTGCAGAAAAGGAATACTAAATGGAGTCCAAACGGGCTAAAACTTCACGATGTTTTTTCTTGGACCAGAAGACACTAGGAGACTTGGAGTTCAGGTTAGAAGAGCCACGAGGCGGGGACAAGGGTGAAGGACACGCCCAGGGGGGTAGGGCGCGCCCCCTACCTTGTGGGCCCCTCCTGATGCTCCTGACCTAGTTCTGCCTCATATATATTCACAAACCACCAGAAGCATCCACGAAAAAACTTTTCCACCGCCGCAACCTTCTGTTCCCGTGAGATCCCATCTTGGGGCCTTTTCTGGCATCCTGTCGGAGGGGGATTCGATCACGGAGGGCATCTAAATCAACTCTATTGCCTTCCGATGAAGCATGAGTAGTCCGCCTCAGACCTATGGGTCCATAACTAGTAGCTAGATGACTTCTTCTCTCTCTTTGATTCTCAATACCATGTTCGCCTCGATGTTCTTGGAGATCTATCCGATGTAATACTCTTTTGCGGTGTGTTTGTTGAGATCCGATGAATTGTGGATTTATGATCAGCTTACCTATGAATATTATTTGAATCTCCTTTGAATTCTTATATGCATGATTTGGTATCTTTGTATTTCTCATTGAATTATCAGTTTGGTTTGGCCAACTAGATTGGTTTTTCTTACAATGGGAGAAGTGCTTAGCTTTGGGTTCAATCTTGTGGTGTCCTCACCCAGTGACAGTAGGGGTATCGAGGCATGTGTATTGTTGCCATCGAGGATAAAAAGATGGGGTTTTCATCATATTGCTTGAGTTAATTCCTTTACGTCATGTCATCTTACTTAATGGGTTACTCTATTCTTTATGAACTTAATACTCTAGATGCAGACATGAGTCGGTCCATGTATGGAGTAATAGTAGTAGATGCAGGCAAGAGTCGGTCTACTTGACACAGACGTGATGCCTATATTGCATAATCACTGCCTTGGATATCGTCATAACTTTGCACTTTTCTATCAATTGCTCGACAGCAATTTGTTCACCCACTATATTATTTGCCTTCATAAGAGAAGCCTCTGGTGAAACCTATGCCCCAGGTCTATTTTCCATCATATTAGTTTCCGATCTACTTCCTCCGTTCCTAAATATAAGTCTTTGTAGAGATTCCACTAGGAACCACATACGGATGTATATATATGCATTTTAAGTGTAGATTCATTCATTTTGCTTCGTATGTAGTCCATCTAGTGGAATATCTACAAAGACTTATATTTAGGAATGGAGGGAGTACTATTTTGCAATCTTGTAGTTTCAAATCTATAAACCAAAAAACCCAAAAATATTTTATCTTCCGTTTAGTTTTATTTATCTATCTCTTCAGATCTCACCTTACAAGTGACCGTGAAGGGATTGACAACCCCTTTATCGTGTTGGGTGCAAGTGTTTGATTGTTTGTGCAGGTATTGGTGATTTGCGCGTTCTTCTCCTACTGGATTGATACCTTGGTTCTCAAACTGAGGGAAATACTTATCTCTACTTTGCTGCATCACCCTTTCATCTTCAAGGGAAAAACCAACACAAGCTCAAGAAGTAGCAGTATGTTGGTGACCGAATGTTGTTCGGAGTCCTATATGAGATCACGGACACGACGAGGAGTTCCGTAATAGTCCGGAGGTATATATTGATATATGGGACAATAGTGTTTGGTCTCCAGAAGGGTTCTGGAATTCACTGGAAGGGGTGTCAGATGTTTCCCGAAATGTTCTGGTACGAGAACACTTTATTTGGGTGAAGGGTTAAAGCCCACGGGGCTTTAGGAATGTGCAAAAGGCAGTTTTGCGGAGGACAAGGGGCTAGACGCCAGGGACCCTGACGTCTGGGGCCAGACGCCAAGGACCCTGGCGTCTGGTCCTCGAGTCCGAGAAGGACTCTTGCCTTGCGGGCCAAACCAACTTTGAGGAGGCTTCTCCAAGAAACGACCCCAAGGATCAACATATAAATAGAGGGGCAGGGCTAGCACGAAGAACACATCAAGATTCACCAAGCCATGTGCAGGCAACCCCGCCCCCTCTAGTTTATCCTCCGTGATAGTTTTCGTTGTGCTTGGCGAAGTCCTGCAAAGATTGTTCTTCACCACCACCGTCACCACGCCGTCGTGCTGCTGAAACTCATCTACTACTTCGCCTCTCTTGCTGGATCGAGAAGGCGAGGACGTCATCGAGCTGAACATGTGCTGAACGCGGAGGTGCCGTACATTTGGTACTTGATTGGGACGGAGCGTGAAGGCATACGACTACATCAACCGCGTTGATAAACACTTCTGTTTAGCGATTTACAAGGGTATGTAGATGCTCTTCCCCTCTGGTAGTTATGCATCTCCGTGGATAGATCTTGTGTGTGCGTAGTGAAGGAAATATGCCCTAGAGGCAATAATAAAGTTATTATTTATTTCCTCATATCATGATAAATGTTTATTATTCATGCTAGAATTGTATTAACAGGAAACATAATACATGTGTGAATATATAGACAAACAGTGTGTCACTAGTATGCCTCTACTTAACTAGCTTGTTAATCAAAGATGGTTATGTTTCCTAACCATGAACAAGGAGTTGTTATTTGATTAACAAGGTCACATCATTAGTTGAATGATCTGATTGACATGACCCATTCCGTTAGCTTAGCACACGATCGTTTAGTATGTTGCTATTGCTTCCTTCATGACTTATACATGTTCCTATGACTATGAGATTATGCAACTCCCGTTTACCGGAGGAACACTTTGTGTGCTACCAAACGTCACAACGTAACTGGGTGATTATAAAGGTGCTCTACAGGTGTCTCCGAAGGTACTTGTTGAGTTGGCGTATTTCGAGATTAGGATTTGTCACTCCGAATGTCGGAGAGGTATCTCTGGGCCCTCTCGGTAATACACATCACTTAAGCCTTGCAAGCATTTCAAATAATGAGTTAGTTGTGAGATGATGTATTACGGAACGAGTAAAGAGACTTGCCGGTAACGAGATTGAACTAGGTATTGGATACCGACGATCGAATCTCGGGCAAGTAACATACCGATGACAAAGGGAACAACGTATGTTGTTGTGCGGTTTGACCGATAAAGATCTTCGTAGAATATGTAGGAACCAATATGGGCATCCAGGTCCCGCTATTGGTTATTGACCGGAGACATGTCTCGGTCATGTCTACATTGTTCTCGAACCGTAGGGTCCGCACGCTTAAGGTTTCGATGACAGTTATATTATGAGTTTATGTATTTTGATGTACCGAAGGTTGTTCGGAGTCCCGGATATGATCACGGACATGACGAGGAGTCTCGAAATGGTCGAGACATAAAGATTGATATATTGGACGGATATATTTGGACACCGGAAAGGTTCCGGAGAAGTTTGGAGCTCCGGGAGGTTACCGGAACCCCCCGGGAGGTATATGGGCCTTATTGGGCCCATGTAGGAGAAAGGGAGAAGGAACAAGGGAGGGGGGCGCGCCCCCCAAGCCCAAACCAAATTGGGGAGGGGGGCCGGCCCCCCCTTTCCTTTCTCCTTCCCCCTCTTCCTAATACTACTACTAGTACTACTTCCTAATACTAGTACTCTTTCCTTCCCCCTCCAAATAAGATAAGGAAAAGGGGGGGGGGGAAACTTACTTGGAGTAGGTTTCCCCCTCCTCTATGGCGCGCCCCCCTTGGGCCGGCCACCTCCTCCCTCCCTCCTTTATATACGGGGGTAGGGGGGCACCCTAGGACACACAAGTTGATCATTGATCGTTCCTTAGCCGTGTGCGGTGCCCCCCTCCACGATATTACACCTCGATCATATTGTAGCAGTGCTTAGGCGAAGCCCTGCGACAGGAGAACATCAAGATCGTCACCACGCCGTCGTGCTGACGGAACTCCCCCTCGGAGCCTCTACTGGATTGGAGATCGAGGGTGCGTCATCGAGCTGTACGCATGTCAAGAACTCGGAGGTGCCGGAGTAACGGTGCTTGGATCGGTTGGACCGGGAGGACGTACGACTACTTCCTCTATGTTGCGTCAACGCTTCCGCTTCGGTCTATGAGGGTACGTAGACAACACTCTCCCCTCTCGTTGCTATGCATCACCATGATCTTGCGTGTGCGTAGGATAATTTTTGAAATTACTGCGTTCCCCAACAGTGGTATCAGAGCCAGGTTTTTATGGTTTGATGTTATATGCACGAGTAGAACACAAGTGAGTTGTGGGCGATATAAGTCATACTGCTTACCAGCATGTCATACTTTGGTTCGGCGGTATTGTTGGATGAAGCGGCCCGGACCGACATTACGCGTACGCTTACGCGAGACTGGTTTTACCGCCGTGCTTTGCACACAGGTGACTAGCGGGTGTCAGTTTCTCCAACTTTAGTTGAACCGAGTGTGGCTACGCCCGGTCCTTGCGAAGGTTAAAACAACATCAACTTGACAAACTATCGTTGTGGTTTTGATGCGTAGGTGAGATTGGTTCTTGCTTAAGCCCGTAGCAGCCACGTAAAACTTGCAACAACAAAGTAGAGGACGTCTAACTTGTTTTTGCAGGGCATGTTGTGATGTGATATGGCCAAGACATGATGCTATATTTATTGTATGAGATGATCATGTTTTGTAACCGAAGTTATCGGCAACTGGCAGGAGCCATATGGTTGTCGCTTTATTGTATGAAATGCAAACGCCCTGTAATTGCTTTACTTTATCACTAAGCGGTAGCGATAGTCATAGAAGCAATAGATGGCGTAAACGACAACGATGCTACGATGGAGATCAAGGTGTCGCGCCGGTGACGATGGTGATCATGATGGTGCTTCGGAGATGGAGATCACAAGCACAAGAAGATGATGGCCATATCATATCACTTATATTGATTGCATGTGATGTTTATCTTTTATGCATCTTATCTTGCTTTGATTGACGGTAGCATTTTAAGATGATCTCTCATTAAAAATTATCAAGTAGTGTTCTCCCTGAGTATGCACCGTTGCCAAAGTTCGTCGTGCCCAGACACCACGTGATGATCGGGTGTGATAAGCTCTACGTCCATCTACAATGGGTGCAAGCCAGTTTTGCACACGCAGAATACTCAGGTTATACTTGACAAGCCTAGCATATGCAGATATGGCCTCGGAACACGGAGACCGAAAGGTCGAGCATGAATCATATAGTAGATATGATCAACATAAGATGTTCACCATTGAAAACTACTCCATCTCACGTGATGATCGGTTATGGTTTAGTTGATTTGGATCACGTGATCACTTAGATGACTAGAGAGATGTCTGTCTAAGTGGGAGTTCTTAAGTAATATGATTAATTGAACTAAAATTTATCATGAACTTAGTACCTGATATTATCTTGCTTGTCTATGTTGTTTGTAGATAGATGGCCCGTGCTGTTGTTCCGTTGAATTTTAATGCGTTCCTTAAGAAAGCTAAGTTGAAAGATGATGGTAGCAACTACGCGGACTGGGTCCGTAACTTGAGGATTATCCTCATTGCTGCACAGAAAAATTACGTCCTGGAAGCACCGCTGGGTGCCAGGCCTGCTGCTGATGCAACTGACGACGTTAAGAACGTCTGGCAGAGCAAAGCTGATGACTACTCGATAGTTCAATATGCCATGCTTTACGGCTTAGAATCGGGACTTCAACGACGTTTTGAACGTCATGGAGCATATGAGATGTTTCAGGAGTTGAAGTTGATATTCCAGAAGAATGCCCGTATTGAGAGATATGAAGTCTCCAATAAGTTCTATAGCTGCAAGATGGAGGAGAATAGTTCTGTCAGTGAGCACATACTCAAGATGTCTGGGTATTGTAATCACTTGATTCAACTGGGAGTTACACTTCCGGATGATAGCGTCATTGACAGAATTCTCCAATCACTTCCACCAAGCTACAAGAGCTTCGTGATGAACTATAATACGCAAGGGATGGATAAGACGATTCCCGAGCTCTTCGCAATGCTAAAAGCTGCGGAGGTAGAAATCAAGAAGGAGCATCAAGTGTTGATGGTTAACAAGACCACTAGTTTTAAGAAAAAGGGCAAAGGGAAGAAGAAGGGGAACTTTAAGAAGAACAACAAGCAAGTTGCTGCTCAAGAGAAGAAACCCAAGTCTGGACCTAAGCCTGAAACTGAGTGCTTCTACTGCAAGCAGACTGGTCACTGGAAGCGGAACTGCCCCAAGTATTTGGCGGATAAGAAGGATGGCAAGATGAACAAAGGTATATGTGATATACATGTTATTGATGTGTACCTTACTAGAGCTCGCAGTAGCACCTGGGTATTTGATACTGGTTCTGTTGCTAATATTTGCAACTCGAAACAGGGACTACGGATTAAGCGAACACTGGCAAAGGACGAGGTGACGATGCGCGTGGGAAATGGTTCCAAAGTCGATGTGATCGCGGTCGGCACGCTACCTCTACATCTACCTTCGGGATTAGTATTAGACCTAAATAATTGTTATTTGGTGCCAGCGTTGAGCATGAACATTATATCTGGATCTTGTTTGATGCGAGACGGTTATTCATTTAAATCAGAGAATAATGGTTGTTCTATTTATATGAGTAATATCTTTTATGGTCATGCACCCTTGAAGAGTGGTCTATTTTTGATGAATCTCGATAGTAGTGATACACATATTCATAGTGTTGAAACCAAAAGATGCAGAGTTGATAATGATAGTGCAACTTATTTGTGGCACTGCCGTTTGGGTCATATCGGTATAAAGCGCATGAAGAAACTCCATACTGATGGACTTTTGGAGCCACTTGATTATGAATCACTTGGTACTTGCAAACCGTGCCTCATGGGCAAGATGACTAAAACGCCGTTCTCCGGTACTATGGAGAGAGCAACAGATTTGTTGGAAATCATACATACAGATGTATGTGGTCCGATGAATGTTGAGGCTCGTGGCGGATATCGTTATTTTCTCACCTTCACAGATGATTTAAGCAGATATGGGTATATCTACTTAATGAAACATAAGTCTGAAACATTTGAAAAGTTCAAAGAATTTCAGAGTGAAGTTGAAAATCATCGTAACAAGAAAATAAAGTTTCTACGATCTGATCGTGGAGGAGAATATTTGAGTTACGAGTTTGGTCTACACTTAAAACAATGTGGAATAGTTTCGCAACTCACGCCACCCGGAACACCACAACGTAATGGTGTGTCCGAACGTCGTAATCGTACTTTACTTGATATGGTGCGGTCTATGATGTCTCTTACAGATTTACCGCTATCGTTTTGGGGTTATGCTCTAGAGACAGCCACATTCACGTTAAATAGGGCACCGTCGAAATCCGTTGAGACGACACCTTATGAACTATGGTTTGGCAAGAAACCAAAGTTGTCGTTTCTTAAAATTTGGGGTTGCGATGCTTATGTGAGAAAGCTTCAACCTGATAAGCTCGAACCCAAATCGGAGAAATGTGTCTTCATAGGAAACCCAAAGGAGACAGTTGGGTACACCTTCTATCACAGATCCGAAGGCAAGACATTCGTTGCTAAGAATGGATCCTTTCTAGAGAAGGAGTTTCTCTCGAAAGAAGTGAGTGGGAGGAAAGTAGAACTTGATGAGGTAACTGTACCTACTCCCTTGTTGGAAAGTAATACATCACAGGAACCGGTTTCTGTGACGTCAAAACCAACTAGTGAGGAAGTTGATGATGATGATCATAGAACTTCAGATCAAGTTAATACAGAACCACGTAGGTCGAACAGAGTAAGATCCGCACCAGAGTGGTACGGTAATCCTATTCTAGAAGTCATGCTACAAGATCATGATGAACCTACGAACTATGAAGAAGCGATGGTGAGCCTAGATTCCGCAAAATGGCTTGAAGCCATGAAATCTGAGATGGGATCCATGTATGATAACAAAGTATGGACTTTGGTTGACTTGCCCGATGGTCGGCAAGCAATTGAGAATAAATGGATCTTCAAGAAGAAGACTGACGCTGACGGTAATGTTACTGTCACAAAGCTCGACTTGTTGCAAAAGGTTTTCGACAAGTTCAAGGGGTTGACTACGATGAGACCTTCTCACCCGTAGCGATGCTTAAGTCTGTCCGAATCATGTTAGCAATTGCCGCATTTTATGATTATGAAATTTGGCAAATGGATGTAAAAACTGCATTCCTGAATGGATTTCTGGAAGAAGAGTTGTATATGATGCAACCAGAAGGTTTTATCGATCCAAAGGGAGCTAACAAAGTGTGCAAGCTCCAACGTTCCATTTATGGACTGGTGCAAGCCTCTCGGAGTTGGAATAAACGTTTTGATAGTGTGATCAAAGCATTTGGTTTTATACAGACTTTTGGAGAAGCCTGTATTTACAAGAAAGTGAGTGGGAGCTCTGTAGCATTTCTAATATTATATGTGGATGACATATTATTGATTGGAAATGATATAGAATTTCTGGATAGCATAAAGGGATACTTGAATAAAAGTTTTTCAATGAAAGACCTCGGTGAAGCTGCTTACATATTGGGCATTAAGATCTATAGAGATAGATCAAGACGCTTAATTGGACTTTCACAAAGCACATACCTTGACAAAGTTTTGAAGAAGTTCAAAATGGATCAAGCAAAGGAAGGGTTCTTGCCTGTATTGCAAGGTGTGAAGTTGAGTAAGACTCAAAGCCCGACCACTGCAGAAGATAGAGAGAAAATGAAAAGTGTTCCCTATGCTTCAGCCATAGGCTCTATCATGTATGCAATGCTGTGTACCAGACCTGATATGTGCCTTGCTATAAGTCTAGCAGGGAGGTACCAAAGTAATCCAGGAGTGGATCACTGGACAGCGGTCAAGAACATCCTGAAATACCTGAAAAGGACTAAGGATATGTTTCTCGTATATGGAGGTGACAAAGAGCTCATCGTAAATGGTTACGTTGATGCAAGCTTTGACACTGATCCGGACGATTCTAAATCGCAAACCGGATACGTGTTTACATTAAACGGTGGAGCTGTCAGTTGGTGCAGTTCAAAGCAAAGCGTCGTGGCGGGATCTACATGTGAAGCGGAATACATAGCTGCTTCGGAAGCAGCCAATGAAGGAGTCTGGATGAAGGAGTTCATATCCGATCTAGGTGTCATACCTAGTGCATCGGATCCAATGAAAATCTTTTGTGACAATACTGGAGCAATTGCCTTAGCGAAGGAATCCAGATTTCACAAGAGAACCAAGCACATCAAGAGACGCTTCAATTCCATCCGGGATCTAGTCCAGGTGGGAGACATAGAGATTTGCAAGATACATACGGATCTGAATGTTGCAGACCCGTTGACTAAGCCTCTTCCACGAGCAAAACATGATCAACACCAAGACTCCATGGGTGTTAGAATCATTACTGTGTAATCTAGATTATTGACTCTAGTGCAAGTGGGAGACTGAAGGAAATATGCCCTAGAGGCAATAATAAAGTTATTATTTATTTCCTCATATCATGATAAATGTTTATTATTCATGCTAGAATTGTATTAACAGGAAACATAATACATGTGTGAATATATAGACAAACAGTGTGTCACTAGTATGCCTCTACTTGACTAGCTTGTTAATCAAAGATGGTTATGTTTCCTAACCATGAACAAGGAGTTGTTATTTGATTAACAAGGTCACATCATTAGTTGAATGATCTGATTGACATGACCCATTCCGTTAGCTTAGCACACGATCGTTTAGTATGTTGCTATTGCTTCCTTCATGACTTATACATGTTCCTATGACTATGAGATTATGCAACTCCCGTTTACCGGAGGAACACTTTGTGTGCTACCAAACGTCACAACGTAACTGGGTGATTATAAAGGTGCTCTACAGGTGTCTCCGAAGGTACTTGTTGAGTTGGCGTATTTCGAGATTAGGATTTGTCACTCCGAATGTCGGAGAGGTATCTCTGGGCCCTCTCGGTAATACACATCACTTAAGCCTTGCAAGCATTTCAAATAATGAGTTAGTTGTGAGATGATGTATTACGGAACGAGTAAAGAGACTTGCCGGTAACGAGATTGAACTAGGTATTGGATACCGACGATCGAATCTCGGGCAAGTAACATACCGATGACAAAGGGAACAACGTATGTTGTTGTGCGGTTTGACCGATAAAGATCTTCGTAGAATATGTAGGAACCAATATGGGCATCCAGGTCCCACTATTGGTTATTGACCGGAGACATGTCTCGGTCATGTCTACATTGTTCTCGAACCGTAGGGTCCGCACGCTTAAGGTTTCGATGACAGTTATATTATGAGTTTATGTATTTTGATGTACCGAAGGTTGTTCGGAGTCCCGGATATGATCACGTACATGATGAGGAGTCTCGAAATGGTCGAGACATAAAGATTGATATATTGGACGGATATATTTGGACACCGGAAAGGTTCCGGAGAAGTTTGGAGCTCCGGGAGGTTACCGGAACCCCCCGGGAGGTATATGGGCCTTATTGGGCCCATGTAGGAGAAAGGGAGAAGGAACAAGGGAGGGGGGCGCGCCCCACCCAAGCCCAAACCGAATTGGGGAGGGGGGCCGGCCCCCCCTTTCCTTTCTCCTTCCCCCTCTTCCTAATACTACTACTAGTACTACTTCCTAATACTAGTACTCTTTCCTTCCCCCTCCAAATAAGATAAGGAAAAGGGGGGGAAACCTAGGTTTCCCCCTCCTCTATGGCGCGCCCCCCTTGGGCCGGCCACCTCCTCCCTCCCTCCTTTATATACGGGGGTAGGAGGGCACCCTAGGACACACAAGTTGATCATTGATCGTTCCTTAGCCGTGTGCGGTGCCCCCCTCCACGATATTACACCTCGATCATATTGTAGCGGTGCTTAGGCGAAGCCCTGCGACAGGAGAACATCAAGATCTTCACCATGCCGTCGTGCTGACGGAACTCCCCCTCGGAGCCTCTACTGGATTGGAGATCGAGGGTGCGTCATCGAGCTGTATGCGTGTCAAGAACTCGGAGGTGCCGGAGTAACGGTGCTTGGATCGGTTGGACCGGGAGGATGTACGACTACTTCCTCTACGTTGCGTCAACGCTTCCGCTTCGGTCTACGAGGGTACGTAGACAACACTCTCCCCTCTCGTTGCTATGCATCACCATGATCTTGCGTGTGCGTAGGATAATTTTTGAAATTACTGCGTTCCCCAACACGTAGAACATTTTTGTTTTCCATGCAAGGTTCCCTAACAGTACTGGGTGTTGAGACCCGCGGTGAACACGAGGGAGGGAGTGCGTGGGTCGTGGTTGAAGCTGGATGGGAACGCGCGCGGCGCCACGCCATGCGGGAAGGTGGTGGGGTTGAAGCCGCCATGCACGTCGTCGTTAGCGTAGCCAGGCGACGCCGCGTACCCCCACAGCGGCGGCGAGAAGTTGGTCGGCGACGCGACGCTCTGCTGGCTTCCCCACGCGGCCCATTGGCCGACCTGTTGAGGTGGAAGGTTCGCCATCCCCGCGCGAGAAGCCTCCCCCTGCTCCTCCTCCGCCGCCGCATCCCTGGCCTTCTTCATGTTGAGCCTGTTCCACCGGTCGGTGGTGACCGCCTCCCGGCGCTCAACGTCGGCCTTCCACTCGGCGTTCGACAAGCCCGGGGCCTTGCCATCGGCGCCCTCGGCTTCCTCTGCTTTGGCTGAACGAAATCGGTGGCTAGGCGAGGGGCGACATACTTCTTCGGCGGCATGACGGGCGACCCGGGGAGAGAATGGCGGGGGGAGAAGGGGCGACACTGGGGAAATAGAGGGAAAGGGGAAAGAAAACGGCGGGAAATCGGCTGGTGTCGTCGACAGCGTGGACCCACGCGCCTTTTTGCTTCAGTCGGCGCCCCAGGAGCCCCCCGACGTGCTGGGTTCGGCTTGGATTCGCCGGTTGTAATTTCAGACCAAACCGGCGATAAACGAGGATCTCGGGGCGCGGCTGAGCCGTTTTTTTCGCCGTCGGCGCTAAAAAAGGCGCCCTGGGGGCCCAGAAGTTGTGGTTTTGTGAAAACTTCCCCGAAAGGTGCTGTAAACTGTTATAAGTGCCCCTGAAAGTGTTCTGTGCAATTCACTCTTTTCCCCCTTATTATCGACCGACGTGGTGGTGTACCGGTTTTTCTTTCGGTGTTTATTATTTTTCCCACCAAACAAAAGGACTAGCCAAGCGCTCGGCAGCCTCCGACCAGCGCCCTCCCCCACGCCCGCGGCGATCTTGCCTCCACGTCACCGCCTCCCGCCTCCCGCCTCCCGCCTCCGCCTCGCCCGCCGCCAGCAGCATCTGATGGCGGCGGTGTTAGCGGCGCATGGCTCCCGCGTTTCGGCTTCGGTAATCACTCCCCTGCTCCATTTTTGTCCTTCCATTTTACTCTCTGTTCCCACCCCAGCATAGAATCACCGTTCCCTCCATTCGTGTTTGGTCTAAAGCGTGTGGATGGCGGCTTGCCTATTCGTGTATGCTGAGACTCGGTGCTGGCCGCGATTGTAGCTTTGTGAACACTGATATGTGCAGTGTAGAGTTTGACGAGTTAGGTTTCAGCTTACGACTTGGAAATTTGTATGGGCGACAGTATCCTTCTGTGTTGTTGGACATATTTCCAGGTTAAATTAGGTGAACCATCCCGGATCGACCAAGCTGGTATGAGATAAAAGCATCAAAGGACCCAAGTAGGGGACAAACGGAAGTAGCATTAACAACCTTTTGGGGGTCGAAAATTTAGTAACACGTGCTATTCTAATGCAAATGCAAAAGAAGTTGCAGAGTTTGACAGCTTATGCTGGTTTCGGGGAGGTGAAGATTCATACCTCAGGTTCCCTTACACACTCCCCGTGAAAAAAAAAGGTTCCCTTACACACTCCCCGTGAAAAAAAAAAGGTTCCCTTACACACACAAGAAAAAGGGTATGGTCTGAAATCGTCAAGGTGCTGCTAAAGACTTGCAAACCAAAGAAAATTGTATGAAAGCAAAACATTTTTCGGACACAATGCTGCGAGATCTAGTATTATTATTATGATGTAGTATTGCATCATGAGACTTTGAATATTAATTTTTTTCTCATGGTGGTGCCAAAATTTAAATCTGTTGGAACCATTTTCATGTTATTTTCTTGGTCACATACCAATGCGATAAGTTGGCTGTATTCAAATGTACACTCTTTCTAGTGTTCAATACTGAGTCTAATTATACAACTTACATGTGTAATGGAATTCAGATCATTGCAGGTTTTGGAAGTGCTCTGAGAGGAATACCAAAAGGCAAGTTCGCCAACAGAATTGCTTTTTCTGGAGCGATTAGGCTAATCTATTTTTTTGAACTACCTAATTGCAATCAATTATGTTTCAGGATTTTGTCCTCGTTTTTACAATATCCAAGCATCAATATATGATGGACTTGTTCATAGGAGGAAAATTCCTCTTCCGTTGAGATGCTCTTTTCGCTCTATTCAAGCAAGAAATAATCACTCATCATCAGCTGTTGTACCTAAAGATTATTGTGAAACTTACATCCAATTTTTGAGAGACAAACGGATAGTTCCTGATTCAGATCCTCCAAGCTCTAAGGATGTGGACCTACTGTACCGGTTTATAGATAAGAGGTGAAAATCTGTATTGAACTTCCTTGTCAAGTTCTTGAGCTACATTTGAAGAGAAATCTTAATCATCTGTTACTTGTCTCAGTAACAAGCTCATGGTATTAACTGGAGCTGGAATGAGCACCGAGTCAGGAATTCCCGATTATCGGAGGTACGGACATGACATATATGTAAATATCTCATGGAATGTATTAGCAGTCATAGCAGCCTCCTTGAATCTTAACCAGAATTTTGATTTTATGGCAGTCCTAATGGAGCATACAGTTCTGGTTTCAAACCACTTACTCATCAGGTGTGTGTGTGCCCCTACTCCCTACTATTCGACTGTCAATGACAACTCTTGTTCGTGCCTTATAGGTTTAATATGCTTACGTGAACACATATTTTTGTTTATCACAGGAAGTTATTTTGAGAGGGACATATCCCAAGACAAATTATTTGAATTGTCTAGCATAGTCTTTTGAGTTTTGATCATGACTTTCGAGTCCTAAAGTTAACGAGGTTGTGTCTTCTGCATTTGTTGACAGCTTAGACATATATTATCCATGTGAGATCAAGAATGCCACTGGCATTGGTTGCTTCTTCCTTTACCATCAAGGAGTTTACAAAATGGTCTCATGTACTTCCTTTTCTTTTTCTCAAGTTATCTGGATCTGGACTGAAAACACGTAGGTCTGAAATTCTAATACTACTGTATCTATCTAGCTCTCATCTTTTACTTTTCCCGAGAAACCAACAGGAGCGGTGCATCCAGTTAAGGACAAAATAGAGTAGACAAATTACAGACGGACTTGTTCTCGTGAGGTGGAAGTCAGAAAAGCCCCAGGTTCTGCACGTGAACTACTCCCAAGGGGTCACACTAGTCATACTTAAAAGTATGATGTCTTCAGAGGGGATTGATGCAACCCCGCAGCAGTTTAGTTAGCCTTTCTGCATTCAAGATGATGTGGCGGTTCGTCTCCTTCTAGGCGTTCCACTCGGCATATCTTGTCATGCATGAACCGGCACAGCAGAACCTTCTTGCACCATTCCTCCATGGATGGGAAACCGGAAGCTAAGGATGTGGCCTACTCGTCTAGCCAATAGTTCACCAATGGTTCCTTGAACAAGTGGCTACGAGCTCTGCATTCCGGAGGAATAGCTGCTGGCATGTTGGGCTATGCAGCCAACCCCCTCACCTGCTAGAATGTCTGCCGTTTAATATACGACCATGGAGCCCCAGCAAGGAGAAAACCTTTTATTTCCTCAGTCAGCATACACTGTCTGAATCTTTTCCATCTGGAACCTAGGTTGGCTACCAAGAAATTGGACCCTGTAATCACCGGAATCGTTTCACTCTAGTGGATGGAGTCCGATTGATTACAGTGTGGCCCTGACCGCTCGAGTCCTGAAGCAGATTCCAGAGATCAATGAACTCTTGGAGCTGCAATGGGGAGTTCAAATCAGGCACGACAGTAATCCATCTTTAATCTCACAGTTTGAACTGCACGGTCCTGTTTTGCACTTTGTTATTTCAATTTTTCTCAACTTACCCTGGATTTTGCCTTTCTGCTGGTCATCACTTGTTAATGCCCTTTCCATTTGTCCACATCTTGCCAATAATTATGTCATCTTCCCCATTTTCCATTTGAATAAAAATAGGAGTTTGTTCGCTCTATTCGAGCCCGGCGGCGCTACTGGGCCAGGAGTTATGCTGGATGGAGAAGGTTCAAGCGAGCACAACCAAATACAGCTCACTATGCTCTTGCTTCACTAGAAAGAATCGGCCGTGTTCACACGATGGTTACCCAGAATGTGGATAGGTAATGACCTGCTCATGTGTTATTATTAATTGGGAATGACTATGCAGCTTATTTTCACCATCGCTTTGTGTATGAGTATTGTAGATTACATCATCGTGCTGGTAGTAAGCCAATTGAGTTGCATGGAAGTGTATATGAGGTAATTTGCTTAGATTGTGGAACATCCATCAGCCGAGAGTCATTCCAAGAACAAGTGAAGGACCTCAACCCAAAGGTTTGTCCATTTGATACTGGTTATATTTTTCCTTAAGACTTTGGTTCATCATATAAGTTTTTTTTTAGAAAAGGAGGAGGAGCCCCGGCCTCTGCATCTAGACGATGCATGCAGCCACTTTATTAATTATTCATACAAGACCTTACAAAGTCATACAACAGTAAGACTAAAGCCACCGTCTAGGCAACATCTGTCGCTACTCCTATCCAGTTGATGAAGGGATGCTGATAGTCTGGGCCTAATACCAAATAGACCTCGCAGCCAAACCTAACATCTAAGACCCGAGGTCCCAACCAGGACTCCTGCCGGGTATGGGGCACCTACCAGTCCGACCCACTCCTCAACCAGGACGCCTGTCGGGTATGAGGCCGCCGCAACCACCTGCCACCAATACATCTTCAGTACTGCTGCATCTACCTTGCCCGGTCTAGCTGCCGTCGATGCCAGACAACGCCACCATCTTGCGCTCGTCCATCATCACATGCCCACCAGCGGACCCCGCTGCTCCATGCCGCCGAGACCCGCCGTCGTCGACGCGAGAGAAGGCATGCCACACAACCTCATGCCTCTTCCATCCGGCGCCGCTCCACAAACGATGCCCCCAATAGGGTACACGACACCGCAGCTCCGCCATCGTCCGATCCGGTGATCTTTGGATTTCTCCTGGAGCGGCACGAGCAGGTTGACGATAGTTGCTTGACGATGCCTTCATCAAGGTAACGACATAGACGCCGCCATCGCCAGCCATGACCGGAGTCGGCTCGGTTTTCACCGGCGACTATGTCTCCCCAACTCGCCGCCGGTGCTAATAGTGGGATCGAAGATCTGTCACTACCAGCCTGGCCAACCGCCTTCGGTGGAGAAGGCAGCCACCACCACCATGCCCGGGCCAAGAGACCCGGACGTCCTCGTGCCGCGAAGATTACCCAGGGGGGATCTCCTCTTGCCGTTGTCGAGAAGAGGCGCAACCGCAGTGGATCTCGATCTAAACCCCTCAGGCCTAGATCAGATCTCATCGCAGCCAAAATCTCATCCGCCAACGGCCGCCGGAGATCTCCTGGCCACTGCCAACCCGCTGCTCACTGCCGTTGGAGGAGGAGGGAAATTGACGCCGCTGCACCCACGTGTTACCGCCGGCCGAGGACTGCGCCGCCGCCGCCGCCTCACCACAGGGGCTTCGCCCCGCGGCGTCCTCAGCGACGGCGGAGGTAGTGGGAGGCGATGGAGGGGGAGGGCTGAGGGCGGTGTGGACGGGGACTCCCCGGGGGTGGCGCGGCGCCGCCGCCTCGGGGAAGAGAGGTCGGGAGAGGGGTGGAGAGGTAGTTCATCATATAAGTGGGAAGTGCTTAAGGTATAATGAGGAAAAATAAGGAGTGATTGTCTTTGCTTGTGAAGTTTTTTGACCTATTGTAATCATTTGATATTTTATAACTTCAAATTTCAATTGAATAGTTTTGTCATAGTTCTTACTGATCATTTAGATGTTAATATATTAAAAATATCAAGTTTGAGACCATCAATCCATTCATGTTATCATGTATGTACCGGAGTGGTGCCTCTTGAACCACACTGTGCGTATATCCCAGTCTTGACTATATATTCAATTTTTTTGTTCAATTTGGCCTTTGTCGCTCAGTTATTAATAAGTCTTGTAAATACTTTACTGTCTGTAACGTTATAGCAGAGCTCCTGCTTTTCCAGACATATTTTTGTGTGCTTCCCAAGGACCTAAATTGGATTATGATTTTGGTAATCTCTGAGGGCGGAGTGTTGTGTTGTTGTTTTGCAGTGGGCTCTAGCTATTGACAGTTTGGAAGAGGGACAACCTGGCTCGAGCAGAAGTTTTGGTATGCAGCAGCGACCTGATGGTGATATTGAGATTGATGAGAAGTTCTGGGAGCAAGATTTTGACATTCCTAGTTGCAGTCAGTGTGGTGGAGTGCTAAAACCTGATGTGAGATTTTTCTTCATCTTTCTATGAGTACTGTTAGTTAATTTAAAAACGTGGATGTGAAACTATGGATTTGTTGTCATTTCAGTTATTAGAAAGATGATAATAGGCAAATCAAGCCATTAAGATTTGTAGCTAGGAACACTTGGTATTAGTAGACACTGACTTCTGTAGCATCTGATGAGCCCATTACTAACATGTGATTTCTTTAACAATTTGTATAACTAAAATCTAGGGTGTAAATTCTTATATCACAGTCATTTCAGTGACGTACTTTCTTTCCCTAGTCCATGTAAGTTATAATAAGGGCATCAAAAAAGCACTTTTAAATGTCTTATCCTGTTCTTTGAAGGTTGTGATGTTTGGTGATAATGTTCCGAGAGAGAGAGCTGATAGCGCTAAGGAGGCTGCTAGAAACTGTGATGCTCTTCTGGTGGTTGGTTCAGCGGTAATGACAATGTCTGCTTTTAGGCTGGCAAGGTATCACTGGAAAATATTATTTAATCATTTCCATATTATTGTCGATAGCTAGTTATCTTGTTTGCCTATATTTCTTGCTCTGGATTAAATCTTTCAAACTGGATCAAGTTATCTTATTGGTTATCGCGACATCAAACTGATTATAAATCCCAATCCCAGGCTTGCACATGAAGCAAATGCTCCAATCGTCGCGATTAACATTGGGGGCACGAGAGCTGATAGCATTATATCTTTGAAAATCAATGCGAGATGTGGGGAGGTTTGTTATCTTGTACTTTTGCCTTTTCTGTACTGCAGCAGGTGACACGTGTGTTGCATCATAATTATCACCTTTTTTCAGATACTTCCCAGAGTACTTCAGATGGGAAGTCTAGCTGTACCAAGCATAAGCTGAACATTTACAGTGTTTGGAGAAATCAGTTACGAGGGAAGATGGGTGAGACATATATAAGTAGCTGTAGATCATTCTGTAAACAGGTCAGAACTTCATATGACCTTCCGGTTTGCGTTAGAGCATTATCATGGTTGTTGTAAGTGTAAAATCATTTTTTGTGATGACTCATTAGTTATGTATCCAGGAAAAGTAGACCCAAGTTGATCATCTGTATAGTTCCTGTTTTTTTGGACGATTTATGGAACCAATGTTACTATTTAGGCCTCGTTTGGCGCGAGCGGATTGGAGGGGTTTCGAAAGGAAAATCCACGAGGGGCTAGAAACCTCGCAAATACCCGTTGGCCTGTTTGGTAAGCGTGGCTTCGAAGGCCCAAGCCTCCCGATTCCCCTTCGATCCACTAGCTTCCACGGGCTTCAGAATCCTCGAGGCCCCCCTCGAGGAATTGGTCGCCCGACTCGACTGGACACGCCGCCGCGACTCCTCGCCGCCGCTCGACTCAGACATGCCGCCGCGACTCCTCCCCAAGTCGCTGCGCCAACTCCTCCCCAAGACGCCCGACGCCTCGACGCCGGCGATCTCCTCCGGCATACTAGACTTCTCCCCGGTGGTTAGTCATCGCAGCCCCTCCCCTCCCCTCCCCCCTCCTCTCCATGGCTGCCCCCTCCCGCATGGCCTCCAGGCGGCGGTCCTCCAGCCGTGTCGCCTCCATCTGCTTGGCCGCCTCAGCCCGCTCGTACGTCCCCGCCAGCCTATCCAGAGCAGCCGCAACCTCCGTGCAGGCTGCCCCTCCGTTCCCGTGGTGATGCTCCGCGGAGGAGCTCGGCGGCGACAACGAGGCGGCCGTCCTCTGCCGCTTGGGCACCGGCGGCCAGTCGCGGTACAGGGGAGACCCGCCGGTCTCCTCCTCGTACTCCTGGCAGTCCTCCCGCTCGACTTTGGGCGATGGTAATGGTGATGGTATGCAACAGGCGGATCTGTTCTAAGATCTGTGCCTGATCTGATGTCTATCATCTTGCTGTCATCAGTATTGTTGTATCACATGTTTCAGTGAAGCCTACCGGCAAGCGGCAACATTGCCTTGAGATATTAGATTGGCTCCTTTGTTTCACAAATACAATTGTATTTTAGCATTAAGTAAATTTCCTGGGTTACCACGAATATGATGAACTATACAGAATTTGATCATGGCTTGGATAGCTATTGAGCGTCAGATCAATTCAGCTTAAATAATGCATACAAATTTACAAGTGATTATGGCTGCAACAATGCAGTCCACGACCACTTCAACTGTCTATACGACAACAAGTTTACTCTAGCAGTTTTGGCTCTGTATAAACATGTAGGTCCTCAATACTGAGAAAAAGGTTAAATGTAATCCTACATGAGATTATCGGCCTCTATTTAATTTGAGCATATTTGAATTGGAGACGATAATTTACAATGATTTACATGAGATTATAGGACATACAGTGATTTACTAGTTTGTATCAGTTTTTTCATTTATTTTTCTCCTATATTTTTGATTAGCCTAATAGCTGGTGCTTTCCATTTGAGGCACAGCTTGACTCAAAACTGAATAATGCGGTAGTATATTATCTTTGTATAACTGTTGTTGCTAGTAGTTAATTGGTACGTAGACACGGAAGGACAGAGTGGTCAGTTCGGGAGCTCGTCCTGCTAGCTGTCTAGTTTACAATTCATGTCATACTATCACTTTTGTTCAGCTATTTGATATAACAGTTTAAATTATAGAAAAAAGGATTTACAATTCCTGTCATAATATCTACATTGAGCTTTACTGCTGCCCTTGGAATTAAAACATGTTAATGCTGGATGTGATACTAGCAACGTGAATTATCAGCTACCTAGAATGTTACTATCTGGAAAACATAATGCTAAGTTTATCTGCGTATTTGACAATTTTCCTACTTACATATGATGCCAAGTGTGCATTAAAGTTTATCCTCGCCAATGTTTCGTGTCAAGGAATTCCCTCTCTCAATGCTTGTACTAGCTAGCTAGAACATTACTCACAAATCGCTGGATGCAGGGTAGACGCACACATGTGACATGTCCTAAGAATAAGATGCCTTTATAGTTAGTTGCATAATCAGAACTGTCCATGCCTGGTAGGCTGGTATCTAGGAATTTGCATAATCATTATATAGTAGTCAATGGCAAACTGGATAAGATTTTGAAATGCGATCTCAACTAATCGTTCGAAATTCAGAATGCAAATCCCTATATACTTTTCTACAATATTTTTTTACATAGTTTTATGATTGCTGCGAGCACTTCAGTAGAAATGTTTGCACATAATTTGGCGCGCAAACTTAGTTGCACTTGCTGTTACTTCATTAACATAGTGCTTGCCTTTTGGGAGGACTTCAGTAGAAATGTTTACATAGTTTTGTGAGACAGTAGGAATTACAGATCATTGCAGTTGCTTAGGTGTTAGCTTTCTCTTCCCATACCGACATTTAGTCATAGTGCTTGCCTTTTGGGAGGAGGGAAGGGCAAGCTAGTCTTGAGGCTGTCTCACCTGATGTACTGACAATGTACATTGTTGAGCCAATTGTCTGTTTTGTCAGATAATTAACTTGATGCACAATAATTGCTTCTTATAGATGTGTGATATTTTCACATCACTGCATGTGTATTCCTTCTGCCCTTTGGTATGGATAGTACAGTTGTCCCCCTGATTTCTGTATGTCTTAGCAGCATATGTGCATATACACAATTTTTCTTGTGTTAGGAAATTCATCCAGCTCCATGTGAAGATACAGTTTTCAGTCGGAAACAATTTTAATGCTCCCTCCGTCCCACAAGACAAGACGTTTTTGCAAGCTAAATATGCTTGCAAAAGCGTCTTATATGTGGGACGGAGGGGGTAATTTTTAACAAGATAGGAGCTAGATTTAAGCCTTATTAATATCTCCACCCATCCGTGTGACAAAACTCAGAAACTGTGTTCTGCAGTTTAATAAATGTGTTTTGAAGAACATCATTTGCTTGAAGTGGTAGCTAGCAGTTATATTTCCTTTACTCAATAGTAATACAACATTACGCTCCCCTTGTTTATAGAAGGTGTAAATACATTTGCTGTGTTGCAGATTCTTGAGGTTTCAAGTCTGTTGGAGGAAGGCTTGTCCGTCGTCAAGAGGAACTCGCTGTCAATTCATCTGTAGGACAACATCATTCTCACCCTTGCTTGGTCTGTAAAAATATAATTGATTGTGAGCTATGAGAGATTATGTTGCTGTGATGTGATTGATATTGCTGTGATGAGATACTGATTCCAAGTCAAGATGTGAAGAACTGCTGTCACATTTTTATTAGGTGTCATTCACAATTTTCTAGCAAGTTTGTCTTGTTATGATGCTATTTAACCTGTAAAGATTGGATTTTTAACTGTTTTATACCATTTTAACTCAATAGGGCAATCCCTGCCTACCAAACAGTGTTTTATATGGAGGGGATTGTGGCGGGAGAGGGATTTCAGGTTTCAAGGGGATGTGAGGGGATTGGGTGAAAGAGGGGGATTCACCAAATCCCCTGAAATCCCCTCCTCCCCAAACCTCTCAAATCCACTCCTACCAAACAAAGGGGCTGCCAGGTTTGTCCAGAGAAGCTACCCCCAGTGTTCTAGATAAAATTCTGATGACGAGTGTAGCGGTATGTTTGGCGGAGCTAGAGACTGTTGAAATGCAAGTGGGTGTACGTCTTATATTATGGGACGGAGGGATGTTTGGCAGGTTCAGGCCCTAGGTAATACTCTTTCCATGTTGGTTGTTTTGCTCGTTTTATAGAAACTAGTAATGGTGCACGTGCAAATGCACGTATCATCAGATGCACCAAATTTGTTTATGGAATGAAAAAGTTCTTATTCCATTTTCAAGCTAGTAATAATGTGTAGCGATTATATACACACATCAACTGATGTAAATTCGATAAAAGAACATTACAAGTTTATTAATAATAGACTCAATGAATTCATCAGCTTCACCTTATACCCTTGAATGGCAGTCCAACTGTAAGACGTATGTTTTGGCGAACTGCTCGACACCCTAAAACGGGGTGTGGCTATCTCATTATATAGACGTACCAAGAGGTACAATACAAAGCCTATACAGGACTACATATGTACAGTCTAACACCCTCCCTCAATCTTAACTGTAGCCTGAAGTACAAAGTAAGTTAAGATTGCGCCTACAGCCTACAAACTGTGGTTGTGGAAGAGGCTTTGTGAAGATGTCAGCAAGTTGATCTTTGGAGGAGATGAACTTGATACAAAGTAGTCTCTGTGCAACACGTTCCCGAACAAAGTGATAGTCAACCTCGATGTGTTTCGTCCTAGCATGAAACACCGGATTAGATGAAAGGTATGTAGCGCCGATGTTATCACACCACAGAACTGGAGGATGACCTGGAGAGACTCTCAGCTCTCGCAACAAAGACTGTACCCATATGATCTCAGCGGTAGCATCAACAACTGCTTTATACTCAGCTTCAGTACTGCTACGAGACACGGTGGCTTGCTTGCGTGCATTCCAGGCGATCAAGTTAGGACCAAAGAACACTGCATATCCCCCCGTGGATCGCCGATCATCAGGACTTCCAGCCCAATCCGCATCAGAGAAAGCCGAAAGTTCACAAGACGGTGCAGACTGAAGGAGCAGACCATACGAAGCAGTAGAAGAAACATATCGCAGAATGCGCTTGACTGCTGAGAGATGAGTGGTACGAGGTGCATGCAGATACTGGCACACACGGTTGACTGCATAAGAGACATCAGGTCTGGTGATAGTGAGATATTGCAGACCACCAACAAGACTGCGATACTCAGTGGCGTCATCAGTGGAAAGAAGGTCTCCATCAAGGGCAGACAACCGATCAGTCGCAGACATCGGAGTGATAGCATGTTTGCATTTGAGCATCCCAACACGGCCCAACAGATCCATGGAGTATTTTTTCTGACTCAAAGTCAACCCAGTAGAGGACCGTGACACCTCCAATCCAAGAAAATAATGCAGAGCACCCAAATCCTTGACAACAAATTCCTCACCTAATGCAGACACAAGGCGATCGGCAACAACATTGGAGGAACTGACAAGGATGATATCATCAACATACACCAAGAGATACATCGTCACCTCAGGGCGCTGAAGGAGAAACAGTGACGTGTCAGCACTTGAGGGAATAAACCCAAGGGCCCGGAGAGCAGAACCAAGGCGAGCATGCCATGCACGAGGCGCCTGTTTAAGTCCATACAACGCCTTGACTAGACGACAGAGATGATGCGGACGCGTAGGATCAACAAAACCGGGTGGTTGACGCATATAAACCTCTTCCTCAAGAACTCCATGGAGGAAAGCATTCTGCACATCAAGTTGACGAAGCAACCAACCACGAGTAACGGCAAGAGACAGCAGTATACGAATAGTAGTAGGCTTGATAACTGGACTGATGTGTCTTCATAATCAAGACTGTACCTCTGCTTGAAACCCTTGGCAACCAGCCATGCCTTGTAGCGCTCAATAGAACCATCTGCATGTTGTTTGACCTTAAACACCCACTTGGAGTCAATGATGTTGACGCCAGAGACAGGAGGAACAAGCTGCCAAGTACCATTTTTCAGCAAGGCCTGAAATTCCTGCTCCATCGCAGCACGCCAGTGAGGAATACCCAATGCAGCCTGAAATTGACGCGGCTCTGCCGTTGGATCCACAACAGCATGAGCCACACATGCAGCAAGCCACGCCACCGTCCCGTCTTTGCGTTCCTTAGGGCAAAAAACACCAGACCGGCTGCGCGTGTGTGGTCGATGATGGACCACAGCGGGCGGTGCTGGCACCACGGGGCTTGCCACAGGCGACGAAGGCGTCGTACGTGGCCGAGACGGGGCTGGAGGAGCCAGAGTCAGCAGACTCAGCACCGGGCGATGTTGCCAGGACGGGGCTGCCAAGCCCAGGCGACGACGGAGCCGAGGCGGGGCTGGCCGGCACAGCTGCCGTGGCTGATGGGCCACCCGCTGCTGGGCCGCCTGCCACTAGGCCCGGCGAGGGCAACGCGTGTGGCCTGGCGGGCGAGCCAGGCGAGCCGGGTGACGGGCCGGGCGACCCGGGCGTTGGGGCGGCGAGCCAGCCGACGGGGCGGCCGAGGCGGGCACTGCCGACGCCCGCGGGGCGGCTGTGGACGCATCAGGCTGACGGGCATGACCCGCCATGCATGGGCCATGCATCGGATCAACGTGGCCATCATGAGTGTCATCCATAACCTCATCATCCAGGAGTTCAAGGCGGCACCGCGTCCAATACCTGCAACATGGTTAGGAAGCAACACAAGAGCATTTGCAACATCCACAAATTGATCATGCGAAGGTGTAGTGGAGTGCACAGGTGGTAAACTAATGGTAGAGTGGTTTGGAAGAGCATGAAACGGGAACACATTCTCATCAAACACGACGTCACGAGAAATGTAGACACGATTGGTGGGAACATGAAGACACTTGTACCCTTTGTGAAGAGAACTGTACCCAAGGAAAACACACTTCTTAGACCGAAACTCTAATTTACGCTTGTTGTATGGCCGCAAGTGCGGCCAACATGCGCACCCAAACACTTTGAGAAACATGTAGTCTGGAGTATCATCGAGCAAGAGTTCAAGAGGGGTTTTCATTTTCAGTAGTCGTGAGGGAAGCCTATTTATCAAGAAACAGGCGATGGAGATGGCATCACTCCAGAACCGAAACAGGACGGAGGCATGAGCTAGTAAAGTAAGTCTAGTCTCTACAAGATGACGATGCTTACGTTCAGCGGTGCCGTTTTGCTGATGTGTATGAGGACAAGACACGCGATGCGAAATCCCAAGCTTATTAAAAAATGAGTTGAGGTTGTGATATTCACCCCCCAATCGGATTGAACATGAATAATCTTGTGCTTAAGGAGACGCTCAACGTGTGCTTGGAACTGAATGAAAACATTAAACACATCAGATTTACGCTTGATAAGATATAGCCAAGTAAACCGACTATAAGCATCAATGAAACTGACATAGTAATTGTGACCACTAACAGATGTTTGGGCATGACCCCATACATCAGAAAACACAAGCTCAAGAGGATGTTTCACAACCCGACTAGACTCTGAAAAAGGTAGTTGGTGACTCTTACCCTACTGACAGGCATCACAAATAGTTTCAACACTCTTATTGGACACAACTGGCAGTTCATGGCGATGCAGCACATGACTATCTATAGGAGCAGCAGGGTGTCCAAGGCGCGCATGCCAGTGCGTAGGCGACACACGAACACCACTGAACACCTGAGGAGAAGATGGCGTAGGAGATGAAGACGGTGCGTCAAGTGCATATAAGCCATGGCGAAGACGACCACTAAGCAGAATGGCCCTCGTGTCCCGATCCTTGATAAAGAAACGAAAAGGGTGAAACTCAGCAAGGACATTATAATCACGAGTAAGTTGAGGAATAGACAACAAACTACGCGTAGCAGAGGGAACTCGAAGGACATTAGAGAGATGCAGTTTGCGAAAATTGTGTGCAAGAAGTGATGCCTGACCAACATGGGAGATACGCATACCTGCTCCATTGGCGGTGTGCACCTGATCATGTCCATGATACGGTTTAGGGTTACGATGTCTTCCGCTGCACCCGCCGCCTCGGTCGTGCCGGCCCCTGCCGCCGCCGCCACCGTCGCTGCGCCCCCCCTGCGCCGGCCCCTGCCGTCGCTCCCTCGTCGCCGTTCCTGGCCTCCCAGCCCCTGGTCGCGGCCTCGGCCTGGTGGACCACCCAGCCGCCCGCGGGGTCCTAGATCGGATCGGGAGCCACCCACGGCGACCTTCCTCCGCCGCTGTCCTCTGGCGGCCCGTCGCCCTCGACCACTACGGGTGCCCTACCGGCGCCGCCGTCCTTCCAGGGTCAGCCGCCGGCGTACGGCACCGCCTCTGCCCCAACCTATGGCGCTGCCTCTGCTTCGCCGTATGCCGCCCTGCACCCGTACGGTGGTTCGGGTCCGGCTTATGGCCCCCCGTGGTATGGCGTCCTTGCTTCCACTCCGGGTGCTCCGCCACCACCGCCGTCCGTCTGGCCGATGCCTTCCTACGGCGCGCTGCCGCCGCAGCCCTATGTGGCGTCGACGCGTCCTCAACCCTACACGGCGCCGCCCTCGCTGCCCTACGGGGCCGCGACTCCTTCGTCACTAGGGGACCCGTATGCTGGTGCTATCTCTGGCTATGGCACACCCTTGGCGATCGCGCCGCCTCACGAGATGGATCCATCTATGGGTCTCTACGCGCCACCGACACAGGATCGTGCTCCACCGCCATCGCCGTTTTATTTCTCGCACCTGCTGCCAGTGAAGCTCGGGCCGGACAACTACCTGTCATGGCGTGCACAGGTCTTGCCTCTCCTCCGCAGCCGCTACTTGGAGGGCTACGTTGATGGGTCCATCCCGTGCCCACCTCCTCACCATCCGGCATATCACACGTGGGTGGCGCAGGATCAGGCCATTCTCTCTGCCATCCAGTCCTCGCTCACACTGGTCATCTTCGCCGCTACGTCCAGGGAGGCGTGGGCGGCCCTCCACACCAGTTTCGCCTCCCAGTCTCAGGCGCGTGCGCACTCTATACGCACCGAGCTGGGTGAGACCAAACTTGGCGATCTCAGCATCACGGAGTACTTCAACAAGATGACGAGCCTCGCAGACACCCTGGCCTCTGTTGGTTAGCCACTTCTGGACGCGGACTTCACCACCTTTGTCCTTAACGGGCTCGATGATGATTATGATAATCTCATTGAGAACGTCCATGGTCGAGATGATACACTCCCGCGTCGTGAGCTCTATGCGCGCCTCCTTGGGCGTGAGCAGCGCATCAAGGCGCGCCGTGTTTCCCCCAGCTTCGTCTCCGCCAACGCCGCCACACGCGGCAAACCTCAGAAGCCGGCCCCATCAGGTGGCAAACCACCGGTTTCCTCGTTGCAGGCCTCGCGGGGCAACGCGCCGACCATCACGGGAGGGAGTCACCCAGTTGCTTGCTGTTCCAGTTGCGGCGCTCCTCAGGCTTGTCAGCTTTGTGGCATAGATCGTCACCTCACCTCTCGCTACCACAGACGCTACAAGCAAGACTTCCTTGGCCTTGGCAACAATGGAAAAGGGAATGATAAGCAGGCTGCAGCTGCGGTGACAGGGCAGGAGCACGGGCGCACCCAGTCATACTCCCTTGATCCGGCGTGGTATATGGATACAGGAGCGACGAATCACCTTACGATATGTATTACCTGGTGCATATAGCTGCGGAAAAGCTCATTCCATTTCTTCAGTCCTACAAAACACTTTGGAGGAATAACACCCGTTTTATTCTTCTGGTTGCTTTATGTGTGACAATAATAAGAAGATAATTATATTTTGCAATGTGATATCTGTTCCATCTTCAGGCTGATCCAGCATAGCCACTTTTATCAAATCATACATCTGAAACAAGTAAAAGCCCTCCAGGTTAAATAAAGCGCCTATACATCATCTAGTGAGTTAAACACATGCCTGTCACTAATCATAGAGATCAAGCAAGAAAATAACAAGTGCTATCCCATGAACTTCTCCATTTTACATGCACTATAGTTACACTTACGTCTATGTTTATTCAATCACAAAGACTTTTGGGCTTTTTCCACAGTCCAAAAAAGTCCTGAATTTGACACAAATGCCACTCCAAGAGGTTAGTGGGTACTACCAAATGTTGGGCTTTTCAAGAAACATTAAAACCATTAAGCTACGCGTGAAGGGCGGCCAACCAGCTATGCCACGTGGCGCAAGCTGGTTGGCCGTAGTGAGAAATCTTTTGGATTTTTTAGATTAAGGTATTTTTTAAATGTATTTTTTAGATGAAGATGAGGACCTATAATATTTTTAAATGTAGGGTTATGCAAAGTGGCACTCACTGGTAGTCTGTTGTGGCATTTTTTTTTCTTTTGACTTCTTTTTTAGATGAAGCTGAGGATTTTTTGAGATGTTCTTTTGGATGGAGGCAAGGAATCTATGTATTTTTAAATGAAAACATGCGCACAACTTCCTCTCAAGTGGCGCTACAGGGTGGCGCCCCAACCGCTAGTACACATTAAAGTACATGCCTCCGATGAGGAACTCTCAAATAAGTCGGAGGTAAACCCATGTTTATTGAGTGGACATGTGACAAACGGCCAGTTCTCATTTAATATGGTTGCATGCGGTTTCCAAATAATGCAGCAAACTAAAGAAACTAAGGGCATATAAAGTATTTACAAAAATCAATAGCTTGCAATGGTACCCGAGAAACAGGTCAGGTAAGCAGGTTAACATGTTCTCTTCACTATGTACGGAGCTTTTACTGTTTGCATGTAGGTGTGCTCCAGTAATTGCATGCGGAAAGGAACACGGCATTTAAAGTCCTTGGGGTCCACTATCGTCCGTTCCATCCACCTGCCCTAGCCTCGCGTCGGCATTGGCACACCCATTGACAACCCCATTGGTCACAACTTGGTTTCAACAGAGAAGATATAAAGTTAATCGATTTAGCAATTTGGATGCACCAGAGTTCCTTTGACAAAAAGTTCAACTAACATCACAATAATTAGAGTAATACCTATGTATCCCAATTCATCTAACTTGAAAAAAAGAAACGGTTCCATTGACATGATTCAATCTCTACATGGAAGTAATAAAATAAATGCAATACCATCTGTACTTTGAGATGCAGAGAAATGGCATATCGATGCCTTTTCCCGCCTTTGGCAAAGTCAGCTTCAATAACGAACCACATAATAGGTAAAAAAATCTACCCAACAAGGAAGACAAGGAAACTGAGAAAAAGTAGAGTAGCACATAACTTAATTAAATCAATTTAACTTAAGAAGGATTGGGTTGCATCAACCATCATTGAATACGCACGAAAAAAATCAAGCCTGGTTCAATCCAAGGCACGTGCCAAACCTGAATATAGTGGCATTGAGAGATATCAAGAGGGGAAGGAAGATGCACTACTACATCCTATATGATGTGGCGCAACACAGGAGGAATTTACCAAGAAACCTTGCCATGGATCTGAGAGACTAGGAGAGATGAAAAAACAACTAGGAGAAACTCATCTTGGCATCATCAGCATTGGCTGTGCTCGCACAATTGCTTTGCATAGTGGCATAACATGACAGTTTTCCAACCTGTAGACATAAACTCAGATTCAAAGTTTATTGTATTTTGAAAACATAATTGTAGAAAGAAAAACAGATGCACCTTGAGACAAGTTACTTGCAGCAAAACAATATCAATGAGAGAATATAAAGTGCAAGAATGTAATTATATAATTTGCTGAAGACTGAAATACTTCAGACTTGTTACTTCTTACTATTATGTCGCCAAATATTTTTCTTTCTTACTGTCTTATCAATAATTGAAGTATCCCAGGCAAAGTTATCCTAGTTGTTCTAGCGACCCAACCCGGTAAGAGTCGAGTCTCTATGCTTACCATGCTAGTCCCTGTATCAACTTGCTAGCACACACAGTACTCGATGAAATAACACACATCTCTTTATTACATCAATGGTCCAGGAAGAATACATTTATTACAAAATAGGGCACAGTGCCAAATAAAACAAATACTGCGGAAGCAAAGTAGTAAATGAGTCCAACTCCGCGAGCAAAGGTTGAGTGTATAACATCGGCCTATCGCACCTTAATCCTCGTCGGATATATCTGCAATGTGATAAGTTGCAGCCATATAGGTCAGTACATTGAATGTACTGCCAAGTCACATCATAAGTATAATCAACCTATTTGTATATGCAATTTGGCTAGTGGAAATCTCTAAGTTTAGTTCTGCATAAAGCTAGTTTTTCCCTATTGCAAAAGATATTATTCTACTACTACCAAATAGCATAGGATGAGTTGGCAACCCCAACTCAATCCATTCCCAAAGTTTCATTTAAAACCAACTGATTTAATTAAGGATGATGAGATCTCCCGGCATTTCCACTACTAGACTCTCAAGTTGTCCGTAACCGGGGACACAACTAATGGATTAGGTTGACACTCTGCAGAGGTTGCACACTATTCCCCACAACACTCAACCACCTCCATGATCGGAAGATCGAGACATAGTTTTTCGAAAGTATTCCCTCTTAACCCACAGATAGGCCGGTACACCTACTCATTCTACATCTGCTAGCCCATCCCGGAAGAGGTCACACTAACTACTCAACTAAGCCAGAGCCCATATTGGCTTGTGACTGCACATGTAAGCCTCTAGACATGAAAATACGTCTGATCCCTTTGATCATGAGCGGATGGACCACTAGTGGTGCACCACCATGGATTTCCCATGCATGCCCCACTGTACTTCGCCACCATTCAAACCAATTTCTGCCCAGGTAGTTCATTAGTTATCTTAGGTCCTGTTTACTACATTGTCACTCATACTTTATAATGATCACTCCTCAATCCACGTCTACTTTAGCGAAGCAATATAATGTAAAGCGGTGGCGACAATGTTGTAAGGTTCAGACCTACCTCTGTTAGGACCGAGAGTATATCGACTAGAGGGGGGTGAATGGGAGATTCAAATTTTCTTTCGAAAACTTTGAAAAACTTAACCCAATCACAGCAGCGGAATAGAGTGTCGAAGGAAATAGACTGAATCAATCGTCTTCATCAGAAGCATAATCATCGAGGAAAACATTGACAACAGTGCGAGCTTGATAGATCACAGGTTTAACAATGATGAGAGTAATACAATGATACGTTTCCAACGTATCTATAATTTTTGATTGTTCCATGCTATTATATTATCCGTTTTGGATGTTTTATATGCATCAATATGCTATTTTATATTATTTTTGGGACTAACCTATTAACCTAGAGCCCAGTGCCAGTTTCTGTTTTTTCCTTGTTTTTGAGTTTTATAGAAAGGAATATCAACCGGAGTCCAAATGAGCTGAAAATTTACGGTGATTTTTATGGACCAGAAGAAGCCCCCGAAGCACAAGGGTTGGGCCGGAAGAGTCCCGAGGCAACCACAAGGGTGGATGGCGCCCCCCCTAGGGTGCGCCCCCCTGTCTTGACGCTGCCTCGTGGACCCCCTGACGTGAGACCGACGCCAAAAATTCCTATAAATCACGAAACCCCCAGAAAAAACCTAGACCGGGAGTTCCGCTGTCGTAAGCCTCTGTAGCCACGAAAAATCAATCGGGAGCCCGTTTCGGCACCCTGCAGGAGGGGGAAACCATCACCGGTGGACATCCTCTTCATCCCGGCGGTCTCCATGACAAGGAGGGAGTAGTTCACCCTCGGGGCTGGGGGTATGTACCAGTAGCTATGTGTTTGATCTCTCTCTCTCTCTCTCTCTCTCTCTCTCTCTCTCTCGTGTTCTTGTTTTGGCACAATCTTGATGTACTGCGAGCTTTGTTATTATAGTTGAATCATATGGTGTTTCTCCCCCTCTACCTTCTTGTGATGAATTGAGTTTCACCTTTGAGGTTTCATTATTATCGGATTGAATACTATTATGGATTTGAGAAAACTTGATGTATGTCTTGCGTGGGATACCCGTGGTGACAATGGGGTGTTCTATTGATTCACATGATGTATGTTTTGGCACTCAACTCGCGGATTCTCGGGGTGACATTGGGGTAATCTATGCATAGGGGTTGATGCACGTTTTCGTCCTTGCTTCTCTGGTAGGAATCTTGGGGCACTCTTTGAGGTTCTTTGTGTTGGATTGAATATTACGAATCTGAAGTTGTTTGATGCATATCGTATAATTGACCCACGGATACTTGTGGTGACATTGGAGTATGTAGGTGACATTAGGGTTGATTGATGTGTATCATATGGTGTTATTTTACTACGAACTCTAGGGATGTTTGCGACACGTATAGGAATAGCTCAATGGATTGATCGGAAAGAATAACTTTGAGGTGGTTTCGTACCCTACAAGCAATTTCATCTTATGTTCTTCGCGATAGGAACTTTGGAGTGACTTTTGTCGCACGTTGAGGGATTGCCATATGATTTATTTATATGTTATCATTGTTGAGAGAACTTGCACTAGTGAAAGTATGAACCCTAGGCCTTGTTTTCAAGCATTGCAATACTATTTTCGCTCACTTTTGTTACTAGTTACCTTGCTGTTTTTATATTTTCAGATTACAAAAACCTATATCTACCATCCATATTACACTTGTATCACCATATCTTCGCCGAACTAGTGCACCTATAAAATTTACCATTGTATTGGGTGTGTTGGGGACACAAGAGACTCTTTGTTATTTGGTTGCAGGGTTGTTTGAGAGAGACTATCTCCATCCTATGCCTCCCACGGATTGATAAACCTTAGGTCATCCACTTGAGGGAAATTTGCTACTGTCCTACAAAACTCTGCGCTTGGAGGCCCAACACGAGTCTACAAGAAGAAGGTTGCATAGTATACATCATACAACAAGCAAACAGATGTAACAGGACGAGACACAACATAGTTGAGACTGAATAAAATGCTACTGAAAGAATTTACAAGTAAAACAGGGGTACATGATGGTAACGAAATAATACAGGCGATCACAATGAACAAGGATGAACACAGATACACGGGATGATGGTAACAGTACAAAATGATCAAGTAATCTATCGTCACAGAGCACGAATAATAACTACTGAAGGAAATGTAGTAGAATAGATATAACTAGTGGTGCTCGATGGCGACATAGAGATTTGGTAGACTAGTTCACCCTTCTGCCAAAGGGCTACGTCTGGTTGGAGGGGTTGTGACTTAACATGGAAGATAAACTCTCTTCACCCTATTCTCCTTCAACAAAGAGCTGATCAGACTCAGGTTGATTTCACTCGTGGTAGATCCTTGTCGGTGATGTCCAAACCTTTGGTCAACCTTTGTGAACAAAAATCACTCTTGGTTGCTGAAGACCAGTCTCGGTGAAGACAACAACTCTTCAACACTCGAAGCCGAAACCTATCCGTCCAGAGAGTGCGCAGCTCTCAAGAGTAATAGGTACAAGAACTCTCACTCAGAACTACTGTGATGCTAAACCACTGTCTAAGTTTGTGCTCTTGGTTTTTCTCTCGGTGGATCTTAAACTCAAATCACTCGAAGAGGGGTTGCTCAAATCAATCTTCTCAGAAATCTCAAGCGGAGCAGCCAACAGTCAAAGTTGGAGCGGGGTGGCTATTTATAGCCGCAGCCTTCCCAGATGGGAAATGACCAAATTAGGCATCGGGCTCAGCCAATGGGCGAACGACACGATTCTAACGGTCGGATTTGAGCACAACGGTAACATTTCTTGCGGAGCAAGAAATTCTAACTCCTCAGTCCGAGGCAAATCTCTTGCAATGAAGAAGGTCACAATCTCTGGTTGGCAAATATTTTTATCGGAGCACAAAGAGATTTCTCTCGCATCTTTCATAGGTTATGGCTAAGCATCACAGCAGATCTAAGCATCAAGAACCTATACCCCTCCTATGACTCGAAAGAACGAAAGAAGAACAACAAAATGAATACTACATCTTCACTTAGTCTTCAACTTCCATCGCTGCAGTCAATTTCATCGAACAACAGTACCGAAGAAAAATCTTCGCTTAAGCAGTAAACTTTCGAGGGGTCGATTTCTTCACATCAATCTTCTCGACTCTCACTTCAACAAATATAGCTCGTTCTTCTCTGCAACATAGATGTACTTCGGTGAGTTCTTCGAACTCAACACCGGAGACAACATACTCTTCGTGATGCGGAGCATCCCACGATCATCCCCATGGACGCATCTACATCTCCTATAACACCACTTGGACCTATGACTCGAGCACGTGCAAGAGCTCTCGAAACCGAGGTGACATCACTCCTCTCACAACTCCCTTTCGATTCACACGAGACATGGCTACTACCTCATACGGAGACGCTTTGCATACTCAGGTACCAAGGAGTAAGCCATGGAGAAGCTAGGAAGCAAGGAGAACCGGAAGCGGAAGACATGCGTGAAGATGGAGAGGAAAAGCGCCAAGTCCCAAGCTGGCCGGACGATCCGAACGAGGGCCCGGATGATCCGGACAGAGCCCGGACGATCCGGACCCCGGTCCGGATGATCCGGCTAATTCGCCCCGAAGACACCCGAAGCCTCTCCATGAAGCCGGATCATCCGGATATCGCCCAAACATCCGGACCCCCAGCTGGACATTCGGACCTGCACTACCACCGCCTGCGTCACCAGCTCATCCGGGCCTCCTCCCGGATCATCTGGCCCGAGCCCAGATCAACCGGCTCCCAACCCGGATCATCCGAACCCCGCCTGCGTGCGTGAGTTGGGCTGAGCCCATGTACCCCTTCGCCCCCTAGCCTATACATAGGACTCCTCCTCCTCATTTCGAGACTTAGCATTGGTTTAGCTCATTTGAGATAGAGCATTGCCCATCCGCACGGATCTACTCCTCGTGAGGGACCGCACCTCTTCGGAGAAGATCCATCCAGATTCAAGGCCTCCATCTGGAGAAGACAATCAAGACCTCCTCTCGGAGAAGAATGACTACGTTTGTATCGTCCCTTGTAGACTTTGGATCTCGTGTTACTTTGTGCCTTGATGATCTAGCACTTGTGTGATCATATTCGTGTCGGTTGAGTGTTTCTCTTGTTTTCCCTCGTGATTTCCCTTGTGTTCTTCCGCGCGTTCTTCGTGTTCCCTGTAGGGATCCTCTCCAAACGTGAAAGATCGGTCCCTAGGGTTCCACCCTACATCATTTTGGTATCATGAGCCACGTTGATCACGTTTTTGGAGCCCCTCCCCCGTGTTTTCTAGCTTGATTTTGTTGATTTCGTCCTAAATATGAAAATCCCCACCAAAAATAGCCCCCAATTTTTTTTGTGATTTGTTGGTTTTGATGCTGCTTTGTTGATTTTGATCCATGGATTCATTGTGTAACTCGTGGATCTTGCCTTTCCCCAACATCTCACCCTCGAAATCCATCCAAAATCCGCGAAATCTTCGAATTTCTTCCCGTTTTCGAGTTCATCCCGAGCAGCCCCGCACGCAGTTGACCTGACCGGATCATCCAGTCCCTGACCCGGATCATCCAGATTCACCCGGATCATCCGGCTCCCGGCCCGGATCGTCCGGCTTCCTCTGCCGAAACTGCATTTTCTGCAGTTCTTCTCCACCCCCGCCTACGCCTCCGCACTCCACCCACTTAGACCACCACCACCTGCACCCGCCAACCCCACGACATACCCCTCCGTACCACCATTCAACTTTGAGTTCGAGAATTTGAGTTGTGTTTTCCCGTGTCCTATTGTGTTTCGGCTATTTAAGTACGACGCGACATCAACATCACAACCGCTCATCTTCGTCGACTACTCATCATCGCTACGGAGGGTAACGTCGACGACATCTTTGTCTACGCCTTGCCATTGCATTGATACCCACCATAGCCTTACTTTCGCGTTGCTTACCCATCGAGACTAGCCATTGAGTATTGCCGGCAACGTGACTTGTGCACATTAGTGATCATACTCCATAGCATACATACCATATCATCTCTTGTGTCCCAAAGTTGTCATCGCATACACAATTGCTATCTTGGTTCGCGAAGTTTTGCATGAGAAAAGAGCTCAAAAGTGAAAGAGCCAACCAAGTTTTTAAGCAAAAGAGAAAGATAAGCAAAGAGCTTATAAGCAAGAACCATAGCATCATACTACATTAAGATTGTCATATCCGATCATCTTGGATCATATCACCGAAATATCATACATATAGCATACTTGGGATAGAGATCGTTGCATTTTTGCCTAGTAGGTTGTGCACAAGCTTCGTATCGCCTTTTGTGCAATCGTGCTAGGGTCTCTCGAGTATTGTGCAACAAGAGAATTTTCGTGGACTCCACATTTTGGCTCATTTTTGGTTTGCACAATCCCATTATTCTATTTGCGTGTGTGTTTCCGTGTTCCACTACTAGCTTGGTCTACTTGTTGCATCTGCGAATTTGCGAATCTTTTTCAACATCTTTGAGTCAAACTAACAATTGCATCAAATTTTGTGCCACCATCCTAACCAAGCTCCACCATAAGCTTTTACTTGTGTAGGTGTGAGAACCGACAAGAATTGGTACCAATAGTGCTATTTCATTGTCCGCATTTGAGTAAACTTGATTCATCGTCAACATCGGTCAAGGTACATTTGGTACAAGTTCTTCTCCTTCTCCCACTCACAGTTTGCTTGGAATGATGGATAGGCCAAGTACTTCTACCAACCCACTCTTGATCGAGCAAGATGATGACATGTCATCATTCGTCACCAAGAGCCACCTCTTTGGTGCACAAACAGCGTTGCATCAAGAGCAACAAGCTATGACCGACCGCATCGACAACCTCGCCACCGACTTGCGACTCTCCGAGCAACGTACCAAGGACTACTTCGACAACAAGCTCGACGCTCACAAGCAAGAGAATGATGCAAGGATGGAGGAGATCCGCGCCTTGTTAGTGAACCATCCTCCTTCTACTTCTTCATACTCAGGACGAAGCCGCTCAAGTCGACACTCCGACGACACCTTCTCCAGCTCAAGTACACCGGCATCGAACACTCTTCGACGAGCCACGCTTCAAGGCCGTCACGCATCTCGCAATCCGCTTCATGACAAGCATTCACAAGAGCAAGTCGACGAGCAAGAACTTCGTCCTCCACCACATCAAGTTGCGTTTACTCAAGCTCAAGAACGGCAACGACAACGGTGCCAAGAGGAAGAACGAGCGCGTCTACACCAAGAGGAACAAGACGCCAAGGCTCAACGTCTTCAACAACAACAACGCGAAGCTCAAGCTCTTAAGGCGCAACGTGCCCTTCAAGAATCAAGTCGAGCCATCGCCAACCGCAATCGCGAACGGCGCAATCAAGAGGAAGCCCTACGAGAAGAAATCCAAGAGAGGAACTACCAACTGAGAGTGCAATGTCAAGTTCCTCAAGCTCCTCCATAAGCTCGTCAAGCTCCACCTCAACCTCAAGTTCAACAAGAGCAAGTTGATCATGGACTTCCTCCACGCCAAGAGCAACATGAGGATTACTACCCTCACCGTCAAGGGCGTCATCATCACCATCGCCAACAACACAATGAAGAACAACGCTACGACAAGCTAAAATTCACCATGCCCAAGTTCAATGGAAGCAATGATCCCGAAGAGTACCTTTCATGGGCATTGAAGGCCGACAAAATCTTTCGTTTGCACAACTATGAGGAAGAGAAGAAGATCGCTATGGCATCACCTGAGTTCAAAGACTATGTGCTCATATGGTGGGAACAAGTCCTTGAGCGCCGACAAGCAAGAGGTGAACCTCCAATCACCACTTGGGCTCAAATGAAGGAAGTCATGCGAGCACGTTTTGTGCCCACATACTACAACCGCGATCTCTTCAAGAAACTCCAACTTCTCAAACAAGGAACAAAAAGTGTTGAAGAATACTACAAGGAAATGGAGATAGCCATGATTCGAGCCAATGTCACGGAAGATGATGAGCAAACAATGGCACGTTTCTTGAATGGACTCAATCATCCCATCAAGAAGATCCCCGACTTCCAACCCTACTTCAAGATCATTGAGCTCGTGCATCAAGCGACCAAGGCGGAACGTCAAGCGCAAGATGACTTCAAGTACGCCAAGTACTCATTCAAGACCTACGGCTTCTTCAACAACCACGCTTCAACGACTCCTCCAACTTCTACCTCAACCAAGCCATCTACAACCAACGACGACAAGTCAAGTTACAAGAAAACTTCGACAAGTGTAAGTCGTCTCCCTCCTACTACAACCAATTTCAAGCCGCGTGCTTCATCATCTACTCCAACCGATGAGACCGTCAAGACAAGCTCCTTCAAGTGTTTCACTTGCGGCAGCCGAGGCCACAAGTCCTATGAATGCACAAACAAGCGCACCATGATCCTCAATGATGATGGAACCTATGACTCCATGAGCCCTTGAGCAAGTGGCCATGCACCAACGCGTGAACGAGGATGAAGATGATCAAGTCTTTTGTGATGAGGATTCGAGCCCCGCTCTCGTTGTCTCCAAAGTCTTGACTCTTCAACATCAACAGGGGGAAGACCAACGATGCCACATCTTCCACACAAAGGCCGGCATCAATGGAAGGTCCGTCAAGGTCATCATCGATGGAGATAGTTGCCACAACTTGGCAAGTGAAGAACTATGCTCCAAGCTTCAATTGGTCAAGATGAAGCACCCGCACCCATACAAAGTCCAATGGCTAAGTGACTCTAGCACTATCCGAGTTGAGCATACGGTCCAAGTCTCCTTCAAAATTGGTGCATATGAGGACACTTTGGAGTGTGATGTCGTCCCGATGTCCGTTTGCCACCTCCTTATTGGTCGACCATGGCAATTCGACCGTGGTGTCATCCACAACGGGCGTACCAATCACTATAGCTTCAAGATGAAAGGGAAGGAGTATGTGCTACGACCGATGTCTCCTAGTCAAGTGATAGCCGACAAGCAAGCCACCCATCGTGGAGAGAAGAGTGACAAAATGATCGACCAAAAAGTGAGTGAGAGCCACAAGCCAAACTTGAGCGCCTCTTCGCCTAGAGAGAAACCTAGTCCTATTTGCCACAAAAAGTGAGATGAGAGAAGTGTGTGAGAACCCATCGAGTGTTATGCACTTTGTCCTTGTGTGCAAGGATGGGGAACCGAAAACTAACACCTCTCATGAGCTACCTTTAGTGTTTCAATCTCTTTTGCAGGAATTCCAAGATGTTTTCCCCGATGAGCTACCTCCGGGTCTACCTCCTTTACGAGGCATTGAGCATCGAATCGACCTCATCCCAGGAGCACCCCTACCAAACAAAGCTCCATACCGCTTCAATCCCGAAGAAACTAAGGAGATCCAACGGCAAGTACAACAACTAATCGACAACAGTCATGTATGTGAAAGCCTAAGCCCTTGTTCCGTTCCGGTTATACTTGTCCCTAAGCAAGATGGAAGTTATCGCATGTGTTCTGATTGTAGACCCATTAATTCTATCACCGTTCGCCATATGCATCCCATTCCTCGCCTAGATGATATGCTTGATGAACTTAGCAGTGCTACCTTTTTCTCTAAAATTGATCTTAAAAGTGGCTATTATCAAATCCGCATACAAGAAGGTGATGAGTGGAAAACCGCTTTCAAAACAAAATTTGGCTTGTACGAGTGGTTGGTCATGCCTATGGGTTTATCGGAAGCTCCCGGTACTTTCATGCGTCTTATGCATTTTGTGCTTCGACCTTATATTGGAGTCTTTGTTGTGGTTTAATTTGATGACATTCTTGTTTTCAGCAAATCCATGAAAGAGCATCTTAATCATGTTAGGGCTGTTTTGCAAACACTTCGCAAGGAACGTCTTTACGCCAACATGAAAAAGTGCACGTTTGGTGCTGACAAACTTGTTTTCTTGGGTTTCGTTGTCTCTTCAAAGGGTGTCCATCTTGATGAATCTAAAATTAAAGCAATTAAAACTTAGCCCCAACCCACCAATTTGCAACAAATGCGTAGCTTTCTTGGCCTTGCGGGTTTTTATCGTTGCTTCGTGAAAGACTTTAGCACTATTGCCGCTCCTTTGCATGCCTTGAGTAAGAAGAACGCTCCTTTTGTTTGGGGATCTTTGCAATCCACCGCTTTTGATGATCTCAAGTCTTTGCTTACTCATGCTCCGATTCTTGCTTTGCCCAATTTTGACAAAACTTCTGAGGTTCATTATGATGCAAGTGGTACCGGAATTGGCGGAGTTTTGATGCAAGAAAAATGAGCCATTGCATATTTTAGTGAAAAACTCTCCGGTGCTCAACTTAACTATCCCATCTATGACAAAGAATTGTATGCTTTAGTACGTGTGCTACATGTTTGGGAACATTATGTTAGACCTCATGAGTTTGTCATCCATACCGATCATTAAACGCTAAAGTACTTAAAAGGTCAAACTAAGTTAAACAAGCGTCATGCCGATGTAGTTGGCGCACGCATATGCACGCTTGTCACTAAACTTGAGTTGAATATTATTGGCTTTGAGCACATAAAAGACTTGTATGCTAATGATCCATCTTTTGCTCCTCCTTATGATAAATGTTTGACGCATACATCTTGGGAACGATATTACATCAAGGATGGTTATCTTATGAGAGCTGACAAACTATGCATTCCCGAGTCTTCTCTTCGTTTGCTCCTTTTGCAAGAGGCTCATGGAGGCGGACTCATGGGACATTTTGGATGCGACAAGACATTCGCCACGCTCTCCAAGAACTACTTTTGGCCCAAGATGTTCCGCGACGTCTCACGCTTCACCAACCGATGCTCTACATGTCGCAAAGCTAAGTCTAAAGCTCAATTCTATGGTCTTTACATGCCTCTCCCTATTCCTTATCAACCTTGGGAAGACATTAGCACGGATTTTGTACTTGGTTTGCCTAGAACTCAAAATGGAAAGGATTCCGTGTTTGTTGTTGTGGACTGATTTTCTAAGATGGCACATTTCATTCCTTGCAACAAGATAGAGGATGCTTCACATGTTGCAAATCTCTTTTGTAGGGAAATCTTGAGACTCCATGGAGTACCAAAGACAATCATCTCCGACCACGACGTCAAGTTCTTGAGTTACATTTGGAAGACGCTATGCACCAAGCTCGGAATCAAGCTCTTGTTCTCATCCGCATACCATCCTCAAACCGACGGCCAAACGGAGGTGACGAACCATACGCTCTCCACTCTACTTTGCGTGTTGATCAAGAAGAACATCAAGGAGTGGGAGGCGTGTCTACCCATCACCAAGTACGCCTACAACCGTGCAAGACATTCGATAACCGGCAAGTCCCCCTTCGAGGTCGTCTACGGTTTCAACCCGTTGTCCCCATTGGACATTCTACCCCTTCCTCTAAAAAGCGCACCAACATGGATGCGAGTGCACGGGCGAACTACATCAAGAAGATGCATGAGGATACAAGGCACACCATCGAGCGCCAAGTACAACGACTAGCGACCAAGCTCAACGTCAACAAGCAACCCATGATCTTCAACATTGGCAATCTCGTGTGGCTACACCTTCGCAAGGACCGCTTCCCCAACGAACGCAAGTCCAAACTACTACCTCGAGCCGATGGACCCTTCAAGGTGCTAGCACGCTACAATAACAACGCTTACAAGATCGACCTACCAAGCGACAAGTACAATGTGAGCGACATCTTCAATGTCAAAGACCTCTCGCGTTACCATGGTGATGAAGGTTTCGATCCGAGGTCAGATCTTTCCCAAGGGGGGGGGGGGATGATGCGGAGCATCCCACAATCATCCCCATGGACGCATCTACATCTCCTACAGCATCACTTGGACCTATGACTCGAGCACGTGCAAGAGTTCTCGAAACCGAGGTGACATCACTCCTCTCACAACTCCCTTTCGATTCACACAAGACATGGCTACTGCCTCAAACGAAGACGCTTTGCATACTCAGGTACCAAGGAGTTAGCCATGGAGAAGCTAGGAAGCAAGGAGAACCGGAAGCGGAAGACATGCCTGAAGATGGAGAGGAAAAGCGCCAAGTCCCAGGCTGGCCGGACGATCCGGATGAGGGCCCGGATGATCCGGATAGAGCCCGGACGATCCCGACCCCGGTCCGGACGATCCGGCTAATTCGCCCCGAAGACACCCGAAGCCTCTCCATGAAGCCGGATCATCCAGATGCCGTCCCAGATCATCCGGACATCGCCCGGACATCCGGACCCCCAGCCAGACATCCAGATCTGCACTGCCACCGCCTGTGTCACCAGCTCATCTGGGCCTCCTCCCGGATCATCCGGCCCGAGCCCGGATCATCCGGCTCCCCACTCGGATCATCCGGATCCCGCCTGCGTGCGCGAGTTGGGCTAAGCCCATGTACCCCTTCGCCCCCTAGCCTATAAATAGGACTCCTCCTCCTCAGTTCGAGACTTAGCATTGGTTTAGCTAATTTGAGATAGAGCATTGCTCATCCGCACGGATCTACTCCTCGTGAGGGACCGCACCTCTTCGGAGAAGATCCATCCGGATTCAAGGCCTCCATTCGGAGAAGACAATCAAGACCTCCTCTCGGAGAAGAACGACTACCTTTGTATCGTCCCTTGTTGACTTTGGATCTCGTGTTACTTTGTGCCTCGATGATCTAGCACTTGTGTGATCATATTCGTGTCGGTTGAGTGTTTGTCTTGTTTTCCCTCGTGATTTCCCTCGTGTTCTTCCGCGCGTTCTTCGTGTTCCCTGTAGGGATCCTCTCCAAATGTGAAAGATTGGCCCCTAGGGTTCCGCCCTACATCACTTCGGTTGTGTATGGACTTTTTCTCTTTGTATGCACTAGCAAACAAATCAGTCCATACATGTTTCTGTCAACAATCTCCAAAACACAAGGTAGGCAGATATTGCACCAACAATCTCCCCCTTTTTGAATGATTGTTGAGAAAACAGATCACATTGAATGATAGATAAAGAATGAAATGTAATGCGAAGTATAATGAGAGATGAGAGATAATCACGAAGATAATATATTCTCCCCCTTAAGATATGCTTCGGTTCGGGAAAAATGATATTTCTCTTGGTATGAGTGTCATTGACAGCAGATCTTATACTTGAGTTCTTTCAATGCACTCGACGGTGTTTGAGGTAGTTCCTGTCACAAAAACTTCTACAAGGGTTAGATGTAAAACAAGCGTTGGGAGATTTGTGACAAGGATATTGTCGGTGTCAAAACCGGCGGATCTCGGGTAGGGGGTCCCGAACTGTGCGTCTAGGCGGATGGTAACAGGAGACAAGGGACACGATGTTTTACCCAGGTTCGGGCCCTCTCGATGGAGGTAAAACCCTACTCCTGCTTGATTAATATTGATGATATGGGTAGTACAAGAGTGGATCTACCACGAGATCAAGGAGGCTAAACCCTAGAAGCTAGCCTATGGTATGATTGTTGTAATGGTTGTTCGTCCTACGGACTAAAACCCTCCGGTTTATATAGACACTGGAGAGGGCTAGGGTTACACAGAGTCGGTTACAATGGTAGGAGATCTACATATCCGTATTGCCAAGCTTGCCTTCCACGCCAAAGAAAGTCCCATCCGGACACGGGACGAAGTCTTCAATCTTGTATCTTCATAGTCTTGGAGTCCGGCCGATGATGATAGTCCGGCTATCCGGACACCCCCTAGTCCAGGACTCCCTCAGTAGCCCCTGAACCAGGCTTCAATGACGACGAGTCCGGCGCGCATATTGTCTTCGGCATTGCAAGGCGGGTTCCCCTTCCGAATAATTCATAGAAGATTGTGAACACCAGGATAGTGTCCGGCTCTGCAAAATAAATTCCACATACCACCGTAGAGAGAATAATATGTACACAAGTTCGATCTGCTGACGTATTTTGTGGCGTGACGTCACACCACTACCAAGCCTTTACTTGAATCGTTTTTATTATACCACCTCAGCGCGTTTAGCGAAGCGGTTTCCTTGGCACGTCTTGTCAAAGCAGAGATCGTGTTCCCCTTATTCCGGGATTCCCATCAATACGGACGTGGGTAACCCAACTGTACCCGTTGCCACGCCTCCTCTATCGAAGGTGAGTCCCAAATGGTCACGGGGACAACTCTTGGTATTCTCCCTCTTTATAATGAGACCAAGGCTCGTTTCTTTTCTTCAATCCTCAATCGAATCTGCCCCTCACCCTGAGTTCCAACACCCAGAGCCCCAGATTCGAGCACCTTGGACCTTCAACAATGTCCGGCTCCGACCTACAGGGCCGGTGGATGCCCTCCTCCATCACGGAAGAGGACGTGCTAAAGCTGAGAGAAGCCAGGTACCTGACCTACGAGATTTCGTATAGGTTGCCCGCAAAAGGGCAAGTCATTCCTACTCCCGAGCCCGGCGAGAGCGTCGTGTTTGTGTCCCACCTCCGTCGGGGTTTAGGCTTCCCGATGGATCCTTTTGTGAGAGGGCTCATGTTTTACTATGGGTTGGAATTCCACGACTTGCCTCCGGAGTCCATCCTCCACATCTCATCATTCATTGTCGTCTGCGAAGCCTCCCTCCGCACTACCCCTCACTTCGGTTTGTAGCTCAAAACCTTCAACATGGAGCCGAAGATGATCGAGGGGCGTCAAGCAGAGTGCGGAGGGGCGGTTGTAAGCAAGAGGGCCGATGCTCCATGGCCCGAGGGCTCCTTCCAGGAGGAGCTCGGCTTGTGGCAACAGGAGTGGTTTTACATTACCGCTCCCAGGGGCAGCAGGCAGAAGCCGCCGCCCATCTTTCGCTCGGGCCCTCCACGACGGCTGATGTCATGGGTCAACCAAGGGCTCAACTAGGGGCCGTCAAAGGACGTACCCTTATTGCAGGGACGGATTCGAGACCTCCAAGAGAGGGAGATCAATCTGGTCGTGGTGATGCAGATTATGCTGATTAGGCGTCTTCTGCCCTGCAAACGTCGCCCTCTCTGGCTGTGGGAATTCAATCCGGAGGGACCACGAATTCTCCAACACTTCATGGGTACAACACCCGTGGAGATGTACAAATTGTTCTTCGGATCACAAGAGGTGTGTCCGGAATTGACCGAGGACGCCGACCTAAGCTGCAATCGCCCGGATACACAAGTAAGTAGCTCTGTGTCCGGACATACCGTTCGTTTGCATATCTTGGATTTGCCTTTTAACCAATTGTCCTCTGAACAGGGGTGGATAGCACAAGCAAAACTGATACGGTGTCCGGCCCCCTCCCGGAGACCATGCCGGATCCCGTGTTGGTCAAGATGCTGGAGGTTGCGCCTTCGGAGGAAGGTGAAGGGGAAAACAGAGAAACTACCGCCTCTACCAAGGAGGCTTTTGAGAAAGGGGGGATCGAGAATCCCTCCTTCCAAGGGGAGAAGAGGACCGCTTCCGAAAACCCGGAGGCCAAGGCCTCAAAGCGGGGGAAGAGATCTTCACCGGAGGGTCCTGCGCCTGGGGAAGCCCCGACCGCACCATCTCCCCCACTGAATCAACCCTCCAGCGAGCCGTAAGTAGAAAAAGGGGAGTTTTGTAATAAGGGACATCCCTATTTTTGCTTCTGAGGATAACCGAAGTTTTTTGTAGTTCGGATCTCCATCCTTCTCAGCTGAGCTCGTCTTCGGGGGACCTTCGTCCGGAGATGATGGAGAGCGAGATGCCTCCATCTGCCGCGCCATCGGGCGGGGCGGACGACCCTGAGGTGTCATCATGGAGGGTATCCCCGAGTCCAGCGGGGCCGGAGAGTTCGGCGCCAACTGGTGTACGGCCGGGGGGGGGGGGCTGAAGGATCTGCTTGAGAGGGCGTCTATCTCAGAAGAACACCGTACATTGATGAGTATGGTGATTGAAAGAATTTCATCCGCCGAGGGCGGGTTGCATGATGCCGTGAGAAGTTTGCTGGCGGGGTTTGAGGTACATAAAAATGACACACCTTTTGACAGTTTTGCACATAAAGTGCGCCCTGTATAGATAGTAGCCCCTGAGACTCGGTATGTTGTCGGAAGCGACAGCGTGCCGAGGATCATAATCTCAGGTATTAATTCCCGCCTTTCCTATGCAGGTGGCGGATAGTCCGGTGGCTAGCCGGACTGATGGAGTGGCCGAACTAAAGCGGCAGCTCGACGTTGCGGATGCGGACATCGCGCTGGTCAACAAACGACTTGACGAGTCACAAGGTAGGTTGTTTCTCCGTGGTCACCTAGTAAGGGAGCTGATGCCCACTCCTTACAACATGTACGATTAATGCAGATGGTGCCACTGCTGTGGAGTACCTTCGGGTAGAGCTTGCTCGAGCCAAGGAGTAAGCCAGAAGGAGTGACGTGGCTGCCTCGAAGGCGGCCGAAGAGCTAGAAGCCGAAAGGGCTGCTCACTGCCGAAGCAGGGAGAAGATGGCCGGAATGGCCGTGAAGCTGAGGGATGCTACCGACCGCTATGAGGTTCTTGAAAAGAACGCCGAGCGGAGCAAGAAGGCCTGAAGAAGGCCACCGCTGAAGCCAAGGATGCCCGTTCTGCAATGAGGGCTATAAAGGAGGAGCTGCGTCAGGCCGGAGACATTGCGGCTGGCAAGCCCTTTCTGCTGCGCAGGAAGTTCACAGATCCGAAGTATGCTCAGCTTGGCCAGCTGTGGGGTCCGGAGGATCCTTATATGGATTTAGCGGCGAGTGCAGCAGATGCTATTGTGCACTTCCGAAGTCAAAAGGATCACGAGACGGAAGAGCTTTTTTGGTCTCAATTCCACAGTCCGGAGCGTTCACTTCCGTTGACCGATCGGTTGGCTGAGTGGGCTGAGCTGAATAGATTGTCCGGACTTGCCATGACGGATGTAGTGGCTCATATCGGGCCGGATAGGCCCAAGCGGAAGAGTTATTTTTGCTTATTGCAGCAATTCCTTGGGGCGGTGCCGCATATCAAGGCGATGAAGCGGTCGGCCTGCATAGAGGGTGCACGGATGGCCCTCGCCCATGTGAAGACATACTGGACGGAGATGGATGCCACCGATGTTGCAACCCGGGGTTCGAACGAGAGCCGGTTACCCGCCGAGCACTATTTTGGGGAAGTTCTGCGGGGTGCTCGTGCAATAGAGTCGCGGTGCCCAAAAAATGTCATGTTCGAATGATCTTTATGATTTGTAAAACGATATTCATAATATAAGTGCTTTTTATACTTGTGCGTTCAAGTATTGAAATATCTCCTGTGCGGCCGTTAATGTATACTTGTGTATAACCTGAAAGATGGCAGTCTTCGGCTTCAGCCCCCACGCACATGGTGCGGGGGTGTTTGCAAAATAGCGCGTTTTCACACTTAATCCAACGTCTTGGTCCTGTGAAGGAGGTGGTAGCGTAGCAAACGAGGCAACTGGACTATAATGCTTTATCACTTTCACTTAGCCATAGGAGTTCGAAGGTGGGGCTACGATATAGCCCCTAGGGGCACCGCGCTTTCCGAATTCGGGGCGCGTATGTGCCTGACCAGGAAATGGTCCTTCGTCAAAGCGGAGGAATTCTAGACATTCCGGTGGTCGATCGAGTGGTTGACCAGTCTCTCGCTGTATCATGACAGTCAGTTTTCGGCTTTCTCTACTGAGGTGCTCGCCCGGCCGAACCGGGGCACAATCGCAGTAGTTCTCCTGGTGCCGCGTTAGCCGGTGATATGGAACGTAAGGCAGCAAAACACAGGAGCCGGGCAAACCCAACATTTGACCAAAGACATGATTCGGAGCTGATGCATATAAGGCCTAACTCGAGACGCTGAACACTCCCTAAGCTATTCGGTCTTTATGATGACGGGCAAAACAATGCTCTAAGCCCCTAGTGTCCAGGTACGGGCGAAAATTTCTGACGCGGCCGATGCCAAAACGCCAGCCTCCTCATCGGTTATGGTGGAAAACCGGGGGATGTGAATCAACAAGAGACAGTAAGAAAGGTTTACGCAGGGTCTTAATCTGAAAAGATTCCTCGCGACGGGTCCCTGCTGCACGTCTGCGCCTGTGTCTCCGTTGTGCTGTATCCTGGACGGGTGTAGCATGCTGTTCATCTGTAAAAGAGAGGAACTTGGTTTGAAAAGAAATCGTGCAAAAAATGTAATGAAAACAAAGTATGAATGACTGAATAAAGTTGAGCTTTTATTGGCTCTTTATTGTTCATACGCACAGCCCCTTGTGAAGGGGTATGCGGCTAGGGAGCCCCTAGTTTATTTATGCCGGACTCGCCTAGCCATGTCCAGGGTCTTGAACGACCTTTTAATGAGATGATGCCGCGTGGACCGGGCATTTTAAGTGTAAGAGACGCGTAGTGTGGTATTGCGTTAAAGCGGGCGAAAGCTTCACGTCCCAATAGTGCTTGATGGCTACTTTTGAACGGGGCGACATGGAAGATTAGCTTTTCGCGACGGAAGTTGTCGGGTGATCCGAACACAACTTTTAGTAGTAAGGAGCCCGTGCACTTGGCGTAAGGGCCTGGCGTCGCTCCTTTGAAGGAAGTGCGGCTATGGCGAATTTTAGTAAGGTCCATCCCCAACTTGCGGATTGTGTCCGGATATAGCAGGTTTAAATCGCTGCCGCCATCCATTAGGACTTGTGTAAATTGTAGTCCGTCGATTATAGGATCCAATATCAGAGCAGTCCATCCTGCGTTTCGAATACTTCTGGAATAATCCAGGTGGTCAAAAGTAATTGGTTTTGACATCCAATCTCGGGATTCCGCTGGGGTGGACCGTGCGACGCGTACTTTAACGGGTGCCGCACTATTGTTCCGTGTTGTCACATGGAGTGAGTTTACTGTTTTGACTTCTTGCGGGAAAGTCTTTTGTCTTCCGGTGCTCTGCTGGTGGGGTTCGTCATCGTCCTCGCTTGGCGTGTCGTGCCCCTTGTGTTCGGCGTTGAGTCGGCCGGACTTCTTGAAGACCCAACAATTTCGGTGGGTGTGGTTTGCAGGCTTTCCGGGGGTACTGTGGATTTGACATATCCGATCCAAAATTTTGTTGAGGTTGGATAGCTCGTCACTATTGTCCTTAAGAGGCAGTGTTTTGTTGTTCGGCCGTGAGCTTTTGAATCCGGCGTTGACCGCCGTGTTCTTTGGGCCATTTTCTTTATTTCGGCGCTGATCCTTTCTGCGCCGTGATTTTCCATTTCGATCTCTGATCTCGGATGTACTCGGGTCGCTGGTGCTGCATCTTGCTAGCCAGCTATCTTCCCCCGCGCAAAAGCGGGTCATGAGGCTTGTTAGCGCGGCCATTGTTCTTGGCTTTTCCTGGCCGAGGTGTCTGGCGAGCCATTCGTCTCGGACGTTATGTTTAAAAGCTGCCAAGGCTTCGGCGTCCGGACAGTCGACTATTTGGTTCTTTTTGTTGAGGAACCTGTTCCAGAATTTGCGCGCTGACTCTCCGGGCTGTTGGGTTATGTGACTTAAATCGTCTGCATCCGGAGGGCGGACATAAGTCCCCTGAAAATTTGCTCTAAACGCGTCCTCGAGCTCTTCCCAACTTCCAATGGTATTTTCTGGGAGGCTTTTGAGCCAATGCCGAGCTGGCCCTTTAAGCTTGAGGGGTAGATATTTTATGCCGTGGAGATCGTCTCCTCTAGCCATATTTATATGTAGGATGTAATCCTCAATCCAGACTCCGGGTTCTGTTGTTCCGTCGTATGCTTCTATGTTTACGAGCTTGAATCCCGTTGGAAATTCATGATCCAGCACCTCATCGGTGAAACATAGTGGGTGTGCGGCGCCCCTGTATTTAGGTGTGCCGTTATCTTCGAACACTCGGCGTGTTGTGTTGCTTCCTGGGGCCCTCTTCTTTGGCCCATAAATGGACCTGACCGGGCCATCTGTTTTGCGAGGATCTTTATGTGTGTCATGTGCCGGCTTGTGTGCGGCGCCGCTTGCTGCTCCTGGCCTGTCATCTGGTCGTCCATCCGGCCAGGCGGCCTCTTTGTTTTTTGATTGTGGGGGCTCTACGGCCTCCTCGTCGAATTCGGGCAGCAGCTTGTGCTTCGGGTAGCTATTTGCTTGATGGCTATTGCCATATTTGTCCGCGGTCTTGAGTACTTTGCTCCACCTCATTATGAGTATGTCTTCCGCTGTTTTGAGCTTCCGTTTCTGCTTCTTCAAACTTCTTGCAGTGGCGACAAGCCTTTTGTGAAGGTTCTTATGCTCCGGTGGTGTGTCCGGCATGAGATTGTCTGGACTGTTGTTTTCGCCGAGGATGGGTTGATTGTCCAATTCATCCTGTTCGGATGGTTGCTTGGTTGCATGTTCGCCGTCCACTGGTTTGCCCTGCTCTACGGCTGGGTCATTATGGGTGCTGTTGTTATCGAGGCGGGACTTGGGGCGGCGCTTGCGTCGCCGTTTTGGTTGTTTTTCGGGGGAATTATCCTTCGCCGCATCCCGTTGTTCCTCGTTATCGCTCCCTTTTGGGGTGTCCACCATATATATATCATGAGTTGAGGTGGCTTTCCAGTGCCCGATAGGCACTGGTTCTTGGTCGTCTCCGGCATCGTCGTCCATACCGTCGATGTCTTCGGAGTCGTAGTCTAGCATTGTCTTTTAAATCGTCGACAGTGGCTACAAACTGGGTGGTGGGTGGGCTTTGAATTTCTTCGTCGTCCGCATCCCAACCGTCCTGTCCGCAGTCCGGCCAGGGCTCTCCTGATAACGAGAGATACTTTAGCGATTTCAGGATGTCGCCAAAGGGTGAGTGCTGAAAGATGTCCGCGGCGGTGAACTCCATGATCGGCGCCCAATCGGATTTGATTGGTAGGGGCGCAGGTGGTTCGGAGTCCGGCGAGGAGTCCGGCACCTCGGAGTCACGGGCTTTACAAGGGACAAGGTCAGTATTCGGCTTCATCACCGTAGAAGTTGCAGCCCCCGAGGCGGTGTCTAGCCACCCGCCCTCGATCTACGCGGTCGGCTCCGAACTAAGGGTCGGAGCGGACTCATGTGCGGCCTCCAGGGCACTGTCTGGCAGCAGAGCTAAATCATGCCCATCGCGACAGTGCGGCGCGCTCGGCTGTGGCTCGAATCCGTCGAAGATCAAGTCTCCGCGGATGTCAGCCATGAAGTTTAGGCTTCCAAATCTGACCTGATGGCCAGGGGCGTAGCTTTCGATCTGCTCCAGATGGCCAAGCGAATTGGCCCGCAGTGCAAAGCCGCCGAACACGAAGATCTATCCGGGGGGAAAAGTCTCATCCTGGACTGTGTTGTTGTTGATGATTGAAGGAGCCATCGAGCCTATCGGTGACGACACAGAGGAACTCTCAATGAAAGCACTAATGTCGGTGTCAAAACCGGCGGATCTCGGGTAGGGGGTCCCGAACTGTGCGTCTAGGCGGATGGTAACAGGAGACAAGGGACACGATGTTTTTACCCAGGTTCGGGCCCTCTCGATGGAGGTAAAACCCTACTCCTGCTTGATTAATATTGATGATATGGGTAGTACAAGAGTGGATCTACCACGAGATCAAGGAGGCTAAACCCTAGAAGCTAGCCTATGGTATGATTGTTGTAATGGTTGTTCGTCCTACGGACTAAAACCCTCCAGTTTATATAGACACCGGAGAGGGCTAGGGTTACACAGAGTCAGTTACAATGGTAGGAGATCTACATATCCGTATTGCCAAGCTTGCCTTCCACGCCAAGGAAAGTCCCATCCGGACACGGGACGAAGTCTTGAATCTTGTATCTTCATAGTCTTGGAGTCCGGCTGATGATGATAGTCCGGCTATCCGAACACCCCCTAGTCTAGGACTCCCTCAGATATGTCATGAAGATTTTCTCAGAACTCAATTTGAATCCACACAAGATGTAGTTTCCTGCATGTTAGGCATTCGATATGATCATAGCAGGATAGAAGTGTGTGTGCTTCGGATGTGGTTTTCCTGCAATTAAGATGATGCAAATGATATCTGTGAGGAAAAACACTTTGTGAGTCATATAGATAGCCTTCAATAAGGTATCTATGCAAATGCTGATTTTATCTTCCCGCAAGGTTAGATAATGAGAGATGGCAACCAAAGCATATCCAACCACAACAGTTATGGTTCATCTAGTATTTGAGGTACTACTTAAAAAATGGTATCATCATTTGATGACCCTCTGTTCTTCTTCAAGAAGCACCTGTAAGATAGGTAATTCTCGAAGAACTTGAAGATAATCATTCACAGAGCAAACATATTCAAGGGTATCTGCAGACAAATAGAGCGAAGAAAATGATGTTGCAAGCGGGGGTTATTAACGTTACATGACGATCGAGTGTTTCAGCACCACATGCGGTGCAATAAGTTCATAAAGCAAATTGTTTGAGGGAAAACCAAAAAGTGAATGAAACACAAACACCCTACAAACCCCGAAAAACTATCACTCGATGTAATTCTCCCCCTTTTGTCATTAAGTGTCAAAAAGGAAAGAGAGGAAATTCAAGGAATTACTCTGTGGGAGAATCTTTTGAGTCCAAATTAAAACCCCTTGAAGAATCAGTCAAAAGAACGCGGAATGGTCGAGGTAGAAGTAGGAGTTGCAGCTTTGGCCTTGGAAGATTTGGAGCGATGAATATCTAGCTTGTATACTCGAGTACCGGCTGTATCCGCAACTTCATCATCATGATTGACAAACAGCAGATCCGTTGAGTCAGAACATTGTGGGAGCACTGGAGTTTGTCTTCGGATGCGCGGAACAGCGAGCAAGTCCAAGTAGTCATATTCCTTGAAGAGTCCCTTCTTAGCCAAATCCTTGCGAGAGCAATGCTCTCTCAACAAGGTCCATGATCACTTCCTTGCATACTTCTCATGCAGAAGAATTTGACGAGTGTGATTATGAATCAAAGTTCAGCGCAGTCATCAATTCCACCTTTTCCTTCCTATCCATCTTGATGTGTCTTTCCAGGGTCTATTGCGTGCAAATGCAAATCTCATAAAGTGATGGATTTTCCTCACGAGGAATTTCAATCTTGGCTTCTTTAACCTTCAGAGAATTTTCAGGCGCAGAGGCAGTTGCAGCAGAGTAACCAGGTTCCTTCCCTTTGCTATTTTCCTTCACAATGCGCAGAGTGTCACGAACAGGTGGAATGAATACCTTCGATGCATAGGTCCAGAAGAATTTCTCATTTGTAAGCTGCTCGATGGTGAACATGATCCATGGAGCATAGGGCTTCAATGGATGAGGGCTATCTGCAACACATGCGAGGTTCTGAATGAAAAGGTAAGGAATGTCAAACTTAATTCCTTGAGATATTGCCACAAGAGCATTTCCTACGATGCCTTTGATGGAGTTGGGCCTGTTTGTTGCGTGATGGTATTGCACAGAATGTGAAATAGCACTTTATTATCGTAAGCCAACTTCTTTGGGTCAACCTCAATGCATTCATCGCGTACCAAGGTGGGATCCATCAGGATGTGGAGTTGTGCTTCAGACATTTCCCAGAAATGCAACATGTGGTCTCTATCCTTCTCAAACTCACATTGTGGGATATTTATCAGGGCCAGAAAATGATCTGCTGAACATTTGATTCTCTGCCTGCCAGTCATCCATTCAAGCATCCATGTTGAAGTATTTCCCATTTCTCCTATGATGTACAACATGGCATAGAACTGAAGTATAACTTGCTTGTTCCAGCCATGATTGAAACGCACGAATCCCTTTAGAAGAGCATGTTCAATATGATCAAGTGTTGGGAAACGTAGCATGCAATTTCAAAAAAAAAAATCTATGCTCACGCAAGATCTATATAGGAGATGCATAGCAACGAGAGGGGGAGAGTGTGTCCACATACCCTCGTAGACCGAAAGCGGAAGCATTTGACAACGCGGTTGACGTAGTCGAACTTCTTCTCGTTCTGACCGATCAAGCACCGAATGTACAACACCTTCGAGTTCTGCACACATTCAGCTCGATGACGTCCCTCGAACTCTTGATCCAGCAAAGTGTCGAGGGAGAGTTCCGTCAGCATGACAGAATGGTGACGGTGATGGTGAAGTGATGTAGGGTGGTGCCCTATGTGGATGATCTTTCACGTTTGGAGTGGATCCTACGGGGAACACGACGAACGAGCGGAAGAACACGAGGAAAAACATGGGGAGGAACGAGAGAAACTCAACCGACAAGTAATTGATCACACAAGGGCTAGATCACCGAACACATAAGGTAGCACAAGATTCAAAATCAACAAAGGAAAGATACAAAGGTAGCCATTCTTCTTCGTGAGGAGGTCTTGATTGTCTTCCCTTGAAGGGGTCTTGAATCCGCTTGGGGGATCTTCTCCGAAGAGGTCGTGAGCTCCGAGGAGAAGTAACCAAGTGGATGAGCAAGGCTCTCACACAAAATATGAGCTAAACCAATGCTAACCCTAATACGAAGCAAGGAGACGAGTATATATAGTGCTAAGCCACGAAGGGGTAAGTGGGAGAGGATACATGGGGCAAAAACCCCTTGCACTGCGTGCAGGCAGGCCGGTAGTACCGGTCATGTGGCCGGTAGTTCCGCTGGGAGCTCATGCGGGGCGGTAGTTCCGCTAGAAGTTCAGGCGCTGGATCTGGAGGTGTACGCCGAAGGGACAGCGGTTGTACCGGTCGTAGGGGCGGTTGTTCCGGTCTTTGGGCAGAAACCGGTAAAACCGGTGCAACACCGGCCTTGCTCCGCTCAATCACAGAAGGTGGGCCGGTTGTTGGGCGGTAGCTGGCCGGTTGTTCCGCCCGGGCGGTGGTTGGGCGGTTGTTCCGGTCCTTCTGGGCTGGGCAGATCGTCTACATGCTCTTGATGTTCATCTTGCATCGTCACTTCTCCTTGGTTACTTTCTTGGTACCTAAGCACACAAAGCATCTCCGTTTGAGGTAGTAGCCATGTCTCAAGTGGGTCAAAGGGAAGTTCAACAAGGGGAGAGTTAACCTCGGATTGAATCGCACGCGCTCGAGCTCTTGTCATGGGTCCACTTGGAGCTTGAGTAGTCGAAGTAGTGTCCATGGGGATGACCGTAGGATGCTCCGCATCATCTCCCCTCCCTTGGGAAAGATCCGACCTCGGATCGAAATCCTCATCACCATGGTACGGGGAGAGATCATTGACGTTGAAGATGTCACTCACGTTGTACTTGTCTCGTGGGATGTCGATCTTATAGGCGTTGTTGTTGTAGCGTGCTAACACCTTGAAGGGTCCATTGGCTCGTGGTAGGAGTTTGGACTTGCGTTCGTTGGGGAAGCGGTCCTTGCGAAGGTGTAGCCACACGAGATCTCCAATGTTGAATGTCATAGGTTGTTTGTTGATGTTGCGCTTGGACGCTAGTCGTTGTACTTGGCGCTTGATTGTGTGCCTTGTATCTTTGTGCATCTTCTTGATGTAGTTCACCCGTGCACTCGCATCCATGTTGGTGCGCTCTTGTAGAGGAAGGGGTAGAATGTCCAATGGGGACAACGGGTTGAAGCCGTAGATGACCTCGAAGGGGGACTTGCCAGTAGTCGAATGTCTTGCACGGTTGTAGGCGTACTCGGCGATGGTAGACAAGCCTCCCACTCCTTGATGTTCTTCTTGATCAACATGCGAAGTAGAGTGGAGAGCGTCCGGTTCGTCACCTCCTTTTGGCCGTCGGTTTGAGGATGGTATGCGGATGAGAACAAGAGCTTGATTCCGATCTTAGCGCATAGCATCTTCCAAAAGTAACTCAAGAACTTGACATCACGGTCGGAGACGATTGTCCTTGGTACTCCATGGAGGCGCAAGATTTCCCTACAAAAGAGATTTGCAACGTGTGAAGCATCGTCTATCTTGTTGCAAGGAATGAAATGTGCCATCTTAGAAAATCGGTCCACAACAACAAACATGGAATCCTTTTCATTTTGAGTTCTAGGCAAACCAAGTACAAAATCCATGCTAATGTCTTCCCAAGGTTAATAAGGAATAGGAAGAGGCATGTAAAGACCATGTGATTGAGCTTTAGACTTAGCTTTGCGGCACGTAGAGCATCGGGTGGTGAAGCGTGAGACGGCATGGAACATCTTGGGCCAAAAGTAGTTCTTGGAGAGCGTGGCGAATGTCTTGTCGCGTCCAAAGTGTCCCATGAGTCTGCCTCCATGAGCCTCTTGCAAAAGGAGCAAATGAAGAGAAGACTCGGGAATGCACAGTTTGTTAGCTTTCATAAGATAACCATCCTTGATGTAATATTGTTCCCAAGATGTATGTGTCAAGCATTTAGCATAAGGAGTAGCAAAAGATGGATCATTAGAATACAAGTCTTTTATGTGCTCAAAGCCAATAACATTCAACTCAAGTTTAGTGACAAGCATGCACATCCCTGAAAGTGCATCCGCAACTACATTTTCCTTACCCTTAATGTACTTGATCACATAGGGGAAAGATTCAATAAATTCACTCCATTTGGCATGACCCTTGTTCAACTTAGTTTGGCCTTTTAAGTACTTTAGTGTTTCATGATCGGTATGGATGAAAAATTCATGAGGTCTAAGATAATGTTCCCAAACATGTAGCACACGCACTAAAGCATACAATTCTTTGTCATAGATGGGATAGTTAAGTTGAGCACCGGAGAGTTTTTCACTAAAATATGCAATGGCTCGTTTTTCTTGCATCAAAACTCCGCCAATTCCGGTACCACTTGCATCACAATGAACCTCAAAAGTTTTGTCAAAATTGGGCAAAGCAAGAATCGGAGCATGAGTAAGCAAAGACTTGAGCTCATCAAAAGCGATGGATTGCAAAGATCCCCAAACAAAAGGAGTATTCTTCTTACTCAAGGCATGCAAAGGAGCGGCAATAGTGCTAAAGTCTTTCACAAAGCGACGATAAAAGCCCGCAAGACCAAGAAAACTACGCACTTGTTGAAAATTGGTGGGTTGGGGCCAAGTTTTAATTGCTTCAATTTTAGATTCATCAACACGGACACCCTTGGAAGAGACAACAAAACCCAAGAAAACCACTTTGTCGACACCAAATGTGCACTTTTTCATGTTGGCATAAAGACGTTCCTTGCGAAGGGTTTGCAAAACAGCCCTAACATGATTAAGATGCTCTTTCATGGTTTTGCTAAACACAAGAATATCATCGAAGTAAACCACAACAAAGACTCCAATATAAGGGCAAAGCACATAATGCATGAGACGCACGAAAGTACCGGGAGCTTCCGATAAACCCATAGGCATGACTAACCACTCATATAGGCCAAATTTGGTTTTGAAAGCAGTTTTCCATTCATCACCCTCTTGTATGCGGATTTGATAATAGCCACTTTTAAGATCAATTTTTGAGAAAAAGTTGGCTCCGCTAAGTTCATCAAGCATATCATCTAAGCGAGGAATGGGAGGCCTATAGCGAACGGTAATAGCATTTATAGGTTTACAATCGGAATACAAACGGAAACTTCCATCGGGCTTAGGCACAAGTATAACGGGAACGGCACAAGAGCTTAAGCTTTCACGTACGTGACTGTTATCGATGAGTTGTTGTACTTGCCGTTGAATCTCCTTAGTTTCTTCAGGGTTGACACGGTATGGAGCTTTGTCTGGAAGTGGCGCTCCGGGGATGAGGTCGATTCGATGCTCAATGCCTCGAAGAGGAGGTAGTCCCGGAGGTAGCTCATCGGGGAAAACATCTTGGAATTCCTGCAAAAGTGATTGAAACACTAAAGGTAGCTTGTGAGAGGTGTTGGTTTTTGGTTCTCCATCCTTGAACACAAGGACAAAGTGCATAACACTCGATGGGTTCTCACACACTTCTCTCATCTCACTTTTTGTGGCAAATAATATGAGGGTTTTCTCTCTAGGCGAAGAGACGCTCAAGTTTGGCTTGTGGCTCTCACTCACTTTTGGGTGGATCACTTTCTCACTCTTTTCTCCATGATGGGTGGCTTGCTTGTCGGCTATCACTTGACTAGGAGACATAGGTCGTAGCACATATTCCTTCCCTTTCATCTTGAAGCTATAGTGATTGGTACACCCATTGTGGATGACACCACGGTCGAATTGCCATCGACCAAGAAGGAGGTGGCAAACGGTCATTGGGACCAAATCACACTCCAAAGTGTCCTCATATGCACCAATTTTGAAGGAGACTTGGACCATATGCTCAACTCGTATAGTGCCGGAGTCACTTAGCCATTAAACCTTGTAGGGGTGCGGGTGCTTCCTCTTGACCAATTGAAGCTTGGAGCATAGTTCTTCACTTGCCAAGTTGTGGCAACTACTTCCATCGATGATGACCTTGACGGACCTTCCGTTGATGCCGGCCTTGGTGTGGAAGATATGGCATCGTTGGTCTTCTTCTTGTTGATGTTGAAGAGTCAAGACCTTGGAGACAACAAGAGCGGGGCTCGTATCTTCATCACAAAAGACTTGATCATCTTCATCCTCGTTCACACGCCGGTGCATGGCCACTTGCTCAAGAGCTTCCATCTCCTCATCACTCATGGAGTCGTAGGTCCCATCGTCGTTGAGGATCATGGTGCGCTTGTTTGTGCATTCATAGGACTTGTGGCCTCGGCCTTCGCAAGTGAAACACTTGAAGGAGCTTGTCTTGATGGTCTCATCGGTCGGAGTAGATGATGAAGCATGCGGCTTGAAGTTGCTCGTAGTAGGAGGAAGACGACTTGAACTTGCTGAAGTTTTCTTGTAACTTGACTTGTCGTCATTGCTTGGAGAAGGTTTGGTTGATGTAGATGTTGGAGGAGTTGTTGAAGCTTGGTTGTTGGAGAAGCCATATGTCTTGGATGAGTACTTGGCGTACTTGAAGTCATCTTGCACTTGACGTTCCGCCTTGGTCGCTTGATGCACTAGCTCAATGAGGTTAGAGTAGGGTTGGAAGTCGGCGATCTTCTTGATGGGATGATTGAGTCCATTCAAGAATCGTGCCATTGTTTGCTCATCATCTTCCTTGTCATTGGCTCGAATCATGGCTATTTCCATTTCCTTGTAGTATTCTTCAACACTCTTTGTTCCTTGCTTGAGGAGTTGTAGCTTCTTGAAGAGATCGTGGTTGTAGTAGGTGGGCACAAAACGTGCTTGCATGACATCCTTCATTTGAGCCCAAGTGGTGATTGGAGGTTCATCTCTTGCTTGTCGGCGCTCAAGGATTTGTTCCCACCATATGAGCACATAGTCTTGGAACTCAAGTGATGCCATAGCGATCTTCTTCTCTTCCTCATAGTTGTGCAAACGAAAGATTTTGTCGACCTTCAATGCCCATGAAAGGTACTCTTCGGGTGATTGCTTCCATTGAACTTGGGCATGGTGAATTTTAGCTTTCCATAGCATTGCTCTTCATTGTCTTGTTGGCGATGGTGATGATGACGCCCTTGACATGGAGGGTAATCATCCTCATGTTGCTCTTGGCGTGGGGGAAGTCCATGATCAACTTGCTCTTGTTGAACTTGAGGTTGAGGTGGAGCTTGACGAGCTTGTGGCGGAGCTTGAGGAACTTGACGTTGCACACGTGGTTGGTAGTTCCTCTCTTGAATGTCTTCTCGAAGGGCTTCCTCTTGATTGCGCCGTTTGCGATTGCGGTTGGCGATGGCTCGACTTGATTCTTGAAGGGCACGTTGCGCCTCAAGAGCTTGAGCTTCACGTTGTTGTTGTTGAAGACGTTAAGCCTCGGCGTCTTGTTCCTCTTGGTGTAGACGCGCTTGTTCTTCCTCTTGGCGACGAAGACGTTGTCGTTCTTGACCTTGAGCAAAAGCGACTTGGTTTGAGTGAGGACGAGGGACTTGCTCATCGACTTGCTCTTGTGAATGCTTGACGTGTAGCGGGTTGCGAGATGCATGACGGTCTTGCCGCGCGGCTCTTCGAAGAGTGTTCGATGACGGTGTACTTGAGCTGGAGAAGGAGTCGTCGGAGTGTCGACTTGAGTGGCTTCGTCTTGAGTATGAAGAAGTTGAAGGAGGACGGTTCACCAACAAGGCGCGGATCTTGTCCATTCTTGCATCATTCTCTTGCTTGTGCGCGTCGAGCTTGTTGTCGAAGTAGTCCTTGGTACGTTGCTCGGAGAGTCGCAAGTCGGTGGCGAGGTTGTCGATGCGTTCGTTCATAGCTTGTTGCTCTTGATGCAACGCTCGTTGTGCACCAAAGAGGTGGCTCTTGGTGACGTATGATGACATGTCGTCGTCTTGCTCGATGAAGAGTGGGTTGATAGAAGTACTCGGCCTATCCATCATTCCAAGCAAAATGTGAGTGGTAGAAGGAGAAGAACTTATACCAATGTACCTTTGCCGATGTTGACGATGAATCAAGTTCACTCAAATGCGGACAATGAAATAGCACTATTGGTACCAATCCTTGTCGGTTCTCACACCTACACAAGTAAAAGCTTATGGTGGAGCTTGGTTAGGATGGTGGCACAAAATTGATTGCAATCGTTAGTTTGACTCAAAGATGTTGAAAAAGATTCGCAAATTCGCAAATGCAACAAGTAGACCAAGCAATTAGTGGTACACGGAAACACACACGCAAATAGATAAGTGGGATTGTGCAGACCAAAAATGAGCCAAAATGTGGAGTCCACGAAAATGCTCTTGTTGCACAATACTAGAGAGACGCTAGCACGATTGCACAATAGGCGGATACGGAGCTTGTGCACAACCTACTAGGCAAAATTGCAACGATCTCTATCCCAAGTATGCTATATGTATGGTATTTCGGTGCTATGATCCAAGATGATCTTTTATGACAATCTTAATGTAGTATGATGCTATGGTTCTTGCTTATAAGCTATTTGCTTATCTTTTTTGTTTGCTTGAAAGCTTGGGTGGCTCTTTCACTTTTGAGCTCTTTTCTCATGCAAAACTTCACGAACCAAGATAGCAATTGTGTATGCGGTTACAACTTTGTGAAACACAAGTTGATGCCAAGATATGCACCACTTTGGTATGGTATGTATGCTATGGAGTATGATCACTAATGTGCACAAGTCACATTGCCGGCAATACTCAATGGCTAGTCTCGATGGGTAAGCAACGCAAAAGGTGGGCTATGATGGTTATCAATGCAATTGCGAGAGATGACAAAGATGTCATCGAGGTTACCGTTCTTGGCGATGATGAGTCCTTGGCGAAGATGAGTGGTGGTGATGTTGATGTTGAACCGTACCTATATAGTCGAAAGACAATAGGACACGGGAACCACAACTCAAATTCTCAAAGACCAAAAGCAACAATGGTGGTAGCGGAAAGCGGAGGTGGTATAGCGGATGATGTGGTGAAAGACCTAGGTAGAGATGCCAATGTTCGAAAAATTAGATGGTGTCCAATGATGTTGTAGCCTATCTAGGTGGATGGGGGATGTCAATAGCTTCTCAACGAGCTAAAGAACGCGAAAATCGGACTCCGGATATGGAAGTTATGATTAAAATGGTGAAACTCAGAATGCTGAAACTGGCATGGGCGGTAGTACCACTTGTGGTACCCAGCGGTAGTACCGCTTGGAGGGGCGGTAGTACCGCTCGTGTCGGGATTCTTCGCAGATCGAATCGGGGCGCGATTTTGGGGCGGAAATGGATGATTTTGGGGGCAAAATTTGACGAATTCCGTGGATGGAAGGTGGGGAAACTTGGGGAGATGCTAGATCCACTCAAAACCAAGAAAATCCATGGATCAAATTAAACAAAACATCATCAAACCAACAAATCACAAAAAGTTTTGGGGGCTATTTTTGGTGGGGATTTTCGGATTTAGGACGAAATCAACAAAATCAAGCTAGAAAAAGAGGGGTAGGGGCTCCAAAAACGTGATCAACGTGGCTCATGATACCATAGATGATGTAGGGCGGTGCCCTATGTGGACGATCTTTCACGTTTGGAGTGGATCCTACGGGGAACATGATGAACAAGCGGAAGAACACGAGGAAAAACACAGGGAGGAACGAGAGAAACTGAAGCGACAAGTATTTGATCACACAAGAGCTAAATCACCGAACACATAAGGTAGCACAAGATTCAAAATCAACAAAGGAAAGATACAAGGGTAGCCGTTCTACTCCGTGAGGAGGTCTTGATTGTCTTCCCTTGAAGGGGTCTTGAATCCGCTTGGGGGATCTTCTCCGAAGAGGTCGTGAGCTCCGAGGAGAAGTAACCAAGTGGATGAGCAAGGCTCTCACACAAAATATGAGCTAAACCAATGCTAACCCTAATATGAAGCTAGGAGACGAGTATATATAGTGCTAAGCCACGAAGGGGTAAGTGGGAGAGGATACATGGGGCGAAAACCCCTTGCACTGCGTGCAGGCAGGCCGGTAGTACCGGTCATGTGGCCGGTAGTTCCGCTGGGAGCTCATGCGGGGCGGTTGTTCCGCTAGAAGCCCAGGCGCTAGATCTGGAGGTGTATGCCGAAGGGACAGCGGTTGTACCGGTCGTAGGGGCGGTTGTTCCGGTATTTGGGCAGAAACCGGTAAAACCGGTGCAACACCGGCCTTGCTCCGCTCGATCACAGAAGGTGGGCCGGTTGTTGGGCGGTAGCTGGCCGGTTGTTCCGCCCAGGCGGTGGTTGGGCGGTTGTTCCGGTCCTTCTGGGCTGGGCAGAATGTCTACATGCTCTTGATGTTCATCTTGCATAGTAACTTCCCCTTGGTTACTTTCTTGGTACCTAAGCACACAAAGCATCTCCGTTTGAGGTAGTAGCCATGTCTCAAGTGGGTCAAAGGGAAGTTCAACAAGGAGAGAGTTAACCTCGGATTGAATAGCACGTGCTCGAGCTCTCGTCATGGGTCCACTTGGAGCTTTATTAGTCGAAGTAGTATCCATGGGGATGACCGTAGGATGCTCCGCATCATGAAGTGATCCGCGCAGGGCTTCGCCTAAGTACTACGTGAATATGCAGGAGGCGTAAACTGTTGATGGGGGCGCCGCACACGGCTAGGAATCAATGGTGTGTGTTCTGGCGGTGGACCCCCACATATATATAGGTGGGAGAGGGAGAGGGGCAGCAAGGGGCGCCCCAAGTAGGAGTAATCCTACTTGGGCGCCTCCTCCAAGTCGGCCTCCCCCCTTCCATAAGTGTCAGAGGGGGAACGAAGGAGACAGGGGGAGAGAAGGAAAGGGGGAGGCCGAACCCTCTCCTTTCCTTTCTCCCTTCCGCTCCTTCCTTATCCTCCTATTCGGCCTATATGGGGGTGCACCAGCCCACTAGGGGCTGTTCTGTCCCTCCCTTGGCCCAATAAGGCCCATATCTTTGCCGAGGGGTGCCCGGAACCCCTTCCGGTGACCCGATACGTACCCGGTACCCCCGGAACACTTTCAGTGTCCGAATACTATCTTCCTATATATGAATCTTTACCTCTCGACCATTTCAAAACTCCTCGTCATGTCCGTTATCTCATCCGGGACTCCGAACAACATTCGGTCACCAAATCACATAACTCATATAATACAAAATCATCATCGTACGTTGTGCAGACCCTATAGGTTTGAGAACTATGTAGACATGATCTAGACACTTCTCCGGTCAATAACCAACATCGGAACCTGGATGCTCATATTGGTTCCCACATATTCTATGGAGATCTTTATCGGTCGTACCGTAATGACAACATACTTTATTCCCTTTGTCGTCGGTATGTTACTTGCCCGAGATTCGATCGTCGGTATCTTCATACCTAGTTCAATCTCGTTACCGGCAAGTCTCTTTACTCGTTCCGTAATACATCATCCCGCAACTAACTTATTAGTCACATTGCTTGCAAGACTTCTTATGATGTGCATTACCGAGAGGGCCCAAAGATACCTCTCCGATACTCAGAGTGACAAATCCTAATCTCGATCTATGCCAACCCAACAAACACCTTCAGAGATACCTGTAGAGCATCTTTATAATCACCCAGTTACGTTGTGACGTTTCATAACACATAAGGCATTTCTCCGGTACCCGGGAGTTGTATAATCTCATAGTCGAAGGAATATGTATTTGACATGAAGAAAGCAATAGCAATAAAACTGAACGATCAATATGCTATGCTAATAGATGGGTCTTGTCCATCACATCATTCTCCTAATGATGCGATCCCGTTCATCAAATGACAACACATGTCTATGGTTAGGAAACTTAATCATCTCTGATTAACGAGCTAGTCTAGTAAGCTTACTAGGGACACGGTGTCTTGTCCATGTATCTGTCGGATTTCGGGTTCCGGTAGACCCTTGAGGTTCGAACACAGGGGTGCGCGCGGAGATCTAACCTTCTGCCTGCCTGCTCCTCGCCGAATCGCTAGGATCTAAACTACCAAACAGAACAACACAAGAGACACAAGATTTATATTGGTTCAGGCCACTATTGCGGTGTAATACCCTACTCCAGTGTGTGGTGTGGTGGATTGCCTTTTGGGCTGATGATGAACAATACAAGGAAGAACAGCATCGCGAGGGTCTGCTCTTGGCTGGTGCGACGAACTGCTAGGAGGAGATCAATCGCTCTATCTACTGGTTTCTTGGTGAGGATCCCGACTGCTAGGTCAGGTCCCGCCTCTCTCTACCCTGGGGGTGGCTAGTCCTATTTATAGGCAAAGGCCCTGGGCCTCTTCCCAAATATTGAGCGGGAAGGGCGCCAACAGTTGGCCGTTTTGAAGGGGAACAGCGGGTACACTTATCCTGACTAAAATTGGTCCTCGCCTGTCAAAGGCTTTGGTGGTGACGCCTGCTTGGGCTCCACAATGTCTTCTTCCCTGCCGTTGGGCTGGTCTTGGTCTTGTTGCACCGAAATGGATGCCTTTGCTTGATGCTCTCGCCTGCGCTTGCTCCCTTTGCACCAAAGAGGAAAGGAGGACACCGCGCGGGCTGGCGCCCGACTGGCACCCTTGGTCGTCATGGCTTGCTTCATGGGCACCTCGCGAGGTACCCCGCCTTGAACTCTCCGCCTCCTCGTGAGCCAGCCTGACGAGGCCGTGCCTGAGGAAGCTCCTTGTCGTCCGCCCCGTGAGGCTTGGCCCCTCGCCAGGGTCTTGAGTTTGTGTTGATGAAGATGGGCTGCGCTGGGCCTCCTTTTGAGCCACGCCGCAGGCCGCAGGCAGGCAAGTCTGGGGACCCCCGTTCCCAGAACGCCGACAGTAGCCCCCGGGCCCACGGCACGCCCGGACTTGGCCGAGCAGGTAAGAGAAAGGGCAAGTGCGAAGCGTCGCGGGCCCTAAAGCCTGCGGCCTTGGGCGCCGCATGGCGGTTGATTGGACGTGGGCGCCTCCGCTTCCCCACGACGCCTTGGTAACCGCCCGGATTTGACAAGTTCCTGCATGCAAAGCAGGTCATGATTACCTGCGATCGTGGAGGTCGACGGTTGGCCTTCGCTGGCTATAAGTACGGAACGGTTCGTGCCCTTCCAGTCTATCCCCTCTTGCTTCTCCTTCTTCTTCATGGCTCCACCAAGGAAGTTCTCGGCCGCAGAGAAAGGAAAGGCTCGCCAGGCTGAGTCTACCTCTCCCCCGCCCAAGCGCGGTCGAGGTCGCCCCCGCAAACATCCTGTGGCTTCCACGGCGGCCCCCCGCGGTCGCGGAGGTGTCTCTCTATGCAGCGATGAGCGGCTGGCCATGGTCAGGGGGCATGTTCCGGCCGTGCGACCCCCGAGGCCGCGCTTCCATACTGCGGAGGTGCTGCCGGAGTTCATTGTGTGGGCGGTGGAGCCAACCGGCGCCCGGCTTCAGCTCCCTCGCTTCCTCCTAGGTGAGCTCCCAGCTGGCGCCTTGGGTGGCCTCTGGCTCCAGGAAGATAGCTTCTGCAGCCGGGCCTCGTGGGCTTCGCTGGAGGTCTCCGCAGCCGGGAGCCTGGCCCTGACCCGCGGCTGGCAGACGTTTGCTCGCGCGCGTGGCCTGCGCCGCCGGTGCTCTCCACACTTCAAGTTCGACGGCGACGCCACCCTCTATGTGAGGGTGTTTGGGGAAGATGGTCGCCGTGCAGGGTGCTGCCCCGAAGACGACGACCGCGGCCGGGGACTCAGCCCCGGCGAGGACGGAGGGGACAGCGCGCACACGGTTAGCGGCGCCCGTGACTCCTCAAGCTTCACCAGCTCTTCTTCGGGTAGCGACCCTTCTAGCAGCGGCCGCGGTCAGCCTCCACGCCGTCGCGCCCGCTTGGAGGGCGACAGCGGGTCTGCCCGCCGTCGCGCTCCGGTGAAGCGCGAGAGGGAGTCCTCCTGAGCTTCGGAGGCGGCTCGAGTCTTCCATGGGGGGCGGTGCAGGACGAGCTTCGCCTGCTTTGTTCTTTCCTTTCTTTTCTCCTGTGCAAAAAGACAGCAATGTGTGGCCCCGTGGGGGCGTGTTTGGGTTAACGTCGTCAATCATTGTACTGTTTCTATTAATCCGGTATTGTTCCTTTCTGTTGCATGCCCATTCGCAAGTAATCTCCAGTCTCAGCCGCGGAGGCGACCGACACAGGCCCTGTATTCGTGTCGTGGTGCCCGTGAGGCATGGTCTGGAGGGGCGCTCCTGTAGTGGACCTGGGCCATGAAAACTTGAGCGATAGGGGCAGGAACACTCGCGAGGGCTCCCGGGGCTTCCACCTCGCGAGCCCCCGCGCAAGAGAAATCGAGGCAGGAGAGCGAAAAAGTCGAAGAACCACAAGTCAAAAGGCGGTGATAGTTTCGATAAAACTCCAAATGAGAATGAACTAGCCAACTGCAGAAAGCAAATAATAAAGCCGCGTCCGGCACCTAGTCTAGTCTTCGACGTCTTCTTACCAGCGCGGAGCTAAGTGCTGCCACTGGGCCTGGGAGGGAGCCCCAGGGCTTGAGGCTGGCACCCCTGAGACTCCGGGGTGTGTACAGCCCCAACTCATTATTACGTGAGAGTGTCACGGGCGGCGAGCTTCACAGGCGTTGGCCTTCTTCACAGGCTCCGGGCCTTTCTTCGGTGAGGCAAGCTTCACGGGCATTGGCCCTCTTCACAGGCTCCGGGCCTTTTCCAAAACGCGACAACTTCACAGGCGTACGCCTTCTTCACAGGCTCTGGGCCTTTTCCAAAAAGATGAGCTTCACATGCATTCGCCTTCTTCACAGGCTCTGGGCCTTTTCCAAAAAGATGGGCTTCACAGGCATTCGCCTTCTTCACAGGCTCTGGGCCTTTTTCCAAAAAGATGAGATTCACAGGCATTCGCCTTCTTCACAGGCTCTAGGCCTTTCTAGGGGTAAAACCTCCGGAGGTGCTGGATGTTCCACGCGTTCTGTACAGGTACTCCCTCCTGAGTCTCCAAGTGCACGGAGCCGGGCCTGGAAACATGAACAACCTTGAACGGGCCCTCCCACATAGGAGAGAGCTTATGCAGTCCCTCCCTGGAGAGGACCCGCCAGAGCACGAGGTCCCCTACCTCGAGAGTTCTGGGGCGGATGTTGCAGCAGTGGTATCGCCGGAGTGCCTGTTGGTACCTTGCCGCTCGCAGCGCAGCTTCTCGACGACGCTCCTCCCCCAGCACGAGGTCCATCCCCCGCATGGCATCCTGCAGCGTCTCATCAAATGCCAGGACCCACGTGGAACGACGCCTGACCTCGTGAGGGAGGACCGCTTCGGCTCCATAGACCAAGAAGAAGGGGGTCTCCCCAGTCGGCTTGGTCGCGGTGGTGCGGATGGACCACAACACGGACCGAAGCTCGTCATACCAACCTCTGCCGCAGGCCTCCAGTTTCTTCTTGAACGTCCTAGTCTTGAGGCCCCTCAGGACTTCTGCATTGGCCCGCTCGGCCTGGCCGTTGCTTCGGGGGTGCGCCACCGAAGCGTAGCATATCTGCGTTCCAAGGTTAGCACAGTACGTTTTGAAAAGGTTACTGGTGAACTGTGAACCGTTGTCAGTGATGATGCGGTTCGGCACCCCGAACCGGCTCACGATGCCCTTGATGAACTTGACCGCAGAACCAGCAGGGATGGTGCGGACGGCCTCCACTTCGGCCCACTTGGTGAACTTGTCCACGGCGATGTAGAGGTAGCGATAGCCCCCTGGCGCCCGAGGAAAAGGGCCGAGGATATCCAGCCCCCAGACTGCAAATGGCCACGTGAGGGGTATGGTTTGCAGACCTCCTGCCGGCTGATGGATCTGCTTGGCATGGAATTGGCAAGCCTCGCAAGCCTTCACAAGTTCGACAACGTCATTGAGCGCAGTAGGCCAATAGAAACCGCTGCGGAACGCCTTGCCGACGAGGGTCCGTGACGACGAATGATGCCCACAGTCTCCACCGTGTATATCTGCCAACAGTTCTTTCCCTTGCTCCCGGGTGATGCAACGCATGGACACATCATTCGGCTGTTTCCGATAGAGCTCTCCATCCCTGATGCAGTACGCTGTGGCTTGCCGCGCCACACGCTCTGCTTCCTCCTCCTTCTCCACCAGGGTCCCTTGCGTTAAGTAGCTCCGGAGCTCTGTGATCCAGCACCCCTCCTAAGGCTCCATCGTCAGGAGCAGGCGTTCTCCTGAGGCCAGGCCACAGGCTGGGGCTCCCGAGGCAGGTGGCTGAGGAAGCTCCACCCGAGGCTGTGCTGTGTTCGATAATGATGGCAGGGCCGAGGGCTTGAAGAGCCGTTCCTCGAAGACGCCCGGCTCCTGGGGCAACCGCCTGGAGGCTCGTTTGGCGATGTCGTCGGCCTCTTGATTAGTACCGCGGGGCACATGCTGCAGCTCCAGCCCCCAGAACTGCTTCTCCATCCTGCGGACCTCCGCAAGGTAGGCCTCCATGTGCTCATCTCTTGGCTCATATACCTTGTTGGAGAAATTGACGAGGGGCTGCGAATCGCCCTTGATAGTAAGGCGTTTCACCCCCAGGGCAGCGGCGGCCTTCAAGCCTGCTATCAGTCCCTCGTACTCCGCTATATTGCTGGAGACCTTTTCACCCTGCTGGAAGGAGAGCTGCACGGCGTAGTACAACTTGTCCTGAGTGGGAGATATGAGCACCGCCCCAGCCCCAGCGCCATGCCTGGAGAACGCCCCGTCGAAGTACATGACCCAGCCTTCTGGCGCCTTGCTTCCTGGGGAAAGTGATCGGTCCTCGTCGGCCTTGAGGTCTGGTGCCTCCATCCATTCAGCCACGAAATCTGCTAGCGCGACACCCTTGATGACCCTGGTCGTGCTGAATTCGAGCTGAAACGCTTGCAATTCAATGTTCCACTCAGCGACCCTTCCAGCCGAGTTAGGGCTCCTTAGCACCCTTTCCAAGGGGTATGCCGAGACAACCTTGATCGGGTGACCTTGGAAGTAGTGCCGCAACTTACGCAAGGCCACCAGCAGCGCGAGGAGGAGCTTATGTGGCATGGGGTACTGTGCCCTTGCATCCCACAACACCGTGCTGACGAAGTACACCGGGTGCTCGATGAGGCTTGGAGCGTCGGCGCTGGTGGTGTCCTCCGGAGGCCGTGGCGCCTGCTGAGGCGATGGGGCCTCCGGAAGCTGGTTGCCTGGGGGAAGAGCTTCCTCCATTCCCGGCGCGCTTCCCTATGGCGGCTGATCCTCCTTAGCCGTGGTAGCGATCTCTGCGAGTCCTTTTTGGCCCTGCTTTGCCTTGACACGGGCAGCAGCCGTGGCTTTGGTCCGATGCTCCTCCCTAACTACCACCAGAGCCGCGCTGGCAGAGTAAGGAGTGGCGGCGAGGTAGAGCACCAAGGGCTCTTGAGGGCGTGGGGCCACCATCACCGGAGGGCTGGTTAAGTATCTCTTGAGACCTTGGAACGCTTTGTCGGCTTCTTCAGTCCATTCAAAGGGCCCCTTCTTCTTCATCAGCTGAAAGAAAGGCAGCGCTCGCTCCCCTAACCTGGAGATGAAGCGCCCTAGCGCAGTCACGCGCCCCATGAGCTTCTGCATTTCTCTGAGGGTCTTTGGTGGGCTCATGTCCTTGACTGCCTTGACCTTTTCTGGGTTGGCCTCGATGCCTCGGTGGGACACGAGGAAGCCCAAGAGCTTGCCCGAGGGGACTCCAAACACACACTTCTCCGGGTTGAGCCGCAGGCTCACTGCATTGAGGCTCGCGAAGGTTTCTTCTAGGTCTTGTATCAGGGTCTTGGCCTCGCGAGACTTCACTACAATGTCGTCAACGTAAGCCTCCACATTCTTCCCGAGCTGCGGGCCCAAGGTGATGTGCATGAGCCGCTGAAAGGTTGCCCCCACGTTATGCAGTCCGAACGGCATGCATGTATAGCAGTACACCCCACACGGGGTCAAGAAGGCTGTCTTCTCCACGTCTTCCACCACCATCTTGATCTAGTGATACCCGGAGAAGGCATCCAAGAAGCATAACATGTCACACTCAGCGGTGGAATCGATGATCTGATCGATGAGGGGGAGCGGGAATGGATCTTGCGGGCATGCTTTGTTGAGGTTGGTGAAGTCGACACACATGCGCTCCTTCCCTCCCTTCTTTCGCACAACCACGGGGTTGTCCAACCAATCTGGATATCGGACCTTGCGAATAACCCCCGCGGCTTCTAGCTTGCGGGTCTCTTGGACGATGAAGGCCTGCTTTTCAGTGGATTGTCTCCTCGCCTTCTGCTTCACGGGGCGCACGTTGGGACACACGTTGAGGTGGTGCTCGATTACGCCCCACGGGATCCCTGCCAACTGACCGGGCTCCCAGGAAAACATTTTCTAGTTTGCACGCAGGAACTTGACCAGGGCTTCCTCGTGCTCGGGCCCGAGGTTGGCGCCTATGGTGAAAGTGGCGTTAGTGGACCCGTCCTCGTCGTCAGGTACCTGCTTGGTCTCTGCCTTGTCTTGGGTGAACAACTGCTTCTTGTTGGTCGGCGCAGCCCCCTTGAGCTTGGGGGTTTCTGCGTCGGCGGGCCGTGCCGCCGCCGCCGTCTTGAGGGCAAGCTTGAGCACTCGTAGCGCACTTTCGGTGTCCTCGGGCACGGTGAGGACGCCGTTGCTCCCGGGAATCTTCATGAGGTTGTACGCCGGGTGAGTCGCAGCCATGAATTTGGCCAATGCTGGATAGCCGAGGATGGCGTTGTAGGGGAGGCCGATGGGGGCGATGTTGAAATCGACCAGCTCTGTGCGGAAATTGTCATAGGTGCCGAAAGTTACCGGGAGTCGGATTTGCCCCAAGGAGCTGGACGACCCGCCTCCGATGCGCGAGAAAGGCCGGCTGGGTTGCAGCCGCACCCGGGGTATGCAGAGGAGGTTGAAGGCCTCAACTGAGAGCACGCTGAGGCCCGCGCCGCCGTCGACGAGAGTCCTGGTGACAGCCACCTGGCAGATGGTGTGGGCGTGCAGAGCATGGGGAGCGCACCCGAGCAGGCCGAGTTGGAGGGGTGGTCCTCAGAGCTGAAGGTCAGCCTGGACGATGGCTCTGACCGGCCCGGGGGAGCACGCTGCCGCGTGGAGGCGGCGCTGACCCGGCGGACGAATGGCTTGACGTGGTGGCTGGAGGGCGGCACCTGCGAGCCGCCCAGGAGGGCCGTGGCGGGGTGGGTGAGGAAGAGGCGGCGCGGCTCTTCCCGAGAGGCCACGGGGGGATGCTGAGACGATGTTTGCCGCCCGTTCCCCGCCGGGCCGGTGGCGGTGTTGACGGCAGGTGACAGGGAACGACGGGGGCGCCCGCCGATGAGAGCCGTCCGGGAGGCACGGGAAACAAGGGCGGCTCGGCGCTCGGCGCGAGCCCGACGAGCGTCAGACATGGATGCGATGGTCGGAGAAGAACAGGACGACGGAAGGCAAATTCCGGCGCCCCCCTACCTGGCGCGCCAAATGTCGGATTTCGGGTTCCGGCAGACCCTTGATGTTCGAACACAGGGGTGCGCGCGGAGATCTAACCTTCTGCCTGCCTGCTCCTCGCCGAATCGCTAGGATCTAAACTACCAAACAGAACAACACAAGAGACACAAGATTTATACTAGTTCAGGCCACCATTGTGGTGTAATATCCTACTCCAGTGTGTGGTGTGGTGGATTGCCTTTACAAGGAAGAACAGCCTCGCGAGGGTCTGCTCTTGGTTGGTGCGACGAACTGCTAGGAGGAGATCAATCGCTCTATCTACTGGTTTCTTGGTGAGGATCCCAATTGCTAGGTCAGGTCCCGCCTCTCTCTACCTTGGGGGTGGCTAGTCCTATTTATAGGCAAAGGCCCTGGGCCTCTTCCCAAATATTGAGCAGGAAGGGCGCCAACAGTTGGCCATTATGAAGGGGAACAACGGGTACACTTATCCTGACTAAAGTTGGTCCTCGCCTGTCAAAGGCTCTGGTGGTGACGCCTGCTTGGGCTCCACAATGACTTCTTCCCTGCCGTTGGGCTGGTCTTGGTCTTGTTGCACCGAAATGGATGCCTTTGCTTGATGCTCTCGCCTGCGCTTGCTCCCTTTGCACCAAAGAGGAAAGGAGGACACCGCGCGGGCTGGCGCCCGACTGGCACCCTTGGTCGTCATGGCTTGCGTCATGGGCACCTCGCGAGGTACCCCGCCTTGAACTCTCCGCCTCCTTGTGAGCTAGCCTGACGAGGCCGTGCCTGAGGAAGCTCCTTGTCATCCGCCCCGCGAGGCTTGGCCCCTCGCGAGGGTCTTGAGTTTGTGTTGATGAAGATGGGCTGCGCTGGGCCTCATTTTGAGCCACGCCGCAGGCCGCAGGCAGGCAAGTCTGGGGACCCCCGTTCCCAGAACGCCGACAGTATCCACACATGTATCAAGTTTCCGGTTACAATTCTAGCATGAATAATAAACATTTATCATGAGGAAATATAAAATAACAACTTTATTATTGCCTCTAGGGCATGTTTCCTTTAGTCTCCCACTTGCACTAGAGTCAATAATCTAGTTCACATTACCATGTGATTTAACACCAACAGTTCACATCACCATGTGATTAACACCCATAGTTCACATCGCCATGTGACGAACACCCAAAGTGTTTACTAGAGTCAGTAATCCAGTTCACATCGCCATGTGATTAACACCCAAAGAGTACTAAGGTGTGATCATGTTTTGCTTGTGAGAGAGGTTTAGTCAACGGGCCTGCCACATTCAGATCCGTATGTATTTTGCAAATTTCTATGTCTACAATGCTGTACATGGAGCTACTCTACCTAATTGCTCCCACTTTCAATATGTATCTAGATTGAGACTCAGAGTCATCCGGATCAGTGTCATAGCTTGCATCGACGTAACTGTTGGGAAACACGGTAATTTCAAAAAATTCCTACGGTCATGCAAGATCTATCTAGGTGATGCATAGCAATGAGAGGGGAGAGTGTGTCCATGTAGCCTCGTAGGCCGAAAGCGGAAGCGTTTCAATAACGCGGTTGATGTAGTTGAACTTCTTTGCGATCCAACGGATCAAGTACCAAACGTGCGACACCTCCGCGTTCAGCACACGTTCAGCTCGATGACGTCCCTGAAATTCTTGATCTAGTTGAGGCCGAGGGAGAGTTTCGTCAGCACAACAGCGTGGCGATGGTGATGATGAAGTTACCGGCGCAGGGCTTCGCCTAAGCACTACAACGATATGACCGAGGTGTGTAACTGTGGAGGGGGCACCACACACGGCTAAGATAAGACTTGGTGTGCCTTTGGGGTGCCCCCTTCCCACGTATATAAAGGAGGGAGGGCGAGAGGACGGCCCCCTAGGGGCGCACCAAGTGTAGGGAGTCCTACTAGGACTCCCAAGTCCTAGTAGGATTCCCTTTCCTTTTCGGAGTAGGAAAGAAGGAAAGGAGGGAGAGGGAGAAGGAATGGGGGGGGGGGGGGGTCGCACCCCCACCCCATGTCCAATTCGGTTTGGGCAGGGGGGAGGCGCGCGCCACCTCGTGGCCCTTCTTCCCTCTCTCCACAAAAGCCCAATAAGGCCCATTAACTTCTCCCAGAGAATTTCTGTAACTCTCCGGTACTCCGAAAAATACCCGAATCACTCGAAACCTTTCCGATGTCCGAATATAGCCTTCCAATATATGAATCTTTATGTCTCGACCATTTCGAGACTCCTCGTCACGTCCGTGATCTCATCCGGGAGTCCGAACAAACTTCGGTCATCAAAACACATAACTCATAATATAAATCGTCGTTGAACGTTAAGCGTGTGGACCCTACGGGTTCGAGAACTATGTAGACATGACCGAGACACATCTTCGGTCAATAACCAATACCGGAACCTGGATGCTCATATTGGCTCCCACATATTCTACGAAGATCTTTATCGGTCAAACCGCATAAGAACATACATTGTTCCCTTTGTTATCGGTATGTTACTTGCTCGAGATTCAATCATCGGTATCATCATACCTAGTTCAATCTTGTTACCGGCACGTCTCTTCACTCGTTCCGTAATGCTTCATCCCGCAACTAACTCATTAGTCACATTGCTTGCAAGGCTTATAGTGATGAGCATTACCGAGAGGGCCCAGAGATACCTCTCTGATACACGAAGTGACAAATCCTAATCTCGATCTATGCCAATCCAACAAACACCTTCAGAGACACCTGTAGAGCATATTTATAATCACCCAATTATGTTGTGACGTTTGATAGCACACAAGGTGTTCCTCCGGTAGTCGGGAGTTGCATAATCTCATAGTCCGAGGAACGTATATAAGTCATGAAGAAAGCAGTAGCAATGAAACTGTAATGATCAAATGCTAAGCTAATGGATGGGTCTTGTCCATCACATCATTCTCCTAATGATGCGATCTCGTTCATCAAATGACAACACATGTCTATGCTTAGGAAACATAACCATCTTTGGTTAACGAGCTAGTCAAGTAGAGGCATACTAGGGACACTATGTTTTGTCTATGTATTCACATATGTACTAAGTTTCCGGTTAATATAATTCTAGCATGAATAATAAACATTTATCATGATATAAGGAAATATAAATAACAACTTTATTATTGCCTCTAGGGCATATTTCCTTCAGTCTCCCACTTGCACTAGAGTCAATAATCTAGTTCACATCGCCATGTAATTTAACTTCCAATAGTTCACATCTATATGTTGATTAACACCCATAGTTCACATCGCCATGTGACCAAGACCCAAAGGGTTTACTAGAGTCAATAATCTAGTTCACATCGCTATGTGATTAACACCCAAAGAGTACTAAGGTGTGATCATGTTTTGCTCGTGAGAGAAGTTTAGTCAACGGGTCTGACACATTCAGAGCCGTATGTATTTTGCAAATATTCTTTGTCTACAATGCTCTGCATGGAGCTACTCTAGCTAATTGCTCCCACTTTCAATATGTATCCAGATTGAGACTTAGAGTCATCTGGATTGGTGTAAAAGCTTGCATCGACGTAACTCTTTACGACGAACTCTTTATCACCCCCATAACTGAGAAACATTTCCTTAGTCCTCACTAAGGATAATTTTGATCACTGTCCATTGATCTACTCTTAGATCACTATTGTACCCCCTTGCCAAACTCATGGCAAGGTACACAATAGGTCTGGTACATAGCACAACATACTTTATAGAACCTATGATTGTGGCATAGGAATGACTTTCGTTCTCTTTCTATCTTCTGCCATGGTCGGGCTTTGAGTCTTACTCAATTTTACACCTTTTAATACAGACAAGAACTCCTTCTGTGACTGATCCATTTTGAACTCTTTCAAAAACTTGCCAAGATATATACTCATTGAAAAACTTATCAAGCGTCTTGATCTATCTCTATAGATCTTGATGCCCAATATGTAAGCAGCTTCACCGAGGTTTTTCTTTGAAAAACTCCTATTCAAGTATACTTTTATGCTATCCAGAAATTCTACATAATTTCCAATCAACAATATGTCATCCACATATAATATTAGAAATTCTACAGAGCTCCCACTCACTTTCTTGTAAATACATGCTTCACCACAAGTCTATATAAAACTATATGCTTTGATCACACTATCAAAGTGTATATTCCAACTCTGAGATGCTTGCACCAGTCCATAGATGGATCACTGGAGCTTGCACACTTTGTTAGCACCTTTAGGATCGACAAAACCTTCTGGTTGCATCATATACAACTCTTCTTCCGGAAATCCATTCAGGAATGTAGTTTTGACATCCATCTGCCAAATTTCATAATCATAAAATGCGGCAATAGCTAACATGATTCAGACAGACTTAAGCATCGCTACGGATGAGAAAGTCCCATCGTAGTCAACTCCTTGAACTTGTCGAAAACCTTTCGCAACAAGTCGAGCTTTGTAGACAGTAACATTACTGTCAGCGTTGGTCTTCTTCTTAAAAATCCATTTATTCTCTATGGCTTGCCGATCATCGGGCAAGTCAACCAATGTCCACACTTTGTTCTCATACATGGATCCCATCTCAGATTTCACGGCCTCAAGCCATTTTGTGGAATCTGGGCTCATCATTGCTTCCTCATAGTTCGTAGGTTCACCATGGTCTAGAACATGACTTCCAGAATAGGATTACCATACCACTCTGGTGCGGATCGTACTCTGGTTGACCTACGAGGTTTGGTAGTAACTTTGATCAGAAGTTTCATGATCATAATCATTAGCTTCCTCACTAATTGGTGTAGGAATCACTGGAACTGGTTTCTGTGATGAACTACTTTCCAATTTGGGAGAAGGTACAGTTACCTCATCAAGTTCTACTTTCCTCCCACTCACTTCTTTCGAGAGAAAACTCCTTCTCTAGAAAGGATCCATTCTTAGCAACGAATTTCTTGCCTTCGGATATGTGATAGAAGGGGTACCCAATAGCTTCTTTTGGGTATCCTATGAAGATACATTTCTTTGATTTGGGTTTGAACTTATCAGGTTGAAGCTTTTTCACATAAGCATCGCAGCCCCAAACTTTAAGAAACGGCAACTTTGGTTTCTTGCCAAACCACAGTTCATAAGGCGTCGTCTCAAAGGATTTTGATGGTGCCCTGTTTAACGTGAATGCAGCTGTTTCTAATGCATAACCCCAAAACGATAGTGGTAAATCAGTAAGAGACATCACAGATCGCACCATATCTAATAAAGTGCGGTTACGACATTCGGACACACCATTATGTTGTTGTGTTCCAGGTGGCGTGAGCTGTGAAACTACTCACATTGTTTCAAATGAAGGCTAAACTCGTAACTCAAATATTCTCCTGCACGATCAGATCATAGAAACTTTATTTTCTTGTTACGATGGTTCTCCACTTCACTCTGAAATTCTTTGAACTTTTCAAATGTTTCAGACTTGTGTTTCATTAAGTAGATATACCCATATCTGCTCAAATTATCTGTGAAGGTCAGAAAATAATGATACCCGCCACGAGCATCAACACTCATTGGACCGCATACATCGGTATGTATTATTCCCGATAAGTCACTAGCTCGTTCCATTGTTCCGGAGAATGGAGGTTTTAGTCATCTTGCCCGTAAGCCACGGTTCACAAGCATCAAATGATTCATAATCAAGTGATTCCAAAAGTCCATCATTATGGAGTTTCTTTATGCGCTTTACACTGATATGACACAAACGGCGGTGCCACAAATAAGTTGCACTATCATTATCAACTTTGCATCTTTTGGTATCAATACTTTGAATATGTACATTACTGTCACAGCCCTAGTCAGTATATGCATTAGAGTGTATGCATCATGTCTACTTTACTAAGAAAGTTGAAATGGGGATGACAGAAACCCCCAGCACCCCCCTTAATCCAACTAGGGTTTACTAAAATCTTTTCCAATGAACCTGAAATGCCCTTCTAAAATGTTCATCATCTTTGCCTTGGTCTAGAACCCCTAACAAAAATGGTGCACACTTTTCTAGGACATCATTGGGTCACTGGATAAATCATACTCTATTTGCATTTGGACATTTAAATAATCATAAACTAAAATGTTTACTGTTGGATATATTATAAACAGTAGCCATGATTAGTTTCATGATTTTTGGAAGTACCTAGGTATTTTTAGAAAATCCACAAAGTTACAGAAAGAAAATAAAAACAAAAATAAAAAGGAAAGGACTTACCTGTGCAGCTTATCTGCACAACCCACCACTGTAGCAGCCCAACTGGGCAAAGCTAGTGCGGCCCAGCCAGCTGGCCAGCCCACAGAGGGCAGGGGCGCCTTCTTCCTCCTGTCAGAAGGGAGAGGAGAAGACAGCCACGGCGCCGCGATGTGCCACGCCAGCAGCAGCCTGCCTGGCTGCCCCCTCGTCGCCCTGGACGCCCTCCGCGACACCAACAACCCCCCGACCCCTCTCACTCTCCCTGTGCTCCTCCCCCTCCTCTGTTTCTTTCTCCCGCAAATGCCCAAGTGGGCCCATCACCGCCGTCCACTGCTGCCGCGCCCACCGAGCCTCCCTCACCCATGTAGCCTATCCATAGGCTCCACCTCATGGCCACGCTTCGACAGGCCAACGACCATGACTGCGGGAGCCCCTCGTCACCGGCATCTTCATCGTGTTCAAACTTCTGCACCGACGACCGCTGCCGTCGATTCGCTTGCTCCAGCTTCTCCCGGACCACGCCGTGCTTCTCCACCGAATCGTAGTGAGCCGCTGACCCGTCCCCCCTTTCTCCCCATGCCGTTTGCCTGCTCTAGCCGCTGTTTCCGCCGGACCCGAGAACTCACCGCCGCCGGACTTTATGCCGCCATGGCTAGAGCCCGTGTACGTCGCTCCTGAGCACAAGAGCGTGCTCCTGGCGTCTCGAGGGAGCTAACCCGCAGCCCATCCTGCTCCCTAGTGCACCGCAGCCCCGCGCCCACACTTGACCGAGCTCCGGCCGCCGCCGCGAGCTCGTTTCCGGCGAGCTCCAGCCACCCCAGGTCCTGGCGTTTGCTCCATAAGTTGCGCTGCACCGCCAGCTCGCCGCAGCAGCAAACCACGCATGAAATGGTGCCCCGTAGCACCGTCCCGAGCAACTCCGACGCACCACCGCCATGCTTTTGCTCACCAGCGTTGACTGCTGACGTGGTGCCGGTTTAGTTAGCGCTAATGACCCCGCTAAACACCCCTAGGGCCACTGCCATGTGGGCCCCTATGCCTGTTAGGTTAGTTTAATTTTCTATTTAAGGTTAGTTTAAAACCCAGTGGGACCCACCTGTCAGCGATGCTAACCATACCTGTGTCACTCACGTGTGGACCCCACACGTCAGGGTTGACCTGGACCGGGTCTGTTGACCTGCTAAGGTCAGCATGTCGCAATGCTGACGCAGTAAATCTATTTCTGGATTTTTTTAATTTTAAATAATCCAGAAATTGCAGAAAATGCCCTAAACTTTTAAAAATCATAGAAATTAATCTGTAACTCCAAATGCAAAGTTTTATATATGAAAAATGATCAAAAAATCCAATCTATCCATATGTACTGGTTTCATGCATGTTGGAACACCTTATAGCTGCTGAATTGGTCAAATGAATTAAATGGCATTTGAATAATCACATGTGGAGTTTGGATTTGAATCTTTGATTCAAACCAACTACATTTAACCTGTTGCTAGTTGCATTAGCTCAAATCACAACATATTGCCATGTCATGATCATACATCATATTGTGCATTGCATTGATTGCGTTTCCTTCTCTGTTGCCAGAGTTTGTCCCCTCTCGATAGATGTGGTTTCGACGATGAGTTCGATGACACCGATGAAGAACTATACTATCTTTAGAAGTGCCAAGAAAGCAAAACCCCCATTGTTCATTCCGATACAATCCCACTCTCTCGCTCCTGCTCTCTTTTACTACACTAGGACAACAACGACTCATGTGTTACTTGTTGCGGTAGTTGAACCCCTTCTCCTCTGCATGACCTGTCATTGCCACAGTAAATAGATGAAACCCACTAGCATGATGTTGTAGGGTCAAACCCTAGGTGGGATCTTTTCACACTTGGAGGGGGAAAAGGAGGAAAACACTCAAGAACACAAGGAACAAAAACTCTCAAACAAACCCAAATATCACATCCACTAGAGTAGCATACATGAGATCCACAAGATTACATGAACAATTCAAGGAGAATAGCACTAGGTAAGTTCTTCCCACTAGGTGAGGTCTTGATGATGATCTTCTCCAAGAGGAGGCCTTGAAAATCCAAAGGATTCTTCCCTAGGTGGGGGCTTGATCTCCAAAGAGGAGGGGATACAAGGAGCAAAGCTCACAATGTTTAATCTAATACTTGGCTAACCTTCCAAAAGAGCTAGGGGATGGATATATAAAGCATAGGGACGAAACTTGGGGGAAAAGGGATACAAAGGACCAATGAGTCCCTAAAACGCGTGGCCACGGAGGAGGAGTCCGGGCACCCGGGGTGGAACCGGCCGGGCACCAGGACCGGTCAGGGGCTCCGGAGGGGGGCAGACCGGGCACCCGGGAGCCAAGGCCCGGGCACCCGGGGTGGCCACCAGCGGCTGGGCGGGGCAGGCCGGGCACCCGGGGTGGCCACCAGCGGCTAGGCGGGGCAGGCCGGGCACCCGGGGTTGAGGGCCCGGGCACCCGGAGGTGGTGTTCGCGCGGCCCGGTCCGGCCGGGCACCCGGGGTAGGCTGGGTGAGGCCCGGAGGATGGGACCGGGCACCCGGGGCCTTGGGGCCGGGCACCCGGGGCCGGCTGGCGCACCTCCCAGGCCGAGGCCGGGCTCCTGGGGCCAAGGAGGCCGGGCACCCGGGGTGTCCAGGGGCTGTGGCCCTTGCTTCTTCTCCTTCTTCTCTTCTTTCCCTTGCTTCGTGGTCGCTTGAGTCTCCGTCCTCTCCTTCTCACTATCATCTTCTTGGTACCTAAGAATGAACAATATTTCCGTTTGAGGTAGAATCCAATCCTCACATGAATCCAAACGAGAGTTGAATAGGAAAGATTTCACCTCGTTCTCGATGGCGCGTGCACGTGCTCTTGTCATTGGTCCACTTGGTGCTTGTGATGGTGATGGAGTGTCGGTGCGAGTAGTCGAGGGATGCTCCGCATCACATGAGTAGGAGTTGTTTGAGCCCTGATGTCCCTACTCATTCATGCTTGTTTGTCATGCCTGCTACTGCTTAGAGTTGAGTCAGGTCTGATTCATCGGGGATGAATTGGAATGATGTGAACATGTCCTACTATGTGTGAGCTAAGTGTGTGAACATGATTTGGTAAAGGTAGCGCTGAGAGGCCATGTAGGAGTACATGGTGGTTGTCTCATTGAAGTCCTCCTCAGGAACTGAGTTCTGTGTTTGTGATCCATGAACAGCTACTACCACTCATTGGGATCCTTAATTGACCCTCTCGACTTATTAGCCGCCCTTGTCCTCTGTCCAGGAGTTGCAAGTAGTTTCTGGTGTTTGTAGTTGCTGGAGGCCATGCGCAACGCTGACCCGAGGGGTGGGCTGTGATGCGGTACGCACGTGGCCGGGTATGCCGGGCGCCCGTTTGGTGTCACGGAACCCTGTACACATCGTTCGGGTTCGTATGCGGAAACCTCGGCCGGACTCCCTGCGGATGGAACCTGGATAGGCGATAAACCTGGACTAGAGACTTGTTGATGCGGAGCATCCCCCGCTCATCCCCATGGACGTATCTACATCTCCCTCAACACCACTTGGACCCATGACAAGAGCTAGAGAAAAGGCTATCGAAGATAAGGTGAACTCGCTCCTTTCCGAACTTCCTCTCTCTACTCACGAGACTTGGCTACTACCTCATATGGACATTCTCTGTGTGATCAGGTACCTGGAGGAGAGCCACGGGACAACTACACCCTATGGCCAAGGTGGCAAGGACACTAAGCATGGACATCAGGAAGAAAGGTCGTTTGTGAAGCTACAGGCACCGGACGACCGGCCGGTCCTGGATGTCCGAGCCCTAGGAGATGCTACAACGAGGGAAGGAAGACAGGACAGAGCTATAGGCCACGGACGACCGGCCCTGCCCGGACGTCCGACGACTCCGAGGGCCACGGACGACCGACGCCCTCCGGACGTCCGGCAACTGGGCACCCGAGAAGAAATTAACGGAAGACCGAAGCCACAGGACGACCGGGCGACCGGGACAAGAGCCGAATTTATGGAAGTCTGACAGCCCCGGATGTTCGGACCGTCCCGAAGCCCTGGACGTCCGACGCCTTCCAGACGTCCGACACCTGAGTGACCGCAGCCATGGGTAAGAGCCCTTGTACCCCTTCACTTTGACTCCCATTTGCACTACGACTATAAATAGGTCTCTCCCACCTCCTTTCTGGGGTAGCATTGGTTTAGCTCATATTTGTGTGAGAGCCTTGCTCATCCACTTGGTTACTTCTCCTCGGAGCTCACGACCTCTTCGGAGAAGATCCCCCAAGAGGATTCAAGACCCCTTCTAGGGAAGACCATCAAGACCTCCTCTCGGAGAAGAACGGTTCCTTTGTATCCTTACCTTTGTTGATTGTGGATCATGTGTTACTCTTTGTTTTCGGTGATCTTGCACTTGTGTGATTGATTCCTTGTCAGTTTTGTGATTCCCCCTTGCTTTCCCCGTGTTTCCCCTTTGTGCTTCCGCGTGTTCTTTGTGATTCCCCGTAGGATCCACTCAAAACGTGAAAGATCGTCCACCTAGGGTTCCGCCCTACATCACTTGTGTGGTTAGTCAGGTCGTGGCCGACACCCTCGCCATGCTTCCACTTGAAGGTTGCCGAGATACATGACGTGTACATGGCGGTAAGTGGCGAGAGCGTGTGTGAAGAAGTACACCCCTGCAGGGTTAATATCATCTATTCGAATAGCCGCGTCCGCGGTAAAGGACCTCTGGATTGCCTATACAGTTCATAGACAAGTGAAAGTGGATACTCTAAAATACGCAAGATAAGCGTGAGTGCTACGGATGGCGTTCTCGTAGGGAGACGGGAGTGGATCCATAGTGGCGTATTGCTATGGTGAATATGTGGACTCGTGCGCGCCACGTCAAAAGAGTTACTCGCAGTCGTAGTTCAGGATAGCCACCGAGTCAAAGCTGGATTGCTGCAGTTAAACCCCACCATCCCTTTGTTGATACTGATGCATATGTAGTTAGTTCTGATGTAAGTGTTGATGGGTACATTTGCTCACGTTTTCTTAAGTTATGTTTTTGCAGAGAGATTACAGTCTCGCTAGTAGTTCCGCATGGACTTGACGTTTAGCTTGTTACCCCAGCTACGATCTTGTGCCCTGGGCAGGATCTGGTAGATAGTCAGGCTTCTCAGCCTTTTTCATTTGTAGATGTCTATACTCAGACATGTTAAGCTTCCGCATGTGCTTTGACTTGTATGCTCTGAATGTTGGGTCATGAGACCAGTGTTTGTAATATCTCGCTCCTCGGAGCCTATTGAATAAATACTTTGAGTCATAGAGTTATGTTGTGATGCCATGTTGTATTTGCACATATCGAGCATATTGTGTGTATGATTTGAAATGCTTTGTATGTGTGTTCTTTGACAACCTAGTTGTCCATCCTTGGTAGCCCCTCTTACCAGGAAATGTCTCCTAGTGGTTCCACTGAGCCATGGTAGCTTGCTACTGCTCCGGAACACTTAGGCTGGCTGGCATGTGTCCTTCTTCTTTCCTATGTCTGTCCCTTCGGGGAAATGTCACGCGTTGTTCCTTTAAGTCCATGTAGCTTGCTACGACTTGGGTTCATACGTTGTTGATCGACACGTTCGTTGTTGGGTCATGTATGCCTGTCCGTGTAAGCTAGCGCCACTTAGGGTCCATGACTAGTCATGTCAGCCTGAGTTCTTTGTCACATTGATGCTAGCGGCACTATCATATACGTGAGCCAAAAGGCGCAAATGGTCCCGGGCCAGGTAAGGTGGCACCCGTGGGAATACCGTGCGCGAGGCCGCAAAGTGATATGATGTGTTATATGCTAGATCGGTGTGATTTAGGATCGGGGTCCTGACAATTACCATGATCGAGATTCAATAAACCATCGACATTGGGTGTATGACCATAGAAGGTTTTATTCATGTAAATAGAATAAGAATTATTCTCTGTCTTAAACGAAAAACCGTATTGCAATTAACATGATCTAATCATATTCATGCTCAACGCAAACACCAAATAACATTTATTTAGGTTCAACATTAATCCCGAAAGTATAGGGAGTGCTCGATGATAATCATATCAATCTTGGAACCACTTCCAACACACATTGTCACTTCATCCTCAACTAGTCTCTATTTATTCTGCAACTCCTGTTTCGTGTTACTAATCTTAGCAACCGGACAAGTATGAAATACCAAGGGATCACTACGAGCATTAGTAAGCTACACATCAATAATATGTATATCAAATATACCTTTGTTCACTTTGCCATCTGATGCAGAGCATCCTACGGACATCACCATGTCAAGAGTTTGTTTGGCAAGTGACACGTGCGACCTCTACTTCTCATACATAAAGGTGAATCTTCTCCTTTAGACGTGTTCACTTGACCCCTTCGAGGATAGTATACTACTTGACACTCCACTCGTGTGCATGCATAGGTATTGTCGGAGCTTCACGGGCGACGAGGAGGAGTGCAAGCGCCATGGAACGCCTACACCATCCGCGAGGGAAGCGTGGAAGCGAAGACGGAAGAAGAAGGACCTGCCCAGTCCAGAAAGGGCGGTACTACCACCCAAAGCAAGCGGTACTACCGCTCAGACCATCCAAGCCGTACTACCGCCCAACATCCGAGCTACTACCTCTCAACCCGACAAACTCCAGTGATCGAGCGGTATAAGTCCGATGCTACCGCCCCTCCAAGCGGTACTACCGCCCATGTGTCTGGTACTACCGCCCCGCCTGCGCGCAGCCGCGGGCCTTTGGCCTTGTATCCCTCTCCCACTTACCCCTTCGTGGCTTAGACTATAAATAGACCACCTCCACCTCCTTTCTAGGGGAAGCAAAGTGATAGCTCATTTGTATGTGAGCTTTGCTCCTACTCTTCTCTTGAGAGAGAGAGACTACTCCATTGGAGGCCAAGACCTCCATCTTGGAGAAGATCCTTTGGGATATCATCAAGACCCTCTCACGGGTGGACCCCCATCAAGACCTCCTCTTGGAGATGAACTTTACCTTGTATCTTTTTCTTTGTTGTTCATGTACCTTGTGGATCTTGTGTGTTTGATTGTCTAGTGGATGTCTAATTGGACTTGTTCTTGAGTGTTTCCTCTTGTGATTTCTCTCGTTCTTCCCCGTTGTCGGTGTCAAAACCGGCGGATCTCGGGTAGGGGGTCCCGAACTGTGCGTCTAGGTGGATGGTAACAGGAGACAAGGGACACAATGTTTTTACCCTGGTTCGGGCCCTCTCGATGGAGGTAAAACCCTACATCCTGGTTGATTAATATTGAAGATATGGGTAGTACAAGAGTAGATCTACCACGAGATCGAGGAGGCTAAACCCTAGAAGCTAGCCTATGGTATGATTGTTGTAATGTATGTTGTCCTACGGACTAAAGCCCTCTGGTTTATATAGACACCCGAGGAGGCTAGGGTTACACAGAGTTGGTTACAATGGTAGGAGATCTACATATCCGTATTGCCAAGCTTGCCTTCCACGCCAAGGAAAGTACCATCCGGACACGAGCTGGAGTCTTCAATCTTCTATCTTCGTAGTCTAGGAGTCCGGCGGATAATGATAGTCCGGCTGTGCGGACACCCCCTAGTCCAGGACTCCCTCAGTAGCCCCTGAACCAGTCTTCAATGACGATAAGTCCGGCGCGCATAATGTTCGGCATTGCAAGGCGGGTTCCTCCCTTGAATAATCCAGAGAAGATCATGAACACCAGGATAGTGTCCGGCTCTGCAAAATAAATTCCACATTCCACCGTAGAGAGAATAAAATGTACACTTAGTTCAATCTGCTGACGTATTATGCGGTGTGACATCACACCGCCACCAGGCCTTTGTTTGAATTACTATACCACCTCAGCACGTTTAGCGAAGCGGTTTCCTTGGCACGTCTTGTCGAAGCAGAGATCGTGTTCCCCTTATTCCGGGATTCTCATCAATACATGCGTGGGTAACCTAACTGCGCCATTGATGGTGGCGCTTGGGAGATAAGCGAGTTTTACCAGGCCGGTTGGGGACGCATAGTTTTGTCCGCCTATATATAAGGGATAAGGATTCACCTTCTCACCTATGCCTTCTTCCTCCTTTGCTTATCCATCCCCGCGAACTCAAGCTCCAACGCCCGAGCTCGCGCATCTCGCCTCAACCTTCTCCGAATATGTCCGGAGCGGGAGGTAAATGGTTGGCCTCCACCGCTAAGGAGGAGGACATCACCAAGCTGCGCAGCGCCGGATACCTTTCCGGCGATATCGCGCATCGGCTACCCGACGAGGGGCAGCTCATCCCTACCCCCGGGCCTCATGAGAGGGTCGTCTTCCTCCCCCATTTCCTCCGCGGACTGGGCTTTCCGCTCCATCCATTTGTCCGGGGGCTCATGTTTTACTACGGCCTGGATTTCCACGATCTGGCGCCGAACTTCATCCTCAACATCTCGGCGTTTATCGTCGTGTGCGAGGCCTTCCTCTGCATCCAGCCCCACTTCGGCCTGTGGCTCAAGACCTTCAACGTCAAGCCGAAGGTTGTGAAGGGCACGCAAGCGGAATGCGGAGGCGCCATGTTGGGCAAATTGCCCAACGTCCCTTGGCTCAAAGGGACCTTCATGGACTCTGTCAAGGGGTGGCAATCGGGGTGGTTCTACATCACCGAGCCGCGCAAACCCACATGGGCGGCGGCCCCCGAGTTTAGATCTGGCATCCCCACGCAGCTCACCTCCTAGAAAGAGAAGGGCTTGCAGTGGGGCAATCCGGTGGAGGTGACGGGACTCCGAGCATGTATCAAGAAGATGGTGAGCAATAGGCTCAGGCTCGTCGACGTGGTCCAAGTCATGCTCATCCGGCGGATCCTCCCATGCCAAGAACGGGCATTCAATTTGTGGGAGTTCAATCCGGAACAGCACCAGGCGCTAAGCGGGCTCTTTGATACAACATACGAAGGCGCCTGGAGGGTGCTGTTCAAGGGCGCCGAAGCCCCTGCATCCGCGACCGAAGACCGCGGATTCAGCTCGCAGTATCCAACTGACGAGGTAAGTGATTCAACCCCATTACGGGACACTTGTGGTAATTAGATTGACTCTAGTGAGGTTTCATTCTGCCTCTTCCTTTGACAGGAATGGATGGAGAAGGCCAAGCTGCTCATCAGCCCGGCTCCCATGCCAGAAGACCCAGTGGACGCCCGCTTAACAGGGCTGCTGGTTCCGGCACCGCACGTGGTGCCGGAGAAGAAGGCCAAGAAGGTGGCCGCGGGGACTCGAAAGAGTTCCCGCAATCAGGCATCTGACGACGACGAGGACTCCTCCCCTGAAGACGAGGAGGAGGAGTATTCTCTCCCGGAGGAGGGAGAGAAGAAGCGGAAGGCTTCCCCAATCGGGGAGGCCGAAGGGTCCAAGAGGGGGAGAACTATCCCCCCGGACAGTTTCGCCAACACCAACGTTGGCGAGGATGAATGGCCTCCAAGGGCCAGGCGTCCGGCAAGATCGTAAGTATCCGGATCCTTGATGTGTAATCTCTTTTATGTCGCGTAGTGTCCTTCTAATGCCGCGTTCTGTCCGTAGCCCGGCCGATGATGATCTTCCCCCTTCATCAAGCGGGTCATTGGCCCCGTCGGATGTGGACTCACTTCCGACCGCTACTACCCCCCGTGGCGAAGACGCCGAGGTGGGATCCCAGAGAGGGACCCATCAGGAGGAGGCTCCGGAGGCGCCGTCAGGCAGCCTCCCGGACTTTGTGCCGGACTCTACATCGGAACCCGCAGTGGTTCCAGAGTTCGGCAAGTGACCCCTTCGAAAAGAGGGCAGGACCGCGACGCCGGCGGCCTCCGTCCAACCGGAGGCGCCGGATAACCTGTTGGAGGCGCTTAAAGGTGCTTCCATCAAGGAAGAACACCGCACTATCATGAGTGCGGTGATTGAGAAGGTCCAGCTTGCTAAGAGCGGGCTGACCGAAGCCTGCAGCAGCCTTCTAACAGGCTTTGAGGTAAGAAGTTAAACTTATGTAATGTAATACCGCATAGACAGTAGCCCCTGATGCTCAGTTCGTTGTTCGGAAAGAAAAGCCAGACTGAGGATCGAACAAGATATGCGCAGGGTTGCTAAAAATATGTCAATACGGGTTTGCAGGCTGCGCTGCTGGCCTCCGCCGCATTAACGGCGGAGGTCGATGTGCTGAAGAAGGATCTCGAGCGGTCCGAGCACGAGCTCGGCCATGCCAAGAGGCAGCTCGAGGAAAAAGAAGGTGAGTAACACCACTTTGAATTAGTACCTTACAGAAAAGGATTTCGGTTGCAAAAAATTAACAAGGATAATGCGGGTATTGCAGGGGCCACTAACGAGGTGGCAGCCCTGAAGGAGGCTGTGTCCGTGGCCGAACGCAGTGCGGCCGCGGAACGGGCTGAGCGAGAAAAACAAGAGGCACGGGTGGCGGAAGTTCGGCAAGAGCTCCAGGCTCTCATGGAAAAGCATGAGAGTTTGGAGCGTGACTCCAAGACTCGAGAGTCCGAGCTTGCCTCGGCTCTCGAAAGTGCCAAGTCCGCCAAGGCCGAGGCCCGTAAGGCCCTTCAGGAGATTGAAGATATAAAGAAGATAGCGGCGGGTAAGGCATTTTTCATGCAAAGCAAGCATGTTAATGTGAACTACCTGACACTTACCCGCATTCGGAGCTCTCCAGGGGCGTTTGCAGATCTGCCGCATAGTGCGTCTGATGCCGCCGCATTCTATCGTGGCGAGGAGGGGAGCTCAACGGAGAAGGTCTTCTGGTCTCAGTACGCTGAGGCCGGCCATCTGGTGCCCCCAAGCGACCAGCTGAAGCAGCTGGTCGAACTCCACAAGGTAGCTGAGGAGGCCATGAAGGGCCTCATAGTCCGGCTATGGCCAGGACATGCCATGCCTGGGAGCTACTTTGGCCTCGTGCGGCGGCTGGTGGATGCATGCCCCTAGGTGGAAGTCATCAAGCGCTTCGCCTGTATTGAAGGCGCTCGTCGGGCCCTTACCCGCACAAAGGTGCACTGGGGCAAGTTGGATGCGGAGAAGCTTCTCACGGATCCACCGCCACCGGGCAGGGAGTATCGTACACCGGAGAAGTATTATAATATTGTCCTGAAGGGAGCCTGCGATATTGCAGATGAGTGCTCTCGAAATGTAATCTTTGAGTGAACTCGCTATGTATTTATCCTGTGCGCTGAAAACTTCGTTCATATGCGCCATGAGCAACGCTTGTTTAATTTAAAATATTACCTTCTGTGCAGCCGTTTATAAAATCTGAGAGATGGCAAGTCGTTGGCTTCAGCCCCCAAGCCACGAGTGCTGGGGTGTTCGGGATAAACATGAGCACTCTTGTTCCCATTGTTGGGTCCATCGAGGGAGGCGCTGAACACAACGAACAAGGCAACCGGACTTATAATGCTTGAACACTCTCACTTAGCCATAGAATTCTATAATTTTAAATTTCGGCGAAGCCCCTGGTATTCGGAAGACCGAATCCGGGGCGCTATCCACGCCTTCTTCGGACATTGTCCGGAACTTTGCTCGAGGCGGCGTGAGTCTTTAAGGACCCGAATAAAACCTCTCGAACAGCGACCGGTCTCTCGCCTTATCATGCCAGTCAGTTTTAGCTTTCTCCACTGAGGCACTCGCCCGGCTCAACCGGGGCGCAATCGCAGTGGTTCTCCCAGTGCTACCTTAGACGATGGAACTGAACGTAAGGTACCAAAACATGGGAGCCGGGCAAACCCAACTATTGACCCAAGACATGATTCGAAGCCAATTCATATAATGCTATAAGTTCGGGGTGCCGCACTTGTGAAAGTGTTCGGACTTATCACACCATAGAGTGGGGAACAGAAGCCCCTGGCGTATTCGGCCGTACCAAAATGTACGGGTGCAAGATGTCATGTAATGAACATATATATAAAAGATAATGCAATTGCAATAAAAAGGTGCTGCATTATTTATGAAAGAAAGTCTGCTAGTATGGACTGATACAAATAGTGTGGTAAGCAAGGGATTTGGACTAAATAAACATGTCCCCCTCCAGGGGTGAGCTGCAGACTTGGTGTATGTAATCGAATTTAATGCTCGTAATTGAGACCACCTGAGTGTTCGTCGCGGCCTTCTTTAGTCCCTGACTATTGCATCATGAGTTCGGCAGGTTCGCCGCCGGACAGGTCTTCTGGTTAACAGAGTCCTGCGTACATAAAAGAAGAAAAATAAAAAAGGGGGGCACACTTGCGAGCCCCCAGTGTAGTCGAACCGCACTCTGGGTCCGTTGCGATCGTGCCCCCTCCCCTGTGCCCATGGTATCTCCAAAGCATAATGATGTACGCGGAGTGTTATTCTTGCGATCATGCGCGGGTGAGGGTTGGGGCCGCATTGCTACGCGTGCTCCGATCGCGCCAGGTGGTCTTGGTTGGCATTACTGCGGGCGCGCTTTGCTGTATCCGGCCTTTTAATGGCCGGACTCGAGAATTGCCTTAAGAGGCTGCTCTGTGCTTCTGCCGCGAGAGCCGCTGTATGTTCCTCCATTCGGAGGGAGCGTTCCGTATTCCCATTGACCGTGATGACTCCACGAGGGCCTGGCATCTTGAGCTTTAGGTATGCATAATGCGGCACCGCGTTGAATTTTGCAAACGCAGTTCGTCCGAGCAGGGCGTGATAGCCGCTGCGAAATGGGACTATGTCAAAGATTAACTCTTCGCTCTGGAAATTATCCGGGGATCCGAAGACCACTTCCAATGTGACTGAGCCTGTACAGTTGGCTTCCACTCCTGGTATGACACCTTCAAAGGTTGTCTTTGTAGGTTTAATCCTTGATGGGTCTATGCCCATTTTGCGCACTGTATCCTGATAAAGCAGGTTCAGGCTGCTACCGCCATCCATCGGGACTCTTGTGAGGTGGAACCCATCGACGATTGGGTCTAAAACCAATGCGGCGAATCCGCCATGGCGTATGCTGGTCGGATGGTCTCTTCGATCGAAAGTGATCGGACAAGAGGACCATGGGTTGAACTTTGGGGCGACTGGCTCCATCGCATAGACGTCCCGTAGTGCGCGTTTCCCCTCCCTCTTGGGTATGTGGGTTGCGTATATCATATTCACCGTCCGCACTTGCGGGGGGAAACCCTTCTGTCCTCTATTGTTCGGCGGTCGGGTCTCTTCCTCATCGTCGCTATTTAGCCCCTTGTCATTGTTTTTGGCAATTAACTTGCCGGCCTGCTTGAACACCCAGCAATCTCTATTGGTGTGGTTAGCTGGCTTTTCAGAGGTGCCATGTATCTGGCATAAGCGGTCGAGTATTCGGTCCAGATTGGACGGACCCGGAGTGGTTCTTTTGAATGGCTTCTTCCGCTGACCGGGTTTAGAGCCTCGGAATCCGGCATTGACGGCCGTATCCTCCTTATCGTCGCTGTTAATGCGGCGCTTGTTTTTGTTTCGACGTGATCTGCCGTTGTCGTCCTTGGTATCCGGACTGCCAGAATTTTTACGGAGGTTGTTGCTACGGGCTAGCCAGCTGTCCTCTCCCGCGCAAAAGCGGGTCATTAACGATGTGAGGGCTGCCATGGATTTCGGCTTTTCCTGCCCCAGGTGCCGGGCTAGCCATTCGTCCCGGATATTATGTTTGAAGGCTGCAAGGGCCTCTGCATCCGGACAGTCGACGATTTGGTTTTTCTTTGTCAAGAACCGTGTCCAGAATTGTCTGGCCGATTCGTCCGGCTGCTGAATAATGTGGCTTAGGTCATCGGCGTCTGGTGGTCGCACATACGTGCCCTGGAAGTTGTCGAGGAATGCGGCTTCCAGGTCCTCCCAGCACCCAATTGACTCTGCGGGCAAGCTGTTTAGCCAATGCCGAGCTGGTCCTTTAAGCTTGAGTGGGAGGTACTTGATGGCATGGAGATCATCACCGCGGGCCATATGAATGTGGAGGAGATAGTCTTCGATCCAAACCGCGGGGTCTGTTGTGCCATCGTAAGATTCGATGTTTACGGGTTTAAACCCTTCGGGGATCTGATGATCCATTACTTCGTCAATGAAGCATAGAGGGTGTGCGGCGCCCCTGTATTGAGCGATATCGCGACGCAGCTCGAGAGAGCGCTGCCTGCTGTGTTCGGCCCGGCCGGGGTTATTATATCCGGCGCGACGGTATTCGTCGTGGGTCGTAGGGCGCCCACGTGATCCATAGATGGATCTGGAGTGCCTTGCCTTGTCCTCCAATATGTCTCGCAAGTCCGGCGCGTTCCCTCTTGGCTTCGTACTTTTGGAGCGATGCCGGGGTACGGTCTTGGCTGGGGGCCTGGATGCCTCTCTGTCACGACCACGGGGTGGTTGGTCAGCCATATCGTGCACTGGTGATGAAGGTATGTGTGCTTCCTCCTCTAATCGGGGGAGCAGCTTGCGTCTTGAGTAACTTTTGGAGGGGCGTTCGAGTTTATACTCTTCGGCCGCGAGGACCTCGGTCCATCGATCGGCCAGCAGGTCTTGATCAGCCTGGAGCTGTTGCTGCTTTTTTTTTAGGCTGTTTGCTGTGGCGATAAGCCTGCGCTTGAAGCGCTCTTGTTCGACGGGATCCTCAGGTACGACGAATTCGTCATCGTTGAGGCTTGCTTCGTCTTCGGAGGGAGGCATATAGTTATCATCCTCAACCCTTTCGTCTGCTGCCCTCTCTTGGGGGCTTGCTTCTGCATCCTCCTGTGCTGAGTCTTGCTGGAGGGGATTGTCTTCGGCACTCTCCGGAGTATTATTATCTCCCATGCCGGAATCTCCATTCTTGCTGTGGCGGGATTTAGAGCGGCGCCGCTGACGTTGGCGTTTGGGCTGCTTCTTTAGAGAGTCTGCCTCCGCTGCTTCTTCGCCATCCCCTTCTTTTGGGGTGTCCACCATATATATGTCGTATGACGAGGTGGTCTTCCAGTGCCCTGTAGGCGCTGGCTCCTATTCGTCTCCGGCATCGTCGTCCATAGCGTCGATGTCGTTGGAGTCGAAGTCTAGCATGTCGGTTAAATCCTCGACAGTGGCTACAAAGTGGGTGGTGGGTGGGTTCTGAATTTCTTCGTCGTCCGTACCCCAACCGTCCTGGCCATAGTCCGGCCAGGACTCTCACGATAACGAGAGATGATTTAATGAATTCAGGATATCGCCAAAAGGCGAGTGTTGGAAGATGTCCGCGGTGGTGAATTCCATAACTGGCTCCCAATCCGGATTGATCGGTAGGGGCGCGGGAGGCTCGGAGTCCGGCGAGGAGTCCGGCGCCTCGGGATCACGAGTTTCGCAGGGGACAAGATTAGTGTTCGGCTCCATCGCCGTGGATGTTGAAGCCCCCGGGGCGGCGTCTATCCACCGACCCTCGATCTGGGCGATTAGCTCCGGGCTAATGGCCAAAGCAGATCCGTGTGCGGCCACCAAGGCACTGTTCGGCGGCAGAGCTAGATCATGCCCATCGTCACAGTGCGGCGCGCTCGGCTGTGGCTCGAGTCCGTCGAAGATCGAGTCTCCGCGGACATCGGCCGTGAAGTTTAAGCTTCCAAATCTGACCTGACGGCCAGGGGCGTAGCTTTCGATCTGCTCCAGATGGCCAAGTGAATTGGCCCGCAGGGCGAAGCCGCCGAATACGAAGATCTGTCCGGGGAGAAAAGTCTCACCCTGGACAGCATTGCTGGTTGAAGATGCCATCAAGCCTATCGGTGACGACACAGAGGAACTCTCAATGAAAGCACCAATGTCGGTGTCAAAACCGGCGGATCTCGGGTAGGGGGTCCCGAACTGTGCGTCTAGGTAGATGGTAACAGGAAACAAGGGACACAATGTTTTTACCCAGGTTCGGGCCTTCTTGATGGAGGTAAAACCCTACGTCCTGCTTGATTAATATTGAAGATATGGGTAGTACAAGAGTAGATCTACCACGAGATCGAGGAGGCTAAACCCTAGAAGCTAGCCTATGGTATGATTGTTGTAATGTATGTTGTCCTACGGACTAAAGCCCTCTGGTTTATATAGACACCGGAGGAGACTTGGGTTACACAGAGTCGGTTACAATGGTAGGAGATCTACATATCCGTATTGCCAAGCTTGCCTTCCACGCCAAGGAAAGTACCATCCGGACACGAGCCGGAGTCTTCAATCTTCTATCTTCGTAGTCTGGGAGTCCGGCGGATAATGATAGTCCGGCTGTCCGGACACCCCCTAGTCCAGGACTCCCTCACCCGTGTTCTTCATGTTCCTCGTAGGGATCCACTCCAATCGTGAAAGATCGGGCTGCTAGGGTTCTAACCTACATCATCTTGGTATCAGAGCCACGTTGATCACGTTTTTGGAGCCCCTACCCCGTGTTTTCTAGCTTGATTTTGTTGTTTTCGTCCTAAATCGGAAAATCCCCACCAAAAATAGCCCCCAATTTTTTTTGTGATTTGTCGGTTTTGATGATGTTTTGTTGATTTTGATCCATGGATTTGCTTGGTTTTGAGTGGATCTAGCATCTTCCCAAGTTTCACCTCTTTCCATCAACGAAATCCACCCAATTTTGCCCCCGAAATCATCCATTTCCGCCCCAAAATCGCGCCCGGGTTCGATCTGCGAAGAGTCCCGACACGAGCGGTACTACCGCCCCTCCAAGCGGTACTACCGCTGAGCACCACAAGCGGTACTACCGCCCTCCATGGGGATGCTAGATTTGATCGTCGGTATCATCATACCTAGTTCAATCTCGTTACTGGCAAGTCTCTTTACTCGTTCCGTAATGCTTCATCCCGCAACTAACTCATTAGTCACATTGGTTGCAAGGCTTATAGTGATGAGCATTACCGAGAGGGCCAGAGATACCTCTCTGATACACGGAGTGACAAATCCTAATCTCAATCTATGCCAACCCAACAAACACCTTCGGAGACACCTGTAGAGCATCTTTATAATCACCCAGTTACGTTGTGACATTTGATAGCACACAAGGTGTTCCTCCGGTATTCGGGAGTTGCATAATCTCATAGTCTGAGGAACGTGTATAAGTCATGAAGAAAGCAGTAGCAATTAAACTATAATGATCATAATGCTAAGCTAACGGATGGGTCTTGTCCATCACATCATTCTCCTAATGATGTGATCCCATTCATCAAATGACAACACATGTCTATGGTTAGGAAACATAACCATCTTTGATTAATGAGCTAGTCAAGTAGAGGCATACTAGGGACACTATGTTTTGTCTATGTATTCACACATGTACTAAGTTTCCGGTTAATACAATTCTAGCATGAATAATAAACATTTATCATGATATAAGGAAATATAAATAACAACTTTATTAATGCCTCTAGGTCATATTTCCTTCAGTAACCCTTTAGGATGAACTCTTTGTCACTTCCATATCCGAGAAACATTTCCTCAGCCCTCTTTAGGTACCTAAGGATAATTTTGACCGCTATTGTGACGCCCCCGACTCAATCGTACACTAATCATGCACGCAAACGTGTACGATCAAGATCAGTGACTCACGGGAAGATATCACAACACAACTCTAAAAACATAAATAAGTCATACAAGCATCATAATACAAGCCAGGGGCCTCGAGGGCTCGAATACAAGTGCTCAATCATAGACGAGTCAGCGGAAGCAGCAATATCTGAGTACAGTCATAAGTTAAACAAGTTTCCATAAGATGGCTAGAACAAACTGGGATACCGATCGAAAGAGGCGCAGGCCTCCTGCCTGGGATCCTCCTAATCTACTCCTGGTCGTCGTCAGCAGCCTGCACGTAGTAGCAGGCACCTCCAGAGTAGTAGTCGTCGTCGACGGTGGCGTCTGGCTCCTGGGCTCCAGCATCTGGTTGCGACAACCAGAAAGAAAGGAAAGGGGGGAAAAGGGGAAAAAAAGCAACCGTGAGTACTCATCCAAAATACTCGCAAGCAAGGAGCTACACTACTTATGCATGGGTATATGTGTAAGGAGGCAATATCGGTGGACAGAACTGCAGGATGCCAGAATAAGAGGGGGATAGCTAGTCCTATCGAAGACTACACTTCTGGCAGCCTCCGTCTTGCAGCATGTAGAAGAGAGTAAAGTGAAGTCCTCCAAGTAGCATCGCATAGCATAATCCTACCCGACGATCCTCTCCTCGTCGCCCTGTTAGAGAGCGATCACCGGGTTGTATCTGGCACTTGGAAGGGTGTGTTTTATTAAGTATCCAGTTCTAGTTGTCATAAGGTCAAGGTACAACTCTGGGTCGTCCTTTTACCGAGGGACACGGCTATTCGAATAGATAAACTTCCCTGCAGGGGTGCACCACATAACCCAACACGCTCGATCCCTTGTGGCCGGACACACTTTCCTGGGTCATGCCCGGCCTCGGAAGATTAACATGTCGCAGCCCCACCTAGGCACAACAAAGAGGTTAGCACGCCGGTCTAAACCTAAGCGCACAGGGGTCTGGGACCATCGCCCTGAGCACACCTGCACGTTGCGAACGCGGCCGGAAGCAGACCTAGCCTAGTGGCGTTCCGGTCCAATCCGGCGCGCGCCACTCAGTCGCTGATGTCACGAAGGCTTCGGCTGATACCACGACGCCGGGATACCCATAACTACTCCCGTGTAGATGGTTAGTGCGTATAAGCCAGTAGCGAGACTCAGATCAAATACCAAGATCTCGTTAAGCGTGTTAAGTATCCGCGAACGTCGATCAGGGCCAGGCCCACCTCTCTCCTAGGCGGTCTTAACCTGCCCTGTCGCTCCGCCACAAAGATCCACACAGAGGGCCGTCGGGACAAAGGTCCTTTCAGCCCCCAATCCGTGAATCACTCACGGGTACTCTTCGAGCTGACCCGACTTTAGTCACCATCTGTAGTATGTATATATGTATAGTATATACCCGTGATCACCTCCCGAGTGATCACGGCCCAATAGTATAGCAAGGCAGACTAACAAGAATGTAGGGCCAATGATGATAAACTAGCACCCATACTAAGCATTTAGGATTGCGGGTAAGGTATCAATGACTGTAGCAACAATGACAGGCTATGCAACAGAATAGGATCAACGGAAAGCAGTAACATGCTACACTATTCTAATGCAAGCAGTATAGAGAAGAATAGGCGATATCTGGTGATCAAGGGGGTGGGGGGGCTTGCCTGGTTGCTCAGACAAGAAGGAGGGATCGTCGGTGACGTAGTCGACCACAGGGGCATCAGCATCGTCACGGGGTCTACCGGAGAGAAGAGGGGGGAGAAACAGTAAATACATAGCAAGCAAGTGCATAACAGGACAACAAGCAGAGCTAGACGTGTTCTAACGCGTTATGAGGTGATACCGGTGAAGGGGGGGGGGGAACAACCGGGAAAGTATCCCCTGTGTTCCGTGTTTTCGGACAGATGAACCGGAGGGGGAAAGTTGCGTGTTCGATATGCTAGGGGTGTGTGGCGGACGAATGGGTTGCATATCCGGAATCGTCTCGTCGTTCTGAGCAACTTTCATGTTGAAAATAATTTAATCCGAGTTACAGATTAAAAGATATGATTTTCTAAAGATTTACTAATTTCTGGAATTTAATTAATTCTTTATTTTAATTCGAAATTGGATTAATGACATCAGCATGATGTCATGTTGACATCAGCAGTCAACAGGGATTGACTAAGTCAAACTGACAGATGGGGCCATTGACTGGGTCAACAGCACAGTTAGCAGGTCCACATTCCTGTTGACTTAGTCAAACTTACGCGTGGGTCCCACTTGTCATAGTCACAGTTTAACTAAACCTAATTAACTAGTTAATTAATCATTAGGTTATCTAATCAGAGTTAATCAGGTTAATTAACATATCTAATTAAGTTAATTAATTATCTAATTAATTAATTAATATTTTTCCAATTCTTTTTTTATTAAACATTCTGGGGACTGGGCCCCACATGTTTGTGGCCTAGAGGGGCCATAGCGGTTCGGGCGGTAGCGGGTGCGGGCGCACCCAAGCGAGCGCTCGTCCGCAGGGCGTGACGAGGCCAGGGAGGCCGGGCGGTCACCGGAGGGGGACGCGGCGGGAAAGCAGCAGGGCAGCTCCGGAGTGGGCCGCGGGCCAGAGGGGGAGTGGCTGTGGCCGAGCCAGACGGCCGGAACGAGGCACGAGCGCCAGGGCGCGGCCCGACCGCGGTGAGCGCGGGGTCGGAGCGCGCGAGGCGTGGTCGCGGCCGGAGCGGAGCAATGGTGGGCGCGGCAATGGTCGCGAGGCGAGGGAGAGAGGAGGACCGGGGTCCTCACCGGGGTTTGTAGGGACGGGGCAGCGGGCTCGACGGAGGTCGGGGAGGTCGACGGGGACGACGCAGCGGAGCGGGAGGCAGGCCGGCGGGGTAGACGACGAGGTGGAGGTGGCGGCGTTGCGGCGAGGCGGCACCGGGCGGCGGGGTCGGGGCATCGCGGCGACCTCCTCCTCTCGATCCCGATCCAATCGGGGGAGAGAGAGGGGGGAGGAGATATTTTGCGGGGGGAAGTGGGGGGTGTGTCGGTGGTGTACTGGGGGGAGTGGGGGAGGTTATGGCGGCGGGGTGGGCCGGCCTGGCGGCCTGGTGGGTTGAGGCCCAAAAAAAGGGGGGGGGGTGGCCTGCTGGGCCGTTGCCCAGTGGGGGGGGGGGTTCTTCCTTTTTTTTCTATTTTGTTTTCTGTTTTGCATTTTCTTTTATTATTTCTCTTTTCTGTTTTAATTCATTTTAAAATATTCAGGCACTTTCTAAAAATATGTTTTCTTTATTATAATTACCCTTATAATATTCGGCACCCACCGAACATTTTTGTTTCAACTTTTGAAAACGTTTGTTGTTTGACATATTTAGAATTTAAATTTCAAAACGATCTCGAATCATTGCGAGGTTAGAAACAGTAACCGAGGTGACGTGGCATGATTAGCGTGGGATTACTGTAGCATGATTATCAGGGCGTCACAATTCTCCTCCACTGCAAGATATCTCGTCCCGAGATTTAAGAGGGGAGTAAGGGGGAAAGTTCAGGTGACGATATTCTAGCGAATCTTCTCGAAGAAGTTAATCCCTTTCGTTGATGTCTTCAATTCTTTATTCCAATGCATCATGATGGAGTTGTCTTCCTTCGGGAACTCCATCGTACTTATGAACAAATAAGAGGGTATTACGGAGGAACGGACCACTACAATGGTTGCTTATCTAGCAGATAACATCAGGGAAGGTGGCGAAAAGTAACTCTCGAATTGAAACTTTAGACATTATCGAGAGCAAAGTGAGGGGGTACCATGAGAAGTTTCGAGTGGATAGACAATCGTTCGTTGCCTGAAACAGAGTGTGAAAGGGGTTCAAGGCAACGGAAACAAGTATTGTGTCTAATACCAGAATTGATGATTATAGGGAAGGTGGCTCGTGAATTACATACGAAGCCAAGCATGGGGAATAACTTCGGAAATAGGGGGTGTATAGGAGAGTCAGGTTTCGATCCTGTGGAACTGTGGGTTATGGGCCCACCATGTGGGTTAAAAGTAGAAAGGGCGGTAATGGCTCACACGATCATGTAAGCAAGACATGTCAAAGGATAGCCTGTCAGTTATGTCGGCAACAACATTGGTACCAAGGGCGAGGAATGAAGAGAACCATTTTCCTGCTCATTGAACGAGGCAGACCAATAGGCAAAGTTCTCGTCCATCGGCGGTTACCGGAAAGTCATCAACCGTAGAATCTTGCTGACAGAACTGTACACCAAGGGGTTTACATAAGTAGGAGAATATTACTGCTTAGATCATATAGATCACAAGAAAGGTTAAACAACCCCATGGAAGGGAAAATGTGATCATCAGATTAAACAACAACGGAAAGGAAAATGTGTTAAAACACATATTTCAGGGGTATTTCCTTCCCAAGGACAAACAGAGTATGATATCCGTGACAGGATATAATGTAGAAAACCCTCTAGGTAGGGGAGAGAAATTGTCATGACATTACCCATACAACGGTGTTTTGGATAATCGAGCGAGAATCATTTAGCATTGGGCTTCAAATGTTTTTATTGAAGATCGGAGTACCACAGACATGCTTCGAGATAGCATTGATATGGTCTTCAAGCAAGGGTTGGACTTGGATAAACAAAGGATTCATCAGGAACAACCTATAAAATAGGTCTTACAATTTCCATATGGAAGAATGGTTAACCTTGCTAAAAAGGAATCTATAACAATATGGCCTTTGGCCAGGGGTGCTAAACAAAGACACCACCTTACCGGGTTATGTAGAGACCAATGTTATAACTCTTGGGGATATGTCCCATCCATCATATCTGACCGAGATTCAGATCTGATTGGTGTCAGGATACCTCAGACTCAGGATGTTTGAGAAGAAAATGTGCAAGACAAATTGACGAGATGACATTGTAAGATTCTCGGAGAATGAACTATGGAAGCGAATTCCGAAACAAGAGTTCAACATTAAACCAAGGAGAAGACGAGGAGCTGGCAAATGGACTCAGCGACTATTCATCGAGATTAAGAAAAGATGGATTTCCACAATAATGTGAACAAGGTGGCAACACTTGTCAGATCAAACGATATAATGATGTATGCTCGATGAAAACATACACAATTAAATATTGGTTGAAAGGGGCACCCGAAATATGGGCTGGGTTGCACGACCAACGTCGGAATGGAAATTTAGCAACCAGCACATTACATTGGAATTATTGTCCATTAACTCTGAAGTAGCAAGGTTGCTAGAGATATTAAATTCTCATAACAGAGTTCACTCAACACGGGGACCAAGAGAAGAATTGTGATGGTGAGAAGCATCATTGTATCAAGAATTCCTTAAGAGGTGGAGAAACTCTCACGACATTCTTGACATAAAAGATGACAATACTCCAATGTAAAGAAGAACAATTCCTGGATAGCAAGGAACTCAAGGTATAACACGAAACAAGAACAAGTTTGTGTTAGAGGAAAGGTAGTACAGTGATCGATGATAACACTAATCATCGAGGGCAAGGATTGTTTTTCTCATCATGAATTCCATTGATATCCTGGAAGATCTCAGAATGCTGATGATGAGCACGACACATTTGTCGAGAGAATTCATGAAGATGTAATCAATTCGCGATGACATCAAGTCAAAGGAATGATGAAGCAAAAGGTTATTGAAACCATGGGTACGACACAAACTCCAAAGCAAGCTTGTTGTCCAAAGCGAAATGATATGATGAGGAAGATCGACGTAAGCTTAGCTCATCGTCAAAAATTGTGCTCTGGGAAGAAGGACCAGGTAGCACAGTTAAAATCGGCACGACAAGGATATAGCCAAATAGGCTAGGAATGACGTGATGGAGTTCAAACTCGTAAGTAATGAAGGTTACCAAGACTTGTTTAATCGCGATGCGGACTCGATCAGTTATCGGTGTCTTTGAGTGTTTAATAACTCAAAGCCCGTGAAAAATAGGAATCAATGAGAATGTAGCACTTGATGAAGAACTCATAAGAAGTTATGCAGTTCTGTGGTAATCTTGAGATACCAGGGGGTGTAATACTCGACGACAAATCAAAGTAGAGGTTGGACTGGGGTATTACTCCGCAGAAGACAAGTGCTTAAACTTGCACAAGAAATGGTATTTGAAGGAGAACATGGTCGGAACCACGATTGCATAGGATCAATTCACAGATACCAGATGATATTATATCGACGAAATAGTTATTATAACAAGAAGCTTCTATGGTAGGTCCCACATCGTGTCCATGGGCATGAACACAAAGTTCAAGGTCGACTCCCACTTCTTCAATGTATAACCTTCCATTCAACTCTCACTTTCGAAGAAGTTGTAGTGTTGAAATTTTATCTAGCAAAATACCAGAAGAGTATGACTCGTGAAAACTTTCGAGTTCACACATATTAAGGAATGCATAGGTTCAACCCGTTAGGGTATCGTGGAAACATATACCACAAGCTTCAATAGTAAATACCACCAGCTCGAGAACAGAGCATGGTTGAGAAAACAGAGGATACAAATTAACAAGGCTTTATATATCCGTGGAAAGGCTCACAAGATTATTTGAATATGAAGGACACTGTCGGATAATAATCCAACAAAGGATTTGACGGTCCACAAAGGATCTGATGTGAGTATCGCTACCCAACCAAAAGAAGGAAAGAATGCAAATGCACCAGGTTATAGAATCATCTGACTAATTCGAAGCATAAATGCAAAGGAATTATGAATCCAAATCGAAGGATCAGAAGTAATGCTCTGATTAGGGATGGATAAGTTGAATAGCCTTAGGGTACAATCAACGGCAATTGGATTGGTCAAGAACCAATTCTAGTTAAAAGAATAGCAGCTCAGTCGGAAAGGTAATTTATAAGGATCAATGATGATTGCATGTATTCGCAAACATGTTGAGTCAACAGACTCAAAATGATAATGACAAGGGATGCCATTAAGATTACGAGACTTATGGGATTAACCATAATGCAAGTAAGCTAGAATTTCAAGAGCAATAGGCTGCTCAGGATTTTCGGAAGATCGGGTAGTATTTGAATGTATTTTTGTGAAACACATGAACAACTTTGGACAAACGGATACTCGGCAAGCGCGAGTAATTATCTGTAGGGGTATTCATGCAGCAAGGAACTGCAGGGCAGTAAGCATAAAGAATTCTCGGAATATCGAGGAGTATTTCAGGACATCTTGTAATACCAAGAGCAACTGGGGATGACAATATGAACGATAGGTGTAAGTAGTTATCCAGAGGGATTTATCGATGGAAGTGAATTGCAAAAGCGATGACACATAGTCTCGAGAGCACATCATAGAGTATCTTCAGAATCTTTTGGTGCAGCAGGCGGTCATCGGTAACAAGGGGCTCTCCGGGAGAAAGTACTTGCGAGAACCTAAAGTTAGTTTTGTTTTTAGCAAAATCATTTAACCCGAATAGAAGAGAGCTCAGAGTCCCAGAGTAAAGTTCGAGGAGTAAAAGATCCTAATACCACCCAATGGCGACGTGGGCCCATGAGCCACACAGCCATGTTAGTAAACGTTTTGCAATGACTAGACTCAACTTCAGCCAAGGAGTTGGGAAGGGGGATTCCTACAGGCAGTCGGCTCTGATACCAACTTGTGACGCCCCTGATTCAATCGTACACTAATCATGCACGCAAACGTGTACGATCAAGATCAGCGACTCACGGGAAGATATCACAACACAACTCTAAAAATGTAAATAAGTCATACAAGCATCATAATACAAGCCAGGGGCCTCAAGGGCTCGAATACAAGTGCTCGATCATAGACGAGTCAGCGGAAGCAACAATATCTAAGTACAGACATAAGTTAAACAAGTTGCCATAAGATGGCTAGCACAAACTGGGATACCGATCGAAAGAGGCGCAGGCCTCCTGCCTGGGATCCTCCTAAACTACTCCTGGTCGTCGTCAGCAGCCTGCACGTAGTAGTAGGCACCTCCAGAGTAGTAGTCGTCATCGACGGTGGCGTCTGGCTCCTGGGCTCCAGCATCTGGTTGCGACAACTAGAAAGAAAGGAAAGGGGGGAAAAGGGGGAAAAAGCAACCGTGAGTACTCATCCAAAGTACTCGCAAGAAAGGAGCTACACTACTTATGCATGGGTATCTGTGTAAGGAGGCAATATCGGTGGACTGAACTGCAGGATGCCAGAATAAGAGGGGGATAGCTAGTCCTATCGAAGACTACGCTTTTGGCAGCCTCCGTCTTGCAGCATGTAGAAGAGAGTAAAGTGAAGTCCTCTAAGTAGCATCGCATAGCATAATCCTACCCGGCGATCCTCTCCTCGTCGCCCTGTTAGAGAGCGATCACCGGGTTGTATCTGGCACTTGGAAGGGTGTGTTTTATTAAGTATCCAGTTCTAGTTGTCATAAGGTCAAGGTACAACTCCGGGTCGTCCTTTTACCAAGGGACACGGCTATTCGAATAGATAAACTTCCCTGCAGGGGTGCACCACATAACCCAACATGCTCGATCCCATTTGGCCAGACACACTTTCCTGGGTCATGCCCGGCCTCGGAAGATCAACATGTCGCAGCCCCACCTAGGCACAACAGAGAGGTCAGCATGCCGGTCTAAACCTAAGCGCACAAGGGTCTGGGCCGATCGCCCTGAGCACACCTGCACGTTGCGAACACGGCCGGAAGCAGACCTAGCCTAGTGGCATTCCAGTCCAATCCGGCGCGCGCCACTCAGTCGCTGACGTCACGAAGGCTTCGGCTGATACCACGACGCCGGGATACCCATAACTACTCCCACGTAGATGGTTAGTGCGTATAGGCCAGTAGCCAGACTCAGATCAAATACCAAGATCTCGTTAAGCGTGTTAAGTATCTGCGAACGCCGATCAGGGCCAGGCCCACCTCTGATAGAGGCAAAGGTGTCCCGTCTTTCGATGAGATGGTGGATTTCGCTTTGGTGGAAGTCGACTTTGACGATCCGACTACGAACGTGCGAGGACGTCGCGCCTTAGCAATCGCTAAACCAACTCCGAGAGGTTATTGACCACGCCGGAGCACGATCAACCTGACCACGAGGGTCTATTTCCTGCGAGCAAACGAAGAACAAGCAAGAAACTAAGATTGCAATCTGGATATTGCGAATATAAGATGAAAGCTTTATTGATCAAGGTGGGGTTCTGTGACGCCTTTGTCTGGTCGTTGAACACAAACGAAGTACGCGAAGTTGCAGCTATGGCGAACTTTTAATCTAAACAAAACCCAAAGTCTAAATGGTGCCCTAAGGGCTGTATATATGGAGGAAGAGAGGGGGAATTTCGTGGCCCTTGGTGGAGGGGTCCGAAATCAACCCTATCTCTTGTTTCCCCACACATACGGACTCTAAAAATAGCCTATACTTATGTATTTCGAGATTACATGGGCCTGGCCCAATAAAAAGGTGACGCAGCACCTATAATAGCCTCTGGACGAAATTTATGAAGTGGCATCTTGTATATTTCGTCCAAGGCTTCATGCACTCTTATGGTGGCTTCAAAGTCCTGAAATCATCACTTGTAACTCCGTTCTGGTTCCCCTTGCGCATGGCATCATCTCCATGCTTGCTCTTGCTCCAATGTCCATCCTTCTCCAAGCTAGGCCCTTCATTTGTAAGCAAAACAAATGTATCCAATTTAGGCAGCATCATATTCTCATGAACATTAGAATCATTACCAAGAAACGAAAGTACCTGATAATTTAATTGGCGTGCGCGAGCTCTAGTAATTGGTCCAGTATATGTAGCAGTAGGGGCTGTGGGTGTAACAATGGTATTGATGTCCTCATCATCCTCCCCTTCTTGAAATGAAGTCGTCCTCGACGGAAGCTCATTTTCCTCACCCAAATAAGGCTTCAAATCTGCAATGTTAAAAGTGGGACTAACCCCAAAATCTGCAGGCAGCTCAAGTTTATATGCATTATCATTTATTTTCTCTAATACCTTAAAGGGATCATCAGCACGTGGCATTAGCTTTGATTTGCGCAAATTAGGAAATCTATCTTTACGCAAATGTAACTAAACAAGATCTCCAGGTGCAAACACAACATGTTTTCTACCCTTATCTCCAGCAAGTTTATATTTAGCATTCATACGCTCAATGTTTTCCTTAGTTAACTCATGCATTTTTAAAATCAATTGAGAACGTTCTTTAGCATCAAAATTAACCTTCTCCGAAGATGGAAGAGGCAACAAATCAATAGGTGCACGAGGTAGGAAACCATACACAATTTCAAAAGGGCACATCTTAGTAGTAGAATGCAATGAACGATTATAAGCAAATTCAATATGAGGCAAGCATTCTTCCCACATTTTCTTATTATTCTTCAAAACAACCCTAAGCATAGTAGACAATGTTCTATTGACGACTTCAGTTTGTCCATCAGTTTGGGGGTGACAAGTAGTACTAAATAGCAGTTTAGTCCCCAACTTAGCCCATAAACATCTCCAAAAGTGGCTAAGAAATTTAGTATCACGATCTGAAACAATAGTATTTGGCACACCATGCAAGCGAATAATTTCACGAAAGAACAAATCAGCAACATTAACAGCATCATCGCTTTTATGACATGGTATAAAGTGTGCCATTTTCGAGAATCTATCCACGACAACAATTATGCTATCCCTCCCCTTCTTTGTTCGAGGTAAACCTAAAACAAAGTCCATAGATATATCCTCCCAAGGAACACTAGGTACAGGCAAAGGCATATATAAACCATGAGGATTGAGTCGTGACTTAGCTTTTTGACATGTAGTGCAGCGAGCAACAAAACGCTCAACATCCCGTCTCATCTTTGGCCAAAAGAAATGTGTAGCAAGTACGTCCTCCGTCTTCTTCACGCCAAAGTGTCCCATTAATCCTCCCCCATGCGCCTCCTGCAACAGCAAAAGACGAACGGAGCTAGCTGGAATGCATAGCTTGTTAGCACGAAACACAAATCCATCGTTAACGACAAACTTGTTCCACATTCTTCCTTCTTTACAATTCTGCATTACATCTTTAAAATCAGCATCATGCACATATTGATCTTTGATGGTCTCCAAACCAAATATTTTGAAGTCAAGTTGTGAAAGCATAGTATAGCGACGAGACAATGCATCAGCAATAACATTTTCTTTTCCCTTCTTGTGTTTAATGACATAAGGGAAAGTCTCAATGAATTCAACCCATTTAGCATGTCTACGATTCAGTTTAGCTTGACTTTTAATATGTTTCAAAGATTCATGATCAGAATGTATAACAAATTCTTTGGGCCATAAATAATGTTGCCATGTTTCTAAAGTCCGAACAAGAGCATATAATTCTTTATCATAAGTAGAATAATTCAGACTAGGCCCACTCAATTTTTCAGAAAAGTATGCAACAGGTTTGCCATCTTGTAATAACACACCTCCTAATCCAATTCCACTAGCATCACATTCAAGCTCAAAAGTCTTATTAAAATCAGGAAGTTGGAGTAAAGGAGCATGTGTCAACTTATCTTTCAATACCGAGAAGGCTTCTTCCTGTGCGGTACCCCACAGAAAAGGCACATCTTTCTTTGTAAGCTCATTGAGAGGTGCAGCAATGGTGCTGAAATCTCTCACAAAACGCCTATAGAATCCAGCGAGGCCAAGGAAACTCCTCACTTGTGTGACCGTTTTGGGCTGTGGCCAACTCTCAATAGCTTCAATTTTGGCTTTATCAACTTCAATTCCCTGTGGAGTAACAACATAGCCAAGAAAAGATACTCGGTCGGTGCAAAAGGTGCACTTTCCAAGGTTACCAAACAAACGTGCATCACGTAGAGCAATAAAAACAGCACGTAAATGTTCCAAATGTTCCTCCAAAGATTTGCTATAAATCAATATGTCATCAAAGTAAACTACCACAAATCGTCCAATGAAAGCACGTAAAACTTCGTTCATTAACCTCATGAAAGTACTAGGTGCATTAGTTAACCCAAAAGGCATGACTAACCACTCATATAATCCAAACTTAGTTTTAAATGCTGTTTTCCATTCATCTCCCAATTTCATACGAATTTGATGGTATCCACTACGCAAATCAACTTTGGAGAATATTGTAGAGCCACTCAATTCATCAAGCATATCATCTAGCCTAGGAATAGGATGACGATAACGAATAGTAATATTATTAATGCCTCTACAATCAACGCACATACGCGATGTACCATCCTTTTTCGGCACTAAAATGATAGGAACAGCACAAGGACTAAGGGATTCGCGTATATAACCTTTGTCGAGCAGTTCTTGTACTTGACGCATAATCTCCTTTGTCTCCTCTGGATTGGTACGGTATGGTGCACGGTTGGGTAATGATGCACCGGGAATTAAGTCAATTTGATGCTCAATCCCGCGAATAGGTGGTAATCCCGGTGGCACGTCTTGTGGAAAGACGTCAGCGAACTCCTGCAAAATGTTAGTGACAGCAGGAGGCAAAGAGGAAGGCACGTCCTCGAATGAAAATAATGCCTCTTTGCACACAAAAGCATAGCAAACAGATTTGCTAAAATCTAGATCATCAATATCAGATTTGGTGGCAAGTAAACATGCACTTTTCAATTTAATTTCAGAAGCAACACTAGATTGTTTATTATTATTAGGCTGCATTTGTTGCTCAAATTCTTTTGCCACAATCTGATTTTCACTCTTAGTTTTCTCCTGTTTTGCTTTATTAGCTCTATTAAGATCATCTTTCAAAATGGAATCAGGAGTCATAGGAAGCAAAGTAATATTTTTATCCTTATGAACAAGAGTATACTGATTGTTTCTACCATGGTGAATAGAATTTTTATCAAATTGCCATGGTCTACCAAGTAATAAGGAACATGCTTGCATAGGTACCACATCACAATCAACATAATCAGCATATGTAGAGATACTAAAATGCACACGAACAGTACGTGTTACCTTAACCTTGCCGCTGTTGTTGAACCATTGGATGTAGTAAGGATGTGGATGTGGTCTTGTGGTGAGAGATAGCTTCTCCACCATCTCCATGCTAGCCAAGTTGTTGCAACTCCCTCCATCTATGATCACGCGAACAGAACGTTCCTTCACAACTCCCTTTGTATGGAACAAATTATGCCTCTGATTTTGCTCAGCTTGTGTAACCTGCACACTCAAAACACGTTGAGCAACTAAACATTCATACCTGTCAGCATCTTCAGGAGCCATGTATTGCGTCTCATGATCAGAATCTTCTCCACCGTGTTCGTCACGTGTAATAAGAGCCAAAGTCTCCTCATCATAGTCACTAGCGGACTCATACCCACCATCCTCAGTAACAATCATCACACGCTTAGAGGGGCATTCTCTCGCATAATGACCTCCACCCTTGCAACGTCGACAAATAATATCATGTGTTTGCCCTGTTGATGCCATGGATGAAGAAGAGCTCTTTGCAGGCCTAGAAGATGTGCTCTTGGCAGATAGTGGTGATTGTGCCTGCTTTATTGTATCACGGTTGGAGGTGGCAGCCGACGGAGGCGCCGGTGTAGCAGAACGTGTGGAAGTAGATGATGCACGTGGTGTCCATGATGAAGGTCGACCTGCAGAAAAGTTAGTCCGCGCCAATGCCTGTCGATCCTGCACTTCACGTTCAGCTTTACAAGCAAGATGGAATAAACGAGTGATATTAGTATACTCCTTATAATCTAGAATGGTCTGAATCTCTCTATTTAATCCACCCAGAAAACGTGCAAGCATAGCTTCATTCTCCTCAACAATACCACATCTAATCATGCCAGTTTGTAATTCCTGATAATATTCTTCTACAGAATTTTTTCCTTGTCTTAAGCGCTGTAATTTTTGAAGCAATTCACGTTGATAATATGGTGGAACCCAACGAGTACGCATAGCAGTTTTCAAAGCAGCCCAAGTAGCGGGAATAGGATATAATCTACAATGTTCAGACCACCATACACATGCAAAACTAGTGAAAGCACAAACAGCAGCAGCAACCCGTCTCTCCTCGGGATATTGTAAACATGTAAAACGTTGTTCAGTTTCCAACTCCCAAGTAAGATATATATCAGGAACATATCTACCCTCAAATGGTGGAATATTCAATTTCAGTTTAGGAATATGGACATCATCTCGTACCTGAGGTGGTGGTGCAGGCCTACCATTACGAATATATACCTGAGGTCAACCTGGTGGTGGTGGTGCTGGTGGCTGCACGTAGTGCTGATTTTGATCAACCTCATCCTCATAATCGCCCGCATACTCAACATCCTCCTGGGTACCACCAGCAGCAGTAGCAGGGGCGAAAGAAGCATCAACAACATGAACAGCAGCACCAGAAGTTTGGCCATCCTCAATAGGAACACGCCTCGCTCGTCCATACTGATTCGAAAGGATGCGTTGTTGTTGTTGTTGTTGTTGTTGTTGGAGAGGTGCGTTAGGTGCAGCGGGTGGTGGTGGTGGAAGACGCGCGAGCAATTCATTAAATTTGTTATCGAGCTTTGTTTCGAACGTCTTCTCCATGCCATCTATCTTCTCCATGGCCTCTTCAAATCTGTTTAGCACATCTTGCACCTGTCCACTCATCATTTGCTGAAACTTATCATGAAGCTCCTTGTTCGATAAATTCTCCCAGTCAGTCACGTCGGCTTGTGATCCTGGCATGGTTAGCAGCAATAGAAACACACAAGAATATGATCCTACAGACTACGAACAAGTGGTGGTGGTGGGTGTCACAAATCCGTCAAGCAAAACTCAAATTCTTACCAGTTCTTACCCAGCAGCAGGCGGTGATCGGCAACCGTTGTAGTCAAAAACTCTCAAAGCTTGGATAGAGCGAGTACCAGGGAGAGTCAAACGCACGACGTAGATGTATGTGGAGCTGGGAAGGCTTATAATATGGTAGCAAAAAGGATCAGCAATAATCAATTCAGAGATGCAAAGTTGAATAAACGCTCAACGACGGTACTGTGCTGGTCCTAGGCTAGACCGTGCTAGAGACGCGAGCCTAGAACACTAACAAAATCACGGCGCTGCACGTAAACAAGGGAAAAGCACACTCTGGATTTTTTTTTCGCTCTTTTTTTTTGCGCTCTTTTTTTTTTGCGCTGCTCTTTTTTTTTTTGCGAAAAATCACTATAATGGCGAGTGTCTCAAAACTCTTCCTAGGTCAAACTGACAGGATGGGCACGAAATTTTTTCGACCAATTTTTTTTTTTCGTTTTTTCGACTGCCCGGACCCAAAAACTGGAAACGGGTCAAAAAAAACTTCCTATAATGGCACCTGTCTCAAAACACTCAGAAACACCTAAAAATAGGATAGCCAGAAATTTTTTCGAAAAATGCGTTTTCGAAAAATTTTGGGCCTAAACGGAGCGTGGTTTCCAGACTCTTTTTTTTTCCGAAACCTACTCCGGCAAGGAAACACGAATCGGAAACTAGATGGATCCCGAAAACAAACCTAATAAACAAGGAACTCGGATTGGTGGTGGATATATGGTGGTGGTATATGGCAGCGGTGGTGGTAGCGGTGGTAGTATATGGATATGGATCGGTGGTGGTATATGGACACAGATTGGTGGTGGTATATGGATACGGATTCGGAGTGGTGGTGGTAGATGGCAGGGGCGATGATGATGGTGCAGCGGCGGCGTGACAACTTATGACCAGAACTCGAAACTCTAAAAGACTAGACTCTAAGACCAGCAACTAGACCGACGATGCAACCGCAAATTCAACAAAGCAAAACCCTAAAAAGATTATGCAAAGGCTCAGATTGGTTCGGATATGATGAACTAACCCTAATTTTTTTTTGTGGCTTTTTCGTGGACTATAGGTATGAAGAACAGACTCGATCTAAACTACGAAAAACTGGAAAATCTCACCGAGCAACCTGGAAATCTGATACCACTTGATAGAGGCAAAGGTGTCCCGTCTTTCGATGAGATGGTGGATTTCGCTTTGGTGGAAGTCGACTTTGACGATCCGACTACGAACGTGCGAGGACGTCGCGCCTTAGCAATCGCTAAACCAACTCCGAGAGGTTATTGACCACGCCGGAGCACGATCAACCTGACCACGAGGGTCTGTTTCCTGCGAGCAAACGAAGAACAAGCAAGAAACTAAGATTGCAATCTGGATATTGCGAATATAAGATGAAAGCTTTATTGATCAAGGTGGGGTTCTGTGACGCCTTTGTCTGGTCGTTGAACACAAACGAAGTACGCGAAGTTGCAGCTATGGCGAACTTTTAATCTAAACAAAACCCAAAGTCTAAACGGTGCCCTAAGGGCTGTATATATGGAGGAAGAGAGGGGGAATTTCGTGGCCCTTGGTGGAGGGGTCCGAAATCAACCCTATCTCTTGTTTCCCCACACATACGGACTCTAAAAATAGCCTATACTTATGTATTTCGAGATTACATGGGCCTGGCCCAATAAAAAGGTGACGCAGCACCTATAATAGCCTCTGGACGAAATTTATGAAGTGGCATCTTGTATATTTCGTCCAAGGCTTCATGCACTCTTATGGTGGCTTCAAAGTCCTGAAATCATCACTTGTAACTCCGTTCTGGTTCCCCTTGCGCATGGCATCATCTCCATGCTTGCTCTTGCTCCAATGTCCATCCTTCTCCAAGCTAGGCCCTTCATTTGTAAGCAGAACAAATGTATCCAATTTAGGCAGCATCATATTCTCATGAACATTAGAATCATTACCAAGAAACGAAAGTACCTGATAATTTAATTGCCGTGCGCGAGCTCTAGTAATTGGTCCAGTATATGTAGCAGTAGGGGCTGTGGGTGTAACAATGGTATTGATGTCCTCATCAACCTCTCTCCTAGGCGGTCTAAACCTGCCCTGTCACTCCGCCACAAAGATCCACACAGAGGGCCGTCGGGACAAAGGTCCTTTCAGCCCCCAATCCATGAATCACTCGCGGGTACTCTTCGAGCTGACCCGACTTTAGTCACCATCTATAGTATGTATATATGTATAGTATATACCCGTGATCACCTCCCGAGTGATCACGGCCCAATAGTATAGCAAGGCAACTGACAAGAATGTAGGGCCAATGATGATAAACTAGCATCCTATGCTAAGCATTTAGGATTGTGGGTAAGGTATCAATGACTGTAGCAACAATGACAGGCTATGCAACAGAATAGGATTAACGGAAAGCAGTAACATGCTACACTACTCTAATGCAAGCAGTATAGAGAAGAATAGGCGATATCTGGTGATCAAGGGGGGGCTTGCCTGGTTGCTCAGACAAGAAGGAGGGGTCGTCGGTGACGTAGTCGACCACAGGGGCATCATCATCGTCATGGGGTCTACTGGAGAGAAGAGGGGGGAGAAACAGTAAATACATAGCAAGCAAGTGCATAACAGGACAACAAGCAGAGCTAGACGTGTTCTAACGCGTTATGAGGTGATACCTGTGAAGGGGGGAACAACCGGGAAAGTATCCCCGGTGTTCCGTGTTTTCGGACAGATGAACCGGAGGGGGAAAGTTGCGTGTTCGATATGCTAGGGGTGTGTGGCGGACGAACGGGTTGCATATCCGGAATCGTCTCGTCGTTCTGAGCAACTTTCATGTTGAAAATAATTTAATCCGAGTTACGGATTAAAAGATATGATTTTCTAAAGATTTACTTAATTCTGGAAGTTAATTAATTCTTTATTTTAATTCGAAATTGGATTAATGACATCAGCATGATGTCATGTTGACATCAGCAGTCAACAGGGATTGACTAAGTCAAACTGACAGATGGGGCCATTGACTGGGTCAACAGCACAGTCAGCAGGTCCAGTCAGCAGTCAACATTCCTGTTGACTTAGTCAAACTTACGCGTGGGTCCCACTTGTCATAGTCACAGTTTAACTAAACCTAATTAACTAGTTAATTAATCATTAGGTTATCTAATCAGAGTTAATCAGGTTAATTAACATATCTAATTAAGTTAATTAATTATCTAATTAATTAATTAATTAATTAATATTTTTCTAATTCTTCTTTTTTTTATTTAACTTTCTGGGGGCTGGGCCCCACATGTCTGTGGCCCAGAGGGGCCATAGCGGTTCGGGCGGTAGCGGGTGCGGGCGCACCCAAGCGAGCGCTCGTCCGCAGGGCGTGACGAGGCCAGGGAGGCCGGGCGGTCACCGGAGGGGGACGCCGGCGGGAGAGCAGCAGGGCGGCGCCGGAGTGGGCCGCGAGCCAGAGGGGGAGTGGCTGTGGCCGAGCCAGACGGCCGGAATGAGGCACGAGCGCCAGGGCGCGGCCAGACCGCGGTGAGCGCGGGGCCGGAGCGCGCGAGGCGTGGTCGCGGCCGGAGCGGAGCAATGGTGGGCGCGGCAATGGTCGCGAGGCGAGGGAGAGAGGAGGACCGGGGTCCTCACCGGGGTTTGTAGGGACGGGGCAGCGGGCTCGAAGGAGGTCGGGGAGGTCGACGGGGATGACGCAGCGGAGCGGGAGGCAGGCCGGCGGGGTAGACGACGAGGTGGAGGTGGCGGCGTCGCGGCGAGGCGGCACCGGGCGGCGGGGTCGGGGCGTCGCGGCGACCTCCTCCTCTCGATCCCGATCCAATCGGGGAAGAGAGAGAGGGGGAGGAGATATTTTGCGGGGGGAAGTGGGGGGTGTGTCGGTGGTGTACTGGGGGGAGTGGGGAAGGTTATGGCGGCGGGGTGGGCCGGCCTGGCGGCCTGGTGGGTTGAGGCCCAAAAAAAGGGGGGGGCGGTGGCCTGCTGGGCCGTAGCCTAGTGGGGGGGGGGGTTCTTCCTTTTTTTTCTATTTTGTTTTCTGTTTTGCATTTTCTTTTATTATTTCTCTTTTCTGTTTTAATTCATTTTAAAATATTCAGGCACTTTCTAAAAATATGTATTCTTTATTATAATTACCCTTATAATATTCGGCACCCACCGAACATTTTTGTTTCAACTTTTGAAAACGTTTGTTGTTTGACATATTTAGAATTTAAATTTCAAAACGATTTCGAATCATTGCGAGGTTAGCAACAGTAACCGAGGTGACGTGGCATGATTAGCGTGGGATTACTGTAGCATGATTATCAGGGCGTCACAGCTGTCTAGTGATCTACTCCTGGATCTCTATTGTATCCCCTTGCCAAACTCATGGCAAGCTACACAATTGGTCTGGTATATAGCATGACATACTTTATAGAGCCTATGGCTGAGGTATAGGGAATCACTTTCATTCTCTTTCTATCTTCTACCGTGGTCGGGTTTTGAGTCTTACTTAACTTCATACCTTACAACTCAGCCAAGAACTCCTTCTTAGACTGATCCATTTTGAACTCCTTCAAAATCTTATCAAGGTATGTACTCATCGAAAGTCTTATCAAGCGTCTTGATCTATCTCTATAGATCTTGATGCCCAATATGTATGCAGCTTCACCGAGGTCTTTCTTTGAAAAACACCTTTCAAATACTCCTTTATGCTTTCCAGAAAAATTGTACATTATTTTCGACCAACAATATGTCATTCACATATACTTATCAGAAAGGTTGTAGTGCTCCCACCCACTTTCTTGTAAATACAGGCTTCACCGCAAGTGTGTATAAAACTATATGCTTTGATCAACTTATCAACGTGTATATTCCAACTCCGAGATGCTTGCACCAGTCCATAGATGGATCGCTGGAGTTTGCACACTTTGTTAGCACCTTTAGGATCGACAAAATCATTTGCTTGCATCATATACAACTCTTCTTTAAGAAATCAATTATGGAATGCAGTTTTGACATCCATTTTCCAGATTTCATAAAATGTGGCAATTGCTAACATGATTCGGACAAACTTAAGCATCACTATGAGTGAGAAAATCTCATCGTAGTCAACACTTTGAACTTGTCGAAAGCCTTTTGCGACAAGTCAAGCTTTGTAGATAGTAACACTACCATCAGCGTCCGTCTTCCTCATGAAGATCCATTTATTCTCAATGGCTTGCTGATCACCGGGCAAGTCAACCAAAGTCCATACTTTGTTCTCATACATGGATCCTATCTCAGGTTTCATGGCCTCAAGCCATTTTGTGGAATCTGGGCTCATCATCGCTTAATCATAATTCGTAGGTTCGTCAAGGTCTAGTAACATGACTTCTAAAACAGGATTACCGTACCACTCTGGTGCGAAACGTGCTCTGGTTGACCTATGAGGTTCGGTAGTAACTTGATCTGAAGTTTCATGATCATTATCGTTAGCTTCCTCTCTAGTTGGTGTAGGCATCATGGGAACGGTTTTCTGTGATGAGCTACCTTCCAATTCGAGAGAAGGTACAATTACCTCATCAAGTTCCACTTTCCTCCTAGTCACTTCTTTCGAGAGAAAACTCCTTCTCTAGAAAGGATCCATTCTTAGCAACAAAGATCTTGCCTTCGGTTCTGTGATAGAAGTTCTACCCAACAGTTTCTTTTGGGTATCCTATGAAGACACACTTCTCCGATTTGGGTTCGAGCTCATCAGGTTGAAGCTTTTTCACGTAAGCATCGCAACCCCATACTTTAAGAAACGACAACTTAGGTTTCTTGCCAAACCACAGTTCATACGGTGTCATCTCAACGGATTTAGATGGTGCCCTATTAAATATGAATGCGGCTGTCTCAACTGCATAACCCCAAAACGATATTGGTAAATCGGTAAGAGACATCATAGTACGCACCATATCCAATAAAGTACGGTTATGGCATTTGGACACACCATTACTCTGTGGTATTCCAGGTGGCGTGAGTTGTGAAACTATTCTACATTGTTTTAAATGAAGGACAAACTCATAACCCAAATATTCACCTCTGCGATCAAATTGTAGAAACTTTATTTTCTTGTTATGATGATTCTCCACTTCACTCTGAAATTCCTTGAACTTTTCAAATGTTTCAGACTTGTGTTTCATTAAGTAGATATATCCATATCTTCTCAAATCAGCTGTGAAGGTCAGAAAATAATGATACCTGCCGCGTGCCTCAACACTCATCGGACCACATACATCGGTATGTATTCTTTCCAATACGTCATTGGCTCGCTCCATTGTTCTAGAGTATGGAGTTTTATTCATCTTTCCCACGAGGCATGGTTCGCAAGTATCAAGTGATTCCAAAAATCCATTCGTATGGAGTTTCTTCATGCGCTTTACAAAAATATGACCTAAATGGTAGTGCCACAAATATGTTGTACCATCCCTATCAATTTTGCATCATTTGGCATCAATATTATGAATATGTGTCTCACTATGATCGAGATTCAATAAATGATTTACATTGTGTGTATGACCATAGAAGGTTTTATTCATGTAAATAGAACAACAATTATTCTCTAACTTAAATGAATAACCGTATCATAATAAACATGATCCAATCATATTCTTGCTCAACGCAAACACCAAATAACATTTATTTAGGTCCAACACTAATCCCGAAGGTAGTGGGTGTGTGCGATGGTGATCTTATCAACCTTGGAATCATTTCCAACACACATCGCCACCTCGCCCTTAACTAGTCTCTATTCATTTTGCAACTCCTGTTTCGAGTTACTAATCTCAGCAACTGAACCGGTATCAAATACCCTGGGGTTACTATGAACACTAGTAAAGTACACATCAATAACATGTATATCAAATATACTTTTGTTCACTTTGCCACCCTTCTTATCCGCCAATTATTTGGGGTAGTTCCGCTTCCAGTGACCATTCCCTTTGTAGTAGACGCACTCAGTTTCAGGCTTAGGTCTAGCTTTGGGCTTCTTCATGGGAGTGGCAACTTGCTTGCCATTCTTCTTGAAGTTCCCTTTCCTTTCCTTTGCCCTTTTTCTTGAAACTGGTGGTCTTGTTAACCATCAACACTTGATGCTCTTTCTTGATTTCTACCTTCATTGGTTTCAGCATCGCGAAGAGCTCGGGAATCATTTTCTTCATCCCTTGCATATTATAGTTCATCACGAAGTTCTAGTAGCTTGGTGATAGTGACTAGAGAACTTTGTCAATCAATATCTTATCTGGAAGATTAACTCCCACTTGATTCAAGTGATTGTAGTACCCAGACATTCTGAGTGCATGCTCACTGGCTCAGCTCTTCTCCTCCATCTTCTAGACAAAGTACTTGTCAGAGGTCTCATACCTCTCGACATGGGCATGAGTTTGAAATACCAATTTCAGCTCTTGGAACATCTCATATGCTCTGTGGCATTCAAAACGTCTTTGGAGCCCCGATTCTAAGCCGTAAATCATGGTGCACTAAACTATAAAGTAGTCATCATATCGAGCTTGCCAAACGTTCATAAAGTCTACATCTGCTCCTGCAATAGGTCTGTCACCTAGTGGTGTATCAAGGACAAAATTCTTCTGTCCAGCAATGAGGATAATCCTCAGATCACGGACCCAGTCCGCATCATTGCTAATATCATCTTTCAACTTAGTTTTCTCTAGGAACATTAAAAAAACATAGGGGATCTACAACGCGAGCTATTGATCTACAACATAATTTGCAAATACTATCAGGACTAAGTTCATGATAAATTAAAGTTTAATTAATCAAATTACTTAAGAACTTCCACTTAGATAGACATCCCTCAAGTCATCAAAATGATACGTGATCCAAATAAACTAAACCATGTCCGATCATCACATGAGATGGAGTAGTCATCAATGGTGAACATCTCTATGTTGTTCATATCTACTATATGATTCACGTTTGACCTTTCGGTCTCCAGTGTTTCGAGGCCATGTCTGTACATGCTAGGCTTGTCAAGTTTAACCTGAGTATTCCGCATATGCAAAACTGTCTTGCACCCGTTGTATGTGAACGTAGAGCATATCACACCCGGTCATCACGTGGTTCCTCAGCATGACGAACTGTTGCAACGGTGCATACTCAGGGAGAACACTTATACCTTGAAATTTTAGTAAGGGATCATCTTATAATGTTACCGCCATACTAAGCAAAATAAGATGCATAAAAGATAAACATCACATGCAACCAAAATATGTGACATGATATGGCCATCATCATCTTGTGCTTTTCATCTCCATCTCCAAAGCACCATCATGATATCCATCGTCACCGGCTTGACACGTTGATCTCCATTGTAGCGTCGTGGTCGTCTCGCCAACTATTGCTTCTACAACTATCGCTAACGCACAGTGACAAAGTAAAGCAATTACATGCGTTTGCATTTCATACAATAAAGCGACAACCATAAGTCTCCTGCCAGTTGCCGATAACTTCTACAAAACATGATCATCTCATACATCAACGTATATCACATCATGTCTTGACCATATCACATCACAACATGCCCTGCAAAAACAAGTTAGACGTCCTCTACTTTGTTGTTGCAAGTTTTATGTGGCTGCTACGAGCTTCTAGTAAGAACCATTCTTACCTACGCATACAAAACCACAATGGTGATTTATCAACTTTGCTATTTTAACCTTCAACAAGGACCGGCCACAGTCAAATTCGATTCAATTAAGGTTGGAGAAACAGACACACGCCAGCCACCTTTATGCAAAACTAGTTGCATGTCTGTCGGTGGAATCGGTCTCATGAATGTGGTCATGTAAGGTTGGTCTGGGCCGCTTCATCCAACAATACCGCCGAATCAAAATAAGACATTGGTGGTAAGCAGTATGATGATCACCGCCCACAACTCTTTGTGTTCTACTCGTGCATATCATCTACGCATAGACCTGGCTCTAATGCCACTGTTGGGAAACGTAGCATGCAATTTCAAAAAAATTATATGCTCACGCAAGATCTATCTAGGAGATGCATAGCAACGAGAGGGGGAGAGTGTGTCCACGTACCCTCGTAGACCGAAAGCGGAAGCGTTTGACAACGCGGTTGATGTAGTTGAACTTCTTCTCGTTCCTACCGATCAAGCACCGAACGTATGACACCTCCGAGTTCTGCACACATTCAGCTCGATGACGTCCCTCGAACTCTTGATCCAGCAAAGTCTCGAGGGAGAGTTCCATCATTATGATGGCGTGGTGACGATGATGGTGAAATGATCTGCGCAAGGCTTTGCCTAAGCACTACGTGAATATGACTCGAGGCGTAAACTGTGGAGGGGGCGCGCACACGGCTAGGAATCAATGTTGTGTGTTCTAGTAGTGCCCCCCCACATATATATAGGTGGGAGAGGGAGAGGGGAAGCAAGGGATGCCCCAAGTAGGAGTAGTCCTACTTGAGCGCCTCCTCCAAGTCGGCCACCCCCTTCCATAAGTGTCGGAGGGGGAAGGAAAGAGAGAGGGGGGAAAGAAGGAAAGGGGGAGGCCGAATCCTCCCCTTTCCTTTCTCCCTTCCCCTTCTACCTTATCCTCCTCTTCGGCCTATATGGGGGTGCACCAGCCCACCAGGGGCTGGTCTGCTTGCCCTTGGCTCAATAAGGCCCATATCTTTGCCGAGGTGTGCCTGGAACCCCTTCCGGTGACCCGATACGTACCCGGTACCCCCGAAACACTTCTGGTGTCCGAATACTATTGTCCTATTTATGAATCTTTACCTCTTGACCATTTCGAGACTCCTCGTCATGTCCGTGATCTCATCCGAGACTCGGAACAACATCCGGTCACCAAATCACATAACTCATATAATACAAAATTGTCATCGAACGTTAAGCGTGCGGACCCTATGAGTTCGAGAACTATGTAGACATGACCGAGACACTTCTCCGGTCAATAACCAACAGCGGAACCTTGGTGCTCATATTGGTTCCCACATATTCTACGAAGATCTTTATCGGTCATACCATAATGACAACATACGTTATTCCCTTTGTCATCGGTATGTTACTTGCCCGAGATTCAATCGTCGGTATCTTCATACCTAGTTCAATCTCGTTACCAGCAAGTCTCTTTACTCGTTCCATAATACATCATCCCGCAACTAACTTATTAGTCACATTGCTTGCAAGGCTTCTTATGATGTGCATTACCGAGAGGGCCCAGAGATACCTCTCCGATACTCGGAGTGACAAATCCTAATCTCGATCTATGCCAAACCAACAAACACCTTCGGAGATACCTGTAGAGCATCTTTATAATCACCTAGTTACTTTATGATATTTTATAGCACACAAGACATTTCTCCGGTATCGGGGAGTTGCATAATCTCATAGTCGAAGGAATATGTATTTGACATGAAGAAAGCAATAGAAATAAAACTGAACGATCAATATGTATGCTAACGGATGGGTCTTGTACATCACATCATTCTCCTAATGATGTGATCCCGTTCATCAAATTACAACACATGTCTATGGTTAGGAAACTTAACCATCTTTGATTAACGAGCTAGTCGAGTAGAGGCTTACTAGGACACGGTGTTTTGTCTATGTATCCCCACTGTATCAAGTTTCCGGTTAATACAATTCTAGCTTGAATAATAAACATTTATCATGATATAAGGAAATATAAAATAACAACTTTATTATTGCCTCTAGGGCATATTTCCTTCATCAAGTGCATTGTGGAAGTAGGTCATTTCTTCGAGCTTGGCGAAGTTCAACATCTTATGATTGAAAATCCGGTGCTTGCAAAACAAGATTCGAGCATAATAGACTGCCTGCTCTTCTATCCAGAATCTTGGTGACAAAGAAGTTCTTTCTCCTTCATAAGGACTCACCCCAAAGAATTCAAGCTTCAAAGAGTGAAGCTGTTCATTGAATGCAGGGCCATTGGGGCCATACCCAGCTGGAAATAGCGGAAGTGATTCCTGAGGATTTTTCCGTAATTCTTTCTCACTATTTTCCATTGGCTGAACATCTTCAAAAGCCGACACATTTTCATTGTTGGGCTTCAATGGAGCAAGTGGCCTTGAAACTGTTTCTGGAGCTGGTGGCGTGGGATCACTAGAGTGACCGCCATTTTTCTTCGCTAGAACTCCTTCAGCGGTTTTCTCAGATTCAAGCACAAGGGCCTTTTCTTTCGGTGAGGTTTCAACTCTGGGTGGCACAACAAGTTTTTTAGACTGTTGAGTCACAACATGATCTCCTTCAGTCTGCTGTGGCAATACGGGTGGTATGACTTGGTGTGGCAAAACTGGTGGTGCAACTTCTTGATCTTTCTCTTCAGGAGCCATGGGCTCTTCAAATTTCTTTTCTCCCTGTTCTGGCTATGAAGCCGAAGAACCAGGAGCAGGGTCAACCTCCATCAGGGCAGGGGCACCAGATGAGGAGACCGTAGGGGTATTTCCTTGGGAAGCAATTTGCTCCCCCTCAACCTTCTCACCCTCCTTGGTGGATCAGGAGGGTTTTGCTTGAATTTCCTTCAAAGGCGATGGGACTGCCTTTTCCAACTCAATCTCTTTGTCAATCTTATCTTCGGGAGCATTTTGCTCGGGCACGACATTCAATTCATCAGGATTGACAAGATACATGTCCACAACATCAGATTCTTGTTCGACTGAGGTAGGAATGATAACTACCGCGGGCTCAGCTTGATGCTCGGTTTCTTTCTCGAAACGGGGAGAAGGTGGAATCTATTGCAATGGAGCACTTGAGTCAATAGGTGAATCAGTTGATATAAATTGGACACGATGGTCCTTGATTTCTTTCGGCTTATTGGCTCTAGCCCGAGCTCTTTGACGTTTCTCTTCTTTTTCTCTATGTCAAGCAAGATCTGCTTGATGCTTCACCTCATCATTCCTTTAATCACAGAGTTGAGAGACATCCATCTTTAGCATGGAATGCTAGTCAATCTTGTTATTTCTCATCATAGTGAGGGCTTTGGTGATCTCGAGAACTCCCTTGTTCACATCTTTCCTTTCAGACTCAGAGCGAGCCTCATTCCTCATCTTCTCAAGCAGTTTCTTGTCTTCTACAACCTAGTTCAATTCCTACATGATCCCCTTGAGCTCAGTGAAATACTTCATTACCATCTTGGTAACATCTTCAGACAGACCTAAATTGCTCAACGCAGCTGGATTTGCATCATAGGAGCACCTTCAATGATGTCAAATATTAGATCAAAATCATATTCCTCTATGGGAGCAGGAATGATTTTCTTCACCTTTTTGGTAGGAGCAACAACTTTTTCATCAGTAATCAATTTTCTCTTCGCCACTGGGGTAGCAGAACTTGAAGGGGACAGAAGCAAGCCTTGGTGAAGATCTCACTGGTGGTGAATTCTTTGTTGGGGAAGAAGTTTGGTAGGGCTTATCAAGCAACACTCTTTGATCATACATGGGAATTTCTTCACCAGTATTATCATCAGAAGAATCATCATCAGACGAGGTAGATGCAACCTTTCTTGATTTCCTAGTAATAGACTTCTTTGAAGCTTGAGGAGAAACAGACTTCCTCTTCTTTTCTTTTTGGGCAGATGCCCTTTCCTTCTTATCTTGCACATCTTGTTGAGTTAACTCAACATTTCGCTGCTCTACTTGATTTTTCTTCACAAGTCTGGCCTCATGCTTGGCCTTGGCCTTTTCCCTTTTTGCAACCTCTTCGGGAAAATCAGCAATGGTTTTCAAGGAATCGGCATGAGCGTTGGGAGGTGGTGCTGGCCTTACTTTTTCATCATCCTGCTCTAGGCAGCGTTCTGCAATGAAATCATTCCAGGGAGGAGTGAATGCAAACAATATCTGGTATTCCCTTCGGACGTTCTCATAGTTGAACCATTTCTTCACCCAATGACGGTGAATCTTTTGAAGTCTGTTGTTCCTCTCTTGAGCAGTTTCTACTCCTGGTGGAGTCTTGTAGGTTTCCGGATCAGACATCTCAGCCGCAGTGTTCCTTTCTCTACAACGTCCACCCTTCTTGGGATTTCCATCAGAGAATAGGGTTTTGGAGTTGGTGACAAGCTCGTCCTCTGGCTGACTGTGTGCTGAGGGAATATCATCATCTTCTTCTGCAGATTCTGATTCGACCTTTTTCTTCGGTGCTTTAGGTGGCTTCGCTAATTTTCTTTCAGCCACCTTTGCTTTGTTATCCACACGTGGCTGCTGTGAAATTTCTTCCTCAGAGCTAGACTGCTCATACGAACTATTTGCCATGACCACTCTTGAGAGAGAAAAGGAAAAGTGAAAGGAAACACAGGAAGAAGTCACAAACATGCACAAAAGCATTTACCTCAAGACAGATAAGTTTTTGGAAGAAGCATTAGATTCATGGCATACACTTGCAAGATATTGTCGAGTGAATTGCAATATGCCTAATGACAACATAGCCATTCCTATAATCTTTTGATGTATACAAAGTGAACCTTAGATCCAAGATACTACTACGAGGAACTACTACAAACCATACAAGTCATGACTTAGTGAATCCTAAAGATCTACCACAAGAAAATAACACAAGACAAATGGCGTCGGGATGAACTACCCTAGAATAGAAAAGGAATAGGGCAAGTTCTAGATCTGAATGCCCTAACTTGGTAGAACAGATCGACTATGACAGTGCGGGAGAGAAGATTTACCGCACTGGCACGACCAACGATGACAGAGCTCTGCCGGAGTTGCACGACGAGGCTTGACGTCGACGCTGCTTCGATCTTGGGCTCGGACGGAGAGCGACAGGAGAGTTTGAGGCTGAACAGAGAATGATCTAAGGAAGGAGATGACCCAAAAGGGGGAGGGGTTATATAGCCTGAGGGAGAAACCACCCACTCCGAAATCTACGGACAAAAAACACGGGACGTTCCACATTCAACGGACGGGATCACAGTCGTGAGACTGTGGGCACGTGCCAACCATTTCCTGCGAAAATCTCGGTAACTGAACTGGATGCCGAAAGGTTTGAGGAAGCGCAAGCGCCAAAATAGATGAAATAGAGAAGTTGATTTCATTCACGACCAAGGACATTGGAATGAAATTTTCTTCAGATCAAGTTGCATGTTTTTGATATGATGAATGGAGAACAAACAGAAAAAGAATTGACTCAAGGCACAAAACAAAACAAAGGAAAACACACACACTACAGAGGAAAACCTAGAAAGATAAGCACCAACAATTAATTGTTCTCAGGGCTTGAGAAAAACATGAGATACCCCTGAGAGGGTTTCCTGCAAGAAATGATTAGTTCTTCTTCACAACCCACACTTGCATGGGAGGTGAGGATCTCATATGCTTTGTCTGGCTAGAGATATTTCTTCGGTGAGCCCTGCGAGACACCTATGCACTATGATAATAATCATATGAATAGGCATCGAAGTTGTTTCCAGATACATGAATGTAATGATTTGATGATGTACACATGTACTCCTTCTGATGCAGTACAGGGTGATAATCATTTGAGAAAGATATTCGAGTAGACTTGGAATGATATCCATTTCCTCTTCGATGATTATCCTGCATAGTCAGGTTAGCAGTAACAGATAGATTTTCAATAGTGCACTTCTTTACCCAAATTTGCTTCTTGGGTGAACCTGCCCTGCAGTTAGTTCCAACATATCGAGCAAAAACCTTACCATTTTGTTGCTTGAAGAGTTTGTAATTTGAGTCATTCGACTCATCAGTATCAATAAAAATGGGCGAAAGATAACCAGTTAGAGTTTCAGGTTCAAGGGTTTTACTGCACGAATCCATGTCGTGCGAGGATACTGTTCGGGAGTCCAATACGATCCATCCACATTAAGTTTCTTTTCGAAACCTAATCCTTCCTTCAGAGGATTTTTTGTGAAGTTTGGACTTCATGAGCACATAAGGTTTGGTTCCCTTTAGGCTCCTTAGCATTCCAGCCTCAAGTAAGCCATTTAGCCTACAATTTTCTTCAGCAATAATAGCAAGTTCCTCGAAGGAGGGGTTAGTAGTACCAACTTCAGTAGTAGCAATATTCTTTATGACAACATTAGAAGTTTCAACATGAGAATCTGCATTGCTACGTTCTAGGCAAGTTAAGCATGGGGGTACAAAACCATCAGGAAGTTGAACATATTGCTGGGCGAATGGAGAAACTTTCTCTAAAGCCAACTTGTTATGATACTCTTTTAGTGACACGGGCTCTTGATTTCTGTCAAGAAGTTCATTTGATAAACTCTCGTAGTCAACTGCAAGTGAATCATATCGATTGGTAAGATCTTCAATAGTTGATGAAAAAGCATCTTGCTCTTCGATCAACTTTTGATTCTTCTCCATCTCTTCGACCAGTAATCCTTTAGTTTTCCTGAGATTTCTCTCAATCATTTCAAGTTCATCATGTTGAGATTCAGCAATCTTAGCCAGCTTGGCATAAGATATATATACAAGAGAATATTCGTTCATGGATCTTTGGTGTTTTGTGGATACCTGATCCTTAGACGATTTTGCCATGAGACAAAAGCCGGCTGGTTCATCATCACTTGAATCATCATTACTTGAAGCATCATCATCAGTAACTGATTTGCTGATATTCTTCGATGATTCAATGGCAACATATGCGCTTCTCCCAAACTTTTTGTAGAGTCCTTCATCTGATTCAGTGTCAGTAGCTTCTTCTTCAGAGTCCAATTTTAGATCAGCACATGCTCTGTTTAGCCGTGCCATCCTCTTCATATTTGATTCAATGATAGATCTGGCTTTCACGTCAGTGACTGGTCTCATCGAAGAAGATGATTGAGATGCAAATTCATTCGAGAGCTTAGTATGACGATCCACTCGAGTAAAACCACTGCAATGAAGGTATTTCCATTTGCTGCTAGGTTTTCCTTCCCAACCATGGCAATCAACGATGACATGGCCGTATAACTTGCACTTGAAGCACTTCATATCTTTCGGAGGCAATCTTCTTCTAGATGATTCTATGTAACATCCCAAATAAATAAATAGTTTGATTGATTGATTGTTTGTTGTGTGATTGATTGAGTGAAATTGAGTGGAATTTGAAACTTTTTGAAAATTAAATGAGAGGGAATAAAAGGACTTCTCCAAAGCTTTCATCTTTGCAATTTGATGCCCATGAATTCAAATTCATTTCATCACAAAACCCTAGAGTGAAGATGATATGACTTCTTCCATTTGAAATGAAAAGGGCTTCGAAAAAAATTTGAATTCCATCTAAAAAATTTCAAATTCGAAACTTATACAACTCAACTATTTTCAGGAGAGAAGATAAAATTACATCTTGAATTATATGAAATATGAGTTGGAAGTTTAAAAGAATCAAATTGAAAGTCATTTGGAAGTATTTTGAAACCCCTTTCAATTCGGAGTTATTTGAATTTTATTCAAATTATTTTTCTCCAAAAATAAAATACATGGAAAAAGGGTAAAATGATTCCCTACAGTATAAAAATGGATAAAAAATGAATTTGAAATCATTTTGATTATTTTATAATAATTTTATTTGCATTTTATTGCAACAACAACACTGTTTGACTTTTGTGATTTTTTTGTAGATTTTATTTGAGCATGAAAGATAGTTCATGTTTTAGGATTTATTTTTTGAAGACTTTGATATATTATATGCCTATATAATATTTTTTTATTTCTGTTTGTTTGGTTGTCTGTGCAAAATAATAAAAAAACAAATGGTCGAAGCCACCGAGGCCCATTTCTCTCTCCCCCTCCTCCACGGCCCACAGCGGTCCAGCCCACACGCACGCCCGAAATGCCTCCGCCCCGGTCGTTCGATCCCCTCGCACCCTCCCCGCGCTCACTGACGGGTGGACTCCGCCATCGCCTTCCTCCTCCCGCTTGCAACGACCGAGTCTGGCTCGAGCCGTCGCCGCCGCCGTATCCCGGGGATCACGGGATCCTCTCCCCCGTTTCGCTCCCTCCTCCAAGAACACCTCCCCCTATATATACACCTACCCCTCGCTCGATTCCGCTCCTAAGCCCCCTTCCACGACGCGCCCTCACCCCGCAAATATCTCACCGGAGCCCGAGCTCCACCGCCGTGCCATTGAAACCCTACCGCACCATCCCGACCTCCTAGCCGCCACCTGAGATCACCACCGCAACCCTCTCGCCCGCCCGCACATCCTCGTGCCCTCGCCCGACTCCCTCGACCACCGGAGCACCATCGCCATCATCTTCCGAAGCTCACCGGAACACCAGAACTCCCCCACCTCGCCCTGCTCGACTCCGTCATCACCGAGCCTCGCCGTCACCATCATCGTCATCGTAGTCGTCGACTACGCTGCCCCGACGCCTTCCCTGACTCCGAGGACCCCTAGAGCCGTTGCCCCCTTCATCACCGAAGCCGCCGTCGCCATCGACCGTCGCCGGAGTTCCATCACCGCCGCTGTAAGCTCTCCCTCTCTCCTCATCGTCCGATCTGTTTCGAATGACATAGATAAGATCTTAGAGTACCTGTTCGGTAGATGCGGTTTATTTTAAGTGAACCATCAGTTTTTTTCTCTTTTTTAGTTGACCTATGCGGTTCTGCTAGATATAGGTCATCCGCCCATTTGCATGTTTCGGCCACTGCCCTAGGACAATCACACAGTGCCACATCACTACTGTAGGATGCTGCTAATGCGACACTACGATTAGAGACCCTTCGAGAAACTGTGTGCGATGCAATAATCACAAACGATGGTGTCAGAGAACCGTCAAAAATGTCCAAAATGTTTGCGATGATGGATGCATCAAATACGGTTCAGATTTTAGTTGCCTGTGTATTGCACAACATACGGTTCAGTTCAATGAACTGTTTGCGATGAGGAGGAACAAAAGAAACGGGCAGCCAGATGAAGGTGTGTGCGATACACGCATACGGTTCACTCGGATTAACTGTTTGTGATGAGGCAGAACAACAGAAACGAATAGGTAGATAAATGTGTGTGTGATTGAGGGCAGACGCTTCAGAAGGATTAATTGTTTGCGATTAGGCAACAAAACATAAATAGTCAGCCAGATCAAAGGTGTGTGCGATTGATGGCATACACTTCAAACGGATGAACTGTTTGTGATTAGCCACAACAAACAGAAATAGTTAGACAGATCAACATGTGTGCTCTAGACGGGCACACATTGTAATTAAAAGAAGTGTGCGCGATGGTAATAACGAGCGTGCACGGTTCTTGGAACAAGACGTGTGCTGACATTGCCTATTGCGGTGCACCAAACACCACGTACGCGGCCGAGAAAGCATGCCCACATTACGCCGTCCGGGAATAGTGCTGCACTTAGAAATTATAGAACCGTCAATAAATTTTGAGCCTGCGTCCCGTCACCTTCAAATTGCAAACCTGTTCACACCGATCAAAACCTAAACGGTTTCCCACTTACGAGCATATTAGTACTCGGTTATAAATACTGTACTATGCCAAGATGACTGCACATTCCTTCCTCACCCCCTCATCCACAAAAGCAAACAAGTCATTCAACATCGTTCTCTTGCGTCTGCCATGGCCAGATTGAGTTCTCGGCCGAGAGATTACCACAACGGAGAGGCGGAAGCGGAAGCACGAAAGATGTCCCGCTTAGCCGCGAAAGCAGCCACATGTCCCGCCGGGCCACCGAAGCAGCACAGAGGTCCCGCCGCGCCGTCGATGCAGCAGACTGGTCCGGTCGCGCTGCGGAAGCAGCAGAGATGTCCTGCTGCGCCGCGAATGCAGCATAGATGTCTTCCCGCGCCGCGGCGGCCTGGGAAAATCTCTCGCGGGCAGGCGAGGACTCTTACAGGCGCATGCATGGGATGGTCCATGGCCAGATGGATCATATCTCCGGCTGGATGAAGCTGCAACACGAGTTGAATGCCTCAGGCCGACCGCGACCTGCTGAGGGCGAAGGTCACCGGAAGGGCGGAGCAGGCGGAGGAGACCGCTGCCTTGTTGAAGAGGACATGCGTCATCGTCATGAAACTTATGGACGAGAATGCCATGCTCCGCATCGAGTGCGAAAGGCTGGTGGAGGAATCTGCAGTTGCTTCCAAGCAGCATATTAAGGACATGAAACTGATGAAAGAGATCATCGCCGCCCGCGGCGAGAACTAGTCTCCGCGACCTGCAGCGCATCAAGAAAGTAGAGATCAGTGAGCCAGATCGTTGTATGCGTCTTCCTTCCTCTTTTGCCCTTCTGTATTTCAGGCGTAGCCGCATGTGGCTTTTTTTAGTTATCTTCCTAGATATGTAAGACAATTATTATCCACTGTCATCGTCCTTATATTCATCATGCTTGCTATAAGTCACAGTCGATGCTATATAGGTCCGTCGGATCTTACATCAAGATCCGTGCAAAACTTTCTTTTCAGATTTTCACTTTTCTCTCTTAAATCTCAGTCCAGTGAGACCTAGCAATGCCGTGAAACAGGGGCTCCGGCGCCATTAATGTAGACGTTGGGAGGGAGGTGCACGGCGGATAGAGGTCAAAGGGTTGTCCTCCCGATGAGCACGCGCAGGGGTCTGATCGCATGCCTCCCGTACTCAAATAGCTACCCCGCATGGCACCTCCTAGCCAATAAAAAAAGGGACGCGTGGATGCACATAATTGGTAAGTAGAACGCCCACGGTTTCAATAATAGTTGTGTTTCTGATTTGTAACGTGACAACACTTGTTCCAAAATGACTTTGTTGATTGTTAATGTGTGCGCCTTCGCAAATCGGACAGAAAAATTACCACAACATGTTGGTGCCAGGTCATGACACCATGCCAAGTTTCATGATTTTCAGGCGTGTTTTGGATTTACAGGATTTTAAAAAAATGAAGTTTCTCAATCTTTTCGGTCGAGCCACGACGCCCAGATGTTTGAATTTCATTCTCATTCTTGAATGGGACCTAGATATTCACCCAAGGACACACATGCGATTTTCAACCAACGTTGGTGCACTGTAGTTCAAATTTGAATTATGCACATTAAATGCCCAGAAATTCAATTAATGTACAAAAATGGCCAAACGAACCCGGAATAATTCCAAAATTTAGCACGATACTTCTATTTGGTCTAATTTGCCTGTGTAAACAAATTAAGGAGGGAGAAGGCAGTGTACGTATGTCGTTTCGCACACGGAGGTGACTCTTTCCCTCTCGGAACCACGAGCCTTCTTGAGAGAAGCTCCGGTTTGCAAGCAGCTTATACCAAAGCTTGTCCCAATACGGCCAAAAAAATTACCGCAGCATGTTGGTGCCATGTCATGACACCATGCCAAGTTTCATGATTTTCAGGCGTGTTTTGGATTTACATGAATTAAAAAACCAAGTTTCTCAATCCTTCCGGCCGAGCCATGACGCCCAGATTTTCGAATTTCATTCCCATTTCTTGTATGGGACCTAGATATTCACCCAAGGACACACAGGTGTTTTTTCAACCAACTTTGGTGCAATGGAGCATGTGCTTGTAGTTTAAATTTGAATTATGCACATTAAATGCCCAGAAATTCAAATAATGTATAAAAAAGGCCAAACGAACCCGGAATTAATATATACAAAAATGAAATACATGCTTGGAAAACATGACGCCTGGCGTGGTGCCATGGTTTGGCCTCACCATGCCCTGGTAAAAATTTGAGGAAGTTTTCCTTATGTCGTCATGCACGCCTTCCATAAATCGAACCATCACCGAGGAAGTTCCATGGCTTCGAGGGGTAAATCACCAAGATTGAAGGGGGGATCCAAATTTCCTTTGTCCTGTGTCCATGAGTTTTTTTCTACGATGAACATACACCCTGCAAATCACCACGTTCAAATTTGACACTTTTCCGTGTTCATTTACCATATTTAGGGGATTATTTGCATTCTCTAGGCATTAATGCACATAGTTCAAATTCGAACAATCGGTGCATGAAAAGGTGCAAAAGAACGGTCTGGAAAACCATCCTCGTGCCATTTAGTAAATTCTCATGCCTTTTACATGGAATGGACAGATATTTCGAGGAAATGTGTGGCAATAGTCAACCATAAATGCTTCGTTTACTGGGTAACAACTACACAAAAATGAAATAAATACTTGAAAAACAAGACGCCTGGTGTGGTGCCATGGTATGGCCTCATCATGCCTTGGTAAAAATTTGAGAATGTTAGCCTTATGTCGTCATGCACGCCTTCATTAAATCGAACCATCATTGAGGAAGTTTCATGGTTTCGAGAGGGAAATCACGAAGATTGAAGGGGGATCCAAATTTCCTTTGTCCATGAGTTTTTTTTCTAAGATGAACAAACACCTTGCAAATCACCACGTTCAAATTTGACACTTTTCCGGGTTCATTTACCATATTTAGGGGATTATGTGCATTTTCTAGGCATTAATGCACATAATTCAAGTTCAAACAATTGGTGCATGAGAGGGTGCACAAGAACGGTCTAGAAAACAATGCTCGTGCCATTTAGTAAATTCCCATGCGTTTTACAAGGAATAGACAGATATTTTGATGAAAATGTGTGGCAATAGTCAACCACAAACGTTTGTTTAATGGGTTTTCAACTGTAGAAAAAAATGAAATAAATGATTGAAAAACAGGACGCCTGGTGATACGTCTCCGTCGCATCTATAATTTTTGATTGTTCCATTCCAATATTCTTCAACTTTGATATACTTTTGGCAACTTTTTATATTATTTTTGGGACTAACATATCTATCAAGTGCCCAGTGCCAGTTCCTGTTTGTTACATGTTTTATGTTTCGCGGAAACCCAATATCAAACGGAGTCCAAACGGGATAAAAATGGACGGACAATTATTTTGGAATATTTGTGATTTTTGGGAGGAAGAATCAACGCGAGACAGTGCCCGAGGGGGCCATGAGGTACGGGGGTGCCCCCTAGGGGGGTAGGCGCGCCCTGGACCCTCGTGGGCACCCCGTAAGGTGGTTGACACTCTTCTTTTGCCGCAAGAAAGCTAATTTTATGAGAAAAATTTGGGCGAAATATTCACCCCAATCGGAGTTACGGATCTCCGAATATAAAAGAAACGGTGAAACGGAAGGATCTGGGAACGCAGAAACAGAGAGATAGATCCAATCTCGAAGGGGATCTCGCCCCTCCCAAGCCATGGGAGCCAAGGACTAGAGGGGAAACCCTTCTCCCATCTAGGGAGGAGGTCAAGGAAGAAGAAGAAGAAGGGGGGCCCTCTCCCCCTTGCTTCCGGTGGCGCCAGAACTCCGCCGGGGGCCATCATCATCACCGCAATCTTCAGCTACAACTTCACCGCCTTCATCACCAACTCTTCCCCCTCTATGCAGCGGTGTAACCCCTCTCTTACCCGCTGTAATCTCTACTTAAACATGGTGCTCAACGCTATATATTATTTCCCAATGATGTATGGCTATCCTATGATGTTTGAGTAGATCCGTTTTGTCCTACCGGTAATTGATGAATTGCTATGATTGGTTTAATTTTCTTATGGTTATGTTGGTGTCCTATTGTGCCCTCCATGTCGCGCAAGCGTGAGGGATTCCCGCTATAGGGTGTTGCAATACGTTCATGATTCGCTTATAGTGGGTTGCTTGAGTGACATAAGCATAAAGCCGAGTAAGGGGGTTGTGGCTTATGGGATAAAGGGGACTTGATGCTATAATGCTATGGTTGGGTTTTACCTTAATGATCTTTAGTAGTTGCGGATGCTTGCTAGAGTTCCAATCATAAGTGCATATGATCCAAGAAGAGGAAGTATGTTAGCTTATGCCTCTCCCACATAAAACTTGCTATCGGTCTAGTAAAGTAGTCAATTGCTTAGGGACAATTTCACAACTCCTACCACCACTTTTCCACACTCGCTATATTTACTTTATTGCATCTTTATCTAAACAGCCCCTACTTTTTATTTACGTGCTCTTTATTATCTTGCAAAACTATCCAACAACACCTACAAAGTACTTCTAGTTTCATACTTGTTCTAGGTAAAGCGAAGACTAAGCGTGCGTAGAGTCGTATCAGTGGCAGATAGGACTTGAGAGAATATTTGTTCTACCTTTAGCTCCTCGTTGGGTTCAACACTCTTACTTATCGAAAGAGGCTACAATTATCCCTACACTTGTGGGTTATCAAGACCTTTTTTTGGCGCCGTTGCCGGGGAGTCATAGCGTGGGGTGAATATTGTCATGTGTGCTTGTTTGCTTTATCACTAAGTAATTTTTATTTTCTGTTCTTAGTTGTTCTCTATCTTTAGTTATGGATATGGAACATGAAATACCAAAATAATTAGGTGTACTTGCTACTCATCGAGATGGGGAACCTCCTAAAACCCTCGATGCTTGTTATGTGAAAGAAATTATGTACTACTTTGATAATCGTGAGAAAACCCCATTCAATTATGTTATGGGAGACACGTTGGATCAATGTGAATACTTTAGGGATTATCACTTGACATAAAAAGGGAAACTATTATGGGATCAAATTTATATGTTCTATTGGTATGCTAGGCAACTATGCTTGAGATATGATTATACTTGTTGCTCTAGGATGAAGGATCCACACCTTCCCTTTTCATGCGAATTTAATGATAATAAAACCTTGGCTTCTTATGCTAATGGTATATATGATTACTATGATGTGGAACAAATAGAAGAATTTGTTGCTTTTATGGGTGCTTATGAGATTGAATCTATGTTTAAAGAGTTTGAAGATTTTGATGATTCAGTTTATAGACCTGAAAATTTTGCTATACTTAAATATTGCTATGAGAATTATGAATATAATGCCAATATTGATGCAATTATTGAGAAAGTCTCCACTGTCCAAGAAGAGATTAATATTTTGCAGGAGTCTATGGAACAAGAAATTGATGAAACTGTGAGCTCATTGGATGAAAAAGATGATGAGGAGAGCGAAGAACAAAAGGAGGAAGAGCGGATTAGCTACCCGTGCCCACCTTCTAATGAGGGTAACCCTTCAACTCATACATTGTTTAATTCCCCTTCATGCTTACCGAAGGATGATTGCTACGATGATTGTTATGATCCCGTTGATTCTCTTGAAATATCCCTTTTTGATGATGCTTGCTATGCTTGTGGCCAAGATGCCAATATGAATTATGCTTATGGAGATGAACTTGTTATAGTTCCTTATGTTAGACATGAAATTGTTGCTATTGCACCCACGCATGATAGTCCTATTATCTTTTTGAATTCTCCAAACTACACTATATTGGAGAAGTTTGTGCTTATTAAGGATTATATTGATGGGTTGCCTTTTACTGTTGCTCATGATGATTTTGATAGATATAATATGCGTGTGCTTGCTGCTCCTACTTGCAATTATTATGAGAGAGGAACTATAACTCCACCTCTCTATGTTTCCAATATGATAGAATTGCAAGAAACTGCTTATACTATGCATTGGCCTTTACTTGGTGTGCATGAATTGTTCTCTTATGACATGCTGATGCATAGGAAGAGAGTTAGACTTCATTGTTGCATGATTTATGTTACTTTGTGCTCTCTACTAAATTACAAATCATTGTTAATTAAAATTGGCTTTGATATACCTTGGGATCCGGGTGGATTCATTACTTGAGCACTATATGCCTAGCTTAATGGCTTTAAAGAAAGCGCTGCCAGGGAGACAACCTGGAAGTTTTAGAGAGTCATTTATTTCTGTTTAGTGCTTTCATATAGTTTAAAAATAAAAAAATAAATAAAGAGGGGAATCTAAAACCTTTTCAAAAAGGAAAGTGAAAGTGAGAGAGACAAGCATTGTTGAAGTGGGAGAGCTCCTTGAACTTTGTTCATGCTCACGGAAACTTTGTGAATCTTAATTATAGAAACTTTTCAACTAAAATAATTATCCCCTTGTACAATTCCATTGTATTATAAAAATAATGTGCCAAGGTTTGCCTTTAGGATGTTTACAATGCTTCTTTGTTTGTATTGTGCATGATACAAACTTTGGCTGTAGTGCATGATTTTACATTTTTTACTGGAACGTCAAATGGTTCTGATTCTTTCTACACTGTGTTGCTATACAAATTTTTTATTTTTCATAATTTTGGTAGAATTTTGGCGTACCAGAAGTATGGTGAATGTTCAAATTGCTACAGACTATTCTGTTTTTGACAGATTCTGTTTTTGATGTATAGTTTACTTGTTTTGATGAAACTATCAATTCCTATCAGTGGATTAAGCCATGAAAAAGTTATATTACAGAAGACAGAATGCAAAAACAAAATATGAATTGGTTTGCTACAGTACTTAGAGTAGTGATTTGCTTTATTATACTAACGGATCTTAGCGAGTTTTCTTTTGAAGTTTTGTGTGGATGAAGTGTTTGATCGAGGAGGTCTCGATATGAGGAAAAGGAAGAGAGGCAAGAGCTCACGCTTGGGGATGCCCGAGGCACCCCAAGTAAATATTCAAGGAGACTCAAGCGTCTAAGCTTGGGGATGCCCCGGAAGGCATCCCCTCTTTCTTCAACAAGTATCGGTATGTTTTCGGATTCGTTTCGTTCATGCGATATGTGCCAGTCTTGGAGCGTCTTTTGCATTTAGTTTTCATTTTTCTTTTATGCACCATGCTGGTATGAGATAGTCCTTGGTTGATTTATAGAATGCTCATTGCACTTCACTTAAATCTTTTGAGTATGGCTTTATAGATTGCTTAATGTGCTTCACTTATATCATTTGAAGTCAGGATTGCCTGTTTCTCTTCACATAGAAAACCGCCATTTGTAGAATGCTCTTTTGCTTCACTTATATTTGTTAGAGCGCGGGCATATCTTTTGTAGAAAGAATTAAACTCTCTTGCTTCACTTATATCTATTTAGAGAGATGACAGGAATTGGTCATTCACATGGTTAGTCATGAAATCCTACATAAACTTATAGATAACTGAATATGATATGTTTGATTCCTTGCAATAGTTTTGCGATATAAAGGTGGTGATATTAGAGTCACGCTAGTGGGCGACTGTGGATTAGTAGAAATACTTGTGTTGAGGTTTGTGATTCCCGTAGCATGCACGTATGGTGAACCGCTTTGTGATGAAGTTGGAGCACAATTTTATTTATTGATTGCCTTCCTTATGAGTGGTGGTCAGGGACGAGCGATGGTCTTTTCCTACCAATCTATCCCCCTAGGAGCATGCGCATAGTACTTTGTTTTCAATGGCTTGTAGATTTTTGCAATAACTATATGAGTTCTTTATGACTAATGTTGAGTCCATGGATTATATGCACTCTCACCCTTCCACCGTTGCTAGCCTCTCTTGTGCCGCGCAACTTTCGCCGGTACCATACACCCACCATATACCTTCCTCAAAACAACCACCATACCTACCTATCTTGACATTTCCGTAGCCATTCCGAGATATATTGCCATGCAACTTCCATCATCATCATATACATGACTTGAGCATTCATTGTCATATTGCTTTGCATGATCGTAAGATAGCTAGCACGATGTTTTCATGGCTTGTCCATTTTTTGATGTCATAGCTATGCTAGATCATTGCACATCCCGGTACACCGCCGGAGGCATTCATATAGAGTCATATCTTTGTCCTAGATATCGAGTTGTAATATTGAGTTGTAAGTAAATAAAAGTGTGATGATCATCATTATTAGAGCATTGCCCCATTGAGGAAAGGATGAAGGAGACTATGATTCCCCCACAAATCGGGATGAGACTCCGGACTTTATGAAAAATAAAAGAGGTCGAAGAAGCCCAAATAAAAAAAGAGGCCAAAGAAGCCCACAAAAAAATGAGAGAAAAAGAGAGAAGGGGCAATGTTACTATCCTTTTACCACACTTGTGCTTCAGAGTAGCACCATGTTCTTCATAGAGAGAGTCTCCTATGCTTTCACTTTCATATACTAGTGGGAGTTTTCATTATAGAACTTGGCTTTTATATTCCGATGATGGGCTTCCTCAAATGCCCAAGGTCTTCATGAGCAAGCAAGTTGGATGCACACTCACTTAGTTTTTAGTTTGAGCTTTCATACACTTATAGCTCTAGTGCATCCGTTGAATGGCAATCCCTACACACTCACATTGATATCTGTTGATGGGCATCTCCATAGCCCGTTGATACGCCTAGTTGATGCGAGACTATCTTCTCCTTTTTGTCTTCTCCACAACCACCATTCTATTCCACATATAGTGCTATGTCCATGGCTCACGCTCATGTATTGCGTGAAAGTTCAAAAAGTTTGAGATTACTAAAGTATGAAACAATTGCTTGGCTTGTCATCGGGGTTGTGCATGAATAAATACTTTGTGTGATGAAGATAGAGCAACAACCAGACTATATGATTTTGTAGGCATAACTTTCTTTGCTCATGTTGTTTTGAAAAGACATGATTGCTTTATTAGTACGCTCGAAGTATTTTATTATGTCAAATGATAGACTATTGCTTTGAATTGCTCGTGTCTTAATACTCATGCCATGATTAGATATATGATCAAGATTATGCTAGGTAGCATTCCACATCAAAAATTATCTCTTTTATCATTTACCTACTCGAGGACGAGCAGGAATTAAGCTTGGGGATGCTGATACGTCTCCGTCGTATCTATAATTTTTTATTGTTCTATGCCAATATTCTTCAACTTTCATATACTTTTGGCAACTTTTTATATTATTTTTGGGACTAACATATTGATCCAGTGCCTAGTGCCAGTTCCTGTTTGTTGCATGTTTTATGTTTCGCAGAAACCCAATATCAAACAGAGTCCAAATGGGATAAAAACGGATGGAGAATTATTTTGGAATATTTGTGATTTTTGGGAGGAAGAATCAACGCGAGACAGTGCCCGAGGGGGCCACGAGGCAGGCGGGCAGGTGCGCCCTGGAAACTCATGGGCACCCCGTAAGGCGGTTGACACATTTCTTTTGCCGCAAGAAAGCCAATTTTATGAGAAAAATCTGGGCGAAAGATTCACCCCAATCGGAGTTACGGATATTCGGATATAAAAGAAACGTTGAAAGGGAAGATCTGGGAACGCAGAAACAGAGAGAGACAGAGAGATAGATCCAATCTCGGAGGGGCTCTCGCCCCTCCCAAGCCATGGGAGCCAAGGACTAGAGGGGAAACCCTTCTCCCATCTAGGGAGGACGTCAAGGAAGAAGAAGAAGAAGGGGGGCCCTCTCCCCCTTGCTTCCGGTGGTGCCGGAACTCCGCCGGGGGCCATCATCATAACCGCGAGCTTCAGCAACTACTTCACCGCCTTCATCACCAACTCTTGCCCCCTCTATGCAGCGGTGTAACCCCTCCCTTACCCGCTGTAATCTCTACTTAAACATGGTGCTCAATGCTATATATTCTTTCCCAATGATGTATGGCTATCCTATGATGTTTGAGTAGAACCATTTTGTCCTACCAGTGATTGATGAATTGTTATGATTGGTTTAATTTGCTTGTGGTTATGTTGCTGTCCTATTGTGCCCTCCATGTCGCGCAAGCGTGAGGGATTCCCGCTGTAGGGTGTTGCAATATGTTCATGATTCGCTTATAGTGGGTTGCTTGAGTGACAGAAGCATAAACCCGAGTAAGGGGGTTGTGGCGTATGGGATAAACAGGACTTGATGCTTTAATGCTATGGTTGGGTTTTACCTTAATGATCTTTAGTAGTTGCGGATGCTTGCTAGAGTTCCAATCATAAGTGCATATGATCCAAGAAGAGAAAGTATGTTAGCTTATGCCTCTCCCACATAAAATTTGCTATCGGTCTAGTAAAGTAGTCAATTGCTTAGGGACAATTCCACAACTCCTACCACCACTTTTCCACACTCGCTATATTTACTTTATTGCATCTTTATCTAAACAGCCCCTACTTCTTATTTACCTGCTCTTTATTATCTTGCAAAACTATCCAACAACACCTACAAAGTACTTCTAGTTTCATACATGTTCTAGGTAAAGCGAACACTAAGCGTTCGTAGAGTCGTATCAGTGGCAGATAGGACTTGAGAGAATATTTGTTCTACCTTTAGCTCCTCGGTTGGTTCGACACTCTTACTTATCGAAAGAGGCTACAATTATCCCCTACACTTGTGGGTTATCACCTGGCATGGTGCCATGGTATGACCTCACCATGCACTGGTGAAAAGGTGAGAAGGTCTAGCTTATGCCGTCATGCACGCCCTTCATAAATCGAACCATCGTCGGGGAAGTTCCATGCTTTCGAGAGGGAAATCACCAAAATTGAAGGGGAATCAAAATTTTCTTTGTTCTTTGCCCTGGAGTTTTTTTTCTACGAAGAACATACACCCTGCAAATCACCGTGTTCAAATTTGGTATTTTTCCAGGCTCATTTACCATATTTAAGGGATTATGTGCATTTTCTAGGCACTTGGCGCATATAAATCCAATCCAGCTACAGCAGCACGGATGCGATGTGAGGAACGTGGATTGCTGTTCGATCATGGCGCATCCTACGGTGCACACGTGCGATCCGCGTGGCTGGGGTTCCGGCCAATCATAAAGCAACACACAATAGCCTCAGAGCACACTGTTTTCGGAAGCGACCGAGATGAACCGTGTACGATAATGAACGAGCAAAATTGTAAGGGAAGCCAAATTTCCTTTGTAGTTTGTCGTTGATCTTTTAAAAACCACCGCACTCTACGGCTGCCCGCCCCCTTCGTCCCAGAGATCTCTCCAAGCGTCGTTCATGGCACCGCGACGCACATTAACTGCTAAGGAAGCGATGGCATCCCGCGGTGCCGCGTTCCTCGCCGCCCGCGACCACACACATGGTAAGGAAGTGAAAGCATCTCGCTGCGCCGAGTTCATCGCCGCCGGCGGTCACACAGTTACGTGGGCGGACTTTGAGGCTGCCATGGCCGAATGGGCAGTGGATCTAGAGGCAGCCAAAGATGCACAGGAGGATCGGAAAAGGCAGAAAGCAGTCAAGAAAAGAGAGCCCCGCCGTCGCAAGAAAGAAGAGGCCGCAGGCCATGATGAGGAGAGCTTGGCGGAGATTGAGGCACGGTTGGCTGCCGCCTACAAGGCCGGGAAGGAGAACGCCGGCGTCTGGCCAGCATGCCCTGATGGCAGCATGTGAGAAGTAGTTTAAGTTTGTAGTATTAGAGCAAATTACCAGTAGTACTTTAAGTTTGTAGTATTAACGTACAATGAGCATCCTTTGAGGGCTTTGAGTGTTGATTAGCATGTGTGACCGTGTGCGCTTTTTTGCGTTAATCATTAGAAGATCACCAAACACATGGTTTCTATGCCGTACCCATGTGCGTTTTTTGCGTTAATGATCCATAAGTCTGTTACCTGTGCGACGATTCCTGATAAACCAGGCGTACCATTGACCGAAAAAAGTCAACTACACATGTACATTTTTTTGGAGACGGGAACTGCCAATTTTCTGTTTTCTCGCACATGAGTATTTTACGCGCTTCTTCTCCGTTGTGTGTTTCCCCCGCCCAAGTTTCAAGTTTCGCAGTGAAATTTTCATTAGGCGCATGATTTCAGAATTTATTCCTCCAACCACATCTCCACTCATCAAATTTCCTCAGTATCTCCCCCACCTGCCACTCCCCCCCCCCCGCGACTCTCCCTACCGGTAGCTCAAACCGCCGCCGCCGCCACCACAGCTTCAACCATCTACGTTCTGCTCGGATCCAGTCAGGTAACCCACCGACCTCTATCACGGCCTTGGCCTGGTTGCTTAAATGGCGCCTGTGAAACATCCTCATGCCTCCAAATCCCCACCATCCCTACCTCTAGAGCATCGCCACGCAAGCCCAACCACATATCACGTGGAGGTCGAGGAGCTGATGGCGGTCCTTGGCGCGATGGCCGCTGTGTGTGTTGACCCAGAGGAACACCTCGGCTCCGCCACCGCCGACATGGTGCAGGCTCTGGCCCAGAAGAAGTGCCCTGACGACTACCCCCCAGGACTTAACATGTATGATATGACTAGTTAAATCTTACCAATACCACTTGCAATGGCTATGTTTTGTACTGTTGATGTATTAAGCATGTTCGTGCCTTGTTTATTTCAGTACTGCACACTGTGTGATGTTCAAGTATTAACTGTTCAGTTTGATTTCACTAATACCAGCAACAAACTTTGCTACCATGCTACTCTCCGCAATGAAGATATACTAGGGATGCTGCCCATTTGCAATTTTTGGTGGATGCTAACCCTGTTGTACTTAACATGCCTATCCATGTACTTACGCAGGTCCATTACGGGCGATGCTATTGTTTGCCATCGAGGTTAGCTGCATCCCATGTCTTACAGTATTTTACATCATTTGTGCAATTGCAGTTTGGCTTCTAAAATTTACTTGCTTCTTGTAGGTACACATGTCGGGGGCACTGATCCATGCTTCGACCCGAAGGACGATCTTGCCTCCGCCGCCGCTGACTTTGGGCGGGCTCTGGTCAAGATGAAGTGCCCCAGCAACTACCTCTCAGGACTTACCAAGTATGAACTCACCAGTTCAATCTTACCAATACCAGTTGCAATTAATGGCTATGTTTTGTACGGTCGATGTCTTAAGCATCTTGTAGTAAAAATGCCTAACACGTTCTAGCTATTTTCCCTACCTTTTTATAGACAACTAGGCCATTATATGCTCTGGCAGCACCTGCCTTGTGATGTTTAACTCTGCCAATTGCATTTTTATCAGTACCGGTTTCAATGGCCATTAAGCCTGTTGCAATTAACAGTTGTATCCATTTTTAAACTGTTGTATTTCAATGGCTACAAACTTACAAAACATGAATTAGGATGCTGTTATGCCTGTTGTAATTAACAGTTGTATCCATTTTTTAATCTGTCCCTTTGCTACCATGCTACTCTTTCACAATGAAGATATCCCTACAGATGCTTCCGTTTTATTACCATTTGTTATTTTTGGTGGATGTTAACCCTGTTGTAGTTAACATTGGCTTTCCTTGTACTTACACAGGGCTACAATGGGGGATGCTATTGTTTGTCGTCGAGGTTAGCTGCATCCCATGTCTTATACACAATCTATTCCTAAATTTAAGTATTTTTAGAGATTCCAATATAGACTACATAAGGAGCAAAATGAGTGAATCTAGATTCTAATATAAACTATTTCTATAATTCTATATACATCCGTATGTAGTTCATATTAAAATTTCTAAAAAACTTGTACTTAGGAATGTAGGTAGTTGTATTTTACATCATTTGTGCAATCTCATTTAGTTTCTAACATTTACTGATTGCTTGTAGGTACATATATGAGCGGTACTGATCCATGCTTCGATCCCTTTTGCGTATGGCACAATGAGATATTCATGAACAAGCGTCAAGTGAGGAAACTAAGAAAGATTGTTATGCGAATGAAACGGGTGATGGGAATTAAGCTATTTGTTTACACTTTGTCCAAGACATCAGTGAACTTTAGGATGGTAAGTAATCTGTTGTCTTTTCCCCCTGCCCACAACAAGTTACTCTATTAGACCTCATGATCTGATATTTTTCTCTTTTCAGTGGTTTCTGAAGCTATTTACTGATGATTACCATGCAAACTACATGGCCGGAGTGGAGGCAACTAAGGTTAAAGTATATAATGCATGCTACCATGATAATGCTCTAGAAATCTTCCTGAAGGCGGTGAAGGATGAGCGGGCGATCGTCACAAGGGGTTGGACAAAAGTTGTTCGCGCCTATGGCATGCATGAAGGCACATTATGGGCATTCCGCTTCTTCAACAACATCGGCAGTCAAAATGATTTACACTTGTCTCTTCACCTTTACCTCCTGTAAATATTCCTGTAATTACTGAACATATTGTACTGACAATTTTATTTATGGATTCCTTGTTGAACCATTGTGCTGAGAATTTGAATTGCACGTTTCATATTTCAAAATTTTCAATTCAAATAATAAATTACATCCAAAAAATTGTACAGGAGCGAATAAAATAATGTGCACACGGTTAGAAAGAAAACAGCGTGTGCGATGAAAAAAGAAAACAGACGGTTCTTTGACATGAAACGTTTGCGATGCCCTTCGGACACACACACAGTTTAGTCTCATATGCGTGTGCGATTCATGGTAATACGACAAACGTTTCGAACCAGTGTGTGTGTGATAGGACCACCAGTCGCACACAGTTACGAAAATGTACACGTTGGTGTTAGTAGAGGCACCGCACACATTTTACATTCTTGAACCATGTGCAATAACGTACCTATCACAAACATATCGGCAGATTAAATGTTGAGGTCCACCTTTTTCAAACGACTATAGCGGCCTAATCGTTTGGGATGTACATACAAACAGAAACATTTTCTTGGGATTGACTGTGTGGGATGCACATACGAACGGAAACGTTTTCCCTGGATTCACTATGTGGGATGTACATAAGAACGGAAACGTACTCCTTGGATTGACTGTGTGTGATATACATACGAACAGAAATGTTTTTCTGGGATTCACTGTGTGGGATGTACATACCTACGGAAATGTTTTCTGGGATTCACTGTGTGGGATGTACATACCTACGAAAATGATTGGGTTTCCATGGGTGATGAGGACATCAATACCATTGTTACACCCACAGCCCCTACCGCTACATATACTGGACCAATTACTAGAGCTCGCGCACGCCAATTAAATTATCAGGTACTTTCATTTCTTGGTAATGATTCTAATGTTCATGAGAATATGATGCTTCCTAAATTGGATACATTTGTCTTGCTTACAAATGAAGGGCCTAGCATGGAGAAGGATGAACATTGGAGCAAGAACAAGCATGGAGATGATGGCATGTGCAAGGTGAACAAGAACGGAGTTACAAGTGATGATTTCAGGACTTTGAAGCCACCATAATGGGTGCATGAAGCCTTGGACGAAATATACAAGATGCCACTTCATAAATTTCGTCCCGAGGCTATTCTAGGTGTCGCGTCACCTTTTTATTGGGCCAGACCCATGTAATTTCGAAATACATAAGTATAGGCTATTTTTAGAGTCCGTATGTGTGGGGAAACAAGAGATAGGGTTGATTTCGGACCCCTCCACCAAGGGCCAGGAAATTCCCCCCCCCCCTCTTCCTCCATATATACAGCCCTTAGGGCTCCGTTAAGACTTTGGGTTTTGTTTAGATTAAAGTTCGCCATAGCTGCAACTTCGCGTACTTCGTTTGTGTTTAACGACCAAACAAAGACGTCACAAAACCCCACCTTGATCAATAAAGCTTTCATCTTATATTCGCAGTATCCAGATTGCAATCTCAGTTTCTTGCTTGTTGTTCGTTTGCTCGCAGGAAGCAGACCCTCGTGGTCAGGTTGATTATGCTCCGGCATGGTCAATAACCTCTCGGAGTTGGTTTAGCGATTGCTAAGGCGCGACGTCCACGCACGTTCGTAGTCGGATCGTCAAAGTCGACTTCCACCAAAGCGATATCCATCATCTCATCGAAAGACGGGACACCTTTGCCTCTATCAATGGGTCACCCGATCGCACACGAACTCATTTGGTGTCCCAGGAGGGCCTATCCCCGACGATTTCTGGGTCGTGTGGGAAAGACCCCCCCTATCGCGCACACTCACTTGGCGACACTTCCAAATGCCATCGCCAAAAGGGGTTAAAAACCGTTTGTATAGCACCGACGCGTATCAGTGCGTGGCCCATGTCCGCTCGGTAGGTTTTTAGGTTTTCTGTTTTTGTTTTAATTTACAGAATTAGTTCTATTTTTAGGTTGTTGATATCTTTTATTTTATATATCCAAATTGCGTGATTCTTTTTGCATTAGATTAAAAATTTGTTAAAGTTTCTGTTTGCGCACTTGGATTTCAAATTTAAGTAGTTTAAAATTGAATTTGATGAAATTTGTTCAAATCACTAACTTGGCCATAACTTGAGTTTTATAAAATATTTTTGACAGATTTTTTGCTATTGTTTTGTCTATCCAGTAGCATATAGTGATTTATTTTTAGTTTAATTTAAATTAGGGTTTTAGACAAAACAGTACTGTTTTAGTTCTATTTTTATTTTAATCTTTTCTTTATAGTTTTAATTGTTTTTAAATTATTTATTTTTGTCACTTTTGACAAATTTACTTTTATTTCTGTTAGTCAACAAAAGAAAATTTTATTTTGATTTCCATTTTTTTAGAAAATTATTTATTTTCTTGAGTTTTGTATGAAAACTTGTATAGGAGTTTCATAAAAGCTTTTTATTTGTTTCTTTTTGCAAACAAAATTTTATGAAAAATACTTTCTGTTAACTTCATTGTTTTACTTTTTATTTTCTATTAATTTATTAGTTTAGTGTTTTAATTGTTGTTAAGTTTTTACTTAGGACAAAACTATTTTGTGTTATGTCTTAAGAGTTTTCTTTAGTAGTTTTGTTGTGTAGTTTTCCTTTGTTTTAGTTGGTGTCCCTTGTTGATTTGCATTTTATTTGTTGGTTTTATTATGAGTGTTAGAATTGCTTGCTAGTATGTTTGCTTATACGAATGCTATGTTTGACTATATATATTTTCAATGGAGTGATGAATAGTTCTACCAAGTCATTATTCTGAGAGCGTTATATCTTCATCAAGTAATACCAGGCAAGTTCACTTTGACCATTTTTTTCATACCTATGTTTTATTTGCGTGTAGTAGCACCCTTTCAATAATACCTCCAGTAGTGACATTGATTTCTTGTAGTTGAGTAGAATGCATGAGGTAGGAACCCATCTCCCTGTTATCAAGCCCGGGACGTTATATAATTTTAATGCTACGCTAATGTAGACGGGGTTTGGTACGAGTGCTCGGGAGTGGTGTGAGAATGGAGGACTCTACGTCAATGACGACAACTTCATGGTGGCATCTGCACGGACTACATCTTCAGGACCTCAAGACTTCAAGACTCAAGACAAGAATTCAATACACACTACTGGGTGAAGGATGGTTGACGGGCACCCTAGAGAAACTAGTGGATGCCCGGGATGCATAGAGAAGCGCCATGACATCTTGCGGAAAGCTTCACCCAGACTTAAAGAGACGGAAGAATACTTCATGCTCGGAAGCTTAGCTGTGCAACCGCAAGTCACTATGGGCTCTGGCTTGGTTGACCCTAGTGGTGACTATGGCTGGGACGGTGCTAGCAGATGTAGAACTACGGTAGGATTGGATGAGCACCAAACAATGGTCAAAGGAACTCTTCGAAAGACCATGTTTTGGTTATCTCGTTCTCAAACACCCTGAAGTGCGAGAACGTAACAAGAGGGATCGAATCTTGTAGCTAAAGTGTACAAACCCCAGTTACGGACAATTTGAGCCTCTGGACTTGGATCTATCTCAGAACTCTCAACGCCGGACTGATAACTTAGTTGTGGGCAACTTATGATGATTTGGGCTATGCGACGTCGGTTGGCAGAACCATGTCACTGTAGATAACTCTGTAGTACAGACTCCTGATATTCCTTTTTGATGTAGGAAAATAAAATCCAGCTTTTCCGCACAGAAAACTCAGACACAGAGCAACAAAGCCATATTGCATATAGTATAGTTTTATCATCTGTTTTCTCATATTGTGATCTTGCCGGTACATTCAATGTACTGACCTACATGGCGGCTGCAACGTTTCATGTTGCAGATACTTTCTTCCGACGAGTAAGAGTATGGTACAGGGTTACGGTCTACACTCAGCTTGCCGATGGCGTTGATGGGACTCCACACCCGACTATTTGTTTTCGCTGACAATTATGAGGTATATATCATTTTTACGTTATCTTTACATGTGATTGCACTTTGATATATACATTGATGTACTATGTGTACACTGATCCAGGGATAGCATAGATAGACAGAGGCTTGACCGTTTGAGGTCGGGTCACTACATTCTGGTGCGTCATGCTCGTCATCCTTTATAAGACAAAGATTTTGTCTTTTTAGATCACTTAGCCTTTGTGTCAGGATTTCAGGCTCTTGGGTGAAGGAGTGTTGATTCTCGATATCTTCTTCTTCTTCAGAACTCCCATAGTGTGAGAGAATTTCTCCTTCACTTTCCGAAGAAGATTCTTGATTGGCATTTTCAAGTTCCATATTTTCTTGTATGATGTCGCAAGGGAGTACTGCCTCGGTGCTGTACACCTAAAAAATGGGGTATACCCGATGGATCTGTTCGACGTGGTGCGCAAACCCCATAGGATAGAATCAAGTTCCTCTATCCATTTGTAGTCAGCTTCTTTAAGGGAGTGTACTAACCTAGGCTTGATGCCACTGAGGATTAGTCCATTGACGCGTTCCACTTGCCTGTTTGACCATGGGTGATATAGGGACGCGTAATCCAGCTTGATGCCCATTTTTGCGCACCATGCTTTAACCTCTTTGCCTGTGAAGTTTGTCCCATTGTCTGTGATCAGACTGTGTAGGATATCATAATGGTGTACTTCCCCTGAGACGAACCAAGTCATTATTCTGTGCGAGGGGCATCCAGTTTTGTTTGGCGAACTCCTGACAGCCTGAGCAACGTTGTACTAATGCGGAGGCATCGATGCCTGCAATCGCCTGATACGTCTCCGTCGTATCTAGTTTTCCAAACTCTTTTCCCTTGTTTTGGACACTAATTTGCATCATTTGAATGGAACTAACCCGGACTGACGCTGTTTTCAGCAGAATTGCCATGCTGTTATTTTTTGTGCAGAAATAAAAGTTCTCAGATTGACCTGAAAATTTACAGAGAATATTTTTGGAATATATAAAAATTACTGGCAAAAGAATCAACCAGAGGGGGTCCACCCATTGGCCACAAGCCTGGGGGCACCCCCCTGGGGCGTGCCCTGGTGACTTGTGTGCCACCTGGACCTCCTCCGACCCTAATTCCAACTCTATATATTCACATCCGTGGAGAAAAAATCAGAGAGAATATTCACCACATTTTACGATACGAAGCCGCTTCCACCTCCCGTTCTTCATCAGAAGGGTTGATCTGGAGTCTGTTCGGGGCTCCGGAGAGGGCGATTCATCGCCATCATCATCACCAACCATCCTCCATCACCAATTTCATGATGCTCACCGCCATGCGTGAGTAATTCCATCGTAGACTGATGTGGAGCATCCCACGTTCATCCCCATGTACACTCCGACTACTCTCCAAACCCCAAGAGGACATATGACGAGACCTCGAACATATGCCATTGGACACAAGGTGAACTCGCTCCTCTCCAAACCTTCACTTTATACATGTGAGACATGGCTACTACCTCCAACATCTGTGCTATGCATGATCAGGTACTTAGAGGAAAGCCACGGAGCCACCTCAACCAACAGAAGAGCTAGCAAGGACGCCAAGTACAAGGATCAAGAAGAAAAGCTGCTTCGGAAGCTACAGGATCCGGACGACCGGCCCAGCCCGGACGTCCGACCCCTGGAGGTCGCTACAACCCCAGGAAGACAGGCCTACAGAAGCTACAGCGGCCGGACGACCGACCAGGACTGGACATCCGATGACTCCCAGGCTCCGGACGATCGGCCCCCTCCGGACGACCGTGCCAGCGACCACAGAACTGAATCTACGGACATCCGAAGAACTCCGGACATCCGGGACCCCGCGAGCCTCCGAACGACCGGCGCCCCACGGACGTCCGGACCCTGGCTGCGTCCAGTCTCGGGCCGAAGCCCATGTACCCCTCCACTTCGCCCCTCTTTTGCACTTAGACTATAAATAGACCTCCTCCACCTCCTAGCACTACTAGGAAAAGGCCTACTAATGGCGCACCTAATTTGGCCATTAATGGCGCATTAGTGGTGCGCCATTAGTGCCACGCCATTAGTATATTTTACTAATGGCGCACCACTGGTGCGCCATTAGTATCTGGTATACTAATGGCGGACCTCAGATGCGCCATTAGTATATACAGCAGTGCGCCATTAGTATGCCTCCCAGGGGGCCATGTATACCCAGGTGCTTTGGCATACTAATGGCGCACAACAACAAGATGCGCCATTAGTAACTTCGGCATACTAATGGCGCACTGTTTAATGATGCGCCATTAGTATCCTTTGGCATACTAATGGCGCACGGTGATGTGATGCGCCATTAGTATGAATATTAGTTTTTTTAATTTTCTGTTTTTTGCACTGGTTACAAAATGTATAATTGGACAAAATATAGACAGCACACATCAACAACAGATTCATCGAATACAATAGAAGATTAGTCTTTGAATACAGTTCATCATATTAGTCTCCGAATACAATTCATCATATTAGTCTCCGAATTGAAAAGACCGAACAAAGATAGAACATTATATTACAAGTCTCGAGACCGCGAGTAGCGAGTTTGTCTTCACATTACAAGTCGATATCGATCATCTAAACTACCATCACATAGAAGAGAGCTGCGGTCATCATGATGAGCATCATCGCGATGAAACTCGTCTTCATTCGGTTCCTCCAACGCTCCCTCCCCTCTCCCGCTAGATAGCGGGCGTATCTAGATTCGGCCTCGGCCCTAGTGGTGTACCCTTTGTAACTGTTACCGCTGAATCGGTGAACCTGTCTCCGACACTCCTCCCAGTCGTCGTAGACTCCGGGAACCTTACCCTTGTACACGACATACGACGGCATCGCTATGCACTAGCCAAAAGAAACGTTAGTACCAATTCATAGACAATACATAAGCAATATATAAGTATGCAACAGAACGATCGGAAGAGAAAAGCAAGACATTAATAGCATCGATTACATCTAAGTTGAACGACTCTCAAAACCAAAGAGACATACTACAAGTTCATTAAAGTTTAATTACAACATGAGCCAATTGATGTTTCAGAACTAGACACAGCATCACTGCTTTCGACTCGACTCAAGGGACCGGAGCATGGATGAAGCCGCCGTCTATCGTGGGAGTCATGAAATAACGGTCGTTATCAGCCTGCATTTGTAGCATTGTGTCAATGTCACTGTTGGACGGTTGATTTCTGAGATAGAACTGCCCCGAGGTACGAAGGACATCTTGATGGATGATTTCCGCAAACTCCGACTGGATGCGAAAGAATTCTTGTCTGATGTCCGCGTCCTGGATTGCCGACACGCTCTTTGCCCAATCTTTGAGTTTACTCGGTAGCAGAAGTTGATGATGGTCCCGTACGATCGCCCGCATGTGATGGATGGCGTAGTAGGCACCCTTCTGACCGCCAGGCGGCTGCTTGACGCAGCAGAACGTCGTATTGGGGGAGAACACGTGCTTGCCGTACTTACAAATAGGCTTGGTGAAGGTGCCTCCAGATTTGGCGTAGCGGGGGGAACATCATCAAGAACCTTCTTGACATTTGTGTAGTCTACGTTCGCCTGACGGTCCGGGTCGAAATACGTGGCCATGGAATATTTGGGGCTTAGGAGGATGAGCGTGCAATGTGTGTCACTGCAGAAAACACGGAATGTTAAAAGAAAAACGAGCGAAATCTAAGAATTCATATGTTACGGGCCGGTTGAGGGGAGGACTTACTCGGGAAAGTAAGGCACGAGGAAGTTATCCTTATCTTGGTTTGCCAGAATGACGCCTTCGAGGTAAGAACTCGCGACTTGCCGGTCCCCAGCACTGCCCGGTTGAACGATTTTGCCCTTGGCGACATCGACCAACTCGTTGTTCACGAAATGTAGGAGAGTGCACGGAACATCGGCGGCGCCCTGCGAAAACATGTAGGGCGTTAGGGATGCCCAGTCAAAGGCAAGGAGATGAAGTCCTCGGTCGAGAGAGGCTTAATTAGTTACCGTGATGATGGCGTCGAGCTCGGCTAATGTCGAGGCACTGCCAACGGCGGGCGTGCAGTTGACGGAGGGGCCGCTTGCTGCAGAGGTGTCGGCCAGCGTACACCCGGGTGCATTAAGCTCCCGTGCCGGCGTTGCAGACACCAATGCCGCCTCCGCCGGAGGCACCAATGGCCCCGCCATCGCATTCTGCGAGTTGCTGGCCATGAAGCTAGGAATCGGGGGCGGACCCTGTTGGCCGCCCGCAATCCACGCACTCAACCCCTTGATCAAGGTAGGCACAATGGCGGTGATCGTCACTCCGAGTTGTTGTTGCACTTGCTCTTGGACAATCTCCGGAATCCGCGCCACCTGTGCCTTGAGTTCTTGAACCTCGCGCGCCTGGCTTTCCGAGCTGGTTTTTTTCTCCTTTCGCCCACCGTCGTGATCATCTCCTGGGGATTCTTCGTCTTCTCGCCCGCCCGAGCCGCGGTGGTTGTCTTGCTGCCCTTCCACATTTCTTGCCCGGCCCCCATGGACGACTTCGTAGTCATCTTCATCACCTTGCCACCGATAGCCATCCATGAAACCACGCAAGAGCAGGTGGTCCCGCACCTGCCCGGAATCCGGGTCCGCAATAAGGCTCTTCAGCTTGCATCTTCGACACGGACATCTTATCTCCGTCTCGTTCTTTGAAGCATCTCGGCCTTCGCGGACCTCAAAAACCTATTCACGATGCCTTCGGTCATCGTGCGGACCATGGTCGCCTGCGGGGTAGAGCAAAACGATATTTTAGAACCAAGGAAAAATTTGGCATGACTTTCCCTAAAAATAGGACCAAAAAGAATGCTTAATGCCAAAATTCTCGCCGAAACGGAAATGAATCAACATTCCGGCAAAATATTGGCAACTATCGCATTTCAAATACCGGTACACCTCCAAACACAAACACATATGCAACACCACAAACATATGCAACACCACAAACATACATAGATCTAGCTATGCCATAAAAAGTGCATGTGCACATTGTTGTAGGGAGAACAACATAAATATAGCTTCCCCCCTTACTTACCTATCAAAACAAGGTAATTTAACCACTTGAATTGAATGAATCTATGGTGGAAATGTGGTGAAAAAGAGGAGGCACCCGAGACAAGGAGGAGGTGGAGAGAATGAAGTGCGGAGAAAGTGAGTGTGGGTAGGAGAGGCTGTCCAAAATATCTTGTTGCTGCCCACTTACTAATGGCGCACCAACTCTAAATGCGCTATTAGTAATCCAGGTTACTAATGGCGCACCTTCTGGTGGTGCGCCATTAGTAGTTTTACAAAAAAAAACATACTAATGGCGCACGGTTCCACAGTGCGCCATTACTAGTTTAAACTAGTAATGGCGCACGGTGGAACAGTGTGCCATTAGTAGTTTTGCAAAAAAAGGAATAAAAAATATAATAAAAAAACAACATTAGTGGCGCACTTTCCGACAAGTGCGCCATTACTAGTTGTAACTAGTAATGGCGCACTGCGTCTGGATGCGCCATTAGTATGTTTGGACAGGCGCACTAGTTCAAATTTTTTTTGATACTAATGGCGCACCTTCGGCCAGGTGCGCCATTAGTAGTTTCAACTCTAATGGCGTATCAGAAGGTGGTGCGCCATTAGTATATACTAATGGCGCACCGCTTGTCTGGTGCGTCATTAGTGTCAATCCCATCTATAGCCCTTTTTCTAGTAGTGTAGAGAGGGGAAGCAAAGGATTAGCTCATTTGAGATAGAGCTTTGCTCATCCATATGGATCTCCTCCTCGTGAGAGACCGCGGCCTCTTCGGAGAAGATTCACCTGGATTCAAGACCCCTTTACGGGAAGATCCCTCGTGGATTCAAGACCTCCTCTCGGACATGACCTACCGTCACTTGTATAGTCCTTTGTTGGATTTGGACTGTGTATCTCTTTGTGTTTCTTGGATCTAGCACATGTGTGATCATATTGGTGTTGATTGAGTGTTTTCTCTTGCGTTTCCCCGTGATTTCCCTCATTTCCTTCTGCGTATTATTCGTGTTCCTCATAGGGATCCTCTCCAAACGTGAAAGATCGGCCCCTAGGGTTCCGCCCTACATCATCTTGGTATCATGAGCCACGTTGATCACGTTTTTGGAGCCCCTACCCCTCTTTTTCTAGCTTGATTTTGTTGTGTTCTTCCCTAAATTCGAAAATCCCCGCCAAAAATAGCCCCCAAATTTTTTTATGATTTGTTGGTTTGATGATGTTTTATTGATTTTGATCCATGGATTTGCTTGGTTTCAAGTGGATCTAGCATCTCCCCAAGTTTTCCCATCTTTCCTCCACGGAATCTCTTCAATTTTGACCCCGAAATCTCCATTTTTCGCTCAAAATCGCGCCCCCAAACTCGTATCTCGCGTTGACCCCGACCCCCAGACGACCGGCGTTTTACGGACGTCCGGACCCCCCTCGAAGCCCCGGACGTCCGCAACTCTCCGGACGACCGGAACCACCATTTCAGGATAGTTCTTATGGATTTCCGAGCCTTCCCGGACGTCCGACGACCGGACATCCGACCTTTCCCGGACGTCTGTAACCTGTAGATTCCCACTTCGGCTGATTCTTGTTTTGGCCATAACTAATTCATCCGAACTCCGATTTTGACGTTCTTTAGCTTGTTTTGAAGCTATTGACATCCCCCATCCCACAAAAATACTACCAACAACATTTGACTCCATCAAAATTTTGAAAAATTGGCAAGTTTGCCTAGGCTCTCCACCATATTATCCGCATAGCCACCACCGACTTCCGCAACCTAACCAATTTTGCTTGCCATAGCATTAGTGGTTGCTTGAGTAGTGATTCAAGTCTCCTAAGGTGTTTCGGCTACTTAGGGATGATTGCTTCTTCATCAACCACCACCACCATTTCCGCATAAGCTTGCCCAACATACATTCCGACAACCCAACATAACCCAATTTTGTTTGAGCTTGTTTGAGTTGTGGCTTGTGTCTCCTAAGGTGTTTCGGCTACTTAGGGATGGCAACTTCAACTTCGACTCGCATAGCCCATCACTCCACTTCCGCGTTGCCAAGTGCAAACCACCACCGTTTTCCGCTACCACCATTTGATTTGTCATTTGAGATTTCGAGTTCGCGGTTTTTTCCGTTTCCTAAGGTGTTTCGGCTACTTAGGGACGAGTCTCCATCATCTTGGTATCTACATCAAGAACACCGCCACTCATCATCACCAAGGACGGTAACCTCGACGACACCCTTGTACATCCCCCTTGCAAATTGCATTGATAACCCCTAGCCCATTTTGCGTTACTTGCCTATCGAGACTAGCCATTTGAGTATTGCCGACAACGTTACTTGTGCACATTAGTATATACTTCCCATAGCATACATACCATATCATCGTGGTGCATATATTGCTATCATATCTTGTGTCACAAGTTTGTTCCCGCATATACACAATCGCTATCTTGGTTTGTGCATTGTGCAAAAGTGGCCATACAAAAAAAGAAAGAAAATAAAGGTTTTAAGCAAAAGAAAGAGAGCAAAGAAGCTTGTAAGCAAGTGCCATAGCATCATACCACATTGCACATAAGATTGTCATATCCGATCATCTTGGATCATCTTGAGAGGAACACCGGGAACCATACATACATAGCATACTTGGGATAGAAGTTTATCCATTTTGCATCTTATAGGTTGTGCACAAGTGTCGTATCCGCCTATTGGGCAATCGTGCTAGCGTCTCTCTTGAGTTGTGCAACACAAGAGTTTTTCCATGGATTCCACATTTTGTGCTCATTCCTTAGTTGGACGACCCCATCTATCTATCCGTGTGTGTGTTTCCGTGTGCCATTCATTGCTATTGGTCTACTTGTTTCGCTTGCGAATTTGTGAATCTCTTTCAACATTATTGACTCTTGATAACATTTTGCATCAAATTTTTTGTGCCACTATCCTCACCGAGCTCCACCATAAGCTTTACTTGTGTAGGTGTGAGAACCAACAAGAATTGGTACCAATTGTGCTATTTCCTTGTTACACATTTGAGTGATCATTGATCCATTTTCAACATTGGTCAAGGTACATTTAGTATAGTTCTTCTCTTTCTCCCACTCATATTTTCTCGAGTCTTGTGATGGATAGGCAAGGCATTTCCTCTCCGGTCTACGAGAACAATGACGGCGAGAACAACTATATCTCCAAAGCGTCCATCTTTGATCTACAACGACAAATGCAAGGCGCACAATCATGATTGCGCGAGCGCATCGAGAACATCTTAATTGACATTCGTCACTCCGAAGAAAGGAAAAGGGACTACATCAACAATAAGCTTTCCGCACATAAAGAGGAGCAAGATGCAAGGATGGAGGAGATTAGAGCCTTGATCAAGTCTTCTTCCCCTTCGTTATCTTCAAGGCGGCGACGTTCAAGCCACAAGTCTTCGGAGCGCGGAAACGATGCAAGTGCAATTCGTCCTCGTCCACATCTACATGGCGACCACCATCACATTCGTGATCCACATCGTCATGAAGGGCAAGTCACCTCCAAGCATCATGTGCACGACGACGACGTACGCCATCAAGCTCAAGCACGACAATGACATCATCATCATGAAGATGCTCCACAAGCACAAATGCATAAGTCCCAACAAGCCCTACTTCACGCCAAGTCGAAGCTTCATGAGCAAAAGAGAAGACCGCGAGATGAGCACCACCAAGATGGAGATACGGCTACATCAACCACTTCGGCATCTTCGCCAAGTGTTCTCAAGGCATCTTCGCCTTTGGACGTACGACATCTTCGCCTACTTCCCATGAGTTCGCCTACATCGACATCCTCAACAACAAGGCGACCACCTACAAGCGAGGGAGACACTTCCATCTTCGGAAGCCCCTCAAGGAAGATGGCCGAGCATGGGAAACTCCCTTCGGTCATGAGCTATGAGGTGCCACATCATATGGACCTCCAACAACAAGATGGCGACAAGATGGTCGAGCAAGGGCCATCCCCTTCGACTACGTCGACGAGCGCGAACCTCTTCAACAACATGAAGACGACGCCCACATTGGACTCATACTCTGAGTCAAGCTACGCGACCGCACATGGAGACATTTGCACCAACATCTCTCCGACACCCACATATGAAGAGATGCCCCAAGTGCCATGTGAGGAGAGCCACTACCACATGAGTGACATGAGTGACTCCACCATACGTGACATTGAGAGCATTTCCTTTGAGAGGATGAGTGTGACCACCACTAGCCCCACACATGAGAGCATGCCACACATTCTATGTGAGGTTGAGCACCATTTGAGTTACTCCACCAACCATATGAGTGAGAGCATCCTTGAGGGAGTGAGTGAGCCACATCACTTAGTGAGTGAGGTAGTTGACACGACATGTGAGGACACTATGATTTCTAATGACTTAACCTCTAGTCCTAGTGTGTTTTCTTCTTTGGTGCTAGGTCTCCTACATGACGACATGCCTATCCTCGACGAGTCCATCCCTCCAATGGGAAAACCGATGGCCATGGTGGACGATGATGCACCCCCCACATGGTTCCATCAAGATGACGATAACCATGACTTGGTCTTCAATACCTCACCTACAACACATGAGCGACGCTCCAAAGGTAACATAGGTGATGGTGCTCCTCTTGTCCCACTAGTGGACTCTCTTGGCATCAATTTATGATGTTGACCCACCTATTCCCATGCTTCATGCTAGTGAGACTTCTTCATGCCTTGACTTACCTATTTATGATGAATATGATGATGAGCATGTTGAGTTGCCTAGTTGTGATGCTATGCTTCATAGGATATGATGTGGAAATTCTATTGGTCACTTTATGTTTGACAACCCATTGTACTTGTCATATGATATGAGTGAGATCTCTCATATTGCATCATTACAATCTCAACATACTAACTATGCATGCCCCATTAAAATCAATCCCATTTGCATCATTACGATCTCAACATAGTAGCTATGATGGTAATTGGCTTTTGTTTTTCATGTGATGATATTGCCATGCTTCCTTCGCATGATTTGTGCAATTCATCTACTATGCCATGCCATGATCATATTGTTCCAAATATACATTGTTTTGGATGTTGTCAATATTCTCCACGTGATGTTTCTACTCTTGCTCATGAGGAGACCCCCATAGTTTCCTCATACATATTAGGAGATTTTGATGCATCTCATACTTTGCATGATTCCCATAATTGCGTGCACCATATGCACTCCATGAATGATAGGGGCAAAGGTGTCCCGTCTTTCGATGAGATGGTGGCTATCGTTTCGGAGCAAGTCGACTTTGACGATCCGACTACGAACGTGCGAGGACGTCACGCCTTAGCAATCGCTAAACCAACTCCGAGAGGTTATTGACCACGCCGGAGCACGATCAACCTATCCACGAAGGTCTGTTTCCTGCAGGCAAACAAAGAACAAGCAAGAAACTAAGATTGCAATCTGGATATTGCGAATATAAGAGGAAAGCTTTATTGATCAAGGTGGGGTTCTGTGACGCATTTGTCTAGTCGTTGAACACAAACGAAGTACGCGAAGTTGCAGCTATGGCGAACTTTAATCTAAACAAAACCCAAAGTCTAAACGGTGCCCTAAGGGTTGTATATATGGAGAAAGAGGGGGGGGATTTTGTGGCCCTTGGTGGAGGGGTCCGAAATCAACCCTATCCCTTGTTTCCCCACACATACGGACTATAAAAATAGCCTATACTTATGTATTTCGAAATTACATGGGCCTGGCCCAATAATAAGGTGACGCAGCCCCTAAAATAGCCTCGGGACGAAATTTATGAAGTGACATCTTGTATATTTCGTCCAAGGCTTCATGCACCCATTATGGTGGCTTCAAAGTCCTCAAATCATCACTTGTAACTCCGTTCTTGTTCCCCTTGCGCATGCCATCATATCCATGCTTGTTCTTGCTCCAATGTTCATCCTTCTCCAAGCTAGGCCCTTCATTTGTAAGCAAAAGAAATGTATCCAATTTAGGCAACATCATATTCTCATGAACATTAGAATCATTACCAAGAATCGAAAGTACTTGATAATTTAATTGGCGTGCGCGAGCTCTAGTAGTTGGTCCAGCATATGTAGCAGTAGGGGCTGTGGGTGTAACAATGGTATTGATGTCCACATCATCCTCCCCTTCTTGAAATGAAGTCGTCCTCGACGGAAGCTCATCTTCCTCACCCAAATAAGGCTTCAAATCTGCAATGTTAAAAGTGGGACTAACCCCAAAATCTGCAGGCAGCTCAAGTTTATATGCATTATCATTTATTTTCTCCAACACCTTAAAAGGACCATCAGCACGAGGCATTAGCTTTGATTTGTGCAAATCGGGAAAGCTATTATTACGCAAATGTAACCAAACAAGATCTCCAGGTGCAAACACAACATGTTTTCTACCGTTATCTCCAGCAAGTTTATATTTAGCATTCACACGCTCAATGTTTTCCTTAGTTAACTCATGCATTTTTAAAATCAATTCAGCACGTTGTTTATCATCCAAATTAACCTTCTCCGAAGAGGGAAGAGGCAACAAATCAATAGGTGCACGAGGTAGGAAACCATACACAATTTCGAAAGGGCACATCTTAGTAGTAGAATGCAATGAACAATTATAAGCAAATTCAATATGAGGCAAGCATTCTTCCCACATTTTCTTATTATTCTTCAAAACAGCCCTAAGCATAGTAGACAAAGATCTATTGACTACTTCAGTTTGTCCATCAGTTTGGGGGTGACAAGTAGTACTAAAAAGCAGCTTAGTCCCCAACTTAGCCCATAAACATCTCCAAAAGTGGCTAAGAAATTTAGTATCATGATCTGAAACAATAGTATTTGGCACACCATGCAAGCGAATAATTTCACGAAAGAACAAATCAGCAACACTAATAGCAGCATCACTTTTATGACATGGTATAAAGTGTGCCATTTTCGAGAATCTATCCGTGACAACAAATATGCTATCCCTCCCCTTCTTTGTTCGAGGTAAACCTATAACAAAGTCCATGGATATATCCTCCCAAGGAATACTAGGTACAAGCAAAGGCATATATAAACCATGAGGATTGAGTCGTGACTTAGCTTTTTGACATGTAGTGCAGCGAGCAACAAAGCGCTCAACATCCCGTCTCATCTTTGGCCAAAAGAAATGTGTAACAAGTACGTCCTCCGTATTCTTCACGCCAAAGTGTCCCATTAACCCTCCTCCATGTGCCTCCTGCAACAACAAAAGATGAACGGAGCTAGCCGGAATGCATAGCTTGTTAGCACGGAACACAAAGCCATCATGAACGACGAACTTGTTCCATGTTCTACCTTTGTTACAATTTTGCAATACATCTTTAAAATCAGCATCATGCACATATTGATATTTGATGGTCTCCAAACCAAATATTTTGAAGTCAAGTTGTGAAAGCATAGTATAGCGATGAGACAATGCGTCAGCAATAACATTTTCTTTACCCTTCTTGTGTTTTATGACATAAGGGAAAGTCTCAATGAATTCAACCCATTTAGCATGTCTACGATTCAGTTTAGCTTGACTTTTAATATGTTTCAAAGATTCATGATCAGAGTGTATAACAAATTCTTTGGGCCATAAATAATGTTGCCATGTTTCTAAAGTCCGAACAAGAGCATATAATTCTTTATCATAAGTAGAATAATTCAGACTAGGCCCGCTCAATTTTTCAGAAAAGTATGCAACAGGTTTGCCATCTTGTAATAACACACCTCCTAATCCTATTCCACTAGCATCACATTCAAGCTCAAAAGTCTTATTAAAATCAGGAAGTTGGAGTAAAGGAGCATGTGTGATGTAGGGTGGAACCCTATAGCGTCGATCTTTCACGTTTGGAGTGGATCCTACGGGGGAATCACGAAGAACACGCGGAAGCACAAGCGGAAACACGGGGAAACGAGAGAGAAACACTCAACCACCAAGGAATTGATCACACAAGTGCTAGATCACCATACACATATGAGATCCACAAGATACAAAGTCAACTAAGGTAAGGATACAAAGGAACCGTTCATCTCCAAGAGGAGGCCTTGATGTTCTTCCCTAGATAGGGGTCTTGAATCCGCTGGGGGATCTTCTCCGAAGAGGTCCTGAGCTCCGAGGAGAAGTAACCGAGTGGATGAGCAAAGGCTCTCACACAAATATGAGCTAATCCAATGCTAAGTCTCAAAGTGAGGAGATGGGGTCCTATATATAGAGTTGGGGGCGAAGGGGTACATGGGCTCAGCCCAACACGCGCGCGCAGGCGCTGGACGGATGATCCGAACAAGGGTCCGGATGATCCGGGCTGGTCCGGATGGTCCGGGTGGGGACCCGGATGAGCTGTAGGCTCGGCTGGTGGCGGCGCAGGGTCGGATGTCCGGCTGGCGGTCCAGACGTCCGGGCGGGGTCTGGATGATCCGGGACGGGGTCCAGATGATCCGGCTTCAGGCTTGAGCTTCGGGAGTCCTCGGTCGATTTAGCCGGATCGTCCGGGCCGGGGTCCAGATCGTCCGGGCTCTGTCCGGATCGTCCGGGCCGCCGTCCGGATCGTCCGGCCACCCTGGTCCTTGGTGCTTTTTCCTCTCCGTCTTCTCATATGTCTTCCGCTTCCGGTTCTCCTTGCTTCCTAGCCTCTTCATGGTTGACTCCTTGATACCTGAGTATGCATAGCATTTCCGTTTGAGGTAGTAACCATGTCTCATGTGAATCGAGAGGGAATTGTGAGAGGAGTGATGTCACCTCGGTTTCAAGAGCTCTTGCACGTGCTCGGGTCATAGGTCCTTGTGGGGTTGGATGTGTTGATGTAGAGTCCATGGGGATGATGGAAGGATGCTCCGCATCATATCCCCTCCCTTCGAAAGGATCCGACCTCGGATCTAGATCTTCATCACCATGGAAAGGCGAGAGGTCTTTGACGTTGAAGGTGTCGCTCACGTTGTACTTGTCGCTTGGTAGGTCGAGCTTGTAGGCGTTGTTGTTGTAGCGTGCTAACACCTTGAAGGGTCCATCGGCTCGAGGTAGAAGTTTGGACTTGCGTTCGTTGGGGAAGCATTCCTTGCGAAGGTGTAGCCACACGAGATCGCCTATGTTGAAGATCATGGGTTGCTTGTTGATGTTGAGCTTGGTCGCTAGTCGTTGAGCTTGGCGCTCGATGGTGTTTCGTGTATCTTCTTGATGTAGCTTGCACGGGCACTTGCGTCGAGGTTGGTGCGCTCTTGTAGAGGTAGAGGTAGAATGTCCAATGGGGACAATGGGTTGAAGCCGTAGACGACCTCGAAGGGGGACTTGCCGGTCGTCGAATGTCTTGCGCGGTTGTAGGCGTACTCGGCGATGGGTAGACACGCCTCCCACTCCTTGATGTTCTTCTTGATCAACATGTGAAGTAGAGTGGAGAGCGTCCGGTTCGTCACCTCCGTTTGGCCATCGGTTTGAGGATGGTATGCGGATGAGAACAAGAGCTTGATTCCGAGCTTGGCGCATAGGGTCTTCCAAAAGTAACTCAAGAACTTGACGTCGCGGTCGGAGACGATTGTCTTTGGTACTGCATGGAGGCGCAAGATTTCCCTACAAAAGAGATTTGCAATATGTGAAGCATCGTCTACCTTGTTGCAAGGAATGAAATGTGCCATCTTAGAAAATCTATCCACAACAACAAACACGGAATCCTTTCCATTTTGAGTTCTAGGAAAACCAAGTACAAAGTCCATGCTAATGTCTTCCCAAGGTTGATAAGGAATAGGAAGAGGCATGTAAAGACCATGAGATTGAGCTTTTGACTTAGCTTTGCGACATGTAGAGCATCGGGTGGTGAAGCGTGAGACGTCTCGAAACATCTTGGGCCAAAAGTAGTTCTTGGAGAGCGTGGCGAAGGTCTTGTCGCGTCCAAAATGTCCCATGAGGCCACCTCCACGAGCCTCTTGCAAAAGGAGCAAACGAAGAGAAGACTCGGGTATGCATAGTTTGTTAGCTCTCATACGATAACCATCCTTGAGGTAATATTGTTCCCAAGATGTATGCGTCAAACATTTAGCATAATGAGGTGCAAAAGATGGATCACTAGCATATAAATCTTTTATGTGCTCAAAGCCAATAACATTCAACTCAAGTTGGGTGACAAGTGTGCATATGCGTGAAAGTGCATCGGCAACTACATTTTCCTTGCCCTTAATGCACTTGATCACATATGGGAAAGATTCAATAAATTCACTCCATTTGGCATGATGCTTGTTCAATTTAGTTTGACCTTTTAAGTACTTAAGCATTTCATGATCGGTATGGATGACAAATTCATGAGGTCTAAGTTAATGTTCCCAAACATGTAGTACACGCACCAAAGCATACAATTCTTTGTCATATACGTGATAGTTAAGTTGAGCACCGGAGAGTTTTTCACTAAAGTAAGGAATGGCTCGTTTTTCTTGCATCAAAACTCCGCCAATTCCGGTACCACTTGCATCACAATGAACCTCAAAAGTTTTGTCAAAATTGGGCAAAGCAAGAATCGGAGCATGAGTAAGCAAAGACTTGAGCTCATCAAAAGCATTGGATTGCAAAGGTCCCCAAACAAAAGGAGTATTCTTCTAACTTAAAGCATGCAAAGGAGCTGCAATAGTGCTAAAGTTTTTCACAAAGCGACGATAAAAACCTGCAAGACCAAGAAAACTTCGCACTTGTTGCAAATTGGTGGGTTGGGGCCAAGTTTTAATTGCTTTGATCTTAGTTTCATCAACATGGACACCCTTGGAAGAGACAATGAAACTCAAGAAAACCACTTTGTCAACGCCAAAAGTGCATTTTTTCAAGTTGGCATAAAGACTTTCCTTTCGAAGTGTTTGCAAAACAAGCTTAACATGATCAAGATGCTCTTTCATGGTTTTGCTAAACACAAGAATATCATCGAAGTAAACCACAACAAAGATTCCAATATAAGGTCTAAGCACATGATGCATGAGACGCACAAAAGTTCCGGGAGCTTCCAACAAACCCATAGGCATAACCAACCACTCATATAAGCCAAATTTGGTTTTGAAAGCAGTTTTCCATTCATCACCCTCATGAATGCGGATTTGATAATAGCCACTTTTAAGATCAATTTTCGAGAAAAAGTTGGCTCCACTAAGTTCATCAAGCATATCATCTAAGTGAGGGATGGGATGCCTATAGCGCATGGTGATAGCATTTATAGGTCTACAATCGGAACACAGGCGGAAACTTCCATCGGGCTTAGGCACAAGTATAACGGGAACGGCACAAGGGCTTAAGCTTTCACGTACATGACCATTGTCGATTAGTTGTTGTACTTGCCGTTGAATCTCCTTGGTTTCTTCGGGATTGACACGGTATGGAGCTTTGTTTGGAAGTGGCGCTCCGGGGATGAGGTCGATTCGATGCTCAATCCCTCGTAGAGGAGGTAGGCCCGGAGGGAGCTCATCGGGGAAAACATCTTGAAATTCCTGCAAAAGAGATTGAAACACCAAAGGTAGCTCGTGAATGGTGTTAGTTTTTGTATCTCCATCCTTGCACACAAGGACAAAGTGCATCACACTCGATGGGTTCTCACACACTTCTCTCATCTCACTTTTGGTGGCAAATAGTATGAGGTTTTTCTCTCTAGGCGAAGAGGCGCTCAAATTTGGCTTGTGGCTCTCACTCACTTTTTCGTGGCTCACTTTCTCACTCTTCTCTCTTTGGTTTGTGCTTGTTTGTCGGCTATCACTTGACTAGGAGACATGGGTCATAGGACATATTCTTTGCCTTTCATCTTGAAACTATAGTGGTTTGTACGCCCATTGTGGTAGACACCACGGTCGAATTGCCATGGCCGACCAAGGAGGAGGTGGCAAACGGTCATTGGAACCACATCACACTCCAAAGTGTCCTCATATGCATCGATTTTGAATGATACTTGGACCGTATGCTCAACTCGTATAGTGCCGGGGTCACTTAGCCATTGAACCTTGTAGGGTTGCGGATGCTTCTTCTTGACCAATTGAAGCTTGGAGCATAGTTCTTCGCTTGCCAAGTTGTGGCAACTACCTCCATCGATGATGACCTTGACGGATCGTCCATTGATGCCGGCCTTTGTGTGGAAGATGTGGCATCGTTGGTCTTCTTCTTGTTGATGTTGAAGTGTCAAGACCTTGGAGACAACGAGAGCGGGACTCGTATCTTCATCACAAAAGACTTGATCATCTTCATTCTCATTCACACGCCGGTGCATGGCCACTTGCTCAATAGCTTCCATTTCATCTTCACTCATTGAGTCGTAGGTGCCATCGTCGTGGAGTATCATGGTGCGCTTGTTGGTGCATTCATATGACTTGTGGCCTCGGCCGCCGCAAGTGAAACACTTGAAGGAGCTTGTCTTGACGGTCTCATCGGTTGGAGTAGATGATGAAGCACGCGGCTTGGAGTTGCTTGTAGTAGGAGGAGGACGACTTGAACTTGTAGACGTTTTCTTGTAACTTGACTTGTCGTCGTTGCTTGGAGAAGGCTTGGTTGATGTCGAAGTTGGAGTAGTTGTTGAAGCTTGGTTGTTGGAGAAGCCGTATGTCTTGGATGAGTACTTGGCGTACTTGAAGTCATCTTGCACTTGTCGTTCCGCCTTTGTAGCTTGATGCACGAGCTCAATGAGGTTGGAGTAGGGTTGGAAGTCGGCGATCTTCTTGATGGGATGGTTGAGTCCACTTAAGAATTGTGCCATTGTTTGCTCATCATCCTCCGTGACATTGGCTCGAATCATGGCAATCTCCATTTCTTTGTAGTATTCTTCAACACTCTTTGTTCCTTGCTTGAGGAGTTGTAGCTTCTTGAAGAGATCACGGTTGTAGTAGGTGGGCACAAAGCGTGCTCTCATGACATCCTTCATTTGAGCCCAAGTGGTGATTGGAGGTTCACCTCTTGCTTGTCGGCGCTCAAGGACTTGTTCCCACCATATGAGCACATAGTCTTGGAACTCAAGTGATGCCATAGCGATCTTCTTCTCTTCCTCATAGTTGTGCAAACGAAAGATTTTGTCGACCTTCAATGCCCATGAGAGGTATTCTTCGGGATCATTGCTTCCATTGAACTTGGGCATTGTGAACTTTAGCTTGCCATAGCGTTGCTCCTCATTGTGTTGTGGGCGATGGTGATGAGGACGTCCTTGACGTGGAGGGTAATCATCCTCATGTTGCTCTTGGAGTGGAGGAAGTCCATGGTCAACTTGCTCTTGTTGACCTTGAGGTTGAGGTTGAGCGTGAGGAGCTTGTGGGGCTTGACGTTGCGCCCGCGGATGGTAGTTCCTCTCTTGTATTTCTTCTCGAAGGGCTTCCTCGTGATTGCGCCTTTCGCGATTGCGGTTGGCGATAGCTCGACTTGATGCTTGAAGGGCACGTTCTGCCTCAAGGGCTTGTGCTTCTCGTTGTTGTTGTTGAAGACGTTGGGCCTCGGCATCTTGTTGCTCTTGATGTAGGCGCGCTCGTTCTTGTTCTTGTTGGCGACGAAGACGTTGTCGTTCTTGAGCTTGAGCAAACGCTACTTGGTTTGATTGTGGACGAGGAACTTGTTCATCAACTTGCTCTTGGGGATGCTTGTCGTGTAGCGGGTTGCGAGATGCATGACGGTCTTGACGCGCGGCTCGTCGAAGAGTGTTCGATGATGGTGTACTTGTGTCGGAGAAGGAGTCATCAGAGTGGCGACTCGAGTGGCTCCGTCTTGAGTGTGCGGAAGTAGAAGGATGCCGGTTCACCAACAAGGCGCGGATCTCGTCCATTCTTGCATCGTTCTCTTTCTTGTGCGCGTCGAGCTTGTTGTCGAAGTAGTCTCTTGTACGTTGCTCGGAGAGTCGCAAGTCGGTGGCAAGGTTGTCGATGCGGTCGCTCATTGCTTGTTGCTCTTGATGGAGAGCTCGTTGTGCGCCAAAGAGGTGGCTCTTGGTGACGTATGATGACATGTCGTCGTCTTGCTCGATGAAGTGTGGATTTGTAGAAGAACTTGGCCTATCCATCATTTCAAGCAAATTGTGAGTGGTAGAAGGAGAAGAACTAATACCAATGTACCTTTGACCAAAGTTGAAGATGAATCAAGTTCACTCAAATGCGGACAATGAAATAGCACTATTGGTACTGATCCTTGTCGATTCTCACACCTACACAAGTAAAATCTTTTGGTGGAGCTTGGTTAGGATGGTGGCACAAAATTGATTGCAATCGTTAGCTTGACTCAAAAATGTTGAAGAAGATTCGCAAATTCGCATATGCAACAAGTAGACCAAGCAAGTAGTGGTACACGGAAACACACACACAAATAGATAAATGGGATTGTGCAAACCAAAAGTGAGCCAAAATGTGGAATCCACGAAAATGCTCTTGTTGCACAATACTAGAGAGACGCTAGCACGATTGCACAATAGGCGGATACGGAGCTTGTGCACAACCTACTAGGCAAAAATGCAACGATCTCTATCCCAAGTATGCTATGTGTATGGTATTTCGGTGCAATGATCCAAGATGATCTTATATGACAATATTAATGTTGTATGATGCTATGCTTGTTGCTTATAAGCTCTTTGCTTATCTTTCCTCTTTGCTTAAAAGCTTGAGTGGCTCTTTCTCTTTTGAGCTCTTTTCTTATGCAAACTTGACGAACCAAGATAGCAATTGTGTATGCGATGACAACTTTGTGACACACAAGTTGATTCCGAGATATGCACCACGATGGTATGTATGATATGGTGTATGCAACTAATGTGCACAAGTCACGTTGCCGGCAATACTCAATGGCTAGTCTCGATGGGTAAGCAACGCAAAAGATGGTCTATGATGGTTATCAATGCAATTGCAAGGTATGACAAAGATGTCGTCGAGGTTACCGTCCGTAGCGAAGATGAGTAGTCGACGAAGATGAGCGTTTGTTGTTGATGTCTCACCGCACCTAAATAGCCGAAACACAATAGGACACGGAAATCTCAACTCAAATTCTCGAACCCAAATTCGAATGGTAGTACGGAGGTTGGGTCATGGAGTTTTGGCAAGTGGAAGTGCTGGTGGTTGTAGTGGGAAGGTGGTATGTAGGTGTAGGTGGTGGTGGTGGTGGAGGGGGACTGCACAAGTGCAGTTTCGGCAGAGGAAGCCGGATGATCCGGGCTAGGAGCCGGATGATCCGGGCACGTCCGGATGATCCGGGTCGGAGTCCGGATGATCCGGGCAGGTCAACTCGCACGGGAACTGCTCGGGAAGAACACGAAAACGGGGAGAAATTTGACGATTTCGGGGATTTTGGATGGATTTCGAGGGGGAGAAGGTGGGGAAAAGCAAGATCCACGAGTTACACACCGAATCCACGGATCAAAATCAACAAAACATCATCAAAACCAACAAATCACAAAAAAATTTGGGGGGTATTTTTGTGGGGATTTTCGGATTTAGGACGAAAACAACAAAATCAAGCTAGAAAACATGGGGTAGGGGCTCCAAAAGCGTGATCAACGTGGCTCATGATACCATATGATGTAGGGTGGAACCCTATAGCGTCGATCTTTCACGTTTGGAGTGGATCCTACGGGGGAATCACGAAGAACACGCGGAAGCACAAGGGGAAACACGGGGAAAACGACAGAGAAACACTCAACCAACAAGGAATCGATCACACAAGTGCTAGATCACCATACACATATGAGATCCACAAGATACAAAGTCAACTAAGGTAAGGGTACAAAGGAACCGTTCATCTCCAAGAGGAGGCCGTGATGTTCTTCCCTAGATAGGGGTCTTGAATCCGCTGGGGGGTCTTCTCCGAAGAGGTCCTGAGCTCCGAGGAGAAGTAACAGAGTGGATGAGCAAAGGCTCTCACACAAATATGAGCTAATCCAATGCTAAGTCTCAAAGTGAGGAGAAGGGGTCCTATATATAGAGTTGGGGGCGAAGGGGTACATGGGCTCAGCCTAACATGCGCGCGCAGGCGCTGGCCGGATGATCCGGACGAGGGTCCGGATGATCCGGGCTGGTCCGGATGGTCCGGGTGGGGACCCGGATGAGCTGGAGGCTCGGCTGGTAGCGGCGCAGGGTCGGATGTCCGGCTGGCGGTCCGGACGTCCGGGAGGGGTCCGGATGATCCGGGACGGGGTCCAGATGATCCGGCTTCAGGCTTGAGCTTCGGGAGTCCTCGGTCGATTTAGCCGGATCGTCCCGGCCGGGGTCTGGATCATCCGGGCTCTGTCCGGATCGTCTGGGCCGCCGTCCGGATCGTCTGGCCACCCTGGTCCTTGGTGCGTTTTCCTCTCCGTCTTCTCGTATGTCTTCCGCTTCCGGTTCTCCTTGCTTCCTAGCCTCTTCATGGTGACTCCTTGATACCTGAGTATGCATAGCATTTCCGTTTGAGGTAGTAACCATGTCCCATGTGAACCGAGAGGGAATTGTGAGAGGAGTGATGTCACCTCGGTTTCAAGAGCTCTTGCACATGCTCGGGTCATAGGTCCTTGTGGGGTTGGATGTGTTGATGTAGAGTCCATGGGGATGATGGAAGGATGCTCCACATCAATGTGTCAACTTATCTTTCAATACCGTGAAGGCTTCTTCCTGTGCGGTACCCCAAAGAAAAGGCACATCTTTCTTTGTAAGCTCATTGAGAGGTGCAGCAATGGTGTTGAAATCTATCACAAAACGCCTATAGAATCCAGCGAGGTCAAGAATACTCCTCACTTGTGTGACCGTTTTGGGCTGCGGCCAACTCTCAATAGCTTCAATCTTGGCTTTATCAACTTCAATTCCCTGTGGAGTAACAACATAGCCAAGAAAAGATACCCGGTCGGTGCAAAAGGTGCACTTCCCAAGGTTAGCAAACAAACGTGCATCACGTAAAGGAATAAAAACAGCACGTAAATGTTCCAAATGTTCCTCCAAAGATCTGCTATAAATCAGTATATCATCAAAATAGACTACCACAAATCGTCCAATAAAAGCACGTAAAACTTTGTTCATTAATCTCATGAAAGTACTAGGTGCATTAGTTAACCCAAAAGGCATGACTAACCACTCATATAATCCAAACTTAGTTTTAAATGCCGTTTTCCATTCATCTCCCAATTTCATACGAATTTGATGATATCCACTACGCAAATCAACTTTGGAGAATATTGTAGAGCCACTCAATTCATCAAGCATATCATCTAGCCTAGGAATAGGATGACGATAACGAATAGTAATATTATTAATGCCTCTACAATCAACACACATATGTGATGTACCATCCTTTTTCGGCACTAGAATAATAGGAACAACACAAGGACTAAGGGATTCGCGTATACAACCTTTGTCGAGCAGCTCCTGTACTTGACGCATAATTTCCTTCGTCTCCTCTGGATTGGTACGGCATGGTGCACGGTTGGGTAATGATGCACCAGGAATTAAGTCAATCTGATGTTCAATCCCTCGAATGGGAGGTAATCCCGGTGGCCCGTCTTGTGGAAAGATGTCAGCCAACTCCTGCAAAATGTTAGTGACAGCAGGAGGCAAAGAGTAAGGCACATTCTCAAATGAAAATAATGCCTCTTTGCACGCAAAAGCATAGCAAACAGATATGCTGAAATCTAGCTCATCAATATCAGATTTAGTGGCAAGTAAACATGCACTTTTCAATTTAATTTCAGAAGCAACACTAGATGGTTTACTATTAGGTTTCATTTGTTGCTCAAATTCTTTTGCCACAATCTGATTTTCACACTTATTTTTCTCCTGTTTTGCTTTATTAGCTCTATTAATTTCATCTTTCAGAATGGAATCAGGAGTCATAGGAAGCAAAGTAACATTTTTATCCTTATGAACAAGAGTATAATGATTGTTTCTACCATGGTGTACAGAATTTTTATCAAATTGCCATGGTCGACCAAGTAATAAGAAACATGCTTGCATAGGTACCACATCACAATCAACATAATCAGCATATGTAGAGATACTAAAATGCACACGAACAGTATGTGTTACCTTAACCTTGCCGCTGTTGTTGAACCATTGGATGTAGTAAGGATGTGGATGTGGTCTTGTGGTGAGAAATAGCTTCTCCACCATCTCCATGGTCGCCAAGTTTTTGCAGCTCCCTCCGTCTATGATGACGTGCACAAAACATTCCTTCACAACTCCCTTTGTATGGAACAAATTGTGCCTCTGATTTTGGTCAGCTTGTGTGACCTGCACACTCAAAACACGTTGAGCAACTAAACATTCATACCTGTCAGCGTCTTCAGGAGCCATATATTGCGTCTCATGATCAGAATCAACTCCACCGTGTTCTTCACTTGTAATAAGCGCCAAAGTCTCCTCATCATTGTCACTAGCGGACTCATACTCACCATCCTGAGTAGAAATCATCACAAGCTGAGATTTGCATTCTCTCCCATAATGACCTCTTCGCTTACAACAACGACAAATAATATCACTTGTGTGCCCTGTTGATGCCATGGAAGAAGAAGAGCTCTGTGCAGGCCCGGCAGGTGCGCTCTTGGCAGATAGTGGTGGTTGTGCCTGCTTTCTTGTATCACAGCTGCAGGTGGCACCTGATGGAGGTGCTGGTGCAGTGGAAGTAGAAGATGCACGCGGTGTCTGAGGAAGTCCCGGATTAGGGGGTGTCCGGATAGCCGAACTATCACCTTTGGCCGGACTCCTGGACTATGAAGACACAAGATTGACGACTTCGTCCCGTGTCCGGATGGGACTTTCCTTGGCGTGGAAGGCAAGCTTGGCGATACGGATGTGTGGATCTCCTACCATTGTAACCGACTCTGTGTAACCCTAACCCTCTTCGGTGCCTATATAAACCGGAGGGTTTTAGTCCGTAGGACGAACAACAATCATACCATAGGCTAGCTTCTAGGGTTTAGCCTCTCTAATCTCGTGGTAGATCTACTCTTGTACTACCCATATCATCAATATGAATCAAGTAGGAGTAGGGTTTTACCTCCATCGAGAGGGCCCGAACCTGGGTAAAAACATCGTGTCCCTTGTCTCCTGTTACCATCCGCCTAGACGCACAGTTCGGGACCCCCTACCCGAGATCTGCCGGTTTTGACACCGACATTGGTGCTTTCATTGAGAGTTCCTCTGGGTCGTCGCCATCAGGAAGGATGCCTCATCCCGTCTTTAAAGATGGCACTGTTGCTAAAGGAGCTTTGGCTATCGGCCAAACTCTCCGGCTAGGCGGTTTACTTATGACCGCCTGTTCGGCCGCCGCGCCGATGATGACTTCTCGGGTCATCGAAAGCAATCTTCACGTTATCTCGGAACTCGCCGAGAAGTTAGATCCGATGGAGCTCTCTTCCTTAAGCGAGCTCTTGGATCGCATCGCCGCCCTGGGAGTCGCCACAGACTACAATCAGATTGGGCCTAAACCCGATCTGAGAGAGATTAACCCTCCCTAGGTTACCCACCACGTTGCTGTGGTAGAGGAACAATACGGCGACCCTTCTTCTATCTTAAGGACTAGCTACGTCCGGATTCCCGATCCCTCCATGCCGGATTCCCGCGGAGGGGAGGACATTGCTCAAGCCCTGTACCTAAAGTCAGGCAGCGGGCTAGATTCATTCGACAACATCCAAGAACCCAAGCTTCTAAGTTTGGAAACTACTTGGCCCCTGAGTCTTAAATTGGACGGGGTTCCGAATTTAATTAGACCCGCCCACCCAAACATAAGCGATCTATCCCAAATCCGGCAAGAGCCCGCAGAAACAGTACACCATTACTGGGCCAGATTCCTCCTGGTTATGAACAGGATAAAGGACTGCCATGAGGAGGACGCGATTTCATTCTTCTGCAATAATTGCACGGACAAGGGAATCCTCAACGCCGTAAGCCGTCGTGAAATTACACGCTTCGCTGACTTGGCGTCCATAGTACGAAAGTACTGTGCTATGGAAAGCGCCTGGAAAACCGAAATCAAATTTTGGGACAATCCGGCCCTGAATACAACCCCAGTCCGAAATAAAAGGGTGCATTATCGCCAGGCACCTGGGTTAAACACCAAAAAGCAAAAACCCTTTATAGGGCATGGAACCGTACTGGAAGGATGGCTCAATGGACCCTGCAAAATTCATAGTACAGAGGGCGCCACTCCAACTCATAGCCTTAGAGCATGTTGGATACTACGGCAGGTGGCCAAAAGTGGCAAAGAGTGATAGAGGCGGAGGTGTCCCGTCTTTCGATGAGATGGTGGATTTCGCTTTGGTGGAAGTCGACTTTGACGATCCGACTACGAGCGTGCGAGGACGTCGCGCCTTAGCAATCGCTAAACCAACTCCGAGAGGTTATTGACCACGCCGGAGCACGATGAACCTGACCACGAGGGTCTGTTTCCTGCGAGCAAACGAAGAACAAGCAAGAAACTGAGATTGCAATCTGGATATTGCGAATATAAGATGAAAGCTTTATTGATCAAGGTGGGGTTCTGTGACGCCTTTGTCTGGTCGTAGAACACAAACGAAGTACGCGAAATTGCAGCTATGGCGAACTTTTAATCTAAACAAAACCCAAAGTCTAAACGACGCCCTAAGGGCTGTATATATGGGGGAAAAGGAGGGAATTTCGTGGCCCTTGAGGGTGGGGTCCGAAACCAACCCTAACTCTTGTTTCCCCACACATACGGACTCTAAAAATAGCCTATACTTAAGTATTTCGAAATTACATGGGCCTAGCCCAATAATAAGGTGACGCAGCACCTAAAATAGCCTATGGACGAATATTATGAAGTGGCATCTTGTATATTTCGTCCAAGGCTTCATGCACTCCTTATGGTGGCTTCAAAGTCCTGAAATCATCACTTGTAACTCCGTTCTTGATCCCCTTGCGCATGCCATCAACTCCATGCGTGTTCTTGCTCCAATGTTCGTCCTTCTCCAAGCTAGTACCTTCATTTGTAAGCAAAACAAATGTATCCAATTTAGGCAGCATCATATTCTCATGAACATTAGAATCATTACCAAGAAACGAAAGTACCTGGTAATTTAATTGGCGTGCGCGAGCTCTAGTAATTGGTCCCGTATATGTAACAGTAGGGGCTGTGGGTGTAACAATGATATTGATGTCCTCATCATCCTCCCCTTCTTGAAATGAAGTCGTCCTCGACGGAAGCTCATCTTCCTCACCCAAATAAGGCTTCAAATCTGCAATGTTAAAAGTGGGACTAACCCCAAAATCTGCAGGTAGCTCAAGTTTATATGCATTATCATTTATTTTCTCTAACACCTTAAAAGGACCATCAACACGTGGCATTAGCTTTGATTTGCGCAAATTAGGAAATCTATCTTTACGCAAATGTAACCAAACAAGATCTCCAGGTGCAAACACAACATGTTTTCTACCCTTATCTCCAGCAAGTTTATATTTAGCATTCATATGCTCAATGTTTTCCTTAGTTAACTCATGCATTTTTAAAATCAATTCAGAACGTTCTTTAGAATCAAAATTAACCTTCTCCGAAGATGGAAGAGGCAACAAATCGATAGGTATATGAGGTAGGAAACCATACACAATTTCAAAAGGGCACATCTTAGTAGTAGAATGCAATGAACGATTATAAGCAAATTCAATATGAGGCAAGCATTCTTCCCACATTTTCTTATTATTCTTCAAAACAGCCCTAAGCATAGTAGACAATGTTCTATTGACTACTTCAGTTTGTCCATTAGTTTGGGGATGACAAGTAGTACTAAAAAGCAATTTAGTCCCCAACTTAGCCCATAAACATCTCCAAAAGTGGCTAAGAAATTTAGTATCACGGTCTGAAACAATAGTATTTGGCACACCATGCAAGCGAATAATTTCACGAAAGAACAAATCAACAACATTAACAGCATCATCGCTTTTATGACATGGTATAAAGTGTGCCATTTTCCAGAATCTATCCACGACAACAAATATGCTATCCCTCCCCTTCTTTGTTCGAGGTAAACCTAAAACAAAGTCCATAGATATATCCTCCCACGGAACACTAGGCACAGGCAAAGGCATATATAAACCATAAGGATTGAGTCGTGACTTAGCTTTTTGACATGTAGTGCAGCGAGCAATAAAACGCTCAACATCCCGTCGCATCTTTGGCCAAAAGAAATGTGTAGCAAGTACGTCCTCCGTCTTCTTCACGCCAAAGTGTCCCATTAGTCCTCCTCCATGTGCCTCCTGCAACAACAAAATACGAACGGAGCTAGCTGGAATGCATAGCTTGTTAGAACGAAACACAAATCCATCATTAACGACGAACTTGTTCCATGTTCTACCTTCTTTACAATTCTGCAATACATCGCTAAATTCAGCATCATGCACATATTGATCTTTGATGGTCTCCAAACCAAATATTTTAAAGTCAAGTTGTGAAAGCTTAGTATAACGACGAGACAATGCATCAGCAATAACATTTTCTTTACCCTTCTTGTGTTTAATGACATAAGGGACAATGAATTCAACCCATTTAGCATGTCTACGATTCAGTTTAGCTTGACTTTTAATATGTTTCAAAGATTCATGATCAAAATGTATAACAAATTCTTTGGGCCATAAATAATGTAACCATGTCTCTAAAGTCCGAACAAGAGCATATAATTCTTTGTCATAAGTAGAATAGTTCAAACTAGGCCCACTCAATTTTTCAGAAAAGTATGCAACAGGTTTGCCATCTTGTAATAACACACCTCCTAATCCAATTCCACTAGCATCACATTCAAGCTCAAAAGTCTTATTAAAATCAGGAAGTTGGAGTAAAGGAGCATGTGTCAACTTAGCTTTCAATACCGTGAAGGCTTCTTCCTGTGCGGTACCCCAAACAAAAGGCACATCCTTCTTTGTAAGCTCGTTGAGAGGTGCAGCAATGGTGCTGAAATCTCTCACAAAACGCCTATAGAAACCAGCGAGGCCAAGGAAACTCCTCACTTGTGTGACCGTTTTGGGCTGCGGCCAACTCTCAATAGCTTCAATCTTGGCCTTATCAACTTCAATTCCCTGTGGAGTAACAACATAGCCAAGAAAAGATACTCGGTCGGTGCAAAAGGTGCACTTCCCAAGGTTACCAAACAAACGTGCATCACGTAGAGCATTAAAAACAACACGTAAATGTTCCAAATGTTCTTCCAAAGATTTGCTATAAATCAGTATATCATCAAAATAGACAACCACAAATCGTCCAATGAAAGCACGTAAAACTTCATTCATTAATCTCATGAAAGTACTAGGTGCATTAGTTAACCCAAAAGGCATGACTAACCACTCATATAATCCAAACTTAGTTTTAAATGCTGTTTTCCATTCATCTCCCAATTTCATACGAATTTGATGGTATCCACTACGCAAATCAACTTTGGAGAATATTGTAGAGCCACTCAATTCATCAAGCATATCATCTAGCCTAGGAATAGGGTGACGATAACAAATAGTAATATTATTAATGCCTCTACAATCAACACACATACGTGACGTACCATCCTTTTTCGGCACTAGAATAATAGGAACAACACAAGGACTAAGGGATTCGCGTATATAACCTTTGTCGAGCAGCTCCTGTACTTGACGCATAATCTCCTTCGTCTCCTCTGGATTGGTACGGTATGGTGCACGGTTGGGTAATGATGCACCGGGAATTAAGTCAATTTGATGCTCAATCCCTCGAATAGGTGGTAATCCCGGTGGCACGTCTTGTGGAAAGACGTCAGCGAACTCCTGCAAAATGTTAGTGACAGCAGGGGGCAAAGAGGAAGGCACGTCCTCGAATGAAAATAATGCCTCTTTGCACACAAAAGCATAGCAAATAGATTTGCTAAAATCTAGCTCATCAATATCAGATTTGGTGGCAAGTAAACATGCACTTTTCAATTTAATTTCAGAAGCAACAGTAGATGGTTTATTATTAGGCTTCATGTGTTGCTCAAATTCTTTTGCCACAATCTGATTTTCACTCTTATTTTTCTCCTGTTTTGCTTTATTAGCTCTATTAATATCATCTTTCAAAATGGACTCAGGAGTCATAGGAAGCAAAGTAATATTTTTATCCTTATGAACAAGAGTATACTGATTGTTTCTACCATGGTGTACAGAATTTTTATCAAATTTCCATGGTCTACCAAGTAATAAGGAACATGCTTGCATAGGTACCACATCACAATCAACATAATCAACATATGTAGAGATACTAAAATGCACACGAACAGTACGTGTTACCTTAACCTTGCCGCTGTTGTTGAACCATTGGATGTAGTAAGGATGTGGATGTGGTCTTGTGGTGAGAGATAGCTTCTCCACCAGCTCCATGCTAGCCAAGTTGTTGCAGCTCCCTCCATCTATGATGACGCGAATAGAACGTTCCTTCACAACTCCCTTTGTATGAAACAAATTATGCCTCCGATTTTGCTCAGCTTGTGTAACCTGCACACTCAAAACACGTTGAGCAACTAAACATTCATACCTGTCAGCATCTTCAGCAGCCATGTATTGTGTCTCATGATCAGAATCATCTCCACCGTGTTCCTCATGTGTAATAAGAGCCAAAGTCTCCTCATCATAGTCACTAGCGGACTCATACCCACCATCCTCAGTAGCAATCATCACACGCTGAGATTTGCATTCTCTCGCAAAATGTCCTCTTCCCTTACAACGACGACAAATAATATCACTTGTGTGCCCTGTTGACGCCATGGAAGAAGAAGAGCTCTGTGCAGGCCCGGCAGGTGTGCTCTTGGCAGATAGTGGTGGTTGTGCCTGCTTTCTTGTATCACGGTTGGAGGTGGCACCTGAAGGAGGTGATGGTGCAGTGGAAGTAGATGATGCACGTGGTGTCCATGATGAAGGTCGACCTACAGAAAAGTTAGTGCGCGCCAATGCCTGTCGATCCTGCACTTCACGTTCAGCTTTACAAGCAAGATGGAATAAACGAGTGATATTATTATAATCCTTATAGTCTGGAATGGTCTGAATATCTCTATTTAATCTACCCAGAAAACGTGCAAGCATAGCTTCATTCTCCTCAACAATACCACATCTAATCAAGCCAGTTTGTAATTCCTGATAATATTCTTCTACAGAATTTTTTCCTTGTCTTAAGCGCTGCAATTTTTGAAGTAATTCACGTTGATAATATGGTGGAACCCAACGAGTACGCATAGCAGTTTTCAAAGCAGCCCAAGTAGCTGGAACAGGATATAATCTACAATGTTCAGACCACCAAACACATGCAAAGCTAGTGAAAGCACAAACAGCAGCAGGAACACGTCTCTCCTCAGGATATCGTAAACATGTAAATCGTTGTTCAGTTTCTAACTCCCAAGTAAGATATATATCAGGAACATATCTACCCTCAAATGGTGGAATATTCAATTTCAGTTTAGGGAGATGGTCATGATCTCGTACCTGAGGGGGAGCCCTAACATTGCCATTATTTGCATGTGGACGACCTGGTGGTTGTGGTGCTGGTGGTTGCACGTAGTTCTGATGTTGATCAACCTCATCCTTGTAATCTCCCACATAATCATCCTCCTTGGTACCAGCAGCAGCAGTAGCAGGAGCCAAAGAAGCACCAATAGCAGTAGCAGTGGCACCAGAATTTTGTCCTGGCTCAATAGGAACACGCTGAGCTCGTCCATACTGATTCGGAAGGGGGCGTAGTTATTGTCGTTGCAGAGGTGCGATAGGTGCAGCCGGCGGTGGTTGTGGAAAAAGCGCGAGCAATTCATCAAACTTGCTATCAAGCTTTGTTTCAAACGTCTTCTCAATGCCATCTATCTTCTCCATGGCCTCGTCAAATCTGTTTAGCACATCTTGCACCTGTCCACTCATCATTTGCTGAAATTTATCATGTAGCTGTTTGTTCGTCAGGTTCTCCCAATCAGTCTCATCGGCTTGTGATCCTACCATGGTTAGCAGCAAATAGAAACACAGAAGAATATGATCCTACAGAGTACTAAGAAGTGGTGGTGGTGTATCACAAACCTGTCAAGCAAATCTCAAATTCTAACCAGTTCTTACCCAGCAGCAGGCGGTGATCGGCAACCGTTGTAGTCAAAACTCTCAAAGCTTGGATAGAGCGATTACCAGGGAGAGTCCAACGCACGACGTAGATGTATGTGGAGCTGGGAAGGCTTATAATATGGTAGCAAAAAAGGGTCAGCAATAATCAATTCAGAGATGCAAAGTTGAATAAACGCTCAGCGACGGTACTGTGCTGGTCCTAGGCTAGACTGTGCTAGAGACGCGAGCCTAGAACACCAACAAAATCACGACGCGGCACGTAAACAATGGAGGAGCACACTCTGAATTTTTTTTCCTCTTTTTTTCCTTTTTTTTGCACTTTTTTTTCCTCTTTTTTTTTGCTCCGCAACAAATTTTTTTCGAAAAAGTCTACAAATGGTCTAAAAACTGCCTAGCCAGAATTTTCCAGACTTAGTTTTTTTTTGAAACTGGAACTATTTTTCTTCTGCGGATGGCACGGAAGTTGGGGAGTCCTCCGCTGTCACGACTCGGAGTATCGCGTGATCTGGAAATCGAAAACAATGCAACAATTACTGGACTCGGACTAGGACTGGTGGCGGAGATGAATCTGGTGGAACTTGGACTGGTGGCGGAGATGAATCTGGTGGAACTCGGACTGGTGGTGGATATATGTTGCAGGTGGACTCGGATGGGCGTGATGGCGGCGAATATGTGGTGGCGTATATGGATTCGGATTGGCGGTGAATATGTGGTGGTGGTATATGGCAGCGGCGACGTGACAACCTGTGAACAGAACTCGAAACTCTAAAAAACTAGACGCTAAGACCAGCAACTTGACACGACGATGCAACCGCAAATTCAACAAAGCAAATACAGAAAAGATTATGCAAAGGCTCAGATTGGTTCGGATGGGATGAACTAACCCTAATTTTTTTTGGCTTTTTCGTGGACTATAGGTATGAAGAACAGACTCGATCTAAACTATGAAAAACTGTAAAATCTCACCGAGCAACCTGGAAATCTGATACCACTTGATAGAGGCGGAGGTGTCCCGTCTTTCGATGAGATGGTGGATTTTGTTTTGGTGGAAGTCGACTTTGACGATCCGACTACGAGCGTGCGAGGACGTCGCGCCTTAGCAATCGCTAAACCAACTCCGAGAGGTTATTGACCACGCCGGAGCACGATCAACCTGAACACGAGGGTTTGTTTCCTGTGAGCAAACGAAGAACAAGCAAGAAACTGAGATTGCAATCTGGATATTGCGAATATAAGATGAAAGCTTTATTGATCAAGGTGGGGTTCTGTGACGCCTTTGTCTGGTCGTAGAACACAAACGAAGTACGCGAAATTGCAGCTATGGCGAACTTTTAATCTAAACAAAACCCAAAGTCTAAACGACGCCCTAAGGGCTGTATATATGGGGGAAAAGGAGGGAATTTCGTGGCCCTTGAGGGTGGGGTCCGAAACCAACCCTAACTCTTGTTTCCCCACACATACGGACTCTAAAAATAGCCTATACTTAAGTATTTCAAAATTACATGGGCCTAGCCCAATAATAAGGTGACGCAGCACCTAAAATAGCCTATGGACGAATATTATGAAGTGGCATCTTGTATATTTCGTCCAAGGCTTCATGCACTCCTTATGGTGGCTTCAAAGTCCTGAAATCATCACTTGTAACTCCGTTCTTGATCCCCTTGCGCATGCCATCAACTCCATGCGTGTTCTTGCTCCAATATTCATCCTTCTCCAAGCTAGTACCTTCATTTGTAAGCAAAACAAATGTATCCAATTTAGGCAACATCATATTCTCATGAACATTAGAATCATTACCAAGAAACGAAAGTACCTGGTAATTTAATTGGCGTGCGCGAGCTCTAGTAATTGGTCCCGTATATGTAACAGTAGGGGCTGTGGGTGTAACAATGGTATTGATGTCCTCATCAAAGAGCTTCTAACTCCAGAGCACCAGCCCAAAGATACCAGTACGGTATTAACAGTCTTCGAGACTTTCGCATCAAATAATATGCGGAAACGAACACTCCGCAGCCTTGCCGAAGTCTACCAAGTAGCAACAATAAACCCATGGAGTGACACGGCTATTACCTTTAATGCCAGTGACGAACCTAAATTCTGAACAGCCCGAGCACCAGCCGCATTGGTCCTCAGTCCAATAATGGACGGCTTTCGCCTTACTAAGGTACTCATGGACGGTGGCAGCGGAGTGAACCTCATTTACGAGGAAACCCTCCGAAAAATGGAAATAGACTGGAGCCGCATTGAGCGAAGCAGCACAACCTTTAGAGGAATAATCCACAGTCGGGAAGCATGCTGTACAGGAAAAATCACACTTGATGTGGTGTTCGGCATGTCGGATAATTACAGGTCCGAGGAGGTCACGTTCCAAGTGGCCTCGTTCAGCAGCGGGTATCACGCTCTATTAGGGCGAGAGGCATTCACAATTTTTCAAGCTATACCCCATTACGGGTACATGAAGCTCAAATTGCCCGGGCCCAACGGAATCATCACTCTTGCTAGTGACCCGGACAGAGCACTCCGCACCGAAAATAAGACAGCCGCACTGGCCCTTGAGGCACTATCCGAAGCCCTAGCGGCCGAGGAACTCACTGCGCTGCGCTCCACGGTGAATAGGGATGATGTGATACTCGATAAGAGATCCAAGTCCACCTCCTTTAAACCGGCGGACGAAATAGTCAAATTCCAAGTCCATCCAACGGACCCTACAAAAACAGCCTCCATCGGGGCACAATTAAACCCTGATGTAGACGCCGCACTACGAGAATTCCTACGCGAAAACTGGGACATTTTTGCCTGGTACCCTTCAGACATGCCAGGAATCCCACGCCGGCTAGCCGAGCACAGCCTAAACATCCTAAAAGGATTCAAGCCAGTCAAACAGGCTCTTCGGCGTTTCTCCGAACCCAAGAGACATGCCATGGGAGAGGAGCTGGCCAAACTATTGGAGGCCGCATTCATCAGATATATAAAACATCCGGACTGGCTAGCAAACCTGGTGATGGTACCAAAGAAGGACAAATCCTGGCGCCTATGCGTCGATTTCAAGGACCTTAATAAGGCTTGCCCAAAGGATCCTTTCTCCCTACCCCGCATCGATCAAATTATCGACGCTACCGCAGGACACGATTCATTGTGCTTCCACGACACATACTCCGGCTACCACCAAATTACGATGGCAGAGCCCGACCAAGCCGCAACGACATTCATCACCATATATGGCCCATTCTGCTTCAACACAATGCCCTTCGGGCTCAAAAACGCCGGCGCAACATATCAGCGCATGATTCAGACATGTCTGGCAAACTAGATCGGCAAAACAGTGGAGGCATATGTAGACGATGTGGTCGTTAAAACCAAGCATGTCGAAACTCTAGTAGACGACTTGAGGCTCACATTCTATAATCTCCGAACATATGACATCAAGCTCAACCCGGAAAAATGCGTTTTCGGCGTACCAGCCGGAAAGCTCTTGGGCTTTATTGTATCCGGCAGAGGAATTGAAGCAAACCCAGCCAAGATCCGAGCTCTGTCACAATTGGATATCCCAAAGGACCTCAAACAAATACAAAAATTGACTGGATGCGTGGCGGCTCTAAGCCGCTTTATCTCCCGTTTGGGAGAAAAGGCATTACCCCTTTATCGCCTCCTCCGACACACCGAACACTTCGAGTGGACGGATGCTGCCACGGCCGGACTCAAAGAAATAAAAGCCATATTGGCAACAAACCCGGTCCTGGCCGCGCCCAACATGGGCGAACCAATGCTATTATATATCGCGGCAACTCATCAAGTTGTAAGCGCGGTACTCATTGTCGAACGAGAAACGGACGGACACAAGTTCCCCCTTCAAAAACCAGTTTACTACATGTCCACTGTCTTAACTCCATGCAAGTCACGGTACCCGCATTATCAAAAGATAGTGTACGCGGTGTTCATGGCATCCCGGAAGCTGCGACACTACTTTCAAGAGTGTTCGATAACAGTAGCCTCCGAAGTACCTCTTAATGACATTATAGACAACCGCGATGTGACGGGCCGGATTGCCAAATGGGCCATTGAGCTCCTCTCGTTCGACATAACCTATAAGCCACGGCGAGCTATTAAGTCGCAAGTTTTGGCCGACTTCGTCGCCGAATGGACTGAAGCCGAACTCCCTAAAGAGTACGGCGCATATTCCAACTGGATCATGCACTTCGACGGCTCCAAAATGTTGGCTGGTCTGGGGGCTGGCGTCGTTCTGACGTCCCCAACCGGAGATACGGTTCAATACGTACTCCAGATAATGTATACAGACTCCAACAACGCAGCCGAATACGAGGCCCTTCTACATGGCCTCCGGATGGCAGTCTCCATGGGCATTCAACGCCTAGAGGTGCGCGGGGATTCGAACCTCGCGATATCCCAAATAAATGGAGACTTCGATGCCAAGGATCCGAAAATGGCAGCTTATTGCAACGCCGTCCTAAAAATGTCAGCTCGGTTTGAGGGGCTTGAATTTCACCATATAGCCCGGGATAAAAACCAGGCAGCAGACGTATTGGCACGCATTGGCGCAAAGCGTGATGCCGTCCCTCCCAACATCTCCCTAGAGAGGCTGTTCAAGCCATCCGTACTATGGGAGGGGGAATCCGGAAATAACAACCCGGACCCAACCGCACTGCCCGACACCGAACATTCTGACACAATTGGCGGTTCTGCCAACGAAGTAACATCCTCAGCCCACGTAATAATGGCAGTCATTGCCCCGTGGACGGAACCATTCCTAGCCTACCTAACCAGACAGGAACTTCCCGAAGACCAAAATGAGGCCCGCTGCATAGTGCGGCGATCTAAAGCCTATAAAGTCCATGAGGGAGAGCTTTACAAGAAAAGCACAACTGGAGTCCTTCAAAGAGGAAGGGCGGAATCTTCTGGCTGAAATTCATGCCGGACTCGGCGGGCACAACGCTGCAGCCCGGGCCCTTGTAGGCAAGGCCTTCCGTACAGGATTTTATTGGCCGACGGCCCGGGCAGATGCTTAGGACTTAGTCCAACGATGCGTTGGTTGCCAGCTCTTTGCTAATCAAAGCCACATGCCACCCACCGCCCTCAAAACTATACCCATAACCTGGCCCTTTGCGGTCTGGGGGCTTGACATGGTTGGACCCCTTAAAGGAGGAACCCACAAGCAAAAATACCTACTGGTCATGGTGGATAAATTTACCAAATGGATAGAGGCCAAACCTGTTAAGACGGCCGAATCCATACTAGTGATAGACTTCATATCAGGGGTCGTACACCGTTACAGCGTCCCCCATAGCGTCATCACCGATAATGGCACGAACTTTACGGCCGACGAGCTCAAACTCTGGTGCAAAAACATGGGCATCAAGCTCGACTATGCTTCAGTCTATCACCCTCAAACTAACGGTCAAGTCGAGCGAGCAAATGGTCTAATCATGAGCGGCATCAAACCCAGATTAGTGCGGTCCCTCAAGGAATCTAACACGCACTGGGTAGAGGAGCTCGACTCCGTACTCTGGGGGCTGCGGACCACTCCGAATCGCACCACCGGATTTACACCATTCTTTATGGTATACGGCACAGAGGCAGTTCTGCCCTGCGACATAATTCATGACTCACCTCGCGTGCGCATGTACGAAGAAAGAGAAGCTGAGCTCGATCGGCAGGACAGTTTGGACGCATTGGAGGAGGAGCGTGACGTGGCAAAAGCCTGTTCCGCATTCTATCAACAGCAAGCTCGAAGATATCAAAGCAGAGAAGTATAGGCCAAAACTTACAACATTGGCGAGTCAATTCTACGCCTGCCGGACAAGAAAAAGGACAAACTCAAGCCCAAATGGGAAGGTCCCTTTATCATCGACCAAGTCCTGACCGGTGGAGCGTACCGTCTGCGAGATGCATTGGATAACCGACTCGAGCTGAACCCATGGAACGCAACCCGTCTCCGAAGATTCTACGCCTAGCGCCGGATTCTGAGTTCGTCTCCTTCCTCCGTCTATATTTTACATATTAGTTGTCTTCTGTTTCTCTCCTTCTCCCTTCTTTTCTATTACAGCCTTTGAAAGCTTGTTTGCGCATTGTCCGCACACACTTGATGCGCTATCCGCACTCATTATACCTGGGGGCTTCTTTAACAGAAGCTTATTTATACGGGCTTCATGCCCAACACATGTGTCACACTTCCGCATGTACCCTTTATTCACCATTATATGTATTGATACGACTTAAGTTTTGGCCAAGCTAGGTTGTGATGCGGATCATCCTACGGACATCACCATGTCAAGAGTCCGTTTGGCAAGTGAAACATGCGACCTCTACTTCACATACACAAAGGTGAATCTTCTCCTTTACACGTGCTCACTTGACCCCTTTGAGGATGGTGTACTACTTGACACTTCTCCCGTGTGCATGCATAGGTATTGTCGGAGCTTCATGGATGTCAAGGAGGAGTGCAAGCGCCAAGGAACGACTACACCATCCGCGAGGGAAGCGTGGAAGAGAAGACGGAAGAAAGGAGAAGAAGACGGAGCGGCTGCAGGAGCCAGGCCAGACATCTGGACCGCCGTCCGGATCATCCGGGCTCAGCCGGATCATCCGGGTCCCCCTCCGGATCATCCGGATAATTGCGTCCGAAGACACCCGAAGGCCTCATGTGAAGCCGGATCATCCAGGCCCCCTCCCGGATCATCCGGACGATGGCCGGATCATCCGGACCACCATCCGGATCATCCGGGCCTTGCCTGCGTGCAACGTTTCAGGCCGAGGCCCATGTACCCATTCGCCCCCTCACTTCCCCCTTCGCCCACTAGACTATAAATAGACCTCCTCCTCCCCATTTTTAGGGTTAGCACATATGATAGCTCATTCTTAGGTGAGCTTTGCTCCTACCTCTACTCTTGAGAGAGAGAGAGACTACCACTCCCATGGAGTTCAAGACCTCCATGTGAGAAGATCCTGCGGGATATCATCAAGACCCCCTTGTGGGAAGATCCATCTAGGATATCATCAAGACCTCCTCTTGGAGATGAACCTTACCTTGTATCTTTCCCTTTGTTGTTCGTGTACCTTGTGATCTTGTGTGTTTGATTGTCTAGTGCATGTGTGATTTGGACTTGTTCTTGAGTGTTTCCCCTTGTGATTTCTCCCCGTTCTTCCCTGTGTTCATCGTGTTCTTCGAGGGATCCCACTCCAAACGTGAAAGATCGTCGCTATAGGGTTCCACCCTACATCATATGGTATCATGAGCCACGTTGATCACGTTTTTGGAGCCCTACCCCGTGTTTTCTAGCTTGATTTTGTTGTTTTCGTCCTAAATCCGAAAATTCCCACCAAAAATAGCCCCCAATTTTTTTTGTGATTTGTTGGTTTGATGATGTTTTGTTGATTTGATCCGTGGATTCGCTTGGTTTCAAGTGGATCTTGCATTTCCCCAAGTTTCCCCACCTTCCATCCACGAAATCTCGTCAATTTGGACCCCAAAATCCCCAATTTCCGCCAAAAAATTCATCTCCACGAGCAAATCCCGAGCGGATTGACTTGTCCGGATCATCCGGACCTTCTCCCGGATCAGCTGGACGCCCCCCCCCCCCCCCGGACGTCCGGATACCCCACGCACCCAGAAAACAGAACCGGAGCTGACGAACCCGGATCATCCGGATCTACACCCGGATCATCCGGACCTAGCCCGGATCATCCGGACCTCCTCCCGGATGTCCGGTTAACCCTGACACTGACTCGGTTGAAATCTTGTTTTGGTCGTAACTAATTCATCCGAACTCCGTTTTTGACGTTCTTTAGCTCGTTTTGAAGCTATTGAGATCCCCTATCCCACAAAATACCACCAACACCATTTGACACCATCAAATTTTCAAAATATTGGCAAGTTTGTCTAGGCCCTCCACCATATCATCCGCATTACCACCACCGACTTCCGCAACCTAACCCATTTTGTTCCCCATTGCATATGTGGTTGTTTGAGTTGTGACTAGAGTCTCCTAAGGTGTTTCGGCTACTTAGGGACAATTGCTTCTTCATCAACCACCACCACCACTTCCGCATAGACGTGCCCACCATACATTTCCACCCCAACTTAACTCAATTTTGTTTGAGTTGTGGCTTGTGTCTCCTAAGGTGTTTCGGCTACTTAGGGACGGCAAATTCAACTCCGACTCGTGTATAGCCCATCATTCCACTTCCGCATTGCCTAGTGCAACACCACCACCGCTTTCCGCTACCACCATTTGACATTTGTCATTTGAGATTTTGAGTTTGCGGTTTTTCCGTTTCCTAAGGTGTTTCGGCTACTTAGGGACGAGTCTCCATCATCTTGGTATCTACACCAAGAACACCGCCACTCATCATCGCAAAGGACGGTAACCTCGACGACACCTTTGTATATTCCCTTGCAATTGCATTGTTAACCCCTAGCCCATTTTGCGTTACTTGCCTATCGAGACTAGCCATTTGAGTATTGCCGGCAACGTGACTTGTGCACATTAGTGGTCTACACCATCCATTGCATACATACCATATCATCTTGGTATCATATCATCCATTGTGCCTCAAGTTTGTTCCCGCATATACACAATTGCTATCTTGGTTTGTGCATTGTGCAAAAGTGGCCATAGAGAAAAAAAGAGAATAAAGCTTTTAAGCAAAAGAAAGAGAGCAAAGAGCTTGTAAGCAATAGCCATAGCATCACAATATATCATACGGTATCATATTTAATCATCTTGGATCATTGTGTGAGAAACACCGGGAACCATACATATATAGCATACTTGGGATAGAAAGTTTATCCATTTTGCATCTTATAGGTTGTGCACAAGTGTCGTATCTGCCTATTGAGCAATCGTGCTAGCGTCTCTCTTGAGTTGTGCAACACGAGCGTTTTCCGTGGATTCCACATTTTGTGCTCATTCCTTGGTTGCACTACCCCATTTATCTATCCGTGTGTGTGTTTCCGTGAGCCACATATTGCTATTGGTCTACTTGTTTCGCTTGCGAATTTGTGAATATCTTTCAACATTATTGACTCTTGCTAACATTTTGCATCAATTTTTTGTGCCACTATCCTCACCGAGCTCTACCATAAGCTTTACTTGATAGGTGTGAGTGAACAAGTCCGGTACCAATTCCACTATTCTTTCATCTCACATTGAGTGACACGGGATACATCCTCAACTTTGGGAAAAGGTAACTTGGTATTGTTTATCTCATTTCCTACTCACCTCTACTCGAGTCTTGTGATGGATAGGCAAGGCATTTCATCTTCGGTCTACAACAACAATGACGAGTTCGATGCCATGAACAACAACTCCGACGCCAAGATGCAAGCTAAAGTGGAGGAGATCAAAGCCCTCATCAACAAGCGATCTTCCTCATCTTCGAGAAGACGCTCAAGAGCACATGCTTCCGAGCTACCATCTCCGGCAAGATCACATCGGCATCGACACCATCACCAACAAGAACGTGAAGGTCAATGTCAGGACCCCGACTCAATGCCACATCGATCTAGCATGTAATACCTCATATCACTTTGTGGCCTCACGCACGGTATTCCCACGGGTGTCGCCTTATCTTTCCCGGGACCGTTTGCGCCTTTTGGCACACGTATATGATAGCGTTGCTAGCATCTATATGATAAGGAGCCCGGGCTGACATGGCTAGTCGTAAACCCAAAGTGGCACAAACTTACAGGGACAGGCATCCATGACCCAGCATCGAACGTGTCGGTCATCAGCGAGTGAATCCAGGCTGTAGCACTGGGCTAGCAGGACTCCGGTGAACCGGGCTGTAGCGGGCTAACAGGACTCCGGTATTCATCGTGTGACATTTCCCCGAAGGGACAAACACAGGAACGAAGAAGGACATATGCCGGCCAGCCTAAGTGTTCCGGAGCAGTAGCAAGCTACCATGGCTCAGTGGAAACACTAGGAGACATTTCCCGGTAAGAGAGGCTACTAAAGATAAACAACTAGATAGTCAGATCCCACACATACCAAGCATTTCAATAACATACACACAATATGCTCGATATGTGCAAATACAAGATGGAATCACAACATGACTCTACGACTCAAGTATTTTATTCAATAGGCTCCAAGGAGCGAGATATTACAAACTTGGGTCTCATGACCCAACATTCAAAGCATACAAGTCAAAGCACACGCGGAAGCTTAACATGTCTGAGTACAGACATCTACAAATGAAAAAGGCTGAGAAGCCTGACTAACTACCAGATCCTGCCGAGGGCACAAGATCGTAGCTGAGGTAACAAGCTAAACGTTGAAGTCCACGCAGAACTACTAGTGAGACGGAAATCTCTGCAAAAACGTAAAATAGGCAAACGTGAGTACAAATGTACCCAGCAAGACTTACATCAGAACTAACTACATATGCATCATTATCAACAAAGGGGATGGTGAGGTTTAACTGCAGCAAGCCAGCTTTGACTCGGTGGCTATCCTGAACTATGACTGCAAGTAACTCTTTTGAGGTGGCGCACACGAGTCCACATATTCACCATATCAATACTCCACTATGGATCCGCTCCCGTCTCCCTACGAGAACGCCATCCATAGCACTCACGCTTATCTTGCGTATTTTAGAGTATCCACTTTCACTTGTCTATGAACTATGCAAGGGGTCCAAGTTTCCATATCCGAGGAATCCGACTATTTGAATAGATAATGATAACCCTGCAGGGGTGTACTTCTTCACACACGCTCTCGCCACTTATCGCCCTGTACACGTCATGTACCTCGGCAACCTTCAAGCGGAAGCAGGGCGAGGGAGTCGGCCACGATCTGACTAACCACGCAAGTCTCTCGTCCAGGTTTATCGCCTATTCGGGTTCCATCCGCAAGGAGATCCGGCCGGGGTGTCGCTCACGGCCCCAAACGATGTGAGCAGGGTTCCCAAGCCCACCATCCGGGTGCCACTTGGTACACCGTGCCACTGTGCCTAGTCTGTCCCAAGCCCACTTGTACCGGGTGCCACTTGGTAGACTACTAACACTACCTACAAACACCAGAAACTAGTTGCAACTCCTGGACAGAGATCAAGTTGATTAATAAGTCGAGAGAGCTTGGAGTGCCCGGAGCCCAATGTGTGGTAGTAACTGTTCATGGATCACAAACACAGAACTCAGTTCCTGAGGACGGCTGCAATGAGACAACCCACCATGTACTCCTACATGGCCTCTCACCGCTACCTTTACCAAATCGTGTTCTCACACTTAGCTCACACATAGTAGGACATGTTCACACGCCTCTGATTCATTCCCGATGAATCAGACCTGACACAACTCTAAGCAATAGCAGGCATGACAAACAAGCATGAATGAGTAGGCACATCAGGGCTCAAACAACTCCTACTCATGCTAGTGGGTTTCATCTATTTACTGTGGCAATGACAGGTCATGCAGAGGATAAGGGGTTCAGCTACTGTAGCAAGTAACAAATATGTCGTTGTTGTCCTAATGCAGTAAAAGAGAGCAGGAGCGAGAGAGTGGGATTGTATCGGAATGAACAAGGAGGTTTTGCTTGCCTGGCACTTCTGAAGATAGTATGTTTCTTCATTGGTGTCATCGATCACATCGTCGGTACATGTCTTACTGAGAGGGGACAAGCACCGGCAAACAAAGAAGAACACAATCAATGCAATGCACAATATGATGCATGATCATGACATGGCAATATGCTGTGATTTGAGCTAATGCAACTAGCAGCAAGTTAAATGGAGTTGGTTTGAACACAAGATTCAAATTCAAACTCCATACGTAGATATTCATATGCCATTATTTGATTTGTGCTAAACAGCAGCTATAAGTTGTTCTAACATGCATGAAAATGGTATAGATGGATAGATTGGATTTTTCTGATCATTTTTTATATATAACTTATTTCATTTGGAGCTATAGATTAATTTCTATGATTTTTAGAAGTTCAGGACATTTTCTGGAATTAATATATCATTTCTGATTTATTTAAAAACCAGAAAACAGATTACTGCGTCAGCTTTGCGTTAGGGCGACGTCATCATTGACCAAAGTCAAATCTGCCTTGTGGGGCCGACCTGTCAGTGTAACAGTGCTAGTTATGTGGCTATTTAACTCCTAACGAAAGTAATTAGCTCGCGGGGCCCGCTGTCATTGACCCTGGGGGTTAATTAGCGGGGCTGTTAACAGCTAATGATGAGCCATGTCATCTAAACCGGCGACTAAACGCCGGTGGTAAGCAGACGCGGTGGCGCTCCTCGTCTGGCCATCTCCGGCCACGAGAGGTTGCGCTGCTGGTGGCGTTCGAGAGCGGCTGCAGCGGCGCTTCGGGTGGTGGCCGTGGCAAGTGCGGGGTGGGACTGTGGCGTCGGCAGCGGCGAGCGAAGCGGCGGCCGGAGCTCGGCTCCGAGCGAGTGCGGCGTTGCAATGCACAAGGGAGCAGGCTGGGCGAGCGAAGGGCACCGGGAGGAGGCCCTCACTCGCGCGCATCCAACGGTGGCCGTGGGGATGCCAGGGACGGCGTGTAGCGGCGGCGGCGGCGAGCATATGCGGCGGTGGAGCTTCGGCGTCCGTGCAACTACGGCCTAGAGGACGCAGAGAGGCCGGGGAAGAGGGGGAGTCGAAGCGGGCGCTCACAGCGGTGAAGGGGAGCAACTCGGTGTAGCCGGGGACACGCTGAGGCCGCAAATTGACCGGAGGGGGCCGTCGGATCCGGAGGTTAAAGACGACGGTTGATGGCGATGCAGGGCCTCCCGCGATGCGTGGCTCGGTGTAGAGGACGGGAGGGACTTTGCGGAGCTCGGGGAAAAGGTGGAGCAGCGCTGCATCGATGGTGGCCTCGCGGGCGAGCTGCGGTGGCTAGCGGGAGCGTTCGGCTGGGAGCAGAGGAGCGAGGGAGAGAGGCGCTAGAGGGGGGATGCTCGAGAGAGAGAGAGGGGATTCAGGGGGGTGTCGTGGCATCCTTAGCCGGTCCAGGGTGGGGCGGCAAGCAGGAGGTGGCTCGGGCGCGTGCGCGCGCGCCGCGGCCACACGCTCGTCCTTCTGTCCGAGGAGAAAGACGACAGGAGGAGCTGCGGTGGTGGGCTGGGCCAGCGCAGCTGGGCTGCCAGGTAAGCTCCAGGTAAAACTCTGTTTTCTATTATTTGAAGTTTGTTTTGATTTGATTAAACATATCAAATCAATTTATATAGCTTTTGAAAATTATTATGTGGCTAGATACAACATATTCAAAGCCACTCATAAATTATCAGAATTGTTGGACTTATAATTCTTTTATAGGAGAATTAAATCCAACTCAAATACTTATTAATTTAAATCCAGATGGCCAAAATAATTCCTCAAAATGTTCCATGTTTCTGGTTTGGGTCAAAACCCTTGCCAAAAATGTCAAACATCATTGAAGTGCATTCTGGAAACATTGGATGCATTTTCCAGGGTTATTTGCCCTTCTTTTAATCAAAATTTTGAGGCTTCCAAATTTCCTCAGTTCAACTTTCAGAATTTAGACATGATGCATGGATGCAATGCCACTAATTACAAGCATTATTCTAGGGCTGTGATAGTCAAGAGCTCTACATCAACAACCGCTCAATGACTTCACCATCTCCCTTGGCATCTTCGCCAAGCGACTTTAAGGCATCTTCGCCTACGGACATACGGCATCTTCGCCAACAAGAACCCCAAGACTACGCTCAAGAGAAGCTCCCCAAGCTCAAGTCCACGACTTCCACGAGCTACTACGACCTCGACATCGACCACGTGATTCCTTTCTATGGGACTCAAGAACCCGAGGAGTACCTCTAGTGGGAGCGTTTGATGGACGACTACCTCAAGCTACATCAAGTTCGTCCCGAAGATCAAGTGAAGTGCGCCACAAGAAACTTCCACGACTACGCCTCGATATGGTGGCTTCACACACCTTTGGAGAGCTACGAGATGAGTTGGCCCAAGATGAAGAGAGCTTTACGGCGAGAGTTTGTGCCTCCAACCTACATGGAACAACTTCGACGCCAATTGGAGAACACCACCCAAGGATCCAAGTCCATCGACAAGTACTTCAAGGAGATGATGATTGCCTTGCGATGAGTCGGCGTGGACGACCCCATTTCGATGAAGTTCCACTTCATGATGGGATTGCACAACGACATCTCCAAGACCATCTTCCTCGAGAACTACAAGTCCATCGACGACTACTACATTGGTGCTCTCAAGGCGGAACAAGAACTCATGAAGGCCAAGGCTTCTCCACCCCAAGCAAACTTCGCGGCGACCAAGCTCTACGACAAGCATGAGGCTAGTACCACCAAGATGTCCAAGCCCGACGAGCTCCAAGACGATGCTCCCAAGTTTGACTTCACCGCCATCCCTCTTTGTGGCATTGATGGTGCCGAGTCTACTTCGACTCTTTTTCAAGACGGTGCGGCGACGAGTACGACTGCGGAGACGCTCAAGGACCAAGCTTTGGAGGCGAGCGACAAGGTGGCGAGCAAGGATGATGCTTCCATCTTTGGAGGCGAGAGTGATGATGTGCCATCTTCGGCCTTCATCTACGGCGACGGTGACGAGATGATCGAGCATGGGATTTTCCCTTCGGTCATGGAGGAGAGTGATGATGTGCCATCTTCGGCCTTCATCCACGACGACGACGACGAGATGGTTGAGCATGGGATCTTCCCTTCGACCACGGCGACGTATGATGACTTGAGTGACTTGTGCCACCATATTGAGAGTGAGAGTGACTTCACCACTAGCCCCATATATGATGAGTTGCCACAATTCCCATGTGAGGAGAGCCACAACCCCCACCACTTGAGTGAGATGAGTGACTCCACCATACGTGAGTTTGAGTGCACCTGCTTTGAGGGAGTGAGTGAACCACCACATAGAGAGAGCGAGATAGTTGATAGGTCTCGTGAGGCCATTTGCATTTCTAACAACTTGACCTCTACCTCTATTGTGTCTTCTCGTTTGGTGCTAGGTCCTATTTATGATGACGCGCCGATCCTCAACGACTTCGTCCTCCCTTTGGACAAGACGATGGCCATGGTGGATTATGATGCACCGCCCACATGGTTCCATCAAGATGATGATGATGACCACCATTTGGTCTTTCCCACCTCACCTACACCACTTGAGTGGAATGACAAAGGTAACATAGGTGAAGGTGATGCTCTAGTCCCACTAGTGGACATTCTTGACATTGATTGCTTGCATGATGTTGATCCACCTATTGCCATGCTTCATGCTAGTATGACTTCCCCATGCGATGATTTGCCCATTTATGATGAGTATGATGATTCTATTGTGGAGTCTATTAGTTGTGATTCCATGTTACATCGGATTTCTTGTGACAATTCTTTAGGTCACATCATGTTTGATAATCAGCTTGACTTGTCATATGCTATGCATGAGATCAACCATATGTCTTATTTGCAATCTCTTCATAGTGACTATGCATATGCCATTAAAATAAACCCAATTTGCACATATGGCATAGATGACAAGCCCATGGTTATTGGCATTTGTTTCTCTTGTGATTATATTGATATGCCCCCTTTGTATCATTTATCTCATATGCCATGCCATGACCACCTAGCTTCGGATATTCATTGTTTTGGATGTTGTCCATTTTCTCCATATGATGTTTCCGATATTGCTCATGAGGAGACCCCCATAGTTTCCTCATACATTTTAGGAGATTTTGATCCATCCCATCCATTGCATGATCCCAATACGTGTGTGCACCATATGCTCCCCACGAATAAACACACTATTGATGTGCCATATACTTGCATTCTCAATTTGTGTCCCCATCGTGTCATACACAATAACTATTCTTTCATGATGGATGACATGTTCTTATACCATGCATCAAATTTCTTTGAGCGATGCTTATCTTGTGCTAACTCACACGTGCACATACACATCATGATGGATGATGTGTACATTTACCACACACACAATTTCTTTCGTTTGTGTCTCTTTTGTGTAGGTACCCAGGAATACTTGTCAACCATGCAATCCCACGAGTTGACAAAACGAGCTCTTGAGAGTAATGACGATTTGGGATCCCGTGGACTATCCTTACCACCGTTCCCTTCACGCAAGGACTACGCACAACTCCTCTACTTGGCTCTCACACGGCTACGGGCCATTTACCACTTCTCACATTATGCTCATTTTACCGTGTTCACTTTGCATGCTATGCTTGCTTCTATGCCTTTGCCATGCAATTGTGACCCTTATTTGCATCTACCCATGATTCTCCATTATGATATTCCTATGTGTATTTGCATGCTTGGTGGAGATCCTTGTTGCTTTTGCCATGTTTATCATGTGCCCCATTCTATTGATGCTTGTTGTGTTGGGAGAGTCATGATGACACATTGCTATTCACATATGGCCTCTCGCCAATACATTCATGATATTGTACTCACATCTTGCTTTCATGCTTGTGCTATGACTTGTGAATTATTCATGCCCACTATTTGCACCAATGACATGTTTGCCATGATTCCTCCTAGTATGTTGCATCTTCGCACTACTAGCTTGCTTGATTTGATAGCTATGAATGCTCGCTATGTTGCATCACCCATGTTCCAGTACTTGCTTTCTTGGGTTGATGACATATATGCTCATGCCTCTCACATGATATATCTTGATCATTGTCTCTTGTGTTATAAGTGCTCATCTCATGCGGTTGATGACAACCATCTATATGCTTTGCACATGATTCATATTGCTTCGTGTCATATATCTCCATGTGTTGCCTCTCTCATGCTAGATTTGCCATGTATTGAGTGCAACAATGCTTATAGTCTTGCTCATGAGATTGCCCCCATAGCATTCTCACACATGTTTGGAGGTTTTGACATATTCCTTGTGAAGCATGCTTGTATTATCTCTTTGCACCATATACCTAGTGCCGTGAATATCGCCATGTTGCATCATATTACTCATGCACTTGTGCTTCTAACGGTTATGTGCAAGAGAAGAGAACCATCATGACGGATGATGTGTTTGTCTACCATGTGCATACGTTCTTTGTTTTGTTGTGTGCATGTGTAGGATACTTGGACTTCGTGTCGACTTCCACTTCACGTGAGTTGACCATTCGAGCTCTTGAGAGCGAGCCTCATACAATCGATCGCGCCACGCTTCTACACCATACTTCCTACCACTTTGACATTGTGAAGAACGCACAAGGACATGCTTTCGAGGTGATATCCTTCTATCTCGAGAACACCCAAACCATGAGCATGCATATTGTGGATCATACTTCATGTGTTGCTTGCACCATTTGCACGCATGTTAGAGATATTGCTTTCTACCATGATTGCCACATTCCCATGCTTCATGACATATATACCTTGTGTGTTGCACCCAATTCTTGGACTACTTGCTACTATCATATGTTTGGTTGCACCAATATCATTTCTTCACATATGCCATGTTTATCATGTGCCACATTCTATTGATGCTTGTTGTGTTGGGAGAGTCATGATGACCCATTGCTATACACATATGGCCTCTCGCCAATACATTCATGATATTGTACTCATATCTTGCTTTCATGCTTGTGCTATGACTTGTGAATTACTCATGCCCACTATTTGCACCAATGACATGTTTGCCATGATTCCTCCTAGTATGTTGCATATTCGCACTACTAGCTTGCTTGATTTGATAGCTATGAATGCTCGCTATGTTGCATCACCCATGTTCCACTACTTGCTTTCTTGGGTTGATGACATATATGCTTTGCACATGATTCATATTGCTTCGTGTCATATATCTCCATGTGTTGCCTCTCTCATGCTAGATGATTTGCCATGTATCGAGTGCAACAATGCTTATAGTCTTGCTCATGAGATTGCCCCCATAGCATTCTCACACATGTTTGGAGATTTTGACATATTCCTTGTGAAGCATGCTTGTATTATCTCTTTGCACCATATACCTAGTGCCGTGAATATCGCCATTGTTGCATCATATTACTCATGCACTTGTGCTTCTAATGGTTATGTGCAAGAGAAGAGAACCATCATGATGGATGATGTGTTTGTCTACCATGTGCATACGTTCTTTGTTTTGTTGTGTGCATGTGTAGGATACTTGGACTTCATGTCGACTTCCACTTCACGTGAGTTGACCATTCGAGCTCTTGAGAGCGAGCCTCATACAATCGATCGCGACACGCTTCTACACCATACTTCCTACCACTTTGACATTGTGAAGAACGCACAAGGACATGCTTTCGAGGTGATATCCTTCTATCTCGAGAACACCCAAACCATGAGCATGCATATTGTGGATCATACTTCATGTGTTGCTTGCTCCACGACACTTTGCACACATGCTAGCGATGTTGCTTTGCCTTCTCATTACCACATTGCCATGCCCCATGACATATATGCCTTGTGTGTTGCATCTAGTTCTTCACATATGCCATGTCCCTTTGCTTATCACATGCTTGACTTGATTGCCTCACACATGTTGAACAATTGCTCTTTCCATTGTGTTGAGTGCCACAATATCTTCACTACACCCTATGCACGTTATGCTTGGATTGTCTTGCACTTGCCCCATGTGTTTAGACATTTCACTATATTTGGTGTTGTGAATGACTCTTATGCCTACCATAGACCATTCATTAAGCTCTTTATGCATGCTTGCTATGACCTTGAGGTAGATGCTTGTTCACTTATCACATATATTTGCATCTTGACCTCCCATTTACATGCTTGTTCCCATGACACACTTCTTTGTCAAACCATATGCTATGCTTGATGACAACACTTGTTGGGTGAATCACCTCTTGAATGCTTGGTTTTGCTCTTACGACAACCACATTTGTTTTTCCAAGTGCTTGTTATCTTTGCTACTTTTGAAGGAATTACAAGACGGTGCGACATTGGAGAGTGCCCATTTGGAACTTCAAGATGACAAGAACTTGGTGATCGACCACTTCTACACGGCAACGCCATCTCTTTCCCATGGTGATTTGGTTTTCGATCCGAGGTCGGATCTTTCCCAAGGGGGAGGGGATGATGCGGAGCATCCTACGGACATCACCATGTCAAGAGTCCATTTGGCAAGTGACACGTGCGACCTCTACTTCACATACACAAAGGTGAATCTTCTCCTTTACACGTGCTCACTTGACCCCTTTGAGGATGGTGTACTACTTGACACTTCTCCCGTGTGCATGCATAGGTATTGTCGGAGCTTCATGGATGTCAAGGAGGAGTGCAAGCGCCAAGGAACGACTACACCATCCGCGAGGGAAGCGTGGAAGAGAAGACGGAAGAAAGGAGAAGAAGACGGAGCGGCTGCAGGAGCCAGGCCGGACATCCGAACCGCCGTCCGGATCATCCGGGCTCAGCCGGATCATCCGGGTCCCCCTCCGGATCATCCGGATAATTGCGTCCGAAGACACCCGAAGGCCTCATGTGAAGCCGGATCATCCGGGCCCCCTCCCGGATCATCCGGACGATGGCCGGATCATCCGGACCCCCATCCGAATCATCCGGGCCTTACCTGCGTGCAACGTTTCAGGCCGAGGCCCATGTACCCATTCGCCCCCTCACTTCCCCCTTCGCCCACTAGACTATAAATAGACGTCCTCCTCCCCATTTTTAGGGTTAGCAAATATGATAGCACATACTTAGGTGAGCTTTGCTCCTACCTCTACTCTTGAGAGAGAGAGACTACCACTCCCATGGAGTTCAAGACCTCCATGTGAGAAGATCCTGCGGGATATCATCGAGACCCCCTTGTGGGAAGATCCATCTAGGATATCATCAAGACCTCCTCTTGGAGATGAACCTTACCTTGTATCTTTCCCTTTGTTGTTCGTGTACCTTGTGATCTTGTGTGTTTGATTGTCTACTGGATGTGTGATTTTGACTTGTTCTTGAGTGTTTCCCCTTGTGATTTCTCCCCGTTCTTCCCTGTGTTCATCGTGTTCTTCGAGGGATCCCACTCCAAACATGAAAGATCGTCGCTATAGGGTTCCACCCTACATCAGGTTGCCTGGCTCCTATGCTTACCCCTACGTTCCCGATTGTTCGGCTAGGTGGTAAAGGGAGCACCTCTGCGATTGTTACTGTCGGGTCAGCCGGATGTGTACCTCAGACTGGGTGAAGCCGAAAGCTAACGTTCTTAAGGGAATATTCGGTCGGTGAACTAAAAGATGATTTCTCATTTATTTATTTATCTTCCCCCAGATGTTTTCCTGCATTTTTCGCAGTCCGGACATGCACTTTAGGGCATGCCTCCCAGGGAAAGCAACCCCTAACGGAACTATTCTCCCTGGAAGATGTTTCTTACTAACCATGTAATATAACATAACTAGTTGGGCACTTGTCTGATAAAGCACTAATGACCCCTACGCCTGGTCTCCACGCATGCCCCGGTTCATCCATAACCGTGAGTGTATTCAGACACACTCCGGACTATCGGGTCCCGAGGTTGAAGCGAAAAGGTTCGCCATGACAAACGATCTACACTCCGGCTAGAAGGCATTTTACATGTCATCTTAAATTACATAGTCAACTTGACTGGGCATATTCCTCTTCAATGCCATCCAACAGGTTGTCTAGTTTACAGTCCTGTTGGGAATACTTTGCGGCCAATTCTACTTGGCCGTGCACTAAGCTCACAGGGATCTCCTTCCCATCGGGCTCCACAAGTCCGACCTCGGCCATGTGGTTTGGGTCAGCCTTCGTGTACCGCGTCTTCACCATGGCCCAGGCCTCCCTGGCGCCTTGACGGCAAGCCGATATCTTCCATAAGAGGAAGCGCCGCCGCGCTCCTTGAAGCCTCTCTGCAAGCTCTCCAAGGCCTTCGGGCAGGGAGACAGATGGCCACAAGGCCTGGGTGACGCCTTTCATCACTTGTCAAACTCGTTCGTGCAGTTGCAAGAGCTCGGGAAGAATGTCACCCGTAGAACCGGAAATTTCCTCTGCAGGATGGCCTGTGAGCATACCTAGAGACATAACTCTGTTAGTCGACTTCCTCGCCGAACTCTTTTTCAAAGTTCGTTCAAGCACTTACTAAAAATGCCGCGTCGAAGGCGCCGATTCTCCTTAACGGAGTCAGAAAGCTGGGCACGAACATCCTTTAGTTCCTCACCCAGCCGGGTGTTGGCATCCTCGAGATTATTTTTCTCTTGCCTCACCCTTGTAAGCACATTCTCGCTGGCCTTTAGCCGGCGCATGAGTTGTTGCTTGTCCGGATCTGTCCCAGCGCCATCTGCAATATTATTGTCAGACTTATACACATGCCACACTTCACAAATTACTTATCTTTTAAAGCATATATTACCAGAGGGGGTCTCTTTGGCTTCCCTCGCTGTGGCTAGCGTGGCCTCAAGTTGGGTTTTGCACTCCTCCAGCTCCTGGGACAGTTGGGTATTCTTTTCTGTAAGATCCTGCACAATAAATGATCCTTAAATCAGTTATTCTAGTCTCGGGGGCTACTGGCATATATAACTGTCAAATTTTCTCACCCGTATGTCTTTTACATACTGCTCCGTGGCTCTGGCTAGACCATTTTGAGCAGCACGGTGGTGCGCATCTCCCGAATTGAAGGCATCCAATGCCTCTGGGGAGAAACATGCGTCGCGAAGAACTGTCCGGCGACGCCTGTGATTATGGCACTCTCCACCTCGGAATTGGTGGCAGATAACCTGTTGGCATCCTCTGTCGGAGGAGCATCCGACGCACGCCTCGTGTTCGCCTCCGCTTCTGGACCTGGCTTTGGAGCCTGGCGAGTGGAGGATTGATTGGCAACCTCTCCGGATACAGTCCGGCGAGCGCTCTTCTTCCTGAAAAAGCACGAGCGTTAGTATGCGTCCCGGGAATAAAACCTGGGAGTAAGATGACACGCCATACCGTTGCACCGGCGTTTTAATCTGGACTGCACCTCTTTTCAGCCTGTTGGGCCTTGCTGTCCCTTGTTGACTAGCCGTCGCAGGCTCGGCCTTCCGCCTCAAGGACTTCCCCTGCGAAACACCATTGGTATACGGTGATCAAAAATAAGCACGGATGGGTCATTTTCAAAGTATTGGGACTTCTGTCTCAGTTACCTGCGAGGCTGGAAGTATTCCGGGGTAATCGGCCGTAATGGCGACCAAGGCATTATCGATGCTTAGTTGGTGAAATACCCCATCAATCAGCTCCACAGGTATGTCCAGATCTTCTTGGGAGGTCGGATCGAGGAACCGTTCCGGATCCTCGGGTTGTGGAGGCGGGCTGTTTATGTCCTTTACGGCCCGGCATAGTTCCTGCGCCGAAATCACAAAATGAGATACTTGACTGTGGGAGTATGGATCGGATAGGCAAAAATAAATGTCCGCTTACCCAGCTTGGAGGATTGTACATAGAAAATCCGTCCTGTGGATTGACACGGAGAAATTCCTCCTCTTCTCACTTGTACAATGCGGACAAGATCTTCATCAGATCGGCGACCGATCCCGGCCCCTTACGGCCGCAGCGGGTGGCATCATCCTCCCCGTTGAAATCCCACATGGGGTGGCCTCTATACTAGAGCAGCTGCACTCCCCCGCATAATGTATGTGGCCATGACCCCGATCATGGTCAGTCCGGAAGGAGCTAACAACCTTATTCGGCTCATCAAGTAAAGGACGTCTCTGTCATTTTCCTTCTAAGGGCTCCGTGGACGCCAGCTTAGGCGTTTCTTCAAAGGAGCGTTATTGAACTCAGGGAGGCCGATCCGAACAGGGTCCGGCAGGGGGACATCTTCTATATAAAACCATTCCGAAGGCCAGTCTTCGGACGCCTTCTTCGGGGTTCCGGATAGATATCCGGTCCCGGCGATGCGCCATAGTTCGGCTCCGCCCACTTGATATATTGACCCCTCTTGAGAACGAGGCACAAGGCAGAACAGCTTCTTCCACAGTGCAAAATGAGCCTCGATGCCCAAAAACAGCTCGCAAAGGGCCACGAAGCCCGCAATATGCAAAATGGAGGTAGGCGTAAGGTTGTGCAACTAGAGACCGTAGTACTCCAGAAGCCCCCGGAGAAACGGATGAATTGGAAATCCGAGCCCTCTTATCAAATAAGAGACAAGGCATACCCGCTCTCCTTTGGAGGGGCTGGGGACGCTCTCCTCTTGCTTTCCGCCCTTATAGGTGGCGAGTCCGGCTCGAACCGGAACCATGAAGGCTGGGGGAAGAAATCCCTTGGTTTGGAGCGTCACTAACTCGCTGTACGGGACGGAGCATCTCTCCCAATCTCCAGGCCGAGGGCTGGGAGGGCGAGAGGAGGAGCCGCGTCGACTGTCCATGATGGAATGGATTTCTGCCAGATGCGCTCTGATGAATGCTCACGAAGGGAGGATGGTGTGATTCGGATCTAGATCCTCGTCTCTTTTATAGGCAGCTCATTTGCGCAGCTAGGGGGGGTAAATGTAAAAATACCCTGGCTTTTCGCATTCGTTCAACACGTGGAATATGGCCATTATTGGGCGTGGAAGCCGAGGAGCGCAATATTCACAGGAAGCCGGACGCTATTCAACAGGTACACATGATTTGGAGAAGAACCCGCCTTGCAATGCCGAAGACAATCTACGTGCCGGACTCATCGCCATTGAAGCCTGGTTCGGGGGCTACTGAGGGAGTCTCGGATTAGGGGGTGTCCGGATAGCCGAACTATCACCTTTGGCCGGACTCCTAGACTATGAAGACACAAGATTGACGACTTCGTCCCGTGTCCGGATGGGACTTTCCTTGGCGTGGTAGGCAAGCTTGGCGATACGGATGTGTAGATCTCCTACCATTGTAACCGACTCTGTGTAACCCTAACCCTCTTCGGTGCCTATATAAACCGGAGTGTTTTAGTCCGTAGGACGAACAACAATCATACCATATACCATAGGCTAGCTTCTAGGGTTTAGCATCTTTGATCTTGTGGTAGATCAACTCTTGTACTACCCATATCATCAATATTAATCAAGCAGGAGTAGGGTTTTACCTCCATCGAGAGGGCCCGAACCTGGGTAAAAACATTGTGTCCCTTGTCTCCTGTTACCATCCGCCTAGACGCACAGTTCGGGACCCCCTACCCGAGATCCGCCAGTTTTGACACCGACAGTGTCCATGATGAAGGTCGACCTGCAGAAAAGTTAGTTCGCGCCAATGCGTGTCGATCCTGCACTTCACGTTCAGCTTTACAAGCAAGATGGAATAAACAAGTGATATTAGTATACTCCTTATGCTCTAGAATGGTCTGAATCTCTCTATTTAATCCAACCATAAATTTGCAAGCATAGCTTCATTCTCCTCAACAATACCACATCTAATCATGACAGTTTGTAATTCCTGATAATATTCTTCTACAGAATTTTTTCCTTGTCTTAAACGCCACAATTTTTGAATTAATTCACGTTGATAATATGGTGGAACCCAACGAGTACGCATAGCAGTTTTCAAAGCAGCCCAACTAGCTAGAATAGGATATAATCTACAATGTTCAGACCACCAAACACATGCAAAGCTAGTGAAAGCACAAACAGCAGCAGGAACACGTCTCTCCTCAGGATATTGTAAGCATGTAAATCGTTGTTCAGTTTCTAACTCCCAAGTAAGATATATATCAGGAACATATCTACCCTCAAATGGTGGAATATACAATTTCAGTTTAGGAAGATGGTCATGATCTCGTACCTGAGGGAGAGCCCTATCATTGTGATTATTTGCATGTGGATGACCTGGTGGTTGTGGTGCTGGTGGTTGCACGTAGTTCTGATTTTGATTAACCTCATCCTCGTAATCTCCCGTATAATCATCCTCCGCACCAGCAGCAGGAGCCACAGAAGTATCAACAGCAGCACCAACAGTTTGGCCAGGCTGAAGAAGGACACGGCTCACTCGGCGGAGGGCTGTTTCGCGACGTGGAGGTAGTAGTAGTAGTAGTTGTTGTTGCAGAGGTACGGCAGGTGCAGCCAGTGGTGGAAGACGTGCAAGCAGTTCATTAAATCTATTATCGAGCTTTGTTTCGAACGTCTTCTCAATGCCAGTGATCTTCTCCAGGGCCTCTTCAAAATTGTTCAGCACATCTTGCACCTGTTCAGTCATCATTTGCTGAAACTTATCATGAAGCTCCTTGTTCGTTAAGTTCTCCCAGTCAATCTCGTCGGCTTGTGATCCTGGCATGGTTAGCAACAATAGAAACACACAAGAATATGACCCTACAGACTACTAACAAGTGGTGGTGGTGGGTGTCACAAATCCGTCAAGCAAAACTCAAATTCTTACCAGTTCTTACTCAGCAGCAGGCGGTGATCGGCAACCGTTGTAGTCAAACCTCTCAAAGCTTGGTTAGAGCGATTACCAGGGAGAGTCAAACGCACGACATAGATGTATGTGGAGCTGGGAAGGCATATAATATGGTAGCAAAAGGGTCAGCAATAATCAATTCAGATATGCAAAGTTGAATAAACGCTCAACGATGGTACTGTGCTGGTCCTAGGCTAGACTGTGCTAGAGACGTGAGCCTAGAACACTAACAAAATCACGACGCTACACGTAAACAAGGGAAAAGCACACTCAAGAATTTTTTTGCTCTGTTTTTTTTTGCGCTCCTCTTTTTTTGCGCTCCCTTTTTTTTGCGAAAAATCACTATAATGGCGAGTGTCTCAAAACTCTTCCCAGGTCAAACTGACAGGATAGGCACGAAATTTTTTCAACCATTCTTTTTTTGACTGCCCGGACACAAAAACTGGAAATGGGTCAAAAAAACTTTCTATAACGGCGACTGTCTCAATATGCTTGGAAGCACCTAAAAATAGGATAGCCAGATTTTTTTTGTCAAGTGCGGTTTTGGAAAATTTTGGGCCTAAACGGAGGGTGGTTTCCGAATTCTTTTTTTTCGAAACCTACTCAGGCAAGGAAACACGAATCGGAAATTAGACGGATCTCGAAAACAAACCTAATATGAAAGTAACTCGGATTGGTGGTGGATATATGGTGGTAGGATATGGCAGCGGTGGTGGTATATGGTAGCGGTGGTGGTGTATGGATACGGACCGGTGGTGGTATATGGATACGGATTGGTGGTGGTATATGGATATGGATTCAGAGCGGTGGCGGATCAGCGGTGGTGGTAGATGGTAGGAGTGATGACGATGGTGCGGCGGTGGCGTGACAACTTGTGAACAGAACTCGAAACTCTAAGGGAAACTAGACGGTAAGACCAGCAACTTGACATGACGATGCAACCACAAATTCAACAAAGCAAATACAGAAGAGATTATGCAAAGGCTCAGATTGGTTCGGATAGGATGAACTAACCCTAATTATTTTTGGCTTTTTCGTGGACTATAGGTATGAAGAAAAGACTTGATCTAAACTACGAAAAACTGTAAAATCTCACCGAGCAACCTGAAAATCTGATACCACTTGATAGGGGCAAAGGTGTCCCGTCTTTCGATGAGATGGTGGCTATCATTTCGGAGGAAGTCGACTTTGACGATCCGACTACGAACGTGCGAGGACGTCGCACCTTAGCAATCGCTAAACCAACTCCGAGAGGTTATTGACCACGCCGAAGCACGATCAACCTGACCACGAAGGTCTGTATCCTGCAGGCAAATGAAGAACAAGCAAGAAATTAAGATTACAATCTGGATATTGCGAATATAAGAGGAAAGCTTTATTGATCAAGGTGGGGTTCTGTGACGCCTTTGTTTGGTCATTGAACACAAACGGAGTATGCGAAGTTGCAGCTATGGCGAACTTTAAACTAAACAAAACCCAAAGTCTAAACGGTGCCCTAAGGGCTGTATATACGGAGGAAGAGGGGGGGGGGGATTTTGTGGCCCTTGGTGGAGGGGTCCGAAATCAACCCTATCTGTTGTTCCGCACACATACGGACTCTAAAAATAGCCTATACTTATGTATTTCGAAATTACATGGGCCTGGCCCAATAATAAGGTGATGCAACCCCTAAAATAGCCTTGGGACGAAATTTATGAAGTGGCATCTTGTATATTTCGTCCAATGCTTCATGCACCTATTATGGTGGCTTCAAAGTCTTCAAATCATCACTTGTAACTCCGTTCTTGTTCCCCTTGCGCATGCCATCATCTCCATGCTTGTTCTTGCTCCAATGTTCATCCTTCTCCAAGCTAGGCCCTTCATTTGTAAGCAAAACAAATGTATCCAATTTAGGCAGCATCATATTCTCATGAACATTAGAATCATTACCAAGAAACGAAAGTACCTGATAATTTAATTGGCGTGCGCGAGCTCTAGTAATTGGTCCAGTATATGTAGCAGTAGGGGCTGTGGGTGTAACAATGGTATTGATGTCCTCATCAATGAATAAGAATGCTCTAGATATTTCTCATGATGCATTACATCCTTTGGGTATCCATTATGAAATACATAACAATAAACCCATCATGATGGATGACATGTTTCTATATCACGCATCTCATTTATTTGAGCATTGGATATTTTGTGCTAACCGACACATGCACGTGCGCATCATGATGGATGATGTGTACATATTACCATGCACACACAATTTTTCCTTTGCCTTTGTTTTGTGTAGGTACTCACATATACTCGTCAACCTCTCAATCCTAAGAGTTGATGAAACGAGCTCTTGAGAGCAGCGATGCTTTGGGATCACGTGAATTGTCCTTACCACCGTTCCCTTCGCGCAAGGACTACGCGCTTCTATTCTACTTGGCTCTCACACGACTATGGGCTATTTACCATTTGTCCCTTATGCTCATTTTACCATGTCCACTTTGCATGTTATCCTTGCTTCTATGCCTTTGCCATGCAATTGTGGCCCTTGTTTGCATCTACCCATGATTCACCATTATGCTACTTCTATGTGTATTTGCATGCTTGGTGGAGATACTTGTTGCTATTGCCATGATTTCTTTGTGCACCATGTTATTGATGCTTGTTGTGTTGGGAGAGTCATGATGTCCCATTGCTATCTACATATGGTCTCTCGCCAATACATTGATGATATTCTGCTCATATCTTGCTTTCATGCTTGTGCTATATCATGTGAATTATTCATGCACACTATTTGCACCAATGAGATGCTTGCCATGATTCCTCCTAGTATGTTGCATCTTCGCACTACTAGCTTGCTTGACTTGATTGCTATGATTGCTTGCTTGGTTGCATCACCCATGTTCCACTCTTACTCGCTTTCTTGGGTTGATGACATATATGTTCATGCCTCTCATATGATATATCTTGATCATTGTCTCTTGTGTCCATTAGTTGCCTCTTTCATATCCACTTGTATTGATCTTGGAGACTTTAACACCTTACTTGTGATGCATGCTTGTTTACTTGAACCTATTGTATTTGGTTGTTTCCGCATCATATGCCTCCATACTATGCAATACTCCCTTGTCCTTTCTTATGATGAGCATGGTGCATACACTTGTTTGGTATGTTACCACATGAATGATAGGTTTTACACTTTCGCTAACCTCATTTGTTTTTCTGAGTTTTTTTATGTTCTTTCGTTTTGAAGGATTCACAAGGCGGTACCATGACGAGACAACATGGTCATGCGAAGGCGTACACGATGAGCGACACTAACATTTTCGACATTCTCATAAAGGTGAGCTCCTTCTCTTTGAGCCATCCTTAAATACGCATATTGGATGGGTCACTCTTTCATTGTTGTTTCCTTCTTGTTGTCTACATGTTACATCTATTGGATGGAGGAGCGACATTGGAGATTGGCTCTATGGACCTTCACATTGAGGAGCGTTCGCACTTATTGGATGCACCTTCGAACCTCCACTCATGCCCCGACATCGAGCATTGGTATACCACCACCTCCACTTTTGTTGATTGTGCTCACACATGTCATGCTCGATGGACTTATCATACTTACCCCAAGTTTGCACCCTATGCATGGATTGACTCACATTATGATTGCCTTGTTGCATCTTGTATTCCCATGTCATCCATGATATATGAGCTTGTGCATTTCCTTAGCAAATTTGTCGTGATCTTCCTTGATGGCATATTCATACATAATGATCACATTGCCTACCATCAATTGCATGATTACAGACACATGTTGAGCATCCATTGCCATATTCATGCTATTAATAAACCGTCTCACTATGACATCATTTTGCATCGTGGTTGCATTGATCATATTCACAACACATTTATGTGCACAATGATTGCATTTCCTCGCATGAATGCTTTGCATATCATTCTAGATCATCTTGATAAGCTTCATGCGCTTTGTCATGTACAATCTTGCCCAACGGACTCATTCTTACATGATGGACATTTTGTATTTCCGAGTGTCGCTTGTGTTGCTCTTTTTGCATGTCTATCACTCCAGCGACACCTTGGACTACTTGGATTGTGCCATGTCTTCAACTCCGTCCAACTACAAGTTCGTCCACGACAACCGTTTCCATGGTGATGAGGATCACGATCCGAGGTCAGATCTTTCCTAAGGGGGGGGGGGGCGGAGATGATGCGGAGCATCCCACGTTCATCCCCATGTACACTCCGACTACTCTCCAAACCCCAAGAGGACATATGACGAGACCTCGAACTTACGCCATTGGACACAAGGTGAACTCGCTCCTCTCCGAACCTTCACTTTATACATGTGAGACATGGCTACTACCTCCAACAGGTGTGCTATGCATGATCAGGTACTTAGAGGAAAGCCACGGAGCCACCAAAACCGACGAAAGAGCTAGCGAGGACGCCAAGTACAAGAATCAAGAAGATGAGCTGCTTTGGAAGCTACAGGATCCGGATGACCGGCCCAGCCCGGACGTCCGACCCCTAGAGGTCACTATAGCCCCAGGAAGACAGGCCTGCAGAAGCTACAGCGGCCGGACATCCGACCAGGACCGGATGTCCGATGACTCCCAGGCTCCGGACAACCGTCCCCCTCCGGACGATCGTGCCACCGACCATCGAACCGAATCTACAGACATCCGAAGAACTCCGGACGTCCGGGACCCCGCGAGCCTCCGGACGACCGACGCCCCACGGACATCCGGACCCTGGCTGCGTCTAGTCTCGGGCCGAAGCCCATGTACCCCTCCACTTCGCCCCTCTTTTGCACTTAGGCTATAAATAGACCTCCTCCTCCTCCTAGAGAGGGGAAGCAAAGGATTAGCTCATTTGAGATAGAGCTTTTCTCATCCGTACGGATCTCCTCCTCGTGAGAGACCGCGGCCTCTTCGGAGAAGATCCACCATGGATTCAAGACCCCTTTACGGGAAGATCCCTTGTGGATTCAAGACCTCCTCTCGGAGATGAGCTACCGCCACTTGTATCGTCCTTTGTTGGATTTGGACCGTGTATCTCTTTGTGTTTCTTGGATCTAGCACATGTGTGATCATATTCGTGTTGGTTGAGTGTTTTCTCTTGTGTTCCCTCGTGATTTCCCTCGTTCCCCTTCTCGCGTTCTTTGTGTTCCTCGTAGGTATCATCTGCAAACGTGAAAGATTGGCCCCTAGGGTTCTGTCCTACATCATAGACTTGTTGGACGGTGATGGGTTGGATGAGATTTATCATGTAATCAAGTTAGTTTTGTTAGGGTTTGATCCCTAGTATCCACTATGTTCTGAGATTGATGTTGCTATGACTTTGCTATGCTTAATGCTTGTCACTAGGGCCTGAGTACCATGAATTCAGATCTAAACCTATTATGTTTTCACGAATATATTTGTGTTCTTGATCCTATCTTGCAAGTTGTAGACACCTATTATGAGTTATGATTGGCATACCCCAAGATGGCAATAATTTGGATTCTTTCCGGTGATTACTGTAGTTTGAGGAGTTCATGTATTCGCTAAGTGCTAATGCTTTGTTCCGGTTCTCTATTAAAAGGAGGCCTTAATATCCCTTAGTTTCCATTAGGACCCCGCTGCCAAGGGAGGGTAGGACAAAAGATGTCATGCAAGTTCTTTTCCATAAGCATGACTATATACGGAATACATGCCTACATTATATTAATGAATTGGAGCTAGTTCTTTGTCACCCTAGGTTATAATTATTGCATGATGAATGCCATCCGACATAATTATCCATCACTGATCCATTGCCTACGAGCTTTTCACATATTGATTTTTGCTATGCTACTTTGCCGTTGCTGCTCTTACAATTGCTACAAAACTGCTACTGTTACTTTTGCTACCGTTACCATTACTTCCATACTACTTTGCTACTAAAAACTTTGCTGCAGATATTAAGTCTTTCAGGTGTGGTTGAATTGATTACTCAGCTGCTAATACTTGGGAATATTCTGTGGCTCCCCTTGTATCGAATCAATAAATTTGGGTTGAATACTCTACCCTCGAAAATTGTTGCGATCCCCTATACTTGTGGGCTATCAAGACCTTTTTCTGGCGCCTTTGCCGGGGAGCATAACTCTATTCTCTGAGTCACTTGGGATTTTTATCTATTGATCACTATGAAGAATTTGAAAGATACCAAAACCAAGATCTATCCCTCTACTACAAGGGGAGGTAAGGAACTGCAATCTAGCTCTGCACTTGATTCACCTTCTGTTTTGAGTAAGCTTGCGACACCACCACCTGCTAGTAATTTTCATATGTCGCAAGTAATTGACGATGCCACTTCTACTATGCATGATGATTATGATGATACTACTGCTTTACTTGATAATACTGTGCCACTAGGCGAATTTCTTGATTAACAACTTGCTAGGGTTGGAGTGAATGAAATTACTGAAACTGATGATATTATTGAAACTGAAGGTTATGATTCTCCCCCTAGATATGAATTGCCTAAGGTTCCCGAGGGTTATATTATGGATGAAGAAACAACTAGAGACTTTTTTGCTTGCAATGATAGAGATGATCTTATGAAACTGTTAGCTAAGCTGGAAGAAAAATCTTTGAATGCTAGAATGCAATATGAGCCTAAGTTTGCTACTTCACCTATATTTGTTACTGATAAGGATTATGAATTCTCTGTCCATCCTGAGTTAATTACTTTGGTTGAATCTGATCCTTTCCATGGTTATGAAACTGAAACTGTTGTGGCACATCTTACTAAATTGAATGATATAGCCACCCTATTTGCTCATGAGGAAAAAATTCGCTATTACTATATTCTTAAGTTGTTTCCTTTCTCATTAAAGGGTGATACCAAGCTATGGTTTCATTCTCTTGCTCCTGGTTGTGTGCGTAGTCCCCAGGATATAATATATTACTTCTCTAAAAAATATTTCCCTGCTCATAAGAAACAAGTTGCCTTACAGGAAATATTTAACTTTGTGCAAATTGAAGAAGAGAGTCTCCCACAAGCTTGGGGGAGGATTCTCCAATTATTTAATGCTTCGCTTGATAATCCTCTCAGGAAAAATGAAATACATGATATCTTTTATAATGGACTAACCGATGCTTCGAGGGACCACCTAAATAGTTGTGCTAGCTATGTTTTCAGGGAACGAACTATTGAGCAAGCTGAAGTGCTATAGAATAATATATTGAGTAATGATAATGATTGGACTCTTCCCGAATCACCTCCTAAGCCAACTACGAAAAAAGAGGTATTCTATTTCTCAGTCTTGAAGATATGCAGGAGGCAAAAAAATTAATGAAAGAAAAAGGTATTAAAGCTGAAGATGTTAAGAATTTACCACCTATTGAAGAAATACATGGTCTTAATGCCCCGACACAGGTAGTGGAGGTAAATTATCTCTATAGATTTGATGAAGGTGATATTCCTTATAATAAGTCTGCTAGTCAATGCTTGGACGAATTTTATAACTTTATTGTTAAACAAGAAAACTTCAATGCATATGTTAGTAGACAATTGAAACGTAATGCTTATATGCTTGAACGCTTGGGTGATTATATGTGTAGAACTCTTAATGATCTTAATCTTATTAGTAAACATGCTTCGATGGTAAAAACTCAAGTAGAACAAGTACTTAGGCCACAAAATGATTTGTGGAATCAAATGAATAGTAAAAACAATGATCATGCTGTTAGAGTTATGACTAGAGGTGGTAAGAGAACTTAGGAACCTTTGTATCCTGAGGGCCATCCTAAGAGAGTTGAGCAAGATTCTCAGAGAATTAATACTGATACACCTAGTCCTTCTAGTAATAAAAAGAAAAAGAATGATGATAGGACTTTGCATGCTTCTAGTGAACCTACCATAGACAAACCCGAGAATCAGAATGATATTTCTATTTCTGATGCTGAGACATAATCAGGTGATGAACATGAACCTAGTGCTAAAGTTAATGATGATGTTCATGTTGATGCTCAACCTAGCAATCATAATCATGTGGAGATTGAACCTACTGTTGATCTTGATAACCCACAACCTAAGAATAAACGTTATGATAAGAGAGACTTTGTTGCTAGGAAGCATGCTAAAGAAAGAGAACCATGGGTTCAGAAACCCATGACCTTTCCTCCTAAGCCATCCAAGAAAAAGGATGATGAGGATTTTGAGCGCTTTGTTGAAATGCTTAGACCTGTCTTTTTGCGTATGCGTTTCACTGATATTCTTAAAATGTCTCCTTATGCTAAGTATATGAAAGATATTGTTACTAATAAAACAAAGATACCGGAAGCTGAAACTTCCACCATGCTTGCTAATTATACTTTTAAGGGTGGAATACCAAAGAAATTAGGAGATCCAGGAATACCAACTATACCATGCTCCATTAAAAGAAACTATTTTAAAACTGCTTTATGTGATTTGGGAGCCGGTGTCAGTGTTATGCCTTTCTCTTTATATTGTAGACTTGATTTGAAGAAGTCGACACCTACTGAAATCTCTTTGCAAATGGCTAACAAATCAACTGCTATACACATCGGTATTTGTGAGGATGTGCATGTTGTGGTTACAAACCTTACTATCTTAACAGACTTTGTTATTCTTGATATTGCCGAGGACGACAGCATGTCAATCATCCTTGGTAGATCCTTTTTGAATACTACAGGGGCTGTTATTGATTGCAACAAAGGCAATGTCACTTTTCATGTTAATGGTAATGAGCATATGGTACACTTTTCAAAGAAACAATCTCAAGTTCATAGTATCAATTCTATTGGAAATTTCTTAACTATTGCTATTGGAGGTTTTGAATTCCCTCTTCCTTCTGTCAAAAAGAAATATGATATTCTCATTGTTGGGGACATGCATATCTCCGTTGAGGTAACCTAGTGTTATTCAAAAACTCTCCGGTTTCCTGTTATTAGAAAGAGGTTTGTTAATAAGACTTGATCAACCTTGTTAATGGATTCCTTTTGATGAGCATGAGATGGATGAATTTAGAAAGCACAACTTTCTGTACCCACCTTTTACTTTATGTTATTTTGATTAAATAAAGCAAAAATGCTATTATTCTCCTGTTTTCCGAATTATCCGTGCAACAAGAAAATGTCCCAAAAATAAAAGTTCTCCAAATGCCCTAAAAATTTAGTATGATTTTTATAGAATATTTGAGAATTTTTGGCACTAAGAACACACCAGGGGGTTGCACCAGTGGGCCACAAGGCCTGGGGGCACACCCACCCCCCTGGGCGTGCCTTGGTGGCTTGTGGGTTCCATGTGGGTGCCCTCCACTTATTCCAGCACCCATTCACTTCATCTTCCTCCAGGTATGTGACTCCTCCAATGGTCCAATTAGTTGTTGTTCTAGTGCTTTATATATTGCCAATTTTTGCTGTTGTGGTGACCTTGTTCTTGAGCTTGCATGTCAAAATTATATGGTCCAAAGTAGTTTTGATGCATGATATAGCCTCTAGGCACTTGTAGGAGTAGTTGCTATCAATTTTGTTGAGTTTGGTTCACTTTTATTTTGAGTCACTAAAAATTTTAGAAATTTTTAGAGAAAAGAAATGATGAAGAGATGGTTGAGAGGCTCTTCAAGCCGGTGTTCTAAAGAAAATGAGAATGAGGAGAAGAAGAAGACCAAGTACAACCTTCCTCGGACCGCGGAGGTTCGGCTGTGTGAATGGCCAAGCGATGTATTCTTAGGGGCGGTAGAAATTTATGATGATTTTTATTATTTGGTGGAGAATGTAGGCATCACCGACTTCCTCCACGATAAGTGTGACCAATACCTCCTACTCACTAATACCTTCGTGCAAAATTTTCACTTTCGTTATAGGGAAGATCCTCCTATGGTAGAATTTCTCTTATATGATGTGCCTAAGAAAATGACTCTTTATGATTTTTGCAATGTTTGCAAATTACCTTATGAGGGCAGCATCAGTGAACCACGTCCTAGAGATGTGGAAGATTTTATTGATGAAATTACCGTAGGGGAAGAGAGAGGGGTGTCGGAAGCGAGAGTGTCTAGCTTACATTTTCCTATTTTATGCTACTACTCGTTATTTGCAGGGAGATGTTTGATTGGTCGTGGGGAGAGTGGAGAGTGGAGGCCTTAGTGCCCCTGACCTTACCATTTTACGCCATGCTCTATATATCGATAGAACTTTTAGTTTGGGCGCTATGGTTGCTCGACAGTTAAGCTTAAACCGTTCGAGGGGTCCTATTTCCGAAGGTATCTATGCTTCTCGCCTAGCTAAACATTTTGAGATACCCATTAGGCATGATGATGAGGAGGAGATGCTGTTACCCACTAGACACTTAGACTATAACAATATGGTAGCGCATGATTTTATTAAGAAGGACAAGGAAATGAAACTCCTCTACAACTTAGTATTTAGTCAGGGTACTTGTGAGACTATTGCTTTGCCTGCTTCTTGTTTGTTTGATATTTATTTAGGCAGGTACACTACTATGCCCGGGGATATTTACCTATTTTGGGGTCTTTCACAACCCCCAGCACCTGAGCCAGTGCCAGTTCCTGATCCATATCAGGAGCCTGTTTTCAGTGGGAGCCACAGGAGCTCGCCAACCATTGGAACCCTCAGGACCCTCCAGAGTATCGACGAGAGGGTTACTTTGAGCCGTGGCCCTAGACCACTTAGGCCCAAATCCTAAGCTTGGGGGGAGTACGTATCTCTCACCGACATTACATTCATGTTCACACACTCATTCCAGTTGTCGGTGTTCATTCTTTTTCATTGTATTATCCATGCTAGTTTATTTCCTTTTCTCGCTTTCTTCTCGTGTGTTTGAAAATTTTGAGAAAATCCAAAAAAAAAATCAGTTCCCGTGTAAATCGTTTTTCTCATTCTTGTTTTACTTTCTTTAGAAAAACAAGAACTCCAAAAATATTTCAGTGTGTTCCTTTGAAATTCTTTTATTTTTTCTTTGGGATGTGAGGAGACCACGATGAAAATGTTGAGTGGCTCTCATATGAATTATTGTTGATCTAACAAAGAGCCCATATTACCTTGTCTTATCCTTTGAATAAATGTTTGCAGATTCCAGCTTAGTCCAATGCACGTGCACTCTTATTATTATTCACACTGTTCGGTCATGCAAGTGAAAGGCAATAATGAAGATATTTGATGAAATGATTGAGATGAGGAAAAGCAGTTATGAACTCGACCTATTTTTGTTTTTGTAAATATGATTAGTTCATCATTCTTGATTCATACCATTTATGAATGAAACATGTTTACAATGACAACTAGAGATTATAGTTACTCATGCCATGCTTAATTATCTAGGAGTTTATAATGGTTTGTCTTGTGTGCCAACATGCTTGTTGTGATGTAGTATGATAGGATGGTATCCTCCTTTGAATGATTCGAGTGGCTTGATTTGGCACATGTTCATGAATGTAGTTGAAACATAATCAACATAGCCTTCACGATATTTATGTTCATGGTGATTTATATCCTACTCATGCTTGCACCCAATGTTGGTTAATCTCAATGCATGTTTATGACCATTGTCGCTCTCTAGTTGGTCGCTCCTCAATCTTTTGCTAGCCTTCACTTGTACTAAGCGGGAATACTGCTTGTGCATCCACTTCATTAAACCCAAAGTTGTTCCATATGAGTCCACCATACCTACCTATATGTGGTATTTACCTGCCATTCCAAGTAAATTTGCATGTGCCAAACTCTAAACCTTCAAATAATAATCTGTTTTGTATGCCCGAATCGCTCATATAGCGATTGGGGGTTGTCAATATCTTCCATGCTAGGTGAGTTATTCTCACGATGAGTGTTGATTCACTTGTCATTCACGAGAAAGTGGCTGGTAATCAGGATGCCCAATTCCATGCTTGAAATCAAACCAAAATATAATTATCAAACAAAACTCCCCTAGGACTGTTGTTGGTATGGATGGTAGCCGTTGTTTCGGACCAGCTGTGGAGTGTGATTGTTGGTGGAGGGGGAGTAAAAACTTTACCATTCTGTTTGGGAACTGCCTATAGTGTATCTAGCATGGAAGATACTGAGATCTCTTGGTTGTTATGTTGACAATGAAAGCATACTGCTCAAAATTATATCCATCTATGTTTTATAGCTCGAGTTCTAGCACCTCTGCAAGTCTCTGCTTCCCTCTGCGAAGGGCCTATCTATTTACTTTTATTGTTGAGTCATCATCCTCTCATAAAAAGCACCAATTAGAGAGCACCACTGTCATTTGTATGCATTGTTATTAATTGATATTGAGTATGACTATGGCTGGATCTCTTTTACCATGAATTACAATGTCTAGTCAGTCCTTGATCTTCAGGGGTGCTCTACATTTATGTTTTGCGGTCTCAGAAAGGGCTAGCGAGATACCATTTTGTTATATCATATCATGATTGTTGAAAAAGTGTTTCATCTGAGATTCATTATTATTGCTCGCTAGTTGATTATGCCATTGATATGAGTAAATGTGAGACCTAAATGCTATTGTGAATATGGTTAGTTCATAATCTTTGCTGAAAACCTGAATGTTGGCTATATATATTTGCATCAACAAGTTCAAACAGAGTTTGTAAAAGTTTTTCTATGTCACTTTCAGTTTATCAACTGAATTGCTTGAGGACAAGCAATGGGTTAAGCTTGGGGGAGTTGATACGTCTCCATCGTATCTACTTTTCCAAACTCTTTTGCCCTTGTTTTGGACTCTAATTTGCATGATTTGACTGGAACTCACCCGGACTGATGCTGTTTTCAGCAGAATTGCCATGGTGTTATTTTTGTGCAGAAATAAAAGTTCTCAGATTGACCTAAAAATTTACGGAGAATATTTTTGAAATATACAAAAAATACTGGCGAAAGAATCAACCAGAGGGGGGGGGGGGCACCCATTGGCCACAAGCCTGGGGGCGCACCCTAGTGGCTTGTGGGCCCCCTGGACTTCCTCCGACCCTAATTCCAACTCTTTATATTCACATCCGCGGAGAAAAAAATCAGAGAGAAGGATTCATCGCGTTTTACGATATGGAGCTGCCATGTAGCGACCAGACCTCAAACAGTCTGATCTCTGTGCATCAGTGTCATCCCTGGATCAGTAATGTTGACACGCACAGTACTCGAAGGATTTATAACAAAGTAGCAATCACACACTTATTACATCGAATGTCTCAAAAGAGAGCTTATTACAATAAATATGGCTTAAGGCCATCTAATAACGATAACAGCGGAAGGCTTGGAAGATAAAGTGAGTCCATCAACTCCAACGGCATCACTAAGTATAGAACCACGATCCTAAGGCATCTTACTCATCGTCTGAAAAGTCTGCCAGATGAACGTTGCAGCCCAGAAATGGGTCAGCACATGGAATATGCTGGCAAAGTAACACATAGAGAGTAATGAAAGAATAATGCTATACTACATGCATATATGGCTGGTGGAAAGCTCTATGGTTACAGTTTTTGCATAAAGCCAATTTTTCCCTACTGCAAAGGAATAAATTTATTTAACTATCATGGTGGTTGTTAAACATTGAGAATGGTTGACAGCATTCTCAATCCCAATTAAGTAACATCATCATTAAACGAACCCAACAACATTAATTAAAGTAACATGATGAGATTCACATGATAATCCAAATACTAGATACTCAAGATGTCCACAACCGGGGACACGGCTAACCATGATTAGTTTATATACTCTGCAGAGGTTTGCGCACTTTTCCCCACAAGACTCGATCTCCTCCGTTAGGATTCTCGCAATACATGGTGTTTGAGAAACGGATGACCGAGACATAGTCTTTCAAAAGCGCTAGCACCTTACGATCGGCTAGACAGTACCAACCTACATCCCCTACATCTGTTAGTCTACCACTGTAAGAGTTCGCACAACTTAGTCAACTATGCTAGAGCCCATAGTAGCTTGTGGCTGCACACGGAAGTTTCTAGCTTGAATAATCTCATGATCCCTTTGGGCCTGGGTGGCGGTCCATAAAGAAAACAACAGGCAATCCTGGAATACCCAGGTGCCTCAATCCACCCAGATGTGTATTAAAGTTGCCACCTTAAATAAACCATTAAATTAACAATCTCACATCTGTCATGGATACACTCACCCAATCCACATCTACTAGCATAGCATGGCAGTATAAGCAAATGTAGAAGTAACTCCCAAGGGTTTGATAATAAAACAGGTAATAGGTACTACCTCATCTACTTGCCTAAACCCACATATTAATCAGATCCTAAATCATGCAATTGTTTGAGGATTAATCTAATGCAATAAAACTGGGTAGTAAAGAGGTATGATCAAAGTGTTACTTGCCTTGCTGATGATCCACAAAACCTAGGGATTCAAAGTAGCAAGCGGCGCAATCCGGGTACTCTATCATAAACAAACAAACAAGCATACAATAAGTACTCATCTAATGCACAGGTAAAACTCAAATAAGAGATCTAACCAGAAAGTTCAACTTAAGAACTCCGGTTTGCAAAAAGAATCAAGTCAAACGAAGCAACGAAAATCAAATGGCGAAAGAAACAAGCTTCGTTTACTAATCTGGACCTAAGTGAGACGAAACTCTAGGCGCTTGAATCGCCTGATTCCGATAAACGAGCGAAAAGTTATACTAAAACGAAAATCGGATTAGAAATCAGGATCAGAAAAATCACGGAATAAATCCGAGAAAAATAAAAACGACAAACAGATTAACGACGGAACGTTCGTTATTTGGATCTAAACGATGAACACGTTCGTTAAAACGAACGAACGAGCGAATGCTCGCTAATTAACCTAAACCGAAAAAACCAATCTAGAAAAAAAAACAGATCTAAAAAAACCACGAAAAACTGACAGAAAAATTGAACTGTTTTTCTAAAAAAACGGCGGCGGCTCGGGTCAACCTTGGGGTGCGGGTCCGGCGGCGGCGGAGGTTCCAGCGAGGGCGGCGGTGGTCGGCGGCGACGGCGGCGATGTGTAACGCCACGGATTCGATGCGCCAGGTGTTCGCCAGTTATTCGCCGTCGTTGCCATGTCATTTGCTTGCGTGTTGCATTTTATCATGTCATCATGTGCATCTCATTTTGCATACATGTCCGTCTCAGGCATTCGAGCATTTTCCCCGTTGTCCGTTTTGCAATCCGGCACTCCTATGTCCTCCGGCGCCCCCTCTTGCCTCTTTTCGTGTGCGGGTGCTAAACGTTCTCGGAATGGACCGAGGTTTTCCAAGCGGCCTTGGTATAGCACCGGTAGACCGCCTGTCAAGTTTTGTGCCATTTGGAGGTCGTTTGATACTCCAACAGTTAACCAGGAAACCGTAAAAGCCCCCTTCTCTTTGCAGCCCACACCCCTCCAAAGTGGCCCAAAACCCAGCAAACTCCCCTCTATGCTCTCGGTCGTTCGATCACGATCGTGTGGGCGAAAACCGCACCTCATTTGGACTCTCCTAGCTCCCTCTACCTATAAAACTAGACCTCCCCCCGAAATTTTCGGGTCATTCTACCCTAACCCTAGCAAATTCCCCTCCACGCCGCGCCGGACAAAGCTCCCGCCGCCGCTCCCGGCCAATCCGGAGCCGCCACGTGGGCGCCGCCGTCTCCCGCCGCCGCCGCCGGCGAGCCCGCGCGGGGCCCTCCAGGCCCGGTCACCTCCGCGCCCCCGAGCGCCTCCCCGCCGCCTCAGCCCGCCGTCCGCCGCCTCCGCCTCGGCCCGCCGCCGCGCCATCTCGCCGGCCATCGCCGCCGGGCACCGCCGTCGCCCGCCCCGGTCGCCGTGTGCCACGGCCTCGCTCCGGCGCCCGACCCTCTCCCTCAGCCCCGAGCGCCGCCGACCACCGCAGCTCCTTCCGCCCTTCGCCGCTCCGCCGCCTCGCCATCGTCGTTGGCGACCTCGGAGGCCGCGCCGCCCGCCGTCTGCCGCAGCTCCTCCGCCGTCATCCGCGGCCGCGCCCCCCGCCGTGTTGCCGGGATCCGGCCGGATCCGGCCCGGAGCTCCTTTCCCCGGCCATCTTCGTCCACCTCCGGCGAACCTCGGGACCCGTGCAACCCAGATCTGAGCGGAGGTTGACTTTCCTCCCCCTCTGTTTTTCTCCAAGTCCCGAAATATTTGCATTATCATGCCATGTTCATCGCATCATAACTCTGCATCCATAGCTCCGTTTCGTGCGTGTAATATGTCAAATTGTTCGCCTTGACGATTACTTCATTCAGTTCCATTGCATCATTTTTATTTGAGCTAATCTTGATGCCTGAAATGCTGTTGGAAGAGTGCATGTTGATGTTAATCTGCTGGAACTGTTATAACTTGATGATTTGTCATTTTTGCCCTGTTTGATGTGTGCATCCTATGTGGTTGAGCTCTACATGTGTTTTTATCTATGCCATGCCATCTTTCCAGAGGTGCCATCCATGTATTTTTGTGAATCTTGTACTGAGTGCATCGAGCTTGTTAAGTAGGGTACTTGTTGTTGCTGTTTTCCTGACTGATTCTGTTATATTTTGTTGCTATGTAAACCTGCTGCTACAAGTCATTCTATGCATAATCTGGAGATGTTCACTAAGGATGTTTTGTTATACATGTCTTGCTCTATCCATTCACGCCCCTGGTTCCATTTATAGCCTGCTGTATCATGTTGTTATCTTGCCCCAAAGTTTGCTAAATAATGTTGCTGTCAGCCTGTTAACATGAAGTTCAATTTTGGCCATGTGTTTCTCTAGTGATCCATGTACCGTATGAACTTACTCTTGCCATGCTTAGCTTCATAAACATGTATTCTTAATGTTGGTTGCCTTTCCATGCCATGTATTGCTTTGTGGTGAGTGGTTCAAGCTCACCAACATGCCTACTTATCGTTGTTCCTGCCATGTATGAATCTGTCATATCTTTTGCCATGTTTACATGGGTGCCATCATACTTTCTGTGCCCTTTTGGCTCATGGTCACTAAGGAACATTTGTTATATGCAATTAGTAGATTCATTCCATGCCTTTGTTTGCCATGATATGTTCTGCAACATGTTGTTTGATAGCTCTAAACATTGCAACCTGATGTTATTTCCTGATAAGTCTGAAACTGTTATTATTTGCAATCTTGCCATGTGTTTTGGAGCATGTTCTAGTGATTTCTGGAGATAGCTCAGTGTTCATGTTTTGTTATGCTTTACCTGTACATCATGCCCATGCCTTTTGTTCTTACGTTGATATGTTGTAGCATGTTGTTTTGGTGCTTGCAATATGCCTAGTTGCTGTTATGGACAGATTGTTGCTATAACTTGTAGAGTGTATGTGTTGAACCGTTGCTCCGTTTTGAGTGTGCTCTATATGAAACTTGCTTGATTTTGCATGTAGTTTCATATTATCATGTTGCATCCTTGTTTTGGTGTGTTTGCTTGATGTTTGTATGCATTTTGCGTCAATGCCATGCTTAACTTGTTTTGCTCATATCTTCTAGGCCGTAGCTCCGAATTAAATGAACTTTATATGTAACTTGACTAGAATCTCGTGTAGATCATCTTGGTGCATCTTAATTTGCTGTTTAACAACTTGAACATAATGTTTATTCAGATCTGGACCAATTCCTAAATTTGCATATGAGGACTTACCGGAATTGTTATATGTTGTTTCCGGCCTCATTTAATCTTGCCTTGATGTGTTGCTCTTGTTTGCATCGTCTCTTGCCATGAGTAGATTCATGTAGTCTTGTCTTGCATCATGCTTGTTGTGCATCATGTCTTGTCTAGGTGTGGTGTTGTGTGATTCTTCTCGATAGTTCCCGTTTTCGTTGCGATCGTGAGGATTCGTTCGTCTACGCTTGGTTCGTCTTCATGGCTTCATCTTCTTCATGGACTCGTTCTTCTTCCTTGCGGGATTTCAGGCCAGATGACCGCTACCCTGGATCTCACTACTATCATTGCTATGCTAGTTGCTTCATTCTATCGCTATGCTGCGTTACCTATCACTTGTTCTTCAAGCCTCCCCAAATTGCCATGAACCTCTAACCTTTGACACCCTTCCTAGCAAACCGTTGTTTGGCTATGTTACCGCTTTGCTCAGCCCCTCTTATAGCTTTGTTAGTTGCAGGTGAAGTTGAAGATTTCTCCATGGTGGAAAGGATTTTGGTTGGGATATCACAATATCTCTTATTTTATTAATGCATCTATATATTTGGTAAAGGGTGGAAGGCTCGGCCTTATGCCTGGTGTTTTGTTCCACTCTTGCCGCCCTAGTTTTCGTCATACCGGTGTTATGTTCCCGGATTTTGCGTTCCTTACGCGGTCGGGTGATTTATGGGACCCCCTTGACAGTTCGCTTTGAATAAAACTCCTCCAGCAAGGCCCAACCTTGGTTTTACCATTTGCCTCACCACCACCTACTTTTCCCTTGGGAGTCGCTCTCTCGAGGGTCATCTTTATTTAGCCCCCCCGGGCCAATGCTTGTCTAAGTGTTGGTCCAAACTAGAGCCCTTTGCAGCGCCCGCTCAAGGAAACTTGAGGTCTGGTTTTAGTTGTACGGATTGCTCATCCGGTGTTGCCCTCAGAACGAGATATGTGCAGCTCCTATCGGGATGTCGGCGCATCGGGCGGTCTTGCTGGTCTTGTTTTACCATTGTCGAAATGTCTTGTAAACCGGGATTCCGAGACTGATCGGGTCTTCGTGGGAGAAGGAATATCCTTCGTTGATCGCGAGAGATTATCATGGGCTAAGTTGGGACACCCCTGCAGGGTATAAACTTTCGAGAGCCATGCCCGCGGTTATGTGGCAGATGGGAATTTGTTAATGTCCGGTTGTAGATAACTTGACACCAGATCCGAATTAAAATGCATCAACCGCGTGTGTAGCCGTGATGGTCTCTTCTCGGCGGAGTCCGGGAAGTGAACACGGTCTTTGGGTTATGTTTGACGTAAGTAGGAGTTCAGGATCACCTCTTGATCATTGCTAGCTTCACGACCGTTCCTTTGTTTCTCTTCTCGCTCTCATTTGCGTATTTAGCCACCATATCTTGCTTAGCCGCTGCTGCAACCTCACCACTTTACCCCTTCCTTTCCCATTAAGCTTTGCTAGTCTTGATACCCCTGGTAATGGGATTGCTGAGTCCTCGTGGCTCACAGATTACTACAACAACAGTTGCAGGTACAGGTTATGCGATGATCATGACGCGAGAGCGATGCTTGCTTGTTTTGGAGTTCTTCTTCTGCTTCTTCTTTGATCAGGGGATAGGTTCCAGGTCGGCAGCCTGGGCTAGCAGGGTGGATGTCGTTTGAGTTTCTGCTTGTGTTTCATCCGTAGTCGGATGTTGATCTCTTGTAAGATGTTGTTGTATTTGTGTGGCATTGTATGCCTCTTGTATGTATCCCCATCTATTATGTAATGTTAATGTAATGATATCCACCTTGCAAAAAGCGTTTCAATATGCGGGTCTATCCTTGGTGGGACCTTCGAGTTCCTTTAGGATAGGGTCGCATATTGGGCGTGACAAGTTGGTATCAGAGCCTCGACCGACCTTAGGAGCCCCCCTTGATTGATCGTGTAGTTTGGCCGTTGTTGAATCTAGAAGAAAACTGTTTTCGGAGTCTAGTTATATCGGAGAGTAGGAATTCTTTTACTCCTCAGCCTCTTCGTTGCTCTGGTGAGGAATCTTGACGTAGGTGTTTTGAAGTACTCCTCTTCCCATTTAAATTTTTCTTTAGGTTCACGTAGTTGGTTTAGCGATCGTTGGTTCTCATCTCTTTTCATCCGGTGCATTTCTCGTCAAGTTGACTCGAACCTCTTTGTCTTTCGCGAGATCAATCCTCAGTTGTTTTCTTTTCCCACCCGCCCACCCTTCTTCCTCTCGGAACCGGAGTCCGTAATCGAGTATCCATCCTACTCGTGCGAAGTCTTTGCTTTCTTTCCTCAATGATTTCAATCGGTGTTTTCTCTTCAAGATATTCGTCGATTCCCCCTTCCAGTTGCCTTTGTTTTTCCCGCCCTCCCACCCTCTTCTTCACGGAGTCCGAGTCTGTTTCGACCATCAATTTCATCCGTGTGGAGCCTCGTCAGTCTTCCCTCAATTATCTCAACCGGTGAATTCTCGTCTCGTTCGTCATTCTTCATCCCTTTCTTTTTTTTCCGGCGCACTCAATTCAAGTTTTTTGGGTTGATCTTATTCTTTTCCTTGGATCAAGCATTCTCCTTGCTCGTTTGCCTCTCGCCATTCAATCATTCCAGAGTTCGGAAGACATCTCAGGAGATTCGTCTGTGTTCCAATTAATTCGTGGTTGTCACCTCATTCAAATATTTCAGTTGTTCCGGTGCATCATCTATCTCTTCAACAATCCTTTTCAACGGTGTTTTCTTTTAGTGGGCCCTAACCCACAGGTCTTTTCCCAGGATCTTACCTGACTCTTTTCTTTTCCCCGGAGTTATTCTCAATTCTTTTCAAGTGTGATGTAAGAATGGATCACGTCAGTCACATGCCTTCTCCAAGATCGCTTTCAAATTCTTTTCATTGTTGACTCAACCTCTTCACTTTTCATTCTCTCGGAGTATCTTAACAATTTTGGTGTTCTTTCTCGTCGTCATTCTCAACTTTGAAGATTGAGGAAGAGTTTTTCCTCTAAATCCTGTCCATTCTTCCGAAGATTCATGGTTCTAGCTTCTTATTAACCTCTCAATTATTCCATTTGTCAGTTATTCTTTTCACCCATCTGGAGTGTGTCAGAAGTTGTTTTCCCGTTTCTTTTCACCGGAGGCCATCATTCCAGTTATCGTTCTCTATTTATCCCGGTGCTTCGTTCAAGTGTTCTTTAATCAGCTCATGATTCTCTTTGTTCTTTTGCATCTAAATCCCCTCTAGCATGTTGGTTCTTCTAATTCTTCCCGGTGATTCAGTCTCTTTCATCATTCAATTTTCGAATTCTTACGGTGGTTCATTCAAGATTCTTTTTCCTTGATTATCATATTAATTCATTCGATCTTTCCAATCCTACCGGTGGTTCATGAAGACTTTCTCAAATTTTGTGCAATGTTCCCCTTAATCCTTTTCAAGAAGGATAAGTAGTATGCAAATCCATTGCTTCGCATCAATTTAATTGGTGGAGGATAAGCATACAATAAATCTTATTCTTATTTCCTCAAGGGGATTAATCCCATCCTTCGGAGTTTGTTCTTGATGAATAAATTCTAGTTTCAAGTGTTTTCATCTCTTCTTTTCCGGAGTTCAAATTTCCTCGGCCATCTCGCCGGAACCTTCATCTAAATCATCGCAGGCTTTAATCTTATTCTTTCATCCTTCATTCCTATCTCATCATCTTTTGTTACTGGAGTCTTCATGGTGGTTCGTCTTGTTTTAATTCATTCTTCAAGTGTTCATCAAGGTTCTTTTGGAGGAGCTCAAGAATCTTTCTTTCTTGCGTCTCAAAGTGCATTTAATTCTCTGTATTCTTTTGAAGTAGAGTTTTGCATTTCTTCGTTCTTCTCAGCTATTCAATCTTTTCCGTTTGTGGTCGGAGATCACCTCATAATTTTGAGATGTTATCTATAAGTCCACAACAAGCTTACTCTTTTCGTTGTTGATTTTCTCAACAAATCCGTTCAATATTTTTTTTCTGAGGTTCCTATCTATTTCATTCATGGCACAAGTTGTCATTTTCTTCTCCGTTCTTTTCATTCAACTCTTTCAATTCTTTCCGGAGTGCTGTCCAAATTCTTTCGTGCTTATTCTTTTCTGCCTCGTCTAACCGGAGTGGTTTCAGAGTCTATCTTGTTCCTTCAGCTTTTGATTCTCATCATATTCGCATTTTCTCTTTCTACCCGAGTGCTCTCATCTTTGTTCTTTTTCCCTATTGCGTCTTTGTTTCACCTCATCCCTTTTCCCATCCGTCTCGGTCCTAAGATCTCGGGACGAGATCTCTTGTTAGTGGAGGAGTGTTGTAACGCCTCGGATTCGATGCGCCAGGTGTTCGCCAGTTATTCACCATCGTTGCCATGTCATTTGCTTGCGTGTTGCATTTTATCATGTCATCATGTGCATCTCATTTTGCATACATGTCCGTCTCAGGCATCCAAGCATTTTCCCTGTTGTCCGTTTTGCAATCCGGCACTCCTATGTCCTCCGGCGCCCCCTTTTGCCTCTTTTCGTGTGCGGGTGTTAAACTTTCTCGGAATGGATCGAGGTTTGCCAAGCTGCCTTGGTATAGCACCGGTAGACCGCCTGTCAAGTTTCGTGCCATTTGGAGGTCGTTTCATACTCCAACGGTTAACCGGGAAACCGTAAAAGCCCCCTTTTCTTTGCAGCCCAACACCCCTCCAAAGTGGCCCAAAACCCAGCAAACTCCCCTCCATGCTCTCGGTCATTCGATCACGATCGTGTGGGCGAAAACCGCACCTCATTTGGACTCTCCTAGCTCCCTCTACCTATAAAACTAGACCTCCCCCGAAATTTTCGGGTCATTCTACCCTAACCCTAGCAAATTCCCCTCCGCGCCGCGCCGGACATGTCCGTCTGCGCCGGACAAAGCTCCCGCCACCGCTCCCGGCCAATCCGGAGCCGCCACGTGGGCGCCGCCGTCTCCCGCCGCCGCCGGCCCGCGAGCCCGCGCGGGGCCCTCCGGGCCCGGTCGCCGCCCGCGCCCCCGAGCGCCTCCCCGCCATCTCGCCGGTCGTCGCCGCCGGGCACCGCCGTCGCCCGCCCCGGCCACCGTGTGCCACGGCCTCGCTCCGGCGCCCGACCCTCTCCCTCAGCCCCGAGCGCCGCCGACCACCGCAGCTCCTTCCGCCCTTCACCGCTCCGCCGCCTCGCCATCGTCGCCGGCGACCTCGGAGGCCGCGCCGCCCGCCGGCTGCCGCAGCTCCTCCGCCGTCATCCGCGGCCGCGCCCGCCGCCGTGTTGCCGGGATCCGGCCGGATCCGGCCCGGAGCTCCTTTCCCCGGCCATCTTCGTCCACCTCCGGCGAACCTCGGGACCCGTGCAACCCAGATCTGAGCGGAGGTTGACTTTCCTCCCCCTCTGTTTTTCTCCAAGTCCCGAAATATTTGCATTATTATGCCATGTTCATCGCATCATAACTCTGCATCCGTAGCTCCGATTCGTGCGTGTAATATGTCAAATTGTTCACCTCGACGAGTACTTAAATTCATTCCATTGCGTCATTTTTATTTGAGATCATTTTGGTGCGCGAAATGCTGTTGGAAGAGTGCATGTTGATGTTAATCTGCTGGAACTATTATAACTTGATGATTTGTCATTTTTGCCCTGTTTGATGTCTGCATCCTATGGGGTTGAGCTCTACATGTGTTTTGATCTATGCCATGCCATCTTTCCAGAGGTGCCATCCATGTATTTTGGTGAATCTTGTACTGAGTGCATCGAGCTTGTTAAGTAGGGTACTTGCTGTTGCTGTTTTCCTGACTGATTCTGTTATATTTTGTTGCTATGTAAACCTGCTGCTACAAGTCATTCTATGCATAATCTGGAGATGTTCACTAAGAATGTTTTGTTACACATGTCTTGCTCTATTCATTCGTGCCCCTGGTTGCATTTATAGCCTGCTGTATCATGTTGTTATCTTACCCCAAAGTTTGCTAAATAATGTTGCTGTCAGCATGTTAACATGAAGTTCAGTTTTGGCCATGTGCTTTTCTAGGGATCCATGTACCCTATGAACTTGCTCTTGCCATGCTTAGCTTCATAAACATGTATTCTTACTGTTGGTTGCCTTTCCATGCCATGTATTTCTATGTGGTGAGTGGTTCAAGCTCACCAACATGCCTACTTATCGTTTTTCCTGCCATGTATGAATCTGTCATATCTTTTGCCATGTTTACATGGGTGCCATCATACTTTCTGTGCCCTTTTGGCTCATGGTCACTAAGGAACATTTGTTATATGCAATTAGTAGATTCATGCCATGCCTTTGTTTGCCATGATATGTTCTTGTAACATGTTGTTTTATAGCTCTAAACATTGCAACCTGATGTTATTTTGTGATAAGTCTGAAACTGTTATTATTTGCAATCTTGCCATGTGTTTTGGAGCATGTTCTAGTGATTTCTGGAGATAGCTCAGTGTTCATGTTTTGTTATGCTTTACCTGTACATCATGCCCATGCCTTTTGTTCTTACGTTGAGATGTTGTAGCATGTTGTTTTGGTGCTTGCAATATGCCTAGTTGCTGTTATGGACAGATTGTTGCTATAACTTGTATAGTGTGTATGTGTTGAACCGTTGCTCCGTTTTGAGTGTGCTCTATATGAAACTTGCTTGATTTTGCATGTAGTTTCATATTATCATGTTGCATCCTTGTTTTGGTGTGTTTGCTTGATGTTTGTATGCATTTTGCATCAATGACATGCTTAACTTGTTTTGCTCATCTTCTAGGCCGTAGCTCCGAATTAAATGAACTTTATTTGTAACTTGACTAGAATCTCGTGTAGATCATCTTGGTGCATCTTAATTTGCTGTTTAACAACTTGAACATAATGTTTATTCAGATCTGGACCAATTTCGAAATTTGCATATGAGGACTTATCGGAATTGTTATATGTTGTTTCCGGCCTCATTTAAACTTGCCTTGATGTGTTGCTCTTGTTTGCATCGTCTCTTGCCATGAGTAGCTTCATGTAGTCTTGTCTTGCATCATGCTTGTTGTGCATCATGTCTTGTCTAGGTGTGGTGTTGTGTGATTCTTCTCGATAGTTCCCGTTTTCGTTGCGATCGTGAGGATTCGTTCGTCTACGCTTGGTTCGTCTTCGTGGCTTCATCTTCTTCATGGACTCGTTCTTCTTCCTTGCGGGATTTCAGGCAAGATGACCGCTACCCTGGATCTCACTACTATCATTGCTATGCTAGTTGCTTCGTTCTATCGCTATGCTGCGTTACCTATCACTTGTTCTTCAAGCCTCCCCAAATTGCCATGAACCTCTAACCTTTGACACCCTTCCTAGCAAACTATTGTTTGGCTATGTTACCGCTTTGCTCAGCCCCTCTTATAGCTTTGTTAGTTGCAGGTGAAGTTGAAGATTTCTCCATGGTGGACAGGATTTTGGTTGGGATATCACAATATCTCTTATTTTATTAATGCATCTATATATTTGGTAAAGGGTGGAAGGCTCGGCCTTATGCCTGGTGTTTTGTTCCACTCTTGCCGCCCTAGTTTCCGTCATACCGGTGTTATGTTCCCGGATTTTGCGTTCCTTACGCGGTCGGGTGATTTATGGGAGCCCCTTGACAGTTCGCTTTGAATAAAACTCCTCCAGCAAGGCCCAACCTTGGTTTTACCATTTGCCTCACCACCACCTACTTTTCCCTTGGGAGTCGCTCTCTCGAGGGTCATCTTTATTTAGCCCCCCGGGCCAATGCTTGTCTAAGTCTTGGTCCGAACTAGAGCCCTTTGCAGCGCCCCCTCAAGGAAACTTGAGGTCTGGTTTTAATTGTACGGATTGCTCATCCGGTGTTGCCCTGAGAACGAGATATGTGCAGCTCCTATCGGGATGTAGGCGCATTGGGCGGTCTTGCTAGTCTTGTTTTACCATTGTCGAAATGTCTTGTAAACCGGGATTCCGAGACTAATCGGGTCTTCCTGGGAGAAGGAATATCCTTCGTTGATCGCGAGAGCTTATCATGGGCTAAGTTGGCACACCCGTGCACGGTATAAACTTTCGAGAGCCGTGCCCGCGGTTATGTGGCAGATGGGAATTTGTTAATGTCCGGTTGTAGATAACTTGACACCAGATCCGAATTAAAATGCATCAACCGCGTGTGTAGCCGTGATGGTCTCTTCTCGGCGGAGTCCGAGAAGTGAACACGGTCTTTGGGTTATGTTTGACGTAAGTAGGAGTTCAGGATCACCTCTTGATCATTGCTAGCTTCACGACCGTTCCTTTGTTTATCTTCTCGCTCTCTTTTGCGTATGTTAGCCACCATATCTTGCTTAGCCGCTGCCGCAACCTCACCACTTTACCCCTTCCTTTCCCATTAAGCTTTGCTAGTCTTGATACCCCTGGTAATGGGATTGCTGAGTCCTCGTGGCTCACAGATTACTACAACAACAGCTGCAGGTACAGGTTATGCGATGATCATGACGCGAGAGCGATGTTTGCTTGTTTTGGAGTTCTTCTTCTGCTTCTTCTTCGATCAGGGGATAGGTTCCAGGTTGGCAGCCTGGGCTAGCAGGGTGGATGTCGTTTGAGTTTCTGTTTGTGTTTCATCCATAGTCGCATGTTGATCTCTTGTAAGATGTTGTTGTATTTGTGTGGCATTGTATGCCTCTTGTATGTATCCCCATCTATTATGTAATGTTGATGTAATGATATCCACCTTGCAAAAAGCGTTTCAATATGCGGGTCTATCCTTGGTGGGACCTTCGAGTTCCTTTAGGATAGGGTCGCATATTGGGCGTGACACGGTGTCCGGCGAGGTGGCGGCGGTCGGCGGCGACGGCGGACGGCGGCGGCGCGCTAGGGTTAAGGTTTGGGGGCGCGGGCGCGGGTGGGCTGGGGCGGTGGCGCGACTTGGGCTGGGGGTCGGCCCGGGCGCGCTTTATAAAGACCCCCGGCCAGGCGGAGTCCTAGCCGGTTACGGCCCAAGGTCGGTTCTGACTCTTTTTTTTAAATAATTTTTGAGCAAAAAATCAAACGAAAGAAATACTAAACAGACTCCAAAAATCACGAAATAAATTTTCCCCGGCTTCTAAAATCAAGCCGGTTTAGATGAAAATTTATTTGGGGCCGAAATGCAATTTTGTAAAACACGCATTTTTCCTAAATTCAAATAAAATAGCAATAAAATCCAAAATAAAATCTTATTTGATTTTTTATTAAATCCTCAATATTTCTTTATTTTGGGAAAGTCATTTTATTCCCTCTCTCATATTTTTATAATTGAAATAATTGAAGATAAAATAAATAAAATCAAATGATCCTATTTCCAAAATTTGAGAAAACTCAAATATTAAATTTATGAAATCCCCAACTCTCTCCGTGGGTCCTTGAGTTGCGTAGAACTTCTAGGATCGAGGCAAAAATGCAACAAATATGATGTGCAATAATGATCTATAGTATAACATTCCAAATTGAAAATTTGGGGTGTAACATGCCACCGCCTCCTGTTTTTCATCGGGAGGGCTGATCTGGAGTCCGTTTGGGGCTCCGAAGAGGGGGATTCGTCGCCATCATCATCACCAACCTTCCTCCATCACTAATTTCATGTTGGTCACCGCTGTGTGTGAGTAATTCCATCGTAGGCTTGCTGGACGGTGATGGGTTGGATGAGATTTATCATGTAATCGACTTAGTTTTGTTGGGGTTTGATCCCTAGTATCCACTATGTTCTGAGCTTGATGTTGCTATGACTTTGCAATGCTTAATGCTTGTCACTAGGGCTCGAGTGCCATGAATTTAGATCTGAACCTATTATGTTTTCATGAATATATTTTTGTTCTTGATCTATCTTGCAAGTTGTAGACACCAATTATGAGTTATGATCCACATACCCCAAGTTGACAATAATTGGGATTCTTTCCGGTGATTACGATAGTTTGAGGAGTTCATGTATTCACTAAGTGCTAATGCTTTGTTCCTGTTCTCTATTAAAAGGAGGCCTTAATATCCCTTAGTTTCCATTAGGACCTCGCTGCCACGGGAGGGTAGGACAAAAGATGTCATGCAAGTCTTTTCCATAAGCACGTATGACTACATACGGAATACATGCCTACATTATATTGATGAATTGGAGCTAGTTCTGTGTCACCCCAGGTTATAACTGTTGCATGATGAATGCCATCTGACATGATTATCCATCACTGATCCATTGCCTACGAGCTTTTCACATATTGATCTTTGCTACATTACTTTGCCGTTGCCACTGTTAAAATTTCTACAAAACAGCTACTGTTACTTTTGCCACCATTATCATTACTTCCACACCACTTTGCTACTAAAAAATTTGCTACAAATATTAAGTCTTTCAGGTGTGGTTGAATTGAGAACTCAGCTGCTAATACTTAGGAGTATTCTTTGGCTCCCTTTGTGTTGAATCAATAAATTTGGGTTGAATACTCTACCCTCAAAACTGTTGCGATCCCCTATACTTGTCGGCTATCATCGCCCAATAGAAACCAGCTCGGCAAGCCTTGCTGACCAAGGCCCGAGCAGCGGCATGATGTCCGCTCTTGCCGGAGTGTATCTCATGAAGTAATAGTCTTCCTTCCTCGTCGGATATACATCACTGGAGGACGCCCGTAGTACTTAACTTATAGAGTTCTCCCTCATGAACCTTATAGGCTTTAGATTGCCTTATAATCAGACGTGCATCGGTTTGGTCTTCGGGGAGCTCTTTGTGGAGCAGGTATGCGAGGAGCAGCTCGGTCCATGGTGCAATGACTGCCATGACTTCGTGTGCAGAAGCTGTTTCCTGGATAGCGGAGCCACTCACTATATCTTGTCCCTCGTCATCTTTAGGCGGGGCAAGTTGCCTAACATCGTTTGATTCCGACATTCCCTTGTCATCTTGCCAGACTACGAATGGCTTGAAAAGCCATTCGAGGAAGGAGTTGTCCAGGACTTTATCCCACTTAGCGCCCATTCGGACGAGTACGTCTGCAGCCTGGTTACCATGTCGGGGTATCTGATGGAACTCAAGCCCCTAAAACCTGTCCGAGATTTTTAGGATGCCATTCCGGTAAGCTGTCATCCTCGGGTCCTTTACGTCAAATTCGTTGTTGACTTGTGAGATGGCAAGGTTGGAATCACCTTGGACCTTAAGGCATTTGACGCCCATTGAGATTGCTATCTGGAGTCCATGTAATAGGGCTTCGTATTCTGCTGCATCATTGGAGTTGGTGTACATAATTTGTAGTACATACCGAATATTGTCTCATGTGGGTGACGTAAGCATTACGCCAGCCCCTAGGCCAGCAAGCATTTTGGAACCATCAAAATACATGGTCTAATGCGAATAAGTGTTGTATTATCGAGGGAGTTCGGCTCTGCCCATTCGGCCATGAAGTCGGCTAACACTTGAGATTTAATCGCTCGACACGGTCAGTAAGTGATTTCAAAAGGTAGGAGCTATATGACCCATTTGGCTATATCTGTTGCATCCCTGTTTTAATTATGCCACTTAATGGGACATTGGATGCCATGGTTACTGAGCACTCTTGAATGTAGTGCCGAAGTTTTCGTGACGCCATAAAAACGGCATAGGCTATTTTTTTCATATTGAGGATAGCGTGTCTTGCACGGGGTTAAGACCTCGGAGACGTAGTAAACGTGCCTTTGGACCTGGAACTTGTGACCCTCCATATTTCGTTCGACCACGAGCACTGGGCTGACCACCTGGTTTGTGGCCGAGATGTATAATATCGTTGGCTCACATATACCTAGTGCTGCTAAGATGGGGTTAGTGGAGATGAGGGTTGTGATGTCTTCCAGGGCTGCCGCGGCCTCCTTGCTCCATTTGAAAGTCTTTGTTTGCTTTAGCAGCCTATACAAAGGTAAGGCTTTCTCCCCGAGTCTTGATATGAAGCTACTTAATGCCGCCATGCAACCTGCTAGTTTTTGTACATGCTTGAGCTCGGTTGGTACCTCTAAGCGGTCCAAGGCTCGTATTTTTACTGGTGGGCTTCGTTTCCTTAGCTAGATGCAATGAAGCTGAGGAGTTTGCCGGCTGGAACTCCGGAGACACATTTCTCTGGATTGAGCTTAATTTGGTACTCCCATATTCATCGAATGTGCCGTATAGGTTGTCTACCAACTGTCTGAAGTGCTTGGTTTTGACAACCACATCATCTATGTAGGCCTCGATGGTCTTCTCGATGTGTTTCTCAAAGCATTATTGGATCATGCACTGGTATGTGGCTGATAACCCACAAGTATAGGGGATCGCAATAGTTTTCGAGGGTAGAGTATTCAACCCAAATTTATTGATTCGACACAAGGGGAGCCAAAGAATATTTGCAAGTATTAGCAGTTGAGTTGTCAATTCAACCACACCTGGATATTAATTATCTGCAACAAAGTTTTGATAGTACTAGCAACAACAATAGTAATGGTAACAGTGATAGCAATGATTTTGTAGCAAGTGCAATAGTAACAGTAGTAGTAGTAACTTAGTAGAAACAATATAAGAGAAATTCATAGGCATTGGATCGGTGAATTCGTTGGATGATATTCATCATATAACAGTCATAACCTAGGGCGATACGGCACTAGCTCCAGTTCATAAATATAATGTAGGCATGTATTCCGTAAATAGTCATACGTGCTTATGGAAAGAACTTGCATCACATCTTTTGTCCTACCCTCTGTGGCAGTGGGGTCCTATTGGAAACTAAGGGATATTAAGGCCTCCTTTTAATAGACAACCGAGACAAAGCATTAACACATTGTGAATACATGAACTCCCCAAACTACGGTCATCATCGTGAAGTGTCCCGACTATTGTCACTACGGTCATCATAACACGCAGTAGATGAATATAACTTGCAAGATCGGATCTAGAACATAGATATAATGGTGATAACATAAACGGTTCATATCTGAAATCATGGCACCCGGGCCCAAAGTGACAAGCATTAAGCATGGCAAAGTCATAGCAACATCAATCTCAGAACATAATGGATACTAGGGATCAAGCCCTAACAAAACTAACTCGATTACATGATGAATCTCATCCAACTCCTCACCGACTAGCGAGCCTATGAAGGAATTACTCACTCCCGGTGGGCAGCATCATGGAATTGTCGACGGAGAAGGTTTGGTGATGACGAAGATCAAAGATCCCCCTCTCCAGAGCCCCAAATGGACTCCAGATCTAGCCTCCCGATGAAGAACAGGAGGTGTCAGTGGCTCCATCTCGTGAAACGCGATAATTCTTCCTCCCTGATTTTTTTTCTGGAAATATGTGATTTTATAGTATCAGGGTTGGAGTCTGCGGGGCCACCAGGTGGGGACAACCCACCTGGGCGCGCTTGGAGGGGGGCGTGCCCTGGTGCGTTGTGCCCACCCAGGTGCCCCCCTTCAGTGGTTCTTGTCTCTAGAAATTCTTATTTATTGAATAAAAAATCCTCGCAAAGTTTCGTTCCAATCTGAGAACTTTTATTCTGCACAAAAACAACACCATGGTAGTTTTGCTGAAAACAGCGTTAGTCCGGGTTAGTTCCATTCAAATCATGCAAATAAGAGTCCAAAGCAAGAGGAAAAGCGTTAGGAAAAGCAGATACGATGGAGACGTATCAACTCCCCCAAGCTTAAACCTTTGCTTGTCATCAAGCAATTCAGTTGATAAACTAAAAGTGAAAAAAGAAAAACTTCTATGAACTCTTTTGCTCTTGTTTACGTAAATAAGCTTAAACAGCACCCAGGTTTTCAGCCAAGATTATAACTAACCATGTCGCAATAACTCTTAAAAATTATATTAACTCATATCAGTGACATAATCAGCTAGCGAGCAATAATAAGATATCTCAAACAACAACACATTGTCAAAACAACCATGATATAATATGACAATAATGGTATCTCGCTAGCCCTTTTCGATACCGCAAAACATAAATGCAGAGCACCTCCAAAGTTCAAGCAGCGACTAAACATTGTAATTCATGGTAGAAAAGATCCAGTCATGATGCACCCAACATAAGCTACACACAATGCATGAGGATGACAATAGTGCTCTCAGGTTCTGGCGCTTATTTGATAAGGTGATGACACAACATAAAAGTAAATAGATAGCCCATTCACAGAGGGAAGCAGTGATTTCCAACAGTGCCAGAGCTCAAGTTTTTAAAACAGAGGTAAATGAAATTTTGAGAAATGCACCCTTCTTGTTTACTTCGCGACCATTAGTTATCGGTATCTTCCATGCTAAACACATTAGTGGCGATTCCCAAGCGATAAAAGTAAAAGGTTTACTCCCCCCACCAACAATCACACTCCATGGCTTGTCCGAAACAACGGGTGTCGTCCATACCAACAACAGTCCCGAGGGAGTTTTGTTTAATTATTTGCAATTTGAGTTCGGGACTAGGAATCCCTATTACCGCCCCTCTCGTGCAAGGACGAGTGAATAAATGTCAGGACCCCGATTCTATGCCACACCGATCTAGCATGTAACACCTCATATCACTTTGCGGCCTCACGCACGGTATTCCCACGGGTGTCGCCTTACCAGGCCCGGGACTGTCTGCACCTTTTGGCACACGTATATCATAGTGTCGCTGACATGGCTAGTCGTGAACCCAAAGTGGCGCTAAGTTACAGGGACAGACATACGTGACCCAGCAACGAATGTGTCGATCAACAACGAGTGAATCCCAAGTTGTAGCAAGCTACAAGGACTTAAAGGATCACCACGTGACATTTCCCCGAAGGGACAGACACAGGAACGAAGAAGGACACATGCCGGCCAGCCTAAGTGTTCCGGAGCAGTAGCAAGCTACCATGGCTCAGTGGAAGCACTAGGAGACATTTCCCGGTAAGAGAGGCTACCAAGGATAAACAACTAGATAGTCAGATCCCACACATACCAAGCATTTCAAACATACACACAATATGCTCGATATGTGCAAATACAACATGGCATCACAACAAAACTCTACAACTCAAGTACTTTATTTAAAGGCTCCAGAGAGCCATACATATCATTCATACAGATAGGGGTCACATGACCCAGCATTCAAGTCATACAAGCATACAAGCCATAAGAGGAAGCAACATGTCTCGGTACAGACATCTAGAAAGTCAAAAGGCTTAAGGAACCCTATCTATCCTACAAGGGTCCACCATTTGCTCAGGATCACCACCTGAGCCTCACGCTACTCGTCGACATCAAGGTCTATGTAGAACCCATCAGAAGGGGTTGCAGCATCTTCTGCAAACGTAATTAAGCAAATATGAGTACAAAGGTACTCAGCAAGACTTACATCAGATCCTACATACATGAACATTATCAATAAAGGGATGGTGGGGTTATTGTAGCAAGCCAGCTCTGACTCTAGGCTAGACTATCTTACGAGTCTCCAACTTGTAACTGTTTTGCGCACTCGAGTCCACTACACACGACAACAATACACTACCGAGGATCCACTCCCGTCATCCTACGGAAGGCCATCCACGACACTCACACTTTTCTTGAGGCTTTTAGTAGTTTTCATTTACTTGTTTATGAACTGTATAGGCAACCAAGTAGTCCTTTACCACGGACGCAGCTATTCGAATATATGATGTTAACCCTGCAGGGGTGTACTTCTTCACACACGCTTCCACCACTTATCACCGTTTACACGACATGTACTCGGCAACCTTCAAGCGGAAGCCCAACGAGGGTGTTGGCCACGGCCTGCCTAAACACTCAAGTCTCTAATCCAGGTTTGATAGAGGCGGGGGTGTCCCGATCTTTCGATGAGATGATAACTATCGATTTGGTGAAGATGACTTTGACGATCCGACTACAAACGTGCACGACATTGCGCCTTAGCAATCGCTAAACCAACTCCGATAGGTTATTGACCACACCAGAGCACAATCAACCTGACCACGAAGGTCTATTCCTGCAAGCAATCGAAGAACAAGCAAGAATATGATAAAAGCAATCTGAATATTGCGAGTATATATGAAGTATTGATAAAGGTGGGGATCCGTAAGCGGTCTTGGTCTGGTCGTTGGACACAAACGAAGTACACGAAGTTGCAATGGCTAACTTTTAACTAAACAAATCCCAAGCAAAAGCTACTAGATGGATCTACTTATATAGGAGAAAGGGGTGGCGGCCAAGGAGGTGGGAGGACATCCCAAGGCAGCCTAAAACTAAATCTAGGTCGTACAAGGCCAATGGGCCCAAGTGGAGGTGATGTAACACCTTTGGACTTGTAGTTTGACTCGGATTCTGCTGCAGCATCAGATTGTTTCGTCCACAACTCAACGCTCCGGACGAATTTTAAGGTGATTCCAATTGGGTTGGAAAGTGCACGAAATCTAGTTTCCAACAAAAAAAGAATCACCCAATTCGGAGTCCGTATGAAAAACTTGTGTGCGTTTTGAGTCAGGTATGTCTGTGCAGTCCGAATCTGAATCCAGAACGTGAGAGACTTGGACTCTATCTTCTCTTGGGCCAAAAGTGACGTGAGAGAACTTTTTGGACAGCAAATAAACATCTGTTTCTTCCTTATCTTCATATGTGGATTGTACAAATGTCCCATACACCTGCAATTAGACAAAACACAAAAGTGTGTGAAGTATTTTTGTTCTGGATAACATAAATAGATTATTGAATAGCTTGCACTAGAAATCACCTGACAAATATGCATGTATGCAATATTTTTGGTCATATCCAAGGTAGTCATGTCCTCATCATCCTCCCCTTCTTGAAAATAAAGCCGTCCTCGGCGTTGCTTAATCTGAAATGTGGCTAACAAAAGAGACAAGGTGTACATGTTGTATATATATATGTCATCCATTTTTACTTCCCTTGATTTTTGCATATATGACACATGAATAGATGAGTAACTTGCATAGTTCATAAAATCTAAAGCCAAAAAATTAGCACAAGAAGTAGAAGGCATGAAAATATTGCAACTCAGTTTGCACATATAAGTGAAGCTCTTATTCATTTCAAAAGATTGACAATGTTCATCATTAAACCATCCCAACATTGGTGAATAAACATTACTTGCATCAAATTTACATGCTACAACATGCTTAAACAAGCAAATATGCAATAAGTCATTCAACACAGAATCATCACCAAGATTAGAGGTCATATCAAAATGATTAAACATTGGTTCTTTTGCATCAATAGTTAATTCAATGGGTGCACTCAAAATTGTTGGTATTTCAGTTGTTTGATCACATGGCAAAGTCAAATTATCAACGTAGTCCTCTAAAATAGGTGGTGTGATCAAAGTAGTGGGTAGCTCATCAGATGGTGCATTCAAATTGACAAGGCATTCATCATTCTCATGTAGAGATGGAAGATCAGTACCTTTGTCATTACCTCTTATGATCAACTCAGATGATGTAGCCACTCTCGAGGGCGATCTGTCACATGGTGGAGGTGATGTAGTCCTGACAACAACGGATGTGGTTGTCATAGTATGCCTAGTAGTTGAAGGAACAATCATATCAACTCTTGGAATGTGCACCGTGCGCTTGTTCTCCTCGTGGCCAACACATCGTTTTATTTCTTGTTCAGCTTTGCAAGCAAGATGAAACAAATGGTCCATAGGATAACACTCTTCATGAATTAGTATCTCTTGAATATCACGGTTTAATCCTCCCCAAAATCTATCCATAAAATCATCTTCACTTTCTTCTAAAGAGGAATGCAACAAGGTAGTTTGTAAATCATCATAATATTTTGTTACAGTTTCACTACCTTGTTTTAAGTGTTGCAGCTTCTTAATCATGTCACGAGTATAATAAGCAGGGACGAAAGTATGTCGCATGGCAAGTTTCAAATCATCCCAAGTAGTAGGTATATAATCAGGGTGTAACCGACAATATTCACTCCACCAAACCAAAGCATAACCAGTGAAAGAACCAACCGCAACCTTAACCTTTTTATGTTCATCGAAATTATGGGAAGCAAATATACTTTTTATGTCGAACTCCCATTCAATATATAAAGCAGGTTTAAAACGGCCATTAAATGGTGGTATAGATACATTAACCTGATCATGTGCATTTGGATGTTTGTGCACCTCTCGTGACGGTTGTGGTATTTGCAAAGGTGGTGGCACGTCTCCCGCGATCGACAAAGCCCATGAATTGACTCTGGATCCTATCATGATTAGTAGAACAAGAAACAAAACCCAAAAATAATGTTCCTATAACTACTAGGATATGGTGGTAAAACGCTCACAGTAAAGCAAATATCAATGTCTTACAAGTTCTTACCATGCAGTAGGCGGTGATCGGCAACCAGCGGTGTCAAGTAACTCCGAATATTGAGTAAAGCGATTGCCAGGGGAGCGTACGTATACACGATGTAGAAATATGTGGAGCTGGGTTGGCTATATATGGTAGCAAAAGATTAGCAATAATCAATTCAAAGATGCAATGTTGAATAAACGCTCAACGACGGAACTGTGCTGGTCCTAGGCTAGACCGGACTAGAGACGCGAGCCTAGAACACTAATGAGGTCACGGCGTAGCACAACTAGCATCAATGAAGGATACTAAGTAGCTCTTGACAGCAAGATATAAGTGAAGATCACAACGGCAGTGAAGATAATGATGAAAAACAACTGCCAAGCAGGATATACAACAACTTTGTCTCCAACTTTCCTCTGAAAAAGTTTGTGCCGATTTTTTTGATTTTTTTTCTCCTTTTTTTCTCTGACTTTTTTTTCTCTTTTTTTTTTCTCTCATTTTTTTTTCTCTCTTTTTTTTCTCCCTCTTTCCAAAACAAACTAGATAAGATGCAGATTGGATCAAGTGAAGATGTGAACGATCTCAACTATTATTATGACAATGAATGGTGGGTAGCACGTGGTGGAAATTGATGGATGGGTGGTGGACAGCGGAAGAGATAATGATGCAGCGGTGGCGTGACTAATGTGAACAGAACTCGAAACTCTAAACGAACTAGACACTAAGACCAGCAACTCGACACGACGATGCAACCGATAATTCAACTATGCAAGCAATGAAAAGAAAATTGCAAAGGCTCAGACTGGCTTGGACCAAGGATGAATAGATCTAACTCTTTTTTGTGGCTTTTTCTTGGACAATAGGTAAGAAAATAAATCTAATCTAGGAAAACTGGAAATTCTCACCGAGCAACCTGAAAACTGATACCACTTGATAGAGGCGGGGGTGTCCCGATCTTTCGATGAGATGATAACTATCGATTTGGTGAAGATGACTTTGACGATCCGACTACAAACGTGCACGACATTGCGCCTTAGCAATCGCTAAACCAACTCCGATAGGTTATTGACCACACCAGAGCACAATCAACCTGACCACGAAGGTCTATTCCTGCAAGCAATCAAAAAACAAGCAAGAATATGATAAAAGCAATCTAAATATTGCGAGTATATATGAAGTATTGATAAAGGTGGGGATCCGTAAGCGGTCTTGGTCTGGTCGTTGGACACAAACGAAGTACACGAAGTTGCAATGGCTAACTTTTAACTAAACAAATCCCAAGCAAAAGCTACTAGATGGATCTACTTATATAGGAGCAAGGGGTGGCGGCCAAGGAGGTGGGAGGACATCCCAAGGCAGCCTAAAACTAAATCTAGGTCGTACAAGGCCAATGGGCCCAAGTGGAGGTGATGTAACACCTTTGGACTTGTAGTTTGACTCGGATTCTGCTGCAGCATCAGATTGTTTCGTCCACAACTCAACGCTCCGGACAAATTTTAAGGTGATTCCAATTGGGTTGGAAAGTGCACGAAATCTAGTTTCCAACAAAAAAAGAATCACCCAATTCGGAGTCCGTATGAAAAACTTGTGTGCGTTTTGAGTCAGGTATGTCTGTGCAGTCCGAATCTGAATCCAGAACGTAAGAGACTTGGACTCTATCTTCTCTTGGGCCAAAAGTGACGTGAGAGAACTTTTTGGACAGCAAATAAACATCTCTTTCTTCCTTATCTTCATATGTGGATTGTACAAATGTCCCATACACCTGCAATTAGACAAAACACAAAAGTGTGTGAAGTATTTTTGTTCTGGATAACATAAATAGATTATTGAATAGCTTGCACTAGAAATCACCTGACAAATATGCATGTATGCAATATTTTTGGTCATATCCAAGGTAGTCATGTCCTCATCAAGGTTTATCGCCTATTCAGGTTCCATCCGCAGGGAATCCGACCAAGGTTGCCACATACGACCCCGAACAATGTGTACAGGGTTCCGAGACACCTAATGGGTGCCTGGCATACCCGACCACGTACCTACTTCATCATAGCCCACCCCGAGGGTCAGCGCTGCCCACGGCCTCCAGTATGCTACAAACACCAGAAACTACTTGCAACTCGTGGACAGAGGACAAGGGTGGTTAAGAAGCCGAGAGGGTCCATTGGTTTTGGGCCCAATGCATGGTAGTAGCTGAATCTTAAATCACACATAGAGATCTGAGTGCTTAAGGACGGTTCGAATGAAACAAGCCACCATATACTCCTACATGGCCTCTCATCGATACCTTTACCAAATCGTGTTCAACACGTCACTCTCATTACCGACATGATCATTTCACTCTAGCCCATCACCCGGATGAACCAGACATGACACGACTGTAAGCATAGCAGGCATAGCAAGGTAGGAAACACATACATGGCTCAATCAACTCCTACACATGCTAGTGGGTTTCATCTAGTTACTGTGGCAATGATAGGTCATGCAGAGGAAATGGGTTCGGCTACCGTAGCACACAGCAGTTTGAAACGTAGTTGTCTTAAATGGAGTAAATGATAGCAGGAGCGAGAACATGGGATTTTATCAATATGATCAAATGGGTGGTTGCTTGCCTGGCAGGTCCGTACTCTGATACTGTTCTTCGTTCGGGTACTCATGGTATTCCTCCGGGGCAGAACCTACCACAGAGAGCACCGGAAACACAATCAATACCAAACAATATGCAACAATATGATGCAAGCATGTGACATGGCAAAATGAGTGTGTTGGGCTAAGGCAACTATAACCAGATGAGTTTGAGCCATTTTAAACCAAAGATTCAAAATCCAAACTCATTTGTGATCTTAAATAGTGCCTATCATGTTTTGCACTAAAACATCAAGTTAACTTGTTTAAGCATGCATAAAAACCAGTAGAGATGGATAGATTGGATTTTTCTAATCATTTTTCATATATAACACTTTGCATTTGGAGTTACAGATTAATTTCTATGAATTTTTGAAGTTAGCACTATTTTCTGAAATTACCTGAATAAGAATAAATCCAGAAAATGTATTACTGCGTCAGCATTGCGTCAGCAGGTCAACTGGGGCGGTCTAGGTCAAACCTGGCCAGTGGGGCCCACTGGTCATTGTCAATGTTAGTTAACTAACCTAATTAGGATTAGTTTAACCCTAAGCTAGGTTTGACTAAAGGGCAGGGCCCACATGTCAGTGACCTAGGAGGGTCAAATCCCTGGTGAAACTGGGCTGACTCGCCGGCGTTTAGCTGTCGGTAACATCCAGACGCGGTGGAGGGCGCGGGTTTCGCCCTCCGGCGACCAAATGGACGGCAGAGGCCACCTACGTGCAGCTGGGAGCGAGCCACGTCGAGGGGTGGTGGTGGTTGAGCTCAAGGTCACCGGAAATGACGCAAGTGACAAGCTTTGTGGCTACCGGAGTTCGGGCGAGGCCGAACTCGTCGGTGCAGTGGTTCTGGAGGCACGAGGCCAGCTCCTACGTGGCCTACGAGGTGCGGTGAGGTTAGTGGACAAGGTGGCGTGGCCGTTGGGTGGCCGGAGCTGCGCCGGGGACGAGCTCAGGCGGCGGCGTGTGTGGTGGTCCTTGTTGCAGTCGCTACAGAGGACTGCAGCGAGAACGGAGAGGATGGGGAGAGGCAGGAGCTCACGGTGGTCTCAGCGAGCTAGGCGGCGAGGTCGGGGATGAGCTGGAGCAGGCATGATGGTAAAGGGGATCTCTGGGGACGGCGAGGTCGGGCGAGGTTGTTGCGGTGGCTCCGGGGCGAATGAGAGCTCGGGGCTCGGTCTGCTCGATGGAGAGGAGGACGGCAGAGCTCCTGGACATGGTGAGGCGGCGTGGAGTCGACGGTGGCCGTGGCTACGACGGGGGTGCAGCTGCGGCGGCCATGGTGGGAGAGAGCGAGGGAGAGGCACTGGGGGAGAGTGATGTGTCCATGAGGTCGGTGCGACGACGTGGAGGACGTCCAAGCGTCCAGAAGCGCGGGGGGCAAGCAGCTGGCGCCATGGCGAGCTCGCACGCGCCGGTGTCACCTTCCTGCCTTCCTGGCGAAGAAGAAGCAGCTAGCTAGCACGGGCCAGCATAGTGCTGGGCCGCCAGGTGGGCCGGCTGGTGGGTTTGGCAAGGCAAGCTCGTTTCCCTTTTTATTTTGTTTTTCTTTTCTTTCTGTAGGTTTGTAGCTTTTCTAAAAATGCCTAAACACTTCCAAAAATCACCAAACTACGCATGCCCACTGTATAGAATATATCCAACAGTAAACATTTTGGTTTAAGATTATTTGGACATTTAAAATATTTTGTAGCATTTAAATGCCCAAATGCAATTAACATATGATTTAATCTAGTGACCTTAGGATGACCTAGAAAATTGTGCACCACTTTTGTCAGAGGTTGAAGACCAAGCCATAGATGATGAACATTTTAGAAGGGCATTTCAGGTTTATTGAAAAAGATTTTAGTAAACCCTAGTTGGATTAAGGGGGTGCTGGGGGTTCTGTCATCCCCATCTCCAAGTTTATGATCAAAGTAAACATGATGCAAACACCCTAATGCATGAACTAGCTAGGGTGTGACAACTCACCCCCACTGAAAAAAATCTCGTCCCGAGATTTAGGATCTTTCGGGAAGGTGGGGTACTCGAGTCGAAGACGATCCTCCCTTTCCCAAGTGGCTTCTTTCTCGGAATGGTGTGACTATTGAACCTTGAGAAACTTGATGTTATGGCGTCGAGTGGTACACTTGGCTTGATCAAGGATATGAACGGGATATTCTTGATACGTGAGATTATCTTGGAGATCAAGCGTTTCGTGGTCCACTCCACAGATAGGATCCGAGAAGCAACACCTGAGTTGAGAAACGTGGAAGACATCGTGGACTCTGGAGAGGTGCGGAGGTAGTTCCAATTGGTAGGCAACTTCTCCTCGTTTGGCAAGAATGCGAAAGGGTCAAATGTAGTGAGGAGCCAATTTTCCTTTGATACCAAAGTGATGGGTTCCCTTCAAAGTAGTAACCCGAAGGTAAGCCTTCTCGTCAACTTGAAAAGTCATAGCCTTATGTTTACGATCATATTTGCTCTTTTGATGAGATTGGGCTATTTTCAACTTTTCACGGATGATGCGAACTTGCTCTTCTGCTTCCTGGATCATATCCGGGCCAAAGAATTGTCTTTCCCCGGTTTCTGACCAGTTAAGAGGCGTTCAACGCCTTCTTTCATAGAGAACTTGAAAAGGAGCTTTGCCCAAGCTAGATTGATAGCTATTGTTATAAGAAAATTTGGCAAATGGAAGGCATTTCTCCCAATCCATTTAGAATGAGATAATAGAAGCTCGGAGCATATCTTCCAGGATTTGATTGATGCGTTCTACTTGACCACTTGATTGAGGGTGGAAGGCAATGCTAAAGGAGAGACGAGTTCCCATAGCATTTTGGAAACTTTCCCAAAATTGAGAGGTGAAGAGACTTCCACGATCCGAGTTAATTTCCAATGGAACACTATGGAGAGACTCTATTCGGGAGATATACAAATCTGCTAGCTGGCTAGCGGTTAGACACTCGCAAACAGGCAAGAAATGGGCTACTTTGGCAAGACGATCGATAACGACAAAGATAGCGTTATTCCCTCTCTTGGTCCTGGGGAAACTGGTGATGAAATCCATACCATTTTATCCCATTTCCATTCAGGAACAGCTAAAGGTTGAAGGGTGCCAGCAGGCCGTTGATGCTCTGCTTTAACACGATCGTAGACATCACAATTAGCAATATATTGAGCAATTTCTCTCTTCATCCTAGTCCACCAGAAGCTTTGACGCAGGTCCTGATACATCTTAGTACTACCGGGATGAATTGTGAGAGGAGATTCATGAGCTTCCTTAAGGATCAATCGCCTCAGGTTTCACACTTTGGGAACCACTAAGCGGTTTCCGAAGTATACGACTCCTTGATCATCAATGAAGAAACAATCCACGACTCCTTTCTTGATGTTTCTCTTGATACAAGAGATTCCCGGATCTACCTTCTGAGCTTTGATGATCTGATCCGAAAGGGTAGGCTTCGCCACCAAGGTGGAAAGGAATCCTTGAGGAACAATGTGAAGGTTAAGTTTACGATATTCCTCATGGAGAAGTGGTTGACTTTTTCGTAACATCAGATTGTTACAATAAGATTTACGACTTAGTGCATCAGCCATGACATTGGCTTTTCCTGGGGTGTAAGTTATCCCTAAGTCGTAATCTGAGATCAACTCAATCCAACGTCTTTGCCTGAGATTCAAATTCGGTTGGGTTAATATGTATTTCAGACTTTGGTGATCGGTGAAGATTTCACAACGATTACCGAGAAGATAATGTCGCCAGGTTTTGAGTGCATTGACTACAACTGCAAGCTCTAGATCATGTGTAGGATAATTTTCTTCATGTGGATGCAACTGCCATGAAGCATAGGCAATTACATGACGATCTTGCATGAGTATGCAACCTAGTCCTTGTCGTGGGGCGTTGCAATAGATAACAAAGTCCATGGAGAAATCTAGTGGTACCAGTACAGGAGCAGATGTCAGGCGTCTTTTCAGTTCCTAAAAACTGTGCTCGCACTATGGGGTCCACTCAAACTTTTTATCTTTCTTGAGGAGTTCAGTTAGAGGTTTAGCAACTTTGGAAAAGTTCTCGACAAAGCGGCGATATTAGCTCGCTAAGCCAAGGAAGCTCTGAACTTGCCTGACTGATTCAGGTGGAGTCCAATTAAGAATGGCTTGAACTCGCTCGGGATTGACAATAATACCCTTAGCAGAGATTACATGGCCTAGATAGGTCACTTCTGGCAACCAAAATTCACATTTAGGGAGTTTGGAATAAAGGCGATGCTCTCAAAGTTTCATCAACACTAGCCTTAGATGCTCGGCATGTTCCTCTTCATTCTTGGAGTAGATTAGTATATCATTGAGGTATACCACGACGAATTTATCCAAATACTCCATGAAGATCGAGTTCATTAACCGAGAGAAAGTGGTTGGGGCATTGGTTAAACCGAAGGACATGACGGTGTACTCGTATTGGCCATAACGAGTAACAAAGGCCGTTTTGGGAATGTCCCCGTTCTTGATTTTGATTTGATGGTAGCCCAACCTCAAATCCATCTTAGAGAAGACTGAGGATCCGGCGAGCTGATCGTACAGATCATTGATCCTCGGGAGCGGATTCTTGTTCTTTATTGTGACCATGTTGACGGGTTGATAATGAACAACCATCCGATCCGTACCATCCTTCTTCTTGACGAAGAGAACGAGACAAGCCCATGGAGAAGAACTAGGACGGATGAAACCCTTTTTCAAGGGCTCATTGAGTTGCTTCTTGAGCTCAGCTAGTTCTAGTGGTCCCATCTTAGAGGGTCACCTAGAGATTGGGACAGTTCCTGGAATAAGATCCATCACGAACTCGACATCGCTGTCAGGTGGAACACCTGGCAGTTCTTCTGGAAAGACATCCGGAAAGTCACAGACTAGTGGAATGTCTTTGAGGTCTGGCAAAGGACTGGCATTAAGAGAGTAGAGTTATTGCTTAGCTACTCGGGTCAAGACATTAACTACCTTGCCTGATGGATGTGTAAGTTGAATAGTCCTAGAGAAGCAATCAATCTTAGCATGATGGGCTGACATCCAGTCCATACCCAAGATGATATTAATGTCCGAGGATTTGAGAGCTATCAAAGATGCAAGGAAAACAAGTCTATCGACTTGAATTTCATTCCAATGGCTTACTTTAGAAGTTTGCCATCTAGAACCAGGAGTAGAAATTTCCATGGTAGAGGGAATGTCACAAAATGCAGCGTTATGCAAACGAGCATAGCTCTCGAATATAAATGAATGAGATGCTCCAGTATCGAACATAACAGACGCTGGATGGCAGTTAACAAGGAGCATACCAAGAACAACGTTGGGATCATCCTGAGCCTCTTCAGCTGAGACACAGTTCACATGGTCACGTGCAGCGGTGGCCGGCTTGGCGTGGAACACCTTCCCTGTTGGCTTGCCATGGCCAACAACCTTTCTGGACTGGTTGGGGTTGGGGTTTTTCTGGGGACACTCTCACATGTAGTGACCCAGTTCTCCACACTTGAAGCATGTCACAGTGCTGGTGTGTGGGGGAGCATTGGTGGTTGATCCACCATAAGACTTGGGCGGTGCATACTGCTGGGTTGGACGAAGCGCCTGATAGGATGGCCTCGGTGTGAACCTGGGTGGCAGAGCTGTGTTAGGCACCCACATCCGGCGCTTCTGAGAGCTAGAACCGGATGAGGAACCAGTGTCACGGGCATGCTTGCGTGTTGCTTTGAAGTCAGTCTGACCTGTCTCAACGATGATAGCCTTGTTCACTAGCTTCTGGAAGGCAGTGCACTCGTGCAGTCAGAGATCACGGCGAAGCTCAAGGCTAAGTCCCTTGCAGAACCTTGCCTGCTTCTTGGCATCGATGGATACTTCTTCAGTTGCATATCATGCTAGATTTCCAAACTCTCTGTTGTATGCATCCACAGGGAGTCTACCCTGGGTGAAGTTGCAGAACTCCTCCCGCTTCCAATCCATATGACCTTCCGGGATGTGATGCTCACGGAAAGCCTCGCTAAACTCTGCCCAAGTGGTAACCTGGCCAACTGGGCGCATGGCCTCATAGTTCTCCCACCAAAGGCTGGCGGGGCCTTCAAGATGATAAGCAATCTAAGTGACCTTGTCCGCTTCGGCTACGTGTGCAGAGCATAGCTTGTGGGTGATGATGTGGAGCCAATCATCCGCGTCGAGGGGCTCGACGGAATGATGGAAGGTGGGTGGGTGTAACTTGATAAAGTCACTGAGAGACACCAATTCATTCCTCTCGTGTTGTGCTGTGTTCTGTTCAATGCGTTCCAGCAAACAGTTGGTCTCACGTTTGTTTCTTCCGGCCTCCAGCATGATGATAACCCACACGTATAAGGGATCACAACAGTTTTCGAGGGTAGAGTATTCAACCCAAATTTATTGATTCGGCACAAGGGGAGCCAAAGAATATCCTCAAGTATTAGCAGTTGAGTTTTCAATTCAACCACACCTGTATAACTTAGTATCTGCAGCAAAGTATTTAGTAGCAAAGTAGTATGGAAGTAACAGTAACAGTAGCAAAAGTAACGGCAGCAGTTTTGTAGTAATTGTAACAGTAGCAATGGTAAAGTAAATAAGCAAAGCACAACATGTGAAAAGCTCGTAGGCATTGGATCAGTGATGGATAATTATGTCGGATGCGATTCCTCATTTAATAGTTATAACATAGGGTGACACAGAACTAGCTCCAATTCATCAATGTAATGTAGGCATGTATTCCGAATATAGTCATACGTGCTTATGAAAAAGAACTTACATGACATCTTTTGTCCTACCAGCGGGGTCCTAATGGAAACTAAGGGATATTAAGGCCTCCTTTTAATAGAGTACCGGACCAAAGCATTAACACACAGTGAATACATGAACTCCTCAAACTACGGTCATCACCGAGAAGTATCCTGATTATTGTCACTTCGGGGTTGTCGGATCATAACACATAATAGGTGACCATAGACTTGCAAGATAGGATCAAGAACTCACATATATTCATGAAAACATAATAGGTTCAGATCTGAAATCATGGCACTCGGGCCCTAGTGACAAGCATTAAGCATAGCAAAGTCATAGCAACATCAATCTCAGAACATCGTGGATACTAGCAATCAAACCCTAACAAAACTAACTTGATTACATGGTAAATCTCATCCAACCCATCACCGTCCAGCAAGCCTATGATGGAATTACTCACGCACGGTAGTGAGCATCATGAAATTGGTGATGGAGGATGGTTGATGATGACGACGACGATGAATCCCCCTCTCTGGAGCCCCGAACGGACTCCAGATCAGGCCTCCCAGAGAGATTAGGGCTTGGCGGCGGCTCCGTATCGTAAAACGCGACGAAAATTTCTCTCCATTTTTTTCTCCGCGAAAGCAAATATATGGAGTTGGAGTTGAGGTCGGTGGACGTCCAGGGGGTCCACGAGGCAGGGGCCGCGCCCTAGGGGAGGGGGGGGGGGGGCGCCTCCCACCCTCGTGGACAGGGTGTGGGGCCCCTAACGCTGATTCTTTCGGCAGTATAAAGTTGCTCCATGGATTTTCAGGTCATTCCGAGAACTTTTATTTCTGCACAAAAATAACACCATGGCAGTTTTGCTGAAAACAACGTCAGTCGGGTTAGTTCCATTCAAATCATGTATGTTAGAGTCCAAAACAAGGGCAAAAGTGTTTGGAAAAGTAGATACGACGGAGATGTATCAACTCCTCCAAGCTTAAACCTTTGCTTGTCCACAAGCAATTCAGTTGACAAACTGAAAGTGATAAAGAAAAACTTTTACAAACTCCGTTTACTCTTGTTGGTTCAAATATGTAAAGCCAGCATTCAAGTTTTCAGCAAAGATTATGAACTAACCATATTCACAATAACACTTAGGTCTCATGTTTACTCATATCAATGGCATAATCAACTAGCGAGCAATAATAATAAAACTCGGATGACAACACTTTCTCAAAACAATCATAATATGATATAACAAGATGGTATCTCGCTAGCCCTTTCTTAGACCGCAAAACATAAATGCAGAGCACCTTTAAAGATCAAGGACCGACTAAACATTGTAATTCATGGTAAAAGAGATCCAGTCATAGTCATACCCAATATAAACTAAAATGGCAGCGGTGCTCTCCAATGGGTGCTTTTTAATAAGAGGGTGTTGACTCAACATAAAAGTAAATAGATAGGCCCTTCGCAGAGGGAACCAGGGATTTGTAGAGGTGCCAGAGCTCGATTTTGAGATAGAGATAAATAACATTTTGAGCAGTATACTTTCACTGTCAACATAACAACTAAGAGATCTCGATATCTTCCATGCTACACACATTATAGGTGGTTCCCAAATAGAATGGTAAAGTTTATACTCCGCCACCACCAACAAGCATGAATCCATGGCTTGCCCGAAACAACGGGTGCCTCCAACTAGCAATAATCTTGGGGGAGTTTTGTTTGCAATTATTTTGATTTGATTTGAGCATGGGACTGGGCATCCCGGTGACCAGCCATTTTCTCGTGAGTGAGGAGCGGAGTCCACTCCTCTTGAGAATAACGCGCCTAGCATGGAAGATACAGACAACCCTAGTTGATACATGAGCTGTTTGAGCATACAAAACAGAAGTTCATTTGAAGGTTTGGAGTTTGGCACATACAAATTTACTTGGAACGGCAGGTAAATACCGCATATAGGAAGGTATGGTGGACTCATATGGAATAACTATGGGGTTTATGGAGTTTGGATGCACAAGCAGTATTCCCGCTTAGTACAGGTGAAGGCTAGCAAGAGACTGGTTAGCGACCAACTGAGAGAGCGACAACAGTCATGAACATGCATTAAAATTAATCAACACTGAGTGCAAGCATGAGTAGGATGTAATCCACCATGAACATAAATATCGTGAAGGCTATGTTGATTTTGTTTCAACTACATGCGTGAACATGTGCCAAGTTGAGTCACTCGAATCATTCAAAGGAGGATACCACCCTATCATACCACATCACAACCATTTTAATAGCATGTTGGCACGCAAGGTAAACCATTATAAGCTCCTAGCTAATTAAGCATGGCATAAGCAACTATAATCTCTAATTATCATTGCAAACATGTTTATTCATAATAGGATGAAACAGGAACTATGAACTAATCATATTTACAAAAACAAGAGAGGCCGAGTTCATACTAGCTTCTCTCATCTCAATCAGTCCATCATACATCATCATCATTATTGCGTTTCACTTGCACGACCGAACGGTGTGTATAATAATAATAATAGTGCACGTGCATTGGACTAAGCTGAAATCTGCAAGCATTCAATTCAAGGGAGAAGACAAGGTAATATGGGCTCTTGGTTAAATCAACAATCATGCATATCAGAGCCACTAAACATTTTCATTATGGTCTTCTCCTCTCGACCCCCAAAGGAAAGAAAAGAAATAGAATTATTTACACGGGAAAGCTCCCAACAAGCAAAAGAAGAACGAAAATCTTTTTGGGTTTTCTTTTAATTACTATTACAAGCATGGAAAGTAAGCTAACCAGTTTTTTTGGTTTTTCTTAAGATTTATCAAACACACAAGAAGAAAGCTAGAAAAGATAATAAACTAGCATGGCTAGTACAATGAAAAAGTATGAGCACCGACGACTAGAATGAGTGTGTGAACATGAATGTAATGTTGGTGAGAAATACGTACTCCCCCAAGCTTAGGCGTTTGGCCTAAGTTGGTTTATGCCCATGGATCACGGCTACTCTCTCCGGTGTATTGAGGAGTGTCATCATACTGCCATTGGTTGGCGATCTCCTCTGGATCCCACTGATAAAATGATGGACGCTAAGGGTCAAGTGGTGGTTCCGGCTCAGGCTCTGGAGCTGATGTCTAGCCATGGAGCTCATAGATGGCCTCCGGCAAGACTAGGTAAAGGCCTGCAGTTAAGTCAAACAAAGAGGGTGCAGGCAAGATAATAGTCTCACTGTGTTTCTTACGAAATCTCAGATTATACAAAAGCATCTTATCATCATTTTTAACAATAAACTCATGTGCTACCATGCTCTTATAATCTAGAAAAGTAGGGGGCAACAGTTTTTCCTCTTTCTAAAAATGCCTAATAGGTATCCTGAAATGTCTAGCAAGGCATGAAGCATAGATACCTCCAAAGATGGGGCCCTTTGTACGGTTCATGCTTAATCGTTTAGCAATAATAGCACCCATACTAACAGAGTTATCACGAAATAAAGCATGGAACAAAATAATAATATCAGGAACACTAAGGTTTCTACAGTTTTCGCGACCAATTAAGCATCGACTAGCAAATATTGCAAAGTAGCATAAAACAAGAAAATGTATGCTAGTAATTCTTGCATCGGAAACCTTCCTCGTTTCCCCTACAGTAATAGTATCAATGAATCCATCCACATCTTTACGATGTGGTTCCTCTAAGCTGCCCCCGAAAGGTATCTTGCAAACCGTGCAAAATTCATATAGAGACATCTCCCTAGCCACATCATATAAATGAAACTCTACTGAAGGAGGTGATTTCTTAGGATAAAAGTAGAAATTTTGCACGAAAGTATTGGTGAGTAAGAGATACTGTTCGGCCTGGTCGTGGAGGAAGTCGGTGAGGCCCGCATTTTTTTTACTATAAACAGTAGGGTAAACACCCCACTGCAACTTTTATTATAATAAATAAACAAACAGCAAAAGTCTTGTGGGCTTGAGGTAAGCCCAAAGGAAACAGAAAGAAAAAGAAAAAGAAGAAGAAGACCAAAAAAAGAAAACTAACCTACAGCTAATAAGAAAAAGGGACTAATAATAAAAAAGAACAAAGGGAACTGTACAAAAAGTTACAGCCAAGCATCCAGCCAAGTAGAGAATTGAGCTTCATACTTTTTCTTGATCCTGTATTTGAGTAGCTTTAACTCCTGAAAGAATATATGCTTCCAGCAATCAAAAGAGGGGGTTATATTTTCAAAGATCTTGTTGTTTCTTGAAATCCAGATTGCCCATGAACCCAATATTATAATCTCCATAAAGAAGGGGCAATTGAGTTTGTCCTTGAGATCTTGATAAGCTTCCAGGACTGATAAGTTATGTGTCCTTGAAGGGCAGATGAAGTCCCAACATCTTACAGCAAAAGGGCATCCCCAAAAGAGATGGTGCAAAGTTTCTTCCTGTTGGCAATTTCTCACTGCACAATTGTAGACTTCCAATTCAAAGTTTTTCCTTCTTAAGAGATTCCTGGTGTTGATTCTGTCATGTAACAGCATCCAGAAGAATACTTTGTGCTTGGGTTGACAGGAACTTTTCCAAATCCATGAGAAGTGTGGTGGAGTTTGTTTGTGTCCAATTAGCACTTTGTATGCTTTGATTGATGAATAATATTCATTTTTCCAGATGTAACTCCAGGTATCCAGTGCATCTAAATATTCAGAGTGTCTTAGAGCAATGCACATGTCCTCCATTTGTATGAACTCATAAGCTTGTGTAGTGAGGCCCGCATTATCAGCCAACGAATAAAAATCATCATGAATCCCGGCTGCTCTCAAGAAATCATCACAAGGACATTCATACGGCCGTACTTCCGCCACACAAGGGAGATTATACTTGGGCTTTTCATTCTCCTTAGCTTGTTTATCCTTAGAGCCTTGGCTAGAAGAGCCCCTCAAGAAAAAAATCTCTTCACCTTTTTCTGAAATTTTCTGAAATTTTTAGTAACTCAAAATAAAAGTGAATCAAACTCAACAAAATTGATAGCAACTACTCCCACAAGTGCCTAGAGCCTATATCGTGCATTAAAATTACTTGGGACCATATAAATTTGACATGCATGCTCAAGAAAAGGGTCACCTAGGCAGCAAAAATTCGCAATGAAGAAAGCACTAGAACAAAAACTAATTGGACAATTGGAGGAGTCACATAACAATCCCCCAAAGCAGTTTTGTGAATGGAGCTTTGAGCAAGGAGATTGAAAATGGCAGCTAACTGAGCTAGAACTCGTGCTTGAGCTGGATGGTGATTTTTTTGGGAGGAAGAAGAAGTGTGTGGTTGCAGGAATAAGTGGAGGGGGGCCACCATGGGCCCACGAGGCAGGGGGGCGCGCCTTGTAGGGGTGGGCGCACCCTGGACCCTCGTGGCCAGGTGCCAGCTCCGCCTACTGTGTTCTCAATGCCAGATATTCTCAAATAATTCAGAAAAAATCATATTAAATTTGCAGGGCATTTGGAGAACTTTTATTTTCGAGTATTGTTTTATTGCATGGATAATTCAGAAATCAGACAAAAAATACTATTTTTTCTTTATTTATTCTTAATAACAGAAAATAAAAGGAGGGTACAGAAGGTTGTGCCTTCTAATTTCATCCATCTCATGCTCATCAAAAGGAATCCACTAACAAGGTTGATCAAGTCTTGTTAACAAACTCATTCCGAATAACATGAAATCAAAGAAATTTCGAATAACACTAGGTTACCTCAACGGGGATATGCACATCCCCAATAATAAGAATATCACATTTCTTCTCGACAGTAGGAAGAGGAAATTCAAAACCTCCAATAATAATAGTTGGAATTTTTCCAATAGAATTGATGTTATAAACTTGAGGTTGTTTCCTCGGAAAATGTACCGTATGCTCATTACCATTAATATGAAAAGTGACATTGCCTTTGTTGCAATCAATAACAGCCCCTGCAGTATTCAAAAAGGGTCTACCAAGGATAATCGACATACTATCGTCCTCGGGAATATTAAGAATAACAAAGTCCGTTAAGATAGTGACGTTTGCAACCACAACAGGCACATCCTCACAAATACCGACAGGTATAGCAGTTGATTTATCAGCCATTTGCAAAGATATTTTAGTAGGTGTCAACTTATTCAATTCAAGTCTACGATATAAAGAGAGAGGCATAACACTAACACCGGTTCCAAGATCACATAAAGCAGTTTTAACATAGTTTCTTTTAATGGAGCATGGTATAGTTGGTACTCCTGGATCTCCAAGTTCCATAGGTATTCCACCTTTAAAAGTGTAATTAGAAAGTATGGTGGAAATTTCAGCTTCCGATATCTTTCTTTTATTTGTAATAATATCTTTCATGTACTTAGCATAAGGATTTACTTTAAGCATATCAGGTAAATGCATACACAAAAGATAGGTCTAATCATTTCCGCAAAGCGCTTAAAATCCTCATCATACTTTTTCTTGGATGGCTTAGGAGGAAAAGGCATGGGTTTCTGTTAGCCACTCTAACAGCAAAATCATGTTTATTATTTAATTCATCGAGCAAATCACTTTGAGCTTTAAGTACTTGTTCTGCTTGAGTGGTAACCATAGAAGCATATTTACTAATGAGCTTAAGTTCACCTTTAACTCTAGCCATATAATCACTCAAGCGTCCAATCATGTAAGCATTACTCTTTAATTCTCTACTAACATAAGCATTGAAGTTTTCTTGTCTAGCCATAAAGTCATCAAATTCATCCAAACATTGGCTAGCAAACTTAGTAGACGGGATTTCAACTCTATCATATCTATAGAGAGAATTTACCTTTACTACTTGTGTCGGGTTATCAAGACCATCTGTTTCTTCAATAGGTGGTATATTAAGACCATGTATTTCTTCAACAGGAGGTAAATTCTTAACATCTTCAGCTTTAATACCTTTTTCTTTCATAGTTTTTTGGCTCTTGCATATCTTTAGGACTGAGAAATAAAACACCCCTCTTCTTCGGAGTTGGTTTAGGAGTTGGCTCAGGAATGGGCTCAGGAAGTGTCCAATTATTTTCATTAGTCAACACATTATTCAATAGCAATTCAGCTTGATCGACTGTTCTTTCCCTGAAAACACAACCAGCACAACTATCCAAGTGGTCCTTGGAAGCATCGGTTAGTCCATTATAAAAGATATCAAGTATTTCATTTTTCTTAAGAGGATGATCAGGCAAAGCATTAAGTAACCGGAGAAGCCTCCCCCAAGCTTGTGGGAGACTCTCTTCTTCAATTTGCACAAAATTATATATTTCCCTCAGGCAGCTTGTTTCTTATGAGCAAGGCAATATTTAGCAGAGAAGTAATAAATCATATCCTAGGGACTACGCACACAACCAGGATCAAGAGAATTAAACCAAGTTTTAGCATCACCCTTTAATGAGAATGGAAATATCTTAACGAGATAATAGTAGCGAGATTTCTCATCATTAGTGAACAGGGTGGCTATATCATTTAACTTAGTAAGATGTGCCACAATGGTTTCAGATTCATAGCCATAAAAAGGATCAGATTCAACCAAAGTAATTATCTCAGGATCGACAGAGAATTCATAATCCTTATCAGTAACAAAGATAGGTCAAGTAGCAAAAGCAGGGTCATATTTCATTCTAGCATTTAGAGTTTTTTGTTTCAGTTTAGCTAATAACTTCTTAAGATCGGATCTATCATTGCAAGCAAGAAAATGTCTAGCAGTTTCTTCATCCATAACATAACCCTCGGGAACAACATGCAATTCATACTTAGGGGGAGAACCTTCATCATCACTATCTTCAATAATTTCATTTTCAATAATTTCATTCTCTCTAACCCTAGCAAGTTGTTCATCAAGATATTCACCTAATGGCACAGTAGTATCAAGCACAGAAGTAGTTTCATCATAAGTATCATGCATAGTAGAAGTGACATCATCAATAACATGCGACATATCAGAATTAATAGCAGAAGCAGGTTTAGGTGTCGCAAGCTTACTCATAACAGAAGGAGAATCAAGTGCAGAGCTAGATGGCAGTTCCTTACCTCCCCTCGTAGTTGAGGGATAAATCTTAGTTCTTTCGTCTTTCAAGTTCCTCATAGTGACCAGCAGATATAAATCCCAATAGACTCAAAGAATAGAGCTATGCTCCCCGGCAACGGCGCCAGAAAATAGTCTTGATAACCCAAAAGTATAGGGGATTGCAACAGTTTTCGAGGGTAGAGTATTCAACCCAAATTTATTGATTCAACACAAGGGGAGACAAAGAATATTCTCAACTATTAGCAGTTGAGTTGTCAATTCAACCACACTTGGATAACTTAGTATCTGCAGCAAAGTATTTAGTAGCAAAGTAGTATGGAAGTAACGGTAATAGTAGCAAAAGTAACGGCAGCAGTTTTGTAGTAATTTTAACAGTAGCAACGGTAAAGTAAATAAGCAAAGCACAATATGTGAAAAGCTCGTAGGCATTGGATCAGTGATGGATCATTACGTTGGATGCGATTCCTCATGTAATAGTTATAACATAGGGTGACACAGAACTAGCTCCAATTCATCAATGTAATGTAGGCATGTATTCTGAATATAGTCATACGTGCTTATGGAAAAGAACTTGCATGACATCTTTTGTCCTACCCTCCCGTGGCAGCGGGGTCCTAATGGAAACTAAGGGATGTTAAGGCCTCCTTTTAATAGAGTACCGAACCAAAGCATTAACACATAGTGAATACATGAACTCCTCAAACTATGGTCATCACCGAGAAGTATCCCGATTATTTTTACTTCGGGGTTGTCGGATCATAACACATAATAGGTGACTATAGACTTGCAAGATAGGATCAAGAACTCACATATATTCATGAAAACATAATAGGTTCAGATCTGAAATCATGGCACTTGGGCCCTAGTGACAAGCATTAAGCATAGCAAAGTCATACCAACATCAATCTCAGAACGTAGTGGATACTAGGGATCAAACCCTAACAAAACTAACTTGATTACATGGTAAATCTCATCCAACCCATCACCGTCTAGCAAGCCTACGGTGGAATTACTCACGCACGGCGGTGAGCATCATGAAATTGGTGATGGAGGATGGTTGATGATGATGACGGCGACGATTCCCCCTCTCCGGAGCCCGCAACGGACTCCAGATCAGCCCTCCCAAGAGAGATTAGGGCTTGGCGGTGGCTCCGTATCGTAAAACGTGATGAAACTTTCTCTCCGATTTTTTTCTCCGCGAAAGCAAATATATGGAGTTGGAGTTGAGATCGGTGGACGTCTAGGGGGGCCACGAGGCAGGGGGCGCGCCCTAGGGGAGGGGGCGCGCCCCCACCCTCGTGGACAGGGTGTGGGCCCCCTAACGCTGATTCTTTCGCCAGTATTTTTTATTAATTCTAAAATGTTTCTCCGTGGATTTTTAGGTCATTCCGAGAACTTTTATTTCTGCACAAAAATAACACCCTGGCAGTTCTGCTGAAAACAGCATCAGTCCGGGTTAGTTCCATTCAAATCATGCAAGTTAGAGTTCAAAACAAGGGCAAAAGTGTTTGGAAAAGTAGATACGACGGAGACTTATCACATGACCTCAGCCAAAGAAGGAGGATTAGGAAGATTCGCATCTCTAGCCCCACTGCCTTCAGCCTGCTCCGGGGTAGCAGGGTTGTTTCTGGTGTTGACCATCCTAGGAAATCAAAACAACGGTTTAGACAAGGATGACAAAATTCTGACATAGAAGTGCAAAATGTAATGGATGACTCGGAATGTAAGATGTTCATCCGTATGACATGGTAATACAGAAACTGCCATATTTATACCATCGGTCGTACACACCATACACGGTTTAGTACAAGACCAAACTGAAGTACAACTGCAGTGAAAGGAAGATTACATCTCATCGGAGGCATTCCAAGCTCCTATACATTATTTTTCTACACCTCTGGAATCCAGTACACACTAAGTCATATTCCACAAGACACGCAGGACTGTGGAAATACAACTACTACATACTACTAGTGTCGTGGTCCAGCTCAGTCGTCTCCGGCTCCGTAGTAGTCCTCATAGAGATCCTCCGCATAGCTTGGAAGCGGGACGTGCGGATCCGGAAACTCACGGTCACGTCGGGCCTGTGGACCATATGGACTCGGATGAGGCCTTGGCCCCACGAAGGGTGGAAGACGGCGCCCACATGGAGGAGTGATCCCTCCAACATCTGGATAATCCATGCGAGCTGGCAGATGTGTGTGGACGGTGTACAAATCCGGCATATCCAGGTAACTGGTCTGCACAGCAGGTGCGAGCCGTGTCAGGGTAGCCCAGTGGTCCGTGCGGGTGTTGTACAACTCCATGCATAAGGCACGGTTCTCTTAGTCTCTCTCCTCCAACATCTCAGTGGTGGTGCAGAGGTGTGGCTCCTCATGAGAAGCATCGGCATATAGCCTAGTGTAATAGCCCTCCTAGCCAGTGTGTGCCGCCGGCAGAAAGCGGAACTCGGTATCCTGAAGTGATGCATACCCGGCTCGAATGATGGAGATCATAGAGTAGGCAGCATCCTGCACGGACATCTCCACGGTAATACCAAGCCCATAGGACCAGTGCAAAGGCTCGGTAGCTCCGGGATAAGAAGGGAAGATCCTCATGGTGCAGAAAAACTGACTCTGATTAAAGTCGCGAAACTGCTCTTTGATGGTATATTCAGGATACCATCTGTAGCCTGTCTCAGTCATTACTCGGACTAACATGGCCCTATGGCCGGGCACGTCAATTCACCGGGTCAATCGTACCACCTGGTGAGTAGTGCGAGAAGACATCTGAAACACCAAATAATGCAAAGGCATTAGAATTTCTAGCAGAAATTGGACAGCATAACGGCTGTAAATGCTCAAAAAGGAGTTTGAGACACTTCGCAAAAGATTGCATAGACACTCAACAACATCATATCAAGGTTCTGGGTCCAACTATCAACATACTGAAGTAGTAGGACTGAAACACCTACCGCATCACAGCCCACCCCGAGGGTCAGCGCTGCCCACGGCCTCCAGTATGCTACAAACACCAGAAACTACTTGCAACTCCTAGACAGAGGACATGGGTGGTTAAGAAGCCGTGAGGGTCCATTGGTTTCGGGCGCAATGCATGGTATTAGCTGAATCTTAAATCACACATACATATCTCAGTGCTTAAGGACAATTCCAATGAAACAACCCACCATGTACTCCTACATGGCCTCTCATCGATACCTTTACCAAATCGTGTTCAACACATCACTCTCATTACCAACATGATCATTTCACTCTAGCCCATCACCCAGATGAACCATACCTGACACGACTCTAAGCATAGCAGGCATAGCAAGGTAGGAAACACATAAATGGCTCAATCAACTCCTACACATGCTAGTGGGTTTCATCTACTTACTGTGGCAATGACAGGCAATGCAGAGGAAATGGGTTCAACTACCATAGCACACAGCAGTTTGAAACACGGTTGTCTTAAATGCAACAAATGAGAGCAGGAGCGAGAACATGGGATTTTATCAATATGATCAAATGGGTGGTTACTTGCCTGGCAGGTCCGTAGTCTGATACTGTTCTTCGTTCTGGTACTCACGGTATTCCTCCGGGGTAGAACCTACCGCAGAGAGCACCGGTAACACAATCAATACCAAACAATATGCAACAATATGATGCATGCATGTGACATGGCAAAATGAGTGTGTTGTGTTAATGCAATTATAACCAGATGAGTTTGAGCCATTTTGAACCAAAGATTCAAAATCCAAACTCATTTGTGATCTTAAATAGTGCCTTATCATGTTTTTCACTAAGACATCAAGTTAACTTGTTTAAACCTGCATGAAACAAGTACAGATGGATAGATTGGATTTTTCTGATCATTTTTCATATATAACACTTTGCATTTGGAGTTACAGATTAATTTCTATGAATTTTTGAAGGTAGCACTATTTTCTGAAATTTCCTGAATAACAATAAATCCAGAAAATGTATTACTGCATCAGCATTGCGTCAGCAGGTCAACTGGGGCGGTCCAGGTCAAACCTGGCCAGTGGGGCCCACTGGTCAGTGTCACTATTAGCTAACTAACCTAATTAGGATTAGTTTAACACTAAGCTAGTTTAACTAAAGGGCAGGTGATGCGGAGCATCCCTCGACCATCACCATGGACGTCACACTGCAAGCACGGAGAGGACCTACAACAAGAGATCGCACACGCACCGTCAAAACCGAGGTGAACTCTTTCCTCTTCGGGTCTCTTTCGGTGTCACACGAGAGTCGGATTCTACCTCATATGGAAACTCTATGCACTCGTAGGTACCAAGAAAAAGATCGTGAAGAGGCGAGGACGGAGACACAAGCACATGAAGAGAAGAAGAGCGAGAGAAGAGCGTGAAGCTATGGAGGCCTCAAACTTGTCCGGGTGCCCGACCACCAGCACCCCCGGGTGCCTGGCCACCAGCCACCGGTTGGCCAAGGCCCAGGCCACCCCGGGTGCCCAACCAGGAGGGCCCGGGTGCCCGGCCCTACCCACCAGGGTGCTGTGCAGCCCACCCCGGGTGCCCGGGCCACTACCCCTGGGTGCCCGGCCTCCCCTTCCTGGCGCTGGAGATGCCCCACCGGGTGCCCGGGCCGCCACACCCCGGGTGCCTGGCCCAGCTGCTGGCGCGGCCCGGCCCAGCCCCGCCTGGGTGCCCGGGCCACCAACCCCGGGTGCCCGGCCTCGACCGCCCAGGCCCCTGCGTCTACCCCGGGTGCCCGGGCCTAGGACCCCCGGGTGCCCGGACCCGTCCGTGGGCCTGCGTGCCTTGTTGGGTTTTTGCCCATGTAATCCTCTCCCCCTCCTAGTCCGTCTCTGGACTATAAGTACCTCCCTCCTAGCTCATTAGAAGGATAGCAAAGTATTTGATAGACAAGAGAGAGCTTTGCTCATCTTCCTCCTCATGGAGATCATGACCTCCATTGGAGAAGATCCCTACAGATTCAAGCCCCCCTTGAGGGAAGGATCTACCTAGATCATCAAGCCCTCATCTCCTTCATAGGATTTGGGATGAACTCTACCATGTATCTTATTTCCCTTTGATTGTTCATGTACCTTGTGGATCTTGTGTGTTTGATGAGGACATGACTACCTTGGATATGACCAAAAATATTGCATATATGCATATTTGTCAGGTGATTTCTAGTGCAAACTATTCAATAATCTATTTATGTTATCCAGAACAAAAATACTTCACACACTTTTGTGTTTTGTCTAATTGCAGGTGTATGGGACATTTGTACAATCCACATATGAAGATAAGGAAGAAAGAGATGTTTATTTGCTGTCCAAAAAGTTCTCTCACGTCACTTTTGGCCCAAGAGAAGATAGAGTCCAAGTCTCTCACGTTCTGGATTCAGATTCGGACTGCACAAACGTACCTGACTCAAAACGCACACAAGTTTTTCATACGGACTCCGAATTGGGTGATTCTTTTTCTGTTGGAAACTAGATTTCGTGCACTTTCCAACCCAATTGGAATCACCTTCAAATTCATCCGGAGCGTTGAGTTGTGGACGAAACAATCTGATGCTGCAGCAGAATCCGAGTCAAACTACAAGTCCAAAGGTGTTACATCACCTCCACTTGGGCCCATTGGCCTTGTACGACCTAGATTTAGTTTTAGGCTGCCTTGGGACGTCCTCCCACCTCCTTGGCCGCCACCCCTTGCTCCTATATAAGTAGATCCATCTAGTAGCTTTTCCTGGGGGATTTGTTTAGTTAAAAGTTAGCCATTGCAACTTCGTGTACTTCGTTTGTGTCCAACGACCAGACCAAGACCGCTTACGGATCCCCACCTTTATCAATACTTCATATATACTCACAATATTCAGATTGCTTTTATCATATTCTTGCTTGTTCTTCGATTGCTTGCAGGAATAGACCTTCGTGGTCAGGTTGATTGTGCTCCGGCGTGGTCAATAACCTCTCAGAGTTGGTTTAGCGATTGCTAAGGCGCAACGTCGTGCACGTTTGTAGTCGGATCGTCAAAGTCATCTTCACCAAATCGATAGTTATCATCTCATCGAAAGATCGGGACACCCCCGTCGCTTGATAGAGACGGGGGTGTCCCGATCTTTCGATGAGATGATAACTATCGATTTGGTGAAGATGACTTTGACGATCCGACTACAAACGTGCACGACATTGCGCCTTAGCAATCGCTAAACCAACTCTGAGAGGTTATTGACCACGCCGGAGCACAATCAACCTGACCACGAAGGTCTATTCCTGCAAGCAATCGAAGAACAAGCAAGAATATGATAAAAGCAATCTGAATATTGTGAGTATATATGAAGTATTGATAAAGGTGGGGATCCGTAAGCGGTCTTGGTCTGGTCGTTGGACACAAACGAAGTACACGAAGTTGCAATGGCTAACTTTTAACTAAACAAATCCCCCAGGAAAAGCTACTAGATGGATCTACTTATATAGGAGCAAGGGGTGGCGGCCAAGGAGGTGGGAGGACGTCCCAAGGCAGCCTAAAACTAAATCTAGGTCGTACAAGGCCAATGGGCCCAAGTGGAGGTGATGTAACACCTTTGGACTTGTAGTTTGACTCGGATTCTGCTGCAGCATCAGATTGTTTCGTCCACAACTCAACGCTCCAGATGAATTTGAAGGTGATTCCAATTGGGTTGGAAAGTGCACGAAATCTAGTTTCCAACAGAAAAAGAATCACCCAATTCGGAGTCCGTATGAAAAACTTGTGTGCGTTTTGAGTCAGGTACGTTTGTGTAGTCCGAATCTGAATCCAGAACGTGAGAGACTTGGACTCTATCTTCTCTTGGGCCAAAAGTGACGTGAGAGAACTTTTTGGACAGCAAATAAACATCTCTTTCTTCCTTATCTTCATATGTGGATTGTACAAATGTCCCATACACCTGCAATTAGACAAAACACAAAAGTGTGTGAAGTATTTTTGTTCTGGATAACATAAATAGATTATTGAATAGTTTGCACTAGAAATCACCTGACAAATATGCATATATGCAATATTTTTGGTCATATCCAAGGTAGTGATGTCCTCATCATCCTCCCCTTCTTGAAAATAAAGCCGTCCTCGGCGTTGCTTAATCTGAAATGTGGCTAACAAAAGAGACAAGGTGTACATGTTGTATATGTATATGTCATCCATTTTTACTTCCCTTGATTTTTGCATATATGACACATGAATAGATAAGTAACTTGCATAGTTCATAAAATCTAAAGTCAAAAAATGAGCACAAGAAGTAGAAGGCATGAAAATATTGCAACTCAGTTTGCACATATAAGTGAAGCTCTTATTCATTTCAAAAGATTGACAATGTTCATCATTAAACCATCCCAACATTGGTGAATAAACCTTACTTGCATCAAATTCACATGCTACAACATGCTTAAATAAACAAACATGCAATAAGTCATTCAACACAGAATCATCACCAAGATTAGAGGTCATATCAAAATGATTAAACATTGGTTCTTTTGCATCAATAGTTAATTCAATGGGTGCACTCAAAATTGTTGGTATTTCAGTTGTTTGATCACATGGCAAAGTCAAATTATCAATGTAGTCCTCTAAAATAGGTGGTGTGATCAAAGTAGTGGGTAGCTCATCAGATGGTGCATTCAAATTGACAAGGCATTCATCATTCTCATGTAGAGATGGAAGATTAGTACCTTTGTCATTACCTCTTATGATCAACTCAGATGATGTAGCCACTCTCGGGGGCGATGTGTCACATGGTGGAGGTGATGTAGTCCTGACAACAACGGATGTGGTTGTCATAGTATGCCTAGTAGTTGAAGGAACAATCATATCAACTCTTGGAATGTGCACCATGCGCTTGTTCTCCTCGTGGCCAACACGTCGTTTTATTTCCTGTTCAGCTTTGCAAGCAAGATGAAACAAATGGTCCATACGATAACACTCTTCATGAATTAGTATCTCTTGAATATCACGGTTTAATCCTCCCCAAAATCTATCCATAAAATCATCTTCACTTTCTTCTAAAGAGGAATGCAACAAGGTAGTTTGTAAATCATCATAATATTTTGTTACAGTTTCACTACCTTGTTTTAAGTGTTGCAACTTCTTAATCATGTCATGAGTATAATAAGCAGGGACGAAAGTATGTCGCATGGCAAGTTTCAAATCATCCCAAGTAGTAGGTATATAATCAGGGTGTAACCGACAATATTCACTCCACCAAACCAAAGCATAACCAGTGAAAGAACCAACTGCAACCTTAACCTTTTTATGTTCATCGAAATTATGGGAAGCAAATATATTTTTTATGTCGAACTCCCATTCAATATATAAAGCAGGTTTAAAACGGCCATTAAATGGTGGTATAGATACATTAACCTGATCATGTGCATTTGGATGTTTGTGCACCTCTCGTGACGGTTGTGGTATTTGCAAAGGTGGTGGCACGTCTCCCGCGATCGACAAAGCCCATGAATTGACTCTGGATCCTGTCATGATTAGTAGAACAAGAAACAAAACCCAAAAATAATGTTCCTATAACTACTAGGATGTGGTGGTAAAACGCTCACAGTAAAGCAAATATCAATGTCTTACAAGTTCTTACCATGCAGCAGGCGTTGATCAGCAACCAGCGGTGTCAAGTAACTCCGAATATTGAGTAAAGCGATTGCCAGGGGAGCGTACGTATACACGGTGTAGAAATATGTGGAGCTGGGTTGGCTATATATGGTAGCAAAAGATTAGCAATGATCAATTCAAAGATGCAATATTGAATAAACGCTCAACGACGGTACTGTGCTGGTCCTAGGCTAGACCGGACTAGAGACGCGAGCCTAGGACACTAATGAGGTCACGGCGTAGCACAACTAGCATCAATGAAGGATAGTAAGTAGCTCTTGACAGCAAGATATAAGTGAAGATCACAACGGCACTGAAGATAATGATGAAAAATAACTGCCAAGTAGGATATACAACAACTTTGTCTCCAACTTTCCTCTGAAAAAGTTTGTGCCAATTTTTTTGATTTTTTTTTCGCCTTTTTTTCTCTGACTTTTTTTCTCTTTTTTTCTCGTTTTTTTCTCTCTCTTTTTCTCCCTCTTTCCAAAACAAACTAGATAAGACGCAGATTGGATCAAGCGAAGATGTGAACGATCTCAACTATTATTATGACAATGAATGGTGGGTAGCACGTGGTGGAAATTGATGGATGGGTGGTGGACAGCGGAAGAGATAATGATGCAGCGGTGGCGTGACTAATGTGAACAGAACTCGAAACTCTAAACGAACTAGACACTAAGACCAGCAACTCGACACGACGATGCAACCGATAATTCAACTATGCAAGCAATGAAAAGAAAATTGCAAAGGCTCAGACTGGCTTGGACCAAGGATGAATAGATCTAACTCTTTTTTGTGGCTTTTTCTTGGACAATAGGTAAGAAAATAAATCTAATCTAGGAAAACTGGAAATTCTCACCGAGCAACCTGAAAACTGATACCACTTGATAGAGGCGGGGTGGCGGCCAAGGAGGTGGGAGGACGTCCCAAGGCAGCCTAAAACTAAATCTAGGTCGTACAAGGCCAATGGGCCCAAGTGGAGGTGATGTAACACCTTTGGACTTGTAGTTTGACTCGGATTCTGCTGCAGCATCAGATTGTTTCGTCCACAACTCAACGCTCCGGATGAATTTGAAGGTGATTCCAATTGGGTTGGAAAGTGCACGAAATCTAGTTTCCAACAGAAAAAGAATCACCCAATTCGGAGTCCGTATGAAAAACTTGTGTGCGTTTTGAGTCAGGTACGTTTGTGCAGTCCGAATCTGAATCCAGAACGTGAGAGACTTGGACTCTATCTTCTCTTGGGCCAAAAGTGACGTGAGAGAACTTTTTGGACAGCAAATAAACATCTCTTTCTTCCTTATCTTCATATGTGGATTGTACAAATGTCCCATACACCTGCAATTAGACAAAACACAAAAGTGTGTGAAGTATTTTTGTTCTGGATAACATAAATAGATTATTGAATAGTTTGCACTAGAAATCACCTGACAAATATGCATATATGCAATATTTTTGGTCATATCCAAGGTAGTCATGTCCTCATCAGTGTTTGTTAGTCTAGTGGATGTGTGATTTGTACTTGTTCTTGAGTGTTCCTCTTGTTTTCCCTCTTGTGTTCATCTTGTTCTTTGGGATTCCCCCTCCAATTCGTGAAAGATCTTCACTTCGGGTTCCACCCTACAACATCTTGGTATCATGAGCCACGTTGATCACGAAATTGGAGCCTCCCCTCTTTGTTTTCTAGCCTAATTTTGTGTGTTCTTCCCCAATTTCGAAAATTCCCACCCAAAAATAGCCCCAATTTTTTTTGTGATTTGTTGGTTTGATGAAGTTTTGTTGGATTTGATCAATGGATTTGCTTGGTTTCAAGTGGATCTAGCCTTCCCCCCCATCCATCTCCACCTTTCCCTCCACGAAATCCACCAATTTTTTGCACTTTCCCACGAATTTCCGCCCAAATCCGTCAACCCCGGGCACCCGGACCTCAAACCCCGGGCACCCGGACCCCCCGTGCAACCTCGCTGACCCCCCCGGGTGCCCGCACCCCGAGCCCCGGGAACCCGCACCCCCGGGCTGTTTGCCCCTGCTCACCCCGGGCACCCACACCCCCAAACCCCGGGTGCCCGCACCTCCCCGAATCAGCTCACCGACCAACACCGTTTCGGCCATAACTTTTGCTCTCGGAGTCCGTTTTTGACGTTCTTTAGCTCGTTGAGTAGCTATTGACATCCCTCATCCATATAGATAGGTTTCAACACCATTTGACTCCATCAAAAAATTGGCATTTTGGCATCTTTGCATAGGCCATCCACCATATCATCCGCAAAACCACCATAGCTTTCCGCAACCTAACCCATTTTCGATCCATATAGCATTTGTGGTTGCTTGAGTGATGACTTGAGTCTCCTAAGATGTTTCGGCTACTTAGGGACGGTTGCTTCGTCATCAACCACCACCACCACTTCCGCATTGCTAACTCCGGAACCACCAACGCTTTCCGCTACCACCATTTGACATTTTCCTTGAGATTTTGAATTCGCGGTTTTTTACCGTTTCCTAAGGTGTTTCGGCTACTTAGGGACGGGTCTACATCATCTTGGTATCTACATCAAGAACACCGCCACTCATCATCGCTGCGAGGTTGTCATCGACATGGACCACTTCACCAATTTGACACCCTAACCGTAAGCAAGAACGGTACCCTCTATATCATCTTGGTATTGTGGTATCCTATCATTGTACGTTCTTGCCATTACATTGTTAACCCCTTAGCTCATTTTGCGTCACTTGCCTAGCGAGACTAGCCATTTGAGTATTGCCGGCAACGTTACTTGTGCACATTAGTGATCCATACCTTCCATTGCATACATACCATATCATATTGGTGTCATCTTGGTATCATCATATCATCCCTTGTGTCACAAGATCGTTCCCGCATATACACAACTGCTATCTTGGTTTGTGCATTTTGCATAAGTGGCCATATAAAAAAAGGAATAAGCTTTTAAGCAAAGAGAGAGAGAGAGAGAGAGAGAGAGCAAAGAGCTCGTGAGCAAGAGCCATAGCATCATACCACATTGCACATAAGATTGTCATATATGATCATCTTGGATCATCTTGAGAGGAACATCGGGAACATCATACACATAGCATACTTGGGATAGAAAGCTCATACATTTTGCGTCTTCTAGGTTGTGCACAAGTGTCGTATCCGCCTATTGAGCAATCGTGCTAGCGTCTCTCTTCAGTTGTGCAACACGGGCGTTTTCCGTGGATTCCACATTCTGTGCTCATTCCTTGGTTGCACGACCCCATTTATCTATCCGTGCGTGTGTTTCCGTGTGCCACATATTGCTATTGGTCTACTTGTTTAACTTGCGAATTTGTGAATCTTTTCCAACATTATTGAATCTTGCTAACATTTTGCATCAAATTTTTTGTGCCACTATCCTCACCGAGCTCCACCATAAGCTTTACTTGAAAGGTGTGAGTGAACAAGTCCGGTACCAATTCCACTATTCTTTCATCTCACATTGAGTGAAACGGGATACATCCTCAACTTTGGGATAAGGTAACTTGGTATTGTTTATCTCATTTCCTACTCACCTCTACTCGAGTCTTGTGATGGATAGGCAAGGCATTTCATCTCCGGTCTTCCACGACAACGACAACGCGAACAACTACATCACCAAAACGTCCATCTTTGGACTACAACAAGCAATGCACGGCATTGAGCGACTTGCCATCGACATTTGTCAAAACGAAGCAATGATAAGGGACTACCTCGACACCAAGTTGGCCGAACAAAGGGATCAAGTACGAGACATGATGGACAACGACAAGTCTTCTTCCCCTTTGTCATCTTCAAGGCGGCGATGCTCAAGTGGCCAATCTTCGGAACGTCATCGAGCTCAAGAACTACAACACCATCAAGATGAAGCTGCTCGCGATGCGTACACCTACAAGTCCCAAAAAGCTCTACATCAAGCTACGGCCAAACTTCATGAGCACAAGAGAAGACCGCGAGACAAGCACCACCAAGACGGAGCTACGACTACTACGACCACTTCGGCATCTTTGCCAAGTGTCATCAAGGCATCTTCGCCTTTGGACGTATGGCATCTTCGCCTACCTCCGACGAGTACGCCTACTTTGGCCTTCCTCCACGGCGACGGTGACGAGATGATCGAGCATGGGATTTTCCCTTCGGTTATGGAGGATAGCGATGATGTGCCACCTTCGGCCTTCATCCACGGTGACGACGAGGAGATGGTTGAGCATGGGATTTTCCCTTCGACCACGGCGATGTATGATGACTTGAGTGACTTGTGCCACCATATTGAGAGTGAGAGTGACTTCACCACTAGCCCCATATATGACGAGTTGCCCCAATTCCCATGTGAGGAGAGCCACCACCACCACCACTTGAGTGATTTGAGTGACTCCACCATATGTGACATTGATTGCACCTACCTTGAGGGAGTGAGTGAGCCACCACCACATAGAGAGAGTGAGGTAGTTGATAGGGCATGTGAGGCCACTATGATTTCTGACGACTTGACCTCTACCTCTATTGTGTCTTCTCCTTTGGTGCTAGGTCCCATTTATGATGACGTGCCGATCCTCGACGACTTCGTCCTTCCTTTGGACAAGACGATGGCCATGGTGGAATATGATGCACCCCTCACATGGTTCCATCACGATGATGACGTTGACCACGCTTTGCTCTTTCCCACCTCACCTACACCACTTGAGTGCAACAAGAAAGGTAACATAGGTGAAGGTGATGCTCTTGTCCCAGTAGTGGACATCCTTGGTATTGATTGCTTGCATGATGTTGATCCACCTATTGGCATGCTTCATTCTAGTTCAACGTCCCCATGCGATGATTTACCCATTTATGGTGAGTTTGATGATTCTCATGTGGAGTCTATTAGTTGTGATGCCATGTTACATAGGATTTCTTGTGATAATTCTCTTGGTCACATCATGTTTGATAATCCGCTTGACTTGTCATATGCTATGCATGAGATCACCCATATGTCTTATTTGCAATCTCTTCATAGTGACAATGCATACGCGATCAACATAAACCCAATTTGCACATATGGCATAGATGACAAGCCCATGGTTATTGGCATTTGTTTTTCTTGTGATGATCTGGATATGCTCCCTTTGCATCATTTATCTCATATGCCATGCCATGACCACCTAGCTTTGGATATGCATTGTTGTGGATGTTCTCCATTTTCTCCATATGATGTTTCCGCTATTGCTCATGAGGAGACCCCCATGGTTTCCTCATCCATATTAGGAGATTTTGATTCATCCTATCCATTGCATGATCCCAATAATTGTGTGCACAATATGCTTCCGATGAATAAACATGCTATTGATGTGCCATATACTTCTATGCTAAATTTGCATCCCCATCGTGGCATACACAATAACTATTCTTTCATGATGGATGACATGTTCTTATACCATGCATCAAATTTCTTTAAGCGATGCTTATCTTGTGCTAACTCACATGTGCACATACACATCATGATGGATGATGTGTACATTTACCACGCGCACAATTTCTTTGGTTTGTGTCTCTTTTGTGTAGGTACCCATGAATACTTGTCAACCTCCCAATCCCATGAGTTGACAAAACGAGCTCTCGAGAGCAACGATGACTTGGAATTCCATGGAGTGTCTTTCCCACTGCTCTCTTCATGCAAGGACTTCGCGAATTTCTTCTACATGGCTCTCACTTGGTTATGGGTTATTTACCACTTCTCACTTTATGCCCATATTGCCATGTTCACTTTGCATGTTATGCTCATTCCTATGCCTTTGACATGCATTTGTGACCCATGCTTTGCATTACACATGATGATTGATTCTACTACGTGCATAGGTATTTGCAAACATGGTGGAGATGTTGCTTGTTCTTGCCTTGTTTCCTTTGTGATCCATTCCTATGATGATATCTTGCTTTGCAATCGTGCTTGTGATATGCCTTGTGCATTGCCCATGCCTACTACTTGTACACATGACATGATTGCCATGATTTCCTCTAGTGCGTTGCATCTTCACTCAACTAGTTCACACGACTTGATTCCTATGCTTTCTCATGTTGCATCCAATTCTCGGATTACTTGGTCCTATAACATGCTTGGTTGCAACAATGTCGTTACTTCACTTATGACATGTCCCATTGCTTATCACATGATTGATTTGATTGCCTCACACGTGATGAACAATTGCTCTTGCTATCGTGTTGAGTGCCACTTGATTTTCACTACACCATGTGCACATTATGATCGGATTGTCTTGCACTTGAATGTGGTTAGACATATCATCTTCTTTGGTGTTGTGAATGATTCTTATGCTTACCATAGACCATTTGTTGAGTGCTTTATGCATGTTTACTATGATCTTGACGTATATGCTTATTCTCTTGACACACATATTTGCATCGCTACCTCCCATTTACATGCTCGTTTCCATGATATCCTTGATTTTGCTCAATTTACGTACTTACATGCCATGCCACACTCCCTTGTCACACCATATGCTATGCTTGATGACAACACTTGTTGGGTGAATCACCTCTTGAATGCTTGGTTTTGCTTTATGTCAACCACATTTTTTTCAAAGTGCTTGTTATATTTGCTCCTTTTGAAGGAATTAAAAGACGGTGCGACATTGGAGAGTGACCATTTCGAGCTTCAACATGATACGTGCTTGGTGGTTGTCCACTTCTACACGGCAATGCCTTCTCTTCCCCATGGTGATGAAGATCATGATCCGCGGACGGATCTCTCCCAAGGGGGGGGGGGAGATGATGCGGAGCATCCCTCGACCATCACCATGGATGTCACACCGCAAGCACGGAGAGGACCTACGACAAGAGCTCGCGCACGCACCGTCGAAACCGAGGTGAACTCTTTCCTCTTTAGGTCTCTTTCGGTGTCACACGAGAGTCGGATTCTACCTCATATGGAAACTCTATGCACTAGTAGGTACCAAGAACAAGACTATGAAGAGGCGAGGACGAAGACACAAGCACATGAGGAGATGAAGAGCGAGAGAAGAGCGCGAAGCTATGGAGGCCTCGGACTTGTCAGCGTGCCCGGCCACCAGCACCCCTGGGTTCCCCGCCACCAGCCGCCGGTTGGCCAAGGCCCAGGCCACCCCGGGTGCCCGGCCAGGAGGGCCCGGGTGCCCGACCCTGCCCACCAGGGCGCTGTGCAGCCCACCCCGGGTGCCCGGGGCACTACCCCCGGGTGCCCGGCCTCGCCCTCCTGGCGCTGGAGATGCCCCACCGGGTGCCCGGGCCGCCACACCCCGGGTGCCCGGCCCAGCTACTGGCGCGGCCCTGCCCCGCCAGGGTGCTCGGGCCACCAACCCAGGGTGCCCGGCCTCGACCGCCTAGGCCCCTACGTCTACCCCGGGTGCCCGGGCCTAGGACCCCCGGGTGCCCAGACCAGTCCGTGGGCCTGCGTGCCTTGTTGGGTTTTTGCCCATGTAATCCCTCTCCCCCTCCTAGTCTGTCTCTAGACTATAAGTACCTCCCTCCTAGCTCATTAGAAGGATAGCAAAGTATTTGATAGACAAAGAGAGAGCTTTGCTCATCTTCCTCCTCGTGGAGATCATGACCTCCATTGGAGAAGATCCCTAGGGATTCAAGCCCCCATTGAGGGAAGGATCTACCTAGATCATCAAGCCCTCATCTCCTTCATAGGATTTGGGATGAACTCTACCATGTATCTTATTTCCCTTTGATTGTTCATGTACCTTGTGGATCTTGTGTGTTTGTTAGTCTAGTGGATGTGTGATTTGGACTTGTTCTTGAGTGTTCCTCTTGTTTTCCCTCTTGTGTGCATCTTGTTCTTGGGGATTCCCCCTTCAATTCGTGAAAGATCTTCACTTAGGGTTCCACCCTATAACAGCAGGGCCCACATGTCAGTGACCCAGGGGGGTCAAATCCCTGGTCAAACTGGGCTGACTCGCCGGTGTTTAGCCGCCGGCGACGTCTAGACGCGGCGGAGGGCGTGAGTTTCGCCCTACGGTGACCAAATGGACGGCGGAGGCCACCTACGTGCAGCTGGAGTGAGCCGCGTCGAGGGGTGGTGGTGGTTGAGCTCAAGGTCACCGGAAACGATGCCGGCGACGAGCTTTGCAGCTGTCGGAGTTCGGGCGAGGTCGAACTTGTCGGTGCAGTGGTTCTGGAGGCACGAGGCCAGCTCCTACGTGGCCTACGAGGTGCGGTGAGGTTAGTGGACAGGGTGGTGTGGCGGTTGGGTGGCCGGAGCTGCACTGGCGACGAGCTCAGGCGGTGGCATGTGCGGTGGTGCTTGTTACAGTCGCTACAGAGGACGACAACGAGAACGGAGAGGATGGGGAGAGGCAGGAGCTCACGGTAGTCTCAGCGAGCTAGGCGGCGAGGTCAGGGACGAGCTGGAGCAGGCATGACGGTGAAGGGGATCTCTGGCAATGGCGAGGTCGGGCGAGGTTGTTGCGGTGGCTCCAGGGCGTATGAGCGCTCGGGGCTCAGTCTGCTTGATGAAGAGGAGGACGGCGGAGCTCCTGGACACGGCAAGGCGGCGTGGAGTCGACGGTGGCTGCGGCTACGACGGCGGTGCGGCTGCGGCTTCTTCGGCCATGATGGGAGAGAACGAGGTGAGGCGCTGGGGATAGAGTGAGGTGTCCAGGGGGTCGGGCGACGACGTGGAGGACGTCCAGACGTACAGAAGCGCGGGCGGCAAGCAGCTGGCGCCGTGGCGAGCTCGCACGCACCGGCGTCACCTCCCTGCCTGCCTGGCAGGGTAGAAGCAGCTGGCTGGCGCGGGCCAGCACAGTGCTGGGCCGCCAGGTGGGCCGGCTAGTGGGTTTGGCCAAGTAAGCTCGTTTCCCTTTTTATTTTGTTTTCTTTTCTTTCTGTAGGTTTGTAGCTTTTCTAAAAATGCCTAAGCACTTTCAAAAATCACCAAACTACTCATGCCCACTTTATAGAATATATCCAACATTGGTTTAAGATTATTTGGACATTTGAAATATTTTATAGCATTGAAATGCCCAAATGCAATTAACATATGATTTAATCTAGTGACCTTAGGATGACCTAGAAAATTGTGCACCATTTTGTCAGAGGTTTAAGACCAAGGCATAGATGATGAAAATTTTAGAAGGGCATTTCAGGTTCATTGAAAAAGATTTTAGTAAACCCTAGTTGGATTAAGGGGGTGCTGGGGGTTCTAAAATCCCCATTTCCTAGTTTATGATCAAAGTACACATGATGCAAACACTCTAATGCATGAACTAGCTAGGGTTTGACAATAAACACTCATCATGAGAATAACCTGCTTAGCATGGAGATACTGACTACCTCCTATCACTCTACGAACAATCCATGCACAAAAAAGGATATATTTATTTGAAGTTTTTAGAGGTGGCACATGCAAATTTACTTAGGACAGTAGGGTAATACCGCATATAGGTAGGTATGGTGGACTCATCTGGAATAACTTGGGTTTCACTTTTTTGATGCACAAGCAGAATTCCCACTTAGTACAGGTTAAGGCTAGCAAATAGGTTGAGAAGCGCCAGCTATAGAGCGAAAACTGTCATGAACATGCATTACTCATAAGTAACATTGGATACCAGCATGAGTAGGATATGAACACCATGAACATAAATATCATAGAGGCTATGTTGGTTTTTGATTCAACTACATGCATGAACATGTGCCAAGTCAAGCCACTCGAACATTCAGAGGAGGATACCATATCATCATAATACATCACAATCATTTTAATGCAATGTTGACATCCAAGATAAATCATTATCCACTCCTAGCTACTTAAGCATGGCATGAGAAACTATAGTCTCTAATTGTCATTGCAAACATGTTTGATCATAATAGGCTGAATCATGAATACTAGGTTAAACATATTTACAAAAATAGAACATGTTGAGTTCATACCCGTTTCTCTCTGCCTCAGCCAGTTCATTAAATATCGTCATTATTGCCTTTCACTTGCACGACTGAACGATTTGAAAATAATAATAGTGCAAGTGTCGTGGACTAAGCTAGAATCTGCAAACATTTTATTCGAAAGGAGAAGACATAGTAACATGGGGTCTTTGTTAGATCAGCAATAATGCATATGAGAGCCACTCAACATTTTCATCGTGGTCTTCTCCTCGGTAAGACTCAGTAAAAGGGAAAAGGAATTCAGAGAAACACACTGAAATATTTTTGGAGTTTTTGATTTTTTTTCTTAAACAAGCAAGTAAAAGAGAAAAACAAAAATGAGAAAAACTATTTACGTGGGAAAGCTCCCAACAAGTAAAAGAAAAAAAGGAAATCTTATTGGGTTTTCTTTTTAGTACTACATAAATTAAACTAGGAAGAAAAACCGAAAAGAAGGAGGCAACATATTTTTGAATTTTCTCAAAGTTTTTCAAACACACAAGAAGAAAGCAAGAAAATAAATTTAACATGAATGATACAATGAAAAAGTATGGACACCGACAACTGGAATGAAATGTGTGAACATGAATTTAACGTCGGTGGAAATACGTACTCCCACAAGCTTAGGCTTTTGGCCTAACTTGGCAATCACCACTCGAAGAAATCATGGGGTCCTATGTTGAAGTGCTTGGGAGCGGGCACCTAAGGATCCCACTCCTGAGGCTCTTCCTCTGCCGCAGCCAGATTGCTCCAGTAGGCGACAATGTCCTCAACCATAATCCTGATGAGGACATCAATACCATTGTTACACCCACAGCCCCTACTGCTACGTATACTGGACCAATTACTAGAGCTCGCGCACGCCAATTAAATTATCAGGTACTTTCGTTTCTTGGTAATGATTCTAATGTTCATGAGAATATGATGCTGCCTAAATTGGATACATTCGTTTTGCTTACAAATGAAGGGCCTAGCTTGGAGAAGGATGGACATTGGAGCAAGAGCAAGCATGGAGATGATGCCATGCGCAAGGGGAACCAGAACGGAGTTACAAGTGATGATTTCAGGACTTTGAAGCCACCATAAGAGTGCATGAAGCCCTGGACGAAATATACAAGATGCCACTTCATAAATTTCGTCCAGAGGCTATTATAGGTGCTGCGTCACCTTTTTATTGGGCCAGGCCCATGTAATTTCGAAATACATAAGTATAGGCTATTTTTAGAGTCCGTATGTGTGGGGAAACAAGAGATAGGGTTGATTTCGGACCCCTCCACCAAGGGCCACGAAATTCCCCTCTCTTCCTCCATATATACAGCCCTTAGGGCACCGTTTAGACTTTGGGTTTTGTTTAGATTAAAAGTTCGCCATAGCTGCAACTTCGCGTACTTCGTTTGTGTTCAACGACCAGACAAAGGCGTCACAGAACCCCACCTTGATCAATAAAGCTTTCATCTTATATTCGCAATATCCAGATTGCAATCTTAGTTTCTTGCTTGTTCTTCGTTTGCTCGCAGGAAACAGACCCTCGTGGTCAGGTTGATCGTGCTCCGGCGTGGTCAATAACCTCTCGGAGTTGGTTTAGCGATTGCTAAGGCGCGACGTCCTCGCACGTTCGTAGTCGGATCGTCAAAGTCGACTTCCACCAAAGCGATTTCCATCATCTCATCGAAAGACGGGACACCTTTGCCTCTATCAAGTGGTATCAGAGCCAGGTTGCTCGGTGAGATTTTCCAGTTTTTCGTAGTTTAGATCGAGTCTGTTCTTCATACCTATAGTCCACGAAAAAGCCACAAAAAAAATTAGGGTTAGTTCATCATATCCGAACCAATCTGAGCCTTTGCATAATCTTTTTAGGGTTTTGCTTTGTTGAATTTACGGTTGCATCGTCGGTCTAGTTGCTGGTCTTAGAGTCTAGTCTTTTAGAGTTTCGAGTTCTGGTCATAAGTTGTCACCCCGCCGCTGCACCATCAGCATCGCCCCTGCCATCTACCACCACCACTCCGAATCCGTATCCATATACCACCACCAATCCGTGTCCATATACCACCACCGATCCATATCCATATACTACCACCGCTACCACCACCGCTGCCATATACCACCACCATATATCCACCACCAATCCGAGTTCCTTGTTTATTAGGTTTGTTTTCGGGATCCATCTAGTTTCCGATTCGTGTTTCCTTGCCGGAGTAGGTTTCGGAAAAAAAAAAAAAAAAAAAAAAAAGAGTCTGGAAACCACGCTCCGTTTAGGCCCAAAATTTTTCGAAAACGCATTTTTCGAAAAAATTTCTGGCTATCCTATTTTTAGGTGTTTCTGAGTGTTTTGAGACAGGTGCCATTATAGGAAGTTTTTTTTGACCCGTTTCCAGTTTTTGGGTCCGGGCAGTCGAAAAAACGAAAAAAAAATTTGGTCGAAAAAATTTCGTGCCCATCCTGTCAGTTTGACCTCGGAAGAGTTTTGAGACACTCGCCATTATAGTGATTTTTCGCAAAAAAAAAAAAAAAAAAAAGAGCAGCGCAAAAAAAAAAAGAGCGCAAAAAAAAAAAAAAAAACAAAGAGCGAAAAAAAAAATCCAGAGTGTGCTTTTCCCTTGTTTACGTGCAGCGCCGTGATTTTGTTAGTGTTCTAGGCTCGCGTCTCTAGCACGGTCTAGCCTAGGACCAGCACAGTACCGTCGTTGAGCGTTTATTCAACTTTGCATCTCTGAATTGATTATTGCTGATCCTTTTTGCTACCATATTATAAGCCTTCCCAGCTCCACATACATCTACGTCGTGCGTTTGACTCTCCCTGGTACTCGCTCTATCCAAGCTTTGAGAGTTTTTGACTACAACGGTTGCCGATCACCGCCTGCTGCTGGGTAAGAACTGGTAAGAATTTGAGTTTTGCTTGACGGATTTGTGACACCCACCACCACCACTTGTTCGTAGTCTGTAGGATCATATTCTTGTGTGTTTCTATTGCTGCTAACCATGCCAGGATCACAAGACGTGACTGACTGGGAGAATTTATCGAACAAGGAGCTTCATGATAAGTTTCAGCAAATGATGAGTGGACAGGTGCAAGATGTGCTAAACAGATTTGAAGAGGCCATGGAGAAGATAGATGGCATGGAGAAGACGTTCGAAACAAAGCTTGATAACAAATTTAATGAATTGCTCGCGCGTCTTCCACCACCACCACCCGCTGCACCTAACGCACCTCTCCAACAACAACAACAACAACAACGCATCCTTTCGAATCAGTATGGACGAGCGAGGCGTGTTCCTATTGAGGATGGCCAAACTTCTGGTGCTGCTGTTCATGTTGTTGATGCTTCTTTGGCCCCTGCTACTGCTGCTGCTGGTACCCAGGAGGATGATGAGGATGTGGGCGATTATGAGGATGAGGTTGATCAAAATCAGCACTACGTGCAGCCACCAGCACCACCACCACCAGGTCGACCTCAGGTATATATTCGTAATGGTAGGCCTGCACCACCACCTCAGGTACGAGATGATGTCCATATTCCTAAACTGAAATTGAATATTCCACCATTTGAGGGTAGATATGTTCCTGATATATATCTTACTTGGGAGTTAGAAACTGAACAACGTTTTACATGTTTACAATATCCCGAGGAGAGACGGGTTGCTGCTGCTGTTTGTGCTTTCACTAGTTTTGCATGTGTATGGTGGTCTGAACATTGTAGATTATATCCTATTCCCGCTACTTGGGCTGCTTTGAAAACTGCTATGCGTACTCGTTGGGTTCCACCATATTATCAACGTGAATTGCTTCAAAAATTACAGCGCTTAAGACAAGGAAAAAATTCTGTAGAAGAATATTATCAGGAATTACAAACTGGCATGATTAGATGTGGTATTGTTGAGGAGAATGAAGCTATGCTTGCACGTTTTCTGGGTGGATTAAATAGAGAGATTCAGACCATTCTAGATTATAAGGAGTATACTAATATCACTCGTTTATTCCATCTTGCTTGTAAAGCTGAACGTGAAGTGCAGGATCGACAGGCATTGGCGCGGACTAACTTTTCTGCAGGTCGACCTTCATCATGGACACCGCGTGCATCATCTACTTCCACACGTTCTGCTACACCGGCGCCTCCGTCGGCTGCCACCTCCAACCGTGATACAATAAAGCAGGCACAATCACCACTATCTGCCAAGAGCACATCTTCTGGGCCTGCAAAGAGCTCTTCTTCATCCATGGCATCAACAGGGCAAACACATGATATTATTTGTCGCCGTTGCAAGGGTGGAGGTCATTATGCGAGAGAATGCCCCTCTAAGCGTGTGATGATTGTTACTGAGGATGGTGGGTATGAGTCCGCTAGTGACTATGATGAGGAGACTTTGGCTCTTATTACACGTGACGAACACGGTGGAGAAGATTCTGATCATGAGACGCAATACATGGCTCCTGAAGATGCTGACAGGTATGAATGTTTAGTTGCTCAACGTGTTTTGAGTGTGCAGGTTACACAAGCTGAGCAAAATCAGAGGCATAATTTGTTCCATACAAAGGGAGTTGTGAAGGAACGTTCTGTTCGCGTGATCATAGATGGAGGGAGTTGCAACAACTTGGCTAGCATGGAGATGGTGGAGAAGCTATCTCTCACCACAAGACCACATCCACATCCTTACTACATCCAATGGTTCAACAACAGCGGCAAGGTTAAGGTAACACGTACTGTTCGTGTGCATTTTAGTATCTCTACATATGCTGATTATGTTGATTGTGATGTGGTACCTATGCAAGCATGTTCCTTATTACTTGGTAGACCATGGCAATTTGATAAAAATTCTATTCACCATGGTAGAAACAATCAGTATACTCTTGTTCATAAGGATAAAAATATTACTTTGCTTCCTATGACTCCTGATTCCATTTTGAAAGATGATCTTAATAGGGCTAATAAAGCAAAACAGGAGAAAACTAAGAGTGAAAATCAGATTGTGGCAAGAGAATTTGAGCAACAAATGCAGCCTAATAATAATAAACAATCTAGTGTTGCTTCTGAAATTAAATTGAAAAGTGCATGTTTACTTGCCACCAAATCTGATATTGATGATCTAGATTTTAGCAAATCTGTTTGCTATGCTTTTGTGTGCAAAGAGGCATTATTTTCATTCGAGGACGTGCCTTCCTCTTTGCCTCCTGCTGTCACTAACATTTTGCAGGAGTTCGCTGACGTCTTTCCACAAGACGTGCCACCGGGATTACCACCTATTCGCGGGATTGAGCATCAAATTGACTTAATTCCTGGTGCATCATTACCCAACCGTGCACCATACCGTACCAATCCAGAGGAGACGAAGGAGATTATGCGTCAAGTACAAGAACTGCTCGACAAAGGTTATATACGCGAATCCCTTAGTCCTTGTGCTGTTCCTATCATTTTAGTGCCGAAAAAGGATGGTACGTCGCGTATGTGCGTTGATTGTAGAGGCATTAATAATATTACTATTCGTTATCGTCATCCTATTCCTAGGCTAGATGATATGCTTGATGAATTGAGTGGCTCTACAATATTCTCCAAAGTTGATTTGCGTAGTGGATACCATCAAATTCGTATGAAATTGGGAGATGAATGGAAAACAGCATTTAAAACTAAGTTTGGATTATATGAGTGGTTAGTCATGCCTTTTGGGTTAACTAATGCACCTAGTACTTTCATGAGGTTAATGAACGAAGTTTTACGTGCTTTCATTGGACGATTTGTGGTAGTTTACTTTGATGACATATTGATTTATAGCAAATCTTTGGAGGAACATTTGGAACATTTACGTGCTGTTTTTATTGCTCTACGTGATGCACGTTTGTTTGGTAACCTTGGAAAGTGCACCTTTTGCACCGACCGAGTATCTTTTCTTGGCTATGTTGTTACTCCACAGGGAATTGAAGTTGATAAAGCTAAGATTGAAGCTATTGAGAGTTGGCCGCAGCCCAAAACGGTCACACAAGTGAGGAGTTTTCTTGGCCTCGCTGGATTCTATAGGCGTTTTGTGAGAGATTTCAGCACCATTGCTGCACCTCTCAATGAGCTTACAAAGAAAGATGTGCCTTTTATTTGGGGTACCGCACAGGAAGAAGCCTTCACGGTATTGAAAGATAAGTTGACACATGCTCCTTTACTCCAACTTCCTGATTTTAATAAGACTTTTGAGCTTGAATGTGATGCTAGTGGAATTGGATTAGGAGGTGTGTTATTACAAGATGGCAAACCCGTTGCATACTTTTCTGAAAAATTGAGTGGGCCTAGTCTGAATTATTCTACTTATGATAAAGAATTATATGCTCTTGTTCGGACTTTAGAAACATGGCAACATTATTTATGGCCCAAAGAATTTGTTATACATTCTGATCATGAATCTTTGAAACATATTAAAAGTCAAGCTAAACTGAATCGTAGACATGCTAAATGGGTTGAATTTATTGAGACTTTCCCTTATGTCATTAAACACAAGAAGGGAAAAGAAAATGTTATTGCTGATGCATTGTCTCGTCGCTATACTATGCTTTCACAACTTGACTTCAAAATATTTGGTTTGGAGACCATCAAAGATCAATATGTGCATGATGCTGATTTTAAAGATGTAATGCAGAATTGTAAAGAAGGAAGAATGTGGAACAAGTTTGTCGTTAACGATGGATTTGTGTTTCGTGCTAACAAGCTATGCATTCCAGCTAGCTCCGTTCGTCTTTTGTTGTTGCAGGAGGCGCATGGAGGAGGATTAATGGGACACTTTGGCGTGAAGAAGACAGAGGACGTACTTGCTACACATTTCTTTTGGCCAAAGATGAGACGGGATGTTGAGCGTTTTATTGCTCGCTGCACTACATGTCAAAAAGCTAAGTCACGACTCAATCCTCATGGTTTATATATGCCTTTGCCTGTACCTAGTGTTCCTTGGGAGGATATATCTATGGACTTTGTTTTAGGTTTACCTCGAACAAAGAAGGGGAGGGATAGCATATTTGTTGTCGTGGATAGATTCTCGAAAATGGCACACTTTATACCATGTCATAAAAGCGATGATGCTGTTAATGTTGCTGATTTGTTCTTTCGTGAAATTATTCGCTTGCATGGTGTGCCAAATACTATTGTGTCAGATCGTGATACTAAATTTCTTAGCCACTTTTGGAGATGTTTATGGGCTAAGTTGGGGACTAAACTGCTTTTTAGTACTACTTGTCACCCCCAAACTGATGGACAAACTGAAGTAGTCAATAGAACATTGTCTACTATGCTTAGGGCTGTTTTGAAGAATAATAAGAAAATGTGGGAGGAATGCTTGCCTCATATTGAATTTGCTTATAATCGTTCATTGCATTCTACTACTAAGATGTGCCCTTTTGAAGTTGTGTATGGTTTCCTACCTCGTGCACCTATTGATTTGTTGCCTCTTCCATCTTCGGAGAAGGTTAATTTTGATGCTAAAGAACGTGCTGAATTGATTTTAAAAATGCATGAGTTAACTAAGGAAAATATTGAGCGTATGAATGCTAAATATAAACTTGCTGGAGATAAGGGTAGAAAACATGTTGTGTTTGCACCTGGAGATCTTGTTTGGTTACATTTGCGTAAGGATAGATTTCCTGATTTGCGCAAATCAAAGCTAATGCCACGTGCTGCTGGTCCCTTTAAGGTGTTGGAGAAAGTAAATGATAATGCATATAAACTTGAGCTGCCTGCAGATTTTGGGGTTAGTCCCACTTTTAACATTGCAGATTTGAAGCCTTATTTGGGTGAGGAAGATGAGCTTTCGTCGAGGACGACTTCATTTCAAGAAGGGGAGGATGATGAGGACATCAATACCATTGTTACACCCACAGCCCCTACTGCTACGTATACTGGACCAATTACTAGAGCTCGCGCACGCCAATTAAATTATCAGGTACTTTCGTTTCTTGGTAATGATTCTAATGTTCATGAGAATATGATGCTGCCTAAATTGGATACATTCGTTTTGCTTACAAATGAAGGGCCTAGCTTGGAGAAGGATGGACATTGGAGCAAGAGCAAGCATGGAGATGATGCCATGCGCAAGGGGAACCAGAACGGAGTTACAAGTGATGATTTCAGGACTTTGAAGCCACCATAAGAGTGCATGAAGCCCTGGACGAAATATACAAGATGCCACTTCATAAATTTCGTCCAGAGGCTATTATAGGTGCTGCGTCACCTTTTTATTGGGCCAGGCCCATGTAATTTCGAAATACATAAGTATAGGCTATTTTTAGAGTCCGTATGTGTGGGGAAACAAGAGATAGGGTTGATTTCGGACCCCTCCACCAAGGGCCACGAAATTCCCCTCTCTTCCTCCATATATACAGCCCTTAGGGCACCGTTTAGACTTTGGGTTTTGTTTAGATTAAAAGTTCGCCATAGCTGCAACTTCGCGTACTTCGTTTGTGTTCAACGACCAGACAAAGGCGTCACAGAACCCCACCTTGATCAATAAAGCTTTCATCTTATATTCGCAATATCCAGATTGCAATCTTAGTTTCTTGCTTGTTCTTCGTTTGCTCGCAGGAAACAGACCCTCGTGGTCAGGTTGATCGTGCTCCGGCGTGGTCAATAACCTCTCGGAGTTGGTTTAGCGATTGCTAAGGCGCGACGTCCTCGCACGTTCGTAGTCGGATCGTCAAAGTCGACTTCCACCAAAGCGATTTCCATCATCTCATCGAAAGACGGGACACCTTTGCCTCTATCAAATCCTGTATCCGTCCCTGGCAATCTTATCAAACAAAGCAGGTGTAGGCAATGTAATAATATCACGAGTGTCCACACTGAAAACCAGGTTATAAGGAACAGGTATGTCAATGTTCCCGCCAGCAATAAATTGGTGGTGTTCCATAGCCTGACGATCTAAATAAACCTTAGGTAAAGGATAGTCATGCTGGCGTATCTGAATGTTAAAGTGACTCGCTAAACGAGTAGCATAAATACCACCACGTATTTTACCCTTGGATCTGTTAATGTGGAGGCGAAGTGCCACAATAGCCCCCAAGCTATAAGTGTTGTCGCCGTAAAGTGCACGACATAAAGCAGTGAAGTCTGGGGCACTGAGTGCACCTACCTTCTCTCTAGCAAGCAAACATTTTGCAATGAATAAAGCAACATAATGCACAACAGGAAAGTGTAAGCTAGTGGCGGTGACACCTGACACCCCTCTCTCATCCCCCACAGTTAGAGTGCGGTAAAAACCATCAAACTCTGCGGGCCTAGGCTCTACTTAATCCCCTTCAGAAGGGATCATCCATATGTCACAAAATTCAGTGAGTGGTATCTGACGGGTTTCAACATATAAATTAAACTGCACCTCGGGAGGATTATTCCTTCTTATGAAATGAAAACTTTGCACAAAGGAATTTGTGAGGAGATGATAATGTTCGCAATTAGATGTGATGAAGTCGGTGAGGCTGGCATTAGCAGCATATTGTGCAAACTTTTGACGGATTCCGGCTCCCTCCATGAAGGGGTTATGCGGCGGCCATTCGCACGACCGTACCTCCGCCAATCTTCGGGTGCGGAGATCACTTTCAGATGACTCCCCAATAACTCCCTTGGACTTCTTCTTGGAAGCAAACTTCCTAAAGATACTCCTATTTTTCCTATGAACAAAATTCTGAAATTTTTAGTCCACAAAATTTTTCTCAACGAAACTTTACAAGATTGATAGCAACTACTCATAGGGATGCATAGAGGCCATATTAAGCATTCAAACTACTTAGAACTCTAAGAATTCAACATGCATCATCTACATCGGCACCAAGAGTAAATAATTATTCAAAATATAAACCACTAAAGTGAAAACTAATTGGACCAACGGAGCAGTCACATACCAAGCAACAATCCCTCGAAACAGCTTCGGAAACAGAGCTTCAAGCAAAGAGATCGAAATCCGCGGGTTTGAGAGCAAGAACACGAGAGAGAGAGAGAGAGAGAGAGAGAGAGAGAGAGAGAGAGAGAGAGAGAGAGAGAGAGAGAGAGAGAGAGAGAGAGAGAGAGAGAGAGAGCAATGGTGATTTTTCCTGGAGGCAGGTGATGATGCGGGATGAAGAGATACGTGAGGGGGCCCACGTGGGGACCACAACCCACTAGGGCGCGTGAGGGAGTCCTGGACTAGGGGGTGTCCGGACAGCCGGACTATCATCGTCCGCCGGACTCCAAGACTACGAAGATACAAGATTGAAGACTCCGTCCCGTGTCCGGATGGGACTTTCCTTGGCGTGGAAGGCAAGCTTGGCAATACAGATATGTAGATCTCCTACCATTGTAACCGACTCTGTGTAACCCTAGCCTTCTCCGGTGTCTATATAAACCGGAGGGCTTTAGTCCGTAGGACACAACATACATTACAACAATCATACCATAGGCTAGCTTTAGGGTTTAGCCTCCTTGATCTCGTGGTAGATCCACTCTTGTACTAACCATATCATCAATATTAATCAAGCAGGACGTAGGGTTTTACCTCCATCAAGAGGGCCCAAACCTAGGTAAAACATCATGTCCCTTGTCTCCTGTTACCATCCGCCTAGACGCACAGTTCGGGACCCCCTACCTGAGATCCGCCGGTTTTGACACCGACATTGGTGCTTTCATTGAGAGTTCCTCTGTGTCGTCACCGATAGGCTCGATGGCATCTTCAATCAACAACGCTGTCCAGGGTGAGACTTTTCTCCCCGGACAGATCTTCGTATTCGGCGGCTTCGCACTGCGGGCTAATTCACTTGGCCATCTGGAGCAGATCGAAAGCTATGCCCCTGGCCATCAGGTCAGATTCGGAAGTCTAAACTTCACGGCCGACATCCGCGGGGACTTGATCTTCGACGGGCTCGAGCCACAGCCAAGCGCGCCGCACTGTTACGATGGGCATGATCTAGCTCTGCCGCCGAACAGTGCCTTGATGGCCGCATAAGAATCCGCTCCGGCCCTTAGTCCAGAGCCGATCGCCCAGATCGAGGGCCGGTGGTTGGACACCGCCTCGGGGGCTGCAACTTCTATGGCGATGGAGCCGAACACTAGCCTTGTCCCTCGCGAAGCTCGTGACTCCAAGGTGCCGGACTCCTTGCCGGACTCCGGACCTCCCACGTCCCTGCCAATCGAATCTGATTGGGCGCCGGTTATGGAATTCACCGCCGCGGACATCTTCCAACACTCACCCTTTGGCGACATCCTAAATTCGCTAAAGCATCTCTCGCTATCCGGAGAGTCCTGGCCGGATTATGGCCAGGATGGTTGGGATATGGATGATGAAGAAATTCAGAGCCCACCCACCACCCACTTTGTAGCCACTGTCGACGATCTAACTGACATGCTAGACTACGACTCCGAAGACATCGATGCTATGGACGACGATGCCGGAGACAAACAGGAACCAGCGCCTACAGGGCACTAGAAGACCTCCTCGTCATACGACATATACATGGTGGACACCCCAAAAGACGGGGACGGCGAAGAAGCAGCGGAGGCAGATTCCTTAAAGAAACAGCCCAAGCGCCGGCATCAGCGGCGCTGCTCTAAATCCCGCCACAGCAAGAATGGAGATTCCAGCACAGGAGATAATAATACCCCAAAGAATGCCGAAGACAATCCCCTCCAGCAAGACTCAGCGCAGGAGGATACAGAAGCAAGCCCTCACGAGAGGGCGGCAGACAAAGAGGTCGAGGATTATAACTATATACCTCCCTCCGAAGACGAGGCAAGCCTCAACGACGACGAATTCGTCATGCCTGAGGATCCCGTCGAACAAGAGCGTTTTAAACGCAGGCTTATCGCCACGGCAAATAGCCTAAAGAAAAAGCAGCAGCAGCTTCAAGCTGATCAGGACCTGCTGGCCGATCGATGGACCGAGGTCCTCGCGGTCGAAGAGTATAAGCTCGAACGCCCCTCCAAAAGCTACCCAAGACGCAAGTTGCTCCCCTGATTAGAGGAAGAAGCATACATACCTTCATCACCAGCGCACGATACGGCCGACCGACCACCCCGTGGTCGCGACAGAGAGGCATTCAGGCCCTCCACAAAGACCGTACCCCGGCATCGCTCCAAAAGTACGAAGCCAAGAGGGAACGCGCCGGACTTGCGAGACGTATTGGAGGACAAAGCAAGGCAATCCAGATCCATTTACGGATCACGTGGGCGCCCCACGACCCACGACGAATACCGTCGCGCCGGATACAATAACCCCGGCCGGGCCGAACACAGCAGACAACGCTCTCTCGAGCTACGTCGCGATATTGCTCAATATAGAGGCACCGCACACCCGCTATGCTTCACTGACGAAGTAATGGATCATCAAATCCCTGAAGGGTTTAAACCCGTAAACATCGAATCCTACGATGGAACAACAGACCCCGCGGTTTGGATCGAAGATTATCTCCTTCACATCCATATGGCCCGCGGCGACGATCTCCATGCCATCAAGTATCTCCCACTCAAGCTTAAAGGACACGGTTCTTGACAAAGAAAAACCAAATCGTCGACTGTCCGGATGCAGAGGCCCTCGCAGCCTTCAAACATAACATCCGCGACGAGTGGCTAGCCCGGCACCTGGGACAGGAAAAGCCGAAATCCATGGCAGCCCTCACATCATTAATGACCCGCTTTTGTGCGGGAGAGGATAGCTGGCTAGCTCGCAGCAACAACCTCAGTAAAAATTCTGGCAGTCCGGATACTAAGGACCACAACGGCAGGTCGCGTCGAAGCAAAAATAAACGCCGCATTAACGGCGACGACAAGGAGGATACGGCAGTCAACGCCGGATTCCGAGGCTCTAAACCCGGTCAGCGGAAGAAGCCATTCAAAAGAACCACTCCGGGTCCGTCCAATTTGGACCGAATACTCGACCGCTTATGCCAGATACATGGCACCCCTGAAAAGCCAGCTAATCACACCAACAGAGATTGCTTGGTGTTCAAGCAGGCAGGCAAGTTAATTGCCGAAAACAACGACGAGGGGCTAAACAGCGACGACGAGGAAGAGACCCGACCGCCGAACAATAGAGGACAGAAGGGTTTCCCCCCACAAGTGCGGACGGTGAACATGATCTACGCAACCCATATACCCAAGAGGGAGCGGAAGCGTGCACTAAGGGACGTATACGCGATGGAGCCAGTCGCCCCGAAGTTCAATCCATGGTCCTCTTGTCCGATCACTTTCGATCGAAGAGACCATCCGACCAGCATCCGCCATGGCGGATTCGCCGCATTGGTTTTAGACCCAATCGTCGATGGATTTCACCTCACGATAGTCCTGATGGACGGCGGCAGTAGCCTGAACCTGCTTTATCAGGATACAGTGTGCAAGATGGGCATAGACCCCTCAAGGATTAAACCTACAAAGACAACCTTTAAAGGCGTCATACGAGGTGTGGAGGCCAATTGTACAGGCTTAGTCACACTGGAAGTGGTCTTCGGATCCCCGGATAATTTCCGGAGCGAGGAGTTAATCTTCGACATAGTCCCATTTCGCAGCGGCTATCACGCTCTGCTCGGACGAACCGCGTTTGCAAAGTTCAACGCGGTGCCGCATTATGCATACCTCAAGCTCAAGATGCCAGGCCCTCGTGGAGTCATCACGGTCAATGGAAATACGGAACGCTCCCTCCGAACGGAGGAACATACAGCGGCTCTCGCGGCAGAAGTACAGAGCAGCCTGTTAAGGCAATTTTCGAGTCCGGCCGTTAAACGGCCGGATACAGCCAAACGCGCCCAAAGCAACACCAACCAAGACCACCTGGCACAATCCGAGCACGCGTAGCAATGCGGCCCTAACCCCCGCCCTCGCATGATCGCAAGAACAACCCTCCGCGTACATCATTACGCTTTGGAGATACCATGGGCGTAGGGGAAGGGGCACGACCACAATGGACCCAGAGTGCGGCTCGACCACACCAGGGGCTCGCAAGTGTGCCACTCTTTCTTATTATTATTTTCCTTCTTTATGTACACAGGACTCCGTTAGCCAGAGGCCCTCTCCGGCGGTGAACCTGCCGAACTCATGATGCAACAGCCGGGGAGTAAAGAATGTGGCGACGAACACTCAGGTGGTCTCAATTACGAGCATTAAATTTGATTATATACACCAAGTCCGCAGCCCAACCCTGGAGGGGGACATGTTTAATTAGTCCAAAACCCTTGCTTACCGCACTATCTGTATCAGTCCGCACTCATAGCAGACTTCCTTTAATAAATGATGCAGCACCTTTTTTTTCCTGTTATTACATATATATGTTCATTACATGACATCTTGCACCCGTATATTTTGATACGGCCTAATACACCAGGGGCTTATGTTCCCCACATTATGGTGTGATAAGTCCGAACACTTTCACAGGTGCGGCACCCCGAACTTATAGCATTATATGAATCGGCTCCGAATCATGTCTTGGGTCAATAGTTGGGTTTGCCCGGCTCCCACGTTTTGGTGCCTTACGTTCCGTTCCGTCGGCTAAGGTGGCACTTGGAGAACCACTGCGATTGCGCCCCGGTTGAGCCGGGCGAGCGCCTCAGTGGAGAAAGCTAAAACTGGCCGGCATGATAAGGCGAGAGACTGGTCGCTGTTCGAGAGGTCTTTTCGGGTCCTTAAAGACTCACGCCGCTTCGAGCAAAGTTCCGGATAATGTTCGACGAAGGCGTGGATAGCGCCTCGAATTCGGTCTTCCGAATACTAGGGGCTTCGCCGAAATTTAAAATTATAGAATTCTATGGCTAAGTGAGAGTGTTCAAGCATTATAAGTCCGGTTGCCTTGTTCGTTGTGTTGAGCGCCTCCCTAGATGGACCCAAAAATGGGAACAAGAGTGCTCAAGTTATCCCGAACACCCCAGCACTTGCGGCTTGGGGGCTGAAGCCAACGACTTGCCATCTCTCAGATTTTATAAATGGCCGCACAGAAGGCAATATTTTAAATTAAACAAGCGTTGCTTAAAGCGCACATGAACAAAGTTTCCAGCGCACAGGATAATACATAGCGAGTTTACTCAAAAATTACATCTCTAGGGCATTCATCCGCAATATCGCGGGCTCCCTTCAGGACAGTTTTATAATACATTTCGGGCGTATGATACTCCTTGCCCGGTGGCGGCGGGTCAGTAAGAAGCTTCTCCGCATCCAGCCTACCCCAGTGCACCTTTGTGCAGGCAAGGGCCCGACGAGCACCTTCAATACAGGCGGAGCTCTTGATGACCTCCACCCAGGGGCACGCATCCACCAGCCGCCGCACAAGGCCGAAGTAGCTCCCAGGCATGGCCTGTCCAGGCCACAGTCGGACTATAAGGCCCTTCATGGCCTCCTCAGCTACCTTGTGGAGTTCGGCCAGCTGCTTCAGCTGGTCGCTTGGGGGCACCGGATGGCCAGCCTCAGCGTACTGAGACCAGAAGACCTTCTCCGTTGAGCTCCCCTCCTCGCCATGGTAGAATGCGGCAGCATCGGACACACTACGCGGCAGATCTGCAAACGCCCCTGGAGAGCTCCGAATCCGGGTAAGTGTTAAGTAGTTTACATTAACATGCTTGCTTTGCATGAAAAATTCCTTACCCGCCGGTATCTTCTTTACATCTTCAACCTCCTGAAGGGCCTTACGAGCCTCGGCCTTGGCGGACTTGGCACTTTCGAGAGCCAAGGCAAGCTCGGCCTCTCGAGTCTTGGAGTCGCGCTCCAAGCTCTCATGCTTCTCCATGAGAGCCTGGAGCTCTTGCCGCACTTCCGCCACCTGTGCCTCCTGCTTTTCTCGCTCTGCCCGTTCCGCGGGCGCACTGCGTTCAGCCGCGGACACAGCCTCATTCAGGGCTGCCACCTCGTTTGTGGCCCCTGCAATACCCATATTATCCTTGTTAATTTTATTGCGACCAAAATCCTTTTCTGTAAGGTAACAATTCAAAGTGGTGCTTCTCACCTTCTTTGTCCTCGAGCTGCCTCTTGGCATGGCCGAGCTCTCGCTCGGACCGCACGAGATCTTGCTTTAATGTACCAACCTCCGCAGTCAGTGCGGCAGAGGTCAGCAGCACAGCCTGCAAACCCATATTGACATAATTTATTAGCAACCTGCGAATATCTTTTTAGATCCTCAGTCCGGCTTTTCTTTCTGAACACCGAACCGAGCATCAGGGGCTACTGTCTATGCGGTATTACATTACACAATTTTAACTTCTTACCTCAAAGCCTGTTAAAAGGCTACTGCAGGCTTCGGTCAGCCCGCTCTTGGCGAGCTGGACCTTCTGAATCACCGCACTCATAACAGTGCGGTGTTCTTCCTCGATGGAAGTGCCTTTGAGCGCCTCCAGCAAGTTGTCCGGCGCCTCCGGTTGGACGGAGGCCGCCGGCGTCACGGTCTTGCCCTTCTTTCGAAGGGGCCACCTGCCGGACTCTGGAACCACTACAGGTTCCGACGTAGAGTCCGGCGCAAAGTCCGGGAGGCTGCCTTGCGGTGCCTTCGGAGCCTCCTCCTGATGGGTCCCTTTCTGGGATCCCACCTCGGCGTCCTCATCGTCGCGGGGGGTAGAGGCAGTCGGAAGTGAATCCACATCCGACGGGGCCAACGACCCGCTTGATGAAGCGGGGAGATCATCATCGGCCGGACTACGGACAGTATGCGGCATTAGTAGGACACTATGTGACACGAAAGAAATTGCATATCAGGGATCCGGATACTTACGATCTCGCCGGAGGCCTGGCCCTTGAAGGCCACTCCTCCTCGCCAACGTCGGTGTTGGCGGAGCTGTCCGGGGGAATAGTTCTCCCCCTCTTGGACCCTTCGGCCTCCCCTGTTGGGGAAGCCTTCCTCTTCCTCTCTCCCTCCCCCGGGAGAGAGTCTTCTTCCTCCTCCTCATCTTCGGGGGAGGAGTCCGCCTCGTCGTCGGACGCCTGATTACGGGAACTCTTTCACTCCCATGGCCGCCTTCTTGGCCTTCTTCTCCGGCACCACGTGCGGTGCCGGAACCAGCAGCCCCGCTAGACGGGCATCCACTGGGTCTTCTGGCATGGGAGCCGGGCAGACGAGCTGCTCGGCCTTCTTCATCCATTCCTGTCAAAGGAAAAGGGATATTGAAACCCTCTTAGAATCAACCTATTCACAACAAGTGTCCCGTAAAGGGGTAGAATCACTTACCTCGTCAGCCGGATGCTGCGAGTGAAATCCGTGATCTTCCGTCGCGGATGCGGGGGCTTCGGCGCCCTTAAACAGCACCCTCCAGGCGCCTTCGTACATCGTGTCAAAGAGCCCGCTTAGCGCCTGGTGCTGTTCCGGATCAAACTCCCACAGATTGAATGCCCGTTCTTGGCATGGGAGGATCCGGCGGACGAGCATGACTTGGACCACGTCGACGAGCCTGAGCTTCTTGTTCACCAGCTTCTGGATACAGGCTCGGAGTCCCGTCAGCTCCTTCGGATTACCCCACAGCAAGCCCTTCTCTTTCCAGGAGGTGAGCTGCGTAGGGATACCAGATCTAAACTCGGGGGCCGCCGCCCATGCAGGGTCGCGCGGCTCGGTGATATAGAACCACCCCGATTGCCACCCCTTGACGGAGTCCACGAAGGCCCCTTCGAACTAGAGGACGTTGGGCATCTTGCCCAACATGGCGCCTCCGCACTCCGCCTGCGTGCCCTTCACTACCTTCGGCTTGACGTTGAAGGTCTTGAGCCACAAGCCGAAGTGGGGCCGGATGCAGAGGAGGGCCTCACACACGACGATGAACGCCGAGATGTTGAGAATGAAGTTCGGCGCCATATCGTGGAAATCCAGGCCATAGTAGAACATGAGCCCCCGGAAGAAGGGGTGAAGTGGAAAGCCCAGTCCGCAGAGGAAGTGGGGAAGGAAAACGACCCTCTCATGGGGCCCGGGGGTAGGGATGAGCTGCCCCTCGTCGGGCAGCCGGTGCGCGTATCGCCGGAAAGGTATCCGGCGCTGCGCAACTTGGTGATGTGCTCCTCCTTGATGGTGGAAGCCAACCATTTGCCTCCCCCTCCAGACATGGTCGGGGAAGGTTAAGACGAGATGCGCGTGCTTGGGCGTTGGAGCTTGAGTGCGCGGAGGTGGATAAGCAAAGGAGGAAGAAGGCGTGGGTGGAAAGGTGAATCCTTATCCCTTATATATAGGTGGGCGAAGACTATGCGCCCCCCACCAGCCTGGTAAAACTCGCTTATCTCCCAAGCGCCACCATCAATGGCGCGGTTGGGTTACCCACGTCCGTATTGATGGGGATCCCGGAATAAGGGGAACACGATCTCTACTTCGACAAGACGTGCCAAGGAAACCACTTCGCTAAACGTGCTGAGGTGGTATAATAAAAAACGATTCAAGTAAAGGCTTGGTAGTGGTGTGATGACATGCCGCAAAATACGTCAGCAGATTGGACTTGTGTACATTTTATTCTCTCTACGGTGGAATGTGGAATTTATTTTGCAGAGCCGGACACTATCCTGGTGTTCATGATCTTCTCTGGATTATTCAAAGGAGGAACCCGCCTTGCAATGCCGAACATTATGCGCGCCGGACTCATCGTGATTGAAGCCTGGTTCAGGGGCTACTAAGGGAGTCCTGGACTAGGGGGTGTCCGGACAGCCGGACTATCATCGTCCGCCGGACTCGAAGACTACGAAGATACAAGATTGAAGACTCCGTCCCGTGTCCGGATGGGACTTTCCTTGGCATGTAAGGCAAGCTTGGCAATACGGATATGTAGATCTCCTACCATTGTAACCGACTCTGTGTAACCCTAGCCTTCTCCGGTGTCTATATAAACCGGAGGGCTTTAGTCCGTAGGACACAACATACATTACAACAATCATACCATAGGCTAGCTTTAGGGTTTAGCCTCCTTGATCTCGTGGTAGATCCACTCTTGTACTAGCCATATCATCAATATTAATCAAGCAGGACGTAGGGTTTTACCTCCATCAAGAGGGCCCGAACCTGGGTAAAACATCGTGTCCCTTGTCTCCTGTTACCATCCGCCTAGACGCACAGTTCGGGACCCCCTACCCGAGATCCGCCGGTTTTGACACCGACAGCGCGCCTGGGGGTCCTGGCGCGCCCAGGTGATTTGTGCCCACCTGGTGCACCTCCCTCTAATGTTATTTGCACCAAAAATTCTTAAATATTCAGAAAAAAATCATATTAAATTTTCAGGGCATTATGAGAACTTTTATTTTTGGGTCACTTTTTATTGCACGGGAAATTCAGCAAACAGACAGAACGTAGCATTTTATTTTATTTAACTAATAAAACTGGAAACAGAAGGTAGGGACAGAATGTAGTGCTTACTAAATTCATCAACTTCATACCTCTAAAAAATGATCCATTAATAAGGTTGATCAAGTCTTATTAACAACCACTTTCGATTAGCATGAAACCGAAGAACTTTCCTAAATCACTAAGTTACCTCAATGGGGATATGAATGTCCCCAACAATAAGCATTTCATATTTCTTTTTAACAGTAGGTAGAGGTAGTTGAAAACTTCCAATAGTGATTGTCGAAGATTTTTCAAGAACATTAATACCATTCACTTGGAATTGTTTCTTCGGAAAGTGCACCGTATGCTAATTACCATTGATATGAAAAGTGACCTTGCTTTTATTGCAATCAGTAATAGCCCCTGCAGTATTCACAAACGGTCTACCAAGGATAATTGACATGTTGTCGTCCTCGGGCATCTCAAGTATAACAAAGTCAGTCAAAATAGTAACATTAGCAACAACAACGGGCACATCCTCACAAATACCGATAGGCATGGCAGTTGATTATTAGCCATTTGCAAAGATATTTCAGTAGGTGTGAGTTTATTCAAATAAAGTCTTTAATATAAAGAGAAAGGCATAACACTGACACCAGCTCCTAGATCACATAAAGCAATTTTCACATAGTTTCTTTTGATGGAGCAAGGTATAGTGGGGATTCCCGGTTCTCCAAGTTTTTTAGGTACTCCATCTTAAAAAGTATAATTAGCAAGCATGGTGGAGATTTCAGCTTCCGGCATTTTTCTTTTATTGGTGATGATGTCTTTCATGAACTTTGCATAAGGAGGCATTTTCAAGATATCAGTCAAGCGAGTACGCAAAAAGACTGGCCTAATCATTTCAGCAAAGCGTTCAAATTCTTCATCATCTTTCCTTTTAGTTGACTTAGGTGGAAACGGCATAGGTTTTTGAACCCCGGGTTCTCTTTTCTTACCATGTTTTCTAGCAACAAAGTCCCTTTTATCATATCTTTTATTTTTGGGTTGTGGGTTATCAAGATCAACTGCTGGCTCTATCTCAACATCATTGTCTGGTTCTTTATTATTTGTTTGAGTGTCTTCGTGAACCTCATCATTATCTTTTTCGTTATTAGAAGGTGAGTGTTCACTAACAATTTGACTTTCAACATCAGAGATAGAAACTTCAATGTCATTATTAGGAGGTTTTTCTACTTTAGGTTCACTAAAGGCATGCAAAGTCCTATCATTTTTCTTCTTCTTTTTCTTTTTAGAAAGACTAGGTGCATTAGTGTTAACTCTTTGAGAGTCTTATTCAATTCATTTTGGGTGTCCCTCAGGATAAAGTGGTTCCTAAGTCATTCTACCTCCTCTAGTCATTACTCTAACAACATGATCATTGGTATTATTATTCATTTCATCAAGCAACTCTCTTTGAGATTTAGCTTATGCGTCTCCAATGTATATATAATTTTTGATGTATTCACGCCATGTTTATAATATTTTTACATGATTTTGGTATGATTTCATTAGAACTAACCCGGACTGACGTTGTTTTCAGCAGAACTACCATGGTGTTGTTTTTGTGCAGAAATAAAAGTTCACAAAATGCGCTGAAAATCAACGGAGATTTCTTTTGGAAAATATAAAAGATACTGGAACGAAAAGCTACCAGAGGGGAGTCATGAGGGCCCCACAAGGGTGGAGGGAGCCCCCCCTAGGGCTCGCCCCTGCCTCGTGGACTCCCTGTGGGGCCCCCTGACGTGAAACCGACTCCAACCCCTCCTATAAATCCCCAAACTTCCAGAACAAAACCTAGATCGGGAGTTCCGCCGCCACAAGACTTTGTAGCCACCAAAAACCAATCGAGACCTTGTTCCGGCACCCTGCCGGAGGGGGGTCCATCACTGGTGGCCATCTTCATCATCCCGTTGCTCTCCATGACGAGGAGGGAGTAGTTCACCCTCGGGGCTGAGGGTATGTACCAGTAGCTATGTGTTTGATCCCCCTCTCTCGTGTTCTTGATTCAGCAAGATCTTGGTGTATCGGGAGCTTTGCTATTATAGTTGGATCTTATGATGTTTCTCCCCCTCTACCTTCTTGTAATGGATTGAGTTTTCCCTTTAAGTTATCTTATCGGATTGAGTCTTTAAGGATTTGAGAACACTTGATGTATGTCTTGCGTGGGATACCCATGGTGACAAGGGGGTATTCTATTGATTCACTTGATGTATGTTTTGGTGATCAACTTGCGGGTTCCGTGACCTTGGGAATCTATGCATAGGGGTTGGCACACGTTTTCATCTTGACTTTCCGGTAGAAACTTTGGGGCACTCTTTGAAGTTATTTGTGTTGGTTTCAATAGATGAATCTGAGATTCTGTGATGCATATCGCATAATCAAACTCGCAGATACTTGAGGTGACATTGGAGTATCTAGGTGACATTAGGGTTTTGGTTGATGTGTGTCTTAAGGTGTTATTTTACTACAAACTCTAGGGCTGTTTGTGGCAATTATAGGAATAGCCCAATGGATCAATCGGAAAGAATAACTTTGAGGTGGTTTCATACCCTACAATAATCTCTTCGTTTGTTCTCCGCTATTAGTGACTTTGAAGTGACTCTTTGTTGCATGTTGAGGGATAGTTATATGATCCAATTATGTTATTATTGTTGAGAGAACTTGCACTAGTGAAAGTATGAACCCTAGGCCTTGTTTTGAAGCATTGCAATACCATTTTTGCTCACTTCCGTTACTTGCTACCTTGCTGTTTTTATATTACAAAAACCTATATCTACCATCCATATTGCACTTGTATCACCATCTCCTCGCCGAACTAGTGCATCTATACAATTTACCATTGTATTGGGTGTGTTGGGGACACAAGAGACTCTTTGTTATTTGGTTGCAAGGTTGTTTGAGAGAGACCATCTTCATCCTACGCCTCCCAGGGATTGATAAACCTTAGGTCATCCACTTGAGGGAAATTTGCTACTGTCCTACAAACCTCTACACTTGGAGGCCCAACAACGTCTACAAGAAGAAGGTTGTGTAGTAGACATCAAGCTCTTTTTTGGCGCCGTTGCTGGGGAGGTTAGTGCTTGAAGGTATATGTTTAGATATTGCAATTGAATCTTTTAGTTTCTTGTTTTATCACTAGTTTAGTTTATAAAAGAAAACTACAAAAAAATGGAATTGAGGGTGCCTCATATGCTTCATATTTTAAATATCTTTCATGAAAATAAGGATTCCGATAATTGTGCCAAAGTGTTAGAAGAAGAATGCAATAAATTGTTTGGCATAGAATCATTGAATGATGAGCATGATTGCAATGTTGTTAGTATGAACTCTTTGAATATCCATAGTACTAATGATGATTGCACCAGTCATCATAAAAATGTCTCTTATAAGCATGTCAACTTTTGTGGAGTGCATAGAATTTGCAAGTACACACCAAATAGGGAAGATAGATTTTGTAAGAGGCATAAGTATTTAGAAACTAAATGGTTGCAAGAAAGGCTAGATGTTTGTGCTGAAAATTTAAATTTTATTAGCCATCCTTGTGAACTTTGCAATGAATGTGGTCATTTAAATATCCACTGCAAAATGTTTCATGATCAAATCGTGTCCAAAAATTGTGATGACTTGATTTCCCTTGGGCATCATAATGAACTTAGTTTGCTTCTGGGTTATGAAGAAATTAAACTTATAACTAAGGATATTCCAGAATTTTCCCTTGAGATAGTTCTTGATTTTGATCTAGAGAAAATTTATATGTATTGTGCGGTGAATTGCATTGAAAATCCTTATATTGCCAATTAATAAAGACAAGGAAACAAATAGAAGATGAAGAGAATACTAATGAAAGGGAAGAGTTTTCCTAGTATCCTCCTATTCTTTCTTATGATGAATCATGTAACAAGGAGGAGCTTTCTATTCAACCAATCTCATTAATAAGGAGCTCCAAAAAGAGGATTAAATCCACGCATAATGTGAAGAATAAAAATAAAAGACGGAGAAGCAAAGGTAAAAAGGCATCCCTCCCAAACGATGTTGCTCCTATTACTCATTGTGATGATGATAATCGCTATACTATTGGTGCTATCCATACTATTAATTATGAGAGTGATTATGCTTATGATATGCAAAGGCCCAAGCTTGGGGATGCTATGTTTGATGATAATGACATGTTTGATAATTTATTTGCTCCAATTAATGTTTTTCCCAAGCTTGGGGATGTTATGTTTAATGAAGATGATATTTTTAGTCTCCCAAGTTTTGATATGCAAATTTATTATGATGATAGCATGCCTCCTACTTATGATGATCATATTGATGAAAGTGGGTTTGGAAGAGTGTCAACTTTAGGAAGTAATGATCCCACTATTTTGGAGGGTGTTGAATCTTATTGTGATAATTATGAAAGTGGATTTGGAGAGGTCATGACTTTATTTAGTAATGATCCCACTATCTTGGAAGAGGTTTCAATTGCTTATGATGAGAACAAAGTTGCTACTTATGATGATTATTGTGATGATACTTATGCTATAATAATTAGTGATGATTATATTTATAAAACTTGTCATGATTATGATTACCCTTTTTTCGAACATTACTCTTTCAGTGTGGAAACAATTATAGTATTCGAGTTTCTTATGATACTCTCACTATTCCGAATGAGAAGAGTTTTGCTCATGTGTAGAGTAATAAAAATTCTATGCTTATGCTTTATGTGATATTTATATTGTTGAATTCATTCATGATTCTACTGAAAATTATTATGAGGGAGGAATATATGCTTGGAGGAGTTGCAATAATATCAAGTTTCCTCTCTATGTGTTGAAAATCTTGAAGTTATGCTTGTTTTGTCTTCCTGTGCTAGTTGATTCTTGTTCCCATAAGTTGTTTGCTCACAAAGTCCCTATGCACATGAAGTTTGGGTCAGACTTAAAAGTGCTAGTCATATGCTTCATGATGCCCTCTTTATGTTTCAATTCTTATCTTTCATGTGAGCATCATTGAAATCATCATGCCTAGCTAGAAAGGCATTAAAGAAAAGCGCTTGTTGGGAGACAACCCAATATTTACCCCTACTGTTTTGGTGTCTTCACATGATTAAGCTACTGTAGTAATCATATTTTATATCTTTTGTTTCAATAAAGTGCCAAGTAAGACCTTTAGGATAGCTTACGGTGATAGTTGTGTTGATCCTGCTGAAAATCAGAAACATTTGCGCCCCGTAAATTAGTTTTGATAATTCACAGAAAAGTGATTTTGATCTAATTATTTCTTATATGGATTAGTACACGAATTTCTCAGGGTTTCCTAATTTTTCTGAATTTTTGGAGTTACAGAAGTATTCGGGAGTTACAGATTACTACAGACTGTTCGTTTTTGACATATTCTGTTTTCTATGTGTTGTCTGCTTATTTTGATGAATCTGTGAGTAGGATTGGAGGGTATGAACCATAGAGAAGTTGGAATACAGTAGATATTACACCAATATGAATTTAGAATAAGTTCACAACAGTACCTAAGTGGTAATTTATTTTCTTATACTAACGGAGCTTACGAGTTTTTTGTTAAGTTTTGTGTTGTGAAGTTTTCAAGTTTTGGGTAAAGATTCGATGAACTATGGAATAAGGAGTGGCAAGAGCCTAAGCTTGGGAATGCCTAAGGCATCCCAAGGAAATATTCAAGGACAACCAAGAGCCTAATCTTGGGGATGCCCCGGATGGCATGCCCTCTTTCGTCTTCGTTCATCGGTAACTTTACTTGGAGCTATATTTTTATTCACCACATGATATGTGTTTTGCTTGGAGCGTCATTTTATTTTATTAACTTTTGCTTGCTGTTTGAATAAAATACCAAGATCTGAAATTCTTAAATGTTAAAGAGTCTTCACATAGTTACATAATTATTTAACTACTCATTGATCTTCACTTATATCTTTTGGAGTAGTTTGTCATTTGCTCTAGTGCTTCATTTATATATTTTTAGAGTGCGGTGGTTTTATTCTGAAGAAATTGATGAACTCTCATGCTTCACTTATATTATTTTGAGAGTCTTAAACAGCATGGTAATTTGCTTTGGTTATGAAACTAGTCCTAATATGATGGGCATCCAAGATGGATATAATAAATACTTTCATATAAAGTGCATTGAATACTATGAGAAGTTTGATTCTTTATGATTGTTTTGAGATAAGAAGATGGTGATATTAGAGTCATGCTAGTAGAGTAGTTGTGAATTTGAGAGATACTTGTGTTAAAGTTTGTGATTCCCATAGCATGCACGTATGATGAACCGTTATGTGATGAAGTTGGAGCATGATTTATTAATTGATTGTCTTCCTTATGAGTGGCAGTGGACGAGCGATGGTCTTTTCCTACCAATCTATCCCCCTAGGAGCATGCGCGTAGTACTTCGTTTTGATAACTGATAGATTTTTGCAATAAATATGTGAGTTCAATTTGACTAATGTTGAGTCCATGGATTATACGCACTCTCACACTTCCACCATTGCTAGCCTCTCTAGTACCACGCAACTTTCACCGGTACCTTACACCCACCATATACCTTCCTCAAAACAGCCATCATACCTACCTATTATGGCATTTCCATAGCCATTCCGAGATATATTGCCATGCAACTTTCCACCGTTCCGGTTATTATGACACGCTTCATCATTGTCATATTGCTTTGCATGATCATGTAGTTGACATCATATTTGTGGCAAAGTCACCGTTCATAACTATTTTGGCCCTAAAAGTCAAAGAACATCATTCGCCGCTGTTTTTCGGACAAGTTTCTGAACCCATTGGCACTTCCTTTTGAAGGAAATTCCAGAGATTATTTTGCTTATAGACATTAACCCCCCTGGTAGGAAAAAACGTACCTTTCTCCAGATGCTCTATGATCCGGGCAATCTCATTTGGCCGTAAATTGAAGAAAAATCCAGCGGCTATATGCCTCATTCTCCTTGTTTTCGCCGAATGGCACGCTGTAACTCATATGCATGAAATCCAAGAACAAAAGGTCATTCTTGGCATCGGTCAATATATATGTGGAAACAATATCTCCACTATAGAGGACAAGAAATTTCAGGGCAGTCAGGCAAAAAGCGTAACGGGAAAATGAAGTACTTTCAAGGACTGCCATAGAATGGACAGATGTTCACTAAAACGGTCATAATTTTGTCATTCGGAGTCCGTGTCGGACCAACAAGTACTTAAACAGCTCACGGCAAGCATGTGAATCTAGAAAATACTCCCCGCTTGCGCCAGGAGGCCCGGTGTACCCTCAAATTCGGCCTTAAGCAGGACTTTTTAGCCCTGAAAGTTAAAGAACATCATTCACCGCTGTTTTTCGGACAAGTTTCTGAACCATTGGTACTTCTTTGATAGAGGCGAGGGTGTCCCGATCTTTCGATGAGATGATAACTATCGATTTGGTGGAGACGACTTTGACGATCCGACTACAAACATGCATGACGTTGCGCCTTAGCAATCGCTAAACCAACTCCGAGAGGTTATTGACCACGCCGGAGCACGATCAACCTGACCACGAAGGTCTATTCCTGCAAGCAATCAAAGAACAAGCAAGAATATAATAAAGCAATCTGAATATTGCGAATATATATGAAGTACTGATAAAGGTGGGGATCCGTAAGCGATCTTGGTCCGGTCGTTGGACACAAACGAAGTACATGAAGTTGCAACAGCTAACTTTTAACTAAACAAATCCCAAGGAAAAAAACTATTAGATGGATCTACTTATATAGGAGCAAGGGGTGGCGGCCAAGGAGGTAGGAGGACGCGCCAAGGCAGCCTAAAACTAACCCTAGGTCGTACAAGGCTCATGGGCCCAAGTGGAGGTGATGCAACACCTTTGGACTTGTAGTTTCACTCGGATTTTGCTGCAGCGTCAGATTGTTTCATCGATATCTCAATGCTCCGGAAGAATTTGAAGGTGAATCCAATTGGGTTGGTAACAGCACGAAATCTACTTTCCAACAAAAAAAAGAATCACCCAATTCGGAGTCTGTATGAAAAAGTTGTTAGCATTTTGAGTCAGGTATGTCTGTGAAGTCCGAATCTGAAGCCAGAACGTGAGAGACTTGGACTCTATCTTCTCTTGGGCCAAAAGTGACATGAGAGAACTTTTTGAACAGCAAGTAAACATCCCTTTCTCCCTTATCTTCATATGTGGATTGTACAAATGTCCCATACACCTGCAAATAGACATGACACAAAAGTCTGTGAAGTCTTTTTTGTCTTGGATGACATAAGTAAATTATTGCATAGTTTGCATTAGAAATCACCTCACAAATATACATGTATGCAATATTTTTGGTCATATACAAGGTAGTCATGTCCTTATCATCCTCCCCTTCTTGAAAACAAAGCCATCCTCGACGTTGCTTATTCTGAAATGTGGCTAACAAAAGAGACAAGGTGTACATGTTGTATATGTATATGTCATTCATTTTTACTTCCCTTAATTTTTGCACATATGACACATGTATACATGAGTAACTTTCATAGTTCATAAAATGTAAAGCCAAAACATTGTCACAAGTATTAGAAGGAATGAAAATATTGCCACTCAATTTGCACATATAAGTGAAGCTGTTATTCATATCAAAGGATTCACAATGTTCATCATTAAACCATCCTAACATTGGTGAATAAATTTTACTTGAATCAAATTTACATGCTACAACATGCTTAAATAAGCAAACATGAAATAAGTCATTTGACAAAGAATCATCACCAAGATTAGAAGTCATATCAAAATGATTAAACATTGGTTCTTTTGCATCAACAGTTAATTTAATGGGTACACTCAAAATTGTTGGTATTTCAATTCTTTGATCACATGACACATTCATGACAGTAACACGAGTATCTAAAATAGGTGGTGTGCTTAAATCAATAGGTAACTCAACACATGATGTATTCAAATTAACTAGGCATGCATCATTCTCATGTGAAAGTGGAAAATGCGTACCTTTGTCATTACCTCTTATTATCAACTCAGATGATGCAGGCACCCTCGATGGTGATGTGTCACATGGTGGAGATGACGTAGTCCTCGCAACAACGGATGTGGTTGTCATAGTACGCCTAGTAGTTGAAGAAACATCTGTATCAACAGTTAGAATGTGCATCGTGTGCTTGTTCTCCTTGTGGGCAACACGACGTTTTATTTCCTGTTCAGCTTCGCAAGCAAGATGAAACAAATGGTCCATAGGATAACACTCTTCATGAATTAGTATCTCCTGAATATCATGGTTTAATCCTCCCCAAAATCTATCCATAAAATCTTCTTCACTTTCTTCTAAAAATGAGTGCAACAAGGTAGTTTGTAAATCATCATAATATTTTGTTACGGTGTCACTAGCTTGTTTTAAATGTTCTAGTTTTTTAATCATGCCACGAGTATAATAAACATCAATGAATCTATCTCTCATGACATGTTTTAAACCATCCCAAGTAGTAGGTGTATAATCAGGGTTTAACCGACAATATTCACTCCACCAAACAAAAGCGAAGCTACTGAAAGTACTAACCGCAGCTTGAAATTTTCCATGCTCATCAAAAGTGTGGGAAGCAAATATAGCATTTATTTCGTACTCCCATTCAATATATAAATCAGGCCTAAAATGACCAGTAAATTGTGGCATGGAAATATTAACCTCATGTGCATTCTGATGTTGTTGCTCCTCTTGTGACGGTTGTTGTATTTTCTTAGGTGATGGCAAATCTCCCACAGTCGATGAAGCCCAAGAACTAACAACTCCGGAACCTGTCATAGTTAGTAGAAAACAACAAACAAAATCCGAGAATAATGTTCCTATGAACTACTAGGATGTGGTGGTAAAACGCTCACAGTATAGCAAATATCAATATCTTACAAGGTCTTACCATGTAGCAGGTGGTGACAGGCAACCAACGGTGTCAAATAACTCTGAAGATTGTGTAAAGTGATTGCCAGGGGAACGCACGTATACACGGTGTAGAAATATGTGGAGCTGGGTTGGCTATATGTGGTAGCAAAAAATTAGCAATAATCAATTCAAAGATGCAATGTTGAATAAACGCTCAACGACGGTACTGTGCTGGTCCTAGGCTAGACCGAACTAGAGACGCGAGCCTAGAACACTAATGAGGTCACGACGTAGCACAACTAGCATCAATGAAGGATACTAAGTAGCTCTGGACAGCAAGATATAAGTGAAGATCGCAACGGCAGTAAAGATAATGATGAAAAACAACTGCCAGGCAGGATATACAACAACTCTCTCTCCAACTTTCCTCTTGAAAAGTTTGAGCCAATTTTCTGATAAATTGTTCAAAGAATGCTACTAACTCAAGCTTTCCAATGCAAAAAGAATCATTCAATTCTGAGTTGAAATGAGGAGTCAAAAAATTATAAAACTGGCCTGAAAAACTGGAACAAGCTGTGTTCGTGAACTTCGGAGGGCAAAAATAAATATTTAGAAGCCTATTTTGAGGTGCCAAATATGGAACTAACTTCTGCAACTATTTAGATGCGGCTCGTCGCTAGCTTTCATTTGAGTACGCGCCGAGCCAAAACGAACTTCGTATGAGAAAATTATGCATGTTTTACTGAACAGTGCACAAAACAGATTCCAATCCGAATTCAACTACGAGATTGAGTCTAGATAGATCCGAATTTTGTTTTTTTTTCTTCTCTCTTTTTTTTCCTCACACTTTTTTCTTTTTCTTACTCTCCTTTTTTTTCTCTGACTTTTTTTTACTTTTTTTCTCTTTTTTTTCTGTCTTTTTTTCTACCTCTTTCCAAAAGAAACTAGATAAAATGCAGATTGGATCAAGCGAAGATGCGAACGACCTCAACTATGATTATGACCATGAACGGTGGGTAGGACATGATGAAAATTGATGGATGGGTGGTGGACAGTGGAAGGGATAACGACGCAGCGGCAGCGTGACTACCGTGAACAGAACTCGAAACTCTAAACGAAGTAGACACTAAGACGAGACGACGATGCAACCGATAATTCAATAATGCAAACAATGAAAAGAAAATTGCAAAGGCTTAGACTGGCGTGGACAAAGGATGAATAGATCTAACTTTTTCTGGGGGGCTTTTTCTTGGGCAATAGGTAAGAAAATAAATCTAATCGAGGGAAAACTTGAAATTCTCATCGAGCAACCTGAAAACTGATACCACTTGATAGAGGTGGGGGTGTCCCGATCTTTTGAGGAGATGATAACTATCGATTTGGTGGAGACGACTTTCATGATCTGACTACAAATGTGCACGATGTTGCGCCTTAGCAATCGCTAAACCAACTCCGAGAGGTTATTGACCACGCCGGAGCACGATCAACCTGACCACGAAGATCTATTCCTGCAAGCAATCGAAGAACAAGCAAGAATATGATAAAGCAATCTGAATATAGCGAATATATATGAAGTATTGATAAAGGTGGGGATCCATAAGCGATCTTGGTCCGGTTGTTGGACACAAACAAAGTACACGAAGTTGCAATGGCTAACTTTTAACTAAAGAAATCCCAAGGAAAGAAACTATTAGATGGATCTACTTATATAGGAGCAAGGGGTGGCGACCAAGGAGGTGGGAGGACGTCCCAAGGCAGCCTAAAACTAACCCTAGGTCGTACAAGGCACATGGGCCCAAGTGGAGGTGATGCAACACCTTTGGACTTGTAGTTTGACTCAGATTTTCCTACGGCGTCAGATTGTTTCATCGATATCTCAATGCTGCAGCCTAATTTGAAGGTGAATCCAATTGGGATGGAAGGAGCACGAAATCTACTGTCCAAAAAAAAGAGAATCACCCAATTCGGAGTTCGTATGAAAAAGTTGTTGGCGTTTTGAGTCAGGTATGCCTGTGCAGTCCGAAGCTGAATCCAGAACATGAGAGACTTGGACTCTATCTTCTCTTGGGCCAAAAGTGACGTGAGAGAATTTTTTGAACAGCAAGTAAACATCCCTTTCTCCCTTATCTTCATATGTCGATTGTACAAATGTCCCATACACCTGCAAATAGACATGGCACAAAAGTCTGTGAAGTATTTTTTGTCCTGGATGACATAAGTAAATTATTGCATACTTTGCATTAGAAATCACCTCACAAATATACATGTATGCAATATTTTTCGTCATATCCAAGGTAGTCATGTCCTTATCAATTTTGAAGGAAAATCAAGAGATTATGTTGGTTATAGACATTAGCCCCCTGGTAGCGACAAATGTACCTTTCTGCAGATGCTCTATGATCCGGGAAATCTCATCTGGTCGTAAATTGAAGAAAATCCAACGGCTATATGCCTTACTCTCCTTGTTTTCGCCGGATGGCATGCTGCAACTCATGCGCGTGAAAGCCAAGAACAAAAGGGCATTCTTGGCATCGGTCAAATATATGTGGAAAGAATATCTCCACTATAGAGGACAAGAAATTTCTGGGCAGTCAGGCAAAAAGCGTCACGGGAAAATGAAGTACTTTCAAGGACTGCCATAGAATGGACAGATGTTCACAAAAACGTTCATAATTTTGTCATTCGGAGTCTGTGTCGGACCCACAAGTACTCAAACTACTCGTGACGAGCATGTGAATCCAGAAAATACTCCCCGCTTGCGCCAGGGGGCCTGGAGAACCCTCAAATTTGGCCTTAAGCAGGACCTTTTGGCCCTGAAGGTCAAAGAACATCATTCGTTGCTGTATTTCGGACAAGTTTCTGAACCCATTGGCACTTCCTTTTGTAGGAAATTCGAGAGATTATGTTGCTTATAGACATTAGCCCCCCTGGTAGAGACAAACGTACCATTCTGCAGATGCTCTATGATTCGGGCAATCTCATTTGGTCGTAAATTGAAGAAAATCTTGCGGCTATATGCCTTATCTCCTCGTTTTCACCGGATGGCATGTTGTAACTCATACGCGTGAAAGCCAAGAACAAAAGGGCATTCTTGGCATCGGTCAATCTATATGTGGAAACAATATCTCCACTATATAAGATAGGAAATTTCGGGGCGGTCAGGCAAAAAGCGCATGGGAAAATGAAGTACTTTCAAGGACTGCAATAGAATGGAGAGATGTTCACTAAAACGGTCATAACTTTGTCATTCCGAGTCCGTGTGGGACCCACAAGTACTCAAACTGCTCACAACGAGCATGTGAATCCAGAAAATACTCCCCGCTTGCCCCAAGAGGCCCTGTGTACCCTCAAATTCGGCCTTAAGCAGGACTTTTTGGCCCTGAAAGTCAAAGAACATCATTGGCCGCTGTTTTCGGACAAGTTTGTGAACCCGTTGGCACTTCCTTTTGAAGGAAATTCGAGAGATTATGTTGCTTATAGACATTAGCCTCCCTGGTAGGGACAAACATACCTTTCTGCAGATGCTTCATGATCCGGGCAATCTCATTTGACCGTAAATTGAAGAAAATCTAGTGGCTATATGCCTTATTCTCCTTGTTTTCGCCGGATGGCATGCTGTAACTCATGCGTGTGTAAGCCAAGAATAAAAGGGCATTCCTGGCATCGGTCCAAATATATGTGCGGAAACGATATCTCCACTATAAAGGACAAGAAATTTCGGGGTGGACAGGCAAAAAGCACACGGGAAAATGAAGTACTTTCAAGGACTGCCATTGAATGGAGAGATTTTCACTAAATGGGTCATTGTTTTGTCATTCAGAGTCCGTGTCGGACCCACAAGTACTCAAACTGCTCGCGGCGAGCGTGCGAATCCAGAAAATACTCCCCGCTTGCACTAGGAGGCCCGGAGTACCCTCAATTTCGGCCTTAAGCAGGACTTTTTTGCCCTAAAAGTCAAAGAACATCATGCCGCTGTTTTTCGGACAAGTTTCTGAACCCATTAGCACTTCCTTTTGAAGGAAATTCCAGAGATTATTTTGCTTATAGACATTAGCCCCCTTGGTAGGGACAAACGTACCTTTCTGCGGATGCTCTATGATCCGGGCAATCTCATTTGGCCGTAAATTGAAGAAAATCTAGCGGCTATATGGCTTATTCTCCTTGTTTTCGCCGAATGGCATGTTGTAACTCATGTGCGTGAAATCCAAGAACAAAAGGTCATTCCTGGCATCGGTCAATATATATGTGGAAACTGTATCTCCACTATGGAGGACAAAAATTTCGGGGCAGTCAGGCAAAAAGCGTCATGGGAAAATGAAGTACTTTAAAGGACTGCCATAGAATGGACATATGATGCGGAGCATCCCACGTTCATCCCCATGTACACTCCGACTACTCCCGAAGCCCCAAGAGGACATATAACGAGACCTCGAACATACGCCATTGGACACAAGGTGAATTCACTCCTCTTTGAACCGTCACTTTCCCCGTGTGAGACATGGATACTACCTCATGCATGGACCTTGCATACACTCAGGTACAACCAAGATGACCATGGAGAATCCAAGGACCAAGGCCAAGCATGGAAGAGAAGACGGAAGAGAGGAGAAGAAGAAGACAGAGCGGCTGCTGGAGCCAGGCTGGACATCTGGACCGCCGTCCGGATCATCCGGGCTCAGCCGGATCATCCGAATCCTCCCCCGGATCGTCCGGGTAACAGCGCTGAAGACACCCGAAAGCTTCCACCGACGCCGGATCATTCGGGACTCCATCCGGATCATCCGAACCCCCGACGCCCGGATCATCTGGGACCCCGTCCGGATCATCCGGCCTTGCCTGCGCGTATGACTTGGGCCGAGGCCCGTGTACCCCTTCGCCCCTCACTTACACCTTCGTGGCTTAGCACTATAAATAGACCTCCTCCTCCCCATTTTGAGGGTTAGCAAAAGATTAGCTTATTTGAGATAGAGCTTTGCTCATCCATATAGATCTCCTCCTCGTGGGAGACCGCGGCCTCTTTGAAGAAGATCCACCATGGATTCAAGACCCCTTTACGGGAAGATCCCTTGTGGATTCAAGACCTCCTCTCGGAGATGAGCTACCGCCACTTGTATCGTCCTTTGTTGGATTTCGAATGTGAATCTCTTTGTGCTCCTTGGATCTAGCACATGTGTGATCATATTCGTGTTGGTTGAGTGTTTCTCTCGTCCCCCCCCCCCCCCATGATTTCCCTTGTGTTCTTCCGCGCGTTCTTCGTGTTCCTCGTAGGGATCCTCTCCAAACGTGAAAGATCGGCCCCTAGGGTTCCACCCTACATCATATTGGTATCATGAGCCACGTTGATCACGGTTTTGGAGCCCCTACCCTTTGTTTTCTAGCTTGATTTTGTTGATTTTGTCCTAAATCCGAAAATACCCACCAAAAATAGCCCCCAATATTTTTTGTGATTTTTTGGTTTGATGATGTTTTGTTCATTTTGATCCATGGATTTTCTTGATTTCGAGTGGATCTAGCATTTCCCCAAGTTTCCCCACCTTCCATCCACAAAATCTCCTCAATTTTCCCCCGAAAATCATCCATTTCCGCCCAAAAATTCATCCCCGAGAGGAAATCCCGAGCAGTTTGACCTGCCCGGATCATTCAGACCTTCTCCCGGATCATCCGGACACCTCCCGGATCAGCTGGGCCCTCTCCCGGACGTCCGGATAACCCAGTTACTCGAATTCCCGAACCGGAGCTGACGAACCCGGATCATCCGGAAGTACTCCCGAATCATCCGGACCAAGCCCGGATCATCCGGACCTCCTCCCGGATGTCCAGTTAACCCTGAAACTCACACGGCTGAAATCTTGTTTCGGCCATAACTAATTCATCCCAAGTCCGTTTTTGACGTTCTTTAGCTCGTTTTGAAGCTATTAACATCCCCCATCCCACAAAAATACCACCAACATCATTTGACTCCATCAAATATTTGGAACTTTGGCATCTTTGCCTAGGGCCACCACCACATCATCTACATTACCACCACCGACTTCCGCAACCTAACCCATTTTGTTCCCCATAGCATTAGTGGTTGCTTGAGTAGTCATTCGAGTCTCCTAAGGTGTTTCAGCTACTTAGGGCGGTTGCTTCTTCATCAACCACCACCACCACTTCCAAATAACCTTGCCCACCATACTCTTCCACCAACCCAACTTAACCCAATTGGTGTTTGAGCTTGTTTGAGTTGTGGCTTGTGTATCCTAAGGTGTTTCGGCTACTTAGGGACGACAACTTCAACTCCAACACGTGTATAGCCCATCATTTCACTTCCGCATTGCTAAGTGCACACCACCACCGCTCTCCGCTACCACCATTTGACTTTTGCCTTTGGAGATTTTGAGTTTGCGGTTTTTCTATTTCCTAGGGTGTTTCGGCTAACTAGGAACGGGTCGACTTCGGCAACACTGCCTCTCATCATCGCCAAGGACGGTAACATCGACGGCACCATTGTATATTCCCCTTGCAATTGCATTGATAACTTCTAGCTCATTTTGCATCACTTGCCTATCGAGACTAGACATTGAGTATTGCCGGCAATGTTACTTGTGCACATTAGTGATCCGTACCTTCCGTTGCATACATACCATATTATATTGGTACCATCATATCATATCTTGTGTCACAAGTTTGTTCCCGCATATATACAATTGCTATGGGTTTGTGCATTGTGCAAAAGTGCCATATCGTACAAAAAAAAAGCTTTTAAGCAAAAGACAAAGAGCAAAGAAGCTTCTAAGCAAGTGCCATAGCATCATACCACATTGCATATAAGATTGTCATATCCGATCATCTTGGATCATCTTGACAGAAACACCGGGAACCATACATACATAGCATACTTGGGATAAATGTCCATATATTTTGCATCTTATAGGTTGTGCACAAGTGTCGTATCCGCCTATAGGGCAATCGTGCTAGCGTCTCTCTTGAGTTGGGCAACACGAGCATTTTTCATGGATTCCACATTTTGTGCTCATTCCTTGGTTGCACGACCCCATTTATCTATCCGTGTGTGTGTTTCTGTGTGCCACATTGCTATTGGTCTACTTGTTTCACTTGCGAATTTGTGAATCTCTTTCAACATTATTGACTCTTGCTAACATTTTGCATAAAAAATTTGTGCCACTATCCTCACCGAGCTCCACCCAAAGCCTTACTTGTGTAGGTGTGAGAACCGACAAGAATTGGTACGAATTGTGCTATTTCCTTGTTACATATCTGAATGATCATTGATCCATCTCCAACAAAGGTCAAGGTACATTTGGTCTAGTTATTCTCCTTCTCCCACTCACGTTTGCTCGAGTCTTGTGATGGATAGGCAAGGCATTTCCTCTCCGGTCTACGACAACAACGACGGCGTGAACAACTACATCACCGAAGCGTCCATCTTCGATCTACAACGACAAATGCAAGGCGCACAATCAAGATTGAGAGAGCGCATCGAGAACATCTCCATCGACATTTTTCACTCCGAAGCAAGGAAAAGGGACTACATCGACAAGAAGCTTTCCGCACATAAAGAGGAGCAAGATGCAAGGATGGAGGAGATTAGAGCCTTGATCAAGTCTTCTTCCCCTTTATCAACTTCAAGGCGGCGACATTCAACCACAAATCTTCGGAGCGCGGAAACGATGCAAGCGCAATTCGTCCACGTCCACATCTACATGGTGACCACCATCACGTTTGTGATCCACATCGTCATGAAGGGCAAGTCACCTCCAAGCATCATGTGCACGAGGACAACGAATGCCTTCGAGCTCAAGCGCGACAACAACACCATCATCATGAAGATGCTCCACAAGCGCGAACGTACAAGTCCCAACAAGCACTACTTCTCGCCAAGTCCAAGATTCATGAGCAAAAGGTAAGACCGCAAGACGAGCACCACCAAGACGGAGCTACGGCTACACCGACCACTTCGGCATCTTCGCCAAGTGCTATCAAGGCATCTTCGCCTTTGGACGTACGACATCTTCGCCTACTTCCCATGAGTTTGCCTACATCGACATCCTCAACAACAAGGCGACCACCTACAAGTGTGGGCGACACTTCCATCTTTGGAAGCCCCTCAAGGAAGATGGCCGAGCATGGGAAATTCCCTTCGGTCATGGCAACGAGCTATGAGGTGCCACATCATATGGGCCTCCCACACCAAGACGGTGACAAGACGGTCGAGCAAGGGCGATCACCTTCGACCACAGCGACGAGCGCTAACCTCTTCAACACCATGAAGACGGCGCCCACATTGGACTCATACTCCGAGTCAAGCTACGCGACCGCGCATGGAGACATTTGCACCTACATCTCTCCGACACCCACATATGTCGAGATGACCCATTTGTCATGTGAGGAGAGCCACCACCCCATGAGTGACATGAGTGACTCCACCATACATGACATTGAGAGCATTTCCTATGAGAGGATGAGTGTGACCACCACTAGCCCCACACATGAGAGCATGCCACACATCCTATGTGAGGTTGAGCGCCATTTGAGTGACTCCACCAACCATATGAGTGAGAGAATCCTTGAGGGAGTGAGTGAGCCACAACACTTAGAGAGTGAGGTAGTTGACACGACATGTGAGGCCACTATGATTTCTAACGACTTAACCTCTACTCCTAGTGTGTTATCTTCTTTGGTGCTAGGTCTCCTACATGATGACATGCCTATCCTCGACGAGTCCTTCCCTCCAATAGAGACAACGATGTCCATAGTGGACGATGATGCACCCCCCACATGGTTCCATCAAGATGAAGATGACTATGAGTTGATCTTCGACACCTCACCTACAACACATGAGTGACGCTCCAAAGATAACATAGGTGATGGTGCTTCTCTTGTCCCACTAGCGGACTATCTTACCAATGATTGCTTGCACGATGTCGATCCACCTATTCCCATGCTTCATGCTAGTGCGACTTCCTCATGTCTTGACTTACCTATTTATGATGAATATGATGATGAGCATGTTGAGTTGCCTAGTTGTGATGCTATGCTCCATAGGATATCATGTGAAAATTCTTTTGGTCAGATCATGTTTGAAAACCCATTGAACTTGTCATATCCTATGAGTGAGATCTCCCATATTTCATCTTTACAATCTCAACATAGTAACTATGCATGCCCCATTAAAATCAATCCCATTTGCACTTATGGCATAGATGACCAGATGATGGTCATTGGCTTTTTTTTTTCATGTGATGATATTGCCATGCTTCCTTTACATGATTTGTGTAATTCATCTACTATGTCATGCCATGATCACATAGAACCAAATATGCTTTGTTTTGGATGTTGTCAATATTCTCCATGTGATGTTCCTACTAATGCTCATGAGGAGACCCCCATAGTTTCCTCATACATATTTAGAGATCTTGATTCATTTCATACTTTGCATGATTCCCATGATTGCGTGCACCATATGCATTCCATGAATAAAAATGCTCTAGATATTTCTCATCATGCATTACACAATTTGAGTCTCCATTATGCTATACATAATAACAAACCTCTCATGATGGATGACATGTTTCTATATCACGCATCTCATTTATTTGAGCATTGGATATTTTGTGCTAACCGACACATGCATGTGCGCATCATGATGGATGATGTGTACATATATCACGCACACACAATTTTTCCTTTGTCTTTGTTTTGTGTAGGTACTCACGTATACTCGTCAACCTCTCAATCCCAAGAGTTGACGAAGCGAGCTCTTGTGAGCAACGATGACTTGGGATCCCGTGGACTACCCTTACCACCGTTCCTTTCGCGCAAGGACTACGCGCATCTCTTTTACTTGTCTCTCACACGGCTATGGGCTATATATCACTTGTCCCTTCATGCCCATACTATCGTGTTCACTTTGCATGTTATGCCTCTTTACATGATTTTGCCATGCAATTGTGACCCTTGCTTGCATCTACCCATGATTCACCATTATGCTACTTCTATGTGTATTTGCATGCTTGGTGGAGATACTTGTAGCTATTACCATGATTTATTTGTGCCCCATGCTATTGATGCTTGTTGTGTTGGTAGAGTCATGATGCCCCATTGCTATTTACATATGGCCTCTCGCCAATAAATTCATGCCATTCTACTCATATCTTGCTTTCATGCTTGTGATATGTCATGTGCATTATTCATGCCCACTATTTGCACACATGACATGCTTGCCATTATTCCCTCTAGTATATTGCATCTTTGCACTACTAGCATGCTTGACTTGTTCGCTATGATTGCTTGCTATGTTGCATCACCCATGTTCCACTATTACTTGCTTTCTTGGGTTGATGACATATATGTTCATGCCTCTCACTTGATTTGTCTTGAGCATTGTCTCTTGTCTCCATTAGTTGCATCTCTCATATCACCTTGTATCGAATGCCAACTTGCTATACTTATTGATCTTGGAGACTTCGACACTTTACTTGTGAGGCATGCTTGTTTGATCGAGCCTATTGTATTTGGTTGTTCTCGCATCATATGCCTACATACTATGAAATGCACCCTTGTCCTTTATTATGATGAGCATGATGCATACACTTGTTGGGTATCTTACCACGCGAATGATAGGTTTTGCACTTTCGTTAGCCTCATTTGTTTTTCCGAGTGTTTGTCATATTTTTTTGTTTTGAAGGATTCACAAGGTGGTACCATCATGCGACAACTTGGTTATGTGAAGGCATACATGATGTGGAACACCAACATTTTTGACATCCTCATAAAGGTGAACTCCTTCCCTTTGAGCCATCCTCAAGTACGCATATTGGATGGGTCACTCTTTCATTGTTGTTTCCTTCTTGTTGTCTACATTATACATCTCGTGAACGGAGGAGCGACATTGGAAATTGGCTCCATAGACCTTCACATTGAGGAGCGCTCGCACTTATTGGATGCATCTTCGGAATTCCACTCATGCCACAACACCAACACCTCCATATTTATTGATTGTGCTCGTACATGTCATGCTCGATGGACATTTCATACTCACCACAAGTTTGCACCGTATGCATGGATTGACTCACATTATGCTTGTCTTGTTGCATATATTTCCATGTCATCCATGATATATGCTCTTGTGCATTTCCTTAGCAAATTTGTTGTGATCTACCTTGATGGCATATTCATACATCATGATCATATTGCCCACCATCAATTGCATGATACCATACACATATTGAGCATCCATTGCCATATTCATGCTATTGGTGAACGGTCTCTATATGACATCATTTTGCACAATGGTAGAATTTGTCGCTTTGTGCACCATGCTATTTACCCCATGAATGCTTTACGTATCATTTTACATCTTTTGGATACGCATCATGCGTCTTGCCATGCACAATCATGCCGCACGGACTCATACTTACTTCTTGGACACTTTGTGTGCGCTAACCATTGTATTTCCAAGTGTACTTTGTGTTTGCTCATTTTGCATGTACCACATACCGGAGACACCTTGGAGTACTTGGATTGCGCAATGCCTTCATCTACGTCCAACTACGAGTCCGTCCATGATAACCATTTCCATGGTGATGAGGATCATGATCCGAGGTCGGATCTTTCCGAAGGGGGGGGGGAGATGATGCGGAGCATCCCACGTTCATCCCCATGTACACTCCGACTACTCTCCAAGCCCCAAGACAACATATGGCGAGACCTCGAACATACGCCATTGGACACAAGGTGAATTCACTCCTCTTCGAACCGTCACTTTCCGAATGTGAGACATGGCTACTACCTCATGCATGGACCTTGCATACGCTCAGGTACAACCAAGATGACCATGGAGAATCCAAGGACCAAGGCCAAGCATGGAAGGGAAGAAGGAAGAAAGGAGAAGAAGAAGATGGAGCAGCTGCTGGAGCCAGGCCGGACATCCGGACCGCCGTCCGGATCATCCGGGCTCAGCCGAATCATCCGGATCCTCCCCCGGATCGTCCGGGTAACTGCGCCGAAGACACCCGAAGGCTTCCACAGGAGCCGGATCATCCGGGACTCCATCCAGATCATCCGGACCCCCGACACCCGGATCATCCGGGACCTCGTCCGGATCATCCGGCCTTGCCTGCGCGCATGACTTGGGCTGATGCTCGTGTACCCCTTCGCCCCTCACTTACCCCTTCGTGGCTTAGCACTATAACTAGACCTCCTCCTCCTCCCCATTTTGAGGGTTAGCAAAAGATTAGCTCATTTGAGATAGAGCTTTGCTCATCCATACGGATCTCCTCCTCGTGAGAGACCGCGACCTCTTCGGAGAAGATCCACCATGGATTCAAGACCCGTTTACAGGAAGATTCCTTGTGGACTCAAGACCTCCTCTCGGAGATGAGCTATCGCCACTTGTATCGTCCTTTGTTTGGATTTGGACCGTGAATCTCTTTGTGTTCCTTGGATCTAGCACATGTGTGATCATATTCGTGTTGGTTGAGTGTTTCTCTCGTTTCCCCCCATGATTTCCCTCGTGTTCTTCCGCGCGTTCTTCATGTTCCTCGTAGGGATCCTCTCCAAACATGAAAGATCAGCCCCTTGGGTTCCACCCTACATCAACATATGTTCACTAAAACGGTCATAATTTTGCCATTCGGAGTCCGTGTCGGACCAACAAGTACTCAAACTGCTCGCGACAAGCATGCAAATCTAGAAAATAATCCCCGCTTGCGGCAGGAGGGCCGGTGTACCCCCAAATTCGGCCTTAAGTGATGAGGACATCAATACCATTGTTACACCCACAACCCCTGCTGCTATACATACTAGACCAATTACTAGAGCTCGCGCACGCCAACTAAATTACCAGGTACTTTCATTTCTTGGTAATGATTCTAATGTTCATGAGAATATGATGCCGCCTAAATTGGATACATTTGTTTTGCTTACAAATGAAGGGCCTAGATTGGAGAAGGATGAACATTGGAGCAAGAACAAGCATGGAGATGATGGCATGCGCAAGGGGAATAAGAACGAAGTTACAAGTGATGATTTCAGGGCTTTGAAGCCACCATAATGAGTGCATGAAGCCTTGGACGAAATATACAAGATGACACTTCATAAATTTCGTCCAGAAGCTATTCTAGGTGCGGCGTCACCTTTTTATTGGGCCAGGCTCATGTAATTTCGAAATATATAAGTAGAGGCTATTTGTAGAGTCCGTACGTGTGGGGAAACAAGAGATAGGGTTGGTTTCGGACTACTCCACCAAGGGCCACGAAATCCCCCCCCCCTCTTCCTCCATATATACAGCCCTTAAGGCACCGTTTAGACTTTGGGTTTTGTTTAGATTAAAAGTTCGACATAGCTGCAACATTGCGTACTTCGTTTGTGTTCAACGACCAAACAAAGGCGTCATAAAACCCCACCTTCATTAATAAAGCTTTCCTCTGTTATTCGCAATATCCAGATTGCAATCTTAGTTTCTTGCTTGTTCTTCATTTGGTTGCAGGAAATAGACCTTGGTGGCCAGGTTGATCGTGCTCCAGCGTGGTCAATAACCTCTCAGAGTTGGTTTAGGATTGCTAAGGCACGACGTCCTCGCACGTTTGTAGTCGGATCGTCAAAGTTGACTTCCACCAAAACGATAGCCACCATCTCATCGAAAGACGGGACACCTTTGCCTCTATCAAGTGGTATCAGATTTCCAGGTTGCTCGGTGAGATTTTACAATTTTTCGTAGTTTAGATGGAGTATGTTCGTCATACCTATAGTCCACAAAAAAGCCACAAAAACAAATTAGGGTTAGTTCATCATATCCGAACCAGTCTGAGCCATTGCATAATCTTTTCTGGCGTTGTTGAATTTGCGGGTGCATTGTCGTGTTTAGTTGCTGGTCTTAGTGTCTAGTCCATTAGAGTTTCGAGTTCTGTTCACAAGTTGTCACGCCGCCGCCGCATCATCATCATCACCACTGCCATATAACACCATCGTCATCACCGCCGCCATATACCACCATCATCATCACCGCTGCCATCTACCACCATCGTTATCACCACAGCCATATACCACATATCCACCGCCATCACGATAATCCGAGTCCACCTCCATCACAGATTCGCCACCAGTCCGTGTTCCACCGCCCTACATATCTCCGCCACCAGTCCGAGTTTCCACCAGATTCATATCCGCCATCAGTTATAGTCTGAGTCTAGTATTTGTTACTTTGTTTTCAACTTCTAGATCACGCCATACTCCAAGTCGTGATAGAGAAGGACTCCCGAACTTTTGTGTTACCCGCAGTAGAAAAATAGCTCCAATTTTAAAAAAAACTAAGTCTGGAAAATTCTGGCTAGGCAGTTTCTAGACCATTTGTAGACTTTTTCCAAAAAGTATGTTGCGGAGCAAAAAAAGAGGAAAAAAAGTGCAAAAAAAAGTGAAAAAAAGAGGAAAAATTCAGAGTGTGCTCCTCCCTTGTTTACGTTCAGCGCCGTGGTTTTGTTAGTGTTCTAGGCTCGCGTCTCTAGCACGGTTTAGCCTAGGACTAGCACAGTACAATCGTTGAGCATTTATTCAACTTTGCATCTCTGAATTGATTATTGCTGACCCTTTTTGCTACCATATTATAAGCCTTCCCGGCTCCACATACATCTACGTCGTGTGTTTGACTCTCCCTGGTAACCGCTCTATCCAAGCTTTGTGAGTTTTCACTACAACGGTTGCCGATCACCACCAGCTGCTGGGTAAGAACTAGTAAGAATTTGAGATTCGCTTGACGGATTTGTGACACCCCACCACCACCATATTCCAATAGTATGTAGGATCATATTCTTGTCTGTTTCTATTGCTGCTAACTACGACAGGAGCACAAGCCAACGAGATTGATTGGGAGAACATGACGAACAAGGAGCTTCATGATAAGTTTCATCAAATGTTGGATGTGGAAGACGTGATGGTCAGCTTTGGAAAGGCAATGGAGAAGATGGATGATATTGAGAAGTCAATTGACACCAAGTTGGACGCCAAGTTTGATGAATTACTCAAACGTCTCCCACAACCAGCTCTACGCCATGATACAGTAGGGAGAGCACAGCGTGTTCCTATTGAGCCAGGACAAAATTCTGGTGCTGCTGCTACTGTTGTTGGTGCTTCTGTAGCTCCTGCTGCTACTGCAGAGGTGGAGGACTATTACGAGGATGAGGTTGATCAAAATCAGAACTACGTGCAGCCACCAGCACCACCACCAGCAGGTCGACCTCAGGTATATATTCGCAACGGTAGGCCTGCACCACCACCTCAGGTATGAGATAATGACCATATTCCTAAACTGAAATTGAATATCCCACCATTTGAGGGTAGCTATGTTCCTGATATATATCTTACTTGGGAGTTAGAAACTGAACAACATTTTACATGTTTACAATATCCCGAGGAGAGACGGGTTGATGCTGCTGTTTGTGCTTTCACTAGTTTTGCATGTGTATGGTGGTCTGAACATTGTAGATTATATCCTATTGCAACTACTTGGGCTGCTTCGAAAACTGCTATGCGTACTCGTTGGGTTCCGCCATATTATCAGCGTGAATTGCTTCAAAAATTGTAGTGTTTAAGACAAGGGAAAACTTCTGTAGAAGAATATTATCAGGAATTACAAACTGGCATGATCAGATGTGGTATTGTTGAGAAGAATGAAGCAATGCTTTCACGTTTTATGGGTGGATTAAATAGAGAGATTCAGACCATTCTAGAGTATAAGGAGTATACTAACATCACTCATTTATTCCATCTTGCTTGTAAAGCTGAACGTGAAGTGTAGGATCGACAAGCATTGGCGCGAACTAACTTTTCTGCAGGCCGACCTTCATCATGGACACCGCGTGCATCTTCTACTTCAACTGCACCAACACCTCCATCAGGTGCCACCTCCAGCCATGATACAAGAAAGCAGGCACAACCACCATTATCTACCAAGAGCGCACCTGCCGGGCCTACACAGAGTTCTTCTTCTTCCATGGGATCAACAGGGCACACAGGTGATATTATTTATCGTCGTTGTAAGGGAAGAGGTCATTATGCGAGAGAATGCAAATCTCAGCGTGTGATTATTGCTACTGAGGATGGTGGGTATGAGTCTGCTAGTGACTATGATGAGGAGACTTTGGCTCTTATTACACGCGAAGAACATGGTGGAGATGATACTGATCATGAGACGCAATACATGGCTCCTGAAGACGCTGACAGGTATGAATGTTCAGTAGCTCAACGTGTTTTGAGTGTGCAGGTCACACAAGTTGAGCAAAATCAGAGGCACAATTTGTTCCATACAAAGGGAGTTGTGAAGGAACGTTCTGTGCGCGTCATCATAGACGGAGGGAGCTGCAACAACTTGGCTAGCATGGAGATGGTGGAGAAGCTATCTATCACCACAAGACCACATCCACATCCTTACTACATCCAATGTTTCAACAACAGCGGCAAGCTTAAGGTAACATGTACTGTTCGTGTGCATTTTAATACCTCTACATATGCTAATTATGTTGATTGTGATGTGGTACCTATGCAAGCATGTTCCTTATTACTTGGTCGACCATGGCAATTTGATAAAAATTCTGTACGCCATGGTAGAAACAATCAGTATACTCTTGTTCATAAGGATAAAAATATTACTTTGCTTCGTATGACTCCTGATTCCATTTTGAAAGATGATATTAATAGAGCTAGTAAAGCAAAACAGGAGAAAAATAAGAGTGAAAATCAGATTGTTGCAAAACAATTTGAGCAACAAATGAAGCCTAATAGTAAACCATCTAGTGTTGCTTCTGAAACTAAATTGAAAAGTGCATGTTTACTTGCCACTAAATATGATATTGATGAGCTAGATTTCAGCAAATCTATTTGCTATGCTTTGTGTGCAAAGAGGCATTATTTTCATTGGAGGACGTGCCTTCCTCTTTGCCTCCTGTTGTCACTAAAATTTTGAGTAGTTCACTGACGTCTTTCCACAAGACGTGCCACCAGGATTACCGCCTATTTGAGGGATTGAGCAACAAATTGACTTAATTCCCGGTGCTTCACTGCCAAACCGTGCACCATATTGTACATTTCCAGAGGAGATGAAGGAGATTATGCGTCAAGTACAGGAGCTTCTCGACAAAGGTTATATACACGAATCCCTTAGTCCTTGTGTTGTTCATATTATTCTAGTGCCGAAAAAGGATGGTACATTGCGTATGTGAGTTGATTGTAGAGGCATTAATAATATTACTATTCGTTATCGTCATCCTATTCCTAGGCTAGATGATATGCTTGATGAATTGAGTGGCTCTACAATATTCTCCAAAGTTGATTTGCGTAGTGGATACCATCAAATTCGTATGAATTTGGGAGATGAATGGAAAACAACATTTAAAACTAAGTTTGGATTATATGAGTGGTTAGTCATGCCTTTTGGGTTAACTAATGCACCTAGTACTTTCATGAGATTAATGAACGAAGTTTTACGTGCTTTCATTGGATGATTTGTGGTAGTTTACTTTGATGACATATTGATTTATAGCAGATCTTTGGAAGAACATTTGGAACATTTACGTGCTGTTTTTATTGCTCTACGTGATGCACGTTTGTTTGGTAACCTTGGGAAGTGCACCTTTTGCACCGACCGAGTATCTTTTCTTGGCTATGTTGTTACTCCACAGGGAATTGAAGTTGACAAAGCCAAGATTGAAGCTATTGAGAGTTGGTCGCAGCCCAAAACGGTCACACAAGTGAGGAGTTTTCTTGGCCTCGCTAGATTCTATAGGCATTTTGTGAGTGATTTCAGCACCATTGCTGCACCTCTCAATGAGATTACAAAGAAAGATGTGCCTTTTCATTGGGGTACCGCATAGGAAGAAGCCTTCACGGTATTGAAAGATAAGTTGACACATGCTCCTTTACTCCAACTTCCTGATTTTAATAAGACTTTTGAGCTTGAATGTGATGCCTGTGGAATTGGATTAGGAGGTGTGTTATTACAAGATGGCAAACCTGTTGCATATTTTTCGGAAAAATTGAGTGGGCCTAGTCTGAATTATTCTACTTATGATAAAGAATTATATGCTCTTGTTAGGACTTTAGAAACATGACAACATTATTTATGGCCCAAAGTATTTGTTATACACTCTGATCATGAATCTTTGAAACATATTAAAAGTCAAGCTAAACTGAATCGTAGAGATGCTAAATGGGTTGAATTCATTGAGACTTTCCCTTATGTCATTAAACACAAGAAGGGAAAAGAAAATGTTATTGCTGATGCATTGTCTCGTCGCTATACTATGCTTTCACAACTTGACTTCAAAAATTTTGGTTTGGAGACCATCAAAGATCGATATGTGCGTGATGCTGATTTTAAAGATGTAATGCAGAATTGTAAAGAAGGAAGAATGTGGAACAAGTTCGTCGTTAATGATGGATTTGTGTTCCGTGCTAACAAGCTATGCATTCCAGCTTGCTCCGTTCGTCTTTTGTGGTTGCAGGATGCGCATGGAGGAGGATTAATGAGACACTTTGGCGTGAAGAAGACGGAGGACGTACTTGCTACACATTTCTTTTGGCCAAAGATGAGACGGGATGTTGAGCGTTTTATTGCTCGCTGCACTACATGTCAAAAAGCTAAGTCACGACTCAATCCTCATGGTTTATTGCCTTTGCCTGTACCTAGTGTTCCTTGGGAGGATATATCTATGGACTTTGCTTTAGGTTTACCTCGAACAAAGAAGGGGTGGGATAGCATATTTGTTGTCGTGGATAGTTTCTCGAAAATGGCACACATTTTACCATGTCATAAAAGCGATGATGCTGTTAATGTTGCTGATTTGTTCTTTCATGAAATTATTCGCTTGCATGGTGTGCCAAATACTATTGTTTCAGATCATGATACTAAATTTCTTAGCCACTTTTGGAGATGTTTATGGGCTAAATTGGGGACTAAACTGCTTTTTAGTACTACTTGTGACCCCCAAACTGATGGACAAACTGAAGTAGTCAATAGAACATTGTCTACTATGCTTAGAGCTGTTTTGAAGAATAATAAGAAAATATGGGAGGAATGCTTGCCTCACATTGAATTTGCTTATAGTCGTTCATTGCATTCTACTACTAAGATGTGCCCTTTTGAAGTTGTGTATGGTTTCCTACCTCGTGCACCTATTGATTTGTTGCCTCTTCCATCTTCGGAGAAGGTTAATTTTGATGCTAAACAACGTGCTGAATTGATTTTAAAAATGCAATAGTTAACTAAGGAAAACATTGAGCGTATGAATGATAAATATAAACTTGCTGGAGATAAGGGTAGAAAACATATTGTGTTTGCACCTGGAGATCTTTATTGGTTGCATTTGCATAAGGATAGATTTCCTAATTTGCGCAAATCCAAGCTAATGCCACATGCTGATGGTCCCTTTAAGGTGTTAGAAAAAATAAATGATTATGCATATAGACTTGAGCTGCCTGCAGATTTTGGGGTTACTCCTACTTTTAACATTGCAGATTTAAAGCCTTATTTGGGTGAGGAAGATGAACTTCCGTCGACGACGACTTCATTTCAAGAAGGGGAGGATGATGAGGACATCAATAGCATTGTTACACCCATAGCCCCTACTGCTATACATACCGGACCAATTACTAGAGCCCGCGCACGCCAACTAAATTACCAGGTACTTTCGTTTCTTGGTAATGATTCCAATGTTCATGAGAATATGATGCTGCCTAAATTGGGTACATTTGTTTTGCTTACAAATGAAGGGCCTAGCTTGGAGAAGGTTGAACATTGGAGCAATCACAAGCATGGAGATGATGGCATGCACAAGGGGAACAAGAACGGAGTTATAAGTGATGATCTCAGGGCTTTGAAGCCACCATAACAAGTGCATGAAGCCTTGGACGAAATATACAAGATGCCACTTCATAAATTTTGTCCAGAGGCTATTCTAGGTGCTGCATCACCTTTTTATTGGGCCAGGCCCATGTAATTTCAAAATACATAAGTATAGGCTATTTTTAGAGTCCGTATGTGTGGGGAAACAAGAGATAGGGTTGGTTTCGGACTCCTCCACCAAGGGCCACGAAATTCCCCCTCTTCCTCCATATATACAACCCTTAAGGCACCGTTTAGACTTTGGGTTTTGTTTAGATTAAAAGTTCACCATAGTTGCAACTTTGCGTACTTTGTTTGTTTTCAACGACCAAATAAAGGCGTCACAAAACCCCACCTTCATTAATAAAGCCTTCCTATGTTATTCACAAAATCCAGATTGCAATCTTAGTTTCTTGCTTGTTCTTTGTTTGCTTGCAGGAAATAGACCTTCGTGGTCAGGTTGATCGTGCTCCGGCATGGTCAATAACCTCTCGGAGTTGGTTTAGCGATTGCTAAGGCGCGACGTCCTCGCACGTTCGTAGTCGGATCGTCAAAGTCGACTTCCACCAAAATGATAGCCACCATCTCATCGAAAGACGGGACACCTTTGCCTCTATCATTAAGCAGGACTTTTTGGCCCTGAAAGTTAAAGAACATCATTCGCCACTGTTTTTCGGACAAGTTTCTGAACCCATTGTGATGCGGAGCATCCCTCGACCATCACCATGCACGTTGCTCTACCACCGCAAGCACGGAGAGAACCTGTTACGAGAGCTCGTGCACAGGCAATCGAGAACGAGGTTAACTCCTTCCTCTTGGAGCTCCACTCAAATTCATTCGAGAGTCGGACTCTACCTCAAATGGAAACATTATGCATTCTTAGGTACTTCGGAGATCATCACGAGAAAGCACGGAGGGATCACCAAGTTCACCGGAGACCTACGGAGGAGGACAAGCAAGATGGACGCGAGACAAGAGAGAAGAAGGAGGAGTCTTGGACACCCCGGCTGCCCGGGCACTTTGGCCCTGGAGGCCCGGCCCCTCCCTGGGCGCCGCTCCTAGCCGGCCCCGGGTGCCCGGCCATGGAGTGCCCGGGTGCCCGCACTACCCCGGTGCTGCCCCCAGCCACCCCTAGGTGCCCGGCCTTGGCCCCCGGGTGCCGGCCACCTGCGCCCAGCGGCCCTCCTGGTGCCCGGCCTTGAGGCCCCAGGTGCCTGGCCCCCTCCTGCTGGTCTTACTGCCACCTGCCTGCGTGCCCGGGCCATCACCCCCGGGCGCCCGGCCGCTCTCCAGCCAGCCCCGGGTGCCCCGCTGAATGGCCCCGAGTGCCCGGCCTCGACCGCCCAGGCTCCTGCGTCTACCCCGGGTGCTCGGGCCTAGGACCCCCGGGTGCCCGGACCACTCCGAGGGCCTGCGTGCCTTGTTGGGCTTTTGCCCATGAACCCATCTCCACCTCTTATTTAGCCCCTAGACTATAAGTACCCCCCACCTAGCTCATTTAGAAGGATAGCAAAGTATTTGATAGACAAAGAGAGAGCTTTGCTCATCTTCCTCCTCATGGAGATGATGACCTCCTAAGGGAGAAGATCCACTTGTGGATATTAAGGCCTCATCTTGGAGAAGGATCCCCATCATAGGATCATCAAGACCTCTCTCCTCATATGATTGGGATGAACTAGTACCTTGTATCTTTCCTTTGTTGTCCTTCGATTCATTGTGACCTCTTGTGTGTTCTTGGATCTAGCATATGTGTGATTGGATCTAGTCAATTTGAGTGTTTCCCCTCTCTTGTGTTCTTCGTGTTCTTCGTGTTCTTGGGGATTTCCCCTCGAATTCATGAAAGATCTCCATCTAGGGTTCCACCCTACAACATCTTGGTATCAGAGCCAGGTTGATCACGAAATTGGAGCCTCCCCTCTTTGTTTTCTAGCCTAATTTTGTTGTGTTCTTCCCAATTTTGAAAATTCCCCACCAAAAATAGCACCAAAATTTGGCTCCATCAAAATTTTGGCATTTTGGCATCTTTGCCTAGGCCATCCACCATATCATCCGCAAAACCACCATAGCTTTCCGCAACCTAACCCATTTTCGATCCATATAGCATTTGTGGTTGCTTGAGTGGTGACTTGAGTCTCCTAAGGTGTTTCGGCTACTTAGGGATGGTTGCTTCATCATCAACCACCACCACCACTTCCGCATTGCTAACTCCAGAACCACCAACACATTCCGCTACCACCATTTGACATTTTCCTTGAGATTTTGAGTTCACGTTTTTTTACCGTTTCCTAAGGTGTCTCGGCTACTTAGGTACGGGTCTACATCATCTTGGTATATACATCAAGAACACCGCCACTCATCATCGCCACGAGGTCATCATCGACATCGACCACTTCACCATTTTGACAACCTAACCGTAAGCAAGAACGGTAACCTCTATATCATCTCGGTATCATGGTATCCCTTCATTGTACATTCTTGCCATTACATTGTTAACACTTTAGCCCATTTTGCGTCACTTGCCTATCGAGACTAGCCATTGAGTATTGCCGGCAATATTACTTGTGCACATTAGTGATCCGTACCTCCCATTGCATACATACCATATCATATTGGTATCATCTTGGTATCATCATATCATCCCTTGTGTCACAAGATTGTTCCCGCATATACACAATTGCTATCTTGGTTTGTGCATTTCGCATAAGTGGCCATATAAAAAAAAGAGAATAAGCTTTTAAGCAAAAAGAGAGCAAAGAGCTCGTGAGCAAGAGCCATAGCATCATACCACATTGCACAAAAGATTGTCATATCCGATCATCTTGGATCATCTTGATAAGAACACTGGGAACATCATACACATAACATTCTTGGGATCGAAAGCTCATACATTTCGCATCTTCTAGGTTGTGCACAAGTGTCGTATCCGCTTATTGAGCAATCGTGCTAGTGTAGCGACCAGACCTCAAACAGTCTGATCTCTGTGCTTTAGTGTCATCCCTGGATCAGTAATGCTGACATGCACAGTACTTGAAGGATTTGTAACAGAGTAGCAATCACACACTTATTACATCGAATGTCTCAAGAGAGAACTTATTACAATAAATATGGCTTAAGGCCATCTAACAAACGATAACAGCGGAAGGCTTGGAAGATAAGCGAGTCCATCAACTCCAACGACATCACTGAGTATAAGACCACGACCTAAGGCACCTTACTCGTTGTCTGAAAAGTCTGCAACATGAAAGTTGCAGCCCGAAAACGGGTCAGCACATGGAATATGCTAGCAATGTAACACATAGAGAGTAATGAACAGAATTATGCTATACTACATGCATATATGGCTGGTGGAAAGCTCTAAGGTTACAGTTTTGCATAAAGCCAATTTTTCCCTACTGCAAAGGAATAAATTTTATTTAACTATCATGGTGGTTGTTAAACATTGAGAAGATAGGCATCCTCTCAATCCCAATTAAGCATCATCATTAAACCCAAGAAATTAAATTGAAGTAACATGATGAGATTCACATGATAATCCAAGAACTAGATACTCAAAACATCCATAACCGGGGACACGGCTAACCATGATTAGTTTATACACTCTGCAGAGGTTTGTGCACTTTTCCCCACAAGACTCGATCTCCTCCGTGGATTTCTCGCACTACATGGTGTTTGAGAAATGGATCACCGAGACATACTCTTTCAGAAGATCTAGCACCTTACGATCGGGTAGACAGTTACACCTACTTTCCCCTACATCTGCTAGTCTACCACTGTAAGAGTTCGCACGACTTAATCAACTATGCTAGAGCCCATAGTAGCTTGCGGCTGCACACGAAAGTTTCTAGCATGAATAATCTCATGATCCTTTGAGCCTGGGTGGCGGTCTATAAAGAAAACAGGCAATCGCTGGAATACCCAGGTGCCTCAATTCACCCAGATGTGTGTTAAAGTTGCCACCTTAAATAAACCATTAAATAAAAATCTCACATCTGTCATGGATACACTCACCCAATCCACGTCTACTAGCATAGCATGGCATTATAAGCAAACGTAGAAGTAACTCCCAAGGGTTTGATAATAAAACAAGTAATCAGATCCTAACCATGCAATTGTTTGAGGATTGATCTAATGCAATAAAACTGGGTAGTAAAGAGGTATGATCAAAGTGTTACTTGCCTTGCTGATGATCCGTGAAACCTAGCGATTCGAAGTAGCAAGCGGCGCACTCCGGGTACTCTATCGCAAACAATAAGTACTCATCTAATGCACAGGTAAAACTCAAATAAAAGATCTAAGCAGAAAGTTCAACTTAAGAACTCCGATTTGCAAAAAGATTCAAATCAAACGAAGCAACGAAAGTCAAACGGCGAAAGAAACAAGCTTCATTTACTAATCTGGACATAAGTCAAATTTTGCAGAAGCAAAAACTTGTTTGATTTGGTTAAACTGAAAGAGGGTTTCGAGACAAAACTCTAGGCGCTTGAATCGCCTGATTCCGATAAACGAGCGAAGAGAAAACCTAAAACGAAAATCAGATCAGAAATCGCGATCAGGAATAATCGCGGAAAATCCGAGAAAAGGAAAAACTGACGAACGGTTTAATGAGCAGACATTCGTTAACTGCAACTAAACGGTAAACTCGTCCGTTAAAACGAATGAACGAGCGAACGCTCTCGAAATAAGTGAACCGATAAAAAAATAAAACCGATCTAAAAAAATAAAACCTAGGGTTTCCAAAAACCGAGTCGGTTTTGTTTAGAAAAACGGGGGTGACGGCGGGCGGCTACCTCGTCGGGGCTCCGGTGAGGTCCGGCGGCTTCGGCGGGGTCAGGCAGGCGGCGGGGCGACGACGGCGGGCGGCGGTGGCAGCGGCGCGAGGAGGGGCGGGTCGGGGTGGCGGGGTGAGGAGGGCGGCGGCGGCGGTATTTCTGGGGGGGGGGGGGGGCGGCGTCCTGGCTTTGGGGAAGGGGGCCTGATAGAGGCAAAGGTGTCCCGTCTTTCGATGAGATGGTGGATTTCGCTTTAGTGGAAGTCGACTTTGACGATCCGACAACGAACGTGCGAGGACGTCGCGCCTTAGCAATCACTAAACCAACTCCGAGAGGTTATTGACCACGCCGGAGCACGATCAACCTGACCACGAGGGTCTGTTTCCTGCGAGCAAATGAAGAACAAGCAAGAAATGGAGATTGCAATCTGGATATTGCGAATATAAGATGAAAGCTTTATTGATCAAGGTGGGGTTCTGTGACGCCTTTGTCTAGTCGTTGAACACAAACGAAGTACGCGAAGTTGCCGCTATGGCGAAGTTTTAATCTAAACAAAACCCAAAGTCTAAACGGTGCCCTAAGGGCTGTATATATGGAGGAAGAGGGGGTGAATTTCGTGGCCCTTGGTGGAGGGGTCCGAAACTAACCCTATCTCTTGTTTCCCACACATACGGACTCTAAAAATAGCCTATACTTATGTATTTTGAAATTACATGGGCCTGGCCCAATAATAAGGTGACGCAGCACCTAGAATAGCCTCTGGACGAAATTTATGAAGTGGCATCTTGTATATTTCGTCCAAGGCTTCATGCACTCATTATGGTGGCTTCAAAGTCCTGAAATCGTCACTTGTAACTCCGTTCTTGTCCCCCTTGCGCATGCCATCATCTCCATGCTTGTTCTTGCTCCAATGTTCATCCTTCTCCAAGCTAGGCCCTTCATTTGTAAGCAAAACAAATGTATCCAATTTAGGCAGCATCATATTCTCATGAACATTAGAATCATTACCAAGAAACAAAAGTACCTGCTAATTTAGTTGGCGTGCGCGAGCTCTAGTAATTGGTCCAGTATGTATAGCAGCAGGGGCTATGGGTGTAACAATGGTATTGATGTCCTCATCATCCTCCCCTTCTTGAAATGAAGTCGTCCTCGACGGAAGTTCGTCTTCCTCACCCAAATATGGCTTCAAATCTGCAATGTTAAAAGTGGGACTAACCCCAAAATCTGCAGGCAGCTCATGTTTATATGCATTATCATTTACTTTCTCCAACACCTTAAAGGGACCAGCAGCACGTGGCATTAGCTTTGATTTGCGCAAATCAGGAAATCTATCCTTACGCAAATGTAACCAAACAAGATCTCCAGGTGCAAACACAACATGTTTTCTACCCTTATCTCCAGCAAGTTTATATTTAGCATTCATACGCTCAATGTTTTCCTTAGTTAACTCATGCATTTTTAAAATCAATTTAGCACGTTCTTTAGCATCAAAATTAACCTTCTCCGAAGATGGAAGAGGTAACAAATCAATAGGTGCACGAGGTAGGAAACCATACACAACTTCAAAAGGGCACATCTTAGTAGTAGAATGCAATGAACGATTATAAGCAATATGAGGCAAGCATTCCTCCCACATTTTCTTATTATTCTTTAGAACAGCCCTAAGCATAGTAGACAATGTTCTATTGACTACTTTAGTTTGTCCATCAGTTTGGGGGTGACAAGTAGTACTAAAAAGCAGTTTAGTCCCCAACTTAGCCCATAAACATCTCCAAAAGTGGCTAAGAAATTTAGTATCATGATCTGAAACAATAGTATTTGGCACACCATGCAAGCGAATAATTTCACGAAAGAACAAATCAGCAACATTAACAGCATCATCGCTTTTATGACATGGTATAAAGTGTGCCATTTTCGAGAATCTATCCATGACAACAAATATGCTATCCCTCCCCTTCTTTGTTCTCGGTAAACCTAAGACAAAGTCCATAGATATATCCTCCCAAGGAACACTAGGTACAGGCAAAGGCATATATAAACCATGAGGATTGAGTCGTGACTTAGCTTTGTGACATGTAGTGCAGCGAGCAATAAAACGCTCAACATCCCGTCTCATCTTTGGCCAAAAGAAATGTGTAGCAAGTACGTCCTCCGTCTTCTTCACGCCAAAGTGTCCCATTAGTCCTCCTCCATGCGCCTCCTGCAACAACAAAAGACGAACGAAGCTAGCTGGAATGCATAGCTTGTTAGCACGGAACACAAATCCATCATTAACGACAAACTTGTTCCATGTTCTTCCTTCTTTACAATTCTGCAATACATCTTTAAAATCAGCATCATGCACATATTGACCTTTGATGGTCTCCAAACCAAATATTTTGAAGTCAAGTTGTGAAAGCATAGTATAGCGACGAGACAATGCATCAGCAATAACATTTTCTTTACCCTTCTTGTGTTTAATGACATAAGGGAAAGTCTCAATGAATTCAACCCATTTAGCATGTCTATGATTCAGTTTAGCTTGACTTTTAATATGTTTCAAAGATTCATGATCAGAATGTATAACAAATTTTTTGGGCCATAAATAATGTTGCCATGTTTCTAAAGTCCGAACAAGAGCATATAATTCTTTATCATAAGTAGAATAATTCAGACTAGGCCCACTAAATTTTTCAGAAAAGTATGCAACAGGTTTGCCATCTTGTAATAACACACACTCCTAATCAAATTCCACTAGCATCACATTCAAGCTCAAAAGTCTTATTAAAATCAGGAAGTTGGAGTAAAGGAGCATGTGTCAACTTATCTTTCAATACCGTGAAGGCTTCTTCCTGTGCAGTACCCAAACAAAAGGCACGTCCTTCTTTGTAAGCTCATTGAGAGGTGCAGCAATGGTGCTGAAATCTCTCACAAAACGCCTATAGAAACCAGCGAGGCCAAGAAAACTCCTCACTTGTGTGACCGTTTTGGGCTGCGGCCAACTCTCAATAGCTTCAATCTTGGCTTTATCAACTTCAATTCCCTGTGGAGTAACAACATAACCAAGAAAAGACACTCGGTCGGTGCAAAAGGTGCACTTCCCAAGGTTACCAAACAAACGTGCATCACATAGAGCAATAAAAACAACACGTAAATGTTCCAAATGTTCCTCCAAAGATCTGCTATAAATCAATATGTCATCAAAGTAAACTACCACAAATCGTCCAATGAAAGCACGTAAAACTTCGTTCATTAATCTCATGAAAGTACTAGGTGCATTAGTTAAACCAAAAGGCATGACTAACCACTCATATAATCCAAACTTAGTTTTAAATGTTGTTTTCCATTCACCCCCCAATTTCATACGAATTTGATGGTATCCACTACGCAAATCAACTTTGGAGAATATTATAGAGCCACTCAATTCGTCAAGCATATCATCTAGCCTAGGAATAGGATGACGATAACGAATAGTAATATTATTAATGCCTCTACAATCAACACACATACGTGATGTACCATCCTTTTTCGGCACTAGAATAATAGGAACAGCACAAGGACTAAGGGATTCGCGTATATAACCTTTGTCGAGCAGCTCTTGTACTTGACGCATAATCTCCTTTGTCTCCTCTGGATTGGTACGGTATGGCGCACGGTTTGGCAGTGAAGCACCGGGAATTAAGTCAATCTGATGCTCAATCCCTCGAATAGGCGGTAATCCCGGTGGCACGTCTTGTGGAAAGACGTCAGCGAACTCCTGCAAAATGTTAGTGACAGCAGGAGGCAAAGAGGAAGGCACGTCCTCGAATGAAAATAATGCCTCTTTGCACACAAAAGCATAACAAACAGATTTGCTAAAATCTAGCTCATCAATATCAGATTTGGTGGCAAATAAACATGCACTTTTCAATTTTATTTCAGAAGCAACACTAGATGGTTTATTATTAGGCTTCATTTGTTGCTCAAATTCTTTTGCCACAATCTGATTTTCGCTCTTATTCTTCTCCTGTTTTGCTTTATTAGCTCTATTAATATCATCTTTCAAAATAGAATCTGGAGTCATAGGAAGCAAAGTAATATTTTTATCCTTATGAACAAGAGTATACTGATTGTTTCTACCATGGTGTACAGAATTTTTATCAAATTGCCATGGTCTACCAAGTAATAAGGAACATGCTTGCATAGGTACCACATCACAATCAACATAATCAGCATATGTAGAGATACTAAAGTGCACACGAACAATACATGTTACCTTAACCTTGCCGCTATTGTTGAACCATTGGATGTAGTAAGGATGTGGATGTGGTCTTGTGGTGAGAGAAAGCTTCTCCACCATCTCCAGGCTAGCCAAGTTGTTGCAGCTCCCTCCGTCTATGATGACGCGCACAGAACGTTCCTTCACAACTCCCTTGGTATGGAACAAATTGTGCCTCTGATTTTGCTCAGCTTGTGTGACCTGCACACTCAAAACACGTTGAGCAACTAAACATTCATACCTGTCAGCGTCTTCAGGAGCCATGTATTGCGTCTCATGATCAGAATCATCTCCACCGTGTTCTTCACGTGTAATAAGAGCCAACGTCTCCTCATCATAGTCACTAGCGGACTCATACCCACCATCCTCAGTAGCAATCATCACACGCTAAGATTTGCATTCTCTCGCATAATGACCTCTTCCCTTACAACGACGACAAATAATATCACTGGTGTGCCCAGTTGATGCCATGGAAGAAGAAGAGCTCTGTGTAGGCCCGACAGGTGCGCTCTTGGCAGATAGTGGAGGTTGTGCCTGCTTTCTTGTATCACGGCTGGAGGTAGCAGCTGATGGAGGTGCTGGTGTAGTGGAAGTAGAGGATGCACGCGGTGTCCATGATGAAAGTCGACCTACAAAAAAGTTAGTTCGCGCCAATGCTTGTCGATCCTGCACTTCACGTTCAGCTTTACAAGCAAGATGGAATAAACGAGTGATATTAGTATACTCCTTATACTCTAGAATGGTCTGAATCTCTCTATTTAATCCACCTATAAAACGTGCAAGCATAGCTTCATTCTCCTCAACAATACCACATCTAATCATGCCAGTTTGTAATTCCTGATAATATTCTTCTACAAAATTTTTTCCTTGTCTTAAACGCTGCAATTTTTGAAGCAATTCACGTTGATAATATGGTGGAAACCAATGAGTACGCATAGCAGTTTTCAAAGCAGCCCAAGTAACGGGAATAGGATATAATCTACAATGTTCAGACCACCATACACATGCAAAACTAGTGAAAGCACAAACAGCAGCAGCAACCCGTCTCTCCTCGGGATATTGTAAACATGTAAAACGTTGTTCAGTTTCTAACTCCCAAGTAAGATATATATCAGGAACATATCTACCCTCAAATGGTGGAATATTCAATTTCAGTTTAGGAATATGGACATCATCTCGTACCTGAGGTGGTGGTACAGGCCTACCATTACGAATATATACCTGAGGTCGACCTGCTGGTGGTGGTGCTGGTGGCTGCATGTAGTTCTGATTTTGATCAACCTCGTCCTCATAATCGCCCGCATACTCATCATCCTCCTCGGTACCAGCAGCAGCAGTAGCAGGAGCCAAAGAAGCACCAACAGCAGTAGCAGCGGCACCAGAATTTTGTCCTAGCTCAATAGGAACACGCTGAGCTCGTCCGTACTGATTCGGAAGAGGGCGTAGTTGTTGTTGTTGCCGAGGTGCGATAGGTGCAGCCGGCGGTGGTTGTGGAAAACGCGCGAGCAATTCATTAAACTTGCTATCAAGCTTTGTTTCAAACGTCTTCTCAATGCCATCTATCTTCTCCATGGCCTCGTCAAATCTGTTTAGCACATCTTGCACCTGTCCACTCACATTTGCTGAAATTTATCATGTAGCAGTTTGTTCGTCAGGTTCTCCCAATCAGTCTCATCGGCTTGTGATCCTACCATGGTTAGCAGCAAATAGAAACACACAAGAATATGATCCTACAGACTACTAAGAAGTGGTGGTGGTGTATCATAAACCCGTCAAGCAAATCTCAAATTCTTACCAGTTCTTACCCAGCAGCAGGTGGTGATCGGCAACCGTTGTAGTCAAAACTCTCAAAGCTTGGATATAGCGATTACCAGGGAGAATCAAACGCACGACGTAGATGTATGTGGAGCTGGGAAGGCTTATAATATGGTAGCAAAAAAGGTCAGCAATAATCAATTCAGAGATGCAAAGTTGAATAAACGCTCAACGACGGTACTGTGCTGGTCCTAGGCTAAACCGTGCTAGAGACGCGAGCCTAGAACACTAACAAAATCACGGCGCTGCACGTAAACAAGGGAAAAGCACACTCTGGAACTTTTTTTTCGCTCCTTTTTTTTTGCGCTGCTCTTTTTTTTTGCGCTGCTCTTTTTTTTGCGATGCTCTTTTTTTTTGCGAAAAGTCACTATAATGGCGAGTGTCTCAAAACTCTTCCCAGGTCAAACTGATAGGATGGGCACGAAATTTTTTCGACCATTTTTTTTCGACTGCCTGGACCCAAAAACTGGAAACGGGTCAAAAAAAACTTTCTATAACGGCGACTATCTCAATACGCTTAGAAACACCTAAAAATAGGATAGCCAGAAATTTTTTTGTCAAGTTCGTTTTCGGAAATTTTTTGGAAACCAACCTCTTCTACGGACGGCAAAAGATTGCTGGAATCCGAAACCTACTCCGGCAAGGAAACACGAATCGGAAACTAGATGGATCCCGAAAACAAACCTAATATGCAAGGAACTCGGATTGGTGGTGGATATATGGTGGTAGGATATGGCAACGATGGTGGTATATGATAGCGGTGGTGGTATATGGATACGGATTCGAAGCGGTGGCGGATAAGCGGTGGTGGTAGATGGCAGGGGCGATGATGATGGTGCGGCGGCGGCGTGACAACTTATGACCAGAACTCGAAACTCTAAAAGACTAGACTCTAAGACCAGCAACTAGACACGACGATGCAACCGCAAATTCAACAACGCAAATACAGAAAAGATTATGCAAAGGCTCAGATTGGTTCGGATATGATGAACTAACCCTAATTTTTTTGTGGCTTTTTCGAGGACTGTAGGTATGAAGAACAGACTCTATCTAAACTATGAAAAACTGTAGAATCTCACCGAGCAACCTGGAAATCTGATACCACTTGATAGAGGCAAAGCTGTCCCGTCTTTCGATGAGATGGTGGATTTCACTTTGGTGGAAGTCGACTTTGACGATCCGACTACGAACGTGCGAGGACGTCGCGCCTTAGCGATCGCTAAACCAACTCCGAGAGGTTATTGACCACGCCGGAGCACGATCAACCTGACCACGAGGGTCTATTTCCTGCGAGCAAACGAAGAACAAGCAAGAAACAAAGATTGCTATCTGGATATTGCGAATATAAGATGAAAGCTTTATTGATCAAGGTGGGGTTCTGTGACGCCTTTGTCTGGTCGTTGAACACGAACGAAGTACGTGAAGTTGTAGCTATGGCGAAGTTTTAATCTAAACAAAACCCAAAGTCTAAACGGTGCCCTAAGGGCTGTATATATGGAGGAAGAGGGGGTGAATTTCGTGGCCCTTGGTGGAGGGGTCCGAAACTAACCCCATTTCTTGTTTCCCACACATACGGACTCTAAAAATAGCCTATACTTATGTATTTCGAAATTACTTGGGCCTGGCCCAATAATAAGGTGACGCAGCACCTAGAATAGCCTCTGGACGAAATTTATGAAGTGGCATCTTGTATATTTCGTCCAAGGCTTCATGCACTCATTATGGTGGCTTCAAAGTCCTGAAATCATCACTTGTAACTCCGTTCTTGTCCCCCTTGCGCATGCCATCATCTCCATGCTTGTTCTTGCTCCAATGTTCATCCTTCTCCAAGCTAGGCCCTTCATTTGTAAGCAAAACAAATGTATCCAATTTAGGCAGCATCATATTCTCATGAACATTAGAATCATTACCAAGAAACGAAAGTACCTGGTAATTTAGTTGGCGTGCGCGAGCTCTAGTAATTGGTCCAGTATGTATAGCAGCAGGGGCTGTGGGTGTAACAATGGTATTGATGTCCTCATCAGGGCCTCTCGGGAGGCGTGCTCCTCCTGGACTCAGGCGGCGGCGGCGGATTTGCTCGGGACTCCGGTCCTGGGCCGATGCAGGAGACGGCGGCGGCGCTGGGCCGGCTCGGCTGGGCGTTCGGCTCAGTCGGGCGCGCGGTATATATATATATATATATATATATATATATAGGGTAACGCTATTCTAAGCGTGAGTGTAGAATAGCTTATTCTACACCCCCTAGTAACGCTATATACAAAATCTAGTAAAACGGTGTACGAAATGTAGTAATTCGGAAAATAAAATTTTTATCACCGAAGTTTGGAATTTACTACATTTTTACAAAAATTACTATATTTTACATAGTGCGTTACTATATTTTGTATGTACCATTACTGGGGTGTAGAATAAGCTATTCTACACTCACGCTTAGTTTAGCGTTACTATATATATATATATATATATATTATTCCGCCGAAACTAAGAAAAATTCTAGAAAATAAACTAAAATTCTAAAAATGCCAAAATAAATTTTCACTGCCTAAATAAAATATTTAGAACAAGATGAACATTTTCTTGGCCCTAATATGCAGTTTTGAAAAACGTGCAATTTTCCTAAATTCAAATAAAATAGCCAAAAACTCCGAAATAAAAAATCTTATTTGATTTTTTTATTAAATCCTCTATATTTCTTTATTTTGGGAAAGTCATTTTATTCCCTCTCTCAGATTTTTATAATAGAAATAATTGCAGATAAAATAAATAAAATCAAATGATCCTATTTTCAAAATTTGAGAAAACTCAAATATGAAAATAACGAAATTCCCAACTCTCTCCGAGGGTCCTCGAGTTGCGTAGAATTTCTAGGATCAAGCCAAGAAACAGTAAAAGATGATATGCAATGATGATCTAATGTATAACATTCCAAATTGAAAATTTGGGATGGTACAGCTAGCGTCTCTCTTGAGTTGTGCAACACGAGCGTTTTCCGTGGATTCCAAATTTTGTGCTCATTCCTTGGTTGCACGACCCCATTTATCTATCCGTGTGTGTGTTTCCGTGTGCCACATATTGCTATTGGTCTACTTGTTACACTTGCGAATTTGTGAATCTTTTTTAACATTATTGACTCTTGCTAACATTTTGCATCAAATTTTTTGTGCCACTATCCTCACCGAGCTCCACCATAAGCCTTGTATAGGTGTGACAATTGACAAGATCTGATACTAATTGTGATATTCCCTTGATACATTATTGAGTGATCATCGATCCATCTTCAACATTGGAAAGGTACATTTGGTCTAGTTCTTTCCTTTCTTCCACTCACATTTGCTCGAGTCTTGTGATGGATAGGCAAGGCATTTCATCTCCGGTCTTCCACGACAACGACGGCGCGAACAACTACATCACGAAAACTCCCATCTTCGGACTACAACGAGCAATGCGAGGCATTGAGCGACTCACCGTCGACATTCACCAAAGCGAAGCACGGACAAGGGACTACATCGACTCCAAGTTGGACGCACAATTGGATGACATCGGACACGTGTGGGCAAACTATAAGTCTTCTTCCTCTTCATCATCTTCAAGGCAGAGATGCTCGAGTCGCAAGTCTTTGGAACGGCCACAAGATGCAAGTACCACACGGCGCCGTCAATAAAATCAACACGAGCACAAGAGAAGACCGAGAGACGAGCACCACCATGAGCAAGCTACGACTACTACCACCACTTCATCATCTTCGCCAAGTGTTCTCATGGCATCTTCGCCTTTGGACGTACGACATCTCTTACCTCCGATGAGTATGCCTACATCGGCCTTCATCTACGGCGACGATGACGAGATGCTTGAGCATGGGATTTTCCCTTCTACCACGGCGACGTATGCTGACTTGAGTGACTTTTGCCACCATATTGGGAGTGAGAGTGACTTCACCACTAGCCCCATATGAGTTGCCACAATTTCCATGTGAGGAGATCCACCACCACCACCACTTGAGTGATTTGAGTGACTCCACCATATGTGACATTGAGTGCACCTACCTTGAGGGAGTGAGTGAGCCACCACCACATAGAGAGAATGAGGTAGTTGATAGGGCATGTGAGGCCACTATGATTTATATCAACTTAACCTCTACCTCTATTGTGTCTTCTCCTTTGGTGCTAGGTCCCATATATGATGACGCGCCGATCCTCGACGACTTCGTCCTTCCTATGGACAAGACGATGGCCATGGTGGAATATGATGCACCCCCCACATGGTTCATCAAGATGAAGATGATGACCACCATTTGGACTTTGCCACCTCACCAACACCACTTGAGTGGAATGAACAAGGTAACATCGGTGAAGGTGATGCTCTAGTCCCACTAGTGGACATCCTTGGTATTGATTGCTTGCATGATGTTGATCCACCTATTACCATGCTTCATGCTAGTGTAACTTCCCCATGCGATGATTTACCCATTCATGATGAGTTTGATGATTGCCATGTGGAGTCTATTAGTTGTGATGCCATGTTACATAGGATCTATTGTGATAATTCTCTCGGTCACATCATGTTTGACAATCCGCTTGACTAGTCATATGCTCTGCATGAGATCAACAATATGTCATATTTGTAATCTCTTCATAGTGATTATGCATATGCCATCAACATAAACCCAATTTGCACATATGGCTTAGATGACGAGCCCATGGTTATTGGCATTTGTTTTTCTTGTGATGATATTGATATGCTCCCTTTGCATCATTCATCTCATATGCCATGCCATGACAACCTAGCTTCGGATATGCATTGTTTGTCATGTGGTCAATATTCTCCATATTATGCTTCCGTTATTGCTCATGAGGAGACCCCCATAGATTTTGCTACATCCCATTCTTTGCATAATTCCCTTGATTGTGTGCACCATATGCTCCCCATGAATGAAAATGATATTGATGTGCCATATACTTGCATTCTCAATTTGTGTCCTCATCGTGTCATACATAACAACTATTCTTTCATGATGGATGACATGTTCTTATACCATGCATCAAATTTCTTTGAGTGATGCTTATCTCGTACTAACTCACACGTGCACATACACATCATGATGGATGATGTGTACATTTACCACACACACACTTTCTTTGTTTGTGTCTCTTGTGTGTAGGTACCCATGAATACTTGTCAACTTCGCAATCCCACGAGTTGACAAAACGAGCTCTAGAGAGCAATGATGACTTGGGATCCCATGGATTGTCTTTCCCACCGCTCTCTTCGCGCAAAGACTTCGCGCATTTCTTCTGCATGGCTCTCACTTGGCTATGGGCTATTTTCTATTACATATTCTATGCCCATCTTGCCATGTTCACTTTGCATGATATGCTCATTCCTATGCCTTTGCCATGCATTTGTGACCCATGCTTTGCATTACACATGATGATTGATTCTACTACGTGTTTGTGTATTTGCAAGATTGGTGGAGATATTGCTTGTTATTGCCATGTTTGCTATGTGCCCCATGCTTATGATAATACATTGATCTTGCTTTGTGTTCATGCTTGCAATATACCATGGGCATTGTCTATGCTTATTATTCGCTCACATGACATGATTGCCATGAGTTCCTCTAGTGTGTTGCATCTTAGCTCCACTAGTTTGCATGACTTGATTTCTATGCTTTCTCATGTTGCATCCAATTCTTGGATTACTTGCTCCTATCACATGTTTGGTTGCAACAATGTCATTACTTCAAATATGCCATGTCCCATTACTTGTCACATGATTGATTTGATTGCCTCACACATGATGAACAATTGATCTTTCTATTGTGTTGAGTGCCACACTATCTTCACCACACCATATGCACATTATGCTTGGATTGTCTTACACTTGACCCATGTGTTTAGACGTTGCCTTTCATTTGGTGTTGTGAATGACTCTTATGCCTACCATAGACCGTTCATTGAGAGTCTTATGCATGCTTGCTATGATCTTGAGGTTGATGCTTGTTCTCTTGTCAACCGTTTTAGCATCTTTACCTCACATTTCCATGCTTGTTTCCATGATGTCCTTGATTGTGCTCAATTTATATGCTTACATGACATGTCACAATCCCTCGTCACACCACATGCTATACTTGATGACGACACTTATTTGGTGAATCGCCTCTTGAATGCTAGGTTTAGCACTTACGCTAACCACATTTGTTTCTACAAGTGTTTGTTATACTTGCTCCTTTTGAAGGAATCACGAGACGGTGCGACATTCGAGAGTGCCCATTTCGAGCTTCAACTTGATAAGTGCTTGGTTGTTGTCCACTTCTACACGGCAACGCCCACTCTTTCCCATGGTGATGAAGATCATGATCCGTGGACGGATCTCTCCCAAGGGGGGGGGGGGAGATGATGCGGAGCATCCCTCCACCATCACCATGCACGTCGCTCTACCACCGCAAGCACGGAGAGAACCTATTACGAGAGCTCATGCACACACCATCGAGAACGAGGTGAAGTCCTTCCTCTTCGAGCTCCACTCAAATTCATTCGAGAGTCGGACTCTACCTCAAATGGAAACATTATGCATTCTTAGGTACTTCGGAGATCGTCACGAGAAAGCACGGAGGGACCACCAAGTTCACCGGAGACCTACAGAGGAGGAGAAGGAAGATGGACGCGCGACAAGAGAGAAGGAGGAGTCCTGGACACCCCGGGTGCCCAAGCACTTTGGCCCCGGAGGCCCGGCCCCTCCCCGGGCGCCGTTCCCAGCTGGACCCGGGTGCCCGGCGATGGAGGGCCCGGGTGCCTGCACCACCCCGGTGCTGCCCCCAGCCACACTCGGGTGCCCGGCCGCCTGCGCAAAGCCGCCTGCGCCCAGCCGCCCTTCGGGTGCCCGGCCTTGAGGCCCCGGTTGCCCGGCCCCCTCCCGCTGGTGCTGCTGCCACCTGCCCGGGTGCCCGGGCCATCACCCTCGGGTGTCCGGCCCCTCTCCAGCCAGCCCCGGGTGCCCGGCCAAATGGCCCCGAGTGCCGGCCTCGACCGCCCAGGCTCCTGTGTCTACCCCGGGTGCCCGGGCCTAGGACCCCCGGGTGCCCGGACCACTCCGAGGGCCTGCGTGCCTTGTTGGGCTTTTTCCCATGTACCCATCTCCACCTCACCCCTAGACTATAAGTACCCCCCGCCTAGCTCATTTAGAAGGATAGCAAAGTATTTGATAGACAAAAATAGAGCTTTGCTCATCTTCCTCCTCATGGGGATCATGACCTCCTAAGGGAGAAGATCCACTTATGGATATCAAGGCCTCCTCTTGGAGAAGGATCCCCATCATAGGATCATCAAGACCTGTCTCCTCATAGGATTGGGATGAACTAGTACCTTGTGTCTTTCCTTTGTTGTCCTTGGATTCATTGTGACCTCGTGTGTTCTTGGATCTAGCATACGTGTGATTGGATCTAGTCAATTTGAGTGTTTCCCCTCTCTTGTGTTCTTCGTGTTCTGCCTGTTCTTGGGGATTTCCCCTCCAATTCGTGAAAGATCTCCATCTTGGGTTGCACCCTACAATGCATTGGTACTCCCTTTTGAAGGAAATTCAAGAGATTATGTTGGTTATAGACATTATCCCCCTTGGTAGGGACAAACGTACCCTTTTAGAGATGCTCTTTTATCCGAGCAATCTCATTTGGCTGTAAATTGAAGAAAATCCAATGACTATATGCCTTATTCTCCTTGTTTTTGCCAGATGGCATGCTGCAACTGATGCGCGTAAAAACCAAGAACAAAAAGGCATTCCTGGCATCGGTAAATATATATGTGGAAACAATATCTCCACCATAGAGGACAAGAAATTTTGGGGCGGTCGGGCAAAAAGCATCACAAGAAAATGAAGTACTTGGAAGGACTGCCATAGAAGGGATAGATGTTCACTAAAACGTTCAAAATTTTGACATTCAGAGTCCGTGTCAGACCCGCAAGTACTCAAACTGCTCGCGATGAGCATGCGAATCTAGAAAATACTCCCCGCTTGCCAGGAGGCCCGGAGTACCCTAAAATTCGGCCTTAAGCAGGACTTTTTTCCCTGAAAGTCAAAGAACATCATTCGCCGTTGTATTTTGGACAAAAAGTTTCTGAACCCATTGGCACTTCCTTTTGAAGAAAATTCAAGAGATTATGTTGCTTATAGTCATTAGCCCCCCTGGTAGGGACAAACGTACCTTTCTGTAGATGCTCTATGATCCAGGCAATCTCATTTGCCGTAAATTAAAGAAAATCCAACGGCTATATGCCTTATTCTTCTTGTTGTCACCGGATGGCATGCTGTAACTCATGCGCGTGAAAGCCAAGAACAAAACGGCATTCCTGGTATCGATCAATATATATGTGGAAACAATATCTCCACTATAGAGGACAAGAAATTTTGGGGCGGTTAGGCAAAAAGCCTCACAGGAAAATGAAGTACTTTCGAGGACTGCCATAGAATGGATCGATGTTCACTAAAATGATCATAACTTTGTCATTCCGTGGCCGTGTCAGACCCACAAATACTCAAATGGCTGGCGGTGAGCGTGCGAATCCAGAAAATACTCCCCGCTTGCGCCAAGAAGCCAGGGGTACCCTCAAATTCGGCCTTAAGCAGGACTTTTTGGCCCTGAAAGTCAAAGAACATAATTCGTCGCTATATTTCGGACAGGTTTCTGAACCCATTAGCACTTCCTTTTGAAGGAAATTCGAGAGATTTTGTTGCTTATAGACATTAGCCCCCCTGGTAGGGACAAACATACCTTTCTGCAGATGCTCTATGATCCGGGCAATCTCATTTGGCCGTAAATTGAAGAAAATCCTGCGGCTATATGTCTTATTATCCTTGTTTTCGCCGGATGGCATGTTGTAACTCATGCGCGTGAAAGCCATGAACAAAAGGGCATTCCTGGCATCGGTCAATATATATGTGGAAACAATATCTCCACTATAGAGGACAAGAAATTTCGGGGCAGTCAGGCAAACAGCGTGACACGAAAATGAAGTACTTTCAAGGACTGCCATAGAATGGACCGATGATCACTAAAACAGTCATAACATTTTCATTCCGAGTCCATGTCGGACCCACAAGTACTAAAACTGCTCGCGGCAAGCGTGCGAATCCATAAAATACTCCCCGCTTGCGCCAGGAGGCCAAGAGTACACTCCAATTCGGCCTTAAGCAGGACTTTTTGGCCCTGAAAGTTGAAGGACATCATTCGTCGTTGTATTTCAGACAAGTTTCTGAACTAATTGGCACTTCCTTTTGAAGAAAATTTGAGAATTATGTTGCGTATAGATACTAGCCCCCTGGTAGAGACAAACGTACCTTTCTGCAGATGCTCTATGATCCAGGCAATCTCATTTGTCCATAAATTGAAGAAAATCCAGTGGCTATATGCCCTATTCTCCTTGTTTTCACCGGATGGCATGCTGTAACTCATGAACATGAAATCAAAGAACAAAAGGGCATTCCTGGCATTGGTCAATATATATGTGGAAACAATATCAACTATAGAGGACAAGAAATTTCTGGGCGATCAGGCAATAAGTGTCACGGGAAAATGAAATACTTTCAAGGACTGCCCTAGAATGGACCGATGTTCACTAAAACAGTCATAACATTGTCATTCCGATCGGACCCACAAGTACTCAAATGGCTCGCGGCGAGCGTGCGAATCCAGAAAATACTCCCCGCTTGCACCAGGAGGCCCAGGGTACCCTCAAATTCAGCCTTAAGCCGGACTTTTTGGCCCTGAAAGTCAAACAACATTATTCGAAGCTGTAGTTCGGACAAGATTGAACCCATTAGCATTTCCTTTTCAAGGAAATTCAAGAGATTATGTTGCTCATAAACATTAGGCCCCCTGGTAGGGACAAACGTACCTTTCTGCAGATGCTCTATGATCCGGGCAATCGCATTTGCCCGTAAATTGAAGAAAATCCAGCGGCTATATGCCTTATTCTCCTTGTTTTCGCCGGATGGCATGCTGTAACTCATGCACGTGAAAGCCAAGAACAAAAGGGCATTCCTGGCATCAGTCAATATAAATGTGGAAACGATATCTCCACTATAGAGGACAAGAAATTTCGGGCCGGTCAGGCAAAAAGCGCACGGGAAACTGAAGTACTTTCAAGGACTGCCATAGAATGGACCTATCTTAACTAAAACGGTGATAATTTTGTCATTCGGAGTCCCTGTCGGACCCACAAGTACTCTAACTGCTCGCAGCGAGTGTGCGAATCCAGAAAAATACTCCCTTCTTGCACCAGCAGGACCGGAGTATCCTCCAATTCGGCCTTAAGCAGGACTTTTTGGCCCTGAAAGTCAAAGAACATCATTAGTCATTGTTTTTCGGACAAGTTTCTGAACCCATTGGAACTTACTTTTGAAGGAAATTCGAGAGATTATGTTGCTCATAGACATTAGCCCCCCTGGTAGGGACAAACGTACCTTTCTGCAGATGCTCTATGATCCGGGCAATCTCATTTGGCCATAAATTAAAAAAAATTCCAATGGCTATATGCCTTATTCTCCTTGTTCTTGCCGGATGGAATGCTGTAACTCATGCGCGTGAAAGCCAAGAACAAAAGGGCATGCTTGGCATCGGTTAATATATATGTGAAAATGATATCTCCGCTATAGAGGACAAGAAATTTCGGGGCGGCTAGGCAAAAAGCGCACAGGAAAATGAAGTACTTTCAAGGACTGCCATAGAATGGAGAGATGTTCACTAAAACGGTCATCATTGTGTCATTCAGAGTCTGTGTCTGACCCACAAGTACTCAAACTACTCGCGGCAAGCGTGCGAATCCAAAAAATACTCGCTTGCTCCAGGAGGCCCGGAATAACCTTAATTTCGGCCTTAAGCATGACTTTTTGGCCCTAAAACTCAAAGAACATCATTCGCCGCTGTTTTTCGGACAAGTTTCTGAACCCATTGGCACTTCCTTTTGAAGGAAATTCGAGAGATTATGTTTCTTATAGACATTAGCCCCCATGGTAGGGACAAACGTACCTTTCTGCATATGCTCTATGATCTGGGCAATCTCATTTGGCCTTAAATTGAAGAAAATCCAGCGGCTATATGCTTTATTCTCCTTGTTTTCGCCGGATAGCATGATGTAACTCATGCACGTGAAAGCCAAGAACAAAAGGGCATTCCTGGCATCGGTAAATATATATGTGGAAACAATATCTCCACTATAGAGGACAAGAAATTTCGGGTCAGTCGGGCAAAAAGCGTCACGGGAAAATGAAGTACTTTCAAGGACTGCCATAGAATGGACAGATGTTCACTAAAACGGTGATAATCTTGTCATTCGGAGTCCGTGTCGGACCCACAAGTACTCAAACTGCTCGCGTGTGAATGCAGAAAATACTCCCTGCTTGGGCCAGGACGGCCGGAGTACCCTCAAAATTCGCCATTAAGCAGGACTTTTTGGCCCTCAAAGTCAAAGAACATCATTCGCCGTTGTTTTTCGAACAAGTTTCTGAACCCATTGGCACTTCCTTTTGAAGGAAATTCTGGAGATTATGTTGATTATAGACATGAGCCCCCCTAGTAGGGACAAACGTACCTTTCTGCAGATGCTCTATGATCCGAGCAATCTCATTTGGCCATAGATTGAAGGAAATCCAACGGCTATATGCCTTATTCTCCTTGTTTTCGCCGTATGGCATGCTGTAACTCATGCGCGTGAAAGCCAAGAACAAAAGGGCATTCCTGGCATCGGTTAATATATATGATGTTACTGAAAACAGTCATTCTGAGTCCGTGTCGGGCCCACAAGTACTCAAACTGATCACTAAGAGCGTGCAAATCCAGAAAATACTGCCCAATTGCGCCAAGAGGCCCGGAGTACCCTCAAATTTGGCCTTAAGCAGGACTTTTTGGCCCTGAAAGTCAAAGAACATCATTCCTCGTTGTTTTTTGGACAAGTTTCTGAACCCGTTGGCACTTCCTTTTGAAGGAAATTCGAGAGACTATGTTTCTCATAGACATTAGTCCCCCTGGTAGATACAAACGTACATTTCTGCAGATGCTCTATGATCTAGGCAATCTCATTTGGCCGTAAATTGAAGAAAATCCAGCGGCCATATGCCTTATTCTCCTTGTTTTCGCCGGATGCCATGCTCTAACTCATGCGCATCGAAGCCAAGAACAAAAGGGCATTCCTAGCATCGGTCAATATATTTGTGGAAACAATATCTCCACTACAGAGGACAAGAAATTTCGGGGTAGTCAGGCAAAAAGCATCAACGAGAAAATGAAGTACTTTCAAGGACTACCATAGAATGGACAGATGTTCACTAAAATGGTGATAATTTTGTCATTCGGATTCCGTGTCCAACCCATGATACGTCTCCAACGTATCTATAATTTATGAAGCATTCATGCCATTTTATTATCTTATTTGAATGATTATGGGCTTTATTATACACTTTTATATTATTTTTTGGGACTAACCTATTAACCAGAGGCCAAGCCCATATTGATGTTTTCTTGCCTATTTTAGTATTTCGAAGAAAAGGAATATCAAACGGAGTCCAAACGGAATGAAATATTCGGGAGCGTGATGTTTGGAACGAACGTGATCCAGGAGACTTGGAGTTGAAGTAAAGGAAGCTTCGAGGTGGCCACAAGGGTGGGGGGCGCGCCCACCCCCCTGGGGCGCGCCCCCTGTCTCGTGGGCCCCTCGAGGCTCCCCCGACCGACTTCCTTCGCCTATATATTCCCATATACCCTAAAAGCATTGAAGAACAAGATAGATAGGGAGTTCCGCCGCCGCAAGCCTCCTTAGCCACCAAAAATCTCCCAGGAGCCCGTTCCGGCACCCTGCCGGAGGGGGGGATCCCTCACCAGTGGCCATCTTCATCATCCCGACGTTCTCCATGCGAGGAGGGAGTAGTTCACCCTCGGGGCTGAGGGTATGTACCAGTAGCTATGTGTTTGATCCCTCTCTCTCTCTCTCTCTCTCTCTCTCTCGTGTTCTCCCCATAGCATGATCTTGATGTATCACGGGCTTTGCTATTATAGTTGGATCTGATGATGTTTCTCCCCTTCTACTCTCTTGTAATGAATTGAGTTTTCCCTTTGAAGTTATCTTATTGAATTGAGTCTTTAAGTGTTTGAGAACACTTGATGTATGTCTTGCCGTGCTTATTTGTGGTGACAATGGGATATCACGTGATCCACTTGATGTATGTTTTGGTGATTAACTTGCGGGTTTCGCCCATGAACCTATGCATAGGGGTTGGCACACGTTTTCGTCTTGACTCTCCAGTAGAAACTTTGGGGCACTCTTTGAAGTACTTTGTGTTGGTTGAATAGATGAATTTGAGATTGTGTGATGCATATCGTATAATCATGCCCATCGATACTTGAGGTGACAATGGAGTATCTAGGTGACATTAGGGTTTTGGTTGATTTGTGTCTTAAGGTGTTATTCTAGTATGAACTCTATGATAGATTGAACAGAAAGAATAGCTTCATGTTATTTTACTACGGACTCTTGAGTAGATAGAACAGAAAGGATAACTTTGAGGTGGTTTCATACCCTAACCTAATCTCTTCGTTTGTTCTCCGCTATTAGTGGATTTGGAGTGACTCTTTGTTGCATGTTGAGGGATTGTTATATGATCTATCTATGTTATTATTGTTGAGAGAACTTGCCCTAGTGAAAGTATGAACCCTATGCCTTGTTTCCTACCATTGCAATACCGTTTACGCTCAATTTTATCATTATTTATCTTGCCGTTTTTATAATTTCAGATTACAAAAACCTATATCTACCATCCATATTGCACTTGTATCACCATCTCTTCGCCGAACTAGTGCACCTATACAATTTGCCATTGTATTGGGTGTGTTGGGGACACAAGAGACTCTTTGTTATTTGGTTGCAAGGTTGTCTGAGAGAGACCATCTTCATCCTATGCCTCCCACAGGTTGATAAACCTTAGGTCATCCACTTGAGGGAAATTTGCTACTGTCCTACAAACCTCTGCACTTGGAGGCCCAACAACGTCTACAAGAAGAAGATTGTGTAGTACACATCAAGCTCTTTTCTGGCACCGTTGCCGGGGAGGTGAGTGCTTGAAGGTATATCTTTAGATCTTGCAATCGAATCTTTTTGTTTCTGTTTTTATCACTAGTTTAGTTTATAAAAGAAAACTACAAAAAATGGATTTGAGTTTGTCTCATACGCCTCATCTTTTTAACATCTTTGTTGAGAATGATGGAATGGAAAATTGCGCTCAATTTCTAGAAGAAGAATGCATTAAAATGTTTGGTACTAGATCTTTGTATGATGAGAATGATTGCAATGTTGTTAGTATGAATTCCTTGAATATCCATGATGCTAATGATATGCAAAGCCACAAGCTTGGGGAAGCTATGTTTGATGAAGATGATATTTTTTGTCCCCCAAGTTTTGATGAGAATATTTATTATGATGAAAGCATGCCTCCTATTTATGATGATTATATTGATGAAAATGTGTTTGGAAGAGTGTCAACTTTAGGAAGTAATGATCCCACTATTTTGGAGGATGTTAAATATTATTGTGATAATTATGAAAGTGGATTTGGAGAGGTCATAACTTTATTTAGTGATGAATCCACTATTTCGGAAGAGGTTCCAACTGATTAGGAGAATAAAGTTGCTATCTATGATGATTATTGTGATGACTTGTATGCTATTAGGAATAATGATAACCATGAAACTTGTCATCATGATTTTAGTTTTCAATTGGATTATGCCTCACATGATAATTATTTTGTTGAGTTTGCTCCCACTACTATTCATGAGAAGAAATTTGCTTATGTGGAGAGTAGTAAATTTTCTATGCTTGTAGATCATGAAAATAATGCTTTATGTGTTGGTTATATTGTTGAATCCATTCATGATGCTACTGAAAATTATTATGAGGGAGGAACATATGCTTGTAGGAATTGCAATAATGTCAAGTTTCCTCTCTATGTGCTTAAAATCTTGAAGCTATGTTTGTTTTGCCTTCCTATGCTAGTTAATTATTGTTCCCATAAGTTATTTGCTCACAAAATATCTATGCATAGGAATAGGGTTAGACTTAAATTTGCTAGTCATATGCTTCATGATGCTCCCGTTATGTTTCAATTCTTATCTTTTATGTGAGCATCATTGAAATCATCATGCCTAGCTAAAAAGGCATTAAAGAAAAGCGCTTGTTGGGAGACAACCCAATATTTACCCTTACTATTTTTGTGTGCTCACATGATTATGATACTATAGTAGTCATGTTTTATAGGTTTTGTTTCAATAAAGTGCCAAGTAAGACCTTTAGGATAGCTTACGGTGATAGTTGTGTAGATCCTGCTTAAAATCAGAAACTTTTGCACCAAGTAAATTAGTTTTTATAATTCACAGAAACGTGCTTCTGATCAGATTCTTTTTGTTCTGGATTGATAAACAAATTTCTTAGGACTTACTAATGTGGTAGGATTGTTGGAGTTCCAGAAGTATATGTTTGATACAGATTACTACAGATTGTTCTCTTTTTGACAGATTCTGTTTTCTATGTGTTGTTTGCTTATTTTGATGAATCTATGAGTAGTATCGGAGGGTATGAACCATAGAGAAGTTGGAATACAGTAGATACTACACCAATATGAATTTAGAATGAGTTCATTACAGTACCTAAGTGGTGGTTTTATTTTCTTATACTAATGGAGCTTACGAGTTTTCTGTTGAGTTTTGTGTTGTGGAGTTTTCAAGTTTTGGGTAAAGATTCGATGGACTATGGAATAAGGAGTGGCAAGAGCCTAAGCTTGGGGATGCCCAAGGCACCCCAAGGTAATATTCAAGGACAACCAAGGGCCTAAGCTTGGGGATGCCCCGGAAGTCATCCCCTTTTTCGTCTTCGTTCATCGGTAACTTTACTTGGAGCTATATTTTTATTCACCACATGATATGTGTTTTGCTTGGAGTGTCATGTTATTTTCTTTTGTTTTGCTTTCTGTTAATTAGAATAATGTTTTGCATCTTTAGTCTGAATAAAAATGCCAAGGATAGCCTTTACCATGCTTATTTTGCTAGTATACATGTTGCTGTTTGAAAACAGAAAGTTTACCGCTGTTGCAAAAATTCCCTACAAAAGTCAGAGAATGGCATAATGTTGAAACTTTTTGCATATTGAGCTCTTATAAATATTCTACAGCGTATTATTTTTCTCATAATTTTTGGAGTTAGGGAAGTATTGATACTCTTGCACTCTTTATAGACTGTACTGTTTTGGCATATTGCTGTTATGTTTGCATTGTTTGCATATGTTCGCTTGTTTAATGATTCTATTTGAGGATAGGAGTATTAAATATGCAGAGGAATTTAGTATGCAATGTTGAATAATTATTTTAGTGATTTGTTACAGTATAAAATGATAAGGTTTTTGCATTGTTTTATACTAACCTATCTCACGAGTTCTTGTTGAGTTTGGTGTGGATAAAGCTTTCGAGATTTAGGAAACCGAGATATAAAAGGAATTAAGGAGACACAAAATTTCAAGCTTGGGGATGCCCAAGGCACCCCAAGATAATATTTCAAGAAGTCTCAAGCATCTAAGCTTGGGGATGCCCCATTAGGCATCCCACCTTTCTTTTTCAACAACTATCGGTTAGTATCGGTTGAACCTAAGTTTTTGCTTCTTCACATGAGTTGTGCTATCCTTACAATGTCATTTTATTTTGTTTTGCTTGTTGTTTGAATAAAATACCAAGATCTGAAATTCTTTATTGAGAGAGAGTCTTCAAATAGTTACATGATTATTTAGCTACTCATTGATCTTCACTTATATATTTTTGGAGTAGTTTGTCACTTACTCGTGTGCTTCACTTATATCCTATGAGTAAATGGTTGAATGAGTTGAATGTCATAAATATGAAATTGTATATGTTTCATTTGCTTATCCCATGGGGAGTAATGACTTCACATCTAAGAAGTAGAGGTTGTAAATTTATTGAAGGTTAGCAAGCATTATATTGGTCATTTGAACAATTCATGAAAGAATATTGAAGGAAGAGAGATTTCATATATAAATATACTATCTTAGAAATCTTTTATAATTGTGAGCACTCATTAAGTATGACATGCTAAAGAGTTAATGTTGGACAAGGAAGACAACATAATGGGTTATGTTTTCTCGCATCTCAGTTAAAGTATATTGTCATGGATCATTCAAACATGTTGAGCTTGCCTTTCCCCCTCATGCTAGCCAAATTCCTTGCACCAAGTAGAGATACTACTTGTGCTTCCAAATATCCTTAAACCCAGTTTTGCCATGAGAGTCCACTATGCCTAGCTATGGACTGAGTAAGATCCTTCAAGTAAGTTGTCATCGGTGCAAGCAATAAAAATTGCCCTCTAAATATGTATGATCTATTAGTGTGAAGAAAATAAGCTTTATACGATCTTGTTATGGAAGTAATAAAAGCGACGGACTGCATAATAAAGGTCCATATACAAGTGGCAATATAAAGTGACATTCTTTTGCATTAAGATTTTGTGCATCCAACCATAAAAGCACATGACAACCTCTGCTTCCCTCTGCGAAGGGCCTACCTTTTACTTTATGTCTTTCTTTATGCAAGAGTCAAGGTGATGTTCACCTTTCCCTTTTTCATTTTATCCATTGGCAAGCACCTTGTGTTGGAAAGATCCTGATATATATATCCAATTGAATGTAAGTTAGCATGAACTATTATTGTTGACATCTCCCAAAGGTGAATACGTTGGGAGGCAACACTATAAGCCCCTATCTTTCTTAGTGTCCGATTAAAACTCCATAACCATTTGTATTGCGTGAGTGTTAGCAATCATGGAAGACTATACGATAGTTGAGTATGTGGAGTTTACTAAATCAAAGCTCTAACATAGACCCTTCCTAAAAATAAGATGAATTTTAATTGTTTGATGACTAAGAATGAAGTTTGCTAGTTTTCAAAAAAGTTTATGGTCTATGCTTTAACATGTGAATAGCTTGTTACTTGATCTAGAGAAGTTTTATGAGATGAACTACTGTTATGACATATAATGATACTAGAAAAGGTGATTGAAATTATCATTGATCAAACTTGTGCACCTGCTAGCATTCACACTTCATAAATTCTTTCTTTTGTCATTTACCTACTCGAGGACGAGCAGGAATTAAGCTTGGGGATGTTGATACGTCTCCAACGTATCTATAATTTATGAAGCATTCATGCTATTTTATTAACTTTGAATGATTATGGGCTTTATTATACACTTTTATATTATTAATGGGACTGTTTTCTTGCCTATTTTAGTATTTCGAAGAAAAGGAATATCAAACGGAGTCCAAACGGAAAGAAACCTTTGGGAGCGTGATTTTTGGAACGAACGTGATCCAGGAGACTTGGAGTTGAAGTAAAGGAAGCTTCGACGTGGCCACGAGGGTGGGGGGCGCGCCCACCCCCTGGGCGCGCCCCCCTGTCTCGTGGGCCCCTCGAGGCTCCCCCGACCGACTTCTTTCGCCTATATATTCCCATATACCCTAAAAGCATCGAAGTACAAGATAGATCGGCAGTTCCGCCGCCGCAAGCCTCCCTAGCCACCAAAAACATCTCGGGAGCCCGTTCCGGCACCCTGCCGGAGGGGGGGATCCCTCACCGTGGCCATCTTCATCATTCCGGCGTTCTCCATGACGAGGAGGGAGTAGTTCACCCTCAGGGCTGAGGGTATGTACCAGTAGCTACGTGTTTGATCCCTCTCCCTCTCTCTCTCTCTATCTATCTCTCTCTCTCTCTCTCTCTCTCTCTCTCGTGTTCTCCCTATAGCATGATCTTGATGTATCATGGGCTTTGCTATTATAGTTGGATCTTATGATGTTTCTCCCCCTCTACTATATTGTAATGAATTGAGTTTTCCCTTTGAAGTTATCTTATTGGATTGAGTCTTTAAGGATTTGAGAACACTTGATGTATGTCTTGCTGTGCTTATTTGTGGTGACAATGGGATATCACGTGATCCACTTGATGTATGTTTTGGTGATCAACTTGCGGGTTTCGCCCATGAACCTATGCATAGGGGTTGGCACACGTTTTCATCTTGACTCTCCAATAGAAACTTTGGGGCACTCTTTGAAGTACTTTGTGTTGGTTGAATAGATGAATCTGAGATTGTGTGATGCATATCGTATAATCATGCCCACGGATACTTGAGGTGACAATGGAGTATCTAGGTGACATTAGGGTTTTGGTTGATTTGTATCTTAAGGTGTTATTCTAGTATGAACTCTATGATAGATTGAACAGCAAGAATAGCTTCATGTTATTTTACTACGGACTCTTGAGTAGATAGAACAGAAAGGACAACTTTGATGTGGTTTCGTACCCTACCATAATCTCTTCGTCTGTTCTCCGCTATTAGTGGCTTTGGGGTGACTCTTTGTTGCATGTTGAGGGATTGTTATATGATCTATCTATGTTATTATTGTTCAGAGAACTTGCACTAGTGAAAGTATGAACCCTATGCCTTGTTTCCTACCATTGCAATACCCTTTCGTCTTGCAAGTGAGCTATCTATGTTATTATTGGCTTTGGAGTGGCTTTGGAATGACAAAGTTATGACCGTTTCGTCTTGTTGTTTTTATAGTTTCAGATTACAAAAACCTATATCTACCATCCATATTGCACTTGTATCACCATCTCTTCGCCGAACTAGTGCACCTATACAATTTGCCATTGTATTGGGTGTGTTGGGGACACAAGAGACTCTTTATTATTTGGTTGCAGGGTTGTTTGAGAGAGACCATCTTCATCCTATGCCATCCGCGGATTGATAAACCTTAGGTCATCCACTTGAGGGAAATTTGCTATTGTCCTACAAACCTCTGCACTTGGAGGCCCAACAACGTCTACAAGAAGAAGGTTGTGTAGTAGAAATCAACCCACAAGTACTCAAACTGCTCGCGGCGAGCGTGTGAATCCAGAAAATACTTTTTGGCCCTGAATGTCAAAGAACATCATTCGCCGCTATTTTTGGACAAGTTTCTGAACCCATTGGCATTTCCTTTTGAAGGAAATTCAAGAGATTATGTTGCTTTAGACATTAGCCCCCCTGGTAGGGACAAACGTACCTTTCTGCAGATGCTCTATGATCCGAGCAATCTCATTTGGTCATAAATTGAAGAAAATCCAACGGCTATATGCCTTATTCCGCTTGTTTTTGCTGGATGGCATGCTGTAACTCATGCGCGTGAAAGCCAAGAACAAAAGGGCATTGCTGGCATCGGTTAATATATATGTGGAAAAAATATCTCCACTATAAAGGACTTTCAAGGACTTTCAAGGACTGCCATAGAATGGACCGATCTTCACTAAAACGGTCATAACTTTGTCATTCGGAGTCCGTGTCGGACCCACAAGTACTCAAACTGCTCGCGGCGAGCGTGCAAATCCAGAAAATACTCACTGCTTGCGCCAGGAGGCCCGGAGTACCCTCAAATTCGGCCTTAATCGGGACTTTTGGCCGTGAAAGTGAAAGAACATCATTCGCCGCTGTTTTTCGGACAAGTTTCTAAACCCATTGGCACTTCCTTTTGAAGGAAATTCGAGAGATTATGTTGCTTATATGCATTAGCCCACCTGGTAGAGACAAACGTAGCTTTCTGCAGATGCTCTATGATCCAGGCAATCTCATTTGGCCGTAAGTTGAAAAAAAATTCAGCGGCTATATGCCTTATTCTCCTTGTTTTCGCCGGATGGCATGCTTTAACTCATGCGCGTGAAAGCCAAGAACAAAAGGGCATTCCTGGCATCGGTCAATATATATGTGGAAACAATACCTCCACTATAGAGGACAAGAAATTTTGGGGCGGTCAGGCAAAAAGCATCCTGGGAAAATGAAGTACTTTCAAGGACTGTAATAGAATGGACCAATGTTCACTAAATCGGTCATAACATTGTCATTCGGAGTTTGTGTCAGACCCACAAGTACTCAAACTGCTCGCGGCGAGTGTGGGAATCCAGAAAATATTCCCGGCTTGGGCAAGGAGGCCCGGTATACACTCAAATTCGGCCATAAGCAGGACTTTTTGGCTCTGAAAGTCAAAGCACATCATTCGCCGCTGTTTTTTGGACAAGTTTCTGAACCCATTGGCACTTCCTTTTGAAGGAAATTCGAGAGATTCTGTTGCTTATAGACATTAGCCCCCCTGGTAGGGACGAATGTACCTTTCTGCAGATGCTCTATGATCCGGGCAATCTCATTTGTCCCTAAATTGAAGAAAATCCAGCGGCTATATGCCTTATTCTCGTTGTTGTCGCCGGATGGCATGCTGTAATTCATGCGCGTGACAGCCAAGAACATAAGGGCATTCCTGGCATCGGTCAATATATATGTGGAAAAAATATCTCCATTATAGAGGAAAAGAAATTTTGGAGCGGTCAGGCAAAAAGCGTGATAGGAAAATGAAGTACTTTCAAGGACTTCCATAGAATGGACCTATGTTCACTAAAACTATCATAACTTTCTCATTCCGAGTTCGTGTCGGACCCACAAGTACTAAAACTACTCGCGGTGAGCTTGCGAATATAGGAAATACTCCGAGCTTGTGGTAGGAGGCCTGGAGTACCCTCAAACTCGGCCTTAAGCTGGATATTTTGTCCCTGAAAGTCAAAGAACATCATTCGCCTCTATTTTTCGGACAAGTTTCTGAACCCATTGGCACTTCCTTTTGAACGAAATTTGAGAGATTATGTTGCTTATAGACATTAGACCACCTGGTAGGGACAAACGTACATTTCTACAGATCCTCTATGATCCGGGCAATCTCTTTTGGCCATAAATTAAAGAAAATCCAACGGCTATATGCCTAATTCTCCTTGTTTTCGCTGGATGGCATGCTGCAACTCATGCGCGTGAAATCGAAGAACAAAAGGGCATTCCTGGGATCGGTCAATATATATGTGGAAACAATATATCCACTATAGAGGACAAGAAATTTTGGGGCAGTCAGGCAAAAAGCATCACGGGAAAATGAAGTACTTTCAAGGACTGCCATCGAATGGACCGATGTTCACTAAAAGGGTCATAACTTTGTCATTCAAACTCCATGTCGGACCCACAAGCACTCAAACTGCTCGCGGTGAGTGTGTGAATCTAGAAAATACTCCCGGCTTGCGCCAGGAGGCCCGGTGTACACTCAAATTCGGCCTTAAGCAGGACTTTTTGTCTCTGAAAGTCAAATCACATCATTCACCGCTGTTTTTCGGACAAGTTTCTGAACCCATTGGCACTTCCTTTTGAAGGAAATTCGAGAGATTATGTTGCTTATAGACATTAGCCCACCTGGTTGGGACAAACGTACCTTTCTGCAGATGCTCTATGATCTGGACAATCTCATTTGTCCATAAATTGAAGAAAATCCAGCGGCTATATGCCTTATTCTCCTTGTTTTCGCCGGATGGCATGCTGTAACTCATGCGCGTGACAGCCAAGAACAAAAGGGCATTCCTGTCATCGGTCAATATATATGTGGAAACAGTATCTCCAGTATAGACGACAAGAAATTTTGGACCGGTCAGGCAAAAACCGTCACGGCAAAATGAAGTACTTTCAGGGACTTCCATAGAATGGAAGGATGTTCACTAAAATGGTCATAACTTTGTCATTCCGAGTCCGTGTCGGACCCACAAGTACTCAAACTACTCGCGGTGAGCTTGTGAATACAGGAAATACTCCAAGCTTGTGGTAGGACGCTCGGAGTACCCTCAAATTCGGCCTTAAGCTGGAATTTTTGTCCCTGAAAGTCAAAGAAAATCATTCGCCTCTGTTTTCCGGACTAGTCTCTGAAACTATTGGCACTTCGTTTTGAAGGAAATTCGAGAGATTATGTTGCTTGTAGACATTAGACCCCCTGGTAGGGACAAACTACAGATGCTCTATGATCCGGACAATCTCATTTGGCCGTAAATAGAAGAAAATCCAGCGGCTATATGCCTTATTCTCCGTGTTTTAGTTGGATGGCAAGCTGCAACTGATGCGCATGCAAGCCAAGAACAAAAGGGCATTCCTTACATCGGTCAATATATATGTGGAAATAATATCTCCACTATAGAGGACAAGAAATTTCGGGGCAGTGAGGCACAAAGCGTCACGGGAAAATGAAGTACTTTCAAGGATTGCCATAGAATGGACCGATGTTCACTAAAACGGTCATAACTTTGTCATTCCAAGTCCGTGTCGGACCCCAAGTACTCAAACTGCTAGCGGGGAGTGTGCAAATCTACAAAATACTCCCGGCTTGCGCCAGGAGGCCCGGTGTACACTCAAATTCGGCCTTAAGCAGGACCTTTTGGCTCTAAAAGTCAAAGCACATCAGTCGCCGCTGTTTTTCGGACAAGTTTCTGAACCCATTGGCACTTCCTTTGAAGGAAATTCGAGAGATTATGTTGCTTATGGACATTAGCCCCCCTAGTAGGGACAAACGTACCTTTCTGCAGATGCTCTATTATCCGGGCAATCTTATTTGGCCATAAATTGAAGAAAATCCAGCGGCTATATGCCTTATTCTCCTTGTTTTCACCGGATGGCATGCTGTAACTCATGCGCTTGACAGCCAAGAACAAAAGGGCATTCCTGGCATTGATCAATATATATGTGGAAACAATATCTCCACTATAGAGCACAAGAAATTTTGGGGCGGTCAGGTAAAAAGCGTCACGGGAAGATGAAGTACTTTCATGGACTTCCATAGAATGGACCTATGTTCACTAAAACGGTCATAACTTTGTCATTCCGAGTCCGTGTCGGACCCACAAGTACTCAAGCTTCTCGCGGTGAGCTTGCGAATACAGGAAATACTCCGAGCTTGCGGTAGGAGGCTCGAAGTACCCTCAAATTCAGCCTTATGATGGACTTTTTGTCACTGAAAGTCAAAGAACATCATTCTCCTCTGTTTTTCGGACAAGTTCATGAACCAATTGGCAATTCCTTTTGAAGCAAATACGAGAGATTATGTTGCTTATAGACATTAGACCCACTGGTAGGGACAAACATACCTTTTTTGCAGATGCTCTATAATCCGGGCAATCTCATTTGGTCGTAAAGTGAAGAAAATCCAGCGGCTATATGCTTTATTCTCCCTGTTTTCGCCGGATGGCATGCTGTAACTCGTGCGCGTGAAAGCCAAGAACAAAAGGGCATTCCTGGCATCGGTCAATATATATGTTGAAAAAATATCTCCATTATAGAGGACAAGAAATTTTGGGGCGGTCTGGCAAAAAGCGTCACGGGAAAATGAAGTACTTTCAAGGACTGCCATAGAATGGATCGATGCTCACTAAAACGGTCATAACTTTGCACTCCGAGTCCATATCGGACCCACAAGTACTCAAACTGCTCGCGGCGAGCTTGCGAATACAGGCAATACTCGAAGCTTGCGGTAGGAGGCCCAGATTACACTCAAATTCGGCCTTAAGCTGGACTTTTTGTCCCTGAAAGTCAAACAACATCATTCGCCGCTCTTTTTCGGACAAGTTTCTAAACACATTGGCACTTCCTTTTGAACTAAATTCGAGAGATTATGTTGCTTATGGACATTAGACCACCTGGTAGGGATAAACGTACATTTCTACACATGCTCTATGATCCGGGCAATCTCCTTTGCCCGTAAATTGAAGAAAATCCAGCGGCTATATGCCTTATTCTCCTTGTTTTTGCCGAATGGCATATTGTAACTCATGCGTGTGAAAGCCAAGAACAAAAGGGCATTCCTGGCATCGGTCAATATATATGTGGAAACAATATATCCACTATAGAGGACAAGAAATTTCGGGACGGTCAGGCAAAAAGTGTCACGGGAAAATGAAGTACTTTCAAGGACTGCCATCAAATGGACCGATGTTCACTAAAACTATCATAACTTTGTCATTCGAAGTCCCTGTCGAACCCACAAGTACTCAAACTGCTTGCGGTGAGTGTGTTAATCTAGAAAATACTCCCGGCTTGCGCCAGGAGGCCCGGTGTACACTCAAATTCATCCTTAAGCAGGACTTTTTGGCTCTGAAAGTCAAAGCACATCATTCACCGCTATTTTTCAGACAAGTTTCTGAACCCATTGGCACTTCCTTTGAAGGAAATTCGAGAGATTATGTTGCTTATAGACATTAGCCCCCCTGGTAGGGACAAACGTACCTTTCTACAAATGCTCTATAATTCGGGCAATTTCATTTGGCCATAAATTGAAGAAAATCCAGCGGCTATATGCCTTATTCTCCTTGTTTTCGCCGGATGGCATGTTGTAACTCATGCGCTTGATAGCCAAGAACAAAAGGGCATTCCTGGCATCGGTCAATATATATGTGGAAACAATATCTCCACTTCTCCTTGTTTTTGCCGGATGGCATGTTGTAACTCATGCGCGTGAAAGCCAAGAACAAAAGGGCATTCCTGGCATCGGTTAATATATATGTGGAAACAATATCTCCACTATAGAGCACAAGAAATTTCGGGGCGGTCAGGCAAAAAGCGTCATAGGAAAATGAAGTACTTTCAAGGACTGCAATTGAATGGACCGATGTTCACTAAAACGATCATAACTTTGTCGTTCGAAGTCCCTGTCGGACCCACAAGTACTCAAACTGCTTGCGGTGAGTGTGTGAATCTAGAAAATACTCCCGTCTTGCGCCAGGAGGCCTGGTGTACACTCAAATTCGGACTTAAGCAGGACTTCTTCGCTCTGAAAGTCAAAGCACATCATTCGCCGCTATTTTTTGACCAGTTTCTGAACCCATTGGCACTTCCTTTTGAAGGAAATTCGAGAGATTATGTTGCTTATAGACATTAGCCCACCTGGTAGGGACAAATGTACCTTTCTGCAGATGCTCTATGATCTGGGCAATCTCATTTGGCCATAAATTGAAGAAAATCCAGCGGCTATATGCCTTATCCTCCTTGTTTTCCCCGGATGTCATGTTGTAACTCATGCGCGTGACAGCCAAGAACAAAAGAGCATTACTGGCATCGGTCAATATATATATGGAAACAAGGCATTACTGGCATCGGTCAGTATATATATGGAAACAATATTTCCACTATAGGGGCAAGAAATTTCGGAGCGGTCAGGCAAAAAGCGTCACAAGAAAATGAAGTACTTTTAAGGACTTCCAGAAAATGGACCGATGTTCACTAAAACGGTCATAACTTTGTCATTCTGAGTCCGTGTCGGACCCATAAGTACTCAAACTGCTCGCGGTGAGCTTGAGAATATAGGAAATACTCCAAGCTTGCGGTAGGAGGCTCGGAGTTCCCTCAAATTTGGCCTTAAGCTGGACTTTTTGTCCCTGAAAGTCAAAGAACATCATTTGCCTCTGTTTTTCGGACTAGTTTCTGAAATCATTGGCACTTCCTTTTGAAGGAAATTCGAGAAATTATGTTGCTTATAGACATTAGATCCCCTGGTAGGGACAAACGTACCTTTCTGCAGATGCTCTATGATCCGGGCAATCTCATTTTGCCGTAAATTGAAGACAATCCTGCGGCTATATCCCTTATTCTCCTTGTTTTCGCTGGATGGCAAGCTGCAACTCATGCGCGTGAAAGCCAAGAACAAAAGGGCATTCCTGACATCGGTCAATATATATGTGGAAACAATATCTCCACTATAGAGGACAAGAAATTTTGGGGCGGTCAGGCAAAAAGCATCACGGGAAAATGAAGTACTTTCAAGGACTGCCATAGAATGGACCGATGTTCACTAAAACGGTCATAACTTTGTCATTCCAAGTCCGTGTCGGACCCACAAGTACTCAAACTGCTCACGGTGAGTGTGCAAATCTACAAAATACTCCTAGCTTGCGCCAGGAGGCCCGGTGTACACTCAAATTCGGCCTTAAGCAGGACTTTTTGGCTCTGAAAGTCAAAGCACATCATTTGCCACTGTTTTTCGGACAAGTTTCTGAACCCATTGGCACGCCCTTTCAAGGAAATTCGAGACATTATGTTGCTTATAGACACTAGCCCCCCTGGTAGGGACAAACGTACCTTTCAGCAGGTGCTCTATGATCCAGGCAATCTCATTTGGCCATAAATTGAAGAAAATCCAGCGGCTATATGCCTTATTCTCCTTGTTTTCGCCGGTTGGCATGCTGTAACTCATGCGCTTGACTGCCAAGAACAAAAGGGAATTCCTGGCATCGGTTAATATATATGTGGAAACAATATCTCCACTATAGAGGACAAGAAATTTCAGGGCAGTCAGGTAAAAAGCGTCACGGGAAAATGAAGTACTTTCAAGGACTTCCATAGAATGGACCTATGTTTACTAAAACGGTCATAACTTTGTCATTCTGAGTCCATGTCGGACCCACAGGTACTCAAACTGCTCGCGGTGAGCTTGCAAATACAGGAAATACTCCGAGCTTACGGTTGGAGGCCCGGAGTACCCTCAAATTCGGCCTTAAGCTGGCCTTTTTGTCCCTGAAAGTCAAAGAACATCATTCGCCTCTATTTTTCGGACAAGTTCATGAACCAAAAGGGAATTCCTTGCATCGGTCAATATGTATGTGGAAACAATATCTCCACTATAGAGGACAAGAAATTTCCGAGTGGTCAGGCAAAAAGAGTCACCAGAAAATGAAGTACTTTTAAGGACTTCCATAAAATGGACCGATGTTCACTAAAACTGTCATAACTTCGTCATTCCGAGTTCGTGTTGGACCCACAAGTACTCAAACTGCTCGCGGTGAGCTTGCAAAGACAGGAAATACTCCAAGCTTGCGGTAGGAGGCTCGGAGTACCCTCAAATTTGTCCTTAAGCTGGACTTTTTGTCCCTGAATGTCAAAGAACATCATTCGCCTCTGTTTTCAGGACAAGTTTCTGAAACCATTGGCACTTCGTTTTGAAGGAAATTCGAGAGATTATGTTGCTTATAGATGTTATACCCCCTGGTTGGGACAAACGTACCTTTCTGCAGATGCTCTATGATCCGGGCAATCTCATTTGGCCGTAAATTGAAGAAAATCCAGCGGCAATATCCCTTATTCTCCTTGTCTTCGCTGGATGGCATGCTGCAACTCATGCGCGTGAAAGCCAAGAACAAAAGGGCATTCCTGACATCGGTCGATATATATGTGGAAACAATATATCCACTATAGAGGACAAGAAATTTCGGGGCGGTCAGGCAAAAATCGTCACGGGAAAATGAAGTACTATCAAGGATTGCCATCGAATGGACCAATGTTCACTAAAATGGTCATAACTTTGTCATTCCTAGTCCATGTCGGACCCACAAGTACTCAAACTGCTCGCGGTGAGTGTGCGAATCAATAAGAAAACTCTCGGCTTGCGCCAGGAGGCCCATTGTTCACTCAAATTCGGTCTCAAGCAGGAATTTTTGGCTCTGAAAGTCAAAGCACATCATTGGCAGATGTTTTTCAGACAAGTTTCTGAACCCATTGGCACGTCCTTTCAAGGAAATTTGAGAGATTATGCTGGTTATAGACATTAGCCCCCCTGGTAGGGATAAACGTACCTTTCTGCAGATGCTCTATGATCCGAGCAATCTCATTTGGCCATAAATTGAAGAAAATCCAACGGCTATATGCCTTATTCTCCTAGTTTTCTCCGGATGGCATGCTGTAACTCATGCGCTTGACAGCCAAGAACAAAAGGGCATTCCTGGCATCGGTCAACATATATGTGGAAACAATATCTCCACTATAGAGTACAAGAAATTTCGGGGCGGTCAGGTAAAAAGCGTCACGGGGAAATGAAGTACTTTCAAGGACTTCCATAGAATGGACCGATGTTCACTAAAACGGTCGTAACTTTGTTATTCTGAGTCCGTGTCGGACCCACAAGTACTCAAACTGCTCGCGGTGAGCTTGCGAATACAGAAAAACTCCAAGCTTGTGTTAGCAGGCTTGGAATACCCTCAAATTCGGCCTTAAGCTGGACTTTTTGTCCCTGAAAGTCAAAGAACATCATTCGCCTCTGTTTTCCGGACTAGTTTCTGAAACCATTGGCACTTCATTTTGAAAGAATTCCGAGAGATTATGTTGCTTATAGACATTAGACCCTTCGTAGGTACAACGTACCTTCCTGCAGATTCTATATTATCCGAACAATCTCATTTGGCCGTAAATTTCAGCTCATGCGCGTGATGGCATGCTGCAACTCATGCGCGTATATGCCTTATTCTCCTTGTTTTCGCTGGATGGCATGCTGCAACTCATGCGCGTGAAAGCCAAGAACAAAAGGGCAGTCCTGACATCGGTTAATATATATATGTGGAAATAATATCTCCACTATAGAGGACAAGAAATTTCGGGGCGGTGAGGCAAAAAGCGTCACAGGAAAATGAAGTACATTCAAGGACTGCCATAGAATGGACCGATGTTCACTAAAACAGTCATAACTTTGTCATTCCAAGTCCGTGTTGGACCCACAAGTACTCAATCTGCTCGCGGTGAGTGTGCGAATCTACAAAATAATCCCGGCTCGTGCCAGGAGGCCCGGTGTACATTAAAATTCGGCCTTAAGCAGGACTTTTTGGCTCTGAAAGTCAAAGCACATCATTCGCCGCTGTTTTTCCGACAAGTTTCTGAACCCATTGGCACTTCGTTTGAAGGAAATTTAGGAGATTATGTTGCTTGTAGACATTAGCCCCCTGGTAGGGACAAACGTACCTTTCTGCAGATGCTCTATGATCCGGGCAATCTCATTTGGCCATAAATTGAAGAAAATCCAGCGGCTATATGCCTTATTCTCCTTGTTTTCGCCGGATGGCATGCTGTAACTCATGCGCTTGACAGCCCAGAACAAAAGGGCATTCCTGGCATCGGTCAATATATATGTGGAAACAATATCTCCACTATAGAGGACAAGAAATTTCGGGGCGGTCAGGTAAAAAGCGTCACGGGAAAATGGAGTACTTTCAAGGACTTCCATAGAATGGACCTATGTTCACTAAAACGATCATAACTTTGTCATTCCGAGTCCATGTCGGACCCACAAGTACTCAAACTGCTCGCGGTGAGCTTGCGAATACAGGAAATACTCCGAGCTTGCGGTAGGAGGCTCGAAGTACCCTCAAATTCGGCCTTAAGCTAGACTTTTTGTCCCTGAAAGTCAAAGAACATCATTCGCCTCTGTTTTTCGGACAAGTTCATGAACCAATTGGCACTTCCTTTTGAAGGAAATACGAGAGATTATGTTGCTTATAAACATTAGACCCCCTGGTAGGGACAAACATACCTTTCTGTAGATGCTCTATTATCCGGGCAATCTCATTTGGCCGTAAATTGAAGAAAATCCAGCGGCTATATGCCTTATCCTCCTTGTTTTCGCCGGATGGGATGTTGTAACTCATGCGCATGACATCCAAGAACAAAAGGGCATTCCTGGAATTATTCAATATATATGTGGAAACAATATCTCCACTATAGAGGACAAGAATTTTCGGGGCGGTCAGGCAAAAAGCATCACGGGAAAATGAAGTACTTTCAAGGAATGCCATAGAATGGACCAATGTTCACTAAAACGGTCATAACTTTGTCAGTCGAAGTCCGTGTCGGACCCACAAAAACACAAATTCGGCCTTAAGCATGACTTTTTGGCCCTGAAAGTAAAAGAACATCATTCGCCAATGTTTTTCGGACAAGTTTCTGAACCGATTGGCACTTCCTTTTGAAGGAAATTCGAGACATTATGTTGCTTATAGACATTAGACCCCCTGGTAGGGACAAACGTAGCTTTCTGCAGATGCTCTATGATCCGGGCAATCTCCTTTGGCCGTAAATTGAAAAAAATCCAGCGGCTATATGCCTTATTCTCCTTGTTTTCGCCGGATGGCATGCTCTAACTCATGCGTGTGAAAGCCAAGAACAAAAGGGCATTCCTGGCATCGATCCATATATATGTGGAAACAATATCTCCACTATAGAGGACAAGAAAGTTTTGGGCAGTCAGGCAAAACGCGTCACGGGAAAATGAAGTACTTTCAAGGACTGCCATAGAATGGACCGATGTTCACTAAAACGGTCATAACTTTGTCATTCCAAGTCTGTGTCGGACCAACATCTACTCAAACTGCTCACGGCAAGCTTCCGAATACAGGCAATACTCCAAGCTTGCGGCAGGAGGCCCGGAGTACACTCAAATTCGGCCTTAAGCAGGACTTTTTGTACCTGAAAGTCAAAAAACATCATTCGCCGCTGTTTTTCGGACAAGTTTCTGAACCCATTGGCACTTCCCTTTGAAGGAAATTCGAGAGATTATGTTGCTTATAGACATTAGACCACCTGGTAGGGACAAACGTACCTTTCTGCATATGCACTATGTTCCGGGCAATCTCATTTGGCCGTAAATTGAAGAAAATCCAGCGGCTATATGCCTTATTCTCCTTGTTTTCGCTGGATGGCATGCTGCAACTCATGCGCGTGAAAGCCAAGAACAAAAGGGCATTCCTGGCATTGGTCAATATATATGTGGAAAAAATATCTCTACTATAGAGGACAAGAAATTTTGGGGCGGTCAGGCAAAAAGTATGACAGGAAAATGAAGTACTTTCAAGGACTGCCATAGATTGGACCAATGTTCACTAAAACGGTCATAACTTTGTCAATCCGAGTCGGTGTCCGACCCACAAGTACTCAAATTGGTCGTGACGAGGGTGCGAATCTAGAAAATATTCCCGGCTTGCACCAGGAGGCCCGGTGTACACTCAAATTCGGCCTTAAGCAAGACTTTTTGGCTCTGAAAGTCAAAGCACAACATTCGCCGCTGTTTTTCGCACAAGTTTCCGAACCCATTGGCACTTCCTTTTGAAGGAAATTCGAGAGATTATGTTGCTTATAGACATTAGCCCCCCGGGTAGGGACAAATATACCTTTCTGCACAAGCTCTATGATCCTGGCAATCTCATTTGGCCATAAATTGAAGAAAATCCAGCAGCTATATGCCTTATTCTGTTTGTTTTCGCCAGATGGCATGCTGTAACTCATGTGCGTGACAGCCAAGAACAAAAGGGCATTCCTGGCATAGGTCAATATATATGTGGAAACAATATCTCCACTATAGAGGACAAGAAATTTTGGGGCGGTCAGGCAAAAAACATCACGAAAAATGAAGTACTTTCAAGGACGGCCATAGAATGGATCGATGCTCACTAAAACGGTCATAACTTTGTTATTCGGAGTCTGTGTCGGACCGACAAGTACTCAAACTGCTCGTGGCGAGTGTGCGAATCCAGAAAATACTCCCCTCTTGCGCCAGGAGGCCCGGAGTACCCTCAAATTCGGCCTTAAGCTAGACTTTTTGGCCCTGAAAGTAGAAGAATATCATTCGCCAATGTTTTTCGGATAAGTTTCTGAACCCATTGACACTTCTTTTGAAGTAAATTCGAGAGATTATGGTGCTTATAGAAATTAGCCCCCTAGTAGGGACAAACATACCTTTCTGCAGATGCTCTATGATCCGGGCAATCTCATTTGGCCATAAATTGAAGAATATCCAGCGGCTATATGCCTTATTCTCCTTGTTTTCGCCGGATGGCATGCTGCAATCATGCGCGCGACAGCCAAGAACAAAAGGGCATTCCTGGCATCGGTCAATATATATGTGGAAAGAATATCTCCACTATGGAGGACAAGAAATTTCGGGGCGGTCAGGCAACAAGCGTCACAGGAAAATGAACTACTTTCAAGGACTGCCATAGAATGGACCAATGTTCACTAAAATGGTCATAACTTTGTCAGTCGGAGTCCGTGTCGGACCCACAAGTACTCAGACTGCTCGCGGCAAGTGTGCGAATCTAGAAAATATTCCCGGCTTGCGCCAGGAGGCCCGGTGTACACTCAAAAGCAAGACTTTTTGGCTTTGAAAGTCAATGCACATCATTCGCCGCTGTTTTTCGCACAAGTTTCTGAACCCATTGGCACTTCCTTTTGAAGGAAATTCGAGAGAATATATTTCTTATAGACATTAGCCCCCCTAGTAGGGACAAATATACCTTTCTGCAGATGCTCTATGATCCTGGCAATCTCATTTGGCCATAAATTGAAGAAAATCCAGCAGCTATATACCTTATTCATCTTGTTTTTGCCGGATGGCATGCTGTAACTCATGCGCGTGACATCAAAGAACAAAAGGGCATTCCTAGCATTGGTCAATATACATGTGGAAACAATATCTCCACTATAGAGGAAAAGAAATTTTGGGGCGGTCAGGCAAAAAATATCATGCAAAATGAAGTACTTTCAAGGACTGCCATAGAATGGACCGATGCTCACTAAAACGGTCATAACTTTGTCATTCCGAGTCCATGTCGGACCCACAAGTACTCAAACTGCTCGCGGTGAGCTTGCGAATACAGAAAATACTCCCCGCTTGCACCAGGGGGCCCGGAGTACCCTCAAATTCGGCCTTAAGCTAGACTTTTTGGCCTTGAAAGTAAAAGAACATCATTCGCCAATGTTTTTCGGACAAGTTTCTGAACCCATTGGCACTTCTTTTGAAGTAAATTCGAGAGATTATGTTTCTTATAGACATTAGCCCCCTGGTAGGGACAAACATACCTTTCTGCAGATGCTCTATGATCCAGGCAATCTCATTTGGCCATAAATTGAAGAAAATCCAGCGGCTATATGCCTTATTATCCATGTTTTCGCTGGATGGCATGCTGTAACTCATGCGCGTGACAGCCAAGAACAAAAGGGAATTCCTTGCATCGGTCAATATGTATGTGGAAACAATATCTCCACTATAGAGGACAAGAAATTTCGGAGCGGCGAGGCAAGAAACATCACGTGAAAATGAAGTACTTTCAAGGAATGCCATAGAATGGACAAATGTTCACTAAAACGGTCATAACTTTGTCAGTCGGAGTCCGTGTCGGATCCACAAGTACTCAAACTGCTCGCAGTGAGTGTGCGAATCAAGAAAATACTCCTGGCTTGTCCCAGGAGCCCATTGTACACTCAAATTCGGCCTTAAGCATGACTTTTTGGCCCTGAAAGTAAAAGAACATAATTCGCCAATGTTTTTCGGACAAGTTTCTGAACCAATTGGCACTTCCTTTTGAAGGAAATTCAAGAGATGATGTTGCTTATAGACATTAGCCCCCCTGGTAGGGACAAACGTAGCTTTCTGCAGATGCTCTAATATCCGGGCAATCTCATTTGGCCGTAAATTGAAGAAAATCCAGTGGCTATATGCCTCATTCTCCTTGTTTTCGCCGGATGGCATGCTCTAACTCATGCGCGTGAAAGCCAAGAACAAAAGGGCATTCCTGGCATCGATCAATATATATGTGGAAACAATATCTCCACTATAGAGGACAAGAAATTTTTGGGCGGTCAGGCAAAAAGCGTCACGGGAAAAATAAGTACTTTCAAGGACTGCCATAGAATGGACCGATGTTCACTAAAACTTCTCATTGATTCGTCCTTGTCGGACCCACAACTACTCAAACTTCTCATTGCAAGCTGGCGAATACAGGCAATACTCCAAGCTTGCGGCAGGAGGCCCGGAGTACACTTAAATTCGGCCTTAAGCAGGACTTTTTATCCCTGAAAGTCTAAGAACATCGTTCGCCGCTGTTTTCGGACAAGTTACTGAACCCATTGGCACTTCCTTTTGAAGGAAATTCGAGAGATTATGTTGCTTATAGACATTAGACCACCTGGTAAGGACAAACGTACCCTTCTGCAGATACTCTATGATCCGGACAATCTCATTTGGCCGTAAATTGAAGAAAATCTAGCAGCTATATGCCTTATTCTCCTTGTTTTCGTCGGATGGCATGCTCTAACTCATGCGCGTGAAAGCCAAGAACAAAAGGGCATTCCTGGCATCGATCAATATATACGTGGAAACAATATCTCAACTATAGTGGACAAGTAATTTTGGGTCGGTCAGGAAATAAGCTTCACGGGGAAATGAAGTACTTTCACGGACTGTCATAGAATGGACCGATGTTCACTAAATAACTTTGTCATTCGGAGTCCGTGTTAGACCCACAAGTACTCAAACTGCTCAAGGCAAGCGTGCGAATCCAAAAAATACTCCCCGCTTGCGCCAGGAGGCCTGAAGTACACTCAAATTCGGCCTTAAGCTGGACTTTTTGGCACTGAAAGTCAAAGAACATAATTCACTGCTGTTTTTTGGACAAGTTTCTAAACCCATTGACACTTACTTTTAAAGGAAATTCAAGAGATTGTGTTTCTTATCGACATTAGCCCCCCTGGTAGGGACAAAAGTAGCTTTCTGCATATGATCTATGATCCGAGCAACCTCATTTGGCCGTAAATTTAAGAAAATCCAGCGGATATATGCGTTACTCTCCTTGTTTTTGCCGGATGACATTCTCTAAATCATGCACGTGAAAGCCAAGAACAAAAGGGCATTCCTGGCATCGATCTATATATATGTGGAAACAATATCTCTACTATAGTGGACAAGAAATTTTGGGGCAGTCAGGCAAAAAGCGTCACGGGAAAATGAAGTACTTTCAAGGTTTGTCATAGAATGGATCGATGTTCACTAAAACGGCCATAACTTTGTCATTCGGAGTCCGTGTTGGACCCACAAGTACTCAAACAGCTCGCGGCGAGCGTGCGAATCCAGAAAATACTCCCCGCTTGCGCCAGGAGGCCCGTAGTACACTCAAATTTGGCCTTAAGCAGGACTTTTTGGCCCTGAAAGTCAAAGAACATCATTAGTCGTTGTTTTCTGGAAAAGTTTTTGAACCCATTGGCACATCCTTTTGAAGGAAATTTGAGAGATTATGTTTCTTATAGACATTAGACCCCTGGTAGGGACAATCGTAGCTTTTTGTAGATGCTCTATGACCCGGGCAACCTCATTTGGCCGTAAATTCAAGAAAATCCAGCGACTATATGCCTTACTCTCCTTGTTTCGTCGGATGAGATGTTGTAACTCATGCGCGTGAAAGCCAAGAACAAAAGGGCATTCCTGGCATCGGTCACTATATATGTGGAAACAATATCTCCACTATAGTGGACAAGAAATTTCAGGGCCGTTAGGCAAAAAGCGTCACGGGAAAATGAAGTACTTTCAAGGACTGCCATTGAATGGACTGATGTTCACTAAAATGGTCATAACTTTGTCATTCGGAGTCTGTGTCAAACCGAACAGTACTCAAAATTTCTCACGGCGAGTGTGCGAATCCAGAAAATACTACCGGCTTGCTCTTGGATGCCCGGAGTATCCTCAAGTTTTTCCTTAAGCAGGACTTTTTGGCCCTGAAAGTCAAAGAACATCATTCGCCACTATTTTTCGGACAAGTTTCTGAACCCATTGGCACTTCCTTTTGAAGGAAATTCGAGAGATTATGTTTCTTATAGATAGTAGCCCCCTGGTAGGCAAAGACATACCTCTCTGTAGATGCTCTATGATCCGGGCAATCTCATTTGGCCGTAAATTGAAGAAAATCCAGCGGCTATATGCCTTTCTCTCCTTGTTTTCGCCGGATGGTATGCTGTAACTCATGCGCGTGAAAGCCAAGAACAAAAGGGCATTCCTAACATCTGTCAATATATATGTTGAAACAATATGTCCACTATAGTGTACAAGAAACTTCGGGGCGGTCAGGCAAAAAGCGTCATGGGAAAATGAAGTACTTTCAAGGACTGCCATAAAATGCACCGATGTTCAGTAAAACGGTCATAACTTTGTCATTCGGAGTCTGAATTGGCCCACAAGTACTCAAACTTCTCGCGGCGAGCATGCGAATCCAGAAAATACTCCTGGCTTATGCCAGGAGGCCTGGAGTACCCTCAAATTCGGCCATAAGCAGGACTTTTTGGCCCTGAAAGTCAAAGAACATCATTTGCCACTGTTTTTTGGACAAGTTTCTCAACCCATTGGCACTTCCTCTTAAAGAAAATTTGAGAGATTATGTTTCTTATAGACATTAGCCCCCCTGGTAGGGAAAAATGTACCTTTCTATAGATGCTCTATGATCCAAGCAATCTCATTTGGCCGTAAATTGAAGAAAATCCAGCGGCTATATGCCTTACTCTCCTTGTTTTCGCTGGATGGCATGCTCTCTAACTCATGCGTGTGAAAACCAAGAACAAAAGGGCATTCCTGGCATCGATCAATATATATGTGGAAACAATATGTCTACTATAGTGGACAATAAATTTCGAGGCGGCCAGGCAAAAAGCGTCAAGGGAAAATAAAGTACTATCAAGGAGTGTCATAGAATGGACCGATGTTCACTAAAACGGCCATAACTTTATCATTCGGAGTCCGGTACGGACCCACAAGTACTCAAACTGCTCGCGGCGAGCATGCAAATCCAGAAAACACTCCCGACTTGTGCCAGGAGGCCTGGAGTACACTCAAATTTGGCCCTGAAAGTCAAAGAACATCATTCGGCGCTATTTTCGGACAAGTTTCTGAACCCATTGAAACTTCCTTCTGAAGTAAAATCGAGAGATTATGTTGCTTATAGACATTAGCCCCCCTGGTAGGGACAAGCGTACCTTTCTATAGATGCTCTATGATCCGGGCAACCACATTTGGCCGTAAATTCAAGATAATCCAGCGGCTATATGCCTTACTCTCCTTGTTTTCGCCGGATGCCATGTTTTAACTCATGCGGGTGAAAGCCAAGAACAAAAGGGCATTCCTTGCATCCGTCAATATGTATGTGGAACCAATATCTCCACTATAGTGGACAAGAAATTTCAGGGCGGCTAGGACAGGGCGGCTAGGAAAATGCATCACGGGAAAACGAAGTACTTTCAAGGACTGCCATAGAATGGACCGATGTTCACTAAAACGGTCATAACTTTGTCATTCGGAATCCGTGTCGGCCGACAAGTACTCAAACTGCTCGCGGCGAGCATGTGAATCCAAAAAATACTCCCCGTTTGCGCCAGGAGGCCTGGAGTATCCTCAAATTTGGCCTTAAGCAGGTCTTTTTGGCCTTGAAAGTCAAAGAACATCATTCGCCGCTGTTTTTCGGACAAGTTTCTGAATCCATAGGCAGTTCCTTTTGAAGGAAATTCGAGAGATTACGTTGCTTATCGACATTCGCCCCACTGGTAGGGACAAACGTACCTTTCTGCAGATGCTCTATGATCTGGGTAATCTCATTTGGGCCTAAATTGAAGAAAATCCAATGGCTATATGCCTTATTCTCCTTGTTTTCGCCGGATGGCATGCTGTGACTCATGCGCATGAAATCCAAGAACAAAAGGGCAATCCTGGCATCGGTCGATATATATGTGGAAAAAATATCTCCACTATAGTGGACAAGAAATTTCGGGACGGTCAGGCAAAAAGAGTCACGGGAAAATGAAGTACTTTCAAGGACTGCCATAGAATGGCCCGATGTTCACTAAAACGGTCATTACTTTGTCATTCAGAGTCCGCGTCGGACCCAAAAGAACTCAAACTACTCGTGGCAAGCGTGCGAATCTAGGAAGTACTACCGGCTTGCACCAGGAGGCCCGGAGTATCCTGAAGTTTGGCCTTAAGCAGGACTTTTTGGCCCTGAAAGTCAAAGAACATCATTCGCCTCTGTTTTTCAGACAAGTTTCTGAAACCATTGGCACTTCCTTTTGAAGGAAATTCGAGAGATTATATTTCCTTTAGATATTAACCCCCCTGCTAGGGAAAACATACCTTTCTGCAGATGTTCTATGATCCGGGCAATATCATTCGACCGTAAATTGAAGAATATCCAGCGGCTATATGCCTTACTCTCCTTGTTTTCGTCGGATGGCATGCAGTAACTCATGCGCGTGAAAGCCAAGAACAAAAGGGCATTCATTGCATCAGTTAATATATAAGTGGAAACAATATCTCCACTATAGAGGACAAGAAATTTCAGGGCGGTCAGGACAAAATCGTCATGGGAAAATGAAGTACTTTCAAGGACTGCCATAGAATGGACTGATGTTCACTAAAACGGTCATAACTTTGTCATTCAGAGTCCATGTCGGACCCACAAGTATTCAAACTGCTCGCGGCGAGCATGCGAATCCAGAAAATACTCCCCGCTTGCACCAGGACGCCCGAAGTACCCTCAAATTCGGCCTTAAGCAGGACTTTTTGGCCCTAAAAGTCAAAGAACATCATTCACCGCTGTTTTTCAGACAAGTTTCTGAACCCATTGGCACTTCCTTTTGAAGGAAATTCGAGATATTATGTTGCTTATAGACATTAGCCCCCTGGTAGGGACAAGCGTACCTTTCTACATATGCTCTATGATTTGGCCAATCTCATTTGGCCAATCTCATTTGGCCGTAAATTGAAGAAAATCTAGCGGCTATATGCCTTATTCTCCTTGTTTTCGTCGGATGCCACGCTGTAACTCATGTGCGTGAAAGCCAAGAACAAAAGGGCATTCCTGGCATCAGTCAATATATATGTGGAAACAATATCTCCACTATAGAGGACAAGAAATTTCAGGGCGGTCTGGCAAAAAGCGTCACGGGAAAATGAAGTACTTTCAAGGACAACCATAGAATGGACCAATGTTCACTAAAACGGTCATAACTTTGTCATTTGGAGTCCGTGTCGGACACACAAGTACTCAAACTGCTTGCGGCGAGCATGCGAATCCAGAAAATACTCCCCGCTTATGACAGGAGACCTGGAGTACCCTCAAGTTCGGCCTTAATCAGGACTTTTTTGCCCTGAAAGTCAAAGAACATCATTCGCCGCTATATTTCGGACAAGTTTCTGAACCCGTTGTCACTTCCTTTTGAAGTAAATTTGAGAGATTATGTTGATTATAGACATTAGCCACCCTTGTAGGGATAAACGTACCTTTCTGCGGATACTCTATGATCCGGGCAATCTCATTTGGCCGTAAATTGAAGAAAATCTAGCGGCTATATGCCTTATTCTCCTTGTTTTCGCTGGATGGCATGCTGTAACTCATGCGCGTGAAAGCCAAGAACAAAAGGGCATTCCTAGCATCGCTCAATGTATATGTGGAAACAATATCTCCACTATATTGGACAACAAATTTTGGGGCGGTCAGGCAAAAAGCGTCACGAGAAAATGAAGTACTTTCAAGGACAGCCATAGAATGGACTGATGTTCACTAAAATGGTGATAACTTTGTCATTCAGAGTCCCTGTCATACCCACAAGTACTCAAATTGCCCACGACGAGCGTGCGAATCCAGAAAATACTCCTCGCTTGCGCCAGGAGGTCCGTAGTACCCTCAAATTCGGTCTTAAGCAGGACTTTTTGACCCTGAAAGTCAAAGAACATCACTCGGCGCTATATTTCGGACAAGGTACTGAACCCATTGTCACTTCCTTTTGAAGGAAATTTGAGAGATTATGTTGATTATAGACATTAGCCACCCTAGTAGGGATAAACGTACCTTTCTGCAGATGCTCTATGATCTGGGCAATCTCATTTGGCCGTAAATTGAAGAAAATCCAGCGGCTATATGTCGTATTCTCGTTGTTTTCGCCGGATGCCATGCTGTCACTCATGCACGTGAAAGCCAAGAACAAAAGGGAATTCCTGGCATCGGTTAATATATATGTGGAAACAATATATCCACTATCGAGTACAAGAAATTTCAGGGCGGTCAGGCAAAAAGCGTCACGGGAAAATGAAGTACTTCCAAGGACTGCCATAGAATGGACCGGTGTTCACTAAAACTGTCATAACTTTGTCATTCGGAGTCCGTGTGGGACCCACAAGTACTCAAACTGCTCGCTACGAGCGTGCAGATGCAGAAAATACTCCCCGCTTGCACCAGGATGTTGGAAATATGCCCTAGAGGCAATAATAAATTAGTTATTATTATATTTCCTTGTTCATGATAATTGTCTTTTATTCATGCTATAACTGTATTATCCGGAAATCGTAATACACGTGTGAATATATAGACCCCAATATGTCCCTAGTGAGCCTCTAGTTGACTAGCTCGTTGTGATCAACAGATAGTCATGGTTTCCTGGCTATGGACATCGGATGTCGTTGATAACGGGATCACATCATTAGGAGAATGATGTGATGGACAAGACCCAATCCTAAGCATAGCACAAAGATCGTGTAGTTCGTTTGCTAGAGCTTTTCCAATGTCAAGTATCTCTTCCTTAGACCATGAGATTGTGTAACTCCCGGATACCGTAGGAGTGCTTTGGGTGTATCAAACGTCACAACGTAATTGGGTGGCTATAAAGGTGCATTACAGGTATCTCCGAAAGTGTCTGTTGGGTTAGCACGAATCGAGACTGGGATTTGTCACTCCGTGTAAGCGGAGAGGTATCTCTGGGCCCACTCGGTAGGACATCATCATTTGCGCAATGTGACCAAGGAGTTGATCACGGGATGATGTGCTACGGAACGAGTAAAGAGACTTGCCGGTAACGAGATTGAACAAGGTATAAGGATACCGACGATCGAATCTCGGGCAAGTACAATACCGCTAGACAAAGGGAATTGTATACGGGATTGATTAAGTCCTTGACATCGTGGTTCATCCGATGAGATCATCGTGGAACATGTGGGAGCCATCATGGGTATCCAGATCCCGCTGTTGGTTATTGACCGGAGAACGTCTCGGTCATGTCTACATGTCTCCCGAACCCGTAGGGTCTACACACTTAAGGTTCGATGACGCTAGGGTTATAAAGGAAGTTTGTATGTGGCTACCGAATGTTGTTCGGAGTCCCGGATGAGATCCTGGACGTCACGAGGAGTTCCGGAATGGTCCGGAGGTAAAGATTTATATATGGGAAGTCCTATTTTGGCCACCGGAAAATGTTCGGGATTTTTCGGTATTGTACCGGGAAGGTTCTAGAAGGTTCCGGAGTGGGGCCCACCTGCATGAGGGGGCCCACATGAACGTGGGTAGTGGGGGAAAGGCCCCACACCCCTGGTCAAGGCGCACCAAGATCCCCCCTTAGAAGAAATAAGATCATATCCCAAAGGGATAAGATCAAGATCCCTAAAAAGGGGGGATAGCAATCGGTGGGGAAGGAAATGATGGGATTTCTTTCCTCCCACCTTTGCCAACGCCCCAATGGACTTGGAGGGCAAGAAACCAGCCCCCTCCACCCCTATATATAGTGGGGAGGCGCCTGGGAACTTCACCCTTGCCCCTGGCGCAGCCCTCCCTCTCCCAAGTGCTCCTCCTCTCTCGCGGTGCTTGGCGAAGCCCTGCAGGATTGCCACGCTCCTCCACCACCACCACGCCGTTGTGCTGCTGCTGGATGGAGTCTTCCTCAACCTCTCCCTCTCTCCTTGCTGGATCAAGGCGTGGGAGACGTCACCGGGCTGTACGTGTGTTGAACGCGGAGGTGCCGTCCGTTCGGCACTTGATCATCGGTGATTTGAATCACGACGAGTACGACTCCATCAACCCCGTTCACTTGAACGCTTCCGCTTAGCGATCTACAAGGGTATGTAGATGCACTCTCTTTCTACTCGTTGCTGGTCTCTCCATAGATAGATCTTGGTGATACGTAGGAAAATTTTTGAATTTCTGCTACGTTCCCCAACAGTGGCATCATGAGCTAGGTCTATTGCGTAGATTCTTTGCACGAGTAGAACACAAAGTAGTTGTGGGCGTTGATGTTGTTCAATATGCTTACCGTTACTAGTCCAATCTTGTTTCGACGGTATTGTGGGATGAAGCGGCCCGGACCGACCTGACACGTACTCTTACGTGAGACAGGTTCCACCGACTGACATGCACTTGGTGCATAAGGTGGCTAGCGGGTGCCAGTCTCTCCCACTTTAGTCGGAACGGATTCGATGAAAAGGGTCCTTATGAAGGGTAAATAGCAATTGACATATCACGTTGTGGTTTTGCGTAGGTAAGAAACGTTCTTCCTAGAAACCCATAGCAGCCACGTAAAACATGCAAACAACAATTAGAGGACGTCTAACTTGTTTTTGCAGGGTATGCTTTGTGATGTGATATGGCCAACAAGAATGTGATGAATGATATGTGATGTATGAGATTGATCATGTTCTTGTAATAGGATTCACGACTTGCATGTCGATGAGTATGACAACCGGCAGGAGCCATAGGAGTTGTCTTTATTGTATGACCTGCGTGTCATTGAAGAATGCCATGTAAATTACTTTACTTTATTGCTAAACGCGTTAGCCATAGAAGTAGAAGTAGTCGTTGGCGTGACAACTTCATGAAGACACGATGATGGAGATCATGATGATGGAGATCATGGTCTCATGCCGGTGACGATGATGATCATGGAGCCCCGAAGATGGAGATCAAAAGGAGCAAAATGATATTGGCCATATCATGTCACTATTTGATTGCATGTGATGTTTATCATGTTTATGCATCTTGTTTACTTAGGACGACGGTAGTAAATAAGATGATCCCTTACAAAATTTTAAGAAGTGTTCTCCCCTAACTGTGCACCGTTGCTACAGTTCGTCGCTTCTAAGCACCACGTGATGATCGGGTGTGATGGATTCTTACGTTCACATACAACGGGTGTAAGACAGATTTACACAGCAATACACTTAGGGTTAACTTGACGAGCCTAGCATGTACAGACATGGCCTCGGAACACGGAGACCGAAAGGTCGAGCATGAGTCGTATAGTAGATACGATCAACATGAAGATGTTCACCGACGTTGGCTAGTCCGTCTCACGTGATGATCGGACACGGCCTAGTTTGACTCGGATCATGTGATCACTTAGATGACCAGAGGGATGTCTATCTGAGTGGGAGTTCATAAGATGAACTTAATTATCTTGAACATAGTCAAAAAGACCTTTTGCAAATTATGTCGTAGCTCACGCTATAGTTCTACTATTTAGATATGTTCCTAGAGAAAATATAGTTGAAAGTTGATAGTAGCTATTATGCGGACAGTAGAAAGCTTATGTCCTTAATGCACCGCTCAGTGTGCTGAACCCCAAACGTCGTCTGTGGATGTTGTGAACATCGGACATACACATTTTGATAACTACATGATAGTTCAGTTAAATGGCTTAAGTAGAGGCACCAAAGATGTTTTTCGAAACATCGCGGAACATATGAGATGTTTTGAGGGCTGAAATTGAGATTTCAGGCTCGTGCCCATGTCAAGAGGTATAAGACCTCCGACAATTTTCTTAGCCTGCAGACTAAGGAGGAAAGCTCAATCGTTGAGCTTGTGCTCAGATTGTCTGAGTGCAACAATCACTTGAATCGAGTGGGAGTTGATCTTCCATATGAGATAGTGATGTTTCTCCAAAGTCATTGCCACCAAGCTGCTAGAGCTTTGTGATGAACTATAACATATCAGGGATAGATATGATGATCCTTGAGGTATTCACGATGTTTGACACCGCGAAAGTAGAAATCAAGAAGGAGCATCAATTTTTGATGGTTGGTGAAACCACTAGTTTCAAGAAGGGCAAGGGCAAGAAGGGATACTTCATGAAACGGCAAATCAGCTGCTGCTCTAGTGAAGAAACCCAAGGTTGAACCCAAACCCGAGACTAAGTGCTTCTGTAATAAGGGGAACAGCCACTGGAGCAGGATTACCCTAGATACTTGGTAGATGAGAAGGCTGTCGATAGAAGTATATTGGATATACATTATGTTAATGTGTACTTTACTAGTACTCCTAGTAGCACCAGGGTATTAGATACCGGTTCGGTTGCTAAGTGTTAGTAACTCGAAACAAAAGGCTACGGAATAAACGGAGACTAGCTAAAGGTGAGCTGACGATATGTGTTGGAAGTGTTTCCAAGTGTTGATATGATCAAAGCATCGTACGCTCCCTCTACCATCGAGATTGGTGTTTGCGTTGAGCATAGACATGATTGGATTATGTCTATTGCAATACGGTTATTCATTTAAGGAGAATAATGGTTGCTCTGTTTATTTGAATAATACCTTGAATGGTCTTGCACCTAAAATGAATGGTTTATTGAATCTCGATCGTAGTGATACACATGTTCATGCCAAAAGATAGTAATGATAGTACCACCTACTTGTGGCACTGCCACGTAAGTCATATCGGTATAAAACGCATGAAGAAGCTCCATGTTGATGGATCTTTGGGCTCACTCGTTTTTGAAAAGTTTGAGACATGCGAACCATGTCTATTGGTGTATATGCATGAAGAAACTCCATGCAAATGGACCGTTTGAACTCACTTGATCTTGAATCACTTGAGACATGCAAATCATACCACATGGGCAAGATGACTGAAATCCTCGGTTTCAGTAAAATGGAACTAGAAAGCAACTTGTGGGAAGAAATACATTTTGATGTATGCAATACAATAAGTGCTGAGGCATGTAGTGGATATCGTTATGTTCTTACTTCGCAGATGATTCGAGTAGATGTTGAGAATATTTACTTGATGAAACACAAGTCTGAATTATTGAATGGTTCAAGTAATTTCAGAGTGAAGTAGAAGATCATTGTGACAGGAGGATAAAATGTCTATGATATGATCATAGAGATGAATATCTGAGTTACGAGTTTTGGCACACAATTAAGACATTGTGGAAATTGTTTCACAATTAAAACCGCCTGGAACACCATAGTGTGATGGTGTGTCCGAACATCATAGTTGCACCCTATTGTATATGGTGCGTACCATAATGTCTCTTATCGAATTACCACTATCGTTCATGGGTTAGGCATTAGAGACAACCACATTCACTTTAATAGGGTACCACATAATTCCGTTGAGACGACACCGTTTGAACTATGGTTTGGAGAAACCTAAGTTGTCGTTTCTTAAAAGTTTGGGGCTGCGACTCTTATGAGAAAAAGTTTCAGGTTGATAAGCTCGAACCCAAAGCGGATAAAATGCATCTTCATAGGACACCCAAAACAGTTGGGTATACCTCCTAATTCAGATCCGAAAGCAATAGGGATTGTTTCTTGAATCGGATCCTTTCTCGAGGAAAGGTTTCTCTCGAAAGAATTGAGTGGGAGGATGGTGGAGACTTGATGAGGTTATTGAAACCGTCACTTCGACAAGTGTGTAGCAGGGCACAGGAAATTGTTCCTGTGGCACCTATACCAATTGAAGTGGAAGCTTATGATAGTGACCATGAAGCTTCGGATCAAGTCACTACCGAACCTCGTAGGACGACAAGGACGCGTACTTCTTCGGAGTGGTACGGTAATCCTGTCTTGAAGGTCATGTTGCTAGACAACAATGAACCTATGAGCTATGGAGAAGTGATGGTGGGCCCAAATTCCGACAAATGGTTAGAAGCCATGAAATCCGAGATAGGATCCATGTATCAGAACAAAGCATGGACTTTGGTGGACTTGCCCGATGATCGGCAAGCCATTGAGATAAATGGATCTTTAAGAAGAAGACGGACGTGGATGGTAATGTCACCATCTATGAAGCTCGACTTGTGGCGAAGAGTTTTTCACAAGTTCAAGGAGTTGACTACGATGAGATTTTCTCATCTGTAGCGATGCTTGAAGTCTGTCGGAATCATGTTAGCATTAGCTGCATTTATGAAATCTGGCAGATGGATGTCAAAACAAGTTTCCTTACCAGTCTTCGTATGGAAAGGTTGTATGTGATACAAATCAGAAAGTTTTTGTCGATCCTAAGGATGCTAAAAGGTATGCTGGCTCCAGCGATCCTTCTAAGGACTGGAGTAAGCATCTCGGAGTTGGAATGTGCGCTTTGATAAGATGATCAAAGATTTTGGGTTTATACAAAGTTTATGAGAAACTTGTATTTCCAAAGAAGTGAGTGGGAGCACTATAGAATTTCTGATGAGTATATGTTGTTGACATATTGATGATCAGAAATGATGTAGAATTTCTAGAAAGCATATAGGGTTATTTGAAAACTGTTTTTCAATGGAAAACCTGGATTAGGCTACTTGAACATTGAGCATCAAGATCTATAAGATAGATCAAAATGCTTAATAATACTTTTAAATGAGCACGTACCTTGACATAATCTTGAAGGTGTTCAAGATGGATCAGTCAAAGAAGGAGTTCTTGCCTGAGTTGTAAGGTATGAAGTTAAGACTTAAAGCTCGACCACGGCAGAAGAAAGAGGAAGGACGAAGGTCGTCCCCTATGCTTTTATCATAGGCTCTCTACAGTATGCTATGCTGTGTACCGCACCTGAAGTGTGCCTTGCCATGAGTCAATCAAGGGGTACAAGAGTGATCCAAGAATGGATCACAGGACAGCGGTCAAAGTTATCCTTAGTAACTAGTGGACTAAGGAATTTTCTCGATTATGGAGGTGGTAAAAGAGTTCGCCGTAAAGGGTTATGTCGATGCAAGCTTAACACCTATCCGGATAGCTCTGAGTAGAGATACCAGATACGTATGATGGAGCAACAATTTAGAATAGCTTCAAGTAGAACAGTTATTTGGAATAGCTCCAAATAGAGCGTGGTAGCTGCATCTAGGAGATGACATAGAGATTTGTAAAGCACACACGGATCTAAAAGGTTCAGACCCGTTGACTATAACCTCTCTCACAAAGCATAACATGATCAAACCCAGAACTCATCGAGTGTTAATCACATGGTAAATGTGAACTAGATTATTGACTCTAGTAAACTCTTTGGGTGTAAGTCACATGGGGATGTGACCTTGAGTGTTAATCACATATCGATGTGAACTAGATTATTGACTCTAGTGCAAGTGGGAGACTGTTGGAAATATGCCCTAGAGGCAATAATAAATTAGTTATTATTATATTTCCTTGTTCATGATAATTGTCTTTTATTCATGCTATAACTGTATTATCCGGAAATCGTAATACACGTGTGAATATATAGACCCCAATATGTCCCTAGTGAGCCTCTAGTTGACTAGCTCGTTGTGATCAACAGATAGTCATGGTTTCCTGGCTATGGACATTGGATGTCGTTGATAACGGGATCACATCATTAGGAGAATGATGTGATGGACAAGACCCAATCCTAAGCATAGCACAAAGATCGTGTAGTTCGTTTGCTAGAGCTTTTCCAATGTCAAGTATCTCTTCCTTAGACCATGAGATCGTGTAACTCCCGGATACCGTAGGAGTGCTTTGGGTGTATCAAACGTCACAACGTAATTGGGTGGCTATAAAGGTGCATTACAGGTATCTCCGAAAGTGTCTGTTGGGTTAGCACGAATTGAGACTGGGATTTGTCACTCCGTGTAAGCGGAGAGGTATCTCTGGGCCCACTCGGTAGGACATCATCCTTTGCGCAATGTGACCAAGGAGTTGATCACGGGATGATGTGTTACGAAACGAGTAAAGAGACTTGCCGGTAACGAGATTGAACAAGGTATAAGGATACCGACGATCGAATCTCGGGCAAGTACAATACCGCTAGACAAAGGGAATTGTATACGGGATTGATTAAGTCCTTGACATCGTGGTTCATCCGATGAGATCATCGTGGAACATGTGGGAGCCATCATGGGTATCCAGATCCCGCTGTTGGTTATTGACCGGAGAACGTCTCGGTCATGTCTACATGTCTCCCGAACCCGTAGGGTCTACACACTTAAGGTTCGATGACGCTAGGGTTATAAAGGAAGTTTGTATGTGGTTACCGAATGTTGTTCGCAGTCCCGGATGAGATCCCGGACGTCACGAGGAGTTCCGGAATGGTCCGGAGGTAAAGATTTATATATGGGAAGTCCTATTTTGGCCACCGGAAAATGTTCGGGATTTTTCGGTATTGTACCGGGAAGGTTCTATAAGGTTCCGGAGTGGGGCCCACCTGCATGAGGGGACCCACATGAACGTGGGTAGTGGGGGAAAGGCCCCACACCCCTGGTCAAGGCGCACCAAGATCCCCCTTTAGAAGAAATAAGATCATATCCCAAAGGGATAAGATCAAGATCCCTAAAAAGGGGGGATAGCAATCGGTGGGGAAGGAAATGATGGGATTTCTTTCCTCCCACCTTTGCCAACGCCCCAATGGACTTGGAGGGCAAGAAACCAGCCCCCTCCACCCCTATATATAGTGGGGAGGCGCCTGGGAACTTCACCCTTGCCCCTGGCGCAGCCCTCCCTCTCCCAAGTGCTCCTCCTCTCTCGCGGTGCTTGGCGAAGCCCTGCAGGATTGCCACGCTCCTCCACCACCACCACGCCGTTGTGCTGCTGCTGGATGGAGTCTTCCTCAACCTCTCCCTCTCTCCTTGCTGGATCAAGGCGTGGGAGACATCACCAGGCTGTACGTGTGTTGAACGCGGAGGTGCCGTCCGTTCGGCACTTGATCATCGGTGATTTGAATCACGACGAGTACGACTCCATCAACCCCGTTCACTTGAACGCTTCCGCTTAGCGATCTACAAGGGTATGTAGATGCACTCTCTTTCTACTCGTTGCTGGTCTCTCCATAGATAGATCTTGGTGATACGTAGGAAAATTTTTGAATTTCTGCTACGTTCCCCAACAGTGGCATCATGAGCTAGGTCTATTGCGTAGATTCTTTGCACGAGTAGAACACAAAGTAGTTGTGGGCGTTGATGTTGTTCAATATGCTTACCGTTACTAGTCCAATCTTGTTTCGACGGTATTGTGGGATGAAGCGGCCCGGACCGACCTGACACGTACTCTTACGTGAGACAGGTTCCACCGACTGACATGCACTTGGTGCATAAGGTGGCTAGCGGGTGCCAGTCTCTCCCACTTTAGTCGGAACGGATTCGATGAAAAGGGTCCTTATGAAGGGTAAATAGCAATTGACATATCACGTTGTGGTTTTGCGTAGGTAAGAAACGTTCTTCCTAGAAACCCATAGCAGCCACGTAAAACATGCAAACAACAATTAGAGGACGTCTAACTTGTTTTTGCAGGGTATGCTTTGTGATGTGATATGGCCAACAAGAATGTGATGAATGATATGTGATGTATGAGATTGATCATGTTCTTGTAATAGGATTCACGACTTGCATGTCGATGAGTATGACAACCGGCAGGAGCCATAGGAGTTGTCTTTATTGTATGACCTGCGTGTCATTGAAGAATGCCATGTAAATTACTTTACTTTATTGCTAAACGCGTTAGCCATAGAAGTAGAAGTAGTCGTTGGCGTGACAACTTCATGAAGACACGATGATGGAGATCATGATGATGGAGATCATGGTCTCATGCCGGTGACGATGATGATCATGGAGCCCCGAAGATGGAGATCAAAAGGAGCAAAATGATATTGGCCATATCATGTCACTATTTGATTGCATGTGATGTTTATCATGTTTATGCATCTTGTTTACTTAGGACGACGGTAGTAAATAAGATGATCCCTTACAAAATTTTAAGAAGTGTTCTCCCCTAACTGTGCACCGTTGCTACAGTTCGTCGCTTCTAAGCACCACGTGATGATCGGGTGTGATGGATTCTTACGTTCACATACAACGGGTGTAAGACAGATTTACACAGCAATACACTTAGGGTTAACTTGACGAGCCTAGCATGTACAGACATGGCCTCGGAACACGGAGACCGAAAGGTCGAGCATGAGTCGTATAGTAGATACGATCAACATGAAGATGTTCACCGACGTTGGCTAGTCCGTCTCACGTGATGATCGGACACGGCCTAGTTTGACTCGGATCATGTGATCACTTAGATGACCAGAGGGATGTCTATCTGAGTGGGAGTTCATAAGATGAACTTAATTATCTTGAACATAGTCAAAAAGACCTTTTGCAAATTATGTCGTAGCTCACGCTATAGTTCTACTATTTAGATATGTTCCTAGAGAAAATATAGTTGAAAGTTGATAGTAGCTATTATGCGGACAGTAGAAAGCTTATGTCCTTAATGCACCGCTCAGTGTGCTGAACCCCAAACGTCGTCTGTGGATGTTGTGAACATCGGACATACACATTTTGATAACTACGTGATAGTTCAGTTAAATGGCTTAAGTAGAGGCACCAAAGATGTTTTTCGAAACATCGCGGAACATATGAGATGTTTTGAGGGCTGAAATTGAGATTTCAGGCTCGTGCCCATGTCAAGAGGTATAAGACCTCCGACAATTTTCTTAGCCTGCAGACTAAGGAGGAAAGCTCAATCGTTGAGCTTGTGCTCAGATTGTCTGAGTGCAACAATCACTTGAATCGAGTGGGAGTTGATCTTCCATATGGGATAGTGATGTTTCTCCAAAGTCATTGCCACCAAGCTGCTAGAGCTTTGTGATGAACTATAACATATCAGGGATAGATATGATGATCCTTGAGGTATTCACGATGTTTGACACCGCGAAAGTAGAAATCAAGAAGGAGCATCAATTTTTGATGGTTGGTGAAACCACTAGTTTCAAGAAGGGCAAGGGCAAGAAGGGATACTTCATGAAACGGCAAATCAGCTGCTGCTCTAGTGAAGAAACCCAAGGTTGAACCCAAACCCGAGACTAAGTGCTTCTGTAATAAGGGGAACAGCCACTGGAGCAGGATTACCCTAGATACTTGGTAGATGAGAAGGCTGTCGATAGAAGTATATTGGATATACATTATGTTAATGTGTACTTTACTAGTACTCCTAGTAGCACCAGGGTATTAGATACCGGTTCGGTTGCTAAGTGTTAGTAACTCGAAACAAAAGGCTACGGAATAAACGGAGACTAGCTAAAGGTGAGCTGACGATATGTGTTGGAAGTGTTTCCAAGTGTTGATATGATCAAAGCATCGTACGCTCCCTCTACCATCGAGATTGGTGTTTGCGTTGAGCATAGACATGATTGGATTATGTCTATTGCAATACGGTTATTCATTTAAGGAGAATAATGGTTGCTCTGTTTATTTGAATAATACCTTGAATGGTCTTGCACCTAAAATGAATGGTTTATTGAATCTCGATCGTAGTGATACACATGTTCATGCCAAAAGATAGTAATGATAGTACCACCTACTTGTGGCACTGCCACGTAAGTCATATCGGTATAAAACGCATGAAGAAGCTCCATGTTGATGGATCTTTGGGCTCACTCGTTTTTGAAAAGTTTGAGACATGCGAACCATGTCTATTGGTGTATATGCATGAAGAAACTCCATGCAAATGGACCGTTTGAACTCACTTGATCTTGAATCACTTGAGACATGCAAATCATACCACATGGGCAAGATGACTGAAATCCTCGGTTTCAGTAAAATGGAACTAGAAAGCAACTTGTGGGAAGAAATACATTTTGATGTATGCAATACAATAAGTGCTGAGGCATGTAGTGGATATCGTTATGTTCTTACTTCGCAGATGATTCGAGTAGATGTTGAGAATATTTACTTGATGAAACACAAGTCTGAATTATTGAATGGTTCAAGTAATTTCAGAGTGAAGTAGAAGATCATTGTGACAGGAGGATAAAATGTCTATGATATGATCATAGAGATGAATATCTGAGTTACGAGTTTTGGCACACAATTAAGACATTGTGGAAATTGTTTCACAATTAAAACCGCCTGGAACACCATAGTGTGATGGTGTGTCCGAACATCATAGTTGCACCCTATTGTATATGGTGCGTACCATAATGTCTCTTATCGAATTACCACTATCGTTCATGGGTTAGGCATTAGAGACAACCACATTCACTTTAATAGGGTACCACATAATTCCGTTGAGACGACACCGTTTGAACTATGGTTTGGAGAAACCTAAGTTGTCGTTTCTTAAAAGTTTGGGGCTGCGACTCTTATGAGAAAAAGTTTCAGGTTGATAAGCTCGAACCCAAAGCGGATAAAATGCATCTTCATAGGACACCCAAAACAGTTGGGTATACCTCCTAATTCAGATCCGAAAGCAATAGGGATTGTTTCTTGAATCGGATCCTTTCTCGAGGAAAGGTTTCTCTCGAAAGAATTGAGTGGGAGGATGGTGGAGACTTGATGAGGTTATTGAAACCGTCACTTCGACAAGTGTGTAGCAGGGCACAGGAAATTGTTCCTGTGGCACCTATACCAATTGAAGTGGAAGCTTATGATAGTGACCATGAAGCTTCGGATCAAGTCACTACCGAACCTCGTAGGACGACAAGGACGCGTACTTCTTCGGAGTGGTACGGTAATCCTGTCTTGAAGGTCATGTTGCTAGACAACAATGAACCTATGAGCTATGGAGAAGTGATGGTGGGCCCAAATTCCGACAAATGGTTAGAAGCCATGAAATCCGAGATAGGATCCATGTATCAGAACAAAGCATGGACTTTGGTGGACTTGCCCGATGATCGGCAAGCCATTGAGATAAATGGATCTTTAAGAAGAAGACGGACGTGGATGGTAATGTCACCATCTATGAAGCTCGACTTGTGGCGAAGAGTTTTTCACAAGTTCAAGGAGTTGACTACGATGAGATTTTCTCATCTGTAGCGATGCTTGAAGTCTGTCGGAATCATGTTAGCATTAGCTGCATTTATGAAATCCGGAGTGGGGCCCACCTGCATGAGGGGACCCACATGAACGTGGGTAGTGGGGGAAAGGCCCCACACCCCTGGTCAAGGCGCACCAAGATCCCCCCTTAGAAGGAATAAGATCATATCCCAAAGGGATAAGATCAAGATCCCTAAAAAGGGGGGATAGCAATCGGTGGGGAAGGAAATGATGGGATTTCTTTCCTCCCACCTTTGCCAACGCCCCAATGGACTTGGAGGGCAAGAAACCAGCCCCCTCCACCCCTATATATAGTGGGGAGGCGCCTGGGAACTTCACCCTTGCCCCTGGCGCAGCCCTCCCTCTCCCAAGTGCTCCTCCTCTCTCGCGGTGCTTGGCGAAGCCCTGCAGGATTGCCACGCTCCTCCACCACCACCACGCCGTTGTGCTGCTGCTGGATGGAGTCTTCCTCAACCTCTCCCTCTCTCCTTGCTGGATCAAGGCGTGGGAGACGTCACCGGGCTGTACGTGTGTTGAACGCGGAGGTGCCGTCCGTTCGGCACTTGATCATCGGTGATTTGAATCACGACGAGTACGACTCCATCAACCCCGTTCACTTGAACGCTTCTGCTTAGCGATCTACAAGGGTATGTAGATGCACTCTCTTTCTACTCGTTGCTGGTCTCTCCATAGATAGATCTTGGTGATACGTAGGAAAATTTTTGAATTTCTGCTACGTTCCCCAACACAGGAGGCACGGAGTACCCTCAAATTTGGCCCTCAAAGTCAAAGAACATCATTCGCCTCTATTTTTCGGACAAGTTTCTGAACCCACTGGCACTTGCTTTTGAAGGAAATTTGAGAGATTATGTTGCTTATAGACATTAGCCCCCAGGTAGGGACAAGCGTAGTTTTCTATAAATGCTCTATGATCGGGGCAATCTCATTTGGCCGTAAATTGAAGAAAATCCAGCGGCTATATGCCTTATTCTCCTTGTTTTCGCCGGATGGCATGCTGTAACTTATGCGCGTGAAAGCCAAGAACAAAAGGGCATTCCAGGCTTCGGTCAATATATATGTGGAGACAATATCTCCACTATAGGGGACAAGAAATTTCGGTTCGGTCAGGCAAAAAGCGTCACGGGAAAATGAAGTACTTTCAAGGACTGCCGTAGAACATTTTGGCCCTGAAAGTGAAAGAACATCATTCGCCTATGTTTTTCGGACAAGTTTCTTAAAACATTGTCACATCCTTTTGAAGAAAATTCGAGAGATTATGCTGCTTATAGACAGTAGTCCCCTTGGTAGGGACAAGCGTAGCTTTGTGCAGATGCTCTATGATCCTGGCAATCTCATTTGGCCGTAAATTTAAGAAAATCCAGCGGCTATATGCCTTATTCTCCTTGTTTTCGGTGGATGGCTTGCTGTAACTCATGCGCGTGAACGCCAAGAACAAAAGGGCATTCCAGGCATCGGTCAATATATATGTGGAAACAATATCTCTACAATAGAGGACAAGAAATTTCGGTGCGGTCAGGAAAAAAGCCTCACGAGAAAGTGAAGTACTTTCAAGGATTGCCATAGAAAGCACGGATGTTCACTAAAACAGTCATAACTTCGTCATTCGGAGTCCGTGTCAGACCCACAAGTACTCAAACTACTCGCGATGAGTGTGCGAATCTAGAAAATAATCCCCGCTTTTCACCAGGAGGCCTGGAGTATCCTCAAATTGTCCTTGAAATTCAAAGAACATCACTCGCCGCTATTTTTCGGACAAGTTTCTGAACCCGTTGGCACTTCCTTTTGAAGGAAATTCGATAGATTATGTTTCTTATAGACATTAGCCACCCTGATAGGGAATAATGTACCTTTCTGCAGATGCTCTATGATCCGGGTAATCTCAGTTGGACGTAAATTGGAGAAACTACAATATGCCTTATTCTCCTTGTTTTCGCTGGATGCCATGCTGTAACTCATGCGCGTGAAAGCCACGAACAAAAGGGCATTCTTGGTATCGGTTAATATATATGTGGAAACAATATATCCATTATAGAGGACAAGAAATTTCACGGCGGTCAGGCAAAAAGTGTCACGGGAAAATGAAGTATTTTCAAGGAATGCCATAGAATGGACCGGTGTTCAGTAAAACTGTCATAACTTTGTCATTCGGAGTCCGTGCCGGACCCACAAGTACTCAAACTGCTCGCGGCAAGCGTGAAAATCCAGAAAATACTCCCTGCTTGCGCCTGGAGGCCCCTAGTACCCTCATATGCGGCCTTAAGCATGACTTTTTGCCCTTGAAAGTCAAAGAACATCATTCACCTCTGTTTTTCGGACAAGTTTCTGAACCCATAGGCACTTCCTTTTGAAGGAAATTCGAGAGATTATGTTGCTTATAAATATTACCCCCTGGTAGGGACAAGCGTAGTTTTCTGCAGATGCTCTATGATCCGGGCAGTCTCATTTGGCCGTAAATTGAAGAAAATCCAGCGGCTATATGCCGTATTCTCATTGTTCTCGCTGGATGGCATGCTGTAACTCATGCGCGTCAAAGCCAAGAACAAAAGGGCATTTCAGGCATTGGTCAATATATATGTGGAAACAATATCTCCACGATAGGGGACAAGAAATTTTGGGGCGGTCAGGCAAAAAGCATGACGGGAAAATGAAGTACTTTCAAGGACTGCCATAGAATGGACCAATGTTCACTAAAACGGTCATAACTTTGTCAGTCGGAGTCCTGAAGATACTCAAACTGCTCGCGGCGAGCGTGCGAATCCTGAAGATACTCCCTGCTTGCGCCAGGAGGCCCAAAGTGCCCTCAAATTCGGCCTTTAGCATGACTTTTTGGCCCTGAAAGGCAAAGAACATCATTCGCCTCTATTTTTCGGACAAGTTTCTTAACCCATTGGCACTTCCTTTTGAAGAAAATTTGAGAGATTATGGTGCTTATAGACATTAGCCCCCCTGGTGGGGACAAGCGCAGCTCTCTGTAGATGCTCTATGATCCGGGCAATCTCATTTGGCCGTAATTGAAGAAAATCTAGTGGCTATATGCCTAATTCTCCTTGTTTTCGCCGGATGCCATGTTGTAACTCATGCGCATGAAAGCCATGAACAAAAGGGCATTTCAGGCATTGGTCAATATATATGTGGAAACTATATCTCCACTATAGAGGACAAGAAATTTTGGGGCGGTCAGGCAAAAAGCATGACGGGAAAATGAAGCACTTTCAAGGACGGCCATAGAATGGATCGATGCTCACTAAAACTGTCATAACTTTGTCATTCGGAGTCCATGTCAGACCCACAAGTACTCAAACTACTCGCAGCAAGCGTGCGAATCCAGAAAATACTCCCCGCTTGCGCCAGGAGGCCTAGAGTACCCTCAAATTCGGCCTTAAGCATGACTATTTGGCCCTGAAAGTCAAAGAACATCATTCACCGCTGTTTTTCGGAAAAGTTTCTGAACCCAAGGGCACTTCCTTTTGAAGGAAATTCGAGAGATTATGTTGCTTATAGACATTAGCCCCCCTGGTAGGGACAAGCCTAGCTTTCTGCAGATGCTCTATGATCCGGGCAATCTCATTTGGCTGTAAATTGAAGAAAATCCAGCGGCTATATGCCTTATTCTCCTTGTTTTCGCCGGATGCCATGCTGTAACTCATGCACGTGAAAGCCAAGAACAAAATGGCATTCCTGGCATCGGTCAATATATATGTGGAAACAATATCTCCACTGTAGAGGACAAAAATTTTTGGGGTGGTCAGGCAAAAAGCATCACAGGAAAATGAAGTACTTTCAAGGACTGCCGTAGAATGGACCGATGTTCACTAAAACGGTCATAACTTTGTCATTCAAAGTCCATGTCGTACCCACAAGTACTCAAACTGCTCGCGGCGAGCGTACGAGTCCAGGCAATATTCCCCGCTTGCGCCAAGAGGCCTGGAGTACCCTCAAATTCGGCCTTAAGCAGGACTTTTTGGCCCTGAAAGTCAAAGAACATCATTCGCCTCAGTTTTTCGGACAAGTTTCTGAACCCATTGGCACTTTCTTTTGAAGGAAATTCGAGAAATTATGTTGCTTATAGACATTAGCCCCCCTGGTAGGGACAAGCGTAGCTTTCTGCAGATGCTCTATGATCCGGTCTATCTCATTTGGCCATAAATTGAAGAAAATCCAGCGGCTATATGCCTTATTCTCCTTTTTTTCGCCGGATGCCATGCTGTAACTCATGCCGGTGAAAGCCAAGAACAAAAGGGCGTTCCTGGCATCAGTCAATATATATGTGGAAACAATATCACCACTATAGAGGACAAGAAATTTCAGGGCGGTCTTGCAAAAAGCATCACGGGAAAATGAAGTACTTTCAAGGACAGCCATAGAATGGACCGATGTTCGCTAAAACAGTCATAACTTTTTCATTCGGAGTGCGTGTCGGACACACAAGTACTCAAATTGCTCGCGGCGAGTGTGGGAATCCAGAAAATAATACCCGCTTGCGCCAGGAGACCCGGAGTACCTTCAAATTCGGACTTAAGCAGGACTTTTTGGCCCTGAAAGTCAAAAAACATCACTCGCCGCTATTTTTCAGACAAGTATTTGAACCCATTGGCACTTCCTTTTGAAGGACATTCGAGAGATTATATTGCTTATAGACATTAGCCAACCTTATTCTCCATGTTTTCGCCAGATGCCATGCTGTAACTCATGCGCGTGAAAGCCAAGAACAAAAGGGCATTCCTGGCATCAGTCAATATATATGTGGAAACAATATCTCCACTATAGACGACAAGAAATTTCGGGGCGGTCAGGCAAAAAGCATCACAGGAAAATGAAGTACTTTCAAGGACTGCCATAGAATGGATCGATGTTCACTAAAACTGTCATAACTTTGTTATTCGGAGTCTGTGTCGGACCCACAAGTACTCAAACTGCTCGCGGCGAGCGTGAGAATCCACAAAATACTCTCTGCTTGCTCCCGGAGGCCCGGAGTACTCTCAAATTCGGCCTTAAGCATGACCTTTTGGCCCTGAAAGTCAAAGAACATTATTCGCCGCTGTTTTCGGACAAGATTCTAAACCCATTGGCACTTCCTTTTGAAGGAAATTCAAGAGATTATGTTGGTTATAGACGTTAGCCCCCCTGATAGGGACAAACCTAGCTTTCTGCAGATGCTCTATGATCCGGGCAATCTCATTTGGCCGTAAATTGATGAAAATTCAGTGGCTATATGCCTTATTCTCCTTGTTTTCGCCGGATGCCATGTGGTAACTCATGCGCGTGAAAGCCATGAACAAAAGGGCATTCCTTGCATCGTTCAATATTTATGTGGAAACAATATCTCCACTATAGGGGACAAGAAATTTTGGGGCCGTCAGGAAAAAAGCATCACGGGAAAATGAAGTACTTTCAAGGACTGCCATAGAATGGACCGATGTTTACTAAAACGGTCATAACTTTGTCATTCAAAGTCCATGTCGGACCCACAAGTACTCAAACTGCTCGCGGCGAGCATGCGAATCCAGAAAATAGTCCCCGCTTGCGCTAGGAGGCCCAAAGTACCCTCAAATTTTGCCTTAAGCAGGACTTTTTGGCCCTGGAAGTCGAAGAACATCACTCGCCGCGATTTTTCGGACAAGTTTCCGAACCCATTGGCACTTCCTTTTGAAGGAAATTTGAGAGATTATGTTGCTTATAGACATTAGCCACCTTGGTAGGGACAAACGTATCTTTCTGCAGATGCTCTATGATCCGGGCAATCTCATTTGGCCGTAAATTGAAGAAAATCCAGCGGCTATATGCCTTATTCTCCTTGTTTTCGCCGGATGCCATGCTGTAACTCATGCGCGTGAAAGCCAACAAAAGGGCATTCCTGGCATCGGTTAATATATAGGTGGAAAGAATATATCCTCTATAGAGGACAAGAGATTTCACGGCGGTCAGGCAAAAAGCGTCACAGGAAAATGAAGTACTTTCAAGGACTGCAATAGAAGGACCGATGTTCACTAAAACTGTCATAAGTTTGTCATTCGGAGTTCCTGTTGGACCCACAAGTACTCAAACTGCTCGCGGTGACCGTGCGAATCCAGAAAATACTCCCCACTTGCTCCAGGAGGCCCGGAGTACCCTCAAGTTCGTCCTTAAGCAGGACTTTTAGGCCTTGAAAGTCACAGAACATCACCCGCCACTGCTTTTTGGACGAGTTTCTGAACCCATTGGCACTTCCTTTTGAAGGAAATTCAAGAGATTATGTTGCTTATGGACACTAGCCACCCTGGTAAGGACAAACATAGCATTCTGCAGATGCCCTATGATCCGGGCAACCTCATTTGGCCGTAAATTGAAGAAAATCCAGTGGCTATATGCCTTATTCTCCTTGTTTTCGCCGGATGCCATGCTGTAACTCATGCGTGTGTAAACCATGAACAAAAGGACATTCCTTGCATCGTTCAATATTTATGTCGAAACAATATCTCCACTATAGGGGACAAGAAATTTCGGGGCGGACAGGCAAAAAGCGTCACGGGAAAATGAAGTACTTTCAAGGACTGCCATAGAATGGACCGATGTTCACTAAAACTATAATCACTTTGTCATTCAAAGTCCGTGTCGTACCCACAAGTACTCAAACTGCTCGCTGTGAGTGTCCGGATCCAGGCAAGGCTCCCCGCTTGCGCTAGGAGGCCCGGAGTACTCTCAAATTCAGCCTTAAGCAGGACTTTTTGGCCCTGAAAGTCAAAGAACATCATTCGCCTTTGTTATTTGGACAAGTTTCTTAACACATTGGCATTTCGTTTTGAAGAAAATTCGAGAGATTATGTTGCTTATAGACATTAGGCCCCCCTGGTTGATAGAGGCAGAGGTGTCCCGTCTTTCGATGAGATGGTGGATTTCACTTTGGTGGAAGTCGACTTTGACGATCCGACTACGAGCGTGCGAGGACGTTGCGCCTTAGCAATCGCTAAACCAACTCCGAGAGGTTATTGACCACGCCGGAGCACGATCAACCTGACCACGAGGGTCTGTTTCCTGCGAGCAAACGAAGAACAAGCAAGAAACTGAGATTGCAATCTAGATATTGCGAATATAAGATGAAAGCTTTATTGATCAAGGTGGGGTTCTGTGACGCCTTTGTCTGGTCGTTGAACACAAACGAAGTACGCGAAGTTGTAGCTATGGCGAACTTTTAATCTAAACAAAACCCAAAGTCTAAACGGTGCCCTAAGGGCTGTATATATGGAGGAAGAGAGGGGAATTTCGTGGCCCTTGGTGGAGGGGTCCGAAATCAACCCTATCTCTTGTTTTCCCACACATACGGACTCTAAAAATAGCCTATACTTATGTATTTTGAAATTACATGGGCCTGGCCCAATAAAAAGGTGACGCAGCACCTATAATAGCCTCTGGACGAAATTTATGAAGTGGCATCTTGTATATTTCGTCCAAGGCTTCATGCACTCTTATGGTGGCTTCAAAGTCCTGAAATCATCACTTGTAACTCCGTTCTGGTTCCCCTTGCGCATGGCATCATCTCCATGCTTGCTCTTGCTCCAATGTCCATCCTTCTCCAAGCTAGGCCCTTCATTTGTAAGCAAAACAAATGTATCCAATTTAGGCAGCATCATATTCTCATGAACATTAGAATCATTACCAAGAAACGAAAGTACCTGATAATTTAATTGGCGTGCGCGAGCTCTAGTAATGGGTCCAGTATATGTAGCAGTAGGGGTTGTGGGTGTAACAATGGTATTGATGTCCTCATCATCCTCCCCTTCTTGAAATGAAGTCGTCCTCGACGGAAGCTCATCTTCCTCACCCAAATAAGGCTTCAAATCTGCAATGTTAAAAGTGGGACTAACACCAAAATCTGCAGGCAGCTCAAGTTTATATGCATTATCATTTACTTTCTCCAACACCTTAAAGGGACCAGCAGCACGTGGCATTAGCTTTGATTTGCGCAAATCAGGAAATCTATCCTTACGCAAATGTAACCAAACAAGATCTCCAGGTGCAAACACAACATGTTTTCTACCCTTATCTCCAGCAAGTTTATATTTAGCATTCATATGCTCAATGTTTTCCTTAGTTAACTCATGCATTTTTAAAATCAATTCAGCACGTTCTTTAGCATCAAAATTAACCTTCTCCGAAGATGGAAGAGGCAACAAATCAATAGGTGCACGAGGTAGGAAACCATACACAACTTCAAAAGGGCACATCTTAGTAGTAGAATGCAATCAACGATTATAAGCAAATTCAATATGAGGCAAGCATTCTTCCCACATTTTCTTATTATTCTTCAAAACAGCCCTAAGCATAGTAGACAATGTTCTATTGACTACTTCAGTTTGTCCATCAGTTTGGGGGTGACAAGTAGTACTAAAAAGCAGTTTAGTCCCCAACTTAGCCCATAAACATCTCCAAAAGTGGCTAAGAAATTTAGTATCACGATCTGAAACAATAGTATTTGGCACACCATGCAAGCGAATAATTTCACGAAAGAACAAATCAGCAACATTAACAGCATCATCGCTTTTATGACATGGTATAAAGTGTGCCATTTTCGAGAATCTATCCACGACAACAAATATGCTATCCCTCCCCTTCTTTGTTCGAGGTAAACCTAAAACAAAGTCCATAGATATATCCTCCCAAGGAACACTAGGTACAGGCAAAGGCATATATAAACCATGAGGATTGAGTCGGGACTTAGCTTTTTGACATGTAGTGCAGCGAGCAATAAAACGCTCAACATCCCGTCTCATCTTTGGCCAAAAGAAATGTGTAGCAAGTACGTCCTCCGTCTTCTTCACGCCAAAGTGTCCCATTAATCCTCCTCCATGCGCCTCCTGCAACAACAAAAGATGAACGGAGCTAGCTGGAATGCATAGCTTGTTAGCACGAAACACAAATCCATCATTAACGACAAACTTGTTCCACATTCTTCCTTCTTTACAATTCTGCATTACATCTTTAAAATCAGCATCATGCACATATTGATCTTTGATGGTCTCCAAACCAAATATTTTGAAGTCAAGTTGTGAAAGCATAGTATAGCGACGAGACAATGCATCAGCAATAACATTTTCTTTTCCCTTCTTGTGTTTAATGACATAAGGGAAAGTCTCAATGAATTCAACCCATTTAGCATGTCTACGATTCAGTTTAGCTTGACTTTTAATATGTTTCAAAGATTCATGATCAGAATGTATAACAAATTCTTTGGGCCATAAATAATGTTGCCATGTTTCTAAAATCCGAACAAGAGCATATAATTCTTTATCATAAGTAGAATAATTCAGACTAGGCCCACTCAATTTTTCAGAAAAGTATGCAACAGGTTTGCCATCTTGTAATAACACACCTCCTAATCCAATTCCACTAGCATCACATTCAAGCTCAAAAGTCTTATTAAAATCAGGAAGTTGGAGTAAAGGAGCATGTGTCAACTTATCTTTCAATACCGTGAAGGCTTCTTCCTGTGCGGTACCCCACAGAAAAGGCACATCTTTCTTTGTAAGCTCATTGAGAGGTGCAGCAATGGTGCTGAAATCTCTCACAAAACGCCTATAGAATCCAGCGAGGCCAAGGAAACTCCTCACTTGTGTGACCGTTTTGGGCTGCGGCCAACTCTCAATAGCTTCAATCTTGGCTTTATCAACTTCAATTCCCTATGGAGTAACAACATAGCCAAGAAAAGATACTCGGTCGGTGCAAAAGGTGCACTTTCCAAGGTTACCAAACAAACGTGCATCACGTAGAGCAATAAAAGCAGCACGTAAATGTTCCAAATGTTCCTCCAAAGATTTGCTATAAATCAATATGTCATCAAAGTAAACTACCACAAATCGTCCAATGAAAGCACGTAAAACTTCGTTCATTAACCTCATGAAAGTACTAGGTGCATTAGTTAACCCAAAAGGCATGACTAACCACTCATATAATCCAAACTTAGTTTTAAATGCTGTTTTCCATTCATCTCCCAATTTCATACGAATTTGATGGTATCCACTACGCAAATCAACTTTGGAGAATATTGTAGAGCCACTCAATTCATCAAGCATATCATCTAGCCTAGGAATAGGATGACGATAACGAATAGTAATATTATTAATGCCTCTACAATCAACGCACATACGTGATGTACCATCCTTTTTCGGCACTAGAATAATAGGAACAGCACAAGGACTAAGGGATTCGCGTATATAACCTTTGTCGAGAAGCTCTTGTACTTGACGCATAATCTCCTTCGTCTCCTCTGGATTGGTACGGTATGGTGCACGGTTTGGCAGTGAAGCACCGGGAATTAAGTCAATCTGATGCTCAATCCCTCGAATAGGCGGTAATCCCGGTGGCACGTCTTGTGGAAAAACGTCAGCGAACTCCTGCAAAATGTTAGTGATAGCAGGAGGCAAAGAGGAAGGCACGTCCTCGAATGAAAATAATGCCTCTTTGCACACAAAAGCATAGCAAACATATTTGCTAAAATCTAGATCATCAATATCAGATTTGGTGGCAAGTAAACATGCACTTTTCAATTTAATTTCAGAAGCAACACTAGATTGTTTATTATTATTAGGCTGCATTTGTTGCTCAAATTCTTTTGCCACAATCTGATTTTCACTCTTAGTTTTCTCCTGTTTTGCTTTATTAGCTCTATTAATATCATCTTTCAAAATGGAATCAGGAGTCATAGGAAGCAAAGTAATATTTTTATCCTTATGAACAAGAGTATACTGATTGTTTCTACCATGGTGAATAGAATTTTTATCAAATTGCCATGGTCTACCAAGTAATAAGGAACATGCTTGCATAGGTACCACATCACAATCAACATAATCAGCATATGTAGAGATACTAAAATGTACACGAACAGTACGTGTTACCTTAACCTTGCCGCTGTTGTTGAACCATTGGATGTAGTAAGGATGTGGATGTGGTCTTGTGGTGAGAGATAGCTTCTCCACCATCTCCATGCTAGCCAAGTTGTTGCAACTACCTCCGTCTATGATGACGCGCACAGAACGTTCCTTCACAACTCCCTTGGTATGGAACAAATTGTGCCTCTGATTTTGCTCAGCTTGTGTGACCTGCACACTCAAAACACGTTGAGCAACTAAACATTCATACCTGTCAGCGTCTTCAGGAGCCATGTATTGCGTCTCATGATCAGAATCATCTCCACCATGTTCTTCACGTGTAATAAGAGACAAAGTCTCCTCATCATAGTCACTAGCGGACTCATATCCACCATCCTCAGTAGCAATCATCACACGCTGAGATTTGCATTCTCTCGCAAAATGTCCTCTTCCCTTACAACGACGACAAATAATATCACTTGTGTGCCCTGTTGACGCCATGGAAGAAGAAGAGCTCTGTGCAGGCCCGGCAGGTGTGCTCTTGGCAGATAGTGGTGGTTGAGCCTGCTTTCTTGTATCACGGTTGGAGGTGGCACCTGAAGGAGGTGATGGTGCAGTGGAAGTAGATGATGCACGTGGTGTCCATGATGAAGGTCGACCTGCAGAAAAGTTAGTGCGCGCCAATGCCTGTCGATCCTGCACTTCACGTTCAGCTTTACAAGCAAGATGGAATAAACGAGTGATATTATTATAATCCTTATAGTCTAGAATGGTTTGAATATCTCTATTTAATCCACCCAGAAAACGTGCAAGCATAGCTTCATTCTCCTCAACAATACCACATCTAATCAAGCCAGTTTGTAATTCCTGATAATATTCTTCTACAGAATTTTTTCCTTGTCTTAAGCGCTGCAATTTTTGAAGTAATTCACGTTGATAATATGGTGGAACCCAACGAGTACGCATAGCAGTTTTCAAAGCAGCCCAAGTAGCTGGAACAGGATATAATCTGCAATGTTCAGACCACCAAACACATGCAAAGCTAGTGAAAGCACAAACAGCAGCAGGAACACGTCTCTCCTCAGGATATTGTAAACATGTAAATCGTTGTTCAGTTTCTAACTCCCAAGTAAGATATATATCAGGAACATATCTACCCTCAAATGGTGGAATATTCAATTTCAGTTTAGGGAGATGGTCATGATCTCGTACCTGAGGGGGAGCCCTAACATTGCCATTATTTGCATGTGGACGACCTGGTGGTTGTGGTGCTGGTGGTTGCACGTAGTTCTGATGTTGATCAACCTCATCCTCGTAATCTCCCACATAATCATCCTCCTCGGTACCAGCAGCAGTAGTAGCAGGAGCCAAAGAAGCACCAACAGCAGTAGCAGCGGCACCAGAATTTTGTCCTAGCTCAATAGGAACACGCTGAGCTCGTCCATACTGATTCGGAAGGGGGCGTTGTTGTTGTCGTTGCAGAGGTGCGATAGGTGCAGCCGGCGGTGGTTGTGGAAAACGCGCGAGCAATTCATCAAACTTGCTATCAAGCTTTGTTTCAAACGTCTTCTCAATGCCATCTATCTTCTCCATGGCCTCGTCAAATCTGTTTAGCACATCTTGCACCTGTCCACTCATCATTTGCTGAAATTTATCATGTAGCTGTTTGTTCGTCAGGTTCTCCCAATCAGTCTCATCGGCTTGTGATCCTACCATGGTTAGCAGCAAATAGAAACACAGAAGAATATGAACCTACAGAGTACTAAGAAGTGGTGGTGGTGTATCACAAACCCGTCAAGCAAATCTCAAATTCTTACCAGTTCTTACCCAGCAGCAGGTGGTGATCAGCAACCGTTGTAGTCAAAACTCTCAAAGCTTGGATATAGCGATTACCAGGGAGAATCAAACGCACGACGTAGATGTATGTGGAGCTGGGAAGGCTTATAATATGGTAGCAAAAGGGGTAAGCAATAATCAATTCAGAGATGCAAAGTTGAATAAATGCTCAACGACGGTACTGTGCTGGTCCTAGGCTAGACCGTGCTAGAGACGCGAGCCTAGAACACTAACAAAATCACGGCGCTGCACGTAAACAAGGGAAAAGCACACTCTGGATTTTTTTTTCGCTCTTTTTTTTGCGCTCTTTTTTTTTGCGCTGCTTTTTTTTGTGCTCTTTTTTTTGCGCTGCTTTTTTTTTTGCGAAAAATCACTATAATGGCGAGTGTCTCAAAACTTTTCCTAGATCAAACTGACAGGATGGGCACGAAATTTTTTCGACCAATTTTTTTTTTCGTTTTTTCGACTGCCCGGACCCAAAAACTGGAAACGGGTCAAAAAAAAACTTCCTATAATGGCACCTGTCTCAAAACACTCAGAAACACCTAAAAATAGGATAGCCAGAAAATTTTTCGAAAAATGCGTTTTCGAAAAATTTTGGGCCTAAACGGAGCGTGGTTTCCAGACTCTTTTTTTTTTCCGAAACCTACTCCGGAAAGGAAACACGAATCGGAAACTAGATGGATCCCGAAAACAAACCTAATAAGCAAGGAACTCGAATTGGTGGTGGATATATGGTGGTGGTATATGGCAGCGGTGGTGGTAGCGGTGGTAGTATATGGATATGGATCGGTGGTGGTATATGGACACGGATTGGTGGTGGTATATGGATACGGATTCGGAGCGGTGGTAGGAGATGGCAGGGGCGATGATGATGGTGCGGCGGCGGCGTGACAACTTATGACCAGAACTCGAAACTCTAAAAGACTAGACTCTAAGACCAGCAACTTGACACGACGATTGATGAGGACATCAATACCATTGTTACACCCACAGCCCCTACTGCTACATATACTGGACCAATTACTAGAGCTCGCGCACGCCAATTAAATTATCAGGTACTTTCGTTTCTTGGTAATGATTCTAATGTTCATGAGAATATGATGCTGCCTAAATTGGATACATTTGTTTTGCTTACAAATGAAGGGCCTAGCTTGGAGAAGGATGGACATTGGAGCAAGAGCAAGCATGGAGATGATGCCATGCGCAAGGGGAACCAGAACGGAGTTACAAGTGATGATTTCAGGACTTTGAAGCCACCATAAGAGTGCATGAAGCCTTGGACGAAATATACAAGATGCCACTTCATAAATTTCGTCCAGAGGCTATTATAGGTGCTGCGTCACCTTTTTATTGGGCCAGGCCCATGTAATTTCGAAATACATAAGTATAGGCTATTTTTAGAGTCCGTATGTGTGGGGAAACAAGAGATAGGGTTGATTTCGGACCCCTCCACCAAGGGCCACGAAATTCCCCCTCTCTTCCTCCTTATATACAGCCCTTAGGGCACCGTTTAGACTTTGGGTTTTGTTTAGATTAAAAGTTCGCCATAGCTGCAACTTCGCGTACTTCGTTTGTGTTCAACGACCAGACAAAGGCGTCACAGAACCCCACCTTGATCAATAAAGCTTTCATCTTATATTCGCAATATCCAGATTGCAATCTCAGTTTCTTGCTTGTTCTTCGTTTGCTCGCAGGAAACAGACCCTCGTGGTCAGGTTGATCGTGCTCCGGCGTGGTCAATAACCTCTCGGAGTTGGTTTAGCGATTGCTAAGGCGCGACGTCCTTGCACGTTCGTAGTCGGATCGTCAAAGTCGACTTCCACCAAAGCGAAATCCATCATCTCATCGAAAGACGGGACACCCTCGCCTCTATCAAGTGGTATCAGATTTCCAGGTTGCTCGGTGAGATTTTCCAGTTTTTCGTAGTTTAGATCGAGTCTGTTCTTCATACCTATAGTCCACGAAAAAGCCACAAAAAAAAATTTAGGGTTAGTTCATCATATCCGAACCAATCTGAGCCTTTGCATAATCTTTTTAGGGTTTTGCTTTGTTGAATTTGCGGTTGCATCGTCGGTCTAGTTGCTGGTCTTAGAGTCTAGTCTTTTAGAGTTTCGAGTTCTGGTCATAAGTTGTCACGCCGCCGCTGCACCATCATCATCGCCCCTGCCATCCACCACCACCGCTCCGAATCCGTATCCATATACCACCACCAATCCGTGTCCATATACCACCACCGATCCATATCCATATACTACCACCGCTACCACCACCGCTGCCATATACCACCACCATATATCCACCACCAATCCGAGTTCCTTGCTTATTAGGTTTGTTTTCGGGATCCATCTAGTTTCCGATTCGTGTTTCCTTGCCGGAGTAGGTTTCGGAAAAAAAAAGAGTCTGGAAACCACGCTCCGTTTAGGCCCAAAATTTTTCGAAAACATATTTTTCGAAAAATTTTCTGGCTATCCTATTTTTAGGTGTTTCTGAGTGTTTTGAGACAGGTGCCATTATAGGAAGTTTTTTTTGACCCGTTTCCAGTTTTTGGGTCCGGGCAGTCGAAAAAACGAAAAAAAAAATTGGTCGAAAAAATTTCGTGCCCATCCTGTCAGTTTGACCTAGGAAGAGTTTTGAGACCCTCGCCATTATAGTGATTTTTCGCAAAAAAAAAAAAAAAAAAAAAAAGAGCAGCGCAAAAAAAAAAAAAAAAAGAGCGCAAAAAAAAAAAAGAGCGAAAAAAAATCCAGAGTGTGCTTTTCCCTTGTTTACGTGCAGCGCCGTGATTTTGTTAGTGTTCTAGGCTCGCGTCTCTAGCACGGTCTAGCCTAGGACCAGCACAGTACCGTCGTTGAGCGTTTATTCAACTTTGCATCTCTGAATTGATTATTGCTGATCCTTTTTGCTACCATATTATAAGCCTTCCCAGCTCCACATACATCTACGTCGTGCGTTTGACTCTCCCTGGTACTCGCTCTATCCAAGCTTTGAGAGTTTTTGACTACAACGGTTGCCGATCACCGCCTGCTGCTGGGTAAGAACTGGTAAGAATTTGAGTTTTGCTTGACGGATTTGTGACACCCACCACCACCACTTGTTCGTAGTCTGTAGGATCATATTCTTGTGTGTTTCTATTGCTGCTAACCATGCCAGGATCACAAGCCGACGTGACTGACTGGGAGAATTTATCGAACAAGGAGCTTCATGATAAGTTTCAGCAAATGATGAGTGGACAGGTGCAAGATGTGCTAAACAGATTTGAAGAGGCCATGGAGAAGATAGATGGCATGGAGAAGACGTTCGAAACAAAGCTCGATAACAAATTTAATGAATTGCTCGCGCGTCTTCCACCACCACCACCCGCTGCACCTAACGCACCTCTCCAACAACAACAACAACAACAACAACGCATCCTTTCGAATCAGTATGGACGAGCGAGGCGTGTTCCTATTGAGGATGGCCAAACTTCTGGTGCTGCTGTTCATGTTGTTGATGCTTCTTTCGCCCCTGCTACTGCTGCTGGTGGTACCCAGGAGGATGTTGAGTATGCGGGCGATTATGAGGATGAGGTTGATCAAAATCAGCACTACGTGCAGCCACCAGCACCACCACCACCAGGTCGACCTCAGGTATATATTCGTAATGGTAGGCCTGCACCACCACCTCAGGTACGAGATGATGTCCATATTCCTAAACTGAAATTGAATATTCCACCATTTGAGGGTAGATATGTTCCTGATATATATCTTACTTGGGAGTTAGAAACTGAACAACGTTTTACATGTTTACAATATCCCGAGGAGAGACGGGTTGCTGCTGCTGTTTGTGCTTTCACTAGTTTTGCATGTGTATGGTGGTCTGAACATTGTAGATTATATCCTATTCCCGCTACTTGGGCTGCTTTGAAAACTGCTATGCGTACTCGTTGGGTTCCACCATATTATCAACGTGAATTGCTTCAAAAATTACAGCGCTTAAGACAAGGAAAAAATTCTGTAGAAGAATATTATCAGGAATTACAAACTGGCATGATTAGATGTGGTATTGTTGAGGAGAATGAAGCTATGCTTGCACGTTTTCTGGGTGGATTAAATAGAGAGATTCAGACCATTCTAGATTATAAGGAGTATACTAATATCACTCGTTTATTCCATCTTGCTTGTAAAGCTGAACGTGAAGTGCAGGATCGACAGGCATTGGCGCGGACTAACTTTTCTGCAGGTCGACCTTCATCATGGACACCACGTGCATCATCTACTTCCACACGTTCTGCTACACCGGCGCCTCCGTCGGCTGCCACCTCCAACCGTGATACAATAAAGCAGGCACAATCACCACTATCTGCCAAGAGCACATCTTCTGGGCCTGCAAAGAGCTCTTCTTCATCCATGGCATCAACAGGGCAAACACATGATATTATTTGTCGACGTTGCAAGGGTGGAGGTCATTATGCGAGAGAATGCCCCTCTAAGCGTGTGATGATTGTTACTGAGGATGGTGGGTATGAGTCCGCTAGTGACTATGATGAGGAGACTTTGGCTCTTATTACACGTGACGAACACGGTGGAGAAGATTCTGATCATGAGACGCAATACATGGCTCCTGAAGATGCTGACAGGTATGAATGTTTAGTTGCTCAACGTGTTTTGAGTGTGCAGGTTACACAAGCTGAGCAAAATCAGAGGCATAATTTGTTCCATACAAAGGGAGTTGTGAAGGAACGTTCTGTTCGCGTAATCATAGATGGAGGGAGTTGCAACAACTTGGCTAGCATGGAGATGGTGGAGAAGCTATCTCTCACCACAAGACCACATCCACATCCTTACTACATCCAATGGTTCAACAACAGCGGCAAGGTTAAGGTAACACGTACTGTTCGTGTGCATTTTAGTATCTCTACATATGCTGATTATGTTGATTGTGATGTGGTACCTATGCAAGCATGTTCCTTATTACTTGGTAGACCATGGCAATTTGATAAAAATTCTATTCACCATGGTAGAAACAATCAGTATACTCTTGTTCATAAGGATAAAAATATTACTTTGCTTCCTATGACTCCTGATTCCATTTTGAAAGATGATCTTAATAGAGCTAATAAAGCAAAACAGGAGAAAACTAAGAGTGAAAATCAGATTGTGGCAAAAGAATTTGAGCAACAAATGCAGCCTAATAATAATAAACAATCTAGTGTTGCTTCTGAAATTAAATTGAAAAGTGCATGTTTACTTGCCACCAAATCTGATATTGATGATCTAGATTTTAGCAAATCTGTTTGCTATGCTTTTGTGTGCAAAGAGGCATTATTTTCATTCGAGGACGTGCCTTCCTCTTTGCCTCCTGCTGTCACTAACATTTTGCAGGAGTTCGCTGACGTCTTTCCACAAGACGTGCCACCGGGATTACCACCTATTCGCGGGATTGAGCATCAAATTGACTTAATTCCCGGTGCATCATTACCCAACCGTGCACCATACCGTACCAATCCAGAGGAGACGAAGGAGATTATGCGTCAAGTACAAGAACTGCTCGACAAAGGTTATATACGTGAATCCCTTAGTCCTTGTGCTGTTCCTATCATTTTAGTGCCGAAAAAGGATGGTACGTCGCGTATGTGCGTTGATTGTAGAGGCATTAATAATATTACGATTCGTTATCGTCATCCTATTCCTAGGCTAGATGATATGCTTGATGAATTGAGTGGCTCTACAATATTCTCCAAAGTTGATTTGCGTAGTGGATACCATCAAATTCGTATGAAATTGGGAGATGAATGGAAAACAGCATTTAAAACTAAGTTTGGATTATATGAGTGGTTAGTCATGCCTTTTGGGTTAACTAATGCACCTAGTACTTTCATGAGGTTAATGAACGAAGTTTTACGTGCTTTCATTGGACGATTTGTGGTAGTTTACTTTGATGACATATTGATTTATAGCAAATCTTTGGAGGAACATTTGGAACATTTACGTGCTGTTTTTATTGCTCTACGTGATGCACGTTTGTTTGGTAACCTTGGAAAGTGCACCTTTTGCACCGACCGAGTATCTTTTCTTGGCTATGTTGTTACTCCACAGGGAATTGAAGTTGATAAAGCCAAAATTGAAGCTATTGAGAGTTGGCCACAGCCCAAAACGGTCACACAAGTGAGGAGTTTCCTTGGCCTCGCTGGATTCTATAGGCGTTTTGTGAGAGATTTCAGCACCATTGCTGCACCTCTCAATGAGCTTACAAAGAAAGATGTGCCTTTTCTGTGGGGTACCGCACAGGAAGAAGCCTTCTCGTTATTGAAAGATAAGTTGACACATGCTCCTTTACTCCAACTTCCTGATTTTAATAAGACTTTTGAGCTTGAATGTGATGCTAGTGGAATTGGATTAGGAGGTGTGTTATTACAAGATGGCAAACCTGTTGCATACTTTTCTGAAAAATTGAGTGGGCCTAGTCTGAATTATTCTACTTATGATAAAGAATTATATGCTCTTGTTCGGACTTTAGAAACATGGCAACATTATTTATGGCCCAAAGAATTTGTTATACATTCTGATCATGAATCTTTGAAACATATTAAAAGTCAAGCTAAACTGAATCGTAGACATGCTAAATGGGTTGAATTCATTGAGACTTTCCCTTATGTCATTAAACACAAGAAGGGAAAAGAAAATGTTATTGCTGATGCATTGTCTCGTCGCTATACTATGCTTTCACAACTTGACTTCAAAATATTTGGTTTGGAGACCATCAAAGATCAATATGTGCATGATGCTGATTTTAAAGATGTAATGCAGAATTGTAAAGAAGGAAGAATGTGGAACAAGTTTGTCGTTAACGATGGATTTGTGTTTCGTGCTAACAAGCTATGCATTCCAGCTAGCTCCGTTCGTCTTTTGCTGTTGCAGGAGGCGCATGGGGGAGGATTAATGGGACACTTTGGCGTGAAGAAGACGGAGGACGTACTTGCTACACATTTCTTTTGGCCAAAGATGAGACGGGATGTTGAGCGTTTTGTTGCTCGCTGCACTACATGTCAAAAAGCTAAGTCACGACTCAATCCTTATGGTTTATATATGCCTTTGCCTGTACCTAGTGTTCCTTGGGAGGATATATCTATGGACTTTGTTTTAGGTTTACCTCGAACAAAGAAGGGGAGGGATAGTATATTTGTTGTCGTGGATAGATTCTCGAAAATGGCACACTTTATACCATGTCATAAAAGCGATGATGCTGTTAATGTTGCTGATTTGTTCTTTCGTGAAATTATTCGCTTGCATGGTGTGCCAAATACTATTGTTTCAGATCGTGATACTAAATTTCTTAGCCACTTTTGGAGATGTTTATGGGCTAAGTTGGGGACTAAACTGTTATTTAGTACTACTTGTCACCCCCAAACTGATGGACAAACTGAAGTAGTCAATAGAACATTGTCTACTATGCTTAGGGCTGTTTTGAAGAATAATAAGAAAATGTGGGAAGAATGCTTGCCTCATATTGAATTTGCTTATAATCGTTCATTGCATTCTACTACTAAGATGTGCCCTTTTGAAATTGTGTATGGTTTCCTACCTCGTGCACCTATTGATTTGTTGCCTCTTCCATCTTCGGAGAAGGTTAATTTTGATGCTACAGAACGTTCTGAATTGATTTTAAAAATGCATGAGTTAACTAAGGAAAACATTGAGCGTATGAATGCTAAATATAAACTTGCTGGAGATAAGGGTAGAAAACATGTTGTGTTTGCACCTGGAGATCTTGTTTGGTTACATTTGCGTAAAGATAGATTTCCTAATTTGCGTAAATCAAAGCTAATGCCACGTGCTGATGGTCCCTTTAAGGTGTTAGAGAAAATAAATGATAATGCATATAAACTTGAGCTGCCTGCAGATTTTGGGGTTAGTCCCACTTTTAACATTGCAGATTTGAAGCCTTATTTGGGTGAGGAAAATGAGCTTCCGTCGAGGACGACTTCATTTCAAGAAGGGGAGGATGATGAGGACATCAATACCATTGTTACACCCACAGCCCCTACTGCTACATATACTGGACCAATTACTAGAGCTCGCGCACGCCAATTAAATTATCAGGTACTTTCGTTTCTTGGTAATGATTCTAATGTTCATGAGAATATGATGCTGCCTAAATTGGATACATTTGTTTTGCTTACAAATGAAGGGCCTAGCTTGGAGAAGGATGGACATTGGAGCAAGAGCAAGCATGGAGATGATGCCATGCGCAAGGGGAACCAGAACGGAGTTACAAGTGATGATTTCAGGACTTTGAAGCCACCATAAGAGTGCATGAAGCCTTGGACGAATTATACAAGATGCCACTTCATAAATTTCGTCCAGAGGCTATTATAGGTGCTGCGTCACCTTTTTATTGGGCCAGGCCCATGTAATTTCGAAATACATAAGTATAGGCTATTTTTAGAGTCTGTATGTGTGGGGAAACAAGAGATAGGGTTGATTTCGGACCCCTCCACCAAGGGCCACGAAATTCCCCCTCTCTTCCTCCTTATATACAGCCCTTAGGGCACCGTTTAGACTTTGGGTTTTGTTTAGATTAAAAGTTCGCCATAGCTGCAACTTCGCGTACTTCGTTTGTGTTCAACGACCAGACAAAGGCGTCACAGAACCCCACCTTGATCAATAAAGCTTTCATCTTATATTCGCAATATCCAGATTGCAATCTCAGTTTCTTGCTTGTTCTTCGTTTGCTCGCAGGAAACAGACCCTCGTGGTCAGGTTGATCGTGCTCCGGCGTGGTCAATAACCTCTCGGAGTTGGTTTAGCGATTGCTAAGGCGCGACGTCCTTGCACGTTCGTAGTCGGATCGTCAAAGTCGACTTCCACCAAAGCGAAATCCATCATCTCATCGAAAGACGGGACACCCTCGCCTCTATCAACGATGCAACCACAAATTCAACAAAGCAAATACAGAAAAGATTATGCAAAGGCTCAGATTGGTTCGGATGGGATGAACTAACCCTAATTTTTTTTGGCTTTTTCGTGGACTATAGGTATGAAGAACAGACTCGATCTAAACTACGAAAAACTGTAAATTCTCACCGAGCAACCTGGAAATCTGATACCACTTGATAGAGGCGGAGGTGTCCCGTCTTTCGATGAGATGGTGGATTTCGCTTTGGTGGAAGTCGACTTTGACGATCCGACTACGAGCGTGCGAGGACGTCGCGCCTTAGCAATCGCTAAACCAACTCCGAGAGGTTATTGACCACGCCGGAGCACGATCAACCTGACCACGAGGGTCTGTTTCCTGCGAGCAAACGAAGAACAAGCAAGAAACTGAGATTGCAATCTGGATATTGCGAATATAAGATGAAAGCTTTATTGATCAAGGTGGGGTTCTGTGACGCCTTTGTCTGGTCGTTGAACACAAACGAAGTACGCGAAGTTGCAGCTATGGCGAACTTTTAATCTAAACAAAACCCAAAGTCTAAACGGTGCCCTAAGGGCTGTATATGGAGGAAGAGAGGGGAATTTCGTGGCCCTTGGTGGAGGGGTCCGAAATCAACCCTATCTCTTGTTTTCCCACACATATGGACTCTAAAAATAGCCTATACTTATGTATTTCGAAATTACATGGGCCTGGCCCAATAAAAAGGTGACGCAGCACCTATAATAGCCTCTGGACGAAATTTATGAAGTGGCATCTTGTATATTTCGTCCAAGGCTTCATGCACTCTTATGGTGGCTTCAAAGTCCTGAAATCATCACTTGTAACTCCGTTCTGGTTCCCCTTGCGCATGGCATCATCTCCATGCTTGCTCTTGCTCCAATGTCCATCCTTCTCCAAGCTAGGCCCTTCATTTGTAAGCAAAACAAATGTATCCAATTTAGGCAGCATCATATTCTCATGAACATTAGAATCATTACCAAGAAACGAAAGTACCTGATAATTTAATTGGCGTGCGCGAGCTCTAGTAATTGGTCCAGTATATGTAGCAGTAGGGGTTGTGGGTGTAACAATGGTATTGATGTCCTAATCACTGGTAGGGACAAGCATAGCTTTCTGCAGATGCTGTATGATCCGGGCAATCTCATTTGGCCGTAAATTGAAGAAAATCCAGCGGCTATATGCCTTATTCTCCTTGTTTTTGATTGATGGCATGTTGTAACTCATGCGCGTGAAAGCCAAGAACAAAAGGGCATTCAGGCATTAGTCAATATATATGTGGAAACAATATCTCCACTATAGAGGACAAGAAATTTCAGGGCGGTCAAGAAAAAAGTGTCACGGGAAAATGAAGTACTTTCAAGGACTGCCATAGAATAGACCGATGTTCACTAAAATGGTCATAACTTTGTTATTCGGAATCCGTGTCGGACCCACAAGTACTCAAGCTACTCGCGGCGAGCATGCGAATCTATAAAATACTCCCCGCTTGCGCCAGGAGGCCCGGTGTACCCTCAAATTCGGCCTTAAGCATGACTTTTTGGCCTAGAAAGTCAAAGAACATCATTCGCCGCTGTTTTTCGGACAAGTTTCTAAACCCATTGGCACTTCCTTTTGAAGGAAATTCCAGAGATTATGTTGCTTATAGACATTAGCCCCCCTGGTACGGACAAGCGTAGCTTTCTGCAGAAGCTCTATGATCCGGGCAATCTCATTTGGCCGTAAGTTGAAGAAAATCCAGCGGCTATATGCCTTATTCTCCTTATTTTCCCCAGTTGCCATGATGTAACTCATGCGCCTGAAAGCCAAGAACAAAAGGGCATTCCTGGCATCAGCCAATATATATGTGGAAACAATATCTCCACTATAGAGGACAAGAAATTTCGGGGCGGTCAGGCAAAAAGCGTCACGGGAAAATGAAGTACTTTCAAGGACTGCCATAGAATGGACCGATGTTCACTAAAACGGTCATAATTTTGTCATTCGGAGTCCGTGTCGGACTCACAAGTACTCAAACTGCTCGCAGCGAGCGTGCAAATACAAAAAATACTCCCCGCTTGCACTAGGAGGCCCGGAGTACCATCAAATTCGGCCTTAAGCAGGACTTTTTGGACCTGAAAGTCAAAGAACATCACTCGCAGCTATTTTTCGAACAAGTTTCTGAACCCATTGGCACTTCCTTTTGAAGGTAATTTGAGAGATTATGTTGCTTATAGACATTAGCCACCTTGGTAGGGACAAACGTACCTTTCTGCAGAAGTTCTATGATCCAGGAAATCTCATTTGGCCGTAAATTGAAGAAAATCCAGCGGCTATATGCCTTATTCTCCTTGTTTTCGCCGGATGCCATGCTGTAACTCATGCGCGTGAAAGCCAAGAAGAAAGGGGCATTCCTGGCATTGGTCAATATATATGTCAAAACAATATATCCACCATAGAGGACAAGAAATTTTGGGGCTGTCAGGCAAAAAGCGTCACGGGAAAATGAAGTACTTTCAAGGACTGCCGTAAAATGGGCCAATGATCACTAAAACTATCATAACTTTGTCATTCGGAGTCCATATCGGACCCACAAGTACTCAAACTGCTCGCGGCGAGCATGCGAATCCATAAAATACTCCCCGCTTGCGCGAGGAGGCCTGGAGTACCCTCAAATTCGGCCTTAAGCATGACTTTTCGGCCTTGAAAATCAAATAACATCATTCGGTGCTGTTTTTTGGACAAGTTTTTAAACCCATTGGCACTTCCTTTCGAAGGAAATTCAAGATATTATATTGCTTATAGACATTAGCCACCCTGGTAGGGACAAACGTACCTTTCTACAGATGCTCTATGATCCGGGCAATCTCATTTGGCCGTAAATTGAAGAAAATCCAGCGGCTATATGCCTTATTCTCCATGATTCGCCGAATGCCATGCTGTAACTCATGCGCGTGAAAGCCAAGAACAAAAGGGCATTCCTGGTTCGGTTAATATATAGGTGGAAACAATATATCCACTATAGAGGACAAGAGATTTCATGGCGGTTAGGCAAAAACCGTCATGGGAAAATGAAGTACTTTCAAGGACTGCAATAGAACGGACCGATGTTCACTAAAACTGTCATAAGTTTGTCATTCGGAGTCCCTGTCACACCCGCAAGTACTCAAACTGCTCGTGCGCGAGCGTGCGAATCCAGAAAATACTCCTCGCTTGCGCCATGAGGCCGGGAGTACCCTCAAATTCGGCCTTAAGCATGATTTTTGGCGCTGAAAGTCAAAGAATATCATTCGCCTCAGTTTTTCGCACAAGTTTCTGAACCCATAGGCACTTCCTTTTGAAGGAAATTCGAGAGATTATGTTGCTTATAGACATTAGCCCCCCTGATACGACAAGCGTAGCTTTCTGCAGATGCTCTATTATCCGGGCAATCTCATTTGGCCGTAAATTGAAGAACATCCAGCGGCTATATGCCATATTCTCCTTGTTTTCGCCGTATGCCATGCTGTAACTCATGCACGGGAAAGCCAAGAACAAAAGGGCATTCCTGGCAGCGGTCAATATATATGTGGAAACAGTATGTCCACTATAGAGGACAAGAAATTTCAGGGCGGTCAGCCAAAAAGCGTCACGGGAAAATGAAGTACTTTCAAGGACTGCCATAGAATGGACCGATGTTCACTAAAACGGTCATAACTTTGTCATTCGTAGTCCGTGTCGGACCCACAAGTACTCAAACTGCTCGCGGCGAGCGTGCGAATCTAGAAAATACTCCCCGCATGCACTAGGAGGCCCGAGTACCATCAAATTGGGCCTTAAGCAGGACTTTTTGGCCCTGAAAGTCAAAGAACATCATTCGCCTCTGTTATTCGGACAAGTTTCTTAACACATTGGCATTTCCTTTTGAAGAAAATTTGAGACATTATGTTGCTTATAGACATTAGCCCCCCCCCCCCCCGTTGGTAGGGACAAGCATAGCTTTCTGCAGATGCTCTATGATCCGGGCAATCTTATTTGGCCGTAAATTAAAGAAAATTCAGTGGCTATATGCCTTATTCTCCTTGTTTTCGCCGGATTCCATGCTGTAACTCATGCGCGTGAAAGCCATGAACAAAAGGGCATTCCTTGCATCGTTCAATATTTATGTGGAAACAATATCTACACTATAGGGGTCAAAAAAATTTGGTGCGGTCAGGAAAAAAACATCACGGGAAAATGAAGTACTTTCAAGGACTGCCATAGAATGGACCGATGTTCACTAAAACAGTCATAACTTTGTCATTCAAAGTCCGTGTCGGACCCAGAAGTACTCAAACTGCTCGCGGCGAGTGTGCGAATCTAGAAAATACTCCCCGCTTGCGCCAGGAGGCCTGGAGTACCCTCAAATTCAGCCTTAAGCATGACCTTTTGGCCCTGAAAGTCAAAGAACATCATTCGCCGCTGTTTTCGGACAAGTTTCTGAACCCATTGGCACTTCCTTTCAAAGGAAATTCAAGAGATTATGTTGGTTATAGACATTAGCCCCCTTGATAGGGACAAACGTAGCTTTGTGCAGATGCTCTATGATCCGGGCAATCTCATTTGGCCGTGAATTGAAGAAAATCCAGCGGCTATATGCCTTATTCTCCTTGTTTTCGCCGGATGCCATGCTGTAACTCATGTGCGTGAAAGCCAAGAACAAAAGGGCATTCCTGGCTTCGGTTAATATATAGGTGGAAACATTATCTCCACCATAGGGGACAAGAAATTTCAGGGCGGTCAGGCAAAAAGCGTCACGGGAAAATGAAGTACTTTCAAGGACTGCCATAGAATGGACCAATGTTCACTAAAACTGTCATAACTTTGTCATTCAAAGTCCGTGTCATACCCATAAGTACTCAAACTGCTCGTGGCGAGCGTGCAAATCAAGGCAATACTCCCCGCTTGCGCCAGGAGGCACGGAGTACCCTCAAATTCAGCCTTAAGCAGGACTTTTTGGCCCTGAAAGTCAAAGAACATCATTCGCCTTTGTTATTCGGACAAGTTTTTAACACATTGGAATTTCCTTTTGAAGAAAATTCGAGAGATTATGTTGCTTATAGACAGTAGCCCCTTGTAGGGACAAGCGTAGCTTTCTGCATATGCTCTATGATCCGGGCAATTTCATTTGGCCGTAAATTGAATTAAATCCAGTGGCTATATGCCTTATTCTCCTTGTTTTTGCCGGATGCCATGTTGTAACTCATCCGCGTGTAAGCCTTGAACAAAAGGGCATTCCTTGCATCGTTCAATATTTTTGTGGAACAATATCTCCACTATAGGGGACAAGAAATTTCGGGGCGGTCATGCAAAAAGCGTCACAGGAAAATGAAGTACTTTCAAGGACTGCCATAGAATGGACCAATGTTCACTAAAACTGTCATAACTTTGTCATTCAAAGTCCGTGTCGGACCCACAAGTACTCAAACTGCTCGCAGTGAGCGTGTGAATCAAGGCAATACTCCCCGTTAGAGCCAGGAGGCCCGGAATACCCTCAAATTCGGCCTTAAGCAGGACTTTTTGGCCCTGAAAGTCAAAGAACATCATTCACCTTTGTTATTCGGACAAGTTTCTTAACACATTAGCATTTCCTTTGGAAGAAAATTCGAGATATTATGTTGCTTATAGACATTATCCCCCCCTGGTAGGGACAAGCATAGCTTTCTACAGATGCTCTATGATCCGGGCAATCTCATTTAGCCGTAAATTGAATTAAATCCAGTGGCTATATGCCTTATTCTCCTTGTTTTCGCCGGATGCCATGTTGTAACTCATCCGCGTGTAAGCCTTGAACAAAAGGGCATTCCTTGCATCGTTCAATATTTATGTGGAAACAATATCTCCACTATATAGGACAAGAAATTTCGGGGCGGTCAGGAAAAAAGTGTCACGGGAAAATGAAGTACTTTCAAGGACTGCCATAGAATGGACCGATGTTCACTAAAATGGTCATAACTTTGTCATTCGGAGTCCGTGTTGGACCCACATGTACTCAAACTGCTCGCGACGAGCGTGTGAATCCAGAAAATACTCCCTGCTTGCGTTAGGAGGCCCGGAGTACCCTGAAATTCGGCCTTAAGCATGACTTTTTGGCCTTGAAAGTCAAAGAACATCATTTGCCGCTGTTTTCGGACAAGTTTCTTAACCCATTAGCACTTCCTTTTGAAGGAAATTCGAGAGATTATGTTTCTTGTGGACATTAGCCCCTCTGGTAGGGACAAACGTAGCTTTCTGCAGATGTTGTATGATCTGGGCAATCTCATTTGGCCGTAAATTGAAGAAAATACAGTGGCTATATGCCTTATTCTCCTTGTTTTCGCTGGATGGCATGCTGTAACTCATGCGCGTGAAAGCTAAGAACAAAAGGGCATTCCAGGCATCGGTCAATATATATGTGGAAACAATATCTCCACTATAGAGGACAAGAAATTTAGGGGCGGTCAGGAAAAAAGTGTCACGGGAAAAATGAAGTACTTTCAAGGACTGCCATATAATGGACCAATGTTCACTAAAATGGTCATAACTTTGTCATTCAGAGTCCGTGTCGGACCCACAAGTACTAAAACTGCTCGCGGCGAGTGTGCGAATCCAAAAAATAGTCCCCGCTTGCCCCAGGAGGCCCGGAGTACCCTCAAATTCGGCCTTAAGCATCACTTTTCGGCCCTAAAATTCAAAGCACATCATTTGCCGCTATTTTTCAGACAAGTTTCTAAACCCATTGGCACTTCCTTTTGAAGGAAATTCAAGAGATTATGTTACTTATAGACATTAGCCCCCCTGGTAGGGACAAAAGTTGCTTTCTGCTGATGCTCTATGATCTGGGCAATCTCATTTGGCCGTGAATTGAAGAAAATACAGTGGCTATATGCCTTATTCTCCTTGTTTTTGCCGGATGCCATGTTGTAACTCATGCGCGTGAAAGCCATGAACAAAAGGGCATTCCTTGCATCGGTCAATATTATGTGGAAACAATATCTCCACTATAGGGGATAAGAAATTTCGGGGCGGTCAGGAAAAAAGTGTCACGGGAAAATGAAGTACTTTCATGGACTGCCATAGAATGGACCGATGTTCACTAAAATGATCATAACTTTGTCATTCGGAGTCCGTGTCGGACCCACATGTACTCAAACTGCTCGCAGCGAGCGTGCGAATCCAGAAAATACTCCCCGCTTGCGCTAGGAGGCCTGGACTACCCTCAAATTCGGCCTTAAGCATGACTTTTTGGCCTTGAAAGTCAAAGAACATCATTCGCCGCCGTTTTTTGGACAAGTTTCTTAACCCATTAGCACTTCCTTTTGAAGGAAATTCGAGAGATTATGCTACTTATGGACATTAGCCCCTCTGGTAGGGACAAACATAGCTTTCTGTAGATGCTGTATGATCCGGGCAATCTCTTTGGCCGTAAATTGAAGAAAATAAAGTGGCTATATGCCTTATTCGCCTTGTTTTTCCCGGATGCCATGTTATATCTCATGCGCGTAAAAGCCATGAACAAAAGGGCATTCCTTGCTCGGTTAATATATATGTGGAAAAATATATATCCACTATAGGGAACAAGAAATTTCTGGGCAGCCAGGCAAAAAGCGTCACGGGAAAATGAAGTACTTTCAAGGACTGCAACAAAATGGACCGATGTTCACTAAAACTGTCATAACTTTGTCATTCGGAGTCCGTGGCGGACCCACATGTACTCAAACTGCTCGCGGTGAGTGTGTGAATCCAGAAAATACTCCCTGCTTGCGCCAGGAGGGATGGAGTACCCTCAAATTCGGCCTTAAGCATGAGTTTTTTGGCCCTGAAAGTCAAAGAACGTCATTCACCTTAGTTTTTCGGACAAGTTTCTAAACCCATTGGCACTTCCTTTGGAAGAAAATTTGAGAAATTATATTGCTTATAGACATTAGCCACCCTGGTAGGGACAAGCGTACCTTTCTGCAGATGCTCTATGATCCGTGGCAATCTAATTTGGCCGTAAATTGAAGAAAATCCAGCGGCTATATGCCTTATTCTCCTTGTTTTCGCCGGATGCCATGTTGTAACTCATGCGAGTGAAAGCCAAGAACAATAGGGCATTCCTGGCATTAGCCAATATATATGTGGAAACAAAATCTCCACTATAGAGGACATGAAATTTCAGGGCTGTCAGGCAAAAAGCGTCACGGGGAAAATGAAGTACTTTCAAGGAATGCCATAGAATGGACCGATGTTCACTAAAACGGTCATAACTTTGTCATTCGGAGTCCGTGCCGGACCCACAAGTACTCAAACTGCTCACGGCGAGCGTGTGAATCCAGAAAATACTCCTTGCTTGACCCAAGAGGCCTGGAGTACCCTCAAATTCGGCCTTAAGCATCACTTTTCGACCATAAAATTCAAAGCACATCATTCGCCGCTGTTTTTCAGACAAGTTTATAAACCCATTGGCACTTCCCTTTGAAGGAAATTCAAGAGATTATGTTGCTTATAGACATTAGCCCCCCTGGTAGGGACAAACGTAGCTTTCTGCTAGTGCTCTATGATCCGGGCAATCTCATTTGGCCGTGAATTGAAGAAAATACAGTGGCTATATGCCTTATTCTCCTTGTTTTTGCCGGATGCCATGTTGTAACTCATGCGCGTGAAAGCCATGAACAAAAGGGCATTCCTTGCATTGGTCAATATTTATGTGGAAACAACATCTCCAGCATAGGGGACAAGAAATTTCGGGGCGGTCAGGCAAAAAGCGTCACGGGAAAATGAAGTACTTTCAAGGACTGCCATAGAATGGACCGATGTTCACTAAAACAGTCATAACTTTGTCATTGAAAGTCTGTGTCGGACCCACAAGTACTCACACTACTCGCGGCGAGCGTGCGAATCCAGAAAATACTCCCCGCTTGCGCCAGGAGGCCTGGGTTACCCTCAAATTCGGCCTTAAGCAGGACTTTTTGGCCCTGAAAGTCAAAGAACATCACTCCCCGCTATTTTTCGGACACGTTTCTGAACCCATTGGCACTTCCTTTTGAAGGAAATTCAAGAGATTATGTTGCTTATAGACATTAGCCACCCTGGTAGGGACAAACGTAGCTTTCTGAAAATGCTCTATGATCCGGGCAATCTCATTTGGCCGTAAATTGAAGAAAATCCAACGGCTATATGCCTTATTCTCCTTGTTTTCGCCGGATGCCATGTGGTAACTCATGCGCGTGAAAGCCAAGAACAAAAGGGCATTCCTAGCATCGGTTAATATATATGTGGAATAAATATATCCACGATAGAGGACAAGAGATTTCATGTCAGTCAGGCAAAAAGCGTCATGGGAAAATGAAGTACTTTCAAGGACTACAATAGAATGGACTGATGTTCACTAAAACTGTCATAACTTTGTGATTCGGAGTCCGTGCCGGACCCACAAGTACTCAAACTTCTCGCGGCGAGCGTGCGAATCTAGAAAATACTCCCCACTTGCGTCAGGAGGCCCGAAGTAGCCTCAAATTCGGCCTTAAGCTTGACTTTTTGGCCCTGAAAGTCAAAGAACATCATTCGCCTCAGTTTTTCGGACAAGTTTGTGAACCTATTGGCACTTCCTTTTGAAGGAAATTAGAGAGATTATATTGCTTATTGACATTACCCACCCTGGTAGGGACAAACGTACCTTTCTGCAGATGCTCTATGATCCGTGGCAATCTTATTTGGCCGTAAATTGAAGAAAATCCAGCGGCTATATGCCTTATTCTCCTTGTTTTCGCCGGATGCCATGTTGTAACTCATGCGCGTGAAAGCCAAGAACAAAAGGGCATTCCTAGCATCAGTCAATATATATGTGGAAACAAAATCTCCACTATAGAGGACAAGAAATTTCGGGGCGGTCAGGCAAAAAGCGTCACGGGAAAATGAAGTACTTTCAAGGAATGCCATAGAATGGACCGATGTTCACTAAAACGGTCATAACTGTGTCATTCGGAGTCCATGTGTAACGCCTCAGATTCGATGCGCCAGGTGTCTTCCAGTTATTCGCCGTTATTGCCATGTCATTTGCTTGCGTGTTGCACTTTGCCATGTCATTATGTGCATCTCATTTAGCATACGTGTTCGTTTTCATGCATCTGAGCATTTTCCCCGTTATCTGTTTTGCAATCCGACACTCCTATGCCCTCCGGCGTTCCCCTTTTGTCTCCTATTGTGAGCGGGTGTTAAACATTCTCGGAATTGTCCGTGATTTGCCAAGCGGCCTTGCTACACCATCAGTAGACCGCCTGTCAAGTTTCGTGCCATTTGGAGTCCATTTGATACTCCAACGGTTAACCGGGGAACCGTAAAAGCCTCTTTTGTGTGCAGCCCAACACCCCTCCAAAGTGGCCCATTAACCCATCCAAACCCAGTCCATGCTCTCGGTCGTTCGATCAGCCCGCCACTTCAGCCTCCGCTGCCCCGCGCCCAATCCCCCGCCGCCACGTCGCCACCCAAAGCCGCCTCCCCTCCGCGTCGCCCCCGCGGGCCCGCGAAGCCCGATCGCGGCCCTCCCGGTCCATCGCCGCAACCCGCGCGCGCCCGCGCTGGGCCCGAGCAGCCCCGCCGCCTGGGACGTCTGCGCCGCCACCGGAGTTCGCCGAACCTTGCCGCCGCCTTCGCCGGAGCACCCCGCCGCGGCTTCTCGCCGGCGCCGCCCCGGCAAGAACCCGCGCCGCCGCCCCGCATCGCCTGCTCACCTCCTCCTCCGTCGCCCGGTCTCCCCGCCTCCTCCCGACGGCGCCCGGCCCCGCCGGCCGCCGCGTCCCCCCACGCGCGCGCCCGTCGAGCTCACCGCCCCGCCGCCAACCACCGCCGGATCCGGCCGGATTGGGTCTGGAGCGACCAGATCTAGTCATCCCTGGCCTCCTCCGCCCCTTCCCGCGCCTCGCCGGACTTCCCCGACCCACCGGAGCTCCATTGCCGCCCGCGTTGACTTTCTCCTCGGAGGGTAAATTTCGCCCAAGTTCCCAAATATTTTGCATTCTGTTGCCATGTTTGACACGCCATAACTTCATGTGTGCTGCTTCGTTTTGCGTGCGTAGTATATCAAAATGATCAATGTGAGATGCTCTTCATTTTGTTACATTGTGCCATGATTGTTTGAGTTCGTCTTGATGCCTAAATCATCGTCGCAAGAGTGCTATATGATGTTAACCTGCTGAAACTGTTATAACTTGCTGTTTTGTCTTTTTCATCGTATTTTGGGTGTGCATCCTATGAGCTTGATGTCTACATGAGTTTTGAGATACATCATGCCATCTTTACAGTGGTGCAATCCATTTATTTTTGTGAGTCTTGTAGTGAGTGCATCAGAGCTCGTGAAGTAGGGTACTTGCTGTTACTGTTTTGCTAGGCTGAATCTGCTATATCCTGATGCTATGTAAACCTACGGCTACAAGTCATTCTATGCATAATTGGGGGATGTTCTCTAAGGATGTTTTGTTATACATGTTATGCTCTATCCCTTCATGGCTCTGGTTGCATTTATAGCCTGTTGTAGCTTGTCGTAATCTTGCTCCAAACTTGCTAAATAATGTTGTTGTAAGCCTGTTAACATTAAGTTCAGTTTTTGCCATGTGTTTTGCTAGTGGTCCATGCACCCTATGAAATTGATCTTGCCATGATTAGCTTCATAAACATGTATTCTTACTGTTGATCACCTTGTCATGCCAAGTATTTCTCTGTGGTGAGTGGTACAAGCTCACCAACATGCCTACTTATTGTTGTTCCTGCCATGTCTAATTCTGTCATATCATTTGCCATGGTTGCATGGATCCTACCATCTTTTCTGTTAATCGTTGGAATTAGTTCAGTAAGGTAGTTTTGTTCTTTGTCTTTAGTATTAGCATGCCATGCCTTTGTTTGCCATGATAAGTTCCTGTAACATGTAGTTTGATAGCTCTAAACATTGCAACCTGATGTTATTTTCTGCTAAGTCGGAAACTGTTATTATTTGCAATCTTGCCAGGTCCTTTTGAGCATGTTATATTGTTTTCTGAAGATAGCCCAGTGTTCATGTTTTGTAATGTTTTATTTGTACTTCACGCCCATGCCTTTTGTTCTTACATTGAGGTGTTGTAGCATAGTGTTTTGATGCTGGCTATATGCCTAGTTGCTGTTTTGGACAACTTGTCCTTTAAACTTGTATTGTGTATATGTGTTGAACCGTTGCTCCGTTTTGAATGCGCTCTATATGAAACTGCTTAGAATTGCATGTAGTTTCATATTATCATGATGCATCCTTGTTTTGAGGTGCTTTCTTGATGTTTGGATGCATTTTGCATCAATGCCATGTTTGACTTGTTTTTCTCATATCTTCTAGTCCGTAGCTCCGAATTAAATGAACTTTATATGTAACTTGACTAGAATCTCGTGTAGATCATCTTGGTGCATCTTAACTTGGTGTTTAACAACTTCAACTTAATGTTTGTTGAGATCTGGACCAATTTCTAAATTTGCATACGAGGACTTACCGGAATTGTTATATGTTGTTTCCGGCGTCATTTTAACTTGCCTTGATGTGTTGTTCTTGTATGCATCATCTCTTGCCATGAGTAGCTTCATGTAGTCTTGTCTTGCATCATACTTGGTTGAGCATCATGTCATGTATATGTGTGGTGTGTTTACCATGTTGTGTGCTTCTTCTCGATAGTTCCCGTTTCGTTGCGATCGTGAGGATTCGTTCGTCTACGCTTGGTTCGTCTTCGTGGCTTCGACTTCTTCATGAACTTGTTCTTCTTCCTAGCGGGATTTCAGGCAAGATGACCATCACCTTGGATCTCATTACTATCATTGCTATGCTAGTTGCTTCGTTCTATCGCTTTGCTGCGCTACCTATCATTTGCTCTTCAAGCCTCCCCAAATTGCCATGTCAACCTCTAACCTTTTTCACCCTTCCTAGCAAACCATTGTTTGGCCATGTTACCGCTTTGCTCAGCCCCTCTTATAGCGTTGTTAGTTGCAGGTGCAGTTGAAGATTGCTCCATGGTGGACAGGATTATGTTGGGATATCACAATATCTCTTATATTATTAATGCATCTATATACTTGGTAAAGGGTGGAAGGCTCGGCCTTATGCCTGGTGTTTTGTTCCACTCTTGCCGCCCTAGTTTCCGTCATACCAGTGTTATGTTCCCGGATTTTGCGTTCCTTACGCGGTTGGGTGATTAATGGGACCCCCTTGACAGTTTGCTTTGAATAAAACTCCTCTAGCAAGGCCCAACCTTGGTTTTACCAATTGCCTCACCACCACCTATACCTTTCCCTTGGGTCGGCCAACCCGAGGGTCATCTTTATTTTAGCCCCCCGGGCCAATACTTGTCTAAGTGTTGGTCCAAACTAGAGCACCACGCAGGACCATCCCTTGGCAACTTGGGTTACGCGGTACATGTATGCATAGATTATCTGGTGTGTCCTGAGAACGAGATACGTGCGACTCCTATCGGGATTGTCGACACATCGGGTGGTCTTGCTGGTCTTGTTTTACCATTGTCGAAATGTCTTGTAAACCGGGATTCCGAGACTGATCAGGTCTTCCTGGGAGAAGGAATATCCTTCGTTGACCGTGAGAGCTTGTGATGGGCTAAGTTGGGACACCCCTGCAGGGTATAAACTTTCGAGAGCCGTGCCCGCGGTTATGTGGCAGATGGGAGTTTGTTAATGTCCAGTTGTAGATAACTTGACACCAGATTCGAATTAAAACGCATCAACCGCGTGTGTAGCCGTGATGGTCTCTTTTCGGCGGAGTCCAGGAAGTGAACACGGTTTTTGGGTTATGTTTGACGTAAGTAGGAGTTTAGGATCACCTCTTGATCATTGCTAGCTTCACGACCATTCCGCTTGTTCTCTTCTCACTCTTATTTGCGTATGTTAGCCACCATATATGCTTAGTCGCTGCTGCAACCTCACCACTTATCCTTTCCATACCCATTAAGCTTTGCTAGTCTTGATACCCATGGTAATGGGATTGCTGACTCCTCGTGGCTCACAGATTACTACGACAACAGTTGCAGGTACAGGTTATGCAATGATCATGACGCGAGAGCGATGTTTGCTTGTTTTGGAGTTCTTCTTCTGCTTCTTCTTCGATCATAGGATAGGTTTCAGGTCGGCAGCCTGGGCTAGAATGGTGGATGTCATTTGAGTTTCTATTTGTGTTTCATCCGTAGTCGGATGGTGCTCTTATGTAAGATGATGTTGTATTCGTGTGGCACTGTATGCCTTTTGTATGTATCCCCGCCTATTATGACATGTTGATGTAATGATATCCACCTTGCAAAAGCATATCAATATGCGGTTCTATCCTTGGTGGGACCTTCGAGTCTCTTGAGGATAGTATCGCATATTGGGCGTGACAAGTTGGTATCAGAGCCTCGACCGACCATAGGAGCCCCCTTGATTGATCGTGTAGTTTGGCCGTTGTCGAGTCTAGAAGAAAACTGTTTTCAGAGTCTAGTTATATCGGAGAGTATGAATTCTTTTTTACGCCTCAGCCTCTTTGTCACTCTGGTGAGGAATCTTTACGTAGGTGTTTTGAATTACTCCTCTTCCCGTTCAATTTTTTCTTTAGGATCACGTGGTTAGTTTCGTGAGTTGTCCATCCTGTTTTGTCCGGTGCTTCTCTCATCAAGTCGACTCGAACCTCTTTGTCTTTCGCAAGATCAATCCTCAGTTCTTCCTCCGACGTCGTTGTTTTTCCCTGTCCGAAGTTGTCCTTGTTTTTTACCACCCACCCACCCTTTTTCTTCTCGTAGCCGGAGTCCGTAATCGAGTATCCATCCTACTCGTGCGAAGTCTTTGCTTTCTTTCCTCAATGATTTCAACCGGTGTTTTCTATTCAAGATATTCGTCCGTCCCCCCTTCCAAATTTCCTTTGTTTTCCCGCCCTCCCACCCTCTTCTTCCCGGAGCCTGAGTTTGTTTCGAGCATCAATTTCATTCGTATGGAGCCTCTTCAGTCTTCCCTCAATTATTTCAACCGGTGAATTCTCGTCTCGTTCGTCATTCTTCATCCCTTTCTTTTTCTGGTGCACTCAATTCAAGTTTTCCGGGTTGACCACATTCTTTTCCTTGGATCAAGTGTTTTCCATGCTCGTTCGCCTCTCGCCAGTTTATCCTTCCGGATTGTTCAAGACATCTCAGGAGATTCGTCTGTGTTCGAATTAATTCGAGGTTGTCACCTCATTCAAATATTTCAATCATTTCGGTGCATCATCTATCTCTTCAACAATCCTTTCCAACGGTGTTTTTCTCTTCAGTGGGCCCTAACCCACAAGTCTTTTCCCAGGATCTTACCTGACTCTTCTAATTTTCTTGGAGCCATTCTAAAAATTCCTTTCGAAGTATGATGTAAGTATGGTTTCCATCAGTCACATGCCTTCTCCAAGATCGTTTTCAAACTCTTTTGATTGTTGGCTTAACCTCTTCGCTTTTCATTCTGCCGGAGTACCTCAGTAATTTTGGTGGTGTTTCTCGTCGTCGTTTGAATACCGAAGAAGAGTTTTTCCTCTAAATCTTGTTCGTTCTCTCGAAGTTTCGTGGTTCTAGCTTCATGTTATCCTCGCGAATTATTCCATTTGTCAGATATTCCTTTTCTTACCCATCCGGAGTATGTCAGAAGTTGTTTTCCCGTTTCTTCTCACCAGAGGCCATCATTCCAGAAGAATTCTTTGTCCTCACATTTCAGCTACCGTTATCCAATTATCCCGGTGCTTCGTTCAAGCATTCTTTAATCAACTCATGATCTCTTCGTTCTTTTGCATCTAAATCCCCTCTAGCATATTGGTTCTTCTAATTCTTCCCGGTGATTCATTCTCTTTCATCAGTCATTTTCGAATTCTTATGGTGGTTCATTCAAGATTCTTTTTCTTTGATTATCATATTAATTCATTCGTTCTTTCCAATCCTACCGGTGGTTCATGAAGACTTTCTCAAGTCTTGTGCTATACCCCTTAATCCTTTTCAAGAAGAATAAGTAGTATGCAAAATCCATTGCTTGTCATCAATTTAATTTGATGAAGGATAAGCATACAATAAATCTTATTCTTATTTCCTCCAAGTGATTAATCATTTTCTTCGGAGTTTGTTCTTGGAGAATAAATTCTAATTCCAAGGGTTCTCATCTTTTCCTTTCTGGAGTTCAAATTTCCCTCGACTATTTGTTGGAACCTCCATCTAAATCATCGCAAGACTCATCTCATTCTTTCATTCTTCATTCTATCTCATCATCCTGTTGTTACCAGTGTTCTTCATGGTGGTTCCTCATGATTTAATTCATTCTTCAAGAGTTCATCAAGATTCTTGTTGGAGGAGTTCAAGTATCTTTTCTTCTCGCGTCTCGAAGTGCAAATAATTCTCCGTTTTCTTCTGAATTGGAGTTTTGCATTTCTTCGTTCTTCTCAGCTATTCAGACATTGGTTGTGGTATAATTTCACCTCAAGTTTTGAGATGTTTTTGATAAGACCACAACAAGATTTTTCTTTTCGTTGTTGATTTCCTCAACAACTCCGTTTAAACCTTCCTTCTAAAGATGCTTTCAATTTCATTCGCGGCACAAGTTGCCATCTTCTTCTCCGTTCTTTTCTTCAACTTTTTCAAGTCTTCCAGAGGTTTTGTGTTGTTCCTCAAGTCAAGTATCGTTCCATCTTCTCAAGCTCGTGTTCTATTCCTCCATGTTTCAGCCGGAGTGCTGCCTAATTCTTCCGTTCTTATTCCATTCTTATTTTGTTCTAACCGGAGTGGTTTCATAGTCTATCTGATTCTGTGAGCTTTCAATTCTCCTCATTCTCGTCATTCCTCTCTTCTTCTCGAGTGCTCTTGATTCTTTGCTTCTTCTCTTGAGTTCTTGTTTCACCTCATCCCTTTTCCCTTCCGCCTCGGTCTTAAGATCTCGGGACGAGATCTCCTGTTAGTGGAGGAGTGTTGTAACGCCCAGGATTCGATGCGCCAGGTGTCTTCCAGTTATTCACCATTATTGCCATGTCATTTGCTTGCGTGTTGCACTTTGCCATGTCATTATGTGCATCTCATTTTGCATATGTGTTTGTTTCATGCATCCGAACATTTTCCCCGTTGTCCGTTTTGCAATCCGACACTCTTATGCCCTCCGGCATTCCCCTTTTGTCTCCTGTTGTGAGCGGGTGTTAAACATTCTCGGAATGGTCCGTGATTTGCCAAGCAGCCTTGGTACACCACCGGTAGACCGCCTGTCAAGTTTCGTGCCATTCGGAGTCCGTTTGATACTCCAACGGTTAACCGGGGAACCGTAAAAGGCTCTTTTGTGTGCAGCCCAACACGCCTCCAAAGTGGCCCATTAACCCATCCAAACCCCCTCCATGATCTCGGTCGTTCGATCATGATCCCGTGGCCGAAAACCGCACCTCATTTGGACTCTCCTAGCTCCCTCTACCTACATATATGTGCCTCCCCCCAAAAATTCGCGAATGAACCCTAGTGTCTTCCTCCTCGCGCCGCCGGACACGATGATACGTCTCCGTCGTATCTACTTTTCCAAACACTTTTGCCCTTGTTTTGGACTCTAACTTGTATGATTTGAATGGAACTAACCCGGACTGACGCTGTTTTCAACAGAACTGCCATGGTGTTGTTTTTTGTGCAGAAAATAAAAATTCTCGGAATGTCCTGAAACTCCACGGAACACCTTAGAAAAAATAGAGAAAAATCCTCGCAAAAGATGAAGACCAGGGGGCCCACACTCTGCTCACGAGGGTGGGGAGCGCCCCCCTACCTCGTGGGCCCCCTGGTGGCCCTCCGACGCCAACTCCAACTCCATATATTGGCTTTCGGGGAGAAAAAAATCGGAGAGAAGAAATCATTGCGTTTTACGATACGGAGCCGCCGCCAAGCCCTAATCTCTCTCGGGAGGGCTGATCTGGAGTCCGTTCGGGGCTCCGGAGAGGGGGATTCGTCGCCGTCGTCATCATCGACCATCCTCCATCACTAATTTCATGATGCTCACCGCCGTGCGTGAGTAATTGCATCGTAGGCTTGCTGGACGGTGATGGGTTGGATGAGATTTATCATGTAATCAAGTTAGTTTTGTTAGGGTTTGATCCCTAGTATCCATTATGTTCTGAGATTGATGTTGCTATGACTTTGCTATGCTTAATGCTTGTCACTAGGGCCCGAGTGCCATGATTTCAGATCTGAACCTATTATGTTTTCATGAATATATGTGTGTTCTAGATCCTATCTTGCAAGTCTATAGTCACCTACTATGTGTTATGATCCGGCAACCCCGAAGTGACAATAATCGGGACCACTCCCGGTGATGACCATAGTTTGAGGAGTTCATGTATTCACTATGTGCTAATGCTTTGTTCCAGTTCTCTATTAAAAGGAGGCCTTAATATCCCTTAGTTTCCAATAGGACCCCGCTGCCACGGGAGGGTAGGACAAAAGATGTCATGCAAGTTCTTTTCCATAAGCACGTATGCTATATACGGAATACATGCCTACATTACATTTATGAACTGGAGCTAGTTCTGTGTCACCCTATGTTATGACTGCTACATGATGAACCACATCCGGCATAATTATCCATCGCTACTCCGGTGCCTACGAGTTTTCCATATACTGGTTTACACTTATTTACTCTTCCGTTGCTACTATTACAATCACTACAAAATACCAAAAACATTACTTTTGCTGTCTTTACTTTTGTTACCGTTACCACCACTATCATATTACTTTGCTACTAAACACTTTGCTGCAGATACTAAGTTTCCAGGTGTGGTTGAATTGACAACTCAGCTGCTAATACTTGAGAATATTCTTTGGCTCCCCTTGTGTCGAATCAATAAATTTTGGTTGAATACTCTACCCTCGAAAACTGTTGTGATTCCCTATACTTGTGGGTTATCAAGACCTTTTTCTGGCGCCGTTGCCGGGAGCATAGCTCTATTCTTTGAGTCACTTGGGATTTATATCTGCTAGACACTATGAAGAACTTGAAAGATGATCGAACTACTATTTTACCCTCAACTACGAGGGGAGGTAAGGGACTGCCATCTAGCCTTGCACTAGATTCTCCTTCTGTTATGAGTAAGTTTGCGACACCTAAACCTACTACTGCTGCTGATTCTGATATGTCGCATGTTATTGATGATGCCACTTCTGCTATGCATGATACTTATGATGAAACTACTTCTATGCTTGATACTACTGTGCCCCTTGGTGAATTTCTTGATGAGCAAATTGCTAGGTCTAGAGAAAGAGAAATTATTGAACCTGAACACGATGATGTTAGTTATGATGAACCTATGCCTGCTATTCCTGAGGGTTATCTTTTTGATGCTGAATCTTCTGCAGCTATTCTTGCTTGCCAGGAGACAGGAACTTAAGAGGTTGCTAGTTAAATGGAGTAAAGAATCTTTTAGAGATAGGATGAGACTTGACCCTGCTTTTGCTACTTCACCTATCTGTGTGCCTGATGAGGATTATTATGATTTTTTGTTGATCCAGATATAATTACTTTGGTTGAATCTGATCCTTTTTATGGCTATGAATCTGAAATTGTTGTGCACATCTTACTAAGTTAAATGATATAGCTGCCCTGTTTACTAATAATGAGAGATCGCGCTACCTCTATTTACTCAAAATATTTCCGTTCTCATTCAAGGGTGACACTAAGATATGGTATAATTCTCTTGATCCTGGTTGTGCGCAAAGTCCCCAGGATATGATTTATTACTTCTCTGCTAAATATTTCCCTGCTCATAAGAAACAAGCTGCTTTGAGGGAAATATACAATTTTGTGCAAATTGAGGAAGAGAGTCTCCCACAAGCTTGGGGGAGGCTTCTCAAGTTACTTAATGCTTTGCCTGATCATCCTCTTAAGAAACCTGAAATATTTGATATCTTTTATAATGGACTAACTGATGCTTCCAGAGATTTCCTGGATAGTTGTGGTGGTTCTCTTTTCTGGGAAAGAATACCGGATGACGCTGAAACTCTATTAAATAATATTTTGGCTAATGAAAATAATTGGGCACCTCCCGAGCTACCTCTTGAGCAAGTTCCTGAGCCAATTACTGAGCCTATTCCTAAACCAACTCCGAAGAAGAGAGGTGTTCTTTTTCTCAGTCCCGAAGATATGCAAGAGGCAAAGAAATCTATGAAAGAAAAAGGTATTAAAGCTGAAGACGTTAAGAATTTACCTCCTATTGAAGAAATACATGGTCTTAATTTACCTCCTGTTGAAGAAGTATATGATCTCAAATACTTATTTACTGAAGAACCTCCCGATATCCCGACACAGGTAGTACAGGTAAATTCTCTCTATAGATATGATAAAGCTGAAGTCCCTCCTACTAAAATTGCTAGTCAGTGCTTGAACGAGTTTGATGACTTTATGTTTAAGCAAGATGACTTTAATGCTTATTTTGGTAGACAATTAAAACAGAATACCTTTATGATTAAACGCTTGGGTGATTATATGGCTGATATTAGAGGTGAACTTAAACTTGTTAGCAAACATGCTTCTATGGTTACCACTCAAGTAGAACAAGTACTTAAAGCTCAGAAAGAAGCGCTTGATGAAATGAATAGTAAGAAAAATGATTATGCTGTTAGAGTGGCTACTAGAACTGGTAGAATGACTCAGGAACCTTTGTATCCTGAAGGCCACCCTAAGAGAATCGAGCAAGATTCTCAGAGAAACAATATTGATGTACCTAGTTCTTCTAAAAGGAAGAAAAAGAAAAATGATAGGACTTTGCAAACTTCTAGTGAACCTATTGCTGAACCACCTGAGAATCCAAATGACATCTCTGTTTCGGATGCTGAAACACAATCAGGTGATGAACATGAACCTAGTGATAATGTTAATGATAATGTTCATGTTGATGCTCAACCTAGTAATGAGAATGATGTAGAAGTTGAACCTGCTGTTGATCTTGATAACCCACAATCAAAGAATCAACGTTATAATAAAAGAGACTTCGTTGCTAGGAAACACGGAAAAGAAAGGGAACCATGGGTTCAGAAATCCATGCCTTTTCCTCCGAAACCATCCAAGAAAAAGGATGATGAGGATTTTGAGCGCTTTGCTGAAATGATTAGACCCATCTTTTTGCGTATGCGATTGACTGATGTGCTCAAAACAAATCCTTATGCTAAGTATATGAAGGATATCATTACTAATAAAAGAAAGATACCTGAAGCTGAAATTTCCACCATGCTTGCTAATTATACTTTTAAGGGTGGAATACCAAAGAAACATGGAGATCCAGGAGTACCTACTATACCATGCTCCATTAAAAGAAATTATGTTAAAACTGCTTTATGTGATCTTGGAGCCGGTGTCAGTGTTATGCCTCTCTCTTTATATCGTAGACTTGACTTGAATAAGTTGACACCTACTGAAATATCTTTGCAAATGGCCGATAAATCAACTGCTATACCTGTCGGTATTTGTGAGGATGTGCCTATTGTGGTTGCAAACGTTACTATTTTAACGGACTTTGTTATTCTTGATATTCCCGAGGATGATAGTATGTCTATTATTCTTGGAAGACCTTTCCTTAATACTGTAGGGGCTGTTATTGATTGCACCAAAGGCAATGTCACTTTTCATGTTAATGGCAACGAGCACACAGTACATTTTCCGAGGAAACAACCTCAAGTTTATAATATCAACTCTATTGGAAAAGTTCCATCGATTATATTTGGAGGTTTCAAATTTCCTATCCCTACTCTCAAGGAAAAGTATGATATTCTTATTGTTGGGGATTTTCATATCCCCTTTGAGGTAACTTAGTGTCATTCGAAATTTCTCCGGTTCCGTGATTATTCGGAATGAGTTTGTTAACAAGACTTGATCAACCTTGTTAGTGGGTTCATTTTGATGATCACGAGATGGATGAAACTAGAAGCACAACCTTCTGTACCCTCTTTATATTTTCTGTTATTTAGTAGAAATAAAGTAAAATAGTATTTTTCTGTCTGTTTCCTGACTTATCCGTGCAATATGAAAATATCCCGAAAATAAAAGTCCTCAGAATGCCATGCCAATTTAATATGATTTTTTCGGGAATATTTGAGAATTTACTGTGCAAAAACTACCACGGGAGGAGCTGCCACCTGGCCACGAGGGTGGAGGGCGCGCCCTACCCCCTTGGTGCACCCCCCTGCCTCGTGGGCCCACGGTGGCCCTCCTCCACTTATTCCTGCACCCATCTTCTTCCTCTGTCTCACACAAACACGAAAAACCAACTCAAGCACGAGTTCCAGCCCCCGTTGCTGTGATGTTCGATCTCCTTGCTCAAAGCACCTCTTGCAAAACTGCTTGGGGAGATTGTTCCTTGGTATGTGACTCCTCCACTGGTCCAATAAGTTTTTGTTCTAGTGCTTTATTCATTGCAAATTTGTGCTGCATAGGTGACCATGTTCTTGAGCTTGCATGTCCAATTTATATGGTTCCAAGTAGTTCTAATGCTTGATATAGGCTCTAGGCACTTGTGGGAGTTGTTACTATCAATCTTATTAAAGTTGGTTCACTTTTATTTGAAGTTACTAAAAATTTCAGAAATTTTTCGGAGGAAACAATATGCTTAGGAGGGTGTTCCAAGGTGGTCCTTCAAGGAAGCAAGGTCTTAGGCTTGCAATACGTGATGCTGACGAGGAACGACCAAGAGACGCTCCTGTGAGGCCTTGTGAATGGCCATCGGAAAATTTTATGAATCAAGTGGGAATCAAAGAAGAATTTAGCGCATATTTGAGTAACACCGGTCTTGAGGACTTTGAAGCTGACAAATGCCCCCAGTATCATGATCTCACAAGTTCATTTGTGAGGAGGTTTGAGTTTTCATCTTCGCGTAATTCTCCTTCAGCCATGTTTGACCTTTATGACAAATCTTATACCATGGACTTAGAGGATTGTACTTCTGCTTGCAAACTTCCATCTTGGGGTAATGTCAGGGATCCCCCTAAATCTGAATACAGAGACTTTCTTGCTAAAATAACTATGGGGGAATCTAGAGATATAATGCAAGCTACTATAGGGAGCATTCACTTTCCTGCTATACACTATTTTGCTCTCTTCATAGGTAGATGCATAAATGCTAAGGATGAAGCATGTCACATGTGTGTCCCTGATCTCAGTATTCTCAGGAGTGTTGTGTTAGGAGACTAATCTTATCATTTGGGAGCCATTGTAGCTCGCAGGTTGCATCAGAATAGACATAGCAGAGATTTCTTTGGAGGAATTTATGCAACCCGCTTAGCTAATTTTCTTGAGATAGACATTCGTGAGGGTGATATGGAATTACCCCCTTCTTATTTAGATTTTGATTCTACGGTCTCCCACCAGTTTGTTGAGAGGACTGAACCACCTCTCCAGTATCGACTAATCTTTGACAGACGTCGTGTAGTCCATATTGCTCTTCCTGCTCCTGCTTTCTTTGATTCACAGGCAAAAAGAAGATATATTATTACCAGAGAGGAGGCAGATGAGTACGAAAGGAGAGATGGAGGCTGCTCGACTCCACACTATAGCTCAGGCGGCGATAGCCGCTGCGTCACAGTATGACCCGAGCTTCACCTACGGATATCCGCCAGGCCATCCCTAGCATTAGACCAACTTAGGCCAAAAGCCTAAGCTTGGGGGAGTACGTATTTCCCACCGACATTACATCCATGTTCACACACACTCATTGCTAGATGCCGGTGCTCATACTCTTTCATTGTATTATCCATGCTAGTTTAAATTTCTTTTTCTTGCTTTCTTCTTGTGTGTTTGTTAAACTTTAAGAAAAAAATCAGAAAAATTAGTTAGTCCACTTTCCATGCTTGTAGTAGAATTAAAAAGAAAACCCCAAAATATTTCCCGTTCTTCTTTTACTTTTTGGGAGCTTTCCCGTGTAAATAGTTTTTATTTTCTTTTCCTTTCTTTGGGGGTCGAGAAGACCATATTGAAAATGCTTAGTGGCTCTTATATGCATGATTGATTATATAAACTTAGAGGCCATATTACTTGTCTTCTCTTGAGTTGACACTATAGCTCAGGCGGCGATAGCCGCTGCGTCACAGTATGACCCGAGCTTCACCTACGGATATCCGCCAGGCCATCCCTAGCATTAGACCAACTTAGGCCAAAAGCCTAAGCTTGGGGGAGTACGTATTTCCCACCGACATTACATCCATGTTCACACACACTCATTGCTAGATGCCGGTGCTCATACTCTTTCATTGTATTATCCATGCTAGTTTAAATTTCTTTTTCTTGCTTTCTTCTTGTGTGTTTGTTAAACTTTAAGAAAAAAATCAGAAAAATTAGTTAGTCCACTTTCCATGCTTGTAGTAGAATTAAAAAGAAAACCCCAAAATATTTCCCATTCTTCTTTTACTTTTTGGGAGCTTTCCCGTGTAAATAGTTTTTATTTTCTTTTCCTTTCTTTGGGGGTCGAGAAGACCATATTGAAAATGCTTAGTGGCTCTTATATGCATGATTGATTATATAAACTTAGAGGCCATATTACTTGTCTTCTCTTGAGTTGAATGCTTGCAGACTCCAGCTTAGTCCAATGCACATGCACTCTTAATATTATACATACCGTTCGGTCGTGCAAGTGAAAGGCAATAATGATGATATATGATGGACTTATTGGGAAGAGAAAAGCTGGTATGAACTCGACCTCTCTTGTTTTTGTAAATATGATGATTCATCGTTCCTGATTCAGCTATTATGAAGTAAACATATTTGCAATGACATTTAGAGATTATAGTTGCTTGTGCCATGATTGATTAGCTATGAGTTATAATGGTTTACCTTGCGTGCCAACATGCTATTAGAATGATTATGATGTGGTATGATGGGGTGGTATCCTCCTTTAAATGCATTGAGTGACTCGACTTGGCACATGTTCACGCATGTAGTTGAATCCAATCAACATAGCCTTCATGATATTTATGTTCATGGTGGATTATATCCTACTCATGCTTGTGCTCGGTGTGAAATAATTTTAATGCATGTTTACGACTGTTGTCGCTCTCTCAGTTGGTCGCTTCCCAGTCTTTTGCTAGCCGTCACCTGTACTAAGCGGGAATACTGCTTGTGCATCCAAACTCCTTAAAACCCCAAAGTTATTCCATATGCGTCCACTATACCTACCTATATGCGGTACTTACCTGCCGTTCCAAGTAAATTTGTATGTGCAAACTCTAAACCTTCAAATGAACATTCTGTTTTGCATGCTCGAATAGCTCATATGTCAACTAGAGCTGCCCTTATCTTCCGTGTTAGGCGGGTTATTCTCAAGAGGAGTGGACTCCGCTCCTCATTCACGAGAAAATGGCTGGTATCCGGGATGCCCAGTCCCATGCTTTGTGCAAACTAAATCAAAATAACTGCAAACAAAACTCCCCTTGGGACCCGTTGAATGTTGGAGGCACTCGTTGTTTCGAGCAAGCCATGGATTGATGCTTGTGGAGGAAGGGGAATATAAACTTTACCATTCTGTTTGGGAACCGCCTATAATCTGTTTAGCATGGGAGATATCGTTGTCTTTTAGTTGTTATGTTGACAATGAAAGTATGCTGCTCAAAATATAATTTATCTCTATTTCAAAACCGAGCTCTGGCACCTCTACAAATCCCTGCTTCCCTCTGCGAAGGGCCTATCTATTACTTTTATGTTGAGTCATCACCCTTCTTATTAAAAAGCACCCGCTGGAGAGCACACTGTCGTTTTGGTTTATATTGGGTATGACTTGGCTGGATCTCTTTTACCATGAATTACAATGTTTAGTCAGTCCTTGATCTTTAAAGGTGCTCTGCATTTATGTTTTGCGGTCTCAGAAAGGGCTAGCGGGATACGATTTTGTTATATCATGTTTTGATTATTTTGAGAAAGTGTTGTCATCCGAGTTTTATTATTATGGCTCTCTAGCTGATTATGTTATTGATATGAGTAATTGTGAGACCTACGTGTCATAGTGAGTATGGTTAGTTCATAATAATTGCTGAAACTTGAATGCTGGCTTTTCATGTTTACAACAACAAGAGCAAAAGGAGTTTGTAAAAGTTTTTCTTTTTCTCTTTCGGTTTGTCAACTGAATTGCTTGAGGACAAGCAAGGGTTTAAGCGTGGGGGAGTTGATACGTCTCTGTCGTATCTACTTTTCCAAAAACTTTTGCCCTTGTTTTGGACTCTAACTTGTATGATTTGAATGGAACTGACCTGGACTGACGCTGTTTTCAGCAGAACTGCCATGGTGTTGTTTTTTGTGCAGAAAATAAAAATTCTCGGAATGTCCTGAAACTCCACGGAACACCTTAGAAAAAATAGAGAAAAAACCTCGCAAAAGATGAAGACCAGGGGGCCCACACCCTGCTCACGAGGATGGGGGGAGCCCCCCTGGGCGCCCCCCAGGGCGCGCCCCCCTACCTCGTGGGCCCCTTGGTGGCCCTCCGACGCCAACTCCAACTCCATATATTGGCTTTCGGGGAGAAAAAAACCGGAGAGAAGAAATCATTGCGTTTTACGATACGGAGCCGCCGCCAAGCCCTAATCTCTCTTGGGGGCTGATTTGGAGTCCGTTCGAGGCTCCGGAGAGGGGGATTCGTCGTCGTCATCATCATCAACCATCCTCCATCACCAATTTCATGATGCTCACCGCCGTGCGTGAGTAATTGCATCGTAGGCTTGCTGGACGGTGATGGGTTGGATGAGATTTATCATGTAATCGAGTTAGTTTTGTTAGGGTTTGATCCCTAGTATCCATTATGTTCTGAGATTGATGTTGCTATGACTTTGCTATGCTTAATGCTTGTCACTAGGGCCCGAGTGCCATGATTTCAGATCTGAACCTATTATGTTTTCATGAATATATGTGTGTTCTAGATCCTATCTTCCAAGTCTATAGTCACCTACTATGTGTTATGATCCGGCAACCCCGAAGTGACAATAATTGGGACCACTCCCGGTGATGACCATAGTTTGAGGAGTACATGTATTCACTATGTGCTAATGCTTTGCTCCGGTTCTCTATTAAAAGGAGGCCTTAATATCCCTTAGTTTCCAATAGGACCCCGCTGCCACGGGAGGGTAGGACAAAAGATGTCATGCAGGTTCTTTTCCATAAGCACGTATGACTATATACGGAATACATGCCTACATTACATTGATGAACTGGAGCTAGTTCTGTGTCACCCTATGTTATGACTGCTACATGATGAACCACATCCGACATAATTATCCATCGCTATTCCGGTGCCTACGAGTTTTCCATATACTGGTTTACACTTATTTACTCTTCCGTTGCTACTGTTACAATCACTACAAAATACCAAAAACATTACTTTTGCTGTCTTTACTTTTGTTACCGTTACCACCACTATCATATTACTTTGCTACTAAACACTTTGCTGCAGATACTAAGTTTCCAGGTGTGGTTGAATTCACAACACATTTGCTAATACTTGAGAATATTCTTTGGCTCCCCTTGTGTCGAATCAATAAATTTGGGTTGAATACACTACCCTCGAAAACTGTTGCGATTCCCTATACTTGTGGGTTATCACACGTCCGTCCGCGCTGGACATGTCCGCCGGACACGTCGCCCCGACGAATCAGCCGCCGCCACCTTAGCCTCCGCCGCCCCATGCCCAATCCCCCGCCGCCACGTCGCCACCCGGAGCCGCCTCCCCTCCGCGTCGCCACCGCGGGCCCACGAAGCCCGATCGCGGCCCTCCCGGACCATCGCCGCAGCCCGCGAGCGCCCGCGCCTGGCCCGAGCTGCCTCGCTGCCTGTGACGTCCTCGCCGCCACCGGAGTTCGCCGGACCTCGCCCCCGCCTTCGCCGGAGCACCCCGCCGCGGCTTCTCGCCAGCACCGCCCCGGCAGGAACCCGCGTTGCCTGCTCACCTCCTCCTCCGCTGCCCGGTCTCCCCGCCTCCTCCCGTCGGCACCCGGCCCCGCCGGCCGCCGCGTCTCCCCGCGCGCGCGCCCTTTGAGCTTGCCGCCCCGCCGCCAAACGCCACCGGATCCGGCCGGATCGGGTCGGAAGCGACCAGATCCGGTCATCCCTGGCCTCCTCCACCCCTTCCCGCACCTCGCCGGACTTCCCCGACCCACCGAAGCTCCATTGCCGCCCGCGTTGACTTTCCTCTCGGAGGGTAAATTTCGCCCGTCCCGAAATATTAGGCATTCTGGTGCCATGTTTGACACGCCATAACTTCATGTGTGCTGCTCCGTCTTGCGTGCGTAATATATCAAAATGATCATTGTGAGATGCTCTACACTTTGTTCCATTGTTCCATGATCGTTTGAGTTCGTCTTGAGGCATAAATTATCGTTGCAAGAGTGCTATATGATGTTAACCTGCTGAAACCGTTATAACTTGCTATTTTGTCTTTTTCATGGCATTTTGTGTGTGCATCCTATGAGCTTGATGTCTACATGAGTTTTGAGCAACATCATGTCATCATTACAGTGGCGCAATCCATGTATTTTTGTGAGTCCCGTAATGAGTGCATCAGAGCTCGTGAAGTAGGGTACTTGCTGTTACTGTTTTGCTAGGCTGAATCTGCTATATCCTGATGCTATGTAAACCGACTGCTACAAGTCATTCTATGCATAATCTGGGGATGTTCTCTAAGGATGTTTTGTTATACATGTTACACTCTATCCGTTCATGGCCCTGGTTGCATTAATAGCTTGCTGTAGCTTGTTGTAATCTTGCTCCAAACTTGCTAAATAATGTTGCTGTAAGCCTGTTAACATTAAGTTCAGTTTTGGCCATGTGTTTTGCTAGCGATCCATGCACCCTATGAACTTGATCTTGCCATGATTAGCTTCATAAACATGTATTCTTACTGTTGATCACCTTGTCATGCCATGTATTGCTCTGTGATGAGTGGTACAGGCTCACCAACATGCCTACTTATTGTCGTTCCTGCCATGTCTAAATCTGTCATATCATTTGCCAAGTTTGGATGGATCCTACCATCTTTTCTGTTCATCGTTGGAATTAGTTCAGTGAGGGAGTTTATTAGCATGCCATGCCTTTGTTTGCCATGATAAGTTACTGTAACATGTAGTTTGATAGCTCTAAACATTGCAACCTGATGTTATTTTCTGCTAAGTTGGAAACTGTTATTATTTGCAATCTTGCCAGGTTCTTTTGAGCATGTTATATTGTTTTCTGAAGATAGCTCAGTGTTCATGTTTTGTAATGCTATATCTGTACTTCATGACCATGCCTTTTGTTCTTACGTTGAGATGTTGTAGCATAGTGTTTTGATGCTTGCTAGATGCCTAGTTGCTGTTTTGGACAGCTTGTCCTTTAAACTTGTATTGTGTGTATGTGTTGAACCGTTGCTCCGTTTTGAATGTGCTCTATATGAAACTGCTTAGAATTGAGTGTAGTTTCATATTATCATGGTGCATCCTTGTTTTGAGGTGCTTTCTTGATGTTTGGATGCATTTTGCATCAATGCCATGTTTTGCTCATATCTTCTAGGCCGTAGCTCCGAATTAAATGAACTTTATATGTAACTTGACTAGAATCTCGTGTAGATCATCTTGGTGCATCTTAACTTGCTGTTTAACAACTTCAACTTAATGTTTGTTCAGATCTGGACCAATTTCTAAATTTGCATACGAGGACTTACCGGAATTGTTATATGTTGTTTCCGGCCTCATTTTAACTTGCCTTGATGTGTTGTTCTTCTATGCATCATTTCTTGCCATGAGTAGCTTCATGTAGTCTTGTCTTTCATCAGACTTGGTTGAGCATCATGTCATGTATATGTGTGGTGTGTTTACCATGTTGTGTGCTTCTTCTCGATAGTTCCCGTTTCGTTGCGATCGTGAGGATTCGTTCGTTTACGCTTGGTTCGTCTTCGTGGCTTCGACTTCTTCATGGACTCATTCTTCTTCCTAGTGGGATTTTAGGCAAGATGACCGTCACCTTGGATCTCACTACTATCATTGCTATGCTAGTTGCTTCGTTCTATCGCTTTGCTACACTACCTATCATTTGCTCTTCAAGCCTCCCCAAATTGCCATGTCAGCCTCTAACCTTTTTCACCCTTCCTAGCAAACCGTTGTTTGGCCATGTTACCGCTTTGCTCAGCCCCTCTTATAGCGTTGTTAGTTGCAGGTGAAGTTGAAGATTGCTCCATGGTGGACAGGATTATGTTGGGATATCACAATATCTCTTATATTATTAATGCATCTATATACTTGGTAAAGGGCGGAAGGCTCGGCCTTATGCCCGGTGTTTTGTTCCACTCTCGCCGCCCTAGTATCCATCATACCGGCGTTATGTTCCCGGATTTTGCGTTCCTTACGCGGTTGGGTGATTTATGGGACCCCCTTGACAGTTCCCTTTGAATAAAACTCCTCCAGCAAGGCCCAACCTTGGTTTTACCATTTGCCTCACCACCACCTATACCTTTCCCTTGGGTCGGCCAACCCGAGGGTCATCTTTATTTTAGCCCCCCGGGCCAATGCTTGTCTAAGTGTTGGTCCAAACTAGAGCACCGTGCGGGACCATCCCTTGGCAACTTGGGTTAAGTCGGTACCTGTACGCTTAGCTTATCCGGTGTGTCCTGAGAACGAGATTGTCGACACCTCGGGCGGTCTTGCTCGTCTTGTTTTACCATTGTCGAAATGTCTTGTAAACCGGGATTCTGAGACTGATCGGGTCTTCCTGGGAGAAGGAATATCCTTCGTTGACCGTGAGAGCTTGTGATGGGCTAAGTTGGGACACCCCTACAAGGTATAAACTTTCGAGAGCCGTGCCCGCGGTTATGTGGCAGATGGGAATTTGTTAATGTCTGGTTGTAGATAACTTGACACCAGATTCGAATTAAAACACATCAACCACGTGTGTAGCCATGATGGTCTCTTTTCGGCGGAGTCCGGGAAGTGAACATGGTTTTTGGGTTATGTTTGACGTAAGTAGGAGTTCAGGATCACCTCTTGATCATTGCTAGCTTCACGACCGTTCCGCTTGTTCTCTTCTCGCTCTTATTTGCATATGTTAGCCACCATATATGCTTAGTCGCTGCTGCAACCTCACCACTTATCCTTTCCATACCCATTAAGCTTTGCTAGTCTTGATATCCATGGTAATGGGATAGCTGAGTCCTCGTGGCTCACGGATTACTACAACAACAATTGCAGGTATAGGTTATGCGATGATCATGATGCGAGAGCGATGTTCGCTTGTTTTGGAGTTCTTCTTCTGCTTCTTCTTCGATCAGGGGATAGGTTCCAGGTCGGCAGCCTGGGCTCACAGGGTGGATGTCATTTGAGTTTCTGTTTGTGTTTCATCCGTAGTCGGATGGTGCTCTTATGTAAGATGATGTTGTATTCGTGTGGCATTGTATGCCTTTTGTATGTATCCCCACCTATTATGAAATGTTGATGTAATGATATCCACCTTGCAAAAGCGTATCAATATGCGGTTCTATCCTTGGTGGGACCTTCGAGTCTCTTTAGGATAGTATCGCATATTGGGCGTGACACCGTGTCGGATCCACAAGTACTCAAACTGCTCGAAGCGAGCGTGCAAATCCAGAAAATACTACTCGCTTGCGCTAGGTGGCCCGGAGTACCCTCAAATTCAGCCTTAAGCATGACTTTTTGGCCCTGAAAGTCAAAGAACATCATTCGCCTCTGTTATTCGGACAAGTTTCTTAACCCATTGGCACTTACTTTTGAAGAAAATTCAAGAGATTATGTTGCTTATAGACATTAGCCCCCCTGGTAGGGACAAGCGTAGCTTTCTACAGATGCTCTATGATCCGGGTAATCTAATTTGGCCGTAAATTGAAAAAAATCCAGCGGCTATATGCCTTATTCTCCTTATTTTCGCTAGATGGCATGATGTAACTCATGCGCGTGAAAGCCATGAACAAAAGGGCATTCCTTGCATCGGTTAATATTTATGTGGAAACAATATCTCCACTATAGGGAACAAGAAATTTCGGGGCGGCCAGGCAAAAAGCGTCACGGGTAATTGAAGTACTTTCAAGGACTGCCATAGAATGGACCGATGTTCACTAAAACGATCATAACTTTGTCATTCGAAGTCCGTGTCGGACCCACAAGTACTCAAACTGCTCGCGGCGAGCGTGTGAATCCAGAATACTCCCCGCTTGCGCCAGGAGGCCCAGAATACCCTCAAATTCGACCATAAGCATGACTTTTTGGCCCTGAAAGTCAAAGAACATCATCTGCCTCTGTTTTTCGGACAAGTTTCTTAACCCATTCGCACTTCCTTTTGAAGGAAATTCGAGAGATTATGTTGCTTATAGACATTAGCCCCATGGTAGGGACAAGTGTAGCTTTCTGCAGATGCTCTATGATCTGGGCAATCTCATTTGGCCGTAAATTGAAGAAAATCCAGCGGCTATATGCCTTATTGTCCTTGTTTTCGCCGGATGCCATGTTGTAACTCATGCGCGTGAAAGCCAAGAACAAAAGGCCATTCCTGGCATCGGTCAATATATATGTGGAAACAATATCTCCACTATAGAGGACAAGAAATTTCGGGGCGGTCAGACAAAAAGCGTCACAGGAAAATGAAGTACTTTCAAGGACTGCCATAGAATGGACCGATGTTCACTAAAACGGTCATAACTTTGTCATTCGGAGTCCGTGTCGGACCCACAAGTACTCAAACTGCTAGCGGTGAGCATGCGAACCCAGAAAATACTCCCCACTTGCGCCAGGAGGCCTGGAGTACCATCAAATTCAGCCTTAAGCAGGACTTTTTGTCCCTGAAAGTCAAAGAACATCACTCGCCGCTATTTTTCGAACAAGTTTCTGAACCCATTGGCACTTCCTTTTGAAGGAAATTCGAGAGATTATGTTGCTTATGTACATAGCAACCCTGGTAGGGACAAACATACCTTTTTGCAGATGCTCTATGATCCAGGCAATCTCATTTGGCCGTAAATTGAAGAAAATCATGCGGCTATATGCCTTATTCTCCTTGTTTTCGCCGGATGCCATGCTGTAACTCATGCACGTGAAATCCAAGAAGAAAAGGGCATTCCAGGCATCGGTTAATATATAAGTGGAAACAATATATCCACCATAGAGGATAAGAAATTTCACGGTGGTCAGGCAAAAAGCATCACGGGAAAATGAAGTACTTTCAAGGACTGCCATAGAATGGACCGATGTTCACTAAAACTATCTTAACTTTGTCATTCGGAGTCCTTGTCGGACCCACAAGTACTCAAACTGCTCACGGCGAGCGTGCGAATCCAGAAAATACTCCCCACTTGCGCCAGGAGGCCCGGAGTACCCTCAAATTCGGCCATAAGCATGACTTTTTGGCCCTGAAAGTCAAAGAACATCATTCGCCTCTGTTTTTCGGACAAGTTTCTGGCATCGGTCAATATATATGTGGAAACAATATCTCCACTATAGAGGATAAGAAATTTCGGGGAGGTCAGGCAAAAAGCGTCACGGCAAAATGATGTACTTTCAAGGACTACCATAGAATGGACTGATGTTCACTAAATCGGTCATAACTTTGTTATTCGGAGTTCGTGTCGGACGCACAAGTACTCAAACTGCTCGCGGTGAGCATGTGAATCTAGAAAATACTCCCCGCTTGCGCTAGGAGGCCCGGGGTACCCTCAAATTCAGCCTTAAGCATGACTCTTTGGCCCTGAAAGTCAAAGAACATCATTCGCCTCAGTTTTCGAACAAGTTTATGAACCCATTGGCACTTCCTTTTGAAGGAAATTTGAGAGATTATGTTGCTTATAGACATTAGACCCCCTGGTAGGGACAAGCGTAGCTTTCTGCAGATGCTCTATGATCCGGGAAATCTCATTTGGCCATAAATTGAAGAAAATCCAGCGGCTATATGCCTTATTCTCCTTGTTTTCGCCGGATGCCGTGCTGTAACTCATGCGCGTGAAAGCCAAGAACAAAAGGGCATTCCTGGCATCGGTCAATATATATGTGGAAACAATATCTCCACTATAGAGGATAAGAAATTTCGGGGCGGTCAGGCAAAAGGCGTCACGGGAAAATGAAGTACTTTCAAGGACTACCATAGAATGGACCGATGTTCACTAAAACGGTCATAACTTTGTCATTCGGAGTCCATGTCGGACCCACATGTACTCAAACTGCTAGCGGCGAGCGTGCGAATCCAGAAAATACTCCTCGCATGCGCTAGGATGCCCGGAGTACCATCAAATTATGCCTTAAGCAGGACTTTTTGGCCCTGAAAGTCAAAGAAAATCACTCGCCTAAGTTTTTCGGACAAGTTTCTGAACCCATTGGCACTTCCTTTTGAAGGAAATTCGAGAGATTATGTTGCTTATAGACATTAGCCACCCTGGTAGGGACAAACGTACCATTCTGCAGAAGTTCTATGATCCGGGCAATCTCATTTGGCCGTAAATTGAAGAAAATACAGCGGCTATATGCCTTATTCTCCTTGTTTTCGCCGAATGCCATGTTGTAACTCATGCGCGTGAAAGCCAAGAACAAAAGTGCATTCCTGGCATCGGTCAATATATATGTGGAAACAATATCTCCACTATAGAGGACAAGAAATTTCGGGCAGTCAGGCAAAAAGCATCACGGGAAAATGAAGTACTTTCAAGGACTGCCATAGAATGGACCGATGTTCAGTAAAATAGTCATAACTTTGTCATTCCTAGTCCGTGTCGGACCCACAAGTACTCAAACTGCTCGCGGCGAGCACGTGATTCCAAAAAATACTTTCCGCTTGCGCCAGGAGGCCTGGAGTACCCTCAAATTCGGCCATAAGCATGACTTTTTGGCCCTAAAAGTCAAAGAACATCATTCGCCTCTATTTTCCGGACAAGTTTCTGAACCCATTGGCACTTTCTTTTGAAGGAAATTCGAGAGATTATGTTGCTTATAGACATTAGCCCCCCTAGTAGGGACAAGCGTAGCTTTCTCCAGTTGCTCTATGATCCGGGCAATCTCATTTGGCCATAAATTGAAGAAAATCCAACGGCTATATGCCTTATTCTCCTGGTTTTCGCCGGATGCCATGTTGTAACTCATGCGCATGAAAGCCAAGAAGAAAAGTTCATTCCTGGCATCGGTCGATATATATGTGGAAACAATATCTCCACTATAGAGGATAAGAAATTTCGGGGCGGTCAGGCAAAACGCGTCACGGGAAAATGAAGTACTTTCAAGGACTACCATAGAATGGACCGATGTTCACTAAAATGGTCATAACTTTGTCATTCGGAGTCCGTGTTGGACCCACAAGTACTCAAAGTTCTCGTGGCGAGCGTGCGAATCTAAAAAATACTACCCACTTGCGCTAGGAGGCCCAGAGTACCCTCAAATTTGGCCTTAAGCATGACTTTTTGGCCCTGAAAGTCAAAGAACATCATTCGCCTCTGTTTTTGGACAAGTTTCTGAACCGATTGGCACTTCCTTTTGAAGGAAATTCGAGAGATTATGTTGCTTATAGACATTAGACCCCCTAGTAGGGAGAAGCGTAGCTTTCTGCAGATGCTCTATGATCCGGGCAATCTCATTGGCTGTAAATTGAAGAAAATCCAGCGGCGATATGCCTTATTCTCCTTGTTTTCGCCGGATGCCATGTTGTAACTCATGCACGTGAAAGCAAAGAACAAAAGGGCATTCCTGGCATCGGTCAATATATCTGTGGAAACAATATCTCCAATATATAGGATAAGAAATTTAGGGTCAGTCAGGCAAACAGCGTCACGGGAAAATGAAGTAGTTTCAAGGACTACTATAGAATGGACCGATGTTCACTAAAACGGTCATAACTTTGTTATTCGGAGTCCGTGTCAGACCCACAAGTACTCAAACTGCTCGCGGCGACTCTAGAAAATACTGCCCGCTTGCGCCAGGAGACCGGGAGTTCCCTCAAATTCGGCCTTAAGCATGACTTTTTGGCCCTGAAAGTCAAAGAACATCATTCGCCTCGGTTTTTCGGAAAAGTTTCTAAACCCATTGGAACTTCCTTTTGAAGGAAATTCGAGAGATTATGTTGCTTATAGACATTAGTCCCCCTGGTAGGGACAAGTGTTGCTTTCTGCAGATGCTCTATGATCCGGGCAATCTTATTTGGCCGTAAATTGAAGAAAATCCAGCGGCTATATGCCTTATTCTCCTTGTTTTCGCCGGTTGCCATGCTGTAACTCATGCGCGTGAAAGCCAAGAACAAAAGGGCATTCCTGGCATTGGTCAATATATATGTTGAAACAATATCTCCACTATAGAGGAGAAGAAATTTCGGGGCGGTCAGGCAAAAAGCGTCACGGGAAAATGAAGTACAATCAAGGACTGCCATAGAATGGACCGATGTTCACTAAAACGGTCATAACTTTGTCATTCGGAGTCCGTGTCGGACCCACAATTACTCAAACTGCTAGCGGCGATCATGCGAATCCATAAAATACACCCTGCTTGCGCCAGGAGGCCCGGAGTATCATCAAATTCTTCCTTAAGCAGGACTTTTTGGCCCTGAAAGTCAAAGAAAATCACTCGCCGCCATTTTTCGGACAAATTTCCGAACCCATTGGCACTTCCTTTTGAACGAAATTCGAGAGATTATGTTGCTTATGGACATTAGCCACCCTGGTAGGGACAAACGTACCTTTCTGCAGAAGTTCTATGATCCGGGCAATCTCATTTGGTCGTAAATTGAAGAATATCCAGCGGCTATATGCCTTATTCTCCTTGTTTTTGCCGGATGTCATGCTGTAAGTCATGCATGTGAAAGCCAAGAACAAAGGGGCATTCCTGTCATCGGTTAATATATATGTCGAGACAATATATCCACCATAGAGGACAAGAAATTTCGGCGCGGTCAGGCAGAAAGCGTGATGGGAAAATGAAGTACTTTCAAGGACTGTCATAGAATGGACCTATGTTCACTAAAACTATGATAACTTTTTCATTCGGAGTCATGTCGGACCCACATTTACTCAAACTGCTCGCGGCGAGCGTGCGAATCCAGAAAATACTCCCCGCTTGCGCCAGGAGGCCCTGAGTTCCCCCAATTTCGGCCATAAGCATGACCTTTTGGCCTTGAAAGTCAAAGAACATGATTAGCCTCTGTTTTTCGGACAAGTTTCTGAACCCATTGGCACTTACTTTTGATGGAAATTCGAGAGATTATGTTGCTTATAGACATTAGCCCCCTAGTAGGGACAAGCGTAGCTTTCTGCAGATGCTCTATGATCCGGGCAATCTTATTTGGTCGTAAATTGAAGAAAATCCAGCGGCTATACGCCTTATTCTCCTTGTTTTCGTCGGATGACATGCTGTAACTCATGCGCTTGAAAGCCAAGAACAAAAGGGCATTCCTCGCATCGGTCAATATATATGTGGAAACAATATCTCCACTATAGAGGATAAGAAATTTCGGGGCGGTGAGGCAAAAAGCTTCATGGGAAAACGAAGTACTTTCAAGGACTGCCATAGAATGGACCGATGTTCACTAAAATGGTCATAACTTTGTCATTCGGAGTCCGTGTCGGACCCACACGTACTCAAACTGCTCGCGGCGAGCATGCGAATCCAGAAAATACTCCCCGCTTGCGCTAGGAGGCCCGGAGTTCACTCAAATTCGGCCTTAAAGCAGGAATTTTTGGCCCTGAAAGTCAAAGAACATCACTTGCTACTATTTTTCAGACAAGTTTCTGAACCCATTGGCACTTCCTTTTTAAGGAAATTCAAGAGATTATGTTGCTTATAGACATGAGCCACCCTGGTAGGGACAAACGTACCTTTCTGCAGATGCTTTATGATCTGTGCAATCTCATTTGGCCGTAAATTGAAGAAAATCCAGCGGCTATATGCCTTATTCTCGTTGTTTTCGCTGGATGCCATGTTGTAACTCATGCGCGTGAAAGCCAAGAACAAAAGGGCATTCCTGGCATCAGTTAATATATATGTGGAAACAATGTATCCACTGTCGTGGTTCTAAGTCTAACAGTAGTGTAGGGGGGTAGGAATGGAGAGGCAAGATCCTAGCTATGGAGTAGTTGTATACGCAAGAGGTTTACGAGTTCGGCCCTTCTCGGAGGAAGTAACAGCCCTACGTCTCGGAGCCCGAAGGCGGTCGACTGGATTATGTGTATATGAGTTAAAGGGGTGCGAACCCTTTACACTGAGGAGGGGGTGGTTTATATAGAGTTCACCAGACCACTCCGGCCCTCACTTATGTAGGGTTTAAAGTACATTAAGATCGCGCGTTACTGGTAACGCCACAAATAAAGTGCCATGATGACCATAAAAGCTACTTAATGACCGATCGTTTGTGTGCAGAGTGACTTTAGATCTCCTGGCTGTCGAGTGATTAGCTTCATGGTCGAGTGTCTTCGAGTCCGTCGATTGGAACACTTCTGAGTCGATTGAAAGGTGGTTTCTTCTAGAGATGTCCTTGGGGAGGGTAGTTTGGACAGGTCCATGACCCTACCCTAGGTACATAGCTTCATCATTAGCCCCCAAATGGATCGAGGTTTGAGTGGGGAAGGAGTTGAGAACTCTTCCGACCCATTTTTCGTGTTATGAGATATCTTGTTCTGGATCCATGAACATAAGTAACGACATCAACTTCTTTTTCTGTCGCCTTGATCCATTGTTGGTTTCAGTCGAGTGAATTTCTTTACTTGAAAAGCTCCGAGTGGCGGTGTGGAGGAGATCCTCCGTTTGACGAGTTGTTTTACTGCTCGCGGACTTCGCTAGATTCGAATTTTGGGAAGCGCGCGGGGCGGAGGAGGCCGCAGTAATCGGACGGGATAGGGCGGAGCTGCCTCGATCTCTGCGCCACCTTTTTCGCCACGTATCGCGCGTGCGACTATTGCGGGATTTGACAGGATCGCCTGGGCCTATAGGCCAGTCACTCGGAAGCAACTCCATATAAGCCGCAGGCCCAGGGCTTTTGAACAGTACGCCTTCATTTTTCCCCTTTCTTCTCGAATTCCTCCACCACCTCTGCTCTCGTCCCAGTGTCGTCGGTCTATTCGAGCTTCATCTGCGGTGATGGTGAAGGAGAAGACGACGGCCCTGGAGCGTGCGAAGAAGGCGACAGCACAGGCGAAGGCGAAGAAGTCCGGTCGGGGCGGATCTTCCTCGAGGTTTGCCTTGCCGCGGGGCTGGATCCAGGGCGACTGGATGCCCTCGGCGATTCGTCAGGAAGACATTGATGACCTGGCTGAGGGGGGATTCATCCCTCACGAATCTGCGTGCCTCCCGGGGAACGAGATCGAGCCGTAGCCTCTCGAGGGTGAGTGTGTCCTTATCGCCACTCACGTCGACCGCGGATTCTCCCTGCCCCCTCATCCTTTTTTTCGGAGTTTCTTGAACTTTTCCAGAGCGCAACTCCATCACTTTACTCCAAATTCCATCGTGTATCTTGCTACCTCTGTGTCTTTGTGCGAGAACTTCTTGGGTTGCCGTCCTCATTGGGGCCTCTTCAAGCACATTTTCACTTGTCGGTCTCAGTCGGTTAAGAAAGCCAAGTTGAGTGACGATAAGACGCAAGTGATTCAGATGTGCGGGGGTCTTCGGATCCAGATGAGAAGAAAAAGTTCCTTTCCAGCTATGGTTCTTCCCGATTCAGTCCGCGGGTGGCAGTCGACCTGGTTCTACTGCAGAGACCAGTCGACTCTAGGACATGCGACGGGTCTTCCCCCTTTCTCCCTGAACCGAGCAGAAAAACCTTCTTCTCTGAAAGTGACACCGGAAGAGAAGGCACAAGTCAAAGTGTTGGTTGGTCGAGTGGTTCAGCTTGTCCACGACGGGGTGACTGGTATGGATTTGCTAGAGGTCTTCCTCCGAAGACGTATCCAACCACTCCAAGCTAATGACCATCTGATGTGGATGTATTCAGGTCTCGATGACACCACTCGGATTCACCCGGAGGAGGTCAACGAGGCTACGTTGGAGGGGTGGTTGTCAAGTATCACAAGGAACAAAGACAACCCCCGAGGAGCCAGGAGGATTCCTCCACTCGACCAATCATACGAAGTAGATCAGGTCCAATTCTGCATCTCTGACTGCGACCTTGCTTTCTTCATTCTGTTTGTTTAAAATAAATCGACTGACTTTTGTCTTGTTTGTTGTCTTCCAGGCCATTACTGAGATGTACTCGATGCCCAACGGGGCACAAGAACAGGCCGAGGAGGAGGAGGCGAGCGGAGGTGAAAGTGAGGAGGAGTGGAAATCTGATGGTGAGGGGGAAGAGGATGACAACGGCTCCAGTGGAGAGGAGGAGGAAGTCGATCCTCCTTGCACGGAAAGGCGATCCAAGCTCACCCACGACCCCGCGAGCGAGCGTGGCAAAGCGGCTGTGCCTGTTGGGCAGTCGTCAAAATGCCCTAGGATGGCTTCTCCGGCGCCGACTGAAAAAGTGCCGAAGCATCCACGGGAGGCGTCAACAAGGCTGCCGAAGGCCTTGCCCAAGATGAGAATGACCATTCCCACCATTTCCGGGTAACAACAGAACTTGTGTTTTCTCGTTTGGCATGGACAGACTCTTGGTCGACTCATTGACTAACCGACTGGTTTCTGAAATCTGCAGTGCTGCTACCTCTGAGACCTCCGCCATGAACGAAGACCAGGAAATGGAAGGTGCTGTCACCTCCAACCTTGGTACGATCTCTGTAGTTTCACTATTGGTCGATTGGATTTTCGTTTTTAACTTTGGACTTTTCCAGTAGCTCCTCCTCATGTCATTGATCTCCCTGATGATGACGACGAGACGCCACTAAGGGCGAGGAGGAATAGAAAGGCGCCGGCTGGCAAGTCTACTCAGATTGGATCAGTGCCTGAGACATCAGTTCAAGAGGGTGGCAATATCACTCGGACTTCCGTGTCCTTCGCTTTGCCGCTGACGAGTGTTATTCCTTCGTCGTCGACTGCTGACCCGCCCTCCCTTTTCGCCACACACCACGTCCCAGAGGACCAAGTGGGTGCTGCCAAGTAGGCTATACGCCAGGTGGGGATCATGATGGAGCAGGTGAAGGCGATCCGGGAAGCCAGCCAAGCGGCCTATGATGCTAGCTCAGCCCTTCAGAGCAACGTCCAGGTTAGTTGGTCACCGCTTGTTCTGTTAGGATGTGCTATCTGAAGACTTTCTTTACGAAGATCTTTGTATCTGTACACCCACTCGGTGTGTCGATTGAATTTTTGGATTGGTGGGGGCACGCTGAGTGCACCCACTGGGTGTAGTCCCCGAGACTATGGTGGACTGCTGGCAGTTGACTATAGTCTTTGTATTTTGAGTTTCTTCGCTCTAACTTCTTCACTCGGTCTGGTTGGACCATGTCGAATGGAATCTTGGAACCAGTGGCGGCACGCTGAGTGCACCCACTGGGTGTGGTCCCCGAGACCATGGTCGACTGCTGGCAGTCGACTAAGGTCTGAAGAACCTGTGTTTTTTTTGGTAGATCATGATGAGACCATGGCTGACTGCTGGCAGTTAACTATGGTGTAGGATCATAACCTCTTTGTCCTTTTCGGTCGACTGATAGGACCAAGTCGATAGAACCAGTGGGGGCACACTGAGTGCACCCACTGGGTGTAGTCCCCGAGACTACTGCTGAATATTTTGATTTGGCTGTAGTCTTAGAAATGTTACAATTTTTCTCTTAGTCACTCGGAAGCAACCTATCTTTGATGTTTGTCGACTGACCCTTCGCAGAAATCTTGTGAGCTTGTGGATCGCTATACTGAATTGGAAAACAAACAGATCCAGCTCAACCTCGACTTGAAGCTTGCTCAGGAGAACTTTCAGAAGGCAAAAGACGAAGCAAAAGGTATGGCTGGTGAGAACTTGACGACTGTCTTTATCTTTCTGCCCATCCCTGATTCTGATCTCATTGTCGTTTTGCAGATAAAGTGAAGGAGGCTCTGAAGAAGAAGGACCATGACCTTGCCGAGGCGCCGAAGGCGGCGTTGGACAAAACGAAGCTTGCGGAAGAAAAATTAGCTTCAGTCGGTAAACTTGAAGAGGAGAATGCCAATCTGAAAGCTACTCCCGACGCGGCCAACAAGGAGGTCAGCCGTCTGAAGAATGATAAGATAGCTCTGAATGACAAGGCTAGTGAACTGGTGGGGAAGAAGAATGATCTGGAGGCTTATCTGGGAGGGCTCGCCAAGAAGTTATTCATCATGCTTGAGGGTAATCTCTTCTACCCGACTGACTTGTTATCATCGACTCATCGTAGAACTGCTGGTTTATCTTTGAATTGTGTTTATAGAATTCTGCCAAAACTTCGAGGAGGAGACCAGTTGAGTGGAGACAAGCTTGCACTACTAGGGAAAATGCTAGCAGCAACGCGGGTTTTAGATGTATCAGTAGCGCGGGGATAGGCGCTACTAATAAGGTGCTACAACTAACACATAGCAGTAGTGCGTGCTCACCGGCGCTCCTGCTACACAAGTGTAGCAGCAGCGCTGTTAGCGGAAGGTCGCTACTGCTAGTAGCTCTAGCGTGCTTTGCCTGGACGCACTACTGCTATCGCGGCGCTGCTACTAACTTTTATACACTCGCTACTGCTAATTTAAGTAGTTTTTTTGGCATATTTGTTTTGTATTTGAACAGGCTTTATAGAAGAATCTTTAGCACATAGAAATGTCATCATGATACACATACAAATGCCTGCGAGACCACAAATGTAATCATAGCATGTACATACAAATAGTCTCATCATAATCATCATCCAACACAAAGTGATATCTTGTCATCATCTTGAAAATAGCGATACATGCAAGTCTCGAATACTTGCAACTACAAGAACGTCATCCATCTAAACCAATGTATACACAAGAAGTGCTATCACTATGAGTGAGAGCGGAACTATGCAGTACATGAGGTGGCGGTTACGAGTCCTCTCTCGCGCTAGCATGAACCTCAAGTAACTAGCTTCTCCTTCTTGTCTGCTTTTGAAGCCTTTATGGCTGGCGCCCGTGAACCCATTCACTTGCGCCTCACACTCATGCCACTCGTTGTAGACCCCCGGAACCTTCCCTTTGTACACGACATAGCAATTCCATCTCGCCATCAAGAAACTAGGTACCTGTTAGAGATGCATGTTCATGAAGAGGATGTACAATCATATATATGCAACAAAATATACTAGAGCAACACCAAAAAAGAAAGGGTTAGCAACTAGATGCAACATACAATACGCAAATTAATTAACTAGAGGTACGCAGGTCATCGTACGCAAACTAACAAAGTAGCGTTATGCAAGTTCGGCAGGGACCGTGGACATCACAAAGTTTCATCGCTACAAAAAGTATACAAGTTCAACCGACACATATCATCATCAACGGCATCATAAATCACTAGAAGTTCCATCCTTCCATATCATCGAGGATATACCCTAGCTTCTTGAACGGTGTGAGGTCTAGACGTCAGCTCGCGATATAGGGCCGTGGTGGAACATCCCCTTCTCATCGACGACTTCTTTCATGATGATCGTCGCAATGACGCTTTAGATGCGAAAAAAGTCATCTCTATGTTTATAATCCGCTTCTCCATGAGATTCTAGCCACTTGTGGATATGATCATCATTTCTGCTGGTAATGCGAAGCTTTTGGTGATCCGTGTTGAACTGAATCATGAGATGGACGATGTAGAATCCATCCTTCTTTCTTGGTTTTGGGACATGGATGCAGGAGAAGTTAGTTTTATGCGCGAAACCCATCTTCTTGTTCCTTTGTTTCTTGATCTGCACGTGGCCACCTCTAAAGCTGAAGCCTTGGAGAGCATCATCTCAAATATTCATTATGTGGGTGTAGTCTTTTTTCTCGTAGTCTTTGGAAGGGTCAAAATACACGGCGTGGGAGACTTGCGGGTAAAGAACGATAAGGACGGCGCACCCGTTGCTGCGGGGAAAAGACACCTCAAATTATTCCCCATATGAGAGAGAAGGAATGATTGAAATGTACGAAAGGGTTGTCTGGAACTGACTTACTTTGGATGATAAGGCACGAGGACAATTTCCCAGTCCTTATTCTGTACCATGAAGTTTTGGAGGTACTCCCTAGCAGTTTCACGCTCAAAGTCGCCGAGACTCAAGAAAGACTCGTGCATGTAGTACGGATCCGCCACACAGATTTGCGAGACTTCTTCACTCTTCATGACGGAGCTCATATGTAGCGCAAAAAGGCGGACGATAGTAAAATCAAACCGCCTTGTTAGAAACATCTCAAAGATATGGTCAAACCGCAAGAAGAACACCTCCGCGGGCCGTGTGTCGACGTAGCACTTCCCCTCAGGCACATGAGCCGCGCATGTCGGATATCCTGGATCCTTTGAGGCTAGTAGGCTTTTCTCAGTCGACACCACATGGTCGTGCAGTCTCCTGAGATCCCCTGATAGTGCCTCCAGTGGTTTCGGCGGTAGCATCGGCTCGCCCGTGAGATGGAACATGACCGCACCATTCACGGGTACACGCTCTTCAGAATGCATCGTCTGGCTGCTATGTGCTCTGGCTTGTTTGGAGGTAGTTACCTTCCCCGATCTCTTCCTCTCCTTTTTCTTGGGCACACCTTCCAGACCCTTCCTTAACCCCTGCCCCAGTGTTCCCGGGCTAAGTACTTTACGACCCTCGCGCCCGGCTAGTTGATCCTGTGTTGAGGCGGCATCTTCAGGCGTGTCCTATGAGGATTTCATGAAGAGAGACTTTTTGCAATCCATGGTACGACCCTGCCCGGGCATATCATCCATATCCTCATTAGCAAGCTGATAGCCCGATTCGTCATATGGTTGACTCATCATATCCGTCTCATCATCCATTCTCTGTTCTACAGGAGAAATTACATCAGCCAGTACTATTGCACCCCCTTCATCATGTTGTCCGCCGCTCTCACCCGGCACTACAGGAGCTGGTAATTGCGTAGGCGGGGTGGTAGTCTCCGCACATGCTTGTTGATGTGTGGTAGTTATTGGTGTGCTCTCGGCCGGCTCCAGACGAATAAGATTCTTCGGCCATAGCAGCACCCAATTCTTGCAGCTTCCAATCCGCAGCGGGGTCTCATCGTCGGCTCCCACATGCTGTACTGGAGGAGGCAAATCCTCGTGCCACAATTTCACACTGGTCAAGCTAACCATGAAGTGCCCAGCGGGGATCGGCTGGTTGTGGAACGTGCGTTGAGAGGGGTCCATTATCATCCCCTTTCCCACGTCCACCTTCTGGCCTTTGATCAAGTAGAGTATGGTGCACGGGGTTTCTTTCGCCTGCAAACACATATGTCTGTGGCGTAAAACAACCGAAAGGCAACAAAAATGGAATATTATATATATATATATATATATATATATATATATATATATATATATATATATATATATATATATATATATATAGACTGAGGACGGGCTGATATGAGCGGGAACGGCTGTGAGAGGAGGCCCGGCTACGTGAGCAAGTGATGGTGCGATGGTGTTGTTGTTCATGGAGTTGCTCTCGACGAAACTGGGCAACGGGAAATCATGTACCGTTTTGTCAGGATTTTCCTTCACCTAGTTGATGATAACTGGAACCAAGTTAGTAGCGAAATCATTTCTGCAGGCAGTTACAGCTGCATTGACTGCCTGCTGTAGCAACTCATATTTGTCCTCGGCTGCTTTTTTCGCGTCCTCAGCTGCTTTTTTCTCGACCGCAAGCTTCACCTTCGTGTCGATGTCCGCCTGACTAAACTTCTTTTTCTGCTTCTTGGCCTCCGGGCCCTCGTTGTAAAACACCTTCCACGTGGCGCTGTCTCCAGCGCCGTGCACACGACCATATTGCGGCCGCTGGTCCAAAGGGAGTCCCTTAAGTTCGTTCAAGGCCCAGTTGAGAGGGGTGTCCCACTTGGGCCTCATCGGAGAAGTAGGGCTTTCGGCTGCAAGCTGGTGTTGCTTCTCCAATAGTCTAATCAATTTCCTTGTGACCTTGTTCGTGTAAAAAACCTTTTTCTCCTTGTCCCACTTGTAGCGGGCCCTGATGAAGTCATGCTCCAAGGGGTTGGTGAACTTTGCGAAGGGGTCTGGGAGACCCGCGATTTCACGTTCCGCGTCCTCCTTATCCCATATGGGCCTTTTACCGAGGTAGCCACGGCTTCCGAGGCGATGCTTCCCCATGTTCCTTTGCTGAAGGCTCTTGAATTTCGCAGCCTTAGCCTTGGCTGTCTCGGTAGCTCAAGTGTCCTTGAACTTTTCGAACTCCTCTTCCGTAAGTGTCGAATTTTCCTCCAGAATCATGGACAAGGGTTCATCGGCCTCAATAGCTCGTTTCACCCTCCCTTTCCAGGAGGCCAAATCATTGCTGAACATGCCCATGGCGTGATTGTTAATCTTTTTCATCTTCGGATCATCCCACGGTTGTTCTATGTTATCATCCCGGTCAGGGAACTTGAATCTCTTGTGCAACTTCGTTAGGAGCAACTGCGTCAAATGTTCTTTACTCCTTAAGTCATCGTTGTTGACGCTTGTGCATTCTCGTAGGATGCATCCTACTTGGTTCCCATAGCACTTGCGAGGTTCTTCTGGCTCTAACGGCTCAAACTTGCCAGGGGCCATCTTTGTGATCACAAGTCGTCCAATCCCTAGTTTGTTAGGTTTTCGTATCCTCTGCTTATTATGCTTCCTCTTTTCAGTAGCGGCATCGGGGCCGGTACCTTCCCCGCAGGTACCTTCCCCACCAGTATCGGTGCCGCCATCGGTGCCGGCGCTGTCGGTGTCGATGTCGGCGTCAGTACCATCATCGAGGCCGACCTGCAAACCTTGCTTAGCAGTCAAATAGTCAAGGTACTCTTGTTCACCCTCATAATCCATCTCATATGCATCTTGGTCAGAAGGCCCAGTTTCTTCGTTGTTCGACATGTTTCCTATGATTAACTGTCCTCATTTATTTCTAAAAGTATGAATAAATGAGAAATGACATCAAAAGAAATCTATGTGCCAGCACTCGATATGCCAACTATGTAGCACACATCATGCCTTTATTCACGGGAAATTTCGGCATGACCTTTGCTAAAAAATGGACATATCGAGCACCTGAAATTCACCGGAACGGAAATGAATCAACATTCCGGCGTAACATAGGCCACTCGGATCATTTTCCATACATGACATGTCCAAAACATGACATATGCACATATCACATGTCCAGTTCAAATTTGCATATAAATTCAACTAATTTTGAAACCTAGCTAAATTCAGAACTAAATAGATAACCTAATTAACATACTGCCCTAACTTAAACCTAAGTAAATTAACCGAAGAACCCTAGCAGAGAGAGAGGGGGGGGGTTTACAGAGGGTGCAGGGGCGAGGAGGCAGGCCCGACGACGGCTGGGAGGGGAGAGGAGGGAGGCGAGGGCCGACGGGTCGGGGGCGAGGGTCGGGTCGGGGGCGAGCGCCGTGGTCGGGATCATGGCGAGGGTCGGGTCGGGGGCGAGCGCTGGGGCCGGGTCGGGCGCGGCGGTGCGACAGGGGAAGAGAGAGTGGGGATTTGGGCGGAAAAGGCGGGATGAAGCACGGCGAGTGAGAATTTTGGGTTAAGTGGACGTAGCAGTAGCGCATTTGGACAAAACGCACTGCTACTACCTTCAGTAGCTGTAGCGCTTTATACGAAATTCGCTACTACTAACTTCAGTAGCTGTAGCGGTTTAGGCAAAACGTGCTGCTACTACCTTCTCTACTGCCAGTTTTCCTTTTTCTTTTCCTTTATTTTATCCCACTTTTATTTCCCGAGGGCAGTGAACGAAGGGAGGGCGATGTATATTGCATCATTTGACGGTTAACTATGTATGCAAAATAGGAACATATATATTACACATCATTGGACCCATGCATAATAATGGCTAAGTGTGTATACAAAATAGGAACATATATATATATATATATATATATATATATATATATATATATATATATATATATATATATATATATATTACATCATTTGACCGATAACAAACGTTTCCTCAGTTCTGACGTTTTTGTTTTTGAGTCAGCTTCTTTCCCTTCTTTTTCGTCAAAGAATAATTGAGCCCCTCATTGTGACTTTGCCTTTTCCATGGAGTATGATTTTTCTTAGGTAATGTAGTATTGATTCTTCTTTAGACGTATACTTCATCATCATCGTCATCTTCCCTCATTGGGTTGCCGTACTGATCATAGTCTTCCTCGTTGGCGACTCCATCCATTCCATTGATGTTCCTTTTGCCTCTCCTCACGACAACACGGCTGGGATTGCGCGGGTCAGTTATGAAGAAGCATTGTGTCACGTGCTTAGCGTGTACCCATGGCTCGTTTTTTGCGATAGTGTTCACGGTAGCGCTCTTGGCGTCAGGTATAGTCATGGTAGTGAAAATCCGGCTTTCTCTTTTGACATTCTTAGCCCATCTGACACGGAACATCGTCGTGTTGTGCAGTCCAGAGTAGTCAAGCTCCCAGATCTCCTCGACCCTTCCATAAAATCGTTCAGTTGCGCCATTGTTGCTGCCGGTCATGCATTCCATCGTCACCCCTGAGTTCTGATCATCACTATCCATATCTTTGGCCTCCGTGTAGAACGTGTATCCATTGATATAATATGCCTGATAGGTTACGAGGTTGGGCGAGGGGTCATGTGCTAAGGCGTATATGAGCAATCCGTCCTTAGAGCCCTCCTCCGGGGGATTAGCAATAATATGCTGTTTGAACCAATGCAGGAAAGTGGAGTTGTGCTCTCTAGTAACTTCGGCGTCCGTCCTGCATACCCCCCGGTCACGATACTTCTTTGCGATAATTTCTTTGTGCAGTGCCACGAAAGGATCTACCTCATCTAGGTGTTGTAACACTACCAAGTTTGCTCTGTCAAAGTCGCTGCGTCGATCTGAGTATGCCACGTGCAGTTCCCTGCGACCGTTGCAGTGACCATCTCCTTCGAGCCTCCCATCGAGCTTGTTAACGGGCAAACCAACACTAACACCAGGCGGCTGGTCTGCGCCATATAGAAAATTCTCACAGAAAGAGATGCACTCTTGTGCCAAATAGCCTTGGATGATGCTTCCATCCGGATGGGACATGTTACGAACGAATCCTTTGATGATCCCATTCATCCTCTCAAGCGGCATCATGTTGTGCAGGAATGACGGCCCCAGGTCTATTATGTCATCCACAATATGGACACACAGATGCACCATCACGTCAAAGAACGCGGGCGGGAAGTACATCTCAAGCTCATTCAGTATCACAACGATCTCTTCCTGTAGCCTTTGGAGCTGCTTCTCGACTTTCGAGAGATGACGTCGAAAACGTTCCAGAGACCAATTAGCGTGTCACGGACGTGCTTGTCCATTATCCCTCCAAGGGCAACAGGTAGTATCTGCGTCATCATCTCATGACAGTCATGAGACTTCATCCTGCTGAACCTTTTCTTGCCCGTGTCTAGATATCTGCTTATCTTGCCACAGTAACCAGAACTAACTTTGACTCCGGTAAGGCACTTAAAGAATTGATTGATCTTAGCCTGACTTAAGGTGAAGCAAGAAGGGGGGCAATAATCCTCTTTCTTTATTTTCTTGCCCTTCTTCTCCCGTGCCTCTGTCTCCGTCACTGTCTCGTCTGACATTTTACGGGGCGGCATGTGCGGATCTTCCCTGATTTTCAAATCTTGCAAGTCTTTTCTTGCCTTCGGCCCATCCTTCGTCTTATCCAGAATGTTCATCAGTGTTGCGAGCAAGCTCTCAAGGACATTCTTACAGATATGCATCTGATCAAGGCAATGAGGTGTATCGAGTTTGTGCCAGTACTCCAAGTCCCAGAACACAGACCTTGTCTTCCATACCTTCAGCAGCGGCTCCGGCGCCTTTCTCATCATCTTTCCCGGCGCGGGGCACTCCTTCCAGTTTTTCAACAGCTCATCGATTTCGGCGCCGCTCCGCTTACGTTGAGGTCCTCGATGCTCAGCGTGACCATTGAATAGATCTCCAGGGCTTCTCCACGGGTCGTCCTGTTCAAGCCATCTTCGATGCCCCATGTACACGATTTTCCCAGACCCGCCATCTTTCCTTGACGTTAGCTGCTGAGACGTCGTATCATCCATGCACCGTGTGCATCCGCAATATCCATGGCACACTTGGCCTGCCACATATCCGTAATCGAGATAGTCCTGCACTGTCGTGATCAGCGTGGCTCTCATGTTGAAATACTCAGCTTTGCTGGCATCCTATGTCTTGGCCAGTGTTTTCCATAACGTGCCTAACTCCTCTTGAAGTAGCCCCAGATACAAATTAATATTATTTCCTGGTTGTTTCGGCCCTTGAATAAGCATGCTCATGTGAATGTACTTCGATTTCATGCATAACCAAGGGGGAGGTTGTACATCCATACAAACACGGTCCATGTGCTATGGTTGGTGTTCTGGTTGCCAAACGGATTCATTCCATCGGTACACGCGCCAAGCACGATGTTCCTTGCATCACATTTGAAATACCGATAGAAGTTGTTCAACGCTCTCCACTGGCTTCCATCCTTCACGTGTCTCAGCTTCGGATCATCTCCATCATCGGGCTTCTTCCTCTCCGCGTGCCAGCGCATTAGCTTTGCTTCCTTGGGATCTACAAAATACCTCTGGAGACGGGGAGTGATCGGTAAGTACCATACAACTTTCTGGAGACATTTCTTCCCGGCCTTCTTGTATCGAGAAGCATTGCACACCGGACAGCTTGTTTTTTCCGCGTGGTCCTTCCAATAAATGATGCAATCGTTGATGCATGCATGGTATCTAACGTGTGGCAGATCAAGAGGGCACACGATCTTCTTGGCCTCATCAACACTAGTAGGACATAGATTACCCGCGGGAAGAACATCCTTTAGGTACTTGAGATGCTCATTGAGGCTAGTGTCGGTCCATTTGTTTTTAGCCTTCGTCTTCAGGAGTTGGAGCGTGAAACTCAAGCGGGTCACCTCAGGATTGCAACCATTATACAATGGAGTGTTCGAGTCTACCACCAGTTGCTCCAGCTTAGCCCCTCTCTAGAAGCAGCTCTCTCAGTACTCGTCTCCTTGCGAAGCAATGCTTGAACATGAAGGTCCCGCACGATTGAACTTAGTACCGACGAACTCTGCTGCGTGGAGTCCATGTCGTTCTCTCTGTCGCCATGTCCGGCCCCTTCTCCTCCGCCATTTCCGACCCCTTCTCCGCCGCCATTTCGGCCTCTTCCCCGCCGCCATTATCGATCATCTCTTCGTCTTGCCCCATGTCATCATTGCCTGCCCCGTCGGCATCCTCAACATCGTCATCCTCATCTTCAATTATCCACCGAGTATAGCCATCCATGAAACCAGTCATGAGCAGGTGCGCTTCGACACAACCATCGTCATGGGGGTCGAGCCAAACTATTCCTTTGCATTTTCGACACGGACATAAAACCTCTTTCCGGTTATTTTCTTTCATGTCCTACACCGCTAACCGCAATCACCTGTCCACCATCGTTCCACTGACCATCGTCAACTCTGCACGGTAATAATAAACAAATTGATTATAAAAATGCATGCATGCATCAAAGTCATACAAAGATTTGGCATGACCTTCCCTAAAAATAGGACATATATGGATCTAGAGTTTGCCTGGAATTCGCCGAAACGGAAATAAATTGACATTTTGGCAAAACATAGGCAACTCAAAAGCACAATTTGGCGTCAACTCATGCTACACACACAATTTCCACAAACATATCACACACACATAAACATATTTCCATTTTGCAAAAGCATGAAATTTTCATCACCTCTATCTTGATCGAGATCGAGCACACGGTGGAGATGATGTTGTAGGAAGATCAAAAGTGCACAAAGCTCTTCTTGACAAAGATAGATCTAGTTAGGGGGCAAATAGGTCACTTAACTAAATCCTACACTACCTAGCTACCTAATTTGGGAGGAGACAACTTCAACTAGTGGAGGGGAAAGGAAAAAGAGAAAGGAGGTGCATTAATGGAGGTGGTGTAGTTAGGTAGGAGTAATGAAGAGAGGGAAAGGTGGATAAAAGAGAGAGAGTAATGGGGGAGAAGTATTGAGGAAGAAGAAGAGTGAGAGTGGGAGCAAGTGGGGGAGGTAGGGGGAAGGGAAGAGAGGAGGGGGAGGGGAGGGACGGGTGGGGAAAAGGTGGTGGGTTGGTGCGGGTTAGTAGTAGCGCGGGAGCTAAAATGCGCTGCTGCTAAGAAATTAGCAGCAGCGCGCTTTGGGCGACGGCACTACTGCTAACAGGGACAAAAAGTGTGCCAATTTGAAATTTAGCAGTAGCGATCTCAGAAAAAGCGCGCTACTACTACATCCGTAGTAGTAGCGCAGTTCGCGCCACCGCGCTACTGCTAAATGGAGTTAGGTGAACACCGCCGGTCGATATTTGTAGTAGCGCGGTTTACACTGAGCGCGCTACTGCTTAAAACTTATCAGCAGCGAGTTTCCCGCACACGCGCTACTACTTATTAGCAGCAACGCTCCTTTTTGAGCCGCGCTGCTGCTAAGATTCTGTGTATAGGCTTTTCCCTAGTAGTGTTGGACCCCATTAACTCTCCTGTGAAGGATGAAACTGCTATGAACGTGCTCCGACTGGAGTCTCGTGTGGCTGGTGTGGTTGACTACCTTGCTCGGCTGAAGGCTGCGGCGTAGCAAATCAACACAACACTCTGGCCAGGAGCGACGCTTCAAAATGACCTCGAGTCTCTAATGACTCGACTGAATGAAGTTCCTGGTCGAGTGCAAGAATGGAAAAAGTCTTCTGCCAGGTGCGGCATTGACGTTCCTCTGTCCGTGGTCCGTGTGCACTGCAACGATGCGCGAGAGGAAAAGCTGGCGTCCATCAAAGTTGCCAATACCAAGAAGCACGACTTCCAATCTTTCATGGAGACCTTCATTGCTGCTGCCACTTGGATCACTGACGGAATTGATTTGGACCAGTTTGTCGTGCCCTCCAGTCCTCCACCTGAGGAGTAAGAAAAACTTCTATGCTTCACCTTAAATTTGCCTCAAAATACAAAGACTACAGTCGACTGCCAGCAGTCCACCATAGTCTCGGGGTCTACACCCAGTGGGTGCACTCAGCGTGCCCCCGCCAATCCAAAAATTCAATCGACACACCCAGTGGGTGTACAGATACAAAGATCTTCGGAAAGACAGTCTTCAGATAGCACATCCTAATAGAACAAGCGGTGACCAACTAACCTGGACGTTGCTCTGAAAGGCTGAGCTAGCATCATAGGCCGCTTGGCTGGCTTCCCGGACTGCCTTCACCTGCTCCATCATGATCCCCGCCTGGCGTATAGCCTCCTTAGCGGCACCCACTTGGTCCTCTGGGACATGGTGTGTGGCGAAAAGGGAGGGCGGGTCACCAGTCGACGACGAAGGTCGAACACTCGTCAGCGGCAGAGCGAAGGACACGGAAGTCCGAGTGATATTGCCACCCTCTTGAACCGATGTCTCAGGCACTGATGCAATCTGAGTAGTCTTGCCAACCGGCGCCTTTCTACTCCTCCTCGGCCTCAGTGGCGCCTCGTCGTCATCATCAGGGAGATCAATGACATGGGAGGAGCTACAGGAAAAGTCCAAAGTTAAAAACGAAAATCCAATCGACCAAAAGTGAAACTACAGAGATCGTACCAAGGTTGGAGGTGACAGCGTCTTCCATTTCCTGGTCTTCGTTCCTGGCGGAGGTCTCAGAGGTAGCAGCACTGCAGATTTCAGAAACCAGTAGGTTAGTCAATGAGTCGACCAAGAGTCTGTCCATGCCAAACGAGAAAACACAAGTTCTGTTGTTACCCGGAAATGGTGGGAATGGTCATTCTCATCTTGGGCAAGGCCTTCAGCGGCCTTGATGACGCCGCCCGTGGATGCTTCGGCACTTTTTCAGTCGGCGCTGGAGAAACCATCCTAGGGCGTTTTGACGACTGCCCAACAGGCGCAGCCGCTTTGCCACGCTCGCTCGCAGGGTCGTGGGTGAGCTTGGTTCGCCTTTCCGTGCGAGGAGGATCGACTTCCTCCTCCTCCTCTCCACTGCAACTGTCGTCATCCTCTTCCCCCTCACCATAAGATTGCCACTCCTCCTCACTTTCACCTCTGCTTGCCTCCTCCTCCTCGGCATGTTCTTGCACCCCGTTCGGCATCGAGTACATCTCAGTAATGGCCTGGAAGACAACAAACAAGACAAAAGTAAGTCGGTTTATTTTAAACAAACAGAATGAAGAAAGCAAGGTCGCAGTCAGAGATGCAGAATTGGACCTGATCTACTTCATATGATTGGTCGAGTGGAGGAATCCTCCTGGCTCCTCGGGGGTTGTCTTTGTTCCCTGTGATACTTGACAACCACCCCTCCAACGTAGCCTCATCGACCTCCTCCGGGAGAATCCGAGTGGTGTCATCGAGACTCGAATACATCCACATCGGATGGTCACGAGCTTGGAGTGGTTGGATACGTCTTCGGAGGAAGACCTCTAGAAAATCCATACCAGTCACCCCATCACGGACAAGCTGAACCACTCGACCAACCAACACTTTGACTTGTGCCTTCTCTTTCGGTGTCACTTTCAGAGAAGAAGGTTTTTCTGCTTGGTTCAGGGAGAAAGGGGGAAGACCCGTTGCCTGTTCTGGAGTCGGCTGGTCTCTGCAGTAGAACCAGGGCGACTGCCACCCGCGGACTGAATCAGGAAGAACCATAGCTGGAAAGGAACTTTTGCTTCTCATCTGGATCCCAAGACCCCCACACATCTGAATCACTTGCGTCTTATCGTCACTCGACTTGGCTTTCTTAACCGACTGAGAACAACAAGTGAAAATGTGCTTGAAGAGGCCCCAATGAGGACGGCAACCCAAGAAGTTCTCGCATAAGGACACAAAGGCAGCAGGATACACGATGGAATTTGGAGTAAAGTGATGGAGTTGCACTCCAAAAAAGTTCAAGAAACTCCGGAAAAAAGGATGAGGGGGCAGGGAGAATCCGCAGTCGACGTGAGTGGCGATAAGGATACACTCACCCTCGAGAGGCTGTGGCTCGATCTCATTCCCCGGGAGGCGCGCAGATTCTTGAGGGATGAATCCCCCCTCAGCCAGGTCATCAATGTCTTCCTGATGAATCGCCGAGGGCATCTAGTCGCCCTGGATCCAGCCCCGCGGCAAGGCAGACCTCGAGGAAGATCCGCTCCAACCGGACTTCTTCGCCTTCGCCTGCACCGTAGCCTTCTTCGCGCGCTCCAGGGCCGCTGTCTTCTCCTTCACCATCGCGGCAGACGAAGCTCGAACAGACCAATGACACCGGGACGAGAACAGAGGCCCAGACGATCCTGTCAAATCCCGCAACAGTCACGCGTGTGATACGTGGCAAAAAAGGTGGCGCAGAGATCGAGGCGGCTCTGCCCTATCCCGTCCGATTACTACGGCCTCCTCCGCCCCGCGCGCTTCCCAAAATTCAAATCCCGCGATATCCGTGAGCAGCAGAACAACTCTTTAGATGGAGGATCTCCTCCACACCGCCACTCGGAGCTTTTCAAGTAAAGAAATTCACTCGACTGAAACCAAGAATGGATCAAGGCGACTGAAAAAAGAAGTTGATATCGTTACTTAGGTTCATGGATCCAGAACAAGATATACTCATAGCACGAAAAATGGGTCGGAAGAGTTCTCAACTCCTTCCCCACTCAAACCTCGATCCATTCGGGGGCTAATGATGAAGCTATGTACCTAGGGTAGGGTCATGGACCTGTCCAAACTACCCTCCCCAAGGACATCTCTAGAAGAAACCACGTTTCAATCGACTCAGAAGTGTTCCAATCGACGGACTCGAAGACACTCGACCATGAAGCTAATCACTCCACAACCAGGAGATCTAAAGTCACTCTGCACACAAACGGTCGGTCATTAAGTAGCTTTTATGGTCATCATAGCACTTTATTTGTGGCGTTACCAGTAACGCCCCATCTTAATGTACTTTAAACCCTACATAACTGAGGGCCGGAGGGGTCTGGCGAACTCTATATAAGCCACCCCCTCCTGAGTGTAAAGGGTTCGCACCCCTGTAACTCATATACACATAATCCAGTCGACCGCCTCCAGGCTCCGAGACGTAGGGCTGTTACTTCCTCCGAGAAGGGCTTGAACTCGTAAACCTCCTGCGTATACAACTACTTCATACCTAGGATCTTGCCTCTCCATTCCTACCCCCTACACTACTGTCAGACTTATAACCATGACATTTGGCACCGATAAACTTTTACGGGCTTGACGCCTGAGCACTTCTGAATCCGTAGGATGTTATCTGAACTTGGTTTATCGTTGAATATGCTTGCATTTTCCTTCAAGCGAACTTTCTTCTTCACTCGGAATATACATTAGTGCTTGAGACGTAGCTCTGAGGTGGAGAATCCAGTCGACCTGCACTTCATCGTTCTTGCAGGTAGGGATGGAGCACAGATTGCAGTTGACCTGCGTCCTTGCGGATCGGGATGGAGCGCACGTTGTATTTGTGGCGCAACTCCAAAGGAGAAGGTAGCAGTGGACCTGTACCTCGTCGTCCTTGCGGATCGGAATGGAGCGCACGTTGTATTTGTGGCGCAGCTCCGAAGGAGAAGGTACCAGTCGATCTGCACCTTGTCGTCCTTGCGGATCGGAGTGGAGCGCACGTTGTATTTGTGGCGCAGCTCCGAAGGAGAAGATAGCTGTCGACCTGCACCTCGTCGTCCTTGCGGATCGGAATGGATTTCATACTTAAGCGAGTACTTGGACCATAGCTAAGCCTTCGAGTGGGAGGTTTGCTCTCCACTCGGTAGGATTTTTAAATACTTAGGCGAGTACTGGACTGCAGCTAAGCCCCCAAGTGGGAGGTTTCCTCTCCACTCGGTAGGATTTTTAAATACTTAGGTGAGTACTGGACTGCAGCGAAGCCCCCGAGTGGGAGGTTTGCTCTCCATTCGGTAGGATTTTTAAATACTTAGGCGAGTACTGGACTGCAGCTAAGCCCCCAAGTGGGAGGTTTGCTCTCCACTCGGTAGGATTTTCAAATACTTAGGCGAGTACTAGACTGCAGCTAAGCCCCCGAGTGGGAGGTTTGCTCTCCACTCGGTAGGATTTTTAAATACTTAGGCGAGTACTAGACTGCAGCTAAGCCCCCAAGTGGGAGGTTTGCTCTCCACTCGGTAGGATTTTTAAATACTTAGGCGAGTACTGGACTGCAGCTAAGCCCCCGAGTGGGAGGTTTGCTCTCCACTCGGTAGGATTTTTAAATACTTAGGCGAGTACTGGACTGCAGCTAAGCGCCCGAGTGGGAGGTTTGCTCTCCACTCGGTAGAATTTTTTAAATACTTAGGCGAGTACTGGACTGCAGCTAAGCCCCCGAGTGGGAGGTTTGCTCTCCACTCGGTAGGATTTTTTAAATACTTAGGCGAGTGCTGGACTGCAGGTAAGCCCCTGAGTGGGAGGTTTGCTCTCCACTTGGTAGGATTTTTAAATACTTAGGCGAGTACTGGACTGCAGCTATGCCCCCGAGTGAGAGGCTTGCTCGTCACTCGGTAGGATTTTTAAATACTTAGGTGAAACGGATTCGCAGCTTAGCCCCCGAGTGAGAGGCTTGCTCATCACTCGGTAGGATTTTTAAATACTTAGGTGAAACGGATTCGTAGCTAAGCCCCCGAGTGAGAGGCTTGCTCATCACTCGGTAGGATTTTTAAATACTTAGGTGAAACGGATTCGTAGCTAAGCCCCCGAGTGAGAGGCTTGCTCGTCACTCGGTAGGATTTTTAAATACTTAGGTGAAACGGATTCGCAGCTAAGCCCCCGAGTGAGAGGTTTGCTCGTCACTCGTTAGGATTTTTAAATACTTAGGCGAAACGGATTCGCAGCTAAGCCCTCGAGTGAGAGGTTTGCACACTTAGGCGAAACGGATTCGCAACTAAGCCCCCGAGTGAGAGGTTTGCTCGTCACTCGGTAGGATTTTTTTTACAAACTTAGGCAAACGGATTCGTAGCGAAGCCACCCACTGGGGGATTTCTCACGTATACAAAAGCAACAACAATCACTGGGAAAATTATAACAATCACTGATGTAGGGTGGAACCCTAATTCGTCGATCTTTCACGTTTGGAGGGGATCCTACGGGGGAAACACGAAGAACACGTGGAAGCACGAGGGGAAACACGGGGAAAACGAGAGGAAATCACTCAACCAACAAGGAATCGATCACACAAGGTCTAGATCATCGAAGCACGAGTGATACATGGTCCAAAATCAACAAGGGAAAGATACAAAGGTAACCGTTCTTCTCCCGGAGGAGGCCTTGAATCCACGAGGGGATCTTCCCTTATAGGGGTCTTGAATCCGATGGATCTTCTCCTAGATGGAGGTCTTGGTCTCCGTGGAGAAGTACCAGTGGATGAGCAAAGGCTCTCACACACAAATATGAGCTAATCCAATGCTAAGTCTCAAAGTGAGGAGAGGGGGTCCTATATATAGAGTCTGGGGCGAAGGGGTACATGGGCTCAGCCCAACACGCGCGCGCAGGCGCTGGTCGGACGATCTGGACGAGGGTCCGGATGATCCGGGCTGGTCCGGATGATCCGGGTGGGGGCCCGGATGGTCCGGGTGCTCTGCTGGTGACGGCGCAGGGCCGGATGTCCGGCTGGTGGTCCGGATGTCCGGGCGGGATCCGGATGATCTGGGCCGGGGTCCGGATGATCCGGCTTCAGCGTGGAGGTTCTATTGCCTTCGGTCGATTTAGCCGGATCGTCCGGACCGGGGTCCGGATCATCCGGGCTCTGTCCGGATCGTCCGGCCTCCCTGGCCCTGGTTGCTTTCTCCTCTCCGTCTTTGCGTATGTCTTCCGCTTCCGATTCTCCTTGCTTCCCAGCCTCTTTATGGTCGACTCCTTGGTGCCTGAGTATGCATAGAGTTTCCGTTTGAGGTAGTAACCATGTCTCATGTGAATCGAAGGAGAGTTGTGAGAGGAGTGATGTCACCTCAGTTTCAAGAGCTCTTGCACGTGCTCGAGTCATCGGTCCTTGTGGTGTTGTAGGTGTTGATGTAGAGTCCATGGGGATGATGGAAGGATGCTCCGCATCATATCCCCTCCCTTCGAAAGGATCCGACCTCAGATCTAGTTCTTCATCACCATGGAAAGGCGAGAGGTCTTTGACGTTGAAGGTGTCGCTCATGTTGTACTTGTCGCTTGGTAGGTCGAGCTTGTAGGCGTTGTTGTTGTAGCGTGCTAACACCTTGAATGGTCCATCGGCGCGAGGTAGAAGTTTGGACTTGCGTTCGTTGGGGAAGCGTTCCTTGCGAAGGTGTAGCCACACAAGATCGCCTATGTTGAAGATCATGGGTTGCTTGTTCATGTTGAGCTTGGTCGCTAGTCATTGTACTTGGCGCTCGATTGTATTTCTTGTATCTTCATGCATCTTCTTGATGTAGCTTGCACGGGCACTTGCATCGAGGTTGGTGCGCTCTTGTAGAGGTAGAGGTAGGATGTCCAATGGGGACAATGGGTTGAAGCCGTAGACGACCTCGAAGGGGGACTTGCCGGTCGTCGAATGCCTTGCGCGGTTGTAGGCGTACTCGGCGATGGGTAGACACGTCTCCCACTCCTTGATGTTCTTCTTGATCAACACGCGAAGTAGAGTGGAGAGCGTCCGGTTCGTCACCTCCGTTTGGTCGTCGGTTTGAGGATGGTATGCGGATGAGAATAAGAGCTTGATTCCGAGCGTGGCGCAAAGAGTTTTCCAAAAGTAACTCAAGAACTTGACGTCGCGGTCGGAGACGATTGACTTTGGTACTCCATGGAGGCGCAAGATTTCCCTACAAAAGAGATTTGCAATATGTGAAGCATCGTCTACCTTGTTGCAAGGAATGAAATGTGCCATTTTAGAAAATCTGTCCACAACAACAAATACGGAGTCCTTTCCATTTTGAGTTCTAGGCAAACCAAGTACAAAGTCCATGCTAATGTCTTCCCAAGGTTGATAAGGAATAGGAAGAGGCATGTAAAGACCATGAGACTGAGCTTTTGACTTAGCTTTGCGGCATGTTGAGCATCTTGTGGTGAAGCGTGAGACGTCTCGAAACATCTTTGGCCAAAAGTAGTTCTTGGAGAGCGTGGCGAAGGTCTTGTCGCGTCCAAAGTGTCCCATGAGTCCACCGCCATGAGCCTCTTGCAAAAGGAGCAAACGAAGAGAAGACTCGGGTATGCATAGTTTGTTAGCTCTCATAAGATAACCATCCTTGATGTAATATTGTTCCCAAGATGTATGCGTCAAACATTTGGCATAATGAGGTGCAAAAGATGGATCACTAGCATACAAATCTTTGATGTGCTCAAATCCAATAACATTCAACTCAAGTTGGGTGACAAGCGTGCATATGCGTGAAAGTGCATCGGCAACTACATTTTCCTTGCCCTTAATGTACTTGATCACATATGGAAAAGATTCAATAAATTCACTCCATTTGGCATGACGCTTGTTCAATTTAGTTTGACCTTTTAAGTACTTAAGCGTTTCATGATCGGTATGGATGAAAAACTCATGAGGTCTAAGATAATGTTCCCAAACATGGAGGACACGCACTAAAGCATACAATTCCTTGTCATACACGGGATAGTTAAGTTGAGCACCGGAGAGTTTTTCACTAAAATAAGCAATGACTCGTTTTTCTTGCATTAAAACTCCGCCAATTCCGGTACCACTTGCATCACAATGGACCTCAAACGTTTTTTCAAAATTGGGCAAAGCAAGAATTGGAGCATGAGTAAGCAAAGACTTGAGCTCATCAAAAGCGTTTGATTGCAAAGGTCCCCAAACAAAAGGAGTATTCTTCTTACTCAAAGCATGCAAAGGAGCTGCAATAGTGCTAAAGTTTTTCACAAAGCGGCGATAAAAACCTGCAAGACCAAGGAAACTTCGCACTTGTTGCAAATTGGTGGGTTGGGGCCAAGTTTTAATTGCTTTGATCTTAGTTTCATCAACATGGACACCCTTGGAAGAGACAACGAAACCCAAGAAAACCACTTTGTCAACGCCAAAAGTGCATTTTTTCAAGTTGGCATAAAGACTTTCCTTTCGAAGTGTTTGCAAAACAAGCTTAACATGATCAAGATGCTCTTTCATGTTTTTGCTAAACACAAGAATATCATCGAAGTAAACCACAACAAAGATTCCAATGTATGGACGAAGTACATGATGCATGAGATGCACAAAAGTTCCGGGAGCTTCCGACAAACCCATAGGCATAACCAACCATTCATATAAGCCAAATTTTGTTTTGAAAGCAGTTTTCCATTCATCACCCTCATGAATGCGGATTTGGTAATAGCCACTTTAAGATCAATTTTTGAGAAAAAGTTGGCTCCACTAAGTTCATCAAGCATATCATCTAAGCAAGGAATGGGAAGGCTATAGCGCACGGTGATAGCATTTATGGGTCGACAATCGGAACACAAGCGGAAAGTTCCATCGGGCTTAGGCACAAGTATAACGGGAACGGAACAAGGGCTTAAGCTTTCACGTACATGACCGTTGTCGATAAGTTGTTGTACTTGCCGTTGAATCTCCTTGGTTTCTTCGGGATTGACACGGTATGGGGCTTTGTTTGGAAGTGGCGCTCCGGGTATGAGGTCGATTCGATGCTCAATGCCTCGTAGAGGAGGTAGACCCGAAGGTAGCTCATCGGGGAAAACATCTTGAAATTCCTGCAAAAGGGATTGAAACACCAAAGGTAGCTCATGAGTGGTGTTAGTTTTTGGGTCGCCATCCTTGCACACAAGGATAAAGTGCATCACACTCGATGGGTTCTCACACACTTCTCTCATCTCATGTTTGGTGGCGAATAGTATGAGGTTTTTCTCTCTAGGCGAAGAGGCGCTCAAATTTGGCTTGTGGCTCTCACTCACTTTTTGGTGGCTCACTTTCTCACTCTTCTCTCTTTGGTTGGTGGCTTGTTTGTCGGCTATCACTTGACTAGGAGACATGGGTCATAGGACATATTCTTTGCCTTTCATCTTGAAGCTATAGTGGTTTGTACGCCCATTGTGGTATACACCACGGTCGAATTGCCATGGCCGACCAAGGAGGAGGTGGCAAACGGTCATTGGGACCACATCACACTCCAAAGTGTCCTCATATGCACCTATTTTGAAGGATACTTGGACCGTATGCTCAACTCGTATAGTGCCGGAGTCACTTAGCCATTGAACCTTGTATGGTTGCGGATGCTTCTTCTTGACCAATTGGAGCTTGGAGCATAGTTCTTCGCTTGCCAAATTGTGGCAACTACCTCCATCGATGATGACCTTGACGGATCTCCCATTGATGCCGGCCTTTGTGTGGAAGATGTGGCATCGTTGGTCTTCTTCTTGGTGATGTTGAAGTGTCAAGACTTTGGAGACAACAAGAGCGGGGCTTGTATCTTCATCACAAAAGACTTGATCATCTTCATCCTCATTGATGCGCCGGTGCATGGCCACTTGCTCAATAGCGTCCATTTCATCTTCACTCATTGAGTCGTAGGTTCCATCGTCGTTGAGTATCATGGTGCGCTTGTTGATGCATTCATATGACTTGTGGCCTCGGCCGCCGCAAGTAAAGCACTTGAAGGAGCTTGTCTTGATGGTCTCATCGGTTGGAGTAGATGATGAAGCACGTGGCTTTGAGTTGCTTGTAGTAGGAGGAGGACGACTTGAACTTGTAGAAGATTTCTTGTAACTTGTCTTGTTGTCGTTGCTTGGAGAAGGTTTGGTTGATGTCGAAGTTGGGGTAGTTGTTGAAGCTTGGTTGTTGGAGAAGCCGTATGTCCTGGATGAGTACTTGACGTACTTGAAGTCATCTTGCACTTGTCGTTCCGCCTTTGTAGCTTGATGCACGAGCTCAATGAGGTTGGAGTAGGGTTGGAAATCGGCGATTTTCTTGATGGGATGGTTGAGGCCATTCAAGAATCGTGCCATTGTTTGCTCATCATCCTCCGTGACATTGGCTCGAATCATGGCAATCTCCATTTCCTTGTAGTATTCTTCAACACTCTTTGTTCCTTGCTTGAGGAGTTGTAGCTTCTTGAAGAGATCACGGTTGTAGTAGGTGGGCACAAAGCGTGCTCTCATGAGCTCCTTCATTTGAGCCCAAGTGGTGATTGGAGGTTCACCTCTTGCTTGTCGGCGCTCAAGGACTTGTTCCCACCATATGAGCACATAGTCTTGAACTCAAGTGATGCCATAGCGATCTTCTTCTCTTCCTCATAGTTGTGCAAATGAAAGATTTTGTCGACCTTCAATGCCCATGAGAGGTACTCTTCGGGATCATTGGTTCCATTGAACTTGGGCATTGTGAACTTTAGCTTGCCATAGCGGTGTTCTTCATTGTTTTGAGGTCGATGTTGATGATGACGTTCTTGACGTGGAGGGTAATCATCCTCTTGTTGCTCTTGGCGAGGAGGAAGTCCATGATCAACTTGCTGTTGTTGACCTTGAGGTTGAGGATGAGCTTGAGGAGCTTGTGGAGGAGCTTGTGGGACTTGACGTTGTGCACGCGGATGGTAGTTCCTCTCTTGTATTTCTTCTCGAAGTGCTTCCTCTTGATTGCACCTTTCGCGATTGCGGTTGGCGAGACCTTGACTTGATGCTTGAAGAGCGCGTTCCGCCTCGAGAGCTTGTGCTTCTCGTTGTTGTTGTTGAAGATGTTTAGTCTCGGCGTCTTGTTGCTCTTGGTGTAGGCGCGCTCGTTCTTGTTCTTGTTGGTGACGAAGACGTTGTCGTTCTTGAGCTTGAGCAAACGCCGCTTGGCTCGATTGAGGACGAGGAACTTGTTCATCAACTTGCTCTTGGGTGTGCTTGTCATGTAGCGGGTTGCGAGATGCATGACGATCTTGACGCGCGGCTCGTCGAAGAATGTTCGATGACGGTGTACTTGTGTCGGAGAAGGAGTCGTCGGAGTGGCGACTTGAGTGGCTCCGTCTTGAGTGTGAAGAGGTAGAAGTACGCCGGTTCACCAACAACGCGCGGATCTCGTCCATTCTTGCATCGTTCTCTTTCTTGTGCGCGTCGAGTTTGTTGTCGAAGTAATCTCGTGTACGTTGCTCGGAGAGTCGCAAGTCGGTGGAGAGGTTGTCGATGCGTTCGCTCATTGCTTCTTTCTCTTGATGGAGAGCTCGTTGCGCCCCAAAGAGGTGGCTCTTGGTGACGTATGATGACATGTCGTCGTCTTGTTCGATGAAGAGTGGATTTGTAGAAGAACTTGGCCTATCCATCATTCAAGCAAATTGTGAGTGGTAGAAGGAGAAGAATGAATACCAATGTACCTTTGACCGAAGTTGAAGATGAATCAAGTTCACTCAAATGCGGACAATGAAATAGCACTATTGGTACCGATCCTTGTCGATTCTCACACCTACACAAGTAAAAGCTTTTGGTGGAGCTTGGTTAGGATGGTGGCACAAAATTGATTGCAATCGTTAGCTTGACTCAAAAATGTTGAAGAAGATTCGCAAATTCGCATATGCAACAAGTAGACCAAGCAAGTATTGGTACACGGAAACACAGACGCAAATAGATAAATGGGATTGTGCAAACCAAAAATGAGCCAAAATGTGGAATCCACGAAAATGCTCTTGTTGCACAATACTAGAGAGACGCTAGCACGATTGCACAATAGGCGGATACGGAGCTTGTGCACAACCTACTAGGCAAAAATGCAACGATCTCTATCCCACGTATGCTATATGTATGGTGTATCGGTGTAATGATCCAAGATGATCTTATATGACAATCTTAATGTTGTATGATGCTATGCTTGTTGCTTATAAGCTCTTTGCTTATGTTTCATCTTTGCTTAAAAGCTTGAGTGGCTCTTCCTCTTTTGAGCTCTTTTCTTATGCAAACTTGATGAACTAAGATAGCAATTGTGTATGCGATGACAACTTTGTGACACACAAGTTGATTCCGAGATATGCACCTCGAAGGTATGTATGATATGGTGTATGCAACTAATGTGCACAAGTCACGTTGCCGGCAATACTCAATGGCTAGTCTCGGTGGGTAAGCAACGCAAAAGATGGTATATGATGGTTATCAATGCAATTGCAAGGTATGACAAAGATGTCGTCGATGTTACCGTCCGTAGCGAAGATGAGTAGCCGACCAAAATGAGCGTTTGTTGTTGATGTCACACCGCGCCTAGATAGCCGAAACACAAAAGGACACGGAAATCTCATTCAAATTGTCGAACTCAAATTCAAATGGTAGTACGGAGGTTGTGTCTTGGGGTTTGGCAAGTGGAAGTGGTGGTGGATAGGGTGAGGAGGGTGTATGTAGGTATATGTGGAGGTGGTGGTGGAAAAGGACTGCAGAACTGCAGTTTCGGCAGAGGAAGCCGGATGATCCGGGCCAGGAGCCGGATGATCCGGGCGAGTCCGGATGATCCGGGACTTGGTCCGGATGATCCGGGCAGGTCAACCACGCACGGGAACTGCTCAGGAAGAACACGAACATGGGGTGGAATTTGACGATTTCGGGGATTTTGGGTGGATTTCGAGGGGGGAGAAGGTGGGGAAACACAAGATCCACGAGTTACACACCGAATCCACGGATCAAAAACAACAAAACATCATCAAAACTAACAAATCACAAAAAAATTTGGGGGGTATTTTTGTGGGGATTTTCGGGTTTTTAGGACGAAAACAACAAAATAAAGCTAGAAATCACGAGGTAGGGGCTCCAAAAACATGATCAACGTGGCTCATGATACCATATGATGTAGGGTGGAACCCTAATTTGTCGATCTTTCACGTTTGGAGGGGATCCTACGGGGGAAACACGAAGAACACGCGGAAGCACGAGGGGAAACACGGGGAAAACGAGAGGAAATCACTCAACCAACAAGGAATCGATCACACAAGGTCTAGATCATCGAAGCACGAGTGATACATGGTCCAAAATCAACAAGGGAAAGATACAAAGGTAACCGTTCTTCTCCCGGAGGAGGCCTTGAATCCACGAGGGGATCTTCCCTTATAGGGGTCTTGAATTCGATGGATCTTCTCCTAGACGGAGGTCTTGGTCTCCGTGGAGAAGTACCGGTGGATGAGCAAAGGCTCTCACACACAAATATGAGCTAATCCAATGCTAAGTCTCAAAGTGAGGAGAGGGGGTCCTATATATAGAGTCTGGGGCGAAGGGGTACATGGGCTCAGCCCAACACGCGCGCGCAGGCGCTGGCCGGACGATCCGGACGAGGGTCCGGATGATCCGGGTGGGGGCCCGGATGGTCCGGGTGCTCTGCTGGTGACGGCGCAGGGCCGGATGTCCGGCTGGTGGTCCGGATGTCCGGGCGAGATCCGGATGATCCGGGCCGGGGTCCGGATGATCCGGCTTCAGCGTGGAGGTTCTGTTGCCTTCGGTCGATTTAGCCGGATCGTCCGGACCGGGGTCCGGATCATCCGGGCGCTGTCCGGATCGTCCGGGCCTCCGTCCGGATCGTCCGGCCTCCCTGGTCCTCGTTGCTTTCTCCTTTCCGTCTTCGCGTATGTCTTCCGCTTCCGATTCTCCTTGCTTCCCAGCCTCTTTATGGTCGACTCCTTGGTGCCTGAGTATGCATAGAGTTTCCGTTTGAGGTAGTAACCATGTCTCATGTGAATCGAAGGAGAGTTGTGAGAGGAGTGATGTCACCTCGGTTTCAAGAGCTCTTGCACGTGCTCGAGTCATCGGTCCTTGTGGTGTTGTAGGTGTTGATGTAGAGTCCATGGGGATGATGGAAGGATGCTCCGCATCAGGTTTGCTCGTCACTCGGTAGGATTTTTTTTTACAAACTTAGGCGAACGGATTCGTAGCTAAGCCACCCACTGGGGGATTTCTCACGTAAACAAAAGCAACAACAATCACTGGGAAAATCATAACACTCTTGTCTTTGATAAACAAACTACAGAGGTACTTTTTATTACATCTCACCCGAGTGAGTACTTAAGTATAAAAGGGGCGGAGCAGCTCCGCATTCCAAGCTCGTGGCTCATCAATCTAGTGATCGACATTGTAAAGACAGTACGCTCCATTGTGGAGAACTTTGGTGACGATGAAGGGGCCTTCCCAAGTAGGAGCGAGCTTATGTGGCTTCTGTTGATCCACTCGGAGGACCAAGTCTCCTTCTTGGAAGGCTCGACTCTTCACGTTTCTGGCATGGAATCGAGGCAAGTCCTACTGATAGATAGTCGATCGGATCATGCCCATCTATCTTTCTTCTTCTAGAAGGTCGACTGCATCCTGCCGGGCTTGTTCTGCTTCATCTTCAGAGTAGAGCTCGACTCGGGGTGCATTGTGAAGCAGGTCACTCGGCAGAACTGCTTCAACTCATAGACCGGAAAAAATGGAGTTCGCCCAGTTGACCAATTAGGAGTGGTCCTAAATCCCCAAAGAACTGATGGAAGTTTGTTGACCTACGCGCCTGCTGCGTGCTTGAGATCACGCATCAACCGGGGTTTCAGTCCTTTGAGAATTAGGCCGTTTGCTCTTTCTACTTGTCCATTCGACTGGGGGCGAGCGACGGAAGCGTAGTCGACTCGCGTGCCTTGAGAAGCGCAAAAGGCTCTGAATTTGTTGGAATCGAAGTTTGACCCATTATCAGTGATGATGCTATGCGGAACTCCATATCGGAATATCAACTCTCTGATGAAGCTGATAGCAGTGCAGGTATCAAGATTCTTGATAGGCTTAGCTTCAATCCACTTAGTGAACTTGTAGACTGCCACCAGTACATGGGTGAAGCCGCTCCTGCCGGTTCTCAGTGGTCCAACCATATCCAATCCCCAAACAGCGAAGGGCCAGACGAGTGGAATGGTCTTCAAGGCTGAGGCAGGTTTGTGTGACATATTGGAATAGAACTCACATCCTTCACACTTGTCGACTATCTCCTTCGCCATTTCATTTGCTCTTGGCCAGTAAACTCCCGCTCGGTATGCTTTAGCTACAATGGTTCGAGAGGACGCATGATGACCACAGGTCCCCGAGTGGATATCGTCAAGAATTATCTGACCTTCTTTTGGTGTTATACATTTCTGACTGACTCCAGTCGCGCTTTCCCTGTACAACTGTCCTTTTATCACAGTAAAGGCCTTGGATCGACGGACGATCTGTCGAGCCTCTTCTTCATTCTCTGGGAGCTCTTTCCTTAGGATATATGCGATGTACGGCACTGTCCAGTCGGGAGTGATGACCAAAACTTCCATGATCAGGTCGACCACAGCTAGAACCTCAACTTCAGTCGGATCCGTGGCACTTTTTGGCTGCGGGGCTTCTTCGGTGAAAGGATCCTCTTGAAATGATGGTGTGTGGATGTGTTCCAAAAACACTTTACTGGGAATGGCTTCTCTCTTGGAACCTATTTTTGCCAAATCATCAGCCGCTTGATTTTTCAGTCGGGGTATATGATGAAGCTCTAACCCCTCGAATTTCTTCTCTAGCTTTCTCACTGCATTGCAGTAACCAGTCATGGACGGACTTATGATGTCCCACTCCTTCATCACTTGATTAACCACCAAATCTGAGTCGCCATATACCATGAGGCGACGGACGCCCAGTGAAATAGCCATATGCAACCCATACAAAAGTGCTTCGTATTCTGCTTCGTTATTGGAGGAATCAAAGTGAATTTGGAGCACATATCTAAGCTTATCTCCATGGGGGGAAACCAACACTACCCCAGCACGGGAACCATTTAGCATCTTAGAACCATCAAAGAACATGGTCCAGTGCTCCGAGTGAACATGAGTCGGCAGTTGCTGCTCAATCCACTCGGCGACGAAGTCTGCTATTGCTTGGGACTTGATGGCTTTCTTTGCCTCAAACTTGATATCTAGGGGAAGGAGTTCAATCACCCATTGTCGGTGTCGAAACCGGCGGATCTCGGGTAGGGGGTCCCAAACTGTGCGTCTAGGCGGATGGTAACAGGAGACAAGGGACACAATGTTTTACCCAGGTTCGGGCCCTCTTGATGGAGGTAAAACCCTACGTCCTGCTTGATTAATATTGATGATATGGGTAGTACAAGAGTGGATCTACCACGAGATCAAGGAGGCTAAACCCTAAAGCTAGCCTATGGTATGATTGTTGTAATGTACGTTGTGTCCTACGGACTAAAGCCCTCCGGTTTATATAGACACCGGAGAAGGCTAGGGTTACACAGAGTCGGTTACAATGGTAGGAGATCTACATTTCCGTATTGCCAAGCTTGCCTTCCACGCCAAGGAAAGTCCCATCCGGACACGGGACGGAGTCTTCAATCTTGTATCTTTGTAGTCTTGGAGTCCGGCGGACGATGATAGTCCGGCTGTCCGGACACCCGCTAGTCCAGGACTCCCTCAGTAGCCCCTGAACCAGGCTTCAATGACGATGAGTCCGGCGCGCATAATGTTCGGCATTGCAAGGCGGGTTCCTCCTTTGAATAATCCAGAGAAGATCATGAACACCAGGATAGTGTCCAGCTCTGCAAAATAAATTCCACATTCCACCGTAGAGAGAATAAAATATACACAAGTCCAATCTGCTGACGTATATTGCGGCATGTCATCACACCGTTACCAAGCCTTTACTTGAATCGTTTTTTATTATACCACCTCAGCATGTTTAGCGAAGCGGTTTCCTTGGCACGTCTTGTCGAAGCAGAGATCATGTTCCCCTTATTTCGGGATCCCCATCAATACGGACGTGGGTAACCCAACCGTGCCATTGATGGTGGCGCTTGGGAGATAAGCGAGTTTTACCAGGCTGGTGGGGGGCGCATAGTCTTCACCCACCTATATATAAGGGATAAGGATTCACCTTTCCACCCACGCCTTCTTCCTCCTTTGCTTATCCACGTCCGCGCACTCAAGCTCCAATGCCCAAGCACGCGCATCTCGTCTTAACCTTCCCCGACCATGTCCGGAGGGGGAGGCAAATGGTTGGCTTCCACCGTCAAGGAGGAGCACATCACCAAGCTGCGCAGCGCCGGATACCTTTCCGGCGATATCGCGCACCGGCTGCCCGACGAGGGGCAGCTCATCCCTACCCCCGGGCCCCATGAGAGGGTCGTTTTCCTTCCCCACTTCCTCCGCGGACTGGGCTTTCCACTTTACCCCTTTGTCCGGGGGCTCGTGTTCTACTACGGCCTGGATTTCCACGATCTGGCGCCGAACTTCATTCTCAACATCTCGGCGTTCATCGTCGTGTGTGAGGCCCTCCTCTGCATCCGGCCCCACTTCGGCTTGTGGCTCAAGACCTTCAACGTCAAGCCGAAGGTAGTGAAGGGCACGCAGGCGGAGTGCGGAGGCGCCATGTTGGGCAAGATGCCCAACGTCCTCTGGTTCGAAGGGGCCTTTGTGGACTCTGTCAAGGGGTGGCAATCGGGGTGGTTCTATATCATCGAGCCGCGCGACCCTGCGTGGGCGGCGGCCACCGAGTTTAGATCTGGTATCCCTACGCAGCTCACCTCCTGGAAAGAGAAGGGCTTGCTGTGGGGTAATCCGAAGGAGCTGACGGGACTTCGAGCCTGTATCCAGAAGCTCGTGAACAAGAAGCTCAGGCTCGTCGACGTGGTCCAAGTCATGCTCGTCCGCCGGATCCTCCCATGCCAAGAACGGGCATTCAATCTGTGGGAGTTTGATCCGGAACAGCACTAGGCGCTAAGCGGGCTCTTCGACACAACGTACGAAGGCGCCTGGAGGGTGCTGTTTAAGGGCGCCGAAGCCCTCGCATCCGCGATGGAAGATCACGGATTTCACTCGCAGCATCCGGCTGACGAGGTAAGTGATTCTACCCCTTTACGGGACACTTGTTGTGAATAGGTTGATTCTAAGAGGGTTTCAATATCCCTTTTCCTTTGACAGGAATGGATGAAGAAGGCCGAGCAGCTCGTCTGCCCGGCTCCCATGCCAGAAGACCCAGTGGATGCCCGTCTAGCGGGGCTGCTGGGTCCGGCACCGCACGTGGTGCCGAAGAAGAAGGCCAAGAAGGCGGCCACGGGCACTCGAAAGAGTTCCCGTAATCAGGCGTCCGACGACGAGGCGGACTCCTCCCCCGAAGATGAGGAGGAGGAAGAAGACTCTCTCCCGGGGGAGGGAGAGAGGAAGAGGAAGGCTTTCCCAACAGGGGAGGCCGAAGGGTCCAAGAGGGGGAGAACTATTCCCCCGAACAGCTCCGCCAACACCGACGTTGGCGAGGAGGAGTGGCCTTCAAGGGCCAGGCCTCCGGCGAGATCGTAAGTATCCGGATCCCTGATATGCAATTTCTTTCGTGTCACATAGTGTCCTACTAATGCCGCATACTGTCCGTAGTCCGGCCGATGATGATCTCCCCGCTTCATCGAGCGAGTCGTTGGCCCCGTCGGATGTGGATTCACTTCCGACTGCCTCTACCCCCCGTGCCGATGAGGATGCCGAGGTGGGATCCCAGAAAGGGACCCATCAGGAGGAGGCTCCGGAGGCGCCGCAAGGCAGCCTCCCGGACTTTGCGCCGGACTCTACGTCGGAACCTGTAGTGGTTCCAGAGTCCGGCAGGCGGCCCCTTCGAAAGAAGGGCAAGACCGTGACGGCGGCGGCCTCCGTCCAACCGGAGGCACCGGACAACTTGCTGGAGGCGCTCAAAGGCGCTTCCATCAAGGAAGAACACCGCACTGTTATGAGTGCGGTGATTCAGAAGGTCCAGCTCGCCAAGAGCGGGCTGACCGAAGCCTGCAGTAGCCTTTTAACAGGCTTTGAGGTAAGAAGTTAAAATTGTGTAATGTAATACCGCATAGACAGTAGCCCCTGATGCTCGGTTCGGTGTTCGGAAAGAAAAGCCGGACTAAGGATCTAAAAAGATATTCGCAGGTTGCTAATAAATTATGTCAATATGGGTTTGCAGGCTGTGCTGCTGACCTCTGCCGCACTGACTGCGGAGGTTGGTACATTAAATCAAGATCTCGAGCGGTCCGAGCGAGAGCTCGGCCATGCCAAGAGGCAGCTCGAGGACAAAGAAGGTGAGAGGCACCACTTTGAATTGTTACCTTACAGAAAAGGATTTTGGTCGCAATAAAATTACCAAGGATAATATGGGTATTGCAGGGGCCACAAACGAGGTGGCAGCCCTGAAGGAGGCTGTGTCCGCGGCCGAACGCAGTGCGGCCGCGGAACGGGCAGAGCGAGAAAAGCAGGAGGCACAGGTGGCGGAAGTGCGGCAAGAGCTCCAGGCTCTCATGGAGAAGCATGAGAGCTTGGAGCGTGACTCCAATACTCGAGAGTCTGAGCTTGCCTCGGCTCTCGAAAGTGCCAAGTCCGCCAAGGCCGAGGCCCGTAAGGACCTTTAGGAGGTTGAAGATGTAAAGAAGATAGCGGCGGGTAAGGCATTTTCCATGCAAAGCAAGCATGTTAATGTAAACTACCTGGCACTTACCCGCATTCGGAGCTCTCCAGGGGCGTTTGCAGATCTGCCGCGTAGTGTGTCCGATGCCGCTGCATTCTACCGTGGCGAGGAGGGGAGCTCAACGGAGAAGGTCCTCTAGTCTCTGTACGCTGAGGCCGGCCATCCGGTGCCCCCAAGTGACCAGCTGAAGCAGCTGGTCGAACTCCACAAGGTAGCTGAGGAGGCCATGAAGGGCCTTATAGTCCGGCTGTGGCCTGGACAGGCCATGCCTGGGAGCTACTTCGGCCTCGTGCGGCGGCTGGTGGATGCGTGCCCCTGGGTGGAGGTCATCAAGCGCTCCGCCTGTATTGAAGGTGCTCGTCGGGCCCTTGCCCGCACAAAGGTGCACTGGGGTAGGCTGGATGCGGAGAAGCTTCTTACTGACCCGCCGCCACCGGGCAAGGAGTATCGTACGCCCGAAATGTATTATAAAACTGTCATGAAGGGAGCCCGCGATATTGCGGATGAATGCCCTAGAGATGTAATTTTTGAGTAAACTCGCTATTTATTATCCTGTGCGCTGAAAACTTTGTTCATGTGCTCTTTAAGCAACGCTTGTTTAATTTAAAATATTACCTTCTGTGCGGCCGTTTATAAAATCTGAGAGATGGCAAGTCGTTGGCTTCAGCCCCCAAGCCGCAAGTGCTGGGGTGTTCGGGATAACTTGAGCACTCTTGTTCCCATTTTTGGGTCCATCTAGGGAGGCGCTCATCACAACGAACAAGGCAACCGGACTTATAATGCTTGAACACTCTCACTTAGCCATAGAATTCTATAATTTTAAATTTCGGTGAAGCCCCTAGTATTCAGAAGACCGAATTCGGGGCGCTATCCACGCCTTCGTCGGACATTATCCGGAACTTCGCTCGAAGCGGCATGAGTCTTTAAGGACCCGAAAAGACCTCTCGAACAGCGACCAGTCTCTCACCTTATCATGCCAGTCAGTTTTAGCTTTCTCCACTAAGGCGCTCGCCCGGCTCAACCGGGGCGCAATCGCAGTGGTTCTCCCAGTGCCACCTTAGCCGACGGAACGAAACGTAAGGCACCAAAACGTGGGAGCCGGGCAAACCCAACTATTAACCCAAGACATGATTCGGAGCCGATTCATATAATGCTATAAGTTCGGGGTGGCGCACTTGTGAAAGTGTTCGGACTTATCACACCATAATGTGGGGAACACAAGCCCCTGGTGTATTAGGCCGTATCAAAATATACGGGTGCAAGATGTCATGTAATGAACATATATATGTAATAACAGGCAAAAAAAGGTGTTGCATCATTTATTAAAGGAAGTCAGCTATGAGTGCGGACTGATACAGATAGTGCGGTAAGCAAGGGTTTTGGACTAATTAAACATGTCCCCCTCCAGGGATGGGCTGCGGACTTGGTGTATATAATCAAATTTAATGCTCGTAATTGAGACCACCTGAGTGTTCGTCACCGCATTCTTTACTCCCCAGCTGTTGCATCATGAGTTCGGCAGGTTCACCGCCGGACGGGGCCTCTGGCTAACGGAGTCCTGTGTACATAAAGAAGGAAAATAATAATAAGAAAGAGTGGCACACTTGCGAGCCCCTGGTGTGGTCGAGCCGCACTCTAGGTCCATTGTGGTCGTGCCCCTTCCCCTACACCCATGGTATCTCCAAAGCGTAATGATGTACGCGGAGGGTTGTTCTTGCGATCATGCGAGGGCGGGGGTTAGGGCCGCATTGCTACGCGTTCTCGGATTGTGCAGGTGGTCTTGGTTGGTGTTGCTTCGGGCGCGTTTGGCTGTATCCGGCCGTTTAACGGCCGGACTCGAAAATTGCCTTAAAAGGCTGCTCTGTACTTCTGCCGCGAGAGCCGCTGTATGTTCCTCCGTTCGGAGGGAGCGTTCCGTATTTCCGTTGACCGTGATGACTCCACGAGGGCCTGGCATCTTGAGCTTGAGGTATGCATAATGCGGCACTGCGTTGAACTTTGCAAACCCGGTTCGTTCGAGCAGAGCGTGATAGCCGCTGCGAAATGGGACTATGTCGAAGATTAACACCTCGCTCCGGAAATTATCCGGGGATCCGAAGACCACTTCCAGTGTGACTGAGCCTATACAATTGGCCTCCACACCTGGTATGACGCCTTTAAAGGTTGTCTTTGTAGGTTTAATCCTTGAGGGGTCTATGCCCATCTTGCGCACTGTATCCTGATAAAGCAGGTTCAGGCTACTGCCGCCGTCCATCAGGACTCTCGTGAGGTGAAATCCATCGACGATTGGGTCTAAAACCAATTCGGTGAATCCGCCATGGCGGATGCTGGTCGGGTGGTCTCTTCGATCGAAAGTGATCGGACAAGAGGACCATGGATTGAACTTCGGGGCGACTGGCTCCATCGCGTATACGTCCCTAAGTGCACGCTTCCGCTCCCTCTTGGGTATATGGGTTGCGTAGATCATGTTCACCGTCCGCACTTGTGGGGGGAAACCCTTCTGTCCTCTATTATTCGGCGGTCGGGTCTCTTCCTCGTCGTCGCTGTTTAGCCCCTTGTCGTTGTTTTCGGCAATTAGCTTGCCTGCCTGCTTGAACACCCAGCAATCTCTGTTGGTGTGATTAGCTGGCTTTTCAGGGGTGCCATGTATCTGGCATAAGCGGTCGAGTATTCGGTCCAAATTGGACGGACCCGTAGTGGTTCTTTTGAATGGCTTCTTCCGCTGACCGGGTTTAGAGCCTCGGAATCCGGTGTTGACTGCCGTATCCTCCTTGTCGTCACCGTTAATGCAGCGTTTATTTTTGCTTCGACGCGACCTGCCGTTGTGGTCCTTAGTATCCGGACTGCCAGAATTTTTACTAAGGTTGTTGCTGTGAGCTAGCCAGCTATCCTCTCCCGCGCAAAAGCGGGTCATTAATGATGTGAGGGCTGCCATGGATTTCGGCTTTTCCTGTCCCAGGTGCCGGGCTAGCCACTCGTCGCGGATGTTATGTTTGAAGGCTGCGAGGGCCTCTGCATCCGGACAGTCGATGATTTGGTTTTTCTTTGTCAAGAACCGTGTCCAGAATTGTCTGGCCGATTCGTCTGGCTGCTGAATTATGTGGCTTAGGTCATCGGCGTCTGGTGGCCGCACATACGTGCCTTGGAAGTTGTCGAGGAATGCGGCTCAACACCCAGTTGACTCTGCGGGCAAGCTGTTAAGCCAATGCCGAGCTGGTCCTTTAAGCTTGAGTGGGAGATACTTGATGGCATGGAGATCGTCGCCGCGCGCTATATGGATGTGAAGGAGATAATCTTCGATCCAAACCGCGGGGTCTGTTGTTCCATCGTAGGATTCGATGTTTACGGGTTTAAACCCTTCAGGGATTTGATGATCCATTACTTCGTCAGTGAAGCATAGCGGGTGTGCGGCGCCTCTATATTGAGCAATATCGTGACGTAGCTCGAGAGAGCGTTGTCTGCTGTGTTCGGCCCGGCCTGGGTTATTGTATCCGGCGCGATGGTATTCGTCGTGGGTCGTGGGGCACCCACGTGATCCGTAAATGGATCTGGATTGCCTTGCTTTGTCCTCCAATACGTCTCGCAAGTCCGGCGCGTTCCCTCTTGGCTTCGTACTTTTGGAGCGATGCCGGGGTACGGTCTTGGTGGAGGGCCTGAATGCCTCTCTGTCGCGACCACATGGTGGTCGGTCGGCCGTATCGTGCGCTGGTGATGAAGGTATGTATGCTTCTTCCTCTAATGGGGGGAGCAACTTGCGTCTTGGGTAGCTTTTGGAGGGGCGTTTGAGCTTATACTCTTCGGTCGCGAGGACCTCGGTCCATCGATCGGCCAGCAGGTCCTGATCAGCTTGAAGCTGCTGCTGCTTTTTCTTTAGGCTATTTGCTGTGGCGATAAGCCTGCGTTTAAAACGCTCTTGTTCGACGGGATCCTCAGGCACGACGAATTCGTCGTCGTTGAGGCTTGCCTCGTCTTCGGAGGGAGGTATATAGTTATAATCCTCGACCTCTTCGTCTGCCGCCCTCTCGTGAGGGCTTGCTTCTGTATCCTCCTGCGCTGAGTCTTGCTGGAGGGGATTGTCTTCAGCACTCTTTGGGGTATTATTATCTCCTGTGCCGGAATCTCCATTCTTGCTGTGGCGGGATTTAGAGCGGCGCCGCTGACGCCGGCGCTTGGGCTGTTTCTTTAAGGAATCTGCCTCCGCTGCTTCTTCGCCGTCCCCGTCTTTTGGGGTGTCCACCATGTATATGTCGTATGACGAGCTGGTCTTCCAATGCCCTGTAGGCGCTGGTTCCTGTTCGTCTCCGGCATCGTCGTCCATAGCGTCGATGTCTTCGGAGTCGTAGTCTAGCATGTCGGTTAGATCATTGAAAGTGGCTACAAAGTGGGTTGTGGGTGGGCTCTGAATTTCTTCGTCGTCCGTATCTCAACCATCCTGGCCATAATCCGGCCAGGACTCTCCGGATAGCGAGAGATGCTTTAGCGAATTTAGGATGTCGCCAAAGGGTGAGTGTTGGAAGATGTCCGCGGCGGTGAATTCCATAACCGGCGCCCAATCAGATTCGATTGGCAGGGGCGTGGGAGGTCCGGAGTCCGGCAAGGAGTCCGGCACCTCGGAGTCACGAGCTTCACGAGGGACAAGGCTAGTGTCTCCATCGCCATAGAAGTTGCAGCCCCCGAGGTGGTGTCCAACCACCGTCCCTCGATCTGGGCGATCGGCTCCGGACTAAGGGCCGGAGCGGATTCTTGTGCGGCCATCAAGGCACTGTTCGGCGGCAGAGCTAGATCATGCCCATCGTAACAGTGTGGCGCGCTTGGCTGTGGCTCGAGCCCGTCGAAGATCAAGTCCCCGCGGATGTCGGCCGTGAAGTTTAGGCTTCCGAATCTGACCTGATGGCCAGGGGCGTAGCTTTCGATCTGCTACAGATGGCCAAGTGAATTAGCCCGCAGTGCGAAGCCGCCGAATACGAAGATCTGTCCGGGGAGAAAAGTCTCACCCTGGACAGCGTTGTTGATTGAAGATGCCATCGAGCCTATCGGTGACGACACAGAGGAACTCTCAATGAAAGCACCAATGTCGGTGTCAAAACCGGCGGATCTCGGGTAGGGGGTCCCGAACTGTGCGTCTAGGCGGATGGTAATAGGAGACAAGGGACACGATGTTTTACCCAGGTTCGGGCCCTCTTGATGGAGGTAAAACCCTACGTCCTGCTTGATTAATATTGATGATATGGGTAGTACAAGATTGGATCTACCACGAGATCAAGGAGGCTAAACCCTAAAGCTAGCCTATGGTATGATTGTTGTAATGTATGTTGTGTCCTACGGACTAAAGCCCTCCGGTTTATATAGACACCAGAGAAGGCTAGGGTTACACAGAGTCGATTACAATGGTAGGAGATCTACATATCCGTATTGCCAAGCTTGCCTTCCACGCAAGGAAAGTCCCATCCGGACACGGGGCGGAGTCTTCAATCTTGTATCTTCGTAGTCTTGGAGTCCGGCGGACGATGATAGTCCGGCAGTCCGGACACCCCCTAGTCCAGGACTCCCTCACCCATTTTGCCACTCAACCAGTTGCATCTCTGTTGTGTAGAATCTCTGAGAAGGGAGCGTCGCTGACAACTGTAATGGAATGGTCAGAGAAGTAATGAGCAACCTTCTTCGTGGTCATATAAATCCCATATACAAGCTTCTGATAATGTGGGTATCTTTGCTTTGATGGGGTCAAAACTTCAGAAACATAATATACTGGGCGCTGAACTTTAAAGGCTTTTCCTTCTTCTTCCCGCTCGACCGTAAGTACTGAACTGATGACTCTTCCCGTGGCTGCAATGTAAAGCAACAAAGGCTCTTTGCTAATTGGGGCAGCAAGCACCGGCTGGGTGGAGAGCAGGGCTTTTAGCTCTGCAAACGCTGCATCAGCTTCAGGAGTCACTCAAACTTATCTGACTTCTTCATCAATCGGCAAAGAGGCAATGCCTTTTCACCGAGACGAGAGATGAATCGACTTAAAGCGGCCAAGCAACCAGTAAGCTTCTGGACATCGTGCACAAGCACAGGACATTTCATTCGGAGTATAGTACCAACTTTTTCTGGATTGGCGTCGATTCCTCATTAAACCGAGTAACTTTCCGCCAGGAACTCCGAATGTGCACTTTGATGGATTAAGCTTGATATCGTACCTCCTGAGGTTGGCAAATGTCTCAGCAAGGTCAGTTAGTAGGTCGGAACCCTTCCGTGACTTGACCACAATGTCATCCATGTATGCTTCCACATTCCGACTGATTTGAGTGAGCAAACACTTCTGAATCATCCCCATGAATGTGGCTCCGGCATTCTTGAGGCCGAATGGCATGGTAACATAACAGACGCACCCGAATAGAGTGATGAAAGTTGTTTTGATCTCGTCGGGTCCATACAGATGGATCTGATGGTAACCGGAATAGGCGTCTAAAAAAGACAGTCGCTCACATCCCGTAGTCGAGTCGACTATTTGGTCGATGCGGGGGAGAGGAAAATGATCTTTCAGGCAGGCCCGATTGATATGTTTGAAGTCAATGCACATGCGAAGTGACTTGTCCTTCTTGGGGACCATGACAACATTGGCAAGCCACTCGGAGTGGTAAATTTCTCGGATAAACTCCGCTGCTAAGAGCCGAGCCACCTCCTCGCCAATGGCCTTCCTCTTCTGGACGGCGGACCGTCGAAGATGTTCTTTGACAGGTTTCACTTTTGTGTCGACTCGTAGACGGTGCTCAGCCAGCCCCCTGGGAACACCCGGCATGTCAGAAGGCTTCCATGCGAAGATGTCCCAGTTCTCACGGAGGAACTTGATGAGTGCTTCTTCCTATTTGGAGTCGAGTGTTGTAGAGATATGAGTCGGAGCAGCATTGGGGTCGGTCGGGTGAATGTGAATCGGTTTTGTCTCACGGGACGACTGAAACGCTGATTCCATAGCAGACTTCTTGGCTCGCAACAAATCACTCGGGTCTGCAGTTTTCTGGTATTCCTGCAACTCTACCGTTGGCATCTGAGCATCGGCAATCTTTGAGCCTTTCTGAAAGCACTCTTCCACCTTCTTCCGATTGCCAGTAATAGTGATCACACCTTCGGGACCAGGCATCTTCAATTTGAGGTACACGTAACACGGTCGAGCCATGAAACGTGCATAAGCTGGCCTGCCCAAAATAGCGTGATAAGCACTCTGGAAATCCACAACTTCAAACGTCAACTTTTCTTTGCGGTAATTCTTGGAATCACCGAAAACCACATCAAGAGCAATTTGGCCGAGTGACTCAGCCTTCTTTCCCGGAATGACTCCATGGAAACTCATGTTGCTAGTACTGAGTCTGGACATCGGAATGCCCATCCCTTTCAACGTCTCTGCATATAGTATATTCAGGCCACTGCCACCATCCATCAAAACCTTAGTCAATCGAGTGCCTTCGACGACTGGGTCGACCACCAAAGCTTGCCTCCCAGGGGTGGCTATGTGCGTCGGATGATCGGACTGGTCGAATGTGATGGTAGTCTGAGACCATTTCAGATAGCTGGGTGTCGCCGGAGCAACCATATTCACTTCTCGGTTGATAACTTTCAATCGACTTTTGCTTTCAATGTCAGCAAAAATCATTAGGGTGGAATTGACCTGGGGGTATCGATCATCACTATCTTCTTTGTCTTCAACTTTGTCTGACTCGTTTTCCTTATCTTTGGGTTGTTTCCCCTGGAATTGTTGGATCAAGAGCCGACACTGTCGAGTGGTATGTTTCGGGTAAATGAGTTTACCCTCTTCATCTTTCTTTGTATGACTGTGGCCTGGCATAACTAACACATCATTTCCATCTTGGTCTTTCATTTTCTTAGGGTTCCAAGGCCCTTTGGACTTCCCTTTAAACTTTCCTTGAGTCACGGGTAAGGCTTCTCCAGGAGCAGCTGGCTCGGCATTCCGCTTCTGCTTCCGACTGGAGTTCGCTCCTCCGGTTTCGTGGGCGACTGACTTGTGCTTGCCACTCCGGAGCTGATCCTCTTCTTCACCATTGGCATACTTGGTGGCGATCTCCATCATTCGACTCAGAGACATGTCTCCAGTTTGACCAAATTTCAGGTTTAGCTCTCTGTACTTAACGCCTTCCTTGAAGGCACGGACTGCCTGGTGATCAGATACATTCTCTACCGTGTGATGCAACGTGATCCATCTTTGGATGCAATCCCTCAAAGTTTCATTCGACTTTTGTACACAAGATTGCAGCTCTGTCAACCCTGCTGGTCGCTTGCAAGTTCTTTCAAATGTTCTGACAAACACTCGGGCAAGATCTTCCCAAGTGTAAATGCTGCTGGGTGCTAACTGATTCAACCATGCTCTGGCCGAGCCCTCCAACATCAGAGGCAGGTGTTTCATGGCCAATTCATCATTGCCGCCGCCAATCTGAACAGCCACTTGGTAGTTTTCAAGCCAAGTATCAGGCTTGGACTCACCAATGAACTTACTGACTCCAGTCGCCAACCTGAAGTTGGGAGGAATCACCGCGGCCCTGATGGCTCTGCTGAAGCACTCTGGTCCTGAGACGTGTACTCTGCTGCTGGTGGGTACATCTCTGTCATAACCTTCTCGGTGAGCTCTGTTCCTGTCGACCAAACCTTGAACGAGAATGGATCTCGCATCGAAGCCTGGTTCCCTGGGGTCGACTAGAACCCTTCGCCCAACACTTTGAGGGCGTCTGTCATCCTGCAGTCGAGGCACGTACGATCCACTCCTTGGGGGAGGGGTGGGCACTCGACGTGGATCATCACGATCGAGTCGGTGATCATACTGCTCACGGTTCTTGTACTGATCACGCCGGTCTCCAAGTCCCTCACGCCTCGGGGGCGATCTTGGGCTATGGGCCGACTAGACTGTATTTGCAGCGATGGATCTGCTGTGGATCATATTCCGTGACTGTGATACAGCTGAATTTTGATCTCCTGCCGCCCGGAGTAATGCTTTGATCTATAACAAGCCTCTGCCAGCCTCTGACTGGGAAGGCTGAATTGACTCTGCTATTCGGGCTGCAGCTGCTAAATTCTGAATCGGAGTTCGATATACCTCAGTCGATGGTGGAAAGAGTTGACGTCGACTGGATTCTGGAACCCGTTGTCGCGCATGCTCGTCGAGTGCTGGCTGGAGGTTCTCCAGACGAGTGCACTCAGCCAAGTTGGCCAAGCGCGCGTCTTCTAAGGCACGAGCCTCGGGGGTTTCTCCAACGATAGGAGTGTGCAGCGCATCCATGTTCCGGCGGCGAAGTTCTTCCCTCTACAGCGAAGTGAGGGGCTCGGGGAGATACTCTTCATGGGCCTGCGACGGATCGCCTCCGCCGTCGCCTCCATCAGTGCGGGGAAAACCGGGAGGACTGCATGGTCCATCGACCATCAGAACCTCCGCCGCTGGATCACTGCTGTCGCACTTGGATGCAGTCTCTGCGGAGCTAGTCGATAGGTGGAACAGGCCATAGAGAGATTCGTCGGGCTTGATCGCCGCGACTTGGGGGGTGGCCGACTCGCGAGCCACCGGGTGCCTCACCCACCGCTGAAGCCTCGACCGGCCAGAGCGCTTGTGCCGGCGGGAGACAGGGAGGGAGGACGACACAGGGGCCGACCGATACTGGGTCGATGGTTGCCGCAGGAGGACTCCGCGGACGCACGCGCGAAAGTGCGTCGCCCCGCGGATAGGGAGCGCGTCAATGTCGAGCGGAGCCTCCTGAATCCAAGTGGAGTCGTCGGCGATGAACGTGAGCGCGCCAAGACAGATCTCGCGGCCCTCAATCAAAACTCCGCCCGAAACCATGATGAAGGAGATCGGAAAAATCACAACTTCTCCAATAAGTCGCTAAGACACTTGCCCCACGGTGGGTGCCAACTGTCGTGGTTCTAAGTCTAACAGTAGTGTAGGGGGGTAGGAATGGAGAGGCAAGATCCTAGCTATGGAGTAGTTGTATACACAAGAGGTTTACGAGTTCGGGCCCTTCTCGGAGGAAGTAACAGCCCTACATCTCGGAGCCCGGAGGCGGTCGACTGGATTATGTGTATATAAGTTACAGGGGTGCGAACCCTTTACACTGAGGAGGGGGGTGGCTTATATACAGTTTGCCAAACCCCTCTGGCCCTCAGTTATGTAGGGTTTAAAGTACATTAAGATCGGGCGTTACTGGTAACGCCACAAATAAAGTGCTATGATGACCATAAAAGCTACTTACTGACCGACCGTTTGTGTGCAGAGTGACTTTAGATCTCCTGGCTGTCGAGTGATTGGCTTCATGGTCGAGTGTCTTTGAGTCCGTCGAGTGGAATACTTCTGAGTCGATTGAAAGGTGGTTTCTCGTAGAGATGTCCTTGGGGAGGGTAGTTTGCACAGGTCCAGGACCCTACCCTAGGTACATAGCTTCATTATCCACTATAGAGGACAAGAAATTTCACGGTGGTCAGGCAAAAAGCGTGACGGGAAAATGAAGTAGTTTCAAGCACTGCAATAGAATGGACGGATGTTCACTAAAGCTGTCATAACTTTGTCATTTGGAGTCCGTGTCGGACCCACAAGGACTCAAACTGCTCGCGGCGAGGGTGCGAATAGAGAAAATACTCCCCGCATGTGCGAGGAGGCCTGGAGTACCCTCAAATTCGGCCTTAAGCATGAGTTTTTGGCCCTGAAAGTCAAAGAACATCATTCGCCTCTGTTTTTCGGACAAGTTTCTGAACCCATTGGCACTTCCTTTTGAACGAAATTCGAGAGATTATGCTGCTTATAGACATTAGCCCCCTGGTAGGGACAAGCATAGCTTTCATCAGATGCTCTATGATCCGGTCAATCTCATTTGGTCGTAAATTGAAGAAAATCCAGCGGCTATATGCCTTATTCTCCTTGTTTTCGCCGGATGCCATCCTGTAACTCATGCGCGTGAAAGCCAAGAACAAATGGGCATTTGATGCAGAGCATCCTTCGGTCATCCCCATGGACCTTCCACTGTCTCACCAAGCACCAAGAGGACCCATGACTAGAGCACGAGCTAGAGCTCTCGAGACCGAGGTGACTTCTCGCCTTAGTGATATCTCATATGATCCTCTCGAGACATGGTTACTGCCTAAATTAGGAATGTTGTGCATGATTAGGTATCAAGAGGATCCTCCTAAGGATGCACATGAAGATGGTCAAGATCCCAAGTCCATGGAAGAAGAGAACCAACGGAACAAGGCAAGAACAGCCTCCAGGCACCAGACATCCGGCCAGGACCCCGGACATCCGGCCCCTGGAGATCTGCACGGCCAGGATTTGGTAGAAGAAGCTACAGGGACCGGACATCCGGTGTCCAGACCGGACATCCGGCCCCCCTCACCGGAAATCCGGCCAAAAGCCTGGACATCTGGCACCGGCTTCCAGGGAGCACAGAAGGTTGCCCCGTCAGCCCGAACATCCAGCCATCACCCCGGACATCCGGCGCCTCCCGAAGCACCGGACATCCAGCCCATCCAACCGGACATCCGGCGCTGCCCATCCAGAGAATAGAACGGCCATCTTCAACAGCCTGGACATCCGGCCCTTCGCCCGGACATCCGGCCCCTCGCGAGCCATCGGACATCCGGCCCGACGCCCGGACATCCGGCCTTCCTTGTCTGCGAACAGTATAAGGGCCGAGGCCCATGTACCCCTCTTCGCCCCTAGACTATATATACTCCATCCCCACCTATGTTTTAGGGTTAGCATTGTGATAGCTCATTTGAGATAGAGCATTGCTCATCCGTACCGGATCTACTCCTCGTGAGGGACTGCACCTCTTCGCAGAAGATACATCCGGATTCAAGTTCTCCATCCGGAGAAGACAATCAAGACCTCCTCACAGAGAAGAACGGTTACTCTTGTATCGACCCTTGTTGACTTTGGATCTCGTGTTGCTTTGTGCCTCGATGATCTAGCACTTGTGTGATCAATTTCGCGTCGGTTGAGTGTTTCTCTTGTTTTCCCTCGTGATTTCCCTTGTGTTCCTCCGCGTGTTCTTCGTGTTCCCCCATAGGATCCACTCCAAACGTGAAAGATCGACCCCTAGGGTTCCGCCCTACATCATCTTGGTATCATGAGCCACGTTGATCATGTTTTTGGATCCCCTACCCCGTGTTTTCTAGCTTGATTTTGTTTTTTTTTGTCCTAAATCTGAAAATTCCCCACCAAAAATAGCCCCAAATTTTTTTGTGATTTGTTGGTGTGATGAAGTTTTGTTGGATTTGATCCAAGGATCTGCTTTGCATCGAGTGCATCTAGCTTTTCCCCATCTCTCCCGCGATTTCCAGCCACCAATTCGTCCGAATTTTGCCCCGGAGTTGCCCTTTTTTCCCGTGGAGTTCATTGTGTTCGTTCCCGATCCAGGAGCCCGGACATCCGCCCGTGTCCATAGGACATCTGGCGTCCCGGACATCCGGCAGCTGGCCCGGACATCCGACCCCTGACTCCAACCCCTCGCACCATTTTCCACCTAGTTTCGCCCAATTTTCCCCCGGTGCCCACGCTTACTTCCGCATACGAACACCGCTCACCGCTACCTCCTATGTCGATTTTGACACGTGGTCTTTGAGATTTTGGGTTGTGGTTCCCGTGTCCTTGTGTTTCGGCTATATAGTTACGGTTCGACGTCAACAACACCACCGCTCCTCTCCATCGACTACTCATCATCGCCAAGGATGGTAACTTCGACGACATCTTTGTCATGCCTTGCAATTGCATTGATACCCACATGGCCTTATTTTTGCATAGATTTCCCATCGAGACTAGCCATTGAGTATTGCCGGCAACGTGACTTGTGCACATTAGTGATCATACTCGATAGTAAACATACCATACCATAGTGGTGCATATCTTGGCATCAACTTGTGTGTCACAAAGTTGTCATAGCATACACAATTGCTATCTTGGTTCGTGAAGTTTTGCATGAGAAAAGAGCTCAAAAGTGAAAGAGCCACCCAAGCTTCTAAGCAAAGAGAAAAGATAAGCAAGAACCATAGCATCATACTACATTAAGATTGTCATACCCGATCATCTTCGATCGTAGCACCGAAATACCTTACATATAGCATACTTGGGATAGAGATCATTGCATTTTTGCCTAGTAGGTTGTGACAAGTTCCGTATCCACCTATTGTGCAATCGTGCTAGCGTCTCTCGAGTATTGTGCAACAAGAGCATTTTCGTGGATTCCACATTTTGGCTCACTTTTGGTTTGCACCATCCCACTTATCTATTTGCGTGCGTGTTTCCGTGTACCACTACTTGCTTGGTCTACTTGTTGCGTTTGCAAATTTGTGAATCTTTTCCAACATTATTGAAGCTCACTTACAATTGCATCAAATTTTGTGCCACCATCCTAACCAAGCTCCACCATAAGCTTTTACTTGTATGGGTGTGAGAACCAACAAGAATTGGTACCAATAGTGCTATTTCATTTTCCGCATTTGAGTGAACTTGATTCATCGTCCACATCGGTCAAGGTACACTGGTATAAGTTCTTCTCTTTCTACCACTCACATTTTTGCTTGGAATGATGGATAGGCCGAGTACTTCTACCAACCCACTCTTCATCGACGACATGTCATCATACGTCACCAAGAGCCACCTCTTTGGTGCACAACAAGCGTTGCAACAAGAGCAACAAGCTATGAACGAACGCATCGACAACCTCGCCACCAACTTGCGACTCTCCGAGCAACGTACCAAGGACTACTTCGACAACAAGCTCGAAGCGTACAAAGCAACAGAATGATGCAAGGATGAATGAGATCTGCGCTTTGTTGGTGAACTGATGCGGAGCATCCCCCGTTCATCCTGTGTACACTCTGACTACTCTCCAAGCCCCAAGAGGACATATGACGAGACCTTGAACATATGCCATTGGACACAAGGTGAATTCACTCCTCTTCGAACCGTCACTTTCCACACGTGAGACATGGCTACTAACTCATGCATGGACCTTGCCTATACTCAGGTACGACCAAGATGACCATGGAGAATCAAAGGACCAAGGCCAAGCATGGAAGAGGAGAAGGAAGAAGAAGAACGACAAGACAGGACTTGCCAGGATCATCCGGATACCCAGCCGGATGATCCAGACCAAGCCCGGATGATCCGGACCCCCACCCAGACGATCCGGGTAATGTGCCCGAAGGCACCCGAAGCCTGCTCGATGAAGCCGGATCATCCGGACGGTCGCCCGGATCATCCGGACCCCCAATAGCCGGATCATCTGGGCCACCATCCAGATCATCCGGACCCCGCCTGCGTGCATGACTTGGGCCGGGGCCCGTGTACCCCTTCGCCCCTCACTTACCCCTTCATGGCTTAGACTATATATAGACCCCCTCCTCCTCCTAGATAAGGTCAGCGAAAGATTAGCTCATTTGAGATAGAGCTTTGCTCATCCATACGGATCTCCTCCTCATGAGAGACCGCGGCCTCTTCGGAGAAGATCCACCATGGATTCAAGACCCCTTTACGGGAGGATCCCTTGTGGATTCAAGACCTCTTCTCGGAGATGAGCTACCGCCACTTGTATTGTCCTTTGTTGGATTTGGACCGTGAATCTCTTTGTGTTCCTTGGATCTAGCACACGTGTGATCATATTCGTGTTGGTTGAGTGTTTCTCTCGTTTCCCCCCCGTGATTTCCCTCATGTTCTTCCGCGTATTCTTCGTGTTCCTCGTACGGATCTTCTCCATACGTGAAAGATCGGCCCCTAGGGTTCCACCCTACATCATCTTGGTATCATGAGCCACGTTGATCACGTTTTTTGAGCCCCTACCCTTTGTTTTCTAGCTTGATTTTGTTGATTTCGTCCTAAATCCAAAAATCCCCACCAAAAATAGCCCCCAATTTTTTTGTGATTTGTTGGTTTGATGATGTTTTGTTGATTTTGATCCATGGATTTGCTTGGTTTCGAGTGGATCCAGCATTTCCCGAAGTTTCCCCACCTTCCACCCACAAAATCTCCTCAATTTTGCCCCGAAAATCATCCATTTCTGCCCAAAAATGCGTCCCCGAGAGGAAATCCCAAGCAGTTTGACCTGCCCGGATCATTCGGACCTTCTCCCGGATCATCCGGACACTTCCCGAATCAGCTGGGCCCTCTGCCGGACGTCCGGATAACCCACATACTCGAATTCCCGAAATGGAGCTGACGAACCCGGATCATTCGGAAGTACTCCCGGATCATCTAGACCAAGCCTGGATCATCTGGACTTCCTCCCGGATGTCCGGTTAACCCTGAAACTGACACGGGTGAAACTTGTTTCGGCCATAACTAATTCATCTGGAGTCCGTTTTTGATGTTCTTTAGCTCGTTTTGAAGCTATTGACATCCCACATCCCACAAAAATACCACCAACATCATTTGACTCCATCAAATATTTGGAACTTTGGCATCTTTGCCTAGGGCCACCACCACATCATCCGCATTACCACCACCGACCTCCGCAACCTAACCCGTTTTGTTCCCCATAGCATTAGTGGTTGCTTGAGTAGTGATTCGAGTCTCCTAAGGTGTTTCGGCTACTTAGGAACGGTTGCTTCTTCATCAACCACCACCACCACTTCCAAATAACCTTGCCCACCAAACTCTTCCACCAACCCAACTTAACCCAATTGTTGTTTGAACTTGTTTGAGTTGTGGCCTGTGTCTCCTAAGGTGTTTCGGCTTCTTAGGGCCGGCAACTTCAACTCCGACACGTGTATAGCCCATCATTCCACTTCCGCATTGCCAAGTGCACACCACCACCACTCTCCGCTACCACCATTTGACTTTTGCCTTTGGAGATTTTGAGTTTGCGGTTTTCTGTTTCCTAGGGTGTTTCAGCTAACTAGGAACGGGTCGACTTCGGCAACACCGCCTCTCATCAACACCAAGGATGTTAACCTCGACGACACCTGAGGGAGTCCTGGATTAGGGGGTGTCCGGATGGCCGGACTATGACCTTTGGCCGGACTCCTGGACTATGAAGATACAAGATTGAAGACTTCGTCCCGTGTTTGGATGGGACTTTCCTTGGTGTGGAAGGCAAGCTTGGCGATACGGATATGTAGATCTCCTACCATTGTAACCGACTCTGTGTAACCCTAACCCTCTTCAGTGCCTATATAAACCGAAGGGTTTTAGTCCGTAGGACGAACAACAATCATACAATAGGCTAGCTTCTAGGGTTTAGCCTCTCTGATCTCGTGGTAGATCTACTCTTGTACTACCCATATCATCAATATTAATCAAGCAGGAGTAGGGTTTTACCTCCATCGAGAGGGCCCGAACCTAGGTAAAAACATCGTGTCCCTTGTCTCCTGTTACCATCTGCCTAGACGCACAGTTCGGGACCCCCTACCCGAGATCCGCCGGTTTTGACACCGACATTGGTGCTTTCATTGATCATCAACAACGATGGCTCCTCCGAGCATCAACAACGATGCGGTCCAGGGTGAGACTTTTCTCCCCGGACAGATCTTCGTATTCGGCGGCTTTGCACTGCGGGCCAATTCGTTTGGCCATCTGGAGCAGGTCGAAAGCTACGCCCTTGACCATCAGGTCAGTTTTGGAAGTTTGAACTATACGGCTGACGACCGCGGAGACTTGATCTTCGACGGGTTCAAGCCACAGCCAAGCACGGCGCACTGTCACGATGGGCATGATCTAGCTCTGCCGCCGGACAGTGCCCTAGAGGCCGCACCAGTGTCCGCTCCGACCCTTAGCTCGGAGCCGACTGCGCCGATCGAGGACGGGTGGCTGGACTCCGCCCTGGAGGGCTGCTATCCCTACGGCGATCGAGCCGAACACCAACCCTGTCCTTTGCGAAGCTTGTGACTCCAAGATGCCGGACTCCGAACTTTCCGTGCCCCTGCCAATCGAATCCGATTGGGCGCCGATCATGGAGTTCACTGCTGCGGACATTTTTCAGCACTCGCCCTTTGGCGACATCCAGAATTCGCTAAAGTCTCTCTCTTTATCAGGAGAGCCCTGGCCGGATTATGGTCAGGAAGGTTGGGATGCGGACATTTCGAAGAAATTCAAAGACCACCCACCACCCACTTCGTAGCCACTCTCGATGATTTAACCGACATGCTTGACTTCCACTCCGAAGACATCGACAGTATGGACAACGATGCAGGAGACGACCAAGAACTAGCGCCTACAGGGCATTGGAAGGCCACCTCATCATACGACATATACACGGTGGACATCCCAAAAGATGGGAATGGCGATGGAACAACGGAAAAAGACCCCTCCAAGAAACAGCCTAAGCGCCGGCGTCAGCGGTGCCGCTCTAAATCCCGCCACAGCAGAAATGGTGATTCCAGCATGGGAGACAATAACACCCCGGACTGTGCCGAAGACAACCCCCTCCAGCAAGATTCAGCGCAGGAGGATGGAGAAGCTAGCCCTCATGAGAGAGCGGCAGACAGAGAGGTAGAGGATGATAATTACATGCCTCTCTCCGAAGACGAGGCAAGCCTCGACGACGATGAATTTGTCGTGCCTAAGGATCCCGTCGAACAGGAGCGTTTCAAACGCAGGCTTATGGCCACGGCAAGCAGCCTCAAGAAAAAGCAGCAACAACTTAGAGCTGACCAAGACTTGCTAGCTGACAGATGGACTGAAGTCCTTGTGGCCGAAGAGTATTAACTCGAATGCCCCTCCAAGAGCTACCCAAAATGCAGGCTGCTACCCCGATTAGAGGAGGAAGCACCCAAACCTACATCACCTGTCGTGGGGAAACGAGCACCTATGGGGCAGGGCCCCTTTTCGGTCCGGCAGGGAGTGGAGGGCGCACGAAGAGCAGATCGAGGCCGAGCACGCGGGGGATTTTACCCAGCTTCGGAGCTCTCCGGAGAGATAAAACTCCTACTGCTGCTTTGTGTTTATATTCTGTTCTTGCTCGAAAGCGTGGGTATACTGTAGTCTCGAATGAGTCGACCCCCTTCTACGTGCGCATGGGCCTCCCTTTTATAGTCTAAAGGGGTCACCGACAGGTGGCAGCGTAGAAAGAGGGGTAAAAGAGTAAAAACGCAGGTTGGTACAACCACTATCAACAGTGCCCCCTACCTAACTCTGACGGCAGGGGACAAGGGCATTTAATGCCCGTCCGGTCGCCCCAACAGTGCACGAAGAGACCGTTAGGGGCGCCACCGATCGCCACGATGGCCTTCTTGTCAGCTCCATGCGCCACCTCACACCGCTTGGCTGCACAGCTACCCGCCACGTACACCAGGAGCGATCCTGTGGCGACACGTCGTCGGGTGAGCTGGAGCGTGGGCGCAGAGTGGTGGCTCCGCTGCGGCAAGTGCCTTGCCGCGGTCTCTGTCTTGTCGCACCCGCAAGCTTGCCGCTCGTCGGGTCTTGCCGGGACGCGCGGTGCGTCGCGGCAAGTTTTCTGAAGTGCCTTGGTTGGCCTTCCTGGCAAGCTCCTCTTGCCGGGATCTTGTCCTTCCTGGCAAGCTTCTCTTGTCGGGGCCTTGTCCTTCCCGGCAAGCTTCTCTTGCCGGGGCCTTGTCTTCTCGGTTAACACTTTGTTCTTGAATGGCAGTAATAGGAATGGCGAAGGATCTTGGCGGACGCCCGGCAAGCCTTGCCGCGGGACGCTGCGACTGCCCGTGCACAAGTTCGGGGTACTAAGGTACCCCTACTTTAGTAGACCGACAGGAGCTCCCGGGCCTGGGCCATACACGGTGCCGAGCGCTGTTGGGTCAGGCCCAAAACAGGGCACGGGCACGCGCGGCCTGGGTCCAAACCAAATCCACTCCGTATCCACCGCGTTCTCCCATAACGGCACGCGTCAATCGCGGCGTCGTGGGAGAGATCGTGGGCAATACTTAAATCCAGGAAATGCGTAACGTTCGCCTCCCCTGTTTATAAGCAGAGGAAACAGGGCCGTTCCCCCCACCTTCGCCACTTGCAGTTCCTTCCTCCGAAAACTCCGTCGCTCTCCTCCGCTTCACAAGCCGAAAGAGAGCAGCGCTCCGCCGCCCGTCGTCGCCGTCGCCCTCAACACCTCCGCGCTCCCCCGCCGCTTCCGCCATGGCTCCGAAGACCGGCAAGGGCTCAAAGTCGAGCACCAAGTCGGCCGAGGCGTTGCAGCTCGAGGCACTGCGCAAGGAGCGAGTGCTTTTTCCCCCCGAGCTCACCCCGAAGGCGCTGCGGGAGGAATTTTACCTCTTCTGGTCGACGCAGACGTGGGCGCATCCGCGCACACCGGTGCTTTCCGCTGAGGCTTCCAAATTGAAGCGGTGCCCAAAAGGGTACCATTTCTTTCCTGTATTCTTCTATTGCGGGCTCTGCCCACCTTTCTCCGATTTTCTCTGCGATATCATGAATACCTACGGGTTTCATCTTCTTGATTTCACCCCCAACGCCATTCTGACAATGGCGGTTTTCGCATACCTCTGCGAGAACTTCGTTGGCATCCTCCCGAATGTCGTTCTTTTTTGTCATTATTTCACCCCCCGGGCCGAGAAAGGGGAGCCACTGGCTGGCGGAATCGCCTGGACCTCACGGATCGGCATGAAGGAGGTGTACTTGACGGGCGAGCTCCGCAGCAAGTGGGATGAGTGGAGGGCGGAGTGGTGCTGGATCTGTGATGCCGATCCGCAGCCATTCACCAACCTGAGCCAGACTCGAGTAGTTCGCGGCGGCGACTGGAGCGCTCTGTCGCCGGACGACGCCAAGCTGAAGATTGCCATCACCCAAATCCTCCGGCTCAGGTTTGCCGGGCTCACAGCAGGGGCAGTTGGCGCGGATTTCCTTCGCCGTTGCATCGCCCCTCTGTAGAAGAGGGGGAGGCCCGCCTGGCTGTTTGGCGGCCCGGCGGATATCATGAGGCTGCGTCCAGGCCTCAACTTCAACTTCACGGTTCTGGAGCTTGACGGGATGCTGAGGGAGCTGTTCAAGCATGATGCCAACCATCCAGAGTGGTTCAGGCTGCCGCAGGGCGTCATCCCGTTGTGCAACAACTCCCAGCGCGATCGCATCTGCGCAATGATGCCAGAGTGCGACTCGCACGGGATAAGCGCAACTTGGATAGAGCCCGCCGACGACGTCATGCGGCAATTCTTCGATGGCTTGACGGAGGTAGCGGTCAACTCCGACGAGCAGAGGCTCCTCACCTGCGACACCACCGAGGACGAGATGCGCTACATCGCCACCAGGGCCGAAGAGGCGGTAGCAGCCGCCGCCGTAGGTGAGTTCGGCTTCACGTTGGAGGAGGCAGAGGCGGCCGAGGCGGCAAGCCTTGCCAACAGGGAGGACCTTGCCGGAGAGATCGTTGGCGAGGGGGAGCCCGAGGCCGAAGCGAGCGAGCCCACCGAGGGCGCGAGCGGCCAGCCGTCTTCGAGCAGCTTGCCGCAGGCGGAGCCCCCAGCGCAGCCCCAATTTCAACCACGAAGGCGCCTCCGTCGAGTTGGAGATACGGCAGGGGGACAGGCAGGCCAGCAGCCGAGGCGCCGTGGGACACGCTCCACCGCGGCAAGTACCGTTGCCGCGGGAGGGTCCCAGGCTGTGCCGGCAACTGAGGCAGGGTCTTCCCGGGCCGCCACGCCTGATCCTGCCGCAGCCCCCGGCAAACGTCCAAGGGAGCCTACTCCTCCGCCTCGCCACGCAGAAAGGGTGCCGGACTTCGACCTCTCCGCGCTGAGCTCCGACGAGGAGGAAGAAGAGGAGGAAGAGCAAGGCTTTCTTCTTACTGTACTTGTCTTTCTTTGATCTTTGTTGTTGCTCGTCTTGTATCTGATTTGCTTCTCTCTGAATCCCTGTTCTGTTTCAGGACTCTGGCCGAGAGAGCGGCGAAGAGGGCCAAGGTCCCCGTGGTTGTCATCGAGGACGATCCTGCGGTGATGGCAGAGGACACGTCCGAGACTACCTTGACGGACCCGGTTCCTTCTCCTCGCAGCAGCCCCCAGCACAGCCCCCAGCGTAAGTGTTTGGTTCACTTTCTGTTGTGGGGCGCGCATGGGTGCTTCTTCTTTTGCTGACATCTGGATTGCTGATTCATTTGTGTAGGAGCAGAGCAGGCCCATCAGGAGCAATCAGGAACCGCCCCGAAGGTGCTGTCTGCTTTGACTACACCGCCAAGGGGCGATTCCCCGACAAGGGAGCGCTCCCCGGCAAGGGAGAGGTCCCCGGCAAGGGACGAAACCAGTGAGCCCATGGTGGAGGAGCCCATGGTCACAGGGCCCAGCACAGGTGACCTACCTTGTCGGAAATCTTCCCTTGGGTTCTTCTTTTTTTTATATATTTGCTTGACTTTTCTTTCCTCTCCCTGTCCTCAGATCCCCCTCTCGCAGACCCGATGGAGACCGAGGCCACCGGCAAGTAAGGCGCACGCGGCAATACTGAAGATGCCGCCGCTGGCGAGGAAGAGGCCAGCGCTGATGAACCCGCCGATGAGGAAGCCGCCAAGGCTGCTAGCGCAGGAGCCGGCGAGGGGTCCGGTGGTCGTACTGACGACCCGGATGGCACAGGAGCGCAAGGCGCTGCACCGTCCGCCGACCCCTCCGCCGCTGATGCAGCGCCGGGCTCCGAGGAGCCCCAGCCAGGCGCATACTTGAAGGCCGGCGAGGGCGTATACATCAAGCTTCCCTGGGCGTCGAGCTCCAGGGCGCCGGTTGAAGGAGAGGAGTTTGACGGGGAAGTACTCACCTCCGCTGGGCTGGCGGTGGTTGACGCGCCAAGCAGCAGCAGCGGCGAGTCCGAGGAGGAGCAGCTGCTCCGGAAGTTGGTGTCACTCTACCGCGCCCGTCAAGCGAAACTTGAGTCCCGGGAAGCGCTTGTCGCGCAGGCGGGAGTTGACATAGAGAAACACGCGCAGGAGCTCCGGAACCGCAACCAGGAGGCCCTCCGGTCCATTGCTGAGGAGAGGGCACAGCTCGACGAGGCGAAGAAGGCGTTCATCCTGGAAAAGGCTGAAGCCGAGGAGCAGCAGAGGCTCGCCGCCGAGGAGCAGTCCAAGCGGGAAGGTGAGCTGATACAGAAGAAGGTGGACTTGGACAGCCACGAGGAGGAGCTCGCCGTCCGGGAGCAATCACTTGGCGGGGCACTCAAGGAGGCGAAGGATGCCGCCACGGCTGCTGACGCCGCCAAGAAGGAGTTAGAGGTGAAGGTGACGCAGCTGGAGGCGGACATGAAAGGGAAGAATGAAGGGCTTGCCGCACTCCAGCGCGAACGCGAGAAGGATGCCCGCGCCCATGGCGATCTGCAAGTTCAGCTCGCCGACAAGATCAAGGAACTGAACGCCGCCAAGGACTCGAGCGCTGATCTGGAGATGAAGCTGGCCACCTTGGCGGAGACGCTGGACGCCGCCAAGAAGCGAGAAGATGACTTGAAGAAAGAAGTCAAGGGCAACGAAGAGCTGCTAACGAGGGCCGCCGAGACTCAGAACACTTTCAAGGCCACGGTGGAGCTCTGGACGGAGGGCCTCGTCAACATTGCTGCAGCCATCGACGAGGAGTTGGCGGAGCTGGACTTGGCGGGCTTCGGGTACTCCACCGACGAGAACCTCCAGCCCAGCACCAAGCTTACTCTTTTCTTCAAGGGCGTGGTGACGGCCCTCCAGCAACTCCGGGAAAGGATCCCGAAGAAGCTGGCGGACGAGTCGCGCGCAATCTGCGCCAAGGTCCTGGAGAAGGTGCTGGTGAAGATCCTCTTCCGCAATCCAGGCCTCGACCTCTCCCGCGTCCTCAAGAAGCTGCCGGCGGGTGCTGATCTCGAGGAGCTCAAAGCCATCATCGCACCCATCGTGGACAAAGTGAACGAAGTCAGGAGGATCGATGGCGAGCGCGCGGATTAGGCCACTCTTCTTCCCCTTTTCTTCTTCTTGCCCCTGCTAGATATGTCATGGAAACAATCTATTAGAGCGCGGCAAGTTGTTTATTGTAATATAACTTTATTCTGGGTACTGTCTGCTATGTTACTTCCTTTGTTCAGTTCCATTCCTTGTATGTTTTTACCCTACGCTTTTAGGGAACTTGCCGGTGCGAACACACTTGCCGCAAGCGCTGAGTGCGGAACATCAGCAGCCTGCCGGCGGTGTTGCCTCCAGCAAGAAACCTTGTCGGGGCTAGTCGCAACACACTTTCATCGTTGAGCGGACTCGAAACAAAGTAAGGGTGCAACTTAACCACGAGCCGGTTCCTCCGCGCACAGGTTTTCCATACAAGGGACGGTCGTTCAAGGAATATAACTTAAAAATTTAAAACTGACTATGCTCAAACTTTGGCAACTTAGCTTTTCTGTCATCCGTGTCCCGGCAAGGCTGTATATTTTTCGAACGACGCCTGGTCCACACCTTCATTCTCTCCTCCCCCCGGTGAACTTGTGGGCGAAGGAACCTCCTTTTTGAACAAAAGAAAGAAGAGAAAATAATGGTATGGAGCCTTAAGGTTCGTTATTGCTTACCGCGGGCGAGTGCTGCACAAAGTGTCAGATAATACATGCAGAAAAGAAAAAGGCATGAAATTTGACAAGATGTGCGAGACACATGAACTTTATTTATGCACGGGAGCTGCGCCCGGCTTTGTACAAAGGGTTACATGCAACAGCGGCAAGGCTTGTACAAAATTTGGTTGCCGGAACAGATTCCGGCAACCGCGCCTTATTGGTAAAACTTGCGAAGATGCTCTATGTTCCAGGAATTGCTCACCGGAAAGTCATCTTCGGTCTCAAGGCGGACAGCGCCGGGTCTAGTGACTCGTTTCACCCGATAAGGGCCTTCCCACTTCGGCGTCAACTTGTTGGAATTCTTGGCGGATTGAACGCGCCGAAGAACAAGGTCGCCTTCCTTGAAGCTTCTGGCATTAACTTTGCGGCTATGGTTGCGGCGCAAAGCTTGCTGGTAGCGAGCAGCTCGTACAGCAGCCTGAAGACGATCTTCCTCGAGGAGCAGCGCGTCATCTTGCCGCAGCTGCTCTTGCTCAAGCTCATCGTAAGCGAGCACTCGAGGCGATCCGTATACGAGTTTCGTGGGGAGAACTGCTTCTGCTCCATAGACAAGAGCAAAAGGTGTCTGGCCAGTGGCTCGATTTGGCGTCGTCCTGATCGACCAAAGAACCACCGGTAGCTCCTCGATCCAATTTCTTCTGCACTTGCGCAGCCTGTCGAAAGTTCAGGTCTTGAGCCCGCGCAGCACTTCAGCGTTTGCCCTCTCCGCTTGACCGTTGCTTCTCGGGTGAGCAACAGAAGCGAAGCAGATCTTGGCGCCAAGATCTTGGACGTACTGCATGAAGGTGCGGCTCGTGAATTGTGTGCCGTTGTCGGTGATAATCCTGTTAGGGACTCCGAAACAGCAAACAATTGACCTGAAGAACTTGACTGCTGACTGTGCTGTCACCTTTCTCACTGGTTCCACTTCAGGCCACTTTGTGAACTTGTCGATTGCAACGTACAAGTACTCAAAGCCCCCGACAGCTCGGGGAAAGGGGCCGAGGATGTCGAGCCCCCAGACCGAAAATGGCCAGGATAAAGGGATTGTTTGGAGAGCTTGAGCTGGTTGATGTATCTATTTGGAGTGGAACTGGCATGCTTCACACTTGGTTACTTGTGCAGTTGCATCCTGGAGGGCTGTCGGCCAGAAGAAACCTTGCCGGAAGGCTTTGCCGGCAAGTGCTCTTGCGCCAATGTGGTGACCACATATGCCTCCGTGTATCTCCGCCAACAGCTCTTGTCCATCTTCCCGGGAAATGCACTTCAATTTCACTCCGTTGAATCTTCTTCTGTACAGTATGTCATCGACAAACTGGTACATACTTGATTGCCGGGCTACTCTCTCCGCTTCTTCTTGCTCCTCGGGAAGTTCTCCTGTCTGAAGGAATTGGACAATCTGCTGTGCCCATGCCGGAGCTTGTGGCTCAACGACAAGGACTAAAGGCGCAAATGCTGCTGCGGGAATATCCGCTTCTACGGCAAGAATCTGGGATCCTGTCAGAGCGTAATGCTCCCCGGCAAGCGTGTCGGGACACAGCTTGTCGGGAGCGTCTGCTTCAATGGAACAAACCCTAGGGCTTGTCGGAGCAGACTGCCCCTCACCACTTTCTGTGTTGATCCTGGGGACTTTCTTGGCGGCGGCTTCGGGGAGCTCTGCCGGAAAGTAGTCGCCAGTGACCCACTTTCTCTTTTTGCTCTGTCCAGTTGATGATGCCACAGATGGTTGAGTTAGCTTGAGCACAAAAATTCCTGGTTCCACAGGTAACTTGAGTGCGGCACACTTTGACTGGCCATCTGCAATGTCATTCTGAGCTCTTGGAACATGTTCCATCTGCAGGCCGTCAAAATGTTCTTCTAGCTTTCTCACTTCATCAATGTAGGCTTCCATCAACGGACTCTGATAATCTTTGTTGACTTGGCGGATGACAAGCTGTGAGTCACCCCTGACAATAAGCTTCTTGATCCCAAGTTCTGCCGCGATCCTGAGTCCGGCAAGCAAGCCTTCATACTCCGCAGTATTGTTTGTTGCTTGCTCCTTGGGAAAGCGCATTTGGACCACGTACTTGAGGTGCTCTCCGGTGGGTGCGACAAGTAGCACACCCGCACCGGCGCCTTGCAGCGAGAAGGCACCATCAAAGTACATGATCCATTCTTTGCTCGCTTCCTTGTCGGGGATGCTCTTCTCCGAAATTTCTTCGTCAGGTGTTGGCGTCCACTCTGCTATGAATTCTGCCAATGCTCGGCTCTGAATAGTTGAAGTACTTTCAAACTTGAGGCCAAAGCTTGACAATTCCAGTGCCCACTCGACAATCCTGCCTGTTGCTTCTGGATTTTGCAGTATCCTCTTCAACGGAAAGCGAGTGACAACTGTGATCTCATGTGCCTGAAAGTAGTGGCGCAGCTTCCTTGAGGCCATGAGAAGGCCGAAAAGCAACTTCTGCACACCAGAGTACCTCGATCTAGCCCCCTGCAGAAGGGAACTGACAAAGTAAACTGGGCGCTGCACCATCTTCTTCTGCTTCTCTTCCGGCAACTGTACAGATCCATCCTTACCGGGACCAGAGCTTGTCAGGGAAGCCCCCTACTTGTCGCTGGACTCGCTTGCCGTGGTTGCTGGCCCATCATCCGCCTCCCTCTCCGCTACTAACGCAGCACTAACCACTTGATTGGTTGCCGCCAGATATAGCAGCAACTTCTCTTGTGGCTTAGGTGCGACAAGTGTTGGAGTGGAGGATAGGTATCTCTTCAAGTCCTGCAGCGCAGCCTCCGCTTCCGGAGTCCATTTCATTGGACCTGCCTTTTTCAAAATTTTGAAAAATGGCAGGGCGCACTCAGCAAACTTAGAGATGAACCTACTAAGAGCAGCAACACAGCCGGCAAGTCTTCGCACATCCTTGACGCGCTTCGGTGCTTCGATCTGTTCAATGGCTTTGATCTTGTCGGGATTAGCTTCGATCCCCCGCTGAGATACAAAGAATCCGAGAAGCTTGCCGGAAGGAACTCCAAACACGCACTTCTCGGGATTCAACTTGAGATTGATCTTGCGCAGATTTGCAAAAGTCTCATCCAAATCTTGGATCAAAGTTGCTCTGTCTCTGCTCTTGACCACTATGTCATCCATGTATGCTTCTACATTTCTGTGCAGCTGTGGCTCAAAAGCATGACTGACTACTCTTGCAAATGTTGAACCAGCATTCTTTAGTCTGAAAGGCATTCGTACAAAGCAGTATGTGCCACATGGAGTAATGAATGCGGTTTTCTCTTCATCATCTTCCGCCATGAAGATCTGATGATATCCTGAGTATGCATCAAGAAATGAAAGCAGATCACATCCTGTCGTGGAGTCGACAATCTGGTCAATGCGCGGCAAGGGAAATAGATCCTTGGGACAAGCTTTATTAACATCAGTGAAGTCAATACAAAGCCTCCACTTCTCGTTTGCTTTGCGCACGACTACTAGGTTGGCTAACCACGTTGGATGGAGTACTCCTCGGACCAGGCCTGCTGCTTCCAATTTCTTGATCTCCTCTGCAATGAACTCTTGACGCTCTACTGCTTGCTTCCTAACTCTCTGCTTGACGGGCCGCGCGTGAGGACAGACGGCAAGGTGGTGCTCAATTACTTTCCTGGGAACACCGGGGATGTCGGATGGTTGCCATGCAAACACATCGACATTCGCCCACAGGAAAGCAACGAGCGCGCTTTCCTATTTAGGGTCAAGCGTGGCACTGATGGTGAAGGTACCACCAGTGCCGTCCTCCTTGGCGGCCACTTTCTTGGTCTCAGGTGTCGCTGTCTTTGCCTTCTTGCACTTGCCGGTGGAGCTCGATGGTGCGTCCTCGACAGTAGCGCAGCACTCCGAAGAGGTGCGCTTGCCGGAGTGGGCATCAGAGCTACTCTTGCCGGACTTGGTCTTCTTCTTCCCCCCGGGAGCTTCAGCGGCAAGTGGTTTGCGTTCTGCTGCGGTTGCTGCTTCCCGGTAGATCTTGTCGGTACAGATAAGTGCATCTTTCTTGTCGCCATGGACAGAAATAACACTTATTGGACCAGGCATCTTGAGCACATTGTAGGCGTAGTGAGAGGCTGCCATGAACTTGGCAAGCGCTGGACGGCCAAGTATCCCATTGTAGGGCAATGGGAAGTCAGCAACGTCAAACGTGACTCTCTCTGTCCTGAAGTTTAGCTCACTGCCAAAAGTTACTGGCAGCGTGATCTTCCCCTTGGGCTTGCTCCTTCCCGGGTTGATTCCTTGAAAAGTATCAGTCTCTTCGAGCTCGCTGTCGGGGATCTGGAGCTTGTTGAGCACCGCGGAAGAGATCAGATTTAGGCCGGCCCCGCCGTCAACCAACATCTTCGTGACCTTGAAGTTGCGGATGGTTGGTGAAACCAACATCGGCAAGCACCCGACCACAGTGATGCGATCAGGGTGATCCTCAACATCAAAGACGATGGGCGTGCTGGACCACTTCAGGGGCTTGCGCGATTCGACTGATGGTTCTGCTGCATTTACCTCCCGCACCCACTGCTTGAGTTGGCGGTGCGAGGTGTGCAGAGAAGCACCGCCGTCAACGCACAAAACCTCCGTTGCCTTCTGGAACTCCTGCTCGTCAGTCTCATCCTCCTCCATCTCATCATCTTCATCTTCGTCTTCGTCCTTGTCGCGGCCGCGGGAAGGCCTGTCTCCTTGCCGCTGCTTGGCCTTGCCGCGGCGCCCTCCCCGGGCGGGACGCTTCTTGTCGGATCCTCCACCACCTTCCTGGGCCTTCTCCTTGTCAGGGCGCTCGTATTCAGCTTTCTGTAGCTCCGCCATCTGCTCAACTTTCTTGCAGGCTTGGAGGTCATGGCCTTTGGTGCGGTGGATCTTGCAGTACTGCTTGCCGGAGCTGTCCTGCTTGTCGGCGGCCACCACAGCCTTGCCGGAGTCACCAGCTTTAGCCTTGTCGGCGCCGCCTCCGTTGCCGGACTGCTCAACGACTAGCACATCCTTAGCCTTCCTCTTTCTGTTATTCCGCCTCCGGTTCCTCTTTGCCGGAGGGGCGTCCTCACTGTCAGATCCTTCTGCTCTTACATTCTCTCCGGGGATTTTCCTCCCCTCCTCAGCCCGTGCACACTTGTCGGCCAGAGCATATAGCTCGCTGACATCTCTGATCTTGCACATCGCCATCTCCTCCCTCATCCTGCGGTTACGCACGTTCTGATGGAACGCGCTAATAACCGCGGCAGGGTGGACGTCTGGGATGTTGCGCTGCACCTGGCTGAATCTCTGTATGTACTTGCGCAGGGGTTCTCCTTCTTTCTGGGCGAGCAGATGCAGATCGCTCTCCTGACCATGGGGTTTGTGGCCGCCTGTGAAGGCGCCGACAAACTGATGGCACAGGTCCGCTCACGAAGAGATGGAGTTGTCCGGCAAGTGCATGAGCCAAGATCTAGCGTTGGGCTTGAGCACCAGCGGGAAGTAATTGGCGAGGATCTTCTCGTCGCGCCCCCCGGCAGCCTGCACCGCAATGGTGTAGACGCTGAGGAACTCTGACGGATGTATCCTGCCATCGTACTTCTCGGGTACGTCTGGCTTGAAGTTCTTGGTACTGGGCCACTGGACTTGCCGCAGCTCACGGGTGAACGCAGGGCAACCTGCCACGTATGGCAGGTCGCCTAGTTCCCCTGGCGCATGCATATCGACAGTGGGCCCAGCGCACTGGTCAGATTGACGTCGCGCTTCTCTTCTGCGCTCGATGCGAGTACGAGCGTCTTCGTGTCGTCGTTCTTGGAGAACTTGGCGTTGATCGCGGCGAGCTCGCGGGTCCGACGACGCGGTGGAGTCAGTGTCGAGGTTGGTCCGGCGAATCGGCGATCTTGGCCTTCGGGGCGGGGAGTGCACGGTGGTGGCACCCCCAGCGGTCTTGCCTGCGTCGGCTTGCACCTGGGCGTCTTGCCGGGGCTTCGATGCGCTCGGTTGCCGGGGCTTGTCACCGTTGGCGAAGCTGATGAGGCTCTGAATGGTCATCCTCCAGTCGTCGATCTTGTCTGGCGTTGGAGGGTAATCTAGAAGCAGCTGGGCTCGGGCCAGCGCTTCCTCTGGAGTCTTGGGTGGCGGTGGCGAGCGGCGCGATGTGCGGGATATGCTCAAACTTCTAACGGTGTTAGAAGGAGCAACATCTCGCCCAGGCGACCGTACGGTGCTCGTGCCAGCGTGCTGGCGTGCATGTTGGCCTTGAGCGTCCTGCGATCCGCCGGCTTGGCCTTGTTCCAACGCGAGTACGGTGCTAGGAGCACCGTGGCGTTGTCGATCCTGCACCCCCTGGGAGGGGAGCGGTGGATGTACAGATGTTGAAGCTTGCGGGGCCTTGTCCTTGGACCTGGTGACGACGCGAGTCCCACCGTCAGCGCCCGCTCCTCCGCTGGCGTCCACCCCACCGCCCATTTGCTCCGGTGGCGGTAGGATAGTCGCAGACGGAGCGGCCACCTCCGAAGTCTTCTTCTTCGGTGGCATGTCGATGAAGATGTTGATGTAGCGCGCACGGAGACCGGATCAGGTTCGCACAACCTCGATGCCCCCTACCTGGCGCGCCAGAGATGTCGTGGGGAAACGAGCACCTATGGGGCAGGGCCCCTTTTCGGTCCGGCAGGGAGCGGAGGGCGCACGAAGAGCAGATCGAGGCCGAGCATGCGGGGGATTTTACCCAGCTTCGGAGCTCTCCGGAGAGATAAAACTCCTACTGCTGCTTTGTGTTTATATTCTGTTCTTGCTCGAAAGCGTGGGTATGCTGTAGTCTCGAATGAGTCGAACCCCTTCTACGTGCGCATGGGCCTCCCTTTTATAGTCTAAAGGGGTCACCGATAGGTGGCAGCGTAGAGAGAGGGGTAAAAGAGTAAAAACGCAGGTTGGTACAACCACTATCAGCAGTGCCCCCTACCTAACTCTGACGGCAGGGGGCAAGGGCATTTAATGCTCGTTTGGTCGCCCCAACAGTGCAGGAAGCGACCGTTAGGGGCGCCACCGATCGCCACGATGGCCTTCTTGTCAGCTCCATGCGCCACCTCGCACCGCTTGGCTGCACAGCTACCCGCCACGTACACCAGGAGCGATCCTGTGGTGACACGTCGTCGAGTGAGCTGGAGCGTGGGCGCAGAGTGGTGGCTCCGCCGTGGCAAGTGCCTTGCTGCGGTCTCTGTCTTGTCGCACCCGCAAGCTTGCCGCTCATCGGGTCTTGCCGGGACGCGCGGTGTGTCGCGGCAAGTTTTCTGAAGTGCCTTGGTTGGCCTTCCCGGCAAGCTCCTCTTGCCGGGGTCTTGTCCTTCCCGGCAAGCTTCTCTTGCCGGGGCCTTGTCCTTCCCGACAAGCTTCTCTTGCCGGGGCCTTGTCTTCTCGGTTAACACTTTGTTCTTGAATGGCAGTAATAGGAATGGCGAAGGATCTTGGCGGACGCCCGGCAAGCCTTGCCGCGGGACGCTGCGACTGCCCGTGCACAAGTTCGGGGTACTAAGGTACCCCTACTTTAGTACACCGACATCACCAGCGCATGATGCGGCCGACCGGCCACCTCGTGGCCGCGACAGAGAGGCCTCTCGGCCCTCCACTCAAGCCGCACCCCGGCGTCGCTCAAAAAGTACCAAGGCACGGGGAAATGCGCCAGACCTGCGGGATATATTGGAGGACAAGGCAAGGCAAACAAGATCGATCTACGGATCGCGTGGGTGCCTCACTACATGTGACAATAACCGTCATGCCGGATACAGCAAATCCGGCCGAGCCGAACATAGCAGACAAAGCTCATTTGAGCTACGTCATGATATAGCCCAGTACAGGGGCGCCGCACACCCACTATGCTTCACAGATGAAGTAATGGATCATCAAATCCCCGAGGGTTTCAAACTCGTAAACATCGAATCATATGATGGCACAACAGATCCTGCGGTATGGATCAAGGACTACCTCCTTGATATCCACATGGCCCGTGGTGATGATCTACACGCCATCAAATACCTCCCACTCAAGCTTAAAGGACCAGCTCGGAATTGGCTTAACAGCTTGCCAGCGGAGTCAATTGGTTGTTGGGAAGACCTGGAAGCCACATTCCTCGACAACTTCCAGGGCACCTATGTGCGACCACCAGACGTCGATAACCTAAGCCACATAATTCAGCAGCCAGAGGAATCGACCAGACAATTTTGGACACGGTTCCTAACCAAGAAAAATCAAATCGTCGACTGTCCGGATGCAGAGGCCCTTGCAGCCTTCAAACATAACATCCGCGACGAGTGGCTTGCCCGGCACCTAGGACAGGAAAAGCCGAAATCCATGGCAGCCCTCACAACACTCATGACCCGCTTTTGCATGGGAGAGGACAGCTGGCTAGCTCATAGTAACAACATGACCAAGAGCCCTGGTAATTCGGATACCAAGGACAATAACGGCAGGTCGCGTCGCAACAAGCACAAGCTCCGCATTAACGGCGATAATGCTGAGGATACGACAGTCAATGCCGAATTCAGAGGCTCTAAACCCGGTCAGCGGAAAAAGCCATTCAAAAGAAATACTCCGGGCCCGTCCAATTTGGACCGAATACTCGATCGCTCGTGCCAGATACACGGCACCCCCGAAAAACCAGCCAACCACACCAACAGGGATTGTTGGGTGTTCAAGCAGGTAGGCAAGTTAAATGCTGAAAACAATGACAAGGGGCTGCATAGCGACGACAAGGAGGAGCCCCGACCGCCGAACAATAGAGGACAGAAGGGCTTCCCCCTACAAGTGCGGACGATGAACATGATATACGCAACCCACATACCCAAAAGCGAGCGGAAGCGTGCACTAAGGGATGTATATGCGATGGAGCCAGTCGCCCCAAAGTTCAATCTGTGGTCCTCCTGCCCGATCACTTTTGATCGAAGGGACCACCCCACTAGTATCCGCCATGGCGGATTCGCCGCATTGGTTCTAGACCCAATCATTGATGGATTTCACCTCACTAGAGTCCTGATGGACGGCGGCAGCAGCCTGAACCTGCTTTATCAAGATACAGTGCGTAAAATGGGCATAGACTCCTCAAGGATTAAACCCACAAAGACGACCTTTAAAGGCGTCATACCAGGTGTAGAGGCCAACTGTACAGGCTCAATTACACTTGAAGTGGTCTTCGGATCCCCGGATAACTTCCGAAGCGAGGAGTTAATCTTCGACATAGTCCCGTTCCGCAGCGGCTATCACACACTGCTCGGACGAACTGCATTTGCAAAGTTCAATGTGGTGCCGCACTACGCATACCTCAAGCTCAAGATGCCAGGCCCTCGAGGAGTCATTACGGTCAACGGAAACACCGCACGCTCTCTCCGAACGGAGGAGCATATGGCGGCCCTCGCGGCGGAAGTACAAAGCAGCCTCTCAAGGCAATCCTCGAGTCCGGCTATTAAACGTCTGGACACCGTCAAGCGCGCCCAGAGTAACCTACAACAAGACCGCTTGGCACATCCCGAGCATGCGTAGCAATGCGGCCCCAACCCCAACCCTCGCGAAATTGCGAAACTAGTACTACGCGTAAATAATTACGCTCTGGAAATACCATGGGCATAGGGGGAGCGGCACGACCATGGCAGGCCCAGAATGCAGCTCAACCGCACCAGGGGCTGCCGATTGTGTCATTCTTTTTTCTCTTACTTTCAGGACTCCTTTTTCAAGAAGCCCTGTCCAGCAGTAGAATCGGCGAACACATGATGCAACAGCCAGGGAAGCAGAAAGCTACGTCGAGTGTCCAGGTGGTCTCTATAACGAGCAGTATACTTGTTTCACATATCATCCCGCAGCTCGCCCCTGGAGGGGGACATGTCAAATAGTCCCGCCCATTGCTTATCGCACTATTTGTATCGTTCTGCTTTTACCGCAGCCTTTCTAAATAAACAATACATAGCTTCTGCCTATTATTGCATTCCTTTTTTTATCTATATATGTTCACTTATGACATGTTGCACCCGTACACTTTGGTACGGCCAAATACACCAGGGGCTTAAGTACCCCAAAATATGGTGTGATAAGTCCGATCACTTTCACAAGTTCAGCACCCCGAACTTATAGCATTATATGCATCGGCTCCGAATCATGTCTTGGGTCAATTGTTGGGTTTGCCCGGCTCCCATGTTTTGGTACCTTACGTTCCGTGGCTAAGGTAGTGCTGGGAGAACCACTGCGATTGTGCCCCGGTTGAGCTTGGTTAAGCACCTCAGTGGAGAAAGCTAAAACTGACCGTCATGATAGGGCGAGAGCCGGTCGCTGTTCGAGAGGTTTTCGAGTCCCTAAAGACTTATGCCTCTTAGAGCAAGGAGTCAGGTTTGTCCAGCCCAGGCGTGGATAGCGCCCCGAACTCAGTCTTCCGAATACCAGGGGCTTCGCTGAAATTTAAAATTATAGAATTCTATGGCTAAGTGAGAGTGTTCAAGCATTATAGTCCGGTTGCCTCGTTCGTTGCGTTGAGCGCCTCCCTCGAAGGACCCAAGAATGGGAAAAAGAGCACTCAAGTTTATCCCGAACACCCCAGCACTCGTGGCATGGGGGCAGAAGCCGACGACTAGCCATCTCTCAAATTTAATAAACAGCCGCACAAAAGGTAATATTTTAAATTCACAAGCGTTGCTTAGCGCATATGAACAAGTTTTCAGCGTAGAGGATAACAAATGTGAGTTTACTCAAAAATTACATCTTTGGAGCATTCACCCGCTATAAGGCGGGCACCCTTCAGGACGCCCTCATAATACATCTCGGGCTTGTGATACTCCTTGCCCGGCGGTGGTCTATCCGTCACAAGCTTCTCAGTGTCCATCTTGCCGTAGTGCACTTTTGCACGGGCAAGGGCCCTACGGGCACCTTCGATGCAGACAGAGCGCTTGACGACTTCAATCCATGGACATGCATCCACCAGCCGCGTCACCAGCCCGAAGTAGCTCCCAGGCATGGCTTCCTTAGGCGGCAGCCGAACTATGAGGCCCTTCATGGCCTGTTCGGCCACCTTATGGAGCTCGACCAGCTGCTTCAGCTGGTCGCTCAAGGGCACCAGGTGACCGGCCTCAGCATACTGAGACCAGAACACCTTCCCGTCGAACTCCCCTCCTCGGCTCGGTAGAACGCGGCAGCATCGGACACACTGTGGGGCAGATTTGCGAATGCTCCTCAAGAGCTCCGGATTCGAGTAAGTAACAGATAATTCACTTTCACGTGGTTGCTTTGCATAAAGAATGCTTACCCGCCGCTATCTTCTTCAATGCCTCAATTTCCTGGAGGGCTTTTTTGGCTTCGGTCTTAGCGGCTTTGGCGCTCTCAAGGGCCGAGGCGAGCTCGGACTCTCGATTCTGTGAGTCACGCTCCAAACTCTCGTGTTTTTCCACGAGAGCCTGGAGCTCTTGCCGCACCTCCGCCACCCGCGCCTCCTGCTTCTCTCGCTCGGTGCGCTCCGCGGCCGCATTGCTTTCGGCCTTGGACACCGCTTCCTTCAGGGTCGCCACCTCGTTCATGGCCCCTGCAATACTCACGTTATTCCTATCATTTTTGGCAACCACATCTTTTATATACTTCCATAAGGTATTACTTACCTTCCCTGTCCTCGAGCTGCTTTTTGGCAAGGCCGAGCTCGTTCTCGGACCGCTCGAGGCTCTGCTTCAATGCATTGACCTCCGCAGTCAGTGCGGCATAGGTCAGCAGTGCAGCCTGCATTCCCATATTGACATACCTATGTTAGACTCCTGCGTACATCTTTTAGATCCTCACTTTGGCTTTTCTTTCCGAACACCAAACTGAGCATCAGGGGCTACTGTCTATGTGGTAACATTTTTACATATCTTAAATACTTACCTCAAAGCCTGTTAGAAGGCTGGCACAGGCTTCAGTCAGCCCACTTTTGGCGGACTGAACTTTCTGGATCACCACACTCATAACAGTGCAGTGCTCCTCGTCGATGGAGGCGCCGTTAAGCGCCTCCTGCAAATTATCCGGTGCCTCTGGTTGGACGGAGGTCACCGGTGTCGCAGTCTTGCCCTTCTTACGAAGGGGCCGCCTGTCGTACTCTGGAACCACTGAAGGTTCCGGTGCGGAGTCCGGCCCAGGGCCGGACTTAGAGGCCTTTGGGGTTTTATCCCCCTTGCGCCTGGAGTCCGGGAGGTTGCCTTGCGGCGCCTCCTGGACCACCTCCTCCTGGCTGGGCTCCTTTTGGGACCCCACCTCGGCGTCATCCGCAGCACGAGGAGAGGAGGCAGCCGGAAGTGAGGTGCTATTCACGTCCGACGAATCCAGGGAGCCGCTCGTTGAAGCGTCGAGCCCGTCCTTGGGCGGGCTGCAGGGTTATATTTGGCGTTAGGAGATTCTGTGCGACAAATGAAACGCCATGAGTTATTCTGTATCCGGACACTTACGATTTCGCCAGGGGCTTAACCCTCAGTGGCCACACCTCTTCGCCGTTGTCGGCGTTGGTGGAGTAATCCGGAGGAAGGGTCCTTCCCTTCTTGGACCCTCCGGCCTCCCCAGTTGGGGTGGCCTTCCTTTTCTTCTCTCCCCCCGCTGGGGAGAGGCCTCTTTTTCCTCCTCCTCGTCTTCGCGGGAGGAGTCCGCCTCGGAGTCATTGGACGATGAGTCCGACAACACCTGGCGCCGGGAACTCCTTCGAGTTCCCGTGGCCTTCTTCTTGGCCTTCCTCTCCGGCACCACGTGAGGTGCCGGAACCAGCAGCCCCGTTAATTGGGCGTCCGCTGGGTCTTCAGGCAAGGGAGCCGGACAGTTAACCTGCCCGGACGTCTTTTGCCAGTCCTGTCAAAGGTAAGGGAGTTTAGATCCCGCATAGAGTCAAACTATGAAAAACAAGTGTCCTATAAAGGGTAAAATAGCTTACCTCGCTGGCTTGACGCTGCGAGCTGAATCCGCGATCTTCGGTAGCGGATGCGGGAGCCTCGGCGCCCTTGAACAACACCTTCCAGGCATCTTCATACGTAGTGTCGAAGAGCCTGCTCAAGGTTTGGTGCTGTGCCGGATCAAACTCCCACAAGTTAAAGGCCTGTTGTTGGCACGGGAGGATCCGGCGGATGAGCATGACCTGGACTACGTTGACAAGCTTGAGCTTCTTGTTCACCAGGTTTTGGACGCAGGTTTGGAGTCCGGTCAGCTCTTCCGAATTACCCCATGTCAGGCCCGTCTCTTTCCAAGAGGTGAGCCGTGTAGGGAAGCCAGATCGGAATTCGGGGGGCACTGCACATTTAGGGTCACGCGGCTCGATGATGTAGAACCACCCCGATTGCCACCCCTTTATGGTCTCCACGAAGGAGCCCTCGAACCATAGGACATTGGCCATCTTGCCCACCATGGCACCTCCGCACTCCGCCTGGCGGCCGCCCACTACCTTCAGCTTGACATTGAAGGTCTTCAGCCATAAGCCGAAGTGGGGCTGGATGAAGAGGAAGGCCTCGCACACGACGATGAACGCCGAGATGTTGAGGATGAAATTCGGGGCCAGATCATAGAAATCCAGGCCATAGTAGAACATGAGCCCCCGGACAAATGGATGAAGTGGAAAACCTAGTCCGTGGAGGAAGTGGGTGAGGAACACCACCCTCTCATGGGGCCTGGGGGTGGGGATAAGCTGCCCCTTGTCGGGGAGCCGATCCGCGATGTCGTTGGATAAGTATCCGGCCTTCCGCAGCTTTTTGATGTGCACCTCCGTGATGGAGGAGGCCATCCACTTGCCTCCCGCTCCGGACATGGCTGGAGAAGGTTGAGTTGGGATGTGCAGACTTGGGCGCTGGAGCTCAAGTGCGCGGAAATGGATGAGCAAAGGAGGAAGAAGGCGTAGGTAAAAGGTGGATCCTTATCCCCTTATATGGACGGACGAAGCTATGCGTCCCCACCAGCCTAGTAAAACTCGCTTATCTCCCAAACGCCATAATCAATGGCGCGGTTGGGTTACCCACACCCGTATTGATGAGAATCCTGGAATAAGGGGACACGATCTCTGCTTTGACAAGACGTGCCAAGGAAACCACCTCGCTAAACGCGCTGAGGTGGGACAGTAAAAATGATTCGAATAAAGGCTTGGTCGTGGTGTGGTGTCATGCCACGGAATACGTCACCAGATTGAATTTGTGTAAATATTATTCTCTCTACGGTGGTATGTGGAACTTATTTTGCAGAGCCGGACACTATCCTTGTGTTCAAAATCTTCTATGAAGTATTCAGAGGAGGAACCCGCCTTGCAATGCCGAAGACAATATGCGCGCCAAACTCGTCGTCATTGAAGCCTGGTTCAGGGGCTACTGAGGGAGTCCTGGATTAGGGGGTGTCTGGATGGCCGGACTATGACCTTTGGCCGAACTCCTGGACTATGAAGATACAAGATTGAAGACTTCGTCCCGTGTCCGGATGGGACTTTCCTTGGCGTGGAAGGCAAGCTTGGTGATACGGATATGTAGATCTCCTACCATTGTAACCAACTCTGTGTAACCCTAACCCTCTTCGGTGCCTATATAAACCGAAGGGTTTTAGTCCGTAGGACGAACAACAATCATACCATAGGCTAGCTTCTAGGGTTTAGCCTCTCTGATCTCGTGGTAGATCTACTATTGTACTACCCATATCATCAATATTAATCAAGCAGGAGTAGGGTTTTACCTCCATCGAGAGGGCCCGAACCTGGGTAAAAACATCGTGTCCCTTGTCTCCTGTTACCATCCGCCTAGAAGCACAGTTCGGGACCCCCTACCCGAGATCCGCCGGTTTTGACACCGACAACACCATTGTATATTCCCCTTGCAATTGCATTGATAACCTCTAGCCCATTTTGCGTCACTTGCCTATTGAGACTAGTCATTGAGTATTGCCGGCAACGTTACTTGTGCACATTAGTGATCCGTACCTTCCATTGCATACATACCATATTATATTGGTATCATCATATCATATCTTGTGTCACAAGTTTGTTCCCGCATATATACAATTGCTATCTTGGTTTGTGTATTATGTAAAAGTGGCCATATCGTACAAAAAAAATCTTTTAAGCAAAAGGGAAAGAGCAAAGAAGCTTTTAAGTAAGTGCCATAACATCATACCACATTGCATTATGATTGTCATATCCGATCATCTTGGATCATCTTGAGAGAAACACCGGGAACCATACATAATAGCATACTTGGGATAGTAGTTGCTACATTTTGCATCTTATAGGTTGTGCACAAGTGTCGTATCCGCCTATTGAGCAATCATGCTAGCGTCTCTCTTGAGTTGTGCAACACGAGCGTTTTCCGAGGATTCCACATTTTGTGCTCATTCCTTGGTTGCACGACCCCATTTATCTATCCGTGTGTGTGTTTCCGTGTGCCACATTGCTGTTGGTCTACTTGTATTACTTGCAAAATTGTGAATCTATTTCAACATTATTGACTCTGGCTAACATTTTGCATAAAAATTTTGTGCCACTATCCTCACCGAGCTCCACCCAAAGACTTACTTGTGTAAGTGTGAGAACCAACAAGAATTGGTACCAATTGTGCTATTTCCTTGTTACACATTTGAATGATCATTGATCCATCTCCAACTACTCGCGGCTGGCGTGCGAATCCAGAAAATACTCCCCAGTTCCGCTAGGAGGCCGGAGCACCCTCAAATTCGGCCTTAAGCAGGACTTTTTGGCCCTGAAAGTCAAAGAACATCACTCGCCGCTATTTTTCGGACAAGTTTTTGAACCCATTGGCACTTTATTTTGAAGGAAATTCAAGAGATTATGTCGCTTATAGACATTAGCCACCCTGGTAGGGACAAATGTACCTTTCTGCAGATGCTCTATGATCAGGGCAATCTCATTTGTCCGTAAATTGAAGAAAATCCAGCGGCTATATGCCTTATTCTCCTTGTTTTCGCCGGATACCATGCTGTAACTCATGCGCGTGAAAGCCAATAACAAAAGGGCATTCCAGGCATCGGTCAATATATATGTGGAAACAATATCTCCACTATAGGGGACAAGAAATTTCGGGGCGGTCAGGCAAAAAGCGTCACGGGAAAATGAAGTAGTTTCAAGGACTGCCATAGAATGGACCGATGTTCACTAAAACAGTCATAAGTTTGTCATTCAGAGTCCGTGTCGGACCCACAAGTACTCAAACTTCTCGTGGCGAGCGTGCGAATCCAGAAATTACTTCCCCCTTGCGCAAGGAGGCCCGGAGTACCCTCAAATTCGGCCTTAAGCATGACTTTTTGGCCCTAAATATCAAAGAGCATCATTCGCCTCTGTTTTTCGGACAAATTTTTTAACCCATTGGCACTTCCTTTTGAAGGAAATTCGAGAGATTATGTTGCTTATAGACATTAGCCCCCTGGTAAGGACAAGCGTAGCTTTCTGCAGATGCTCTATGATCCGGGCAATCTCATTTGGCCGTAAAGAAGAAAATGCAGCGGCTATATGCCTTATTCTCCTTGTTTTCGCAGGATGCCATGTTGTAACTCATGCGCGTGAAAGCCAAGAACAAAAGGGCTTTCCTGGCATCGGTCAATATATATGTGCAAACAATATCTCCACTATAACTTTTGTCATTCGGAACATGAAGTACTTTCAAGGACTACCATAGAATGGACCGATGTCCAATAAAACAGTCATAACTTTGTCATTCGGAGTCCGTGTCGGACCCACAAGTACTCAAACTGCTCGTGGCGAGCGTGCGAATCCAGAAAATACTTCCCACTTGGGCCAGGAGGCCCGGAGTACCCTATAATTTGGCCTTAAGCATGACTTTTTGGCAATGAAAGTCAAAGAACATCATTCGCCGCTGTTTTTCGGACAAATTTCTGAACCCATTGGCACTTCCTTTTGAAGGAAATTCGAGAGATTATGTTGCTTATAGACATTAGCCCCCTGGTAGGTACCTTTCGGAAGATGCTCTATGATCCCGGCAATCTCATTCGGCCGTAAATTGAAGAAAATCCAGCGGCTATATGCCTTATTCTTCTTGTTTTCGCCGGATGCCATGATGTAACTCATGCGCTTGAAAGCCAAGAACAAAAGGGCATTCCTGGCATCGGTCAATATATATATGTGGAAAAAATATCTCCACTATAGGGGACGAGAAATTTCGGGGCGGTCAGGAAAAAAACGTCATGGGAAAATGAAGTACTTTCAAGGACTGCCATAGAATGAACCGATTTTCACTAAAACGGTCATAACTTTGTCATTCGGAGTCCGTGTCGGACCCACAAGTACTCAAACAGCTTGCGGCGAGTGTGTGATTCCGGAAAATACTCCCCGCTTGCGCCAGGAGGCCCAGAGTACCCTCAAATTCGGCCTTAAACAGAACTTTTGGTCCTGAAAGTCAAAGAACATCATTCACCAGTGTTTTTCGGACAAGTTTCTGAACCCATTGGCAATTCCTTTTGAAGGAAATTTGAGAGATTATGTTTCTTATAGACATTGACCCCCCTAGTACGGACAAACGTAGCTTTCTGCAGATGCTCTATGATCCGGGCAATCTCATTTGGCCGTAAATTCAACAAAGTCCAGCGACTATATGCCTTATTCTCCTTGTTTTCGCCAGATGGCATGTTGTAACTCATGCGCGTGAAAGCCAAGAACAAAAGGGCATTCCTGGCATCGGTCAATATATATGTGGAAACAATATCTGCACTATAGAGGACAAGAAAATTCGGGGCGGTCAGGGAAAAAGCGTCACGGGAAAATGAAGTACTTTGAAGGACTGCCATAGAATGGACATATGTTCACTAAAACGTTCACAATTTTGTCATTCGGAGTCCGTGTCAGACCCACAAGTACTCAAACTTCTCGCGACGACCATCCGAATCCAGAAAATACTCCCTGCTTGCGCCAGGAGGCCCTGAAAGTCATAGAACATTATTCCTCGCTGTTTTTTGGACAAGTTTCTAAACCCATTGGCACTTCCTTTTGAAGGAAATTTCAGAGATTATGTTGGTCATAGACATTAGCCCCCCTAGTAGGGACAAACATATCTTTCTGAAGATGCTCTATGATCCAGGCAATCTCATTTGGCCGTAATTTGAAGAAAAACCAGCAGCTATATGCCTTATTCTCCTTCTTTTTGCCGGATGGCATGCTGTAACTCATGCGCGTGAAAGCCAAGAACAAAAGGGCATTCCTGGCATTGTTTAATATATATGTGGAAACAATATCTCCACTATAGTGGACAAGAATTTTCGTGGCGGTCAGGCAAAAAGCGTCATGGGAAAATGAAGTACTTTCAAGGACTTCCATAGAAGGGACCGATGTTCACTAAAACGGTCATAACTTTGTCATTCCGAGTCCGTGTCGGACCCACAAGTACTCAAACGGCTCGCGGCCAGTGTGCGAATCCAAAAAATACTCCCCACTTGCACCAGGAGGCCTGGAGTACCCTCAAATTCGGCCTTAAGTAAGACTTTTTGGCCCTGAAAGTCAAAGAACAGCATTCGTCGCTGTATTTCGGAGTCGTTTCTGATCCCATTGGCACATCCTTTTGAAGGAAATTTGAGAGATTATTTTGCATATAGACATTAGCCTCCCTGGTAGGGACAAACGTACCTTTCTGCAGATGCTCTATGATCCGGGCAATATCATTTGGCAGTGAATTGAAGAAAATCCAGCGGCTATATGCCTTATTCTCTTTGTTTTCTTCGGATGGCATGTTGTAACTCATGCGCGTGAAAGCCAAGAATAAAAGGGCATTCCAGGCAGCGGTCAATATATATGTGGAAATAATATCTCCACTATAGAGGCTAAACAATTTTGGGGCGGTGAAGCAAAAAGCGTCACAAGAAAATGAAGTACTTTCAAGGACTACCATAGAATGAACCGATGTTCACTAAAACGGTCATAACTTTGTCATTCGCAGTCCGTATCGGACCCACAAGTACTCAAATAGCTTGCGGCGAGCGTGTGGATCCAGAAAGTACTTCCCGCTTGCGCCAGGAGGCCCAGAGTACCCTCAAATTCGGCCTTAAATAGGACTTTTGGTCCTGAAAGTCAAAGAACATCATTCACCACTATTTTTCGAACAAGTTTCTGAACCCATTGGCAATTCCTTTTGAAGGAAATTTGAGAGATTATGTTTCTTATAAACATTAAACCCCCTAGTAGGGACAAACATAGCTTTTTGTAGATGCTCTATGATCCGGGCAATCTCATTTGACCGTAAATTCAAGAAAATCCAGCGACTATATGCCTTATTCTCCTTGTTTTCGCCAGATGGCATGTTGTAACTCATGCGCGTGAAAGCCAAGAACAAAGGGGCATTCCTGGCATCGGTCAATATATATGTGGAAACAATATCTGCACTATAGAGGACAAGAAAATTCGGGGCGGTTAGGCAAAAAGCGTCACGGGAAAATGAAGTACTTTGAAGGACTGCCATAGAATGGACAGATGTTCACTAAAACGTTCATAATTTTGTCATTCGGAGTCCGTGTCAGACCCACAAGTACTCAATCTGCTCGCGACGACCATCCGAATCCAGAAAATACTCCCTGCTTGCGCCAGGAGGCCCGGAGTACCCTCAAATTCGGCCTTAGGCAAGACTTTTTGGCCCTGAAAGTCATAGCACATCATTCCTCGCTGTTTTTTGGACAAGTTTCTGAACCCATTGGCACTTCCTTTTGAAGGAAATTTGAGAGATTATGTTGCTCATAGACATTAGCCCCCCTGGTATGGACAAATGTACCTTTCTGAAGATGCTCTATAATCCAGGCAATCTCATTTGGATGTAATTTCAAGAAAATCCAGCAGCTATATGCCTTATTCTCCTTCTTTTCGCCGGATGGCATGCTGTAACTCATGCGCGTGAAAGCCAAGAACAAAAGGGCATTCCTGGCATTGTTTAATATATATGTGGAAACATAATCTCCACCATAGTGGACAAGAAATTTCGTGGCGGTCAGGCAAAAAGCGTCATGGGAAAATGAAGTACTTTGAAGGACTTCCATAGAATGGACCGATGTTCACTAAAACGGTCATAACTTTGTCATTCTGAGTCCGTGTCGGACCCACAAGTACTCAAACGGCTCGCGGCGAGTGTGCGAATTCAGAAAATACTCCCCGCTTGCACCAGGAGGCCCGGAGTACCCTCAAATTCGGCCTTAAGTAAGACTTTCTGGCACTGAAAGTCAAAGAACAACATTCGTCGCTGTATTTCGGAGTCGTTTCTGATCCCATTGGCACATCCTTTTGAAGGAAATTTGAGAGATTATGTTGCTTATAGACATTAGCCTCCTTGGTAGGGACAAACGTACCTTTCTACAGATGCTCTATGATCCGGGCAATCTCATTTGGCCGTGAATTGAAGAAAATCCAGCGGCTATATGCCTTATTCTCCTTGTTTTCTTCGGATGGCATCTTGTAACTCATGCCCGTGAAAGCCAAGAACAAAAGGGCATTCCAGGCAGCGGTCAATATATATGTTGAAACAATATCTCCACTATAGAGGCTAAACAATTTTGGGGCGGTCAAGCAAAAAGCGTCACAAGAAAATGAAGTACTTTCAAGGACTGCCATAGAATGGACCGATGTTCACTAAAACTGTCATAACTTTGTCATTCAGAGTCCGTGTCGGACCCACAAGTACTCAAACTGCTCGCGGCGAGGGTGCGAATCCAGAAAATACTCCCTGCTTGCGCTAGGATGGCCGGAGTACTCTCAAGTTCGGCCTTAATGAGGACTTTTTGGCCCTGAAAGTCAAAGAACATCACTGGCCGCTATTTTCCTTACAAGTTTCTGAACCCATTAGCACTTCCTTTTGAAGGAAATTTGAGAGATTATGTTGCTTTTAGACATTAGCCACCTAGGTAGGGAAAAACGTACCTTTCTGCATATGCTCTATGCTCCGGGCAATCTCATTTGGACGTAACTTGAAGAAAATCCAGCGGCTATATGCCTTATTCTCCTTGTTTTCCGCGGATGCCATGCTGTAACTCATGCGCGTGAAAGCCAAGAAGAAAAGGGCATTCCAGACATCGGTCAATATATATGTGGAAACAATATCTCCACTAAAGGGGACAAGAAATTTCGGGGCGGTCAGGCACAAAGCGTCATGGGAAAATGAAGTACTTTCAAGGACTGCCATAGAATGGACCGATGTTCACTAAAACGGCCAAAACTTTGTCATTCCGAGTCCATGTCGGACCCACAAGTTCTCAAAATGCTCGCGGCGAGAATGCGAATCCAGAAAATACTCCCCGCTTGCACCAGGAGGCCTGGAGTACCATCAAATTCGGCCGTAAGCATGACTTTTTGGCCCTGAAAATCAAAGAAAATCATTCACATTGGCACTACCTTTTGAAGGAAATTTGAGAGATTATGTTGCTTATAGACATTAACCCCACTAGTAGGGACAAGCGTAGCTTTCTATAGATGCTCTATGATCTGGGCAATCTCATTTTGGCCGTAAATTGAAGAAAATCTAGCGGCTATATGCCTTATTCTCCTTGTTTTCTCCGGATGGCATGCCTTAACTCATGCGCGTGAAAGCCAAGAACAAAAGGGCATTCCTAGAACCGATCAACATATATGTGGAAACAATATCGCCACTATAGAGGATAAAAAATTTCGGGGCAGTCAAGCAAAAAGCGTCACAGGAAGATGAAGTACTTTCAAGGACTGCCATAGAATAGACCGATGTTCACTAAAATGGTCACAACTTTTTCATTTGGAGTCCGTGTCGGACCCACAAGTACTCAAACGGCTCGCGGCGAGTGTGTGAGTCCATAAAATATTCCCCGCTTGCGCCAGGAGGCCCGGAGTACCCTCAAATTCGGCCTTAACATGACTTATTTGCCCTGAATGTCAAAGAACATCATTCGCCGCTGTTTTTCGGACAAGTTTCTGAACCCATTGGCACTTCCTTTTGAAGGAAATTCAAGAGATTCTTTTGCAAATAGACATTAGCCCCCCTCGTAGGGACAAAAGTAGCTTTCTGTAGATGCTCTATGATCTAAGCAATCTCATTTGGCCGTAAATTTAAGAAAATCCAGGGGATATACGCCTTATTCTCCTTGTTTTCGCCGGATGCCATGCTGTAACTCATGTACGTGAAAGCCAAGAACAAAAGGGCATTCCTGGCATCGATCAATATATATTTGGAAACAATATATCCACTATAGAGGACAAGAAATTTTGCGGCGGTCAGGCAAAAAGAGTCACGGGAAAATGAAGTACTCTCAAGACTACCATAGAACGGACCGATGTTCACTAAAACGGTCATAACTTTGTCATTTGGAGTCCATGTCGGACCCACAAGTATTCAAACTGCTCGCGGCGAGTGTGCGAATCCAGAAAATACACCCCGCTTGTGCCTGGAGGCCTGGAGTACCCTCAAATACGGCCTTAATCGAGACTTTTAGGCCCTGAAAGTCAAAGAACATCATTCACCGCTGTTTTTCGGACAAGTTTCTGAACCCATTAGCACTTCCTTTTGAAGGAAATTCAAGAATTATGTTTCTTATAGACATTAGCCCCCATGGTAGGGAGAAACATAGCTTTTCTGCAGATGCTCTATGATTCGGGCAATCTCATTTAGCCGTAAATTGAAGAAAATCCAGCGTCTATATGCCTTATTCTCCTTGTTTTCGCCGGATGCCATGCTGTAACTCATGCGCGTGAAAGCCTACAACAAAAAGGCATTCCTGGCACCGGTCAATATATATATGTGGAAACAACATCTCCACTATACTGGACAAGAAATTTCGGGGCGGTTAGGAAAAAAGCGTCACGGGAAAATGAAGTACTTTCAAGGACTACCATAGAATGAACCGATGTTCACTAAAACGGTCATAACTTTCTCATTCGGAGTCCGTGTCGGACCCACGAGTACTTAGACAGCTTGCGGCGAGCATGCAAATCCAGAAAATACTCCGCGCTTGCGCGAGGAGGCCCAGAGTACCTCAAATTCGGCCTTAAGCGGTACTTTTTGGTCTTGAAAGTCAAAGAACATCATTCACCACTATTTTTAGGACAAGTTTCTGAACCCATTGGCAGTTCCTTTTGAAGGAAATTGTTCTCCCTGGATGTCATCCTGTAACTCATGCACGTGAAAGCCAAGAACAAAAGGGCATTCCTGGCATCGGTCAATATATATGTGGAAACAATATCTCCACAATAGAGGACAAGAAATTTCGGGGCGGTCATGCACAAAGCGTCATGGGAAAATGAAGTACTTTCAAGGACTGCCATAGAATGGACCGATGTTCACTAAAACGGCCATAACTTTGTCATTCCGAGTCCATGTCAGACCCACAAGTTCTCAAAATGCTCGCGGCGAGCGTGCGAATCTAGAAAATACTTCCCGCTTGCACTAGGAGGCCCGAAGTACCATCAAATTCGGCCTTAAGCAGGACTTTTTGGCCCTGAAAATCAAAGAGCATCATTCACCTCTGTTTTTCAAACAAGTTTCTTAACACATTGGCACTACCTTTTGCAGGAAATTTGAGAGATTATGTAGCTTATAGACATTAGCCCCACTAGTAGGGACAAGCGTTGCTTTCTGTAGATGCTCTATGATCTGGGCAATCTCATTTGGTCGTAAATTGAAGAAAATCTAGCGGCTATATGCCTTATTCTCTTTGTTTTCGCAGGATGACATGCTGTAACTCATGCTCGTGAAACCCAAGAACAAAAGGGCATTCCAGGCATCGTTTAATATATATATATATATATATATATATATATATATATATATATATGGAAACAATGTCTCCACTATAGAGGAAAAAAGCGTCACGGGAAAATGAAGTACATTGAAGGACTGCCATAGAATGGACCGATGTTCACTAAAACGGTCATAACTTTGTCATTTCGAGTTCGTGTCGGACCCACAAGTACTCAAACGGCTTGCGGCGAGTGTGCAAATCCAGAAAATACTTCCCGCTTGCTCCAGGAGGCCTGGAGGACCCTCAAATTCGAACTTAAGCAGGACTTTTTGGCCCTGAAAGTCAAAGAACATCATTCTTCGCTGTATTTCGGAGTCGTTTCTGACCCCATTGGCACATCCTTTTGAAGGAAATTTGAGAGATTATGTTGCTTATAGACATTAGCCTCCCTGGTAGGGACAAACGTACCATTCTGCAGATGCTCTGTGATCCGGGCAATCTCATTTGGCCGTAAATTCAAGAAAATCCAGCAGCTATATGCCTTATTCTCCTTGTTTTCTCCGGATGGCATGCCGTAACTCATGCGCGTGAAAGCCAAGAACAAAAGGGTATTCCTGGCACCGATCAATATATATGTGGAAACAATATCTCCACTATAGAGGATAGAAAATTTTGGGGCGGTCAAGCAAAAAGCGCCATAGGAAAATGAAGTACTTTGCCAGGAGGCCTGGAGTACCCTCAAATTCGGCCTTAAGCAAGACTTAATGGCCCTAAATGTCAAAGAGCATCATTCGCCGCTGTTTTTCGGACAAGTTTCTGAACCCTTTGGCACTTCCTTTTGAAAATAATTCAAGAGATTCTTTTGCTTATAGACATTAGCCCCCCTAGTAGGGACAAATGTAGCTTTCTGCAGATGCTCTATGATCCGGACAATCTCATTTGGCCGTAAATTTAAGAAAATCCAGGGGATATACGCCTTATTCTCCTTGTTTTTGCCGGATGCCATGCTGTAACTCATGTGCGAGAAAGCCAAGAACAAAAGGGCATTCTTGGCATCGATCAATATATATGTGGAAACAATATATCCACTATAGAGGAAAAGAAATTTTGTGGCGGTCCGGCAAAAAGCGTCACAAAGTACTCTCAAGATTACCATAGAACGGACCAATGTTCACTAAAACGGTCATAACTTTGTCATTCAGAGTCCATGTCAAACCCACAAGTACTCAAACTGCTCACAACGAGTGTACGAATCCAGAAAATACACCCCGCTTGTGCCCGGAGGCCTGGAGTACCCTGAAATTCGGCCTTAAGCGAGACTTTTTGGCCCTGAAAGTCGAAGAACATCATTCACCGCTGTTTTTCAGACAAGTTTCTGAACCCATTAGCATTTCCTTTTGAAGGAAATTCAAGAATTATGTTTCTTATAGACATTAGACCCCATGGTAGGGACAAACATAGCTTTTCTGAAGATGCTCTATGATCCGGGCAATCTCATTTAGCCGTAAATTGAAGAAAATCCAGCATCTATGTGCCTTATTCTCCTTTTTTTCGCCGGATGCCATGTTGTAACTCATGCGCGTGAAAGCCTAGAACAAAAAGGCATTCCTGGCACCGGTCAATATATATATGTGGAAACAACATCTCCAGTATAGTGGACAAGAAATTTTGGGCCGGTTAGGAAAAAAGCGTCACGGGAAAATGAAGTACTTTCAAGGACTACCATAGAATGAACCGATGTTCACTAAAACGGTCATAACTTTGTCATTCGGAGTTCGTGTCAGACCCACGAGTACTCAAACAGCTTGCGGCGAGCATGCAAATCCGGAAAATACTCCGCGCTTGCGCGAGGAGGCCCAGAGTACCTCAAATTCGGCCTTAAGCGGGACTTTTTGGCCCTGAAAGTCAAAGAACATCATTCACCACTATTTTTCGGACAAGTTTCTGAACCCATTGGTAATTCCTTTTGAAGGAAATTCGAGAGATTGTGTTGCTTATAGACATTAGCCCACCTGGTAGGGACAAACGTAGCTCTCTCCATATGCTCTATGATCCGGGCAATCTCATTTGGCCATAAATTCAAGAAAAACCAGCGGCCATATGCCTTATTCTCCTTGTTCTCGTCGGATGTCATGCTGTAACTCATGCGTGTGAAAACCAAGAAAAAAGGGCATTCCTGGCATCGGTCAATATATATGTGGAAACAATATCTCCACTATAGAGGACAAGAAATTTCAGGGTGGTCAGGCAAAAAGCGTCACGGGAAAATGAAGTACTTTCAAGGACTGCCATAGAATGGACGGATGTTCACTAAAACGGTCATAGCTTTGTCATTCAGAGTCTGTGTCGGACCCACAAGTACTCGAACTACTCGCGGCGAGCGTGCGAATCCAGGAAATACTCCCCGCTTGCGCCAGGAGGCCCGGAGTACCCTCAAATTTGGCCTTAAGCAGGACTTTTTGGCCCTGAAAGTCAAAGAACATCATTCGTCTTTGTTTTTAGGACAAGTTTCTAAACCTATTGCCACTTCCTTTTGAAGGAAATTCGAGAGATTATGTTGCTTATAGACATTATCCCCCTGGTAGGGACAAGCATAGCTTTCTGCAGATGCTCTATGATCCAGGCAATCTCGTTTGGCTATAAATTAAAGAAAATCCAGCAACTATATGCCTTATTCGCCTTGTATTCACTGGATGCCATGTTGTAACTCATGCGCGTGAAAGCCAAGAACAAATGGGCATTCCTGGCATCAGTCAATATATATGGGGAAACAATATCTCCACTATAAAGGACAAGAAATTTCGCGGCGGTCAGGCAAAAAGCGTCACGGGAAAATGAAGTACTTTCAAGGACTGCCATAGAATGGACCGATCTTCACTAAAACGGTCATAACTTTATCATTGGGAGTCCGTGTCAGACCCACAAGTACTCAAACTTCTCGCAGCGAGTGTGCGAATACAGAAAATACTGCCCGCTTGCACCAGGAGGCCTGGAGTACCCTCAAATTAGGCCTTAAGCCGGACTTTTTGGCCCTGAAAGTCAAAGAACATCATTCGCCGCTGTTTTTTGGACAAGTTGCTGAACCCATTGGCACTTCCTTTTGAAAGAAATTCGAGAGATTATGTTGCTCATAAATATTAGCCCCCCCTGGTAGGGACAAACGTAGCTTTCTGCAGATGCTCTATAATCCGGGCAATCTCATTTGGCCGTAAATTTAAAAAAATCCTACGGCTATATGCCTTACTCTCCTTCTTTTCGCCGGATGGCATGCTGTAACTCATGCGGGTGAAAGCCGAGAACAAAAGGGCATTCCTGGCACCGTTTAATATATATGTGGAAACAATAACTCCACTATAGTGGACAAGAAATTTCGGGGCGGTCAGGCAAAAAGTGTCACGGGAAAATGAAGTACTTTCAAGGACTGCCATATAACGGACCGATGTTCACTAAAATGGTCATAACTTTGTAATTCCGAGTCCGTGTCGGACCCACAAGTACTCAAACGGCTCGCGGCGAGTGTGCGAATCCGGAAAATTCTCCCCGCTTGCGCCAGGAGGCCCGGAGTACCCTCCAATTCGGCCTTAAGCAGGACTTTTTGGCCCTGAAAATCAAAGAACATCATTCGTCGTTGTATTTCGGAGTCGTTTCTGACCCCATTGGCACATCCTTTTCAAGGAAATTTGAGAGATTATATTCCTTATAGACATTAGCCTCCATGGTAGGGACAAACGTACCTTTCTGCAGATGCTCTATGATCAGGGCAATCTTATTTGGCCGTAAATTGAAGAAAATCCAGTGGCTATATGCCTTATTCTCCTTGTTTTCTCCAGATGGCATGCTGCAACTCATGCGCGTGAAAGTCAAGAACAAAAGGGCATTCCTGGTACCGGTCAATATATATGTGGAAACAATATCTCCACTATAATGGACAAAACTTTCGGGGCGGTCAAGCAAAAAGCGTCAAAGGAAAATGAAGTACTTTTAAGGACGGCCAAAGAATGGACCGATGTTCACTAAAACGGTCATAACTTTGTCATTTTAAGTTCGTGTCGGACCCACAAGTACTCAAACGGCTCGCGGTGAGTGTGTGAATACAGAAAATACTCCCCACTTGCGTCAGGAGGCCCGGAGTACCCTCAAATTCGGCCTTAAGCTAGACTTATTGTCCCTGAAAGTCAAAGAACATCATTCGCCGCTGTTTTTCGGACAAGTTTCTGAACCCATTGGCACATCCTTTTGAAAGAAATTCGAGAGATTATGTTGCTTCTAGACATTAGCCTCCCTGGTAGGGACAAACATACCTTTCTGCAGATGCTCTATGATCCGGGCAATCTCATTTGGCCGTAAATTGAAGAAAATCCAGCGGCTATATGTCTTATTCTCCTTGTTTTCTTCGGATGGGATGCTGTAACTCATGCACGTGAAAGCCAAGAACAAAATGGCATTCCTGGCATCGGTCAATATATATCTGGAAACAATATATCCACTATAGATGATAAGAAATTTTGCGGCGGTCAGGCAAAAAGCGTCACGGGAAAATGAAGTACTCCCAAGGACTACCATAGAATGGACCGATGTTCACTAAAACGGTCATAACTTTGTCATTCGGAGTCCATGTCGGACCCACAAGTACTCAAACAGCTCGCGGCGAGTGTGCAAATCCAGAAAATACACCCCACTTGCACCCGGAGGCCCATAGTACCCTCAAATTCGGCCTTAAGCATGACTTTTTGGCCCTGAAAGTCAAAGAACATCATTCACCGTTGTTTTTCGGACAAGTTTCTGAACCCATTGGCACTTCCTTTTGAAGGAAATTCAAGAGATTATATTGCATATAGACATTAGCCCCATGGTAGGGACAAACATAGCTTTTAGCAGATGTTGTATCATCCAGGCAATCTCATTTGGCTGTAAATTGAAGAAAATCCAGCGGCTATATGCCTTATTCTCCTTGTTTTCGCCGGATGCAATGGTGTAAGCCATGCGCGTGAAAGCCAAGAACAAAAAGGCATTCCTGGCATCGGTCAATATATATATATATATATATGTATGTATGTATATATGTATGTATATATATATATATATATATGTGTGTGTGTGTGTGTGTGTGTGTGTGTGTGTGTGTGTGGAAACAATATCTCCACTATAGTGGACAAGAAATTCGGGGCGCTCTGTAAAAAAGCGTCATGGGAAAATGAAGTACTTTCAAGGACTGCCATAGAATGAACCAATGTTCACTAAAACGGTCATAACTTTGTCATTCAGAGTCCGTGTCGGACCCTCAAGTACTCAAACTGCTAGCAGCGAGCGTGTGAATCCAGAAAATCCTCCCCGCTTGCGCTAGGAGGCGTGGAGTACACTCAAATTCGGCCTTAAGCAGGACTTTTTGGCCCTCAAAGGCAAAGAACATCATTCGTGTGTGTATTTGGACAAGTTTCTGAATCCATTGGCACTTCCTTTTGAAGAAAATTCGAGAGATTATGTTGCTTATAGATATTAGCCCCCCTGGTAGGGACAAACATAGCTTTCTGCAGATGCTCTATGATCCGGGCAATCTCATTTTGCCGTAAATTGAAGAAAATCTAGCGGCTATATGCCTTATTCTCCTTGTTTTCGCCGGATGGCATGCTGTAACTCATGCGCGTGAAAGCCTAGAACAAAATAGCATTCCCGGCATCGGTCAACATATATGTGGAAACAATATCGCCACTATAGTGGACAAGAAAGTTCAGGGTGGTCAGGCAAAAAGCGTCACGGGAAAATGAAGTACTTTCAAGGACTGCGATAGAATGGACCGATGTTCACTAAAACGGTCATAACTTTGTCATTCGGATTCCGTGACGGACCCACAAGTACTCAAACAGCTCGTGGCGAGCATGCGAATCCAGAGAATACTCCCGGCTTGCGCCAGGAGGCCTGGAGTCACTACTGGAAACAAGGAATTTGCCATCAGCCAGCTCATTGCCATCTGCCAGCGGATGGCAAAGAACGTCTTTGCCATCTGCTTATAAAAACAGATGGCAAAGAACATGGTTTGCCATCAGCCAATTCTTTGCCATCTGCCAGTGGATGGCAAATAATCTTTGCCATCTGCCAGCAGATGGCAAAGAGGTTGGCAAATCCTCTGGCCGTCAGGGGTGTAACGGCGTACCAGCCCCACCTTTTTTGCCATCTGCCAGCAGATGGTAAAGATTCTTTACCATCTGCTGGCAGATGGCAAATAGATGGTGTCGGTGTCAAAACCGGCGGATCTCGGGTAGGGGGTCCCGAACTGTGCGTCTAGGCGGATGGTAACAGGAGACAAGGGACACGATGTTTTACCCAGGTTCGGGCCCTCTTGATGGAGGTAAAACCCTACGTCCTGCTTGATTAATATTGATGATATGGGTAGTACAAGAGTGGATCTACCACGAGATCGAGGAGGCTAAACCCTAAAGCTAGCCTATGGTATGATTGTTGTAATGTATGTTGTGTCCTACGGACTAAAGCCCTCCGGTTTATATAGACACCGGAGAAGGCTAGGGTTACACAGAGTCGGTTACAATGGTAGGAGATCTACATATCCATATTTCCAAGCTTGCCTTCCACGCCAAGGAAAGTCCCATCCGGACACGGGACGGAGTCTTCAATCTTGTATCTTCGTAGTCTTGGAGTCCGGCGGACGATGATAGTCCGGCTGTCCGGACACCCCCTAGTCCAGGACTCCCTCAGTAGCCCCTGAACCAGGCTTCAATGACGATGAGTCCGGCGTGCATAATGTTCGGCATTGCAAGGCGGGTTCCTCCTTTGAATAATCCAGAGAAGATCATGAACACCAGGATAGTGTCCGGCTCTGCAAAATAAATTCCACATTCCACCGTAGAGAGAATAAAATGTACACAAGTCCAATCTGCTGACGTATTTTGCGGCATGTCATCACACCGCTACCAAGCCTTTACTTGAATCGTTTTTTATTATACCACCTCAGCACGTTTAGCGAAGCGGTTTCCTTGGCACGTCTTGTCGAAGCAGAGATCGTGTTCCCCTTATTCCGGGATTCCCATCAATACGGACGTGGGTAACCCAACCGCGCCATTGATGGTGGCGCTTGGGAGATAAGCGAGTTTTACCAGGCTCGTGGGGGGCGCATAGTCTTCGCCCACCTATATATAAGGGATAAGGATTCACCTTTCCACCCACGGCTTCTTCCTCCTTTGCTTATCCACCTCCGCGCACTCAAGCTCCAATGCCCAAGCACGCGCATCTCGTCTTAACCTTCCCCGACCATGTCCGGAGGGGGAGGCAAATGGTTGGCTTCCACCGTCAAGGAGGAGCACATCACCAAGCTACGCAGCGCCGGATACCTTTCCGGCGATATCGCGCACCGGCTGCCCGATGAGGGGCAGCTCATCCCTACCCCCGGGCCCCATGAGAGGGTCGTTTTCCTTCCCCACTTCCTCCGCGGACTGGGCTTTCCACTTCACCCCTTTGTCCGGGGGCTCATGTTCTACTACGGCCTGGATTTCCACGATCTGGCGCCGAACTTCATTCTCAACATCTCAGTGTTCATCGTCGTGTGTGAGGCCCTCCTCTGCATCCGGCCCCACTTCGGCTTGTGGCTCAAGACCTTCAACGTCAAGCCGAAGGTAGTGAAGGGCACGCAGGCGGAGTGCGGAGGCGCCATGTTGGGCAAGATGCCCAACGTCCTCTGGTTCGAAGGGGCCTTCGTGGACTCCGTCAAGGGGTGCCAATCGGGGTGGTTCCATATCACCGAGCTGCGCGACCCTGCGTGGGCGGCGGCCCCCGAGTTTAGATCTGGTATCCCTACGCAGCTCACCTCCTGGAAAGATAATGGCTTGCTGTGGGGTAATCCGAAGGAGCTGACGGGACTCCGAGCCTGTATCCAGAAGCTGGTGAACAAGAAGCTCAGGCTCGTTGACGTGGTCCAAGTCATGCTCGTTCGCCGGATCCTCCCATGCCAAGAACGGGCATTCAATCTGTGGGAGTTTGATCCGGAACAGCACCAGGCGCTAAGCGGGCTCTTCGACACGACGTACGAAGGCGCCTGGAGGGTGCTGTTTAAGGGCGCCGAAGCCCCCGCATCCGCGACGGAAGATCGCGGATTTCACTCGCAGCATCCGGCTGACGAGGTAAGTGATTCTACCCCTTTACGGGACACTTGTTGTGAATAGGTTGATTCTAAGAGGGTTTCAATATCCCTTTTCCTTTGACAGGAATGGATGAAGAAGGCCGAGCAGCTCGTCTGCCCGGCTCCCATGCCAGAAGACCCAGTGGATGCCCGTCTAGCGGGGCTGCTGGTTCCGGCACCGCACGTGGTGCCGGAGAAGAAGGCCAAGAAGGCGGCCACGGGCACTCGAAAGAGTTCCCGTAATCAGGTGTCCGACGACGAGGCGGACTCCTCCCCCGAAGATGAGGAGGAGGAAGAAGACTCTCTCCCGGGGGAGGGAGAGAGGAAGAGGAAGGCTTCCCCAACAGGGGAGGCCGAAGGGTCCAAGAGGGGGAGAACTATTCCCCCGGACAGCTCCGCCAACACCGACGTTGGCGAGGAGGAGTGGCCTTCAAGGGCCAGGCCTCCGGCGAGATCTTAAGTATCCGGATCCCTGATATGCCATTTCTTTCGTGTCACATAGTGTCCTACTAATGCCGCATACTGTTCGTAGTCCGGCCGATGATGATCTCCCCGCTTCATCGAGCGGGTCGTTGGCCCCGTCGGATGTGGATTCACTTCCGACTGCCTCTACCCCCCGCGCCGATGAGGACGCCGAGGTGGGATCCCAGAAAGGGACCCATCAGGAGGAGGCTCCAGAGGCGCCGCAAGGCAGCCTCCCGGACTTTGCGCCGGACTCTACGCCGGAACCTGTAGTGGTTCCAGAGTCCGGCAGGCGACCCCTTCGAAAGAAGGGCAAGACCGTGAAGCCGGCGGCCTCCGTCCAACCGGAGGCGCCGGACAACTTGCTGGAGGCGCTCAAAGGCGCTTCCATCGAGGAAGAACACCGCACTGTTATGAGTGCGGTGATTCAGAAGGTCCAGCTCGCCAAGAGCGGGCTGACCGAAGCCTGCAGTAGCCTTTTAACAGTAGCCCCTGATGCTTGGCTCCGTAAGAAGTTAAAAATGTGTAATGTAATACCGCATAGACAGTAGCCCCTAATGCTCGGTTCGGTGTTCGGAAAGAAAAGCCGGACTGAGGATCTAAAAAGATATCCGCAGGTTGCTAATAAATTATGTCAATATGGGTTTGCAGGCTGTGCTGCTGACCTCTGCCGCACTGACTGCAGAGGTTGGTACATTAAAGCAAGATCTCGAGCGGTCCGAGCGAGAGCTCGGCCATGCCAAGAGGCAGCTCGAGGACAAAGAAGGTGAGAAGCACCACTTTGAATTATTACCTTACAGAAAAGGATTTTGGTCGCAATAAAATTAACAAGGATAATATGGGTATTGCAGGGGCCACAAACGAGGTGGCAGCCCTGAAGGAGGCTGTGTTCGCGGCCGAATGCAGTGCGGCCGCGGAACGGGCAGAGCGAGAAAAGCAGGAGGCACAAGTGGCGGAAGTGCGGCAAGAGCTCCAGGCTCTCATGGAGAAGCATGAGAGCTTGGAGCGCGACTCCAAGACTCGAGAGTCCGAGCTTGCCTCGGCTCTCGAAAGTGCCAAGTCCGCCAAGGCCGAGGCCCATAAGGCCCTTCAGGAGGTTGAAGATGTAAAGAAGATAGCGGCGGGTAAGGCATTTTTCATGCAAAGCAAGCATGTTAATGTAAACTACCTGACACTTACCCGCATTCGGAGCTCTCTAGGGGCGTTTGCAGATCTGCCGCGTAGTGTGTCCGATGTCGCCGCATTCTACCGTGGCGAGGAGGGGAGCTCAACGGAGAAGGTCCTCTGGTCTCAGTACGCTGAGGCCGGCCATCCGGTGCCCCCAAGCGACCAGCTGAAGCAGCTAGTCAAACTCCACAAGGTAGCTGAGGAGGCCATGAAGGGCCTTATAGTCTGGCTGTGGCCTGGACAGGCCATGCCTGGGAGCTACTTCGGCCTCGTGCGGCGGCTGGTGGATGCGTGCCCCTGGGTGGAGGTCATCAAGCGCTCCGCCTGTATTGAAGGTGCTCGTCGGGCCCTTGCCCGCACAAAGGTGCACTGGGGTAGGCTGGATGCAGAGAAACTTCTTACTGACCTGCCGCCACCGGGCAAGGAGTATCATACGCCCGAAATGTATTATAAAACTATCCTGAAGGGAGCCCGCGATATTGCGGATGAATGCCCTAGAGATGTAATTTTTGAGTAAACTCGCTATGTATTATCCTGTGCGCTGAAAACTTTGTTCATGTGCGCTTTAAGCAACGCTTGTTTAATTTAAAATATTACCTTCTGTGCGGCCGTTTATAAAATCTGAGAGATGGCAAGTCGTTGGCTTCAGCCCCCAAGCCGCAAGTGCTGGGGTGTTCGGGATAACTTGAGCACTCTTGTTCCCATTTTTGGGTCCATCTAGGGAGGCGCTCAACACAACGAATAAGGCAACCGGACTTATAATGCTTGAACACTCTCACTTAGCCATAGAATTCTATAATTTTAAATTTCGGCGAAGCCCCTAGTATTCGGAAGACCGAATTCGGGGCGCTATCCACGCCTTCGTCGGACATTATCCGGAACTTCGCTCGAAGCGGCGTGAGTCTTTAAGGACCCGAAAAGACCTCTCGAACAACGACCAGTCTCTCTCCTTATCATGCCAGTCAGTTTTAGCTTTCTCCACTGAGGCGCTCGCCCGGCTCAACCGGGGCGCAATCGCAGTGGTTCTCCCAGTGCCACCTTAGCCGACGGAACGGAACGTAAGGCACCAAAACGTGGGAGCCGGGCAAACCCAACTATTGACCCAAGACATGATTCGGAGCCGATTCATATAATGCTATAAGTTTAGGGTGCCACACTTGTGAAAGTGTTCGGACTTATCACACCATAATGTGGGGAACATAAGCCCCTGGTGTATTAGGGCGTATCAAAATATACGGGTGCAAGATGTCATGTAATGAACATATATATGTAATAACAGGCAAAAAAAAGGTGCTGCATCATTTATTAAAGGAAGTCTGCTATGAGTGCGGACTGATACAGATAGTGCGGTAAGCAAGGGTTTTGGACTAATTAAACATGTCCCCCTCCAGGGATGGGCTACGGACTTGGTGTATATAATCAAATTTAATGCTCGTAATTGAGACCACCTGAGTGTTCGTCGCCGCATTCTTTACTCCCCGGCTGTTGCATCATGAGTTCGGCAGGTTCACCGCCGGACAGGGCCTCTGGCTAACGGAGTCCTGTGTACATAAAGAAGGAAAATAATAATAAGAAAGAGTGGCACACTTGCGAGCCCCTGGTGTGGTCGAGCCGCACTCTGGGTCCATTGTGGTCGTGCCCCTTCCCCTACGCCCATGGTATCTCCAAAGCGTAATGATGTACGCGGAGGGTTGTTCTTGCGATCATGCGAGGGCGGGGGTTAGGGTCGCATTTCTACGCGTGCTCGGATTGTGCCAGGTGGTCTTGGTTGGTGTTGCTTTGGGCGCGTTTGGTTGTATCCGGCCGTTTAAAGGCCGGACTAGAAAATTGCCTTAAAAGGCTGCTCTGTACTTCTGCCGCGAGAGCCGCTGTATGTTCCTCCGTTCGGAGGGAGCGTTCCGTATTTCCGTTGACCGTGATGACTCCACGAGGGCCTGGCATCTTGAGCTTGAGGTATGCATAATGCGGCACCGCGTTGAACTTTGCAAATGCGGTTCGTCCGAGCAGAGCGTGATAGCCGCTGCGAAATGGGACTATGTCGAAGATTAACTCCTCGCTCCGGAAATTATCCGGGGATCCGAAGACCACTTCCAGTGTGACTGAGCCTGTACAATTGGCCTCCACACCTGGTATGATGCCTTTAAAGGTTGTCTTTGTAGGTTTAATCCTTGAGGGGTCTATGCCCATCTTGCGCACTGTATCCAGATAAAGAAGGTTCAGGCTACAGCCGCCGTCCATCAGGACTCTCGTGAGGTGAAATCCATCGACGATTGGGTCTAAAACCAATGCGGCAAATCTGCCATGGCGGATGCTGGTCGGATGGTCTCTTTGATCGAAAGTGATCGGACAAGAGGACCATGGATTGAACTTCGGGGCGACTGGCTCCATCGCGTATACGTCCCTTAGTGCACGCTTCCGCTCCCTCTTGGGTATATGGGTTGCGTAGATCATGTTCACCGTCCGCACTTGTGGGGGGAAATCCTTCTGTCCTCTATTGTTCGGCGGTCGGGTCTCTTCCTCGTCGTCGCTGTTTAGCCCCTTGTCGTTGTTTTCGGCGATTAACTTGCCTGCCTGCTTGAACACCCAGCTATCTCTGTTGGTGTGATTAGCTGGCTTTTCAGGGGTGCCATGTATCTGGCATAAGCGGTCGAGTATTCGGTCCAAATTGGACGGACCCGGAGTGGTTCTTTTGAATGGCTTCTTCCGCTGACTGGGTTTAGAGCCTCGGAATCCGGCGTTGACTGTCGTATCCTCCTTGTCGTCGCTGTTAATGTGGCATTTATTTTTGCTTCGACGGGACCTGCCGTTGTGGTCCTTAGTATCCGGACTGCCAGAATTTTTACTGAGGTTGTTGCTGTGAGCTAGCCAGCTATCCTCTCCCGCGCAAAAGTGGGTCATTAATGATGTGAGGGCTGCCATGGATTTCGGCTTTTCCTGTCCCAGGTGCCGAGCTAGCCACTCGTCGCGGATGTTATGTTTGAAGGCTGCGAGGGCCTCTGCATCCGGACAGTTGACGATTTGGTTTTTCTTTGTCAAGAACCGTGTCCAGAATTGTCTGGCCGATTCGTCTGGCTGCTGAATTATGTGGCTTAGGTCATCGGCGTCTGGTGGCCGCACATACGTGCCCTGGAAGTTGTCGAGGAATGCGGCTTCCAAGTCTTCCCAACACCCAATTGACTCTGCGGGCAAGCTATTAAGCCAATGCCTAGCTGGTCCTTTAAGCTTGAGTGGGAGATACTTGATGGCATGGAGATCGTCGCCGCGGGCCATATGGATGTGAAGGAGATAATCTTCGATCCAAACCGCGGGGTATGTTGTTCCATCGTAGGGTTCGATGTTTACGGGTTTAAACCCTTCAGGGATTTGATGATCCATTACTTCGTCAGTGAAGCATAGCGGGTGTGCGGCGCCTCTATATTGAGCAATATCACGACGTAGCTCGAGAGAGCGTTGTCTGCTGTGTTCGGCCCGGCTGGGGTTATTGTATCCGGCGCGGCGGTATTCGTCGTGGGTCGTGGGGCGCCCACGTGATCCGTAGACGGATCTGGATTGCCTTGCTTTGTCCTCCAATACATCTAGCAAGTCCGGCGCGTTCCCTCTTGGCTTCGTACTTTTGGAGTGATGCCGGGGTACGGTCTTGGTGGAGGGCCTGGATGCCTCTTTGTCGCGACCACTGGGTGGTCGGTTGGCCGTATCGTGCGCTGGTGATGAAGGTATGTATGCCTCTTCCTCTAATCGGGGGAGCAACTTGCGTCTTGGGTAGCTTTTGGAGGGGCATTCGAGCTCATACTCTTCGGCTGCGAGGACCTCGGTCCATCGATCGACCAGCAGGTCCTGATTAGCTTGAAGCTGCTGCTGCTTTTTCTTTAGGCTATTTGCCGTGGCGATAAGCCTGCGTTTAAAATGCTCTTGTTCGACGGGATCCTCAGGCACGACGAATTCGTCGTCGTTGAGGCTTGCCTCGTCTTCGGAGGGAGGTATATAGTTATAATCCTCGACCTCTTCGTCTGCCGCCCTCTCGTGAGGGCTTGCTTCTGTATCCTCCTGCGCTGAGTCTTGCTGGAGGGGATTGTCTTCGGCACTCTCTGGGGTATTATTATCTCCTGTGCCGGAATCTCCATTCTTGCTGTGGCAGGATATAGAGCGGCGCCGCTGACGCCGGCGCTTGGGCTGTTTCTTTAAGCAATCTGCCTCCGCTGCTTCTTCGCCGTCCCCGTCTTTTGGGTTGTCCACCATGTATATGTCGTATGACGAGGTGGTCTTCCAGTGCCCTGTAGGCGCTGGTTCCTGTTCGTCTCCGGCATCGTCATCCATAGCGTCGATGTCTTCGGAGTCGTAGTCTAGCATGTCGGTTAGATCGTCGACAGTGGCTACAAAGTGGGTGGTGGGTTGGCTCTGAATTTCTTCGTCGTCCGTATCCCAACCATCCTGGCCATAATCCGGCCAGGACTCTCCGGATAGCGAGAGATGCTTTAGCGAATTTAGGATGTCGCCAAAGGGTGAGTGTTGGAAGATGTCCGCGGTGGTGAATTCCATAACCAGCGCCCAATCAGATTCAATTGGCAGGGGCATGGGAGGTCCGGAGTCCGGCAAGGAGTCCGGCACCTCGGAGTCACGAGCTTCGCGAGGGACAAGGCTAGTGTTCGGCTCCATCGCTATAGAAGTTGCAGCCCCCGAGGCGGTGTCCAACCACCGGCCCTCGATCTGGGCGATCGGCTCCGGACTAAGGGCCGGAGCGGATTCTTGTGCGGCCACCAAGGCACTGTTCGGCGGCAGAGCTAGATCATGCCCATCGTAACAGTGCGGCGCGCTTGGCTGTGGCTCGAGCCCGTCGAAGATCAAGTCCCCGCGGATGTCGGCCGTGAAGTTTAGGCTTCCGAGTCTGACCTGATGGCCAGGGGCGTAGCTTTCGATCTGCTCCAGATGGCCAAGTGAATTAGCCCGCAGTGCGAAGCTGCCGAATATGAAGATCTGTTTGGGGAGAAAAGTCTCACCCTGGACAGCGTTGTTGATTGAAGATGCCATCGAGCCTATCGGTGACGACACAGAGGAACTCTCAATGAAAGCACCAATGTCGGTGTCAAAACCGGCGGATCTCGGTTAGGGGGTCCCAAACTGTGCATCTAGGCGGATGGTAACAGGAGACAAGGGACACGATGTTTTACCCAGGTTCGGGCCCTCTTGATGGAGGTAAAACCCTACGTCGATTAATATTGATGATATGGGTAGTACAAGAGTGGATCTACCACGAGATCAAGGAGGCTAAACCCTAAAGCTAGCCTATGGTATGATTGTTGTAATGTATGTTGTGTCCTACGGACTAAAGCCCTCCGGTTTATATAGACACCGGAGAAGGCTAGGGTTACACAGAGTCGGTTACAATGGTAGGAGATCTACATATCCGTATTGCCAAGCTTGCCTTCCACGCCAAGGAAAGTCCCATCCGGACACGGGACGGAGTCTTCAATCTTGTATCTTCGTAGTCTTGGAGTCCGGCGGACGATGATAGTCCGGCTGTCCGGACACCCCCTAGTCCAGGACTTCCTCAGATGGGGTTATTTTTTTCAGGTAAAAAAAATTGTGGCCTCTATCCCCTCCCTCTCTCCCCTCCTCTCCCTCTCTCCCCTCCTCTCCCTCTCTTCCCTCCTCTCCCTCTCTCCCACCCACCACCCCGCCGCCGCCCCACCACCCCACCACCCCGCCGCCCACGCCCGCACCACCGAACGCCCCACCACCCCGCCGCCACACCTAGCACCCCGCTGCCCCACCACCCCACCACCCTCGAGCTCGCTGACTGGAGCCCAGCCGCCCCGGCCCTCCTTCCCGCCCTCCTGGATCCAGCCGCGCGGACGCGCTCCCCTATGTGCACCCCTGCTCTGCGCGGGCTTGGCTGCGCACCTTCCCCAACCTCTTGGCGCCCATGCCCTACCCCGCCCTACCTCCCTACAAAGTCAGCGGCAGCCACTGCCCTCCCTCTCAGTCACCAGTGACCAGTCCCCGGTGGCAGCAAGCGGGCAAGTGAGCAAGAGCAACCGGATTTCTGATTTACGGTTAGCTTTTTTGCACTTTGTTATCCAGTACATCAACACATATAATTTTGCACATCATTTCTGCCTCAATTAGCTTTAACTAGTCATCAACCCGTGCATCTGCATGGGCTAGCATTTTCTAAAAGAACAATATATAGAATGAGAAATATAGAAAGATATTATGGAATATGCTTTCGATATTACTATTGGAAAAATTAATTGTAACATCCCAAACATCCAATTTGGAATGTTATACATAGATCATCATGCATATCATATTTTTATTGCATTGTTGGCTCGATCCTAGAAAATTCTACGCAACTCAAGGACCCTCGGAGAGAGTTGGGGATTTCGTATTTTCATATTTGGGGTTTTTCTCAAATTTTGAAAATAGGATCATTGATTTTATTTATTTTATCTTCAATTATTTCTACTACCAAAAATTCAGAGAGGGAATAAAATGACTTTCCCAAAATAAAGAAATAATGAAGATTTAATAAAAAAATCAAATAAGGTTTATTTTGGAGTTTTTCGCTTTTTATTTGAATTTAGGAAAAATGCGCGTTTCTCAAAATTGCATTTAGGCCCCAAATAAATGTTCATCTAGTCCGGATTGATTTTAGAAGTCGGGGAAAATTTATTTCGGCATTTTTGGAGTCAGTTTAGTATTTCTTTTTATTTTTCTACCGAGCGTAATGTTTAAAAAAAACGCGCACCGACTCCGGGCCGTACCCGAGCGGGACTCCGCTCGGGGGCTCGTTATAAAGCGCGGGACCCCGGCGCCCAGCCCGCCAGATCGCCCCGCCGCCAGCCCAACTCGCCGCCGCCGGCCCACGCCCTAACCATAACCCTAGCCGCTAGCGCCGCCGCTGCCGCCAGCCGCCGCCGCCGCTGCCGCCAGCCGCCGCCGCCGCCACCGCCGGAGCCGCCGCCCCGCCGCCCTGCATCCCGAGGTTCGCTGCCACCTCGATTTGCGTGCCGCCGGTTTTCTTAAAAAGCGGGCGGTTTTTCTTTACGGTTTTTTTCGGTTTTTTAGATTCGTTTTATTTTAGTTTTCGGTTTTTTCGGTTTAGGTTAATTAGCGGACGTTCGTCCGTTAGATCGTCTTAGCGAACGCTTTTCGTCAGATTCGTTAAATTAACGAACGTTCGTTCGTTAATCTGTTCGTCGTTTTTCTTTTTCTCGGATTTTCCGCGGTTATTTTTTGATCGCGATTTCTGATCTGATTTTCGTTTTAGTATAACTTTTCGCTCATTTGTCGGAATCAGGCGATTCAAGCGCCTGGAGTTTCGTCTCGAAACCCTCTTTCCGAATAATCTACTTAAACAAGTTTTTGCTTCTCTAAAATTTGACTTAGATCCAGATTAGTAAAACGAAGCTGTTTTCTTTCGCCGTTTTACTTTCGTTGCTTTATTCGATTTGATTCTTTTTGCAAACCGGAGTTCTTAAGTTGAACATTCTGGATGGATCTTTTGTTCGAGTTTTACCTATGCATTAGATGAGTACTTATTGTATGCTTGTTTGTTTGTCTGCGATAGAATACCCGGAGTGCGCCGCCTGTTACTTCGAGTCTCTAGGTTTCGCGGATCATCAGCAAGGCAAGTAACACTTGATCATACCTTTTCTACTACCCAGTTTTTATGCATTAGATCTATCCTCAAACATTGCATGACTAGGATCTAATTAAATTGTGGGATGGGAAGTAGATGAGGTAGTACCTATCACCTGTTTTATTATCAAACCTTTGGGAGTTACTTCTACATTTTCTTATTATGCCATGCTATGCTAGTAGACGTGGATTGGGTGAGTGAATATCCATGACAGATGTGAGATTGTTAATTACTGGTTTATTTAAGGTGGCAACCTAAACACACATCTGGGTTGATTGAGGCACCTGTTTTCTAGCAGGACTTGCCTGTATTTCTTCGGACCGCCACCCAGGCTCAAAGGGATCATGAGATTATTCAAACTAGAAACTTACGTGTGCAGCCACATGCTATTATGGGCTCTAGCATAGTTGACTAAGTTGTGCAAACTCTTACGGGGTGGACTAGCAGATGTAGGGGATGTAGGTTGGTACGGTCTACCCCTCTTGTCAGGTGCTAGCGCTTCTGAAAGACTATGTCTCGGTCATCCGTTTCTCAAACACCATGTAGTGCGGGAAACCAAGCGGAGGCGATCGAGTCATGTGGGGAAAGTGCGCAAACCTCTGCAGAGTGTATAAACTAATCATGATTAGCCGTGTCTCCGGTTATGGACATCTTGAGTATCTAGTACTTGATTATCATGTGAATCTCATCATGTTACTTTAATTAATATTGGTGGGTTTTTAATGAGTACTTTTAATTGGGATTGAGAATGCTGTCAACCATTCTCAATGTTTAACAACCACCGTGATAGTTAAATAAATTTATTCCTTTGTAGTAAGGAAAAATTGGCTTTATGCAAAAACTGTAACCATAGAGCTTTACCACCAGCCAAATATGCATGTAGTATAGCCAATCTCCATTGTTATTCTCTATGTGTTACACTGCCAGCATATTCCATGTGCTGACCCGTTTTCGGGCTGCAACGTTTCATGTTGCAGACTTTTCAGACGACGAGTAAGGTGCTTTTAGGTCGTGGTTCTATACTCAGTGATGCCGTTGGAGTTGATGGACTCGCTTATCTTCCAAGCCTTCCGCTGTTATCATTTTAGATGGTCTTAAGCCATATTTATTTCAATAAGTTCTCTTTTGAGACATTCGATGTAATAAGTGTGTGATTGCTACTCTGTTATAAATCCTCCAAGTACTGTGTGGTGTCAGCATTACTGATCCAGGGATGACACTGAGCATAGAGACCAGACTGTTTGAGGTCTGGTCGCTACAAGGTGGTATCAGAGCACACGCTGGCTGTAGGACACGGCCACTAAGTTTAAGCCCTAGATCACTACTCTTTCTTCTCATTTCTGACTTCTCATCCTTTCTATTCTTTAGGATGGCGGATGCAAGGATCAAGTTCGCGCAACCAGATGAGAATTCACCTTTTGGATGTCACTTGAAGGAAGCCGCTAGATACTTGAACATAGGAGTACCAAGCTTCACTTGAACTTTCAACGCCACTTTACCCGAAGAGGAGCGCTGGAGGATTCAAGTCTACATTCCAGGAAGGACGTTTGCACCAGTCACGGAGCCAATAGAGTTTACCTTTGATGTACCAACATGGAGCCTAGGAAAGAGCATGGCAGCTCACATCGCCATGGGACGAATTGGAGAAGTTTATCGCAACGATCTCAAGAATACTATCTACCAGATTTGTGGGCGCCGAGATAAGCATTGGGAGATGATCGCCACCAGGTGGGACAGATCCATCGCAGCTTACATTCAGGAGTTAAACCAACACATCCGACGCCAGGAGAACCAGATGTGCACAGATATGGAGGAGCTATAGAAGGCTATGACCAGGATCAAGGAGCTAGAAGCAGAACTCAAGGCTACGCGTAAAGACTATATGGAAGAAATCGTCGCTCTAGTAAGACAGAACGGTGACCTTAAGGAGAAGATTGGAGTATTCATGGGAGGTTCAGCACCCAAAGGAGAAGAGGATGAACCTACATGTCCAGATAATTATATCATCATCGATGACACCGACTCGGATCCGATGATAGCGATGATGACTATGTTGATGAAGCTGGAGCAGATATCATGGAATCTGCATCGGAGCAGTTTTTCTAGTTGACCACCATAACAGTAGTAGAATTTTCCACCATTTAACTAGTTTTAGTCCAAGCACTTTTGTAATGATAGTTAGACCGTTGTATGCCCTTGTTTGAATTGATTGGAATGATATTGTGTGCTATTGTCTCATGTGCATATGGGTAGTGTATTCTCACCAGATCTCATTCTATTCTTAACTCTTCCCCTTAAAACCCTCATATGCCTCCGAGACGCGACCCCGAGTTTGTTTTCCCACCAGAGATCACTCAGTTGATTTAGCAGCAGAATACCTTGATTCAAACATTGGTACAGAACCAAGGCAACAACAACAACAATCCACCACCACCACCTGTTGACCATCTGGCACGTTTCTTAAGGTTGAACCCGCCGGTGTTTTCCAGTAGCACCGAGCCAATAGTAGCAGATGATTGGCTTCGTAAGATAGGGAGGGAGTTGACCACTGCAGGATGCACAGATGGAGAGAAGGTGAAGTTTGCCGCGCATCAGCTTGACGGACCCGCAGCAGCATGGTGGGAGAATTTTACAGCCACTTACTCTGTAGACACTGTCACATGGAATCAATTTCAGCAAGCTTTTCGTACTGCCCATGTTTCAGCCGGAGCTATGGCCATGAAGAAGTGTGAGTTTCGCAACTTACGCCAAGGAGGACGGACAGTTGGCCAGTATGTGGATGATTTTAGTAAACTAGCACGTTATGCCCCAGATGACGTTGCTACGGATGCAGCTAAGCAGGAGAAGTTTCTAGAAGGACTGAATGATGAGCTGAGCATGCAGTTGATGGTAGCCACTTTCAATAACTACCAGGAGTTAGTAGATCGTGCTCTTATGATTGAAGGGAAGCAGCAGCAGATTGATAATCGTAAGAGGAAGTATGCACAGGGGAAGTATAATTCTGGAGCTCATCAGAAGCCACGCTTTACCCCAAAGTCAGGAGGACATTTTCAGCATACTCATGGAGGAGGCAGCTCGCACAATCACAATGGCACAAAGAATGGGAACGGGAATGGAGGAAGCAATGGACAAAGCCGCACCACCCCGTCAACACCATCCAAAGCAGACCTGACCCATATCACCTGTTATAAGTGCCACAAGATGGGGCATTATGCAAATGATTGTCCTGAAGGCCAAAATGGAAATGGCAATGGAAGCTCAGGAAAGAAGCCGAACCCTTTTAACAGGGGGCAAGTGAACCACGTTACCGTGGAGGAGGTTGAAGCTCAGCCAGATGTAGTAATAGGTAAGTTTTTGGTTAAGGCATTTACTGCAGTTGTTCCTTTTGATACTGGTGCATCGCATTCATACATATCAAGGGGATTTGTGGATAAATATAAATTGCCAACCCAAGCACTTAGGTCACCCATGCTAGTAACCTCACCCGAAGCAGAGTATACGGCTAGTAAATGGTGTGATCGACTGCCATTAAGGATTGGACACCATGTATTTCCCTCGGACCTAATAGTTTTGGAATCGCAAGGTTTGGATGTGATATTAGGCATGGATTGGTTATCGAAGTATGGAGGGAACATTGATTGCGCCAGTAAGACAATTTTGCTTACAACACCAGAAGGGATAAGGATCAAGTATGTATCATGGCATGAGCCGAGGAGAGCACATGTAAATTCCTTATCAGGAGTTGTGCAGGAGGAAGTACCAGTGGTAAGGGAATTCCCCGATGTATTTCCAGAAGAGTTGCCAGGCATGCCACCAGATAGGGACATTGAGTTCTTAATTGAGCTACTGCCAGGCACTGGGCCTATATCCAAGAGACCGTACAGGATGCCAGCCCAGGATTTGGAGGAAATCAAGAAGCAGATTAAGGAGTTGTTGGATAAAGGTTTTATTCACCCAAGTTCTTCGCCTTGGGGATCGCCAGTACTTCTAGTGGAGAAGAAGGATGGATCGTTAAGAATGGTTGTTCATTATCGCGGATTGAATGAAGTAACCATTAAGAACAAGTACCCATTACCAATGATAAATGATCTGTTTGATCGGTTGCAAGGAGCTAAGGTGTTTTCCAAGATCGATTTGCGATCCGGGTACCATCAGTTGAAGATTCAAGAGCAAGATATACTGAAGACGGCTTTTACCACCAGGTACGGGCTGTATAAGTATACAGTTATGTCATTTGGTCTGACTAACGCCCCAGCCTATTTTATGAACATGATGAACAAGGTGTTTATGGAGTTTTTGGATAAGTTCGTCGTGGTGTTCATTGATGATATTTTGGTTTACTCGAAGAATGAAGAGGAACACAAGGAGCACTTGCGATTAGTACTCGAGAAGCTTAGGGAATATCAGCTATATGCCAAGTTCAGCAAGTGTGAGTTTTGGTTGAAGGAAGTTGGATTTCTCGGACACGTTATATCCGGAGAAGGTATCCCAGTAGACCCCACTAAAGTAGTCACCGTGACAAACTGGGAAGCACCAACCACAGTTGGAGAGATCAGGAGTTTCCTTGGACTCGCAGGATACTATCGAAGATTCATTGAAAAATTCTCGAAGATTGCGAAGCCTGTGACAGAGTTGTTGAAGAAGGATACTAAGTTCATTTGGACTGAGGAGTGTGAGGCTAGTTTCCAAAAATTGAAGAAACGTTTGGTTATCTCACCAGTGTTGATTCTGCCAGATCAGACTAAGGATTATGAAGTGTATTGCGACGCTTCACGACGAGGACTTGGAGCAGTGCTTATGCAGGAGGGTAGAGTTGTTTCGTATGCTTCACGACAGCTTAAGCCCCATGAGTTGAATTATGCTATTCATGATTTGGAGTTAGCAGCCGTAGTGCATGCACTGAACATGTGGAGACATTTTCTCATTAGAAATCATTGTGAGGTGTACACGGATCACAAGAGTTTGAAGTACATCTTCACGCAGAAGGAGTTAAATCTCAGGCAGAGGAGATGGCTGGAACTTATTAAGGATTATGATATGAGATTGCATTATCACCCCGGGAAAGGCTAACGTTGTAGCAGATGCGTTGAGCCGCAAGAGCCATGTCAATACTCAAATGACAGGAGAAATACCCAAGGAGTTCGCCGAGGAACTTCGAGAGCTATGTTTGGAAATAGTTCCGAGAGGCTATGTAGAAGCATTGGAGATTCAGTCTACGTTGATGGATAAAATCAGAGAAGCTCAAAAGGTAGATACGGAGGTTGCAACTATTAAGGAACGGATGAGCAAAGGAAAGGCTAAGGGATTTCGTGAGGATGAGTACGATACCCTATGATTTGAGGACCGTGTTTATGTGCCCAATAACCCGAAGATCAGGAAGTTGATTCTGCAAGAGGCACGTGAATCACCATATACGATTCACCCCGGGAACACAAAGATGTATTTGGATTTGAAGGAAACATTCTGGTGGACCGGAATGAAGAAGGATATCGCAGAATATGTAGCAGTTTGTGATATTTGTCAGAGGGTGAAAGCAGAACATCAGAAGCCAGCGGGATTGTTGCAGCCATTGCCTATACCCGAATGGAAGTGGGACAAACTAGGTATGGATTTCATCATGGGATTGCCCAGGACTCGTTCAGGCTATGACTCGATTTGGGTTGTAGTTGATCGTTTGACGAAGGTAGCTCATTTCATCCCAGTAAAGACTACCTACAGCAATGCCAAATTGGCTAAGATATACATGACGAGGATCGTATGTTTGCATGGAGTTCCGAGGAGTATCGTATCAGATAGAGGAACCCAATTCACCTCTAAGTTCTGGAAGCAGTTGCACGAAACATTGGGAACCAGGCTGGAGTTTAGCACAGCTTTCCACCCACAGACAGATGGACAGACCGAGAGAGTCAATCAGATTTTGGAGGATATGCATAGAGCTTGTGTTTTGGATTATGGATCAAGTTGGGATGGCAACCTACCATACGCGGAGTTTTCTTACAACAACAGTTATCAGTCCAGTTTGAAGATGGCCCTTTCGAAGCCTTGTACGGAAGGAGGTGCAGAACCCCGTTGTTGTGGGATGAGGTTGGAGACCGCCAGTTGTTTGGACCAGATTTGATTAAGGAGTCTGAACAGAAAGTAAAGTTGATTCGCGACAGGCTCAAGGTAGCTCAGTCAAGGCAAAAGAGCTATGCAGATTTGAAACGCAAGGAGACAGAATACGAAGTCGGAGACAGAGTTTATCTTCGAGTATCTCCACTTCGAGGAGTTAAGCGTTTTGGAGTTAAAGGAAAGTTAGCGCCACGTTTTGTGGGGCCATACAAGGTTTTGGAACGCATGGGAGAAGTAGCATACAAGTTGGAATTACCTGAGGGATTGTCAGGCGTTCATGATGTGTTCCATGTTTCACAGTTGAAGAAGTGTCACGCAGAGATGGCTGATATACCACTGAGAGATACGGTGCCATTGGAAACGATTCAGTTGAAAGAAGATCTGACCTATGAAGAGAAACCTGTTAAGATTTTGGATTATGCCAGCGGAGTTACCCGCAGCAAGGTTATCAAGTTTTGCAAAGTTCAGTGGAGCCACCACACCGAGGAAGAAGCCACCTGGGAACGAGAGGAAGATCTGCTCAAGGACCACCCTCACCTATTCACTAGCCAACCCGAATCTCGAGGGTGAGATTCATCTTAAGGGGGGGTAGGTTTGTAACATCCCAAATTTCCAATTTGGAATGTTATACATAGATCATCATGCATATCATATTTTTTATTGCATTGTTGGCTCGATCCTAGAAAATTCTACGCAACTCAAGGACCCTCGGAGAGAGTTGGGGATTTCGTATTTTCATATTTGGGGTTTTTCTCAAATTTTGGAAATAGGATCATTGATTTTATTTATTTTATCTTCAATTATTTCTACTACCAACAATTCAGAGAGGGAATAAAATGACTTTCCCAAAATAAAGAAATAATGAAGATTTAATAAAAAATCAAATAAGGTTTATTTTGGAGTTTTTCGCTTTTTATTTGAATTTAGGAAAAATGCGCGTTTTTCAAAATTGCATTTAGGCCCCAAATAAATGTTCATCTAGTCCGGCTTGATTTTAGAAGTCGGGGAAACTTTATTTCGGGATTTTTGGAGTCCGTTTAGTATTTCTTTTTATTTTTCTATCGAGCGTAATGTTTAAAAAAAAAACGCGCACCGACTCCGGGCCGTACCCGAGCGGGACTCCGCTCGGGGGCGCTTTATAAAGCGCGGGACCCCGGTGTCCAGCCCGCCAGATTGCCCCGCCGCCAGCCCAACCCGCCGCCGCCGGCCCACGCCCTAACCCTAACCCTAGCCGCTAGCCGCCGCCGCCACCGTTGCCGCCAGCCGCCGCCGCCGCCGCCCCGCATCCCGAGGTTCGCTGCTGCCTCAATTTGCGTGCCGCCGGCTTTCTTAAAAACCGAGCGGTTTTTCTTTACGGTTTTTTCGGTTTTTTTAGATTCGTTTTATTTTAGTTTTCGGTTTTTTTTGGTCTAGGTTAATTAGCGGACGTTCGTCCGTTAGATCGTCTTAGCGAACGCTTTTCGTCAGATTCGTTAAATTAACGAACGTTCGTTCGTTAATCTGTTCGTCGTTTTTCTTTTTCTCGGATTTTCCGCGGTTATTTTCTGATCGCGATTTCTGATCCGATTTTCGTTTTAGTATAACGTTTCGCTCGTTTATCGGAATCAGGCGATTCAAGCGCCTGGAGTTTCGTCTCGAAACACTCTTTCCGAATAATCTACTTAAACAAGTTTTTGCTTCTGTAAAATTTGACTTAGATCCAGATTAGTAAAACAAAGTTGTTTTCTTTCGCCGTTTGACTTCCGTTGCTTTATTCGATTTGATTCTTTTTGCAAACCGGAGTTCTTAAGTTGAACATTTTGGATGTATCTTTTGTTCGAGTTTTACCTATGCATTAGATGAGTACTTATTGTATGCTTGTTTGTTTGTCTGCGATAGAATACCCGGAGTGCGCCGCATGTTACTTCGAGTCTCTAGGTTTCGCGGATCATCAGCAAGGCAAGTAACACTTGATCATACCTTTTCTACTACCCAGTTTTTATGCATTAGATCTATCCTCAAACATTGCATGACTAGGATCTAATTAAATTGTGGGATGGGAAGTAGATGAGGTAGTACCTATCACCTGTTTTATTATCAAACCTTTGGGAGTTACTTCTACGTTTGCTTATTATGCCATGCTATGCTAGTAGACGTGGATTGGGTGAGTGAATATCCATGACAGATGTGAGACTGTTAATTACTGGTTTATTTAAGGTGGCAACCTAAACACACATCTAGGTGGATTGAGGCACCTGTTTTCTAGCAGGACTTGCCTGTATTTCTTCGGACCGCCACCCAGGCTCAAAGGGATCATGAGATTATTCAAACTAGAAACTTACATGTGCAGCCACATGCTATTATGGGCTCTAGCATAGTTGACTAAGTTGTGCGAACTCTTACGGGGTGGACTAGCAGATGTAGGGGATGTAGGTTGGTACGGTCTACCCCTCTTGTAAGGTGCTAGCGCTTCTGAAAGACTATGTCTCAGTCATCCGTTTCTCAAACACCATGTAGTGCGGGAAACCAAGCGGAGGCGATCGAGTCATGTGGGGAAAGTGCGCAAACCTATGCAGAGTGTATAAACTAATCATGATTAGCCTTGTCTCCAGTTATGGACATCTTGAGTATCTAGTACTTGATTATCATGTGAATCTCATCATGTTACTTTAATTAATATTGTTGGGTTTTTAATGAGTACTTTTAATTGGGATTGAGAATGCTGTCAACCATTCTCAATGTTTAAGAACCACCATGATAGTTAAATAAATTTATTCCTTTGCAGTAGGGAAAAATTGGCTTTATGCAAAAACTGTAACCATAGAGCTTTACCACCAGCCAAATATGCATGTAGTATAGCCAATCTCCATTGTTATTCTTTATGTGTTACATTGCCAGCATATTCCATGTGCTGACCCGTTTTCGGGCTGCAACGTTTCATGTTGCAGACTTTTCAGACGACGAGTAAGGTGCTTTTAGGTCGTGGTTCTATACTCAGTGATGCCGTTGGAGTTGATGGACTCGCTTATCTTCCAAGCCTTCCGCTGTTATCGTTTTAGATGGCCTTAAGCCATATTTATTTCAATAAGTTCTCTTTTGAGAGATTCAATGTAATAAGTGTGTGATTGCTACTCTGTTATAAATCCTCCAAGTAATGTGTGGTGTCAGCATTACTGATCCAGGGATGACACTGAGCACAGAGATCAGACTGGTTGAGGTCTGGTCGCTACATTAATAGTCAGCCTTTTATAGTAGTTGTAACCCGCAATACAAAATAAAAACTGTATTCTCAACTTAATTTGTTTCTAAGTTTGTTGAATATTACAGTTCCATGTATGTTTCTAAGTTTAAAGTTGTGATATGCAATTCATTCTCGTGATATTTCACTGAGGTATTCTTTTGTCATATTTACATATGGGAGTGGTGCTTACGCATCTATTGCAAAATGCATTATTATTGAAGTAGTCACAGTAGTTTTCTCGTACTTTGTTTTGCACCATGAATTCATACATCTAGGGATACCCAAAGACATGTTATTTTTATCCCGAAATTGGCAAGTACAAAAGCTATAGGGATCTGAAGGAAGGAACAACTAAGGTACTATAGTTATTCCATATGCTTCTATGATGTGAAAATTATGAAAGATCATATTAATAAACAACTTTTACAAAAAGAAATAGATCATGACAATAGATTTTAATTTTTTTGGCAGTAAGTACTACTATAAGGAACATCATATGTCGAATGAAATTCAATAAGAAACATAAAGACACTATGGATCGCATGTCTTGTTACCTCAAGTATACATTTAGATGCATCCATGTTTATTTGTTTTTATTTTCAGATCGTAATATGTATCTGTTGTTTAACCAAAATGAGCTTGTTGATACTTCTGGGGGACTCATAATTATTGCCCGAAATTTCATAGAACATACATGGAACTGATTAAAAATAGAGCAATATTGCTTCCTGAGACATAAAAATGGAACTTTAAATCAAATATCATGCGAGGTTATCATAAAGGATGATATGACATGATATTTCTTAGTACCACCATCATATATGGATTTCGTTTGAACTTAAATGATTGCCAAACAATTAAAATCTATTACATTATAGATTTGTGTGTGTTTTGATAATATGAAGAAAATGCTTCAAATAAAAATCATAATTTAATTGGTCCAAAATTTGTTAAATTGTAAATTTGGCCATGAGTTAACATGAAGAATGAAGAAAAAAAATCAAGAAATTAAAATGTGATGGACAAACGACCCGTAACAGTTGCAGCAACTTTCAGGATAATCTTTAGCATTAATTCCCCATGATCATTGAACCACGGCAAGTCTATATGTATCCTTCAGTACATAAAATTACTAGTAGGTCGGCCCTTACTATACATACAGACAGATAACTATGCAGCCAAACTAAGGTACCATCAATCATTATTTAAGGGTCTTTATTTTTATATTTTTCACATACATGTGATAAATAAATTTGGAAACCATAAGATAAGATCTTGTTCATTAGATGCAAACATATATTGGGTGATGTAATCTGGCAGAAAGGCTACAAAAATTCTCCCAAAGTGAAGAAATTACTGACACACCACCCCCTTGTTTCCTGGTACGCATGTGATACTTCACCCTATTTGCACTTACTTTGTTCTTGCTACGGACAAACAGATTGGGTGGGAACCTTTTGGACATAATACGGATATGTAGTTCAGTGGACGTCAACAATTTCAATGTCACAATATGGGAAGTCTGGAATAGGGAATTTAAACAAAGCTACAAATGATTGTAGGTCGGCCCTTATAAGCTATAAGTGACACACAAATCCAAAATACTTGGCCTGTACTTTTTGGCTCAGAGTAATACATACCATAAAGCTGCTCAGTTCTTAAAAAAAAGAACTATATATCATCTTCACAGTTTTTCTAAATACAAATATTCAGTAGTGGAGAATATATATAAATGCAATTAGAAAAATGAAGATAATTTAAGCTAAAATAGTTAGCCTACAACTTTTGCGGAAACCATTTTATCTTACAATACGTATACACCTATCAATCTGCACAACTCATTGCTATATAAAATGGAACACATGAAAAGACAATCAGATAGGTCTTGTAGGAAAAATTGATGTGAATGTCTTATTTTATATAATTAAATATCATCTATCTGGAGCATTTTTGCCAAAGAAAATATGAAACATATATAAAAACCTATACAACATAGGTCTGCAGCCAGCTTACTTTCTACACCCGATTCTGCTTTAGAATCTAACTACCAAGTCTACCAAGTAAAGATTATGCACTTTATCACACATTATTATGAGAAATCTTGGAAGTTCATACTTGGAGGATAAAGTACTGTAGGCGCATACCTTTGATATTAATATTTAGAGTGTACTGAGAAGAAACGACTTTCACAATAACAGGCACGACTCAAAGTAATTCATGTAGCTAGCTTTATTCTTGCATGGGCGACAATTTAAAAAGATATCATCAGCTCTACCAAGAAAATATTATAAATTATCTGACATGATTCTCTGAAAGCTTGAAAGTTGGTTTGTACAAATTAAAAGGAAGTCATCAAAACTTCCCTTGGTGCTAAAACGTGAAATAATTAGACAAATACCATGCATGCACGTGTGTAATCAGAGATTCAGAGTGGACGTAGTATGAACAAAGATATATACATCGGATTCCTCAATACAAGAAATAAAAACATATTCTGGCCATGTAGTCTCATATGGGGAAACATTTGTAATTAACATTCCTACAGATATCAAATTGAACTTGCGGGCCAATTGTTGAAGTCTGGGACCTAGCCATACAATAGGAAATTTGCTATTTTCTAGACATATGTATCGAATTAGTGAGTGCGGATTTTGCGATCAGTTCACTTGGACGAAGAGAAAATTTGGGAGTAAAACAATACGGGCTTACTTTTCTGCTTATTAGGGGAACCTGGGAGGATGAGACGGATTAATTTGCGAACAGCCTGGTACCATGACACCACGACACACAGACACGACACCCCTGACACCTGACACCTCTTCGGCCTCCTGTTGACCGAAAAGGTGCTCTTCGGCCTTCCAGAGGCCGACGGGGTCATACATTTGTGAATTATGAGTTAGGTCATATATTTTCCAATTTTGTTATGAAAAACATCATATATATTTGTGTTGATCGGGTGGATTTAAATGTGCAGTTGTTTCATCGCTGTGAGGGTCTGGTGTTCAATGGCCTCCTCGTGCTCGTTAGCCATTGGTAATGGACTGATACGTTGTGGTAGCACTCTCCCGTAGATCAAGAAGCGCCAGACTAGCTCTGATCCTGAGATACCGCCTCATTTATGACCAGTGGAAATCGAATTCCAGGTTTGTTATACGGACTCAGTAGCCTTTCCTACATTACATTGTGTTTGCGGCCATCGATGATTACAATGCTAACGAGTGGTGTTGCAGGCTGCTATTGAGGCAGAGAGAGCGAAGACCCAGGCTGCTTTTGAGGAGAGGGACCGGCAGTTGGTGGAGAGGGACCGGCAGGCAGCGGAGAGGGACAGGGAGAATGAGGAGAGGATGGCTAGGCTGTTGGAGGAGGAGAGGAACCGGAACGACTCGGCTAACTAGGCCATGTGCGATCTCTTTGTGGTAAGTTTCTTCTGCATATTAGCTAAATCATGCACACAATGTTCCTTTCATTAGTAACTAATATGACTGACTTGTCAAAACCAAATGTGCAGTCCATGTGCAAGAAGAACGGCCAGACCCCTCCGCCGATGCCAGTCATTGCTCCGGCGGGCATGGTGAGTTTCATTTGAACGGTCATTAGTTACTTTTCTTCACATTTGAGTTGCATCATGCTAACGATACATTGGAAATAATCTTTGGTGCAACGTAACTCCGTCTGGCACTGGCGCGACCGGTCCTACACCTACACCTACACCTACACCTCTGTGATGACGGTAAGTTTCCCAAGTTTTTTGCTTAATAGAGTTTTGCTGTGATGCCATGTTGTATCTACACATATCGTGCATAATGTGTGTATGTTTGAAATGCATTGTATGTGTGGGATTCAACACCTAGTCGTGTGCCTTTGGTAGCCTTCCATACAGGGAAATGCCTCCTAGTGCTTCCACTGAGCCATGGTAGTTCGCTACTACTCTGGAACACATGGATTGACCGGCATGTGTCCTTCTTTGCTCCTGTGTCTGTCCCTACGGGAAATGTCATGCGGTGTATCACCGATGTCCTTGTAGCTTGCTACGACTTGGTTGCACTCGCTGATGACCGACACGTGCATTGCTGGGTCATGTATGCCTGTCCCTGTACGTTTGTGCCACCTTGGTTCTATGACTAGTCATGTCGGCCCGGGTTCTCTGCCATATGAATACTAGCGACATAATCATATACTTAGCATTTTTTCCTCCAAAATGACTCAATGTGCTTAGCTAGCTCAAAAATGACATAATAAGCTTAATTAGCTCCAAAATGACATATTTAACCTAGGATAGCTCTTAAATGACATATACTTAGCATTTTCCCTCCAAAATGACTTAATATGCTTAGCTAGCTTAAAAATGACATATTTAACCTAGGATAGCTCTAAAATGACCTATACTTAGCATCTTTTCCTCCAAAATGACTTAATATGCTTAGCTGGCTCTAAAATGATATAATATACTTAAGAAATGACATATTTGAGGTCCTAAATGACTTCATATGCTTAGCTAGCTCCAAAATGACATAATAACCTTACTTAGCTCCAAAATGACCTATTTAACCTAGGCTAGCTCTAAAATGACCTATACTTAGCATTTTTTTCCTCCAAAATGGCTCAATATGCTTAGCTAGCTCAAAAATTACATAATAAGCTTAATTAGCTCAAAAATGACCTATTTAACTTAGGATAGCTCTAAAATGACCTATACTTAGCATTTTTTTCCTCCAAAATGACTTAATATGCTTAGCTAGCTTCAAAATGACCTATTTAACCTAGGATAGCTCTAAAATGACCTATACTTAGCATCTTTTCCTCCAAAATGACTTAATATGCTTAGCTAACTCTAAAATGACATAATATGCTTAATAAATGACATATTTTAGCTCCTAAATGACTTCACATGCTTAGCTAGCTCCAAAATGACATAATAACCTTACTTAGCTCTAGAATGACCTTAGCATGTTTTACACCAAAATGACTTAGTATGCTTAGCTAGCTCAAAAATGACATAATAACCATACTTAGCTCCAAAATGACCTATTTTATAGATATAAGTTGCATCACAATAATCTTCACATTTTAGTTGCATCATAATAATCTTCTTCTTCTAGTCTTCTCCTTCTAACTTTCTTCTTTCCCGTTTTACAGATTTGCCTAAGATCACGGAAGCTTGGGTTGATGGATTGCTTGTATTTAGTTTTTGTTTTGACCTTGTGAAACTTGCTACCTATGTATGAAACTGTGTAATATTGATGAAACTATGTATATGTACGGATGAAACTTGCTACTATTGGAAACATGTGTTGGATATATGTGTTCATGACTATTGGTAATATGTGTTGAATATGCTATATGGGTCATATAAATATATTTGTGTTTATTTTCTGTGAAATTGAATTGATATAAGAAAAAACAAAATTAAATGGGGCAATATAGTCACTTTGCCATCTGCTGGCAGATGGCAAAGAGCTTTGCCATCAGCTGGCAGATGGCAAAGAGGCCACGTGTCATCTACATGCAAAATTTGGGCTGGCCTATTTGGGCTCTTTGCCATCTGCCAGTGGATGGCAAAGCTCTTTGCCATGTGCTGGCAGACGGCAAAGCATGCAGCCTTTGCCTTCTGCTGGCAGATGGCAAAGAGCCTGCAACCTTTGCCATCTGCTGGCTGACGGCAAAGTATGCCGTTAGCCTTCTAACGGGGCTAACCCCGTTAAGAGGCTTTACCATCTGCCAGCTGATGGCAAAGCCACAGGCTCTTTGCCATCAGCCAGCTGACGGCAAAGAAGCCTTTGCCGGCAGGGTTTTAGACAAACTATCCGCCGACCGTGCCTTTGCCATCTGCCATGGCAGATGGCAGAGTGCCAGATTCCAGTAGTGAGTACCCTCAAATTCAGCCATAAGCAGGACTTTTTGGTCCTAAAAGTCAAAGTACATCATTCGCCGCTGTTTTTCGGACAAGTTTCTGAACCCATTGGCAATTCCTTTTAAAGGAAATCCAAGAGATTATGTTGCTTATAGACATTAGCCCCCTGGTAGGGACAAACGTACCTTTCTGCAGATACTCTATGATTCGGGCAATCTCATTTGGCCGTAAATTGAAGAAAATCCAGCGGCTATATGCCTTATTTTCCTTATTTTCGCCGGATGGCATGCTATAACTCATGCGCGTGAAAGCCAAGAACAAAAGGGGCATTCCTGGCACCTGTCAATATATATGTGGAAACAATATCTCCATGATAGTGGACAAGAAATTTTGGGGCGGTCAGGCAAAAAGCGTCACGAGAAAATGAAGTAATTTCAAGGACTGCCATAGAATGGACCGATGTTCACTAAAACAGTCATAACTTTGCAATTCGGAGTCCGTGTCGAACCCATAAGTACTCAAACTCTTATGGCGAGCGTGCGAATCTAGAAAATATTCCACGCTTGCGCCAGGAGGCCCGGAGTACCCTCAAATGCAGCCTTAAGCAGGATTTTTTGGCCTTGAAAGTCAAAGAACATCATTCGCCGCTGTTTTTCGGACAAGTTTCTTAACCCATTAGCTATTCCTTTTGAAGGAAATTCGAGAGATTATGTTGCTTATAGACATTAGCCGCCTGGTTGGGACAAACATAGCTTTCTGCATATGCCCTATGATCCGGGCAATCTCATTTGGCCGTAAATTGAAGAAAATCCAGCGACTATATGCCTTATTCTGCTTGTTTTCACTGTATGGCATGCTGTAACTGTCAGGACTGGATTTTCGGGATATCAATTTCCCAGAAAATGGCCCTTGTGCTCACCAGCCCTAGGATTACTGTTAGTTGATGAGGCACCAACTTGATACAGAAATTCCAAGCAAAATACAAATGTGTAGTCCAAGACCATTCTGGCCTATGAGTACAACAATTGGTTTCTAGTGGCGGATGGCGGAAGCGGTTTGTGGTTCATCTGCGACTATGGGACTCCATTTCCCACAGGAACAGCTGACCTGGATAACTCCTATCTTCGCGAGGCTGCTATCATCATTGCGTAGGTTCCGGGGCTGTCATCGCAACGCTCCTCTCCATGCAAGAAATCTGGCCAAGACAATAGCCAGGGACAAGCCAGTGTGTACTTTTGAATGTACTCGCAAAGATTATGAACACAGGTATAATATAACAAATGATAATCATGCTCTGAAATATTCTATGATCACAACGTTAATCAGAAAATAACAATCCATGATGCACGCAAGCAGGGTTATTTATGTACAACATGAATATGCAATAATGGAGTAGAAATAACATGCACCGATCGGGTGTCTGAAGCGGCACCTCAAAACGATAATAATTTAAAGCATGCCTCAGTCGGGCATCTGAGCGACACCACATAAAGGGCTTATAAGTAGTTTAAATAACAAACATGCCACAGTCGGGCGTCTGAGCGACACCACATAAAGGGCTTATAAATAATTTAAATAACAAGCATGCCACAGTCGGGTGTCTGAGCGACACCACATAAAGGGCTTATAAATAATTTAAAAAATAAGCATGCCACAGTCGGGCATCTGAGCGACACCACATAAAGGGCTTATATATAAATAATCACAGTGAATATCCAGGAGGTAGAACCGTCCCAGGGATACTTAATAATTCAAATAATATAAATGGTTAGTCCATAATAACAGTAATCATAATCATCAATAGTCACAAGTCATGATTCATGTTCGGGTTTAGTAAGTTTTCCTCCGAAGACCGGCACTAAGACCGACACTTGACCCATCCCAGACAGTAGTCCTTAAGCATGGACACGGCTATTCGAATAGATATAATCTCTGTAGAGGGTGTACTCTTTACCCACGATTAACAGATTTCCGTTAGTCCATCGGGACTAATTCCGTCTACGGTCTTTTAATTGAAAACACACCTGACCGCACACACTAGCCTGACTTACCGGTTTCTGGAATTACCCATGACACTGGTTAAGCAAAACTCTAAGTGGGGAGGTTACAACCTCGATTAGCATGGGATCACAAAATTTATAACGCGCGCAAACTAGGGGAGCTACCCCCTCGGCTACAACCGGAAACATCCATGCCCACGGACCAGGTGGCATGCCTATCGGATGCAGCCGGTATCTTCCACCATGGCCTCTCTGTACGGTGTTGTCATCACCGGTTTTCCGGGTATTAATTTCCAGAAAATGGTCGTTGTGCTCACCAGCCCCAGGATAACTGTTAGCTGATGAGGCACCAACTTGATACAGAAATTCCAAGCAAAATACAAAATATGAAGTACAAGACCATTCTGGCCTGTGAGTACAACAAATGCTTTCTAGTGGTTGAGGGCGGAAGCGGTGTGAGGATCATCAGGGTCTATGGGACTCCATTTCCCACAGGAATAGCTGACCAGGTTAACTCCTATCTTCGCGAGGCTGCTATCTCCGTTGCTTAGGTTCTGGGGCTGTCATCGCGTCGCTCCTCTCCGTGCAAAAAATCTGGCCAAGACAATAGCCAGGGACAAGCCAGTGAGTACTTTGAATGTACTCGCAAACATTATGAACACAGGTATAATATAACAATGATGTGCTAAAAATATTTTATGCTCATGACGTCAGTCACAAAAGATAAATAAACCCTGATGCGTGCAAGCAAGTTATTTATAAAAATGCAATAACATAGTAGTATTAAAATTTATGAAATAAATAACAAGCAATGCCACAGTCGGGCGTCTTAGCGACACCACATAAAGGGCTTTAAAAGAAATGCCACAGTCGAGCGTCTGAGCGACACCGCAGAAAGGGCTTTAAAAGAAATGCCACAGTTGGGCGTCTGAGCGACACCACATAAAGGGCTTTAAAAGAAATGCCACAGTCGGGCGTCTGAGCGACACCGCATAAAGGGCTTTAAAAGAAATGCCACAGTCGGGCGTCTGAGCGACACTGCATAAAGGGCTTTAAAAGAAATGCCACAGTCGGGCGTCTGAGCGACACCGCATAAAGGGCTTTAAAAGAAATGCCACAGTCGGGCGTCTGAGCGACACCACATAAAGGGCTTTAAAATAAACAATCATAGTGAATATCCCGGAGGTAGAACCATCCCAGAGATACTCGATAATAACAATAATATCACGGGTTAGTCAACGATAATTATAATCATAATCATCATAAGTCACAAGTCACAATCCATGTTGTTCCAGTTCTGGTTAACAGCTTCACCTCCGAAGACCGACACTAAGACCGACACTTGACCCGTCCCAGACTGTAATCCTTAACCATGGACACGGCTATTCGAATAGGTTTTAATCTCTGTAGAGGGTGTACTCTTTACCCACGAGTAACGGATTCCTTTAGTCCATCGGGACTAATTTCGCTTACGGTCTTTTAAATGAAAACACACCTGACTTGCACACACCAGCTTAACTTACCGGTGTCTGGAATCACCCACGACACCCGTTAAGCAAAACTCTAAGTGGGGAGGCTACAACCTCGATTAGCATGGGATCACAAAATTTATACCGCGTGCAAAACTGGGGGAGCTACCCCCTCGGCTACAAACGAAACACCCATGCCCCCTGACCGGATGACTGGCTTTAATCCATGGCCATGGTACCCTCATCCCGGCCCCTCTGTACGGTGTGTGCTAGAAAGGGGTTGACAAATTACTGAACCGTACCCTACCTGTGGCAGGGACAAGTGGTAGCACGAAACAAGTGTGGGGGTTACTGGAACAAGACTCGATCTACGGTCGACTCAGGAGGTTTATAGTTTCCTGCATGACATGTATAACAAATATATTTCAACCAATACAATCAACACTCATCATATCTTACTATGCTATACCGGACATACCCGTCCCGACGGAGACCGGCGACAAGCTCACGCCTACCCAAGGCAGAGGCTTTCCCGGATTCCTTTCCGGCATGCATGCAAGATACATGAGGATGATTACCATCACAAGTATACTCATTTCCAACAGCATGGAAATCACTAATATGCATCCATGAAAATGATCATATCACATGAAATAACAAGTCCTTCGAAATGAGGTGGTGTTGTAACCGTGTCAATGAACACACCAAAATATTATGCCGGGGTTCAGAATGCTTGCCTTCAATGTGTGGAAAGGCAGGGTGCACTCCAAAACTTGAAACATTTCTCCCCTCTTCAAAAATCCTATTTTAGCAATATAAAAGAATTAACACACAAAATAAAAACAGCACCAAAAGTTGTTCTGAAATTTTTTCAAATAAATCTTAAAATAAACTAGGTGAAATTTGAGAGAGGTAGGAAAAAGAATTAATTCATTTGGAGTTGTATTTAAAAAGTTATAGGCAGTCAAAGTTGTGGTCAAAATCTGTTTTAAAAAAAAACTATAACAGAAAACGCTTCAGACGGAATACGTTTTCGGTGTAGGAAAAACGTACTGGGGGGGGGGGTTGTACACCTTCACTTAAACACGTGGCGGTGGGGTGGGTCGCTGACAGTGGGTCCGGAGGGCCCACTGGTCAGGTTTGATCGGTCTCCCCGCCTCCTTCCTCCTCTGGCCGAACAGAGGCGGGGGCTCCGGCGATCGTCGCCGGCGATTGGCGGCTCCTCGCGGGGCCCCGAGGGCGGGGATGGATCTGCCACTCCTAGGCGGTCCTCCCGGTGGTCGTAGGGTCGCCGGGGGTGGAGGGAGTCGCCGGCGGCGAGCTCCGCGGCGGAGGGGAGGCTTCGGTGGATTTGGGGATTCCGGCCATGGTGGTTCCTAGCTGTGTCCGGGAGGCTAGGCAGCTCCGCGGGTTCAAGTGGAGTCGGATGGTGGCGTTTGGGAGGGCAGGGGAGGTCTTGGTGCATCGGAACTGACCGGGACGAGGCGGCGGCCGAGCTGACCGGAGAGGTTGAAGACGACCTCCTTGCTTCGATTGACGACTAAGGGGGTACGAGAAGGACGGCGTGAGCCTGCCTGGGTGCTCGGAGGAGTCCGGGGACCTCCCTTTATAGCACGCCCAAGTCGGTTCGCGGCGGCCGTGGATAAGCTCGCCGGCGAACCGTCCTACTGTACTGCAGGGCGACGTGGCGGTGGCTGGCCGGCTCCAGGAGCTACCGACGAACGCTCCCCTATCGAAGGAGGCGAGCTGGCGTGCTGTGGTGGTTTGGGCGGTGCTGCCCATGGCGGTGGCGGATGCGGCCGCAAGCGTGCCGCCAAGAAGCTTGCTGGCAACGCTGCAAGGGGCGAGGAGGCGGTCGGGGCTTCTAGCGTGACGTGGCGAGAGGGAGTGGATTTGGATGAGCTCGGGGAAACTTATCCAGGGGAGGTGAGTTGGCTCGGGCGCGAGCACGTGCAAAACGTGCGCTCTGCTCGCGCTCTGGGCGTGCACGGCACTTGTTCGACGGAATGCCAGGGCGACCCAAGTTGCTCGAAAGCTAATGCAAATCCACAGGCCTAGGTTAGAGACATATGGAAGCCTACTAGACAACTTGGTTTGGACAGATGGGAAAGTTCACAACACAAACTTACAATCATGCCAAATCTGTCCATGCCCACAGGGTGTTTGACAAAATGCCAGAGGCATCTAGGCAGGTCTTGGAGTGGTCAAAAATTCCAGATGGTGGTCTCATTAGGTGAATAAAAGGGTGGTGAGGTTAGTTGGCAAAATACAGAAACTTGTTAGTGCAAGTTTTGCAAAAACTCAATTCTGGACAGGAGACAAATGGCATCACTTCATGAACCAAAAATGATCCAATGGGTGCATGCTCCTGGACATAGGGGTTTAGTATGGAGGACTACAAGTAGGTAAAAGAATCATGGATAAAGGAGCAACTTAAAATATAGTTGCTGTACAAATCATCAAGTTGAACCAGAGTGGAAAAGAGGTTGATTCACTCAAATTTTTCAAAGAACATAGCTGGGTTTTTGCATAAAGCTCAATAATATGCTCCTACTGACATCCCAAAATTTTGGTAGAAGTTTTAAAGAAATAAATAAATAGGTTGTAGTGCAAAACTGTCCTCTGGACCAGATTTGAAAACTTGGGATAGAGCTCAAAGTATTCAATGAAAGAAATATCTTTTTGCACAAAAGTGATTTAAAAACATCACCTGACATCTCCAAATTTTGGTTGGAATTTTAAGTGAATTTATCAAATGGTTATAGTTCAAATATGGCCATATAACCTTGAAAAACCATTTTTCAAGAAAATAAAGATCAAGCAAATTAATTATGTAATTAGTTCTACTAATAAAAGAAAAGTTTTTCTTGAGAGGTTAAACAAGTCCAATAACATATTTGAAAAGTTTTCTCTATGGGGAAAACTCCATAATAGCAAGGGAGAAAAAGTTTCAAAAATAAAAAGGGAGCCCAGAAAATAAAAGTTTTAATTTCCTGGCAAAATTTTAATTAATAAAACAAGGTCAAAATTTTGGGGTGTCACAACACTACCCCCCTTAAAAGAAAATCTCGTCCTCGAGATTTGTTAGGAGTTGTTTTGAAAATATCTTTCCTGTGAGCTGGAACCAAAAGATTTATTCATAGCACAAACTTGCGTCGTCGAGGTTGGCAACTACGCCCGGGATAAAAAAAATGCAATCGCACATCAACATACTCATGCATGGCTACTATTAAAAACAGGAGTGCACAAGCAGACAACATCTAATTACGGTGACACAGGGTCACAAGATTACAAGGCGAGGTCATTCTAAGACTCGGCATCATTCGAGCGATTTTAGTCTACCTCGTTCATATCTAAGTGGGCTTGCCTCGCGGACGCCGAGGTTTCTCCACGGTTTTCACCGTCGGAATTAGCTGGAGAGGGTTGATGATAGAGGCAAAGGTGTCCCGTCTTTCGATGAGATGATGGATATCGCTTTGGTGGAAGTCGACTTTGACGATCCGACTACGAACGTGCGAGGACGTCGCGCCTTAGCAATCGCTAAACCAACTCCGAGAGGTTATTGACCACGCCGGAGCACGATCAACCTGACCACGAGGGTCTGTTTCCTGCGAGCAAACGAAGAACAAGCAAGAAACTAAGATTGCAATCTGGATATTGCGAATATAAGATGAAAGCTTTATTGATCAAGGTGGGGTTCTGTGACGCCTTTGTCTGGTCGTTGAACACAAACGAAGTACGCGAAGTTGCAGCTATGGCGAACTTTTAATCTAAACAAAACCCAAAGTCTAAACGGTGCCCTAAGGGCTGTATATATGGAGGAAGAGAGGGGGAATTTCGTGGCCCTTGGTGGAGGGGTCCGAAATCAACCCTATCTCTTGTTTCCCCACACATACGGACTCTAAAAATAGCCTATACTTATGTATTTCGAAATTACATGGGCCTGGCCCAATAATAAGGTGACGCAGCACCTATAATAGCCTCTGGACGAAATTTATGAAGTGGCATCTTGTATATTTCGTCCAAGGCTTCATGCACTCTTATGGTGGCTTCAAAGTCCTGAAATCATCACTTGTAACTCCGTTCTGGTTCCCCTTGTGCATGGCATCTTCTCCATGCTTGCTCTTGCTCCAATGTCCATCCTTCTCCAAGCTAGGCCCTTCATTTGTAAGCAAAACAAATGTATCCAATTTAGGCAGCATCATATTCTCATGAACATTAGAATCATTACCAAGAAACGAAAGTACCTGATAATTTAATTGGCGTGCGCGAGCTCTAGTAATTGGTCCAGTATATGTAGCAGTAGGGGCTGTGGGTGTAACAATGGTATTGATGTCCTCATCATCCTCCCCTTCTTGAAATGAAGTCGTCCTCGACGGAAGCTCATTTTCCTCACCCAAATAAGGCTTCAAATCTGCAATGTTAAAAGTGGGACTAACCCCAAAATCTGCAGGCAACTCAAGTTTATATGCATTATCATTTACTTTCTCCAACACCTTAAAGGGACCAGCAGCACGTGGCATTAGCTTTGATTTGCGCAAATCAGGAAATCTATCCTTACGCAAATGTAACCAAACAAGATCTCCAGGTGCAAACACAACATGTTTTCTACCCTTATCTCCAGCAAGTTTATATTTAGCATTCATACGCTCAATGTTTTCCTTAGTTAACTCATGCATTTTTAAAATCAATTCAGCACGTTCTTTAGCATCAAAATTAACCTTCTCCGAAGATGGAAGAGGCAACAAATCAATAGGTGCACGAGGTAGGAAACCATACACAATTTCAAAAGGGCACATCTTAGTAGTAGAATGCAATGAACGATTATAAGCAAATTCAATATGAGGCAAGCATTCTTCCCACATTTTCTTATTATTCTTCAAAACAGCCCTAAGCATAGTAGACAATGTTCTATTGACTACTTCAGTTTGTCCATCAGTTTGGGGGTGACAAGTAGTACTAAATAGCAGTTTAGTCCCCAACTTAGCCCATAAACATCTCCAAAAGTGGCTAAGAAATTTAGTATCACGATCTGAAACAATAGTATTTGGCACACCATGCAAGCGAATAATTTCACGAAAGAACAAATCAGCAACATTAACAGCATCATCGCTTTTATGACATGGTATAAAGTGTGCCATTTTCGAGAATCTATCCACGACAACAAATATGCTATCCCTCCCCTTCTTTGTTCGAGGTAAACCTAAAACAAAGTCCATAGATATATCCTCCCAAGGAACACTAGGTACAGGCAAAGGCATATATAAACCATGAGGATTGAGTCGTGACTTAGCTTTTTGACATGTAGTGCAGCGAGCAACAAAACGCTCAACATCCCGTCTCATCTTTGGCCAAAAGAAATGTGTAGCAAGTACGTCCTCCGTCTTCTTCACGCCAAAGTGTCCCATTAATCCTCCCCCATGCGCCTCCTGCAACAGCAAAAGACGAACGGAGCTAGCTGGAATGCATAGCTTGTTAGCACGAAACACAAATCCATCGTTAACGACAAACTTGTTCCACATTCTTCCTTCTTTACAATTCTGCATTACATCTTTAAAATCAGCATCATGCACATATTGATCTTTGATGGTCTCCAAACCAAATATTTTGAAGTCAAGTTGTGAAAGCATAGTATAGCGACGAGACAATGCATCAGCAATAACATTTTCTTTTCCCTTCTTGTGTTTAATGACATAAGGGAAAGTCTCAATGAATTCAACCCATTTAGCATGTCTACGATTCAGTTTAGCTTGACTTTTAATATGTTTCAAAGATTCATGATCAGAATGTATAACAAATTCTTTGGGCCATAAATAATGTTGCCATGTTTCTAAAGTCCGAACAAGAGCATATAATTCTTTATCATAAGTAGAATAATTCAGACTAGGCCCACTCAATTTTTCAGAAAAGTATGCAACAGGTTTGCCATCTTGTAATAACACACCTCCTAATCCAATTCCACTAGCATCACATTCAAGCTTAAAAGTCTTATTAAAATCAGGAAGTTGGAGTAAAGGAGCATGTGTCAACTTATCTTTCAATACCGTGAAGGCTTCTTCCTGTGCGGTACCCCACAGAAAAGGCACATCTTTCTTTGTAAGCTCATTGAGAGGTGCAGCAATGGTGCTGAAATCTCTCACAAATCTCTCACAAAACGCCTATAGAGGCCAAGGAAACTCCTCACTTGTGTGACCGTTTTGGGCTGCGGCCAACTCTCAATAGCTTCAATCTTGGCTTTATCAACTTCAATTCCCTGTGGAGTAACAACATAGCGAAGAAAAGATACTCGGTCGGTGCAAAAGGTGCACTTTCCAAGGTTACCAAACAAACGTGCATCACGTAGAGCAATAAAAACAGCACGTAAATGTTCCAAATGTTCCTCCAAAGATTTGCTATAAATCAATATGTCATCAAAGTAAACTACCACAAATCGTCCAATGAAAGCACGTAAAACTTCGTTCATTAACCTCATGAAAGTACTAGGTGCATTAGTTAACCCAAAAGGCATGACTAATCACTCATATAATCCAAACTTAGTTTTAAATGCTGTTTTCCATTCATCTCCCAATTTCATACGAATTTGATGGTATCCACTACGCAAATCAACTTTGGAGAATATTGTAGAGCCACTCAATTCATCAAGCATATCATCTAGCCTAGGAATAGGATGACGATAACGAATAGTAATATTATTAATGCCTCTACAATCAACGCACATACGTGATGTACCATCCTTTTTCGGCACTAGAATAATAGGAACAGCACAAGGACTAAGGGATTCGCGTATATAACCTTTGTCGAGAAGCTCTTGTACTTGACGCATAATCTCCTTCGTCTCCTCTGGATTGGTACGGTATGGTGCACGATTTGGCAGTGAAGCACCGGGAATTAAGTCAATCTGATGCTCAATCCCTCGAATAGGCGGTAATCCCGGTGGCACGTCTTGTGGAAAGACGTCAGCGAACTCCTGCAAAAAGTTAGTGATAGCAGGAGGCAAAGAGGAAGGCACGTCCTCGAATGAAAATAATGCCTCTTTGCACACAAAAGCATAGCAAACAGATTTGCTAAAATCTAGATCATCAATATCAGATTTGGTGGCAAGTAAACATGCACTTTTCAATTTAATTTCAGAAGCAACACTAGATTGTTTATTATTATTAGGCTGCATTTGTTGCTCAAATTCTTTTGCCACAATCTGATTTTCACTCTTAGTTTTCTCCTGTTTTGCTTTATTAGCTCTATTAATATCATCTTTCAAAATGGAATCAGGAGTCATAGGAAGCAAAGTAATATTTTTATCCTTATGAACAAGAGTATACTGATTGTTTCTACCATGGTGAATAGAATTTTTATCAAATTGCCATGGTCTACCAAGTAATAAGGAACATGCTTGCATAGGTACCACATCACAATCAACATAATCAGCATATGTAGAGATACTAAAATGTACACGAACAGTACGTGTTACCTTAACCTTGCCGCTGTTGTTGAACCATTGGATGTAGTAAGGATGTGGATGTGGTCTTGTGGTGAGAGATAGCTTCTCCACCATCTCCATGCTAGCCAAGTTGTTGCAACTCCCTCCATCTATGATCACGCGAACAGAACGTTCCTTCACAACTCCCTTTGTATGGAACAAATTATGCCTCTGATTTTGCTCAGCTTGTGTAACCTGCACACTCAAAACACGTTGAGCAACTAAACATTCATACCTGTCAGCATCTTCAGGAGCCATGTATTGCGTGTCATGATCAGAATCGTCTCCACCGTGTTCGTCACGTGTAATAAGAGCCAAAGTCTCCTCATCAAAGTCACTAGCGGACTCATACCCACCATCCTCAGTAACAATCATCACACGCTTAGATGGGCATTCTCTCGCATAATGACCTCCACCCTTGCAACGTCGACAAATAATATCATGTGTTTGCCCTGTTGATGCCATGGATGAAGAAGAGCTCTTTGCAGGCCCAGAAGGTGTGCTCTTGGCAGATAGTGGTGATTATGCCTGCTTTATTGTATCACGGTTGGAGGTGGCAGCCGACGGAGGCGCCGGTGTAGCAGAACGGGAGGAAATAGATGATGCACGTGGTGTCCATGATGAAGGTCGACCTGCAGAAAAGTTAGTCCGCGCCAATGCCTGTCGATCCTGTACTTCACGTTTAGCTTTACAAGCAAGATGGAATAAACGAGTGATATTAGTATACTCCTTATAGTCTAGAATGGTCTGAATCTCTCTATTTAATCCACCCAGAAAACGTGCAAGCATAGCTTCATTCTCCTCAACAATACCACATCTAATCATGCCAGTTTGTAATTCCTGATAATATTCTTCTACAGAATTGTTTCCTTGTCTTAAGCGCTGTAATTTTTGAAGCAATTCACGTTGATAATATGGTGGAACCCAACGAGTACGCATAGCAGTTTTCAAAGCAGCCCAAGTAGCGGGAATAGGATATAATCTACAATGTTCAGACCACCATACACATGCAAAACTAGTGAAAGCACAAACAGCAGCAGCAACCCGTCTCTCCTCGGGATATTGTAAACATGTAAAACGTTGTTCAGTTTCTAACTCCCAAGTAAGATATATATCAGGAACATATCTACCCTCAAATGGTGGAATATTCAATTTCAGTTTAGGAATATGGACATCATCTCGTACCTGAGGTGGTGGTGCAGGCCTACCATTACGAATATATACCTGAGGTCGACCTGGTGGTGGTGGTGCTGGTGGCTGCACGTAGTGCTGATTTTGATCAACCTCATCCTCATAATCGCCCGCATACTCAACATCCTCCTGGGTACCACCAGCAGCAGTAGCAGGGGCGAAAGAAGCATCAACAACATGAACAGCAGCACCAGAAGTTTGGCCATCCTCAATAGGAACACGCCTCGCTCGTCCATACTGATTCGAAAGGATGCGTTGTTGTTGTTGTTGTTGTTGTTGGAGAGGTGCGTTAGGTGCAGCGGGTGGTGGTGGTGGAAGACGCGCGAGCAATTCATTAAATTTGTTATCGAGCTTTGTTTCGAACGTCTTCTCCATGCCATCTATCTTCTCCATGGCCTCTTCAAATCTGTTTAGCACATCTTGCACCTGTCCACTCATCATTTGCTGAAACTTATCATGAAGCTCCTTGTTCGATAAATTCTCCCAGTCAGTCACGTCGGCTTGTGATCCTGGCATGGTTAGCAGCAATAGAAACACACAAGAATATGATCCTACAGACTACGAACAAGTGGTGGTGGTGGGTGTCACAAATCCGTCAAGCAAAACTCAAATTCTTACCAGTTCTTACCCAGCAGCAGGCGGTGATCGGCAACCGTTGTAGTCAAAAACTCTCAAAGCTTGGATAGAGCGAGTACCAGGGAGAGTCAAACGCACGACGTAGATGTATGTGGAGCTGGGAAGGCTTATAATATGGTAGCAAAAAGGATCAGCAATAATCAATTCAGAGATGCAAAGTTGAATAAACGCTCAACGACGGTACTGTGCTGGTCCTAGGCTAGACCGTGCTAGAGACGCGAGCCTAGAACACTAACAAAATCACGGCGCTGCACGTAAACAAGGGAAAAGCACACTCTGGATTTTTTTTTTCGCTCTTTTTTTTTTGCGCTCTTTTTTTTTTGCGCTGCTCTTTTTTTTTTTTTGCGAAAAAATCACTATAATGGCGAGTGTCTCAAAACTCTTCCTAGGTCAAACTGACAGGATGGGCACGAAATTTTTTCGACCAATTTTTTTTTTCGTTTTTTCGACTGCCCGGACCCAAAAACTGGAAACGGGTCAAAAAAAACTTCCTATAATGGCACCTGTCTCAAAACACTCAGAAACACCTAAAAATAGGATAGCCAGAATTTTTTTTCGAAAAATGCGTTTTCGAAAAATTTTGGGCCTAAACGGAGCGTGGTTTCCAGACTCTTTTTTTTTTCCGAAACCTACTCCGGCAAGGAAACACGAATCGGAAACTAGATGGATCCCGAAAACAAACCTAATAAACAAGGAACTCGGATTGGTGGTGGATATATGGTGGTGGTATATGGCAGCGGTGGTGGTAGCGGTGGTAGTATATGGATATGGATCGGTGGTGGTATATGGACACGGATTGGTGGTGGTATATGGATACGGATTCGGAGTGGTGGTGGTAGATGGCAGGGGCGATGATGATGGTGCAGCGGCGGCGTGACAACTTATGACCAGAACTCGAAACTCTAAAAGACTAGACTCTAAGACCAGCAACTAGACCGACGATGCAACCGCAAATTCAACAAAGCAAAACCCTAAAAAGATTATGCAAAGGCTCAGATTGGTTCGGATATGATGAACTAACCCTAAATTTTTTTTGTGGCTTTTTCGTGGACTATAGGTATGAAGAACAGACTCGATCTAAACTACGAAAAACTGGAAAATCTCACCGAGCAACCTGGAAATCTGATACCACTTGATAGAGGCAAAGGTGTCCCGTCTTTCGATGAGATGATGGATATCGCTTTGGTGGAAGTCGACTTTGACGATCCGACTACGAACGTGCGAGGACGTCGCGCCTTAGCAATCGCTAAACCAACTCCGAGAGGTTATTGACCACGCCGGAGCACGATCAACCTGACCACGAGGGTCTGTTTCCTGCGAGCAAACGAAGAACAAGCAAGAAACTAAGATTGCAATCTGGATATTGCGAATATAAGATGAAAGCTTTATTGATCAAGGTGGGGTTCTGTGACGCCTTTGTCTGGTCGTTGAACACAAACGAAGTACGCGAAGTTGCAGCTATGGCGAACTTTTAATCTAAACAAAACCCAAAGTCTAAACGGTGCCCTAAGGGCTGTATATATGGAGGAAGAGAGGGGGAATTTCGTGGCCCTTGGTGGAGGGGTCCGAAATCAACCCTATCTCTTGTTTCCCCACACATACGGACTCTAAAAATAGCCTATACTTATGTATTTCGAAATTACATGGGCCTGGCCCAATAATAAGGTGACGCAGCACCTATAATAGCCTCTGGACGAAATTTATGAAGTGGCATCTTGTATATTTCGTCCAAGGCTTCATGCACTCTTATGGTGGCTTCAAAGTCCTGAAATCATCACTTGTAACTCCGTTCTGGTTCCCCTTGTGCATGGCATCTTCTCCATGCTTGCTCTTGCTCCAATGTCCATCCTTCTCCAAGCTAGGCCCTTCATTTGTAAGCAAAACAAATGTATCCAATTTAGGCAGCATCATATTCTCATGAACATTAGATTCATTACCAAGAAACGAAAGTACCTGATAATTTAATTGGCGTGCGCGAGCTCTAGTAATTGGTCCAGTATATGTAGCAGTAGGGCCTGTGGGTGTAACAATGGTATTGATGTCCTCATCAGTTGAGGGGCTGCAGGCTCGGGGTAGCGATGATGACCATCGTGGGGATTGTTGGCCACAATCCCGTTGGAGTGTGCTCCCCAAAGACGACGAAGTACTTCTGGGGTCATCAAGGTATTTTGGTTGATGGCCGGGGCTGTGTTGTGTTGAGGCTAGCGTGCCCTTTTTATAGAAAAAGGGAACGAAGTCTTCCCTCACACGCTTGCGAATAAGACAGATTACTGGCGCGCGACCGACAGGCTAGGCTGATAGGTTGGGCGCCGACTGCCAAAAGTGTCGGGGTCTCTGTGTGGCTATCTTGCACGAGAAGCTTGGTTGGGGTTTGGTTAAGGTCTGGTGAGTTGGTTTGCCTAAGTTTTTCGACCTGGCTAAGATAGGATTAGCCAATGGTCAGCCAGGCTCTGATACCAAGTCTGTCACGACCGGTTTTCTGGGTATTAATTTCCAGAAAATGGTCGTTGTGCTCACCAGCCCCAGGATAACTGTTAGCTGATGAGGCACCAACTTGATACAGAAATTCCAAGCAAAATACAAAATATGAAGTACAAGACCATTCTGGCCTGTGAGTACAACAAATGCTTTCTAGTGGTTGAGGGCGGAAGCGGTGTGAGGATCATCAGGGTCTATGGGACTCCATTTCCCACTGGAACAGTTGACCAGGTTAACTCCTATCTTGGCGAGGCTGCTATCTCCGTTGCTTAGGTTCCGGAGCTGTCATCGCGTCGCTCCTCTCCGTGCAAGAAAATCTGGCCAAGACAATAGCCAGGGACAAGCCAGTGAGTACTTTGAATGTACTCGCAAACATTATGAACACAGGTATAATATAACAATGATGTGCTAAAAATATTTTATGCTCATGACGTCAGTCACAAAAGATAAATAAACCCTGATGCGTGCAAGCAAGTTATTTATAAAAATGCAATAACATAGTAGTATTAAAATTTATGAAATAAATAACAAGCAATGCCACAGTCGGGCGTCTTACCGACACCACATAAAGGGCTTTAAAAGAAATGCCACAGTCGGGCGTCTGAGCGACACCGCATAAAGGGCTTTAAAAGAAATGCCACAGTTGGGCGTCTGAGCGACACCACATAAAGGGCTTTAAAAGAAATGCCACAGTCGGGCGTCTGAGCGACACCGCATAAAGGGCTTTAAAAGAAATGCCACAGTCGGGCGTCTGAGCGACACCGCATAAAGGGCTTTAAAAGAAATGCCACAGTCGGGCGTCTGAGCGACACCGCATAAAGGGCTTTAAAAGAAATGCCACAGTCGGGCGTCTGAGCGACACCACATAAAGGGCTTTAAAATAAACAATCATAGTGAATATCCCGGAGGTAGAACCATCCCAGAGATACTCGATAATAACAATAATATCACGGGTTAGTCAACGATAATAATAATCATAATCATCATAAGTCACAAGTCACAATCCCTGTTGTTCCAGTTCTGGTTAACAGCTTCACCTCCAAAGACCGACACTAAGACCGACACTTGACCCGTCCCAGACTGTAATCCTTAACCATGGACACGGCTATTCGAATAGGTTTTAATCTCTGCAGAGGGTGTACTCTTTACCCACGAGTAACGGATTCCTTTAGTCCATCGGGACTAATTCCGCTTACGGTCTTTTAAATGAAAACACACCTGACTTGCACACACCAGCTTAACTTACCGGTGTCTGGAATCACCCACGACACCCGTTAAGCAAAACTCTAAGTGGGGAGGCTACAACCTCGATTAGCATGGGATCACAAAATTTATACCGCGCGCAAAACTGGGGGAGCTACCCCCTCGGCTACAACCGAAACACCCATGCCCCCTGACCGGATGACTGGCTTTAATCCATGGCCATGGTACCCTCATCCCGGCCCCTCTGTACGGTGTGTGCTAGAAAGGGGTTGACAAATTACTGAACCGTACCCTACCTGTGGCAGGGACAAGTGGTAGCACGAAACAAGTGTGGGGGTTACTGGAACAAGACTCGATCTACGGTCGACTCAGGAGGTTTATAGTTTCCTGCATGACATGTATAACAAATATATTTCAACCAATACAATCAACACTCATTATATCTTACTATGCCATACCGGACATACCCGTCCCGACGGAGACCGGCGACAAGCTCACGCCTACCCAAGGCAGAGGCTTTCCCGGATTCCTTTCCGGCATGCATGCAAGATACATGAGGATGATTACCATCACAAGTATACTCATTTCCAACAGCATGGAAATCACTAATATGCATCCATGCAAATGATCATATCAAATGAAATAACAAGTCCTTCGAAATGAGGTGGTGTTGTAACCGTGTCAATGAACACACCAAAATATTATGCCGGGGTTCAGAATGCTTGCCTTCAATGTGTGGAAAGGCAGGGTGCACTCCAAAACTTGAAACATTTCTCCCCTCTTCAAAAATCCTATTTTAGCAATATAAAAGAATTAACACACAAAATAAAAACAGCACCAAAAGTTGTTCTGAAATTTTTTCAAATAAATCTTAAAATAAACTAGGTGAAATTTGAGAGAGGTAGGAAAAAGAATTAATTCATTTGGAGTTGTATTTAAAAAGTTATAGGTAGTCAAAGTTGTGGTCAAAATCTGTTTTTAAAAAAAAACTATAACAGAAAACGCTTCAGACGGAATACGTTTTCGGTGTAGGAAAAATGTACTAGGGGGGGGGGGTTGTACGCCTTCACTTAAACACGTGGCGGTGGGGTGGGTCGCTGACAGTGGGTCCGGAGGGCCCACTGGTCAGGTTTGACCGGTCTCCCCGCCTCCTTCCTCCTCTGGCCGAACAGAGGCGGGGGCTCCGGCGATCGACGCCGGCGATTGGCGGCTCCTCGCGGGGCCCCGAGGGCGGGGATGGATCCGCCACTCCTAGGCGGTCCTCCCGGTGGTCGTAGGGTCGCCGGGGGTGGAGGGAGTCGCCGGCGGCGAGCTCCGCGGCGGAGGGGAGGCTTCGGTGGATTTGGGGATTCCGGCCATGGTGGTGAATGCTGGATAGCGGTCGATGAGTGGAGTAATAGTAGTAGATGCATGCTGGATAGCGGTCGATGAGTGGAGTAATAGTAGTAGATGCAGAATTGTTTCGATCTACTTGTCTTGGACGTGATGCCTATATACATGATCGTTGCCTAGATATACTCATAACTATGCTCAGTTCTGTCAATTGCTCAACAGTAATTTGTTCACCCACCGTAGAATACTTATGCTCTTGAGAGAATCCACTAGTGAAACCTATGGCCCCCGAGTCTATTCTCATCATATAAATCTCCATTACTTTATTTACTTGCTTTGCTTTTACTTTGCCTTTTACTTTTCACTTTGCATCTACCTATCAAAAATACCAAAAATATTATTTATCATCTCTATCAGATCTCACTCTCGTAAGTGACCATGAAGGGATTGACAACCCCTAATCGCGTTGGTTACGAGTAGCTATCGTTTTGTGTAGGTACTAGGGACTTGTGCGTGGTCTCCTACTGGATTGATACCTTGGTTCTCAAAAACTGAGGGAAATACTTACGCTACTTTGCTGCATCATCCTCTCCTCTTCGGGGAAATCCAACGTAGTTCTCAAGAGGTAGCAAGAAGAATTTCTGGCGCCGTTCCGGGGAGGCTCACGCAAGCAAGTCAACTATACCAAGTACCCATCGCAATCCCTATCTCTCGCATTACATTATTTGCCATTTGTCTCCCGTTTTCCTCTCCCCCACTTCACCCTTGCCGTTTTATTGGCCCTCTCTTTCCCAATCTCCTCCTCTCTTTCCCGTTTGCCTTTTTCCCATTGCCTTTCTGTTTGCTTGTGTGTTGGATTACTTGTTGCCATGGCGCAAGATAATACCAAGTTGTGTGATTTCTCGAATACCAATAATAATGATTTCCTTAGTACTCCGATTGCTCCTCTTAATAATGATGAGTCTTGTGAAATCAATACCGCTTTGCTGAATCTTGTTATGAAAGATCAATTCGCCGGCCTTCCTAGTGAAGATGCCGCTACTCATCTAAACAATTTTGTTGATTTGTGTGATATGCAAAGGAAGAAAGATACGGATAACAGTATTGTCAAATTGAAGTTATTTCCGTTTTCACTTAGAGATCGCGCTAAAGTTTGGTTTTCATCTTTGCATAAAAAGAGTATTGATTCTTGGTACAAGTGCAAAGATGCTTTTATCTCTAAGTATTTTCCTCCCGCTAAGATTATCACTCTTAGGAACGATATCATGAATTTTAAAGAACTTGATCATGAGCATGTTGCCCAATCTTGGGAAAGAATGAAATTGATGTTTCACAATTGCCCTACTCATGGTTTGAATTTATTGATGATCATACAAAAATTTTATGCTGGATTGAATTTTGCTTCTAGAAATCTTTTAGATTCGGCCGCGGGAGGCACGTTTATGGAAATTACGTTAGGAGATGCTACAAAATTGCTTGATAATATTATGGCTAATTATTCTCAATGGCACACCGAAAGATCTTTTAGTAAAAAAGTGCATGCTATAGAAGAAATCAATGTTTTGAGTGAAAAGATGGATGAACTTATGAAGATGTTTGCTCCTAAAAATACTCCTCTTGATCCCAATGATATGCCTTTGTCTACCTTGCTTGAGAATAATAATGAATCTATGGATGTGAATTTTGTTGGTAGGAATAGTTTTGGAAACAATGCGTACAGAGGGAATTTTAATCCTAGGACTTATCCTAGTAATCCTTCTAATAATTATGGAATGGAAATTTTAATAAGATGCCCTCTGAATTTGAGAGTAGTGTTAAAGAGTTTATGAATTCGCAAAAGAATTTTAATGCTTTGCTTGAAGAGAAATTGCTTAAAGTTGATGATTTGGCTAGGAACGTTGATAGAATTTCTCTTGAAATTGATTCTTTAAAGCTTAGATCTATTCCTCCTAAGCATGATATCAATGACCCTCTCAAAGCCATGAGAATTTCCATTGATGAGTGCAAGGAAAGAACCGCTAGGATGCGTGCTTCCAAAGATGCCTTTATTAAAGCGTGTTCTTCCAATTCCTATGAAAATCAAGATGAAGATGTAAAAGTTATTGATGTGTCCCCCATTAAATCTTTGTTTTGCAATATGAATCTTGATGAAACTGAAGATTATCTTCCCTTACCTAGAAGGCGTTTTAAGAATTCGGAGTTTCTAGATCTTGATGATGAAATTGATGAAAGTGGGATTGAAAGAAATAAAAACCTAGATATTGCTAAACCCACTATTTTGGATCTCAAGGAATTTAATTATGAAAATTGCTCTTTGATTGGTTGTATTTCCTTGTTGCAATCCGTGCTAGATTCTCCTCATGCTTATAGTCAAAATAAGGCCTTTACCGAGCACATTGTTGATGCCTTGATGCAATCTTATGAAGAAAAACTTGAGTTGAAAGTTTCTATTCCTAGAAAACTCTATGATGAGTGGGAACCTACTATTAAAATTAAAATTAAATATTATGAGTTTCATGCTTTGTGTGATTTGGGTGCTAGTGTCTCTACTATTCCCAAAACTTTATGTGATTTGCTAGATTTCCGTGATTTTGATGATTGCTCTCTGAACTTGCATCCTGCGGATTCCACTATTAAAAAGCCTATGGGAAGAATTAATGATGTTCTTATTGTTGAAAATAGGAATTATGTGCCCATAGATTTTATCATTCTTGATATAGATTGCAATCCTTCATGTCCTATTATTCTTGGTAGACCTTTCCTTAGAACGATTGGTGCAATTATTGATATGAAGGAAGGAAATATTCGATTCCAATTTCCTTTAAATAAGGGCATGGAACACTCCCTAGAAATAAAATAAAATTACCATATGAATCTATCATGAGAGCCACTTATGGATTGCCTACCAAAGATGGCAATACCTAGATCTATCCTTGCATTTATGCCTAGCTAGGGGCGTTAAACGATAGCGCTTGTTTGCAGGCAACCCAATTTTATTTTGTGTTTTTTGTTTTTGCTTCTGTTTAGGAATAAATAATCCATCTAGCCTCTGTTTGGATGTGGTTTTATCTTTTAATTAGTGTTTGTGCCAAGTAGAACCTATAGGATAACCTACGATGATAGTTGATTTGATTCTGCTGAAAAACAGAAACTTTGCACGCACGAATATAATTTTATTAAATCACAGGAACGTGATTTTGCATTGATACTTTTTGTTTCTGCTCAATAAACAAATTTTCCAGGACTTCCTATTTTGGTAGAATTTTTAGAGTTCCAGAACTTTGCATTAGTTACAGATTGCTACAGACTGTTCTGTTTTTGACAGATTCTGTTTTACATGTGTTGTTTGCTTATTTCAATGAATCTGTGGCTAGTAAAATAGTTTATAATCTATAGAGAAGTTGGAATACAGTAGGTTTAACACCAATATAAATAAAGAATTAGTTCATTACAGTACCTTGAAGTAGTCTTTTGTTTTCTTTCTCTAACGGAGCTCACGAGATTTCTGTTGAGTTTTGTGTTGTGAAGTTTTCATGTTTTGGGTGAATTCTTTTGATGGATTATGGAACAAGGAGGGGCAAGAGCCTAAGCTTGGGGATGACCATGGCACCCCCAAGATAATCTAAGGACACCAAAAAGTCAAAGCTTGGGGATGCCCCGGAAGGCATCCCTTCTTTCGTCCACTTCCATCGGTAATTTACTTGGAGCTATATTTTTATTCACCACATGATATGTGTTTTGCTTGGAGCATCTTGTATCATTTGCATCTTTGCTTGTTAGTTTACCACAATCATCTTTGCTGTACACACCTTTTGAGAGAGCCATACATGAATTGGAATTTTTTAGAATACTCTATGTGCTTCACTTATATCTTTTGAGCTTGATAGTTTTGCTCATAGTGCTTCACTTATATCTTTTGAGCGTGATAATTTTTGCTCTAGTGCTTCACTTATACCCTTTAAGAGCCCGGTGGTGGATTTTTTTTATAGAAACTATTGATCTCTCATGCTTCACTTAGATTATTTTGAGAGTCATTAATAGCATGGTAGTTTGCTTAATGTTAATATACTTAGTGTTCAAGATATGTGAAACTTTCTTTTGAGTAAATTGAATACTAAGATAAGTTTGATGCTTGATAATTGTTTTGAGATATGGAGGTGATAATATCAAAGTCATGCTAGTTTGGGTGATTGTGAATTTGAGAAATGCTTGTGTTGAAGTTTGCAAGTCCCGTAGCATGCACGTATGGTTAAAGTTGTGTAACAAATTTGAAACATGAAGTGTACCTGGCTTGTGCATCCTTATGAGTGGCGATCGGGGACGAGCGATCGTATTTTCCTACCAATCTATCCCCCTAGGAGCATGAGCGTGGTACTTGAATTTTTGATGGCTTCTAAATTTTTGCAATAAGCATATGAGTTCCTTTGACTAATGTTGAGTCCATGGATTATACGCACTCTCACCTTTCCGCCCTTGCTAGCCTCTTCGGTACCGTGCATTGCCCTTTCTCACCTTGAGAGTTGGTGCAAACTTCGCCGGTGCATCCAAACCCCGTGATACGATACGCTCTATCACACATAAACCTCCTTATATCTTCCTCAAAACAGCCACCATACCTACCTATTATGGCATTTCCATAGCCATTCCGAGATATATTGCCACGCAACTTCCATCATCATATTCATGACATACATTACTTTTGTCATATTACCATTGCATGATCATGTAGCTGACATCGTATTTGTGGCAAGGCCACCATGCATTATTTTTCATACATGTCACTCTTGATTCATTGCACCATCCTGGTACACCGCCGGAGGCATTCATATAGAGTCATATCTTGTTCTAAGTTTTAGGTTGTAATCCTTATGTTGTAATCAATAGAAGTGTGATGATCATCATTGTTAGAGCATTGCCCAAAAGAAAAAGAAAAAAGAAGAGAGGCCAGAAGAAAAAAAGAAGAAGAAAGGCCAAAAGAAAAAAGAAAGGCCAAAAGAAAAAAAGAGAAAGGCCCAAAAAAGAGAAAAAAAGAAAAAAAAGGGGGCAATGCTACTATCTCTTTTTCCACACTTGTGCTTCAAAGTAGCACCTTGTTCCTCATGTAGTGAGTCTCACATATTGTGCTTCAAAGTAGCACCTTGTTCCTCATGTAGTGAGTCTCATAAGTTGTCTTTTTATACTAGTGGGAATTTTTCATTATAGAACTTGGCTTGTATATTCCTACGATGGGCTTCCTCAAATACCCTAGGTCTTCATGAGCAAGCGAGTTGGATGCACACCCACTAGTTTTCTTTTGTTGAGCATTCATAGCTCTAGTGCATCCGTTGCATGGCAATCCCTACTCCTCATGTTGACATTGATCGATGGGCATCTCCATAGCCCGTTGATTAACCTCGTCAATGTGAGACTTTCTCCTTTTTTGTCTTCTCCACACAATCCCCATCATCATATTCTATTCCACCCATAGTGCTATATCCATGGCTCGCGCTCATGTATTGCGTGAAGGTTGAAAAGGTTTGAGATTATTTGAGCACAAAACAATTGCTTGGCTTGTCATCAGGGGTATAGAAGTTGGGAACATCTTTGTGTGATGAAAATGAAGCATAGCCTAACTATATGATTTTGTAGGGATGAACTTTCTTTTGCCATGCTATTTTGAGAAGACATGATTGCTTTGATTAGTATGCTTGAAGTATTATTATTTTTGTGTCAATATGAACTTTTGTCTTGAATCTTTTGGATCTGAATATTCATATCACAATTAAGAAGATTTATATTGAAATTATGCCAAAGTATCACTCCCCATCAAAAATTCTTTTTTATCATTTACCTACTCGAGGCCGAGGAGGAATTAAGCTTGGGGATGCCTGATACGTCTCCAACGTATCTATAATTTTTGATTGCTCCATGCTACTTTATCTACTGTTTTGGACTATATTGGGCTTTATTTTCCACTTTTATATTATTTTTGGTACTTACCTATTAATCAGAGGCCCAGCCCAGAATTGTTGTTTTTTTGCCTATTTCAGTGTTTCGAAGAAACGGAATATCAAACGGAGTCCAAACGGAATGAAACCTTCGGGAACGTGATTTCTCACCGAACGTGATCCAGGAGACTTGGACTCTACTCCATGAAATGCCAGAGGCGGTCACGAGGGTGGAGGGCGCACCCCCTAGGCGCGCCCCCTACCTTGTGGGCCCCATGTTGCTCCACCGACGCACTCCTTCCTCCTATATATACCTACGTATCCCCAAACGATCAGAACAGGAGCCAAAAACCTAATTCCACTGCCGCAACCTTCTGTATCCACGAGATCCCATCTTGGGGCCTGTTCCGGAGCTCCGCCGGGGGGGCATCCACCACGGAGGGCTTCTACATCAACACGATAGCCCCTCCGATGAAGTGAGTAGTTTACTTCAGACCTTCGGGTCCATAGCTAGTAGCTATATAGCTTCTTCTCTCTTTTTGGATCTCAATACAATGTTCTCCCCCTCTCTCGTGGAGATCTACTCGATGTAATCTTCTTTTTGCGGTGTGTTTGTTGAGACCGATGAATTTGTGGGTTTATGATCCAGTATTATCTATGGAAAATATTTGATTCTTCTCTGAATTCTTTTATGTATTATTGAGATATCTTTGCAAGTCTCTTCGAATTATCCTTTTTGGTTTGGCCAACTAGATTGGTAGTTCTTGCAATGGGAGAAGTGCTTAGCTTTGGGTTCAATCTTGCGGTGTCCTTACCTAGTGACAGAAAGGGTTGCAAGGCACGTATTGTATTGTTGCCATCGAGGATAACAAGATGGGGTTTTTATCATATTGCATGAATTTATCCCTCTACATCATGTCATCTTGCTTAAGGTGTTACTCTGTTTTTAACTTAATACTCTAAATGCATGCTCGATAGCGGTCGATGAGTGGAGTAATAGTAGTAGATGCAGAATTGTTTTGATCTACTTGTCTTGGACGTGATGCCTATATACATGATCATTGCCTAGATATACTCATAACTATGCTCAATTCTATCAATTGCTCAACAGTAATTTGTTCACCCACCGTAGACTACTTATGCTCTTGAGAGAAGCCACTAGTGAAACCTATGGCCCCCGGGTCTATTCTCATCATATCAATCTCCATTACTTTATTTACTTGCTTTGCTTTTACTTTGCCTTTTACTTTTCACTTTGCATCTATCTATCAAAAATACCAAAAATATTATTTATCATCTCTATCAGATCTCACTCTCGTAAGTGACCGTGAAGGTATTGACAACCCTTAATCACATTGGTTGCGAGTAGCTATCGTTTTGTGTAGGTTCGAGGGACTTGTGCGTGGTTTCCTACTGGATTGATACCTTGGTTCTCAAAAACTGAGGGAAATACTTACGCTACTTTGCTGCATCATCCTCTCCTCTTCGGGGAAATCCAATGCAGTGCTCCAGAGGTAGCAGGTGGCTCCCCGTCGAAGCTGAGGGGTTAGGCGGTTCCGCAAGATCGAGGGGAAGAGGATGGGAGCACTGGATGGACGGGAGGGGCTCTACTTACGACGAACGGGACCGGAGGGCGGCGGCGGCTGAACTGGCCGGAGACGTGGAAGACGGCCTCCCCCCATCGATGGCTGGCTAGGGGAGCATCAGAGGGATGGCCTGAGGTTGCCTGGGGGTTTGGAGAGGTTCGGGGGTCCCTATTTATAGGCGGCCAAGGTCGGTTCCGACGGCGGCCGTGGATAAGAACGGCGAACCGCCGTTCTGTAGCTTGCAGGGCGACGTGGCGGCGACGGGTGCTAGCAGACGGCTCGTGGATGAGTTCGAACTGCTCCAGAGGGCAGCTGGCGCACGCGTATGGCTTGGGCGGCGCCGTCCACGGTAGGGGCAGGCCGGGCGGTAGTGGCGGCTTGCGGTGGTGGTGCTGTAGGACGCCAGGATGGGCCAGGGCAGCTCTTCAATGAGGGAGGGGTTGGGGCGCGCTGGCTGCGAGTGGGAAGGGACCAGAACGGGCGCTGGGAGGACAGCAGCGAGATGCGGCGGCTCGGTGCTCGCGTGTGCAAAACGTGCGCTCTGGGCGCGCCCAGAGCACGCACGCCAGGCGTTCGGCAAAATGCCAAGGCATGCCAGGAGGCTTGGGTGGGGCTGGGGATTAACAGGTCTTGGTTAGGGTTATCTAGGGGCTTAGTGGACATGCTGGTTTGGCAAATCAAGCAGGTTCAAAATGCAAACTAATGTTCAAGCCAATATTGTCCATGCACTCAAGGTGTTCGACAGAATGCTAAGGGCATCTAGGCAACTCTTGGGGTGGCCAAAAACTCCAGATCATAGTATCTTTGGATGATAAAGAGAGTGGCAAGGTTAGTTGGAAAAACAAGAAACTTGTTAGTGCAAGTTTTTGAGAAAACCAAATCTGGGCAGAAACTAAAGGCTATCATTGCATGGACTAAAGATATTCCAATGGGTCCAATCTCCTGGACTTAAGGGTTTTGTAGGATGGACTATAAGCAGGAAAAAGAATCATGGGCAACAGAGCAAAATAAAATGGGGTTGCAGTAGAAAATACCAAACTTGACCAGAGAGCAAAAGAGAATGATTTGCTCAAATTTTTCAAAGAACACTAGTGGTTTTTTTGCATAAAGTTTAATAATATACTCCTATTAACCTCCCCTAATTTTTGTGGAAGTTTTAAAGGAATATTTAATTAGGTTGTAGTGCAATATTACCAACTGGACCAGTTTTGAAAACTTGGGGTAGAGCTCAAAATATCCAATGAATAAAAGATATTTTTGCATCAAAGTGATTTAAAAACACCACATGACATCCCCAAATTTTGGTGAAAATTTTAAATGCATTTATAAAATGGTTGTAGTGCAAAAGAGGCTCTAAAACTTATGAGATCCCATTTTAAAGGAATAAAGCTCAGGAAAAATAATTATGCAAATAAATCCACTGATAAAAGAATTGTTTTATTGAGAGAGTATACAAGTCCAATAATATTTTTGGAAAGTTTTCACTTGGGGTAAAAACTCCACAATATTTAAGAAAAGAGGGGTTCCGAAATCAAAAGAAAATCAAGAAAGTAAAAATTTTAATCTCCTGGCAAAATTTCAATAAACAAATCATGGTTAAATTTTTGGGGTGTTACAGTAACTCATGTGTGTGAAGTCCGAGAACAAAAGGGCATTCCTGGCATCGGCCAATATATATATATATGTGGAAACAATATCTCCACTATAGAGGACAAGAAATTTCGCGGCGGTCAGGCAAAAAGCATCACGGGAAAATGACTTTCAAGGACTGCCATAAAATGGACAGATGTTCACTAAAACGGTCATACCTTTGTCATTCAGAGTCCTTGTGGGACCCACAAATACTCAAACTGCTCGCGGTGAGCGTGTGGATCCAGAAAATACTCCCTGATTGCGCGAGGAGTCCCGGAGTACCCTCAAATTCTGCCTGAAGCAGGACTTTTTGGCCCCGAAAGACAAAGAACATCATTCGTCGGTGTATTTCGGACAAGTTTCTGAACCCATTGGCACTTCCTTTTGAAGGAAATTCTAGAGATTATGTTGCTTATAGACATTAGCCCCCTAGTAGGGACAAACATAGCTTGCTGCAGATGCTCTATGATCCGGGCAATCTCATTTGGCCATAAATTGAATAAAACCCGCCGGTGATACGCCTTATTCTCCTTATTTTTGCCGGATGGCATGCTGTAACTCATGCGCATGATAGCCAAGAACAAAAGGGCATTCCTCGCATCGGTCAATATATATGTAGAAACAATATCTCCCTATAGAGGACAAGAAATTTCGCGGTGGTCGGGATAAAAGTGTCACGGGAAAATGAAGTACTTTCAAGGACTGCCATAGAATGGACCAATGTTCACTAAAATGGTCATAACTTTGTCATTCGGAGTTCATGTCGGACCAAAAAGTACTCAAATAGCTTGCAGCGAGCGTGCGAATCTAGGAAATACTCCACGCTTATGCCACGAGGCCCGGAGTACCCTCAAATTCGGCCTTAAGCAGGACTTTTTGGCCATGAAAGTCAAAGAACATCATTCGTCGGTGTATTTTGGACAAGTTTCTGAACCCATTGGCACTTCCTTTTGAAGGAAATTATAGATATTATGTTGCTTATAGACATTAGCCCCCCTGGTAGGGACAAACATAGCTTTCTGCAGATGCTCTATGATCGGGGCAATCTCATTTGGCCATAAATTGAAGAAAATCGGGCGGCTATACGCCTTATTCTCCTTATTTTTGCCGGATGGCATGCTGTAACTCATGCGCGTGATAGCCAAGAACAAAAGAGCATTCATGGCATCAGTCAATATATATGTGGAAACAATATCTCCACTATAGAGGACAAGAAATTTCGCAGTGGTCAGGCAAAAAGCGTCACGGGAAAATGAAGTACTTTCAAGAACTGCCAAAAAATGGACTGATGTTCACTAAAACGGTCATAAATTTGTCATTCAGAGTCCTTGTGGGACCCACAAGTACTCAAACTCCTCGCGGTGAGCGTGCGAATCCAGAAAATACTCCCTGCTTGTACCAAGAGGCCCGGAGTACCCTCAAATTCGGCCTTAAGCATGACTTTTTGGCCCTGAAAGTCAAAGAACATCATTCGTCGGTGTATTTCGGACAAGTTTCTGAACCCATTGGCACTTCATTTTGAAGGAAATTATAGAGATTATGTTGCTTACAGACATTAACCCCCCTGGTAGGGACAAACATAGCTTTCTGCAGATGCTCTCTTATCGGGGCAATCTCATTTGGCCATAAATTGAAGAAAATCCGGCGGCTATACGCCTTATTCTCCTTATTTTTGTTGGATGGCATGCTGTAACTCATGCCCGTGATAGCCAAGAACAAAAGGGCATTCATGGCATGGTCAATATATATGTGGAAGCAATATCTCCACTATCGCGGTGGTCTGGCAAAAAGCGTCACGTGAAAATGAAGTACTTTCAAGGACTGCCATAGAATGGAGAGATGTTCGCTAAAATGAACATAACTTTGTCACTGGGATTTCGTGTCGGACCCACAAGTACTGAAACAGCTTGCGGCGAGCGTGCGAATCCAGAAAATACTCCACGCTTGCGCCAGGAGGCCCGGAATACCCTCAAATTCAGCTTTAAGAAGGAATTTTTGGCCCTGAAAGTAAAAGAACATCATTTGCCACTGCTTTCGGACAAGTTTCTGAACCCATTGGCACTTCCGTTTGAAGGAAATTCGAGAGATTTTTTCGCTTATAGACATTAGACCACCTGGTAGGGACAAAGGTAGCTTTCTGCAGATGCTTTATGATCCGGGCAATCTCATTTGGCCGTAAATTGAAGAAAATCCAGCGGCTATATGCGTTATTCTCCTTGTTTTCGCCGGATGGCATGCTGTAACTCATGCGCATGAAAGCCAATAACAAAAGGGCATTCAAGGCATCGATCAACATATATGTGGAAACAATCTCCACTATAGAGGATAAGAAATTTCGGGGCGGTCAGGCAAAAAGTGTCACGGGAAAATTAAGTACTTTCAAGGACTGCCATAGAATGGACCGATGTTCACTAAAACGGTCATAACTTTGTCATTCGGAGTCCGTGCCGGACCCACAAGTACTCAAACTGCTCGCGGTGAGCGTGCGAATCCAGAAAATGCTCCCCACTTGCGCCAGGAGGCCCAGAGTACCCTCAAATTTGGCCTTAAGCAGGACTTTTGGCCCTAAAAATCAAAGAACATCATTCGCCGCTGTTTTTCGGACAAGTTTCTGAACCCATTGGCACTTCCTTTTGAAGGAAATTCGAGAGATTATGTTGCTTATAGACATTACCCCGCCTGGTAGGGACAAACATAGCTTTCTGCAGATCTATGATCCGGGCAATCACATTTGGCTGTAAATTGAAGAAAATCCAGCGGCTATAAGCCTTATTTTCCTTGTTTTCGCCGGATGGCATGCTGTAAGTCATGCGTGTGAAAGCCAAGAACAAAAGGGCATTCCTGGCATCAGTCAATATATATGTGGAAACAATATCTCCACTATAGTGGACAAGTAATTTTGGGGCGGTCAGGCAAAAAGCGTCACGGGAAAATGAAGTTCTTTCAAGGACTGCCATAGAATGGACCGATGTTCATTAAAACGGTCATAACTTTGTCATTCGGAGTCTGTGTCGGACCAACAAGTACTCAAACTGCTCGCGGCGAGTGTGCAAATCCAGAAAATACTCATTGCTTGCGCCGGGAGGCCCAGAGTACCCTCAATTTCGGCCATAAGCAGGACTTTTTGGCCCTGAAAGTCACAGAACATCATTGGTCGATGTATTTCGGAGTCGTTTCTGACCCCATTGGGACATCCATTTGAAGGAAATTCGAGAGATTATGTTGCTTATAGACATTAGCCTCCCTGGAAGGGACAAACATCCCTTTCTTCAGATGCTCTATAATCCGGGCAATATTATTTGGCCGTAAATTGAAGAAAATCCAGCGGCTATATGCCTTATTCTACTTGTTTCCGGATGGCATGCTGTAACTCATGCGCGTGAAAGCCAAGAACAAAAGGGCATTCCTGGCACCGGTCAATATATATGTGGAAACAATATCACCACTATAGAGGATAGAAAAATTCGAGGCAGTCAAGCAAAAAGCGTCACAGGAAAATTAAGTACTTTCAAGGACTGCCATAGAATGGACCGATGTTCACTAAAACGGTCGTAACATTGTCATTTGGAGTCCGTGTTGGACCCACAAGTGCTCGAACAGCCTGCGGCGAGCGTGCGAATCCAGAAAATACTCCCCGCTTGCATTAGGAGACCCAGAGTACCCTCAAATTCGGCCTTAAGCATGACTTTTTGGCCCTGAAAGTCAAAGAACATCATTCGCCGCTGCTTTTCGGACAAGTTTCTGAACCCATTGGCACTTCCTTTTGAGGGAAATTCGAGAGATTTTGTTGCTTATAGACATGAGCCACCTGGTAGGGACAAACGTAGCTTTCTATAGATGCTCTATGATCCGGACAATCTCATTTGGCCATCAATTGAAGAAAATCCAACGGTTATATGCCTTATTCTCCTTGTTTTCCCCGGATGGCATGATGTAACTCATGCGCTTGAAAGCCACGAACAAAAGGGCATTCCTGGCACCGGTCAATATATATGTGGAAACAATATCTCCACTACAGTGGACAAAAATTTCGGGGCGGTGAGGCAAAAAGCGTCACGGGAAAATGAAGGACTTTCAAGGGCTGCCATAGAATGGACCGATGTTCACTAAAACGGTCATAACTTTGTCATTCTGAGACCGTGTCAGACCCACAATTACTCAAACAGCTCGTCGCTATATTTCGGACAAGTTTCTGAACCCATTGGCACTTCCTTTTGAAGGAAATTCAAGAGATTATGTTGCTTATTGACATTAGCCCCCCTGGTAGGGACAGACGTAGCTTTCTGCAGATGCTCTATGATCTGGGCAATCTCATTTGGCCGTAAATTGAAGAAAATCCAGCGGCTATATGCCTTATTTTCCTTGTTTTCGCCGGATGGCATGCTGTAACTCATGCGCGTGAAAGCCAATAACAAAAGGGCATTCCTGGCTTTGGTCAATATATATGTGGAAACAATATCTCCACTATAGAGGATAAGAAATTTCGGGGCTGTCAGGCAAAAGGAATCACGGGAAAATGGAGTACTTTCAAGGACTGCCATAGAAAGGACCGATGTTCACTAAAACGGTCATAACTTTGTTATTCGGAGTCCTTGTGGGACCTACAAGTACTCAAACTGCTCGCGGTGAGCGTGCGAATCCAGAAAATATTTCCCGCTTGCGCCAGGTGGCCAGTAGTACCCCGAAATGCAGCCTTAAGTGGGACTTTTTGGCCCTGAAAGTCAAAGAACATCATTCGCCGCTGTTTTTCGGACAAGTTTCTTAACCAATTGGCAATTCCTTTTGAAGGAAATTCGAGAGATTATGTTGCTTATGGACATTAGCCCCCTTGTTGGGACAAACGTAGCTTTCTGTAGATGCTCTATGATCCGGGAAATCTCATTTGGCCGTAAATTGAAGAAAATCCATCGGCAATATCCCTTATTATCCTTATTTTCGCTGGATGGCATGCTGTAACTCATGCGTGTGAAAGCCAAGAACAAAAGGGCATTCCTGGCACCGGTCAATATATATGTGGAAACAATATCTCCACTATAGTTGACAAGAAATTTCGGGGCGGTCAGGCAAAAAGCGTCACAGGAAAATAAAGTACTTTCAAGGACTGCCATAGAATGGACCGATGTTCACTAAAACGGTCATAACTTTGTCATTCAGAGTCCTTGTGGGACCCACAAGTACTCGAACTGCTCGTGGTGAGCATTCGAATCCAGAAAATATTACCCGCTTGCGCTAGGAGGCCTGTAGTACCACCAAATGCAGAATTAAGCAGGACTTTTTGGCCCTGAAAGTCAAAGAACATCATTCGCCGCTGTTTTTTGGACAAGTTTCTTAAACAATTGGCAATTCCTTTTGAAGGAAATTCGAGAGATTATGTTTCTTATAAAAATTAGCCCCCTGGTTCGGACAAACGTAGCTTTCTGCAGATGCTCTGTGATCCGGGCAGTCTCATTTGGCCGTAAATTGAAGAAAATCCAGCGACTGTATGCCTTATTTCCTTGTTTTCGCCGAATGGCATGCTGTAACTCATGCGCGTGATGTCCAAGAACAAAAGGGCGTTCCTGGCATCGGTCAATATATATATGTGGAAACAATATCTCCACCATAGAGGACAAGAAATTTCGCAGCGGTCAGGCAAAAAGCATCAAGGGAAAATGAAGTACTTTCAAGGACTGCCATAGAATGGACCGATGTTAACTAAAACGGTCATAACTTTGTTATTCAGAGTCGTTGTGGGACCCACAAGTACTCAAACTGCTCGCGGTGAGCGTGCAAATCCAGAAAATGCTCCCCGCTTGCGCCAGGAGGCCCGGAGTACATTCAAATTCGGCCTGAAGCAGGACTTTTGGCCCTGAAAGACAAACAACATCATTCGTTGGTGTATTTCGGATAGGTTTCTGAACCCATTGGCACTTCCTTTTGAAGGAAATTCGAGAGATTATGTTGCTTATAGACATTAGCCCCCCTGGTAGGGACAAGCGTAGCTTTCTGCAGATGCTCTATGATCCAGGTAATCTCATTTGGTCGTAAATTGAAGAAAATGTAGCGGCTATATGCCTAATTCTCCTTGTTTTCGCCGGATGCCATGTTGTAACTCATGCGCACGAAAGCAAAGAACAAAAGGGCATTCCTCGCATCGGTCAATATATATGTGGAAATAATATCTCCACTATAGAGGATAAGAAATTTCGCGGTGGTCTGGCAAAAAGCGTCATGGAAAATGAAGTACTTTCAAGGACTGCCATAGAATGGACCAATGTTCACTAAAAAGGTCATAACTTTGTCATTCCGAGTCCATGTCGGACCCACAAGTACTCAAACAGCTTGCGGCGAGCGTGCGAATCCCGAAAATACACCCCGCTTGCGCCAGGAGGCCCGGAGTACCCTCAAATTTGGCCTTAAGAAGGAATTTTTGGCCCTGAAAGTCAAAGAACATCATTTGCCGCTGTTTTTTGGACAAGTTTCTGAACCCGTTGGCACTTCCTTTCGAAGGAAATTCGAGAGATTTTGTTATTTATAGACATTAGCCCCCCTGGTAAGGAGAAAGGTAGCTTTTTGCAGATGCTCTATGATCTGGGCAATCTCATTTGGCCGTAAATTGAAGAAAATCCAGCGGCTATATGCCTTATTCTCCTTGTTTTCTTCGGATGGCATGCTGTAACTCATGCGCGTGAAAGCCAATAACAAAAGGGCATTCCTGGCATCGATCAATATATATGTGGAAACAATCTCCACTATAGAGGATAAGAAATTTCGGGGCGGTCGGGCAAAAAGCGTCACGGGAAATGAAGTACTTTCAAGGACTGCCATAGAATGGACCGATCTTCACTAAAACGGTCATAACTCTGTCATTCGGAGTTTGTGTTGGACCCACAAGTACTAAAACTGCTCGCGGTGAACGTGTGAATCCAGAAAGTGATCCCCACTTGCGCCAGGAGGCCCGGAGTACCCTCAAATTCGGCGTTAAGCAGGACTTTTTGGCCCTGAAAGTCAAAGAACATCATTCGCCGCTGTTTTTCGGACAAGTTTCTGAACACATTGGCAATTCCTTTTGAAGGAAATTCGAGAGGTTTTGTTATTTATAGACATTAGCCCCCCTAGTAGGGACAAAGTTAGCTTTTTGCAGATGCTCTATGATCTGGGCAATCTCATTTGGCCGTAAATTTAAGAAAATCCAGCGGCTATATGCCTTATTCTCCTTGTTTTCGTCGGAAGGCATGCTGTAACTCATGCGCGTGAAAGCCAATAACAAAAGGGCATTCCTGGCATCGATCAATATATATGTGGAAACAATCTCCACTATAGAGGATAAGAAATTTCGGGGCGGTCGGGCAAAAAGCATCACGGGAAAATGAAGTACTTTCAAGGACTGCCATAGAATGGACCGATGTTCACTAAAACTGTCATAACTCTGTCATTCAGAGTTTGTTACGGACCCACAAGTACTCAAACTGCTCGCGGTGAATGTGCGAATCCAGAAAGTGATCCCCGCTTGCGCCAAGAGGCCCGGAGTACCCTCAAATTTGGCGTTAAGCTGGACTTTTTGGCCCTGAAAGTCAAAGAACATCATTCGCCGCTATTTTTGGACAAGTTTCTGAACCCATTGGCACTTCCTTTTGAAGGAAATTCGAGAGATTATGTTGCTTATAGACATTAGCCCCCCTGGTAGGAAATTCGAGAGAAAATGAAGTACTTTCAAGGACTGCCATAGAATGGACCGATGTTCACTAAAACGGTCATAACTTTGTAATTCTGAGTCCGTGTCGGACCCACAAGTACTCAAACGGCTCGCGGCGATTGTGCGAATCCGGAAAATACTCCCCGCTTGCGCCAGGAGGCCCAGAGTACCCTTAAATTCGGCCTTAAGCAGGACTTTTTGGCCTTGAAAATCAAAGGACATCATTCGTCGTTGTATTTTGGAGTTGTTTCTGACCCCATTGGCACATATTTTTGAAGGAAATTTGAGAGATTATGTTGCTTATAGACATTAGCCTCCCTGGTAGGGACAAACATACCTTTCTGTAGATGCTCTATGATCCGGGCAATCTCATTTGGCCGTAAATTGAAGAATATCCAGCGGCTATATGCCTTATTCTCCTTGTTTTCTCCAGATGGCATGCTGTAACTCATGCGCGTGAAAGTAAAGAACAAAAGGGCATTCCTGGCACCGGTCAATATATATGTGGAAACAATATCTCTACTATAATGGACAGAAATTTCGGGGCGGTCAAGCAAAAAGCATCAAAGGAAAATGAAGTACTTTCAAGGACTGCCATAGAATGGACCGATGTTCACTAAAACGGTCATAACTCTGTCATTCGGAGTTCGTGTCGGACCCACAAGTACTCAAACTGCTCGCGGTGAATGTACGAATCCAGAAGGTGATCCCCGCTTGCGCCAGGGGGCCCGGAGTACCCTCAAATTCGGCGTTAAGCTGGACTTTTTGGCCCTGAAAGTCAAAGAACATCATTCGCCGCTGTTTTCGGACAAGTTTCTGAACCCATTGGCACTTCCTTTTGAAGGAAATTCGAGAGATTATGTTGCTTATAGACATTAGCCCCCCTGGTAGGGACAAGCATAGCTTTCTGCAGATGCACTATGATCTGGGCAATCACATTTGGCCGTAAATTGAAGAAAATCCAGCGCTATATGCCTTATTTTCCTTGTTTTCGCCGGATGGCATGCTGTAACTCATGCACGTGAAAGCCAAGAACAAAAGAGCATTCCTAGCATCGGTCAATATATATGTGGACACAATATCTCCACTATAGTGGACAAGTAATTTTGGGGCGGTCAAGCACAAAGCATCACGGGAAAATGAAGTACTTTCAAGGACTACCATAGAATGGACCGATGTTCACTAAAATGGTCATAACTTTATCATTCGGAGTCCGTGTCGGACCCAGAAGTACTCAAGCTGCTTGCGGCGAGCGTGCGAATCCAGATAATACTCCCCGCTTGCACCCGAAGGCCTAGAGTACCCTCAAATTCGGCCCTAAGCAGGACTTTTTGGCCCTGAAAGTCAAAGAACATCATTCGCCGCTGTTTTTCGGACTAGTTGTTGAACCCATTGGCACTTCCTTTTGAAAGAAATTCGAGAGATTATGTTGCTTATAGACATTAGCCCCCCTGGTAGCGACAAACCTATCTTTTAGCAGTTGCTCGATGATCCGGGCAATCTCATTTGGCAGTAAATTGAAGAAAATCCGGCGGCTATATGCCTTACTCTCCATCTTTTCGCCGGATGGCATGCTGTAACTCATGCGGGTGAAAGCCGAGAACAAAAGGGCATTCCTGGCACCATTTAATATATATGTGGAAACAATATCTCCACTATAGTGCAGAAGAAATTTTGGGACGGTCAGGCAAAAAGCGTCACAAGAAAATGAAGTACTTTCAAGGACTGCCATAGAATGGACCGATGTTCACTAAAACGGTCATAACTTTGTAATTTCGAGTCCGTGTCGGACCCACAAGTACTCAAACGGCTCGCGGCGATTGTGCGAATCCGGAAAATACTCCCTTCTTGCGCCAGGAGGCCCGGAGTACCCTCAAATTCGGCCTTAAGCAGGACTTTTTGGCCATGAAAATCAAAGAACATCATTCGTCGTTGTATTTCGGAGTTGATTCTGACCCCATTGGCACATATTTTTGAAGGAAATTTGAGAGATTATGTTGCTTATAGACATTAGCCTCCCTGGTAGGGACAAACGTACCTTTCTGTAGATGCTCTATGATCCGGGCAATCTCATTTGGCCGTAAATTGAAGAAAATCCAGCGGCTATATGCCTTATTCTCCTTGTTTTCTCCGGATGGCATGCTGTAACTCATGCGCGTGAAAGTCAAGAACAAAAGGGCATTCCTGGCACCGGTCAATATATATGTGGAAACAATATCTCTACTATAATGGACAAAAATTTCGGGGCGGTCAAGCAAAAAGCATCAAAGGAAAATGAAGTACTTTCAAGGACTGCCATAGAATGGACCGATGTTCACTAAAACGGTCATAACTTTGTCATTTGGAGTCCGTGTCGGACCCACAAGTACTCAAACGGCTCGCGGTGAGTGTGTGAATCCAGAAAATAGTCCCCGCTTGTGCCAGGAGGCTCAGAGTACCCTCAGATTCGGCCTTAAGGAGGACTTATTAGCCCTGAAAGTCAAAGAACATCATTCGCCGCTGTTTTTCGGACAACTTTTTGATTCGATTGGCACATCCTTTTGAAAGAAATTTGTGAGATTATGTTGCTTCTAGACATTAGCCTCCCTGGTAGGGACAAACGTACCTTTTTGCAGATGCTCTATGATCCGGGCAATCTCATTTGGCCATAAATTGAAGAAAATTCAGCGGCTATATGCCTTATTCTCCTTGTTTTCTCCAGATGGCATGCTGTAACTCATGTGCGTGAAAGCCAAGAACAAAACGGCATTCCTGGCACCGGTCAATATATATGTGGAAACAATAGCTCCACTATAGAGGATAAAAAATGTCGGGGCGGTCAAGCAAAAAGCATCAAAGGAAAATGAAGTACTTTCAAGGACTGCCATAGAATGGACTGATGTTCACTAAAACGGTCATAACTTTGTCATTTGGACTCCGTGTCGCACCCACGAGTACTCAAACGGCTCGCGGCGAGTGTGTGAATCTAGAAAATACTCCCCGCTTGCGCCAGGAGGCCTGGAGTACCCTCAAATTCGGCCTTAAGCAGGACTTATTGGCCCTGAAAGTCAAAGAACATCATTCGCCGCTGTGTTTTGGACAAGTTTCTGAACCGATTGGCACTTCCTTTTGAAGGAAATTCAAGAGATTATGTTGCTTATAGAAATTAGCCCCCCGGGCAATCTCATTTGGCCGTAAATTGAAGAAAATCCATGAGATATATGCCTTATTCTCGTTTTTTTCGCCGGATGGCATGCTGTAACTCATGCACGTAAAAGCCAAGAACAAAAGGGCATTCCTGGCATCGGTCAATATATATGTGGAAACAATATATCCACTATAGACGATAAGAAATTTCACGGCGTTCAGGCAAAAAGCGTCACGGGAAAATGAAGTACTCCATAGGACTACCATAGAATGGACCGATGTTCACTAAAACGGTCATAACTTTGTCATTCGGAGTCCATGTCGGACCCACAAGTACTCAAACTGCTCGCGGCGAGTGTGCGAATCCAAAAAATAGACCCCACTTGCACCCGGAGGCCCAGAGTACCCTCAAATTCGTCCTTAAGCAGGACTTTTTGGCCCTGAAAGTCAAAGAACATCATTCACCGTTGTTTTTCGGACAAGTTTCGGAACCCATTGGCACTTCCTTTTGAAGGAAATTAAAGAGATTATGTTGCATATAGAGATTAGCCCCCATGGTAGCTTTCTGCAGATGCTCTATGATCCGGGCAATCTCATTTGGCCGTAAATTGAAGAAAATCCAGTGACTATATGCCTTATTCTCCTTGTTTTCGCAGGATGGCATGATGTAACTCATGCGTGTGAAGTCCAAGAACAAAAGGGCATTCCTGGCATCAGTCAATATATATGTGGAAACAATATATCCACCATAGAGGACAAGAAATTTCGTGGTGGTCAGGCAAAAAGAAATTTCAAGGACTGCCATAAAATGGACTGATGTTCACTAAAACGGACATAACATTGTTATTCAAGGTCCTTGTGCGACCCACAAGTACTCAAACTGCTCGCGTTGAGCGTGCGAATCCAGAAAATGCTGCCCTCTTGCGCGAGGACGACCGGAGTACCCTCAAATTCGGCCTTAAGCGGGACTTTTTGTCCCTGAAAGTCAAAGAACATCATTCGTCGGTGTATTTCGGACAAGCTTCTGAAACCATTGGCACTTCCTTTTGAAGGAAATTCTAGAGGTTATGTTGCTTATAGACATTAGCCCCCCTGGTAGGGACAAACATAGCTTTCTGCAGATGCTCTATGATCCGGGCAATCTCATTTGGCCATAAATTGAAGAAAATCCGGTGGCTATACGCCTTATTCTCCTTATTTTTGCCGGATGGCATGCTGTAACTCATGCGCGTGATAGCCAAGAACAAAAGGGCATTCCTGGCATCGGTCAATATATATGTGGAAACAATGTCTCCACTATTGAGGATAAGAAATTTCGCGGTGGTCGGGCAAAAAGCGTCACGGGAAAATGAAGTACTTTCAAGGATTGCCATAGAATGGACCAATGTTCACTAAAACGGTCATAACGTTGTCATTCAGAGTTCGTGTCGGACCCACAAGTACTCAAACAGTTTGTGGTGAGCGTGCGAATCCAAAAAATACTCCACGCTTGCGCCAGGAGGCCCAAAGTACCCTCAAATTCTGCTTTAAGAAGGAATTACTGGCCCTAAAAGTCAAAGAACATCATTTGCCGCTGTTTTTCGGACAAGTTTCTGATGAGGACATCAATACCATTGTTACACCCACAGCCCCTACTGCTACATATACTGGACCAATTACTAGAGCTCGCGCACGCCAATTAAATTATCAGGTACTTTCGTTTCTTGGTAATGATTCTAATGTTCATGAGAATATGATGCTGCCTAAATTGGATACATTTGTTTTGCTTACAAATGAAGGGCCTAGCTTGGAGAAGGATGGACATTGGAGCAAGAGCAAGCATGGAGATGATGCCATGCGCAAGGGGAACCAGAACGGAGTTACAAGTGATGATTTCAGGACTTTGAAGCCACCATAAGAGTGCATGAAGCCTTGGACGAAATATACAAGATGCCACTTCATAAATTTCGTCCAGAGGCTATTATAGGTGCTGCGTCACCTTTTTATTGGGCCAGGCCCATGTAATTTCGAAATACATAAGTATAGGCTATTTTTAGAGTCCGTATGTGTGGGGAAACAAGAGATAGGGTTGATTTCGGACCCCTCCACCAAGGGCCACGAAATTCCCCTCTCTTCCTCCATATATACAGCCCTTAGGGCACCGTTTAGACTTTGGGATTTGTTTAGATTAAAAGTTCGCCATAGCTGCAACTTCGCGTACTTCGTTTGTGTTCAACGACCAGACAAAGGCGTCACAGAACCCCACCTTGATCAATAAAGCTTTCATCTTATATTCGCAATATCCAGATTGCAATCTCAGTTTCTTGCTTGTTCTTCGATTGCTTGCAGGAACAGACCCTCGTGGTCAGGTTGATCGTGCTCCGGCGTGGTCAATAACCTCTCGGAGTTGGTTTAGCGATTGCTAAGGCGCGACGTCCTCGCACGTTCGTAGTCGGATCGTCAAAGTCGACTTCCACCAAAGCGAAATCCATCATCTCATCGAAAGACGGGACACCTTTGCCTCTATCAAGTGGTATCAGATTTCCAGGTTGCTCGGTGAGATTTTCCAGTTTTCGTAGTTTAGATCGAGTCTGTTCTTCATACCTATAGTCCACGAAAAAGCCACAAAAAAAAATTAGGGTTAGTTCATCATATCCGAACCAATCTGAGCCTTTGCATAATCTTTTTAGGGTTTTGCTTTGTTGAATTTGCGGTTGCATCGTCGGTCTAGTTGCTGGTCTTAGAGTCTAGTCTTTTAGAGTTTCGAGTTCTGGTCATAAGTTGTCACGCCGCCGCTGCACCATCATCATCGGCCCTGCCATCTACCACCACCACTCCGTATCCGTATCCATATACCACCACCAATCCGTGTCCATATACCACCACCGATCCATATCCATATACTACCACCGCTACCACCACCGCTGCCATATACCACCACCATATATCCACCACCAATCCGAGTTCCTTGCTTATTAGGTTTGTTTTCGGGATCCATCTAGTTTCCGATTCGTGTTTCCTTGCCGGAGTAGGTCTGGAAACCACGCTCCGTTTAGGCCCAAAATTTTTCGAAAACGCATTTTTCGAAAAATTTTCTGGCTATCTTATTTTTCGGTGTTTCTGAGTGTTTTGAGACAGGTGCCATTATAGGAAGTTTTTTTTGACCCGTTTCCAGTTTTTGGGTCCGGGCAGTCGAAAAAACGAAAAAAAAAAATTGGTCGAAAAAATTTTGTGCCCATCCTGTCAGTTTGACCTAGGAAGAGTTTTGAGACACTCGCCATTATAGTGATTTTTCGCAAAAAAAAAAAAAAAAAAAGAGCAGCGCAAAAAAAAAAAAGAGCGCAAAAAAAAAAAAAAAAAAAACAAAGAGCGAAAAAAAATCCAGAGTGTGCTTTTCCCTTGTTTACGTGCAGCGCCGTGATTTTGTTAGTGTTCTAGGCTCGCGTCTCTAGCACGGTCTAGCCTAGGACCAGCACAGTACCGTCGTTGAGCGTTTATTCAACTTTGCATCTCTGAATTGATTATTGCTGATCCTTTTTGCTACCATATTATAAGCCTTCCCAGCTCCACATACATCTACGTCGTGCGTTTGACTCTCCCTGGTACTCGCTCTATCCAAGCTTTGAGAGTTTTTGACTACAACGGTTGCCGATCACCGCCTGCTGCTGGGTAAGAACTGGTAAGAATTTGAGTTTTGCTTGACGGATTTGTGACACCCACCACCACCACTTGTTCGTAGTCTGTAGGATCATATTCTTGTGTGTTTCTATTGCTGCTAACCATGCCAGGATCACAAGACGTGACTGACTGGGAGAATTTATCGAACAAGGAGCTTCATGATAAGTTTCAGCAAATGATGAGTGGACAGGTGCAAGATGTGCTAAACAGATTTGAAGAGGCCATGGAGAAGATAGATGGCATGGAGAAGACGTTCGAAACAAAGCTTGATAACAAATTTAATGAATTGCTCGCGCGTCTTCCACCACCACCACCCGCTGCACCTAACGCACCTCTCCAACAACAACAACAACAACAACAACGCATCCTTTCGAATCAGTATGGACGAGCGAGGCGTGTTCCTATTGAGGATGGCCAAACTTCTGGTGCTGCTGTTCATGTTGTTGATGCTTCTTTGGCCCCTGCTACTGCTGCTGCTGGTACCCAGGAGGATGATGAGGATGTGGGCGATTATGAGGATGAGGTTGATCAAAATCAGCACTACGTGCAGCCACCAGCACCACCACCACCAGGTCGACCTCAGGTATATATTCGTAATGGTAGGCCTGCACCACCACCTCAGGTACGAGATGATGTCCATATTCCTAAACTGAAATTGAATATTCCACCATTTGAGGGTAGATATGTTCCTGATATATATCTTACTTGGGAGTTAGAAACTGAACAACGTTTTACATGTTTACAATATCCCGAGGAGAGACGGGTTGCTGCTGCTGTTTGTGCTTTCACTAGTTTTGCATGTGTATGGTGGTCTGAACATTGTAGATTATATCCTATTCCCGCTACTTGGGCTGCTTTGAAAACTGCTATGCGTACTCGTTGGGTTCCACCATATTATCAACGTGAATTGCTTCAAAAATTACAGCGTTTAAGACAAGGAAAAAATTCTGTAGAAGAATATTATCAGGAATTACAAACTGGCATGATTAGATGTGGTATTGTTGAGGAGAATGAAGCTATGCTTGCACGTTTTCTGGGTGGATTAAATAGAGAGATTCAGACCATTCTAGACTATAAGGAGTATACTAATATCACTCGTTTATTCCATCTTGCTTGTAAAGCTGAACGTGAAGTGCAGGATCGACAGGCATTGGCGCGGACTAACTTTTCTGCAGGTCGACCTTCATCATGGACACCACGTGCATCATCTACTTCCACACGTTCTGCTACACCGGTGCCTCCGTCGGCTGCCACCTCCAACCGTGATATAATAAAGCAGGCACAATCACCATTATCTGCCAAGAGCACACCTTCTGGGCCTGCAAAGAGCTCTTCTTCATCCATGGCATCAACAGGGCAAACACATGATATTATTTGTCGACGTTGCAAGGGTGGAGGTCATTATGCGAGAGAATGCCCATCTAAGCGTGTGATGATTGTTACTGAGGATGGTGGGTATGAGTCCGCTAGTGACTATGATGAGGAGACTTTGGCTCTTATTACACGTGACGAACACGGTGGAGACGATTCTGATCATGAGACGCAATACATGGCTCCTGAAGATGCTGACAGGTATGAATGTTTAGTTGCTCAACGTGTTTTGAGTGTGCAGGTTACACAAGCTGAGCAAAATCAGAGGCATAATTTGTTCCATACAAAGGGAGTTGTGAAGGAACGTTCTGTTCGCGTGATCATAGATGGAGGGAGTTGCAACAACTTGGCTAGCATGGAGATGGTGGAGAAGCTTTCTCTCACCACAAGACCACATCCACATCCTTACTACATCCAATGGTTCAACAATAGCGGCAAGGTTAAGGTAACACGTACTGTTCGTGTGCATTTTAGTATCTCTACATATGCTGATTATGTTGATTGTGATGTGGTACCTATGCAAGCATGTTCCTTATTACTTGGTAGACCATGGCAATTTGATAAAAATGTTGTACACCATGGTAGAAACAATCATTATACTCTTGTTCATAAGGATAAAAATATTACTTTGCTTCCTATGACTCCTGATTCTATTTTGAAAGATGATATTAATAGAGCTAATAAAGCAAAACAGGAGAAGAATAAGAGTGAAAATCAGATTGTGGCAAAAGAATTTGAGCAACAAATGAAGCCTAATAATAAACCATCTAGTGTTGCTTCTGAAATTAAATTGAAAAGTGCATGTTTATTTGCCACCAAATCTGATATTGATGAGCTAGATTTCAGCAAATCTGTTTGCTATGCTTTTGTGTGCAAAGAGGCATTATTTTCATTCGAGGACGTGCCTTCCTCTTTGCCCCCTGCTGTCACTAACATTATGCAGGAGTTCGCTGACGTCTTTCCACAAGACGTGCCACCGGGATTACCACCCATTCGAGGGATTGAGCATCAAATTGACTTAATTCCCGGTGCATCGCTACCCAACCGTGCACCATACCGTACCAATCCAGAGGAGACGAAGGAGATTATGCGTCAAGTACAGGAGCTACTCGACAAAGGTTATATACGCGAATCTCTTAGTCCTTGTGCTGTTCCTATTATACTCGTGCCTAAAAAGGATGGTACGTCACGTATGTGTGTTGATTGTAGAGGCATTAATAATATTACTATTCGTTATCGTCATCCTATTCCTAGGCTAGATGATATGCTTGATGAATTGAGTGGCTCTACAATATTCTCCAAAGTTGATTTGCGTAGTGGATACCATCAAATTCGTATGAAATTGGGTGATGAATGGAAAACAGCATTTAAAACTAAGTTTGGTTTATATGAGTGGTTAGTCATGCCTTTTGGGTTAACTAATGCACCTAGTACTTTCATGAGATTAATGAACGAAGTTTTACGTGCTTTCATTGGACGATTTGTGGTAGTCTATTTTGATGATATACTGATTTATAGCAAATCTTTGGAAGAACATTTGGAACATTTACGTGCTGTTTTTATTGCTCTACGTGATGCACGTTTGTTTGGTAACCTTGGGAAGTGCACCTTTTGCACCGACCGAGTATCTTTTCTTGGCTATGTTGTTACTCCACAGGGAATTGAAGTTGATAAAGCCAAGATTGAAGCTATTGAGAGTTGGCCGCAGCCCAAAACGGTCACACAAGTGAGGAGTTTTCTTGGCCTCGCTGGATTCTATAGGCGTTTTGTGAGAGATTTCAGCACCATTGCTGCACCTCTCAATGAGCTTACAAAGAAAGATGTGCCTTTTATTTGGGGTACCGCACAGGAAGAAGCCTTCACGGTATTGAAAGATAAGTTGACACATGCTCCTTTACTCCAACTTCCTGATTTTAATAAGACTTTTGAGCTTGAATGTGATGCTAGTGGAATTGGATTAGGAGGTGTGTTATTACAAGATGGCAAACCCGTTGCATACTTTTCTGAAAAATTGAGTGGGCCTAGTCTGAATTATTCTACTTATGATAAAGAATTATATGCTCTTGTTCGGACTTTAGAAACATGGCAACATTATTTATGGCCCAAAGAATTTGTTATACATTCTGATCATGAATCTTTGAAACATATTAAAAGTCAAGCTAAACTGAATCGTAGACATGCTAAATGGGTTGAATTTATTGAGACTTTCCCTTATGTCATTAAACACAAGAAGGGAAAAGAAAATGTTATTGCTGATGCATTGTCTCGTCGCTATACTATGCTTTCACAACTTGACTTCAAAATATTTGGTTTGGAGACCATCAAAGATCAATATGTGTATGATGCTGATTTTAAAGATGTAATGCAGAATTGTAAAGAAGGAAGAATGTGGAACAAGTTTGTCGTTAACGATGGATTTGTGTTTCGTGCTAACAAGCTATGCATTCCAGCTAGCTCCGTTCGTCTTTTGTTGTTGCAGGAGGCGCATGGAGGAGGATTAATGGGACACTTTGGCGTGAAGAAGACAGAGGACGTACTTGCTACACATTTCTTTTGGCCAAAGATGAGACGGGATGTTGAGCGTTTTATTGCTCGCTGCACTACATGTCAAAAAGCTAAGTCACGACTCAATCCTCATGGTTTATATATGCCTTTGCCTGTACCTAGTGTTCCTTGGGAGGATATATCTATGGACTTTGTTTTAGGTTTACCTCGAACAAAGAAGGGGAGGGATAGCATATTTGTTGTCGTGGATAGATTCTCGAAAATGGCACACTTTATACCATGTCATAAAAGCGATGATGCTGTTAATGTTGCTGATTTGTTCTTTCGTGAAATTATTCGCTTGCATGGTGTGCCAAATACTATTGTGTCAGATCGTGATACTAAATTTCTTAGCCACTTTTGGAGATGTTTATGGGCTAAGTTGGGGACTAAACTGCTTTTTAGTACTACTTGTCACCCCCAAACTGATGGACAAACTGAAGTAGTCAATAGAACATTGTCTACTATGCTTAGGGCTGTTTTGAAGAATAATAAGAAAATGTGGGAGGAATGCTTGCCTCATATTGAATTTGCTTATAATCGTTCATTGCATTCTACTACTAAGATGTGCCCTTTTGAAGTTGTGTATGGTTTCCTACCTCGTGCACCTATTGATTTGTTGCCTCTTCCATCTTCGGAGAAGGTTAATTTTGATGCTAAAGAACGTGCTGAATTGATTTTAAAAATGCATGAGTTAACTAAGGAAAACATTGAGCGTATGAATGCTAAATATAAACTTGCTGGAGATAAGGGTAGAAAACATGTTGTGTTTGCACCTGGAGATCTTGTTTGGTTACATTTGCGTAAGGATAGATTTCCTGATTTACGCAAATCAAAGCTAATGCCACGTGCTGCTGGTCCCTTTAAGGTGTTGGAGAAAGTAAATGATAATGCATATAAACTTGAGCTGCCTGCAGATTTTGGGGTTAGTCCCACTTTTAACATTGCAGATTTGAAGCCTTATTTGGGTGAGGAAGATGAGCTTTCGTCGAGGACGACTTCATTTCAAGAAGGGGAGGATGATGAGGACATCAATACCATTGTTACACCCACAGCCCCTACTGCTACATATACTGGACCAATTACTAGAGCTCGCGCACGCCAATTAAATTATCAGGTACTTTCGTTTCTTGGTAATGATTCTAATGTTCATGAGAATATGATGCTGCCTAAATTGGATACATTTGTTTTGCTTACAAATGAAGGGCCTAGCTTGGAGAAGGATGGACATTGGAGCAAGAGCAAGCATGGAGATGATGCCATGCGCAAGGGGAACCAGAACGGAGTTACAAGTGATGATTTCAGGACTTTGAAGCCACCATAAGAGTGCATGAAGCCTTGGACGAAATATACAAGATGCCACTTCATAAATTTCGTCCAGAGGCTATTATAGGTGCTGCGTCACCTTTTTATTGGGCCAGGCCCATGTAATTTCGAAATACATAAGTATAGGCTATTTTTAGAGTCCGTATGTGTGGGGAAACAAGAGATAGGGTTGATTTCGGACCCCTCCACCAAGGGCCACGAAATTCCCCTCTCTTCCTCCATATATACAGCCCTTAGGGCACCGTTTAGACTTTGGGATTTGTTTAGATTAAAAGTTCGCCATAGCTGCAACTTCGCGTACTTCGTTTGTGTTCAACGACCAGACAAAGGCGTCACAGAACCCCACCTTGATCAATAAAGCTTTCATCTTATATTCGCAATATCCAGATTGCAATCTCAGTTTCTTGCTTGTTCTTCGATTGCTTGCAGGAACAGACCCTCGTGGTCAGGTTGATCGTGCTCCGGCGTGGTCAATAACCTCTCGGAGTTGGTTTAGCGATTGCTAAGGCGCGACGTCCTCGCACGTTCGTAGTCGGATCGTCAAAGTCGACTTCCACCAAAGCGAAATCCATCATCTCATCGAAAGACGGGACACCTTTGCCTCTATCAGTTTCTGAACTCATTGGCACTTCCTTTTGAAGGAAATTCGAGATATTTTGTTGCTTATAGACATTAACCCGCCTGGTAGGGACAAAGGTAGCTTTCTGCAGATGCTCTATGATCTGGGCAATCTCATTTGACCGTAAATTGAAGAAAATCCAGCGACTATATGCCTTATTCTCCTTGTTTTCGCCGGATGGCATGCTGTAACTCATGCGTGTGAAGTCCAAGAACAAAAGGGCATTCCTGGCATCGGTCAATATATATATGTGGAAACAATATCTCCACTATAGAGGAGAAGAAATTTCGCAGGGGTCAGGCAAAAAACGTCACGGGAAAATGAAGTACTTTCAAGGGCTGCCATAAAATGGACTGATGTTCACTAAAACGGTCATAACTTTGTCATTCCGAGTCCTTGTGGGACCCACAAGTACTCAAACTGCTCTCGGTTAGCATGCGAATCCATAAAATATTCCCCACTTGCGCCAGGAGGCCCGGAGTACCCTCAAGTTCAGCCTTAAGCGGGACTTTTTGGCCCTGAAAGTCAAAGAACATCATTCGTCGGTGTATTTCGGACAAGTTTCTAAACCCATTGGCACTTACTTTTGAAGGAAATTCTAGAGATTATGTTGCTTATAGACATTAGACCCCCTGGTAGGGACAAACATAGCTTTCTGCAGATGCTCTATGATCCGGGCAATCTCATTTGGCCATAAATTGAATAAAATCCGGCGGCTATACGCCTTATTCTCCTTATTTTCGCCGGATGGCATGCTGTAACTCATGCGCGTGATAGCCAAGAACAAAAGGGCATTCCTGGCATCGGTCAATATATATGTGGAAACAATATCTCCACTATAGAGGATAAGAAATTTCGCGGTGGTCAGGCAAAAAGCGTCAAAGGAAAATGAAGTACTTTCAAGGACTGCCATAGAATGGACCAATGTTCACTAAAACGGTCATAACTTTGTCATTTGGAGTTCATGTCGGACCAACAAGAACTCAACTAGCTTGCGGCGAGCGTGCGAATCCAGAAGATACTCCACACTTGCGCCAGGAGGCCTGGAGTACCCTCAAATTCGGCTTTAAGTAGGAATTTTTGGCCCTGAAAGTCAAAGAACATCATTTGCCGCTGTTTTCGAACAAGTTTCTGAACCCATTGGCACTTCCTTTTGAAATAAATTTGAGAGATTTTGTTGCTTATAGAAATTAGCCCCCTGGTAGGGACAAAGGTAGATTTCTGCAGAAGCTCTATGATCCGGGCAATCTCATTTGGCCGTAAATTGAAGATAATCCAGCTGCTATATGCGTTATTCTCCTTGTTTTCGCCATATGGCATGCCGTAACTCGTGCTCGTGCAAGCCAATAACAAAAGGGCATTCCTGGCATCGATCAATATATATGTGGAAACAATCTCCACTATAGAGGATAAGAAATTTCGGGGAGGCCAGGCAAAAAACATCACGGGAAAATTAAGTACTTTCAAGGACTGCCATAGAATGGACCGATGTTCACTAAAACGGTCATAACTTTGTCATTCGGAGTCCGTGTCGAACCCACAAGTACTCAAATTGCTCGCAGTGAGCATGCGAATCCAGAAAATGCTCCCTGCTTGTGCCAGGAGGCCGGAGTACCCTCAAATTCAGCCTTAAGCAGGACTTTTGGCCCTAAAAATCAAAGAACATCATTCGCCGATGTTTTTCGGACAAGTTTCTGAAACCACAGGCACTTCCTTTTGAAGTAAATTCGAGAGATTATGTTGCGTATAGACATTAGCCCATCTGGTAGGGACAAACATAGCTTTCTGCAGATGCCCTATGATCCGGGCAATCACAATTGGCAGTAAATTGAAGAAAATCCAGCGGCTATATGCCTTATTTTCCTTGTTTTCGCTGGATGGCATGGCGTAACTCATGCGTGTGAAAGCCAAGAACAAAAGGGCATTCCTGGCATTGGTCAATATATATGTGGAAACAATATCTCCACTATACTGGACAAGTAATTTTGGGGCGGTCAGGCAAATAGCGTCACGGGAAAATGAAGTACTTTCAACGACTACCATAGAATGGACCGATGTTCACTAAAACGGTCATAACTTTGTCGTTCGGAGTCTGTGTCGGACCAACAAGTACTCAAATGGCTCGCGGCGAGTGTGCGAATCCAGAAAATACTCCATGCTTGCATCAGGAGGCTCGGAGTACCCTCAAATTCGGCCATAAGCAGGACTTTTTGGCCCTGAAAGTCAAAGAACATCATTCGTCGCTGTATTTTAGAGTCGTTTCTTACCACATTGGCACATCCTTTTTGAAGGTAATTCGAGAGATTATGTTGCTTATAGACATTAGCCTCCCTGGTAGGGAGAAACGTACCTATCTGCAGATGCTCTATCATCCGGGCAATCTTATTTCGCCATAAATTGAAGAAAATCCAGCGGCTATATGCATTATTCTCCTTGTTTTCTCTGGATGGCATGTTGTAACTCGTGCGCGTAAAAGCCAAGAACAAAAGGGCATTCCTGGCACCGGTCAATATATATGTTGAAACAATATCTCCACTATAGAGGATAAAAAATTTCGGGGCCGTCAAGCAAAAAGCATCACAGGAAAATGAAGTACTTTCAAGGACTGCCATAGAATGGACCGATGTTCACTAAAACGGTTGTAACTTTGTCATTTGGAGTCTGTGTTGGACCCACAAGTACTCAAACATCTTGCGGCGAGCATGCGAATCCAGAAAATACTCCCCGCTTGCGCCAGGAGACCCAGAGTACCCTCAAATTCGGCCTTAAGCATGACTTTTTGTCCCTGAAAGTCAAAGAACATCATTCGCCGCTATTTTTCGGACAAGTTTCTGAACACATTAGCACTTCCTTTTGAAGGAAATTCGAGAGATTATGTTGCTTATGGACATTGGCCCCCCTGGTAGGGACAAACATAGCTTTCTGCAGATGCTCCATGATCCGGGCAATCTCATTTGGCCGTAAATTTAAGAAAATTCAGCGGCTATATGCCTATTCTCCTTGTTTTCGCCGGATGGCATGCTGTAACTCATGCGCGTGAAAGCCTAGAACAAAAGGGCATTCCTGGCATCCGTCAATATATATGTGGACAATATATCCACTATAGTGGACAAGTAATTTAGGGGCGGTTAGGCAAAAAGCGTCACGGGAAAATGAAGTACTTTCAAGGACTGCCATAGAATGGACCGGTGTTCACTAAAACGGTCATAACTTTGTCAATACTCCTCGCGGCTAGTGTGCGAATCCAGAAAATACTCCTCGCTTGTGTCAGGAGGTCCGGAGTAGCCTCAAATTCAGCCTTAAGCAGGACTTTTTAGCCCTGAAAGTCAAAGAACATCATTCGCCGCTGTTTTTCGGACAAGTTTCTGAACCCATTGGCACTTCCTTTTGAAGGAAACCGAGAGATTATGTTGCTTATAGACATTAGGCCCTTGGTAGGGACAAACGTACCTTTCTGCAGATGCTCTATGATCCGGGCAATCTCATTTGGCCATAAATTCAAGAAAATCCAGTGGTTCTATGCCTTATTCTCCTTGTTTTTGCCGGATGCCATGTTGCAACTCATGCGCGTGAAAGCCAAGAACAAAATGGCATTCCTGACATCGGTCAATATATATATGTGGAAACAATATCTCCACTATAGTGGACAAGAAATTTCAGGGCGGTCAGGCAAAAAGCGTCACGGGAAAATGAAGTAATTTTAAGGACTACCATAGAATGGACCAATGTTCCCTAAAACAGTCATAACTTTGTCATTCGGAGTCCATGTCGGACCCACAAATACTCAAACTGCTCGCGGCTAGCGTGCGAATCCAGAAATTATTCCCGGCTTGCGCCAGGTGGCCTAGAGTACCATTAAATGCAGCCTTAAGTAAGACTTTTTGGCCCTGAAAGTCAAAGAACATCATTCGACGCTGTTTTTGGACAAGTTTCTGAACCCATTGGCACTTCCTTTTGAAGGAAATTCGAGAGATTATGTTGCTTATAGATATTAGCCCCCCTAGTAGGGACAAACGTACCTTTCTGCAGATGCTCTATGATCCGGGCAATCTCATATGGCCATAAATTCAAGAAAATCCAGCGGCTATATTCCTTATTCTCCTTGTTTTCGTCGGATGGCATGCTGTAACTCATGCGCTTGAAAGAAAGCCAAGAACAAAATGGCGTTCCTGGCATCGGTCAATATATATATGTGGAAACAATATCTCCACTGTAGTGGACAATAAATTTCGCGGCGGTCAGGCAAAAAGCGTCACGGGGAAATGAAGTACTTTCAAGGACTGCCATAGAATGGACCGATGTTCACTAAAACGGTCATAACTTTGTCATTCAGAGTCCGTGTGGGACCCACAAGTACTCAAACTGCTCGCGGCGAGCGTGTGAATCCAGAAAATACTACTCTCTTGTGCCAGGAGGCCCGGAGTAGCCTCCAATTCGGCCTTAACCAGGGCTTTTTGGCCCTGAAAGTCAAAGAACATCATTCGTCGCTGTATTTCGGACAAGTTTCTGAACCCATTGGCACTTCCTTTTGAAAGAAATTTGAGAGATTATGTTGCTTATAGACATTAGCCCCCCTGATAGGGACAAACGTAGCTTTCTGCAGATGCTCTATGATCCGGGCAATCTCATTTGGCCGTAAATAGAAAAAGATCCGGCGGCTATATGCCTTATTCTCCCAGTTTTCGCCGGATGCCATTATGTCACTCATGCGCGTGAAAGCCAAGAACAAAAGGGCATTCCTGGCATTGGTCAGTATATATGTGGAAACAATATCTCCACTATATTGGACAAGAAATTTTGGGGCGGTCAGGCAAAAAGCTTCACGGGAAAATGAAGTACTTTCAAGGACAGCCATAGAATGGCCCGATGTTCACTAAAACGGTCATAACTTTGTCATTCGGCGTCCTTGTCGGACCCACAAATACTCAAACTGTTCGCGGCTAGCGTGCGAATCCAGAAAATACTCCTTGCTTGTGCCAGGAGGCCCAGAGTACCCTCAAATTGAGCCTTAAGCAGGACTTTTTAGCCCTGAAAGTCAAAGAACATCATTCGCTGCTGTTTTTCGGACAAGTTTCTGAACCCATTGGCACTTCCTTTTGAAGGAAATCCGAGAGATTATTTTTCTTATAGACATTAGCCCCCTGGTAGGGACAAACGTACCTTTCTGCAGATGCTCTATGATCCGCGCAATCTCATTTGGCCATAAATTCGAGAAAATCCAGTGGTTCTATGCCTTATTCTCCTTGTTTTTGCCGGATGCCATGTTCCAACTCATGCGCGTGAAAGCCAAGAACAAAATGGCATTCCTGGCATCGGTCAATATATATATGTGGAAACAATATCTCCACTATAGTGCACAAGAAATTTTGGGGCGGTCAGGCAAAAAGCTTCACGGGAAAATGAAGTACTTTCAAGGACAGCCATAGAATGGACCGATGTTCACTAAAACGGGCATAACTTTGTCATTCGGAGTCCATGTCGGACCCACAAATACTCAAACTATTCGCGGCTAGCGTGCGAATCCAGAAAATACTCCTTACTTGTGCCAGGAGGCCTAGAGTACCCTCAAATTCGGCCTTAAGCAGGACTTTTTGGCCCTGAAAGTCAAAGAACATCATTCGACGCTGTTTTTCAGACAAGTTTCTGAACCCATTTGCACTTCCTTTTGAAGGAAATTCGAGAGATTATGTTGCTTATAGATATTAGCCCCCCTGGTAGGGACAAATGTACCTTTCTGCAGATGCTCTATGATCCGGGCAATCTCATATGGCCATAAATTCAAGAAAATCCAGCGGCTATATTCCTTATTCTCCTTGTTTTCGCTGGATGCCATGTTGTAACTCATGCGCGTGAAAGAAAGCCAAGAACAAAATGGCATTCCTGGCATCGGTCAATATATATATGTGGAAACAATATCTCCACTGTAGTGGACAATAAATTTCGCGGCGGTCAGGCAAAAAGCGTCACGGGGAAATGAAGTACTTTCAAGGACTGCCATAGAATGGACCGATGTTCACTAAAACGGTCATAACTTTGTCATTCAGAGTCCGTGTGGGACCCACAAGTACTCAAACTGCTCGCGGCGAGCGTGTGAATCCAGAAAATACTACTCTCTTGTGCCAGGAGGCCCGGAGTACCCTCCAATTCGGCCTTAACGAGGGCTTTTTGGCCCTGAAAGTCAAAGAACATCATTCGTCGCTGTATTTCGGACAAGTTTCTGAACCCATTGGCACTTCCTTTTGAAAGAAATTTGAGAGATTATGTTGCTTATAGACATTAGCCCCCCTGATAGGGACAAACGTAGCTTTCTGCAGATGCTCTATGATCCGGGCAATCTCATTTGGCCGTAAATAGAAAAAGATCCGGCGGCTATATGCCTTATTCTCCCAGTTTTCGCCGGATGCCATTATGTCACTCATGCGCGTGAAAGCCAAGAACAAAAGGGCATTCCTGGCATTGGTCAGTATATATGTGGAAACAATATCTCCACTATATTGGACAAGAAATTTTGGGGCGGTCAGGCAAAAAGCTTCACGGGAAAATGAAGTACTTTTAAGGACAGCCATAGAATGGCCCGATGTTCACTAAAACGGTCATAACTTTGTCATTCGGCGTCCTTGTCGGACCCACAAATACTCAAACTGTTCGCGGCTAGCGTGCGAATCCAGAAAATACTCCTTGCTTGTGCCAGGAGGCCCAGAGTACCCTCAAATTGAGCCTTAAGCAGGACTTTTTAGCCCTGAAAGTCAAAGAACATCATTCGCCGCTGTTTTTCGGACAAGTTTCTGAACCCATTGGCACTTCCTTTTGAAGGAAATCCGAGAGATTATGTTTCTTATAGACATTAGCCCCCTGGTAGGGACAAACGTACCTTTCTGCAGATGCTCTATGATCCGCGCAATCTCATTTGGCCATAAATTCGAGAAAATCCAGTGGTTCTATGCCTTATTCTCCTTGTTTTTGCCGGATGCCATGTTCCAACTCATGCGCGTGAAAGCCAAGAACAAAATGGCATTCCTGGCATCGGTCAATATATATATGTGGAAACAATATCTCCACTATAGTGCACAAGAAATTTTGGGGCGGTCAGGCAAAAAGCTTCACGGGAAAATGAAGTACTTTCAAGGACAGCCATAGAATGGACCGATGTTCACTAAAACGGGCATAACTTTGTCATTCGGAGTCCATGTCGGACCCACAAATACTCAAACTATTCGCGGCTAGCGTGCGAATCCAGAAAATACTCCTTACTTGTGCCAGGAGGCCTAGAGTACCCTCAAATTCGGCCTTAAGCAGGACTTTTTGGCCCTGAAAGTCAAAGAACATCATTCGACGCTGTTTTTCAGACAAGTTTCTGAACCCATTTGCACTTCCTTTTGAAGGAAATTCGAGAGATTATGTTGCTTATAGATATTAGCCCCCCTGGTAGGGACAAATGTACCTTTCTGCAGATGCTCTATGATCCGGGCAATCTCATATGGCCATAAATTCAAGAAAATCCAGCGGCTATATTCCTTATTCTCCTTGTTTTCGCTGGATGCCATGTTGTAACTCATGCGCGTGAAAGAAAGCCAAGAACAAAATGGCATTCCTGGCATCGGTCAATATATATATGTGGAAACAATATCTCCACTGTAGTGGACAATAAATTTCGCGGCGGTCAGGCAAAAAGCGTCACGGGGAAATGAAGTACCTTCAAGGACTGCCATAGAATGGACCGATGTTCACTAAAACGGTCATAACTTTGTCATTCAGAGTCCGTGTGGGACCCAACAGTACTCAAACTGCTCGCGGCGAGCGTGTGAATCCAGAAAATACTACTCTCTTGTGCCAGGAGGCCCGGAGTACCCTCCAATTCGGCCTTAACCAGGGCTTTTTGGCCCTGAAAGTCAAAGAACATCATTCGTCGCTGTATTTCGGACAAGTTTCTGAACCCATTGGCACTTCCTTTTGAAAGAAATTTGAGAGATTATGTTGCTTATAGACATTAGCCCCCCTGATAGGGACAAACGTAGCTTTCTGCAGATGCTCTATGATCCGGGCAATCTCATTTGGCCGTAAATAGAAAAAGATCCGGCGGCTATATGCCTTATTCTCCCAGTTTACGCCGGATGCCATTATGTCACTCATGCGCGTGAAAGCCAAGAACAAAAGGGCATTCCTGGCATTGGTCAGTATATATGTGGAAACAATATCTCCACTATATTGGACAAGAAATTTTGGGGCGGTCACGCAAAAAGCTTCACGGGAAAATGAAGTACTTTCAAGGACAGCCATAGAATGGCCCGATGTTCACTAAAACGGTCATAACTTTGTCATTCGGCGTCCTTGTCGGACCCACAAATACTCAAACTATTCGTGGCTAGCGTGCGAATCCAGAAAATACTCCTTGCTTGTGCCAGGAGGCCCAGAGTACCCTCAAATTGAGCCTTAAGCAGGACTTTTTAGCCCTGAAAGTCAAAGAACATCATTCGCCGCTGTTTTTCGGAAAAGTTTCTGAACCCATTGGCACTTCCTTTTGAAGGAAATCCGAGAGATTATGTTTCTTATAGACATTAGCCCCCTGGTAGGGACAAACGTACCTTTCTGCAGATGCTCTATGATCCGCGCAATCTCATTTGGCCATAAATTCGAGAAAATCCAGTGGTTCTATGCCTTATTCTCCTTGTTTTTGCCGGATGCCATGTTCCAACTCATGCGCGTGAAAGCCAAGAACAAAATGGCATTCCTGGCATCGGTCAATATATATATGTGGAAACAATATCTCCACTATAGTGCACAAGAAATTTTGGGGCGGTCAGGCAAAAAGCTTCACGGGAAAATGAAGTACTTTCAAGGACAGCCATAGAATGGACCGATGTTCACTAAAACGGGCATAACTTTGTCATTCGGAGTCCATGTCGGACACACAAATACTCAAACTATCCGCGGCTAGCGTGCGAATCCAGAAAATACTCCTTACTTGTGCCAGGAGGCCTAGAGTACCCTCAAATTCGGCCTTAAGCAGGACTTTTTGGCCCTGAAAGTCAAAGAACATCATTCGACGCTGTTTTTCAGACAAGTTTCTGAACCCATTTGCACTTCCTTTTGAAGGAAATTCGAGAGATTATGTTGCTTATAGATATTAGCCCCCCTGGTAGGGACAAATGTACCTTTCTGCAGATGCTCTATGATCCGGGCAATCTCATATGGCCATAAATTCAAGAAAATCCAGCGGCTATATTCCTTATTCTCCTTGTTTTCGCTGGATGCCATGTTGTAACTCATGCGCGTGAAAGAAAGCCAAGAACAAAATGGCATTCCTGGCATCGGTCAATATATATATGTGGAAACAATATCTCCACTGTAGTGGACAATAAATTTCGCGGCGGTCAGGCAAAAAGCGTCACGGGGAAATGAAGTACTTTCAAGGACTGCCATAGAATGGACCGATGTTCACTAAAACGGTCATAACTTTGTCATTCAGAGTCCGTGTGGGACCCACAAGTATTCAAACTGCTCGCGGCGAGCGTGTGAATCCAGAAAATACTACTCTCTTGTGCCAGGAGGCCCGGAGTACCCTCCAATTCGGCCTTAACCAGGGCTTTTTGGCCCTGAAAGTCAAAGAACATCATTCGTCGCTGTATTTCGGACAAGTTTCTGAACCCATTCCCACTTACTTTTGAAGGAAATTCGAGAGATTGTGTTGCTTATAGACATTATCCCCCCTGGCAGGGACAAACGTAGCTTTCTGCAGATACTCTATGATCCGGGCAATCACATTTGGCCGTAAATTGAAGAAAATCCAGCGGCTATATGCCTTATTCTCCTTGTTTTCGCCGGATGGCATGATGTAACTCATGCGCGTGAAAGCCAAGAACAAAAGGGCAGTCAGGCAAAAAGCTTCACGGGAAAATAAAGTACTTTCAAGGACTGCCATAGAATGGACCGATGTGCACTAGAGTGGTCATAACTTTGTCATTCGGTGTCCGTGTCGGACCAACAAATACTCAAACTGCTCGCGGCGAGTGTGCAAATCCAGAAAATACTCCTCGCATGTGCCAGCAGGCCCGTAGTACCCTTGAAATCAGCCTTAAGCAGGAATTTTTGGCCCGGAAGTCAAAGAACATCCTTCACCACTGTTTTTCGAACCAGTTTCTGAACCCATTGGCACTTCCTTTTGAAGGAAATTCGAGAGGACAAGAAATTTCGGGGTGGTCAGGCAAAAAGCGTCACGGGAAAATGAAGTACTTTCAAGGACTGCCACAGAATGGACCGATGTTCAATAAAACGGTCATAACTTTGTCATTCGGAGTCCGTGTCAGACACACAAGTACTCAAACAGCTTGTGGCAAGCGTGCGAATCCAGAAAATACTCCCCGCTTGCGCTAGGAGGCCCCGAGTACCCTCAAATTCGGCCTTAAGCAGGACTTTTTGGCCCTGAAGGTCAAAGAACATCATTGGCACTTCTTTTTGAAGAAAATCCGAGACATTATGTTTCTTATAGACATTAGCCCCCCTGGTAGAGACAAACGTACCTTTCTGCAGATGCTCTTTGATCTGGGCAATCTAATTTGGCTGTAAATTGAAGAAAATCCAGCAGCTATATGCCTTATTCTCCTTGTTTTCGCCGGATGCCATGTTCTAACTCATGCGCGTGATAAGGCAAGAACAAAAGGACATTCCTGGCATCGGTCAATATATATGTGGAAACAATATCTCCACTATAGAGGATAAGAAATTTCAGGGCGGTCAGGACAAAAGCGTCACGGGAAAATTAAGTACTTTCAAGGAATGCCATAGAATGGACCGATGTTCACTAAAACGGTCATAACTTTGTCATTCGGAGTCCGTGTCGGACCCACAAGTACTCAAACTACTCGTGGCAAGCGTGCGAATTCAGAAAATACTCCTGGGTTGTGTCACAAGGTCCACAATACCCTCAAATTTGTCCTTAAGCAGGACTTTTTGGCCCTGAAAGTCAAAGAACATCATTCATCATTGTTTTTGGACAAGTTTCTGAACCCATTGGCACTTCCTTTTGAAGGAAATTCGAGAGATTATGTTGCTTATAGACATTAGACCCCTGGTAGGGACAAACGAAGCTTTCTGCAGATGCTCTATGATCCGGGCAATCTCATTTGGCCGTAAATTGAAGAAAATCCAGCGGCTATATGCCGTATTCTCCTTGTTTTCGCCGGATGGCATGTTGTAACTCATGCGCGTGAAAGCCAAAAACAAAAGGGCATTCCTGGCATCGGTAAATATATATGTGGAAACAATATCTCCACTATAGAGGACAAGAAATTTCGCGGCGGTCGGGCAAAAAGCGTCACGAGGAAATGAAGTACTTTTAAGGACTCCCATAGAATGGACCGATGTTCACTAAAACTGTCATAACTTTGTCCTTCAGAGTCCGTGTCGGACCCACAAGTACTCAAATTGCTCGCGACGAGCGTGCGAATCCAGGAAATACTGCCCGCTTGCGCCAGGAGGCCAGGAGTACCCTTAAATTCGGCCTTAAGCAGGACTTTTTGGCCCTGATAGTCAAAGAACATCATTCAACGTTGTTTTTCGGACAAGTTTCTAAACCCGTTGCCACTTACTTTTGAAGGAAATTTGAGAGATTACGTTGCTTATAGACATTATCCCCCCTGGTAGGGACAAACATAGCTTTCTGCAGATGCTCTATGATCCGGGCAATTTCATTTGGCCATAAATTGAAGAAAATCAAGCGACTATATGCCTTATTCTCCTTGTTTTTCGCTGGCTGGCATGCTGTAACTCATGCGCGTGAAAGCAAAGAACAAAAGAGCTATTCTGTTACCGGTAACAGAATATTATTCTGTTACCCCCCGCCCTATATAGACCGATGATTTGCAAATTCCCCAACCCAGAAAATCAAATAGACAAAAATGCACACCCCACAGCACCCCGTCGCCCCACGGCCACCCGCTCCCCGCCGCCGCCCGGCCGCCCCGCGCCCTGCCGCCTCCGGGCCATCCCCGCGCCTCGCCGCTGCACGACCATCCCGCCCCCCGCCGGCGACCAGCCACCCTGCGCCCTGTCGCCTCCCGGCCACCCCGCGCCTTGCCGCCGCACGGCCACCCCGCGCCCGCCGCCGTCCGGACACCCTGCGCCTCGCTGCCGCCCGGCCACTGCGCGCCTCCCCTCTGACGGGCTCGCCGGCCCCTCCCCTCCGACGGGCACTGGCCCCTCTCCACCGACGGGCCCTGGCCCCTCCCTGTTCACCTTCTCCCTGGCGTTTGCCGTCCCCTCCCCACGCTTCTTCCCGCGGGCATTCGCCGGCCCCTACCCGCGAGTCTCCTAGTCGTCGGGCCCTCCCCGTGAAGCTCCCCGCCGCCATCGACGCCAACTACTGCCCGCGAACGGGATGGGTTCAATGCCCGCTGCCGGGATCCAGCGCCCCCCCCCCACCATCTCCCGATTCACTGTCTTCTGTGCATGGCGTCGCCCTTCCTTCCTTCCTCTTAATCTTCTATGTCTGCCGGCTATGGCATCCCATGTGATGCAGCTTCTAGCGTTGTCCTCTGCCTTGTCGGTGCACAAGCCGTTCGCCTCAGCCACCCAGTCCGTTCACCATTTCCAGCAGAGTCCGTTCAACACTAGCGTGCAGCTACCCGCCTCCTGGATTCAGGTTTGTTACATGCTCAAATGGGAAGCCTGTCTTTGTATCAGGCTACTCTTGTTACAAACACCTGAACCGGAACTCAAACTCATGTGTTATCGTCCTCTCATCTTGTCTGTTTTATTCTCAGGGACGCATTCATGGCTTCATTCAACAAGTGGACTATGGGAAGATGTTGATCAAGAAGTCTGCGGTATTAAGGTTAGCTGCTAGTACATATTATGGAGTTGGGGACATGAGGGAGCGAGTGGTACATGGATCGATTGGTGTAGTCTTTGTAGGTTGAGTAGATTCTTCAAGAGTACTGAGGTTTCTTTAGGAGTACTGAAGAGCTTTATTGTTCTTGGAAAAATGATAATTAGCTAAAAATGTTAGCTCTGTCATTCCATAATTATTGATTAATTGTTTGGTCTGATTTCAAGGTACGGACAACAGCAAAGAAATCTTGCATCGTTTGCATATGGTACATATACATGTTTCCCATTCAGCTCCCAACTCCACGCTTAGTTCTTTAGCTGATTATAGGGAAAACAAAAGTTGGTAAGTTCAAAATGTCCAGTCCTATAAGTTCATCTAATCTATGTAGGATTTTTTACTGTGAGTTCATCTACTCTATGTGTTTGGGCAGTACAAATATGGCTACAATATATTACTGCTATGTAGAATTTTGTCCTGTGAGTTCGTCTACTCTACTGTATGAGTTCATCTACTCTACAGTACAAGTTCAGCTATGAGAAAGAATTAGCAAAAGTGAAAGAAAAAATGAATGTTACCAGAACTGAAAGCAAATGATTTTTCATACTTTTGGATGAGATCTTGCTCAGTTTTCTGGTTAAAAGAAAGACAACATGGATTTACCATGTTCTACCGGTGTTACTACTTTGTACTGATCCTGGAAGCCTATGAGCGGTACATTTTCATAAGCGGGTAATGATCGCAAACTCCTGGTTATGATGGCTTTTAATAAATAGCTAGGCCTTGTCACTGCGAATTTATTATGCACCTGATCCAAATTCTTCTGATGTTCTGGGCCTCTGGGGCATGGGTCCAATATATTAGTTTCTATGCTCCACTGGTCCTCTCTACCACGAGCCCTAGTGTGGATCACCTGTAGCGGCCAAAACCCGGCCCAGCCACTACTCGTGAACCCCGCATCCATCAGCTCCACTTCACCGGAGACGTCAGTCCGCAGGAGTAGGGGTAGCAGGTTCACCCGACGTGCGACGCCTTCTTCCATCTCCAAAAATGTTGTTTATTGAGTTCAGTTCTTCGTCGCATGTTTCAGTAGCTAAAAAATGTATGGTGTTCTGAAATTCCTTGCGAACCACTAGCTGAAAAAATAATCCCTCTTCTTGTAAGTTCTGGTCAGAGTTTAGACTATACCAAATGTCCAAATTACATGGTGTGGTCTTCTGTTCTTTCCGTTCATTTCAAGTTAACTGTAGCTGAACATGTGTTGTGTTGATACTGAACTTGTGTTTTGGCTGATTCTAAACTGATGCGTATCCAACATTGATGTTTAAACAATTTTTGGTCCATTGACTGTTTGAACTTGCAACCTTACTGCCTTGAACTATGGTATAAAAAAACTGAACTCATGCAGGTACTTGGTGGTGCAGACTTGGTAGCAGTGATATTTTGGTTCGATTATATATCAACAACAGTGCAATGACTGAAAGATCATCAGTTCAAAATATATATGCAGGAGGTTTGCGAACCAAAAAGTTGATATTTTGTTGTGTTTAAATTTTCGGGTGCATGATTGAACAAGATATAAAAATAAAATATGATGTATGATATATACTTTTTTCTTGTAGAAGGTTCAAAGATTGTCGTGGAGCAAGTTAAAGAGTTTAGTGCACCTGCGTCAGTCGGCCACCGTAGGATGTAGCTACTACTCTCTCAAGTCATAGGCTGCGGTTGCTACTTCTTTGTACTCGTAATTTGTTATTTCTTTGCAACCAGATGTGACAGACAGATGCAAGAGGCAAAGTGTCCTATTTGTTAGATGTTCAGTACAGATTTTTCTCTAAGAAAAAAACAGTAGGAGGTAACAGTTTTGAATGTGCTAGTTGTAAGTAACTTAGTTGTTAGAAATGCCTTAGTGCAAGTCTGGATAACCAAGAAGTTCTACTACTTGTGTATGCCTAAGTTCAAGACATTGCTGCAGACAAACAATGAAGAGATTCTCCGTCCATGGCTCTGCAGAACTATGTGTCGTTATTTCCTCGAGTTGAACTGCCCTCTCCTTATAGCTAGCATCAAGCACGTCTTCATGTTGTGCAAGAAGTGAGATAAACCACAAAGATTGCCACTGATCAGTAGTGATTTTGTCCCCTCTTCTCTCTGCTATGCTTTTTGTGAGTTATTTTTGTATTGCCTACATTTCTATCTATGAATGGCATCCATGTGACCCTTATCATTCGACACTTGTTTGCACTTTATTTTTCTGATGATTATTATTGCTGTCATGTGAGTGTGCTTGAATATTTGCTGTGCAGGAGAATAGGCCTATGATTTTTGTGTTGCGGTGGGTGATATGGATAATATGAAAATGTGTAGTCGGTGTGGTGTATATGTCATTCATCTATGAAAATGTGCAGCAGGTGTGGTGTACATGTCATTCATGTAATATATGTCTGGAATTTTTTTTGTCTATGATATGGTTTGCTACTTCTTTAAAGAAAGGTATACATGACCGTTTGATGTGCGTCCGAGAATGAAAGAAGTGGTTTAGATAAAATCAATTAATCAGTACGTATTAAAAACAATGATCAGTTCAAATTAATAATAAAATGGTCAGTTTGAATTTAAAAATTAGTTTGAATTAAAAAATATGATTAAATTGGATTTAAAAAACGGATGATCAGTTCAAATTAAAAAGAATAATCAGTTTGGATTAAGAAACTTGGGTGAATGTCCTACTATTTGCTAGCTTTGGCATTGTAAAAACATAAAATATTTATAATTAAAAAAGTTGTAAGTTCAACATGACATCCCAGTTGAGGTTGGGAAAAAAGCTCAAACAAAAAGATACCGTGAACCGTTGAAAAGAAAAGTTGAATAGAAAAGTTAGGAGGAAAACCATACAGAAAAAACGGAGTAAAGTCTAGTATGTTAAAACATGCTCAGTACAAATTCATACTGACATCCGTTCAAGTACTCTTTTTTTGAACCTTTCAAAGTTACTCTATGAAAAATATATCAGTACAAGTACTCTGTTTTTTCTGACAGGAAAACAACACAACGTGTCTCATACTAAGTACTAATACATCGTCATACTAAGTACTTACGCGGTCGGGGTCGAGGACATCCTGCTCAACAGTACAACTTAACTTCTTGTTTTATGGCCGGTCGCTCAAGGAGCTGTGCTCAACAGTACAACTTCTTGTTTTGTGGCCGGTCGCTAAGGAGCTGAGTTCAAAATGAGAGAAGTCTAGAATATCGTCACAAAACACGCTTAGGATGTGAAAACACGCTCAGTACAAAACCATACATACATCCGTTCAAATACTGTTTTTCTCGAACACACATTCGTCCATTCTAGAAAGAAAAATGGTTGAATTAAAAATATTGATCAGTACAAGTTAAAAATGGTGGTCCATTCGGAATAAAAGAAATGACAGAAATTCAACTTGTAAAAGTTCAAGCAAAAAGAAACCCCATGCAATTCAAATGAGAAAAGTACAAGTCGTAAAATAAGAGAAGTTCATGACATCATTGTAAAGAAAGTTTAGTTCAAAAAAACATTTTCTTTTTGAAAAAAATATCATTCAGTTCGATGATATAAACCATGCAAGTACAGGGGCGACGATACAATAAACATTGAAAACTTATGAGCAAAACAGAGCAAAGTCTAGTTAGTGAAAACACGCTTAGTACCAACCCAGGCAAGCATCAGTACAAGTACCTTTTTTCGGAACCATTCAAAATTACTCTACAAAAAATAGCTCAGTACAAACATACACATATATCAGTACGACTACTCTGTTTTTCAGACAAGAAAACAGCAAGATACGTCATGCCGTATTCTAAATTACTCTTAAACGGTTGCGAAGTAGAGAAAACGTTCAACATGACTAAGTTTCGCATTTTTGATAGCTATCCAACGGTATATTATTTGTCATATTTCGACAAACTTTTTAAAAAAATCGCGTTCAAAATCAAATTTGACCGTATTCGAATTCGTTTTTAAACCCTAAGGAATTAGAAAAACATTTCTATACGAAAAAGTTGCGCATTTTCCATAGCTTTCCAACGCCGTATCATTTGTGTCAATCCGACAAACCGTTTGCAAAAAATCGCGAAAATACGTTTTGCCCGGAATTTCACTGTTTTTCAAATTACTTTTAAAACGTATAGAATTAGAAAAAACAATACATATATGGAAGATGCGGATTTTCACCAGCTTTTCAACGCCATCTTATTTGCTTAATCCAACAAACGGTTTGAAAATTGAGTCCAAATTATGATTCACGTTTTCGGTTTTGAAAAAAATGGTTTTTCAAAACTGCTCTTAAACCATAATAATTTTGAAAAAACGTTCAATATACTTGAAATATGGTTGTTAAGAGCTTTCCAACGATATATTACACGCCCCGTTCCGACAAAAAAATTATAAAAAGTTTTTGAACTAAAGAAGACGATCTATTAAACAGAACTGAAAGCATCAGTTCAACCGCTTCGAAAACATCAGTACAACCACCTGAAAACGTCAGTTCAAAAAGGGTAACAGAATAATATTATGTTACCCATAACAGAATAGCCGAGATGTATATATATATATATATATATATATATATATATATATATATATATATATATATATATATACTATAGAGGACAAGAAATTTTGGGGCGGTCAGGCAAAAAGCGTCACGGGAAAATGAAGTACTTTCAAGGACTGCCATAGAATGAACCGATGTTCACTAAAACGGTCATAACTTTGTCACTCAGAGTCTGTGTCAGACACACAAGTACTCAAACAGCTTGCGGCAAGCATGCGAATCCAGAAAATACTCCCCGCTTGCGCTAGGAGGCCCGGAGTACCCTCGAATTCGGCCTTAAGCAGGACTTTTTGGCCCTGAAAGTCAAAGAACATTATTCGCCGCTGTGTTTCGAACAAGTTTTTGAAATCATTGGCACTTCCTTTTGAAGAAAATTCAAGAGATTATGTTGCTTATGGATATTAGCCCCCTTGGTAGGGACAAACGTACCTTTCTGCAGATGCTCTATGATCCGGGCAATCTCATTTGGCTGTAAATTGAAGAAAATCCAGCGGCTATATGCCTTACTCTCTTTGTTTTCCTCGGATGCGAAGTTGTAACTCATGCGCGACGAGCGTGTGAATCCAGGAAAAACTCCCCGCTTGCGCCAGGAGGCCTGGAGTACCCTCAAATTCGCCCTTAAGCAGGACTTTTTGGCCCTGAAAGTCAAAGAACATAATTCGACGTTGTTTTTCGGACAAGCTTCTAAACCCGTTGCCACTTACTTTTGAAGGAAATTCGAGAGATTATGTTGCTTATAGACTTTAGCCCCCCTTGTAGGGACAAACGTAGCTTTCTGCAGATGCTCTATGATCCGGGCAATCTCATTTGGCCGTAAATTGAAGAAAATCCAGCGGCTATATGCCTTATTCTCCTTGTTTTCGCCGGATGGCATGCTGTAACTCATGCGCGTGAAAGCCAAGAACAAAAGGGAATTCCCGGCACCGGTCAATATATATGTGGAAACAATATTTCCACTATAGTGGACAAGAATATTCGAGGCGGTCAGACAAAAAGCGTCACGGGAAAATGAAGTACTTTGAAGGACTCCCATAGAATGGACCGATGTTCACTAAAACAGTCAGAACTTTGTCATTCGGAGTCCGTGTTGGACCCACAAGTACTCAAACTCCTTGTGGCGAGCATGCGAATCCAGAAAAATCTCCTGGCTAACGCCAGAAGGCCTGGAGTACCCTCAAATTCAGCCTTAAGCAGGACTTATTGGCCCTGAAAGTCAAAGAACGTCATTCGTCGTTGTTTTTCGGACAAGTTTCTAAACCCATTGATAATTACTTTCGAAGGAAATTCTAGAGATTATGTTGCTTATAGACATTAGCCCCCCTGGTAGCGACAAGCATGCCTTTCTGCAGATGCTCTATGATCCAGGCAATCTTATTTGGCCGTAAATTGTAGAAAATCCTGTGGCTATACGCCTGATTCTCCTTGTTTTCGCCGAATGCCATGATGTAACTCATGCGGGTGAAAGCCAAGAACAAAAGGGCATTCCTGGCATCGGTTAATATATATTTTGAAACAATATCTCCACTATAGAGGACAAGAATTTTCGGGGCGGTCAGGCAAAAAGCGTCACGGGAAAATGAAGTACTTTCAAGGACTGCCCTAGAATGGACCGATATTCACTAAAACAGTCGTAACTTTGTCATCCGGAGTCCGTGTTAGACCCACAAGTACTCAAACAGCTTGCGGCAAGCGTGCGAATCCAGAAAATACTCCCTGCTTGCGCTAGAAGGCCCTGAGTAACCTCCAATTTGGCCTTAAGCAGGACTTTTTGGCCCTGAAAGTCAAAGAACATTATCCGCCGTTGTTTTTCGAACAAGTTTCTGAACTCATTAGCACTTCCTTTTGAAGGAAATTCGAGATATTATGTTGCTTATAGACATTGGCCCCCCTGGTAGGGACAAACATACCTTTCTGCAGATGCTCTACGGGCAATCTCATTTGGCCGTAAATTGAAGAAAATCTAACAGCTATATGCCTTATTCTCCTTGTTTTCGCAGGATGCCATGATGTAACTCATGCGCGTGAAAGCCAAGAACAAATGGGCATTCCTGGCGTCGATCAATATATATGTGGAAACAATATCTCCACTATAGAGGACAAGAAATTTCGGGGCGGACAGGCAAAAAGCGTCATGGGAAAATGAAGTACTTTCAAGGACTGCCATAGGATGGACCGATGTTCACTAAAACGTCATAACTTTGTCATCCGGAGTCCGTGCCAGACCAACAAGTACTCAAACTGCTCGTGGCGAGCGTGCAAATCCAGAAAATACTCCCGGCTTGTGTCAGGAGGTCCAGAGTACCCTCAAATTTGTCCTTAAGCAGAACTTTTTAGCCCTGAAAGTCAAAGAACATCATTCGCCGCTGTTTTTCTGATAAGTTTCTGAACCCATTGGCAGTTCCTTTTGAAGGAAATTTAAGAGAGTATGTTGCTTATAGAAATTAGCCCCACTGGTAGGGACAAACGTAGCTTTCTGCAGATGCTCTAGGATCCAGGTAATCTCATTTGAGCGTAAATTGAAGAAAATCGAGCGGGTATATGCCTTATTCTCCTTGTTTTCGCCGGATGGCATGCTGTAACTCATGCGCGTGAAAGCCAAGAACAAAAGGGCATTCCTGGCACCGGTCAATATATATGTGGAAACAATATCCTCACTATAGTGGACAATAAATTTTAGGGTGGTCCGCCGAAAAGCATCACAGGAAAATGAAATAGTTTCAAGGACTACCATAGAATGGACCGGTGTTCACTAAAACGGTCATAACTTTGTCATTCAGATTCCGTGTCAGACCCACAAGTACTCAAACTGCTCGAGGCGAGCGTGCGAATCCAGAAAATTCTCCCGGCTTGTGTTAGGAGGTCCGGAGTACCCTCAAATTCATCCTTATGCAGGACTTTTTGGCCCTGAAAGTCAAAGAACATCATTCACCGTTGTTTTTCGGACAAGTTTCTGAACCCATTGGCACTTCCTTTTAAAGGAAATTTAAGAGATTATGTTGCTTATAGACATTAGCCCCCCTGGTAGAGACAGACGTTGCTTTCTGCAGATGTTGTATGATCCGGGAAATATCATTTGGCCATAAATTGAAGAAAATCCAGCGGCTATATGCCTTATTCTCCTTGTTTTCGCTGGATGGCATGCTGCAACTCATGCGCGTGAAAGCCAAGAACAAAAGGGCATTACTGGCATCGGTCAATATATATGTGGAAACAATATCTCCACTATAGAGGACAAGAAATTTCGCGGCGATTAGGCAAAAAGCCTCACGGGAAAATAAAGTACTTGCAAGGATTGCCATAGAATGGACCGATGTTCACTAAAATGGTCATAACTTTGTCATTTAGAGTCCCTGTCGGACCCACAATTACTCAAACTGCTCGCGGCGAGTGTGCGAATCCAGAAATTATTCCCCGCTTGTGCTAGGAGGCCTGGAGTACCCTCAAATTAAGCCTTAAGCAGGACTATTTGGCCCTGAAAGTCAAAGAACATCATTCGCCGCTATTTTTTAGACAAGTTTATAAACCCATTGCAACGTCCTTTTTAAGGAAATTGGAGGGAGTATGTTGCTTATAGAGATTAGCCCCCTGGTACGGACAAATGTAGCTTTCTACAGATGCTCTATGATCTAAGCAATCTCATTTGGCCGTCAATTGAAGAAAATCGAGCGGCTATATGCCTTATTCTCCTTCTTTTCGCCGGATGGCATGTTGTAACTCATGCGCGTGAAAGCCAAGAACAAAAGGGCATTCCTGGCACGGATCAATATATATGTGGAATCAATATCTCCACTATAGTGGACAAGAAAATTCATGGTGGTCAGGCAAAAAGCATCACGAGAAAATAAAAGACTTTCAAGGACAGCCATAGAATGGACCGATGTTCACTAAAACGGTCATAACTTTGTCATTCAGAGTCCGTGTCGGACCCACAAGTACTCAAACTCCTCGTGGCGAGCGTGTGAATCTAGAAAAAACTCCCGGCTTGTTCTAGGAGGCCTAGAGTACCCTCAAATTCGGCCTTAAGCAGGACCTTTTAGCCTTGAAAGCCAAAGAACATCATTCGCCGCTGTTTTTCGGACAAGTTTCTATACCCGTTGGCACTTCCTTTTGAAGGAAATTCAACAGATTATGTTGCTTATAGACATTTGCCCCTGGTAGGGACAAACGTAGCTTTCTACAAATGCTCTATGATCCGGGCAATCTCATTTGGCCGTAAATTGAAGAAAATCCAGTGGCTATATGCCTTATTGATACAGGCAAAGGTGTCATGTCTTTCGATGAGATGGTGGCTATCGTTTCGGAGGAAGTCGACTTTGACGATCCGACAACGAATGTGCGAGGACGTCGCGCCTTAGCAATCGCTAAAGCAACTCCAAGAGGTTATTGACCATGACGGAGCACGATCAACCTGACGACGAAGGTTTGTTTCCTGCAGGCAAACGAAGAACAAGCAAGAAACTAAGATTGCAATCTGGATATTGCGAATATAAGAGGAAAGCTTTATTGATCAAGGTGGGGTTCTGTGACGTCTTTGTCTGGTCGTTGAACACAAATGAAGTACGCGAAGTTGCAGATATGGCAAACTTTAATCTAAACAGAACCCAAAGTCTAAACGGTGCCCTAGGGGCTGTATATATGGAGGAAGTGGGGGGGGGGGGGAATTCATGGCCCTTGGTGGAGGTGTCCGAAATCAACCCTATCTCTTGTTTCCCCACACATATGGACTCTAAAAATAGCCTATACTTATGTATTTCAAAATTACATGGGCCTGGCCCAATAATAAGGTGACGCATCACCTAGAATAGCCTCAGGACGAAATTTATGAAGTGGCATCTTGTATATTTCATCCAAGGCTTCATGCACCCATTATGGTGGCTTCAAAGTCCTGGAATCATCACTTGTAACTCAGTTCTTGTTCCCCTTGCGCATGCCATCATCTCCATGCTTGTTCTTGCTCCAGTGTTCATCCTTCTCCAAGCCAGGCCCTTCATTTGTAAGCAAAACAAATGTATCCAATTTAGGCAGCATCATATTCTCATGAACATTAGAATCATTACCAAGAAACGAAAGTACCTGATAATTTAATTGGCGTGCGCGAGCTCTAGTAATTGGTCCAGTATATGTAGCAGTAGGGGTTGTGGGTGTAACAATGGTATTGATGTCCTCATCATCCTCCCCTTCTTGAAATGAAGTTGTCCACAATGGAAGATCATCTTCCTCGCCCAAGTAAGGCTTCAAATTTGCAATGTTAAAAGTGGGACTAACCCCAAAATCTGCAGGAAGCTCAAGTTTATATGCATTATCATTTATTTCTCCCACACCTTAAAAGGACCATCAGCACGAGGCATTAGCTTTGATTTGCGCAAATCAGAAATCTATCCTTACGCAAATGTAACCGAACAAGATCTCCAGGTGCAAACACAACATGTTTTCTACCCTTATCTCCAGCAAGTTTATATTTAGCATTCATACGCTCAATGTTTTCCTTAGTTAACTCATGCATTTTTAAAATCAATTCAGCATGTTGTTTAGCATCAAAATGAACCTTCTCCGAAGATGGAAGAGGCAACAAATCAATAGGTGCACAAGGTAGGAAACCATACACAATTTCAAAAGGGCACATCTTAGTAGTAGAATGCAATGAACGATTATAAGCAAATTCAAAATGAGGCAAGCATTCTTCCCACATTTTCTTATTATTCTTCAAAACAGCCCTAAGCATAGTAGACAATGTTCTATTGACTACTTCAGCTTGCCCATCAGTTTGGGGGTGACAAGTAGTACTAAAAAGCAGTTTAGTCCCCAACTTAGCCCAAACATCTCCAAAAGTGGCTAAGAAATTTAGTATCACGATCTGAAACAATAGTATTTGGCAGACCATGCAAGCGAATAATTTCACGAAAGAACAAATCAGCAACATTAGCAGCATCATCACTTTTATCCACATGGTATAAAGTGTGCCATTTTGGAGAATCTATCCACGACAACAAATATGCTATCCCTCCCCTTCTTTGTTCGAGGTAAACATAAAACAAAGTCCATAGATATATCCTTCGAAGGAACACTAGGTATAGGCAAAGGCGTATATAAACCATGAGGATTGAGTCGTGACTTAGCTTTTTGACATGTAGTGCAGCGAGCAACAAAGCGCTCAACATCCCGTCTCATCTTTGGCCAAAAGAAATGTGTAGCAAGTACGTTCTTCGTCTTCTTCATTCCAAAGTGTCCCATTAGTCCTCCTCCATGCGCCTCCTGCAACAACAAAAGACAAACGAAGCTAGCTGGAATGCATAGCTTGTTAGCACGGAACACAAATCCATCATTAACGACGACCTTGTTCCATGTTCTACCTTCATTACAATTCTGCAATACACCTTTAAAATCAGCATCATGCACATATTGATCTTTGATGGTCTCCAAACCAAATATTTTGAAGTCAAGTTGTGAAAGCATAATATGGCGACGAGACAAAGCATCAGCAATAACATTTTCTTCACCCTTCTTGTGTTTAAAGACATAAGGGAAAGTCTCAATGAATTCAACCCATTTAGCATGTCTACGATTCAGTTTAGCTTGACTTTTAATATGTTTCAAAGATTCATGATCAGAATGTATAACAAATTCTTTGGGCCATAAATAATGTTGCTATGTTTCTAAAGTCCGAACAAGAGCATATAATTCTTTATCATAAGTAGAATAATTCAGACTAGCCCCATTCAATTTTTCAGAAAAGTATGCAACAGGTTTGCCATCTTGTAATAACACACCTCCTAATCCAATTCCACTAGCATCACATTCAAGCTCAAATGTCTTATTAAAATCAGGAAGTTGGAGTGAAGGAGCATGTGTCAACTTATCTTTCAACACCGTGAATGCTTCTTCCTGTGCGGTACCCCAAGCAAAAGGCACATCCTTCGTTGTAAGCTCATTGAGAGGTGCAGCAATGGTGCTAAAATCTCTCACAAAACGCCTATAGAATTTAGCGAGACCAAGAAAACTCCTCTCTTGTGTGACCGTTTTGGGCTGCGGCCAACTCTCAATAGCTTCAATCTTGGCTTTATCAACTTCAATTCCCTGTGGAGTAACAACATAGCCAAGAAAAGACACTCGGTCGGTGCAAAAGGTGCACTTCCCAAGGTTACCAAACAAACGTGCATCACGTAGAGCAATAAAAACAACACGTAAATGTTCCAAATGTTCCTCCAAAGATCTCCTATAAATCAATATGTCATCAAAGTAAACTACCACAAATCGTCCAATGAAAGTACGTAAAACTTCGTTCATTAATCTCATGAAAGTACTAGGTGCATTAGTTAACCCAAAAGGCATGACTAACAACTCATATAATCCAAACTTAGTTTTAAATGTTGTTTTCCATTCGTCCCCGAATTTCATACGAATTTGATGGTATCCACTACGCAAATCAACTTTGGAGAATATTGTAGAGCCACTCAATTCATCAAGCATATGATCTATCCTAGGAATAGGATGACGATAACGAATAGTAATATTATTAATGCATCTACAATCAACACACATACGCGATGTACCATCCTTTTTCGGCACTAGAATAATAGGAACAACATAAGGACTAAGGGATTCGCGCATATAACCTTTGTCGAGAAGCTCTTGTACTTGACGCATAATCTCCTTCGTCTCCTCTGGATTAGTACGGTATGGCGCACGGTTTGGCGGTGAAGCACCGGGAATTAATTCAATCTGATGCTCAATCCCTTGAATAGGCGGTAATCCCGGTGGCACGTCTTGTGGAAAGACGTCAGCGAACTCCTGCAAAATGTTAGTGACAACAGGAGGCAAAGAGGAAGGCACGTCCTCGAATGAAAATAATGCCTCTTTGCACACAAAAGCATAGCAAATAGATTTGCTGAAATCTAGCTCATCAATGTCAGATTTGGTGGCAAATAAACATGCACTTTTCAATTTAATTTCAGAAGCAACACTAGATGGTTTATTATTAGGGCTTCATTTGTTGCTCAAATTCTTTTGTCACAATCTGATTTTTACTCTTATTCTTCTCCTGTTTTGCTTTATTAGCTCTATTAATATCATCGTGCAAAATGGAATCAGGAGTCATAGGAAGCAAAGTAATATTTTTATCCTTATGAACAAGAGTATACTGATTGTTTCTACCATGGTGTGCAGAATTTTTACCAAATTGCCATGGTCTACCAAGTAATAAGGAACATGCTTGCATAGGTACCACATCACAATCAACATAATCAGCATATGTAGAGACACTAAAGTGCACACGAACAGTATGTTCTACCATAACGTTGCCGCTGTTGTTGAACCATTGGATGTAGTAAGGATGTGGATGTGGTCTTGTGGTGAGAGAGAGCTTCTCCACCATCTCCATGCTAGCCAAGTTGTTGCAGCTCCCACCGTCTATGATGACGCGCACAGAACGTTCCTTCACAACTCCCTTTGTATGGAACAAATTATGCCTTTGATTTTGCTCAGCTTGTGTGACCTGCACACTCAAAACACGTTGAGCAACTAAACATTCATACCTGTCAGCATCTTCAGGAGCCATATATTGCATCTCATGATCATAATCATCTCCACCGTGTTCTTCACATGTAATAAGAGCCAAAGTCTCCTCATCATAGTCACTAGCGGACTCATACCCACCATCCTCAGTAGCAATCATCACATGCTGAGATTTGCATTCTCTTGCATAATGACCTCTTCCCTTACAACGACGACAAATAATATCACTTGTGTGCCCAGTTGATGCCATGGAAGAAGAAGAGCTCTGTGCATGCCCGGCAGGTGCGCTCTTGGCAGATAGTGGTGGTTGTGCCTTCGCGGTGTCCATGATGAAGGTCGACCTGCAGAAAAGTTAGTTCGCGCCAATGCTTGTCGATCCTGCACTTCACGTTCAACTTTACAAGCAAGATGGAATAAACGAGTGATGTTAGTATACTCCTTATACTCTAGAATGGTCTTAATCTCTCTATTCCCACCCATAAAACATGCAAGCATAACTTCATTCTCCTAAACAATATCACATCTAATCATGCCAGGTTGTAATTCCTGATAATATTCTTCTACAAAAAAATTTCCTTGTCTTAAACACTGCAATTTTTGAATTAATTCACGCTGATAATATGGTGGAACCCAACGAGTACGCATAGCAGTTTTCAAAGTAGCCCAAGTAGCTGGAATAGGATATAATCTACAATGTTCGGACCACCAAACACATGCAAAGCTAGTGAAAGCACAAACAGCAGCAGGAACACGTCTCTCCTCAGGATATTGTAAACATGTAAATCGTTGTTCAGTTTCTAACTCCCAAGTAAGATATATATCAAGAACATATCTACCCTCAAATGGTGGAATATTCAATTTCAGTTTAGGAAGATGGTCATGATCTCGTACCTGAGGGAGAGCCCTACCATTGTGATTATTTGCATGTGGACGACCTGGTGGTTGTGGTGCTGGTGGTTCACGTAGTTCTGATTTTGATCAACCTCATCCTCGTAATCTCCCGCATAATCATCCTCCGCATCAGCAGCAGGAGCCACAGAAGTATCAACAGCAGCACCAACAGTTTGGCCAGGCTGAAGAAGGACATGGCTCGCTCGGCGGAGGGCTGTTTCGCGACATGGAGGTAGTTGTTGTTGTTGTTTCAGAGGTGCACGAATCGGAAATTAGATGGATCTCGAAAACAAACCTAATATGAAAGTAACTCGGATTGGTGGTGGATATATGGTGGTAGGATATGGCAGCGGTGGTGGTATATGGTAGCGGTGGTGGTATATGGATACGGATCGGTGGTGGTATATGGATACAGATTGGTGGTGGTATATGGATATGGATTCCGAGCGGTGGCGGATCAGCGGTGGTGGTAGATGGCAGGAGCGATGACGATGGTGCGGCGGCGGCGTGACAACTTGTGAACAGAACTCGAAACTCTAAGGGAAACTAGACGCTAAGACTAGCAACTTGACACGGTGATGCAACTGCAAATTCAACAAAGCAAATACAGAAGAGATTATGCAAAGGCTCAGATTGGTTCGGATAGGATGAACTAACCCTAATTTTTTTTGGCTTTTTCGTTGACTATAGGTATGAAGAGAAGACTCGATCTAAACTACGAAAAACTGTAAAATCTCACCGAGCAACCTGAAAATCTGATACCACTTGATAGAGGCAAAGGTGTCCCGTCTTTCGATGAGATGGTGGCTATCGTTTCGGAGGAAGTCGACTTTGACGATCCGACTACGATCGTGCGAGGATGTCGTGCCTTAGCAATCGCTAAACCAACTCCGAGAGGTTATTGATCACACCGGAGCATGATCAACCTGACCACGAAGGTCTGTTTCCTGCAGGCAAATGAATAACAAGCAAGAAACTAAGATTGCAATCTGGATATTGCGAATATAAGAGGAAAGCTTTATTGATCAAGGTGGAGTTCTGTGACGTCTTTGTCTGGTCGTTGAACACAAACGGAGTACGCGAAGTTGCAGCTATGGTGAACTTTAATCTACACACAACCCAAAGTCTAAACGGCGCCCTAAGGGCTGTATATATGGAGTAAGAGGGGGGGATTTCGTGGACCTTTGTGGAGGGGTCCGAAATCAACCATATCTCTTGTTTCCCCACACATACGAACGCTAAAAATAGCCTATACTTATGTATTTCGAAATTACATGGCCCTGGCCCAATAATAAGGTGACGCGGCACCTAGAATACCCTCAGGACGAAATTTATGAAGTGTCATCTTGTATATTTCGTCCAAGGCTTCATGCACCCATTATGGTGGCTTCAAAGTCCTGAAATCATCACTTGTAACTCCGTTCTTGTTCCCCTTGCGCATGCCGTCATCTCCATTGCTTGTTCTTGCTCCAATGTTCATCCTTCTCCAAGCTAGGCCCTTCATTTGTAAGCAAAACAAATGTATCCAATTTAGGCACCATCATATTCTCATGAACATTAGAATCATTACCAAGAAACGAAAGTACCTGATAATTTAATTGGCGTGCGTGAGCTCTAGTATTTGGTCCAGTATATGTAGCAGTAGGGGCTGTGGGTGTAATAATGGTATTGATGTCCTCATCACTTATTCTCCTTGTTTTCGCCGGATGGCATGTTGTAACTCATGCGCGTGAAAGCTAAGAACAAAAGGGCATTCCTGGCACCGATCAATATATATGTGGAACAATATATACACTATAGAGGACAAGAAATTTTGCGGCGGTCAGGCAAAAAGCATCACGGGAAAATGAAGTACTTTCAAGGACTGCCATAGAATGGACCGATGTTCACTAAAATGGTCATAACTTTGTCATTCAGAGTCCGTATCGGACCCACAAGTACTCAAACTGCTCGTGGCGAGCGTGCGACTCCCAAAAATACTCCACGCTTGCGCTAGGAGGCACGGAGTACCCTCAAATTCGGCCTTAAGCAGGACTTTTTGGCCCTGAAAGTCAAAGAACATCATTCGCCGCTGTTTTTTGGACAAGTTTCTGAACCCATTACCACTTCCTTTTGAAGGAAATTCGAGAGATTTTGTTGCTTATAGACATTATCCCCCCGGGTAGGGACAAGTGTACCTTTTTGCAGATGCTCTATGATCCGGGCAATCTCATTTGGCCGTAAATTGAAGAAAATCCACCGGCTATATGCCTTATTCTCCTTGTTTTCGCCGGATTCCATGTTGTAACTCATGTGCATCAAAGCCAAGAATAAAAGGGCATTCCAGGCATCGGTTAATATATATGTGGAAACAATATCTCCACTATAGAGGACAAGAAATTTCGGGGCGGTCGGGCAAAAAGCGTCATGGGAAAATGAAGTACTTTCAAGGATTGCCATAAAATGGATCGATGTTCACTAAAACGGTCATAACTTTGTCATTCGGAGTTCGTGTCGGACCGACAAGTTCTCAAACAGCTTGTGGCGAGTGTGCGAATCCAGAAAATACTCCCCGCTTGTGCCAGGAGGCCTAGAGTACCCCCAAATTCGGGCTTAAGAAGGACTTTTTGGCCCTGAAAGTCAAAGAACATCATTTGCCGCTGAGTTTCAGACAAGTTTCTAACCCATTGCTACTTCCTTTTGAAGAAAATTCGAGAGATTATGTTGCTTATAGACATTAGCCCCCCGGGTAGGGACAAACGTAGCTTTCTGCACATGCTCTATGATCTGGGCAATCTCATTTGGCCGTAAATTGAAGAAAATCGATCGACTATATGCCTTATTCTCCTTGTTTTCGCCAGATGGCATGCTGTAACTCATGCGCGTGAAAGCCAAGAACAAAAGGGCATTCCTGGCACCGGTCAATATATATGTGGAAACAATATCTCCACTATAGTGGACAAGAAATTTCGGGGTGGTCAGGCAAAAAGCATCACGAGAAATGAAGTACTTTCAGGGACTACCTTAGAATGGACCGATGTCCACTAAAACGGTCATAACTTTGTCATTTGGAGTCCGTGTCGGACGCACAAGTACTGAAACTGCTCGTGGCGAGCATGCAAATCCAGGAAATACTCCTGGCTTATGTCAGGAGGTCCGGAGTACTCTCAAATTCGTCCTTAAGCAGGACTTTTGGGCCCTGAAAGTCAAAGAACATCATTCGCCGCTGTTTTTCGAACAAGTTTCTGAACCCATTGGCACTTACTTTTGAAGGAAATTTAAGAGATTATGTTGCTTATAGACATTAGCCCCCCTGGTAGAGAAAAACGTAGCTTTCTGCAGATGCTCTTTGATCCGGGAAATCTCATTTGGCCGTAAATTGAAGAAAATCAAGCGGCTATATGCCTTACTCTCCTTGTTTTCGCCGGATGCCATGTTGTAAGTCATGCGCGTGAAAGCCAAGAACAGAAGGGCATTCCTGGCATCGGTCAATATATATGTGGAATCAATATATCCACTATAGAGGACAAGAAATTTCGGGGCGGTCAGGCAAAAAGCGTCACGGGAAAATGAACTACTTTCAAGGACTACCATAGAATTGACCGATGTTCACTAAAACGGTCATAAGTTTGTCATTCGGAGTCTGTGTCGGACCCACAAGTACTCAAACTACTCGCGGCGAGTGTGCAAATCTAGAAAATTCTCCCCGCTTGGGACAAGTTTCTGAATCCATTGGCACTTCCTATTGAAGGATATTCGAGAGATTATGTTGATTATAGACATTTGCCCCCTGGTAGGGACAAACGTACCTTTCTGCAGATGCTCTATGATCCGGTCAATCTCATTTGGTCGTAAATTGAAGAAAATCCAGCGGCTATATGCCTTATTCTCCTTGTTTTCGTCGAATGCCATGCTGTAACTCATGCGCGTGAAAGCCAAAAACGAAAGGGCATTCCTTTCATTTGTCAATATATATGTGGAAACAATATCTGCACTACATAGGACAAGAAATTTCGGGGCGTTCAGGCAAAAAGCGTCACGGGAAAATGAAGTACTTTCAAGGACTGCCATAGAATGGACCGATGTTCACAAAAACGGTCATAACTTTTTCATTCGGAGTCCGTGTTGGACCCACAAGTACTCAAACTGCTTGCAGCAAGCGTGCAAATCTAGAGAATACTCCCCGCTTAAGCCAGGAGGCCCAGAGTATCCTTAAATTCGGACTTAAGGAGGACTATTTGGCCCTGAAAGTCAAGGAACATCATTTGCCGCTGTTTTTTCAGACAAGTTTCTGAACCCATTGGCAATTCCTTTTGATGGAAATTAGAGGGATTATGTTGCTTATAGACATTAGCCCCCCCGGTAGGGACAAACATAGCTTTCTGTAGATGCTCTATGATCCGGGCAATCTCATTTGGCCGCAAATTGAAGAAAATCTAGCGGCTATATGCCTTATTCTCCTTGTTTTCGTGGGATGGCATGTTGTAACTCATGCACATGAAAGCCAAGAACAAAAGGGCATTCCTGGCATCGGTCAATATATATGTGAAAACAATATCTCCACCATAGTGGACAGGGGCAGTCAGGCAAAAAGCGTCACGGGAAAATGAAGTACTTTCAAGGACTGCCACAGAATGTACCGATGTTCACTAAAAAGGTCATAACTTTGTCATTCGGAGTCCGTGTCGGACCAACAACTACTCAAACTGCTCGCGGCGAGCGTGCGAATATAGAAAATACAACTGACTTGCACCAGGAGTCTCGAAGTACCCTCTAATTCGGCCTTAGCAGGACTTTTTGGCCCTAAAAGTCAAAGAACATCTTTCACCGCTATTATTTGGACAAGTTTCTGAACCCATTGGCCCTTCCTTTTGAAGGAAATTCAAGAGATTATGTTGCTTGTAGACATTAACCCCCCACCCCGGTAGAGACAAATGTACCTTTCTGCACATGCTCTTTGATTCGAGTAATCTCATTTGGTCGTAAATTGAAGAAAATCCAGAGGCTATATGCCTTATTCTGCTTGTTTTCGCCAGATGGCATGTTGTAACTCATGCGGGTGAAAGCCAAGAACAAAAGGGAATTCCTGGCATCGGTCAATATATATGTGGAAAAAATATCTCCACCATAGAGGACGAGAAATTTCGGGGCGGTCAGGCGACAAGCGTCACGGGAAAATGAAGTACTTTCAAGGACTGCCATAGAATGGACCGATGTTCAGTAAAACGGTCATAACTTTGTCATTCGGAGTCCGTGTCGGACCCACAAGTACTCAAACTACTCGCGGTGAGCGTGCGAATCTTGAAAATACTCCCGTCTAGAACCAAGAGGCCCGGAGTACCCTCAAGTTCGGCCTTAAGCAGGACTTTTTGGCCCTGAAAGTCAAAGAAAATCATTCACCGCTGTTTTTTGGATAAGTTTCTGAACCTAGTGCCCTTCCTTTTGAAGAAAATTCGAGAGATAATGTTACTTATAGACATTACCCCCCACCCCCAGTAGGGAGAAACGTACCTTTCTGTAGATGCTCTATGATCCGGGCAATCTCATTTGGCCGTAAATTGAAAAAATCCTGCGGCTATATGCATTATTCTCCTTGTTCTCGCCGGATGCCATGCTGTAACTCATGCGCGTGAAAGCCAACAACAAAAGAGCATTCCTGGCATCAGTCAATATATATGTGGAAACAATATCTCCACATTAGAGAATGAGAAATTTCGGGGCGGTTAGGCAAAAAGCATCACGGGAAAATGAAGTACTTCCAAGGACTGCCATAGAATGGACCGATGTTCACTAAAATGATCATAACATTGTCATTCGAAGTTAGTGTGGGACCCACAAGTACTCAAACAACTCGCGGCGAGCGTGTGAATCTAGAAATTACTCCCAGCTTGCCCCAGGAGGCTCGAAGTACCCTCAAATTCGGCCTGAAGCAGGACTTTTTGGCCCTGAAAGTCAAAGTACATCTTTCGCCGCTGTTTTCGGACAAGTTTCTGAACCCATTGGCACTTCCTTTTGAAGGAATTTCGAGAGATTACGTTGCTTATAGACATTGCCCCCCCCCCCCCCCGTAGGGACAAACGTACCTTTCTGCAGATGCTCTTTGATCTGGGTAGTCTCATTCGGCCGTAACTTGAAGAAAATCCAGCGGCTATATGCCTTATTCTCCTTGTTTTCGCCGGATGCCATGCTGTAACTCATGCGCGTGAAAGCCAAGAACAAAAGGGCATTCCTGGCATCGGTCAAAATATATGTGGAATCAATATCTCCACTATAGAGGACAAGAAATTCGGGGCGGTCGGGCAAAAAGCATCACGGGAAAATGAAGTACTTTCAAGGACTTCCATAGAATGGACCGATATTCACTAAAATGGTCATAACTTTGTCATTCGGAGTCCGTGTCGGACCCACAAGTACTCAAACTGCTCGCGGCGAGCATGTGAGTCCAGAATATACTCCCCGCTTGCACCAGGAGGCCCAGAGTACCTCAAATTCGGCCTTAAGTAGGACTTTTTGGCCCTAAAAGTCAAAGAACATCATTCGCCGCTGTTTTTTGGACAAGTTTCTGAACCCATTAACCTTCCTTTTGAAGGAAATTCGAGAGATAATGTTGCTTATAGACATTACCCCCACCCACCGGTAGGGAGAAACGTACCTTTCTGCAGAAGCTCTATTATCCGGGCAATCTCATTTGGCCGTAAATTGAAGAAAATACAGCGGTTATATGCCTTATTTTCCTTGTTTTTGCCGGATGCCTTGTTGTAACTCATGCGCATGAAAGCCAAGAACAAAAGGGCATTCCTGGCATTGGTCAATTTATATGTGGAAGAGGACGAGAAATTTTGGGGCGGTCAGGCAAAAAGCGTCATGGGAAAATGAAGTGCTTTCAAGGACTACCATAGAATGGACTGATGTTCACTAAAAGGGTCATAAGTTTGTCATTCGGAGTCTGTGTCGGACCCACAAGTACTCAAACTACTCGCGGCGAGCGTGTAAATCCATAAAATTCTCCCCGCTTGCGCTAGGAGCCCGAAGTACCCTCAAATTCGGCCTTAAGAGGACTTTTTGGCCCTGAAAGTCAAAGAACATCATTCGCCGCTCTTTTTGGGACAAGTTTCTGAATCCATTGGCACTTCCTATTGAAGGAAATTCGAGAGATTATGTTGATTATAGACATTTGCCCCCCTGGTAGGGACAAACGTACCTTTTTGCAGATGCTCTATGATCCGGTCAATCTCATTTGGCCGTAAATTGAAGAAAATCCAGTGGCTATATGCCTTATTCTCCTTGTTTTCGTCGAATGCCATGCTGTAACTCATGCGCGTGAAAGCAAAAAATGAAAGGGCATTTGATAGAGGCAAAGGTGTCCCGTGTTTCGATGAGATGGTGGATTTCGCTTTGGTGGAAGTCGACTTTGACGATCCGACTACGAGCGTGCGAGGACGTCGCGCCTTAGCAATTGCTAAACAAACTCCGAAAGGTTATTGACCATGCCGAAGCACGATCAACCTGACCACGAGGGTCTGTTTCTTGCGAGCAAACGAAGAACAAGCAAGAAACTGAGATTGCAATCTAGATATTGCGAATATAAGATGAAAGCTTTATTGATCAAGGTGGGGTTCTGTGACACCTTTGTCTGGTCGTTGAACACAAACGAAGTACGCGAAGTTGCAGCTATGGAGAACTTTTAATCTAAACAAAACCCAAAGTCTAAACGGTGCCCTAAGGGCTGTATATATGGAGGAAGAGGGGGTGAATTTCGTGGCCCTTGGTGGAGGGGTCCGAAACTAACCCTATCTCTTGTTTCCCCACACATACGGACTCTAAAAATAGCCTATACTTATGTATTTCGAAATTACATGGGCCTGGCCCAATAATAAGGTGACGCAGCACCTAGAATTGCCTCTGGACGAAATTTATGAAGTGGCATCTTGTATATTTCATCCAAGGCTTCATGCACTCATTATGGTGGCTTCAAAGTCCTGAAATCATCACTTGTAACTCTGTTCTTGTCCCCCTTGCGCATGCCATCATCTCCATGCTTGTTCTTGCTCCAATGTTCATCCTTCTCCAAGCTAGGCCCTTCATTTGTAAGCAAAACAAATGTATCCAATTTAGGCAGCATCATATTCTCATGAACATTAGAATCATTACCAAGAAACGAAAGTACCTGGTAATTTAGTTGGCGTGCGCGAGCTCTAGTAATTGGTCCAGTATGTATAGCAGCAGGGGCTGTGGGTGTAACAATGGTATTGATGTCCTCATCATCCTCCCCTTCTTGAAATGAAGTCATCCTCGACGGAAGTTCATCTTCCTCACCCAAATATGGCTTAAAATCTGCAATGTTAAAAGTGGGACCAACCCCAAAATCTGCAGACAGCTCAAGTTTATATGCATTATCATTTACTTTCTTCAACACCTTAAAGGGACCAGCAGCACGTGGCATTAGCTTTGATTTGCGCAAATCAGGAAATCTATCCTTACGCAAATGTAACCAAACAAGATCTCCAGGTGCGAACACAACATGTTTTCTACCCTTATCTCCAGCAAGTTTATATTTAGCATTCATACGCTCAATGTTTTCCTTAGTTAACTCATGCATTTTTAAAATCAATTCAGCACGTTCTTTAGCATCAAAATTAACCTCCTCCGAAGATGGAAGAGGCAACAAATCAATAGGTGCACGAGGTAGGAAACCATACACAACTTCAAAAGGGCACATCTTAGTAGTAGAATGCAATGAACGATTATAAGCAAATTCAATATGAGGCAAGCATTCCTCCCACATTTTCTTATTATTCTTTAGAACAGCCCTAAGCATAGTAGACAATGTTCTATTGACTACTTCAGTTTGTCCATCAGTTTGGGGGTGACAAGTAGTACTAAAGAGCAGTTTAGTCCCCAACTTAGCCCATAAACATCTCCAAAAGTGGCTAAGAAATTTAGTATCACGATCTTAAACAATAGTATTTGGCACACCATGCAAGAGAATAATTTCACGAAAGAACAAATCAGGAACATTAACAGCATCATCGCTTTTATGACATGGTATAAAGTGTGCCATTTTCGAGAATCTATCCACGACAACAAATATGCTATCCCTCCCCTTCTTTGTTCTAGGTAAACCTAAGACAAAGTCCATAGATATATCCTCCCAAGGAACACTAGGTACAGGCAAAGGCATATATAAACCATGAGGATTGAGTCGTGACTTAGCTTTTTGACATGTAGTGCAGCGAGCAATAAAACGCTCAACATCCCGTCTCATCTTTGGCCAAAAGAAATGTGTAGCAAGTACGTCCTCCGTCTTTTTCACGCCAAAGTGTCCCATTAGTCCTCCTCCATGCGCCTCCTGCAACAACAAAAGACAAACGGAGCTAGCTGGAATGCATAGCTTGTTAGCACGGAACACAAATCCATCATTAACGACAAACTTGTTCCATGTTCTTCCTTCTTTACAATTCTGCAATACATCTTTAAAATCAGCATCATGCACATATTGACCTTTGATGCTCTCCAAACCAAATATTTTGAAGTCAAGTTGTGAAAGCATAGTATAGCGACGAGACAATGCATCAGCAATAACATTTTCTTTACCCTTCTTGTGTTTAATGACATAAGGGAAAGTCTCAATGAATTCAACCCATTTAGCATGTCTACGATTCAGTTTAGCTTGACTTTTAATATGTTTCAAAGATTCATGATCAGAATGTATAACAAATTCTTTGGGCCATAAATAATGTTGCCATGTTTCTAAAGTCCGAACAAGAGCATATAATTCTTTATCATAAGTAGAATAATTCAGACTAGGCCCACTCAATTTTTTAGAAAAGTATGCAACAGGTTTGCCATCTTGTAATAACACACCTCCTAATTCAATTCCACTAGCATCACATTCAAGCTCAAAAGTCTTATTAAAATCAGGAAGTTGGAGTAAAGGAGCATGTGTCAACTTATCTTTCAATACCACTTGTAAGCTCATCAAGCTCAAAAGGCTTCTTCCTGTGCAGTACCCCAAACAAAAGGCACATCCTTCTTTGTAAGCTCATTGAGAGGTGCAGCAATGGTGCTGAAATCTCTCACAAAACGCCTATAGAAACCAGCGAGGCCAAGAAAACTCCTCACTTGTGTGACCGTTTTGGGCTGCGACCAACTCTCAATAGCTTCAATCTTGGCTTTATCAACTTCAATTCCCTGTGGAGTAACAACATAACCAAGAAAAGACACTCGGTCGGTGCAAAAGGTGCACTTCCCAAGGTTACCAAACAAACGTGCATCACGTAGAGCAATGAAAACAACACGTAAATGTTCCAAATGTTCCTCCAAAGATCTGTTATAAATCAATATGTCATCAAAGTAAACTACCACAAATCGTCCAATGAAAGCACGTAAAACTTCGTTCATTAATCTCATGAAAGTACTAGGTGCATTAGTTAACCCAAAAGGCATGACTAACCACTCATATAATCCAAACTTAGTTTTAAATGTTGTTTTTCATTCATCCCCCAATTTCATATGAATTTGATGGTATCCACTACGCAAATCAACTTTGGAGAATATTATAGAGCCACTCAATTCATCAAGCATATCATCTAGCCTAGGAATAGGATGACGATAACGAATAGTAATATTATTAATGCCTCTACAATCAACACACATATGTGATGTACCATCCTTTTCGGCACTAGAATAATAGGAACAACACAAGGACTAAGGGATTCGCATATATAACCTTTGTCGAGCAGCTCTTGTACTTGACACATAATCTCCTTCGTCTCCTCTGGATTGGTACGGTATGGCGCACGGTTTGGCAGTGAAGCACCGGGAATTAAGTCAATCTGATGCTCAATCCCTCGAATAGGCGGTAATCCCGGTGGCACGTCTTGTGGAAAGACGTTTGTGAACTCCTGCAAAATGTTAGTGACAGCAGGAGGCAAAGAGAAAGGCACGTCCTCGAATGAAAATAAAGCCTCTGTGCACACAAAAGCATAACTAACAGATTTGCTGAAATCTAGCTCATCAATATCAGATTTGGTGGCAAATAAACATGCACTTTTCAATTTTATTTCAGAAGCAACACTAGATGGTTTATTATTAGGCTTCATTTGCTGCTCAAATTCTTTTGCCACAATCTGATTTTCGCTCTTATTCTTCTCCTGTTTTGCTTTATTAGCTCTATTAATATCATCTTTCAAAATAGCATCTGGAGTCATAGGAAGCAAAGTAATATTTTTATCCTTATGAACAAGAGTATACTGATTGTTTCTACCATGGTGTACAGAATTTGTATCAAATTGCCATGGTCTACCAAGTAATAAGGAACATGCTTTCATAGGTACCACATCACAATCAACATAATCAGCATATGTAGAGATACTAAAATGCACACGAACAGTACGTGTTACCTTAACCTTGCCGCTGTTGTTGAACCATTGGATGTAGTAAGGATGTGGATGTGGTCTTGTGGTGAGAGAAAGCTTCTCCACCATCTCCATGCTAGCCAAGTTGTTGCAGCTCCCTCCGTCTATGATGACGCGCACAGAACGTTCCTTCACAACTCCCTTGGTATGGAACAAATTGTGTCTCTGATTTTGCTCAGCTTGTGTGACCTGCACACTCAAAACACGTTGAGCAACTAAACATTCATACCTGTCAGCGTCTTCAGGAGCCATGTATTGCGTCTCATGATCAGAATCATCTCCACCGTGTTCTTCACGTGTAATAAGAGCCAACGTCTCCTCATCATAGTCACTAGCGGACTCATACCCACCATCCTCGGTAGCAATCATCACACGCTGAGATTTGCATTCTCTCGCATAATGACCTCTTCCCTTACAACGACGACAAATAATATCACTGGTGTGCCCAGTTGATGCCATGGAAGAAGAAGAGCTCTGTGTAGGCCCAGCAGGTGCGCTCTTGGCAGATAGTGGAGGTTGTGCCTGCTTTCTTGTATCACTGCTGGAGGTAGCAGCTGATGGAGGTGCTGATGTAGTGGAAGTAGAGGATGCACGCGGTGTCCATGATGAAAGTCGACCTGCAGAAAAGTTAGTTCGCGCCAATGCTTGTCGATCCTGCACTTCACGTTCAGCTTTACAAGCAAGATGGAATAAACGAGTGATATTAGTATACTACTTATACTCTAGAATGGTCTGAATCTCTCTATTTAATCCACCTATAAAACGTGCAAGCATAGCTTCATTCTCCTCAACAATACCACATGTAATCATGCCAGTTTGTAATTCCTGATAATATTCTTCTACAGAATTTTTTCCTTGTCTTAAACGCTGCAATTTTTGAAGCAATTCACGTTGATAATATGGTGGAACCCAACGAGTACGCATAGCAGTTTTCAAAGCAGCCCAAGTAGCGGGAATAGGATATAATCTACAATGTTCAGACCACCATACACATGCAAAACTAGTGAAAAAGCACAAACAACAGCAGCAACCCGTCTCTCCTCGGGATATTGTAAACATGTAAAACGTTGTTCAGTTTCTAACTCCCAAGTAAGATATATATCAGGAACATATCTACCCTCAAATGGTGGAATATTCAATTTCAGTTTAGGAATATGGACATCATCTCGTACCTGAGGTGGTGGTGCAGGCCTACCATTACGAATATATACCTGAGGTCGACCTGCTGGTGGTGGTGCTGGTGGCTGCACGTAGTTCTGATTTTGATCAACCTCATCCTCATAATCGCCCGCATACTCATCATCCTCCTCGGTACCAGCAGCAGCAGCAGCAGCAGGAGCCAAAAAAGCACCAACAGTAGTAGTAGCGGCACCAGAATTTTGTCCTGGCTCAATAGGAACACGCTGAGCTCGCCCATACTGATTCGGAAGGGGGCGTAGTTGTTGTTGTTGCAGAGGTGCGATAGGTGCAGCCGGCGGTGGTTGTGGAAAACGCGCGAGTAATTCATTAAACTTGCTATCAAGCTTTGTTTCAAACGTCTTCTCAATGCCATCTATCTTCTCCATGGTCTCGTCAAATCTGTTTAGCACATCTTGCACCTGTCCACTAATCATTTGCTAAAATTTATCATGTAGCTGTTTGTTTGTCAGGTTCTCCCAATCAGTCTCATCGGCTTGTGATCCTACCATGGTTAGCAGCAAATAGAAACACACAAGAATATGATCCTACAGACTACTAAGAAGTGGTGGTGGTGTATCACAAACCCGTCAAGCAAATCTCAATTTCTTACCAGTTCTTACCCAGCAGCAGGTGATGATCGGCAACCGCTATAGTCAAAACTCTCAAAGCTTGGATATAGCGATTACCAGGGAGAATCAAACGCACGACGTAGATGTATGTGGAGCTGGGAAGGCTTATAATATGGTAGCAAAAAAGGTCAGCAATAATCAATTCAGAGATGCAAAGTTGAATAAACGCTCAACGACGGTACTGTGCTGGTCCTAGGCTAGACCGTGCTAGAGACGCGAGCCTAGAACACTAACAAAATCACGGCGCTGCACGTAAACAAGGGAAAAGCACACTCTGGAATTTTTTTTTCGCTCCTTTTTTCTTTTGCGCTGCTCTTTTTTTTGCGAAAAATCACTATAATGGCGAGTGTCTCAAAACTCTTCCCAGGTCAAACTGACAGGATGGGCTCAAATTTTTTTCGACCAATTTTTTTTTTCGACTGCCCGGACCCAAAAACTGGAAACGGGTCAAAAAAAACTTTCTATAACGGCGACTGGCGCAATACGCTTAGAAACACCTAAAAATAGGATAGCCAGAAATTTTTTTGTCCCGTGCGTTTTTGGAAAATTTTGGGCCTAAACGGAGGTGGTTTCCGGAAACCAACCTCTTCTACGGACGGCAAAAGATTGCTGGAATCCGAAACCTACTCAGACCAGGAAACACGAATCAGAAATTAGATGGATCCCGAAAACAAACCTAATATGCAAGGAACTCGGATTGGTGGTGGATATATGGTGGTAGGATATGGCAGCGGTGGTGGTATATGATAGCGGTGGTGGTATATGGATACGGATTCGAAGCGGTGGCGGATAAGCGGTGGTGGTAGATGGCAGGGGCGATGATGATGGTGCGGCGGCAGCGTGACAACTTATGACCAGAACTCGAAACTCTAAAAGACTAGACTCTAAGACCAGCAACTAGACACGACGATGCAACCGCAAATTCAACAACGCAAATAAAGAAAAGATTATGCAAAGGCTCAGATTGGTTCGGATATGATGAACTAACCCTAATTTTTTTGTGGCTTTTTCGTGGACTGTAGGTATGAAGAACAGACTCGATCTAAACTACGAAAAACTGTAAAATCTCACCGAGCAACCTGGAAATCTGATACCACTTGATAGAGGCAAAGGTGTCCCGTCTTTCGATGAGATGGTGGATTTCGCTTTGGTGGAAGTCGACTTTGACGATCCGACTACGAGCGTGCGAGGACGTCGCGCCTTAGCAATCGCTAAACCAACTCCGAAAGGTTATTGACCACGCCGGAGCACGATCAAGCTGACCACGAGGGTCTGTTTCCTGCGAGCAAACGAAGAACAAGCAAGAAACAGAGATTGCAATCTAGATATTGCGAATATAAGATGAAAGCTTTATTGATCAAGGTGGGGTTCTGTGACGCCTTTGTCTGGTTGTTGAACACATACGAAGTACGCGAAGTTGCAGCTATGGCGAACTTTTAATCTAAACAAAACCCAAAGTCTAAACGGTGCCCTAAGGGCTGTATATATGGAGGAAGAGGGGGTGAATTTCGTGGCCCTTGGTGGAGGGGTCCGAAACTAACCCTATCTCTTGTTTCCCCACACATATGGACTCCAAAAATAGCCTATACTTATGTATTTCGAAATTACATGGGCCTGGCCCAATAATAAGGTGATGCAGCACCTAGAATAGCCTCTGGACGAAATTTATGAAGTGGCATCTTGTATATTTCGTCCAAGACTTCATGCACTCATTATGGTGGCTTCAAAGTCCTGAAATCATCACTTGTAACTCCGTTCTTGTCCCCCTTGCGCATGCCATCATCTCCATGCTTGTTCTTGCTCCAATGTTCATCCTTCTCCAAGCTAGGCCCTTCATTTGTAAGCAAAACAAATGTATCCAATTTAGGCAGCATCATATTCTCTTGAACATTAGAATCATTACCAAGAAATGAAAGTACCTGGTAATTTAGTTGGCGTGCGCGAGCTCTAGTAATTGGTCCAGTATGTATAGCAGCAGGGGCTATGGGTGTAACAATGGTATTGATGTCCTCATTAGCATTCCTTTCATTGGTCAATATATATGTGGAAAGAATATCTGCACTATAGAGGACAAGAAATTTCGGGGCGGTAAGGCAAAAAGCGTCACAGGAAAATGAAGTACTTTCAAGGACTGCCATAGAATGGACCGATGTTCACTAAAACGGTCATAACTTTTTCATTCGGAGTCCGTGTTGGACCCACAAGTACTCAAACTGCTTGCGGCGAGCGTGCGAATCTAGAGAATACTCCTCGCTTAAGCCAGGAGGCCTAGAGTATCCTTAAATTCGGACTTAAGCAGGACTATTTGGCCCTGAAAGTCAAGGAACATCATTTGCCGCTGTTTTTTCAGATAAGTTTCTGAACCCATTGGCAATTCCTTTTGAAGGAAATTAGAGAGATTATGTTGGTTATAGACATTAGCCCCCCTGGTAGGGACAGACATAGCTTTCTGTAGATGCTCTATGATCCAGGCAATCTCCTTTGGCCGCAAATTGAAGAAAATCTAGCGGCTATATGCCTTATTCTCCTTGTTTTCGTCGGATGGCATGCTGTAACTCATGCACGTGAAAGCCAAGAACAAAAGGGCATTCCTGGCGTCGGTCAATTTATATGTGAAAACAATATCTCCACCATAGTGGACAGGGGCAGTCAGGCAAAAAGCGTCACGGAAAAATGAAGTACTTTCAAGGACTGCCATAGAATGTACCGATGTTCACTAAAACGGTCATAACTTTGTCATTCGGAGTCCGTGTCGGACCCACAAGTACTCAAACTGCTCGCGGCGAGCGTGCGAATATAGAAAATACAACCGACTTGCACCAGGAGGCTCGAAGTACCCTCAAATTCGGCCTTAGCAGGACTTTTTGGCCCTAAAAGTCAAAGAACATCTTTCACCGCTATTAGTCGGACAAGTTTCTGGACCCATTGGCCCTTCCTTTTGAAGGAAATTCAAGAGATTATGTTGCTTGTAGACATTAACCCCCCACCCCGGAGACAAATGTACCTTTCTTCACATGCTCTTTGATTCGGGTAATCTCATTTGGTCGTAAATTGGAGAAAATCCAGAGGCTGTATGCCTTATTCTGCTTGTTTTTGCCGGATGGCATGCTGTAACTCATGCGCGTGAAAGCCAAGAACAAAAGGGAATTCCTGGCATCGATCAATATATATGTGGAAACAATATCTCCACCATAGAGGACGAGAAATTTCGGAGCGGTCAGGCGACAAGCGTCACGGGAAAATGAAGTACTTTCAACGATTGCCATAGAATGGACCAATGTTCAGTAAAACGGTCATAACTTTGTCATTCGGAGTCCGTGTCAGACCCACAAGTACTCAAACTACTCGCGGCGAGCGTGCGAATCTCTAAAATACTCCCGTCTTGCACCAGGAGGCCCGGAGTACCCTCAAATTCGGCCTTAAGCAGGACTTTTTGGCCCTGAAAGTCAAAGAACATCATTCACCGCTGTTTTTCGAACAAGTTTCTGAACCCATTGGCACTTCCTTTTGAAGGAAATTCGAGAGATAATGTTGCTTATAGACGTTACCCCACACACCCCCAGTAGGGAGAAACGTACCTTTCTGCAGATGCTCTATGATCTGGGCAATCTCATTTGGCCGTAAATTGAAGAAAATCCAGCGGCTATATGCATTATTCTCCTTGTTTTCGCCGGATGCCATGCTGTAACTCATGCGCGTGAAAGCCAACAACAAAAGGGCATTCCTGGCATCGGTCAATATATATGTGGAAAAAATATCTCCACATTAGAGGACGAGAAATTTCGGGGCGGTCAGGCAAAAAGCATCACGGGAAAATGATGTACTTTCAAGGACTGCCATAGAATGGACCGATGTTCACTAAAATGATTATAGCACTGTCATTTGGAGTCCGTGTGGGACCCACAAGTACTCAAACAACTCGCGGCGAGCGTGCGAATCTAGAAATTACTCCCAGCTTGCCCAGGAGGCTCGAAGTACCCTCAAATAAGGCCTGAAGCAGGACTTTTTGGCCCTGAAAGTCAAAGTACATCTTTCGCCGCTGTTTTCGGACAAGTTTCTGAACCCATTGGCACTTCCTTTTGAAGGAATTTCGAGAGATTATGTTTCTTATCGACATTGCCCCCCCCAGTAGGGACAAACGTACGTTTCTACAGATGCTCTTTGATCTGGGTAATCTCATTCGGCCGTAACTTGAAGAAAATCCAGCGGCTATATGCCTTATTCTCCTTGTTTTTGCCGGATCCCATGTTGTAACTCATGCGCGTGAAAGCCAAGAACAAAAGGGCATTCCTGGCAGCGGTCAATATATATGTGAATCAATATCTCCACTATAGAGGACGAGAAATTCGGGGCGGTCAGGCAAAAAGCATCACGGGAAAATGAAGTACTTTCAAGGACTGCCATAGAATGGACCGATGTTAACTAAAACGGTCATAACTTTGTCATTCGGAGTCCGTGTCGGACCCACAAGTACTCAAACTACTCGCGGTGAGTGTGCGAGTCCAGAAAATACTCCCCGCTTGCACCAGGAGGCCCAGAGTACCTCAAATTCGGCCTTAAGTAGGACTTTTTGGCCTTGTAATTCAAAGAACAACATTCGCCGCTGTTTTTCGGACAAGTTTCTGAACCCATTCCCCTTCCTTTTGAAGGAAATTCGAGAGATTATGTTGCTTATAGACATTACCCCCACCCACCAGTAGGGAGAAACGTACCTTTCTGCAGATGCTCTATGATCCGGGCAATCTCATTTGGCCGTAAATTGAAGAAAATACAGCGGTTATATGCCTTATTTTCCTTGTTTTCGCCGAATGCCATGTTGTAACTCATGCGCATGAAAGCCAAGAACAAAAGGGCATTCCTGGCCTTGGTCAATTTATATGTGGAAGAGGACGAGAAATTTCGGGGCGGTCAGGCAAAAAGCGTCACGGGAAAATGAAGTACTTTCAAGGACTGCCATAGAATGTACCGATGTTCACTAAAACGGTCATAACTTTGTCATTCAGAGTCCGTGTCGGACCCGCAAGTACTCAAACTGCTCGCGGCGAGCGTGCGAGTCCAGAAAATACTCCCCGCTTGCACGAGGAGGCCCGGAGTACCTCAAATTCAGCCTTAAGCAGGACTTTTTGGCCCTGAAAGTCAAAAACATCGTTCGTCGCTGTTTTTCGGACAAGTTTCTGAACCCATTCCCCTTCCTTTTGAAGGAAATTCGAGAGATTATGTTGCTTATAGACGTTAAGCCCCACCCACCAGTAGGGAGAAATGTACCTTTCTGCAGATGCTCTATGATTCGGGCAATCTCATTTGGCCGTGAATTGAAGAAAATCCAGCGGCTATATTCCTTATTTTCCTTGTTTTCGTCGGATGCCATGTTGTAACACATGCGCGTGAAAGCCAAGAACAAAAGGGCATTCCTGGCATTGGTCAATTTATATGTGGAAACAATAACTCCACTATAGAAGCCGAGAAATTTCGGGGCGGTCAGGCAAAAAGCGTCACGGGAAAATGAACTACTTTCAAGGACTGCCATAGAATGTACCGATGTTCACTAAAATGATCATAACATTGTCATCCGGAGTCCGTGTCGGACCCACAAGTACTCAAACTGCTCGCGGCGAGCGTGCAAATCTAGAATATACTCCCGGCTTGCACCAGGAGGCTCGAAGTAGCCTCAAATTCGGCCTTAAGCAGAACTTTTTGGCCTTGAAAGTCAAAGTACATCTTTCGCCTCTGTTTTCGGACAAGTTTCTGAACCCATTGTCCCTTCCTTTTGAAGGAAATTTGAGAGATTATGTTGGTTACATACATTCCGCCCCCCCCCCCCAGGTAAGGACAAACGTACATTTCAGCAGATGCTCTATGATCCAGGTAATCTCATTTGGCCGTAAATTGAAGAAAATCCAGCGGCTATATGAATAATTCTCCTTGTTTTTGCCGGATGCCATGTTGTAACTCATGCGCGTGAAAGCCAAGAACAAAAGGGCATTCCTGGCATCAGTCATTATATATGTGGAATCAATATCTCCACTATAGAGGACAAGAAATTTTTGGGGCGGTCAGGCAAAAAGCGTCACGGGAAAATGAACTACTTTCAAGGACTACCATAGAATGGACCGATGCTCACTAAAACGGTCATAACTTTGTCGTTCGGAGTTCGTGTCAGACCCACAAGTACTCAAACTGCTCGCGGTGAGCGTGCGAATCCAGAAAATACTCCCCGCTTGCGCTAGGAGTCCCGAAGTACCCTCAAATTCGGCGTTAAGCAGGACTTTTTGGCCCTGAAATTCAAAGAACATCATTCGCCGCTGTTTTTCGGACAAGTTTCTGAACCCATTGGCAGTTCCTTTTGAAGGAAATTCGAGCCATTATGTTGCTTATAGACATTAGCCCCCCTGGTAGGGACAAACATACCCTTCTACAGATGCTCTATGATCCGGGCAATCTCATTTGGCTCTAAATAAAAGAAGAAAATCCAGCGCCTATATGCCTTATTCTCCTAGTTTTTGCCGGATGCCATGCTGTAACTCATGCGCGTGAAAGCCAAGAATAAAAGGGCATTTCTGGCGTCGGTCAATATATATGTGGAAACAATATCTCCACTATAGAGGACAAGAAATTTTGGGGCGGTCAGGCAAAAAGCATCACGGGAAAATGAAGTACTTTCAAGGACTGCCATAGAATGGACCGATGTTCACTAAAACGGTCATAACTTTGTCATTCGGAGTCCGTGTCGGACCCACAAGTACTCAAATTGCTCGCAGCGAGCGTGCGAGTCCAGAAAATACTCCCCGCTTGCATTAGGAGGCCCGTAGTACGTCAAATTCGGCCTTAAGTAGGACTTTTTGGCCCTGAAAGTCAAAGAACATCATTCGCCGCTGTTTTTCGGACAAGTTTCTGAACCCATACCCCTTCCTTTTGAAGGAATTTCGAGAGATTATGTTGCTTATAGACATTACCCCCACCCACCGGTAGGGAGAAACGTACCTTTCTGCAATGCTCTATGATCCGAGCAATCTCATTTGGCCGTAAATTGAAGAAAATCCAGCGGTTATATGCCTTATTTTCCTTGTTTTCGCCGGATGCCATGTTGTAACCCATGCACCTGAAAGCCAAGAACAAAAGGGCATTCCTGGCATTGGTCAATTTATATGTGGAAGAGGACGAGAAATTTCGGGGCGGTCAGGCAAAAAGCGTCACGGGAAAATGAAGTACTTTCAAGGACTGCCATAGAATGTACCGATGTTCACTAAAACGGTAATAACTTTGTCATTCAGAGTCCGTGTCGGACCCGCAAGTACTCAAACTGCTCGCGGCGAGCGTGCGAGTCCAGAAAATACTCCCCGCTTGCACGAGGAGGCCCGGAGTACCTCAAAATTGGGCCTTATGCAGGACTTTTTGGCCCTGAAAGTCAAAAACATCATTCGCCGCTGTTTTCGGACAAGTTTCTGAACCCATTGGAACTTTTTTGAAGGAAATTAGAGATATGTTGCTTATAGACATTTTCCCCCCTGGTTGGGACAAACGTAGCTTTCTGCAGATGCTCTATGATCCGGGCAATCTCATTTGGCAGCAAGTTGAAGAAGATCCAGCGGCTATATGCCTTATTCTCCTTGTTTTCGTCGGATGGCATGCTGTAACTCATGCACGTGAAAGCCAAGAACAAAAGGGCATTCCTGGCATCGGTCAATATATATGTGGAAACAATATCTCCACTATAGTGGACAGGGGCGTTCAGGGAAAAAGCTCCACGGGAAAATGAAGTACTTTCAAGGACTGCCATAGAATGGACCGATGTTCACTAAAACGGTCATAACTTTGTCATTCAGAGTCCGTGTCGGACCCACAAGTACTTAAACTGCTCGCGGCAAGCGTGCAAATCTAGAAAATACTCCCCGCTTGCGCCAGGAAGCCTGGAGTACACTCAAATTCGGCCTTAAGCAGGACTTTTTGGCCCTGAAAGCCAAAGAACATCATTCACCGCTGTTTTCGGACAAGTTTCTAAACCCATTGGCACGTCCTTTTGAAGGAAATTTGAGAGATTATGGTGCTTATAGACATTAGCCCCCTGGTAGGGACAAACATACCTTTCTACATATGCTCTATGATCCGGGCAATCTCATTTGGCCGTAAATTTAAGAAAATCAAGCGGCTATATGCCTTATTCTCCTTGTTTTCGCCGGATGCCATGCTGTAACTCATGCGCGTGAAAGCCAAGAACAAAAGAGCATTCATGCCATTGGTCAATATATAATGTGGAAACCATATATCCACTATATAGGACAAGAAATTTCGGGGAGGTCAGGCAAAAAGCGTCACGGGAAAATGAACTACTTTCAAGGACTGCCATAGAATGGGCCGATGTTCACTAAAACATTCATAAGTTTGTCATTCGGAGTCCGTGTCAGACTACAATTACTCAAACTGCTCGCAGCGAGCGTGCGAATCCATAAAATACTCCCCTCTTGCGCCAGGAGGCTCGGATTACCCTCAAATTCGGCCTTAGGTAGCACTATTTGGCCCTGAAAGTCAAAGAACATCATTCACCGCTCTTTTTCGGACAAGTTTCTAAACCCATTGGCACTTCCTTTTGAAGGAAATTCGAGAAATTATGTTGCTTATAGACATTAGCCCCCCTAGTCGGGACAAACATACCTTTCTGCAGATGCTCTATGATCCGGGCAATCTCATTTGGCCGTAAATTGAAGAAAATCCAGCGGCTATATGCCTTATTCTCCTTGTTTTCGCCGGATGGCATGCTGTAACTCATGCGCGTGAAAGCCAAGAACAAAAGGGCATTCATGGCATCAGTCAATATATATGTGGAAACCATATCTCCACTATAGAGGACAAGAAATTTCGGTCCAATCAGGCAAAAAGCATCACGGGAATATGAAGTACTTTCAAGGACTACCATAGAATGGACTGATGTTTACTAAAACAGTCATAACTTGGTAATTCCGAGTCCTTGTCGGACCCACAAGTACTCAAACTGCTCACGGCGAGCATGTGAATCCTGAAAATACTCCCCTCTTGCGCCAGGATGCCCGGAGTACCCTCAAATTCGGACTTAAGTAGGACTTTTTGGCCCTGAAAGTCAAAGAACATCATTCGCAGGTGTTTTTCGGACAAGTTTCTGAACCCACTAGTACTTCCCTTTGAAGGAAATTCGAGAGATTATGTTGCTTATAGACATTAATCCCCCTGGTAGTGACACACGTAGCTTTCTGTAGATGCTCTATGATCCGGGCAATCTAATTTGACCGCACATTGAAGAAAATCCAGCGGCTATATGCCTTATTCCCTTGTTTTCACCGGATGGCATGCTGTAACTCATGCGCGTGAAAGCCAAGAACAAAAGGGCATTCCTGGCATCGATCAATATATATATGGAAACAATATCTCCACTATAGTGGACAAGAAATTTCGGGGCGGTCAGGCAAAAAGCGTCAAGGGAAAATTAAGTACTTTCAAGGACTGCCATAGAATTGACCGATGTTTACTAAAACGGTCATAACTTTGTCTTTCGGAGTCCGTGTTGGACCCACAAGTACTCCAACTGCTCGCGGGGAGCGTGCGAATCCAGAAAATACTCCCGGCTTGTGCCAGGAGGCTCGGAGTACTCTCAAATTCGGCCTTAAGCAGGACTTTGTGCCCTGAAAGTCAAAGAACATCATTCACCGCATTTTTTCAAACAAGTTTCTGAACCCATTGACACTTACCTTTGAAGGAAATTCGAGAGATTATGTTGCTTAGAGACATTAGCCCCACTGGTAGGGACGAATGTACCTTGCTACAGATGCTCTATGATCCAGGCAATCTCATTTGGTCATAAATTGAAGAAAATACACCGGCTATATGCTTTATTCTCCATGTTTTCGCCGGATGGCATGCTGTAACTGATGCGCGTGAAAGCCAAGAACAAAATGGCATTCCTGGCATCGGTTAATATATGTGGAAACAATATCTCCACTATAGAGGACAAGAAATTTCGGGGCGGTCAGGAAAAAAGCGTCACGGTAAAATGAACTACTTTCAAGGACTGCCATAGAATGGACCGATGTTCTCTAAAACGGACATAACTTTGTCATTCGGAGTCCGTATCGGATCAACAAGTACTCAAACTACTCGCAGCGACGTGCGAATCCAGAAAATACTCTCGGCTTGAACCAAGAGGCCATGAGTACCCTCAAATTTGGCTTTAAGTAGGACTTTTTGGCCCTGAAAGTCAAAGAACATCATTCGCCGCTGTTTTTCGGACAAGTTTCTGAACCCATTGGCACTTCCTTTTGAAGGAAATTTGAGAGATTATGTTGCTTATAGACATTACCCCCCCCCCCCGGTAGGGACAAGCGTACGGTTTTGCAGATGCTCTATGAAGTGGGCAATCTCATTTGGCCATAAATTGAAGGAAATCCAGCGGCTATATGCCTTATTCTCCTTGTTTAGCCGGATGCCATGTTGTAACTCATGCGCGTGAAAGCCAAGAACAAAAGGGTATTCCTGGCAACGGTCAATATATATGTGCAAACAATATATCCACTATAGAGGACAAGAAATTTCGCGGCGGTCAGGCAAAAAGCGTCATGGAAAAATGAACTACTTTCAAGGACTACCATAGAATGGACCGATGTTCTCTAAAGCGGTCACAACTTTGTCATTCGGAGTCCGTGTTGGACCCACAAGTACTTAAACTGCTCGTGGCGAGCGTGCGAATCCAGAAAATACTCCCTGCTTGCGCTAGGAGGCTCGAAGTACTGATGTAGGGTAGAACCCTAGAGACCGATCTTTCACGTTTGGAGAGGATCCCTACGAGGAACTCGAAGAACGCGAGGAGGGGAATGAGAGAAAAACACTCAACCAACAAGAATAAAAGTCACACATATGCTAGATCATCGAAACACAAGAGATACAAGATCCAAGTCCAACAAAGGATGATATAAAGGGTAACCGTTCTTCTCCATGAGGAGGTCTTGATGATGGTCTTCTCCGTATGGAGGTCTTGAATCCAGGTGGATCTTTTCCGAAGAGGTGTTGGTACCTCACGGGGAGTAGATCCGGATGGATGAGTGAGGCTCTATCTCACAAATGTGCTAAATCAAAGCTAACCCTAGCTAGGAGGTGGTAGAGGTCTATTTATAGCCATAGTGCAAATGAGGGGCGAAGTGAAGGGGTACAAGGGCATCAGCCGCAAACTGGACGCAGCCAGGGTCCAGACGTCCGTGAGGCGCCGGTCGTCCGGAGGCTCGTGGGGTCCCGGACGTTCGTGGTTCTTCGGATGTCCGCAGATTCCGTTCTGTGGTCGCTGGCACGGTCGTTCGGACTTCTTCGGATTTCCGTAATTTCTGTTCTGTTGGCGGAGTGTCGGACGTCCGGAGGGGCTCGGTTGTCCGGAGCCTGTAGCTCTGGCAGGCCTCTCTTCCCTTGGCTGTAGCGACCTCCAGGAATCGGACGTCCGGGCTGGGCCGGTCGTCCGGAGCCTATAGCTTCCAAAGCAACTCTTCTTCTTGTCCTTCACGCTTGGTGTCCTCGCCTTCTTGGCCAAAGAATGTAGCTGGTCCGTGGCTCCGTTCCAAGCACCTGATCACACATAGAGTTTCCATATGAGGTAGTAGCCATGTCTCGTGAGTAGGGAGAGGGAGTTCGGAGAGGAGCGAGTTCACCTTATCTTCGATAGCCTTTGCTCGAGCTCTTGTCATGGGTCCAAGTGGTGTCGAGGGAGATGTAGGTACGTCCATGGGGATGAGCGAGGGATGCTCTGCATCATCTCCCCCTCCCTTGGGAAAGATCCAACCTCGGATCAAAAGTTTCATCACCATGGTATGGCGATAGGTCTTTGAAGTTGAAGATGTCACTCACCGTGTACTTGTCTCGTGGGAGGTCGACCTTGTATGCGTTGTTGTTGTAGCGTGATAGCACCTTGAAGGGTCCATCGGCTCGAGGTAGAAGTTTGGACTTGCGTTTGTTGGGGAAGCGGTCCTTGCGAAGGTGTAGCCACACGAGATCGCCAATGTTGAAGATCATGGGTTGCTTGTTGACGTTGAGCTTTGTCACTAGTCGTTGTACTTGGCGCTCGATTGTGTGCCTTGTATCTTCGTGCATCTTCTTGAGATAGCTTATTCGTGCACTCGCGTCGAGGTTTGTGCGCTCTTGTAGAGGAAGAGGTAGAATGTCCAATGGGGACAACGGGTTGATGCCGTAGACGACCTCGAAGGGGGACTTGCCGGTAGTCGAATGTCTTGCACGGTTGTAGGCGTACTCGGCGATGGGTAGACACGCCTCCCACTCCTTGATGTTCTTCTTGATCAACACGCGAAGTAGAGTGGAGAGTGTACGGTTGAAAGTGCAACTACCCCTAGGTGGTTTTGGTAATTCATAACAACATATAGCTCATTGAGCTAATGCTATTCCAAGACTATTATTTCAGGAAAGCTCAATGAATGGCATGGCATGGATGATGAAAGTGGATCCCTCAAAATACTAAGGACAAAGGATTGGCTCAAACTCAAAAGCTCAAGACTCTTCATTTTATATTTTAGTGATCCAAGATCACATTGAGTCTATAGGAAAAGCCAATACTATCAAGGAGGATGAGGTGTTGCTTAATGAGCCTCTTGCTTCATGTGCTTTGTGATATGCTCCAAAACCCTCAACTACTTTCCCACATCCACAAATGACCTAAACCCAAAGCCAAATCGGTCACACCGATTCTTCCTATTCGGCGCCACCGATTCCAAAAGTCATAGCCACTGCCACAAACCCTAAGCAAATCGGTCTTACCGATAGGGATCTCGGTCTCACCGAGATGGGGTTGTAATCCCTCTGTTTCCCTTTGTAAGGTTTCGGTCTAACCGAAGTGAGCGATCGGTCCCACCGAGATTGCAATGTAAACTCTCTGTTTCCCTTTTGTAACATTTCGGTCACACCGAAAAGAGCAAATCGGTCCCACTGAGTTTACCTGACAAACTCTCTGGAAAGCTTATTAGCAAATCGGACTCACCGAGTTTGTGTAATCGGTCTTATCGAGATTACGTTATGCCCTAACCCTAACCGAATCGGTCTCACCGAGATCCATGTCAGTCCCACCGAAAATCACTAACGGTCACTAGGTTTACTAAATCGGTTCGACCGAGTCTGTTGAATCGGCCCCACCGAGTTTGGTAAATTGTGTGTAACAGTTAGATTCTGTGTGGAGGCTATATATACCCCTCCACCTCCTCTTCATTCGTGGAGAGAGCCATCAGAACGAACCTACACTTCCAACTTACCATTTCTGAGAGAGAACCACCTACTCATGTGTTGAGGCCAAGATATTCCATTCCTTCCATATGAATCTTGATCTCTAGCCTTCCCCAAGTTGCTCTCCACTCAAATATTCTTTCCACCAGATCCAAAACCAATGAGAGAGAGTTGAGTGTTGGGGAGACTATCATTTGAAGCACAAGGGCAAGGAGTTCATCATCAACGCACCATTTGTTACTTCTTGGAGAGTGGTGTCTCCTAGATTGGCTAGGTGTCACTTGGGAGCCTCCGACAAGATTGTGGAGTTGAACCAAGGAGTTTGTAAGGGCAAGGAGATCGCCTACTTCGTGAAGATCTACCGCTAGTCAGGCAAGTCCTTCGTGGGCGACGGCCATGGTGGGATAGACAAGGTTGCTTTTTCGTGGACCCTTCGTGGGTGGAGCCCTCCGTGGACTCGTCCAACCGTTACCCTTCCTGGGTTGAAGTCTCCATCAACGTGGATGTACGATAGCACAACCTATCGGAACCACGCCAAAAACATCCATGTCTCCAATTGCGTTTGAATCCTCCAAACCCTTCCCTTTACTTTCTTGCAAGTTGCATGCTTTAATTTCCGCTGCCTATATACTCTTTGCATGCTTGCTTGAATAGTGTGATGATTGCTTGACTTGTCCTAAAGTAGCTAAAATCTGCCAAACTCTAAAATGGGAAAAGGTTAAGTTTTTAATTGGTGAAGTGGTCTAATCACCCCCCCTCTAGACATACTTCAAGGTCCTACAAGTGGTATCAGAGCTTTGGTCTCCATTTGCTTTGATTTCCAGTGCTGTTGGTGGTCATAGCCTTGGTTTCACAACCTAGGAGAGTATGGTGTCTAGCGAGGGAAATTATCACCGTAGAGGTCCTTACTTTGATGCTACTAGTTTTGCTAGTTGGAAGCATAAGATGAAAATGCATGTTCTCGGACATAACCCCGCCATTTGGGTAATTACTTGTATTGGCTTGCAAGGTGAATTCTTTGATGGGAGAGAACCGAACCGTGAAGCTAATGCGGAAGAATTGAAGATGCTGCAATACAACGCTCAAGCTTGTGATATCGTCTTCAATGGATTGTGCCCCAAAGAATTCAACAAAATCAGCCGTCTTGAGAATGCAAATGAAATTTGGGATACTTTGATTGATATGCATGAAGGTACCGAGTCCGTCAAGGAATCCAAGTTGGATGTGCTCCAAAGTCAACTTGACAAGTTCAAAATGAAGGATGGTGAAGGTGTCGCTGAAATGTACTCTAGGCTTGCACTTATCACAAATGAGATTGCCGGCTTAGGGAGTGAAGAGATGACCGACAAATTCATCATCAAGAAGATCCTAAGAGCATTGGATGGAAAGCATGATACCGTGTGCACATTGATTCAAATGATGCCAAACTACAAAGATCTCAAGCTAGCGGAAGTCATTGGAAGAATTGTTGCTCATGAGATGTCACTCAAAGATAAGGAGGAACTTCACAACAAGTCAAGTGGTGCTTACAAAGCCTCAAGTGAAGCCCCCACATCATCAAGTGAGAAACAAACCTTCGATGAAGAATTGAGCTTAATGGTGAAGAACTTCAACAAATTCTACAAGAGTAGAAGCAAAGAAAGAAGACCTTCTAGTCGAGAGCGCAATTGCTACAATTGTGGGAGACCCGGACACTATTCCAATGAGTGTACGACACCCTACAAAAGAAGAGAAGATTCTCCAAGAAGAAGAAGCAAAAGAAAAGAATCACCGCCAAGAGAGAGGAGGAGTAGAGATGATCGTTATGAACGAAGACCCTCACGGAGAAGCAAGGATTCGGAAAGGAAGGACAAGTCATCAAGGAGCTACACAAAACGAAGACATCAAGCTCATGTTGGTGAATGGGTATCCGGCTCCGACTCCGACAATCACTCCGAGAGAAGCTATCACTCCGACTCCGAATATACTCAAGATGAAGGTGTTGCCGGTCTAGCACTTGTGTCGACCAACTCCTACGACATATTTGATTCACCAAATGAAGGAATTGGAAGATGCTTCATGGCCAAAGGTCCAAAGGTAACACATCCTGAGTATGTTGATTTCAATAGTGATGAAGATTACTTGCTTGTGGATGATGATTTACTTGTTGACAACTCTAGTGATGAATACTATGATGAAAAGTCAATTAATCATGCTAATCAAAATGAAACGAATGACAATGATAAGGAGAAGATTGAGCTTCTAACTAAAGAACTAAACACTCTTAAGTTGGGTCATGAAACTATCTTCAAAGATCATCGAGAACTTTTAAGGGCTCATGAGAAGTTACGCTTTGAAAAGCTCAATCTTGAGCAAGAGCATGAGTTCTTAAAGGCAATCAATGATGATCTTCGCAAGAAAAGTTCTTCTTACATTGCCAAGCGTTTACTCTTATCTACTTACATGCCTCAAGTCAAGTCTAGTAACAAGTACAAGAAAGATACTTCCTCTAGTAGTAACAATAATAATGTCACAATAATAATGTCAAATCCAATATTGTTGCTTCTAGTAGTTCTCTTGATTCCACTAATGATTCTCTTAGCCAAGTTACACTTGAGCAAGAAAATAGCTTATTGAAGGGAATTATAGAGAAAGGTGTTTACAAGAGCCTTGCCGGGAGTAAGCAATTCGAGGAAATTGTACGCAAGCAAGGAAGGCACCGGAAGAATCAAGGTGTTGGTTTTGAACGAAAGTTCAATGCCAATGGAGTTGAGTGGGAAGAAGATCAATACCACAAGACGAAGTTTGTTCCTCAACAAGAGAAGTATGATCCTAATTCCTTCAAGGGAACACAAGCTCAAGATGATCTTCCACCACAAGACCACAAGAACAAACGCAAGGACAAGCTTCAAGAAGAGATTGATGCATTTGAAGAAGCACCTAAAGCCTCGTTCAAGTGGGTTCCCAAGACTACGTCAAGTTCTACTTCATCAAGTACAACTACAACTCCAAGGATTCCCATCAAGATGATGTGGATCCCGAAGAAGAAGAACTAGAGAGTTCTTGAGGGTGACTCCGCCAACATTCTTCACTCATATCATTATGGCAAGAACAAGTGCAATCAACTCCCACATCTTGCACTTGTTCAAGGAGTCACAAACCCTCATGTTGGTTAGGCAAGGGACAAGGTAACCTAATGATTTCATGGACATCATCTTGTGTATGCATCACTCTATGTCTATGGATATTCTTGTTTGTTCCTTGTGGGACTAACCCATGTAGGTAAGTTGAAAGTGCAACTCACTCCAAAGGATTGCTCCAAACGATCTACATCAACATTGAGCATCCACATCTTCGACACCTACATGAAGTCATCATCGACAAAACCCAAGGTTAGTTCATCCCTCAAGGGGGGATCTCACATCTAGGGGGAGCTTAACTCTAAGAATTGAGTCAAAGCAACTCTAATGGTGTGAACACATCAATGCATAATGTAAAAGTGGTAACCCCACTTGAGCTTAAACGATGAGTATGACCTATGATCAAATGTTCTCATTTGACTCCTAAGTCAATATACTCATATATAGATGACCTAGTCATCGCCAATTGTTTGATACATGCTAGAATTGGTTGTGCATGCTTTGCCACATATTTCATTTGCCATCTTATTGTGTGAGCATGTTGGTGCATATTTCACTCATTCAAGGACATCCACTTGTTGTTTTGATTGTTTGGTTTCTTTTCTTTTTGCCAAGTGGATGGACAAGAATGCCTAAGAACCTTCTTTAGCTATATATGCTTTCCTCATCTCAAACTCTATTCATGCTACATCACAAAATTTGATCAAGTCAGATTCGAACCACTCTGTGTGAGGAGCACTCGGAGTCCCCGATTCGTCATAGACTTAAACTTCCAAAACCTCTTTGTGACTCTCGGTCTGACCGATTCCTCCATTTCGGTCCTACCGAGATCATTAAGTTGATCTGAGTTTTCAATCTCGGTGCAACCGATTTGAACTTTTCAGTCACACCGAAGCTGTAACTGTACACAGTTATGCATCTCGGTGCCACCGAGTTGTTCCACTCGGTCACACCGACAGGGTCGGGCTATATATAGTCACGGGCAAAATTTTGGAAATTTCTCCGAAATCCTTCACCCGCGCAATAGCTCGCTCTGCCATCGAAGGTCTCTGGATCGTCTCCTCGTCGCCAGCAGCCTCCTGTCGCTGGTCTCCGCCGCTGTCAACGGATTTCGCCCCTGCCGTTGCCGCCGTAGCGAGTCCACCGCCAAGCTAGGGTATGGACTCAATCTTTGTGCTATCCTCGTCTGATTCCTAGCACATTGTATTCTCATTGAATCTTGCCACGATTGAAACAATCCTATCCAGCCAAAGTAGTCCGTAGATTAGATGAGATTCAAATTTTTAGGGTTAGGTTTCCGCCGAAACCATCTCGGACCCACCGAGTTGAAAAACTCGGTCTCACCGATTTGGCTTATGCCATTGCACTAGTGACTCTCGGTCTGACCGAGAATTACTAATCGGTGCGACCGATTTTAGGATTCTGTGAAACCCTAGCAGTCTCGGTGCCATCAAACTGTGACTCGGTCCAACCAAGATCATCAGTTTAGGTTCCAAAACTGCTTCGGTATCACCGAGTTTGAAAATCGGTTGATCCGAAATGCTTTCTATGGAAAACTAAAACTGAATTTTTGAATCATTCTTTTGCAAAAATCTCTGCATTTTGTGATGCTCATCCATTCTATCTCATCTATAACTCTTCACAGGGTCAGCAGTCAGCCTTTTGCAGCATGTCAGACCAGAGTGACAGCCAGAACAGGTCAGAAGAGTAGATTGACATGAGCAAGGGCACTAGTCCCTCAAGCTCTACAGATGAAGGGAGCAGAAGCACTCCTAGCAACCTGCCCAAAGCTGCTACCAGGCAAAGGAGGAAGAGAACTTCAGACTCAGAGGATGAGGACTACAAAGCTGAAGAAGATGAGGCTACTTCCAAGAAAGTAGTGCTCAAGAAGGAATATGGCTCTACACATAGCACAAAGCCTGGACTGAAAAAGAAAGTTCCTGCCAAGAGGACACCAATGCCCAAGGTCAGAGGATCCACTCAAGTGCCAAAACAGACTGAACCCAAAGAGGCACCTGAGAAGAAAGTCACTTCTTCCAAACCCAAGAAAGTTCCCACTGGAGAGACAATGAAGTTTACGATTGAATCAGAGGATGAAGGTGCTCAGGACAAGAAGAAGAAGAGAGCAAGAACCACAACTGCCCAGGTTCTTGGAAAGCCCTCTATGAGAAGAGATTCTGAAGAAGAGGAAGAGGTTGCTACACCAGCACCTAAGGCACCTAAGCTTATGGGTGATGCTATAAGATCAGGGGCTGCAACATCTAAGCCCAAGGAAGCACCAAAAGCTGCCTCCAAGGCCAAGCAAGTACCAAAGAGGAATACAAGGAGTATTCCAGCTGCTGAGAAGAACAAAGCCCCAGTGCCAAATGTTGCTGAAGAAGAAGATGAAGAAGGACGGGTCCTAAGGAAGCTCAAGCCCAAGATACCAGACCACAATGATGCCCATCCTATGGCTGAGGACATGAGGATCAGGAAGGATTCAGGGTTGAGGCTGTGGAGGTTGGAAGATCCATATGCTTCAAGGAGAAGGGCTGCTGTTGACTACAGGTTCCATACAAAGGAACAACATGACTTCTATGAGACAATTCTGTTGGATAAGAAGCCCATAGTTTGTGACATGAGGTGGGTCGACTAGACCTACATCAAGGAAAATGAAGAGCACTATCCTGGAGTGCAAGAAAGCTTTGTTGCTTGTGGAGTTGCTGATTTTGTTGGGCAAAAGTTCACCCACTGGAATGATGAGCTTATCATGCAATTCTACTCCACAACACATTTTTACCCAGATGGAAGAACTGTTTGGATGTCTGAAGGTACAAGGTACCAATTCACGGTTGAAGAATGGGCAAGTCTGATAAATGCCCCAAAGGAAAATGAGGATGACCTGGATATCTATGCAAAGAAGAAGATGGATCACAATTCCATGGCTCACATGTACAAGGAAATCCCAGACAAGGCAGTTGAGACACACAAGTTTGGATCAGTCCATTTTCTGCTGTTAGGGTTGCCTACTATCAATTGGATTCCGAGGCACACTCTGTTGCCTAAGTCTGGTGACCATAACATGATCAGAGGGCATGCCATCAACATGTTGCATGTGTTTGATGTGCCACAAAAGTTTAAAGTCATGAGCCTGATGATTGAAACCATTAAGAGGACTGCAACAGACCAGAAGAGGAGCTGTGGATATGCACCTCAGATTCAGGAATTGATCAACTCAAAGATGGGCACAGGGAAATATCAATTGGATAAGGAACATTTTCCACTTTATCCATACTTTGAGGACAATGAGGTTGTCATGAATGAGAATGACCCATCATCAGTTCAAGCTCAGGAGAAGAAGGAGAAGGCAAAGAAGGAGAAGGCTGCCAGGATGCAAACTCAAGAGGAGGCATCTGAATATTTCTTGAAGAACAAGCGGGAGCAGCTTGGTTACTTGATAGCATCTACACTGAGGATTGTGAAGGGACTGGCCACCCTCACTCAGAATCAGGAGAGCCTGGAGAGAATCATGGAACTCAAATTCCATGACCTTGATGTCAAAGTAACTGAGATTCAGTCAGTTGTGGAGCAGCTGCAGGATGATATGCAGGAGAGGCAGGGAAAGACTACCACAAATGTGTTTGCCAGAGTGCCTAGAGCCCAGAGGTCAGTTGCAGTGCATGTGACAGACACTAGAGCAACATCTTCAGCACCAGCTACAGCCCCTTCAGCTCCAGTGCAACCAGCTCCAGCATCCACTCCAGCACCCTCTACTTCAACTGAAGCCTTCGTCCTTGGAGTTATCCGGACACCACCACCTGAAGATCAAGCCTGAGAGTCGATCTAGCACTATGCATTTTCTATGAACTTTTTGGTAACTTGTTGCCAAAGGGGGAGAAAAATGTATATATCATAGGCTTCAAGAGAGAGTGTGTTGCTTTTGTTCTCTCTTGCTTTATTTGGTGGTTTAAAACTTGTTTGCTTTTGATTGCTTGTGATACTATGCTTGTGAGACATTGATGATCATGTGTTTGATCATAAGCTACACTTATGCATGTTTGATGATATTATCCTATCTATCTTATGTGATCATTCACTTTGCTTGGTGATGAGTGCATGTATTCACTGTTTATTATTTTGAGCGCTCCACCAAGATGTATGTGACATGGAAGAGTAACCCATGAGCCTAATTCATTGTGCATTTGCAGTCCAAAGCAAATCTTAAACTATGCACAAATTTAGGGGGAGCTCTTGCTTATCACATACTTCTCAAAGCGACGATGTTGTTAACTCTTATTATCATTTGTCGAAGCTTTGATCTATATGTTGTCATCAATTACCAAAAAGGGGGAGATTGAAAGTGCAACTATCCCTAGGTGGTTTTGGTAATTCATAACAACATATAGCTCATTGAGCTAATGCTATTACAAGACTATTATTTCAGGAAAGCTCAATGAATGGCACGGCATGGATGATGAAAGTGGATCCCTCAAAATACTAAGGACAAAGGATTGGCTCAAGCTCAAAAGCACAAGACTCTTCATTTTATATTTTAGTGATCCAAGATCACATTGAGTCTATAGGAAAAGCCAATACTATCAAGGATGGATGAGGTGTTGCTTAATGAGCCTCTTGCTTCATGTGCTTTGTGATATGCTCCAAAACCCTCAGCTACTTTCCCACATCCACAAATGACCTAAACCCAAAGCCAAAATCGGTCACACCGATTCTTCCTATCTAGCGCCACCGATTCCAAAGGTCATAGCCACTGCCACAAACCCTAAGCAAATCGGTCTTACCGATAGGGATCTCGGTCTCACCGAGATGGGGTTGTAATCTCTCTGTTTCCCTTCGTAACGTTTCGGTCTAACCGAAGTGAGCGATCGGTCCCACCGAGATTGCAATGTAAACTCTCTGTTTCTCTTTTGTAACATTTCGGTCTCACCGAAAAGAGCAAATCGGCCCCACCGAGTTTACCTGACCAACTCTCTGTGATAGAGGCAAAGGTGTCCCGTCTTTCAATGAGATGGTGGCTATCATTTTGGAGGAAGTCGACTTTGACGATCCGACTACGAACGTGCGAGGACGTCGCGCCTTAGCAATCGCTAAACCAACTCCAAGAGTATATTGACCACACCGGAGCACGATCAACCTGACCACGAAGGTCTGTTTCCTGCAGGCAAACGAAGAACAGGCAAGAAACTAAGATTGCAATCTGGATATTGCGAATATAAGAGGAAAGCTTTATTGATCAAGGTGGGGTTCTGAGACGCCTTTGTCTGGTCGTTGAACACAAACGAAGTACGCGAAGTTGCAGCTATGGCGAACTTTAATCTAAACAAAACCCAAAGTCTAAACGGTGCCCTAAGGGTTGTATATATGGAGGAAGAGGGGGTGAATTTCGTGGCCCTTGGTGGAGGGGTCCGAAACTAACCCTATATCTTGTTTCCCCACACATACTGATAGAGGCAAAGGTGTCCCGTCTTTCGATGAGATGATGGAAATCGCTTTGGTGGAAGTCGACTTTGACGATCCGACTACGAACGTGCGAGGACGTCGCGCCTTAGCAATCGCTAAACCAACTCCGAGAGGTTATTGACCACGCCGGAGCACGATCAACCTGACCACGAGGGTCTGTTTCCTGCGAGCAAACGAAGAACAAGCAAGAATCTAAGATTGCAATCTGGATATTGCGAATATAAGATGAAAGCTTTATTGATCAAGGTGGGGTTCTGTGACGCCTTTGTCTGGTCGTTGAACACAAACGAAGTACGCGAAGTTGCAGCTATGGCGAACTTTTAATCTAAACAAAAACCCAAAGTCTAAACGGTGCCCTAAGGGCTGTATATATGGAGGAAGAGAGGGGGAATTTCGTGGCCCTTGGTGGAGGGGTCCGAAATCAACCCTATCTCTTGTTTCCCCACACATACGGACTCTAAAAATAGCCTATACTTATGTATTTCGAAATTACATGGGCCTGGCCCATTAAAAAGGTGACGCAGCACCTATAATAGCCTCTGGACGAAATTTATGAAGTGGCATCTTGTATATTTCGTCCAAGGCTTCATGCACTCTTATGGTGGCTTCAAAGTCCTGAAATCATCACTTGTAACTCCGTTCTGGTTCCCCTTGCGCATGGCATCATCTCCATGCTTGCTCTTGCTCCAATGTCCATCCTTCTCCAAGCTAGGCCCTTCATTTGTAAGCAAAACAAATGTATCCAATTTAGGCAGCATCATATTCTCATGAACATTAGAATCATTACCAAGAAACGAAAGTACCTGATAATTTAATTGGCGTGCGCGAGCTCTAGTAATTGGTCCAGTATATGTAGCAGTAGGGGCTGTGGGTGTAACAATGGTATTGATGTCCTCATCATCCTCCCCTTCTTGAAATGAAGTCGTCCTCGACGGAAGCTCATTTTCCTCACCCAAATAAGGCTTCAAATCTGCAATGTTAAAAGTGGGACTAACCCCAAAATCTGCAGGCAGCTCAAGTTTATATGCATTATCATTTATTTTCTCTAACACCTTAAAGGGACCATCAGCACGTGGCATTAGCTTTGATTTGCGCAAATTAGGAAATCTATCTTTACGCAAATGTAACCAAACAAGATCTCCAGGTGCAAACACAACATGTTTTCTACCCTTATCTCCAGCAAGTTTATATTTAGCATTCATACGCTCAATGTTTTCCTTAGTTAACTCATGCATTTTTAAAATCAATTCAGAACGTTCTTTAGCATCAAAATTAACCTTCTCCGAAGATGGAAGAGGCAACAAATCAATAGGTGCACGAGGTAGGAAACCATACACAATTTCAAAAGGGCACATCTTAGTAGTAGAATGCAATGAACGATTATAAGCAAATTCAATATGAGGCAAGCATTCTTCCCACATTTTCTTATTATTCTTCAAAATAGCCCTAAGCATAGTAGACAATGTTCTATTGACTACTTCAGTTTGTCCATCAGTTTGGGGGTGACAAGTAGTACTAAATAACAGTTTAGTCCCCAACTTAGCCCATAAACATCTCCAAAAGTGGCTAAGAAATTTAGTATCACGATCTGAAACAATAGTATTTGGCACACCATGCAAGCGAATAATTTCACGAAAGAACAAATCAGCAACATTAACAGCATCATCGCTTTTATGACATGGTATAAAGTGTGCCATTTTCGAGAATCTATCCACGACAACAAATATGCTATACCTCCCCTTCTTTGTTCGAGGTAAACCTAAAACAAAGTCCATAGATATATCCTCCCAAGGAACACTAGGTACAGGCAAAGGCATATATAAACCATGAGGATTGAGTCGTGACTTAGCTTTTTGACATGTAGTGCAGCGAGCAACAAAACGCTCAACATCCCGTCTCATCTTTGGCCAAAAGAAATGTGTAGCAAGTACGTCCTCCGTCTTCTTCACGCCAAAGTGTCCCATTAATCCTCCCCCATGCGCCTCCTGCAACAGCAAAAGACGAACGGAGCTAGCTGGAATGCACAGCTTGTTAGCACGAAACACAAATCCATCGTTAACGACAAACTTGTTCCACATTCTTCCTTCTTTACAATTCTGCATTACATCTTTAAAATCAGCATCATGCACATATTGATCTTTGATGGTCTCCAAACCAAATATTTTGAAGTCAAGTTGTGAAAGCATAGTATAGCGACGAGACAATGCATCAGCAATAACATTTTCTTTTCCCTTCTTGTGTTTAATGACATAAGGGAAAGTCTCAATGAATTCAACCCATTTAGCATGTCTACGATTCAGTTTAGCTTGACTTTTAATATGTTTCAAAGATTCATGATCAGAATGTATAACAAATTCTTTGGGCCATAAATAATGTTGCCATGTTTCTAAAGTCCGAACAAGAGCATATAATTCTTTATCATAAGTAGAATAATTCAGACTAGGCCCACTCAATTTTTCAGAAAAGTATGCAACAGGTTTGCCATCTTGTAATAACACACCTCCTAATCCAATTCCACTAGCATCACATTCAAGCTCAAAAGTCTTATTAAAATCAGGAAGTTGGAGTAAAGGAGCATGTGTCAACTTATCTTTCAATACCGAGAAGGCTTCTTCCTGTGCGGTACCCCACAGAAAAGGCACATCTTTCTTTGTAAGCTCATTGAGAGGTGCAGCAATGGTGCTGAAATCTCTCACAAAACGCCTATAGAATCCAGCGAGGCCAAGGAAACTCCTCACTTCTGTGACCGTTTTGGGCTGTGGCCAACTCTCAATAGCTTCAATTTTGGCTTTATCAACTTCAATTCCCTGTGGAGTAACAACATAGCCAAGAAAAGATACTCGGTCGGTGCAAAAGGTGCACTTTCCAAGGTTACCAAACAAACGTGCATCACGTAGAGCAATAAAAACAGCACGTAAATGTTCCAAATGTTCCTCCAAAGATTTGCTATAAATCAATATGTCATCAAAGTAAACTACCACAAATCGTCCAATGAAATCACGTAAAACTTCGTTCATTAACCTCATGAAAGTACTAGGTGCATTAGTTAACCCAAAAGGCATGACTAACCACTCATATAATCCAAACTTAGTTTTAAATGTTGTTTTCCATTCATCTCCCAATTTCATACGAATTTGATGGTATCCACTACGCAAATCAACTTTGGAGAATATTGTAGAGCCACTCAATTCATCAAGCATATCATCTAGCCTAGGAATAGGATGACGATAACGAATAGTAATATTATTAATGCCTCTACAATCAACGCACATACGCGACGTACCATCCTTTTTCGGCACTAAAATGATAGGAACAGCACAAGGACTAAGGGATTCACGTATATAACCTTTGTCGAGCAGTTCTTGTACTTGACGCATAATCTCTTTCGTCTCCTCTGGATTGGTACGGTATGGTGCACGGTTGGGTAATGATGCACCGGGAATTAAGTCAATTTGATGCTCAATCCCGCGAATAGGTGGTAATCCCGGTGGCACGTCTTGTGGAAAGACGTCAGCGAACTCCTGCAAAATGTTAGTGACAGCAGGAGGCAAAGAGGAAGGCACGTCCTCGAATGAAAATAATGCCTCTTTGCACACAAAAGCATAGCAAACAGATTTGCTAAAATCTAGATCATCAATATCAGATTTGGTGGCAAGTAAACATGCACTTTTCAATTTAATTTCAGAAGCAACACTAGATTGTTTATTATTATTAGGCTGCATTTGTTGCTCAAATTCTTTTGCCACAATCTGATTTTCACTCTTAGTTTTCTCCTGTTTTGCTTTATTAGCTCTATTAAGATCATCTTTCAAAATGGAATCAGGAGTCATAGGAAGCAAAGTAATATTTTTATCCTTATGAACAAGAGTATACTGATTGTTTCTACCATGGTGAATAGAATTTTTATCAAATTGCCATGGTCTACCAAGTAATAAGGAACATGCTTGCATAGGTACCACATCACAATCAACATAATCAGCATATGTAGAGATACTAAAATGCACACGAACAGTACGTGTTACCTTAACCTTGCCGCTGTTGTTGAACCATTGGATGTAGTAAGGATGTGGATGTGGTCTTGTGGTGAGAGATAGCTTCTCCACCATCTCCATGCTAGCCAAGTTGTTGCAACTCCCTCCATCTATGATTACGCGAACAGAACGTTCCTTCACAACTCCCTTTGTATGGAACAAATTATGCCTCTGATTTTGCTCAGCTTGTGTAACCTGCACACTCAAAACACGTTGAGCAACTAAACATTCATACCTGTCAGCATCTTCAGGAGCCATGTATTGCGTCTCATGATCAGAATCTTCTCCACCGTGTTCGTCACGCGTAATAAGAGCCAAAGTCTCCTCATCATAGTCACTAGCGGACTCATACCCACCATCCTCAGTAACAATCATCACACGCTTAGAGGGGCATTCTCTCGCATAATGACCTCCACCCTTGCAACGTCGACAAATAATATCATGTGTTTGCCCTGTTGATGTCATGGATGAAGAAGAGCTCTTTGCAGGCCCAGAAGATGTGCTCTTGGCAGATAGTGGTGATTGTGCCTGCTTTATTGTATCACGGTTGGAGGTGGCAGCCGACGGAGGCGCCGGTGTAGCAGAACGTGTGGAAGTAGATGATGCACGTGGTGTCCATGATGAAGGTCGACCTGCAGAAAAGTTAGTCCGCGCCAATGCCTGTCGATCCTGCACTTCACGTTCAGCTTTACAAGCAAGATGGAATAAACGAGTGATATTAGTATACTCCTTATAATCTAGAATGGTCTGAATCGCTCTATTTAATCCACCCAGAAAACGTGCAAGCATAGCTTCATTCTCCTCAACAATACCACATCTAATCATGCCAGTTTGTAATTCCTGATAATATTCTTCGACAGAATTTTTTCCTTGTCTTAAGCGCTGTAATTTTTGAAGCAATTCATGTTGATAATATGGTGGAACCCAACGAGTACGCATAGCAGTTTTCAAAGCAGCCCAAGTAGCGGGAATAGGATATAATCTACAATGTTCAGACCACCATACACATGCAAAACTAGTGAAAGCACAAACAGCAGCAGCAACCCGTCTCTCCTCGGGATATTGTAAACATGTAAAACGTTGTTCAGTTTCTAACTCCCAAGTAAGATATATATCAGGAACATATCTACCCTCAAATGGTGGAATATTCAATTTCAGTTTAGGAATATGGACATCATCTCGTACCTGAGGTGGTGGTGCAGGCCTACCATTACGAATATATACCTGAGGTCGACCTGGTGGTGGTGGTGGTGCTGGTGGCTGCACGTAGTGCTGATTTTGATCAACCTCATCCTCATAATCGCCCACATACTCATCATCCTCCTGGGTACCAGCAGCAGCAGTAGCAGGGGCCAAAGAAGCATCAACAACATGAACAGCAGCACCAGAAGTTTGGCCATCCTCAATAGGAACACGCTTCGCTCGTCCATACTGATTCGAAAGGATGCGTTGTTGTTGTTGTTGTCGTTGGAGAGGTGCGTTAGGTGCAGCGGGTGGTGGTGGTGGAAGACGCGCGAGCAATTCATTAAACTTGTTATCGAGCTTTGTTTCGAACGTCTTCTCCATGCCATCTATCTTCTCCATGGCCTCTTCAAATCTGTTTAGCACATCTTGCACCTGTCCACTCATCATTTGCTGAAATTTATCATGCAAATCCTTATTCGTCATGTTCTCCCAGTCAGTCTCGTCGGCTTGTGATCCTGGCATGGTTAGCAGCAACAGAAACACACAAGAATATGATCCTACAGACTACTAGCAAGAGGTGGTGGTGGGTGTCACAAATCCGTCAAGCAAATCTCAAATTCTTACCAGTTCTTACCCAGCAGCAGGCGGTGATCGGCAACCGTTGTAGTCAAAAACTCTCAAAGCTTGGATAGAGCGATTACCAGGGAGAGTCAAACGCACGACGTAGATGTATGTGGAGCTGGGAAGGCTTATAATATGATAGCAAAAAGGGTCAGCAATAATCAATTCAGAGATGCAAAGTTGAATAAACGCTCAACGACGGTACTGTGCTGGTCCTAGGCTAGACTGTGCTAGAGACGCGAGCCTAGAACACTAACAAAATCACGGCGCTGCACGTAAACAAGGGAAAAGCACACTCTGGTTTTTTTTCGCTCTTTTTTTTTTGCGCTCTTTTTTTTTGCGCTGCTCTTTTTTTTTTTGCGAAAAATCACTATAATGGCGAGTGTCTCAAAACTCTTCCTAGGTCAAACTGACAGGATGGGCACGAAATTTTTTCGACCAATTTTTTTTTTCGTTTTTTCGACTGCCCGGACCCAAAAACTGGAAACGGGTCAAAAAAACTTCCTATAATGGCACCTGTCTCAAAACACTCAGAAACACCTAAAAATAAGATAGCCAGAAAATTTTTCGAAAAATGCGTTTTCGAAAAATTTTGGGCCTAAACGGAGTGTGGTTTCCAGACTCTTTTTTTTTTCCGAAACCTACTCCGGTAAGGAAACACGAATCGGAAACTAGATGGATCCCGAAAACAAACCTAATAAGCAAGGAACTCGAATTGGTGGTGGATATATGGTGGTGGTATATGGCAGCGGTGGTGGTAGCGGTGGTAGTATATGGATATGGATCGGTGGTGGTATATGGACACGGATTGGTGGTGGTATATGGATACGGATTCGGAGTGGTGGTGGTAGATGGCAAGGGCGATGATGATGGTGCGGCGGCGGCGTGACAACTTATGACCAGAACTCGAAACTCTAAAAGACTAGACTCTAAGACCAGCAACTAGACCGACGATGCAACCGCAAATTCAACAAAGCAAAACCCTAAAAAGATTATGCAAAGGCTCAGATTGGTTCGGATATGATGAACTAACCCTAATTTTTTTTGTGGCTTTTTCGTGGACTATAGGTATGAAGAACAGACTCGATCTAAACTACGAAAAACTGGAAAATCTCACCGAGCAACCTGGAAATCTGATACCACTTGATAGAGGCAAAGGTGTCCCGTCTTTCGATGAGATGATGGAAATCGCTTTGGTGGAAGTCGACTTTGACGATCCGACTACGAACGTGCGAGGACGTCGCGCCTTAGCAATCGCTAAACCAACTCCGAGAGGTTATTGACCACGCCAGAGCACGATCAACCTGACCACGAGGGTCTGTTTCCTGCGAGCAAACGAAGAACAAGCAAGAATCTAAGATTGCAATCTGGATATTGCGAATATAAGATGAAAGCTTTATTGATCAAGGTGGGGTTCTGTGACGCCTTTGTCTGGTCGTTGAACACAAACGAAGTACGCGAAGTTGCAGCTATGGCGAACTTTTAATCTAAACAAAAACCCAAAGTCTAAACGGTGCCCTAAGGGCTGTATATATGGAGGAAGAGAGGGGGAATTTCGTGGCCCTTGGTGGAGGGGTCCGAAATCAACCCTATCTCTTGTTTCCCCACACATACGGACTCTAAAAATAGCCTATACTTATGTATTTCGAAATTACATGGGCCTGGCCCAATAAAAAGGTGACGCAGCACCTATAATAGCCTCTGGACGAAATTTATGAAGTGGCATCTTGTATATTTCGTCCAAGGCTTCATGCACTCTTATGGTGGCTTCAAAGTCCTGAAATCATCACTTGTAACTCCGTTCTGGTTCCCCTTGCGCATGGCATCATCTCCATGCTTGCTCTTGCTCCAATGTCCATCCTTCTCCAAGCTAGGCCCTTCATTTGTAAGCAAAACAAATGTATCCAATTTAGGCAGCATCATATTCTCATGAACATTAGAATCATTACCAAGAAACGAAAGTACCTGATAATTTAATTGGCGTGCGCGAGCTCTAGTAATTGGTCTAGTATATGTAGCAGTAGGGGCTGTGGGTGTAACAATGGTATTGATGTCCTCATCACGTACGGACTCTAAAAATAGCCTATACTTATGTATTTCGAAATTACATGGGCCTGGCCCAATAATAAGGTGACGCAGCACCTAGAATAGCCTCTGGACGAAATTTATGAAGTGGCATCTTGTATATTTCGTCCAAGGCTTCATGCACTCATTATGGTGGCTTTAAAATCCTGAAATCATCACTTGTAACTCCGTTCTTGTTCCCCTTGCGCATGCCATCATCTACATGCTTCTTCTTGCTCCAATGTTCATCCTTCTCCAAGCTAGGTCCTTCATTTGTAAGCAAAACAAATGTATCCAATTTAGGCATCATCATATTCTCATGAACATTAGAATCATTACCAGGAAACCAAAGTACCTGGTAATTTAGTTGGCGTGCGTGAGCTCTAGTAATTGGTCCAGTATGTATAGCAGCAGGGGCTGTGGGTGTAACAATGGTATTGATGTTCTCATCATCCTCCCCTTCTTGAAGTGAAGTCGTCCTCGACTGAAGTTCATCTTCCTCACCCAAATAAGGCTTCAAATCTGCAATGTTAAAAGTGGGACTAACCCCAAAATCTGCAGGCGGCTCAAGTTTATATGCATTATCATTTATTTTCTCCAACACCTTAAAGGGACCATCAGCACGTGGCATTAGCTTTGATTTGCGCAAATCAGGAAATCTATCCTTACGCAAATGTAACCAAACAAGATCTCCAGGTGCAAACACAACATGTTTTCTACCCTTATCTCCAATAAGTTTATATTTAGCATTCATACGCTCAATGTTTTCCTTAGTTAACTCATGCATTTTTAAAATCAATTCAGCACGTTGTTTAGCATCAAAATTAACCTTCTCCGAAGATGAAAGAGGCAACAAATCAATAGGTGCACGAGGTAGGAAACCATACACAACTTCAAAAGGGCACATCTTAGTAGTAGAATGCAATGAACGATCGATAAAGCTAAACTCCTGCCGGTCGGAGTTTTGCAACAGGTCCGAACGACCTGGATGCCATCCGTTATAGATCGTGCGACCATCGTGCTCCAAAACGAGCAGTTCACTGATATTTACAAGCCTTGCCACCGCCAAGTGAGAAAAACGCTTCGCCCATATCTCTCGTCTTCAGGTCCCCGCCCAGCGTCATAAGAGAGGGGCGCTTGGCGCACTAGCTAGCGCCGCCACTGGAAGGCCGCTCCTCCGCCGTCACGCCTCCTCCCCTAATATCCTTACCGCCCTTTCTCTCGTCCCGGTCTGCCGCGTCCTACCTCGCCTGCACCCAGCTCGTCGGCGAGCACAGAATCCATGGCGCTAGTTGCTGCTCACCTACTCCGCATCGCGCAGAGCCTCACCTCGGCCTCCTCCTCACCATTGTCTGCCGTTTCAGCCCAAGGCCGTCAGATCCTCTACCTCCAGTCAGCGACTGCCTCTTTCCAGTCTGAATCCTCCCAGTCACGCCTACGCCTCCTCATTTCCTGAGCTCCCCTGCCCCATTGCCCATCTCTCTACTCACGGGTCAACGAACAAGGTAGGCATGGTACGGCCAGTCTCACCCAAACCTTCGTCTACCCAAAAATAATGGAGGGGGCTTGACGAGGGCCAACATGCTGGCGTTGGTGCATCTAGAGCAGAGGAGATGCCACACGAAGACGAATTTGTGCATGCCAAAACTGAGCATAGTCCAATATGGTTCAGCCACCGGCATAATTACACGCACTGATTAGTGATTTGCAGAGCTTCCACAAAAAAGTGATTAGCAGAGACGTCGTGGCATCTTGGCTTTGTGTTCTAGACTTCTAGGTTCCTGTGCTTGCTGCACCAGCTAGGACCTGCTAGTTTGGGTTCAGCATTTTTGTGAATATTTCAACATTTTGTGAGATAACAACACAGGCAAACTGGCCAACAAATACTACTCAGTTAGTCAGGCTGATGCATCATCTTTCAATGATCGGTTGCATAAAGTGTCTTGTTCGATCACACAGAGGGAATAGTATTTGTTCTTTGTAAAAAAAAGTCACTTTTTTTGTTCTACAATAGTTGATGCAACGTCTTTTCACTGAATCTTCCACTGCTCTGTTACCAACATGACTTTTATGTAAATATCATGTAGTTAATGTTGTATTTATCAGGGTGCTAATGATACAGTTAGCACACTGCTTATGCTAAAATTACCATGTTGAATTTCAATGGAGTCATATATGTTTTTTAGCATGTGTGCGTTGGTCCGTGGTAACTTTGACTGGGGAAAAAATGGTGAGACATACCTCAATATCGCAAAACTTGATTATTTACGCATAAATACCCGCGTCAAAATACGCCCTGATAACTTATGTGCAAGTAGCACGATAATTTATGCAGAACAGAGTTGGTAACTTTGTTACAAACACCTTTTTTGTGGGGGTTGGTACAAACACATTGACACTAAGGGAAACATAATTGTTGGACACATAACACCCCCCCCCCCCCCCGCCCCGCCCCATAAATCATGTGCAAATAGCATGTTTTACACACAAAGGAGTTGATAACCTATGTACAAAAACCATGGTAACTTTTGACCAAGGGAAAATAATAATTGAAAACATACCCCCACCCCCACACCCGGTAACTTCTGTGCAAATAACATGATAATTTTATGCAGGTGGAGCTGATAACCTATGCAGAAACACCGCGATAACCTTTCACCAAGGGAAAAAGAATTTTTCATATACCCTCCCCCCCGTGCGCACGCGCGATAACTTCTGTGCAAATAACGTGATAATTGACGAACAACAGAGCTAATAACCTATGTCAAAAGATATGTAAAGAACATACATAGTAAAGGTACAAGATCATTTCAGGTAGATAGGGGAGCTATAAAAATCTAACTATGCGTGCACCACCGCTCACGCACCCCCGGCAACTTCTGTATAAGTAGTACGATAACAGACACGCTGCAGACCTGATAACTTAGGTACAAACACCACGGTAACTTCAACCCAAGGAAAAAAGGTGTTATAACCAAGGTAACTTCAACCCAGGGGGTTAAGCACCCCGAGTAACTTTCTATGTAAATAGCATGATAATTTACACACCGCAAACATGATAACTAACATACAAATGTCATGATAACTCTGACCCCCAAAAAAGTTGTCGAAAACAACCCCCACCCCACCTCCCGGTATTTTTTGTGTTAATTGCGTGATAACTTACTCACCACAATTCCGATAACTCGCGTTCAAACACAATGATAACTTTGATCCGGGGAAAATAGTTGGAAAGATACCCCCGTAATTTTGTGTAAATAGCATGTGAATTTACACACTACAGACATGATAACTTATATGCAACACCATGGTAAGTTTGACCTGGGGAAAGTTGTTGAAAGCATATCCCTAGTAAATATTGTGTAAATAGCATGATACTTTTACTCACTGTATAGCTTACGTACGAACCCCATGATAACTTTGACCCGGGGAAAACTGTTGTTGACAACATTTGGGGGGTGGGCAGGGCACCCCCGACAACTTCTGTATAAATAACATGGTAATATATGGACTGATAACTCAGTACAAATCGTGGTAACTTTGAATAGGGGCCCCGATAACTTCCGTGCAAACAACATGCTAATATATGTATAACAGAGATGATAACACAGGTACAATACCATAGTAACTTATGACCACCAGAATAAAAGTTGTTGAAAAAAGATATTCCCGATAACTTCTGTGTAAATAGCATGGTAATATATGCACAACAGAGTTAATAACTCACGTACAAACACCGCGGTGACTTTGACTATGTTTTTCCTTTCAAAAAGACACAACCTTGATACCTTTTGGGCAAAAACCATTGTAATATTAGACCACAAATCTGATATTTGACATACAAATACCACGGTAACTTTGATCCGGAGAGAAGAAGTTGAAAAACATACCCTCAATAACTTTAGAATAAATGCCATGGTATTTTACGCACCATAGACATAATCATACGTGGCCAACAGGCCGACTCATGCACTGCACGGTCCGGCACATATCTAAACAGGTCTCGCCCGACACGACATGCAAGTTTCCATTTTTATAAGAGCATTAATAGTAGAACCCTAAAACCCTCAAATCCTTAAAGCAGTTTTAAGGGTTGAGAACTTCTTCTTCTTCCTGACCTTGACACTTTTAAGGGTTGAAAAATAGGGGCAAATACTAGAACCCTCAGACCCAACCCTTAAACTGCTTTAAGGAGGTTCGGCGATGGTGGCGGGCGTGGCCGCGGCCGCGGCGGCGGGCTTCTTCCGCGGCTTCTTCATGGCGGGGACAAGCGGACGACCTTGGAGGAAGCCCCTCGAGGCCCACGGTCGGCCGCCTTCGGCTGGCTCTTCTTGGGGGCGGGCGCGGCGGCGGTGGCGGGGCCGGGCGCTGGGGCGGGGACGGGGGCCGGGGCGGGAGCCGGGGAGGCGGGAGGAGGCGCTGCGAGGCCCGCCCGCCGCCGCTTGGCCCCGACGTGGGTCGCCGCCACCACGTCGGCCACGGTCGGGTGGGCGGGGGCGGGGCGGGCGTCGGGGCGGGCAAGGCGGCCGGGGCAGGGGAGGCTGCCGGGGCGGGCGCGGCGGCGGCGGGGCCCTCCATGGCCGGCGCGGCAGGAGGCGGCGGGAGGCGCCGGGAGGAGGAGCAGTTGGCACCCGCGCGAGCGAGGAGCGAGCGAGGAGGAGGAGTGCGGTTTGGGGGGGGGGGCGCGATTTTCCTCTCAACCCCTACTTCTACAGATTGCAAACTGGTTTGAGGGTTGGACCTCTAATTTTTTTTACGGGTTTGAGGGTTTAGAGGTTCTAGTCTACGGCGTTTTTTCCGCGAAAACTGTAAAAAAGTAGTTATTTTTAGGGGTTTGAGGGTTTGAGGGCTCTACTAGTAATGCTCTAAGTGAGTCATGCCAACATGTGGACCTCACCTCATGGCGCATGCATGACATCGATCATAGATGGTGGGTATTTCATAAATTACTTACAATACCATGGTAAATTTTGACTCGGGCAAAAAATTAGTTGAAACATACCCCTAGTAACTTTAGTGTAACACCATGATAAGTTACGTACTATAGGCGTGGTAACTTTTAGCTTGAAAAAAAGTCGTCGAAACATATCAACATGAGATCTACTTTTGAAGATCTCGTCATGACGAATTTTTTACGTGAAAACAATTTTTGAATCGGAGCGACCGTTTGAGCTACAAAACATTTTAAAGTTTTAAAATAGAAAGAATCTTTTGCTGACATCATCTTCTTTGTCTTTTAGTTTTCATGCATGCATGGAGTCATTAGTCAAGCTTGGTTGCATGCGTCCCTCCACCATCACGCACCGCTATTAGGTAGTAAGGTTGCATGCATGTGAGATTGGTTAAGACGGAGGAGGTGTTCGGATTTGTTGTTTATCTTCCGTCCAGTTGGAAGTTAGCACATCCCATGAACGATTATAAGCAAATTCAATATGAGGCAAGCATTCCTCCCACATTTTCTTATTATTCTTCAAAACAGCCCTAAGCATAGTAGACAATGTTCTATTGACTACTTCAGTTTGTCCATCAGTTTGGGGGTCACAAGTAGTACTAAAAAGCAGTTTAGTCCCCAACTTAGCCCATAAGCATCTCCAAAAGTGGCTAAGAAATTTAGTATCACGATCTGAAACAATAGTATTTGGCACACCATGCAAGCGAATAATTTCACGAAAGAACAAATCAGCAACATTAACAACATCATCGCTTTTATGACATGGTATAAAGTGTGCCATTTTTGAGAATCTATCCACGACAACAAATATGCTATCCCTCCCCTTCTTTGTTCTAGGTAAACCTAAAACAAAGTCCATAGATATATCCTCCCAAGGAACACTAGGTACAGGCAAAGGCATATAAAAACCATGAGGATTGAGTCGTGACTTAGCTTTTTGACATGTAGTGCAGCGAGCAATAAAGCGCTCAACATCCCGTCTCATCTTTGGCCAAAAGAAATGTGTAGCAAGTACGTCCTCCGTCTTCTTCACGCCAAAGTGTCCCATTAGTCCTCCTCCATGCGCCTCCTACAACAACAAAAGACGAACGGAGCTAGCTGGAATGCATAGCTTGTTAGCACGGAACACAAATCCATCATTAACGACGAACTTGTTCCATGTTCTTCCTTCTTTATAATTCTGCAATACATCTTTAAAATCAGCATCATGCACATATTGATCTTTGATGGTCTCCAAGCCAAATATTTTGAAGCCAAGTTGTGAAAGCATAGTATAGCGACGAGACAATGCATCAGCAATAACATTTTCTTTACCCTTCTTGTGTTTAATGACATAAGGCAAAGTCTCAATGAATTCAACCCATTTAGCATGTCTACGATTCAGTTTAGCTTGACTTCTAATATGTTTCAAAGATTCATGATCAGAATGTATAACAAATTCTTTGGGCCATATATAATGTTGCCATGTTTCTAAAGTCCGAACAGGAGCATCAGAGGCAGAACCAGGATTTCTCAGAGCCTAGGGCTAAACTTAACTGACTATCTCAAAAAAATTACTAACTAACTGAATATAAGTCAAATACTCCCACGCACAACAATGTGCTTTAGAAGTATGCCACAATTTCACATTTAAAATGAAATACAAATTTATTATTATCATGAGAGGAAATTCCTTAAAACAAGTAGTTTAGCAAATTGCATTGTTGCGAACATGGTTTGGTACCTAAATAGGGAGGACTTGCTTAATCCTAGGCCATCATTTCTTCACCGGCAATACCAGAAGGACTTGCATCTGAAAACATAAAATCGCATATCTAAAATCAAGACACTTGACATGGACTAAGTCAATTGTTCGTATGAAATTTGCAAAAAAATAAAAAGAGAGAACATATTATTATACCATTAAAATGAAGACCATGAGGTAGTAGCCCCTTGCGTTTCCTCATTTTTTGATAGCAGTGTATAATCTTAATATCATCAACGCTTGCAAATACATCGGGTTCAATATAGCACACCAATGTAAGTTTGGCTAATATAAAGGAAATAGGAAAAACAAAATTAGAAGATAGGATACAAATTACCTAGGCAGTGTGCGGTGGGTGGGTGCCTCTGTGCCTGCGCTGCAAGTTAGAACTAGACTAGATAGAGAAGAATAAGACGCGGGTGGTCAGGACGCCAGACCCGGCGGCCCGTGCGGCGGGGAATCGCGTGTTGACGATGGCGGCGGTGCAGGGCATGGGCGCTCCTTCGAGCGAGGTGAGGCAAGGGTTTCTCTGTTGCCGATCAGGCGAGGATTTTCTTTCTTTCTTGACTTTTTGGAGCCGCTTTCTTCCTTGACTTGATTGACGAACAATCGGGCTACGGACCACAGATCGAAGTGTCAACCGTCGTCTAGTGCGTCATCGGTTCTCGGTTCTGATCAATTGATGGAGTTGGGCTAACGGGCTGAAGGCTTGTACGTCTACGTGAAGACTGGGGCTGGGCTTTTGTGTATGACAATTTTCTGAAAAAATTGCTGCTATTTATACGTACTAGCTGGGCCACGCCTGGGGCTACAGCCCCAGTTGCCCCAGGCCTGATTTCGCCCCTGAAGAGCATATAATTCTTTATCATAAGTAGAATAATTCGGACTAGGCCCACTCAATTTTTCAGAAAAGTATGCAACAGGTTTGCCATCTTGTAATAACACACCTCCTAATCCAATTCCACTAGCATCACATTCAAGCTCAAAACTCTTATTAAAATCAGGAAGTTGGAGTAAAGGAGCATGTGTCAACTTATCTTTCAATACCGTGAAGGCTTCTTCCTGTGCGGTACCCCAAACAAAAGGCACATCCTTCTTTGTAAGCTCATTGAGCGGTGCAGCAATGGTGCTGAAATCTCTCACAAAACGCCTATAGAATCCAGCGAGGCCAAGAAAACTCCTCACTTGTGTGACCGTTTTGGGCTGCGGCCAACTTTCAATAGCTTCAATCTTGGCTTTATCAACTTCAATTCCCTGTGGAGTAACAACAATAACCAAGAAAAGACACTCGATCGGTGCAAAAGGTGCACTTCCCAAGGTTACCAAACAAACGTGCATCACGTAGAGCAATAAAAACAGCACGTAAATGTTCCAAATGTTCCTCCAAAGATCTGCTATAAATCAATATGTCATCAAAGTAAACTACCACAAATCGTCCAATGAAAGCACGTAAAACTTCGTTCATTAATCTCATGAAAGTACTAGGTGCATTAGTTAACCCAAAAGGCATGACTAACCACTCATATAATCCAAACTTAGTTTTAAATGTTGTTTTCCATTCATCCCCCAATTTCATACGAATTTGATGGTATCCACTATGCAAATCAACTTTGGAGAATATTATAGAGCCACTCAATTAATCAAGCATATCATCTAGCCTAGGAATAGGATGACGATAACGAATAGTAATATTATTAATGCCTCTACAATCAACACACATACGCGATGTACCATCCTTTTTCGGCACTAGAATAATAGGAACAGCACAAACGACTAAGGGATTCGCGTATATAACCATTGTCGAGAAGCTCTTGTACTTGACGCATAATCTCCTTCGTCTCCTCTGGATTGGTACGGTATGGCGCACGGGTGGGCAGTGAAGCACCGGGAATTAAGTCAATCTGATGCTCAATCCCTCGAATAGGCGGTAATCCCGGTGGCACGTCTTGTGGAAAGACGTTAGCGAACTCCTGCAAAATGTTAGTGACAGCAGGAGGCAAAGAGGAAGGCACGTCCTCGAATGAAAATAATGCCTCTTTGCGCACAAAAGCATAGCAAACATATTTGCTAAAATCTAGCTCAGCAATATCAGATTTAGTGGCAAGTAAACATGCACTTTTCAATTTAATTTCAGAAGCAACACTAGATGGTTTACTATTAGGCTTCATTTGTTGCTCAAATTCTTTTGCCACAATCTGATTTTCACTCTTAATTTTCTCCTGTTTTGCTTTATTAGCTCTATTAATATCATCTTTCAAAATGGAATTAGGAGTCATAGGAAGCAAAGTAATATTTTTATCCTTATGAACAAGAGTATACTAATTGTTTCTACCATGGTGTACAGAATTTTTATCAAATTGCCATGGTCGACCAAGTAATAAGGAACATGCTTGCATAGGTACCACATCACAATCAACATAATCAGCATATGTAGAGATACTAAAATGCACACGAACAGTACGTGTTACCTTAACCTTGCCGCTGTTGTTGAACCATTGGATGTAGTAAGGATGTGGATGTGGTCTTGTGCTGAGAGATAGCTTCTCCACCATCTCCATGCTAGCCAAGTGGTTACAGCTCTCTCCATCTATGAGGACGCGCACCGAATGTTCCTTCACAACTCCCTTTGTATGGAACAAATTATGCCTCTGATTTTGCTTAGCTTGTGTAACCTGCACACTCAAAACACGTTGAGCAACTAAACATTCATACCTGTCAGCATCTTCAGGAGCCATGTATTGCGTCTCATGATCAGAATCATCTCCACCGTGTTCTTCACTTGTAATAAGGGCTAAAGTCTCCTCATCATAGTCACTAGCAGACTCATACCCACCATCCTTAGTAGCAATCATCACACGCTGACATTTGCATTATCGCGCATAATGTCCTCTTCCCTTACAACGACGACAAATAATATCACTTGTGTGCCCTGTTGATGCCATAGACGAAGAAGAGCTCTGTGCAGGCCCGGCAGGTGCGCTCTTGGCAGATAGTGGTGGTTGTGACTGCTTCCTTGTATCACGGCTGGAGGTAGCAGCTGATGGAGGTGCTGGTACAGTGGAAGTAGAGAATGCACGCGGTGTCCATGATGAAAGTCGACCTGCAGAAAAGTTAGTTCGCGCCAATGCTTGTCGATCCTGCACTTCACGTTCAGCTTTACAAGCAAGATGGAATAAACGAGTGATATTAGTATACTCCTTATACTCTAGAATGGTCTGTATCTCTTTATTTAATCCACCCATAAAACGTGCAAGCATAGCTTCATTCTCCTCAACAATACCACATCTAATCATGCCAGTTTGTAATTCCTCATAATATTCTTCTACAGAATTTTTTCCTTGTCTTAAGTGCTGCAATTTTTGAAGTAATTCACGTTGATAATATGGTGGAACCCAAGGAGTACGCATAGCAGTTTTCAAAGCAGCCCATGTAACTAGAACAGGATATAATCTACAATGTTCAGACCACCAAGCACATGCAAAGCTAGTGAAAGCACAAACAGCAGCAGGAACACGTCTCTCCTCAGGATATTGTAAACATGTAAATCATTGTTCAGTTTCTAACTCCCATGTAAGATATATATCAGGAACATATCTACCCTCAAACGGTGGAATATTCAATTTCAGTTTCGGAATATGGTCATTATCTCGTACCTGAGGTGGTGGTGCAGGCCTACCGTTGCGAACATATACCTGAAGTCGACCAGCTGGTGGTGGTGCTGGTGGCTGCACGTAGTTCTGATTTTGATCAACCTCATCCTCGTAATAGTCCTCCACCTCTGAAGTAACAGCAGGAGCTACAGAAGCATCAACAGCAGTAGCAGCGGCACCAGAATTTTGTCCTGGTTCAATAGGAACACGCTGTGCTCGCCCTACTGTATCGCGGCGTAGAACTGGTTGTGGGAGACGTTTGAGTAATTCATCAAACTTGGCGTCCAACTTGGTGTCAATTGTCTTCTCAATGTCATCCATCCTCTCCAATGCCTTTCCAAAACTGGCCATCACGTCTTCCACCTATTGACCCAACATTTGATGAAACTTATCATGAAGATCCTTGTTCTTCATGTTCTCCCAGTCAATCTCATCGACTTGTGATCCTGGCTTGGTTAGCAGCAATAGAAACACAAAATAATATGATTCTATAGACTACTAGGAAGCGGTGGTGGTGGTGGTGTGTCACAAATCCTTCAAGCGAATCTCAAATTCTTACCAGTTCTTACCCAGCAGCAGGTGGTGATCGGCAACCGTTGTAGTCAAAACTCTCAAAGCTTGGATAGAGCGATTACCAGGGAGAATCAAACGCACGACGTAGATGTATGTGGAGCTGGGAAGGCTTATAATATGGTAGCAAAAAGGGTCAGCAATAATCAATTCAGAGATGCAAAGTTGAATAACGCTCAACGACGGTACTGTGCTGGTCCTAGGCTAGACCGTGCTAGAGAGGCGAGCCTAGAACACTAACAAAAACACGGCGCTGCACGTAAACAAGGGAGGAGCACACTCTGAATTTTTTTTCTCTTTTTTTTGCACTTCTTTTTCCTCTTTTTTTTGCTCCACAACAATTTTTTTGAAAAAGTCTACAAATGGTCTAGAAACTGCCTAGCAAAAGTCTACAAATTTTTTGCACTTCTTTTTCCTCTTTTTTTAGAAACTGGAGCTATTTTTCTACTGCGGGTAACCCTAAAGTTCGGGAGTCCTTCTCTATCACGACTCGGAGTATGGCGTGATCTGGAAATCAAAAACAAAGCAACAAATACTGGACTTGGACTAGGACTAGTGGCGGAGATGAATCTGGTGGAACTCGGACTGGTGGCGGAGATGAATCGGGTGGAACTCGACTGGTGGCGGATATATGTTGCAGGCGGACTCGGATTGGTGTGATGGAGGTGGATATGTGGTATATGGCTGCGGTGATGTCGATGATGGTAGATGGCAGCGGTGATGACGATGGTGGTATATGGCAGTGGTGATGACAATGGTGGTATATGGCAGCGGTGATGATGATGATGCGGCGGCGGCGTGACAACTTGTGAACAGAACTCGAAACTCTAAAGGACTAGACACTAAGACCAGCAACTAGACACGACGATGCAACCGCAAATTCAACAACGCAAATACAGAAAAGATTATGCAATGCCTCAGACTGGTTCGGATATGATGAACTAACCCTAATTTTTTTGTGTGGCTTTTTCGTGGACTATAGGTATGAAGAACAGACTCGATCTAAACTACGAAAACTGTAAAATCTCACCGAGCAACCTGGAAATCTGATACCACTTGATAGAGGCAAAGGTGTCCCGTCTTTCGATGAGATGGTGGCTATCGTTTTGGAGGAAGTCGACTTTGACGATCCGACTATGAACGTGCGAGGACGTCGCGCCTTAGCAATCGCTAAACCAACTCCAAGAGGTTATTGACCACACCGGAGCACTATCAACCTAACCACGAAGGTCTGTTCGTGCAGGCAAACAAAGAACAGGCAAGAAACTAAGATTGCAATCTGGATATTGCGAATATAAGAAAAAAGCTTTATTGATCAAGGTGGGGTTCTGAGACGCCTTTGTCTGGTCGTTGAACACAAACGAAGTACGCAAAGTTGCAGCTATGGCAAACTTTAATCTAAACAAAACCCAAAGTCTAAACGGTGCCCTAAGGGCTGTATATATGGAGGAAGAGGGGGTGAATTTCGTGGCCCTTGGTGGAGGGGTCCAAAACTAACCCTATCTCTTGTTTCCCCACACATACGGACTCTAAAAATAGCCTATACTTATGTATTTCGAAATTACATGGGCCTGGCCCAATAATAAGGTGACGCAACACCTAGAATAGCCTCTGGACGAAATTTAGGAAGTGGCATCTTGTATATTTCGTCCAAGGCTTCATGCACTCATTATGGTGGCTTCAAAGTCCTGAAATCATCACTTGTAACTCCGTTCTTGTTCCCCTTGCGCATGCCATCATCTTCATGCTTGTTCTTGCTCCAATGTTCATCCTTCTCCAAGCTAGCCCCTTCATTTGTAAGCAAAACAAATGTATCCAATTTAGGCAGCATCATATTCTCGTGAACATAAGAATCATTACCAAGAAACGAAAGTACCTGGTAATTTAGTTGGCATGCGCGAGCTCTATTAATTGGTCCAGTATGTATAGCAGCAGGGGCTGTGGGTGTAACAATGGTATTGATGTCCTCATCACTCTGGAAAGCTTATTACCAAATCGGTCTCACCGAGTTTGTGTAATCGGTCTTACCGAGATTATGTTATGCCCTAACCCTAACCGAGTCGGTCTCACCGAGATGCATGTCAGTCCCACCGAAAATCACTAATGGTCACTAGGTTTACTAAATCGGTCCGACCGAGTCTGTTGAATCGGTCCCACCGAGTTTGGTAAACTGTGCATAATGGTTAGATTTTGTGTGGAGGCTATATATACCCCTCCACCTCCTCTTCATTGTGGAGAGAGCCATCAGAACGAACCTACACTTCCAACTTACCATTTCTGAGAGAGAACCACCTACTCATGTGTTGAGGCCAAGATATTCCATTCCTACCATATGAATCTTGATCTCTAGCCTTCCCCAAGTTTCTTTCCACTCAAATTTTCTTTCCACCAGTTCCAAAACCTATGAGAGAGAGTTGAGTGTTGGGGAGACTATCATTTGAAGCACAAGAGCAAGGAGTTCATCATCAACGCGACCTTAGAGACAACGAGAGCGGGGCATGAATCCTCATCAGAAAAGACTTGATCATCTTCATCCTTGTTCACGCGCCGGTGCATGGCCACTTGCTTAAGGGCTTCCATCTCCTCATCACTCATGCAGTCATAGGTCCCATCGTCGTTGAGGATCATGGTGCGCTTGTTTATGCATTCATAAGACTTGTGGCCTCGGCCGCCGCAAGTGAAACACTTTAAGGAGCTTGTCTTGATGGTCTCATCGGTTGGAGTAGATGCTGGAGCACGCGGCTTGAAGTTGCTTGTAGTAGTAAGAGGACGACTTGAACTTGTCGAAGTTTTCTTGTAACTTAACTTGTCGTCATTGCTTGGAGAAGGCTTGGTTGATGTAGAGGTTGGAGCAGTTGTTGATGCTTGGTTGTTGGAGAAGCCGTAGGTCTTGGATGAGTACTTGGCGTACTTGAAGTCATCTTGCACCTGACATTCCGCCTTTGTAACTTGATGTACGAGCTCAATGAGGTTGGAGTAGGGTTGGAAGTCGACGATCTTCTTGATGGGATGATTTTGTCCATTCAAGAATCGTGCCATTGTTTGCTGATCATCTTCCATGACATTGGCTCGAATCATGGCTATCTCCATTTCCTTGTAGTATTCTTCAACACTCTTTGTTCCTCGCTTGTGGAGTTGTAGCTTCTTGAAAAGGTCGCGGTTGTAGTAGGTGGGCACAAAACGTGCTCGCATGACTTCCTTCATTTGAGCCCAAGTGGTGATAGGTGGTTCACCTCTTGCTTCTCGGCGCTCAAGGACTTGTTCCCACCATATGAGCACATAGTATTGGAACTCAAGTGATGCCATAGCGATCTTCTTCTCTTCCTCATAGTTGTGAAACGACATATTTTGTCGACCTTCAATGCCCATGAAAGGTACTCTTCAGGATCATTGCTTCCATTGAACTTGGGCATTGTGAATTTGAGCTTGCCATAACATTGCTCTTCATTGTGTTCTTGGTGATGGTCATGATGACGCCCTTGACGTGGAGGGTAATCATCCTCATATTGCTCTTAGCGTGGAGGAAATCCATGATCAACTTGCTCTTGTTGAACTTGAGGTTGAGGTGGACCTTGATGAGCTTGTGAAGGAGCTTGAGGAACGTGACGTTGCACTCGTGGTTGGTAGTTCCTTTCTTGGATTTCTTCTCGAAGGGCTTCCTCTTGATTGCGCCGTTCGTGATTGCAGTTTGCGATGGCTCAAGTTGATTCTTGAAGGGCACGTTTCGCCTCAAGAGCTTGCACTTCTCGTTGTTATTATTGAAGACGTTGACGCTTGGCGTCTTGTTCCTCTTGGTGTAGAAGCGTTCGTTCTTCCTCTTGGCGCCATTGTTGTTGTCGTTCTTGAGCTTGAGCAAAAGAGACTTGGTTTGGGTGAGGACGAGGGACTTGCTCATCGACTTGCTCTTGTGAATGCTTGTCGTGTAGCGGGTTGCGAGATGCATGACGGTCTTGACGCGTGGCTCGTCGAAGAGTGTTCGACGATGGTGTACTTGAGCCGGAGAAGGAGTCGTCGGAGTGTCGACTTGAGTGGATCCGTCTTGAGTATGAAGAAGTTGAAGGAGGACGGTTCACCAACAAGGCGCGGATCTCGTCCATCCTTGCATCATTCTCTTGCTTGTGCGCGTCGAGCTTGTTGTGGAAGTAGTCCCTGGTACATTGCTCGGAGAGTCGCAAGTCGGTGGCGAGGTTGTCGATGCGTTCGTTCAAGCTTGTTGCTCTTGATGCAACGCTCATTGTGCACCAAAGAGGTGGCTCTTGGTGACATATGATGACATGTCATCGTCTTGCTCGATGAAGAGTGGGTTGGTAGAAGTACTCGGCCTATCCATCGTTCCAAGCAAAATGTGAGTGGTAGAAAGAGAAGAACTTATACCAATGTATCTTGACCGATGTTGACAATGAATCAAGTTCACTCAAATGTGGACAATGAAATAGCACTATTGGTACCAATTCTTGTCGGTTCTCACACCTACACAAGTAAAAGCTTATGATGGAGCTTGGTTAGGATGGTGGCACAAAATTTGATGCAATCGTAAGTGAGCTTCGATAATGTTCGAAAAGATGCACAAATTTGCAAATGCAACAAGTAGACCAAGCAAATAGGGGCACACGGAAACACACACGCAAATAGATAAATGGGATTGTGCAAACCAAAAGTGAGCCAAAATGTGGAATCCACGAAAATGCTCTTGTTGCACAATACACGAGAGACTCTAGCATGATTGCACAATAGGCGGATACGGAACTTGTGCACAACCTACTAGGCAAAAATGCAACGATCTTTATCCTAAGTATGCTATATGTATGGTATTTCGGTGCTATGTTCCAAGATGATCGAGTATGACAATCTTAATGTAGTATGATGCTATGGTTCTTGCTGATAAGCTCTTTTCTTATCTTTCCTCTTAGCTTAAAAGCTTGGGTGGCTCTTTCACTTTTGAGCTCTTTTCGCATGCAAAACTTCACGAACCAAGATAGCAATTGTGTATGCGATGACAACTTTGTGACACACAAGTTGATGCTAAGATATGCACCACTATGGTATGGTATGTATGCTATGGAGTACAATCACTAATGTGCACAAGTCACGTTGCCGGCAATACTCAATGGCTAGTCTTGATGGGTAAGCTACGCAAAAGCAAGGCCATGTGGGTATCAATGCAATTGCAAGGTATGACAAGATGTTGTCGAGGTTACCGTCTTTGGCGATGATGAGACCCTTGCGAAGATGAGCGCGGTGATGATTATGTCGAACCGTACCTATATAGCCGAAACACAATAGGACACGGGAGTCACAACTCAAAATCTCAAGGACCAAAATGTGTCAAAATCGTCATAGGAGGTAGTGGGGGATGATGGTGGTGTATGTGGGTTTGGAAGATGTGGTGGAAGGTGGGGATGTGGTGGTTGCCGAACTGAACAAAATTCAGTTTCGTCAGAGTTGCCCGGACGTCCAGGTGGTCACGGTCGTCCGGAGGTCGTCGGACATCCGACTGAGTCCGGTCGTCCATGTCCTGGGTGAAAATTGGGCACGGGATGAATTGCACAATTTCGGGTTTGAGGAAGATGGTGAGGTCGAAATCGAGTGGATTAGTGGATGGCAAAGGGTGGGGAGGGTGGGGAAAGCTAGATCCACACGTGGCAACACAAATCCATGGACCAAATCCAACAAAATTTCAACTCACCAACAAATCACGACAAAAATTTGGGGCTATTTTTGGTGGGGATTTTCGGATTTAGGACGAAATCAACAAAATCAAGCTAGAAAACAAAGGGTAGGGGCTCCAAAAACTTGATCAACGTGGCTCATGATACCAAGGTGATGTAGGGCGGAACCCTAGGGGCCGATCTTTCACGTTGGAGTGGATCCTATGGGGAAACACGAAGAACGCGCGGAAGAACACAAGGGAAATCACTGGGGGAAACGAGAGAAACACTCAACCGACAAATGATTTATCACACAAGGGATAGATCACCGAAAGCACAAAGTATCACGAGATCCAAAGTCAACAAAGGAAGATACAAGAGTAACCGTTCTTCTCCGTGAGGAGGTCTTGATTGTCTTCTTCGGATGGAGGCCTTGAATCCGAATGGATATTCTCCGAAGAGGCACGGTCCGTCACGTGGAGTAGATCCGGCACGGATGAGCAATGCTCTATCTCACATGAGCTATCACAGTGCTACCCTATCTAGGAGGTGGGAGTGGTCTATATATAGTCTTAGTGCAAAAGAGGGTGAAGTGACGGGGGTACATGGGACTCAGCCCGCAGCTAGAGGCGGCCAGGGTCCGGACGTCCGTGGGGCGCCGGTCGTCCGGAGGCTCACGGGGTCTCGGATGTCCGGGGTTCTTCGGATTACCGTAGATTCGGTTCTGTTGACAGGCGCACGGTCATCCGGAAGCCTTCGAATTGCCGTAATTTCCATTCTTTGGTCGCTGGCATGGACTATCGTAGGGGCACGGTCGTCCGTAGCCTGGGAGTGTCCGGTCGCCCGGGCAGGGCCGGTCGTCCGTGGCCTGTATCTCTGGCCTGCCTTCCTTCTCTCGGATGTAGCATCTTCCAGGGGTCGGACGTCCGTGCCTGGCCAGTTGTCCGGGGCCTATAGCTTCCAAAGTAGCACTTGTTCTTGATGTTCATGCTTGGTGTCCTTGCCACCTTGGCCATTGGATGTAGCTGTCCCGTGGCTCTCCTCCAAGTACCTGATCAAGCACGGAGTCTCCATATGAGGAAGTAGCCAAGTCTCGTGAGTAGGAAGAGGGAGTTCGGAGAGGAGCGAGTTCACCTTATCTTCGATAGCCTTTGCTCGAGCTCTTGTCATGGGTCCAAGTGGGGTTGAGGGAGATGTAGGTACGTCCATGGGGATGAGCGAGGGATGTTCTGCATCACACTTGAAGGAACTTGTCTTGACGGGCTCATCGGTCGGAGTAGATGATGAAGCGCGCGACTTGAAGTTGCTTGTAGAAAGAGGATGACGACTTGAGCTTATCGAAGGTTTCTTGTAACTTGACATGTCGTCGTTGCTTGTAGATGGCTTGGTTGAGGTAGAAGTTGGAGGAGTCATTGGAGCTTGGGTGTTGGAGAAGCCGTAGGTCTTGGATGAGTACTTGGCGTACTTGAAGTCATCTTGCACTTGACGTTCGGCTTTGGTAGCTTGATGCACGAGCTCAATTAGGTTGGAGTAGGGTTGGAAGTCGGCGATCTTCTTGATGGGATGATTGAGGCCATTCAAGAAGCGTGCCATAGTGTGCTCATCATCTTCCGTGACATTGGCTCATATCATGGCTATCTCCATTTCCATGTAGTATTCTTCAACACTCTTTGTTCCTTGCTTGAGGAGTTGGAGCTTCTTGAAGAGATCACGGTTGTAGGTGGGCACAAAACGTGCTCGCATGACATCTTTAATTTGAGCCCAAGTGGTGATTGGTGGTTCACCTCTTGCTTCTCGGTGCTCAAGGACTTGTTCCCACCATATGAGCACATAATCTTGGAACTCAAGTGATGCCATAGCGATCTTCTTCTCTTACTCATAGTTGTGCAAACGAAAGATTTTGTTGACCTTCAATGCCCATGAGAGGTACTCTTCGCGATCATTGCTTCCATTGAACTTGGGCATTGTGAACTTTAGCTTGCCATAGCGTTGCTCTTCATTGTGTTGTTGGCGAGGGTGATGATGACGCCCTTGACGTGGAGGATAATCAACCTCATGTTGCTCTTGGCATGGAGGAAGTCCATCGTATTCGTCCTCATGTTGAACTTGAGGTTGAGGAGGAGGTTGTCGAGCTTGTGGAGGAGCTTGTCGAGCTTGAGGAGGAGCTTGAGGAACTTGACGTTGCACTCTTGGTTGGTAGTTCCGCTCTTGGATTTCTTCTCGAAGTGCTTCCTCTTGGTTGCGTCGATCACGGTTGCGCTTGGCAATGGCTCAACTTGATTCTTGAAGGGCATGATGCGCCTCAAGAGCTTGTGCTTTACATTGTTGTTGTTGAAGATGTTGAGCCTGGGCGTCTTGTTCCTCTTGATGTAGACGCGCTCGTTCCTCCTTTTGGCGATGTTGACGTTGTCGTTCTTGAGCTTGTGCAAAAGGGTCTTGGTGAGGTTGATGATGAAGGACTTGCTCGTCGACTTGCTCTTGCGGATGATTGCCGTGTAGAGGATTGCGGGATGCATGACGGTCTTGACGCGCGGCTCGTCGAAGAGTGTTCGATGTCGGTGTAGTTGAGCCGGAGAAGGTGTCTTCGGAGTGTCGACTTGAGCGGCTCTGTCTTGAGTATGAAGAAGTTGAAGGAGGGTGGTTCACCAACAAGGCGTTGATCTCGTCCATTCTTGCATCATTCTCTTGCTTGTGAGCATCGAGCTTGTTGTCGAAGTAGTCTCTTCTACGTTGCTCGGAGAGTCGCAAGTCGGTGGCGAGATTGTCAATGCGGTCGGTCATTTCTTGTTGCTTCTGATGCAACACTCGTTGTGCACCAAAGAGGTGGCTCTAGGTGACGAATGATGACATGTAATCGTCTTGCTCGATGAAGAGTGGGTTGGTAGAAGTACTTGGCCTATCCATCATTCCAAACAAAAATGTGAGTGGTAGAGGAGAAGAACTTATACCAAATGTACCGTGACCGATATTGGAGATGAATCAAGATCACTCAAATGCGGACAATGAGATAGCACAATTGGTACCAATTCTTGTCGGTTCTCACACCTACACAAGTAAACGCTTATGGTGGAGCTTGGTTAGGATGGTGGCACAAAATTTGATGCAATTGTAAGTCAGCTTCAATAATGTTCGAAAAGATTCACAAATTTGCACATGCAACAAGTAGACCAAGCAAGTAGAGGTACACGGAAACACACACGCAAATAGATAAGTGGGATTGTGCAAACAAAAAATGAGCCAAAATGTGGAAACCACGAAAATGCTCTTGTTGCACAATACAAGAGAGACACTAGCACGATTGCACAATAGGCGGATACGTAACTTGTGCAGAACCTACTAGGCAAAAATGCAACGACCTCTATCCCAAGTATGCTATAGGTATGGTATTTCGGTGATATGATCCAAGATGATTGGATATGGCAATCTTAATGTAGTATGATGCTATGGTTCTTGCTTATAAGCTCTTTGCTTATATTTCCCTCTTCGCTTAGAAGCTTGTCTGGCTCTTTCACTTTTGAGCTCTTTCTCATGCAAAACTTCACAAACCAAGGTAGCAATTGTGTATGCGATGAAAACTTTGTGACACAAAAGATGATGCTATGATATGCACCACTATGGTATAGTATGTATGCTATGGAGTATGATCTCTAATGTGCACAAGTCATGTTGCTGGCAATACTCAATGGCTAGTCTCGATGGTAGGTAAAGCAAAAGTAAGGCCATGTGGTTATCAATGCAATTACAAGGTGATGCGGAGCATCCTTCGGTCATCCCCATGGATCTTCCATCGACTATCCAAGCTCCAAGTGGACCCATGACAAGAGCAAGGGCTCGTGCTATTCAATCCCAGGTGACATCACTCCTACTTAAGTTCCCCTTTTATTCCAGTGAGACATGGCTACTGCCTAACTCCGAGATGCTATGCGTGATCAGGTACAACGCTGAAGCCACGGAGCCAGGAGCTAAAGAAGAAACGACAGGCGTCAACTCTCTGGACAGCCTAGAACTTCCGGCCCCCGGAACGTCCGGCCTACCCGGAGCTTTCGGCCTCCGACAACATCGACCCGCCCGGGCGTGCCAACTCTTTGGTTAGCCCGGAACCTACCCAGAACCCGGCCCAGATCTTTCGGTCCCCAGAACCTCCGGCCTGCCCGGACCTTCCGGCCCCCGGACGCCAGCCCAGCTCCACCCGCGCCAACTCTCTGGTTAGGCCGGACCCTCCGTCGCCCGGAACTTCCGGCCCTACCTGCGCGTAGCCACTTGGGCCGAGGCCCGTGTACCCTTTCGCCCCGTAAACTATATATACTCTTCTGCTACCTACGTTTTAGGGTTAGCATTGTGATGTCTCATCTGAGATAGAGCATTGCTCATCCGTACCGGATCTACTCCACGTGAGGGACCGCACCTCTTCGGAGAAGATCCATCCGGATTCAAGGCCTCCATCCGGAGAAGACAATCAAGACCTCCTCACGGAGAAGAACGGTTACTCTTGTATCTTCCTTTGTTGACTTTGGATCTTGTGTTACTTTGTGCTTTCGCTGATCTAGCCCTTGTATGATCAATCACTTGTCGGTTGAATGTTTCTCTCGTTTCCCCCTGTGATTTCCCTTGTGTTCTTCCGCGCGTTCTTCATGTCTCCCCGTAGGATCCACTCCGAACATGAAAGATCGGCCCCTAGGATTCTGCCCTACATCATCTTGGTATCATGAGCCACGTTGATCACGTTTTTGGAGCCCCTACCCCGTGTTTTCTAGCTTCATTTTGTTGTTTTTGTCCTAAATCTGAAAATCCCCACCAAAAATAGCCCCAAATTATTTTTGTGATTTGTTGGTATGATGAAATTTTGTTGGATTTGATCCACGGATCTGCTTTGCATCAAGTGGATCTGGCTTCCCTACCCTCCCCCCCCCCCCCCCCTAATTTCTTTTTTCCCCTTCGGATTTGGGTTTTTGCCCCAGTTTTTTCCGCCCAAATCCACGATCCTGAAGTCTCTGTACCTGACAGAATCACGACCACCGGAACTTCCGGCTTTGCCCGGACCTTCCGGCCGTCCCCGGAACTTCCGGACCCCAGACCTTCCGTCTTGCCCGGAACCTCCGGCCTAGACAGAAAGGTTGCGCATCTACGACGACGTCCGCTACTTCGGCAACTACGACCACGGTGCAGTGGCATCTTCGCCAACATACTGAAGACCGTGCATCACGACATCATCTACATTCGCATCCATTTGGAACCTTCAACCGTAGGCAAGGACGGTAATCTCGATGACTTCTTTGTCCAAACCTTGCCATTGCATTGATAACCATCATAGCCATCTTTTGCATTGCTTACCCATCGAGACTAGCCATTGAGTATTGCCGGCAACGTGACTTGTGCACATTAGTGATCATACTCCATAGCATACATACCATACCATAGTGGTGCATATCTTAGCATCAACTTGTGTGTCACAAAGTTGTCATCGCATACACAATTGCTATCTTGGTTCGTGAAGTTTTGCATGAGAAAAGAGATCAAAAGTGAAAGAGCCACCCAAGCTTTTAAGCAAAGAGGAAAGGTAAGCAAAAAGCTTATGAGCAAGAACCATAGCACCATACTACATTAAGATTGTCATAGTCGATCATCTGCATCATAGCACCGAAATATCATACATATAGCATACTTGGGATAGAGATTGTTGCATTTTTGCCTAGTAGGTTGTCCACAAGTTCCGTATCCGCCCATTGTGCAATCGTGCTAGCGTCTCTCTTGTATTGTGCAATAAGAGCATTTTTGTGGACTCCATATTTTGGCTCACTTTTGGTTTGCACAATCCCACTTATCTATTTGCGTGTGTGTTTTCGTGTACCACTACTGGCTTGGTCAACTTGTTGCATTTGCAAATTTGTGAATCTTTTCCAACATTATTGAAGCTCACTTACAATTGCATCAAATTTTGTGCCACCATCCTAACCAAGCTCCACCATAAGCTGTTACTTGTGTAGGTGTGAGAACCGGCAAGAATTGGTACCAATAGTGCTATTTCATTGTTCGCATTTGAGTGAACTTGATTCATCGTCAACATCGGTCAAGGTACAATTGGTATACGTTCTTCTCATTCTACCACTCACATTTTGCTTGGAATGATGGATAGGCCAATTACTTCTACCAACCCACTCTTCATCGAGCAAGACGATGACATGTCATCATATGTCACGAAGAGCCACCTCTCTGGTGCACAACGAGCGTTACATCAAGAGCAACAAGCTATGAACGAACGCATCGACAACCTCGCCACCGACTTGCGACTCTCCGAGCAATGTACCAAGGACTACTTCGACAACAAGCTCGACGCGCACAAGCAAGAGAATGATGCAAGAATGGACGAGATCCGCGCCTTATTGGTGAACGGTCCTCCTTCTACTTCTTCATACTCAAGACGGAGCCACTCAAGCCGACACTCCGACGACTCCTTCTCCGGCTCAAGTACACCGTCATCGAACAATCTTTGACGAGCCGCGCGTCAAGACCGTCATGCATCCCGCAATCCGCTACACGACAAGCATTCACAAGAGCAAGTTGATGAGCAAGTACCTCCTCCTCAACCACACCAAGTCGCTTTTGCTCAAGCTCAAGAACGACAACAACAACGGCGCCAAGAAGAAGAATGAGCGTGTCTACACCAAGAGGACAAGACGCCGAGGCTCAACGTCTTTAACAACAACAACAAGAAGTGCAAGCTCTTGAGGCGCAACGTGCACTTCAGGAATCAAGTCGAGCCATCGCCAACTGCAATCGCGAATGGTGCAATCAAGAGGAAGCCCTTCGAGAAAAAATAAAAGAGAGGAACTACCAACCGCGTGTGCAACGTCAAGTTCCTCAAGCACCTCCACAAGCTCGTCAAGCTCCAGTTCAACCTCAAGTTCAACAAGAGCAAGTTGATCATGGACTTCCTCCACGCCAACAGCGACATGAGGATGATTACCCTCCACGTCAAGGGTGTCATCATCACCATCGCCAACAACACAATGAAGAGCAACGCTATGGCAAGCTCAAATTAACAATGCCCAAGTTCAATGGAAGCAATGACCCCGAAGAGTACCTTTCATTGGAATTGAAGGTCGACAAAATCTTTCATTTGCACAACTATGAGGAAGAGAAGAAGATCGCTATGGCATCACTTGAGTTCCAAGACTATGTTCTCATATGGTGGGAACAAGTCCTTGAGTGCCAACAAGCAAGAGGTGAACCACCAATCACCACTTCGGCTCAAATGAAGGAAGTCATGCGAGCATGTTTTGTGCCCACATACTACAACCGCGACCTCTTCAAGAAACTCCAACTCCTCACACAAGGAACAAAGAGCGTTGAAGAATACTACAAGGAAATGGAGTTAGCCATGATTCAAGCCAATGTCAAGGAAGATGATGAGCAAACAATGGCACATTTCTTGAATGGACTCAATCATCCCATCAAGAAGATTGCCGACTTCAAACCCTACTCAAACCTCATTGAGCTCGTGCATCAAGTGACCAAGGAGGAACGTCAAGTGCAAGATAACTTCAAGTACGCCAAGTACTCATCCAAGACATACGACTTGTCCAACAACCAAGCTTCAACAACTCCTCCAACCTCTACATCAACCAAGCCTTCTCCAAGCAATGACGACAAGTCAAGTTACAAGAAAACCTCGTCAAGTTCAAGTCGTCCTCCTCCTACTACAAGCAACTTCAAGCCGCGTGCTTCATCATCTACTCCAACCGATGAGACCGTCAAGACAAGCTGCTTCAAGTGTTTCACTTGCGGCGGCCGAGGCCACAAGTCCTATGAATGCACAAACAAGCGCACCATGATCCTCAACGACGTTGGCACCTATGACTCCATGATTGATGAGGAGATGGAAGCCCTTGAGCAAGTGGCCATGCACAGGCGCGTGAACGAGGATGAAGATGATTAAGTCTTTTGTGATGAGGATTCAAGCCCCGCTCTCGTTGTCTCCAAGGTCTTGACTCTTCAACATCAACAAGAAGAATACCAAAGATGCCACATCTTCCACACAAAGGCCGGCATCAATGAAAGGTCCGTCAAGGTCATCATCGATGGAGGTAGTTGTCACAACTTGGCAAGTGAAGAGCTATCCTCCAAGCTTCAATTGGTCAAGATGAAGCACTGGCACCCCTACAAGGTTCAATGGCTAAGTGACTCCGGCACTATACGAGTTGAGCATACGGTCCAAGTCTCCTTCAAAATTGGTGCATATGGAGACACTTTAGAGTGTGATGTCCTCCCGATGTCCGTTTGCCACCTCCTTCTTGGTAGGCCATGGCAATTCAACCATGGTGTTATCCACAACGGGCGTACCAATCACTATAGCTTCAATATGAAAGGAAAGGAATATGTGCTACGACCTATGTCTCCTAGTTAAGTGATAGCCGACAAGCAAGCCACCCATCGTGGAGAGAAGAGTGAACAAGTGATCCTCCATAAAGTGAGTGAGAGCCACAAGCCAAACTTGAGCGCCTCTTCGCCTAGAGAGAAAAACCTAGTCATATTTTCCACAAAAAGTGAGATGAATGAAGTGTGTGAGAACCCATCGAGTGTTATGCACTTTGTCCTTGTGTGCAAGGATGGGGAACCAAAAACTAACACCTCTCGCGCGCTTCCTTTAGTGTTTCAATCTCTTTTGCAGGAATTCCAAGCTGTTTTCCCCGATGAGCTACCTCCGGGTCTACCTCCTCTACGAGGCAATGAGCATCGAATCGACCTCATCCCCGGAGCGCCCCTTCCAAACAAAGCTCCATACCGCGTCAACCCCGAAGAAACTAAGGAGATACAATGGCAAGTACAACAACTAATCGACAATGGTCATGTACATGAAAGCCTAAGCCCTTGTGCCGTTCCCGTTATACTTATGCCCAAACAAGATGGTAGTTTTCGCATGTGCTCCGATTGTAGACCTATAAATGCTATTACCGTTTGTTATAGGCATCCCATTCCTCGCCTAGATGATATGCTTGATGAACTTAGCGGTGCCGCCTTTTTCTCAAAAATTGATCTAAAAAGTGGATATTATCAAATCCGCACACAAGAAGGTGATGAGTGGAAAACCGCTTTCAAAACCAAATTCGATTTGTACGAGTGGTTGGTTATGCCTATGGGTTTATCGGAAGCTCCCCTTACTTTCATGCGTCTTATGCATTTTGTGCTTCGACCTTATATTAGAGTCTTTGTTGTGGTTTACTTTGATGATATTCTTGTGTTTAGCAAATCCATGAAAGAGCATCTTAACCATGTTAGGGCTGTTTTGCAAACACTTCGCGAGGAACGTCTATATGCCAACATGAAAAAGTGCACGTTTGGTGTTGACAAACTTGTTTTCTTGGGTTTTGTTGTCTCTTCCAAGGGTGTCCATGTTGATGAATCTAAAATTGAAGCAACTAAAATTTGGCCCTAACCCACCAATTTGCAACAAGTGCATAGCTTTCTTGGCCTTGCAGGTTTTTATCGTCGCTTTGTGAAAGACTTTAGCACTATTGCCGCTCCTTTGCATGCTTTGAGTAACAAGAATGCTCCTTTTGTTTGGGGATCTTTGCAATCCACCGCTTTTTATGAGCTCAAGTCTTTGCTTACTCATGCACCGATTCTTGCTTTGCCCAACTTTGAGAAAACTTTTGAGGTTCATTGTGAAGCAAGTGGTACTGGAATTGGCGGAGTTTTGATGCAAGAAAAATGTGCCATTGCATATTTTAGTGAAAAACTACCCGGTGCTCAACTTAACTATCCCATCTATGACTAAGAATTGTATGATTTAGTGCGTATGCTACATGTTTGGGAACATTATCTTAGACCTCATGAGTTTGTCATACATACCAATCATGAAACGCTTAAGTACTTAAAAGGACAAACTAAATTAAACAAGCGTCATGCCAAATGGAGTGAATTTATTGAATCTTTCCCCTATGTTATCAAGTACATTAAGGGTAAGGAAAATGTAGTTGCGGATGCACTTTCACGCATATGCACGCTTTTCACTAAACTTGAGTTGAATGTTATTGGCTTTGAGCACATAAAATACTTGTATGCCAATGATCCTTCTTTTGCTACTCCTGATGCTAAATGTTTGACGCATACTTCTTGGGAACAATATTACATCAAGGATGGTTATCTTATGAGAGCTAGCAAATTATGCATTCCCGAGTCTTCTCTTGTGATGCGGAGCATCCCACGTTCATCACCATGTACACTCGGACTACTCTCCAAACTCCAAGAGGACATATGACAAGACCTCGAAGATACACCATAGGACACAAGGTGAACTCGCTCCTCTCCGAACCTTCACTTTCCACATGTGAGACATCGTTACTACCTCAAATATATGTGCTATGCATGACCAGGAACAAGGAGGAAGACCATGGACGAGCTAGCGAGGACGCCAAGTACAAGGACCAAGAGAAGGAGCTGCCGAAGAAGCTCCAGCGAGCGGACGTCCGGACGACACCGGACGACCGGCCTCTCACAGCGAGCGGACGTCCGGCCCTTGGCGGACGACCGGCGCCTGAAGACCAACCTACGCCAGCTACACACCTCCCAGCGAGCGGACGCCCGACCCCACACCGGACGTCCAACAATATTAATGGAAGTATGAAGATTCCGGACGTCCGGCGCCTCCTTCACAGAACGCATCCAGCGGATGTCCGACGACACCGGACGACCGGAGCCCCATGAGCCACCGGATGACCGGTCCCCAGCGGACGTCCGGTACCTGTCTACGCACAGTTTTGGGCCGAAGCCCTTGTACCCCTCCACTCCGTCCCCTTTTGCACTAAGACTATAAATAGGTCTCTCCTACCTCCTAGCTAGGGTTAGCATTGGATTAGCTCATGTTTGTGTGAGAGCCTTTGCTCATCCACTTGGATACTTCTCCTCGGAGTTCACGGCCTCTTTGGAGAAGATCCCCCAAGCGGATTCAAGACCCCTTTCTAGGGAAGAACATCAAGGCCTCCTCCCGGAGAAGAACGGTTCCTTTGTATCATTACCTTTGTTGATTGTGGATCATATTTTACTCTTTGTGTTCGGTGATCTAGCACTTGTGTGATCGATTCCTTGTTGGTTTATTGATTCTCTCTCGTTTTCCTCGTGTTTTCCCTTGGTGCTTCCGCGTGTTCTTCGTGATTCCCCATAGGATCCAATCCAAACGTGAAAGATCGTTGCCATAGGGTTCCACCCTACATCATCTTGGTATCATGAGCCACGTTTATCACGTATTTGGAGTCCCTCCCACCATTTTCTAGCCTTCTTTTGCTTGATTTCGTCCTAAAATTTGAAAATCCCCACCAAAAATAGCCCCAATTTTTTTTGTGATTTGTTGGTTTGATGATGTTTTGTTGATTTTGATCCATGGATTTGCTTGGTTTCAAGTGGATCTAGCATTTTCCCAAGTTTCCCCATCTTTCATCCATGAAATCCCGCGAATATTGACCCTGAAATCTCCATTTTCCGCCCAAAATCGCGTCCCGGAGCTCAAATCCCGCGTTGACCCTGACCCACCGGACGACCGCCACTTTACCAGACGTCCGGAGCCCCAGGAACCACCGGACATCTGCTACTTACCGGACGTCCGGTATCCCATTCCAGAACGAAATTAGCGGATTTCCGAGCTCACCGGACATCCATCCATTTCCGCACGTCCGCTACCTGTACATATCAACTTCGGCTGATTCTTGTTTCATTCATAACTAATTCATCCGAACTCCGATTTTGACGTTCTTTAGCTCGTTTTGAAGCTATTGACATACCCCATCCCACCAAAATACTACCAACACCATTTGACTCCATCAAATTTTGTGAATTTTGGCATATTTGCCTAGGCCATCCACCATATCATCCGCATAGCCACCACCGACTTCCGCAACCTAACCCATCTTGATCAACTCAAACAAGATCAACCTAGCCCTTAGCATTAGTGGTTGCTTCAGTAGTGATTCGAGTCTCCTAAGGTGTTTCGGCTACTTAGGGACAATCGCTTCTTCATCAACCACCACCTCCACTTCCGCATAGACGTGCTCAGCATACATTTCCACCCCAACTTAACCCAATTTTGTTTGAGTTGTGGCTTTTGTCTCTTAAGGTATTTTGGCTACTTAGGGATGACAACTTCAACTCCGACACGCGTATAGCTCATCATTCCACTTCCGCATTGCCTAGTGCAAAACCACCATCGCTTTCCGCTACCACCATTTGACATTTGTCATTTGAGATTTTGAGTTCGCGGTTTTTCCGTTTCCTAAGGTGTATCGGCTACTTAGGGACGAGTCTCCATCTTCTTGGTATCTACATCAAGAACACCGCCACTCATCATCGCAAAGGACGGTAACCTCGACGACACCATTGTATATTCCCCTTGCCATTGCATTGTTAACCCCTAGCCATTTTGCGTTACTTGCCTATCGAGACTAGCCATTTGAGTATTGCCGGCAACGTTACTTGTGCACCTTAGTGATCATACTTCCCATAGCATACATACCATATCATATTGGTATCATATCTTGTGTCACAAGTTTGTTCCCGCATATACACAATTGCTATCTTGGTTTGTGCATTGTGCAAAAGTGGCCATAGAAAAAAAGAGAAATAAAGCTTTTAAGCAAAAGAAAAAGAGAGAGCAAAGAAGCTTGTAAGCAAGTGCCATAGCATCATACCACATTGCATATAAGATTTTCATATCCAATCATCTTGGATCATCTTGAGAGAACACCGGGAACCATACATATAGAGCAATCGTGCTAGCGTCTCTCTTGAGTTGTGCAACACGAGCGTTTTCCATGGATTCCACATTTTGTTCTCATTCCTTGGTTGCACGGCCCCATTTATCTATCCGTGTGTGTGTTTCCGTGTGCCATTCTTTGCTATTGGTCCATTTGTTTCACTTTGAATTTGTGAATCTCTTTCAACATTATTGACTCTTGCTAACATTTTGCTTTAAATTTTTGTGCCACTATCCTCACCGAACCCACTATAAGCTTTACTTGTGTAGGTGTGAGAACCGACAAGGATTGGTACCAATAGTGCTATTTCATTGTCCGCATTTGAGTGAACTTGATTCATTGTCAACATCGGTGAAGGTACATTGGTATAAGTTCTTCTCTTTCTCCCACTCATATTTGCTCGAGTCTTGTGATGGATAGGCAAGGCATTCCCTCTCCGGTCAGCGACAACAACGACGGCGTGAACAACTACATCTCCAAAGCGTCAATCTTCAACCTACAACGACAAATGCAAAGCGCACAATCAAGATTGCGAGAGCGCATTGAGAACATCTCCATCGACATTCGTCACTCCGAAGCAAGGAAAAGGGACTACATCGACAAGAAGCTTTCCGCACATAAAGAGGAGCAAGATGCAAGGATGGAGGAGATTAGAGCCTTGATCAAGTCTTCTTCCCCTTCGTCATCTTCAAGGCGGCGACATTCAAGACACAAGTCTTCGGAGCGCGGACACGATGCAAGTGCAAATCGTCCTCGTCCACATCTACATGGCGATCACCATCACGTTCGTGATCATCATCGCCATGAAGGGCATGTCACCTCCAAGCATCATGTGCACGACGACGACGAACGACATCTACTTCGAGCTCAAGCACGACAACGACATCATCATCATGAAGATGCTCCACAAGCGCAAGTGCACAAGTCCCAACAAAACCTACTTCACGCCAAGTCCAAGCTTCATGAGCAAAAGAGAAGACCGCGAGACGACCACCACCAAGACGGTGCTACGGCTACACCAACCACTTTGGCATCTTCGCCAAGTGCTATCAAGGCATCTTTGCCTTTGGACGTACGACATCTTCGCGTACTTCCCACGAGTACGCCTACAACGACTTCATCAAGTCCAAGGCGTCTACCTATGAGCGAGGGCGACACTTCCATCTTTGGAAGCTCCCCAAGGAAGATGGCCGAGCATGGGAAACTCCCTTCGGTCATGGAGACGAGCTACGAGGTGCCACATCATATGGGCCTCCAACAACAAGACGGCAATAAGAAGGTCGAGCAAGGGCCATCCCCTTCGACCACGATGATAGGAGTTGAGCATGGAGACATTTGCACCTACATCTCCCGACACCCACATATGTCGAGATGCCCCAAGTGCCATGTGAGGAGAGCCACCACCACATGAGTGACATGAGTGACTCCACCATAGGTGACATTGAGAGCATTTCCTATGAGAGGATGAGTGTGACCTCCACTAGCCCCACACATGAGAGCATGCCACACATCCTATGTGAGGTTGAGCGCCACTTGAGTGACTCCACCAACCATATGAGTGAGTGCATCCTTGAGGGAGTGAGTGAGCCACAAAACTTAGGGAGTAGGTAGTTGACACGGCATGTGAGGCCACTATGATTTCTAACGACTTAACCTCTACTCCTAGTGTGTTTTCTTCTTTGGTGCTAGGTCTCCTACATGACGACATGCCTATCCTCGACGAGTCCATCCCTCCACTGGGAAAACCGATGGCCATGGTGGACAATGATGCACCCCCACATGGTTCCATCAAGATGAAGATGACAATGAGACGATCTTCAACACCTCACCTACAACACATGAGCGACGCTCCAAAGGTAACATAGGTGATGGTAATTCTCTTGTCCCACTAGTGGACTATCTTGACATCGATTGCTCCCATGATGTTGACCCACCTATTACCATGCTTTACACTAGTGAGACTTCTTCATGCCTTGACTTACCTATTTATGATGAATATGATGATGAGCATATTGAGTTGACTAGTTGTGATGCTATGCTTCATAGGATATCATGTGAAAATTCTATTGGTCACTTCATGTTCGACAATCCATTGAACTTGTCATATGCTATGAGTGAGATCTCCCATATTGCATCCCTACAATCTCAACATAGTAACTATGCATGCCCCATTAAAATCAATCCCATTTGCACTTATGGCATAGATGACGAGATGATGGTCATTGGCTTTTGTTTTTCTTGTGATGATATTGCCATGCTTCCTTTACATGATTTGCGCAATTCATCTACTACGCCTTGCCATGATCACATTGTTCCGAATATGCATTGTTTTGGATGTTGTCAATATTCTCCACGTGATGTTTGTACTCTTGCTCATGAGGAGACCCCCATAGTTTCCTCATACATATTAGGAGATCTTGATGCATTTCATATTTTGCATGATTCCCATGATAGTGTACACCATATGCATTCCATGAATAACAATGCTCTAGAAATTCCTCATGATGCATTACATCCTTTGAGTCACCATTATGACATACATCATAACAAACCTCTCATGATGGATGACATGTTTCTATATCACGCATCTCATTTATTTGAGCATTGGCTATTTAGCGCTAACCGACACATGCACGTGCGCATCATGATGGATGATGTGTACATCTACCACGCACACACAATTTTCCCTTTGTCTTTGTTTTGTGTAGGTACTCAGGTATACTCATCAACCTCTCAATCCCAAGAGTTGACGAAACGAGCTCTTGAGAGCAACGATGCTTTGGGATCCCGTGGACTTTCCTTACAACCATTCCCTTCGCGCAAGAACTACGCGCATCTCTTTTACTTGTCTCTTACACGGCTATGGGCTATTTACCACTTGTCACCTTATGCTCATTTTCCCGTGTTCACTTTGCATGTTATTCTTGCTTCTATGCCTTTGCCATGCAATGGTGACCCTTGCTTGCATCTACCCATGATTCACCATTATGATACTTCTATGTGTATTTGCATGCTTGGTGGAGATCCTTGTTGCTATTGCCATGTTTATCATGTGCCCCATGCTATTGATGATTGTTGTGTTGGGAGAGTCATGATGACCCATTGCTATTTACATATGGCTTCTCACCAATACATTCATGCTATTTTCCTCACATCTTGCTTTCAGGCTTGTGCTATGACATGTGAATTATTCATGCCCACTATTTGCACACATGACATGCTTGCCATGATTCCTTCTAGTACGTTGCATCTTCGCACTACTAGCTTGCTTGACTTGATCGCTATGATTGCTTGCTATGTTGCATCACCCATGTTCCACTATCACTTGCTTTCTTGGGTTGATGACTTATATGTTCATGCCTCTCACTTGATTTTCCATGATCATTGTCTCTTGTCTCCATTAGTTGCACCTCACATATCACCTCGTATTGAGTGCCAACTTGCTATGCTTATTGATCTTGGAGACTCGGACACTTTACTTGTGATGCATGCTTGTTTGATTGAGCCTCTTGTATTTGGTTGTTCTTGCATCATATGCCACCATACTATGAAATGCTCCCTTGTACTTTCTTATGATGAGCATGATGCCTACACTTGTTGGGTATCTTACCATACGAATGTTAGGTTTTGCATTTACGCTAACCCCATTTGTTTTTCTGAGTGTTTGTCATGTTTGTTCATTTTTAAGGAGTCACAAGGTGATACCGTCATGAGACATATTGGGTATGTGAAGGCATACAAGATGCGCAACTCAATCATCCTTGAGAACCTCCTAAAGGTGACCTCCTTCTCTTTGAGCCATCCTCAAATAGGCATATTGGATGGGTCACTCTTTCATTGTTGTTTCCTTCTTGTTGTCTACATGATACATCTCGTGAACGAAGGAGCGACATTGGAGATTAGCTACATGGACCTTCACACTGAGGAGCGCTCGCACTTATTGGATGCACCTTCGGAACTCCACTCATGCCTCGACATCGAGCTTTGGTACACCAACACCTCCATATTTGTTGATTGTGCTCATACGTGTCATGCTCGATGGACTTATCATACTCACCACAAGTTTGCACCCTATGCATGGATTGACTCATATTATGCTTGTCTTGTTGCATCTATTTCCATGTCATCCATGATATATGATCTTGTTCACTTCCTTAGCAAATTTGTTGTGATCTACCTTGATGGCATATTCATACATCATGATCATTTTGACCACCATCAATTGCATGATAACATACACATGTTAAGCATCCATTGCCATATTCATGCTATTGATAAACCGTCTCACTATGACATCATTTTACACTGTGGTTGCACTAATCATATTTACAACACATTTGTGTGCACAAAGATTGCATATCCTCCCATGAATGCTTTGCATCTCATTCTAGATCATCTTGATAAGCTTCATGCGCTATGTCACGACCAATCTTGTCGCACGGACTCATTCTTACATGATGGACACTTTGTGTGCAATAACCATTGTATTTCCGAGTGTTGCTTGTGTTTGCTCTTTTTGCATCTCTATCACTCCGGCGACACCTTGGACTACTTGGATTGCACCATGTCTTCAACTTCGTCCAACTACAAGTCCATCTATGACAACCGTTTCCATGGTGATGAGGATCACGATCCGAGGTCGGATCTTTCCCAAGGGGGGGGGGGAGATGATGCAGAGCATCCCACGTTCATCCCCATGTACACTCCGACTACTCTCCAAACCCCAAGAGGACATATGACGAGACCTCGAAGATACACCATAGGACACAAGGTGAACTCGCTCCTCTCCGAATGTCGGTGTCAAAACCGGCGGATCTCGGGTAGGGGGTCCCGAACTGTGCGTCTAGGTGGATGGTAACAGGAGACAAGGGACACGATGTTTTACCCAGGTTTGGGCCCTCTTGATGGAGGTAAAACCCTACGTCCTGCTTGATCAATATTGATGATGTGGGTAGTACAAGAGTGGATCTACCACGAGATCAAGGAGGCTAAACCCTAAAGCTAGCCTATGGTATGATTGTTGTAATGTATGTTGTGTCCTACGGACTAAAGCCCTCCAGTTTATATAGACACTGGAGAAGGCTAGGGTTACACAGAGTCGGTTACAATGGTAGGAGATCTACATATCCGTATTGCCAAGCTTGCCTTCCATGCCAAGGAAAGTCCCATCCGGACACGGGACGGAGTCTTCAATCTTGCATCTTCGTAGTCTTGGAGTCCGGCGGACGATGATAGTCCGGCTGTTCGGACACCCCCTAGTCCAGGACTCCCTCAGTAGCCCCTGAACCAGGCTTCAATGACGATAAGTCCGGCGCGCATAATGTTCGGCATTGCAAGACGGGTTCCTCCTTTGAATAATCCAGAGAAGATCATGAACACCAGGATAGTGTCCGGCTCTGCAAAATAAATTCCAAATTCCATCGTAGAGAGAATAAAATGTACACAAGTCCAATCTGCTGACGTATTTTGCGGCATGACGTCACACCACTACCAAGCCTTTACTTGAATCGTTTTTTATTATACCACCTCAGCACGTTTAGCGAAGCGGTTTCCTTGGCACGTCTTGTCGAAGCAGAGATCGTGCTCCCCTTATTCCGGGATTCACATCAATACGAGCGTGGGTAACCCAACCGCGCCCGTCGCCACGCCTCCTCTATCGAAGGTGAATCCCGAACGGTCACGGAGACGGCTCTTGGTATTTTCCCCCTTTATAAGAGGACCAAGGCTCGTTTCTTTTCTTCAATCTTCCATCGAATCTTCTCCTTGCTCCAAGTTCCAACACCCAGAGCCCCAGATTCGAGCGCTTCGGATCTTCAACAATGTCCGGCTCCGACCTTCAGGGTCGGTGGATGCCCTCCTCCGTCACGGAGGAGGACGTGCTAAAGCTGCGTGAGGCCAAGTACCTGTCCTATGAGATTTCGCACAGGTTGCCCGCCGAAGGGCAGGCCGTACCCACTCCCGAGCCCGGCGAGTACGTCGTCTTCGTATCCCACCTCCGTCGGGGTTTAGGCTTCTCGACGGACCCCTTCGTGAGAGGGCTCATGTTCTACTACGGGCTGGATTTTCACGACTTGGGTCCGGAGTCCATCCTCCATATTTCCGCATTCATTATTGTCTGCGAAGCCTTCCTCCGCGTCACCCCCCACTTCGGCCTGTGGCTGAAGACCTTCAATGTGGAGCCGAAGATGATCGGGGGCGTCAAGCGGAGTGCGGCGGGGCGGCCATAAGCAGGAGGGCCGATGCCCCGTGGCTCGAGGGCTCCTTCCAAGAGGAGCTCGGCCTGTGGCAGCAGGAGTGGTTCTATATCACCGCTCCGAAGGGCAGCAAGCAAAAGCCGCCGCCTTCATTTCGCCCGGGACCTCCACGCCGATTGATGTCGTGTGTCAACCAAGGGCTCAATTGGGGGCCGTCCGAAGACGTGCCTTTATTGCAGGGCTGGATTCGAGACCTCCAAGCCAGGGAGATCACTCTGGTTGTGGTGATGCAGGTCATGCTAATCAGGCATCTTCTGCCCTGCAAACGCCGTCCTCTCCGGTTATGGGAGTTCAATCTGGAGGGACCATGAATTCTCCAACACTTCATGGGTATGACGCCCGTGGAGATGTACAATTTGTTCTTCGGACCGCAGGCGGCGTGTCCGGAATTGACCGAGGACGCAGGCCTAAGCTGCAATCGCCCGGATACCCAGGTAAGTAGCTCAGAGTCCGGACGTTCTGTTTGTTTGCTTTTCTGAAATTCGCCTTCTAACCCATTATTCTTCATCAGGAGTGGGTAGCGCGATCGAAGCTGATAAGGTGTCCGGCCCCCCTCCCAGAGACCGCACCGGAGCCCGTGCTGGTCAGAATGTTGGAGGTCGCGCCCGTAGAAGGGGGCGATGGGGAAAATAGGAGAGCTATCACCTCGCCAAAGGGGGCGCCTGAAGAGGGGTGGATCGAAAATCCCTCCTTCCAGGGGGAGAAGAGGACCGCCTCCAAAGACCCAGAGGCCAAAGCCCCTAAGCGGGGGAAGAAATCTTTACCGGAGGGTCCTGCGTCCGGGGAGAGCCCGGACGTACAATCGTCTCTAAAGGATCAGCCCTCCAGCGAGCCGTGAGTAGGAAAAGGGGGGTTCATTAATAAGAAAATACCCCTATTTGTGCTTCTGTGGATAACCGAAATTTTTACCTTACAGTTCGGATCTGCGGCCTACTCAGATGAGTTCGTCTTCGGGGGATCTTCGTCCGGAGATGATGGAGAGCGAAACGCCTCCGTCTGCTGTGCCGTCAGACAGGGCAGACGAGCCTGAAGTATCGTCACGGAGGGTATCCCAGAGTCCGGTGGGGCCGGAGAGTTCGGCGCCAACTAGTGTCCGGTCGGGGGAGCTGAAGGATCTGCTTGAGAGGGCGTCCATCTCAGAAGATCACCGTGCTTTGATGAGTATGGTGATTGGAAGGATTTCGTCCGCCGAAAGCGGATTGCATAGTACCGTCCGGAGTTTGCTGGCGGGATTTGAGGTACGCAAGAACGACGCACCTTTTTGACAGTTTGCCACATAGAAGTGCGCCCTGTATAGATAGTAGCCCCTGAGACTCGGTAGGTTGTCGAAAGCGACCGCGTGCCGAGGATCAAAATCGCAGGTAATGAATGTTGCCATTCCTATGCAGGTGGCAGATAGTCAGGGGGCTAGCCGGACTAGTGGAGTTGTCGAGTTAATGCGACAACTCGATGTGGCGGATGCGGACATCGCGCTTGTCAACCGGCGACTTGACGAGTCGCAAGGTAAATGAATTCTCCGCAGTCACTTATTTAAGGGGGTCAAAGCCTGCTTCTGACAATATATATGTTGTGATACAGACGGTGCTGCTGCTGTGGAGAGCCTTCGGGCCGAGCTTGCTCAAGGTAAGGAGCAAGCCCGAAGGAGTGATGCGGCTGCCTCGAGGGCGGCCGAGGAGTTGAAAGCCGAAAAGGCTGCACACTGCCTAAGCAGGGAAAAGATGGCCGAATTGGCCGTGAAATTGAAGGATGCTGCCGACCGCAATGAGGCTCTTGAAAAGGAGCGCCTATCGGAGCGGGAAGACCTGGGGAAGGCCACCGCCGAGGCCAAGGATGCCCGTTCTGCAATGCGGGCTATGAAGGAGGAGCTGCGCCAGGCCGGAGATATTGTGGCTGGCAGGCCTTTTCTGCTGCGTCGCCGATTTACGGATCCAAAGTATGCCCAACTTGGCCAGCTGTGGGGTCCGGAGGATCCATATATGGACTTAGCGGCAAGTGCAGCTGATGCCGTTGTGCACTTCCGGAGCCAGAAGGATCACAAGACGGAAGAGCTATTTTGGTCTCAATTCCATAGTCCGGATCGTTCACTTCCGTTGACCGATCGGTTGGCCGAATGGGCTGAGCTGAACAGGTTGTCCGGACTTGCCATGACTGATATCGTGGCTCATGTCTGGCCAGAGAGGCCCAAGGCGACGAGCTATTTCGGCTTATTGCAGCAATTTCTTGGAGCGGTGCCGCATATCAAGGAGATGAAGCGGTCGGCCTGCATAGAAGGTGCGCGGATGGCCCTCGCCCGTGTGAAGACACATTGGACAGAGATGGATGCCACCGCTATTGCAGCCCAGGGTTCGGACGAAAGCCGGTTACCCGCCGAGCACTATTTTGGGGAAGTTATACGTGGCGCTCGTGTAATAGAGTCGCAGTGCTCGAAAAATGTTACGTTCAAATGAACATTTTATCTTGTAAAACAATGATTATGTTGTAACCGCTTTTTATACTTGTGCGTTCCAAGTATTAAAATATCTCCTATGCGGCCGTTTATGTATACGTTTGTATAACCTGAAAGATTGCAGTCTTCGGCTTCAGCCCCCACGCACAAGGTGCGGGGGTGTTCGCAAAAAATAGCGCGTTTTCACACTTGATCCGACGTCTCGGTCCTGTTAAGGAGGTGGTAGCGTAGCAAACGAGGCAATCCGGACTAGATGCTTTATCACTTTCACTTAGCCATTGGAGTTCGAGGGTGGGGCTACGATATAGCCCCTTGGGGCACCGCGCTTCTCCGAATTCGGGGCGCGTGTGTGCCTGACCGGGAAACGGTCCTTCGTCAAAGCGGGGAATTCTAAACATTCCGGTAGTCGATCGAGTGGTTGACCAGTCTCTCGCTGTATCATGACAGTCAGTTTTCGGCTTTCTCTACTGAGGTGCTTGCCCAGCCGAACTGGGGCACAATCGCAGCAGTTCTCCTGGTGCCGCGTTAGCCGATGATACGGAACGTAAGGCAGCAAAACACAGGAGCCGGGCAAACCCAACATTTGACCAAAGACATGATTCGGAGCTGATGCATATAAGGCCTAACTCGAGACGCCGAACACTCCCTAAGGTGTTCGGTCTTTATAATAATGGGCAGAACAATGCCCTAAGCCCCTAGTGTCCAGGTACGGGCATGGTCCTCTAACGCGGCCGATGCCAAAACGTCAGGCTCCGCTTTGGTTATAATGAGAAACCAAGGGATTATAACAACAAGAGACAGTAAAAAAGGTTTACGCAGGGTCTTAATCTGAAAAGAATCCTCGCGACGGGTCCCTACTGCACGTCTGCGCCTGTGTCTCCGTTGTGCCGTTATCCTGGATGGGTGTGCACGTTGTTCATCTGTAAAAAGAGAGGAACTTAGTTTGAAAGGAACTCGTGCGAAAAATATATACGAAAGAAGAAATATAAATAAGTAAAGCGGAGTCTGTATGAGCTCGCTGTTGCTTGTGCGCGCAGCCCCTTGTGAAGGGATGTGGGGCTAGGGAGCCCCTAGCATTATTTATATCGGACTCGTCTGACCGTGTCCGGGGTCTTTAAATGACCCTCGCACTGAAATGATGCCACATGGACCGGGCATCTTAAGTGTAAGAGACGCGTAATGTGGTATGGCATTGAAGCGGACAAAAGCTTCTCGTCCCAAGAGTGCTTGATAGCTACTTTTAAATGGGACGATATGAAAGATTAGTTTTTCGCGTCGAAATTTGTTCGGTGATCCGAACACAACTTCTAGTAATAAGGAGCCTGTGCACTTGGCGTAAGGGCCTGGCGTCACTCCTTTAAAGGAAGTGCGGCTGTGTCGAATTTTAGTACGGTCTATCCCCAACTTGCGGATTGTGTTTGGATACAGCAGGTTTAAGTCACTGCCTCTGTCCATCAGGACTTGTGTAAATTGCATTCCGTCGATTATAGGATCCAATATCAGGGCAGTCCATCCTGCATTTCGAACGCTTCTGGAATAATCCAGGTGGTCGAAAGTGATTGGTTTTGATGTCCAATCTCTATGTTCCGCTGGGTTGGACCGTGCGAGACCCATTTTAACGGGTGCCGCACTGTTTTTCTATATTATCACATGAAGTGAATTTACTGCTTTGACCTCTTGTGGGAAATTCTTTTGTTTTCCGGTGCTCTGCTGGTGGGGTTTATCATCTTTGCTTGATGCGTCGAGCCCCTTGTGTTCGGCGTTTAGTCGGTCAGACTGTTTGAAAACCCAACAATCTCGGTGGGTGTGGTTTGCAGGCCTTCCGGGGGTACTGTGGATTTGACATATCCGACCCAAAATCTTGTTTAAGTTGGATAGCTCATCACTGTTATCCTTAAGAGGCTGTGTTTTGTTGTTTGGCAGCGAGCTTTTGAATCCAGCGTTGATTGTCGTGCTCTTTGGGCTTTTCTCTTTATTCCGGCGCTGCTCTTTTCTGCGCCGTCATTTTCCATTTCCATCTCTGATCTCGGATGTACTTGGGTCGCTGGTGCTGCGTCTTGCTAGCCAGCTATCCTCTCCCGCGCAAAAGTGGGTCATGAGGCTTGTTAGCGCGGACATTGTCCTCGGCTTCTCTTGGCTGAGATGTCTGGCGAGCCATTCGTCTCGGACGTTGTGTTTAAAAGCTGCTAAGGCTTCAGCGTCCGGACAGTCGACTATTTGGTTCTTTTTGGTGAGGAACCTGTTCCAGAATTTGCGCGCTGACTCTCCGGGCTGTTGAGTTATATGACTTAGATCATCTGCATCCGGAGGGCGGACATAAGTTCCTTGAAAGTTTGCTCTAAACGCATCCTCGAGCTCTTCCCAACTTCCAACAGTTTTTTTGGGAGGCTTTTGAGCCAATGACGGGCTGGCCCTTTGAGCTTGAGGGGTAAGTATTTTATGGCGTGGAGATCATCTCCTCTAGCCATGTGTATGTGTAGTATGTAATCCTCTATCCAGACTCCAGGTCTGTTGTTCCGTCGTAGGCCTCTATGTTTATGGGTTTAAACCCTGCTGGGAATTCGTGATCCAGCACCTCGTTGGTGAAACATAGTGGGTGTGCGGCGCCCCTGTATTTGGGTGCACCGATGTCTTCGGACACTTGGCGTGTTGCATTGCTTCCTAGGGCCCTCTTTTTTGGCCCGTAAATGGACCTGGCTGGGCCATCTGTCTTTCCAGGGTCATTAGTCGGCTTATGTGTGGTGCCGCTTTTAGATTTTGGCCTATCATCTGGCCGTCTATCCGACCAGGCGGCCTCTTTGTTTTTTGACTGTGGGGGCTCCATGGCCTCCTCGTCAAATTCTGGCAGCAGCTTGCGCTTCGGCTAGCTCTTTGATTGATGGCCATTGCCGTATTTGTTTGCGGTTTTGAGCACTTTGCTCCACCTCATTCTGAGTGTATCTTCCGCTATTTTGAGCTTCCGTTTTTCCTTCTTCAAGCTTCTTGCGGTGGCGACGAGTCTTTTTCGAAGGTTTTTATTCTCCGGCGGTGTGTCCGGCGTGAGATCGTCTGGACTATTGTTTTCGCCGGGCCTGGACTGATTATTTGATTCGTCCTGTTCGGACGGTTGCTTGTCTGCGTGTTCGTCGTCCACTGGTTTGCCCTGCTGTATTGCTGGGTCATTAAGAGCGCTGTTGTTGTCGAGGCGGGACTTAGGGTGGCGTCTGCGTCGCCATTTTGGTTGTTTGTCGGCGGGATTATCTTCTGCCGCGCCCCGTTGGTCCTTGTTATCGCTTCCTTTTGGGGTATCCACCATGTATACGTCGTATGACGAGGTGGTCTTCCCGTGCCCTGTAGGCACTGGTTCTTGTTCATCTCCGGCATCGTCGTCCATGCCGTCGATGTCTTCGGAGTCATAGTTTAGCATGCCGGTTAGATCGTCGACAGTGGCTACAAAGTAGGTGGTGGGTGGGTTTTGAATTTCTTCGTCGCCCGAATCCCAACCGTCCTGGTCGTAGTCCGGCCAGGTCTCTCCGGATAGCGAGAGGTGTTTTAATGAATTCAGGATGTCGCCAAAGGGTGAGTGTTGGAAGATGTCCGCGGTGGTGAATTCCATAACCGGCGCCCAATCAGATTCGATTGGCAGGGGCGTGGGAGGTCTGGAGTCCGGCAAGGAGTCTGGCACCTCGGAGTCACGAGCTTTGCGGGGGACAAGGTTAGTGTTCGGCTCCATCGCCGTAGAAGTTGCAGCCCCCGAGGCGGTGTCCAACCACCGGTCCTCGATCTGGGCGATCGGCTCCGGACTAAAGGCCGGAGCGGATTCTTGTGCGGCCACCAAGGCACTGTTTGGCGGCAGAGCTAGATCATGCCCATCGTAACAGTGCGGCACGCTTGGCTGTGGCTCGAGCCCGTCGAAGATCAAGTCCCCGCGGATGTCAGCCGTGATGTTTAGGCTTCCAAATCTGACCTGATGGCCAGGGGCGTAGCTTTCGATCTGCTCCAGATGGCCAAGTGAATTAGCCCGCAGTGCGAAGACGCCGAATACGAAGATCTGTCAGGGGAGAAAAGTCTCACCCTGGACAGCGTTATTGATTGAAGATGCCATCGAGCCTATCGGTGACAACACAGAGGAACTCTCAATGAAAGCACCAATGTCGGTGTCAAAACCGGCGGATCTCGGGTAGGGGGTTCCGAACTGTGCGTCTAGGCGGATGGTAACAGGAGACAAGGGACACGATGTTTTACCCAGGTTCGGGCCCTCTTGATGGAGGTAAAACCCTACGTCCTGCTTGATTAATATTGATGATGTGGGTAGTACAAGAGTGGATCTACCACGAGATCAAGGAGACTAAACCCTAAAGCTAGCCTATGGTATGATTGTTGTAATGTATGTTGTGTCCTACGGACTAAAGCCCTCCGGTTTATATAGACACCGAAGAAGGCTAGGGTTACACAGAGTCGGTTACAATGGTAGGAGATCTACATATCCGTATTGCCAAGCTTGCCTTCCACGCCAAGGAAAGTCCCATCCGGACACGGGACGGAATCTTCAATCTTGCATCTTCGTAGTCTTGGAGTCCGGCGGACGATGATAGTCCGGCTGTCCGGACACCCCCTAGTCCAGGACTCCCTCACCAAACCTTCACTTTCCACATGTGAGACATGGTTACTACCTCAAATATGTGTGCTATGCATGACCAGGAACAAGGAGGAAGACCATGGACGAGCTAGCGAGGACGCCAAGTACAAGGACCAAGAGAAGGAGCTGCCGAAGAAGCTCCAGCGAGCGGACGTCCGGACGACACCGGACGACCGGCCTCTCACAGCGAGCGGACGTCCGGCCCTTGGCGGACGAACGGCGCCTGAAGACCAGCCTACGCCAGCTACACACCTCCCAGCGAGCGGACGCCCGACCCTACACCGGACATCCGACAATATTAACGGAAGTATGAAGATTCCGGACGTCCGGCGCCTCCTTCATAGAACGCATCCAGCGAACGTCCGACGACACCGGACGACCGGACCCCCATGAGCCACCGGACGACCGGTCCCCAGTGGACGTCCGGTACCTGTCTGCGCACAGTTTCGGGCCGAAGCCCTTGTACCCCTCCACTCCGTCCCCTTTTGCACTAAGACTATAAATAGGTCTCTCCTACCTCCTAGCTAGGGTTAGCATTGGATTAGCTCATGTTTGTGTGAGAGCCTTTGCTCATCCACTTGGATACTTCTCCTCGGAGTTCACGGCCTCTTTGGAGAAGATCCCCCAAGAGGATTCAACACCCCTTTCTAGGGAAGAACATCAAGGCCTCCTCCCGGAGAAGAACGGTTCCTTTGTATCCTTACCTTTGTTGATTGTGGATCATATGTTACTCTTTGTGTTCGGTGATCTAGCACTTGTGTGATCAAATTCCTTGTTGGTTTAGTGATTATCTCTCGTTTTCCCCGTGTTTTCCCTTGGTGCTTCCGCGTGTTCTTCGTGACTCCCCGTAGGATCCACTCCAAACGTGAAAGATCGTCGCCATATGGTTCCACCCTACGTCATCTTGGTTTGCTCCTTTTGCAAGAGGCTCATGGAGGCGGACTCATGGGACATTTTGGACGCGACAAGACAACCGCCACGCTCTCCAAGAACTACTTTTGGCCCAAGATGTTCCGCGACGTCTCCCGCTTCACCAACCGATGCTCTACATGTCGCAAAGCTTAGTCCAAAGCTCAATCTCATGGTCTTTACATGCCTCTTCCTATTCCTTATCAACCTTGGGAAGACATTAGCATGGATTTTGTACTTGGTTTGCCTAGAACTCGAAATGGAAAGGATTCCGTCTTTGTTGTTGTGGACTGATTTTCTAAGATGGCACATTTAATTCCCTGCCACAAGATATACGATGCTTCACACATTGCAAATCTCTTTTGTAGGGAAATCTTGCGCCTCCATGGAGTACCAAAGTCAATCGTCTCCGACCGCAATGTCAAGTTCTTGAGTGACTTTTGGAAGACACTATGCGCCAAGCTCGGAATCAAGCTCTTGTTCTCATCCGCTTGCCATCCTCAAACTGACGGCCAAACGGAGGTGACGAACCGTACGCTCTCCACCCTACTTTGTGTGTTGATCAAGAACATCAAGGAGTGGGAGGAGTGTCTACCAATCGATGAGTACGCCTACAACCGTGCACGACATTCGACTACCGGCAAGTCCCCCTTCAAGGTCGTCTACGGCTTCAACCCGTTGTCCCCATTGGACATTCTACCTCTTCTTCTACAAGAGTGCACCAACCTCGACGCAAGTGCCCGTGCAAGCTACATCAAGAAGATGCATGAAAATACGAGGCACACCATCGAGCACCAAGTACAACGACTAGCGACCAAGCTAAACATCAACAAGCATCCCATGATATCCAACATTGGAGACCTCGTGTGGCTACACCTTCGGAAGGACCGCTTCCCCAACGAACGAAAGTCCAAACTTCTCCCTCGAGCCGATGGACCCTTCAAGGTGCTAGCATGCTACAACAACAACGCTTACAAGATCGACCTCCCACGTGACAAGTACAACCTGAGCGACATCTTCAGCGTCTCCGATCTCTCCCCATACCATGGTGACGAGGATTTTGATCCGGGGTCGAATCTTTCCCAAGGGGGGGGGGGAGATGATGTGGAGCATCCTTCGGTCATCCCCATGGACCTTCCATCGACTATCCAAGCTCCAAGTGGACCCATGACAAGAGCAAGGGCTCGTGCTATTCAATCCCAGGTGACATCACTCCTACTTGAGTTCCCCTTTTCTTCTAGTGAGACATTGCTACTGCCTAAGTCCGAGATGCTATGCGTGATCAGGTACAACGCTCAAGCCACGGAGCCAGGAGCTGAAGAAGAAACGACAGGCGTCAACTCTCTGGACAGCACGGAACTTCCGGCCAGAGCCCGGAACTTCCGGCCCCCGGAACGTTCGACCTACCTAGAGCTTCCAGCCTCCGACGACATCGACCCGCCCAGGTGTGCCAACTCCCTGGTTAGCTGCTCGGAACCCGGCCCGAACCTTACGGTCCCCGGAACCTCCGGCCTGCCTGGACCTTCCGGCCCCCGGACGCCAGCCCAGCTCCACCCGCGCCAACTCTCCGGTTAGGCCGGACCCTGCCCGGACCCTCCGTCGCCCAGAACTTCTGGCCCCGCCCGGAACATCCGTCCCCGCCCGGAACTTCCGGCCTTGCCTGCACGCAGCCACTTGGGTCAAGGCCCGTGCACCCTTTCGCCCTGTAAACTATATATACTCTTCTCCTACCTACGTTTAAGGGTTAGCATTGTGATAGCTCATCTGAGATAGAGCATTGCTCATCCATACCAGATCTACTCCACGTGAGGGACCACACCTCTTCGGAGAAGATCCATCCGGATTCAATGCCTCTATCCGGAGAAGACAACCAAGACCTCCTCACGGAGAAGAACGGTTACTCTTGTATCTTCCTTTGTCGACTTTGGATCTTGTGTTACTTTGTGCTTTCGGTGATCTAGCCCTTGTGTGATCAACCACTTGTCGGTTGAGTGTTTCTCTCGTTTTCCCCGTGATTTCCCTTGTGTTCTTCCGCATGTTCTTCGTGTCTCCCCGTAGGATCCACTCCAAACGTGAAAGATCGACCCCTAGGGTTCTGCCCTACATCAGAAGGTATGACAAAAGATGTCGTCGAGGTTACCGTCCTTGGTGATGATGAGTCCTTTGCGAAGATGAGCGGTGGTGATGATGATGTCGAACCGTACCTATATAGCCGAAACACAATAGGACACGGGAACCACAACCCAAAATCTCAAAAGACCAAAACGTGTCAAAAACGTCATAGGAGGTATTGGTGGATGATGGTGGTGTATGTGGGCAGTTGTAGTGGTATGAGGGGTTTGGAAGATGTGGTGGAAAGTGGGGAAGTAGTGGTGGCCGAACTGGAAAATTTCAGTTTCGTCAGAGTTGCTCGGACGTCCGGAGTGTCAAGGTCGACCGGTCGTCAGACGTCTGGCGGGATCCAGTCGTCCGGTGCCTGGGTGAAAATCTGGCATGGGATGAACTGCTCAATTTCGATGTGGAGGGAGGTGGTGATGTCGAATTCGAGCGAATTTGTGGATGAAAAGGGGTGGGGAGGGTGGGGAAAGCTAGATCCATACATGGCAACGCGAATCCATGGATCAAATCCACTAAAATCTCAACACACCAACAAATCACAAAAAAATGGGGCTATTTTTGGTGGGGATTTTCGTATTTAGGACGAAAACAACAAAATCAAGCTAGAAAACACGGGGTAGGGGCTCCAAAAACCTGGCTCATGATACCAAGAAGATGTAGGGTAGAACCCTAGAGGCCGATCTTTCACGTTTGGAGAGGATCCCTATGAGGAACACGAAGAACACGAGGAGGGGAACGAGAGAAAAACACTCAACCGACAAGAATAAAAGTCACACATATGCTAGATCATCGAAACACAAGGAGAGATACAAGATTCAAGTCCAACAAAGGATGATACAAAGGGTAACCAGTTCTTCTCCGTGAGGAGGTCTTGATGATGGTCTTCTCCGGATGGAGGTCTTGAATCCAGGTGGATCTTCTCGAAGAGGTATCGGTTCCTTACGAGGACTAGATCCAGATGGATGAGCGAGGCTCTATCTCACAAATGAGCTAAATCAACGCTAACCCTAGCTAGGAGGTGGGAGAGGTCTATTTATAGTCATAGTGCAAATGAGGGGCGAAGTGAAGGGGTACAAGGGCATCAGCCCGAAACTGGACACAGCCAAGGTCCGAACGTCCGTGAGGCACCGGTCGTCCAGAGGCTCGTGGGGTCTCGGACGTCCGTGGTTCTTCGGGTGTCCGTAGATTCCATTCTGGGGTCGCTGGCATCCGGACTTCTTCGGATTTCTGTAATTTCTGTTCTGTTGGCGGAGTGTCGAACGTTCGAAGGGGCTCGGTCGTCCGGAGCCTGGGAGTGGCCGGACGTCTGGGCTGGGCCGGTCGTCCGAAGCCTGTAGCTCTGGCAGGCCTCTCTTCCCTTGGATGTAGCGACCTCCAGGGGTCGGACGTCCGGGCTGGGCCGGTCGTCCGGAGCCTGTAGCTTCCAAAGCAGCTCTTCTTTTGTCCTTCATGCTTCGTGTCCTCGCCTTCTTGGCCATTGAATGTAGCTGGTCCGTGGCTCCCTTCCAAGCACCTGATCACACATAGAGTCTCCATGTGAGGTAGTAGCCATGTGTCGTGAGTAGGGAGAGGGAGTTCAGAGAGGAGCGATTTCACCTTATCTTTGATAGCCTTTGCTCGAGCTCTTGTCATGGGTCCAAGTGGTGTCGAGGGAGATGTAGGTATGTTCATGGCGATAAGCGAGGGATGCCCCGCATCAAGTACCCTGAAATTCAGCCGTAAGCAGGAATTTTTGGCCCTGAAAGTCAAAGAACATCATTCGCCGCTGTTTTTCGGACAAGTTTCTGAACCCATTAGCACTTCCATTTGAAGGAAATTCGAGAGATTATGTTGCTTATAGACATTAGCCCCGTGGTAGGGACAAACGTACCTTTCTGCAGATGCTCTATGATCCGGGCAATCTCATTTGGCCGTAAATTGAAGAAAATCCAGCGGCTATATGCCTTATTCTCCTTGTTTTCGCTGAATGCTATGCTATAACTCATGCACGTGAAAGCCAAGAACAAAAAGGCATTCCTTGCATCAGTCAATATATATGTGGAAACAATGTCTCCACCATAGAGGACAAGAAATTTCGGGGAGTTCAGGCAAAAAGCCTCACGGGAAAATGAAGTACTTTCAAGGGCTGCCATAGAATGGACCGATGTTGAGTAAAACAGTCATAACTTTGTCATTCGGAGTCCGTGTTGGACCCACAAGTACTCAAACTGCTCGCAGCGAGCGTGCGAACACAGAAAATGCTCCCCGCTTGCACTAGGAAGCCCAGAGTACCCTCAAATTAGGACATAAGCAGGACTTTTTGGATCTAAAAGTCAAAGAACATCATTCGCCCCTGTTTTTCGAACAAGTTTCTGAACCCATTGGCACTTTCTTTTGAAGGAAATTTGAGAGATTATGTTGCTTATATACATTAGCCCCCTAGTAGGGACAAACGTCTCTTTGTGCAGATACTCTATGATCCAGGCAATCTCATTTGCCCGCAAATTGAAGAAAATCTAGTGGCTATATGCTTTATTCTCCTTGATTTCGTCGGATGGCATGCTGTTACTCATGCGCATGAAAGTCAAGAACAAAAGGGAATTCCTGGCGTCGGTCAATATATATGTGGAAACAATATCTCCACCATAGTGGACAAAAAATTCGGGGCGTTCAGGCAAAAAGCGTCACGGGAAAATGAAGTACTTTCAAGGACTGCCATAGAATGGACCGATGTTCACTAAAATGCTCATAACTTTGTCATTCGGAGTCCGTGTTGGACCCACAAGTACTCAAACTGCTCGCCGCGAGCGTGCGAATCTAGAAAATACTCCCCGCTTGCGCCAGGAGGCCCAGAGTACCCTCAAATTCGGACATAAGCAGGACTTTTTGGCCCTGAAAGTCAAAGAACATCATTCACCGCTGTTTTTTTGGAGAAGTTTCTGAACCCATTGGCACTTTCTTCTGAAGGAAATTTGAGAGCTTATGTTGCTTATAGACATTAGCTCCCGTGGTAGGGACAAACGTTGCTTTTTGCAGATGCTCTATGATCCAGGCAATCTCATTTGGACGCAAATTGAAGAAAATCCAGCGGCTATATGCTTTATTCTCCTTGTTTTCGCCGGATGGCATGCTGTAAGTCATGCGCATGAAAGTCAAGAACAAAAGGGCATTCCTGGCATCGGTCAATATATATGTGGAAACAATATCTCCACTATAGTGGACAAGAAATTTTGGGGCGGTCAGGCAAAAAGCATCACGGGAAAATGAAGTACTTTCAAGGAATGCCATAGAATGACCGATGTTCACTAAAACGGTCATAACTTTGTCATTAGGAGTCCATGTCGGACCCACAAGTACTCAAACTGCTCGCGGTGGGCGTGCGAATCCAGAAAATACTCCCGGCTTGCACCAGGAGGCCTGGAGTACCCTCAAATTCAGCCTTAAGGACTTTTTGGCCCTGAAAGTCATAGAACATCATTTGCCGCTGTTTTTCGGACAAGTTTCTGAACCCATTGGCCCTTCCTTTTGAAGGAAATTCGAGAGATTATGTTGCTTATAGACATTAGCCCCCCTGGTAGGGACAGACATACCTTTCTAAAGATGCTCTATGATCCGGGCAGTCTCATTTGGCCGTAAATTGAAGAAAATACAGTGGCAATATGCCTTATTCTCCTTGTTTTCGCCAGATGCCATGCTGTAACTCATGCGCGTGAAAGCCTAGAACAAAAGGGCATTCCTGGCATCAGTCTATATATATGTGGAAACAATATCTCCACTATAGAGAACAAGAAATTTCGGGGCGGTCAGGAAAAAAGCATCACGGAAGAATGAAGTACTTTCAAGGACTGCCATAGAATGGACCGATGTTCACAAAAACGGTCATAACTTTGTCATTTGGAGTCCGTGTCGGACCCACAAGTACTCAAACTGCTCGCGACGAGCGTGCGAATCCATAAAATAATCCCGACTTGCACCAGGCTGCCCAGAGTACCCTCAAATTCGGCCTTAAGAAGGACTTTTGGGCGCTGAAAGTCAAAGAACATTATTCGCCGCTGTTTTTCGGACAAGTATCTAAACCCATTGGCACTTCCTTTTGAAGAAAATTCGAGAGATTATGTTGCTTATAGACATTAGCCCCCCTGGTAGGGACAAACATACCTTTCTGTAGGTGCTCTATGATCCGGGCAATCACATTTGGCCGTAAATTGAAGAAAATCCAGCGGCTATATAGCCTTATTCTCCTTGTTTTCGCCGGATGCCATGCAGTAACTCATGCACGTGAAAGCCAAGAACAAAAGGGCATTCCTGGCATCGGTCAATATATATGTTGAAACAATATCTCCTCTATAGAGGACAAGAAATTTCGGGGCGTCAGACAAAAAGCGTCATGGGAAAATGAAGTACTTTCAAGGACTGCCATAGAATGGACCGATATTCACTAAAAACGGTCATAACTTTGTCATTCAGAGTCCGTGTCGTACCTACAAATACTCAAACTGCTCGCCGCGAGCATGCGAATCCACAAAATACTCCCCTCTTGCGCCAGGAGGACCGGAGTACCCTCAAATTCGGCTTTAAGCAGGACTTTTTGGCCCTGAAAGTCAAAGAACATCATTCGTCGCTGTTTTTTCAGACAAGTTTCTGAACCCATTGGCACTTCCTTTTGAAGGAAATTCGAGAGATTATGTTTCTTATAGACATTAGCATCCATGGTGGGGACAAACATTCCTGTCAGCAGATGCTCTATGATCCGGGCATTCTCATTTGGCCGTAAATTGAAGAAAATCCAACGTCTATATGCCTTATTCTCCTTGTTTTCGCCTGATGGCATGTTGTAACTCATGCACGTGAAAGCCAAGAACAAAAGGGCTTTCCTGGCATCGGTCAATATATATGTGGAAACAATATCTCCACTATAGAGGTCAAGAAATTTCGGTCCGTTCTGGCAAAAAAGCGTCACGGGAAAATGAACTACTTTCAAGGACTGCCATAGAATGGACCGATGTTCACTAAAACGGTCATAACTTTGTCATTCCGAGTCCGTGTTGGACCCACAAGTAGTCAAACTGCTCGCGGCGATCGTGCGAATCCAAAAAATGCTCCCTGCTTGTGCCCAGAGGCCCGGAGTATCCTCAAATTTGGACTTAAGCAGGACTTTTTGGCCCTGGAAGTCAAAGAACATCATTCGCCGCTGTTTTTGGACAAGTTTCTGAACCCATTGGCACTTCCCTTAAAAGGAAATTCTAGAGATTATGTTGCTTATAGTAATTAATCCCCTGGTAAGGACAAATGTAGATTTCTGCAAATGCTCTATGATCCGGGCAATCTCTCCAATGGCTATATGCCTTATTCTCCTTGTTTTCGCCGAATGCCATGCTGTAACTTATGCGCGTGAATCCCAAGAACAAAAGGGCATTCCTGGAATCGGTCAATATATATGTGGAAACAATATCTCCACTATAGTGTACAAGAAATTTCGTGGTGGTCAGGCAAAAAGCATCACGGGAAAATGAAGTACTTTCAAGGACTGCCATACAATGGACCAATGTTCACTAAAATGGTCATAACTTTGTACTTCGGAGTCCGTGTCGGACCCAGAAGTACTCAAACTGCTCGTGGCGAGCGTGCAAATCCAGAAAATACTCCTCGCTTGCACTAGGAGTCCTGGAGTACCCTGAAATTCAGCCTTAAGCATGACTTTTTGGCCCTAAAAGTCAAAGAACATCATTCGCCGCTGTTTTTCGGACAAGTTTCTGAACCCATTGGCACTTCCTTTTTAAGCCAATTCGAGAGATTATGTTGCTTATAGACATTAGCCCCCCTGGTAGGGATAAACATAGCTTTCTGCAGATGCTCTATGATCCAGGCAATCTCATTTGGCCGCAAATTAAAGAAAATCCAGCGGCTATATGCCTAATTCTCCTTGTTTTCGCCGGATGGCATGTTGTAACTCATGCGCGTGAAAGGCAAGAATAAAAGGGCATTCCTAGCATCAGTCAATATATATGTGGAAACAATATCTCCACTATAGTGGACAAAGGCGGTCAGGCAAAAAGCGTCATGGGAAAATGAAGTACTTTCAAGGACTGCCATAGAATGGACCGATGTTCACTAAAACGGTCATAACTTTGTCATTCGGAGTCTGTGTCGGACCCACAAGTACTCAAACGGCTCGCGGCGAGCGTGCGAACCCAGAAAATATTCCTGACTTGCACGAGGAGGCCCAGAGTACTCTCAAATTTGGCATTAAGAAGGACTTTTTGGCGCTGAAAGTCAAAGAACATTATTCGACGCTGTTTTTTGGACAAGTATCTGAACCCATTGGCACTTCCTTTTGAAGGAAATTCGAGAGATTATGTTTCTTATAGACATTAGCCCCCGTGGTAGGGACAAATGTACCTTTCTGCAGATGCTCTATGATTCGGGCAATCTCATCTGGCCGTAAATTGAAGAAAATCCAGTGGCTATATGCCTTATTCTCCTTGTTTTCGTCGGATGCGATGCTGGAACTTATGTGCGTGAAACCCAAGAACAAAAGGGCATTCCTGGTATCGGTCAATATATATGTGGAAACAATATATCCACTATAGTGGACAAGAAATTTCGTGGCGGTCAGGCAAAAAGCATCACGGGAAAATGAAGTACTTTCAAGGACTGCCATAGAATGGACCGATGTTCACTAAAACGGTCATAACTTTGTAATTCGAAGTCCGTGTCGGACCCACAAGTACTCGAACTGCTCGCGGTGAGCGTGTGAATCCAGAAAATACTCCACGCTTGCACTAGGAGGTCTGGAGTACCCTCAAATTCGGCCTTAAGCAGGACTTTTTGGCCCTAAAAGTCAAAGAACATCATTCGCCGCTGTTTTTCGGACAAGTTTCTGAACCCATTGGCACTTCCTTTTGAAGGAAATTCGAGAGATTATGTTGCTTATGGACATTAGCCCCCTGGTAGGGACAAACGTTCCTGTCTGCAGATGCTCTATGATCTGGGCAATCTCATTTGGCCGTAAACTGAAGAAAATCCAACGTCTATATGCCTTATTCTCCTTCACTACTAGGGAAAACCCTAGCAGTAGCGCTGGTTTTGTGCTCACTAGTAGCGCGGGTAGGCGCGCTACTAATAAGGCGCTACAGCTATTGCTTAGCAGTAACGCGTGCCCGCATGCGCTACTGCTAGGACAAATAGCTGCAGCGTTTGTTGAGTACCACGCACTGCTAAGGTACCTACTTGCAGCGTGTTTTCTGTCCATCGCTACTAGTATTCTTTTTATTTTTTTATTTTTAGTTTATTTATGCGCCATCGTACAAATATTGGTACAATGCCAGTTATGAGGTTTACATCATTATCTCCGTAACAGTGTGTCAAATGAAGGTGGATTAGGTTCAAGTGGAGGCAATATGTGGTGCATGTCAAAAGTATACTACTAATCCAAACTTGATCTAGTTTGGACTAGTAGTACTTTCGATGTGCACCACATGTTGCCTCCACTTGAATCTAATCCGTCAGCACAAGCTATTTAATCATCATCATAGACATTACCACCAACAGTATTTATTTAATCACCACTAACACTAGCTAATAATAATCATCATAGTCATTACCACCAACACTAGCTATTTTATCATCATAGTAATAGTGTAGCACATCATCATCCTCAAACTCATTTCTAGCTAGCTAATCACTCCTGCTGCTCTCTCTTAGGTAAAATAACATAAAACATGTTAAACTCTCCTCCTTGATCAAGATGGAGCATGCAGATGAACCTGTCTCCTAATCGTGGGTAGCGCATCTGTTTGTTGCCCCCTAGTACTTCTCTGCGCTCCCCCATCACATATTTGGTCCAGTCTTGCACTATTAAGCATCATGCACTAAAGTAATCTGTAGGATATCTTGGCCATAAGGTGATAATACTCATGGTACCTTTAGTCTCGATCCCATAAGGCACAACATTCATCGGGAGTCCCTGTTGAAGAACAAAGTATGGTAACATACTTAGCAATGAAGTTTAGCTTCAAAAATAATGTATGGAAAAGATGAACTGAGGACAAATAGTAAAAATCTTACCATCCTTCCTAAATAGATGTGACCGTAGTTCATTACGAACACTATTGGTCGCACATTTTCAGTACTAACATTTATAAATGCAGGAAGAAAATTTGTCTTGACAGTATCAAGACCCTCAAGCCATGAAACATAATGATTGAGCTCCTCGTAGTTGAGTTCAGCCCCAGGACAGTATGCGGTCCTGTCTACCAAGCACTGGACATGTTTGCTTGCACCGAAATAAGCTGACAATACAAATTAGTTGTCAACTATTTTTGAATAAACAATATCATAGACATAAATATGGTTGAGAAACTTACATAATGGTATAACTGGAGGCATGTGCACATCGACCCAGATGTCGGTAATATCATCTTCAGGACGAATATCAAAGGTGATAACCATATCAGGCTTAAATGCATAAGTCTTGCATAGTGCTCGCCATGTTTTGCATCCAAAATAGGTGTAGTCGTCTGAATTGCATAATTTTGCATGGAAAATATAACCATGCTCGGTCTTCAAGTAAACTTTCTTTTCCTCCGTACTATGACTGAAACCTATCTTATCCAATACAAAAACTCTTGCATGGCAGGGGATACGCTAGTAGAATAGTAAAAAATATATAAGTTGAAGCAAATGAAGCAGATGTCATGCTTAATTACGAAAAAAGACTTGTCGTTGTGACTTATTGTATCCACTTCAAAGTTCTCGTCCAGCTTGATGTTGAAGTGCCTATCATCATCTAGGAAGATTCCGTCGCACAGGCCGCGCTCGTCTTCGCAGTATTTGCAAATACCGAAATACTTTTCGTCGTCAGACATGTCCTATGTTCATAGTTAAAACACTAATTGAAAACCGATCGAAGATAACTACCAGGATACTCAACACACAAATCCGGGGCACTCGATATTTCCTACATATTCTGGCACAAGTCATGCCAAAATTCACGGAAAAATCTGGCATGACCTTTGCTAAAATAGGACATATCGAGTGCCTGAAATTTGCCGGAACGGAAATGAATCAACACTCCGGCAAAACATAGGCCACTCGGAGGTGTAACCTGCAAACATGACTGGCCACTTGGATATTGAGCAACACAAGATATACATTTCAAAATATCTTATAGGACTCAAATTAGCATGCATTCAATAAGAAAAAGTAAATCATCTCATGCGTCCGTACATCGTTGAATATTATCACTAATAAATCACGAATAGTGTCATACATATAACATCACTAATACAACTAAAACCCTAGCACACGATGGGTATCGGCACGGGCGGTGGACACCCACAGAAAAGGAACCATCACGGGATCATAGCTCCAGTGAGATCCCCGGAGAACCTGCCAGGTATTGGAGAACGACCTGTGCTCCAACGCAAACAAGTAGCGATGGACGTACGTGTCCTCCTCACTAATACGGTGACGCACCACCTCCGCGGAGTCCTCGAGCCTCTGGATCATCCCTGGCCCACGCGACCAACACCAAAGAAGGTTTGGGTAAACAACAGGCTGGCTCCTCACCAACCTGCGCCCCCTGGTAGGTAGCGCCTCCCATTACCACCTCGGCGGAGCCCAGTCCCGGACATGGCCGATCTGGTCAAGCAGGTGTCGTCCTCCGCCGACTCGACGACGAGGATGAGGGATAGGCATCGTCCACGTCGAGGCGGGAAAAATTGCTTTAACTAAAAAATAGCAACAAGTTCTTACTAACTAGTTCTATTAATTCAACTAGTTCTTACTAAAAATAAACTTACTATAAATAAAAATATTCTAGTACCTAATTAGTACCTAGTTCTTACTAACTAATTAGTACCTAGGAATTACTGCCCTAATTACCATCTAATTTGATGAATTACTGCCCCAACTATAAAGTGAAATAAGTGGTCAAATTTTACTCGTTTTATGATTCATCTTAGAAATTTGATTCGTTTTCACCCTTACATGAACCCTAACTCATTTGAGCCGCATCCGCATCCGATTTGTTTCCACTCTTACATGAACCCTAACTAATTTGATGCAACTAAAATATAAAGAAACCCTAGGCAGAGGTAGGGGAGAGGGAGGAGCAGGCGTGCTCACCTCGGGTGCCTGCGACGAGGGAGGGGCAAGGCGGCGTCGAGGCCAGGGTCGGGGCTCAGGCGCGTGGCGGATGGCGGCCAGCGTTGAGGTCGGGGTCGGGGGCGGCGTCCGGGGCGGCGCTGAGGTCGGGGGCAGGGGCGGCGTTGAATCTGGGGTCGGGGCGGCGTAGAGGGTGCGGAGAGCGCGCGGCGGCCGACGGCCGACGGCGGCGGCGAGAGTGGAGAGAGTTGGATTTAGGGGAAGTGGTCGCGTGAGGAAGGACGAACCCCGTGGTTAAGTCTGAAGTAGTAGTAGCGCGTTCCAGGAAAATCGCTGCTGCTATCTTAGCTACAGCGCGTTCTGTGATACACGCTACTGCTACAACTTTATCTTTTTCCCCTTTTTCATTTAGTTTTCTTCACATTTTATTTTTTTTCCTTTCACCTTATTCTATTTCTTTCATTTTCAATTACCTTTCTATTTTCTTTCCATTTAATTTTATAACCTTTACCAGTAGCGAGTTTATATAAAAACGTGCTGCTACAAATAAAGTAGCGGTAGCGCGGTTCGTCATAGGTCGCTACTACTATGTGTAGCCTATCGGCTAAGCCGTGGGAATTTTAGTAGTAACGTGTTTACAGCCAGACGCGCTACTGCTAGATCTTTATCTACAGCGCTGTTTCCTCAGGCGTGCTACTGCTACTTAGCACCAGCGTGCTTTTTTGACCCACACTACTGCTAAAGTTCTGTGTATAAGGTTTTCCCTAGTAGTGCTTGTTTTTGCCTGATGGCATGCTGCAACTCATGCACGTGAAAGCCAAGAACAAAAGGGCATTCCTGGCATCGGTCAATATATATGTGGAAACAATATCTCCACTATGGAGGTCAAGAAATTTCGGTCCGTTCTGGCAAAAAGCGTCACGGGCAAATTAAGTACTTTCAAGGACTGCCATAGAATGGACGGATGTTCACTAAAACGGTCATAACTTTGTCATTCCGAGTCCGTGTTGGACCCACAAGTACTCAAACTGCTCGCAGCGATCATGCGAATCCAGAAAATGCTCCCTGCTTGTGCCCAGAGGCCCGGAGTACCCTCAAATTTGGACTTAAGCAGGACTTTTTGGCCCTGGAGGTCAAAGAACATCATTCGCCGTTGTTTTTCGGACAAGTTTCTGAACCCATTGGCACTTCCCTTAAAAGGAAATTCCAGAGATTATGTTGCTTATAGTAATTAATCCCCTGGTCAGGACAAATGTAGCTTTCTCCAGAAGCTCTATGATCTGGGCAATCTCTCCAACGGCTATATATCTTATTCTCCTTGTTTTCGCCGGATGCCATGCTGTAACTTATGCGCATGAAACCCAAGAACAAAAGGGCATTCCTGGCATCGGTCAATATATATGTGGAAACAATATCTCCACTATAGTGTACAAGAAATTTCGTGGCGGTCAGGCAAAAAGCATCATGGGAAAATGAAGTACTTTCAAGGACTGCCATAGAATGGACCGATGTTCACTAAAATGGTCATAACTTTGTAATTCGGAGTCCGTGTCGGACCCACAAGTACTCAAACTACTCGCGGCGAGCGTGCGAATCCAGAAAATACTCCTCGCTTGCACTAGGAGGCCTAGAGTACCCTCAAATTGGGACTTAAGCAGGACTTTTTGGCCCTCTAAGTCAAAGAACATCATTCACCGCTGTTTTTCGGACAAGTTTCTGAACCCATTGGCACTTCCTTTTGAAACCAATTCGAGAGATTATGTTGCTTATAGACATTAGCCCCCCTGGTAGGGAAAACGTAGCTTTCTGCAGATGCTCTATGATCCAAGTAATTTCATTTGGCCGCAAATTGATGAAAATCCAGCGGCTATATGCCTAATTCTCCTTGTTTTCGCCGGATGGCATGCTGTAACTCATGCGCGTGAAAGGCAAGAATAAAAGGGCATTTCTGGCATCAGTCAATATATATGTGGAAACAATATCTCCACTATAGTGGACAAAGGCGGCCAGGCAAAAAGCGTCATGGGAAAAAGAAGTACTTTCAAGGACTGCCATAGAATGGACCGATGTTCACTAAAACGGTCATAACTTTGTCAATCGGAGTCCGTGTCGGACCCACAAGTAACGGCTCGAGGCAAGCGTGCGAACCCAGAAAATACTCCCGAATTGCACGAGGAGGCCTGGAGTACTCTCAAATTTGGAATTAAGAAGGACTTTTTGGCGCTGAAAGTCAAAGAACATTATTCGACGCTGTTTTTTGGACAAGTATCTGAACCCATTGGCACTTCCTTTTAAAGGAAATTCGAGAGATTATGTTGCTTATAGACATTAGCCCCCCTGGTAGGGACAAACTTACCTTTCTGTAGGTGCTCTATGATCCGGGCAATATCATTTGGTCGTAAATTGAAGAAAATCCAGCGGCTATATAGCCTTGTTCTCCTTGTTTTCGCCGGATGCCATGCTGTACCTCATGCGCGTGAAAGCCAAGAACAAAAGGGCATTGCTGGTGTCGGTGAATATTTATGTTGAAACAATATCTCCTCTATAGAGGACAAGAAATTTCGGGGCGGTCAGGCAAAAAGCGTCATGGGAAAATGAAGTACTTTCAAGGACTACCATAGAATGGACCGATGTTCACTAAAAACGGTCATCACTTTGTCATTCAGAGTCCGTGTTGGACCTACAAATACTCAAACTGCTCGCGGCGAGCAAGCGAATCCAGAAAATACTCCCATCTTGCACCAGGTGGCCCGGAGTACCCTCAAATTCGGCTTTAAGCATGACTTTTTGGCCCTGAAAGTCAAAGAACATCATTCGCCGCTGTATTTCGGACAAGTTTCTGAACCCATTGGCACTTACTTTTGAAGGAAATTCGAGATATTATGTTGCATATAGATATTAGCCCCCCTGGTAGGGACAAACGTACCTTTCTGCAGATGCTATATGATCCGGGCAATCTCATTTGGCCGCAAATTGAAGAAAATCCAGCGGCTATATGCCTTATTCTCCTTGTTTTCGCCGGATGCCATGTTGTAACTTATGCGCGTGAAAGCGGGTCAATATATATGTGCAAACAATATCTCCACTATGGAGGTCGAGAAATTTCGGTCCGTTCTGGCAAAAAGCGTCACGGGAAAATGAAGTATTTTCAAGGACTGCCATAGAATGGACCGATGTTCACTAAAACGGTCATAACTTTGTCATTCCGAGTCCGTGTTGGACCCACAAGTACTAAACTGCTCACGGTGATCGTGCGAATCCAGAAAATGCTCCCTGCTTGTGCCCAGAGGCCCGGAGTACCCTCAAATTTGGACTTAAGCGGGACTTTTTGGCCCTGGAAGTCAAAGAACATCATTCGTTGCTGTTTTATGGACAAGTTTCTGAAGCCATTGGCACTTCCCTTAAAAGGAAATTCCAGAGATTATGTTGCTTATAGTAATTAATCCCCTGGTAAGGACAAATGTAGCTTTCTGCAGATGCTCTATGATCCGGGCAATCTCTCCAACGGCTATATGCCTTATTCTCCTTGTTTTTGCCGGATGCCATGCTGTAACTTATGCGCATGAAACCCAAGAACAAAAGGGCATTCCTGGCATCGGTCAATATATATGTGGAAACAATATCTCCACTATAGTGTACAAGAAATTTCGTGGCGGTCAGGCAAAAAACATCACGGGAAAATGAAATACTTTCAAGGACTGCCATAGAATGGACCGATGTTCACTAAAACGGCCATAACTTTGTAATTCGGAGTCCGTGTCAAACCCACAAGTACTAAAACTGCTCGCGGCGAGTGTGCGAATCTAGAAAATATTCCTCACTTGCACTAGGAGGCCTGGAGTACCCTCAAATTCGGCCTTAAGCAGGACTTTTTGGCCCTAAAAGTCAACGAACATCATTCGCCGCTGTTTTTTGGACAAGTTTCAGAACCCATTGGCACTTCCTTTTGAAACCAATTCGAGAGATTATGTTGCTTATAGACATTAGCCCCCCTGGTAGGGACAAACGTAGCTTTCTGCAGATGCTCTATGATCCAGGCAATCTCATTTGGCCGCAAATTGATGAAAATCCAGCGGCTATATGCCTAATTCTCCTTGTTTTCACCGGATGGCATGCTGTAACTCATGCGCGTGAAAGGCAAGAATAAAAGGGCATTCCTGGCATCAGTCAACATATATGTGGAGACAATATCTCCACTATGGTGGACAAAGGCGGTCAGGCAAAAAGCGTCTTGGGAAAATGAAGTACTTTCAAGGACTGCCATAGAATGGACCGATGTTCACTAAAACGGTCATAACTTTGTCATTCGGAGTCCGTGTCGGACCCACAAGTAATCAAACGGCTCGCGGCGAGCGTGCGAACCCAGATAATACTCCCGACTTGCACGAGGAGGCACGGAGTACTCTCAAATTTGGCATTAAGGACTTTTTGGCGCTGAAAGTCAAAGAACATTATTCGACGCTGTTTTTCGGACAAGTATCTGAACCCATTGGCACTTCCTTTTGAAGGAAATTCGAGAGATTATGTTGCTTATAGACATTAGCTCCCGTGGTAGGGATAAACATACCTTTCTGCAGATGCTCTATGATCTAGGCAATCTCATCTGGCCGTAAATTGAAGAAAATCTTGCGGCTATATGCCTTATTCTTCTTGTTTTCGCCCGATGCCATGCTGTAACTTATGCGCGTGAAAGCCAAGAACAAAAGGGCATTCCTGGCATCGGTTAATATATATGTGGAAATATCGCCACTATCGTGGACAAGAAATTTCGTGGCGTTCAGGCAAAAAGCATCACGAGAAAATGAAGTACTTTCAAGGACTCCCATAGAATGGACCGATGTTCACTAAAATGGTCATAACTTTGTAATTTGGAGTCCGTGTCGGACCCACAATTACTCGAACTGCTCGCGGTGAGCGTGCGAATCCAGAAAATACTCCATGCTTGCACCAGGAGGCCTGGAGTACCCTCAAATTCGGCCTTAAGCAGGACCTTTTGGCCCTAAAAGTCAAAGAACATCATTCCCCGTTGTTTTTCAGACAAGTTTCTGAACCCATTGGCACTTCGTTTTGAAGGAAATTCGAGAAATTATGTTGCTTATGGACATTAGCCCCCCTGGTAGGGACAAACTTTCCTGTCTGCAGATGCTCTATGATCCGGGCAATCTCATTTGGCCGTAAATAGAAGAAAATCCAACGTCTATAGGCCTTATTCTCCTTGTTTTCGCCTGATGGCATGCTGTAACTTATGCGCATCAAAGCCAAGAACAAAAGGGCATTCCTGGCATCTGTCAATATATATGTGGAAACAATATCTTCACTATAGAGGTCAAGAAATTTCGGTCCGTTCTGGCAAAAAGCATCGCGGGAAAATGAAGTACTTTCAAGAACTGCCATAGAATGGACCGATGCTCACTAAAACAGTCATAACTTTGTCATTCCGAGTCCGTGTTGGACCCACAAGTACTCAAACTGCTTGCGGCGATCGTTCGAATCCAGAAAATGCTCCCTGCTTGTGCCTAGAGGCCCGGAGTACCCTTAAATTTGGACTTAAGCAGGATATTTTGGCCCTGAAAGTCAAAGAACATCATTCGCCACTATTTTTCGGACAAGTTTCTGAACCCATTATCACTTCCCTTTGAACGAAATTCGAGAGATTATGTTGCTTACAGTAATTAATCCCCCTCGTAAGGAAAAACGTAGCTTTCTACAGATACTCTATGATCCGGGCAATCTCATTTGGCCGCACATTGAAGAAAATCCAGCGGCTATATGCCTTATTCTCCTAGTTTTCGCCGGTGGCATGCTATAACTCATGCGCGTGAAAGCCAGGAACAAAAGGGCCTTCCTGGCGTCGGTTAATATATATGTGGAAACAATATCTCCACTATAGTGGACAAGAAATTTCGGGGCGGTCAGGCAAAAAGCATCAAGGGAAAATGAACTACTTTCAAAGACTGCCATAGAATGGACCGATGTTTACTAATATGATCTTAACTTTGTCATTCGGAGTCCTTGTCGGACCCACAAGTACTCAAACTGCTCGCGGCAAGCGTGTGAATCTAGAAAAATACTCCCGGCTTGTGCCAGGAGTCCCGGAGTACCCTCAAATTCGGACTTAAGCAGGAATTTTTGGCCCTGAAAGTCAAAGAACATCATTCGCCGCATTTTTTCAAACAAGTTTCTGAGCACATTGGCACTTCCTTTTGAAGGAAATTCGAGAGATTATGTCGCTTAGAGGCATTAGCTCTCCTGGTAGGGACAAATGTACCTTTCTATAGATGCTCTATGATCCGGGCCAATCTTATTCGGCCGTAAATTGAAGAAAATACAGCGGCTATATGCTTTATTCTCCATGTTTTCGCCGGATGGCATGCTGTAACTGATGTGCGTGAAAGCCAAGAACAAAAGGGCATCCCTGACATCGGTCAATATATATGTGGAAAGAATGTCTCCACTATAGACAAGAAATTTCTTGCGGTCCGGCAAAAAGCATCACGGGAAAATGAAATACTTTCAAGGACTGCCATAGAATGGACCGATGTTCACTAAAGCAGACATAACTTTTTCATTCATAGTCCGTGTCGGACCAACAAGTACTCCAACTGCTCGTGGCGAGCGTTCGAATCCAGAAAATACTCCCCGCTTGCGCTAGGAGGCTAGGAGTACCCTCACATTCGGCCTTAAGCAGGACTTTTTGGCCGTGCAGGTCAAAGAACATCATTCGTCGCTGTCTTTCGGACAAGTTTCTGAACCCATTGGCACTTCGTTTTTTTAGGAAATTCAAGAGACTATGTTGTTTATAGACACTAGCCCCCCTTGTAGGGACAAATGTACCTTTCTGCAGATGCTATATGATCTGGGCAATCTCATTTGGCCGCAAATTGAAGAAAATCCAGCAGCTATATGCCTTATTCTCCTTGTTTTCGCCGGATGTCATGTTGTAACTCATGTGCGTGAAAGCCAAGAACAAAAGGGCATTCATGGCATCGGTCAATATATATGTGGAAACAATATCTCAACTATAGTGGACAGGAAATTTTGGGGTGGTCAGGCAAAAAGCGTCACGGGAAAATGACGTACTTTCAAGGACTGCCATAGAATGGACCGATTTTTACTAAAACGGTCATAACTTTGTCATTCGGAGTCCGTGTCAGACACACAAGTACTCAAACTGCTCGCGGCGAGCGTGTAAATCCAGAAAATACTCCCCACTTGCGCAAGGAGGCCCGGCGTACCATCACATTCGGCCTTAAGCAGGACTGTTTGGCCCTGAAAGTCAAAGAACATCATTCGCCGCTGTTTTTTGGACAAGTTTCTGAACCCATTGGCACTTCCTTTTGAAGGAAATTCGAGATATTATGTTTCTTATAGACATTAGCCCCCCTGGTAGGGACAAACGTACCTTTCTGCAGATGCTATATGATCCGGCCAATCTCATTTGGCCGCAAATTGAAGAAAATCCAGTGGCTGTATGCCTTATTCTCCTTGTTTTCGCCGGATGCCATGCTGTAACTTATGCGCGTCAAAGCCAAGAACAAAAGGGCATTCCTGGCTTCGGTCAATATATATGTGGAAACAATATCTCCACTATAGTGGACATGAAATTTCGGGGCGGTCAGGCAAAAAGCATCACGGGAAAATGAAGTACTTTCAAGGACTACCATAGAATGGACCGATGTTCACTAAAACGGTCATAAAATTTGTAATTCGGAGTCCGTGTCGGCCCCACAAGTACTCAAACTGCTTGCAGTGAGCGTGCTAATCCAGAAAGTACTCCACGCTTGTGCCAGGAGGCCCGGAGTACCCTCAAATTCGGAATTAAGCAGGACAACTTGGCCGTGAAAGTAAAACAACATCACTCGCCGTTGTTTTTCGGACAAGTTTCTGAACCCATTGGCACTTCCTTTTGAAGGAATTTGAGAGAATATGTCGCTTATAGACATTAGCCCACCTGGAAGGGACAAACGTAGCGTTCTGCAGATGCTCTATGATCTAGGCAATCTCATTTGGCCGCAAATTGAAGAAAATCCAGCGGCTATATGCCTTATTCTCCTTGTTTTCGCCGGATGGCATGCTGTAACTCAAGTGTGTGAAAGCCGAGAACAAAAGGGCATTCCTAGCATCGGTCAATATATATGTGGAATCAATATCTCCACTATAGTGGACAAGAAATTTCGGGGCGGTCAGGCAAAAAGCTTCACGGGAAAACGAAGTACTTTCAAGGACTGCCCTAGAATGAACCTATTTTCACTAAAACGGTTGTAACATTGTCATTCCGAGTCTGTGTCGGACCCTCAAGTACTCAAAAAGCTCGCGGCGAGCGTGCGAATCCAGAAAATACTCCTGGCTTGCACCAGGAGGCCCGGTGTACCCTCAAATTCGGCCTTAAGCGGAACTTTTTGGCCCTAAAAGTCAAAGAACATCATTCGCAGCTGTTTTTCGGACAAGTTTCTGAACCCATTGGCACTTCCTTTTGAATGAAATTTGAGAGATTATGTTGCTTATAGACATTAGCAACCCTGGTAGGGACAAACGTACATTTCTGCAGATGCTATATGATCCGGCTAATCTCATTTGGCCGTAAATTGAAGAAAATCCAGCGGCTATATAGCCTTATTCTCCTTGTTTTCGCCGGATGCCAGGCTGTAACTCATGCGCGTGAAAGCCAAGAACAAAAGGGCATTCGTGGCATCGGTCAATATATATGTTGAAACAATATCTCCTCTATAGAGGACAACAAATTTTGGGGCGGTCAGGCAAAAAGCGTCACGGGAAAATGAAGTATTTTCAAGGACTACCATAGAATGGACCGATGTTCACTAAAAACGGTCATAACTTTGTCATTCAAAGTCCGTGTCAGACCTACAAATACTCAAACTACTCGCGGCGAGCGTGCGAATCCAGACAAATAATCCCCTCTTGCACCAGGAGGCCCGGAGTACCCTCAAATTCGGCTTTAAGCAGGACTTTTTTGCCCTGAAAGTCAAAGAACATCATTCGCCGCTGTTTTTCGGACAAGTTTCTGAACCCATTGGCACTTCCTTTTGAAGGAAATTCGAGATATTATGTTGGTTATAGACATTAGCCCCCCTGGTAGGGACAAACGTACCTTTCTGCAGATGCTATATGATCCGGGCAATCTCATTTGGTCGTAAATTAAAGAAAATCCAATAGCTATATGCCTTATTCTCCTTGTTTTCGCTGGATGCCATGTTGTAACTCATGCGCGTGAAAGCCATGAACAAAAGGGCATTCATGGCGTCGGTAAATATATATGTGGAAACAATATCTCCACTATAGAATACAAGAAATTTTGTGGCGGTCAGGCAAAAAGCGTCACGGAAAAATGAAGTTCTTTCAAGGACTGCCATAGAATGGACCGATGTTCACTAAAACGGTCATAACTTTGTCATTCGGAGTCCATGTTGGACCCACAAATACTCAAACTGCTCGAGGTGAGCGCGCGAATCCAGAAAATACTCCCCGCCTGCACCCAGAGTCCTGGAGTACCCTCAAATTCGGCCTTAAGAAGGGCTTTTTGGCCCTGAAAGTCAAAGAACATCATTCGCCGCTATTTTTTAGACAAGTTTCTGAACCCATTGGCACTTCCTTTTGAAGGAAATTCGAGAGATTATGTTGCTTATAGACATTAGCCCCCCCTGGTAGGGACAAAAATAGCTTTCTGCAGATGCTCTATGATCCGGGCAATCTCATTTGGCCGCAAATTGAAGAAAATCCAGCGGCTATATGCCTTATTCTCCTTGTTTTCGCCGGATGGCATGCTGTAACTCATGCGTGTGAAAGCCAAGAACAAAAGGGCATTCCTGGCATCAGTCAATATATATGTGGAAACAATATCTCCACTATAGTGGACAAGAAATTTCGGGGCGGTCAGGCAAAAAGCCTCACAGGAAATGAAGTACTTTCAAGGACTGCCATAGAATGGACCGATGTTCACTAAAATGGTTGTAACTTTGTCATTCCGAGTCCGTGTCGGACCCTCAAGTACTCAAACTGCTCGCAGTGAGCGTGCGAATCCAGAAAATACTCCTTGCTTGCACAAGGAGGCCCGGAGTACCTTCAAATACGGCCTTAAGCAGGACTTTTTGGCCCTGAAAGTCAAAGAACATCATTCGCCGCTGGTTTTCGGACAAGTTTCTGAACCCAATGGCACTTCCTTTTGAATTAAATTTTAGAGATTATGTTGCTTATAGACATTAGCACCCCTGATAGGGACAAACATACCTTTCTGCAGATGCTATATGATCCGGGCAATCTAATTTGGCCGTAAATTGAAGAAAATCCAACGGCTATATGCCTTATTCTCCTTGTTTTCGCTGGATGCCATGTTGTAACTCATGCGCGTGAAAGCCAAGAACAAAAGGGCATTCCTGGCGTCGGTCAATATATATGTGGAAAAAATATCTCCACTATAGTGGACAGGGGCGGTCAGGCAAAAAGCGTCCCGGAAAAATGAAGTACTTTCAAGGACTATCATAGAATGGACCGATGTTCACTAAAACGGTCATAACTTTTTCATTCGGAGTCCGTGTCGGACCCACAAATAATCAAACTACTCGCAGCGAGCGTGCGAATCCAGTAAATACTCCCGACTTCCACCAGGAGGCCCGGAGTACCCTCAAATTCGGCCTTAAGAAGGACTTTTTGGCGCTGAAAGTAAAAGAACATTATTCGCCGCTGTTTTTCAGACAAGAATCTGATCCCATTGGCACTTCGTTTTGAAGGAAATTCGAGAGATTATGTTGCTTATAGATATTAGCCCACTGATAGGGGCAAACATACCTTTCTGTAGGTGCTCTATGATCCGGGCAATCTCATTTGGCCGTAAATTGAAGAAAATCCAGCTGCCATATAGCCTTATTCTCCTTGTTTTTGCCGGATGCCATGCTGTAACTGATGCGCATGAATGCCAAGAACAAAAGAGCATTCCTGGCATCGGTCAATATATATGTATAAACAATATATCCTCTATAGAGGACAACAAATTTTGGGGCAGTCAGGCAAAAAGCGTCACGAGAAATGAAGTACTTCCCAGGACTGCCATAGAATGGACCGATGTTTACTAAAACTGTCATAACTTTGTCATTCAGAGTCCGTGTTGGACCCACAAGTACTCAAACTACTCGCGGCGAGCGTGCAAATCCAAAAAATACTCCCTGCTTGTGCCAAGAGGCCTGGAGTACCCTCAAACTCGGCCTTAAGCAGGACTTTTTGGCCCTGAAAGTCAAAGAACATCATTCACCGCATTTTTTCAAACAAGTTTCTGAACCCAATGGCCCTTCCTTTTGAAGGAAATTCGAGAGATTATGTTGCTTAGAGACATTAGCCCCCTGGTAGGGACGAATGTACCTTTTTACAGATGCTCTATGATCCGGGCAATCTCATTTGGCCGTAAATTGAACAAAATACACCGGCTATATGCTTTATTCTCCCTCTTTTTGCTGGATGGCATGCTTTAACTGATGCGCGTGAAAGCCAAGAACAAAAGGGCATTCCTGGCATCGGTTAATATATATGTGGAAACAGTGTCTCCACTATAGAGGACAAGAAATTTCTGGGCGGTCCGGCAAAAAGCATCACGGCAAAATGAAGTACTTTCAAGGACTGCCATAGAATGGACCGATATTCACTAAAATGGACATAACTTTTTCATTCAGAATCCGTGTCGGACCCACAAGTACTCAAACTGCTCACGGCGAGCGTGCGAATCCAGAAAATACTCCCCTGTTGCGCCAGGAGGCCCGGAGTACCCTCAAATTCGGCCTTATGCAGGACTTTTTGGCCCTGAAAGTCAAAGAACATCATTCGCCGTTGTTTTTCGGACAAGTTTCTTAACCCATTGGCACTTCCTTTTGAAGGAGTATCGAGATATTATGTTTCTTATAGATATTAGCCCCCTGGTAGGGACAAACATTCCTTTCTGCAGATGCTCTATGATCCGGGCAATCTCATTTGGCCGTAAATTGAAGAATATCCAAAGCCTATATACCTTATTCTCCTTGTTTTCGCGGGATGGCATGCTGTAACTCATGCGCGTGAAAACCAAGAATAAGAGGGCATTCCTGGCATCGGTCAATATATATGTGGAAACGATATCTCCACTATAGAGGTCAAGAAATTTCGGTCCGTTCTGGCAAAAACAGTCACGGGAAAATGAAGTACTTTCAAAGACTGCCATAGAATGGACCGATGTTCACTAAAACGGTCATAACTTTGTTATTCATGTCCGCGTCGGACCCACAAGTACTGAAACTACTCGCGGCGATCGTGCGAATCCAGAAAATGCTCCCCGCTTTGATGAGGACATGGATACCAGAGTTACACCCACAATCCATGCTACTATACCTATCGGACCAATTACTAGAGCCCGCGCACGCCAGTTAAATTATCATGTACTTTCGTTTCTTAGTAATGTTTCTAATGTTCATGAGAATGTGATGTTGCCTAACTTGGATACATTTATGTTGCTTACAATTGAAGGGCTTAGCACAGACAAGAAGGATGAACATTGGAGCATGATCAAGCACGGAGATGAAGGCGTGTGCGAAGACAATAAGAACGGAGGTTCCAGTGGAGATTTCCGAACTTTGAAGCCACCATGATGACATACCAGAAGATGGACGAAATATACAAGATGGCTTGTCATAAATTTCGTCCATAGCTTATTATTGGTGTTGCGCTACCTTATTTTTGGGCCAGGCCCATGTAATCTATTTTTAGAGTCCGTATCATAGGGGAAACGACTTAGGAGGTGTTTTAGTCCCACCTTGCCAAAGGTGGACGAAATCCCCTCTCTTTTCCCTATAAACGATTTAGGCACCGTTTAGACTGGGGGTTTTATTTAGTTAAAAGTTAGCCATCGCTGCAACTTCGTTTACTTCGTTTGTGTCCAAGACCAGACCAAGACCGCTTATGAAACACCACTTTTATCAATACTTCATCCATACTCGCAATATTCAGATTGCTTAATCATATTCTTGCTTGTTCTTCGATTACTTGCAGGAATAGACCTTCGTGGTCAGGTTGATCATGCTCCAGCGTGATCAATAACCTCTCGGAGTTGGTTTAGGGATTGCTAAGGCGCAACGTCGTGCACGTTTGTAGTCGGATCGTCAAAGTCGTCTGCACCAAATCGATAGTTATCATCTCATCGAAAGATTGGGACCCTCTCCTCTATCAAGTGGTATCAGTTTTCAGTTTGCTCGGTGAGATTTTCAGTTTTTCATAGTCTAGGTTGGATATGTTCTTCATACCTATAGTCCAAGAAAAAGCCACAAAAATAAGTTAGATTAGTTCCTCATATCCCAGAGAGTCTGAGCCTTTTCACCATTGCCACTTAGTTTTTGTTTTGTTGAATTTTCGGTTGCATCGTGTGTAGAGTTGCTGGTTTCTAGTGTCTAGTCTTTTAGAGTTTCGAGTTCTAGTCACGTTTGCTTCACGCCGCATACGCATACGCCATCATCCGCATAATTGTCCTCTTCCACTGCCACTCATTGTTTTTGCCGCTGTTGTTGTCGTACATCACCACCATCCACCAGCCATTGTCGTTTGTCGTCATCCTCTCATGAGCAATACTAGCATATATGCCCGTGCGCAGCAACGGGAGATAAAATAGTATGCATTTAAAGTCAGTGAGAATTAAGTGCGCAAGCAAAACCCCTTTTCACATGAAAAAGGAACATTTAGTTTCTCGGTTTTGCTGCATGTGAAGGAATCAATCCACTATTTTTTTCATTCATTGATCGAGGGCATTTAAGAGTTTTGTTACATCATCGTACACAAGAGAAGGCCCATGAGTTATTTAATCTACTTTTTCTTTCAATCCTTTCAATCGAGGGGATTTTAAGGTATGATGTTTCTGAAAATTCTAGGAAACACGAACAATTTTTTAAATCCTGAACAGTTTTTTCAAAATTATTTACACTTTTGGAAAAACGATAACAAAATATGGGAGGGAACATCTTATAAAATTCACAAACATTTTCTGAAAACACCAACTTTTTTATATAAAAATGAACATGATTTGAATCTGTGAACATTTTTTAAAATGGGAACATGTATGGAAAGTTCATAAGATTTCTAGAAAATGTGCATCTTTAATACATAAACCTTATTTCTAATTGTGATAATTTCATAAAACAGGAATATTTTTTGAATCTAGAGCATTTTTTGAAATGCCATTTTATTTTTAGAAATCTCAAACAATTTTAAAAAACAACAATTTTTTGGAAAAGTGGGAATTTTTTTGCAAGTTTCGAAAACTTATCAAAATAGCAACAAAATTTTGGATTTCTGAACATTTTCCAAAATTTGTTTTATTTAATTATGAACATTTATTGAGAATTTTTAACTTATGAAATATACGCCATCATCCGCATAATTGTCCTCTTCCACTGCCGCTCATTGTTTTTGCCGCTGTTGTTGTCGTACATCACCACCATCCACCAGTCATCCTCACATGAGCAATATTGATACTTGATTCATCTCGAGAGATCTGGTGGGCAGATTTTGTTGGGACGTTGTGATCACACAAAAAAAAATTCAGATCAATTTGTACTTGGGGTGTACGTGACCTGGTACGAGAGAGAGAAAGAACCGAGAAAGATTAACAACGGAAATTAAAGTTGTTGGATTTGGTTGTGTACTAGAAGGAAAGTGTTCATCCATTAGGAGGTTAAAAAAAAGGAGCAGCCAACGTGGATATAAAAAAAGGAAAGTTTGACTCTGTTTCCTAAGACTAAGGGATTGCCTTTTGTTTTGGAGGAAGTGAAGACAAAAAAAAAGAAAAAAACTGTTCGGTTTGGTATTCCACGTCTACGCATAACGTGGTGTCCTGGCGATTCACTTTTTTTGGATTTTTTTTCGTGATTGAGAAGAAATCTAGCACGCGAAAAAATAGAAGCAGATAGAAGGAACTGACGTGGATAGAGGAAAGAATAAAAAAAACTGATCCGTTTCTTCCTCTGGGTTTGTTTCCTCACGGAAGATTTGCCAGCTTTGGAGTGTGAGATCTCACGTGGAAGGAGTTGTCCTTTGGAAAGTGTGTTCATCGAAAAAAAGAGAAAAGATTTGGAAGAAATAGATCACGTGGGTGCTTGAAAGGAAAGTAGAATCTGCAATTAGTGAGGAACCTGTTGGTTGCGGAAAGTTTTGTGCGTATCAAAAGGAAAAATTAAAAGAAAAGGCAAGTGCCAATCGGTTTGGTTGGTGGCCGTTGTTGTTGGGCAATTTTCTTTGAAAAATAAGGACAAAAGGAAGGAAGGAAGGACGTGAGTTGTGCGCTAATTGGAAAGTAATACGCAAAAAAAATATCAGCCAATAAAAAGAAGAGAGGGCTGATCGGTTTAATTTAATTGGAAAGTGAGGTAAAACAAAAGACAAGTGCGTTGGTGTTTGGTAGCTGGCTGATTTTGTGGGAAGTTTGCTGGGGCATTTTGACTAAAAAAGAAGAGGAAAAGGGGGACGTAGTATGCACCTGGTTTGGTAACTTCGGATCTGCAAAATAAAAAAAAGATCAGGCCGAATCTTCCTGGTTTGGTAACTTCAGATCAGCTAAAAAAGAGAGCAGATTCCTTACGGGAGAAGTGGAGATCGCAGTAAAAAAGAGAGAGCGAGAGAGAGAAGGCAAGTGCTGATCCAAATTTAGCCTTGTCGGTGTACTAAAGTAGGGGTACCTTAGTACCCCGAACTTGGGCACGGACAGTCGCAGCGCCCCGCGGCAAGGCTTGCCGGGCGTCCGCCAAGACCCTCCGCCATTCTCATCTACTGCCATTCAAGAACAAAGTGTTAGCTGAGAAAACAAAGCCCCGGCAAGAGAAGCTTGCCGGGAAGGACAAGACCCCGGCAAGAGAAGCTTGCCGGGAAGGACAAGACCCCGGCAAGAGGAGCTTGCCGGGAAGGCCAACCAAGGCACTTCAGAAGACTTGCCGTGACGCACCGCGCGTCCCGGCAAGACCCGACGAGCGGCAAGCTTGCGGATGCGACAAGAACAGAGACCGCGGCAAGGCGCTTGCCGCGGCGAAGCCGCCACTTTGCGCCCATGCTCCAGCTCACCCGACGACGTGTCGCCGCAGGATCACTCCTGGTGCACGTGGCGGGTGGCTGTGTAGCCTAGCGGTGCGAGGTGGCAAGTGAAGACAACTAGGAGGCCATCGTGGCGATCGGTGGCGCCCCTAACGGTCGTTTCCTGCACTGTTGGAGCGACCGGACGGGCATTAAATGCTCTTGTCCCCTGCCGTCAGAGTTAGGTAGGGGACACTGTTGATAGTGGTTGTACCAACCCACGTTTTTACCTTTCTACCCCTCTCTCTGCGTTGCCACCTGTCGGTGACCCCTTTAGACTATAAAAAGGAGGCCCGTGCGCACGTAGAAGGGGTTCGGCTAGCTCGAGGTTCAGTTCGACTCACTCGAAACCACAGCATACCCACGCTTTCGAGCAAGAACAAATACAAACACAAAGCAGCAGTAGGAGTTTTATCTCTCCGGAGAGCTCCAAAGCTGGGTAAAATCCCCCGCGTGCCCTCGCCTCGATCTGCTCTGCGTGCGCCCTCCGCTCCCTTGCCGGACCAGAAGGGGCCCCCTGCCCCATAGGTGCTCGTGCCCACAAGCCCCACGACATCTTTGGCGCGCCAGGTAGGGGGGCGTCGAGGTCGTCCGTATCTGATCCGGCGTCTGCGCGCGCTACATCAACATCTTCATCAACATGCCACCGAAGAAGGAAGCTTCAGAGGTGGCCGCTCCGTCTGCGACTGTCCTACCGCCACCGGAGCAAACGGGCAGTGGGGTGGACGCCGGCGGAGGAGCGGGCGCTGACGGTGGGACTCGCGTCGTCACCAGGTCCAACGACAAGGCCCCGCAAGCTTCAGCGTCTGGATATCCACCGCACCCCTCTCAGGAGGTGCAAGATCGACAACGCCACAGTGCCCCTAGCACCGTGCTTGCGTTGGAGCAAGGCCAAGCCGGCGGATCGCGAGACGTTCCAGACCAGCGTGCACGCCAGCATGCTGGCATGAGTGAGGTGCGGTCGCCTGGACGGGGCACTGCTCCTTCCAACCCAGTTGGGAGTCCGAGCATGTCCCGCACCTCGCGTCGCTCGCCACCGCCGCCCAAGACTCCAGAGGAAGCACTGGCCCGAGCCCAGCTGCTTCTAGATTACCCTCCAGCGCCGGACAAGATCGATGACTGGAGGGCCGCCATTTATAGCCTCATCGGCTTCGCTAACGCCGACAAGCCCCGGCAAACGAGCACGTCGAAGCCGCGGCAAGACGCTCAGGCGGAAGCCGGTGGCGACAAGACCGGCGGGGGTGCCACCACCGTGCACTCCCTGCCCCGAAGGCCAAGATCGCCGACTCGCCGGACCAACCTCGACACCGACTCCACCGCGTCGTCGGATCCGCGAGCTCGCTGCGATCAACGCCACGTTCTCCAAGAACGACGACACGAAGACGCTCGCACTCGCATCGAGCGTCGCAGAGAGGTGCGACGTCAGTTTGACCAGCGCGCTGGGCCCACTGTCGACATGCATGCGTCCGGGGAACCAGGCGACTTACCGTACGCGGTAGGTTGCCCTGCGTTCACTCGTGAGCTGCGGCAAGTCCAGTGGCCCAGTACCAAGAACTTCAAACCAGACGTACCTGAGAAGTACGATGGCAGGATACATCCATCGGAGTTCCTCAGCGTCTACACCATCGCGGTGCAGGCTGCCTGGGGGCGCGATGAGAAGATCCTCGCCAACTACTTTCCGCTGGTGCTCAAGCCCAACGTCAGATCTTGGCTCATGCACTTACCGGATAGCTCCATTTCTTCCTAGTCGGACCTGTGCCATCAGTTTGTCGGCGCATTCACAGGCGGCCACAAACCCCATGGCCAGGAAAGCGATCTTCATTTGCTTGCCCAGAAGGAAGGAGAATCCCTGCGCAAGTACATACAGAGATTCAGCCAGGTGCAGCGCAAAATCCCAGACGTCCACCCTGCCGCGGTTATCAGCGCGTTCCATCAGAACGTGCGTAACCGTAGGATGAGGGAGGAGATGGCGATGTGCAAGATCAGAGATGTCAGCGAGCTATACGCTCTGGCCGACAAGTGTGCGCGGGCTGAGGAAGGGAGGAAAATTCCCGGAGAGAACGCCGGAGCAGAAGGATCTGACAGTGAGGACGCCCCTCCGACAAAGAGGAACCGGAGGCGGAATAACAAAAAAAGAAAGGCTAAGGATGTGCTAGTTGTTGAGCAGTCCGGCAACGAAGGTGGCTCCGACAAGGCCAAAGCTGGCGACTCCGGCGAGGCTGTGGTGGCCGCCGACAAGCAAGACGGCTCCGGCAAGCAGTGCTGCAAGATCCATCGCACCAAGGGCCATGACCTCCAAGCATGCAAAAAGGTTGAGCAGATGGCAGAGCTACAGAAAGCTGAATATGAGCGTCGCGACAAGGAGAAGGCCCGGGAAGGTGGCGGAGGATCCGGCAAGAAGTTTCCCGCCCGGGGAGGGCGCCGCGGCAAGGCCAAACAGCGGCAAGGAGATAGACCTCCCCGTGGCCGCGACAATGACGAAGAAGAAGATGAGGATGATGACATGGAGGAAGATGAGACCGACGACCAAGAGTTTCAGAAGGCGACGGAGGTTTTGTGCGTTGACGGCGGTGCTTCTCTGCACACCTCGCACCGTCAACTCAAACAGTGGGTGCGGGAGGTAAATGCAGCAGAACCATCAGTCGAATCGTGCAAGCCCCTGAAGTGGTCCAGCACGCCCATTGTCTTTGATGTTGAGGATCACCCTGATCGCATCACTGCGGTCGGGTGCTTGCCGATGTTGGTTTCACCAACCATCCGTAACCTCAAGGTCACAAAGATGTTGGTTGACGGCGGGGCCGGCCTAAATCTGATCTCTTCCGCGGTGCTCAACAAGATCCAGATCCCCGACAGCGAGCTCGAAGAGACCGGCACCTTTCAAGGAATCAACCCGGGAAGGAGCAAGCCAAAGGGGGAGATCACACTGCCGGTGACTTTTGGCAGCGAGCTGAACTTCAGGACAGAGAGAGTCACATTTGATGTTGCTGATTTCCCATTGCCCTACAATGGGTACTCGACCGTCCAGCGCTCGCCAAGTTCATGGCAGCCTCTCATTACGCATACAATGTGCTCAAGATGCCTGGTCCGATAAGTGTTATTTCTGTCCATGGTGACAAGAAAGATGCACTTATCTGTACCGACAAGATCTACCGGGAAGCAGCAGCTGCAGCAGAACGCAAACCACTTGCCGCTAAAGCTCCCGGGGGGAAGAAGAAGAAGACCAAGTCCGGCAAGAGTAGCTCTGATGCCCACTCCGGCAAGCGCACCTCTTCGAAGTGCTGCGCTACCGTCGAGGACGCACCATCGAGCTCCACCGGCAAGTGCAAGAAGGCAAAGACAGCTTCACCAAAGACCGAGTCCGTCAAGAGTAGCTCTGATGCTCGCTCCGTCAAGCGCACCTCTTCGGAGTGCTGCGCTACCGTCGAGGACGCATCATCGAGCTCCACAGGCAAGTAGAGCACAGTCGTTTTTTAAGTTATATTCCTTGAACGACCGTGCCTTGTATGGAAAACCTGTGCGCAGAAGAATCGGTTCGTGGCTAAGTTGCGCCCTTACTCTGTTTCGAGTCCGCTCAACACTGAAAGCGTGCTGCAACTAGCCCCGACAAGGTTCCTTGCCAGGGGCGACACCGCCGGCAAGCTGCTGATGTTCCACACTCAGCGCTCGCGGCAAGCGTGTTTGCGCCAGCAAGTTCCCTGAAAGCATAAGGGTAAAAACATACAAGGGATGGAATCAAGTAAAGGAAATAACATAGCAGTTGGCGTCGTTCAAAGGAATGCAGCCTTGCCGGAACGCAGAAGACAGAAAAGCTAAGTTGCCAAAGTTTGAGCACAGTCAACTTTTAAATTTTTTAAGTTATACTCCTTGAACGACCGTGCCTTGTATGGAAAACCTGTGCGCAGAGGAATCGACTCACGGCTAAGTTGCGCCCTTGATTTGTCTTCGAGTCCGCTCAACAATACAAGTGCGCTGCAACTAGCCCCGACAAGGTTTCTTGCCGGAGGCAGCACCGCCAGCGGGCTGCTGATGTTCCGCACTCAGCAAGTGTGCTTGCGCCGGCAAGTTCCCTCAAAGCGTAGGGTAAAGACATACAAGGAATGGGATTGAATAAAGGAGATAACATAACTGGCATTGCCCAGAATGAAGTTATATGACAAAGTGACTTATTACGGCACTGACTAAGTTGTTCTCATAACTAAAATAACAGCGACAAAGAAGGAGAAGAAGGGCGCGCCGGCACCCGGGCCCCGGTAAGCCAGCGTTGCTGGCGGCTGCGAGTACCAAGATTCAGTCGCGGCAAGCCAGGATTGCCGGGGGCTGCGATGTCAGATAAGTCTTTCGTCCCTCATCATGCATCCTCTTATGGACTGGGGAATGCGAAACCGCGTTTCTTCTCGGAAACTGCCATGCCTTGTATGGAAAACCTGTGCGCGGAGGAACCGGCGTCATGGCTAAGTTGCGCCCTTGATTTGTTTCGAGTCCGCTCAACAATACAAGTGCGCTGCAACTAGCCCCGACAAGGTTTCTTGCCGGAGGCAACACCGCCAGCAGGCTGCTGATGTTCCGCACTCAGCAAGTGTGCTTGCGCTGGCAAGATCAATAAAAGCGTAGGGTAAAAGCATACAAGGGGTGCAACAGAATGAAGGATATAACCCGGCAAGCATTTCCCCTTTCATTAAAAAACATCCCACATAGATACAGTCCATAGAGGATGAAAAACATGAAAGAGAGGATTACAAGTTCTTAATGCAGCTAAGGCCCGAAGGCTTACATATTAAAAAGATAAGATGCCCGTAATCCTTTTTATGTCCCTCTCTTCAGGAGGTAGGGCAAGGAGGTGAGAAGGGCAAAAGAGGCGCCTAGGCGAGCTACGGGTGCCAGAAGACACCAAGAGAACATCCCGGGAGCCTCCGGAGGCTGGATGGTGATGGCGGCGCCGGAGGAGGGGCTCGAAGACGGGGCGGCAGGACGTCAGCACGCTGTCGAGGGCACTACGCCCTCGTACTCCGACTTGACGGCCTTGCCGCCAACCCTCTTCCTCTTCCGCAGCCTCCCTACGCCAGCCGCCCAAGGAGACGACCCCAGGGAGTTCAAGGGGCCGGCGACACGGATGATGGGGTCGCCGGTGACGCGCGAAGCGACGCCCGACACCTAGTCGGGCCCGTCATCCCGCCGCCCGCTACCCTCGTCGTCACTGTCACTCTCCTCCTCGTCACTCTCGCTCGAGGAGGAACCTTCGCTGTCGGAGGAGCTGTCCACGCAGCACCTCGCCCGAATGCCGGAGTCCCCGAAGACCTTGACGGAGAGAAGGTCGCCCTCCATTAATTTAAAATGGACGGTAAACCCCGCCGTCAAGCTGTGGATGCGAGCGAACGTCTTGCACCCACGATCAAGATACATCACATTAGGGGCTGGGAATACAACGTGGACTCGCATGCCGCTGATTCCACAGCCCCTCATGTGCAATCTTAGTGTCTCGGGCGGGTCCAACTCCATCGCGTTTGCAAACGGAGCTGGAAGCCGGAGGCGACGACGAGGCGCCCGGCGCAGCCTGACGAAGAACTCGCAAGGGTCGTCCCCGGTATGGACCGCCATGGGGAGAGGAACCGCCGGCGGAGGCGGAGATGGCGCGCCGCCCTGTCCGCCTCTTCCCCGAGTGCTCCGACCCCGTCCTCGACCTCGTCCACGACCTCGCCCCCTCCCTCTTCCCCTTGTGACTGGCTCTGCCACCACAGGCGCGGGATAGGGAGAGGTGCGCTGTCTGGTGGCGACCCTCGCCGCCACCGATGAAGAACCAGGGTTCCCTTTCTCCATGGCGAATGTGAGAAAGGGGAGCAGAAGCTGAAGAAAGAGAGGAGATGGGAGAGTGTGGGCTTCTGCGCTCCCCTCTCGCCCTTCTTAAAGGAGCGAGGTGGGGGCTCGGCCGCCCCGCTCAGCCAATCAAAGCACGGGAATCGCAATGGCCCAGTTTCCCACTCCCACCTTCCGTGACCCCAAGCGCATGGGAGCCGCGTGGCGGAGATGCAGAGCCGAGGCGATGGATGAGGTGACCTCGCCCCGCCCCGTGATCACAGGGGGTGGACGCCTCGAAAATCGCGCACGCCACCCACGTCTCCCACGACGCCGCGATTGACACGTGCCGTTACGGGAGGACGCGGTGGATTCGGAGTGGATCTGGTTTTGGACCCAGGCTGCGCGTGCCCGTGCCCTGTTTTGGGCCTGGCCCAATAGCGCTCGGCACCGTGTATGGCCCAGGCCCGGGGGCTCCTGTCGGTGTACTAAAGTAGGGGTACCTTAGTACCCCGAACTTGGGCAAGGACAGTCGTAGCGCCCCGCGGCAAGGCTTGCCGGGCGTCCGCCAAGACCCTCCGCCATTCTCATCTACTGCCATTCAAGAACAAAGTGTTAGCTGAGAAAACAAAGCCCCGGCAAGAGAAGCTTGCCGGGAAGGACAAGACCCCGGCAAGAGAAGCTTGCCGGGAAGGACAAGACCCCGGCAAGAGGAGCTTGCCGGGAAGGCCAACCAAGGCACTTCAGAAGACTTGTCGTGACGCACCGCGCGTCCCGGCAAGACCCGACGAGCGGCAAGCTTGCGGATGCGACAAGAACAGAGACCGCGGCAAGGCGCTTGCCGCGGCGAAGCCGCCACTTTGCGCCCATGCTCCAGCTCACCCGATGATGTGTCGCCGCAGGATCACTCTTGGTGCACGTGGCGGGTGGCTGTGCAGCCTAGCGGTGCGAGGTGGCAAGTGAAGACGACTAGGAGGCCATCGTGGCGATCGGTGGCGCCCCTAACGGTCGTTTCCTGCACTGTTGGAGCGACTGGACGGGCATTAAATGCTCTTGTCCCCTGCCATCAGAGTTAGGTAGGGGACACTGTTGATAGTGGTTGTACCAACCCGCGTTTTTACCTTTCTACCCCTCTCTCTGCGTTGCCACCTGTCGGTGACCCCTTTAGACTATAAAAAGGAGGCCCGTGCGCACGTAGAAGGGGTTCGGCTAGCTCGAGGTTCAGTTCGACTCACTCGAAACCACAGCATACCCACGCTTTCGAGCAAGAACAAATACAAACACAAAGCAGCAGTAGGAGTTTTATCTCTCCGGAGAGCTCCGAAGCTGGGTAAAATCCCCCGCGCGCCCTCGCCTCGATCTGCTCTGTGTGCGCCCTCCGCTCCCTTGCCGGACCAGAAGGGGCCCCCTGCCCCATAGGTGCTCGTGCCCACAAGCCCCACGACAAGCCTGTTGACGGAAATTTCGTTTCTTTGCATCTTGTTTCCAAAGAAAGGCCTCACATGGTAGAATACACGCACATCTTTTGTAGGGATGGCAATGGGTACCCATTACCTGCGTACCCGATGGGTAAAAACCCTATTAGGGCAAGGGTATGGGTTAAAGAATTATCCATGGGTACATAAATAGGAAAATTCCAAACCCATTGGGTATAGTGGGTACGGGTATGGTTTAGTATAACCCATACCCGCTTACCCATGTACCCAGCATATAATCCAACAATTGGGACTCATATTATTTGTCCACATCTTAAACCTATCATATTTATCTTTTTTGAGCACTTATTATATTTACCTAAATCTCACAGCCCAAAGACTAATCTTGCTAGGCCGCCGAACCACACTAGCAGTGCATGAGGCCACAAGCCCACGAGGCCACGACCCACAAGAGGGGCAGTGATTGACGTGATTTGTTTCTTACGTTCACATCCCGTCCAGAATCACGTACGTATTTATCTCTTGCGTGATTTGTCTCAAAAAAAATCTCTTGCGTGATTGACGTGCATGGCAGGCAGCAGGCTCGCAGCAGATCGATCTCCATCTCCTCCCATCAGGCGGCATCAGCCTCGACCATCGCCAGCACTTCCAAGGCTCTAGCCGCTGCACACCATCACCCCCTTCCTGTCCTCTAGAGGTGGACGCCAATGCCATGGAACCCAGGGATGGCGACCATAGCTCGCGCATGGATGGAGACCTTGAGGTGGAGTTGCAGATCACACGGACGGAGTTGGACGGCGGCGACTACCAAAGCTAGGAGCACGACACGCCTACCCCAAGCCTAAGCCCAACACTATCACCGGATGGTGACTTCTGCCTCTGCCCGCTAGGAAAGGGCCAGGTCCAGTCACCGGGCCAAGTCCCTGATCGGCGTCAATGTCTCCCACCTCCTGCTTCGGGGTCCAAGGCAGAGCACCATCACAGCACTGTGTCCAAGACGCCCGGCTTGAGGCAACGCCCTAGCCTAGCAATGGTCGATCTGCAGCTGCCGCCAAGTAGAAGAACAAGAGCAAAGGCTATTTTGGCTTGGTGAGTTCTGATTTTATTTATGATATTATGAATATGAGATATTATAGTTTTGACTATTTTTTTACATAGATGTGTTGCAAATATGGATATTTTTATCCGCGGGTACCCGTTTACCCTGCCGGGTGGTGGGCATGGAAAAAAATTCTGCTCGTCGACGGGTATGGGTACGGGTGATGGGTAAGGTTTGTAGGGACGGGTAAGGGTATGGGGTGTCTCCACCCGTACCCAAACCCGACGGGTGCCATCTCTAATCTTTTGGAAGGATAAAAAAACAGATTCGAGAGCTTCTGTTGTGTTGGTCCGGTTGCAAAATTTGCACTGGAGGAGAAAAAAACAAGTACATCTATACGTGCTAGTTTGTTTGGTTGGAATCATTCACGTTGGAGACCACGCTGCAAAAAAAAAGAATATTGTGGAAGGATGAGATAGATTTAAGTGGTTTATTCTGTTTGGAGAGCATCCTATTGTTCGGAAGTATCTTGGAGTGCAGTTTTCCCCCTCACCGTGTATTTTTTGTGCTACTTTGTCAGTGCGTAAAAATCATTTGTGTCTTAGGCTCGCGTCTCTAGCTCGGTCTAGCCTAGAACCAGCACTCGATCATTTTGAATGAATTTTCAGCTTGCATTAATTAACGTGGTTGTAGCATTTTTTTACGACACCGTATATCCATACGTTCACCTAGCAATCGCTTTACCCAACTTTTGGAGTTACTTGACACCGCTTGTTGCCAATCACCGCCTGTTGCATGGTAAAAACTTGTAAGACATTGATATTTGCTTTACTGTGAGCGTTTTAGCACCACATCCTAGTAGTTATAGGAACATTATTTCTGGATTTTGTTTCTTGTTTCTACTAATCATGACAGGATCTAGAGTCTTTTTTTTGAAAGATCCAGCATTGCTGGCATTTCATTGATTTAGAAGGAGAGAGCGGGAAACATGGTGATCAAGTGATCAGGTGGGTGGCTAGAGGGGAGCGCCCAAAGAGGAAAGGAAAAAGAGAAAATACAGCGGCCGTGCTGAGCCGGCAGCAGATGGCTGGCCTAAGCTATATTTTCCTGCATGTCCCCGAAGGGGCTCATGAGATGCTTTGCTCCTGCCATTCTCCATTGTTCGAGGGCTCGCCGGGTAGCGGCGAGTATGGATGTGGCTGAGGGGTGTTTGCCTCTGAAAGTTGCCTCATTGCGCTCCTGCCAGATCTCCCAGGTTATCATCACGACCATGGACTTTACACCCCTCCGCGCCTCGCTTGGGGTTTTTGCGATGATCCCTCTCACCAAGGCAGTGGTTTGGTGTGTGTACTCCAAGATCCCGGATGGAGCGCGCCGTAGCCGAGCCATGCAGTTGCGGCCTGCCAGACCGCCCTGGAGACATTACATTCCCAGAACAGATGCTGAGAGGACTCCAGGTGCCTTGCGCAGAGGCCGTAGAAGTAAATGTTGGGCCATCCTCATCGTTGTAGTCTATCATTGCACCATAGCCGATCTTGGTGGAGGAGCCAGGAGAACATCTTTGCCTTCGCCGGCGCCCATGCCTTCCAGAAGAGATTTATGAAGCCCGGCCTACTTGAGGTATCACATTGAGCAAGGTAGGCCGACGACGTGGTGTAGACACCGGAGCTTGACGACGTCCATCTGATGGTGTCTGGCGCCCCTTGCACCAGCGTAAGATCAGCCGATCCAAGGACACGCCACAGGCCGACGAAGTCAACCACCAGCGCGGCGTAGTTGCCATGCTGTAAGTCGGCGATCCATCGGTCTGCTGACAGAGCTTCAGCCACCGACCGGTTCTTCAAAATCCTTCTAGCATGCCGGAACAGCATGGGTAAGCGCCTGTACAGCGGTCCCCCAAGAAGCCAGTTTGAGCGCCAGAAGGTTGCCCGCTGCCCGTCGTGCACCGAGATCTTGGTGCAGTCCTTGAAAAGCCTCCTGTCTGCGTCGTCGCACGGCGGGTCCGAGCCCACCCATGGACGCTCCGGGCTGGTCCAGGCAAGCCAAAGCCATCGAAGGCGGAGCGCTCTGCTGAACTTGTCGAGGTTGTGGAGACCCAGGCCCCCGGAGATCGTCGGAGAGCAGACACGTTGCCAGTTCACTTTACAGGTGCCGCTGGTGATCTCCTTCTCGTGTGCCCACAGAAACTTGCGCCGAATCTTGTCCACTTCAGCGAATAACTTTTTTGGAGCTCGTAGGACGGTGATCGCGAAGGTGGGCATGGCCGACAGTACAGACCGAACCAGGACGTGCCGGCCGGCCAATGTCAAAAGCTTGCCCTTCCATCCGGCGAGGCAATTTTTGATTCTATCCAGGACAAATTGTAGCTGCACCATCCGTAGCCGCCCCAAGGTGATTGGCAGCCCTAGATATGTGAGGGGGAACCCCACCTGCTTGCCGCCGAAGCTTTGAAGGATCTCTGCAAGGTTCAGATCAGAGCACCGAATTGCTGAGACCGTGGATTTTTCCTGGTTGATCGCAAGCCCTGTGGCCTCCCCGAACAGTTTCAGAATCTTCATTAGCGCCTCAACCTCTCCTTTCTCAGGGTGGACGAAAATCACAGCGTCGTCGGCATAAAGGCTGACCCGGGAGCTGCTGAGCATGCCCGGGAGGGGTGAGAGCATTCCTTTTTCCGTGGCTGCTTGCAGGATACGATGCAGCTGGTCGATTGCTAGGATGAACAGCAGGGGGAAAGGGGGTCCCCTTGGCGTAATCCTCTACGATGCTTGATGCGTTTCCCGGATATCCCATTGAGCAGACACGCAGATGTTGACGAGGAGAGCAGGACAGCAATCCATTCCCGCCATCGGTCGCTAAAGCCCAACCTCCCCAGGAGCTCCAGTAGGTACTCCCATGAGATGGAGTCGAACGCTTTTGCGAAGTCTAGCTTGAACAACAGGGCCCTCCTCCCTTTTCTGTGCAGAGAGCGGACTGAATTTTGCACGAACAGGAAGCTGTCGTGGGTGCATTTGGATCTCTGAAACGCACTCTGGGCCGGGGAGATAATTGGGGCGATGGCGCCGGCAAGACGGATGGACAGAACCTTTGCAATCAACTTTGCGATCGAGTGGATGAGACTTATAGGCCTGAAGTGTCCCACTTCTGTTGCCCCATCCTTCTTTGGCAGCAGGGCGATGAGAGCGCCGTTTATCTCCTCCATCCTCGTTGCTGCCATGGAGTGAAAGTGACTGAAAATGGCCATGATATCATGCTTGATAGTTTGCCAGCACGCTTTGAAGAAACCGCCTGAGAAACCGTCCGGCCCTGGCGCTTTTTCCGATGGGGAAGCAGTGATCGCATTCCAAACTTCAGCTTCGGTAAAAGGGGCGTCGAGGTGTTGGCAGTCCACATGGGGCAGGTGAAGTTCGTCCCAGTTGAACGTGCAGCCGCGCTGGAGATTTGACCCGAGAAGGGAGCTGAAGTGGTTGTGGATGATGTTGGCCTTGTCATCGTGACCAGTGGCAGTACGCCCAGCTGTGGTAAGAGAGTAGATGAAGTTGCGCCTTCTCCGAGAGCAGATCTTTGCATGGAAGAATCTCGTGCTGGCGTCGCCTGCCTTGAGCCAGAGAACGCGAGAAGCCTACCTTTTCCTTGCCCGCTCGATCGCCGCCAGCCCCAGGACCCGGAGTTTTAGCTGTTTGCGTAACTGGAATTCAGCGGGGGACAGGGGGCGCTGCTCCTGCGCTAAGTCAAGTTGCAGAATGACCTCATGAGCGATCTGAAGTTTGAGCTTTGCCCCTCCGAATAGCTGCTTGCGCCAGATCGACAGATCCTTCGCTGTCCTCTGCATCTTCACCTTGATTCTGATGATTGGGCAGGTGTGATCGACAGGCCTCTCCCAGGCCCGGCGAACGGTTTCTTGGAAGTGAGGAAATCGCACCCAGAAACTCTCGAAGCGGAAGCGGGCGCGGAAAGGCGGAGCCGCGGCACTAGCTAACAGCAACGGGCAGTGGTCGGAGCAGGAGGTAGAGGCCACCATCAGCATAAAGGAGGGAAAGAGTGATTCCCAGTCGTTGTTGCAGAAGATTTTGTCTAAACTACAGAAAGTTGGAAGCTCCCGCTCGTTACTCCATGTGAACTTTCTATTTTTGCACTTTATCTCACGCAGACCCGCAAAGTCGATGGCTCTTCTAAATCTACCCATGACACGTCTATTTATGTTGAGGTTGCTCTTGTCACTAGCCTGATAGATGATGTTGAAATCACCCATCAGGAGCCAGGGCTGCCCTAGAGGCAGGGTCGCGGCGGCGATCTCGGCTAGGAACACGTCCTTGAGGTTGTCATCAGTCGGGCCGTAGACATTTGTGAGCTAGAATGTGGTCGAGGAGGCAATGTTGCGAACGGAGACGGTGATGGAGAATTGCCCAAGCGCGTGAGAATCTACCAGCAACACCTCCTTATCCCAGAGGATGGCAAGATCCCCTCTAGTGCCCAGCGCTGGCAACACTATGCAGCCGTCTAGCCTACTACCGCCTACTTCACGGGCCAGTTGTGGCGTCCAGGTTTCAAGCTTGGTCTCTTGCAAGCATAGAATGGCTAATTTATGTTCGTCTGCTACCTCTCGGATCACCTCCCGCTTCGCCGGCGAGTTCAAACCCCGCACATTCCAACACATGATGGCGCAGTTGTTGTCATACATGGGGACACCTGAAGATACTCCGTCGACTACAGATACTATTGCAGGGCGAAACCGCGAAGGTACAACACACCACCAAGCAAACCAGGGGGCGTCGCCGGCCACCAGCAGGCCCAAAACCCCGGCGACGATAAGACCTAACCCACTCCACCCGGAGGACTAACATGAAGACTAACCCTAACTCCAACCAGCTTAAGGCTGGCCGCCGACGGAGGCTACTACTGGCGAGGCCTAAACACATTACAAATCAGCCGCATTGGCCGCACCGTCAGGACCGGCCATGCCGGCCACGATCTTGAGCGCCTCTGGGTCCATGTCCGTGAGCTTAGCAATGCCCATGATATCGTGCTCGGAGAGGGGCTCGTTGAACTTCTTTGCCAGCGCCGCAGCCGCCTTTTCCGTGAACTTCTCCTTGGGGCCGAGGCCACCCAGCTCCTGGATCAGGCGCATGGTGCCCCGCTTGGACACGGGCACCATGTTGTTTGAAGCGGCTTGACGAGCACTCTGCCTTGCTGGGGTTGAAGAGGATCGGGTCTTGGGTGGCGCCGAGGACCGCTTGGGGTCCGCTGCGGGGGTGGGGAGGATGGCCTGCGGTGTCTTCTTGAACAGCTTCAGGAGCATGCCGTCATCTTCCGTCTCGCGCTCTGCCAGATGCATGTGATCGATTTGTTGGGTCTCGCGCATCAGCAGGTCGGGGCCCAGAGCACGGTCATGGACCAGACCAAGCTCAGGCCCCAGGACACGATCGTCCGCGAACTCCAGGGGCTTGGACAGGGCATCCAGCATGTCGAGCTCGAACTCCAGGTGCATAACATCAGTCCGGGGAGGGGGGGATACTGCCCTGCCCTTGTCGGAGAAGAACGTGGCGAGGATGGGGTCGACCTCCGGGGCCGGGCTGCGCAGGGGTGGCGGGGTGGTGGAGATGCGTTGGGGCAGCGGAAGAGGGGGGAGGTCGTAATCACCGGCGGGGGAGGGCTCGCAAGGCCAGAGGACTGGCGCTGAGCGGAGCGCCCCCTGGCCCCCAACTCCCTCCGACTGCTTGAGGGGGTACGACTCCGACGGCGCCGCGTGTCCGCCACAGCGGTGTCCTTTTCCTTGCCCTTGCCGCGCCCGAGCAGAGTGTCCTTCCAGGAGCGCCGGCCCCGGCTGCCACCAGTGTTGTCGTTGTCGTCCTCGTCTTCATGGTCCCGGCGCGCACCGCGGGGGACGCCGTGGCAGCCCGAGGCGGAGACCCTCAGGGCGAGCCGGCGGGGTTTACTCTGACCGTCTTCAGCACCTTCCACCCATGTCCCCGTCTCGATCTGTGGCAGGGGGGGCCGTCCTCCGACTCCGAGGATGGAATGCCGCTCTGCGCAGAGTGGGAGGAGCGGTCGGAGGATGGCGGAGCCCAGTCTTCTACTCGATCGACATGAACGAGTAAGTCGAAGCGGCTGACTCCCGGCGGCAGTGGGGTGTTGCAGTCTGGGGGGGCGAACCCCAGCACCTCGTCGACCCGACCCGCGCCTCGCTTGAGCATCCAGAGAGCACGCTTCGTCGGGATGTGGGCGACGTCCCACACCCAGGCCCAGAAAGAGAACAGCTTGGTGTTGTCGCGGGCGGCAGTGCGACTGTCGAGGCGGTCGATGCGGCAGCAGTCGCCGAACGCCTCCTCAGCGCCCTCAAGCGTCCAGAGGTGCATGGGAAGGTGCTCGACCACCACCTTGACGTGCAGCGTCAGCTTGAGAAGGGCGGCGTGGTCGTCTTCGTTCCAAGCCCGGATCAGAAACTTGCTGCCCTCCACCTTGAGGACGCCACGCCGGACGGCGTTGTCCCGGTGCGCCGGGAGGTCAAAGATGACCAGGAAATCTTCCGGCTTGTGGGCGGCCACCCGCAGCTGGTGCAGAGGGGAGCGCAGCTGCTCCTCGATGGCGAGGCCCACCGCCATGGGGGTGATGGTGCTCCTCCGGTCAACCGCGGACAGCGTGACAGCGTGCTGGCGCAGGACGTGCTCCTCATGCTCCACCGCCGGCGAGGCGACGATGAACTTGTGGCTGGTGCGGGGACGGCGCGAGGGGTCGGCGTGGAGGAAGCGATCCATGCCCGGGGCCGGGACGGGTGGTGGCGATGCGGGGGCGGGGAAGCGGAGACGCTGTTGCACCGACAGGCATGGCTGACAGGATCTAGAGTCAATTCATGGGCTTTGTCGATCGCGGGAGATGTGCCACCACCTATGCAAATTCCACAACGATCACGACAGGTGCATAAACATCCAAATGCACATGATCAGGTTAATGTTCCTATACCATCATTTAATGGTCGTTTTAGACCCGCTTTATATATTGAATGGGAGTTCGACATAAATAATATAATTGCTTCCCATAATTTTGATGAACATAAAAAAGTTAAGGTTGCGGTTGGTTCTTTCACCGGTTATGCTTTAGTTTGGTGGAGTGAATATTGTCGGTTACACCCGATTATATACCTAATACTTGGGATGATTTGAAACTTGCCATGCGACATACATTTGTCCTTGCTTATTATACTCGTGACATGATGAAAAAGTTGCAACATTTAAAACAAGGTAGTGACACCGTAACGAAATATTATGATGATTTACAAACTACCTTGTTGCATTCCTCTTTCGAAGAAAGTGAAGAAGATTTTATGGATAGATTTTGGGGAGGATTAAACCGTGACATTCAAGAGATACTAATTCATGAAACATGTTATCCTATGGACCGTTTGTTTCGTCTTGCTTGCAAAGCTGAACATGAGATAACGAGACGTGTTGCCCACAAGATAAACAAGCGGAAGGTGCAAATCCCAAGAGTTGCGACGGTTGTTCCTTCCACCACTGCGTCTCCTATGACAACAACATCCATTGTTGAGATCACTACATCATCTCCACCATGTGACGTGTCGCCACCTAGATTGCCTACACCATCTTTGTTGATCATAAGAGGTAATGACAAAGGTACCCATCTTCCACCTCCACATGAGTATGATGAATGCCTTGTCAATTGAAATGAACCATGCGATGAGCTACCCACTACTTTGATCACACCAGCTATTTTAGAGGACTATGTTCATGATTTGACTTTTCCATGTGATCAAACAATTTTGAGTGAACCCATTGAATTAACTATTGATGCAAAAGAACCATGTGAATCAGTGAATAGATCAGATTTGGATCAAATATGTTTGAAAATAGTTGTGCCAATGTTTAATCATTTTGAAATGACCTCTAATTTTGGTGATGGTTCATCAAGGTTGGGATGGTTTAATGATGAGCATTGCCAATCTTTTGTTATGAATAAGAGCTTCACTTATATGTGCAAACTGAGTTGCAATATTTTCATGCCTTTGACTTCTTGTGATAATATATTGGCTTTATTTTTCATGACTTTTGAAGGGTGCTCTTGTATAACCGTGTCACATATGCATATACAACGTGTACACTTTGTCTCTTTTGTTAGCCACATTTCGTATTAAGCAACGCTGAGGACGGCTTTGTTTTCAAGAAGGGGAGGATGATGACGACATGGATACCACAGTTACACCCACAATCCATGCTACTATACCTATCGGACCAATTAATAGAGCCCGCGCACACCAGTTAAATTATTAGGTACTTTCGTTTCTTAGTAATGTTTCTAATGTTCATGAGAATGTGATGTTGCCTAACTTGGAAACATTTGTGTTGCTTACAATTGAAGGGCTTAGCACAGACAAGAAGGATGAACATTGGAGCATGATCAAGCACGGAGATGAAGGCGTGTGCGAAGAGAACTAGAACGGAGGTTCCAGTGGAGATTTCTGAACTTTGAAGCGACCATGATGACATACCAGAAGATGGACGAAATATACAAGATGGCTTGTCATAAATTTCGTCCATGGCTTATTACTTGTGTTGCGCTACATTATTTTTGGGCCAGGCCCATGTAATCTATTTTTAGAGTCCGTATCATAGGGGAAACGACTTAGGAGGTGTTTTAGTCCCACCTTGCCAAGGGTGGACGAAATCCCCTCTCTTTTCCCTATAAATACAGCCCTTAAGGCACCGTTTAGACTGGGGGTTTTATTTAGTTAAAATTTAGCCATCGCTGCAACTTCGTGCCCTTTAGTTCTTGGCTTTCACGTGCATTTGTTACAGCATGCCATCCGGCGAGAACAAGGAGAATAAGGTACATGCGTCTCTACCAGAGGAGCTAATGTCTATAAGCAACATAATCTCTTGAATTTCCTTTAAAAGGAAGTGCCAATGGTTCAGAAACTTGTCTGAAAAACAGCGACGAATGATGTTCTTTGACTTTCAGGGCCAAAAAGTCCTGCTTAAGGCCGTATTTGACGGTACTCCGGGCCTCCTGGCGCAAGCGGGGAGTATTTCCTGGATTTGGACGCTCGCCGCGAGCAGTTTGAAAACTTGTGGGTCCGACATGACTCCGAATGACAAAATTATGACCATTTTAGTGAACATCTGTCCATTCTATGGCAGTCGTTGAAAGTACTTCATTTTCCCGTGCGCTCTTTCCCTAACTGCCCCAAAATTTCCGGCCCTCTATAGTGGAGATATTGTTTCCACGTAAATACTGATCGATGCCAGGAATGCCTTTTTGTTCTTGACTTTCACGCGCATGAGTTACAGCCTGCCATCCGGCGAAAACAGGGAGAATAAGGCATATAGCCGCTAGATTTTCTTCAATTTACGGCCAAATGAAATTGCCCGGATATAGAGCATCTGCAGAAAGGTATGTTTGTCCCTACCAGGGGGGATAATGTCTACAAGCAACATAATCTCTCGAATTTCCTTCAAAAGGAAATGCCAATGGGTTCAGAAACTTGTCTGAAAAATAGTGACGAATGATGTTCTTTGACTTTCAGGGCCAAAAAGTCCTGCTTAAGGCTAAATTTGAGGGTACTCCGGGCCTCCTGGCACAAGCAGGGAGTATTTTTTTGGATTCGCGCGCTCGCCGCGAGCAGTTTGAGTACTTATGGGTCCGACACGGACTCCTAATGACAAAATTATGACCGTCTTAGTGAGCATATGTCCATTCTATGGCAGTCCTTGAAAGTACTTCATTTTCTCGTGCGCTTTTTTGCCTAACTGCCCCAAAATTTCTTGTCCTCTATAGTTGAGATGTCGTTTGCACATATATATTGACCGATGCCAGGAATGCCCTTTAGTTCTTTGACTTTCAGAGCCAAAAAGTCCCGCTTAAGGCCGTATCTGAGGGTACTCCGGGCCTCCTGGCGCAAGCGGGGAGTATTTTCTAGACTTAGACGCTCGCTGCGAGTAGTTTGAAAACTTGTGTGTCCGACACGGACTCCGAATGACAAAATTATGACCGTTTTAGTGAACATCTATCCATTCTATGGCAGTCCCCGAAAGTACTTCATTTTCCCGTGCGCTTTTTGCCTAACCGCCCCAAAATTTCTTGTCCTCTATAGTGGAGATATCGCTTCCACATATATATTGATCTATGCCAGGAATGCCCTTTTGTTCTTGGCTTTCACGCGCATGAGTTACAGTATGTCATCCAGCGATAACAAGGAGAATAAGGCATATAGCCATTGGATTTTCTTCAATTTACGGCCAAATGAGATTGCCCGGATCATAGAGCATCTATAGAAAGGTACGTTTGTCCCTAAGAGTGGGGCTAATGTCTATAAGCAACATAATCTCTCGAATTTCCTTCAAATGGAAGTGCCAATGGGTTCAGAAACTTGTCTGGAAAATACCGACGAATGATGTTCTTTTACTTTCAGGGCCAAAAAGTCCTGCTTAAGGCTGGATTCAAGGGTACTCCTAGCCTCCTGGCGCAAGCGGGGAGTATTTATTGGATTCGCGTGCTCGCCGTGAGCAGTTTGAGTACTGATGGGTCCGACACGGACTCTGAATGACAAAATTATGACCGTTTTAGAGAACATCTGTCCATTCTATGGCAGTCTTTCAAAGTACTTCATTTTCTCATGCGATTTTTGCCTGACTGCCCCAAAATTTCTTGTCCTCTATAGTTGAGATATCGTTTCCACATATATATTGACCGATGCCAGGAATGCCCTTTTGTTCTTGGATTTCACGCGCATGAGTTACAGCATGCCATCCGGTGAAAACAAGGAGAATAAGGCATATATCCGCTGGACTTTCTTCAATTTACGGCCAAATGAGATTGCCCGGATCATAGAGCATCTGCAGAAAGGTACGTTTGTGCCTAACAGGTGGGCTAATGTCTATAAGCAACATAATCTCTCAAGTTTCTTTCAAAAGGAAGTGCCAATGGGTTCAGAAACTTGTCTGAAAACTGCGACGAATGATGTTCTTTGACTTTCAGGGCCAAAAAGTCCTGCTTAAGGCTGAATTTGAGGGTACTTCGGGCGTCCTGGCGCAAGCGGGAAGTATTTTCTAGATTCGCACGCTCGTCGCGAGCAGTTTGAGAACTTGTGGGTCCGACACAGACTCTAAATGACAAAATTGTGACCGTTTTAGTGAACATCTGTCCATTCTATGGCAGTTCTTGAAAGTACTTCATTTTCTCGTGTGCTCTTTGCCTGACTGCCCCAAAATTTCTTGTCCTCTATAGCGGAGATATCGTTTCCACATATATATACTGACCGATGCCAGGAATGCCCTTTTGTTCTTGGCTTTCACGCGAATGAGTTACAGCATGCCATCCGGCGAAAACAAGGAGAATAAGGCATATAGCCGCTGGATTTTCTTCAATTTACGGCCAAATGAGATTGCCCGGATCATAGAGCATCTGCAGAAAGGTATGATTGTCCCTACCAGGGGGGCTAATCTCTATAACCATCATAATCTCTCGAATTTCCTTCAAAAGGAAGTGCCAATGGGTTCAGAAACTTGTCTGAAAAATAGCGACGAACGATGTTCTTTGACTTTCAACGCCAAAAATTCCTGCTTAAGGCTGAATTTGAGGGTAGTCCGGGCCTCCTGGTGCAAGCGGGGAGTATTTTTTTGGACTCGAGCGCTCGCCGCGACCAGTTTGAATACTCATGGGTCCGACACGGACTGCTAATGACAAAATTATGACCGTTTTAGTGAACATCTGTCCATTCTATGGCAGTCCTTGAAAGTACTTCATTTTCCCGTGCGCTCTTTGCCTAACCGCCTCAAAATTTCTTATCCCCTATAGTGGAGATATCGTTTCCACATATATATTGATCGATGCCAGGAATGCCCTTCTGTTCTTTCACGCGCATGAGTTACAGCATGCCATCCGGCGAAAAGAAGGAAAATAAGGCATATAGCCGCTGGATTTTCTTCAATTTACGGCCAAATGAGATTGCCCGGATCATAGAGCAGCTGAAAAAAGGTATGTTTGTCCCTACGAGGGGGGCTAATGTCTATAAGCAACATAATCTCTCGAATTTCCTTCAAAAGCAAGTGCCAATGGGTTTAGATACTTGTTTGAAAAACAACGATGAATGATGTTCTTTGACTTTCAGGGCCAAAAAGTCCTGCTTAAGGCTGAATTTGAGGGTACTCCGGGCCTCCTGGCCCAAGCGGGGAGTATTTTTTTGAATTTGCGCGCTCGCCGCGAGCAGATTGAGTACTTATGGGTCCAATACGGACCCCTAATGACAAAATTATGACCGTCTTAGTGAGCATCTGTCCATTCTATGGCAGTCCTTGAAAGTACTTCATTTTCTCGTGCGCTTTTTGCCTGAGTGCCCCAAAATTTCTTGTCCTCTATAGTGGAGATATCGTTTCCACATATATATTAACCGATGCCAGGAATGCCCTTTAGTTCTTGGCTTTCACGTGCATGAGTTACAGCATGCCATCCGGCGAAAACAAGGAGAATAAGGAATATAGCCGCTGGATTTTCTTCAATTTACGACCAAATGGGATTGCCCGGATCATAGAGCATCTGCACAAAGGTACGTTTGTCCCTACCAGGGGGGCTAATATCTATAAGCAACATAATCTCTCGAATTTCCTTCAAAAGGAAGTGCGAATGGGTTCAGAAACTTGTCTGAAAAACAGCGACGAATGATGTTCTTTGACTTTCAGGGCCAAAAAGTCCTGCTTAAGGCCGTATTTGATGGTACTCCGGGCCTCCTGGCGCAACCGGGCAGTATTTTCTGGATTCGGACGCTCACCGCAAGCAGTTTGAGAACCTGTGGGTCCGATACGGACTCCGAATGACAAAATTATGACCGTTTTTAGTGAACATTTGTCCATGGTATGGCAGTCCTCGAAAGTATTTCATTTTCCCGTGCGTTCTTTGCCTAACCGCCCCAAAAATTTCTTGTCCTCTATAGTGGAGATATCGTTTCCACATACATATTGATCGATGCCAGGAATGCCCTTTTGTTCTTGGCTTTCACGCGCACGAGTTACAGCATGCCATCCGGCAAAAACAAGGTGAATAAGGCATATAGCCGCTGGATTTTCTTCAATTTACGGCCAAATGAGATTGCCCGGATCATAGAGCATCTGCAGAAAGGTACGTTCGTCCCTACCAGGGGGGCTAATGTCTATAAGCACCATAATCTCTCGAATTTCCTTCAACAGGAAGTGCCAATGGGTTCGGATACTTGTCTGAAAAACAATGATGAATGATGTTCTTTGACTTTCAGGGCCAAAAAGTCCTGCTTAAGGCCGTATCTGAGGGTACTCCGGGCCTCCTGGCGCAAGCGGGGAATATTTTCTGGATTCGGACGCTCGCCGCAAGCAGTTTGGGAACTTGTGGGTCTGACACGGATTCCGAATGACAAAATTATGACCGTTTTAGTGAACATCTGTCCATTCTATGGCAGTCCTTGAATGTACTTCATTTTCACGTGCGCTTCTTGCCTGAGTGCCCCAAAATTTCTTGTCCTCTATAGTGGAGATATCGTTTCCACATATATATTGACCGATGCCAGGAATGCCCTTTAGTTCTTGGCTTTCACGTGCATGAGTTACAGCATGCCTTCCGACGAAAACAAGGAGAATAAGGCATATAGCCGCTGGATTTTCTTCAATTTACGGCCAAATGAGATTGCCCGGATCATAGAGCATCTGCAGAAAGGTATGTTGGTCCCTACCAAGGGGGCTAATGTCTATAAGCAACATAATCTCTCAAATTTCCTACAAAAGGAAGTGTCAATGGGTTCAGAAACTTGTCTGAAAACAGCGACGAATGATGTTCTTTGACTTTCAGGGCCAAAAAGTCCTGCTTAAGGCCGTATTTGATGGTACTCCGGGCCTCCTGGCGCAAGCGGGGAGTATTTTCTGGATTCATACGCTCACCGCGAGCAGTTTGAAAACTTGTGGGTCCGATACGGACTTTGAATGACAAAATTATGACCGTTTTTAGTGAACATCTGTCCATTCTATGGCAGTCCTTGAAATTATTTCATTTTCCCGTGAGTTCTTTGCCTAACCGCCCCAAAAATTTCTTGTCCTCTATAGTGGAGATATCGTTTCCACATATATATTGATCGATGCCAGGAATGCCCTTTTGTTCTTGGCTTTCACGCGCACGAGTTACAGCATGCCATCTGGCAAAAACAAGGAGAATAAGGCATATAGCCACTGGATTTTCTTCAATTTACGGCCAAATGAGATTGCCCGGATCATAGAGCATCTGCAGAAAGGTACGTTTGTCCCTACCAGGGGGCTAATGTCTATAAGGAACATAATTTCTCAAATTTCCTTTAAAAGGAAGTGCCAATGGGTTCAGAAGCTTGTCTAAAAAACAGCAACGAATGATGTTCTATGACTTTCAGGGCCAAAAAGTCCTGCTTAAGGCCGTATTTGAGGGTACTACGGGCCTCCTCATGCAAGCCAGGAGTATTTTTTGGATTCGTGTACTCGTCATGAGCAGTTTGAGAACTTGTGGGTCCGACACGGACTCCGAGTGAAAAAATTATTACCCTTTTAGTGAACATCTGTCCATTCTATGGCAGACCTTGAAAGTATTTCATTTTCTCGTGCGCTTTTTGCCTGACTGCCCCAAAATTTCTCGTCCTCTATAGTGGAGATATCGTTTCCACATATATATTGACCGATGCCAGGAATGCCTTTTTGTTCTTGGCTTTCATGTGCATGAGTTACAGCATGCCATCCGACGAAAACAAGGAGAATAAGGCATATAGCCGCTGTATTTTCTTCAATTTACGGCCAAATGAGATTGCCGGATCATAGAGCATCTGCAGAAAGGTACGTTTGTCCCTACTAGGGGGGCTAATGTCTATAAGCAACACAGTCTCTCGAATTTCCTTCAAAAGGTAGTGCCAATGGGTTCGGATACTTGTCTGAAAAACAGTGATGAATGATGTTCTTTGACTTTCAGGGCCAAAAAGTCCTGCTTAAGGGTGAATTTGAGGGTACTCCGGGCCTCCTGGCGCAAGCGGGGTGTATTTTTTGAATTCGTGCGCTCGCCGCGAGCAGATTGAGTACTTATGGGTCCGATACAGACCCCTAATGACAAAATTATGACCTTCTTAGTGAGCATCTGTCCATTATCGGGCAGTCCCTGAAAGTACTTCATTTTCTCGAGCGCTTTTTGCCTGAGGGCCCCAAATTTCTTGTCCTCTATAGTGGAGATATCGTTTCCACATATATATTGACCGATGCCAGGAATGCCCTTTAGTTCTTGGCTTTCACATGCATGAGTTACAGCATGCCATCCGGCGAAAACAAGGAGAATAAGGCATATAGCCGCTGGATTTTCTATAATTTACGGCCAAATTAGATTGCACGGATCATAGAGCATCTGCAGAAAGGTACGTTTGTCCCTACCAGGGGGCTAATGTCTATAAGGAACATAATTTCTCAAATTTCCTTCAAAAGGAAGTGCCAATAGGTTTAGAAACTTGTCTAAAAAACAGCGACGAATGATGTTCTTTGACTTTTAGGGCCAAAAAGTCCTGCTTAAGGCTGTATTTGAGGGTACTACGGGCCTCCTGGCACAAGCGGGGAGTATTTTTGGATTCGTGTACTCGCCACGAGCAGCTTGAGAACTTGTGGGTCCGACACGGACTCCGAGTGAAAAAATTATTACCCTTTTAGTGAACATCTGTCCATTCTATGGCAGACCTTGAAAGTGCTTCATTTTCTCATGCGCTTTTTGCCTGACTGCCCCAAAATTTCTTGTGCTCTATAGTGGAGATATCGTTTCCACATATATATTGACCGATGCCAGGAATGTCGTTTTGTTCTTGGCTTTCACGCGCATGAGTTACAACATGCCATCAGGCGAAAACAAGGAGAATAAGGCATATAGCCGCTGGATTTTCTTCAATTTACGGCCAAATGAGATTGCCCGGATCATAGAGCATCTGCAGAAAGGTATGTTTGTCCCTACCAGGGGGGCTAATGTCTATAAGCAACTTAATCTCTCGAATTTCCTTCAAAAGGAAGTGCCAATGGGTTCAAAAACTTGTCTGAAGAACAGCGATGAATGATGTTCTTTGACTTTCTGGGCCAAAAAGTCCTGCTTAAGGCCGTATCTGAGGGTACTCCGGGCCTCCTGGCGCAAGCGGGGAGTATTTTTTTGAATTCGCACGCTCGCCGCGAGCAGATTGAGTACTTATGGGTCCGATACGGACCCCTAATGACAAAATTATGACCGTCTTAGTGAGCATCTATCCATTCTATGGCAGTTGGTGAGGACATCAATACCAATGTTACACCCACAGCCCCTGCTACTATACATACTGGACCAATTACGAGAGCTCGCGCACGCCAACTAAATTACCAGGTACTTTCATTTCTTGGTAATGATTCTAATGTTCATGAGAATATGATGCTGCCTAAATTGGATACATTTGTTTTGCTTACAAATGAAGGGCCTAGCTTGGAGAAGGATGAACATTGGAGCAATAGCAAGCATGGAGATGATGGTATGCGCAAGGGGAACAAGAATGAAGTTACAAGTGATGATTTCAGGACTTTGAAGCCACCATAATGGGTGCGTGAAGCCTTGGACGAAATATACAAGATGCCAATTCATAAATTTCGTCTAGAGGCTATTCTAGGTGATGCGTCACCTTATTATTGGGTTAGGCCCATGTAATTTCGAAATAAGTAAGTATAGGCTATTTTTAGAGTCCGTATGTGTGGGGAAACAAGAGATAGGGTTGATTTCGGACCCCTCCACCAAGGGTCACGAAATTCCCCCCCGCTTCCTCCATATATACAACCCTTAGGGCACCGTTTAGACTTTTGGTTTTGTTTAGATTAAAGTTCGCCATAGCTGCAACTTCGCGTACTTCGTTTGTGTTCAACGACCAGACAAAGGCGTCACAGAACCCCACCTTGATCAATAAAGCTTTCATCTTATATTTGCAATATCCAGATTGCAATCTCAGTTTCTTGCTTGTTCTTCGTTTGCTCGCAGGAAACAGACCCTCGTGGTCAGGTTGATCGTGCTCCGGCGTGGTCAATAACCTCTCAGAGTTGGTTTAGCGATTGCTAAGGCGCGACGTCCTCGCACGTTCGTAGTCAGATCGTCAAAGTCGACTTCCACCAAAGCGATATCCATCATCTCATCGAAAGACGGGACACCTTTGCCTCTACCAAGTGGTATCAGTTTTCAGGTTGCTCGGTGAGATTTTACAGTTTTTCATAGTTTAGATCGCATCTGTCATTCATACCTATAGTCCATGAAAAAGCCACAAAAAAAGTTAGATCAGTTCATCCTTTATCCAAGTCAGTCTGAGCCTTTACAATTTTCTATTCGTTGCTTGCATAGTTGAATTATCGGTGGCATCGTCGTGTCAGTTGCTGGTTTTAGTGTCTAGGCAGTCCTTGAAAGTACTTCATTTTCTCGTGCGCTTTTTGCCTGAGTGCCCCAAAATTTCTTGTCCTCTATAGTGGAGATATCGTTTCGACATATATATTGACCGATGCCAGGAATGCCCTTTAGTTCTTGGCTTTCACGCGCATGAGTTACAGCATACCATCCGGCGAAAACAAGGAGAATAAGGCATATAGCCGCTGGATTTTCTTCAATTTACGGCCAAATGAGATTGCCCGGATCATAGAGCATCTGCAGAAAGGTACGTTTGTCCCTACCAGGGGGCTAATGTCTATAAGGAACATAATTTCTCAAATTTCCTTCAAAAGGAAGTGCCAATGGGTTTAGAAACTTGTCTAAAAAACAGCGATGAATGATGTTCTTTGACTTTCAGGGCCAAAAAGTCCCGCTTAAGGCCGTATTTGAGGGTACTACGGGCCTCCTAGCGCAAGCGGGGAGTATTTTTTGGATTCGTGTACTCGCCACGAGCAGTTTGAGAACTTATGGGTCCGACACGGACTCCGAGTGAAAAAATTATTACCCGTTTAGTGAACATCTGTCCATTCTATGGCAGACCTTGAAAGTACTTCATTTTCTCGTGCGCCTTTTGCCTGACTGCCCCAAAATTTCTTGTCCTCTATAGTGGAGATATTGTTTCCACATATATATTGACCGATGCCAGGAATGCCGTTTTGTTCTTGCCTTTCACGCGCATGAGTTACAACATGCCATCCGGCGAAAACAAGGAGAATAAGGCATATAGCCGCTGGATTTTCTTCAATCGATGGCCAAATGAGATTGCCCGGATCATAGAGCATCTGCAGAAAGGTACGTTTGTCCCTACCAGGGGGGCTAATGTCTATAAGCAACATAATCTCGTGAATTTCCTTCAAAAGGAAGTGCCAATGGGTTTAGAAACTTGTCTGAAAAACAGTGACGAATGATGTTCTTTGACTTTCAGGGCCAAAAAGTCCTGCTTAAGGCCGTATCTGAGGGTACTCCGGGCCTCCTGGCGCAAGCGGGGAATATTTTCTGGATTCGGACGCTCGCTGCGAGCAGTTTGGGAACTTGTGGGTCTGACACGGATTCCGAATGACAAAATAATGACCGTTTTAGTGAACATCTGTCCATTCTATGGTAGTCCTTGAAAGTACTTCATTTTCACGTGCGCTTTTTGCCTAACCGCCCCAAAATTTCTTGTCCTCTATAGTGGAGATATCGTTTCCACATATATATTTGAACGATGCCAGAAATACCCTTTTGTTCTTGGTTTTCACGCGCATGAGTTACAGCATGCCATCCGGTGAAAACAACGAGAATAAGGCATATAGCCGCTGGATTTCCTTCAATTTACGGCCAAATGAGATCGCCCGGATCATAGAGCATCTGCAGAAAGGTACGTTTGTCCCTACTAGGGTGGATAATGTCTATAAGAAACATAATCTCGCAAATTTCCTTCAAAAGGAAGTGCCAATGGGTTCAGAAACTTGTCTGAAAAACAGCGACGAATGATGTTTTTTGACTTTCAGGGCAAAAAAGTACTTCTTAAGGCTGAATTTGAGGGTACTCCGGGCCTCCTGGCGCAATTGCGAAGTATTTTTTTCGATTCGCGCGCTTGCTGCGAGCAGTTTGAGTACTTATGGGTCCGACACGGACTGCTAATAACAAAATTATGACCGTCTTAGTGAGCATCTGTCCATTCTATGGCAGTCCTTGAAAGTACTTGATTTTCTCGTGCGCTTTTTGCCTGACTGCCCCAAAATTTCTTGTCCTCTATATTGGAGATATCGTTTCCACATATATATTGACCGATGCCAGTAATGCCCTTTTGTTCCTGGCTTTCACGCGCATGAGTTACAGCATGCCATCCGGCGAAAACAAGGAGAATAAGGCATATAGCCGCTGGATTTTCTTCAATTTACGGCCAAATGAGATTGCCCGGATCATAGAGCATCTGCAGAAAGGTACGTTTGTCCCTACCAAGGGGCTAATGTCTATAAGGAACATAATTTCTCAAATTTCCTTCAAAAGGAAGTGCCAATGGGTTTAGAAACTTGTCTAAAAAACAACGACGAATGATGTTCTTTGACTTTCTCGGCCAAAAAGTCCTGCTTAAGGCCGTATATGAGGGTACTCCGGGCCTTCTGGCGCAAGCGGGGAATATTTTCTGGATTCGGACGCTCGTTGCGAGCAGTTTGGGAACTTGTGGGTCTGACACGGATTCCGAATGACAAAATTCTGACCGTTTTAGTGAACATCTGTCCATTCTATGGCAGTCCTTGAATGTACTTCATTTTCACGTGCGCTTTTTGCCTAACCGCCCCAAAATTTCTTGTCCTCTATAGTGGAGATATCGTTTCCACATATATATTTGATCGATGCCAGAAATGCCCTTTTGTTCTTGGCTTTCACGCGCATGAGTTACAGCATGCCATCCGGTGAAAACAACGAGAATAAGGCATATAGCCGCTGGATTTCCTTCAATTTACGGCCAAATGAGATTGCCCGGATCATAGAGCATCTGCAGAGTGGTACGTTTGTCCCTACTAGGAGGGATAATGTCTATAAGGAACATAATCTCGCGAATTTCCTTCAAAAAGAAGTGCCAATGGGTTCAGAAACTTGTCTGAAAAACAGCGACGAATGATGGTTTTTGACTTTCAGGGCAAAAAAGTACTTCTTAAGGCTGAATTTGAGGGTACTCCGGGCCTCCTGGCGCAAGCGCGAAGTATTTTTTTCGATTCGCGTGCTTGCTGCGAGCAGTTTGAGTACTTATGGGTCCGACACGGACTGCTAATAACAAAATTATGACCGTCTTAGTGAGCATCTGTCCATTCTATGGCAGTCCTTGAAAGTACTTGATTTTCTCGTGCGCTTTTTGCCTGACTGCCCCAAAATTTCTTGTCCTCTATATTGGAGATATCATTTCCACATATATATTGACCGATGCCAGGAATGCCCTTTTGTTCCTGGCTTTCACGCGCATGTGTTACAGCATGCCATCCGGCGAAAACAAGGAGAATAAGGCATATAGCCGCTGGATTTTCTTCAATTTACGGCCAAATGAGATTGCCCGGATCATAGAGCATCTGCAGAAAGGTACGTTTGTCCCTACCAGTGGGCTAATATCTATAAGGAACATAATTTCTCGAATTTCCTTCAAAAGGAAGTGCCAATGGGTTTAGAAACTTGTCTAAAAAACAACGACGAATGATGTTCTTTGACTTTCTCGGCCAAAAAGTCCTGCTTAAGGCCGTATATGAGGGTACTCCGGGCCTTCTGGCGCAAGCGGGGAATATTTTCTGGATTCGGACGCTCGCTGCGAGCAGTTTGGGAACTTGTGGGTCTAACACGGATTCCGAATGACAAAATTCTGACCGTTTTAGTGAACATCTGTCCATTCTATGGCAGTCCTTGAATGTACTTCATTTTCACGTGCGCTTTTTGCCTAACCGCCCCAAAATTTCTTGTCCTCTATAGTGGAGATATCGTTTCCACATATATATTTGATCGATGCCAGAAATGCCCTTTTGTTCTTGGCTTTCACGCGCATGAGTTACAGCATGCCATCCGGTGAAAACAACGAGAATAAGGCATATAGCCGCTGGATTTCCTTCAATTTACGGCCAAATGAGATTGCCCGGATCATAGAGCATCTGCAGAGTGGTACGTTTGTCCCTACTAGGGGGGATAATGTCTATAAGCAACATAATCTCGCGAATTTCCTTCAAAAGGAAGTGCCAATGGGTTCAGAAACTTGTCTGTAAAACAGCGACGAATGATGTTCTTTGACTTCCAGGGCAAAAAAGTACTTCTTAAGGCTGAATTTGAGGGTACTCCGGGCCTCCTGGCGCAAGCGCGGAGAATTTTTTGGATTCGCGCACTCGCCGCGAGCAGTTTGAGTACTTATGGGTCCGACAAGGACTGCTAATAACAAAATTATGACCGTCTTAGTGAGCATGTGTCCATTCTATGGCAGTCCTTGAAAGTACTTGATTTTCTCGTGCGCTTTTTGCCTGACTGCCCCAAAATTTCTTGTCCTCTATAGTGGAGATATCGTTTCCACATATATATTGACCGATGCCAGGAATGCCCTTTTGTTCTTGGCTTTCACGCGCTTGAGTTACAGCATGCCATCCGGCGAAAACAAGGAGAATAAGGCATATAGCCGCTGGATTTTCTTCAATTTACGGCCAAATGAGATTGCCCGGATCGTAGAGCATCTGCAGAAAGGTACGTTTGTCCCTACCAGGGGGGATAATGTCTATAAGCAACATAATCTCGCAAATTTCCTTCAAAAAGAAGTGCCAATGGGTTCAGAAACTTGTCTGAATAACAGCATGGAATGATGTTCTTTGACTTTCAAAGCCAAAAAGTCCTGCTTAAGGCCGTATCTGAGGGTACTCCGGGCCTCCTCTCGCAAGCGGGGAGTATTTTCTGGATTCAGACGCTCGCCACGAGCAGTTTGAGAAATTGTGGGTCCGACACGGGCTCCGAATGACAAAATTATTACCCTTTTGGTGAACATCTGTCCATTCTATGGCAGTCCTTGAAAGTACTTCATTTTCACGTGCGCTTTTTGCCTTACCGTCCCAAAATTTCTTGTCCTCTATAGTGGAGATATCGTTTCCACATATATATTGATCGATACCAGGAATGCCCTTTTGTTCTTGGTTTTCACGCGTATGAGTTACAGCCTGCCATCCGGCGAAAACAAGGAGAATAAGTCATATAGCCGCTGGATTTTCTTTAGTTTACGGCCAAATGAGATTGCCTGGATCATAGAGCATCTGCAGAAAGGTACGTTTGTCCCTACCGGGGGGCTAATGTCTATAAGGAACATAATCTCTCAAATTTCCTTCAAAAGGAAGTGCCAATGGGTTTAGAAACTTGTCTGAAAAACAACGACGAATGATGTTCTTTGACTTTCAGGGCCAAAAACTCCTGCTTAATGCTGAATTTGAGGGTACTCCGGGCCTCCTGGCGCAAGCGGGGAGTATTTTCTGGATTCACACACTCGCCGCGAGCAGTTTGAGTAATTATGGGTTCGACACGGACTCTGAATGACAAAATTATAACTGTTTTAGTGAACATCTGTCCATTCTATGGCAGACCTTGAAAGTACTTCATTTTCTCGCGCGCTTTTTGCCTGACTGCCCCAAAATTTCTTGTCCTCGATAGTGGAGATATCATTTCCACATATATATTGACCGATGCCAGGAATGCCCTTTTGTTCTTGGCTTTCACGCACATGCGTTACAGCATGCCATCCGGCGAAAACAAGGAAAATAAGGCATATAGCTGCTGGATTTTCTTCAATTTACGGCCAAATAAGATTGCCCGGATCATAGAGCATCTGTAGAGTGGTACGTTTGTCCCTACCAGGGGGGCTAATGTCTATAAGCAACATAATCTCTCGAATTTCCTTCAAAAGGAAGTGCCAATGGGTTCAGAAACTTGTCTGAAAAACAGCGACGAATGATGTTCTTTGACTTTCAGGGCCAAAAAGTACTTCTTAAGGCTGAATTTGAGGGTACTCCGGGCCTCCTGGCGCAAGCGCGGAGTATTTTTTTGGATTCACGCGCTTGCCGCGAGCAGTTTGAGTAATTATGGGTCCAACACGGACTGCTAATAGCAAAATTATGACCGTCTTAGTGAGCATCTGTCCATTCTATGGCAGTCCTTGAAAGTACTTGATTTTCTCGTGCGCTTTTTGCCTGACTGCCCCAAATTTCATGTCCTCTATAGTGGAGATATCGTTTCCACATATATATTGACAGATGCCAGGAATGCCCTTTTGTTCTTAGCTTTCACGCGCATGAGTTACAGCATGCCATCCGGCGAAAACAAGGAGAATAAGGCATATAGCCGCTGGATTTTCTTCAATTTACGGCCAAATGAGATTGCCCGGATCATAGAGCATCTGCAGAAATGTGCGTTTGTCCCTACCAGGGGGGATAATGTCTATAAGCAACATAATCTCGCAAATTTCCTTCAAAAGGAAGTGCCAATGGGTTCATAAACTTGTCTGAATAACAGCGAGGAATGATGTTCTTTGACTTTCGGAGCCAAAATGTCCTACTTAAGGCCGTATCCGAGGGTACTCCGGGCCTCCTCTCGTAAGCGGGGAGTATTTTCTATATTCAGACGCTCGCCACGAGCAGTTTGAGAAATTGTGGGTCCGACACGGGCTCCGAATGACAAAATTATTACCCTTTTAGTGAACATCTGTCCATTCTATGGCAGTCCTTGAAAGTATTTCATTTTCACGTGCCCTTTTTGCCTAACCGCCCCAAAATTTCTTGTCCTCTATAGTGGAGATATTGTTTCCACATATATATTGATCGATACCAGGAATGCCCTTTTGTTCTTGGTTTTCACGCGTATGAGTTACAGCATGCCATCCGGCGAAAACAAGGAGAATAAGGCATATAGCCGATGGATTTTCTTCAATTTACGGCCAAATGAGATTGCCCGGATCATAGAGCATCTGTAGAAAGGTACATTTGTCCCTACCGGGGGGCTAATGTCTATAAGGAACATAATCTCTAAAATTTCCTTCCAAAGGAAGTGCCAATGGGTTCAGAAACTTGTCTGAAAAACAGCGACGAATGATGTTCTTTGACTTTCAGGGCCAAAAAGTCCTACTTAATGCTGAATTTGAGGGTACTCCTGGCCTCCTGGCGCAAGCGGGGAGTATTTTCTAGATTCACACACTCGCCGCGAGCAGTTTGAGTACTTATGGGTCCGACACGGACTCTGAATGACAAAATTATAACTGTTTTAGTGAACATCTGTCCATTCTATGGCAGACCTTGAAAGTACTTCATTTTCTCGTGCACTTTTTGCCTGACTGCCCCAAAATTTCTTGTCCTCTATAGTGGAGATATCTTTTCCACATATATATTTACTGATGCCAGGAATGCCCTTTTGTTCTTGGCTTTCACGCGCATGAGTTACAGCATGCCATCCGGCGAAAACAAGGAGAATAAGGCATATAGCCGCTGGATTTTCTTCAATTTATGGCCAAATGAGATTGCCCGGATAATAGAGCGTCTGTAGAAAGGTACGTTTGTCCCTACCAGGGGGGCTAATGTCTATAAGCAACATAATCTCTCGAATTTCCTTCAAAAGGAAGTGCTAATGGGTTCAGAAATTTGTCTGAAAACAATGACGAATGATGTTCTTTGACTTTCAGGGCCAAAAAGTCTTGCTTAAGGCCGTATCTGAGGGTACTCCGGGCCTCCTAGCGCAAGCGGGGAATATTTTCTGGATTCGGATGCTCGCCGCAAGCAGTTTGGGAACTTGTGGGTCCGACACGGACTCCGAATGACAAAATTATTACCGTTTTAGTGAACATCTGTCCATTCTATGGCAGTCCTTGAAAGTACTTCATTTTCACGTGCGCTTTTTGCCTAACCGCCCCAAAATTTGTTGTCCTCTATAGTGGAGATATTATTCCACATATATATTTGATCGATGCCAGGAATGCCCTTTTGTTCTTGGCTTTCACGCGCATGAGTTACAACATGCCATCCGATGAAAACAAGGAGAATAAGGCATATAGCCGCTGGATTTTCTTCAATTTACGGCCAAATGAGATTGCCCGGATCATAGAGCATCTGCAGAAAGGTACGTTTGTCCCTACCAGGGGGGATAATGTCTATAAGCAACATAATCTCGCGAATTTCCTTCAAAAGGAAGTGCCAATGGGTTCAGAAACTTGTATGAAAAACAGCGACGAATGATGTTCTTTGACTTTTAGGGCCAAAAAGTACTTCTTAAGGCTGAATTTGAGGGTACTCCGGGCCTCCTGGCGCAAGCGCGGAGTATTTTTTGGATTCACGCGCTTGCTGCGAGCAGTTTGAGTACTTATGGGTCCGAAACGGACTGCTAATAACAAAATTATGACCGTCTTAGTGAGTATCTGTCCATTCTATGGCAGTCCTTGAAAGTTCTTGATTTTCTCGTGCGCTTTTTGCCTGACTACCCCAAAATTTCTTGTCCTCTATAGTGGAGATATCGTTTCCACATATATATTGGTCGATGCCAGGAATGCCCTTTTGTTCTTAGCTTTCACGCGCATGAGTTACAGCATGCCATCTGGCGAAAACAAGGAGAATAAGGCATATAATCGCTGGATTTTCTTCAATTTACGGCCAAATGAGATTGCCCGGATCATAGAGCATCTGCAGAAAGGTACATTTGTCCCTACCAGGGGGGATAATGTCTATAAGCAACATAATCTCGCAAATTTCTTTCAAAAAAAAGTGCCAATGGGTTCAGAAACTTGTCTGAAAAACAACGACGAATGATTTGACTTTCAGGGCCAAAAAATCCTGCTTAAGGTCGTATCTGAGGGTACTCCGGGCCTCCTCGCGCAAGCGGGGAGTATTTTCTGGATTTAGACGCTCACCGCGAGCAGTTTGTGAACTTGTGGGTCCGACACGGGCTCCGAATGACAAAATTATTACCCTTTTAGTGAACATCTGTCCATTCTATGGCAGTCCTTGAAAGTACTTCATTTTCACGTGCGCTTTCTACCTAACCGCCCCAAAATTTTTTGCCCTCTATAATGGAGATATCGTTTCCACATATATATTGATTGATGCCAGGAATGCCCTTTTGTTCTTGGCTTTCACGCGCATGAGTTATAGCATGCCATCCGGCGAAAACAAGGAGAATAAGACATATAGCCGCTGTATTTTCTTCAATTTACGGCCAAATGAGATTGCCCGGATCATAGAGCATCTGCAGAAAGGTATGTTTGTCCCTGCCGGGGGCCTAATGTCTATAAGGAACGTAATCTCTCAAATTTCCTTCAAAAGGAAGTGCCAATGGGTTCAGAAACTTGTCTGAAAAACAGCGACGAATGATGTTCTTTGACTTTCAGGCCCAAAAAGTCCTGCTTAATGCTAAATTTGAGGGTACTCCGGGCCTCCTGGCGCAAGCGGGGAGTATTTTCTGGATTCGCGCGCTCGCCGCGAGTAGTTTGAGTACTTATGGGTCCGACACGGACTCTGAATTACAAAATTATGACTGTTTTAGTGAACATCTGTCCATTCTATGGCAGACCTTGAAAGTACTTCATTTTCTCGTGCGCTTTTTGCCTGACTGCCCCAAAATTTCTTGTCCTCTATAGTGGAGATATTGTTTCCACATATATATTGACCAATGCCAGGAATGCCCTTTTGTTCTTGGCTTTCATGCGCATGAGTTACAGCATGCCATCCGGCGAAAACAAGGAGAATAAGGAATATAGCCGCTGTATTTTCTTCAATTTACGGCCAAATGAGATTGCCCGGATCATAGAGCATCTGCAGAATGGTACATTTGTCCCTACCAGGGGGGCTAATGTCTATAAGCAACATAATCTCTCGAATTTCCTTCAAAAGGAAGTGCCAATCGGTTCAAAGACTTGTCTGAAAAACTGCGACGAATGATGTTCTTTCACTTTCAGGGCCAAAAAATCCTGCTTAAGGCCGTACCTGAGGCTACTCCGGGCCTCCTGACGCAGCGGGGAATATTTTCTGGATTCTGACGCTCGCTGCAAGCAGTTTGGGAACTTGTGGGTCCGACACGGACTCCGAATGACAAAATTATGACCGTTTTCATGAACATCTGTCCATTCTATGGCAGTCCTTGAATGTACTTCATTTTCACATGTGATTTTTGCCAAACCGCCCCAAAATTTCTTGTCCTCTATAGTGGAGATATCGTTTCCACATATATATTTGATCGATGCCAGGAATGCCCTTTTGTTCTTGGCTTTCACGCGCATGAGTTACCGCATCCCATCCGGTGAAAACAAGGAGAATAAGGCATATAGCCGCTGGATTTTCTTCAATTTACGGCCAAATGTGATTGCCCGGATCATAGAGCATGTGCAGAAGGTACGTTTGTCCCTACCAGGGGGATAATGTCTATAAGCAACATAATCTCGCGAGTTTCCTTCAAAAGGAAGTGCCAATGGGTTCAAAAACTTGTCTGAAAAATAGTGACGAATGATGTTCTTTGACTTTCAGGGCCAAAAAGTACTTCTTAAGGCTGAATTTGAGGGTAGTCCGGGCCTCCTGGCGCAAGCGCGGAGTATTGTTTTGGATTGGCACGCTCACCGTGAGCAGTTTGAGTACTTATGGGTCCGCCACGGACTACTAATAACAAAATTATGACCGTCTTAGTGAGCATCTGTCCATTCTATGGGAGTCCTTGAAAGTACTTGATTTTCTCGTGGGCTTTTTGCCCGACTGCCCCATAATTTCTTGTCCTCTATAGTGGAGATATCGTTTCCACATATATATTGACCGATGCCAGGAATGCCCTTTTGTTCTTGGCTTTCATGCGCATGAGTTATAGCATGCCATCCGGCGAAAACAAGGAGAATAAGGCATATAGCCGCTGTATTTTCTTCAATTTACGGCCAAATGAGATTGCCCGGATCATAGAGCATCTGCAGAAAGGTACGTTTGTCCCTACCGGGGGCCTAATGTCTATAAGGAACATAATCTCTCAAATTTCCTTCAAAAGGAAGTGCCAATGGGTTCAGAAACTTGTCTGAAAAACAGCGACGAATGATGTTCTTTGACTTTCAGGCCCAAAAAGTCCTCCTTAATGCTGAATTTGAGGGTACTCCGGGCCTCCTGGCGCAAACGGGGAGTATTTTCTGGATTCGCGCACTCGCCGCGAGCAGTTTGAGTACTTATGGGTCCGACACGGACTCTGAATGACAAAATTATGACTATTTTAGTGAACATCTGTCCATTCTATGGCAGACCTTGAAAGTACTTCATTTTCTCGTGCGCTATTTGCCTGACTGCCCCAAAATTTCTTGTCCTCTATAGTGGAGATATCGTTTCCACATATATATTGACCGATGCCAGGAATGCCCTTTTGTTCTTGGCTTTCACGCGCATGAGTTACAGCATGCCATCCGGCGAAAACAAGGAGAATTAGGAATATAGCCTCTGGAGTTTCTTCAATTTACGGCCAAATGAGATTGCCCGGATCATAGAGCATCTGCAGAAAGGTACATTTGTCCCTAACAGGGGGGCTAATGTCTATAAGCAACATAATCTCTCGAATTTCCTTCAAAAGGAAGTGCCAATCGGTTCAAAGACTTGTCTGAAAAACAGCGACGAATGATGTTCTTTGACTTTCAGGGCCAAAAAATCCTGCTTAAGGCCGTATCTGAGGGTACTCCGGGCCTCCTGGCGCAGAGGGGAATATTTTCTGGATTCTGACGCTCGCCGCGAGCAGTTTGGGAACTTGTGGGTCCGACACGGACTCCGAATGACAAAATTATGACCGTTTTCGTGAACATTTGTCCATTCTATGGCAGTCCTTGAATGTACTTCATTTTCACATGTGATTTTTGCCTAGCCGCCCCAAAATTTCTTGTCCTCTATAGTGGAGATACCGTTTCCACATATATATTTGATCGATGCCAGGAATGCCCTTTTGTTCTTGGCTTTCACGCACATGACTTACCGCATCCCATCCGGTGAAAACAAGGAGAATAAGGCATATAGCCGCTGGATTTTCTTCAATTTACGGCCAAATGTGATTGCCCGGATCATAGAGCATCTGCAGAAAGGTATGTTTGTCCCTACCAGGGGGGATAATGTCTATAAGCAACATAATCTCGCAAGTTTCCTTCAAAAGGATGTGCCAATGGGTTCAAAAACTTGTCTGAAAATAGCGACGAATGATGTTCTTTGACTTTCAGGGCCAAAAATTACTTCTTAAAGCTGAATTTGAGGGTACTTCGGGCCTCCTGGCGCAAGCGCGGAGTATTTTTTGGATTGGCACGCTCACCGTGAGAAGTTTGAGTACTCTTATGGGTCCGCCATGGACTACTAATAACAAAATTATGACCGTCTTAGTGAGCATCTGTCCATTCTATGGCAGTCCTTGAAAGTACTTGATTTTCTCGTGGGCTTTTTGCCCGACTGCCCCAAAATTTCTTGTCCTCTATAGTGGAGATATCGTTTCCACATATATATTGACCGATGCCAGGAATGCCCTTTTGTTCTTGGCTTTCACGCGCATGAGTTATAGCATGCCATCCAGCGAAAACAAGGAGAATAAGGCATATAGCCGCTGTATTTTCTTCAATTTACGGCCAAATGAGATTGCCCGAATCATAGAGCATCTGCAGAAAGGTACGTTTGTCCCTACCGGGGGCCTAATGTCTATAAGGAACATAATCTCTCAAATTTCCTTCAAAACGAAGTGCCAATGGGTTCAGAAACTTGTCTGAAAAACAGCGACGAATGATGTTCTTTGACTTTCAGGCCCAAAAGGTCCTGCTTAATGCTGAATTTGAGGGTACTCCAGGCCTCCTCGCGCAAGCGGGGAGTATTTTCTGGATTCGCGCACTCGCCGCAAGCAGCTTGAGTACTTATGGGTCCGACGCGGACTCTGAATGACAAAATTATGACTATTTTAGTGAACATCTGTCCATTCTATGGCAGACCTTGAAAATACTTCATTTTCTCGTGCGCTTTTTGCCTGACTGCCCCAAAATTTCTTGTCCTCTATAGTGGAGATATCGTTTCCACATATATATTGACCGATGCCAGGAATGCCCTTTTGTTCTTGGCTTTCACGCGCATGAGTTACAGCATGCCATCCGACGAAAACAAGGAGAATAAGGAATATAGCCGCTGGATGTTCTTCAATTTACGGCCAAATGAGATTGCCCGGATCATAGAGCATCTGCAGAAAGGTACATTTGTCCCTACCAGGGGGCTAATGTCTATAAGCAACATAATCTCTCGAATTTCCTTCAAAAGGAAGTGCCAATCGGTTCAAAGACTTGTCTGAAAAACAGCGACGAATTATGTTCTTTGACTTTCAGGGCCAAAAAATCCTGCTTAAGGACGTATCTGAGGGTACTCCGGGCCTCCTGGCGCAGCGGGGAATATTTTCTGGATTTTGACGCTCGCCGCGAGCAGTTTGGGAACTTCTGGGTCCGACACGGACTCCGAATGACAAAATTATGACCGTTTTCGTGAACATCTGTCCATTCTATGGCAGTCCTTGAATGTACTTCATTTTCACATGTGATTTTTGCCTAACCGCCCCAAAATTTCTTGTCCTCTATAGTGGAGATATCGTTTCCACATATATATTTGATCGATGCCAGGAATGCCCTTTTGTTCTGGGCTTTCACGCGCATGAGTTACTGCATCCCATCCGGCGAAAACATCGAGAATAAGGCATATAGCCGCTGGATTTTCTTCAATTTACGGCCAAATGAGATTGCCCGGATCATAGAGCATCTGCAGAAAGGTACGTTTGTCCCTACCGGGGGGCTAATGTCTATAAGGAACATAATCTCACAAATTTCCTTCAAAAGGAAGTGCCAATGGGTTCAGAAACTTGTCTAAAAAAAGCGACGAATGATGTTCTTTGACTTTCAGGGCTAAAAAGTCCTGCTTAAGGCTGAATTTGAGGGTACTCCGGGCCTCCTGGCGCAAGCGGGGAGTATTTTCTGGATTCGCGCGCTCGCCGCGAGCAGTTTGAGTACTTATGGGTCCGACACAGACTCTGAATAACAAAATTATGACTGTTTTAGTGAACATGTGTCCATTCTATGGCGGTCCTTGAAAGTACTTCATTTTCTCATGCGCTTTTTGCCTGACTGCCCCAAAATTTCTTGTCCTCTATAGTGGAGATATCGTTTCCACATATATATTGACCGATGGCAGGAATGCTCTATTGTTCTTGTCTTTCACGTGCATGAGTTAGAGCATGCCATCCGGCGAAAACAAGGAGAATAAGGCATATAGCCGCTGGATTTTCTTCAATTTACGGCCAAATGAGATTGCCTGGATCATAGAGCATCTGCAGAAAGGTACGTTTGTCCCTACCAGGGGGCTAATGTCTATAAGCAACATAATCTCTCGAATTTCCTTCAAAAGGAAGTGCCAATCGGTTCAGAAACTTGTCAGAAAAACAGCGATGAATGATGTTCTTTGACTTTCAGGGCCAAAAAGTCATGCTTAAGGCCGTATCTGAGGGTACTCCGGGCTTCCTCGCGCAAGCGGGGAGTATTTTCTGGGTTGAGGCGCTTGGCGCGAGCAATTTGAGAACTTGTGGGTCCGACACGGCTCCGAATGACAAAATTATTCCCCTTTTAGTGAACATTTGTCCATTCTATGGCAGTCATTGAAAGTACTTCATTTTCACGTGCGCTTTTTGCCTAACCGCCCCAAATTTTTTTGTCCTCTATAGTGGAGATATCATTTCCACATATATGTTGATCGATGCAAGGAATACCCTTTTGTTTTTGGCTTTCACGCGCATGAGTTATAGCATGCCATCCGGCGAAAACAAGGAGAATAAGGCATATAGCCGCTGGATTTTCTTCAATTAATGGCCAAATGAGATTGCCCGGATCATAGAGCACCTGCAGAAATGTACGTTTGTCCCTACGAGGGGGGCTAATGTCTATAAGCAACATAATCTCTCGGATTTCCTTCAAAAGGAAGTGCCAATGGGTTCAGAAACTTGTCTGAAAAACAACGACGAATGATGTTCTTTGTCTTTCAGGGCCAAAAGGTCCTGCTTAAGACCGTATTTGAGGGTATTCCGGGCCTTTTGGTGCAAGCGGGGAGTATTTTCTGGATTCGGACGCTCGCCGCGAGCAGTTTGAGAACTTGTGGGTCTGACACGGACTCCGAATGACAAAATGATGACCGTTTTAGTGAATATCTGTCCATTCTATGGCAGTCCTTGAAAGTACTACATTTTCCCGTGCGCTCTTTGCCTAACCGCCCCAAAATTTCTTGTCCTCTATAGTGGAGATATCATTTCCACATATATATTGATCGATGCCAGGAATGTCCTTTTGTTCTTGGCTTTCACGCGCATGAGTTACAGCATGCCATCCAGCGAAAACAAGGAGAATAAGGCATATAGCCGCTGGATTTTCTTCAATTTACAGCCAAATGAGATTGCCTGGATGAGAGAGTGTCGTTGTACTAAGACTGACAGTAGAATGGGGGGTAGGTATGGAGAGGCAAGATCCTAGCTATGGAGTAGTTGTGTATGCAAGGGATTTACGAGTTCAGGCCCTTCTCAGAGGAAGTAACAGCCCTACGTCTCGGAGCCCGGAGGCGGTCGACTGGATTATATGCGTATGAGTTACAGGGGTGCGAACCCTTCTGCGAGTGGAGGGGGTGGCTTATATAGTGTCTGCCAGGACCCAGCCAGCCCACGTAGCGGAGGGTTTAAAGTACATTAAGGCCTGGCGTTACAGGTAACGCCTTACGTAAAGTGTCATCATGGCCATAAAGACTACTTAATTACAGACCGTTTGGATACAGAGTGGCTCTTGGATTCCCGGTGGTCGAGTGAATCTTCATGGTCGAGTGCCTTCGAGTCCGTTGAGTGGAATCCTTCTAGGTCGACTGGAAGGGAGTTTCTTCTATAGATGTCCTTGGGAAGGGTTCCTTGGACAGGTGCATGACCCTACGCTAGGTACATGACTTCATCAGAGAGCATCTGCAGAAAGGTACGTTTGACCCTACCAGGGGGGATAATGTCTATAAGCAACATAATCTCGCGAATTTCCTTGAAAAGGAAGTGCCAATGGGTTCAGAAACTTGTCTGAAAAACAGCGACGAATGATGTTCTTTGACTTTCAGGGCCAAAAAGTCCAGCTTAAGGCTGAATTTGAGGGTACTCCGGGCCTCCTCGCGCAAGCACGGAGTATTTTTTTGGATTCGCACGCTCGCCGCGAGCAGTTTGAGTACTTATGGGTCCGACACGGACTGCTAATGACAAAATTATGACCGTCTTAGTGAGCATCTGTCCATTCTATGGTAGTCTTTGAAAGTACTTCATTTTCTCGTGCGTTTTTGCCTGACTGCCCCAAAATTTCTTGTCCTCTATAGTGGAGATATCGTTTCCACATATATATTGACCGATGCCAGGAATGCCCTTTAGTTCTTGGCTTTCACGTGCATGAGTTACAGCATGCTATCCGGCGAAAACAAGGAGAATAAGGCATATAGCCGCTGGATTTTCTTCAATTTACGGCCAAATGAGATTGCCCGGATCATAGATCATATGCAGAAAGGTATGTTTGTCCCTACCAGGGGGGCTAATGTCTATAAGGAACATAATCTCTAAAATTTCCTTCAAAAGGAAGTGCCAATGGGTTCAGAAACTTGTCTGAACAACAGCGACGAATGATGTTCTTTGACTTTTAGGGCCAAAAAATCTTGCTTAAGGCTGTATCTGAGGGTACTCCGGGCCTCCTCGCGCAAGCGGGGAGTAATTTCTGGATTCAGACGCTCGCCGCGAGCAGTTTGAGAACTTGTGCGTCCGACACGGGCTCCAAATGACAAAATTATTACCCTTTTAGTGAACATCTGTCCATTCTATGGCAGTCCTTGAAAGTACTTCATTTTCACGTGTGTTTTTGCGTAACCGCCCCAAAATTTCTTGTCCTCTATAGTGGAGATATCGTTTCCACATATATATTGATCGATGCCTGGAATGCCCTTTTGTTCTTGGATTCACGCGCATGAGTTACAGCATGCCATCCGGCGAAAACAAGGAGAATAAGGCATATAGCCGCTGGATTTTCTTTAATTTATGGCCAAATGAGATTGCCCGGATCATAGAGCATCTGCAGAAAGGTACGTTTGTCCCTACCAGGGGGGATAATATCTATAAGAAACATAATCTCGCGAATTTCCTTCAAACGGAAGTGCCAATGGGTTCAGAAACTTGTCTGAAAAACAGCAACGAATGATGTTCTTTGACTTTCAGGTCCAAAAAGTACTGCTTAAGGCTGAATTTGAGGGTACTCCGGGCCTCCTGGCGCAAGCGCGGAGTATTTTTTTGGATTCGCGCGCTTGCTGCGAGCAGTTTGAGTACTTATGGGTCCGACACGGACTCATAATGACAAAATTATGACTGTCTTAGTGAACATCTGTCCATTCTATGGCAGTCCTTGAAAGTACTTCATTTGCTCATGCGCTTTTTGCCTGACTGCCCCAAAATTTCTTGTCCTCTATAATGGAGATATCGTTTCCACATATATATTCACCGATGCCAAGAATGCCCTTTAGTTCTTGGCCTTCAGGTGCATGAGTTACAGCATGCAATCCGGCGAAAACAAGGAGAATAAGGCATATAGCCGCTGGAGTTTCTTCAATTTACGGCCAAATGAGATTTCCTGGATCATAGAGCATCTGCAGAAAGGTTTGTTTGTCCCTACTAGGGGGGCTAAAGTCTATAAGGAACATAATCTCTCAAATTTCCTGCAAAAGGAAGTGCCAATGGGTTCAGAAACTTGTCTGAAAAACAATGACGAATGATGTTCTTTGACATTCAGGGCCAAAAAGTCATGCTTAAGGCCGTATCTGAGGGTACACTGGGCCTCCTCGTGCAAGTGGGGAGTATTTTCTGGATTCATACGCTCGCCGCGAACAGTTTGAGTACTTGTGGGTCCGACACGGGCTCCGAATGACAAAATTATTACCCTTTTATTGAACATCTGTCCATTCTAGAAAGTACTTCATTTTCACGTGCGCTTTTTGCCCAACCGCCCCAAAATTTCTTGTCGTCTATATTGGAGATATCGTTTCAACATATATATTGACCGATGCCAGGAATGCCCTTTTGTTCTTGGCTTTCACACGCATGAGTTACAGCATGCCATCTGGCAAAAACAAGGAGAATAAGGCATATTGCCGCTGGATTTTCTTCAATTGACGGCCAAATGAGATTGCCTAGATCATAGAGAATCTGTAGAAAGGTACGTTTGTCCCTACCGGGGGGCTAATGTCTATAAGGAACATAATCTCTTGGATTTCCTTCAAAAGGAAGTGCCAATAGGTATAAAAACCTGCCTGAAAAACAACGATGAATGATGTTCTTTGACTTTCAGGGCCAAAAAGTCTTGCTTAAGGCCGTATCTGAGGGTACACCGGGCCTCCTGGTGCAAACGGGGAGTATTTTCTTGATTCAGAGGCTCGCCACGAGAAGTTTGAGAACTTGTGGGTCCGACACGGGCTCCGAACGACAAAATTATTACCCTTTTAGTGAACATCTGTCCATTCTATGGCAGTCCTTGAAAGTACTTCATTTTACGTGCGCTTTTTGCCTAACCGCCCCAAAATTTCTTGTACTCTATTGGAGATACCATTTCCACATATATATTGGTCGATGCCAGGAATGCCCCTTTGTTCTTGGCTTTCACGCGCATGAGTTACAGCATGCCATCCGGCGAAAACAAGGAGAATTAGGCATATAGTCGCTGGATTTTCTTCAATATACGGCCAAATGAGATTGCCCGGATCATAGAGCATCTGCAGAAAGGTATGTTTGTCCCTACCAGGGTAGATAATGTCTATAAGCAACATAATCTCGTGAATTTCCTTCAAAAGGAAGTGCCAATGGGTTAAGAAACTTGTGTGAAAAACAACGACGAATGATGTTCTTTGACTTTCAGGGCCAAAAAGTCCTGCTTAAGGCCGTATCTGAGGGTACTCCGGGTCTCCTCGCGCAAGCGGGGAGCATTTTCTGGGTTCAGACGCTCACCGCGAGCAGTTTGAGAACTTGTGGGTCCGACACAGGCTCCGAATGATAATTTTTTTAACCTTTTAGTGAGCATCTGTCCATTCTATGGCAGTCCTTGAAAGTACTTCATTTTCACGTGCGCTTTTTGCCTAACCGCCCCAAAATTTCTTGTCCTCTATAGTGTAGATATCGTTTCCACATATATATTGATTGATTCCAGGAATGCCCTTTTGTTCTTGGCTTTCACGCACATGTGTTACAGCATGCCATCTGGCAAAAACAAGGAGAATAAGGCATACAACCGCTGGATTTTCTCCAAGTTACGCCGAAATGAGATTGCCCGGATCATAGAGCATCTGCAGAAAGGTACGTTTGTCCCTACCAGGGGGGATAATGTCTATAAGCAACATAATCTCGTGTATTTCCTTAGAAAGGAAGTGCCAATGGGTTTAGAAACTTGTCTGAAAAACAGCGACGAATGATGTTCTTTGACTTTCAGGGCCAAAAAGTCCTGCTTAAGGCCGTATCTGAGGGTACACCAGGCCTCCTCGCGCAAGCGGGGAGTATTTTCGAGATTTAGACGCTCGCCGCGAGCAGTTTGAGAACTGGTGGGTCCGACACGGGCTCCGAATGACAAAATTATTACCCTTTTAGTGAACATCTGTCCATTCTATGGCAGTCCTTGAAAGTACTGCATTTTCACGTGCGCTTTTTGCCTAACCGCCCCAAAATTTCTTGTCCTCTATAGTGGAGATATTGTTTCCACATATATATTGGTCGATGCCAGGAATGCCCCTTTGTTCTTGGCTTTCACCCGCATGAGTTACAGCATGCCATCCGGCGAAAACAAGGAGAATTAGGCATATAGCCGCTGGATTTTCTTCAATATACGGCCAAATGAGATTGCCCGGATCATAGAGCATCTGCAGAAAGGTATGTTTGTCCCTACCAGGGGGGATAATGTCTACAAGCAACATAATCTCGCGAATTTCCTTCAAAAGGAAGTGCCAATGGGTTCAGAAACTTGTCTGAAAAACAGCGACGAATGATGTTCTTTGACTTTCAGGGCCAAAAAGTCCTGCTTAAGGCCGTTTCTGAGGGTACTCCGGGCCTCCTCGCGCAAGCGGGGAGTATTTCTGGATTCAGACGCTCGCCGCGGGCAGTTTGAGAACTTGTGGGTCTGACACGGGCTCCGATTGACAAAATTATTACCCTTTTAGTGCACATCTCTCCATTCTATGGCAGTCCTTGAAAGTACTTCATTTTCACGTGCGCTTTTTGCCTAACCGCCCCAAAATTTCTTGTCCTCTATAGTGTAGATATCGTTTCCACATATATATTGATTGATTCCAGGAATGCCCTTTTGTTCTTGGCTTTCACGCACATGTGTTACAGCATGCCATCCGTCAAAAACAAGGAGAATAAGGCATACAGCCGCTGGATTTTCTTCAAGTTATGGCGAAATGAGATTGCCCAGATCATAGAGCATCTGCAGAAAGGTACGTTTGTCCCTACCAGGGGGGATAATGTCTATAAGCAACATAATCTCGTGAATTTCCTTAAACTTGTCGGAAAAACAGCGACGAATGATGTTCTTTGACTTTCAGGGCCAAAAAGTCCTGCTTAAGGACGTATCTGAGGGTACACCGGGCCTCCTCGTGCAAGCGGGGAGTATTTTCTAGATTTAGACGCTCACTGCGAGCAGTTTGAGAACTTGTGGGTCCGACACGGGCTCTGAATGACAAAATTATTACCCTTTTAGTGAACATCTGTCCATTCTATGGCAGTCCTTGAAAGTACTTCATTTTCACGTGCGCTTTTTGCCTAACCGCCCCAAAATTTCTTGTCCTCTATAGTGGAGATATCGTTTCCACATATATATTGATCGATGCCAGGAATGCCCTTCTTTTCTTGGCTTTCACACGCATGAGTTACAGCATGCCATCTGGCGAAAACAAGGAGAATTAGGCATATAGCCGCTGGATTTTCTTCAATATACGGCCAAATGAGATTGCCCGGATCATAGAGCATCTGCAGAAAGGTATGTTTGTCCCTACCAGGGGGGTAATGTCTATAAGCAACATAATCTCGCAAATTTCGTTCAAAAGGAAGTGCCAATGGGTTCAGAAACTTGTCTGAAAAACAACGACGAATGATGTTCTTTGACTTTCAGGGCCAAAAAGTCCTGCTTAAGGCCGTATCTGAGGGTACTCCGGGCCTCCTCGCACAAGCGGGGAGTATTTTCTGGATTCAGACGCTCGCCGTGAGCAGTTTGAGAACTTGTGTGTCTGACACAGGCTCCGAATGGCAAAATTATTACCCTTTTAGTGAGCATTTGTCCATTCTATGGCAGTCCTTGAAAGTACTTCATTTTCACGTGCGCTTTTTGCCTAACCGCCCCAAAACTTCTAGTCCTCTAGAGTGTAGATATCGTTTCCACATATATATAACGATTGATTCCAGGAATGCCCTTTTGTTCTTGGGTTTCACGCGCATGAGGTACAGCATGCCATCCGGCAAAAACAAGGAGAATAAGGCATACAGCCGCTGGATTTTCTTCAAGTTACGGCGAAATGAGATTGCCCGGATCACAGTGCATCTGCAGAAAGGTACGCTTGTCCCTACCAGGGGGGATAATGTCTATAAGCAACATCATCTCGTTAATTTCCTTAGAAAGGAAGTGCCAATGGGTTCAGAAACTTGTCTGAAACACAGCGACGAATGATGTTCTTTGACCTTCAGGGCCAAAAAGTCCTGCTTAAGGCCGTATCTGAGGGTACACCGGGCCTCCTCGCGCAAGCGGGGAGTATTTTCATAGATTCAGACGCTCGCCATGAGCAGTTTGAGAACTTGTGGGTCCGACACGGGCTCTGAATGACAAAATTATTACCCTTTTAGTGAACATCTGTCCATTCTATGGCAGTCCTTGAAAGTACTTCATTTTCACGTGCGCTTTTTGCCTAACCGCCCCAAAATTTCTTGTCCTCTATAGTGTAGATATCGTTTCCACATATATATTGATTGATTCCAGGAATGCCCTTTTGTTCTTGGCTTTCACGCGCATGAGTTACAGCATGCCATCCGCCGAAAACAAGGAGAATAAGGCATATAGCTGCTGGATTTTCTTCAAGTTACGGCGAAATGAGATTGCCCGGATCAGAGAGCATCTGCAGAAAGGTACGTTTGTCCCTACCATGGGGGATAATATCTATAAGCAACATAATCTCGCGAATTTTCTTAAAAAGGAAGTGCCAATGGGTTCAGAAACTTGTCTGAAAAACAGCGATGAATGACGTTCTTTGACTTTCAGGGCCAAAAAGTAATGCTTAAGGCCGTTTCTGAGGGTACTCCGGGCCTCCTCGCGCAAGCGGGGAGTATTTCTGGATTCAGACGCTCGCCGCGGGCAGTTTGAGAACTTGTGGGTCTGACACGGGCTCCGAATGACAAAATTATTACCCTTTTAGTGCACATCTCTCCATTCTATGGCAGTCCTTGAAAGTACTTCATTTTCACGTGCGCTTTTTGCCTAACCGCCCCAAAATTTCTTGTCCTCTATAGTGGAGATATCGTTTCCACATATATATTGATCGATGCCAGGAATGCCCTTTTGTTCTTGGCTTTCACGCACATGAGTTACAGCATTCCATCCGGCGAAAAAGGAGAATAAGGCATATAGCCGCTGGATTTTCTTCAATTTACGGCCAAATGAGATTGCCTGGATCATAGAGCATCTGCAGAAAGGTACGTTTGTCCCTATGACGGGGGCTAATGTCTATAAGCAACATAATCTCTCGGATTTCCTTCAAAAGGAAGTGCCAATGGGTTCAGAAACTTGTCTGAAAAACAGAGACGAATGATGTTCTTAGACTTTCAGGGCCAAAAAGTCCTGCTTAAGGTCGTATTTGAGCGTACTCCGGGCCTCCTGGCGCAAGCAGGTAGTATTTTCTGGATTCGGACGCTCGCCGCGACCTGTTTGAGAACTTGTGGGTCCGACACGGACTCCGAATGACAAAATTATGACCGTTTTAGTGAACATCTATCCATTCTATGGCAGTCCCTGAAAGTACTTCATTTTCCCGTGCACTCTTTGCCTAACCGCTCCAAAATTTCTTGTCCTCTATAGTGGAGATATCGTTTCCACATATATATTGACCGATGCCAGGAATGCCCTTTTGTTCTTGGCTTTCACCTGCATGAGTTACAGCATGCCATCCGGTGAAAACAAGGAGAATAAGGCATATAGCCGCAGGATTTTCTTCAATTTACGTCCAAATGAGATTGCCCGGATCATAGGGCATCTGCAGAAAGGTATGTTTGTCCCTACCAGGGGGGATAATGTCTATAAGGAACATAATCTCTCAAATTTCCTTCAAAAGGAAGTGCCAATGGGTTCAGAAACTTGTCTCAAAAACAACGACGAATGAAGTTCTTTGACTTTCAGGGCCAAAAAGTTCTGCTTAAGGTCGTATCTGAGGGTACTCCGGGCCTCCTCGCGCAAGCGGGGAGTATTTTCTGGATTTGGACGCTCGCCGCGAGCAGTTTGAGAACTTGTGGGTCCGACACGGGCTCCGAATGACAAAATTATTACCCATTTAGTGAACATCTGTCCATTCTATGGCAGTCCTTGAAAGTACTTCATTTTCATGTGCGCTTTTTGCCTAACCACCCCAAAATTTCTTGTCCTCTATAGTGGAGATATCGTTTCCACATATATATTGATTGATGCCAGGAATGCCCTTTTGTTCTTGGCTTTCACGCGCATGAGTTACAGCATGTCATCCGCCGAAAACAAGGAGAATAAGGCATATAGCCGCTGGATTTTCTTCAATTTACGGCCAAATGAGATTGCCCGGATCATAGAGCATCTGCAGAAAGGTACATTTGTCCCTACCAGGGGGGATAATGTCTATAAGCAACATAATCTCGCGAATTTCCCTCAAAAGGAAGTGCCGATCGGTTGAGAAACTTATCTGAAAAACAGCGACGAATGATGTTCTTTGAGTTTCAGGGCCAAAAAATTCTGCTTAAGGCCGTATCTGAGGGTACTCCGGGCCTCCTCGCGCAAGCGGGGACTCATTCTGGATTCAGACGCTCGCCGCGAGTAGTTTGAGACTTGTGGGTCCAACACGGGCTCCGAATGACAAAATTATTACCCTTTTAGTGAACATCTGTCCATTCTATGGCAGTCCTTGAAAGTACTTCATTTTCACGTGCGCTTTTTGCCTAACCGCCCCAAAATTTCTTGTCCTCTATAGTGGAGATATCGTTTCCACATATATATTGATCGATGCCAGGAATGCCCTTTTGTTCTTGGCTTTCACGTGCATGAGTTACAGCATTCCATCCGGCGAAAAAGGAGAATAAGGCATATAGCCGCTGGATTTTCTTCAATTTACGGCCAAATGAGATTGCCCGGATCATAGAGCATCTGCAGAAAGGTACGTTTGTCCCTACGAGGGGGGCTAATGTCTATAAGCAACATAATCTCTCGGATTTCCTTCAAAAGGAAGTGCCAATGGGTTCAGAAACTTGTCTGAAAAACAGCGACGAATGATGTTGTTAGACTTTCAGGGCCTCCTGGCGCAAGCGGGTAGTATTTTCTGGATTCGAACGCTCGCCGCGACCAGTTTGAGGACTTGTGGGTCCGACACGGACTCCGAATGACAAAATTATGACCGTTTTAGTGAACATCTATCCATTCTATGGCAGTCCCTGAAAGTACTTCATTTTCCCGTGCGCTCTTTGCCTAACCGCCCCGAAATTTCTTGTCCTCTATAGTGGAGATATCGTTTACACATATATATTGATCGATGCCAGGAATGCCCTTTTGTTCTTGGCTTTCACGCGCATGAGTTATAGCATTCCATCCGGCGAAAACAAGGAGAATAAGGCATATAGCCGCAGGATTTTCTTCAATTTACGGCGAAATGAGATTGCCTGGATCATAGAGCATCTGCAGAAAGGTACGCTTGTCCCTACCAGGGGGGATAATGTCTATAAGCAACATAATCTCGCGAATTTCCTTCAAAAGGAAGTGCCAATGGGTTTAGAAATTTGTCTGATAAACAGCGACGAATGATGTATTTTTGACTTTCAGGGCCAAAAAGTCCTGCTTAAGGCTGAATTTGAGGGTACTCCGGGCCTCCTGACGCAAGCGCGGAGTATTTTTTTGGATTCGTGTGCTTGTGACGACCAGTTTGAGTACTTATGGGTCCGACACGGACTCCTAATGACAAAATTATAACCGTCTTAGTGAGCATCTGTCCATTCAATGGCAATCCTTGAAAGTACTTCATTTTCTCGTGCGCTTTTTGCCTGACTGCCCCAAAATTTCTTGTCCTCTATAGTGGAGATATCGTTTCCACATATATATTGACCGATGCCAGGAATGCCCTTTTGTTCTTGGCTTTCACCTGCATGAGTTACAGCATGCCATCCGGTGAAAACGAGGAGAATAAGGCATATAGCCGCTGGATTTTCTTCAATTTACGGCCAAATGAGATTGCCCGGATCATAGGGCATCTGCCAAAAGGTACGTTTGTCCCTACCGGGGGGGGCTAATGTCTATAAGGAACATAATCTATCAAATTTCCTTCAAAAGGAAGTGCCAATGGGTTCAGAAACCTGTCTGAAAAACAACGACGAATGAAGTTCTTTGACTTTCAGGGCCAAAAAGTTCTGCTTAAGGCCGTATCTGAGGGTACTCCGGGCCTCCTCGCGCAAGCGGGGAGTATTTTCTGGATTCAGACGCTCGCCGCGAGCAGTTTGAGAACTTGTGGGTCCGACACGGGCTCCGAATGACAAAATTATTACCCTTTTAGTGAACATCTGTCCATTCTATGGCAGTCCTTGAAAGTACTTCATTTTCACATGCGCTTTTTCCCTAACCGCCGCAAAATTTCTTGTCCTCTATAATGGAGATATCGTTTCCACAGTTATATTGATCGATGCCAGGAATGCCCTTTTTTTCTTGGCTTTCACGTGCATGAGTTACAGCATGCCATCCGACGAAAACAAGTAGAATAAGGGATATAGCCGCTGGATTTTCTTCAATTTATGGCCAAATGAGATTGCTCGGATCATAGAGCATCTGCAGAAAGGTACGTTTGTCCCTACCAGGGGGGCTAATGTCTATAAGGAACATAATCTCTCAAATTTCCTTCAAAAGGAAGTGCCAATGTGATACGGGGCTAACCCGGTGTAGGCCGATCTTTCACATTTGGAGTGGGATCCCTGAAAGAACACGATGAACGCGGGGAAGAACGGAGAGAAATCACAAGGGGAAACACTCAAGAACAAGTCTAATCATGCATCCACTAGACAATCAAGCACACAAGATCACAAGGTGCATGAACAACAAAGGGAAAGATACAAGGTAAGGTTCATCTCAAATCCAAGGGGAGATGAGGTCTTGATGATATCCTAGACGGATATTCCCATGAGGGGGTCTAGATGATATCCCGTAGGATCTTCTGCTAGATGGAGGTCTTGGCCTCCAATGGAGTAGTGGTCTCTCTCTCTCTCTCAAGAGTAGAGATAGCTAGGAGCAAAGCTCACATACAACTGAGCTATCACTTTGCTGACCCTAGAAAGGAGGTGGAGGTGGTCTATTTATAGTCTAAGCCACGAAGGGGTAAGTGGGAGAGGGATACAAGGCCAAAGGCCCGCGGCTGCGCACAGGCAGGGCGGTAGTACCGGACATATGGGTAGTAGTACCACTCTACCGCTTGCTTTGGGCGGTAGTACCGCCCTTTCTGGACTGGGCAGGTCCTTCTTCTTCCGTCTTCGCTTCTAGGCTTCCATCGCGGATGGTGTAGTGGTTCCTTGGCGCTTGCACTCCTCCTCGACATCCGTGAAGCTCCAACAATACCTATGGATGCACACGGGAGAAGTGTCAAGTAATATACCATCCTCGAAGGGGTCAAGTGAACACGTGTAAAGGATAAGGTTCACCTTTATGTATGAGAAGTAGAGGTCGCACGTGTCACTTTCCAAACGGACTCTTGACATGGTGATGACCGTAGGATGCTCCGCATCATCCCCTCCCCCTTGGAAAAGATCCTACCTCAGATCCAAAACCAAATCACCATGAGAAAGAGATGGCGGTGCCGTGTCGAAGTGGTCGATCACCAAGCACTCATCGTCTAGTAGCTCGAAATGGGCACTCGCCAATGTCACGTCGTTTTGTGATTCCTTCAAAAGGAGCAAATAGAACAAACACTCGGAAAAACAAATGTGGTTAGCGTTAGTGCAAAACCAAGCATTCAAGAGGTGATTCACCAAACAAGTGTCGTCCTCAAGCATAGCATAGGGTGTGACAAAGGATTGTGACATGACATGTAAGCATATGAATCGAGCACAAGCAAAGATATCATTGGGACAAGTATGCAATTGTGAGGTAGAGATGCAAATATGTTTGACAAGGGAATAAGCATCTACCTCAAGGTCATAGCAATCATGCATAAAGAGCTCGACAAATGGTCGATGGTAGGCATAAGAAGCATTCACAACACCAAAGGAAATGAGATGTCTAAACACATGGGTCAAGTGCAAGACAATCCAAGCATAATGTGCATAGGGTGTAGTGAATATAGTGTGGCACTCAACACAATAGAAAGAGCAATTGTTCATCATGTGTGATGCAATCAAGTGCATCATGTGACAAGCAAAGGAACATGGCATATGTGAAGAAATGATCTTGGTGCAACCAATCATATGATAGTAGCAAGTAGTCCAAGAATTGGATGCAACACACAAGGTATATATATATCATGAAGCATGGAAATGTGGTTATCATGGGTGCAAGCAATATCTCGAACATGCGTGCAAATGGTGCAAGCAACACATGAAGTATGATCCACAATATCCAAGCTCAAGAAGGATGTCACCTTGAAAGTGTGTCCTTGTGCATTCTTGACAATGCCGAAGTGGTAGGAAATGTGGTGTAGAAGCGAGTCGTGGTAGAATGTATGAGGCTCGCTCTCAAGAGCTCGAATGGTCAACTCACGTGAAGTGGAAGTCGACACAAAGTCCAAGTATCCTACACATGCACAAAACAAAACAAAGAAAGTATGTGCATGGTATACAAACACATCATCCATCATGATGGTTCTCTTATCTTGCACATAACCATTAGAAGCACAAGTGCATGAATAATATGATGCAACAATGGCTATATGCATGGCACTAGATATATGGTGCAAAGAGGGAAGACAAGCATGCTTCACAAGGAATATGTCAAATTCTCCCAATATATGTGAGAATGCTATGGGGGCAATCTCATGAGCAAGATTAAGAGCATTGTTGCACTCTATACATGGCAAGTCATTTAGCATGGGAGAGGCAACACATGGAGATATATGACAAGTAGCAATATGAATCATGTGCAAAGCATATAGATGTTTGTCATCAACCGCATGAGATGAGCAAGTATGAGTCATGGGGGATGCAACATGAGCAAGCATAGAGATCAAGTCGTGCAAACTAGTGGAGCGAAGATGCAACACACTAGAGTAAATCATGGCAATCATGTCATATGAGCAAATACAAGGCATAGACAATGCACATGACATATCTCAAGCACGGACACAAAGCAAGATGAAAGTATCATCATAGGAATGGGTCATGAATAGAACATGGCAATAACATGTGATATCTCCACCAAGCTTGCAAATACACATACAAGTACTAGAATCAATCATCATGTGTAATGGAAAGCATGGGTCACAAATGCATGGCAAAGGCATAGGAATGGGCATATCATGCAAAGTGAACATGGCAATATGGGCAAAGGATATATAATGGAGAACAACCCATAGCGAAGTGAGGGCCATGTAGAAGAAATGCGTGAAGTCTTTGCGCGAAGAGAGCGGTGGGAAAAACAATCTATGGGATCCCAAGTCCTCATTGCTCTCTAGAGCTCGTTTTGTCAACTCGTGGGATTGCGAGGTTGACACGTGTTCATGGGTACCTACACAAGAGAGACACAAACCAAAGAAATTGTGCGCGTGGTAAATGTACACATCATCCATCATGATGTGTATGTGCATGTGTCAGTTAGCACAAGATAAGCCTCGCACAAAGAAATTTGATGCATGGTATAAGAACATGTCATCCATCATGAAAGAATAGTTGTTATGTATGACACGATGGGGACACAAATTGAGAATGCAAGTATATGGCACATCAATAGGATGTTTATTCATGGGGAGCATATGGTGCACACAGGTATGGGGATCATGCAATGAATGGGATGGATCAAAATCTCCTAAAATGTACGAGGAAACTATGGGGGCCTCCTCATTAGCAATAGCGGAAATATCATATGGAGAAAATGGACAACATCCAAAACAATGCATATCCGAGGCTAGGTGGTCATGGCCTGGCATATGAGATAAATGATGCAAAGGGAGCATATCAATATCATCACAAGAAAAACAAATGCCAATAACCATGGGCTTGTCATCTATGCCATAAGTGCAAATTGGGTTTATTTTAATGGCATATGCATAGTCACTATGAAGGGATTGCAAATAAAACATATGGTGTATCTCATGCATAACATATGACAAGTCAAGCGGATTATCAAACATGATGTGACCTAAAGAATTGTCACAAGAAATCCTATGTAACATGACATCACAACTAATAGACTCCACATGATAATCATCATATTCGTCATAAATGGGCAAATCATCACATGGTGAAATCATACTAGCATGAAGCATGGTACTAGGTGGATCAACATCATGCAAGCAATCAATGTCAAGAATGTCCACTAGTTGGACTAGAGCATCACTGTCACCTATGTTACCTTTGTCATTCCACTCAAGTGGTGTGGGTGAGGTGGGAAAGACCAAATGGTGGTCATCATCATCTTGATGGAACCATGTGGGGGGTGCATCATATTCTACCATGGCCATCGTCTTGTCCAAAGGGAGGACGAAGTCGTCGAGGATCGGCGCGTCATCATAAATGGGACCTAGCACCAAATGAGAAGACACAATAGAGGTAGAGGTCAAGTTGTTAGAAATGCAAATGGCCTCACAAGACCTATCAACTATCTCACTCTCTCTATGTGGTGGTTCACTCACTTCCTCAAAGTAGGTGCACCCAAAGTTACATATGGTGGAGTCACTCATCTCACTTAAGTGGCAGGGTTTGTGACTCTCCTCACATGGGATTTGTGGCAACACATCATATATGGGGCTAGTGGTGAAGTCAATCTCACTCTCAATATGGTGGCACAAGTCACTCAAGTCATCATACGTTGCTGTGGTGGAAGGGAAAATCCCATGCTCAACCATCTCGTCATTGTCGCCGTGGATGAAGGCCGAAGATGGCACATCATCACTCTCCTCCATGACCGAAGGGAAAATCCCATGCTCGATCATCTCGTCATCGTCGCCGTGGAAGAAGGCCGAAGATGGCACATCATCACTCTCGCCTCCTAAGATGGAAGCATCATCCTTGCTCGCCACCTTGTCGCTTGCCTCCAAAGCTTGGTCCTTGAAGGTCTCCATAGTCGTACTTGTCGATGCACCATCTTGAAAAAGAGTCAAGGTAGACTCGGCATCATCAATGCCACAAAGAGGGATGGCGGTGAAGTCGCACGTGGAAGCATTTTCTTGGAGCTTGTCGGGCTTGGACATCGTGGTGGTACTAGCCTCATGCTTGTCGTAGAGCTTGGTCGCTGCGAAGTTTGCTTGGGGTGGAGAAGCCTTGGCCTTCATGAGTTCTTGTTCCGCCTTGAGAGCACCAATGTAGTAGTCGTCGATGGACTTGTAGTTCTCGAGGAAGATAGTCTTGGAGATGTCGTTGTTCAATCCCATCATGAAGTGGAACTTCATCGAAATGGGGTCATCCATGCCGGCTCGTCGCAAGGCAATCTTCATCTCCTTGAAGTACTTGTCGATGGAATTGGATCCTTGGATGTTGTTCTCCAATTGGCGTCGAAGTTGTTCCGTGTAGGTTGGAGGCACGAACTCTCACCGCAAAGCTCTCTTCGTCTTGGGCCAACTCATGTCATAGTACTCCAAAGGTGTGTGAAGCCACCATGCCAATGCGTAGTCATGGAAGTTTCTTGTGGCGCACTTCACTTGATCTTCGGAAGGGACTTGATGTAGCTTGAGGTAGTCGTCCATCAAACGCTCCCACTTGAGGTACTCCTCGGGTTCGTGAGTCCCATAGAAAGGAATCGTGTGGTCGATGTCGAGGTCGTAGGAGCTCGTGGAAGTCACGGACTTGAGCTTGGGGAGCTTCTCTTGAGTGTAGTCCTGAGGTTCTTGTTGGCGAAGATGCCATATGTCCGTAGGCGAAGATGCCTTGAAGTCGCTTGGTGAAGATGCCAAGGGAGATGGCGAAGTCATTGAGCGGTTGTTGGTGTTGAGATCTTGACCTTCACGTTTTTGTTGGTGATGGTGTCGATGCCGGTGTGATCTTGCTGGAGATGGTAGCTCAGAAGCATGTGCTCTTGAGCGTCTTCTTGAAGATGAGGAAGATCGCTTGTAGGACTTGATGAGGGCTTTGATCTCCTCCATTTGAGCTTGCATCTTGGCATCGTTGGAGTTGTTCATGGCATCAAACTCGTCGTTGTTGTTGTAGACCGAAGGTGAAATGCCTTGCCTATATCCATCACAAGATTCGAGTAGAGGTGAGTAGGAAATGAGATAAACAATACCAAGTTACCTTTTGCCAAAGTTGAGGATGTATCCCGTTTCACTCAATGTGAGATGAAAGAATAGTGGAATTGGTACCGGACTTGTTCACTCACACCTATCAAGTAAAGCTTATGGTAGAGCTCGGTGAGGATAGTGGCACAAAAATTTCATGGAAAATGTTAGCAAGAGTCAATAATGTTGAAAGAGATTCACAAATTCGCAAGCGAAACAAGTAGACCAATAGCAATATGTGGCACACGGAAACACACACACAGATAGATAAATGGGGTCGTGCAACCAAGGAATGAGCACAAAATGTGGAATCCACGAAAAACGCTCGTGTTGCACAACTCAAGAGAGACGCTAGCACGATTGCTCCATAGGCGGATACGACACTTGTGCACAACCTATAAGATGCAAAATGGATAAACTCTCTACCCAAGTATGCTATCTATGTATGGTTCCCGGTGTTTCTCACACAATGATCCAAGATGATCAAGTATGATACCATATGATATATTTTGATGCTATGGCTATTGCTTACAAGCTCTTTGCTCTCTCTTTTTCTTTGCTTAAAAGCTTTATTCTCTTTTTTTTGTATGGCCACTTTTGCACAATGCACAAACCAAGATAGCAATTGTGTATATGTGGGAACAAACTTGTGACACAAGATATGATACCAAGATATGCACCACGATGATATGGTATGTATGCTATGGGAAGTATGATCACTAATGTGCACAAGTCACGTTGCCGACAATACTCAAATGGCTAGTCTCGATAGGCAAGTAACGCAAAATGGGCTAGGGGTTATCAATGCAATTTGCAAGGGGAATATAAAATGGTGTCGTCGAGGTTACCGTCCTTGGCGATGATGAGAGGCGGTGTTGCCTAAGTCGACCCGTTCCTAGTTAGCCGAAACACCCTAGGAAACGGAAAAACCGCAAACTCAAAATCTCAAAGGCAAATGTCAAATGGTGGTAGCGGAAAGCAGTGGTGGTTTGCACTTGGCAATGCGGAAGTGGGATGATGGGTTATGCGAGTCAATGTTGAAGTTGCCGTCCCTAAGTAGCCGAAACACCTTAGGAGACACAAACCACAACTCAAACAAAATTGGATTAAGTTGGGGTGGAAATGTATGGTGGGCACGTCTATGCGGAAGTGGTGGTGGTGGTTGATGAAGAAGCAATTGTCCCTAAGTAGCCGAAACTCCTTAGGAGACTTGAATCACTACTCAAGCAACCACTAGTGCTAAGGGGAACAAAATGGGTTAGGTTGCGGAAGTCGGTAGTGGCTATGCGGATGATATGCTGGAGGGCCTAGGCAAACTTGCCAAATTTTCAAAAATTTGATGGGGTCAAATGGTGTTGGTAGTATTTTTGTGGGATGGAGGATGTCAATAGCTTCAAAACGAGCTAAAGAACGTCAAAATCGGAGTTCGGATGAATTAGTTATGGCTGAAACGGTGAAACTCGGAACGCTGAAACCGGGAGGGGCGGTAGTACCACTTGTGATGGGCGGTAGTACCGCTCGTGTCGGGATTTTTCGACTGCTGAAACTGGGCTGGGGGCAGTAGTACCGCTTGAGGGGCGGTAGTACCGCTTGTGGTGCTCAGTGGTTGTACCGCTTGGAGGGGCTGTAGTACCGCTCGTGTCGGGATTCTTCGCAGATCGAATCGGGGCGCGATTTTAGGGTGGAAATGGATGATTTCGGTGGCAAAATTTGACGAATATCGTGGATGGAAGGTGGTGAAACTTGGGGAGATGCTAGATCCACTCGAAACCAAGCAAATCCATGGATCAAAATCAACAAAACATCATCAAACCAACAAATCACAAAAAAAATTGGGGGCTATTTTTGGTGGGGATTTTCGAAATTTAGGACGAAATCAAGCAAAAGAAGGCTAGAAAACAGTGGGGCAGACTCCAAATTCGTGATCAACGTGGCTCATGATACCATATGATACGGAGCTAACCCGGTGTAGGCTGATCATTCATGTTTGGAGTGGGATCCCTCGAAGAACACGATGAACGCGAGGAAGAACGGAGAGAAATCACAAGGGGAAACACCCAAGAACAAGTCTAATCACACATCCACTAGACAATAAAACACACAAGATCACAAGGTACATGAACAAAAAAGGGAAAGATACAAGGTAAGGTTCATCTCAAATCTAAGAGGAGATGAGGTCTTGACGATAACCTAGACGAATCTTCCCACGATGGGGTCTTGATGATATCCCGTAGGATCTTCTCCTAGATGGAGGTCTTGGCCTCCAATGGAGTAGTGGTCTCTCTCTCTCAAGTGTAGAGATAGGTAGGAGCAAAGCTCACATACAAATGATCTATCACTTTGCTGACCCTAGAAACGAGGTGGAGGTGGTCTATTTATAGTCTAAGCCACAAAGGGGTAAGTGGGAGAGGGATACAAGGCCAAAGGCCCGCGGCTGCGCACAGGCAGGGTAGTAGTACCGGACACATGGGCGGTAGTACCGCTCTACCGCCTGCTTTGGGCGGTAGTACCCCCCTTTCTGGACTGGGCAGGTCCTTCTTCTTCTGTCTTCGCTTCCAGTCTTCCCTTGCGGATGGTGTAGTGGTTCCTTGGCGCTTGCACTCCTCCTTGACATGGGAGAAGTGTCAAGTAGTATACCATCCTCGAAGGGGTCAAGTGAACACGTGTAAAGGAGAAGGTTCACCTTTATGTATGAGAAGTAGAGGTCGCATGTGTCACTTGCCAAACGGACTCTTGACATGGTGATGACCGTAGGATACTCCGCATCACAATGGGTTCAGAAACTTGTCCGAAAACAGCGACGAATGGTGTTCTTTGACTTTCAGCGCCAAAAAGTTCTGCTTAAGGCTGAATTTGAGGGTACTCCGGGCCTCCTGGCGCAAGCAGGGAGTATTTTTTGGATTCACGCGCTCGCCGCAAGCAGTTTGAGTACTTATGGGTCCGACACGGACTCTGAATGACAAAATTACGACTGTTTTAGTGAACATTTGTCCATTCTATGGCAGTCCTTGAAAGTACTTCATTTTCTCGTGCGCTTTTTGCCTGACTACCCCAAAATTTCTTGTCCTCTATAGTGGAGATATCGTTTCCACATATATATTGACCGATGCCAGGATTGCCCTTTTGTTCTTGGCTTTCACGTGCATTAGTTACAGCATGCCATCCGGCGAAAACAAGGAGAATAAGGCATATAGCCGCTGGATTTTCTTCAATTTACGGCCAAATGAGATTGCCTGGATCATAGAGCATCTGCAGAAAGGTATGTTTGTCCCTACCAGGGGGGCTAATGTCTATAAGGAACATAATCTCTCAAATTTCCTTCAAAGGAAGTGCCAATGGGTTTACAAACTTGTCTGAAAAACAGGAACGAATGATGTTCTTTGACTTTCAGGGCCAAAAAGTCCTGCTTTACGCCGTATCTGAGGGTACTCCGGGCCTCCTCGCGCAAGCGGGGAGTATTTTCTGAAGGAAATATGCCCTAGAGGCAATAATAAAGTTATTATTTATTTCCTCATATCATGATAAATGTTTATTATTCATGCTAGAATTGTATTAACCGGAAACATGATACATGTGTGAATACATAGACAAATATATAGTCACTAGTATGCCTCTACTTGACTAGCTCATTAATCAAAGATGGTTATGTTTCCTGACCATAGACATGTGTTGTCATTTGATTAATGGGATCACATCATTAGGAGAATGATGTGATTGACATGACCCATCCCGTTAGCTTAGCACTTGATCGTTTAGTATTCTGCTATTGCTTTCTTCATGACTTATACATGTTCCTGTAACTATGAGAATTATGCAACTCCCGTTTACTGGAGGAACACTTTGGGTACTACCAAACGTCACAACGTAACTGGGTGATTATAAAGGAGTACTACAGGTGTCTCCAAAGGTACATGTTGAGTTGGCGTATTTCGAGATTAGGTTTTGTCACTCCGATTGTCGGAGAGGTATCTCTGGGCCGTCTCGGTAATACTCATCACCTAAGCCTTGCAAGCATGTGACTAATGAGTTAGTTATGAAATGACGTATTACGGAACGAGTAAACAGACTTGCCGGTAACGAGATTGAACTAGGTATTGGATACCGACGATCAAATCTCGGGCAAGTAACATACCGATGACAAAGGGAACAACGTATGTTGTTATGCGGTTTGACCGATAAAGATCTTCATAGAATATGTAGGAACCAATATGGGCATCCAGGTCCCGCTATTGGTTATTGACCGAGAACGGTTTTAGGTCATGTCTACATAGTTCTCGAACCCGTAGGGTCCGCACGCTTAACGTTTCGTTGACGATATAGTATTATATGAGTTATGCATGTTGGTAACCGAATGTTGTTCGGAGTCCCGGATGAGATCATGGACATGACGAGGAACTCCAGAATGGTCCGGAAATAAAGTTTGATATATGGAATAATAGTGTTTGATCTCCGGAAGGGTTCCGGAATTCACCGGAAGGGGTTCCGGATGTTTCCCGAAATGTTTGGGTACGAGAACACGTTATTTGGGCCAAAGGGGAAAGCCCACAAGGTTTTTGGAAAGCGCAAAAGGAAGTTTTGCGTAGTCCAGGGGCCAGACGCCAGGGTCCCTGGCGTCTGGGTCCAGACGCCGGGAACCCTGGCGTCTGGCCCTGGAGTTCGAGAAGGACTCTTGCCTTCCGGGTGAAACCGACTTTGTGGAGGCTTTTGCTCCAAGTTTCGACCCCAAGGCTCAACATATAAATAGAGGGGTAGGGCTAGCACCAAAGACACATCAAGAAACACCAAGCCGTGTGCCGGCAACCCCGTCCCCTCTAGTTTATCCTCCGTCATAGTTTTCGTAGTGCTTAGGCGAAGCCCTGCGGAAGTTGTTCTTCACCAACACCGTCACCACGCCGTCGTGCTGCCGGAACTCATCTACTACTTCGCCCGTCTTGCTGGATCGAGAAGGCGAGGACGTCATCGAGCTGAACGTGTGCAGAACTTGGAGGTGCCGTGCATTCGGTACTTGGATTGGTCGGATCGTGAAGACGTACGACTACATCAACCGCGTTGATAAACGCTTCCGCTTAGCGATCTTCAAGGGTATGAAGATACACTCTCCCTCTCGTTGCTATACCATCACCATGATCTTGCGTGTGCGTAGGAAATTTTTTGAAATTACTACATTCTACAACAGTGGCATCCGAGCCTAGGTTTTATGCGTTGATGTTATATGCACTAGTAGAACACAAGTGAGTTGTGGGCGATACAAGTCATACTGCTTACCAGCATGTCATACTTTGGTTCGGCGGTATTGTGAGATGAAGCGGCCTGGACCGACATTACGCGTACGCTTACGTGAGACTGGTTTCACCGTTACGAGCACTCGTGCTTAAAGGTGGCTGGCGGGTGTCTGTCTCTCTCACTTTAGCTGAATCGAGTGTGGCTACGCCCGGTCCTTGCGAAGGTTAAAACAGCACCAACTTGACGAACTATCGTTGTGGTTTTTGATGCGTAGGTAAGAAGGGTTCTTGCTAAGCCCATAGCAGCCACGTAAAATTTGCAACAACAAAGTAGAGAACGTCTAACTTGTTTTTGCAAGGCATGTTGTGATGTGATATGGTCAAGACGTGATGCTATATTTTATTGTATGAGATGATCATGTTTTGTAACCGAAGTTATCGGCAACTGGCAGGAGCCATATGGTTGTCGCTTTATTGTATGAAATGCAAACGCCCTGCAATTGCTTTACTTTATCACTAAGCGGTAGCGATAGTCGTAGAAGCAATAGATGGCGTAACGACAACGATGCTACGATGGAGATCAAGGTGTCGCGCCGGTGAAGATGGTGATCATGACGGTGCTTCGAAGATGGAGATCACAAGCACAAGATGATGATGGCCATATCATATCACTTATATTGATTGCATGTGATGTTTATCCTTTATGCATCTTATCTTGCTTTGATTGACGGTAGCATTTTAAGATGATCTCTCACTAATTATCAAGAAGTGTTCTCCCTGAGTATGCACCGTTGCGAAAGTTCTTCGTGCTGAGACACCACGTGATGATCGGGTGTGATAGGCTCTACGTTCAAATACAATGGGTGCAAAACAGTTGCACACGCGGAATACTCAGGTTATACTTGACGAGCCTAGCATATACAGATATGGCCTCGGAACACGGAGACCGAAAGGTCGAGCGTGAATCATATAGTAGATATGATCAACATAGAGATGTTCACCATTGAAACTACTCCATCTCACGTGATGATCGGACATGGTTTAGTTGATTTGGATCACGTGATCACTTAGATGACTAGAGAGATGTCTGTCTAAGTGGGAGTTCTTAAGTAATATGATTAATTAAACTTAAATTTATCATGAACTTAGTACCTGATAGTATTTTGCTTGTCTATGTTTGTTTGTAGATAGATGGCTCGTGCTGTTGTTCCGTTGAATTTTAATGCGTTCCTTGAGAAAGCAAAGTTGAAAGATGATGGTAGCAATTACACGGACTGGGTCCGTAACCTGAGGATTATCCTCATTGCTGCACAGAAAAGTTACGTCCTGGAAGCACCGCTGGGTGCCAGGCCTGCTGCTGATGCAACTGACGACGTTAAGAACGTCTGGCAGAGCAAAGCTGATGACTACTCGATAGTTCAATGTGCCATGCTTTACGGCTTAGAACCGGGTCTTCAACGACGTTTTGAACGTCATGGAGCATATGAGATGTTCCAGGAGTTGAAGTTAATATTTTAAGCAAATGCCCGGATTGAGAGATATGAAGTCTCGAATAAGTTCTACAGCTGCAAGATGGAGGAGAATAGTTCTGTCCGTGAGCATATACTCAAAATGTCTGGGTATAATAATCACTTGATTCAACTGGGAGTTAATCTTCCAGATGATAGCGTCATTGACGGAATTCTCCAATCACTGCCACCAAGCTATAAGAGCTTCGTGATGAACTATAATATGCAAGGGATGAACAAGACTATTCCCGAGCTCTTCGCGATGCTGAAAGCCGCGGAGGTAGAAATCAAGAAGGAGCATCAAGTGTTGATGGTCAACAAGACCACTAGTTTCAAGAAGAAGGGCAAAGGGAAGAAGAAGGGGAACTTCAAAGGTATATGTGATATACATGTTATTGATGTGTACCTTACTAATGCTCGCAGTAGCACCTGGGTATTTGATACTGGTTCTGTTGCTAATATTTGCAACTCGAAACAGGGACTACGGATTAAGCGAAGATTAGCTAAGGACGAGGTGACGATGCGCGTGGGAAATGGTTCCAAAGTCAATGTGATCGCGGTCGGCACGCTACCTCTACATCTACCATCGGGATTAGTTTTAGACCTAAATAATTGTTATTTGGTGCCTGCGTTGAGCATGGACATTATATCTGGATCTTGTTTGATGCGAGACGGTTATTCATTTAAATCAGATAATAATGGTTGTTCTATTTATATTAGTAATATCTTTTATGGTCATGCACCCTTGAAGAGTGGTCTATTTTTATTGAATCTCGATAGTAGTGATACACATATTCATAGTGTTGAAACCAAAAGATGCAGAGTTGATAATGATAGTGCAACTTATTTGTGGCACTGCCGTTTAGGTCATATCGGTGTAAAACGCATGAAGAAACTCCATACTGATGGGCTTTTGGAATCACTTGATTATGAATCACTTGGTACTTGCGAACCGTGCCTTATGGGCAAGATGACTAAAACACCGTTCTCCGGTACTATGGAGAGAGCAACAGATTTATTGGAAATCATACATACAGATGTATGTGGTCCAATGAATGTTGAGGCTCATGGCGGATATCGTTATTTTCTCACCTTCACAGATGATTTGAGCAGATATGGGTATATCTACTTAATGAAACACAAGTCTGAAACATTTGAAAAGTTCAAAGAATTTCAGAGTGAAGTGGAAAATCATCGTAACAAGAAAATAAAGTTTCTACGATCTGATCGTGGAGGAGAATATTTGAGTTACGAGTTTGGTCTACACTTGAAACAATGCGGGATAGTCTCTCAACTCATGCCACCTGGAACACCACAACACAATGGTGTGTCCGAACGTCGCAATCGTACTTTACTTGATATGGTGCGATCTATGATGTCTCTTACCGATCTACCGCTATCGTTTTGGGGTTATGCTTTAGAGACGGCCTCATTCACGTTAAATAGGGCACCATCAAAATCCGTTGAGACGACGCCTTATGAACTGTGGTTTGGCAAGACACCAAAGTTGTCGTTTCTTAAAGTTTGGGGCTGCGATGCTTATGTGAAGAAACTTCAACCAGATAAGCTCGAACCTAAATCGGAGAAAAGTGTCTTCATAGGATACCCAATAGAGACTATTGGGTACACCTTCTATCACAGATCTGAGGGCAAGATTTTCGTTGCTAAATTCGGATCCTTTCTAGAGAAGGAGTTTCTCTCGAAAGAAGTGAGATAACTGTATCTACTCCCTTATTGGAAGGTAGTTCATCACAAGAACCGGTTCCTGTGACAACTACACCAATTAGTGAGGAAGCTAATGATATTGATCATAAAACTTCAGATCAAGTTTCTGCTGAACCTCGTAGGTCTACCAGAGTAAGATCCGCACCAGAGTGGTACGGCAATCCTATTTTGGAAGTCATGTTACTTGACCATGATGAACCTACGAACTATGAGGAAGCGATGATGAGCCCACATTCCGCAAAATGGCTAGAGGCCATGAAATCTGAGATGGGATCCATGTATGAAAACAAAGTATGGACTTTGGTTGACTTGCCCGATGATCGGCAAGCTATTGAGAATAAATGGATCGTTAAGAAGAAGACTGACGATGATGGTAATGTAACTGTCTATAAAGCTCGACTTGTTGCGAAAGGTTTTCGACAAGTTCAAGGGGTTGACTACGATGAGACTTTCTCACCCGTAGCGATGCTTAAGTCTGTCCAAATCATGTTAGCTATTGCTGCATTTCATGATTATGAAAAATTTGGCAAATGGATGTCAAGACTGCATTCTTGAATGGATTTCTAGAAGAAGAGTTGTATATGATGCAGCCAGAAGGTTTTGTTGATCCAAAAGGTGCTAACAAAGTGTGCAAGCTCCAGCGTTCCATTTATGGACTGGTGCAAGCATCTCGGAGTTGGAATAAACGCTTTGATAGTGTGATCAAAGCATATGGTTTTATACAGACTTTTGGAGAAGCCTGTATTTACAAGAAAGTGAGTGGGAGCTCTGTAGCATTTCTAGTTTTATATGTAGATGACATATTATTAATTGGAAATGATATAGAATTTCTGGATAGCATAAAGGGATACTTGAATAAAAGTTTTTCAATGAAAGACCTTGGTGAAGCTGCTTATATATTGGGCATCAAGATCTATAGAGATAGATCAAGACGCTTAATAGGACTTTCACAAAGCACATACCTTGACAAGATTTTGAAAAAATTCAAAATGGATCAGGCAAAGAAAGGATTCTTGCCTGTGCTACAAGGTGTGAAGTTGAGTCAAACTCAATGCCCGACCATAGCAGAAGATAGAGAGAAAATGAAAGATGTTCCCTATGCTTTAGCCATAGGCTCTATCATGTATGCAATGCTGTGTACCAGGCCTGACGTATGCTTAGCAATAAGCTTAGCAGGAAGGTACCAAAGTAATCCAGGAGTGGATCACTGGACAGCGGTCAAAAACATCCTGAAATACCTGAAAAGGACTAAGGATATGTTTGTTGTATATGGAGGTGACAAAGAGCTAGTCGTAAGAGGTTACGTCAATGCAAGCTTTGACACTGATCCGGACGATTCTAAATCGCAAACCGGATACGTGTTTATATTAAACGGTGGAGCTGTAAGTTGGTGCAGTTCTAAACAAAGCGTCGTGGCGGGATCTACATGTGAAGCGGAGTACATAGCTGCTTCTGAAGCAGCGAATGAAGGAGTCTGGATGAAGGAGTTCATTTCCGATCTAGGTGTCATACCTAGTGCATCGGGACCAATGAAGATCTTCTGTGACAATACTGGTGCAATTGCCTTGGCAAAGGAATCCAGATTTCACAAGAGGACCAAGCACATCAAGAGACGCTTCAATTCCATTCGGGACCAAGTCCAAGTGGGAGACATAGAAATTTGCAAGATACATACGGATCTGAATGTTGCAGACCCATTGACTAAGCCTCTCTCACGAGCGAAACATGATCAACACCAAGACTCCATGGGTGTTAGAATCATTACTATGTAATCTAGATTATTGACTCTAGTGCAAGTGGGAGACTGAAGGAAATATGCCCTAGAGGCAATAATAAAGTTATTATTTATTTCCTCATATCATGATAAATGTTTATTATTCATGCTAGAATTGTATTAACCGGAAACATGATACATGTGTGAATACATAGACAAACATATAGTAACTAGTATGCCTCTACTTGACTAGCTCATTAATCAAAGATGGTTATGTTTCCTGACCATAGACATGTGTTGTCATTTGATTAATGGGATCACATCATTAGGAGAATGATGTGATTGACATGACCCATCCCGTTAGCTTAGCACTTGATCGTTTAGTATTCTGCTATTGCTTTCTTCATGACTTATACATGTTCTTGTAACTATGAGAATTATGCAACTCCCGTTTGCCGGAGGAACACTTTGGGTACTACCAAACATCACAACGTAACTGGGTGATTATAAAGGAGTACTACATGTGTCTCCAAAGGTACATGTTGAGTTGGCGTATTTCGAGATTAGGTTTTGTCACTCCGATTGTCGGAGAGGTATCTCTGGGCCCTCTCGGTAATACTCATCACCTAAGCCTTGCAAGCATGTGACTAATGAGTTAGTTATGAGATGACGTATTACGGAACGAGTAAAGAGACTTGCCGGTAACGAGATTGAACTAGGTATTGGATACCGACGATCAAATCTCGGGCAAGTAACATACCGATGACAAAGGGAACAACGTATGTTGTTATGCGGTTTGACCGATAAAGATCTTCGTAGAATATGTAGGAACCAATATGGGCATCCAGGTCCCGCTATTGGTTATTGACCGAGAATAGTTTTAGGTCATGTCTACATATTTCTCGAACCCGTAGGGTCCGCACGCTTAACGTTTCGTTGACGATATAGTATTATATGAGTTGTGCATGTTGGTAACCGAATGTTGTTCGGAGTCCCGGATGAGATCATGGACATGACGAGGAACTCCAGAATGGTCCGGAAATAAAGTTTGATATATGGAATAATAGTGCTTGATCTCCGGAAGGGTTCCGGAATTCACCGGAAGGGGTTCCGGATGTTTCCCGAAATGTTTGGGTACGAGAACACATTATTTGGGCCACAGGGGAAAGCCCACAAGGTTTTTGGAAAGCGCAAAAGGAAGTTTTGCGGAGTCCAGGGGCCAGACGCCAGGGTCCCTGGCGTCTGGGTCCAGACGCTGGGAACCCTGGCGTCTGGCCCTGGAGTCCGAGAAGGACTCTTGCCTTTCGGGTGAAACCGACTTTGTGGAGGCTTTTACTCCAAGTTTCGACCCCAAGGCTCAACGTATAAATAGAGGGGTAGGGCTAGCACCAAAGACACATCAAGAAACACCAAGCCGTGTGCCGGCAACCCCGTCCCCTCTAGTTTATCCTCCGTCATAGTTTTCGTAGTGCTTAGGCGAAGCCCTGCGGAAGTTGTTCTTCACCAACACCGTCACCACGCCGTCGTGCTGCCGGAACTCATCTACTACTTCGCCCGTCTTGCTGGATCGAGAAGGCGAGGACGTCATCGAGCTGAACGTGTGCAGAACTTGGAGGTGCCGTGCGTTCGGTACTTGGATCGGTCGGATCGTGAAGACGTACGACTACATCAACCGCATTGATAAACGCTTCCGCTTAGCGATCTTCAAGGGTATAAAGATACACTCTCCCTCTCGTTGCTATACCATCACCATGATCTTGCGTGTGCGTAGGAAATTTTTTGAAATTACTACGTTCCCCAACATTTTCTGGATTCAGACACTCGCCGCGAGCAATTTGAGAAATTGTGGGTCCGACACGGGCTCCGAATGACAAAATTATTAACCTTCTAGTGAACATCTGTCCATATGGCAGTCCTTGAAAGTACTTCATTTTCACGTGCGCTTTTTGCCTAACCGCCCCAAAATTCCTTGTCCTCTATAGTGGAGATATCGTTTCCACATATATATTGATCGATGCTAGGAATGCCCTTTTGTTCTTGGCTTTCATGCGCATGAGTTACAGCATGCCATCCAGCGAAAACAAGGAGAATAAGGCATATAGCCGCTGGATTTTCTTCAATTTACGGCCAAATGAGATTGCCCGGATCATAGAGCATCTGCAGAAAGGTACGTTTGTCCATACCGGGGGGCTAATGTATATAAGGAACATAATATCTTAAATTTCCTTCAAAAGGAAGTGCCAAACTTGTTTGAAAAACAGCGACGAATGATGTTCTTTGACTTTCAGCGCCAAAAAGTCCTGCTTAAGGATGAATCTTAGGGTACTCCGGGCCTCCTGGCGCAAGCGGGGAGTATTTTTTGGATTCGTGCGGTCGCCGCGAGAAGTTTGAGTACTTATGGGTCCGACACGTTCTTTGAATGACAAAATTATGACTGCTTTAATGAACATCTATCCATTCTATGGCAGTCCTTGAAAGTACTTCATCATCTCGTGCGCTTTTTGCCTGACTGCCCCAAACTTTCTTGTCCTATATAGTGGAGATACCGTTTCCACATATATTTTGAACGATGCCAGGAATGCCCTTTTGTTCTTGGCTTTCACGCGCATGAGTTACAGCATGCCATCCGGCGAAAACAAGGAGAATAAGGCATATAGCTGCTGGATTTTCTTCAATTTACGGCCATATGAGATTGCCCGGATCATAGAGCATCTGCAGAAAGGTACGTTTGTCCCTACCAGGGGGGATAATGTCTATAAGCAACATAATCTCGTGAATTTCCTTCAAAAGGAAGTGCCAATGGGTACAGAAATTTGTCTTAAAAACAGCGACGAATGATGTTCTTTGACTTTCAGGGCCAAAAAGTCCTGCTTAAGGCTGAATTTTAGGGTACTCCGGGCATCCTGGCGTAAGCGCGGAGTATTTTTTTGGCTTCACGCGCTCGCCGAGAGCAGGTTGAGTACTTATGGGTCTGACACGGACTCCGAATGACAAAATTATGACCGTCTTTGTGAGCATCTGTCAATTCTATGGTAGTCCTTGAAAGTACTTCATTTTCTCGTGCGCTTTTTGCCTGACTGCCCCAAAATTTCTTGTCCTCTGTAGTGGAGATATCGTTTCCACATATATATTGACCATTGCCAGGAATGTCCTTTAGTTCTTGGCTTTCACGTGCCTGAGTTACAACATGCTATCCGGCGAAAACAAGGAGAATAAGGCATATAGCCGCTGGATTTTCTTCAATTTACGGCCAAATGAGATTGCCTGGATCATAGAGCATCTGCAGAAAGGTACGTTTGTCCCTACCAGGGCGGCTAATGTCTATAAGGAACATAATCTCTCAAATTTCCATCAAAAGGAAGTGCCAATGGTTTCAGAAACTTGTCTGAAAAACAGCGACGAATGATGTTCTTTGATTTTCAGGGCCAAAAGGTCCTGCTTAAGGCCGTATCTGAGGGTACTCCGGGCCTCCTCGCGCAAGCGGGGAGTATTTTCTGGATTCAAACGCTCGCCGCGAGCAGTTTAAGAACTTGTGGGTCCGAATGACAAAATTATTAACCTTTTAGTGAACATCTGTCCATTCTATGGCAGTCCTTGAATGTACTCCATTTTCACGTGCGCTTTTTGCCTAACCGCCTGATGCGGAGCATCCCACGTTCATCCCCATGTACACTCTGACTACTCTCCAAGCCCCAAGGGGACATATGACGAGACCTCGAACATACGCCATTGGACACAAGGTGAATTCACTCCTCTCTGAACCGTCACTTTCCGCATATGAGACACTACTACTACCTCATGCATGGACCTTGCATACACTCAGGTACAGCCAAGATGACCATGGAGAATAAAAGGACCAAGGCCAAGCATGGAAGAGAAGACGGAAGAAAGGAGAAGAAGAAGACGAAGCGGCTGCGGGAATCAGGCCGGACGTCCGGGTCACCGTCCGGATCATCCGGGCCCAGCCGGATCATCCGGACCCTACCCCGGATCATCCGGGTAAAGACGCCGAAGACAACAGAAGCCCCCCCGACGAAGCCGGATCATCCGGACGGTCGCCCGGATCATCCGGACCCCAGACACCCGGATCATCCGGGCCACCATCCGGATCATCCGGCCCCCGCCTGTGCGCGCGACTTGGGCCGAGGCCCGTGTACCCCTTCGCCCCTCACTTACCCCTTCGTGGCTTAGCACTATAAATAGACCTCCTCCTCCCCACTTTGAGGGTTAGCGTTGGTTTAGCTCAAGTTAGAGATAGAGCTATGCTCATCTATTGGATCTCCTCCTCGTGAGAGACCGCGGCCTCTTCGGAGAAGATCCTCTCGGATGCAAGACCCCTTTACGGGAAGATCCCCTCGTGGATTCAAGACCTCCTCTCGGAGAAGAACGGTTACCTTTGTATCTTTCCTTTGTTGATTTTGGACCATGTATCACTCGTGCTTCGATGATCTACACCTTGTGTGATTGATCTCTTGTCGGTTGAGTGTCTCTCTCGTTCTTCCCCGTGATTTCCTCGTGTTCTTCCGCGCGTTCTTCGTGTTCCCTCCGTAGGATCCCACTCCAAACGTGAAAGATCGATGAATTAGGGTTCCACCCTACATCATATCGTATCATGAGCCACGTTGATCACGTTTTTGGAGCCCCTACCCCTCTTTTTCTAGCTTGATTTTGTTGATTTCGTCCTAAATCCGAAAATCCCCACCAAAAATAGCCCCCAAATTTTTTTGTGATTTGTTGGTTTGATGATGTTTTGTTGATTTTGATCCATGGATTTGCTTGGTTTCAAGTGGATCTAGCTTTCCCCCAAGTTTCCCCACCTTCCATCCACGAAATCCCTCAAATTTTGCCCCGAAAATCATCCATTTCCGCCCAAAAATTCGTCCCCGAGAGCAAATCCCGAGCGGGTTGACTTGGCCGGATCATCCGGACCTTCTCCCGGATCATCCGGACCAAGCCCGGATCAGCTGGACTTCCCCCCGGACGTCCGGATAAATCGCGCACCCAGAAAACAGAACCGGCGCTGACGAACCCGGATCATCCGGATTTCCTCCCGGATCATCCGGACCTAGCCCGGATCATCCGGACCTCCTCCCGGATCATCCGGTTTACCCTGAAACTGACACTGACAGTTTTTTGTTTTGGCCGTAACTAATTCATCCGAACTCCGATTTTGACGTTCTTTAGCTCGTTTTGAAGCTATTGACATCCCCCATCCCACAAAAATACCACCAACACCATTTGACAGCATAAACTTTTCGGAAATTTGGCATCTTTGCCTAGGGCTTCCACCACATCATCCGCATAGCCACCACCGACTTCCGCAACCTAACCCATTTTGTTCCCCATAGCATTTGAGGTTGTTTGAGTAGTGACTTGAGTCTCCTAAGGTGTTTCGGCTACTTAAGGACGGTTGCTTCTTCATCAACCACCACCACCACCACTTCCACATAACCTTCCCACCATACACTTCCGACACCCCCAACTTAACCCAACAGTTGTTTGAGCTTGTTTGAGTTGTGGCTTGTTTCTCCTAAGGTGTTTCGGCTACTTAGGGACGGCAACTTCAACTCCAACTCGTGTATAGCCCATCATTCCACTTCCGCATTGCCTAGTGCAACACCACCACCGCTTTCCGCTACCACCATTTGACATTTGTCATTTGAGATTTTAAGTTTGCGGTTTTTCCGTTTCCTAAGGTGTTTCGGCTACTTAGGGACGAGTCTCCATCATCTTGGTATCTACACCAAGAACACCGCCACTCATCATCGCAAAGGACGGTAACCTCGACGACACCTTTGTATATTCCCTTGCAATTGCATTGTTAACCCCTAGCCCATTTTGCGTCACTTACCTATCGAGACTAGCCATTTGAGTATTGCCGGCAACGTTACTTGTGCACATTAGTGATCCACCATCCATTGCATACATACCATATCATATTGGTATCATATCATCCATTGTGCCTCAAGTTTGTTCCCGCATATACACAATTGCTATCTTGGTTTGTGCATTGTACAAAAGTGGCCATAGAGAGAAAAAAAAAGAAAGAAATAAAGCTTTTAAGCAAAAGAGAGTGAGCAAAGAAGCTTGTAAGCAAGTGCCATAGCATCATACCCCATTGCACATAAGATTGTCAAATCTACATCATATGATCTCATGCTTGAGAGAAACACCGGGAACCATACATACATAGCATACTTGGGATAGAAAGTTTACCCATCTTGCATCTTATAGGTTGTGCACAAGTGTCGTATCCGCCTATTGAGCAATCGTGCTAGCGTCTCTTTTGAGTTGTGCAACACGAGCGTTTTGGTGGATTCCACATTTTGAGCTCATTCCTTGGTTGCACGACCCCATTTATCTATCTGTGTGTGTGTTTCCGTGTAGCTTTCATTGCAATTGGTCTACTTGTTTCGCTTGCGAATTTGTGAATCTCTTTCAACATTATTGACTCTTGCTAACATTTTGCATTAAATTTTTGTGCCACTATCCTCACCGAGCTCCACTATAAGCCTTACTTGTGTAGGTGTGAGAACCGACAAGGATCGGTACCAATAGTGCTATTTCATTGTCCACATTTGAGTGAACTTGACTCATCTTCAACTTTGGTCAAAGGTACATTGGTATACGTTCTTCTCTTTCTCCCACTCATATTTGCTCGAATCTTGTGATGGATAGGCAAGGCATTCCCTCTCCGGTCTACGACAACAACGACGGCGTGAACGACTACATCTCAAAAGCGTCAATCTTCGATCTACAACGACAAATTCAAGGCGCACAATCAAGATTGCGAGAGCGCATCGAGAACATCTCCATTGACATTCGTCACTTCGAAGCAAGAAAAAGGGACTACATCGACAAGAAGCTTGCCGCACAAAAGGAGGAGCAAGATGCGAGAATGGAAGAGATTCGGGCCTTGATCAAGTCTTCTTCCACTTCATCATCCTCAAGACGACGACGGTCAAGCCACAAGTCTTCGGAGCGCGAAAAAGATGCAAGTGCAAATCGTCCTCATCCACATCTACATGGCGATCACCATCACGTTCATGATCATCACTGCCATGAAGGGCAAGTCACCTCCAAGCAACATGTGCAAGACGACGACGAACGACATCTACTACGAGCTCAAGCACGACAATGACATCATCATCATGAAGATGCTCCACAAGTGCAAATGCACAAGTCCCAACAAGACCTACTTCACGCCAAGTCCAAGCTTCAAAAGCAAAAGGGAAGACCGCGAGACGACCACCACCAAGACGGCGCTACGGCTACACAAACCACTTTGGCATCTTCGCCAAGTGCTATCAAGGCATCTTCGCCTTTGGATGTACGGCATCTTCGCCTACTTCCCACGAGTACTACTACATCGACTTCATCAAGTCCAAGGCGACCAACTACGAGTGAGGGTGACACTTCCATCTTCGGAAGCCCCCCAAGGAAGATGGCCGAGCATGGGACATTCCCTTCGGCCATGGAGACGAGCTATGAGGTGCCACATCACATGGACCTCCAACCACAAGACGGTGACAAGAAGGTTGAGCATGGGACTATCCCTTCAACCAAGGCGACGATAGTAGTTGAGCATGGAGACATTTGCACCTACATCCCTCCGACACCCACATATGTCGAGATGCCCCAAGTGCCATGTGAGGAGAGCCACCACCCCATGAGTGACATGAGTGACTCCACCATACGTGACATTGAGAGCATTTCCTATGAGAGGATGAGTGTGACCACCACTAGCCCCACACATGAGAGCATGCCACACATCCTATGTGAGGTTGAGCGACATTTGAGTGACTCCACCAACAATATGAGTGAATGCATCCTTGAGGGAGTGAGTGAGCCACAACACTTAGTGAGTGAGGTAGTTGACACGGCATGTGAGGCCACCATGATTTCTAATGACTTAACCTCTACTCCTAGTGTGTTTTCTCCTTTGGTGCTAGGTCTCCTACATGACGACACGCCTACCATTGATGAGTCCATAACTCCTATGGAGACGACGATGGCCATGATGGACGATGATGCACCCCCCACATGGTTCCATCAAGATGAAGATGACAACGAGACGATCTTCAACACCTCACCTACAACACATGAGCGACACTCCAAAGGTAACATAGGTGATGGTGCTTCTCTTGTCCCACTAGTGGACTCTCTTGAAGATGATTGCTCCCATGATGATGACCAACCTATTACCATGCTTCATGCTAGTGAGACTTCTTCATGCCTTGACTTACCTATTTATGATGAATATGATGATGAGCATGTTGAGTTGCCTAGTTGTGATGCTATGCTTCATAGGATATCATGTGAAAATTCTATTGGTCACTTCATGTTTGACAATCCATTGAACTTGTCATATGCTATGAGTGAGATCTCCCATATTGCATCATTTCAATCTCAACATAGTAACTATGCATGCCCCATTAAAATCAATCCCATTTGCACTTATGGCATAGAAGACGAGATGATGGTCATTGGCTTTTGTTTTTCATGTGATGATATTGCCATGCTCCCTTTACATGATTTGCGCAATTCATCCAATATGTCATGCCATGATCACATTGTTCCAAATATGCATTGTTTTGGATGTTGTCAATACTCTCCACATGATGTTCCTACTCTTGCTCATGAGGAGACCCCCATAGTTTCCTCATACATATTAGGAGATCTTGATGCATTCCATACTTTGCATGATTCCCATAATTGCTTGCACCATATGCATAACATGAATAACAATGCTCTCGATATTTCTCATGATGCATCACATCCTTTGAGTCTCCATTATGCTATACATCATAACAAACCTCTCATGATGGATGACATGTTTCTATATCACGCATCTCATTTATTTGAGTGTTGGATATTTGGTGCTAACAAACACACGCACGTGCGCATCATGATGGATGATGTGTACATCTACCACGCACACACAATTTTCCCTTTGTCTTTGTTTTGTGTAGGTACTCACGTATACTCGTCAACCTCTCAATCCCAAGAGTTGACGAAACGAGCTCTTGAGAGCAACGATGCTTTGGGATCCCGTGGACTATCCTTACCACCGTCCCCTTCGCGCAACTTCTCTACTTGGCTCTCATACGGCTATGGGCTATCTACCACTTGTCAACTTATGCCCATACTACCATGTTCACTTTGCATGTTATGCCTCTTTACATGACTTTGCTATGCAATTGTGACCCTTGCTTGCATTTACCCATGATTCACCATTATGATATCGCTATGTGTATTTGCATGCTTGGTGGAGATCCTTGTTCCTATTGCCATGTTTATCATGTGCCCCATACTATTGATGCTTGTTGTGTTGGGAGAGTCATGATGCCCCGTTGCTACTTACATATGGTCTCTCGCCAATACATTGATGACATTTTACTCATATCTTGCTTTCATGCTTGTGATAGGTCATGTGAATTATTCATGCCCACTATTTGCACACATGACATGCTTGCCATGATTCCTCCTAGTATGTTGCATCTTCGCACTACTAGCTTGCTTAACTTGATTGCTATCATTGCTTTCTATATTGCATCACCCATGTTCCTCTATTACTTGCTTTCTTGGGTTGATGACATATATGCTCATGCCTCTCACATGATATATCTTGATCATTGTCTCTTGTGTCCATTAGTTGCCTCTTTCATATCCACTTGTATTGAGTGCAACCATACTATGCTTATTGATCTTGGAGACTTGGACACTTTACTTGTGATGCATGTTTGTTCGATTGAGCCTATTGCATTTGGTTGTTCTCGCATCATATGCCTACATACTATGCAATACTCCCTTGTCATTTCTTATGATGAGCATGATACATACACTTGTTGGGTATCTTACCACACGAATGATCGGTTTTGCTATTTTGCTACCGTCATTTGTTTTTCCAAGTGTTTGTCATGTTCTTTCATTTTGAAGGATTTACAAGGCGGGACCACCACGAGACATATTGGTTATGTGAAGGCATACAAGACGCGCGACTCCATCATCCTTGAGACACTCCTAAAGGTGAACTCCTTCTCTTTGAGCCATCCTCAAATACGCTTATTGGATGGGTCACTCTTTCATTGTTGTTTCCTTCTTGTTGTCTACATGATACATCTCGTGATCGGAGGAGCGACATTGGAGAGTGGATACATGGACCTTCACATTGAGGAGCGCTCACACTTATTGGATGCACCTTCGGAATTCCACTCATGCCTCGAAAACGAGCTTTGGTACACCAACATCTCCATATTTGTTGATTGTGCTCATACATGTCATGCTCGATGGACATAGCATACTCACCACAAGTTTGCACCCTATACATGGATTGACTCACATTGTGATTGCCTTGTTGCATCTTGTACTCCCATGTCATCCATGATATATGAGCTTGTTCACTTCCTTAGCAAATTTGTTGTGATCTTCCTTGATGGCATATTCATATATCATGATCATATTGCCCACCATCAATTGCATGATAACATATACATGTTGAGCATCCATTGCCATGTTCATGCTTTTGATGCACCATCCCATTATGACATCATTTTGCACAATGATAGAATTTGTCGCTTTGTGCACCATGCTAATTATCCCATGAATTCTTTGCATATAGTTCTATATCATCTTGATAAGCTTCATGCGCTTTATCATGCACTATCCCTAAGCACGGACTCACGCTTAATTGATGGACACTTTGTGTGCGCTAACCATTGTATTTCCAAGTGTACTTTGTGTTTGCTCATTTTGCATGTACCACATACCGGAGACACCTTGGAGTACTTGGATTGCGCAAGACCTTCACCTACATCCCACTACAAGTCCGTCCACGCCACCCGTTTCCATGGTGATGAGGATCACGATCCGAGGTCGGATCTTTCCCAAGGGGGGGGGATATGATGCGGAGCATCCCACGTTCATCCCCATGTACACTCCGACTACTCTCCAAGCCCCAAGGGGACATATGACGAGACCTCGAACATACGCCATTGGACACAAGGTGAATTCACTCCTCTCCGAACCGTCACTTTCCGCATATGAGACACTGCTACTACCTCATGCATGGACCTTGCATACACTCAGGTACAACCAAGATGACCATGGAGAATCCAAGGACCGAGGCCAAGCATGGAAGAGAAGACGGAAGAAAGGAGAAGAAGAAGACGAAGCGGCTGCGGGAATCAGGCCGGACGTCCGGGTCACCGTCCGGATCATCTGGGCCCAGCCGGATCATCCGGACCCTACCCCGGATCATCCGGGTAAAGACGCCGAAGACAACAGAAGCCCCCCCGACAAAGCCGGATCATCCGGACGGTCGCCCGGATCATCCGGACCCCAGACACCCGGATCATCCGGGCCACCATCCGGATCATCCGGACCCCGCCTGTGCGCGCGACTTGGGCCGAGGCCCGTGTACCCCTTCGCCCCTCACTTACCCCTTCGTGGCTTAGCACTATAAATAGACCTCCTCCTCCCCACTTTGAGGGTTAGCGTTGGTTTACCTCAAGTTAGAGATAGAGCTATGCTCATCTATTGGATCTCCTCCTCGTGAGAGACCGCGGCCTCTTCGGAGAAGATCCTCTCGGATGCAAGACCCCTTTACGGGAAGATCCCCTCGTGGATTCAAGACCTCCTCTCGGAGAAGAACGGTTACCTTTGTATCTTTCCTTTGTTGATTTTGGACCATGTATCACTCGTGCTTCGATGATCTACACCTTGTGTGATTGATCTCTTGTCGGTTGAGTGTCTCTCTCGTTCTTCCCCGTGATTTCCTCGTGTTCTTCCGCGCGTTCTTCGTGTTCCCTCCGTAGGATCCCACTCCAAACGTGAAAGATCGATGAATTAGGGTTCCACCCTACATCATATGGTATCATGAGCCACGTTGATCACGTTTTTGGAGCCCCTACCCCTCTTTTTCTAGCTTGATTTTGTTGATTTCGTCCTAAATCCGAAAATCCCCACCAAAAATAGCCCCCAAATTTTTTTGTGATTTGTTGGTTTGATGATGTTTTGTTGATTTTGATCCATGGATTTGCTTGGTTTCAAGTGGATCTAGCTTTCCCCCAAGTTTCCCCACCTTCCATCCACGAAATCCCTCAAATTTTGCCCCGAAAATCATCCATTTCCGCCCAAAAATTCGTCCCCGAGAGCAAATCCCGAGCGGGTTGACTTGGCCGGATCATCCGGACCTTCTCCCGGATCATCCGGACCAAGCCCGGATCAGCTGGACTTCCCCCCGGACGTCCAGATAAATCGCGCACCCAGAAAACAGAACCGGCGCTGACGAACCCGGATCATCCGGACTTCCTCCCGGATCATCCGGACCTAGCCCGGATCATCCGGACCTCCTCCCGCATCATCCGGTTTACCCTGAAACTGACACTGACAGTTTTTTGTTTTGGCCGTAACTAATTCATCCGAACTCCGATTTTGACGTTCTTTAGCTCGTTTTGAAGCTATTGACACCCCCCATCCCACAAAAATACCACCAACACCATTTGACAGCATCAACTTTTCGGAAATTTGGCATCTTTGCCTAGGGCTTCCACCACATCATCCGCATAGCCACCACCGACTTCCGCAACCTAACCCATTTTGTTCCCCATAGCATTTGAGGTTGTTTGAGTAGTGACTTGAGTCTCCTAAGGTGTTTCGGCTACTTAGGGACGGTTGCTTCTTCATCAACCACCACCACCACCACTTCCACATAACCTTCCCACCATACACTTCCGACACCCCCAACTTAACCCAACAGTTGTTTGAGCTTGTTTGAGTTGTGGCTTGTTTCTCCTAAGGTGTTTCGGCTACTTAGGGACGGCAACTTCAACTCCAACTTGTGTATAGCCCATCATTCCACTTCCGCATTGCCTAGTGCAACACCACCACCGCTTTCCGCTACCACCATTTGACATTTGTCATTTGAGATTTTAAGTTTGCGGTTTTTCCGTTTCCTAAGGTGTTTCGGCTACTTAGGGACGAGTCTCCATCATCTTGGTATCTACACCAAGAACACCGCCACTCATCATCGCAAAGGACGGTAACCTCGACGACACCTTTGTATATTCCCTTGCAATTGCATTGTTAACCCCTAGCCCATTTTGCGTCACTTACCTATCGAGACTAGCCATTTGAGTATTGCCGGCAACGTTACTTGTGCACATTAGTGATCCACCATCCATTGCATACATACCATATCATATTGGTATCATATCATCCATTGTGCCTCAAGTTTGTTCCCGCATATACACAATTGCTATCTTGGTTTGTGCATTGTACAAAAGTGGCCATAGAGAGAAAAAAAAAGAAAGAAATAAAGCTTTTAAGCAAAAGAGAGTGAGCAAAGAAGCTTGTAAGCAAGTGCCATAGCATCCTACCCCATTGCACATAAGATTGTCAAATCTACATCATATGATCTCATGCTTGAGAGAAACACCGGGAACCATACATACATAGCATACTTGGGATAGAAAGTTTACCCATCTTGCATCTTATAGGTTGTGCACAAGTGTCGTATCCGCCTATTGAGCAATCGTGCTAGCATCTCTTTTGAGTTGTGCAACACGAGCGTTTTGGTGGATTCCACATTTTGAGCTCATTCCTTGGTTGCACGACCCCATTTATCTATCTGTGTGTGTGTTTCCGTGTACCTTTCATTGCTATTGGTCTACTTGTTTCGCTTGCGAATTTGTGAATCTCTTTCAACATTATTGACTCTTGCTAACATTTTGCATTAAATTTTTGTGCCACTATCCTCACCGAGCTCCACTATAAGCCTTACTTGTGTAGGTGTGAGAATCGACAAGGATCGGTACCAATAGTGCTATTTCATTGTCCACATTTGAGTGAACTTGATTCATCTTCAACTTTGGTCAAAGGTACATTGGTATACGTTCTTCTCTTTCTCCCACTCATATTTGCTCGAATCTTGTGATGGATAGGCAAGGTATTCCCTCTCCGGTCTACGACAACAACGACGGCGTGAACGACTACATCTCAAAAGCGTCAATCTTCGATCTACAACGACAAATTCAAGGCGCACAATCAAGATTGTGAGAGCGCATCGAGAACATCTCCATTGACATTCGTCACTGCGAAGCAAGAAAAAGGGACTACATCGACAAGAATCTTGCCGCACAAAAGGAGGAGCAAGATGCGAGAATGGAAGAGATTCGGGCCTTGATCAAGTCTTCTTCCACTTCATCATCCTCAAGACGACGACGGTCAAGCCACAAGTCTTCGGAGCGTGAAAAAGATGCAAGTGCAAATCGTCCTCGTCCACATCTACATGGCGATCACCATCACGTTCATGATTATCACCGCCATGAAGGGCAAGTCACCTCCAAGCAACATGTGCAAGACGACGACGAACGACATCTACTACGAGCTCAAGCACGACTACGACATCATCATCATGAAGATGCTCCACAAGCGCAAATGCACAAGTCCCAACAAGACCTACTTCACGCCAAGTCCAAGCTTCAAAAGCAAAAGGGAAGACCGCGAGACGACCACCACCAAGACGGCGCTACGGCTACACAAACCACTTTGGCATCTTCGCCAAGTGCTATCAAGGCATCTTCGCCTTTGGATGTACGGCATCTTCGCCTACTTCCCACGAGTACTACTACATCGACTTCATCAAGTCCAAGGCGACCAACTACGAGTGAGGGTGACACTTCCATCTTCGGAAGCCCCCCAAGGAAGATGGCAGAGCATGGGACATTCCCTTCGGTCATGGAGACGAGCTATGAGGTGCCACATCACATGGACCTCCAACCACAAGACGGTGACAAGAAGGTTGAGCATGGGACTATCCCTTCAACCAAGGCGACGATAGTAGTTGAGCGTGGAGACATTTGCACCTACATCCCTCCGACACCCACATATGTCGAGATGCCCCAAGTGCCATGTGAGGAGAGCCACCACCCCATGAGTGACATGAGTGACTCCACCATACGTGACATTGAGAGCATTTCCTATGAGAGGATGAGTGTGACCACCACTAGCCCCACACATGAGAGCATGCCACACATCCTATGTGAGGTTGAGCGACATTTGAGTGACTCCACCAACAATATGAGTGAATGCATCCTTGAGGGAGTGAGTGAGCCACAACACTTAGTGAGTGAGGTAGTTGACACGGCATGTGAGGCCACCATGATTTCTAACGACTTAACCTCTACTCCTAGTGTGTTTTCTCCTTTGGTGCTAGGTCTCCTACATGACGACACGCCTACCATTGATGAGTCCATAACTCCTATGGAGACGACGATGGCCATGATGGACGATGATGCACCCCCCACATGGTTCCATCAAGATGAAGATGACAACGAGACGATCTTCAACACCTCACCTACAACACATGAGCGACACTCCAAAGGTAACATAGGTGATGGTGCTTCTCTTGTCCCACTAGTGGACTCTCTTGAAGATGATTGCTCCCATGATGATGACCAACCTATTACCATGCTTCATGCTAGTGAGACTTCTTCATGCCTTGACTTACCTATTTATGATGAATATGATGATGAGCATGTTGAGTTGCCTAGTTGTGATGCTATGCTTCATAGGATATCATGTGAAAATTCTATTGGTCACTTCATGTTTGACAATCCATTGAACTTGTCGGACGTCCGGATCACCGTCCGGATCATCCGGGCCCAGCCGGATCATCCGGACCCTACCCCGGATCATCCGGGTAAAGACGCCGAAGTCAACAGAAGCCCCCCTGACGAAGCCGGATCATCCGGACGGTCGCCCGGATCATCCGGACCCCAGACACCCGGATCATCCGGGCCACCATCCGGATCATCCGGACCCCGCCTGTGCGCGCGACTTGGGCCGAGGCCCGTGTACCCCTTCGCCCCTCACTTACCCCTTCGTGGCTTAGCACTATAAATAGACCTCCTCCTCCCCACTTTGAGGGTTAGCGTTGGTTTAGCTCAAGTTAGAGATAGAGCCACGCTCATCTATCGGATCTCCTCCTCGTGAGAGACCGCGGCCTCTTCGGAGAAGATCCTCTCGGATGCAAGACCCCTTTACGGGAAGATCCCCTCGTGGATTCAACACCTCCTCTCGGGGAAGAACGGTTACCTTTGTATCTTTCCTTTGTTGATTTTGGACCATGTATCACTCGTGCTTCGATGATCTACACCTTGTATGATTGATCTCTTGTCGGTTGAGTGTCTCTCTCGTTCTTCCCCGTGATTTCCTCATTTTCTTATGCGCGTTCTTCGTGTTCCCTCCGTAGGATCCCACTCCAAACGTGAAAGATCGACGAATTAGGGTTCCACCCTACATCACCGCCCCAAAATTTCTTGTCCTTTTTAGTGGAGATATCGTTTCCACATATATATTGATCGATGCTTGGAATCCCCTTTTGTTCTTGGCATTCAGGCGCATGAGTTACAGCATGCCATCCGGCAAAAACAAGGAGAATAAGGCATATAGCCGCTAGATTTTCTTCAATTTATGGCCAAATGAGATTGCCTGGATCATAGAGCATCTGCAGAAAGGTACGTTTGTCCCTACCAGGGGGGCTAATGTCTATAAGCAACATAATCTCTCAAATTTCCTTCAAAAGGAAGTGCCAATGGGTTCAGAAACTTGTCTGAAAAACAGTGGTGAATGATGTTCTTTGATTTTCAGGGCCAAAAAGTCCTATTTAAGGCCTTATCTGAGGGTACTCCGGGCCTCCTCGCGCAAGCGGGGAGTAATTTCTGGATTCAGACGGTCGCCGCGAGCAGTTTAAGAACTTGTGGGTCCGACACGGGCTCCGAATGACAAAAATATTAACCTTTTAGTGAACATCTGTCCATTCTATGGCAGTCCTTGAAAGTACCTCATTTTCACGTGTGCTTTTTGCCTAACCGCCCCAAAATTCTTGTCCTCTATAGTGGAGATATCGTTTCCACATATATATTGATCGATGCAAGGAATCCCCTTTTGTTCTTGGCTTTCACGCGCATGAGTTACAGCATGCCATCCGGCGAAAACAAGGAGAATAAGTCATATAGCCGCTGGATCTTCTTCAATTTACGGCCAAATGAGATTGCCCGGATCATAGAGCATCTGCAGATGGTACATTTGTCCCTACCGGGGGGCTAGTGTCTATAAGGAACATAATCTCTCAAATTTCCTTCAAAAGGAAGTGCCAATGGGTTCAGAAACTTGTCGGAAAAACTACGACGAATGATGTTCTTTGACTTTCAGGACCAAAAAGTCCTGCTTAAGGCCGTATTTAGGGTACTCCGGACCTCCTCGCGCTAGCGGGGACTATTTTATGGATTTAGACGCTCGCCGCGAGCAATTTGAGAACTTGTGGGCCCGACACGGGCTCGGAATGACAAAATTATTAACCTTTTAGTGAATATCTGTCCATTCTATGGCAGTCCTTGAAAGTACTTCATTTTCACGTGCGCTTTTTGCCTAACCGCCCCAAAATTTCTTGTCCTCTATAGTGGAGATATCGTTTCCACATATATATTGATTGATGCTTGGAATCCCCTTTTGTTCTTGGCTTTCACGCGCATGAGTTACAGCATGCCATCCAGCGAAAACAAGGAGAATAAGGCATATAGCCGCTGGATTTTCTTCAATTTACGACCAAATGAGATTGCTCTGATCATAGAGCATCTGCAGAAAGGTACGTTTGTCCCTACTGGGGGGGCTAATGTCTATAAGGAACATAATCTCTCAAATTTCCTTCAAAAGGAAGTGCCAATGGGTTCAGAAATTTGTCTGAAAAACAGCGACGAATGATGTTCTTTGACTTTCAGCGCCAAAAAGTCTTGTTTAAGGCTGAATTTGAGGGTACTCCAGGCCTCCTGGCGCAAGCGGGGAGTATTTTTTGGATTCGCGCGCTCGCCGCGAGCAGTTTGAGTACTTATGGGTCTGACACGGACTCTGAATGATAAAATTATGACTGTTTTAGTGAACATCTATCCATTCTATGGCAGTCCTTGAAAGTACTTCATTTTCTCGTGCGCTTTTTGTCTGACTGCCCCAAAATTTCTTGTCCTCTATAGTGGAGATATCGTTTCCACATATATATTGACCGATGCCAGGAATGCCCTTTTGTTCTTGGCTTTCACGCGCATGAGTTACAGCATGCCATCCGGCGAAAACAAGGAGAATAAGGCATATAGCCGCTGGATTTTCTTGAATTTACGGCCAAATGAGATTGCCCGCATCATAGAGCATCTGCAGAAAGGTACGTTTGTCCCTACCAGGGGGCTAATGTCTATAAGGAACATAATCTCTCAAATTTCCTTCAAAAGGAAGTGCCAATGGGTTCAGAAACTTGTCTGAAAAACAGCGACGAATGATGTTCTTTGACTTTCAGGGCCAAAAAGTCCTGCTTTAGGCCATATCTGAGGGTACTCCGGGCCTCCTCGCACTAGCGGGGAGTATTTTCTCGATTCAGACGCTCCCGTGAGCAGTTTGAGAATTTGTGGGTCCGACACGGGCTCCGAATGACAAAATTATTACCCTTTTAGTGAACATCTGTTCATTCTATAGCAGTCCTTGAAAGTACTTCATTTTCACGTGTGCTTTTTGCCTAACCTCCCCAAAATTTCTTGTCCTCTATAGTGGAGATATCGTTTCCACATATATATTGATCGACGCCAGGAATGCCCTTTTGTTATTGGCTTTCACGCGCATGAGTTACAGCCTGCCATTCGGCGAAAACAAGGAGAATAAGGCATATAGCAGCTGGATTTTCTTCAATTTACGGCCAAATGAGATCGCCCGGATCATAGAGCATCTGCAGAAAGGTACGTTTGTCCCTACCAGGGGGGCAAATGTCTATAAGGAACATAATCTCTCAAATTTCCTTCAAAAGGAAGTGCCAATGGGTTCAGAAACTTGTCTGAAAAACAGCGATGAATGATGTTCTTTGACTTTCAGCGCCAAAAAGTCTTGTTTAAGGCTGAATTTGAGGGTACTCCAAGCCTCCTGGCGCAAGCGGGGAGTATTTTTTGGATTTGCGCGCTCGCCGCGAGCAGTTTGAGTACTTATGGGTCTGACACGGACTCTGAATGACAAAATTATGACTGTTTTAGTGAACATCTGTCCATTCTATGGCAGTCCTTGAAAGTACTTCATTTTCTCGTGCGCTTTTTGTCTGACTGCCCCAAAATTTCTTGTCCTCTATAGTGGAGATATCGTTTCCACATATATATTGACCGATGCCAGGAATGCCCTTTTGTTCTTGGCTTTCACGCGCATGAGTTACAGCATGCCATCCGGCGAAAACAAGGAGAATAAGGCATATAGCCGCTGGATTTTCTTCAATTTACGGCCAAATGAGATTGCCCGCATCATAGAGCATCTGCAGAAAGGTACGTTTGTCCCAACCAGGGGGCTAACGTCTATAAGGAACATAATCTCTCAAATTTCCTTCAAAAGGAAGTGCCAATGGATTCAGAAACTTGTCTGAAAAACAGCGACGAATGATGTTCTTTGACTTTCAGGGCCAAAAAGTCCTGCTTTAGGCCATATCTGAGGGTACTCCGGGCCTCCTCGCGCTAGCGGGGAGTATTTTCTCGATTCAGACGCTCCCGTGAGCAGTTTGAGAACTTGTGGGTCCGACACTGGCTCCGAATGACAAAATTATTACCCTTTTAGTGAACATCTGTCCATTCTATAGCAGTCCTTGAAAGTACTTCATTTTCACGTGTGCTTTTTGCCTAACCTCCCCAAAATTTCTTGTCCTCTATAGTGGAGATATCGTTTCCACATATATATTGATCGATGCCAGGAATGCCCTTTTGTTCTTGGCTTTCACGCGCATGAGTTACAGCCTGCCATTCGGCGAAAACAAGGAGAATAAGGCATATAGCAGCTCGATTTTCTTCAATCTACGGCCAAATGAGATCGCCCGGATCATAGAGCATCTGCAGAAAGGTACGTTTGTCCCTACCAGGGGGGCAAATGTCTATAAGGAACATAATCTCTCAAATTTCCTTCAAAAGGAAGTGCCAATGGGTTTAGAAACTTGTCTGAAAAACAGCGACGACTGATGTTCTTCGATTTTTAGGGCCAAAAAGTCCTGCTTAAGGCCGTATCTGAGGGTACTCCGGGCCTCCTCGCACAAGCAGGGAGTATTTTCTGGATTCAGACGCTCGTCGCGAGCTCTATGCGAACTTGTGGGTCCGACACGGGCTCCGAATGACAAAATTATTAACCTTTTAGTGAACATCTGTCCATTCTATGGCAGTCCTTGAAAGTACTTCATTTTCACGTGCGCTTTTTGCCTAACCGCCCCAAAATTTCTTGTCCTCTATAGTGGAGATATCGTTTCCACATATATATTGATCGATGCTAGGAATCCCCTTTTGTTCTTGGCTTTCACGCGCATGAGTTACAGCATGCCATCCTGCGAAAACAAGGAGAATAAGGCATATAGCCGCTGGATTTTCTTCAATTTACGGCCAAATGAGATTGCCCGGATCATAGAGCATCTGCAGAAAGGTACATTTGTCCCAACCGGGGGGCTAATGTCTATAAGGAACATAATCTCTCAAATTTCCTTCAAAAGGAAGTGCCAATGGGTTCAGAAACTTGTCTGAAAAACAGCGACGAATGATGTTCTTTGACTTTCAGCGCCGAAAAGTCCTATTTATGGCTGAATTTGTGGGTACTCCGAGCCTCCTGGCGCAAGCGGGGGAGTATTTTTTGGATTCGCGTGCTCGCTGTGAGAAGTTTGAGTACTTATGGGTCCGATACGGACTCTGAATGACAAAATTATGACTGTTTTAGTGAACATCTGTCCATTCTATGGCAGTCCTTGAAAGTACTTCATTTTCTCGTGCGCTTTTTGCCTGACTGCCCCAAAGTATCTTGTCCTCTATAGTGGAGATATCGTTTCCACATATATATTGACCGATGCCAGGAATGCCCTTTTGTTCTTGGCTTTCACGCGCATGAGTTACAGCATGCCATCCAGCGAAAACAAGGAGAATAAGGCATATTGCCGATGGATTTTCTTAAATTTACGACCAAATGAGATTACCCGCATCATAGAGCATCTGCAGAATGGTACGTTTGTCCCTACTAGGGGGTCTAATGTCTATAAGGAACTTAATCTCTCAAATTTCCTTCAAAACGAAGTGCCAATGGATTCAGAAACTTGTCTGAAAAAACAGCGACGAATGATGTTCTTTGACTTTCAGGGCCAAAAAGTCCTGCTTAAGGCCGTATCTGAGGGTACTCCGGGCCTACTCGCGCTAGCGGGGAGTATTTTCTGATTCAGACGCTCCCATGAGCAGTTTGAGAACTTGTGGGTCCAACACGGGCTCCGAATGACAAAATTATTACCCTTTTAGTGATCATCTGTCCATTCTTTAGCAGTCCTTGAAAGTACGTCATTTTCGCGTGCCCTTTTTGCCTAACCGCCCCAAAATTTCTTGTCCTCTATAGTGGATATATCGTTTCCACATATATATTGATCGACGCCAGGAATGCCCTTTTGTTCTTGGCTTTCACGCGCATGAGTTACAGCAGGCCATCCGGCGAAAACAAGGAGAATAAGGCATATAGCAGCTGGATTTTCTTCAATTTACTGCCAAATTAGATCACCCGGATCATAGAGCATCTGCAGAAAGGTACGTTTGTCCCTACCAGGGGGGCTAATGTCTATAAGGAACATAATCTCTCAAATTTCCTTCAAAAGGAAGTGCCAATGGGTTTAGAAACTTGTCTGAAAAATAGCGACGAATGATGTTCTTTGATTTTCAGGGCCAAAAAGTCCTGCTTAAGGCCGTATCTGAGGGTACTTCGGGCCTCCTCGCACAAGCAGGGAGTATTTTCTGGATTCAGACGCTCGCCGCGAGCAGTATGCAAACTTGTGGGTCCGACACGGGCTCCGAATGACAAAATTATTAACCTTTTAGTGAACATCTGTCCATTCTATGGCAGTCCTTGAAAGTACTTCACTTTCACGTGCGCTTTTTGCCTAACCGCCCTAAAATTTCTTGTCCTCTATAGTGGAGATATCGTTTCCACATATATATTGATCGATGCCAGGAATCCCCTTTTGTTCTTGGCTTTCACGCGCATGAGTTACAGCATGCCATCCTGCGAAAACAAGGAGAATAAGGCATATAGCCGCTGGATTTTCTTCAATTTACGGCCAAATGAGATTGCCCGGATCATAGAGCATCTGCAGAAAGGTACGTTTGTCCCTACCGGGGGGCTAATGTCTATAAGGAACATAATCTCTCAAATTTCCTTCAAAAGGAAGTGCCAATGGGTTCAGAAACTTGTTTGAAACACAGCGACGAATGATGTTCTTTGACTTTCAGTGCCAAAAAGTCCTGTTTAAAGCTGAATTTGAGGGTACTCCAGGCCTCCTGGCACAAGCGGGGAGTATTTTTTGGATTCGCGTGCTCGTCGTGAGAAGTTTGAGTACTTATGGGTCCGATACGGACTCTGAATGACAAAATTATTACTGTTTTAGTGAACATCTGTCCATTCTATGGCTGTCCTTGAAAGTACTTCATTTTCTCGTGCGCTTTTTGCCTGACTGCCCCAAAATTTCTTGTCCTCTGTAGTGGAGATATCGCTTCCACATATATATTGACCGATGCCAGGAATGCCCTTTTGTTCTTGGCTTTCACGCGCATAAGTTACAGCATGCCATCCGGCGAAAACAAGGAGAATAAGGCATATAGCCGCTGGATTTTCTTCAATTTACGGCCAAATGAGATTGCCCGCATCATAGAGCATCTGCAGAACGGTACGTTTGTCCCTACCAGGGGGGGCTAATGTCTATAAGGAACATAATCTCTCAAATTTCCTTCAAAAGGAAGTGCCAATGGGTTCACAAACTTGTCTGAAAAACAGCGACGAATGATGTTCTTTGACTTTCAGGGCCAAAAAGTCCTGCTTAAGGCCGTATCTGAGGGTACTCCGGGCCTCCTCGCGCTAGTGGGGAGTATTTTCTGGATTCAGACGCTCCCGTGAGTAGTTTGAGAACTTGTGGGTCCGACACGGGCTCCGGATGACAAAATTATTACCCTTTTAGTGAACATCTGTCCATTCTATAGCAGTCCTTGAAAGTACTTCATTTTCACGTGCGCTTTTTGCCTAACCGCCCCAAAATTTCTTGTCCTCTATAGTGGAGATATCGTTTCCACATATATATGGATCGATGCCAGGAATGCCCTTTTGTTCTTGGCTTTCACGCGCATGAGTTACAGCCTGCCATCCGGCGAAAAAAGGCATATAGCCGCTGGATTTTCTTCAATTTACGGCCAAAGGAGGTTCGCTCGCTCATCCCCATGGACGTATCTACATCTCCTTCAACACCACTCGGAACCGTGACAAGAGCTAGTGCAAAGGCTATTGAAGATAACGTGAACTCGCTCCTCTCCGAACTTCCTCCCTCTACTCACGAGACTTGGCTACTACCTCATATGGACAATCTATGTGTGATCATTTACCTGGAGGAAAGCCATGGTACATCTACATCCATCGGACAAGAAGGCAAGGCTACCAACCGCGAAGGTCAAGAAGAAGATCTACCGGAGAAAACTCCAGCCACCGGACGACCGGTCGGGACCGGACGTCCGACGCCTGAAGCCCAGCGGCCAAGTCCCAGCCATCGCAGGCCCCAGCGAGCGGACATCCAGCCCGGACCGGACGACCGACCACACTCTCCAGCGAGCGGATGACCGAAGTCACCGGACGTCCGGCACCCCCCCCAACAGAATGGATATTAACGGAAGTATGAAGATACCGGACGACCGGCGCCTCCTTCACAGAACACATCTAGTGGACGTCCGACGACACCGGACGTCCGGACCCCCATGAGCCACCGGACGACCGGTCCCCAGCGGACGTCCGGTACCTGCTGCCCACAGTTTCGGGCCGAAGCCCATGTACCCCTTCACTTCGCCTCCTTTTGCACTAAGACTATAAATAGGCCTCTCCCACCCCCTAGCTAGGGTTAGCATTGGTTTAGCTCATATTTGTGTGAGAGCCTTGCTCATCCACTTGGTTACTTCTCCTCGGAGCTCACGACCTCTTCGGAGAAGATCCCCCAAGCGGATTCAAGACCCCTTTCTAGGGAAGACCATCAAGACCTCCTCACGAAGAAGAACGGTTCCTTTGTATCCTTACCTTTATTGATTGTGGATTATGTGTTACTCTTTCTTCGGTGATCTAGCACTTGTGTGATTGATTACTTGTCGGTTTCGTGATTCCCCTTGTTTTCCCCGTGTTTCCCCTTTGTGCTTCCGCGTGTTCTTCGTGATTCCCCGTAGGATCCACTCCAAACGTGAAAGATCTTCACCATAGGGTTCCGCGCTACACCATCTTGGTATCATGAGCCACATTGATCATGTTTTTGGAGCCCCTACCCCTCGTTTTCTAGCTTGATTTTGTTGTTTTCATCCTAACTCCGAAAATCCCCACCAAAAATAGCCCCAAATTTTTTTTGTGATTTGTTGGTGAGTTGAGATTTTGTTGGATTTGGTTCATGGATTTGAGTTGCTACGTGTGGATCTAGCTTTCCCCACCCTCCCCACCCTTTTCCATCCACCAATCCGCTCGATTTCGACCTCACCATCAACATCCACCCTGAATTTTGCCCAGGCACCGGACGACCGGACCCTACCGGACGTCCAACGACCGGACGACCGTAAAAACCGGACGTCCGTCAAACTCTGACGAAACTGAATTTTTCAGTTCGGCCACCACCACATCCCCACCTCCCACCACAACTTCCAAACCCACATACACTACCATCCTCCCAATGCCTCCGATGACGATTTTGACACATTTTGGTCCTTGAGATTTTGAGTTGTGGATCCCGTGTCCTATTGTGTTTCGGCTATTTAGGTACGGTTCAACTTCATCATCACCACGGCTCATTTTCGCAAGGGTCTCATCATCGCCAAGGACGGTAACTTCGACGACATCTTTGTCATACCTTGCAATTGCATTGATACCCCACATGGCCTTACTTTTGCGTAGCTTACCCATCGAGACTAGCCATTGAGTATTGTCGGCAACGTGACTTGTGCACATTAGTGATCATACTCCATATCATACATACCATACCATCGTTGTGCATATCTTGGCATCAACTTGTGTGTCACAAAGTTGTCATCGCATACACAATTGCTATCTTGGTTCGTGAAGTTTTGCATGAGAAAAGAGCTCAAAAGTGAAAGAGCCACCCAAGCTTTTAAGCAAAGAGGAAAGGTAAGCAAAGAGCTTATGAGCAAGAACCATAGCATCATACTACATTAAGATTGTCATATAAGATCATCTTGGATCATAGCACCGAAATACCATACATATAGCATACTTGGGATAGAGATTGTTGCATTTTTGCCTAGTAGGTTGTGCACAAGTTCCGTATCCGCCTATTGTGCAATTGTGCTAGCATCTCTCTAGTATTGTGCAACAAGAGCATTTTCGTGGCTTCCACATTTTGGCTCACTTTTGGTTTGCACAATCCCATCTATCTATTTGCGTGTATGTTCCCGTGTTCCACTATTTGCTTGGTCTACTTGTTTCATTTGCAAATTTGTGAATCATTTCCAACATTATTGAAGCTCACTTACTGTTGCATCAAATTTATTCCACCATCCTAACCAAGCTCCACCATAAGCTTTTACTTGTGTAGGTGTGAGAACCGACAAGGATTGGTACCAATAGTGCTATTTCATTGTCCGCATTTGAGTGAACTTGATTCATCATCAACATCGGTCAAAGGTACATTGGTATAAGTTCTTCTCCTTCTACCACTCACATTTTGCTTGGAATGATGGATAGGCCAAGTACTTCTACCAACCCAGTCTTCATCGAGCAAGACGATGACATGTCATCATACGTCACCAAGAGCCAGCTCTTTGGTGCACAACGAGCGTTACATAGAGAGCAACAAACAATGAACGACCGCATCGACAACCTCGCCACCGACTTGCGACTCTCAGAGCAACGTACACGAGACTACTTCGACAACAAGCTCGACACGCACAAGCAAGAGAACGATGCAAGAATGGATGAGATCCGCGCCTTCTTTGTCAACCGGCCTCCTTCTACATCGTCATACTCAAGACGGAGCCACTCAAGTCGACACTCCGACGACTCCTTCTCCGGCTCAAGTACACCGTCATCAAACACTCTTCGACGAGCCGCGCGTCAAGACCGTCATGCATCTCATAACCTGCTACACGCCAAGCATTCACAAGAGCAAGCCTATGAGCAAGTCCCTCGTCCTCAATCAAATCAAGTCCTTTTACCCAAGCTCAAGAACGACAATGTCTTCGTCGCCAAGAAGAAGAAGAACGAGCGCGTCTACACCAAGAGCAACAAGACGCCGAGGCTCAACATCTTCAACAACAACTACGTGAAGGGCAAGCTCTTGAGGTGCAACGTGCCCTTCAAGAATCAAGTCGAGCTATCGCCAAACGCAATCGCGAACGGTGCAATCAAGAGGAAGCCCTTCGAGAAGAAATTCAAGAGAGGAACTATCAACCGCGCGTGCAATGTCAAGTCCCTCAAGCTCCTCCACAAGCTCGTCAAGCTCCACCTCAACCTCAAGGTCGACAAGCGCAAGTTGATCATGGACTTCCTCCACGCCAAGAGCAACATGAGGATGATTACCCTCCACGTCAAGGGCGTCATCATCACCATCGCCAACAACACAATGAAGAGCAACGCTATGGCAAGCTCAAATTCACAATGCCCAAGTTCAATGGAAGCAATGATCCCGAAGAATACCTCTCATGGGCATTGAAGGTCGACAAAATCTTTCGTTTGCACAACTACGAGGAAGAGAAGAGGATCGCTATGGCATCACTTGAGTTCCAAGACTATGTGGGAACAAGTCCTTGAGCGCCGACAAGCAAGAGGTGAACCTCCAATCACCACTTGGGCTCAAATGAAGGATGTCATGCGAGCACGTTTTGTACCAACCTACTACAACCGTGATCTCTTCAAGAAGCTACAACTCCTCAAGCAAGGAACAAAGAGTGTCGAAGAATACTACAAGGAAATGGAGATAGCCATGATTCGAGCCAATGTCACGGAAGATGATGAGCAAACAATGGCACGATTCTTGAATGGAATAAATCATCCCATCAAGAAGATCGCTGACTTTCAACCCAACTCCAACCTCATTGAGCTTGTGCATCAAGCTACAAAGGCGGAACGTCAAGTGCAAGATGACTTCAAGTACGCCAAGTACTCATCCAAGACCTGCGGCTTCTCCAATAACCAAGCTTCAACAACTACTCCAACTTCGACATCAACAAAGCCTTCTCCAAGCAACAACGACAAGTCAAGTTACAAGAAACATTCGTCAAATTCAAGTCGTCTTCCTTCTACTACAAGCAACTTTAAGCCGCGTGCTTCTTCATCTACTCCGACCGATGAGACCGTCAAGACAAGCTCCTTCAAGTGTTTCACTTGCGGCAGCCGAGGCCACAAGTCCTATGAATGCACAAACAAGCGCACCATGATCCTCAACGATGATGGCACCTACGACTCAATGAGTGAAGATGAAATGGAAGCTATTGAGCAAGTGGCCATGCATACGCGAGTGAATGAAGATGAAGATGACCAAGTCTTTTGTGATGAAGATACGAGCCCCGCTCTTGTTGTCTCCAAGGTCTTGACTCTTCAACATCAACAAGAAGAAGACCAACGATGCCACATCTTCCACACAAAGGCCGGCATCAATGGAAGGTCCATCAAGGTCATCATCGACGGAGGTAGTTGCCACAATTTGGCAAGTGAAGAACTATGCTCCAAGCTTCAATTGGTCAAGAGGAAGCATCCGCACCCCTACAAGGTCCAGTGGCTAAGTGACTCCGGCACTATACGAGTTGAGTATACGGTCCAAGTCTCCTTCAAAATCGGTGCATATGAGGACACTTTGGAGTGTGATGTGGTCCCTATGACCGTTTGCCACCTCCTTCTTGGTCGACCATGGCAATTCGACCGTGGTGTCTTCCACAACGGGCGTACAAATCACTATAGCTTCAAAATGAAAGGAAAGGAATATGTGCTACGACCTATGTCTCCTAGTCAAGTGATAGCCGACAAGCAAGCCACCCACCATAGAGAGAAGAGTGAAAAAGAGATCCACCAAAAAGTGAGTGAGATCCACAAACCAAACTTGAGCGCTTCTTCGCCTAGAGAGAAAAACCTCATACTAATTGCCACAAAAAGTGAAATGAGGGAAGTGTGTGAGAACCCATCGAGTGTGATGCACTTTGTACTTGTGTGCAAGGATGGGGAACCTAAAACTAACACCCCTCACGAGCTACCTTTAGTGTTCCAATCTCTTTTGCAGGAATTTCAAGATGTTTTCCCCGATGAGCTACCTCCGGGTCTACCTCCTCTACGAGGCATTGAGCATCGAATCGACCTCATCCCCGGAGCGCCACTTCCAAACAAAGCTCCATACTGTGTCAATCCCGAAGAAACCAAGGAGATTCAACGGCAAGTACAACAACTAATCGACAATGGTCATGTACGTGAAAGCTTAAGCCCTTGTGTCGTTCCCGTTATACTTGTGCCTAAGCCCGATGGAAGTTTCCGCTTGTGTTCCGATTGTAGACCTATAAATGCTATCACCGTTCCCTATAGGCATCCCATTCCTCTCTTAGATGATATGCTTGATGAACTTAGTGGAGCCAACTTTTTCTCGAAAATTGATCTTAAAAGTGGCTATTATCAAATCCGCATACAAGAGGGTGATGAACGGAAAACTGCTTTCAAAACAAAATTTGGCTAATATGAGTGGTTAGTTATGCCTATGGGTTTATCGGAGGCTCCTGGTATTTTCGTGCGTCTCATGCATTATGTGCTTCGCCCTTATATTGGAGTCTTTGTTGTGGTTTACTTCGATGATATTCTTGTGTTTAGCAAAACCATGAAAGAGCATCTTAATCATGTTAGGGCTGTTTTGCAAACCCTTCGCAAGGAAAGTATTTATGCAAACATGAAAAAGTGCACATTTGGTGTTGACAAAGTGGTTTTCTTGGGTTTTGTTATCTCTTCCAAGGGTGTCCATGTTGATGAATCTAAAATTGAAGCAATTAAAACTTGGCCCCAACCCACCAATTTGCAACAAGTGCGTAGTTTTCTTGGTCTAGCAGGTTTTTACCGTCGCTTTGTGAAAGATTTTAGCACAATTGCTGCTCCTTTGCATGCTTTGAGTAAGAAGAATGCTCCTTTTGTTTGGGGATCTTTGCAATCCACCGCTTTTGATGAGCTCAAGTCTTTGCTTACTCATGCTCCGATTCTTGCTTTGCCCAACTTTGACAAAACTTTTGAGGTTCATTGCGATGCAAGTGGTACCGGAATTGGCGGAGTTTTGATGCAAGAAAAACGAGCAATTGCATATTTTAGTGAAAAACTCTCCGGTGCTCAACTTAACTATCCCATATATGACAAAGAATTGTATGCTTTAGTGCGTGTACTACATGTTTGGGAACATTATCTTAGACCTCATGAGTTTATCATACATACCGATCATGAAACGGTTAAGTACTTAAAAGGTCAAACTAAGTTGAACAAGTGTGATGCCAAATGGAGTGAATTTATTGAATCTTTCCCCTTTGTGATCAAATACATTAAGGGTAAGGAAAATGTAGTTGCGGATGCACTTTCACGCATATGTATGCTTGTCACTAAACTTGAGTTGAATGTTATTGGGTTTGAGCACATCAAAGACTTGTATGCTAATGATCCATCTTTTGCTATTCCTTATGCTAAGTGTTTGACGCATACTTCTTGGGAACAATATTATATCAAGGATGCTTATCTTATGAAAGCTAACAAACTTTGCATTCCCGAGTCTTCCCATCGTTTGCTACTTTTGCAAGAGGCTCATGGAAGCGGACTCATGGGACACTTTGGACGAGATAAGACATTTGCCACGCTCACCAAGAACTACTTTTGGCCCAAGATGTTTCGAGACGTCTCACGCTTCACCACCCGATGCTCTACATGTCGCAAAGCTAAGTCTAAAGCTCAATCTCATGGTCTTTACATGCCTCTTCCTATTTCTTATCAACCTTGGGAAGACATTAGCATGGACTTTGTACTTGGTTTGCCTAGAACTCAAAATGGAAAGGATTCCGTGTTTGTTGTTGTGGACCGATTTTCTAAGATGGCACATTTCATCCCTTGCAACAAGATAGATGATGCTTCACATGTTGCAAATCTCTTTTGTAGGAAAATCTTGCCTCTCCATGGAGTACCAAAGACAATCGTCTCCGACCGCGACGTCAATTTCTTGAGTTACTTTTGGAAGACCCTATGCACAAAACTCGGAATCAAGCTCTTGTTCTCATCCGCATACCATCCTCAAACGGACGGCCAAACGGAGGTGACGAACCGGACTCTCTCCACTCTACTTCGCATGTTGATCAAGAAGAACATCAAGGAGTGGGAAGCATGTCTACCCATCGCTGAGTACGCCTACAACCGGGGAAGACATTCAAGTACCGGCAAGTCCCCCTTCGAGGTCGTCTACGGCTTCAACCCGTTGTCACCATTGGACATTCTACCTCTTCCTCTACAAGAGCGCACCAACCTGGATGCGAGTGCACGGGCAAGCTACATCAAGAAGATGCATGAGGATACAAGGCACACCATCGAGCGCCAAGTACAACGACTAGCGACCAAACTCAACGTCAACAAGCAACCCATGATCTTCAACATTGGCGATTGTCGGGGGTTGGGTGCGACATATGCCAAAGGATGGCTTATCATGGTGGGGGCGAGTAGAACGTCGCCGGTGCCTGGAAACGGGATGAGGCGAAGACATGCACGCCGGCGGATCTTACCTAGCTTCAGGGCTCTCCGAGGAGATAACACCCCTACTGCTGCTCTGCGGGGTCTCCGCATGATCACTAAGGCAAAGTGAGTACAAGGTTGCTCTTTGAGCTGTTTCTGGAGGTAGGAGAAGGCAAGGCTAGCTCTCTCCTTCCTATATGATCTGGTCTAGTGCTAATGGATTCGAACCCTTTGCATGGGTGCCCTGGGGGGTTTATATAGGCCTACCCCCCAGGGGTACAATGGTAAAACCGGCTGGGCGCGGGTCCGAGTCGTCTGTCTCTCAGGCCACCGTCTTCTCCGCTGACTACTGGGGCCCGCCGACTGGTGGGTCCCGCCGACTTGCCTGGTACGGGGCCGACAGCCCTTGTCCGCCGCGGGCGGGTCTTGCCGGCTGCAGATTACTTTAGTCGTGCTTCTAATGACGTTGGCTTGGTCATGGGGTCATGGCAACAGTGACGCCGCCTGACGGGCGATCACTGCTGCCATTCCCCGTCGTGTCTGGTTAATGGCGTGTGGGGCCCGTGGGAGGGGCTGGCCGACTCCTGGGGGCCGACTCCCAACGGGTCCGTCTTGTGGCGCTCTTGCCGTCTTCTATACTCCCGCTGGCTGGTGGGACCCGCCGTCTCTGGGTCTTACAGACAGGCCGTCGTGGGCATAGGGCTCCGCCCCCAAGGGCTGATGTCAGGGCGGTCATGGCAACTGTGCCGCGCCAGACGGAGACCTCCGCCCGTACGGCACACTGTGGCCATGCGTGCCCTTGATAAACAGGGCGGGAATGGGCCGCGTGGCGGCCGTCTCCCGTCTCGTCCATTATCGCGAAGGTACGGGGCGGTTGGAGTCGCGGGCCGACTCCCTATAGCCGACTTCTCTGGGACTCGGCTTATCTTGGAGTTGCCTCTAGGACTCGGCTTATCTTGGAGTCGCCTCTCGGACTCGGCTTATCTTGGAGTCGCCTCTGGGACTCGGCTTATCTTGGAGTCGCCTCTGGGACTCGGCTTATCTTGGAGTCGCCTCTCGGCCTCGGCTTATCTTGGAGTCACCTCTCGGACTCGGCTTATCTTGGAGTCGCCTCTGGGACTCGGCTTATCTTGGAGTCGCCTCTGGGACTCGGCTTATCTTGGAGTCGCCTCTGGGACTCGAGGGGCGCAGCCTGCCCCGATGTCTTGAAAGGTCCTGGTACTCGGGTTAGCTTACCCTTGGCCCATTACTCCGACAGTAGTCCCCGAAGCTGGTGAGGTTCCGAGGGTGATACATTGTGGGGCCTCAACAGTTTCATTCTTCTGGTGATGGAATTTGGGCCTTGCTTGCCGTCTTCCTTCTGGCCGACTATCTGGAGTCGGATTCGTAGAGGGCCATCTTGCCCCCAAGGAGTTTGAAAGTCGCGGCGGGAACCAGGCGGCGTGCCTGATACGCTTCCCCGTGGTCGCTCGCTGCGGACCCGTCGCGCGGCGCCACGCGGCAGGGACAGTCTGCCCACGCACGCGCGCGACGAGACAACCGCGCCTCGGCACGCGAAGGGATCCGTTGCGGCCGTGCGGATGGTTGGGTTTCCCATGTCGTTACTGCGCGCAGTAACTTTGTGGGGTAAATCGTGGGGGGCGTGGGGTCCCGTGCGCAGTTAATCCCACGCCCGCCCCATTGGCTTCTCAGCCCACGAGGCTATAAGTAGGCGGGGGGAGGGGGCGGCAAAGCTCGCGCGCCCATCTTCCCTGCTCCCCCGCCTCCTCTTGCTTCTTCTTCCTCTTGCCGTCGTCGCACCAAACCACACCGCGCCTACAGCGATGAGCTCTTCCTCCGCCGCCGCGGCTCCTGTCGTGCACACCGGCGTGTGGGACGGCTCCGAGGTGGACGACGACCTCATCAAGCTCCTCCGTAAGACGCGTCGGCTCCCCGGCGCAAACCTAGTGCGAGCCCGTGCCGCGCCGGCGAGGGAGATAACGCTGGCGCCGGAGGAGGGCGAGCGGGTCATATTCCGCTCGCACCTCATGCGCGGCCTAGGGCTGCCGGCGAGTGGTTTCTTCCTCTCCTTCTTGGAGTTCAACGGGCTCCAGCCGCACCACCTTACTCCGAACACGGTGGTGCTGCTGGCCGCCTTCACCACCCTGTGCGAGGGCTTCCTCGGTGTTCTCCCCACCATCGAGCTGTGGGGAGAATTCTTCCAATCCAAGCTCGGCACGCACGTCGCCGGCGTGCCAGCCCAGTGTGGCGCCTTCATCGCGATGCGGAGATCGACAGCCGACAATCCATTTCCCTCCATCCCGCCGATTAAGCCGGTGAAGATGTGGCAGCGGTCCTATTTTTATGTGAAGAACATCGCCCCCGAAGGCGACTAGGTCAATCTGCCGCCCTACGAAGCCGGCGCGCCGGCTGGGAGGCTTCCCAGCTGGTCCCACCGGGTCAAGACGCTGACACCTGCAGGCGCCGCCACCGTCGCGCGACTCCGAGTGCTGACGCAGTCGGAGGGGCTGTTTGGGGCCGACTTGCTGGCCGCCTTTGTGGCGCGCCGAGTCCTCCCTCTCCAAGGCCGACCTCATCTGACTAGTCAGATGAGCGACCACCGGGACCCGAGTCGGATGTGCACCAGGGACATGCCCCACGCAGAAGTGGTGAACATGGTGAACCACTTCGCGAACTGCGAGCTCGCGGCGGATTGGCAGTTCGGCAAAGAGCCGTACTCACGCGCCAACCCCCCGCCTTTGGTAGGTCGTCTCTCTTGTTCCTCTGTTTTCTTTGTAGACGAATCCGACTTCTGATCTTTTTGGTTTCTTTGAGTCAAAACCCCCTCATTCAGCCTGCAGCCGGCGCCTCGGGACCGCCCCGTGAGTTCGTCCCTGACCGAGCGGAGAGCGACGTTGACGACCCCGACTTGGGGGCGGTGGCGATGAAGGCCGACGCCGAAGGCGGAGGAGGAGGAGGAGTAGGAGGCGGCTTCAGGCCCTCGACCACCTTCGCCGACTGGCCTGACGAGGATGCCGAAGGGGAAGTCGCCCCGCGCCACCAACTGAAGGTCGGCTAGCCAAGCGCGAGTTCCTCCGCCGGCTTGGCCGCTTAAGTCGGCGCGAAGAAGCGTCGGGCAGGGCCGAGTTCGCTCGGCAGTCGGCCGAAGAAGTTCAAGGGGGTGGCCGCCGCGACCAAGCGGGAAGAGGCGGTCGCGAAGGCCAACCGCTTCCGCAAGGAAGTAAAAAGGCCGCCACTCGTCTCTGTGTAAGTGCTCCGTCTTTGACTTTCTTTCTTCTGTCAAATCTCGTCATAATTTCTTACATGCCTTCTCCGCTTCAGGGCCCCCTTTCCCTTGAGAGGGTCGCCGTCCCCTCCGTCATGGGGTCGGTCGAGACGTCCGCCAATACTCGGCGGATTGACCCCGCCGCCGACCTCCGGGAGGCGACGGAGCGAAACGCGCGGGAGAAGCGCGATGAGGAGGAGGCCGACCGCCTGGAGAAGGCGCAGGCCAAGAAGGCGGCGGCCTCCGCCCAGAAGAAGTTGGAAGAGGCTAAAGCCGCCGTCGCAGTGAAATGGTGAGCTGAGGAGACCGCGCACCGCCAATCGGCGTTGCTCGTCATCCGGCTGAGCTCCGCACCGCCGCCCCCGGAGTTCACGGGGCAGACTGGAGAAGCCGGCGGGGAGAACCCCATCATCGAGAAGGACGGCGGCGAAGCCTCCACGTCGGACACGGCCGCGCCACCACCGCCGCCGTCTGGGAGCGCGCATGGTAAGCAGCCGGCGGGCCCGCCGGTGCCGCCGACTGAAGACGAGGCCGTTGCGAAGCTGCTCCTTCAAGTCACCTCGCCAGCGCGCCGCCGCCTTGAGAAGGCAATTTCGGCGCCACGCCCCTTGGAGGTCGGCGCCGCCAACTCGGCCATCCTATACGCCGAGGCGACAAGCGCCGCGCCTGTTGGGTGGGTGCAAGGAGATGGCACAGGCCCGCTGAACCAGGCGCTCCTGGACGTCCAGGCAAAGCTGCGAGCTGAGGGCGACGCCATCCAGAGCTGCACCAAGGCGCATCTGGCGTCGCGAGCAGCCGTCCGGGTATGTTTTCTTCTTTTAACTTTGTTTTTTCTCTGTGGGGGCGCGCCAGCGCACCCACTGGGTGTAGTCCCCGAGTTTCGGGCCGGGTGCTGAGCAGGCGGCCTGGAACTCCATCTGGCGAGTTCCATATATTTATCTTTGTCTGAAATGCTTATTACAGGAGTATCACAACCTCCGCGTCACTGCCTTCAACCGCAATGTTGAGGAGCTGGGCAAGCGGACTGCTGACTTGTCAGAGAGCCAGATGAGTCGTTCTTATTTTTCGCGGGGGCGCCCTGGCGCACCCGCGGGCTGTAGTCCCCGAGATTCGGGCCGACTGCTGAGCAGTCGGGCCGGATCTTCACGGCGACCTTCTTTGTTGATGACTTAACGTCTTTTTCCTTTTTGTTCTTCAGGGGCCAACGCCGTTCTTCAGGAGCAGCTGGGTGAGGCTAACACTGCCTTGCGCGCCAAGGGGGAGGAGTGCAACAAGCTCGCCACAGAGCGCGACCTGCTGGCGGCGAGGCTGGCGGAGCAGAAGGAGCTGCTTAAGAAGGCACAGGATGAGGCAGAGAAGAGAGAGACTGCTCTCCTGGCCGAGTTCGAAAGCGAGTGCTCCTCCTGGACCAACAAGGAGGCGATGCTGACCTCCGGCTTCCATTAGATCAAAGACATCGTCGACGGTGAGTTTCTTTACTTTCTGTCTTCGAGCCACTGACTGTAAGTGAGGCTGACTCCTGACTCTTTGTCTTGCTTCTTTTTGGCAGACTTCTTCCGTGGCCACTCGCAGGCGGTCACTCGAGCCATCGAGGCTGATCGCGAGGCGCGGAGGGCAAATGGTGCGGAGGTCACCGCCAACGCCCCCCTGACCATCGACGAGCAGCTCCTGAGCATCGAGACTCGTCTGCCGCCGGCCCATCAGCTGTTGCACCGGCTTCAACGTGCTGGTGCTCAGGCGATTGCCGCCCTGTGGCCAGACATGCCGGTTCTGCGCACTCCCAGTCAGACTGCCGACTGGCTGGAGGTCGCGGTTGGCCGTCTTGAGGCCTAGAAGGGTTCCTCGGCCCGGGCTGGAGTGTGCCGGGCCTTGGAATTCGTCAAGGCTTGGTATCCGGGGCTGGACCTGGACCGGCTGGCCGCATTCCGGTCAGAGGCCCAGGCAGTGCTGGTGACTGTGGAAGGCGCCCTCGTCGAGCGTGCGGCGGCGATTGCCAATTATACCGACACCAGCGTCTTTGTCCCTGAGCGGGCCGCAAATGGCGAGGAGGTGCCGCCGGAGTGGTTCGGGATGAACCCGGACTACGACGAGGATTCGGCGGAGGTGATCGGCTCCAGCGCCAAGGAGGAAGGCGAGGCGGAGGATGGAGGCGAGACGGAGGTGCCAAAAGACGGAGCGGGCGACCAGCCTCAGCTCGACCGCGCCTCCAGCAACGAGCCGCGTCCGACCGAGCCGGCTGCCGCCGGAGACGATCAAGCCGAGACTGCCCAGCCGGCCACCCCGGCGCCTGACACCGCCGTCTCCTCCGACCCTCCGAACCCGTCTGCCGCTTCTTAGGCTGCTGTCTTGCCTTTATTTTATCTGCTTTAATAGTCTTTGAAAACTTGTTAATTTGCACAATTCCACCCGCGGGGTGTATTTTGAACTTGGCCAAGGGCCTATGTTATGTAAATATTTATCCGAATTCTATCTTTCCTTGCTCATCGCTCTTTTGGCTTTTTCCTTTGCCACCTTCCCTCAGACACCGCCTTGCCAATCGGACAACCGCTCTGCGGACTGCCGCCGGGCTAAATGCTTGGCTGCCTTAGGGAAGGCAAGTACTTGGCCATTTTTTAGAGTCTTGTAACAAGTTGGATAGAAAGCGGCAAGTCGATTATTCAAGAGTCGGCTTTGCGAAGAGAGGCTGGAAGCCGGCTTGGGCTATGTTTGTGCTTTGAGTCCTTAGCCATTTTTCGTGTGGGTGCCCATTCTTCCTTACTCCCTGCCCACCAAACAATCGCTCCGCGAATTGCGGCTTCTGACAGGAGACGGCTTAGGCACCGCACACTACTTGTCCGACTGCAGGAAGCATTTCATAGATCCTTTAGGGGAAGTGAGGACAACGCCGGCTCCCAAGCCGGTGCGCATCTTGGAGCCGTCAAAATGCATCCGCCAATGGGTGGAGTCAGGCGCTGGCGGCAGGTACTGGGTCTCGGCCCAGTCGACGAGGACGTCTATCAGGATCTTGCCGATTGGTGAGCAGGAAAGGCCAGGTACAATGCCGTGGAACACAGTCCGGCTGTTCTGAAGCTGTCTTTGCTTGATTCCTAACTTCTCCATGGTATCCTTGTACAGGATGTTGATGCTACTGCCTCCATCTATCAGTACTCGCGAGAAGCGAGCGGCCCGCCTATCTGTGGCCAAGGTTGCACTCAAAACCAGGGCGTAGGAGCCCGGATTCGGCATCACCTCTGGGTGATCAGCTCTACTCCAACTGATAGGCTTCTCGAACCAATGCATAAACTCTAGAGTATCTGATGCTACTGCATTTACTTCTTGCTGCTGCAGCAGTCTGCTGCGTCGGTCATCAGCCACACTGGTGAACACCACATAGGCTCCGTGCTCTTCTGGGTACTCATCTCGTACTGCGCCGACTGGCCTGGCAGCCGGCTGCTGGGGCGGCGGTGGAGGCGGCGGCCCAGCAGGCGGGGGAGGAAGGAGGCCGTCTCCCTTGGCGATTCTGGTGAGCCAGTGGCACTTCCAAGTGGTATGGTTTGACGGCTTCGCGCCGCTGTGGAACTTGCAGGGACCATCCAGAGTCTGCTCGTAAGAGAAGGCTGGCAACTAGTTGGACTTGCCGCCTTTCTGTCGCTTGGTCGGAGGCTGCCCCTCCGGCTGCTGGTCTTCGACTGTCGCAACCTGCCGACTGCTGGAAGCCGGCTGTGGGGCCTTGCGCTTGTTATCGCTCTATTGTTGTCGCCGCTAGTGTCTCCAGCCGGAGTTCTGGGAGCCTGAGGGGCCACTTTGCCAGTCGCATTAACTTGAATCTCTGTCTTCATGGAGGAGTTGGTCGTGGCGTACTTGTCTGCTATGATCAGCAGCTCGTCGAGGGTTTCCGGCTCATCGTAGAGGAGCCTGTGGTTGAGGAGGGTGCCTTCTTTGCACCCGGCGGTGAAGTATTCGATAGCCTGCACCTCGTGCACGCCCTCGCAGGAGTTCCGAAGCTCGGCCCAGCGCGTGAGGTAGTCACGCATTGACTCGTCGGGGCCTTGCACGCACAAGGAAAGCTGGCGAGGCTTGGGAGGTCTCTTGTACGTGCTCGTGAAGTTGCGGATGAAGGCTTCGGTGAAGTCGACCCAGCTGTTGATGCTGCGGGGCTTCAGGTTGTTCAACCATGTCCGGGCCGTGCCCTGGAGCATGAGTGGAACATACTTCACGGCAACACGCTTGTTGCCATTCGCTATGTTGACGGCTGTGGTTTAGTCAACTAGCGAGTCTTCCGGCTTCACGGAGCCGGTGTACTTGGGCGTGTCTCGGGGGAGCGTGAACCCTTTGGGAAAGGGCTCGTCTCGGCTACGAGGTCCAAAGCAGGGCGGACCCAGCTCATCTTCTTCTTCCAGCGCCAGGGATCGATGGAGTTGGTCGATCCGGTGGTGGGCGTCATTCTCTCCGACTCCCTCTCGGCGGCCAATGCGGCCACTGAGAGTCGGATGCTCAACGGGTGGCGGGGAGACTCGCCTTTCTCTTCGCGGTGGGGGAGGCAGATAGTCGCCCTGCCGTTCCACTGCACTCGGGTGGCCGTCTTGGTCGCGCTCGATGGTGATGCGAGTCCGACTGTGGCTGACAGCCGGCTCTTTGTCTTTTCTTCCGCGGACACCGCCAGTCGGCATCCGAGATGTCACGCCTTGATCTCGGCGGGGAGGCAGGTTGTCGTCTGGTCGCTGCGGCGCCTCCGTGCGGCCACCGGCTGCGTTCTGCGCGGCAGCCGCGTCGAGGAGCTGCTGGACTGGCTCTGTCATCAGGCGACGCTCTTCACCTTCAAAGTTCTTTAGCTCGTCCGTCGCCGCCTGGGCGGCGCAGATGTTCTCCACAGGTGTGGCATACACGGGGCGATTGGCCCTGAACAGGCTGGCGATGGCCACACCGCGCTGCTGGACCGCGCCTAGGCAGCTGGGCCCAGTTGGAGCCGGCGAGCCGCCCACAGCGCTATCCATCTCACGCTGGTAGGCTTCTGACAAGCGCCTCATGCTTGCCAGCTTCTTCGCGCCTTCGATGATCTGAAAGCGGCGCGCCTCCAGCGTCTCGGCGTCTGCGTCTTCCGGAATAGGCGCGGTCAGGTCTCGTAGAGCTGCGTCGAGTGGGTCATGGGCTCCCTCACCGGAACGCTCGCCATGACTGATGACGAGCACCTCTGTGACGGCGCTTCCGCCGCTCTCCTCGTGAGGGAGCGGCTCGCGAAGACCACAACGTTGGTGGGGAACGCGTCGAGCGACGCGGTGTCAGAGTCGACCAGCATCGGGTCGGTGGAGCCTACGGACTCCAAGTCCACGGCAGGCTCGCCGGTGACGTGGAGTTGGTCGAGGAGGCTCTCGGGGCCGCCCGTGCCTGCGTCGGACACAGGCTCATCGGAGAGGCGAACCTCGCCGACAAGTTCGGCGAGGCAGCTGGCTGCGCAGGCGGCCTCAGCGCCATGCAGCGCGTCGATGCAGACTCCGTCTGGCGAGCCTGGCTGGCTGCGCTCGCCAGGGAGGAAAAGGGTTCCCGTCCAGAACAGATCTCTAGACGACGGTGCACCAAGCCCCACGGTGGGCGCCAAATGTCGGGGGTTGGGTGCGACATATGCCAAATTTGGCTTTCACAACCAAATTTGGCTTATATGAGTGGTTAGTTATGCCTATGGGTTTATCGGAGGCTCCCAGTACTTTCGTGCGTCTCATGCATTATGTGCTTCGCCCTTATATTGGAGTCTTTGTTGTGGTTTACTTCGTTGATATTCTTGTGTTTAGCAAAACCATGAAAGAGCATCTTAATCATGCTAGGGCTGTTTTGCAAACCCTTCGCAAGGAAAGTATTTATGCAAACATGAAAAAGTGCACATTTGGTGTTGACAAAGTGGTTTTCTTGGGTTTTGTTATCTCTTCCAAGGATGTCCATGTTGATGAATCTAAAATTGAAGCAATTAAAACTTGGCCCCAACCCACCAATTTGCAACAAGTGCGTAGCTTTCTTGGTCTAGCAGGTTTTTACCGTCGCTTTGTGAAAGATTTTAGCACAATTGCTGCTCCTTTGCATGCTTTGAGTAAGAAGAATGCTCCTTTTGTTTGGGGATCTTTTCAATCCACCGCTTTTGATGAGCTCAAGTCTTTGCTTACTCATGCAAGTGGTACCGGAATTGGCGGAGTTTTTATGCAAGAAAAACGAGCAATTGCATATTTTAGTGAAAAACTCTCCGGTGCTCAACTTAACTATCCCATATATGACAAAGAATTGTATGCTTTAGTGCGTGTACTACATGTTTGGGAACATTATCTTAGACCTCATGAGTTTATCATACATACCGATCATGAAATGCTTAAGTACTTAAAAGGTCAAACTAAGTTGAACAAGTGTCATGCCAAATGGAGTGAATTTATTGAATCTTTCCCCTATATGATCAAATACATTAAGGGTAAGGAAAATGTAGTTGCGGATGCACTTTCACGCATATGTACGCTTGTCACTAAACTTGAGTTGAATGTTATTGGGTTTGAGCACATCAAAGACTTGTATGCTAATGATCCATCTTTTGCTATTCCTTATGCTAAGTGTTTGATGCATACTTCTTGGGAACAATATTATATCAAGGATGCTTATCTTATGAAAGCTAACAAACTTTGCATTCCCGAGTCTTCCCTTCGTTTGCTACTTTTGCAAGAGGCTCATGGAGGCGGACTCATGGGACACTTTGGACGAGATAAGACATTCGCCACGCTCACCAAGAATTACTTTTGTCCTAAGATGTTTCGAGACGTCTCACGCTTCACCACCCGATGCTCTACATGTCGCAAAGCTAAGTCTAAAGCTCAATCTCATGGTCTTTACATGCCTCTTCCTATTCCTTATCAACCTTGGGAAGACATTAGCATGGACTTTGTACTTAGTTTGCCTAGAACTCAAAATGGAAAGGATTCCGTGTTTGTTGTTGTGGACCGATTTTCTAAGATGGCACATTTCATCCCTTGCAACAAGATAGACGATGCTTCACATGTTGCAAATCTCTTTTGTAGGGAAATCTTGCCTCTCCATGGAGTACCAAAGACAATCGTCTCCGACCGCGACGTCAAGTTCTTGAGTTACTTTTGGAAGACCCTATGCACCAAGCTCGGAATCAAGCTCTTGTTCTCATCCGCATACCATCCTCAAACGGACGGCCAAACGGAGGTAACGAACCGGACTCTCTCCACTCTACTTCGCATGTTGATCAAGAAGAACATCAAGGAGTGGGAAGCATGTCTACCCATCGCTGAGTACGCCTACAACCCGGCAAGACATTCAACTACCGGCAAGTCCCCCTTTGAGGTCGTCTACGGCTTCAACCCGTTGTCACCATTGGACATTCTACCTCTTCCTCTACAAGAGCGCACCAACCTGGATGCGAGTGCATGGGCAAGCTACATCAAGAAGATGCATGAGGATACAAGGCACACCATTGAGCGCCAAGTACAACAACTAGCGACCAAACTCAACGTCAACAAGCAACCCATGATCTTCAACATTGGCGATTGTCGGGGGTTGGGTGCGACATATGCCAAAGGATGGCTTATCATGGTGGGGGCGAGTAGAACGTCGCCGGTGCCTGGAAACGGGATGAGGCGAAGACATGCACGCCGGCGGATCTTACCCAGCTTCAGGGCTCTCTGAGGAGATAACACCCCTACTGCTGCTCTGCGGGGTCTCCGCATGATCACTAAGGCAAAGTTAGTACAAGGTTGCTCCTTGAGCTGTTTCTGGAGGTAGGAGAAGGCAAGGCTAGCTCTCTCCTTCCTATATGATCTGGTCTAGTGCTAATGGATTCGAACCCTTTGCATGGGTGCCCTGGGGGGTTTATATAGGCCTACTCCCCAGGGGTACAATGGTAAAACCGGCTGGGCGCGGGTCCCAGTCGTCTGTCTTTCAGGCCGCCGTCTTCTCCGCCGACTACTGGGGCCCGCCGACTGGCGGGTCCCGCCGACTTGCCTGGTACGGGGCCGACAGCCCTTGTCCGCCGCGGGCGGGTCTTGCCGGCTGTGGATTACTGTAGCCGTGCTTCTAATGACGTTGGCTTGGTCATGGGGTCATGGCAATAGTGACTCCGCCTGACGGGCGATTATTGCTGCCATTCCTCGTCGTGTCTGGTTAATGGCGTGTGGGGCCCATGGGAGGGGTCCGTCTTGTGGCGCTCTTGCCGTCTTCTGTACTCCCGCTGGCTGGTGGGACCCGCCATCTGTGGGTCGTACAGACAGGCCGTCGTGGGCACAGGGCTCCGTCCCCAAGGGCTGATGTCAGGGCGGTCATGGCAACAGTGCCGCGCCGGACAGGAATGGGCCGCGCGGCGGCCGTCTCCCGTCCCGTTCATTATCGCGAAGGTACGGGGCGGTTGGAGTCGCGGGCCAACTCCCTATAGCCGACTTCTCTGGGACTAGGCTTATCTTGGAGTCACCTCTGGGACTCGGCTTATCTTGCAGTCGCCTGTGGGACTCGGCTTATCTTGGAGTCGCCTCTGGGACTCGGCTTATCTTGGAGTCGCCTCTTGGACTCGGCTTATCTTGGAGTCTCCTCTAGGACTCGGCTTATCTTAGAGTCGCCTCTGGCACTCGGCTTATCTTGTTGTCGCCTTTGGGACTTAAGGGGAGCAGCCTGCCCCGATGTCTTGAAAGGTCCTAGGACTCGGGTTAGCCTAACCGTGGCCCATTACTCCGACAGCGATCTCGTGTGGATACACCTTCGAAAGGACCGCTTCCCCAACGAACGCAAGTCCAAACTTCTCCCTCGAGCCAATGGACCATTCAAGGTGCTAGCACGCTACAACGACAACGCCTACAAGATAGACCTACCACGAGGCAAGTACAATGTGAGCGACATCTTCAACGTCAAGGACCTTGCGCCATACCATGGAGATGAAGCTTTTGATCCATGGTCGGATCCTTTCCAAGGGGGGGAGATGATGTGGAGCATCCCTCGCTCATCCCCATGGACGTATCTACATCTCCTTCAACACCACTCGGACCCATGACAAGAGCTAGAGCAAAGGCTATTGAAGATAAGGTGAACTCGCTCCTTTCCGAACTTCCTCTCTCTACTCACGAGACTTGGCTACTACCTCATATGGACACTCTGTGTGTGATCGGGTACCTAGAGGAAAGCCATGGTACATTTACATCCATCGGACAAGAAGGCAAGGTTACCAACCGCGAAGGTCAAGAAGAAGATCTACCGGAGAAAACTCCAGCCACCGGACGACCGGTCGGGACCGGACGTCCGGCATCTGAAGCCTAGTGGCCAAGTCCCAGCCATCGCACGCCCCAGCGAGCGGACATCCGGCCCGGACCGGACGACTGGCCACACTGTCCAGCGAGCGGACGACTGAAGTCACCGGACGTCCGGCACCCCCCCCCAACAAAATGGATATTAACGGAAGTATGAAGATACCGGACGACCGGCGCCTCCTTCACAGAACGCATCTAGCGGACGTCCGATGACACCGGATGTCCGGACCCCCATGAGCCACCGGACGACCGATCCCCAGCGGACGTCTGGTACCTGTCTGCGCACAGTTTCAGGCCGAAGCCCATGTACCCCTTCACTTCGCCTCCTTTTGCACTAAGACTATAAATAGGCCTCTCCCACCTCCTAGCTAGGGTTAGCATTTGTTTAGCTCATATTTGTGTGAGAGCCTTGCTCATCCACTTGGTTACTTCTCCTTGGAGCTCACGACCTCTTCGGAGAAGATCCCCCAAGCGGATTCAAGACCCCTTTCTAGGGAAGACCATCAAGCCCTCCTCATGGAGTAGAAAGGTTCCTTTGTATCATTACCTTTGTTGATTGTGGATCATGTGTTACTCTTTGTGTTCGGTGATCTAGCACTTGTGTGATTGATTACTTGTCGGTTTCGTGATTCCCCTTGTTTTCCCCATGTTTCCCCTTTGTGCCTCCGCGTGTTCTTTGTGATTCCCCGTAGGATCCACTCCAAACGTGAAAGATCTTCACCATAGGGTTCCGCCCTACACCACTTTTAGGTCCAAAAAGTCCTGCTTAAGGCTGTATTTGAGGGTACTCCGGGCCTCCTAGCGCAAGCGGGGAGTATTTTCTGGATTCAAACGCTCGCCGCAAGCAGTTTGAGAACTTGTGGGTCCGACACGGACCCCGAATGACAATATTATTACCCTTTTAGTGAACATCTATCCATTCTATGGCAGTCCTTGAAAGTACTTCATTTTCACGTGCGCTTTTTGGCTAACCGCCCCAAAATTTCTTGTCCTCTATAGTGGAGATATCATTCCCACATATATATTGATCGATGCCAGGAATGCCCTTTTGTTCTTGGCTTCCACGCACATGAGTTACAGCATGCCATCCAGCGAAAACAAGGAGAATAAGGCATATAGCCACTGGATTTTCCTCAATTTATGGCCAAATGAGATTGCCCGGATCATAGAGCATCTGCAGAATGGTACGTTTGTCCCTATGAGGGGGGCTAATGTCTATAAGCAATATAATCTCTCGAATTTCCTTCAAAAGTAATTGCCAATGGGTTCAGAAACTTGTCTGAAAAACAGCGACGAATGATGTTCTTTGACTTTCAGGGCCAAAAAGTCCTGCTTAAGGCCGTATTTGAGGGTTCTCCGGGCCTCCTCGCGCAAGCGGGGAGTATTTTCTAGATTCGGAGGCTCGCCACGAACAGTTTGAGAACTTGTGGGTCCGACACGGACTCCGAATGACAAAATTATGACCGTATTAGTGAACATGTGTCCATTCTATGGCAGTCATTGAAAGTACTTCATTTTCCCGTGCGCTCTTTGCCTAACCGCCCCAAAATTTCTTGTCCTCTATAGTGGAGATATCGTTTCCACATATATATTGATCGATGCCAGGAATGCCCTTTTGTTCTTGGCTTTCACGCGCATGAGTTATAGCATGCCATCCGGCGAAAACAAGGAGAATAAGGCATATAGCCGATGAATTTTCTTCAATTTACGTCCAAATGAGATTGCCCGGATCATAGAGCATCTGTAGAAAGGTACGTTTGTCCCTACCAGGGCGGCTAATGTCCATAAGCAACATAATCTCTCGAATTTCGTTCAAAAGGAAGTGCCAATGGGTTCAGAAAATTGTCTAAAAAACAGCGACGAATGATGTTCTTTGACTTTCAGGGCCAAAAAGTCCTGCTTAAGGCTGAATTTGAGGGTCCTCTACTCCTCCTAGCGCAAGCGGGGAGTATTTTTTTGGATTCGCGCGCTCGCTGTGAGCAGTTTGAGTACTTACGGGCCCGACACGCACTCCTAATGACAAAGTTATGACCGTCTTAGTGAGCATTTGTCCATTCTATGGCAGTCCTTGAAAGTACTTGATTTCCTCGTGCGCTTTTTGCCTGACTGCCCCAAAATTTCTTGTCCTCTATAGTGGAGATATCGTTTCCACATATATATTGACGATGCCAGGAATGCCTTTTAGTTCTTTGCTTTCACGTGCATGAGTTACAGCATGCCATCCGGTGAAAACAAGGAGAATAAGGCATATAGCCGCTGGATTTTCTTCAATTTACGGCCAAATGAGATTGCCCGGATCATAGAGCATCTGCAGAAAGGTACGTTTGTCCCCACGAGGGGGGCTAATGTCTATAAGCAACATAATCTCTCAAATTTCCTTCAAAAGGAAGTGCCAATGGGTTCAGAAACTTGTCTGAAAAACAGCGACAAATGATGTTCTTTGACTTTCAGGGCCAAAAAGTCCTATTTAAGGCCGTATTTGAGGGCACTCCGGGCCTCCTGGCCCAACCGGGGAGTATTTTCTGGATTCAGACGCTCGCCGTGAGCAGTTTGAGAACTTGTGGGTCCGACACGGACTCCGAATGACAATATTATTACCCTTTTAGTGAACATCTGTCCATTCTATAGCAGTCCTTGAAAGTACTTCATTTTCACGTGCACTTTTTGCCTAACCGCCCCAAAATTTCTTGTCCTCTATAGTGGAGATATCGTTTCCACATATATATTGATCGATGCCTGGGATGCCCTTTTGTTCTTGGCTTTCACGTGCATGAGTTACAGCATGCCATCCGGCGAAAACAAGCAGAATAAGGCATATAGCCGCTGGATTTTCTTCAATTTACGGCCAAATGAGATTGCCCGGATCATAGAGCATCTGCAGAAAGGTACATTTGTCCCTACCGGGGGGGCTAATGTCTATAAGCAACGTAATCTCTTGAACTTCCTTAAAAGGAAGTGCTAGTGAGTTCAAAAACTTCTCTGAAAACAGCGACGAATGATGTTCTTTGACTTTCAGGGCCAAAAAGTCATGCTTAAGGCTGAATTTGATGGTACACCAGGCCTCGTGGCGCAAGCGGGGAGTATTTTTTTCGATTCGCGTGCTCGCCGCGAGCAGTTTGAGTACTTATGGGTCAGGCACGGACTCCTAATGACAAAACTATGACCGTCTTAGTGAGCATCTGTCCATTCTATGGCAGTCCTTTAAAGTACTTCATTTTCTCGTGCGCTTTTTGCCTGACTGCCCCAAAATTTCTTGTCCTCTATAGTGGAGATATCGTTTCCACATATATATTGACCGATGCCAGGAATGCCCTTTAGTTCTTGGCTTACACATGCATGAGTTACAGCATGCCATCCGGCGAAAACAAGGAGAATAAGGCATATAGCCGCTGGATTTTCTTCAATTTACGGCCAAATGAGATTGCCCGGATCATAGAGCATCTGCAGAAAGGTACGTTTCTCCCTCCCAGGGGGGCTAATGTCTATGAGGAACATAATCTCTCAAATTTCCTTCAAAAGGAAGTGCCAATGGGTTCACAAACTTGTGTGAAAAACAGCGACAAATGATGTTCTTTGAATTTTAGGGCCAAAAAGTCCTGCTTAAGGTCGTATCTGCGGGTACTCCGGCCCTCCTCGCGCAAGCGGGGAGTATTTTCCGGATTCAGACGCTCGCCGCGAGCAGTTTATGAACTTGTGGGTCCGACACGGGCTCCGAATGACAAAATTATTACCCTTTTAGTGAACATCTGTCCATTCTATGGCAGTCCTTGAAAGTACTTCATTTTCAAGTGTGCTTTTTGCCTAACCGCCCAAAAATTTCTTGTCCTCTATAGTGGAGATATCATTTCCACATATATATTGATCGATGGCAGGAATGCCCTTTTGTTCTTGGCTTTCACGCGCATGAGTTATAGCATGCCATCCGGCGAAAACAAGGAGAATAAGGCATATAGCCGCTGGATTTTCTTCAATTTACGGCCAAATGAGATTGCCCAGATCATAGAGCATCTGCAGAAAGGTACGTTTGTCCCTACTAGGGGGGCTAATGTCTATGAGGAACATAAGCTGTCAAATTTCCTTCAAAAGGAAGTGCCAATGGGTTCACAAACATGTCTGAAAAACAACGACGAATGATGTTCTTTGAATTTTAGGGCCAAAAAGTCCTGCTTAAGGTCGTATCTGAGGATACTCCGGGCCTTCTCGCGCAAGCGGGGAGTATTTTCCGGATTCAGACGCTCGCCGCGAGCAGTTTATGAACTTGTGGGTCGGACATGGACTCCGAATGACAAAATTATGACCGTTTTAGTGAACATCTGTCCATTCTATGGCAGTCCTTGAAAGTACTTCATTTTCACGTGTGGTTTTTGCCTAACCGCCCAAAAATTTCTTGTCCTCTATAGTGGAGATATCGTTTCCACATATATATTGATCGATGCCAGGAATGCCCTTTTGTTCTTGGCTTTCACGCGCATGATTTATAGCATGCCATCCGGCGAAAACAAGTAGAATAAGGCATATAGCCGCTGTATTTTCTTCAATTTACGGCCAAATGAGATTGCCCGGATCATAGAGCATCTACAGAAATGATGAGGACATCAATACCATTGTTACACCCACGGCCCCTACTGCTACATATACTGGACTGATTACTAGAGCTCGCGCACGCCAATTAAATTATCAGGTACTTTCGTTTCTTGGTAATGATTCTAATGTTCATGAGAATATGATGCTGCCTAAATTGGATACATTTGTTTTGCTTACAAATGAAGGGCCTAGCTTAGAGAAGGATGGACATTGGAGCAAGAGCAAGCATGGAGATGATGCCATGCGCAAGGGGAACCAGAACGGAGTTACAAGTGATGATTTCAGGACTTTGAAGCCACCATAAGAGTGCATGAAGCCTTGGACGAAATATACAAGATGCTACTTAATAAATTTCGTCCAGAGGCTATTATAGGTGCTGCGTCACCTTATTATTGGGCCAGGCCCATGTAATTTCGAAATACATAAGTATAGGCTATTTTTAGAGTCCGTATGTGTGGGGAAACAAGAGATAGGGTTGATTTCGGACCCCTCCACCAAGGGCCACGAAATTCCCCCCCTCTTCCTCCATATATACAGCCCTTAGGGCGCCGTTTAGACTTTGGGTTTTGTTTAGATTAAAAGTTCGCCATAGCTGCAACTTCGCGTACTTCGTTTGTGTTCAACGACCAGACAAAGGCGTCACAGAACCCCACCTTGATCAATAAAGCTTTCATCTTATATTCGCAATATCCAGATTGCAATCTTAGTTTCTTGCTTGTTCTTCGTTTGCTCGCAGGAAACAGACCCTCGTGGTCAGGTTGATCGTGCTCCGGCGTGGTCAATAACCTCTCGGAGTTGGTTTAGCGATTGCTAAGGCGCGACGTCCTCGCACGTTCGTAGTCGGATCGTCAAAGTCGACTACCACCAAAGCGAAATCCACCATCTCATCGAAAGACGGGACACCTTTGCCTCTATCAAGTGGTATCAGATTTCCAGGTTGCTCGGTGAGATTTTCCAGTTTTTCGTAGTTTAGATCGAGTCTGTTCTTCATACCTATAGTCCACGAAAAAGCCACAAAAAAAATTTAGGGTTAGTTCATCATATCCGAACCAATCTGAGCCTTTGCATAATCTTTTTAGGGTTTTGCTTTGTTGAATTTGCGGTTGCATCGTCGGTCTAGTTGCTGGTCTTAGAGTCTAGTCTTTTAGAGTTTCGAGTTCTGGTCATAAGTTGTCACGCCGCCGCTGCACCATCATCATCGCCCCTGCCATCTACCACCACCACTCCGAATCCGTATCCATATACCACCACCAATCCGTGTCCATATACCACCACCGATCCATATCCATATACTACCACCGCTACCACCACCGCTGCCATATACCACCACCATATATCCACCACCAATCCGAGTTCCTTGTTTATTAGGTTTGTTTTCGGGATCCATCTAGTTTCCGATTCGTGTTTCCTTGCCGGAGTAGGTTTCGGAAAAAAAAAATTTGGGTCCAAATTTTTTCGAAAACGCATTTTTCGAAAAATTTTCTGGCTATCCTATTTTTAGGTGTTTCTGAGTGTTTTGAGACAGGTGCCATTATAGGAAGTTTTTTTTGACCCGTTTCCAGTTTTTGGGTCCGGGCAGTCGAAAAAACGAAAAAAAAAATTGGTCGAAAAAATTTCGTGCCCATCCTGTCAGTTTGACCTAGGAAGAGTTTTGAGACACTCGCCATTATAGTGATTTTTCGCAAAAAAAAAGAGCAGCGCAAAAAAAAAAAGAGCGCAAAAAAAAAAGAGCGAAAAAAAATCCAGAGTGTGCTTTTCCCTTGTTTACGTGCAGCGCCGTGATTTTGTTAGTGTTCTAGGCTCGCGTCTCTAGCACGGTCTAGCCTAGGACCAGCACAGTACCGTCGTTGAGCGTTTATTCAACTTCGTATCTCTGAATTGATTATTGCTGATCCTTTTTGCTACCATATTATAAGCCTTCCCAGCTCCACATACATCTACGTCGTGCGTTTGACTCTCCCTGGTACTTGCTCTATCCAAGCTTTGAGAGTTTTTGACTACAACGGTTGCCGATCACCGCCTGCTGCTGGGTAAGAACTGGTAAGAATTTGAGTTTTGCTTGACGGATTTGTGACACCCACCACCACCACTTGTTCGTAGTCTGTAGGATCATATTCTTGTGTGTTTCTATTGCTGCTAACCATGCCAGGATCACAAGCCGACGTGACTGACTGGGAGAATTTATCGAACAAGGAGCTTCATGATAAGTTTCAGCAAATGATGAGTGGACAGGTGCAAGATGTGCTAAACAGATTTGAAGAGGCCATGGAGAAGATAGATGGCATGGAGAAGACGTTCGAAACAAAGCTCGATAACAAATTTAATGAATTGCTCGCGCGTCTTCCACCACCACCACCCGCTGCACCTAACGCACCTCTCCAACAACAACAACAACAACAACAACGCATCCTTTCGAATCAGTATGGACGAGCGAGGCGTGTTCCTATTGAGGATGGCCAAACTTCTGGTGCTGCTGTTCATGTTGTTGATGCTTCTTTCGCCCCTGCTACTGCTGCTGGTGGTACCCAGGAGGATGTTGAGTATGCGGGCGATTATGAGGATGAGGTTGATCAAAATCAGCACTACGTGCAGCCACCAGCACCACCACCACCAGGTCGACCTCAGGTATATATTCGTAATGGTAGGCCTGCACCACCACCTGAGGTACGAGATGATGTCCATATTCCTAAACTGAAATTGAATATTCCACCATTTGAGGGTAGATATGTTCCTGATATATATCTTACTTGGGAGTTGGAAACTGAACAATGTTTTACATGTTTACAATATCCCGAGGAGAGACGGGTTGCTGCTGCTGTTTGTGCTTTCACTAGTTTTGCATGTGTATGGTGGTCTGAACATTGTAGATTATATCCTATTCCCGCTACTTGGGCTGCTTTGAAAACTGCTATGCGTACTCGTTGGGTTCCACCATATTATCAACGTGAATTGCTTCAAAAATTACAGCGCTTAAGACAAGGAAAAAATTCTGTAGAAGAATATTATCAGGAATTACAAACTGGCATGATTAGGTGTGGTATTGTTGAGGAGAATGAAGCTATGCTTGCACGTTTTCTGGGTGGATTAAATAGAGAGATTCAGACCATTCTAGACTATAAGGAGTATACTAATATCACTCGTTTATTCCATCTTGCTTGTAAAGCTGAACGTGAAGTGCAGGATCGACAGGCATTGGCGCGGACTAACTTTTCTGCAGGTCGACCTTCATCATGGACACCACGTGCATCATCTACTTCCACACGTTCTGCTACACCAGCGCCTCCGTCGGCTGCCATCTCCAACCGTGCTACAATAAAGCAGGCACAATCACCACTATCTGCCAAGAGCACACCTTCTGGGCCTGCAAAGAGCTCTTCTTCATCCATGGCATCAACAGGGCAAACACATGATATTATTTGTCGACGTTGCAAGGGTGGAGGTCATTATGCGAGAGAATGCCCATCTAAGCGTGTGATGATTGTTACTGAGGATGGTGGGTATGAGTCCGCTAGTGACTATGATGAGGAGACTTTGGCTCTTATTACACATGACGAACACGGTGGAGACGATTCTGATCATGAGACGGAATACATGGCTCCTGAAGATGCTGACAGGTATGAATATTTAGTTGCTCAACGTGTTTTGAGTGTGCAGGTTACACAAGCTGAGCAAAATCAGAGGCATAATTTGTTCCATACAAAGGGAGTTGTGAAGGAACGTTCTGTTCGCGTGATCATAGATGGAGGGAGTTGCAACAACTTGGCTAGCATGGAGATGGTGGAGAAGCTTTCTCTCACCACAAGACCACATCCACATCCTTACTACATCCAATGGTTCAACAACAGCGGCAAGGTTAAGGTAACACGTACTGTTCGTGTGCATTTTAGTATCTCTACATATGCTGATTATGTTGATTGTGATGTGGTACCTATGCAAGCATGTTCCTTATTACTTGGTAGACCATGGCAATTTGATAAAAATGCTGTACACCATGGTAGAAACAATCATTATACTCTTGTTCATAAGGATAAAAATATTACTTTGCTTCCTATGACTCCTGATTCTATTTTGAAAGATGATATTAATAGAGCTAATAAAGCAAAACAGGAGAAGAATAAGAGTGAAAATCAAATTGTGGCAAAAGAATTTGAGCAACAAATGAAGCCTAATAATAAACCATCTAGTGTTGCTTCTGAAATTAAATTGAAAAGTGCATGTTTATTTGCCACCAAATCTGATATTGATGAGCTAGATTTCAGCAAATCTGTTTGCTATGCTTTTGTGTGCAAAGAGGCATTATTTTCATTCGAGGACGTGCCTTCCTCTTTGCCCCCTGCTGTCACTAACATTATGCAGGAGTTCGCTGACGTCTTTCCACAAGATGTGCCACCGGGATTACCACCCATTCGAGGGATTGAGCATCAAATTGACTTAATTCCCGGTGCATCGCTACCCAACCGTGCACCATACCGTACCAATCCAGAGGAGACGAAGGAGATTATGCGTCAAGTACAGGAGCTACTCGACAAAGGTTATATACGCGAATCTCTTAGTCCTTGTGCTGTTCCTATTATACTAGTGCCTAAAAAGGATGGTACGTCACGTATGTGTGTTGATTGTCGAGGCATTAATAATATTACTATTCGTTATCGTCATCCTATTCCTAGGCTAGATGATATGCTTCTACAATATTCTCCAAAGTTGATTTGCGTAGTGGATACCATCAAATTCGTATGAAATTGGGTGATGAATGGAAAACAGCATTTAAAACTAAGTTTGGTTTATATGAGTGGTTAGTCATGCCTTTTGGGTTAACTAATGCACCTAGTACTTTCATGAGATTAATGAACGAAGTTTTACGTGCTTTCATTGATTTGTGGTAGTCTATTTTGATGATATATTGATTTATAGCAAATCCTTGGAAGAACATTTGGAACATTTACGTGCTGTTTTTATTGCTCTACGCGATGCACGTTTGTTTGGTAACCTTGGAAAGTGCACCTTTTGCACCGACCGAGTATCTTTTCTTGGCTATGTTGTTACTCCACAGGGAATTGAAGTTCATAAAGCCAAGATTGAAGCTATTGAGAGTTGGCCGCAGCCCAAAACGGTCACACAAGTGAGGAGTTTCCTTGGCCTCGCCGGTGATAGAGGCAAAGGTGTCCCGATCTTTCGATGAGATGATAACTATTGATTTGGTGAAGATGACTTTGACGATCCGACTACAAACGTGCACGACGTTGCGCCTTAGCAATCGCTAAACCAACTCTGAGAGGTTATTGACCACGCCGGAGCACAATCAACCTGACCACGAAGGTCTATTCCTGCAAGCAATCGAAGAACAAGCAAGAATATGATAAAAGCAATCTGAATATTGCGAGTATATATGAAGTATTGATAAAGGTGGGGATCCGTAAGCGGTCTTGGTCTGGTCGTTGGACACAAACGAAGTACACGAAGTTGCAATGGCTAACTTTTAACTAAACAAATCCCCAGGAAAAGCTACTAGATGGATCTACTTATATAGGAGCAAGGGGTGGCGGCCAAGGAGGTGGGAGGACGTCCCAAGGCAGCCTAAAACTAAATCTAGGTCGTACAAGGCCAATGGGCCCAAGTGGAGGTGATGTAACACCTTTGGACTTGTAGTTTGACTCGGATTCTGCTGCAGCATCAGATTGTTTCGTCCACAACTCAACGCTCCGGACGAATTTGAAGGTGATTCCAATTGGGTTGGAAAGTGCACGAAATCTAGTTTCCAACAAAAAAAGAATCACCCAATTTGGAGTCCGTATGAAAAACTTGTGTGCGTTTTGAGTCAAGTATGTCTGTGCAGTCCGAATCTAAATCCAGAACGTGAGAGACTTGGACTCTATCTTCTCTTGGGCCAAAGGTGACGTGAGAGAACTTTTTGGACAGCAAATAAACATCTCTTTCTTCCTTATCTTCATATGTGGATTGTACAAATGTCCCATACACCTGTAATTAGACAAAACACAAAAGTGTGTGAAGTATTTTTGTTCTGGATAACATAAATAGATTATTGAATAGTTTGCACTAGAAATCACCTGACAAATATGCATATATGCAATATTTTTGGTCATATCCAAGGTAGTCATGTCCTCATCATCCTCCCCTTCTTGAAAATAAAGCCGTCCTCGGCGTTGCTTAATCTGAAATGTGGCTAACAAAAGAGACAAGGTGTACATGTTGTATATGTATATGTCATCCATTTTTACTTCCCTTGATTTTTGCATATATGACACATGAATAGATGAGTAACTTGCATAGTTCATAAAATCTAAAGCCAAAAAATTAGCACAAGAAGTAGAAGGCATGAAAATATTGCAACTCAGTTTGCACATATAAGTGAAGCTCTTATTCATTTCAAAAGATTGACAATGTTCATCATTAAACCATCCCAACATTGGTGAATAAACCTTACTTGCATCAAATTTACATGCTACAACATGCTTAAATAAGCAAACATGCAATAAGTCATTCAACATAGAATCATCACCAAGATTAGAGGTCATATCAAAATGATTAAACATTGGTTCTTTTGCATCAATAGTTAATTCAATGGGTGCACTCAAAATTGTTGGTATTTCAGTTGTTTGATCACATGGCAAAGTCAAATTATCAACGTAGTCCTCTAAAATAGGTGGTGTGATCAAAGTAGTGGGTAGCTCATCAGATGGTGCATTCAAATTGACAAGGCATTCATCATTCTCATGTAGAGATGGAAGATCAGTACCTTTGTCATTACCTCTTATGATCAACTCAGATGATGTAGCCACTCTCGGGGCCGATGTGTCACATGGTGGAGGTGATGTAGTCCTGACAACAACGGATGTGGTTGTCATAGTATGCCTAGTAGTTGAAGGAACAATCATATCAACTCTTGGAATGTGCACCATGCGCTTGTTCTCCTCGTGGCCAACACGTCGTTTTATTTCCTGTTCAGCTTTGCAAGCAAGATGAAACAAATGGTCCATAGGATAACACTCTTCATGAATTAGTATCTCTTGAATATCACGGTTTAATCCTCCCCAAAATCTATCCATAAAATCATCTTCACTTTCTTCTAAAGAGGAATGCAACAAGGTAGTTTGTAAATCATCATAATATTTTGTTACAGTTTCACTACCTTGTTTTAAATGTTGCAACTTCTTAATCATGTCACGAGTATAATAAGCAGGGACGAAAGTATGTCGCATGGCAAGTTTCAAATCATCCCAAGTAGTAGGTATATAATCAGGGTGTAACCGACAATATTCACTCCACCAAACCAAAGCATAACCAGTGAAAGAACCAACTGCAACCTTAACCTTTTTATGTTCATCGAAATTATGGGAAGCAAATATATTTTTTATGTCGAACTCCCATTCAATATATAAAGCAGGTTTAAAACGGCCATTAAATGGTGGTATAGATACATTAACCTGATCATGTGCATTTGGATGTTTGTGCACCTCTCGTGACGGTTGTGGTATTTGCAAAGGTGGTGGCACGTCTCCCGCGATCGACAAAGCCCATGAATTGACTCTGGATCCTGTCATGATTAGTAGAACAAGAAACAAAACCCAAAAATAATGTTCCTATAACTACTAGGATGTGGTGGTAAAACGCTCACAGTAAAGCAAATATCAATGTCTTACAAGTTCTTACCATGCAGCAGGCGGTGATCGGCAACTAGCGGTGTCAAGTAACTCCGAATATTGAGTAAAACGATTGCCAGGGGAGCGTACGTATACACGGTGTAGAAATATGTGGAGCTGGGTTGGCTATATATGGTAGCAAAAGATTAGCAATAATCAATTCAAAGATGCAATGTTGAATAAACGCTCAACGACGGTGCTGTGCTGGTCCTAGGCTAGACCGGACTAGAGACGCGAGCCTAGAACACTAATGAGGTCACGGCGTAGCACAACTAGCATCAATGAAGGATACTAAGTAGCTCTTGACAGCAAGATATAAGTGAAGATCACAACGGCAGTGAAGATAATGATGAAAAACAACTGCGAAGCAGGATATACAACAACTTTGTCTCCAACTTTCCTCTGAAAAAGTTTGTGCCGATTTTTTTGATTTTTTTTTCTCCTTTTTTTCTCTGACTTTTTTCTCTTTTTTTTCTCGTTGTTTTCTCTCTTTTTTTCTCCCTCTTTCCAAAACAAACTAGATAAGACGCAGATTGGATCAAGCGAAGATGTGAATGATCTCAACTATTATTATGACAATGAATGGTGGGTAGCACGTGGTGGAAATTGATGGATGGGTGATGGACAGCGGAAGAGATAATGATGCAGCGGTGGCGTGACTAATGTGAACAGAACTCGAAACTCTAAACGAACTAGACACTAAGACCAGCAACTCGACACGACGATGCAACCGATAATTCAACTATGCAAGCAATGAAAAGAAAATTGCAAAGGCTCAGACTGGCTTGGACCAAGGATGAATAGATCTAACTCTTTTTTGTGGCTTTTTCTTGGACAATAGGTAAGAAAATAAATCTAATCTAGGAAAACTGGAAATTCTCACCAAGCAACCTGAAAACTGATACCACTTGATAGAGGCAAAGGTGTCCCGATCTTTCGATGAGATGATAACTATTGATTTGGTGAAGATGACTTTGACGATCCGACTACAAACATGCACGACGTTGCGCCTTAGCAATCGCTAAACCAACTCTGAGAGGTTATTGACCACGCCGGAGCACAATCAACCTGACCACGAAGGTCTATTCCTGCAAGCAATCGAAGAACAAGCAAGAATATGATAAAAGCAATCTGAATATTGCGAGTATATATGAAGTATTGATAAAGGTGGGGATCCGTAAGCGGTCTTGGTCTGGTCGTTGGACACAAACGAAGTACACGAAGTTGCAATGGCTAACTTTTAACTAAACAAATCCCCAGGAAAAGCTACTAGATGGATCTACTTATATAGGAGCAAGGGGTGGCGGCCAAGGAGGTGGGAGGACGTCCCAAGGCAGCCTAAAACTAAATCTAGGTCGTACAAGGCCAATGGGCCCAAGTGGAGGTGATGTAACACCTTTGGACTTGTAGTTTGACTCGGATTCTGCTGCAGCATCAGATTGTTTCGTCCACAACTCAACGCTCCGGACGAATTTGAAGGTGATTCCAATTGGGTTGGAAAGTGCACGAAATCTAGTTTCCAACAAAAAAAGAATCACCCAATTTGGAGTCCGTATGAAAAACTTGTGTGCGTTTTGAGTCAAGTATGTCTGTGCAGTCCGAATCTGAATCCAGAACGTGAGAGACTTGGACTCTATCTTCTCTTGGGCCAAAGGTGACGTGAGAGAACTTTTTGGACAGCAAATAAACATCTCTTTCTTCCTTATCTTCATATGTGGATTGTACAAATGTCCCATACACCTGTAATTAGACAAAACACAAAAGTGTGTGAAGTATTTTTGTTCTGGATAACATAAATAGATTATTGAATAGTTTGCACTAGAAATCACCTGACAAATATGCATATATGCAATATTTTTGGTCATATCCAAGGTAGTCATGTCCTCATCATCCTCCCCTTCTTGAAAATAAAGCCGTCCTCGGCGTTGCTTAATCTGAAATGTGGCTAACAAAAGAGACAAGGTGTACATGTTGTATATGTATATGTCATCCATTTTTACTTCCCTTGATTTTTGCATATATGACACATGAATAGATGAGTAACTTGCATAGTTCATAAAATCTAAAGCCAAAAAATTAGCACAAGAAGTAGAAGGCATGAAAATATTGCAACTCAGTTTGCACATATAAGTGAAGCTCTTATTCATTTCAAAAGATTGACAATGTTCATCATTAAACCATCCCAACATTGGTGAATAAACCTTACTTGCATCAAATTTACATGCTACAACATGCTTAAATAAGCAAACATGCAATAAGTCATTCAACATAGAATCATCACCAAGATTAGAGGTCATATCAAAATGATTAAACATTGGTTCTTTTGCATCAATAGTTAATTCAATGGGTGCACTCAAAATTGTTGGTATTTCAGTTGTTTGATCACATGGCAAAGTCAAATTATCAACGTAGTCCTCTAAAATAGGTGGTGTGATCAAAGTAGTGGGTAGCTCATCAGATGGTGCATTCAAATTGACAAGGCATTCATCATTCTCATGTAGAGATGGAAGATCAGTACCTTTGTCATTACCTCTTATGATCAACTCAGATGATGTAGCCACTCTCGGGGCCGATGTGTCACATGGTGGAGGTGATGTAGTCCTGACAACAACGGATGTGGTTGTCATAGTATGCCTAGTAGTTGAAGGAACAATCATATCAACTCTTGGAATGTGCACCATGCGCTTGTTCTCCTCGTGGCCAACACGTCGTTTTATTTCCTGTTCAGCTTTGCAAGCAAGATGAAACAAATGGTCCATAGGATAACACTCTTCATGAATTAGTATCTCTTGAATATCACGGTTTAATCCTCCCCAAAATCTATCCATAAAATCATCTTCACTTTCTTCTAAAGAGGAATGCAACAAGGTAGTTTGTAAATCATCATAATATTTTGTTACAGTTTCACTACCTTGTTTTAAATGTTGCAACTTCTTAATCATGTCACGAGTATAATAAGCAGGGACGAAAGTATGTCGCATGGCAAGTTTCAAATCATCCCAAGTAGTAGGTATATAATCAGGGTGTAACCGACAATATTCACTCCACCAAACCAAAGCATAACCAGTGAAAGAACCAACTGCAACCTTAACCTTTTTATGTTCATCGAAATTATGGGAAGCAAATATATTTTTTATGTCGAACTCCCATTCAATATATAAAGCAGGTTTAAAACGGCCATTAAATGGTGGTATAGATACATTAACCTGATCATGTGCATTTGGATGTTTGTGCACCTCTCGTGACGGTTGTGGTATTTGCAAAGGTGGTGGCACGTCTCCCGCGATCGACAAAGCCCATGAATTGACTCTGGATCCTGTCATGATTAGTAGAACAAGAAACAAAACCCAAAAATAATGTTCCTATAACTACTAGGATGTGGTGGTAAAACGCTCACAGTAAAGCAAATATCAATGTCTTACAAGTTCTTACCATGCAGCAGGCGGTGATCGGCAACTAGCGGTGTCAAGTAACTCCGAATATTGAGTAAAACGATTGCCAGGGGAGCGTACATATACACGGTGTAGAAATATGTGGATCTGGGTTGGCTATATATGGTAGCAAAAGATTAGCAATAATCAATTCAAAGATGCAATGTTGAATAAACGCTCAACGACGGTGCTGTGCTGGTCCTAGGCTAGACCGGACTAGAGACGCGAGCCTAGAACACTAATGAGGTCACGGCGTAGCACAACTAGCATCAATGAAGGATACTAAGTAGCTCTTGACAGCAAGATATAAGTGAAGATCACAACGGCAGTGAAGATAATGATGAAAAACAACTGCGAAGCAGGATATACAACAACTTTGTCTCCAACTTTCCTCTGAAAAAGTTTGTGCCGATTTTTTTGATTTTTTTTCTCCTTTTTTTCACTGACTTTTTTCTCTTTTTTTTCTCGTTGTTTTCTCTCTTTTTTTCTCCCTCTTTCCAAAACAAACTAGATAAGACGCGGATTGGATCAAGCGAAGATGTGAATGATCTCAACTATTATTATGACAATGAATGGTGGGTAGCACATGGTTGAAATTGATGGATGGGTGATGGACAGCGGAAGAGATAATGATGCAGCGGTGGCGTGACTAATGTGAACAGAACTCGAAACTCTAAACGAACTAGACACTAAGACCAGCAACTCGACACGACGATGCAACCGATAATTCAACTATGCAAGCAATGAAAAGAAAATTGCAAAGGCTCAGACTGGCTTGGACCAAGGATGAATAGATCTAACTCTTTTTTGTGGCTTTTTCTTGGACAATAGGTAAGAAAATAAATCTAATCTAGGAAAACTGGAAATTCTCACCGAGCAACCTGAAAACTGATACCACTTGATAGAGGCAAAGGTGTCCCGATCTTTCGATGAGATGATAACTATTGATTTGGTGAAGATGACTTTGACGATCCGACTACAAACGTGCACGACGTTGCGCCTTAGCAATCGCTAAACCAACTCTGAGAGGTTATTGACCACGCCGGAGCACAATCAACCTGACCACGAAGGTCTATTCCTGCAAGCAATCGAAGAACAAGCAAGAATATGATAAAAGCAATCTGAATATTGCGAGTATATATGAAGTATTGATAAAGGTGGGTATCCGTAAGCGGTCTTGGTCTGGTCGTTGGACACAAACGAAGTACACGAAGTTGCAATGGCTAACTTTTAACTAAACAAATCCCCAGGAAAAGCTACTAGATGGATCTACTTATATAGGAGCAAGGGGTGGCGGCCAAGGAGGTGGGAGGACGTCCCAAGGCAGCCTAAAACTAAATCTAGGTCGTACAAGGCCAATGGGCCCAAGTGGAGGTGATGTAACACCTTTGGACTTGTAGTTTGACTCGGATTCTGCTGCAGCATCAGATTGTTTCATCCACAGCTCAACGCTCCGGACGAATTTGAAGGTGATTCCAATTGGGTTGGAAAGTGCACGAAATCTAGTTTCCAACAAAAAAAGAATCACCCAATTTGGAGTCCGTATGAAAAACTTGTGTGCGTTTTGAGTCAAGTATGTCTGTGCAGTCCGAATCTGAATCCAGAACGTGAGAGACTTGGACTCTATCTTCTCTTGGGCCAAAGGTGACGTGAGAGAACTTTTTGGACAGCAAATAAACATCTCTTTCTTCCTTATCTTCATATGTGGATTGTACAAATGTCCCATACACCTGTAATTAGACAAAACACAAAAGTGTGTGAAGTATTTTTGTTCTGGATAACATAAATAGATTATTGAATAGTTTGCACTAGAAATCACCTGACAAATATGCATATATGCAATATTTTTGGTCATATCCAAGGTAGTCATGTCCTCATCATCCGGATTCTATAGGCGTTTTGTGAGAGATTTCAGCACCATTGCTGCTCCTCTCAATGAGCTTACAAAGAAAGATGTGCCTTTTCTGTGGGGTACCGCACAGGAAGAAGCCTTCACGGTATTGAAAGATAAGTTGACACATGCTCCTTTACTCCAACTTCCTGATTTTAATAAGACTTTTGAGCTTGAATGTGATGCTAGTGGAATTGGATTAGGAGGTGTGTTATTACAAGATGGCAAACCTGTTGCATGCTTTTCTGAAAAATTGAGTGGGCCTAGTCTGAATTATTCTACTTATGATAAAGAATTATATGCTCTTGTTCGGACTTTAGAAACATGGCAACATTATTTATGGCCCAAAGAATTTGTTATACATTCTGATCATGAATCTTTGAAACATATTAAAAGTCAAGCTACACTGAATCGTAGACATGCTAAATGGGTTGAATTCATTGAGACTTTCCCTTATGTCATTAAACACAAAAAGGGAAAAGAAAATGTTATTGCTGATGCATTGTCTCGTCGCTATACTATGCTTTCACAACTTGACTTCAAAATATTTGGTTTGGAGACCATCAAAGATCAATATGTGCATGATGTTGATTTTAAAGATGTAATGCAGAATTGTAAAGAAGGAAGAATGTGGAACAAGTTTGTCGTTAACGATGGATTTGTGTTTCGTGCTAACAAGCTATGCATTCCAGCTAGCTCCGTTCGTCTTTTGTTGTTGCAGGAGGCGCATGGAGGAGGATTAATGGGACACTTTGGCGTGAAGAAGACGGAGGACGTACTTGCTACACATTTCTTTTGGCCAAAGATGAGACGGGATGTTGAGCGTTTTATTGCTCGCTGCACTACATGTCAAAAAGCTAAGTCACGACTCAATCCTCATGGTTTATATATGCCTTTGCCTGTACCTAGTGTTCCTTGGGAGGATATATCTATGGACTTTGTTTTAGGTTTACCTCGAACAAAGAAGGGGAGGGATAGCATATTTGTTGTCGTGGATAGATTCTCGAAAATGGCACACTTTATACCATGTCATAAAAGCGATGATGCTGTTAATGTTGCTGATTTGTTCTTTCGTGAAATTATTCGCTTGCATGGTGTGCCAAATACTATTGTTTCAGATCGCGATACTAAATTTCTTAGCCACTTTTGGAGATGTTTATGGGCTAAGTTGGGGACTAAACTGCTTTTTAGTACTACTTGTCACCCCCAAACTGATGGACAAACTGAAGTAGTCAATAGAACATTGTCTACTATGCTTAGGGCTGTTTTGAAGACTAATAAGAAAATGTGGGAGGAATGCTTGCCTCATATTGAATTTGCTTATAATCGTTCATTGCATTCTACTACTAAGATGTGCCCTTTTGAAGTTGTGTATGGTTTCCTACCTCGTGCACCTATTGATTTGTTGCCTCTTCCATCTTCGGAGAAGGTTAATTTTGATGCTAAAGAACGTGCTGAATTGATTTTAAAAATGCATGAGTTAACTAAGGAAAACATTGAGCGTATGAATGCTAAATATAAACTTGCTGGAGATAAGGGTAGAAAACATGTTGTGTTTGCACCTGGAGATCTTGTTTGGTTACATTTGCGTAAGGATAGATTTCCTGATTTGCACAAATCAAAGCTAATGCCACGTGCTGCTGGTCCCTTTAAGGTGTTGGAGAAAGTAAATGATAATGCATATAAACTTGAGTTGCCTGCAGATTTTGGGGTTAGTCCCACTTTTAACATTGCAGATTTGAAGCCTTATTTGGGTGAGGAAGATGAGCTTTCGTCGAGGACGACTTCATTTCAAGAAAGGGAGGATGATGAGGACATCAATACCATTGTTACACCCACGGCCCCTACTGCTACATATACTGGACCGATTACTAGAGCTCGCGCACGCCAATTAAATTATCAGGTACTTTCGTTTCTTGGTAATTATTCTAATGTTCATGAGAATATGATGCTGCCTAAATTGGATACATTTGTTTTGCTTACAAATGAAGGGCCTAGCTTAGAGAAGGATGGACATTGGAGCAAGAGCAAGCATGGAGATGATGCCATGCGCAAGGGGAACCAGAACGGAGTTACAAGTGATGATTTCAGGACTTTGAAGCCACCATAAGAGTGCATGAAGCCTTGGACGAAATATACAAGATGCTACTTAATAAATTTCGTCCAGAGGCTATTATAGGTGCTGCGTCACCTTATTATTGGGCCAGGCCCATGTAATTTCGAAATACATAAGTATAGGCTATTTTTAGAGTCCGTATGTGTGGGGAAACAAGAGATAGGGTTGATTTCGGACCCCTCCACCAAGGGCCACGAAATTCCCCCCCTCTTCCTCCATATATACAGCCCTTAGGGCGCCGTTTAGACTTTGGGTTTTGTTTAGATTAAAAGTTCGCCATAGCTGCAACTTCGCGTACTTCGTTTGTGTTCAACGACCAGACAAAGGCGTCACAGAACCCCACCTTGATCAATAAAGCTTTCATCTTATATTCGCAATATCCAGATTGCAATCTTAGTTTCTTGCTTGTTCTTCGTTTGCTCGCAGGAAACAGACCCTCGTGGTCAGGTTGATCGTGCTCCGGCGTGGTCAATAACCTCTCGGAGTTGGTTTAGCGATTGCTAAGGCGCGACGTCCTCGCACGTTCGTAGTCGGATCGTCAAAGTCGACTTCCACCAAAGCGATATCCATCATCCCATCGAAAGACGAGACACCTTTGCCTCTATCACATAATCTCTCAAATTTCCTTCAAAAGGAAGTGCCAATGAGTCCAGAAACTTGTCTGAAAAACAGCGACGAATGATGTTCTCCGACTTTCAGGGCTAAAAAGTCCTGCTTAAGACCGTATTTGAGGGTACTCCGGGCCTCCTGGCGCAAACGGGGAGTATTTTCTAGATTCGGACGCTTGCTGCGAGCAGTTTGAGAACTTGTGGGTCCGACATGGACTATGAATGACAAAATTATGACCGTTTTAGTGAACATCTGTCCATTCTATGGCAGTCCTTGAAAGTACATCATTTTCCCGTACGCTCTTTGCTTAAACGCCCCAAAATTTCTTGTCCTCTATAGTGGAGATATCGTTTCCACATATATATTGATCGATGCCAGGAATGCCCTTTTGTTCTTGGCTTTCATGCGCATGAGTTACAGCATGTCATCTGGCGAAAACAAGGAGAATAAGGCATATAGCCGCTGGATTTTCTTCAATTTACGGCCAAATGAGATTGCCCGGATCATAGAGCATCTGCAGAAAGGTACGTTTGTCCCTACCAGGGGGGCTAATGTCTATAACCAACGTAATCTCTCGAATTTCCTTCAAAAGGAAGTGCCAATGGGTTCAAAAACTTGTCTGAAAACAGTGACGAATGATGTTCTTTGACTTTTAGGGCCAAAAAGTCATGCTTAAGGCTGAATTTGACAGTACTCCGGGCCTCCTGGCGCAAGCGGGGAGTATTTTTTTCGATTCACGTGCTCGCCGCAAGCAGTTTGAGTACTTATGGATCCAACATGAACTCCTAATGACAAAATTATGACCGTCTTAGTGAGCATCTGTCAATTCTATGGCAGTCCGTGAAAGTACTTCACTTTCTCGTGCGCTTTTTGCCTGACTGCCCCAAAATATCTTGTCCTCTATAGTGGAGATATCGTTTCCACATATATATTGACCGATGCCAGGAATGCCCTTTAGTTCTTGGCTTTCAGGTGCATGAGTTACAGCATGCCATCCGGCGAAAACAAGGAGAATAAGGCATATAGCTGCTGGATTTTCTCAATTTGTGGCCAAATGAGATTGCCCGGATCATAGAGCATCTCCAGAAAGGTACATTTGTCCCTACCAGGGGGGGCTAATGTCTATAAGGAACATAATCTCTCAAATTTCCTTCAAAAGGAAGTGCCAATGAGTCCAGAAACTTGTCTAAAAAACAGTGACGAATGATGTTCTCTGACTTTCAGGGCCAAAAAGTCCTGCTTAAGACTGTATTTGAGGGTACTCCGGGCCTCCTGGCGCAAGCGGGGAGTATTTTCTAGATTAGGATGCTCGCCGCGAGCAGTTTGAGAACTTGTGGGTCCGACACGGACTATGAATGACAAAATTATGACCGTTTTAGTGAACATATGTCCATTCTATGGCAGTCCTTGAAAGTACATCATTTTCCCGTGCGCTCTTTGCCTAACCGCCTCAAAATTTCTTGTCATCTATAGTGGAGATATCATTTCCACATATATATTGATCGATGCCAGGAATGCCCTTTTGTTGTTGGCTTTCATGCGCATGAGTTACAGCATGTCATCCGGTGAAAACAAGGAGAATAAGGCATATAGCCGCTGGATTTTCTTCAATTTATGGCCAAATGAGATTGCCCGGATCATAGAGCATCTGCAGAAAGGTACGTTTGTCCCTACGAGTGGGGCTAATGTCTATAAGCAACGTAATCTCTCGAATTTCCTTCAAAAGGAAGTGCCAATGGGTTCAAAAACTTGTCTGAAAACAGTGACGAATGATGTTCTTTGACTTTCAGGGCCAAAAAGTCATGCTTAAGGCTGAATTTGACGGTACTCCGGGCCTCCTGGCGCAAGCGGGGAGTATTTTTTCGATTCGCGTGCTCGCCGCAAGCAGTTTGAGTACTTATGGGTCCAACACGAACTCCTAATGACAAAATTATGACCGTCTTAGTGAGCATCTGTCCATTCTATGGCAGTCCTTGAAAGTACTTCACTTTCTCGTGCGCTTTTTGCCTGACTGCCCCAAAATTTCTTGTCCTCTATAGTGGAGATATTGTTTCCACATATATATTGACCGATGCCATGAATGCCCTTTAGTTCTTGGCTTTCACGTGCATGAGTTACAGCATGCCATCCGGCGAAAACAAGGAGAATAAGGCATATAGCTGCTGGATTTTCTCAATTTATGGCCAAATGATATTGCCCGGATCATAGAGCATCTCCAAAAAGGTACGTTTGTCCCTACCAGGGGGGCTAATGTCTATAAGGAACATAATCTCTCAAATTTCCTTCAAAAGGAAGTGCCAATGAGTCCAGAAACTGGTCTGGAAAACAGCGACGAATGATGTTCTCTGACTTTCAGGGCTAAAAAGTCCTGCTTAAGACCGTATTTGAGGGTACTCCGGGCCTCCTGGCGCAAGCGGGGAGTATCTTCTAGATTCGGACGCTCGCCGCGAGTAGTTTGAGAACTTGTGGGTCTGACACGGACTATGAATGACAAAATTATGACCGTTTTAGTGAACATCTGTCCATTCTATGGCAGTCCTTGAAAGTACATCATTTTCCCGTGCGCTCTTTGCCTAAACGCCCCAAAATTTCTTGTCCTCTATAGTGGAGATATCGTTTCCACATATATATTGATCGATGCCAGGAATGCCCTTTTGTTCTTGGCTTTCATGCGCATGAGTTACAGCATGTCATCCGGCGAAAACAGGGAGAATAAGGCATATAGCCGCTGGATTTTCTTCAATTTACGACCAAATGAGATTGCCCGGATCATAGAGCATCTGCAGAAAGGTACGTTTGTCCCTACCAGGGGGGCTAATGTCTATAACCAACGTAATCTCTCGAATTTCCTTCAAAAGGAAGTGCCAATGGGTTCAAAAACTTGTCTGAAAACAGTGACGAATGATGTTCTTTGACTTTCAGGGCCAAAAAGTCATGCTTATGGCTGAATTTGACAGTACTCCGGGCCTCCTGGCGCAAGCGGGGAGTATTTTTTCGATTCGCGTGCTCGCCGCAAGCAGTTTGAGTACTTATGGGTCCAACACGAACTTCTAATGACAAAATTATGACCGTCTTAGTGAGCATCTGTCAATTCTATGGCAGTCCGTGAAAGTACTTCACTTTCTCGTGCGCTTTTTGCCTGACTGCCCCAAAATTTCTTGTCCTCTATAGTGGAGATATCGTTTCCACATATATATTGACCGATGCCAGGAATGCCCTTTAGTTCTTGGCTTTCACGTGCATGAGTTACAGCATGCCATCCGGCGAAAACAAGGAGAATAAGGCATATAGCTGCTGGATTTTCTCAATTTATGGCCAAATGAGATTGCCCGGATCATAGAGCATCTCCAGAGAGGTACGTTTGTCCCTACCAGGGGGGCTAATGTCTATAAGGAACATAATCTCTCAAATTTCCTTCAAAAGGAAGTGCCAATGAGTCCAGAAACTTGTCTGAAAAACAGCGACGAATGATGTTCTCTGACTTTCAGGGCCAAAAAGTCCTGCTTAAGACCGTATTTGAGGGTACTCCGGGCCTCCTGGCGCAAGCGGGGAGTATTTTCTAGATTCGGACGCTCGCCGCGAGCAGTTTGAGAACTTGTGGGTCCGACACGGACTATGAATGACAAAATTATGACCGTTTTAGTGAACATCTGTCCATTCTATGGCAGTCGTTGAAAGTACATCATTTTCCCGTGCGCTCTTTGCCTAACCGCCCAAAAATTTCTTGTCCTCTATAGTGGAGATATCGTTTCCACATATATATTGATCGATGCCAGGAATGCCCTTTTGTTCTTGGCTTTCTTGCGCATGAGTTACAGCATGTCATTCGGCGAAAACAAGGAGAATAAGGCATATAGCCGCTGGATTTTCTTCAATTTACGGCCAAATGAGATTGCCCGGATCATAGAGCATCTGCAGAAAGGTACGTTTGTCCCTACCAGGGGGGCTAATGTCTATAAGCAACGTAATCTCTCGATTTTCCTTCAAAAGGAAGTGCCAATGGGTTCAAAAACTTGTCTGAAAACAGTGACGAATGATGTTCTTTGACTTTCAGGGCCAAAAAGTCATTCTTGAGGCTGAATTTGACTGTACTCCGGGCCTCCTGGCGCAAGCGGGGAGTATTTTTTTGATTCGCGTGCTCGCCGCAAGCAGTTTGAGTACTTATGGGTCCAACACGAACTCCTAATGACAAAATTATGACCGTCTTAGTGAGCATCTGTCAATTCTATGGCAGTCCGTGAAAGTACTTCACTTTCTCGTGCGCTTTTTGCCTGACTGCCCCAAAATTTCTTGTCCTCTATAGTGGAGATATCGTTTCCACATATATATTGACCGATGCCAGGAATGCCCTTTAGTTCTTGGCTTTCACGTGCATGAGTTACAGCATGCCATCCGGCGAAAACAAGGAGAATAAGGCATATAGCTGCTGGATTTTCTCAATTTATGGCCAAATGAGATTGCCCGGATCATAGAGCATCTCCAGCATGCCATCCGGCGAAAACAAGGAGAATAAGGCATATAGCTGCTGGATTTTCTCAATTTATGGCCAAATGAGATTGCCCGGATCATAGAGCATCTCCAGAAAGGTACGTTTGTCCCTACCAGGGGGGCTAATGTCTATAAGGAACATAATCTCTCAAATTTCCTTCAAAAGGAAGTGCCAATGAGTCCAGAAACTTGTTTGAAAAACAGCGACGAATGATGTTCTCTGACTTTCAGGGCTAAAAAGTCCTGCTTAAGACCGTATTTGAGGGTACTCCGGGCCTCCTGGCGCAAGCGGGGAGTATTTTCTAGATTCGGACGCTTGCCGCGAGCAGTTTGAGAACTTGTGGGTCCGACACGGACTATGAATGACAAAATTATGACCGTTTTAGTGAACATCTGTCCATTCTATGGCAGTCCTTGAAAGTACATCATTTTCCCGTACGCTCTTTGCCTAAACGCCCCAAAATTTCTTGTCCTCTATAGTGGAGATATCGTTTCCACATATATATTGATCGATGCCAGGAATGCCCTTTTGTTCTTGGCTTTCATGCGCATGAGTTACAGCATGTCATCCGGCGAAAACAAGGAGAATAAGGCATATAGCCGCTGGATTTTCTTCAATTTACGGCCAAATGAGATTGCCCGGATCATAGAGCATCTGCAGAAAGGTACGTTTGTCCCTACCAGGGGGGCTAATGTCTATAACCAACGTAATCTCTCGAATTTCCTTCAAAAGGAAGTGCCAATGGGTTCAAAAACTTGTCTGAAAACAGTGACGAATGATGTTCTTTGACTTTCAGGGCCGAAAAGTCATGCTTAAGGCTGAATTTGACAGTACTCCGGGCCTCCTGGCGCAAGCGGGGAGTATTTTTTTCGATTCGCGTGCTCGCCGCAAGCAGTTTGAGTACTTATGGGTCCAACACGAACTCCTAATGACAAAATTATGACCGTCTTAGTGAGCATCTGTCAATTCTATGGCAGTCCGTGAAAGTACTTCACTTTCTCGTGCGCTTTTTGCCTGACTGCCCCAAAATTTCTTGTCCTCTATACTGGAGATATCGTTTCCACATATATATTGACCGATGCCAGGAATGCCCTTTAGTTCTTGGCTTTCACGTGCATGAGTTACAGCATGCCATCCGGCGAAAACAAGGAGAATAAGGCATATAGCTGCAGGATTTTCTCAATTTGTGGCCAAATGAGATTGCCCGGATCATAGAGCATCTCCAGAAAGGTACGTTTGTCCCTACCAGGGGGGCTAATGTCTATAAGGAACATAATCTCTCAAATTTCCTTCAAAAGGAAGTGCCAATGAGTCCAGAAACTTGTCTGAAAAACATCGACGAATGATGTTCTCTGACTTTCAGGGCCAAAAAGTCCTGCTTAAGACCGTATTTGAGGGTACTCCGGGCCTCCTGGCGCAAGCGGGGAGTATTTTCTAGATTCGGATGCTCGCCGCGAGCAGTTTGAGAACTTGTGGGTCCGACACGGACTATGAATGACAAAATTATGACTGTTTTAGTGAACATCTGTCCATTCTATGGCAGTCCTTGAAAGTACATCATTTTCCCGTGCGCTCTTTGCCTAACCGCCTCAAAATTTCTTGTCATCTATAGTGGAGATATCGTTTCCACATATATATTGATCGATGCCAGGAATGCCCTTTTGTTCTTGGCTTTCATGCGCATGAGTTACAGCATGTCATCCGGCGAAAACAAGGAGAATAAGGCATATAGCCACTGGATTTTCTTCAATTTATGGCCAAATGAGATTGCCCGGATCATAGAGCATTTGCAGAAAGGTACGTTTGTCCCTACGAGTGGGGCTAATGTCTATAAGCAACGTAATCTCTCGAATTTCCTTCAAAAGGAAGTGCCAATGGGTTCAAAAACTTGTCTGAAAACAGTGACGAATGATGTTCTTTGACTTTCAGGGCCAAAAAGTCATGCTTAAGGCTGAATTTGACGGTACTCCGGGCCTCCTGGCGCAAGCGGGGAGTATTTTTTCGATTCGCGTGCTCGCCGCAAGCAGTTTGAGTACTTATGGGTCCAACACGAACTCCTAATGACAAAATTATGACCGTCTTAGTGAGCATCTGTCCATTCTATGGCAGTCCTTGAAAGTACTTCACTTTCTCGTGCGCTTTTTGCCTGACTGCCCCAAAATTTCTTGTCCTCTATAGTGGAGATATCGTTTCCACATATATATTGACCGATGCCATGAATGCCCTTTAGTTCTTGGCTTTCACGTGCATGAGTTACAGCATGCCATCCGGCGAAAACAAGGAGAATAAGGCATATAGCTGCTGGATTTTCTCAATTTATGGCCAAATGTATTGCCCGGATCATAGAGCATCTCCAAAAAGGTACGTTTGTCCCTACCAGGGGGGCTAATGTCTATAAGGAACATAATCTCTCAAATTTCCTTCAAAAGGAAGTGCCAATGAGTCCAAAAACTGGTCTGAAAAACAGCGACGAATGATGTTCTCTGACTTTCAGGGCTAAAAAGTCCTGCTTAAGACCGTATTTGAGGGTACTCCGGGCCTCCTGGCGCAAGCGGGGAGTATTTTCTAGATTCGGACGCTGGCCGCGAGCAGTTTGAGAACTTGTGGGTCCGACACGGACTATGAATGACAAAATTATGACCGTTTTAGTGAACATCTGTCCATTCTATGGCAGTCCTTGAAAGTACATCATTTTCCCGTGCGCTCTTTGCCTAAACGCCCCAAAATTTCTTGTCCTCTATAGTGGAGATATCGTTTCCACATATATATTGATCGATGCCAGGAATGCCCTTTTGTTCTTGGCTTTCATGCGCATGAGTTACAGCATGTCATCCGGCGAAAACAAGGAGAATAAGGCATATAGCCGCTGGATTTTCTTCAATTTACGGCCAAATGAGATTGCCCGGATCATAGAGCATCTGCAGAAAGGTACGTTTGTCCCTACCAGGGGGGATAATGTCTATAACCAACGTAATCTCTCGAATTTCCTTCAAAAGGAAGTGCCAATGGGTTCAAAAACTTGTCTGAAAACAGTGACGAATGATGTTCTTTGACTTTCAGGGCCAAAAAGTCATGCTTATGCTGAATTTGACAGTACTCCAGGCCTCCTGGCGCAAGCGGGGAGTATTTTTTCGATTCGCGTGCTCGCTGCAAGCAGTTTGAGTACTTATGTGTCCAACATGAACTCCTAATGACAAAATTATGACCGTCTTAGTGAGCATCTGTCAATTCTATGGCAGTCCGTGAAAGTACTTCACTTTCTCGTGCGCTTTTTGCATGACTGCCCCAAAATTTCTTGTCCTCTATAGTGGAGATATCGTTTCCACATATATATTGACCGATGCCAGGAATGCCCTTTAGTTCTTGGCTTTCACGTGCATGAGTTACAGCATGCCATCCGGCGAAAACAAGGAGAATAAGGCATATAGCTGCTGGATTTTCTCAATTTATGGCCAAATGAGATTGCCCGGATCATAGAGCATCTCCAGAAAGGTACGTTTGTCCCTACCAGGGGGGCTAATGTCTATAAGGAACATAATCTCTCAAATTTCCTTCAAAAGGAAGTGCCAATGAGTCCAGAAACTTGTCTGAAAAACAGCGACGAATGATGTTCTCTGACTTTCAGGGCCAAAAAGTCCTGCTTAAGACCGTATTTGAGGGTACTCCGGGCCTCCTGGCGCAAGTGGGGAGTATTTTCTAGATTCAGACGCTCGCCGCGAGCAGTTTGAGAACTTGTGGGTCCGACACGGACTATGAATGACAAAATTATGACCGTTTTAGTGAACATCTGTCCATTCTATGGCAGTCCTTGAAAGTACATCATTTTCCCGTGCGCACTTTGCCTAACCGCCCAAAAATTTCTTGTCCTCTATAGTGGAGATATCGTTTCCACATATATATTGATCGATGCCAGGAATGCCCTTTTGTTCTTGGCTTTCATGCGCATGAGTTACAGCATGTCATCCGGCGAAAACAAGGAGAATAAGGCATATAGCCGCTGGATTTTCTTGAATTTACGGCCAAATGAGATTGCCCGGATCATAGAGCATCTGCAGAAAGGTACGTTTGTCCCTACCAGGGGGGCTAATGTCTATAAGCAACGTAATCTCTCGATTTTCCTTCAAAAGGAAGTGCCAATGGGTTCAAAAACTTGTCTGAAAACAGTGACGAATGATGTTCTTTGACTTTCAGGGCCAAAAAGTCATTCTTAAGGCTGAATTTGACGGTACTCCAGGCCTCCTGGCGCAAGCGGGGAGTATTTTTTTCGATTCGCGTGCTCGCCGCAAGCAGTTTGAGTACTTATGGGTCCAACACGAACTCCTAATGACAAAATTATGACCGTCTTAGTGAGCATCTGTCCATTCTATGGCAGTCCTTGAATGTACTTCACTTTCTCGTGCGCTTTTTGCCTGACTGCCCCAAAATTTCTTGTCCTCTATAGTGGAGATATCATTTCCACATATATATTGACCGATGCCAGGAATGCCCTTTAGTTCTTGGCTTTCACGTGCATGAGTTACAGCATGCCATCCGGCGAAACAAGGAGAATAAGGCATATAGCTGCTGGATTTTCTCAATTTATGGCCAAATGAGATTGCCCGGATAATAGAGCATCTCCAGAAAGGTATGTTTGTCCCTACCGGGGGGCTAATGTCTATAAGGAACATAATCTCTCAAATTTCCTTCAAAAGGAAGTGCCAATGAGTCCAGAAACTTGTCTGAAAAACAGCGACGAATGATGTTCTCTGACTTCTAGGGCCAAAAAGTCCTGCTTAAGACCATATTTGAGGGTACTCCGGGCCTCCTTGCGCAAGCGGGGAGTATTTTCTAGATTCGGACGCTCGCCGCGAGCAGTTTGAGAACTTGTGGGTCCGACACGGACTATGAATGACAAAATTATGACTGTTTTAGTGAACATCTGTCCATTCTATGGCAGTCCTTGAAAGTACATCATTTTCCCGTGCGCTCTTTGCCTAACCGCCTCAAAATTTCTTGTCATCTATAGTGGAGATATCGTTTCCACATATATATTGATCGATGCCAGGAATGCCCTTTTGTTCTTGGCATTCATGCGCATGAGTTACAGCATGTCATCCGGCGAAAACAAGGAGAATAAGGCATATAGCCGCTGGATTTTCTTCAATTTATGGCCAAATGAGATTGCCCGGATCATAGAGCATCTGCAGAAAGGTACGTTTGTCCCTACGAGTGGGGCTAATGTCTATAAGCAACGTAATCTCTCGAATTTCCTTCAAAAGGAAGTGCCAATGGGTTCAAAAACTTGTCTGAAAACAGTGACGAATGATGTTCTTTGACTTTCAGGGCCAAAAAGTCATGCTTAAGGCTGAATTTGACGGTACTCCGGGCCTCCTGGCGCAAGCGGGGAGTATTTTTTCGATTCGCGTGCTCGCCGCAAGCAGTTTGAGTACTTATGGGTCCAACACGAACTCCTAATGACAAAATTATGACCGTCTTAGTGAGCATCTGTCCATTCTATGGCAGTCCTTGAAAGTACTTCACTTTCTCGTGCGCTTTTTGCCTGACTGCCCCAAAATTTCTTGTCCTCTATAGTGGAGATATCGTTTCCACATATATATTGACCGATGCCATGAATGCCCTTTAGTTCTTGGCTTTCACGTGCATGAGTTACAGCATGCCATTCGGCGAAAACAAGGAGAATAAGGCATATAGCTGCTGGATTTTCTCAATTTATGGCCAAATGTATTGCCCGGATCATAGAGCATCTCCAAAAAGGTACGTTTGTCCCTACCAGGGGGGCTAATGTCTATAAGGAACATAATCTCTCAAATTTCCTTCAAAAGGAAGTGCCAATGAGTCCAAAAACTGGTCCGAAAAACAGCGACGAATGATGTTCTCTGACTTTCAGGGCTAAAAAGTCCTGCTTAAGACCGTATTTGAGGGTACTCCGGGCCTCCTGGCGCAAGCGGGGAGTATTTTCTAGATTCGGACGCTGGCCGCGAGCAGTTTGAGAACTTGTGGGTCCGACACGGACTATGAATGACAAAATTATGACCGTTTTAGTGAACATCTGTCCATTCTATGGCAGTCCTTGAAAGTACATCATTTTCCCGTGCGCTCTTTGCCTAAACGCCCCAAAATTTCTTGTCCTCTATAGTGGAGATATCGTTTCCACATATATATTGATCGATGCCAGGAATGCCCTTTTGTTCTTGGCTTTCATGCGCATGAGTTACAGCATGTCATCCGGCGAAAACAAGGAGAATAAGGCATATAGCCGCTGGATTTTCTTCAATTTACGGCCAAATGAGATTGCCCGGATCATAGAGCATCTGCAGAAAGGTACGTTTGTCCCTACCAGGGGGGATAATGTCTATAACCAACGTAATCTCTCGAATTTCCTTCAAAAGGAAGTGCCAATGGGTTCAAAAACTTGTCTGAAAACAGTGACGAATGATGTTCTTTGACTTTCAGGGCCAAAAAGTCATGCTTATGCTGAATTTGACAGTACTCCAGGCCTCCTGGCGCAAGCGGGGAGTATTTTTTCGATTCGCGTGCTCGCCGCAAGCAGTTTGAGTACTTATGGGTCCAACACGAACTCCTAATGACAAAATTATGACCGTCTTAGTGAGCATCTGTCAATTCTATGGCAGTCCGTGTAAGTACTTCACTTTCTCGTGCGCTTTTTGCCTGACTGCCCCAAAATTTCTTGTCCTCTATAGTGGAGATATCGTTTCCACATATATATTGACCGATGCCAGGAATGCCCTTTAGTTCTTGGCTTTCACGTGCATGAGTTACAGCATGCCATCCGGCGAAAACAAGGAGAATAAGGCATATAGCTGCTGGATTTTCTCAATTTATGGCCAAATGAGATTGCCCGGATCATAGAGCATCTCCAGAAAGGAACGTTTGTCCCTACCAGGGGGGCTAATGTCTATAAGGAACATAATCTCTCAAATTTCCTTCAAAAGGAAGTGCCAATGAGTCCAGAAACTTGTCTGAAAAACAGCGACGAATGATGTTCTCTGACTTTCAGGGCCAAAAAGTCCTGCTTAAGACCGTATTTGAGGGTACTCCGGGCCTCCTGGCGCAAGTGGGGAGTATTTTCTAGATTCAGACACTCGCCGCGAGCAGTTTGAGAACTTGTGGGTCCGACACGGACTATGAATGACAAAATTATGACCGTTTTGGTGAACATCTGTCCATTCTATGGCAGTCCTTGAAAGTACATCATTTTCCCGTGCGCACTTTGCCTAACCGCCCAAAAATTTCTTGTCCTCTATAGTGGAGATATCGTTTCCACATATATATTGATCGATGCCAGGAATGCCCTTTTGTTCTTGGCTTTCATGCGCATGAGTTACAGCATGTCATCCGGCGAAAACAAGGAGAATAAGGCATATAGCCGCTGGATTTTCTTGAATTTACGGCCAAATGAGATTGCCCGGATCATAGAGCATCTGCAGAAAGGTACGTTTGTCCCTACCAGGGGGGCTAATGTCTATAAGCAACGTAATCTCTCGATTTTCCTTCAAAAGGAAGTGCCAATGGGTTCAAAAACTTGTCTGAAAACAGTGACGAATGATGTTCTTTGACTTTCAGGGCCAAAAAGTCATTCTTAAGGCTGAATTTGACGGTACTCCAGGCCTCCTGGCGCAAGCGGGGAGTATTTTTTTCGATTCGCGTGCTCGCCGCAAGCAGTTTGAGTACTTATGGGTCCAACACGAACTCCTAATGACAAAATTATGACCGTCTTAGTGAGCATCTGTCCATTCTATGGCAGTCCTTGAAAGTACTTCACTTTCTCGTGCGCTTTTTGCCTGACTGCCCCAAAATTTCTTGTCCTCTATAGTGGAGATATCGTTTCCACATATATATTGACCGATGCCAGGAATGCCCTTTAGTTCTTGGCTTTCACGTGCATGAGTTACAGCATGCCATCCGGCGAAACAAGGAGAATAAGGCATATAGCTGCTGGATTTTCTCAATTTATGGCCAAATGAGATTGCCCGGATAATAGAGCATCTCCAGAAAGGTATGTTTGTCCCTACCGGGGGGCTAATGTCTATAAGGAACATAATCTCTCAAATTTCCTTCAAAAGGAAGTGCCAATGAGTCCAGAAACTTGTCTGAAAAACAGCGACGAATGATGTTCTCTGACTTCCAGGGCCAAAAAGTCCTGCTTAAGACCATATTTGAGGGTACTCCGGGCCTCCTTGCGCAAGCGGGGAGTATTTTCTAGATTCGGACGCTCGCCGCGAGCAGTTTGAGAACTTGTGGGTCCGACACGGACTATGAATGACAAAATTATGACCGTTTTAGTGAACATCTGTCCATTCTATGGCAGTCCTTGAAAGTACATCATTTTCCCGTGCGCTCTTTGCCTAACCGCCCCAAAATTTCTTGTCCTCTATAGTGGAGATATCGTTTCCACATATATATTGATCGATGCCAGGAATGCCCTTTTGTTCTTGGCTTTCATGCCCATGAGTTACAGCATGTCATCCGGCGAAAACAAGGAGAATAAGGCATATAGCCGCTGGATTTTCTTCAATTTACGGCCAAATGAGATTGCCCGGATCATAGAGCATCTGCAGAAAGGTATGTTTGTCCCTACCAGGGGGGCTAATGTCTATAAGCAACGTAATCTCTCGAATTTCCTTCAAAAGGAAGTGCCAATGGGTTCAAAAACTTGTCTGAAAACAACGATGAATGATGTTCTTTGACTTTCAGGGCCAAAAAGTCAAGCTTAAGGCTGAATTTGACGGTACTCCAGGCCTCTTGGCGCAAGCGGGGAGTATTTTTTTCGATTCGCACGCTCGCCGCGAGCAGTTTGAGTACTTATGGGTCTGACACGGACTCCTAATGACAAAATTATTACCGTCTTAGTGAGTATTTTTCCATTCTATGGCAGTCCTTGAAAGTACTTCATTTTCTCGTGCGCTTTTTGCCAGACTGCCCAAAAATTTCTTGTCCTCTATAGTGGAGATATCGTTTCCACATATATATTGACTGACGCCAGGAATGCCCTTTAGTTCTTGGCTTTCACGTGCATGAGTTACAACATGCCATCCGGAGAAAACAAGGAGAATAAGGCATATAGCCGCTGGATTTTTTTTTAATTTACGGCCAAATGAGATTGCCCGGATCATAGAGCATCTGCAGAAAGGTAGGTTTGTCCCTTCCAGGGGGGCTAATGTCTATAAGGAACATAATCTCAAATTTCCTTCAAAAGGAAGTGCCAATGGGTTCCCAAACTTGTCTAAAAAACAGCGACGAATGATGTTCTTTTACTTTTAGGGCCAAAAAGTCCTGCTTAAGGCCGTATCTGAGGGTACTCCGGGCCTCCTCGCGCAAGTGGGCAGAATTTTCTGGATTCAGACGCTCGCCGCGAGCAGTTTGTGAACTTATGGGTCCGGCACGGGCTCCGAATGACAAAATTATTACCCTTTTAGTGAACATCTATCCATTCTATGGCAGTCCTTGAAAGTACTTCATTTTCACGTGCGCTTTTTGCCTAACCGCCCCAAAATTTCTTGTCCCCTATAGTGGAGATATCGTTTCCACATATATATTGATCGATGCCAGGAATGCCCTTTTGTTCTAGGATTTCACGCGCATGAGTTACAGCATGCCATCCGGCGAAAACAAGGAGAATAAGGCATATAGCCATCGGATTTTCTTCAATTTACGGCCAAATGAGATTGCCCGGATCATAGAGCATCTATGGGAAATTACGTTTGTCCCTACCAGGGGGCAAATGTATATAAGGAACATAATTTCTCAAATTTCCTTCAAAAGGAAGTGCCAATGGGTTCAGAAACTTTTCTTAAAAACAGCGACGAATGATGTCCTTTCACTTTCAGGGCCAAAAAGTCCTACTTAAGGCAAGCGGGGAGTACTTTTTGGATTCAAACGCTCGCCGCGAGGAGTTTGAGAACTTGTGGGTCCGACACGGACTCCGAATGACAATATTATTACCCTTTTAGTGAACATCTGTCCATTCTATGGCAGTCCTTGAAAGTACTTCATTTTCCGTGCGCTTTTTGCCTAACCGCCCCAAAATTTCTTGTCCTCTATAGTGGAGATATCGTTTCCACATATATATTGGTCGATGCCAGGAATGCCCTTTTGTTTTTAGCTTTCACGCACATGAGTTACAGCATGCCATCCGGCGAAAACAAGGATAATAAGGCATATAGCCGCTGGATTTTCTTCAATTTACGGCCAAATGAGATTGCCCGGATCATAAAGCATCGGCAGAAAGGTATGTTTGTCCCTACGAGGGGGGCTAATGTCTATAAGCAACATAATATCTCGAATTTCTTTCAAAAGGAATTGCCAATGGGTTCTGAAACTTCTCTGAAAAATAGCGACGAATGATGTTCTTTTACTTTCAGGGCCAAAAAGTCCTGCTTAAGGCCGTATCTGAGGGTACTCCGGGCCTCCTCGCGCAAGGGGCAGTATTTTCTGGATTCAGACGCTCGCCGCGAGCAGTTTGTGAACTTATGGGTCCGACACGGGCTCCGAAGGACAAAATTATTATCCTTTTAGTGAACATCTGTCCATTCTATGGCAGTCCTTGAAAGTACTTCATTTTCACGTGCGCTTTTTGCCTAACCGCCCCAAAATTTCTTGTCCTCTATAGTGGAGATATCGTTTCCACATATATATTGATCGATGCCAGGAATTCCCTTTTGTTCTTGGATTTCACGTGCATGAGTTACAACATGCCATCCGGCGAAAACAAGGAGAATAAGGCATATAGCCGCTGGATTTTCTTCAATTTACGGCCAAATGAGATTCCTCGGATCATAGAGCATCCGTAGAAAGGTACGTTTGTCCCTACCAGGGGGCTAATGTCTATAAGGAACATAATCTCTCGAATTTGCTTCAAAAGGAAGTGGTAATGGGTTCAGAAACTTGTCTGAAAAACAGCAACGAATGATGTTCTTTGACTTTCAGGGCCAAAAAGTCATGCTTAAGGCCGTATTTGAGGGTACTCCGGGCCTCCTGGCGCAAGCGGGGAGTATTTTCTGGATTCATACGCTCGCCGCGAGCAGTTTGAGAACTTGTGGGCCCGACACGGACTCCGAATGACAATATTATTACCCACTTAGTGAACATCTGTCCATTCTATGGCAGTCCTTAAAAGTACTTCATTTTCACGTGCGCTTTTTGCCTAACCGCCCAAAATTTCTTGTCCTCTATAGTGGAGATATCATTTCCACATATATACTGATCGATGCCAGGAATGCCTTTTGTTCTTGGCTTTCACGCACATGAGTTACAGCATGCGATCCGGCGAAAACTAGAAGAATAAGGCATATAGCCGCTGGATTTTCTTCAATTTACGGCCAAATGAGATTGCCCGGATCATAGAGCATCTGCAGAAAGGTACGTTTGTCCGTTCCAGGGGGGATAATGTCCATAAGCAACATAATCTCTCGAATTTCCTTCAAAAGGAAGTGCCAATGGCTTCAGAAACTTGTCTAAAAAACAGCGATGAATGACGTTCTTTGACTTTCAGGGCAAAAAAGTGTTGCTTAAGGACGAATGACCGTCTTAGTAGCATCTGTCCATTCTATGGCAGTCCTTGAAAGTACTTGATTTTCTCATGCGCTTTTTGCCTGACTGCCCCAAAATTTCTTGTCCTCTATAGTGGAGATATCGTTTCCACATATATATTGACCGATGCCAGGAATGCCCTTTAGTTCTTGGCTTTCACGTGCATGAGTTACAGCATGCCTTCCGGCGAAAACAAGGAAAATAAGGCATATAGTCGCTGGATTTTCTTCAATTTACGGCGAAATGAGATTGCCCAGATCATAGAGCGTCTGCAGAAAGGTACGTTTGTCCCTACGTGGGGGGCTAATGTCTACAAGCAACATAATCTCTCAAATTTCCTTCAATAGGAAGTGCTAATGGGTTCAGAAACTTGTCTGAAAAACAGCGATGAATGATGTTCTTTGACTTTTAGGGCCAAAAAGTCCTGCTTAAGGACATATTTGAGGTACTCCGGGCCTCCTGGCGCAAGCGGGGAGTATTTTCTGGATTCAGACGCTCGCCGTGAGCAGTTTGAGAACTTGTGGGTCCAACACGGACTCCGAATGACAATATTATTAACCTTTTAGTGAACATCTGTCCATTCTATAGCAGTCCTTGAAAGTACTTCATTTTCACGTGCGCTTTTTGCCTAACCGCCCCAAAATTTCTTGTCCTCTATAGTGGAGATATCGTTTCCACATATATATTGACCGATGCCAGGAATGCCCTTTAGTTCTTGGCTTTCACGTGCATGAGTTACAGCATGCCATCCGGCGAAAACAAGGAGAATAAGGCATATAGCCGCTGGATTTTTTTAAATTTACGGCCAAATGAGATTACCCGGATCATAGAGCATCTGCAGAAAGGTACGTTTGTCCCTTCCAGGGGGCTAATGTCTATAAGGAACATAATCTCAAATTTCCTTCAAAAGGAAGTGCCAATGGGTTCACAAACTTGTCTGAAAAAAAGGCGACGAATGATGTTCTTTGACTTTTAGGGCCAAAAAAGTCCTGCTTAAGGCCGTATCTGAGGGTACTCCGGGCCTCCTCGCGGAAGCGGGCAGAATTTTCTAGATTTAGACGCTCGCCGCGAGCAGTTTGTGAACTTATGGGTCCGACACGGGCTCCGAATGACAAAATTATTACCCTTTTAGTGAACATCTGTCCATTCTATGGCAGTCCTTGAAAGTACTTCATTTTCACGTGCTGTTTGCCTAACCGCCCCAAAATTTCTTGTCCTTTAGAGTGGAGATATCGTTTCCACGTATATATTGATCAATGCCAGGAATGCCCTTTTGTTCTTGGATTTCACGCACATGAGTTACAGCATGCCATCCAGCGAATACAAGGAGAATAAGGCATATAGCCGCTGGATTTTTTTCAATTTTCAGCCAAATGAGATTACCCGAATCATAGAGCATCTTCAGAAAGGTACGTTTGTCCCTTCCAGGGGGGCTAATGTCTAAGGAACATAATCTCAAATTTCCTTCAAACGGAAGTGCCAATGGGTTCAGAAACTTGTCTGAAAAACAGCGACGAATGATGTTCTTTGACTTTCAGGGCCAAAAAGTCCTGCTTAAGGCCGTATTTGAGGTTACTCCGGGCCTCCTGGCGCAAGCGTGGAGTATTTTCTGGATTCAGACGCTCGTCGCGAGTAGTTTGAGAACTTGTGGGTCCGACACGGACTCCGAATGACAATATTATTACCCTTTTTGTGAACATCTGTCCATTCTATGGCAGTCCTTGAAAGTACTTCATTTTCACGTGCGCTTTTTTCCTAACCGCCCAAAATTTCTTGTCCTCTATAGTGGAGATATCATTTCCACATATATATTGATCGATGCTAGGAATGCCCTTTTGTTCTTGGCTTTCAGGCACATGAGTTACAGCATGCGATCCGGCAAAAACAAGGAGAATAAGGCATATAGCCACTGGATTTTCTTCAATTTACGGCCAAATGAGATTGCCCGGATCATAGAGCATCTGCAGAAAGGTATGTTTGTCCCTACCAGGGGGGATATTGTCCATAAGCAACATAATATCTCGAATTTCCTTCAAAAGGAAGTGCCAATGGGTTCAGAAACTTGTCTGAAAAACAGCGACGAATAATATTCCTTGACTTTCAAGGCCAAAAAGTCCTGCTTAAGGCTGAATTTGAGGGTACTCCAGGCCTCCTGGCGCAAGCGGGGAGTATTTTGTTGGATTCGCGCGCTCGCCGCGAGCAGTTTGAGTACTTATGGGTCCGACACGGACTCCTAATGACAAAGTTATGACCGTCTTAGTAGCATATGTCCACTCTATGGCAGTCCATTAAAGTACTTGATTCTCTCGTGCGCTTGTTGCCTGACTGCCCCAAAATTTCTTGTCCTCCATAGTGGAGATATCGTTTCCACATATATATTGACTGATGCCAGGAATGCCCTTTAGTTCTTGTATTTCACGCGCATGAGTTACAGCATGCCATCCGGCGAAAACAAGGAGAATAAGGCAAATAGTCGCTGGATTTTCTTCAATTTACGGCCAAATGAGATTGCCCGGATCATAGAGCATCTGCAGAAAGGTTCGTTTGTCCCTAAGAGGGGGGCTAATGTCTACAAGCAACATAATCTATCAAATTTCCTTCAAAAGGAAGGGCCAATGGGTTCAGAAACTTGTCTGAAAACAGCGACGAATGATGTTCTTTGACTTTCAGGGCCAAAAAGTCCTGCTTAAGGACGTATTTGAGGGTACTCCAGGCCTCCTGGCGCAAGCGAGGAGTATTTTTTGGATACAGACGCTCGCCGTGAGCAGTTTGAGAACTTGTGGGTCCGACACGGACTTCGAATGATGATATTATTACCCTTTTAGTGAACATCTGTCCATTCTATAGCAGTCCTTGAAAGTACTTCATTTTCACTTGCGCTTTTTGCCTAACCGCCCAAAATTTCTTGTCTTCTAGAGTGGAGATATCGTTTCCACATATATATTGATTGATGCCAGGAATGCCCTTTTGTTCTTGGCTTTCACTCGCATGAGTTACAGCATGCCATCCGGCGAAAACAAGGAGAATAAGGCATATAGCTGCTGGATTTTTCTTGAATTTACGGCCAAATGAGATTGCCCGGATCATAGAGCATCTGCAGAAAGGTACGTTTGTCCTTACGAGGGGGGCTAATGTCTATAAGCAACATAATCTCTCGAACTTCCTTCAAAAGGAATTGCCAATGGGTTCAGGAACTTGTCTAAAAAACAGCGACGTATGATGTTCTTTGACTTTCAGGGCCAAAGAGTCCTGCTTAAGGCCGTATTTGAAGGTACTCCGGGCCTCCTTGCGCAAGCGGGGAGTATTTTCTGGGTTTGAACGCTCGCTGCGAGCAGTTTGAGAACTTGTGGGTCCGACACGGACTCCGAATGACAAAATTATGACCGTTTTAGTGAACATCTGTCCATTCTATGGCAGTCCTTGAAAGTACTTCATTTTCCCGTGCGCTCTTTGCCTAACCACCACAAAATATCTTGTCCTCTATAGTGGAGATATCGTTTCCACATATATATTGATCGATACCAGGAATGCCCTTTTGTTCTTGGCTTTCACGCGCATGAGGTATAGCATGCCATCCGGTGAAAACAAGGAGAATAAGGCATATAGCCGTTGGATTTTCTTCAATTTACGGCCAAATGAGATTGCCCGGATCATAGAGCATCTGCAGAAAGGTACTCTTGTCCCTACCAGGGGGGATAATGTCTATAAGCAACATAATCTCTTGAATTTCCTTCAAAAGGAAGTGCCAATGGGTTCAGAAACTTGTTTGAAAAACAAAGACGAATGATGTTCTTTGACTTTCAGGGCCAAAAAGTCCTGCTTAAGGCTGAATTTGAGGGTACTCCAGGCCTCCTGGCGCAAGAGGGGAGTATTTTTTTGGATTCACGTGCTCGCCGCAAGCAGTTTGAGTACTTATGGGTCTGACACGGGCTGCTAATGACAAAATTATGACCGTCTTAGTGAGCATCTGTCCATTCTATGGCAGTCCTTGAAAGTACTTCATTTTCACGTGCGCTTTTTGCCTGACCACCCCAAAATGTCTTGTCCTCTATAGTGGAGATATCCTTTCCACATATATATTGATTGATGCCAGGAATGCCCTTTTGTTCTTGGCTTTCATGCACATGAGTTACATCATGCCATCCAGCGAAAACAAGGAGAATAAGGCATATAGCCGCTGGATTTTCTTCAATTTATGGCCTAATGAGATTGCCCGGATCATAGAGCATCTGCAGAAAACAAGGAGAATAAGGCATATAGCCGCTGGATTTTCTTGAATTTACGGCCAAATGAGATTTCCCGGATCCTAGAGCATCTGCAGAAAGGTACGTTTGTCCCAACGAGGGGGGCTAATGTCTATAAGCAATATAATCTCTCAAATTTCCTTCGAAAGGAAGTGCCAATGGGTTCAGAAACTTGTCTGAAAAACAGCGACGAATGATGTTCTTTGACTTTCAGGGCCAAAAAGTCCTGTTTAAGGCCGTATTTGAGGGTACTCCAGGCCTCCTGGCGCAAGCGGGAAGTATTTTCTTGATTTAGACGCTTGCCGCGAGCAGTTTGAGAACTTGTGGGTCCGACACAGACTCCGAATGACAATGTTATTACCCTTTTAGTGAACATCTGTCCATTCTATGGCAGTTCTTGAAAGTACTTGATTTTCTCGTGCGCTTTTTGCCTGACTGCCCCAAAATTTCTTGTCCACTATAGTGGAGATATCATTTCCACATATATATTGATCGATGCCAGGAATTCCCTTTTGTTCCTGGCTTTCACGCGCATGAGTTACAGCATGCCATTCGGCGAAAACAAGGAGAATAAGGCATATAGCCGCTGTATTTTCTTCAATTTACGGCCAAATGAGATTGGCCGGATCATAGAGCATCTGCAGAAAGGTATGTTTGTCCCTACAAGGGGGGCTAATGTCTATAAGCAACATAATCTCTTGAATTTCCTTCAAAAGGAATTGCCAATGGGTTCAGAAACTTGTCTGAAATATAGCGACGAATGATGTTCTTTGACTTTCAGGGCCAAAAAGTCCTGCTTAAGGCCGTATTTGAGGGTACTCCGGGCCTCCTGGCGCAAGCGGGGATTATTTTCTGGATTCGGACGCTCGCCGCGAGCAGTTTGAGAACTTGTGTGTCCGAAACAGACTCCGAATGACAAAATTATGACCCTTTTAGTGAACATCTGTCCATTCTATGGCAGTCCTTGAAAGTACTTCATTTTAGCGTGCACTTTTTGCCTAACCACCCCAAAATTTCTTGTCCTCTATAGTGGAGATATCGTTTCCACATATATATTGATCGATGCCAGTAATGCCCTTTTGTTCTTGGCTTTCACGCGCATGAGTTACAGCATGCCATCCGGCGAAAACAAGGAGAATAAGGCATATAGCCGCTGGATTTTCTTCAATTTACGGCCAAATGCGATTGCCCGGATCATAGAGCATCTGCAGAAAGGTATGTTTTTTCCTACAAGGGGGGCTAATGTCTATAAGCAACATAATCTCTCGAATTTCCTTCAAAAGGAATTGCCAATGGGTTCAGAAACTTGTCTGAAATATAGCGACGAATGATGTTCTTTGACTTTCAGGGCCAAAAAGTCCTGCTTAAGGCCGTATTTGAGGGTACTCCGGGCCTCCTGGCGCAAGCGGGGATTATTTTCTGGATTCGGACGCTCTCTGCAAGCAGTTTGAGAACTTGTGGGTCTGACACGGACTCTGAATGACAAAATTATGACCGTTTTAGTGAACATCTGTCCATTCTATGGCAGTCCTTGAAAGTACTTCATTTTCCCGTCCGCTCTTTGCCTAACCGCCCCAAAATTTCTTGTCCTCTATAGTGGAGATATCGTTTCCACATATATATTGATCGATGCCAGGAATGCCCTTTTGTTCTTGGCTTTCACACGCATGAGTTACAGCATGCGATCCGGCGAAAACAAGGAGAATAAGTCATATAGCCGCTGGATTTTCTTCAATTTACGGCCAAATGAGATTGCTCGGATCATAGAGCATTTGCATAAAGGTACGTTTGTCCCTACCAGGGGGGATAATGTCTATAAGCAACATAATCTCTCGAATTTCCTTCAAAAGGAAGTGCCAATGGGTTTAGAAACTTGTCTGGAAAACAGCAACTACTTATGTTCTTTGACTTTCAGGGCCAAAAAGTCCTACTTAAGGCTGAATTAAAGGTTCTTCAGGCCTCCTCGCTCAAGCGGGGAGTATTTTTTTGGATTCACGCCCTCGCCGCGACCAGTTTGAGTACTTATGGGTCCGACACGGACTCATAATGACAAAATTATGACCGTCTTAGTGAGCATCTCTCCATTCTATGGCAGTCCTTGACAGTACTTGATTTTCTCGTGCGCTTTTTGCCTGACTGCCCCAAAATTTCTTGTCCTCTATAGTGGAGATATCGTTTCCACATATATATTGACCGATGTAGGAATGCCCTTTAGTTCTTGGCTTTCACGTGCATGAGTTACAACATGCAATCCGGCGAAAACAAGGAGAATAAGGCATATAGCCGCTGGATTTTCTTCAATTTACGGCCAAATGAGATTGCCCGGATCATAGAGCATCTGCAGAAAGGTACATTTGTCCCTACGAGGGGGGCTAATGTCTATAACCAACATAATCTCTCAAATTTCCTTCAAAAGAAAGTGCCAATGGGTTCAGAAACTTGTCTGAAAAACAGCGACGAATGATGTTCTTTGACTTTCAGGGCCGAAAAGTCCTGTTTAAGGCCGTATTTGAGGGTACTCCGGGCCTCCTGGCGCAAGCGGGGAGTATTTTTTGGATTCAGACGCTCCCAGTGAGCAGTTTGAGAACTTGTGGGTCCAACACGGACTCCGAAAGACAATATTATTACCCTTTTAGTGAACATCTGTCCATTCTATGGCAGTCCTTGAAAGTACTTCATTTTCATGTGCACTTTTTGCCTAACCGCCCCAAAATTTCTTGTCCTCCATGGTGGAGATATCATTTCCACATATATATTGATCGACGCCAGGAATGCCCTTTTGTTCTTGGCTTTCACGCGCATGAGTTACAGCAGGCCATCCGGCGAAAACAAGGAGAATAAGGCATATAGCCGCTGGATTTTCTTCAATTTACGGCCAAATGAGATTGCCCGGATCATAGAGCATCTGCAGAAAGGTACCTTGTCCCTACCAGGGGGGATAATGTCTATAAGCAACATAATCTCTTGAATTTCCTTCAAAAGGAAGTGCCAATGGGTTCAGAAACTTGTTTGAAAAACAAAGACGAATGATGTTCTTTGACTTTCAGGGCCAAAAAGTCCTGCTTAAGGCTGAATTTGAGGGTACTCCAGGCCTCCTGGCGCAAGAGGGGAGTATTTTTTTGGATTCGCGTGCTCGCCGCAAGCAGTTTGAGTACTTATGGGTCTGACACGGGCTGCTAATGACAAAATTATGACCGTCTTAGTGAGCATCTGTCCATTCTATGGCAGTCCTTGAAAGTACTTCATTTTCACGTGCGCTTTTTGCCTGACCACCCCAAAATGTCTTGTCCTCTATAGTGGAGATATCCTTTCCACATATATATTGATTGATGCCAGGAATGCCCTTTTGTTCTTGGCTTTCATGCACATGAGTTACATCATGCCATCCAGCGAAAACAAGGAGAATAAGGCATATAGCCGCTGGATTTTCTTCAATTTACGGCCTAATGAGATTGCCCGGATCATAGAGCATCAGCAGAAAACAAGGAGAATAAGGCATATAGCCGCTGGATTTTCTTCAATTTACGGCCAAATGAGATTTCCCGGATCCTAGAGCATCTGCAGAAAGGTACGTTTGTCCCAACGAGGGGGGCTAATGTCTATAAGCAACATAATCTCTCAAATTTCCTTCGAAAGGAAGTGCCACTGGGTTCAGAAACTTGTCTGAAAAACAGCGACGAATGATGTTCTTTGACTTTCAGGGCCAAAAAGTCCTGTTTAAGGCCGTATTTGAGGGTACTCCGGGCCTCCTGGCGCAAGCGGGAAGTATTTTCTTGATTCAGACGCTTGCCGCGAGCAGTTTGAGAACTTGTGGGTCCGACACGGACTCCGAATGACAATGTTATTACCCTTTTAGTGAACATCTGTCCATTCTATGGCAGTTCTTGAAAGTACTTGATTTTCTCGTGCGCTTTTTGCCTGACTACCCCAAAATTTCTTGTCCACTATAGTGGAGATATCGTTTCCACATATATATTGATCGATGCCTGGAATTCCCTTTTGTTCCTGGCTTTCACGTGCATGAGTTACAGCATGCCATTCGGCGAAAACAAGGAGAATAAGGCATATAGCCGCTGGATTTTCTTCAATTTACGGCCAAATGCGATTGCCCGGATCATAGAGCATCTGCAGAAAGGTATGTTTTTTCCTACAAGGGGGGCTAATGTCTATAAGCAACATAATCTCTCGAATTTCCTTCAAAAGGAATTGCCAATGGGTTCAGAAACTTGTCTGAAATATAGCGACGAATGATGTTCTTTGACTTTCAGGGCCAAAATGTCCTGCTTAAGGTCGTATTTGAGGGTACTCCGGGCCTCCTGGCGCAAGTGGGGATTATTTTCTGGATTCGGACGCTCTCTACGAGCAGTTTGAGAACTTGTGGGTCCGACACGGACTCCGAATGACAAAATTATGACCGTTTTAGTGAACATCTGTCCATTCTATGGCAGTCCTTGAAAGTACTTCATTTTCCCGTGCGCTCTTTGCCTAACCGCCCCAAAATTTCTTGTCCTCTATAGTGGAGATATCGTTTCCACATATATATTGATCGATGCCAGGAATGCCCTTTTGTTCTTGGCTTTCACACGCATGAGTTACAGCATGCCATCTGGTGAAAACAAGGAGAATAAGGCATATAGCCGCTGGATTTTATTCAATTTACGGCCAAATGAGATTGCTCGGATCATAGAGCATTTGCAGAAAGGTACGTTTGTCCCTACCAGGGGGGATAATGTCTATAAGCAACATAATCTCTCGAATTTCCTTCAAAAGGAAGTGCCAATGGGTTTAGAAACTTGTCTGGAAAACAACAACTACTTATGTTCTTTGACTTTCAGGGCCAAAAAGTCCTACTTAAGGCTGAATTAAAGGTACTTCAGGCCTCCTCGCTCAAGCGGGGAGTATTTTTTTGGATTCACGCCCTCGCCGCGACCAGTTTGAGTACTTATGGGTCCGACACGGACTCATAATGACAAAATTATGACCGTCTTAGTGAGCATCTCTCCATTCTATGGCAGTCCTTGACAGTACTTGATTTTCTCGTGCGCTTTTTGCCTTACTGCCCCAAAATTTCTTGTCCTCTATAGTGGAGATACCGTTTCCACATATATATTGACCGATGTAGGAATGCCCTTTAGTTCTTGGCTTTCACGTGCATGAGTTACAACATGCAATCCGGCGAAAACAAGGAGAATAAGGCATATAGCCGCTGGATTTTCTTCAATTTACGGCCAAATGAGATTGCCCGGATCATAGAGCATCTGCAGAAAGGTACGTTTGTCCCTACGAGGGGGGCTAATGTCTATAACCAACATAATCTCTCAAATTTCCTTCAAAAGAAAGTGCCAATGGGTTCAGAAACTTGTCTGAAAAACAGCGATGAATGATGTTCTTTGACTTTCAGGGCCAAAAAGTCATGTTTAAGGCCGTATTTGAGGGTACTCCGGGCCTCCTGGCGCAAGCGGGGAGTATTTTTTGGATTCAGACGCTCCCAGTGAGCAGTTTGAGAACTTGTGGGTCCAACACGAACTCCGAATGACAATATTATTACCCTTTTAGTGAACATCTGTCCATTCTATGGCAGTCCTTGAAAGTACTTCATTTTCATGTGCGCTTTTTGCCTAACCGCCCCAAAATTTCTTGTCCTCCATGGTGGAGATATCATTTCCACATATATATTGATTGACGCCAGGAATGCCCTTTTGTTCTTGGCTTTCACGCGCATGAGTTACAGCATGCCATCCGGCGAAAACAAGGAGACTAAGGCATATAGCCGCTGGATTTTCTTCAATTTACGGCCAAATGAGATTGCCCGGATCATAGAGCACTTGCAGAAAGGTACGTTTGTCCCTACCAGGGGGGATAATGTCTATAAGCAACATAATCTCTCGAATTTCCTTCAAAAGGAAGTACCAATGGGTTCTGAAACTTGTTTGGAAAACAGCAACGACTTATGTTCTTTGACTTTGAGGGCCAAAAAGTCCTACTTAAGGCTGAATTTGAGGGTACTCCAGACCTCCTCATGCAAGCGGGGAGTGTCTTTTTGGATTCACACCCTCGCCGCGACCAGTTTGAGTACTTATGGGTCCGACACGGACTCCTAATGAAAAAATTATGACCGTCTTAGTGAGCATCTGTCCATTCTATGGCAGTCCTTGACAGTACTTGATTTTCTCGTGCGCTTTTTGCCTGACTGCCCCAAAATTTCTTGTCCTCTATAGTGGAGAAATCATTTCCACATATATATTGACCGATGTAGGAATGCCCTTTAGTTCATGGCTTTCACGTGCATGAGTTACAACATGCAATCCGGCGAAAACAAGGAGAATAAGGCATATAGCCGCTGGATTTTCTTCAATTTACGGCCAAATGAGATTTGCTCGGATCATAGAGCATCTGCAGAAAGGTACGTTTGTCCCTACGAGGGGGGCTAATGTCTATAACCAACATAATCTCTCAAATTTCCTTCAAAAGGAAGTGCTAATGGGTTCAGAAACTTGTCTGAAAAACAGCGATGAATTATGTTCTTTGACTTTCAGGGCCAAAAAGTCCTGTTTTAAGGCCGTATTTGAGGGTACTCCGGGCCTCCTGGCGCAAGCGGGGAGTATTTTTTGGATTCAGACGCTCGTAGTGAGCAGTTTGAGAACTTGTGGGTCCGACACGGACTCCGAATGACAATATTATTACCCTTTTAGTGAACATCTGTCCATTCTATGGCAGTCCTTGAAAGTACTTCATTTTCATGTGCGGTTTTTGCCTAACCGCCCCAAAATTTCTTGTCCTCTATGGTGGAGATATCGTTTCCACATATATATTGATCGACGCCAGGAATGCCCTTTTGTTCTTGGCTTTCACGCGCATGAGTTACAGCATGCCATCCGGCGAAAACAAGGAGAATAAGGCGTATAGTCGCTGGATTTTCTTCAATTTACGACCAAATGTGATTGCCCGGATAAATCCGCATCTGCAGAAAGGTACGTTTGTCCCTACGAGGGGGGCTAATGTCTATATGCAACATAATCTCTCGAATTTCCTTCAAAAGGAACTGCCAATGGGTTCAGAAACTTGTCTGAAAAACAGCGACGAATGATGTTCTTTGACTTTCAGGGCCAAAAAGTGCTGCTTAAGGCCGTATTTGAGGGTACTCCGGGCCTCCTGGCACAAGCGGGGAGTATTTTCTAGATTCAGACGCTCGCCGCGAGCAGCTTGTGATGAGGACATCAATACCATTGTTACACCCAGAGCCCCTGCTGCTATACATACTGGACCAATTACTAGAGCTCGCGCACGCCAACTAAATTACCAGGTACTTTCGTTTCTTGGTAATGATTCTAATGTTCATGAGAATATGATGCTGCCTAAATTGGGTACATTTGTTTTGCTTACAAATGAAGGGCCTAGCTTGGAGAAGGATGAACATTGGAGCGAGAACAAGCATGGAGATGATGGCATGCGCAAGGGGAACAATAACGGAGTTACAAGTGATGATTTCAGGACTTTGAAGCCACCATAATGAGTGCATGAAGCCTTGGACGAAATATACAAGATGCCACTTCATAAATTTCGTCCAGAGGCTATTCTAGGTGCTGCGTCACCTTATTATTGGGCCAGGCCCATGTAATTTCGAAATACATAAGTATAGGCTATTTTTAGAGTCCGTATGTGTGGGGAAACAAGAGATAGGGTTAGTTTCGGACCCCTTCACCAAGGGCCACGAAATTCACCCCCTCTTCCTCCATATATACAGCCCTTAGGGCACCGTTTAGACTTTGGGTTTTGTTTAGATTAAAGTTCGCCATAGCTGCAACTTCGCTTACTTCGTTTGTGTTCAACGACTAGACAAAGGCGTCACAGAATCCCACCTTGATCAATAAAGCTTTCATCTTATATTCGCAATATCCAGATTGCAATCTCAGTTTCTTGCTTGTTCTTCATTTGCTCGCAGAAAACAGACCTTCGTGGTCAGGTTGATCGTGCTCCGGCGTGGTCAATAACCTCTCGGAGTTGGTTTAGCGATTGCTAAGGAGCGACGTCCTCGCACGTTCGTAGTCGGATCGTCAAAGTCGACTTCCACCAAAGCGAAATCCACCATCTCATCGAAAGACGGGACACCTTCGCCTCTATCAAGTGGTATCAGATTTCCAGGTTGCTCGTTGAGATTTTACAGTTTTTCGTAGTTTAGATCGAGTCTGTTCTTCATACCTACAGTCCACGAAAAAGCCACAAAAAAATTAGGGTTAGTTCATCATATCCGAACCAATCTGAGCCTTTGCATAATCTTTTCTGTATTTGCGTTGTTGAATTTGCGGTTGCATCGTCGTGTCTAGTTGCTGGTCTTAGAGTCTAGTCTTTTAGAGTTTCGAGTTCTAGTCATAAGTTGTCACGCCGCTGCCGCACCATCATCATCGCCCGTGCCATCTACCACCACCGCTTATCCGCCACCGCTTCGAATCCGTATCCATATACCACCACCGTCATCATATACCACCACCGCTGCCATATCCTACCACCATATATCCACCACCAATCCGAGTTCCTTGCATATTAGGTTTGTTTTTGGGATCCATCTAGTTTCCGACTCGTGTTTCCTTGCCGGAGTAGGTTTCGGAAAAAAAAGAGTCCGGAAACCACCCTCCGTTTAGGCCCAAAATTTTCCGAAAACGCACTTGACAAAAAAATTTCTGGCTATCCTATTTTTAGGTGTTTCTAAGCGTATTGAGACAGTCGCCGTTATAGAAAGTTTTTTTTGACCCGTTTCCAGTTTTTGGGTCCAGGCAGTCGAAAAAAAAAATTTCATGCCCATCCTGTCAGTTTGACCTGGGAAGAGTTTTGAGACACTCGCCATTATAGTGATTTTTCGCAAAAAAAAGAGCAGCGCAAAAAAAAAAAGCAGCGCAAAAAAAAGGAGCAAAAAAATTCCAGAGTGTGCTTTTCCCTTGTTTACGTGCAGCGCCGTGATTTTGTTAGTGTTCTAGGCTCGCGTCTCTAGCACGGTCTAGCCTAGGACCAGCACAGTACCGTCGTTGAGCGTTTATTCAACTTTGCATCTCTGAATTGATTATTGCTGACCTTTTTGCTACCATATTATAAGCCTTCCCAGCTCCACATACATCTACGTCGTGCGTTTGATTCTCCCTGGTAATCCCTATATCCAAGCTTTGAGAGTTTTGACTACAACAGTTGCCGATCACCACCTGCTGCTGGGTAAGAACTGGTAAGAATTTGAGATTTGCTTGACGGGTTTGTGATACACCACCACCACTTCTTAGTAGTCTGTAGGATCATATTCTTGTGTGTTTCTATTTGCTGTTAACCATGGTAGGATCACAAGCCGATGAGACTGACTGCAAGAACCTGACGAACCAACAGCTACATGATAAATTTTAGCAAATGATGAGTGGACAGGTGCAAGATGTGCTAAACAGATTTGACGAGGCCATGGAGAAGATAGATGGCATTGAGAAGACGTTTGAAACAAAGCTTGATAGCAAGTTTAATGAATTGCTCGCGCGTTTTCCACAACCACCACCGGCTGCACCTATCGCACCTCTGCAACGACAACAACTACGCCCCCTTCCGAATCAGTATGGACGAGCTCAGCGTGTTCCTATTGAGCCAGGACAAAATTCTGGTGCCGCTGCTACTGCTGTTGGTGCTTCTTTGGCTCCTGCTACTGCTGCTGCTGGTACCGAGGAGGATGATGAGTATGCGGGTGATTATGAGGATGAGGTTGATCAAAATCAGAACTACGTGCAACCACCAGCACCACCACCAGCAGGTCGACCTCAGGTATATTTTCGTAATGGTAGGCCTGCACCACCACCTCAGGTACGAGATGATGTCCATATTCCTAAACTGAAATTGAATATTCCACCATTTGAGGGTAGATATGTTCCTGATATATATCTTACTTGGGAGTTAGAAACTGAACAACGTTTTACATGTTTACAATATCCCGAGGAGAGACGGGTTGCTGCTGCTGTTTGTGCTTTCACTAGTTTTGCATGTGTATGGTGGTCTGAACATTGTAGATTATATCCTATTCCCGCTACTTGGGCTGCTTTGAAAACTGCTATGCGTACTCGTTGGGTTCCACCATATTATCAACGTGAATTGCTTCAAAAATTGCAGCGTTTAAGACAAGGAAAAAATTCTGTAGAAGAATATTATCAGGAATTACAAACTGGCATGATTCGATGTGGTATTGTTGAGGAGAATAAAGCTATACTTGCATGTTTTATAGGTGGATTAAATAGAGAGATTCAGACCATTCTAGAGTATAAGGAGTATACTAATATCACTCGTTTATTCCATCTTGCTTGTAAAGCTGAACGTGAAGTGCAGGATCGACAAGCATTGGCGCGAACTAACTTTTCTGCAGGTCGACTTTCATCATGGACACCGCGTGCATCCTCTACTTCCACTACACCAGCACCTCCATCCGCTACTACCTCCAGCCGTGATACAAGAAAGCAGGCACAACCTCCACTATCCGCCAAGAGCGCACCTGCCGGGCCTACACAAAGCTCTTCTTCTTCCATGGCATCAACTGGGCACACCAGTGATATTATTTGTCGCCGTTTTAAGGGAAGAGGTCATTATGCGAGAGAATGCAAATCTCAGTGTGTGATGATTGCTACTGAGGATGGTGGGTATGGTTCCGCTAGTGACTATGATGAGGAGACGTTGGCTCTTATTACACGTGAAGAACACGGTGGAGATGATTCTGATCATGAGACGCAATACATGGCTCCTGAAGACGCTGACAGGTATGAATGTTTAGTTGCTCAACGTGTTTTGTGTGTGCAGGTCACACAAGCTGAGCAAAATCAGAGGCACAATTTGTTCCATACCAAGGGAGTTGTGAAGGAACGTTCTGTGCGCGTCATCATAGACGGAGGGAGCTGCAACAACTTGGCTAGCATGGAGATGGTGGAGAAGCTTTCTCTCACCACAAGACCACATCCACATCCTTACTACATCCAATGGTTCAACAACAGCGGCAAGGTTAAGGTAACACGTACTGTTTGTGTGCATTTTAGTATCTCTACATATGCTGATTATGTTGCTTGTGATGTAGTACCTATGCAAGTATGTTCCTTATTACTTGGTCGACCATGGCAATTTGATAAAAATTCTGTACACCATGGTAGAAACAATCAGTATACTCTTGTTCATAAGGATAAAAATATTACTTTGCTTCCTATGACTCCTGAGTCCATTTTGAAAGATGATATTAATAGAGCTAATAAAGTAAAACAGGAGAAAAATAAGAGCGAAAATCAGATTGCGGCGAAAGAATTTGAGCCACAAATGAAGCCTAATAATAAACCATCTAGTGTTGCTTCTGAAATTAAATTAAAAAGTGCATGTTTACTTGCCACCAAATCTGATATTGATGAGCTAGATTTTAGCAAATCTGTTTGCTATGCTTTTGTGTGCAAAGAGGCATTATTTTCATTCGAGGACGTACCTTCCTCTTTGCCTCCTGCTGTCACTAACATTTTGCAGGAGTTCGCTGATGTCTTTCCACAAGACGTGCCACCGGGATTACCGCCTATTCGAGGGATTGAGCATCAGATTGACTTAATTCCCGGTGCTTCACTGCCAAACCGTGCGCCATACCGTACCAATGCCGAGGAGACGAAGGAGATTATGCGTCAAGTACAAGAGCTTCTCGACAAAGGTTATATACGCGAATCCCTTAGTCCTTGTGTTGTTCCTATTATTCTAGTGCCGAAAAAGGATGGTACATCACGTATGTGTGTTGATTGTAGAGGCATTAATAATATTACTATTCGGTATCGTCATCCTATTCCTAGGCTAGATGATATGCTTGATGAATTGAGTGGCTCTACAATATTCTCCAAAGTTGATTTGCGTAGTGGATACCATCAAATTCGTATGAAATTGGGGGATGAATGGAAAACAGCATTTAAAACTAAGTTTGGATTATATGAGTGGTTAGTCATGCCTTTTGGGTTAACTAATGCACCTAGTACTTTCATGAGATTAATGAACGAAGTTTTACGTGCTTTCATTGGACAATTTGTGGTAGTTTACTTTGATGACATATTGATTTATAGCAGATCTTTGGAGGAACATTTGGAACATTTACGTGCTGTTTTTATTGCTCTACGTGATGCACGTTTGTTTGGTAACCTTGGGAAGTGCACCTTTTGCACCGACCGAGTGTCTTTTCTTGGCTATGTTGTTACTCCACAGGGAATTAATTTGATAAAGCCAAGATTGAAGCTATTGAGAGTTGGCCGCAGCCCAAAACGGTCACACAAGTGAGGAGTTTTCTTGGCCTCGCTGGATTCTATAGGCGTTTTGTGAGAGATTTCAGCACCATTGCTGCACCTCTCAATGAGCTTACAAAGAAGGATGTGCCTTTTGTTTGGAGTACCGCACAGGAAGAAGCCTTCACGGTGTTGAAAGATAAGTTGACACATGCTCCTTTACTCCAACTTCCTGATTTTAATAAGACTTTTGAGCTTGAATGTGATGCTAGTGGAATTGGATTAGGAGGTGTGTTATTACAAGATGGCAAACCTGTTGCATACTTTTCTGAAAAATTAAGTGGGCCTAGTCTGAATTATTCTACTTATGATAAAGAATTATATGCTCTTGTTCGGACTTTAGAAACATGGCAATTATTTATGGCCCAAAGAATTTGTTATACATTTTGATCATGAATCTTTGAAACATATTAAAAGTCAAGATAAACTGAATCGTAGACATGCTAAATGGGTCGAATTCATTGAGACTTTCCCTTATGTCATTAAACACAAGAAGGGTAAAGAAAATGTTATTGCTGATGCATTGTCTCGTCGCTATACTATGCTTTCACAACTTGACTTCAAAATATTTGGTTTGGAGACCATCAAAGATCAATATGTGCATGATGCTGATTTTAAAGATGTGTTGCCGAATTGTAAAGAAGGAAGAACATGGAACAAGTTTGTCGTTAATGATGGATTTGCGTTCCGTGCTAACAAGCTATGCATTCCAGCTAGCTCCGTTCGTCTTTTGTTGTTGCAGGAGGCGCATGGAGGAGGACTAATGGGACACTTTGGCGTGAAGAAGACGGAGGACGTACTTGCTACACATTTCTTTTGGCCAAAGATGAGACGGGATGTTGAGCGTTTTATTGCTCGCTGCACTACATGTCAAAAAGCTAAGTCACGACTCAATCCTCATGGTTTATATATGCCTTTGCCTGTACCTAGTGTTCATTGGCGGGATATATCTATGGACTTTGTTTTAGGTTTACCTAGAACAAAGAAGGGGAGGGATAGCATATTTGTTGTCGTGGATAGATTCTCGAAAATGGCACACTTTATACCATGTCATAAAAGCGATGATGCTGTTAATGTTGCTGATTTGTTCTTTCGTGAAATTATTCGCTTGCATGGTGTGCAAATACTATTGTTTCAGATCGTGATACTAAATTTCTTAGCCACTTTTGGAGATGTTTATGGGCTAAGTTGGGGACTAAACTGCTTTTTAGTACTACTTGTCACCCCCAAACTAATGGACAAGCTGAAGTAGTCAATAGAACATTGTCTACTATGCTTAGGGCTGTTCTAAAGAATAATAAGAAAATGTGGGAGGAAAGCTTGCCTCATATTGAATTTGCTTATAATCGTTCATTGCATTCTACTACTAAGATGTGCCCTTCTGAAGTTGTGTATGGTTTCCTACCTCGTGCACCTATTGATTTGTTGCCTCTTCCATCTTCGGAGAAGGTTAATTTTGATGCTAAAGAACGTGCTGAATTGATTTTAAAAATGCATGAGTTAACTAAGGAAAACATTGAGCGTATGAATGCTAAATATAAACTTGCTGGAGATAAGGGTAGAAAACATGTTGTGTTTGCACCTCGAGATCTTGTTTGGTTACATTTGCGTAAGGATAGATTTCCTGATTTGCGCAAATCAAAGCTAATGCCACGTGCTGCTGGTCCCTTTAAGGTGTTGGAGAAAGTAAATGATAATGCATATAAACTTGAGCTGCCTGCAGATTTTGGGGTTAGTCCCACTTTAAAATTGCAGATTTGAAGCCATATTTGGGTGAGGAAGATGAACTTCCGTCGAGGACGACTTCATTTCAAGAAGGGGAGGATGATGAGGACATCAATACCATTGTTACACCCACAGCCCCTGCTGCTATACATACTGGACCAATTACTAGAGCTCGCGCACGCCAACTAAATTAGCAGGTACTTTTGTTTCTTGGTAATGATTCTAATGTTCATGAGAATATGATGCTGCCTAAATTGGATACATTTGTTTTGCTTACAAATGAAGGGCCTAGCTTGGAGAAGGATGAACATTGGAGCGAGAACAAGCATGGAGATGATGGCATGCGCAAGGGGAACAAGAACGGAGTTACAAGTGATGATTTCAGGACTTTGAAGCCACCATAATGAGTGCATGAAGCCTTGGACGAAATATACAAGATGCCACTTCATAAATTTCGTCCAGAGGCTATTCTAGGTGCTGCGTCACCTTATTATTGGGCCAGTCCCATGTAATTTCGAAATACATAAGTATAGGCTATTTTTAGAGTCCGTATGTGTGGGGAAAAAAGAGATAAGGTTAGCTTCGGACCCCTTCACCAAGGGCCACGAAATTCACCCCCTCTTCCTCCATATATACAGCCCTTAGGGCACCGTTTAGACTTTGGGTTTTGTTTAGATTAAAGTTCGCCATAGCTGCAACTTCGCGTACTTCGTTTGTGTTCAACGACCAGACAAAGGCGTCACAGAATCCCACCTTGATCAATAAAGCTTTTATCTTATATTCGCAATATCCAGATTGCAATCTCAGTTTCTTGCTTGTTCTTCGTTTGCTCGCAGGAAACAGACCTTCGTGGTCAGGTTGATCGTGCTCCGGCGTGGTCAATAACCTCTCGGAGTTGGTTTAGCGATTGCTAAGGCACGACGTCCTCGCACGTTCGTAGTCGGATCGTCAAAGTCGACTTCCACCAAAGCGAAATCCACCATCTTATCGAAAGACGGGACACCTTCGCCTCTATCAGTTTGAGAACTTGTGGGTCCAACACGGACTCCGAATGACAAAATTATGACTGTTTTAGTGAACATCTGTCCATGCTATGGCAGTACTCGAAAGTACTTCATTTTCCCGTGCGCGCTTTTCCTAACCGCCCCATAATTTCTTGTCCTCTATAGTGGAGATATCATTTCCACATATATATTGATCGATGCCAGGAATGCCCTTTTGTTCTTGGCTTTCACGCGCATGAGTTACAGCATGCCATCCGGCGAAAACAAGGAGAATAAGGCATATAGCCGCTGGATTTTCTTCAATTAACGGCCAAATGTAATTGCCCGGATCATAGAGCATCTGAAGAAAGGTACGTTTGTGCTTACGAGGGGGGATAATGTCTATAAGCAACATAATCTCTCGAATTTCCTTCAAAAGGAATTGCCAATGGGTTCAGAAACTTGTCTGAAAAACAACGATGAATGATGTTCTTTGACTATCAGGGCCAAAAAGTGCTGCTTAAGGCTGTATTTGAGGGTACTCCGGGCCTCCTGGCACAAGCGGGGAGTATTTTCTGGATTCGGACGCTCGCCGCGAGCAGTTTGAGAACTTGTGGGTCCGACACGGACTCCGAATGACAAAATTATGACCGTTTTAGTGAACATCTGTCCATTCTATGGCAGTCCTTGAAAGTACTTCATTTTCCCATGCGCTCTTTGCCTAACCGCCCCAAAATTTCTTGTCCTCTATAGTGGAGATATCGTTTCCACATATATATTGATCGATGCTAGGAATGCCCTTTTGTTCTTGGCTTTCACGCGCATGAGTTACAACATGCCATCCGGCGAAAACAAGGAGAATAAGGCATATAACCGCTGGATTTTCTTCAATTTACGGCCAAATGAGATTGCCCGGATCATAGAGCATGTGCAGAAAGGTACGTTTGTCCCTACCAGGGGGGATAATGTCTATAAGCAACATAATCTCTCGAATTTCCTTCAAAAGGAAGTGCCAATGGGTTCAGAAACTTGTCTGGAAAACAGCAACGACTTACGTTCTTTGACTTTCAGGGCCAAAAAGTCCTACTTAAGGCTGAATTTGAGGGTACTCCAGGCCTGCTCGCGCAAGCGGGGAGTATTTTTTTGGATTCACACCCTCGCCGCGAGCAGTTTGAGTACTTATGGGTCCGACACGGACTCCTAATGACAAAATTATGACCGTCTTAGTGAGCATCTGTCCATTCTATGGTAGTCCTTGACAGTACTTGATTTTCTCGTGCGCTTTTTGCCTGACTGCCCCAAAATTTCTTGTCCTCTATTGTTGAGATATAATTTCCACATATATATTGACCGATGTAGGAATGCCCTTTAGTTCTTGGCTTTCATGTGCATGAGTTACAACATATCATCTGGCGAAAACAAGGAGAATAAGGCATATAGCCGCTGGATTTTCTTCAATTTACGGCCAAATGAGATTGCCCGGATCATAGAGCATCTCCAGAAAGGTACGTTTGTCCCTACGAGGGGGCTAATGTCTATAACCAACATAATCTCTCAAATTTCCTTCAAAAGGAAGTGCCAATGGGTTCAGAAACTTGTCTGAAAAACAGCGACGAGTGATATTCTTTGACTTTCAGGGCCAAAAAGTCATGTTTCAGGCCGTATTTGAGGGTACTCCGGGCCTCCTGGCGCAAGCGGGGAGTATTTTCTGGATTCGGACGCTCGCCGCGAGCAGTTTGAGAACTTGTGGGTCCGACACGGACTCCGAATGACAAAATTTTGACCGTTTTAGTGAACATCTGTCCATTCTATGGCAGTCCTTGAAAGTACTTCATTTTCCCATGCGCTCTTTGCCTAACCGCCCCAAAATTTCTTGTCCTCTATAGTGGAGATATCGTTTCCACATATATATTGATCGATGCTAGGAATGCCCTTTTGTTCTTGGCTTTCACGCGCATGAGTTACAGCATGCCATCCGGCGAAAACAAGGAGAATAAGGCATATAACCGCTGGATTTTCTTCAATTTACGGCCAAATGAGATTGCCCGGATCATAGAGCATGTGCAGAAAGGTACGTTTGTCCCTACCAGGGGGGATAATGTCTATAAGCAACATAATCTCTCGAATTTCCTTCAAAAGGAAGTGCCAATGGGTTCAGAAACTTGTCCGGAAAACAGCAACGACTTACGTTCTTTGACTTTCAGGGCCAAAAAGTCCTACTTAAGGCTGAATTTGATGGTACTCCAGGCCTGCTCGCGCAAGCGGGGAGTATTTTTTTGGATTCACACCCTCGCCGCGAGCAGTTTGAGTACTTATGGGTCCGACACGGACTCCTAATGACAAAATTATGACCGTCTTAGTGAGCATCTGTCCATTCTATGGCAGTCCTTGACAGTACTTGATTTTCTCGTGCGCTTTTTGCCTGACTGCCCCAAAATTTCTTGTCTTCTATAGTGGAGATATAATTTCCACATATATATTGACCGATGTAGGAATGCCCTTTAGTTCTTGGCTTTCACGTGCATGAGTTACAACATATCATATGGCGAAAACAAGGAGAATAAGGCATATAGCCGCTGGATTTTCTTCAATTTACGGCCAAATGAGATTGCCCGGATCATAGAGCATCTCCAGAAAGGTACGTTTGTTCCTACGAGGGGGCTAATGTCTATAACCAACATAATCTCTCAAATTTCCTTCAAAAGGAAGTGCCAATGGGTTCAGAAACTTGTCTGAAAAACAGCGACGAGTGATATTCTTTGACTTTCAGGGCCAAAAAGTCATGTTTCAGGCCGTATTTGAGGGTACTCCGGGCCTCTTGGCGCAAGCGGGGAGTATTTTCTGGATTCAGACGCTCGCCGTGAGTAGTTTGAGAACTTGTGGGTCCGACACGGACTCCGAATGACAATATTATTACCCTTTTAGTGAACATCTATCCATTTTATGGCAGTCTTTGAAAGTACTTTATTTTCACGTGCGCTTTTTGCCTAACCGCCCCAAAATTTCTTGTCCTCTATGGTGGAGATATCGTTACCACATATATATTGATCGATGCCAGGAATGCCCTTTTGTTCTTGGCATTCAAGCGCATGAGTTACAACATGCCATCCGGAGAAAACAAGGAGAATAAGGCATATAGCCGCTGGATTTTCTTCAATTTACGGCCAAATGAGATTGCCCGGATCTCGCAAGGAACGTCATTATGCCAACATGAAAAAGTGCACATTTGGTGTTGACAAAGTGGTTTTCTTGGGTTTTGTTGTCTCTTCCAAAGGTGTCCACGTTGATGAATCTAAAATTGAAGCAATTAAAACATGGCCCCAACCCACCAATCTGCAACAAGTGCGTAGTTTTCTTGGTCTTGCGGGTTTTTATCGTTGCTTTGTGAAAGACTTTAGCACTATTGCCGCTCCTTTGCATGCTTTGAGTAAGAAGAATGCTCCTTTTGTTTGGGGATCTTTGCAATCCACCGCTTTTGATGAGCTCAAGTCTTTGCTTACTAATGCACCGATTCTTGCTTTGCCCAACTATGAGAAAACTTTTGAGGTTCATTGTGATGCTACAAGTACCGGAATTGGCGGAGTTTTGACGCAAGAAAAATGAGCAATTGCATATTTTACTGAAAAACTCTCCGGTGCTCAACTAAACTATCCCATATATGACAAAGAATTATATGCTTTAGTACGTGTGCTACATGTTTGGGAACATTATCTTAGACCTCATGAGTTTGTCATACATACCGACCACGAAACGCTTAAGTACTTAAAAGGTCAAACCAAGTTGAACAAGCGTCATGCCAAGTGGAGTGAATTTATTGAATCTTTCCCCTATGTGATCAAGTACATTAAGGGTAAGGAAAATGTAGTTGCGGATGCACTTTCACGCATATGCACACTTGTCACCAAACTTGAGTTGAATGTTATTGGCTTTGAGCACATAAAAGACTTGTATGCTAATGATCCATCTTTTGCTACTCATTATGCTAAATGTTTGACGCATACATCTTGGGAACAATATTACATCAAGGATGGTTATCTTATGAGAGCTAACAAACTATGCATTCCCGAGTCTTCTCTTCGTTTGCTCCTTTTGCAGGAGGTTCATGGAGGCGGACTCATGGGATACTTTGGACGCGACAGGACATTCGCCACGCTCTCCAAGAACTACTTTTGGCCCAAGATGTTTCGCGACGTCTCATGCTTCACCACACGATGCTCGACATGTCGCAAAGCTAAGTCTAAAGCTCAATCCGATGGTCTTTACATGCCTCTTCCTATTCCTTATCAACCTTGGGAAGACATTAGCATGGATTTTGTACTTGGTTTGCCTAGAACTCAAAATGGAAAGGATTCCGTGTTTGTTGTGGTGGACCGATTTTCTAAGATGGCACATTTCATTCCTTGTAACAAGATAGACGATGCTTCACACGTTGCAAATCACTTTTGTAGGGAAATATTGCGCCTCCATGGAGTACCAAAGAGAATCATCTCCGACCGCGACGTCAAGTTCTTGAGTTACTTTTGGAAGACGTTATGCGCCAAGCTCGGAATCAAGCTCTTGTTCTCATCTGCATACCATCCTCAAACCGACGGCCAAACGGAGGTGACAAACCGGACACTATCCACTCTACTTCGCGTGTTGATCAAGAAGAACATCAAGGAGTGGGAGGCGTGTCTACCCATCGCCGAGTACGCCTACAACCGTGCAAGACATTCGACTACCGGCAAGTCCCCCTTCGAGGTCGTCTGTGGCTTCAACACGTTGTCCCCATTGGACATTCTACCTCTTCCTCTACAAGAGCGCACCAACATGGATGCGAGTGCACGAGCAAGCTACATCAAGAAGATGCATGAAGATACAAGGAACACCATCGAGCGCCAAGTACAACGACTAGCGACCAAGCTCAACGTCAACAAGCAACCCATGATCTTCAACATAGGCGATCTCGTGTGGCTACACCTTCGCAAGGACCGCTTCCCCAATGAACGCAAGTCCAAACTTCTCCCTCGAGCCGATGGACCCTTCAAGGTGCTAGCACGCTACAACACAACGCCTACAAGATTGAACTCCCACGAGAGAAGTACAACGTGAGCAACATCTTCAGTGTCAAAGACCTCTCGCCTTACCATGGTGATGAAGATTTTGATCCGAGGTCAGATCTTTCCCAAGGGAGGGGAGATGATGCGAAGCATCCTTCCATCATCCCCATGGACTCTACACTGACACATCCGACCCCACGAGGATCCATGACAAGAGCTAGAGCACATGCTTTGGAAACCGAGGTGAATTCCTTCCTACTAGACTTGCATATGGACACGAATGGAACATGTTTACTACCTCACCAAAATATGCTATGCCTCCTCAGGTATGAAGAGGAACATCACCAAGAAGCTCAGGAGCATCACCAAGGAGAAGGAGGACCACCCCAAGGTCGTGCGAACCGAGAAGAAGGACAACAGCAGCAACACTGGAGGCTCCAGGCGACCCCGTGCGCACGGGCCCCTGAGACCCCATGCCCACGGACTACACATGAAGTTGGCGCCGGAGCACCCCATGCGCACTGGCCTGTACCGTGCCCACGGGACCCCCGTGCGCACGGGCCCAGCTTACCCCGTGCGCACGGGCCTCCCAGGATGGCCGGCTGAGTGATGAGGACATCAATACCATTGTTACACCCACAGCCCCTGCTGCTATTCATACTGGACCAATTACTAGAGCTCGCGCACGTCAACTAAATTACCAGGTACTTCCGTTTCTTGGTAATGATTCTAATGTTCATGAGAATATGATGCTGCCTAAATTGGATACATTTGTTTTGCTTACAAATGAAGGGCCTAGCTTGGAGAAGGATGAACATTGGAGCAAGAACAAGCATGGAGATGATGGCATGCGCAAGGGGGACAAGAATGGAGTTACAAGTGATGATTTCAGGACTTTGAAGCCACCATAATGAGTGCATGAAGCCTTGGACGAAATATACAAGATGCCACTTCATAAATTTCGTCCAGAGGCTATTCTAGGTGCTGCGTCACCTTATTATTGGGCCAGGCCCATGTAATTTCGAAATACATTAGTATAGGCTATTTTTAGAGTCCGTATGTGTGGGGAAACAAGAGATAGGGTTAGTTTCGGACCCCTCCACCAAGGGCCACGAAATTCACCCCCTCTTCCTCCATATATACAGCCCTTAGGGCACCGTTTAGACTTTAGGGTTTTGTTTAGATTAAAAGTTCGCCATAGCTGCAACTTCGCGTACTTCGTTTGTGTTCCACGACCACACAAAGGCGTCACAGAACCCCACCTTGATCAATAAAGCTTTCCTCTTATATTCGCAATATCCAGATTGCAATCTTAGTTTCTTGCTTATTCTTCGTTTGCCTGCAGGAAACAGACCTTCGTGGTCAGGTTGATCGTGCTCCAGCGTGGTCAATAACCTCTCAAAGTTGGTTTAGCGATTGCTAAGGCGTGACGTCCTCGCACGTTCGTAGTCGGATCGTCAAAGTCGACTTCATCCAAAACGATAGCCACCATCTCATCGAAAGACGGGACACCCTCGCCTCTATCAAGTGGTATCAAATTTCCAGGTTGCTCGGTGAGATTTTACAGTTTTTCGTAGTTTAGATCGAGTCTGTTCTTCATACCTACAGTCCACGAAAAAGCCACAAAAAAAATTAGGGTTAGTTCATCCTATCCGAACCAGTCTGAGCCTTTGCATAATCTTTTCTGTATTTGCATTGTTGAATTTGCGGTTGCATCGTCGTGTCTAGTTGCTGGTCTTAGAGTCTAGTCTTTTAGAGTTTCGAGTTCTGGTCATAAGTTGTCACGCCGCCGCCGCACCATTATCATCGCCCTGCCATCTACCACCACCGCTTATCCGCCACCGCTTCGAATCCGTATCCATATACCACCACCGCTTATCCGCCACCGCTTCGAATCACCGCTTCCATATATCACCACCGCTGCCATCTACCACCATATATCCACCACCAATCCGAGTTCCTTGCATATTAGGTTTGTTTTCAGGATCCATCTAGTTTTCCGATTCGTGTTTCCTTGTCTGAGTAGGTTTCGGATTCCAGCAATCTTTTGCCGTCCGTAGAAGAGGTTGGTTTCCAAAAAAAAGAGTCCGGAAACCACCCTCCGTTTAGGGCCAAAATTTTCCAAAAACGCACGGGACAAAAAAATTTCTGGCTATCCTATTTTTAGGTGCTTCTCAGCGTATTGAGCCAGTCGCCGTTATAGAAAGTTTTTTTTGACCCGTTTCCAGTTTTTGGGTCCGGGCAGTCGAAAAAAAAATTTTGGTCGAAAAAAATTTTGAGCCCATCCTGTCAGTTTGACATGGGAAGAGTTTTGAGACACTCGCCATTATAGTGATTTTTCGCAAAAAAAAGAAGCAGCGCAAAAAAAAAGCAGCGCAAAAAAAAGCGAAAAAAAAATTCAGAGTGTGCTTTTTCCTTGTTTACGTGCAGCGCCGTGATTTTGTTAGTGTTCTAGGCTCGCGTCTCTAGCACGGTCTAGCCTAGGACCAGCACAGTACCGTCGTTGAGCGTTTATTCAACTTTGCATCTCTGAATTGATTATTGCTGACCTTTTTTTGCTACCATATTATAAGCCTTCCCAGCTCCACATACATCTACGTCGTGCGTTTGATTCTCCCTGGTAATCGCTATATCCAAGCTTTGAGAGTTTTGACTACAACGGTTGCCGATCACCACCTGCTGCTGGGTAAGAACTGGTAAGAATTTGAGTTTTGCTTGACGGGTTTGTGATACACCACCACCACTTCTTAGTAGTCTGTAGGATCATATTCTTGTGTGTTTCTATTTGCTGCTAACCATGGTAGGATCACAAGCCGATGAGTCTGATTGGGAGAACCTGACGAACAAACAGCTACATGATAAGTTTCAGCAAATGATGATTGGACAGGTGCAAGATGTGCTAAACAGATTTGACGAGGCCATGGAGAAGATAGATGGCATTGAGAAGACGTTTGAAACAAAGCTTGATAGCAAGTTTGATGAATTGCTCGCGCGTTTTCCACAACCACCGCCGGCTGCACCTATCGCACCTCTGCAACGACAACAACTACGCCCCCTTCCGAATCAGTATGGACGAGCTCAGCGTGTTCCTATTGAGCCAGGACAAAATTCTGGTGCCGCTGCTACTGCTGTTGGTGCTTCTTTGGCTCCTGCTACTGCTGCTGCTGGTACCGAGGAGGATGATTATGTGGGAGATTACGAGGATGAGGTTGATCAACATCAGAACTACGTGTAACCACCAGCACCACAACCACCAGGTCGTCCACATGCAAATAATGGCAATGTTAGGGCTCCCCCTCAGGTACGAGATCATGACCATCTCCCTAAACTGAAATTGAATATTCCACCATTTGAGGGTAGATATGTTCCTGATATATATCTTACTTGGGAGTTAGAAACTGAACAACGATTTACATGTTTACAATATCCTGAGGAGAGACGTGTTCCTGCTGCTGTTTGTGCTTTCACTAGCTTTGCATGTGTTTGGTGGTCTGAACATTGTAGATTATATCCTGTTCCAGCTACTTGGGCTGCTTTGAAAACTGCTATGCGTACTCGTTGGGTTCCACCATATTATCAACGTGAATTACTTCAAAAATTGCAGCGCTTAAGACAAGGAAAAAATTCTGTAGAAGAATATTATCAGGAATTACAAACTGGCTTGATTAGATGTGGTATTGTTGAGGAGAATGAAGCTATGCTTGCACGTTTTCTGGGTGGATTAAATAGAGAGATTCAGACCATTCTAGACTATAAGGATTATAATAATATCACTCGTTTATTCCATCTTGCTTGTAAAGCTGAACGTGAAGTGCAGGATCGACAGGCATTGGCGCGCACTAACTTTTCTGCAGGTCGACCTTCATCATGGACACCACGTGCATCATCTACTTCCACTGCACCATCACCTCCTTCAGGTGCCACCTCCAACCGTGATACAAGAAAGCAGGCACAACCACCACTATCTGCCAAGAGCACACCTGCCGGGCCTGCACAGAGCTCTTCTTCTTCCATGGCGTCAACAGGGCACACAAGTGATATTATTTGTCGTCGTTGTAAGGGAAGAGGACATTTTGCGAGAGAATGCAAATCTCAGCGTGTGATGATTGCTACTGAGGATGGTGGGTATGAGTCCGCTAGTGACTATGATGAGGAGACTTTGGCTCTTATTACACATGAGGAACACGGTGGAGATGATTCTGATCATGAGACACAATACATGGCTGCTGCAGATGCTGACAGGTATGAATGTTTAGTTGCTCAACGTTTTTTGAGTGTGCAGGTTATACAAGCTGAGCAAAATCAGAGGCATAATTTGTTCCATACAAAGGGAGTTGTGAAGGAACGTTCTATTCGCGTCATCATAGATGGAGGGAGCTGCAACAACTTGGCTAGCATGGAGATGGTGGAGAAGCTATCTCTCACCACAAGACCACATCCACATCCTTACTACATCCAATGGTTCAACAACAGCGGCAAGGTTAAGGTAACACGTACTGTTCGTGTGCATTTTAGTATCTCTACATATGCTGATTATGTTGATTGTGATGTGGTACCTATGCAAGCATGTTCCTTGTTACTTGGTAGACCATGGCAATTTGATAAAAATTCTGTACACCATGGTAGAAACAATCAGTATACTCTTGTTCATAAGGATAAAAATATTACTTTGCTTCCTATGACTCCTGAGTCCATTTTGAAAGATGATATTAATAGAGCTAATAAAGCAAAACAGGAGAAAAATAAGAGTGAAAATCAGATTGTGGCAAAAGAATTTGAGCAACACATGAAGCCTAATAATAAACCATCTACTGTTGCTTCTGAAATTAAATTGAAAAGTGCATGTTTACTTGCCACCAAATCTGATATTGATGAGCTAGATTTTAGCAAATCTATTTGCTATGCTTTTGTGTGCAAAGAGGCATTATTTTCATTCGAGGACGTGCCTTCCTCTTTGCCCCCTGCTGTCACTAACATTTTGCAGGAGTTCGCTGACGTCTTTCCACAAGACGTGCCACCGGGATTACCACCTATTCGAGGGATTGAGCATCAAATTGACTTAATTCCCAGTGCATCATTACCCAACCGTGCACCATACCGTACCAATCCAGAGGAGACGAAGGAGATTATGCGTCAAGTACAGGAGCTGCTCGACAAAGGTTATATACGCGAATCCCTTAGTCCTTGTGCTGTTCCTATTGTTCTAGTGCCGAAAAAGGATGGTACGTCACGTATGTGTGTTGATTGTAGAGGCATTAATAATATTACTATTCGTTATCGTCACCCTATTCCTAGGCTTGATGATATGCTTGATGAATTGAGTGGCTCTACAATATTCTCCAAAGTTGATTTGCGTAGTGGATACCATCAAATTCGTATGAAATTGGGAGATGAATGGAAAACAGCATTTAAAACTAAGTTTGGATTATATGAGTGGTTAGTCATGCCTTTTGGGTTAACTAATGCACCTAGTACTTTAATGAGATTAATGAATGAAGTTTTACGTGTTTTCATTGGACGATTTGTGGTAGTCTATTTTGATGATATACTGATTTATAGCAAATCTTTGGAAGAACATTTGGAACATTTACGTGTTGTTTTTAATGCTCTACGTGATGCATGTTTGTTTGGTAACCTTGGGAAGTGCACCTTTTGCACCGACCGAGTATCTTTTCCTGGCTATGTTGTTACTCCACAGGGAATTGAAGTTGATAAAGCCAAGATTGAAGCTATTGAGAGTTGGCCGCAGCCCAAAACGGTCACACAAGTGAGGAGTTTCCTTGGCCTCGCTGGTTTCTATAGGCGTTTTGTGAGAGATTTCAGCACCATTGTTGCACCTCTCAACGAGCTTACAAAGAAGGATGTGCCTTTTGTTTGGGGTACCGCACAGGAAGAAGCCTTCACGGTATTGAAAGCTAAGTTGACACATGCTCCTTTAGTCCAACTTCCTGATTTTAATAAGACTTTTGAGCTTGAATGTGATGCTAGTGGAATTGGATTAGGAGGTGTGTTATTACAAGATGGCAAACCTGTTGCATACTTTTCTGAAAAATTGAGTGGGCCTAGTCTAAATTATTCTACTTATGATAAAGAATTATATGCTCTTGTTCGGACTTTAGAAACATGGCAACATTATTTATGGCCCAAAGAATTTGTTATACATTCTGATCATGAATCTTTGAAACATATTAAAAGTCAAGCTAAACTGAATCGTAGACATGCTAAATGGGTTGAATTCATTGAGACTTTCCCTTATGTCATTAAACACAAGAAGGGTAAAGAAAATGTTATTGCTGATGCATTGTCTCGTCGCTATACTATGCTTTCACAACTTGACTTCAAAATATTTGGTTTGGAGACCATCAAAGATCAATATGTGCATGATGCTGATTTTAAAGATGTATTGCAGAATTGTAAAGAAGGAAGAACATGGAACAAGTTTGTCGTTAATGATGGATTTGTGTTCCGTGCTAACAAGCTATGCATTCCAGCTAGCTCTGTTCGTCTTTTGTTGTTGCAGGAGGCGCATGGAGGAGGACTAATGGGACACTTTGGCGTGAAGAAGACGGAGGACGTACTTGCTACACATTTCTTTTGGCCAAAGATGAGACGGGATGTTGAGCGTTTTATTGCTCGCTGCACTACATGTCAAAAAGCTAAGTCACGACTCAATCCTCATGGTTTATATATGCCTTTGCCTGTACGTAGTGTTCCTTGGGAGGATATATCTATGGACTTTGTTTTAGGTTTACCTAGAACAAAGAAGGGGAGGGATAGCATATTTGTTGTCGTGGATAGATTCTCGAAAATGGCACACTTTATACCATGTCATAAAAGCGATGATGCTGTCAATGTTGCTGATTTGTTCTTTCGTGAAATTATTCGCTTGCATGGTGTGCCAAATACTATTGTTTCAGATCGTGATACTAAATTTCTTAGCCACTTTTGGAGATGTTTATGGGCTAAGTTGGGGACTAAACTGCTTTTTAGTACTACTTGTCACCCCCAAACTGATGGACAAACTGAAGTAGTCAATATAACATTGTCTACTATGCTTAGGGCTGTTCTAAAGAATAATAAGAAAATGTGGGAGGAATGCTTGCCTCATATTGAATTTGCTTATAATCGTTCATTGCATTCTACTACTAAGATGTGCCCTTTTGAAGTTGTGTATGGTTTCCTACCTCATGCACCTATTGATTTGTTGCCTCTTCCATCTTCGGAGAAGGTTAATTTTGATGCTAAAGAACGTGTTGAATTGATTTTAAAATGCATGAGTTAACTAAGGAAAACATTGAGCGTATGAATGCTAAATATAAACTTGCTGGAGATAAGGGTAGAAAACATGTTGTGTTTGCACCTGGAGATCTTGTTTGGTTACATTTGCGTAAGGATAGATTTCCTGATTTGCGCAAATCAAAGCTAATGCCACGTGCTGCTGGTCCCTTTAAGGTGTTGGAGAAAGTAAATGATAATGCATATAAACTTGAGCTGCCTGCAGATTTTGGGGTTAGTCCCACTTTTAACATTGCAGATTTGAAGCCATATTTGGGTGAGGAAGATGAACTTCCGTCGAGGACGACTTCATTTCAAGAAGGGGAGGATGATGGGGACATCAATACCATTGTTACACCCACAGCCCCTGCTGCTATTCATACTGGACCAATTACTAGAGCTCACGCACGTCAACTAAATTACCAGGTACTTTCGTTTCTTGGTAATGATTCTAATGTTCATGAGAATATGATGCTGCCTAAATTGGATACATTTGTTTTGCTTACAAATGAAGGGCCTAGCTTGGAGAAGGATGAACATTGGAGCAAGAACAAGCATGGAGATGATGGCATGCGCAAGGGGGACAAGAATGGAGTTACAAGTGATGATTTCAGGACTTTGAAGCCACCATAATGAGTGCATGAAGCCTTGGACGAAATATACAAGATGCCACTTCATAAATTTCGTCCAGAGGCTATTCTAGGTGCTGCGTCACCTTATTATTGGGCCAGGCCCATGTAATTTCGAAATACATTAGTATAGGCTATTTTTAGAGTCCGTATGTGTGGGGAAACAAGAGATAGGGTTAGTTTCGGACCCCTCCACCAAGGGCCACGAAATTCACCCCCTCTTCCTCCATATATACAACCCTTAGGGCACCGTTTAGACTTTGGGGTTTTGTTTAGATTAAAAGTTCGCCATAGCTGCAACTTCGCGTACTTCGTTTGTGTTCCACGACCAGACAAAGGCGTCACAGAACCCCACCTTGATCAATAAAGCTTTCCTCTTATATTCGCAATATCCAGATTGCAATCTTAGTTTCTTGCTTATTCTTCGTTTGCCTGCAGGAAACAGACCTTCGTGGTCAGGTTGATCGTGCTCCGGCGTGGTCAATAACCTCTCGGAGTTGGTTTAGCGATTGCTAAGGCGCGACGTCCTCGCACGTTCGTAGTCGGATCGTCAAAGTCGACTTCATCCAAAACGATAGCCACCATCTCATCGAAAGACGGGACACCCTCGCCTCTATCACTGAGATTGCATCTTCGGCTCCTCTTCATCTCCTTCGACCCCAAGGCTATATATTCAGTACCAAGGACCATGTTTAGGGTTAGCAAAGTATTAGATGAGATATTTGTGAGCTTAGCTCCTTCACCTTCCCTCTTGGAGGATCAAGACCCCCTAGGGAAGAATCCTTGTGGATTTCAAGATGATGAGGACATGACTACCTTGGATATGACCAAAAATATTGCATATATGCATATTTGTCAGGTGATTTCTAGTGCAAACTATTCAATAATCTATTTATGTTATCCAGAACAAAAATACTTCACACACTTTTGTGTTTTGTCTAATTGCAGGTGTATGGGACATTTGTACAATCCACATATGAAGATAAGGAAGAAAGAGATGTTTATTTGCTGTCCAAAAAGTTCTCTCACGTCACTTTTGGCCCAAGAGAAGATAGAGTCCAAGTCTCTCACGTTCTGGATTCAGATTCGGACTGCACAGACATACCTGACTCAAAACGCACACAAGTTTTTCATACGGACTCCGAATTGGGTTATTCTTTTTTTGTTGGAAACTAGATTTCATGCACTTTCCAACCCAATTGGAATCACCTTCAAATTCGTCCGGAGCGTTGAGTTGTGGACGAAACAATCTGATGCTGCAGCAGAATCGGAGTCAAACTACAAGTCCAAAGGTGTTACATCACCTCCACTTGGGCCCATTGGCCTTGTACGACCTAGATTTAGTTTTAGGCTGCCTTGGGACGTCCTCCCACCTCCTTGGCCGCCACCCCTTGCTCCTATATAAGTAGATCCATCTAGTAGCTTTTCCTTGGGATTTGTTTAGTTAAAAGTTAGCCATTGCAACTTCGTGTACTTCGTTTGTGTCCAACGACCAGACCAAGACCGCTTACGGATCCCCACCTTTATCAATACTTCATATATACTCGCAATATTCAGATTGCTTTTATCATATTCTTGCTTGTTCTTTGATTGCTTGCAGGAATAGACCTTCGTGGTCAGGTTGATTGTGCTCCGGCGTGGTCAATAACCTCTCAGAGTTGGTTTAGCGATTGCTAAGGCGCAACGTCGTGCACGTTTGTAGTCGGATCGTCAAAGTCATCTTCACCAAATCGATAGTTATCATCTCATCGAAAGATCGGGACACCCCCGCCTCTATCAAGTGGTATCAGTTTTCAGGTTGCTCGGTGAGAATTTCCAGTTTTCCTAGATTAGATTTATTTTCTTACCTATTGTCCAAGAAAAAGCCACAAAAAAAGAGTTAGATCTATTCATCCTTGGTCCAAGCCAGTCTGAGCCTTTGCAATTTTCTTTTCATTGCTTGCATAGTTGAATTATCGGTTGCATCGTCGTGTCGAGTTGCTGGTCTTAGTGTCTAGTTCGTTTAGAGTTTCGAGTTCTGTTCACATTAGTCACGCCACCGCTGCATCATTATCTCTTCCGCTGTCCACCACCCATCCATCAATTTCCACCACGTGCTACCCACCATTCATTGTCATAATAATAGTTGAGATCGTTCACATCTTCACTTGATCCAATCTGCATCTTATCTAGTTTGTTTTGGAAAGAGGGAGAAAAAAAAGAGAGAAAAAAAAACGAGAGAAAAAAAAGGAGAGAAAAAAAAGAGAAAACAAAAGTTAGAGAAAAAAAAGGAGAAAAAAAATCAAAAAAATCGGCACAAACTTTTTCAGAGGAAAGTTGGAGACAAAGTTGTTGTATATCCTGCTTGGCAGTTGTTTTTCATCATTATCTTCACTGCCGTTGTGATCTTCACTTATATCTTGCTGTCAAGAGCTACTTAGTATCCTTCATTGATGCTAGTTGTGCTACGCCGTGACCTCATTAGTGTTCTAGGCTCGCGTCTCTAGTCCGGTCTAGCCTAGGACCAGCACAGTACCGTCGTTGAGCGTTTATTCAACATTGCATCTTTGAATTGATTATTGCTAATCTTTTGCTACCATATATAGCCAACCCAGCTCCACATATTTCTACACCGTGTATACGTACGCTCCCCTGGCAATCGCTTTACTCAATATTCGGAGTTACTTGACACCGCTGGTTGCCGATCACCGCCTGCTGCATGGTAAGAACTTGTAAGACATTGATATTTGCTTTACTGTGAGCGTTTTACCACCACATCCTAGTAGTTATAGGAACATTATTTTTTGGTTTTGTTTCTTGTTCTACTAATCATGACAGGATCCAGAGTCAATTCATGGGCTTTGTCGATCGCGGGAGACGTGCCACCACCTTTGCAAATACCACAACCGTCACGAGAGGTGCACAAACATCCAAATGCACATGATCAGGTTAATGTATCTATACCACCATTTAATGGCCGTTTTAAACCTGCTTTATATATTGAATGGGAGTTCGACATAAAAAATATATTTGCTTCCCATAATTTCGATGAACATAAAAAGGTTAAGGTTGCGGTTGGTTCTTTCACTGGTTATGCTTTGGTTTGGTGGAGTGAATATTGTCGGTTACACCCTGATTATATACCTACTACTTGGGATGATTTGAAACTTGCCATGCGACATACTTTCGTCCCTGCTTATTATACTCGTGACATGATTAAGAAGTTGCAACACTTAAAACAAGGTAGTGAAACTGTAACAAAATATTATGATGATTTACAAACTACCTTGTTGCATTCCTCTTTAGAAGAAAGTGAAGATGATTTTATGGATAGATTTTGGGGAGGATTAAACCGTGATATTCAAGAGATACTAATTCATGAAGAGTGTTATCCTATGGACCATTTGTTTCATCTTGCTTGCAAAGCTGAACAGGAAATAAAACAACGTGTTGGCCACGAGGAGAACAAGCGCACGGTGCACATTCCAAGAGTTGATATGATTGTTCCTTCAACTACTAGGCATACTATGACAACCACATCCGTTGTTGTCAGGACTACATCACCTCCATCATGTGACACATCGCCCCCGAGAGTGGCTACATCATCTGAGTTGATCATAAGAGGTAATGACAAAAGTACTGATCTTCCATCTCTACATGAGAATGATGAATGCCTTGTCAATTTGAATGCACCATCTGATGAGCTACCCACTACTTTGATCACACCACCTATTTTAGAGGACTACGTTGATAATTTGACTTTGCCATGTGATCAAACAACTGAAATACCAACAATTTTGAGTGCACCCATTGAATTAACTATTGATGCAAAAGAACCAATGTTTAATCATTTTGATATGACCTCTAATCTTGGTGATGATTCTGTGTTGAATGACTCATTGCATATTTGCTTGTTTAAGCATGTTATAGCATGTAAATTTGATGCAAGTAATGTTTATTCACCAATGTTGGGATGGTTTAATGATGAACATTGTCAATCTTTTGAAATGAATAAGAGCTTCACTTATATGTGCAAACTGAGTTGCAATATTTTCATGCCTTCTACTTCTTGTGCTAATTTTTTGGCTTTAGATTTTATGAACTATGCAAGTTACTCATCTATTCATGTGTCATATATGCAAAAATCAAGGGAAGTAAATATGGATGACATATACATATACAACATGTACACCTTGTCTCTTTCGTTAGCCACATTTCAGATTAAGCAACGCCGAGGACGACTTTATTTTCAAGAAGGGGAGGATGATGAGGACATGACTACCTTGGATATGACCAAAAATATTGCATATATGCATATTTGTCAGGTGATTTCTAGTGCAAACTATTCAATAATCTATTTATGTTATCCAGAACAAAAATACTTCACACACTTTTGTGTTTTGTCTAATTGCAGGTGTATGGGACATTTGTACAATCCACATATGAAGATAAGGAAGAAAGAGATGTTTATTTGCTGTCCAAAAAGTTCTCTCACGTCACTTTTGGCCCAAGAGAAGATAGAGTCCAAGTCTCTCACGTTCTGGATTCAGATTCGGACTGCACAGACATACCTGACTCAAAACGCACACAAGTTTTTCATACGGACTCCGAATTGGGTGATTCTTTTTTTGTTGGAAACTAGATTTCATGCACTTTCCAACCCAATTGGAATCACCTTCAAATTCGTCCGGAGCGTTGAGTTGTGGACGAAACAATCTAATGCTGCAGCAGAATCCGAGTCAAACTACAAGTCCAAAGGTGTTACATCACCTCCACTTGGGCCCATTGGCCTTGTACGACCTAGATTTAGTTTTAGGCTGCCTTGGGACGTCCTCCCACCTCCTTGGCCGCCACCCCTTGCTCCTATATAAGTAGATCCATCTAGTAGCTTTTCCTTGGGATTTGTTTAGTTAAAAGTTAGCCATTGCAACTTCGTGTACTTCGTTTGTGTCCAACGACCAGACCAAGACCGCTTACGGATCCCCACCTTTATCAATACTTCATATATACTCGCAATATTCAGATTGCTTTTATCATATTCTTGCTTGTTCTTTGATTGCTTGCAGGAATAGACCTTCGTGGTCAGGTTGATTGTGCTCCGGCGTGGTCAATAACCTCTCAGAGTTGGTTTAGCGATTGCTAAGGCGCAACGTCGTGCACGTTTGTAGTCGGATCGTCAAAGTCATCTTCACCAAATCGATAGTTATCATCTCATCGAAAGATCGGGACACCCCCGCCTCTATCACAAGACCTCCATAAGGAGAAGACTATCTTCAAGCCCCCATCTCCTTTGGATTTGGGATGAACTTTTCCATTGTATCTTTCCTTTGATTGTGTTTGTGACTTGTGGATCTTGTGTTGTTATCCTAGTGGATGTGTAATCGGGAATTGTTGGAGTGATTTCCTGATAGGGGCAAAGGTGTCCCGTCTTTCGATGAGATGATGGATATCGCTTTGGTGGAAGTCGACTTTCACGATCCGACTACGAACGTGCAAGGACGTCGCGCCTTAGCAATCGCTAAAACAACTCCGAGAGGTTATTGACCACGCCGGAGCACGATCAACGTGACCACGAAGGTCTATTTCCTACAGGAAAACGAAAAACAAGCAAGAAACTAAGATTGCAATCTGGATATTGCGAATATAAGAGGAAAGCTTTATTGATCAAGGTGGGGTTCTCACACACCTTTGTCTGGTCGTTAAGCACAAACGAAGTACGCGAAGTTGCAGCTATGGAGAACTTCTAATCTAAACAAAACCCAAAGTCTAAACGGAGCCCTAAGGGCTGTATATATGGAGGAAGAGGGGGTGAATTTCATGGCCCTTGGTAGAGGGGTCCGAAACTAACCCTATCTCTTGTTTCCCCACACATACAGACTCTAACAATAGCCTATACTTATGTATTTCGAAATTACAAGGGCCTGGCCCAATAATAAGGTGACGCAGCACCTAGAATATCCTCTGGACGAAATTTATGAAGTGGCATCTTGTATATTTCATCCAAGGCTTCATGCACTCATTATGGTGGCTTCAAAGTCCTGAAATCATCAGTTGTAACTCCGTTCTTGTTCCCCTTGCGCATGCCATCATCTCCATGCTTGTTCTTGCTCCAATGTTCATCCTTATCCAAGCTAGGCCCTTCATTTGTAAGCAAAACAAATGTATCCAATTTAGGCAGCATCATATTGATAGAGGCAAAGGTGTCCCGTCTTTCGATGAGATGATGGATTTCGCTTTGGTGGAAATCGACTTTGACGATCCGACTACGAACGTGCGAGGACTTTGCGCCTTAGCAATCGCTAAACCAACTCCGAGACGTTATTGACCACGCCGAAGCACGATCAACCTGACCACAAGGGTCTGTTTCCTGCGAGCAAATGAAGAACAAGCAAGAAACTGAGATTGCAATCTGGATATTGCGAATATAAGATGAAAGCTTTATTGATCAAGGTGGGGTTCTGTGACGCTTTTGTCTGGTCGTTGAACACAGACGAAGTACGCGAAGTCGCAGCTATGGCGAACTTTTAATCTAAACAAAACCCGAAGTCTAAATGGTGCCCTAAGGGCTGTATATATGGAGGAAGAGGGGGGAATTTCGTGGCCCTTGGTGGAGGGGTCCGAAATCAACCCTATCTCTTGTTTCCCCACACATACGGACTCTAAAAATAGCCTATACTTATGTATTTCGAAATTACATGGGCCTGGCCCAATAATAAGGTGACGCAGCACCTAGAATAGCCTCGGGATGAAATTTATGAAGTGGCATCTTGTATATTTCGTCCAAGGCTTCATGCACCCATTATGGTGGCTTCAAAGTCCTGAAATCATCACTTGTAACTCCGTTATTGTTCCCTTTGCGCATGCCATCATCTCCATGCTTGTTCGTGCTCCAATGTCCATCCTTCTCCAAGCTAGTCCCTTCATTTGTAAGCAGAACAAATGTATCCAATTTAGGCAGCATCATATTCTCATGAACATTAGAATCATTACCAAGAAATGAAAGTACCTGATAATTTAATTGGCGGGTGCGTGCTCTAGTAATTGGTCCAGTATATGTAGCAGTAGGGGCTGTGGGTGTAACAGTGGTATTGATGTCCTCATCATCCCCCCTTCTTGAAATGAAGTCGTCCTCGACGGAAGCTCATCTTCGCCACCCAAATAAGGCTTCAAATCTGCAATGTTAAAAGTGGGACTAACCCCAAAATCGACAGGCAGCTCAAGTTTATATGCATTATCATTTATTTTCTCTAACACCTTAAAAGGTCCGTCAGCACGTGGCATTAGCTTTGATTTGCGAAAACCAGGAAATCTATCCTTACGCAAATGTAACCAAACGAGATCTCCAGGTGCAAACACAACATGTTTTCTAACCTTATCTCCAGCAAGTTTATATTTAGCATTCATATGCTTAATGTTTTCCTTAGTTAACTCATGCATTTTTAAAATCAATTCAGCATGTTGTTTAGCATCAAAATTAACCTTCTCCGAAGACGGAAGAGGCAACAAATCAATAGGTGCACGAGGTAGGAAACCATACACAATTTCAAAAGGGCACATCTTAGTAGTAGAATGCAATGAACGATTATAAGCAAATTCAATATGAGGCAAGCATTCTTCCCACATTTTCTTATTATTCTTCAAAACAGCCCTAAGCATAGTAGACAATGTTCTATTGACTACTTCAGTTTGTCCATCAGTTTGGGTGACAAGTAGTGCTGAAAAGCAGTTTAGTCCCCAACTTAGCCCATAAACATCTCCAAAAGTGGATAAGAAATTTAGTATCATGATCTGAAACAATAGTATTTGGCACACCATGGAAGCGAATAATTTCACGAAAGAACAAATCAGCAACATTAACAACATCATCGCTTTTATGACATGGTATAAAGTGTGCCATTTTCGAGAATCTATCCACGACAACAAATATGCTATCCCTCCCCTTCTTTGTTCGAGGTAAACCTAAAACAAAATCCATAGATATATCCTCCCAAGGAACACTAGGTATAGGCAAAGGCATATATAAACCATGAGGATTGAGTCGTGACTTAGCTTTTTGACATGTAGTGCAGCGACCAACAAAGCACTCAACATCCCGTCTCATCTTTGGCCAAAAGAATTGTGTAGCAAGTATGTCCTCCGTCTTCTTCACGCCAAAGTGTCCCTTTAGTCCTCCTCCATGCACCTCCTGCAACAACATAAGACGAACGGAACTAGCTGGAATGCATAGCTTGTTAGCACGGGACACAAATCCATCATTAACGACGAACTTGTTCCAAGTTGTTCCTTCTTTACAATTCTGTAAAACATCTTTAAAATCAGCATCATGCACATATTGATCTTTGATGGTCTCCAAACCAAATATTTTGAAGTCAAGTTGTGAAAGCATAGTATAGCGACGAGACAATGCATCAGCAATAACATTTCTTTACCCTTCTTGTGTTTAATGACATAAGGGAAAGTCTCAATAAATTCAACCCATTTAGCATGTCTACGATTCAGTTTAGCTTGACTTTTAATATGTTTCAAAGATTCATGATCAGAATGTATAACAAATTCCTTGGGCCATAAATAATGTTGCCATGTTTCTAAAGTCCGAACAAGAGCATATAATTCTTTATCATAAGTAGAATAATTCAGACTAGGCCCACTCAATTTTTCAGAAAAGTGTGCAACAGGTTTGCCATCTTGTAATAACACACCTCCTAATCCAATTCCGCTAGCATCACATTCAAGCTCAAAAGTTTTATTAAAATCAGGAAGTTGGAGTAAAGGAGCATGTGTCAACTTATCTTTCAACACCGTGAAGGCTTCTTCCTGTGCGGTACCCAAACAAAAGGCACATCCTTCTTTGTAAGCTCATTGAGAGGTGCAGCAATGGTGCTGAAATCTCTCACAAAACGCCTATAGAATCCAGCGAGGCCAAGAAAACTCCTCACTTGTGTGACCGTTTTGGGCTGCGGCCAACTCTCAATAGCTTCAATCTAGGCTTTATCAACTTCAATTCCCTGTGGAGTAACAACATAGCCAAGAAAAGACACTCGGTCGGTGCAAAAGGTGCACTTCCCAAGGTTACCAAACAAACGTGCATCACATAGAGCAATAAAAACATCACGTAAATGTTCCAAATGTTCCTCCAAAGATCTGCTATAAATCAATATGTCATCAAAGTCAACTACCACAAATCGCCCAATGAAAGCACGTAAAACTTTGTTCATTAATCTCATGAAAGTACTAGGTGCATTAGTTAACCCAAAAGGCATGACTAACCACTCATATAATCCAAACTTAGTTTTAAATGACGTTTTCCATTCATCCCCCAATTTCATACGAATTTGATGGTATCCACTACGCAAATCAACTTTGGAGAATATTGTAGAGCCACTCAATTCATCAAGCATATCATCTAGCCTAGGAATAGGATGACGATAACGAATAGTAATATTATTAATTCCTCTACAATCAACACACATACATGATGTACCATCCTTTTTCGGCACTAGAATAATAGGAACAACACTAGGACTGAGGGATTCGTGTATATAACCTTTGTCGAGAAGCTCTTGTACTTGACGCATAATCTCCTTCGTCTCCTCTGGATTTGTACACGGTTTGGCAGTGAAGTGTCGGTGTACTAGAGTAGGGGTACCCTAGTATCCCGAACTTGTGCACGGGCAGTCGCAGCACCCCGTGGCAAGGCTTGCCGGGTGACCGCCAAGGTCCTCCGAGGTTCCTTTGGAGCCATTCAAGAACAAAGTGTTCGAGACAAGGAGACAAGGCCCCGGAAGAGGAGCTTGCCGGGAAGGCCAACCAAGGCATCTCAAGGAACTTACCGCGACGCGCCACGCGTCCCGACAAGGCCCGGTGAGCGACAAGCTTCCGGACACGACAAGACAACGACCGCGGCAAGGCGCTTGCCGCGGCAAGCTACCACTCTGTACCCGCGCTCCAGCACATCCACCAGCATGTCGCCCCGGGACCTTTCCAGGTGCGCGTGGCAAGAAGTTGTGCAGCCAGCGGTGCGAGGTGGCAAGCGACGCTGACAAGATTGCCATCGTGGCAAGCGGTGGCACCCCTGACGATCCCTTTTTGCACTGTTTGGGCGACACAAACGGGCATTTAATGCCTTTGTCCCCTGCCGTCAGGGTTAGGTATGATACACTGTACAAGTAGTTGTACCAACCGCAACTCTTTTCCATTTTTACCCTTGCCTATGTTGCCACCTGGCGGTGACCCTTGAGCGTATAAAAGGAGGCCCATGTGCAACGCAGAGGGGGGAGGAGGCCAGAAAACACTCACGCTCGGTCTCGTTAGTAGCTAGTGTGTACTATAGCACCCCAGCGCTCCCGAGCAAGAACTGAATACAATCAGACAAGCAGCAGTAGGAGTATTATCTCTCCGGAGAGCTTCAAAGCTGGGTAAACCGCTCGTGTGCTTCGCCTCGGTCTGCTCTTCGTGCGATCTCTGCCCCCCGCCGAACTGAAAGGGGCTCGGTCCGCCGGTCCCATAGGTGTTCGTGGCCCAGCTCTCCCACGATATCTTTGGCGCGCCAGGTAGGGGGCGTCGAGGCTGTGTGAACCTGATCCGGCGTTCACACGAGCTAGATCTTCATCATCTTCATCGAAATGCCGCCGAAGAAGAAGGCTTCGGAGGTAGCTGCTCCGTCCACGTCGATACCACCGCCACCAGAGCAAATGGGTGGTGGGGTAGACACCGGCGGAAGAACGGGCGTCGACGAGGGAGCTCACGGTGCTGCCAGGTCCAAAGACAAGGCTGCGCAGACCTCGGCGTCCGTACATGCACCGCGCCCATCTCAGGAGGCGCGGGACCGACAGCGTCATGGTACCCGCGGTACCATACGCTCATTGGACCAAGATCGAGCTGGTGGATCTCAGGGTGCTCAAGACCAGCATGCACGCCAACATGCCGGCACGAGCAAGACACGGTCGCCCGGACGGGATACTGCTCCTTCTAACATAGTTAGAACTCCGAGCATATCCCGCTCCTCGCACCGTTCGCCACTGCCACCCTCCATTCCAGCAGAAGCTTTGGCACGAGCTCAACTGCTCCTGGATTACCCTCCAACGGCAGACAAGATCGACGAATGGAGGGCCACCATTCAGAGTCTCATCGGATTCGCCAACGGCGACACTCCACGGCAACCGAGTACATCGAAGCCGCGGCAAGATTGCCAGGCACGAGCTGATGGCGACAAAACCGGTGGGGGTGCAACCACCGTGCACTCTCCACCCCGAAGGCCAAGATCGCCGACTCGCCGGATCCACCTCGACAACGACTCCACCGCGTCATCAGATCCACGAGCTCGTCGCGATCAACGCCAAGTTCTTCACGAACGACTGCAAGAAGACGCTCGTACTCGCATCGAGCGTCGAAGAGAAGCGCGGCGTCAATCGGACCAGCGCGCTGGGCCCTCTGTCGACATGCATGCGCCAGGGGAACCAGGCGACTTGCCGTACGCGGTAGGTTGCCCTGCGTTCACTCGTGAGCTGCGGCAAGTCCAGTGGCCCAGCACGAAGAATTTCAAGCTAGACGTGCCAGAGAAGTACGACGGCAAGTCGCATCCGTCGGAGTTCCTCAGCATCTACACTATCGCGGTGCAAGCTGCTGGGGGGCGGGATGACAAGATCCTTTCCAACTACTTCCCGCTGGTGCTCAAGCCCAATGTCAGGTCCTGGCTCATGCACTTGCCGGACAACTCCATATCCTCCTGGGCAGATCTATGCCATCAGTTTGTCGGCGCCTTTACAGGCGGCCACAAACCTCATGGCCAAGAGAGCGACCTTCATCTGCTCGCCCAGAAGGAAGGGGAGTCCCTGCGCAAGTTCATTCAGAGATTCAGCCGTGTACAGCACAACATCCCAGATGTCCACCCTGCCGCGGTCATCAGCGCGTTCCATCAGAACGTGCAAAACCGCAGGATGCGGGAGGAGATGGCGATGTGCAAGATCAGAGACGTCAGTGAGCTATATGCCCTGGCCGACAAGTGTGCACGTGCTGAGGAAGGGAGGAAACTTCCCGGAGAGAATACAGGAGCAGGAGGATCTGATAGCGAGGATGCTGCCCCGGCAAAGAAAAACCGGCGGCGGAACAACAGGAAGAAGAAAGGCAAAGATGTGCTAGTTGTTGAGCAGTCCGGCAACGAAGGTGGCGCCAAGAACGCTGTGGCGGCCGCCGACAAGCAGGACGACAGCGACAAGCAGTACTGCAAGATCCACCGCACCAAGGGCCATGACCTCCAGAGCTACAAGAAGGTCGAGCAGCTTGTCGAGCAGCAGAAGGCTGAGTACGAGCGACGCGACAAGGAGAAGGCCCAAGAGGGTACTGGAGGATCCGGCAAGAAGCGGCCCGGCCGAGGAGGACGCCGCGGCAAGGCCAAGCAGCGGCAAGGAGATAGACCTCCCCGCGGCCGCGACAAGGATGAAGATGATGACGACGATGAAGATATGGATGATGACGAGACCGGTGAGCAGGAGTTCCAGAAAGCCACAGAGGTCTTGTGCGTTGACGGCGATGCTTCTCTGCATACTTCACACCGCCAGCTCAAGCAGTGGGTGTGGGAAGTCAATGCGGCAGAACCACCCGTCGAGTCACGCAAAGCTCTGAAATGGTCCAGCACGCCTATCATCTTTGATATTGAGGACCACCCTGATCGCATAACTGCGGTCGGGTGCTTGCCGATGTTGGTTTCACCAACTATCCGCAACCTCAAGGTCACTAAGATGCTAGTTGACGGCGGGGCCGGCTTGAACCTGATCTCCTCCGCGGTAATCCAGAAACTCCAGATCCCTGACAGCGAGCTCGAAGAGACCGGCACATTCCAAGGAATCAACCCGGGAAGGAGCAAGCCGAAGGGAAAGATCACGTTGCCGGTCACATTTGGCAGCGAGTTGAACTTCAAGACTGAGAGGGTCACTTTTGACGTTGCTGATTTTCCATTGCCTTACAATGGGATACTCGGCCGTCCAGCGCTCGCCAAATTCATGGCAGCCTCTCACTATGCATACAACGTGCTCAAGATGCCAGGCCCGATAAGTGTCATCTCTGTCCCTGGCGACAAGAAGGATGCTCTTATCTGCGTCGACAAGATCTATCGGGAAGCAGCAGCCGCAACAGATCGCAAGTCACTTGCCGCTGAAGCTCCCGGGGGGAAGAAGAAGACCAAGTCCGGCAAGAGTTCTGATGCCCACTCCGGCAAGCACACCTCTTCGGAGTGCTGCGCTACCGTCGAGGACGCACCATCGAGCTCCACCGGCAAGCGTGAGAAGACAATGGCAGCTCCGCCAGAGACCAAGAAGGTGTCCGCCAAGGAGGACGGCACTGGTGGTACCTTCACCATCAGTGCCACTCTCGACCCTAAATAGGAAAGCGCGCTCGTTGCTTTCCTGCGGGCGAACGTCGACGTGTTTGCGTGGCAACCGTCTGACATCTCCGGTGTTCCCAGGAAAGTAATCGAGCACCATCTTGCCGTCTGTCCTCATGCGTGGCCCGTCAAGCAGAAGGTCAGGAAACAAGCAGTGGAGCGCGAAGAATTCATCGCAAAAGAAATCAAGAAGTTGGAAGCAGCAGGCCTTGTCAGAGGAGTGCTCCATCCTACGTGGTTGGCCAATCCTGTAGTTGTGCGCAAGGCAAACGGGAAATGGAGGATTTGTATCGACTTTACCGATGTTAATAAAGCTTGTCCCAAAGACCCATTTCCCTTGCCGCGCATTGACCAGATTGTTGACTCCACGGCTGGATGTGACTTGCTTTCATTTCTTGACGCATACTCAGGATACCATCAGATCTTCATGGCAGAAGAGGATGAGGAGAAGACCGCATTCATCACTCCATGTGGCACATACTGTTTCGTACGGATGCCTTTCGGTTTAAAGAATGCTGGTTCAACATTTGCAAGAGTAGTCCATGACGCTTTTGAGCCACAAATGCACAGAAATGTGGAAGCCTACATGGATGACATAGTGGTCAAGAGCAAGGACAAGGCAACTCTGATTCAAGATTTAGACGAAACCTTTGCAAATCTGCGCAAGATCAACCTCAAGCTCAATCCCGTGAAGTGTGTGTTTGGAGTCCCCTCCGGTAAGCTTCTCGGGTTCTCATGTCTCAGCGGGGAATTGAAGCCAATCCCGACAAGATCAAGGCCATTGAGCAGATTGAAGCACCAAAGCGCGTCAAGGATGTACGAAGACTTGCCGGTTGCGTGGCTGCTCTCAGCAGGTTTATCTCTAAGTCTGCTGAGCGCGCCCTACCGTTTTTCAAAATATTGAAGAAGGCAGGTCCAATGAAATGGACTCCGGAAGCGGAGGCTGCGCTGCAGGACTTGAAGAGATACCTGTCCTCCACTCCAACACTTGTCGCACCTAAGCCACAAGAGAGGTTGCTGCTGTATATAGCGGCAACCAATCAAGTGGTTAGTGCTGCGTTAGTAGCGGAGAGGGAGGCGGATGATGAGCCAGCAACCACGGCAGATGCATCCAACGACAAGCTGGGGGCTTCACCGACAAGCTCTGGTCCCGACAAAGATGGATCTGCGCAGGTGCATAAGGAGATACAGAAGAAAATGGTGCAGCGCCCAGTTTACTTTGTCAGTTCCCTTCTGCAGGGGGCTAGGTCAAGGTACTCTGGTGTGCAGAAATTGCTTTTCGGCCTTCTCATGGCGTCGAGAAAACTGCGCCATTACTTCCAAGCACATGAGATCACAGTTGTCACTCGTTTTCCGCTGAAGAGGATACTGTAGAATCCAGAAGCAACATGCAGGATTGCCGAGTGGGCACTGGAACTGTCAAGCTTTGGCCTCAAGTTCGAGAGCACTTCAACTATCCAGAGCAGGGCATTGGCAGAATTCATAGCAGAGTGGACGCCAACACCAGACGAAGAAATTCCGGAAACGAGCATCCCCGTCAAGGAAGAAAGCAAAGAGTGGCTGATGTACTTTGATGGCGCCTTCTCGCTGCAAGGCGCCGGTGCGGGCGTGCTACTTGTTGCGCCCACCGGAGAGCACCTCAAGTACGTAGTCCAGATGCACTTTCCCAAGGAGCAACCAACGAACAATACCGCAGAGTATGAAGGTTTGCTTGCCGGTCTCAGGATCGCAGCAGACCTTGGGATCAAGAAGCTCATTGTCAGGGGTGACTCGTAGCTTGTCGTCCGCCAAGTAAACAAGAATTATCAGAGTCCGTTGATGGAAGCTTACGTTGATGAAGTGAGAAAGTTAGAAGAGCACTTTGACGGCCTATAGATGGAACATGTTCCGAGAGCTCAGAACGACATTGCCGATGGCCTGTCAAAGTGCGCCGCACTTAAGTTACCTTTGGAACCAGGGATTTTTGTGCTCAAACTGACTCAACCGTCTGTAACGCCATCAACTGGACAGAGCAAGAAGAGGAAGTTGATTTCTGGTGACTATTTTCCGGCAGAGCTCCCCGAAGCCGCCGCCAAGAAGGTCCCCAAGATCAACACCAAGAGTGCTGAGGAGCAGTCTGCTCCGGCAAGCCCTAGGGTTTGTTCCGTTGAAGCAGACGCTCCCGACAAGTTTTGCTCCGGCAAGCTTGCCGGGGAACGTCAAGCTCCGGCTGAGCCGCAGGTTCTCGCCATAGAAGCGGATTTTCCCGCAGCAGCATATGTGCCTTTAGTCCTTGTTGTCGAGCCACAAGCTCCAGCATGGGCACAACAGATTGTCTGTTTCCTTCAGACAGGAGAACTTCCCGAAGAGCAAGAAGAAGTGGAAAGAGTAGCCCCGGCAGTCAAGTATGTACCAGTTTGTCGACAACACACTGTACAGAAGAAGACTCAACGGTGTGAAATTGAAGTGTATTCACCGGGAAGATGGACAAAAGCTGTTGGCAGAGATATATGGAGGCATATGTGGTCACCACATTGGCGCAAGAGCACTTGCCGGCAAAGCATTCCGGCAAGGTTTCTTTTGGCCGACAACCCTCCAGGATGCAACTGCACAAGTAACCAAGTGTGAAGCGTGCCAGTTCCATTCCAAGCAGATACACCAGCCAACTCAAGCTCTCCAGACGATCCCTTTATCCTGGCCATTTTCGGTTTGGGGGCTCGACATCCTCGGCCCCTTTCCCCGAGTTGTCGGGGGCTTTGAGTACTCGTACGTTGCAATCGACAAGTTCACAAAGTGGCCGAAAGTGGAAGCAGTGAGGAAGGTGACAGCACAGTCAGCAGTCAAGTTCTTCAGGTCGATTGTTTGCCGCTTCGGGATCCCTAACAGGATCATCACAGACAACGACACGCAATTCACGAGCCGCACCTTCATGCAGTACGTTCAAGATCTTGGCGCCAAGGTCTGCTTCGCTTCTGTTGCTCATCCGAGAAGCAACGGTCAAGCGGAGAGGGCAAATGTTGAAGTGCTGCGCGGACTCAAGACCAGGACTTTCGACAGGCTGCACAAGTGCGGAAAGAACTGGATTGAGGAGCTGCCGGTGGTTCTTTGGTCGATCAGGACGACGCCAAATTGAGCCACTGGCCAGACACCTTTCGCTCTAGTCTATGGAGCGGAGGCAGTTCTCCCCATGGAACTCGTATACGGGTCGCCTCGAGTGCTCGCTTATGATGAGCTTGAGCAAGAGCAGCTGCGGCAAGATGACGCGCTGCTCCTTGAGGAAGACCGTCTTCAGGCCGCGGTACGAGCTGCTCGCTACCAGCAAGCTTTGCGCCGCTACCATAGCCGCAAAGTTAATGCCAGAAGTCTCGAGGAAGGCGACCTTCTTCTTCGGTGCGTTCAGTCCGCCAAGAATTCCAACAAGTTGACGCTGAAGTGGGAAGGCCCTTACCGGGTGAAACGAGTCACTAGGCCTGGCGCTGTCCGCCTTGAGACCGAAGATGGCACTCCGGTGAGCAACTCCTGGAATATTGAGCATCTTCGTAAGTTTTACCCGTAAGGCGCGGTTGCCGGAACCTGTTCCGGCAACCACCTTTTGTACAAGTCTTGCCGCTGTTGCATGTAATCCTTTGTACAAAGCCGGGCGCAGACCCCGTGCATAAGTAAAGCTCATGTGCTCCGCATACCTTGTCGATTTCATGCTTTCTATTTTTTGCATGTATTATCTAACACTTTGTGCAGCACCTACCCCCGGTAAGCAATAACGAGCCGTAAGGCTCCATATCTTTATTTTCTCTTCTTTCTCTTTCTCAAAGAAAGGAAGGTTCCCTCGCCCACAAGTTTGCCGGGGGGGAAGGGGAAGATAATGGTGTGGACCAGGCGTCGTTCAAGGAGGTTTCGCCTTACCGGGACGCAAACGACAGAAAAGCTAAGTCGCCAAAGTTTGAGCAATCAGTTTTGAAATTTTTAAGTTATCCTCGAACGATCGTGCCTTGTATGGAAAACCTGTGCGCGGAGGAACCAACTCGTAGCTAGTTGCGCCCTTACTTTGTTTCGAGTCCGCTCAACAACTTAAGTGAGCTGCGACTACTTGCGACAAGGTTTCTTGTCGGTAGCGGCACCGCCAGCAGGCTGCTGACGTCCAGCACTCAGCGCTCGCGGCTAAGGTGCCTGTGCCGACAAGTTCCCTAAAAGTGTAGGGCAAAAACATACAAAGGAAGGAATCAAGTAAAGGAAATAACATAGCAATCGCTGCCCAAGATAGAGTTATATTACAGGATAGCTTGTCGCAGCTCTAATAAATTGTTCTCGTAACATGACCAGCAGCGACAAGAAAAGGAGAAAACAGGCGGCCTAATCTACGCGATCGCCATCAACCCTCTTGACCTCGTTCACCTTGTCCACAATGGGTGCGACAAGGGCCTTGAGCGCTTCCAGATCAGCATCCGGCGGCAGCTTCTTGAGGACATTGGTGAGGTTGAGGCCCGGGTTGCGGAAGGCCACCTTCACCAACACCTTTTGCAGAACTCCCGCGCAGATCATGCGCGACTCGTCGGCCAGCTGCTTTGGGATCCTTTCCTGGAGTCGCTGGAGGGCCGTCGCCACGCCTTTGAAGAACAAAGTGAGCTTGGCGCTGGGTTGGAGGTTCTCATCGGAGGAGTACCCGAAATCCTCCATCCCCAGCTGCGCCAGCTCCCTATCGATGGGCGCGGCAACATCCACGAGACCCTCCGTCCAGTGCTCCACATTCTCCCTGAAGGTGTTCTGGGTGGCGGCAGCACTCGCCAGCAGCGCCTCATTGGCCTTGATCTGCTTCCTCAAGGCCGCCTCCTGCTCCCTAGCGCCGTCCATCGTCTTGGTCAAAGTAGCCAGCTTCAACTCAAGATCTGCGTTGGAGTCCTTGGCGGCGCTAAGCTCCTTTCCCTTTTCGGCGAGACTACCCTGCAGCTCGCCAAGAGTGTAGGCGTCCTTCTCGCGCTCGCGCTTGAGCGCGGCAAGCTCTTCACCCCTTGCCTTGAGATCGGCCTCCAGCTGTGCCACCTTCGTCTCCAGCTCCTTCTTGGCGGCCTCGGCAGCTGCGGCAGCATCCTTTGCTTCCTTGAGAGCCCCGCCAAATGTTTGCTCGCGCGCGGCAAGCTCCTCCTCGTGGCTGTCAAGGTTGACCTTCCCCTGCGCCAACTCACCCTCCCGCGCAAACAGCTCCTCAGCGGCAAGCTGCTGTTGCTCTTCAGCTTCAGCCTTCTCGAGGAGGAAGGCTTTCCGCTCCTCGACAAGTTGCGCCCGCTTCTCTGCTAGGGACCGGAGAGCTTCCTGGTTGCGATCCCGGAGCTCCTCCGCCCGCTTCTCGATGTCCACTCCCGCCTGCGCGACAAGCGCTTCCCGGGATTCCACCTTGGCCTGCCGAGCGCGGTAGAGCGACACCAGCTTCCGCAGCAGCTCCTCCTCCTCAGACTCGCCGCTGCTGCTGCTTGGCGCGTCAACCAGCATCAGCCCAGCGGAGGCGAGCACCTCTCCATCCAAGGATTCTCCTTCGACCGGCGCCCTGGAGCTTGACGCCCAGGGGAGCTTGATGAAGACGCCATCGCCGGCGTTCAAATAGGCGCTGGGCTGGGGCTCTTCGGAGCCTGGCGCTGCGGCAGCGGCGGAGGGATCGGCGGTCGGCGTAGCGCCTTGTGCTCCTGTGGCCTCGGGGTCGTCAGTGCGATCGCCAGATCCCTCGCCAGCTTCTGTGGCGGCAGCTTCTTGAGGACATTGGTGAGGTTGAGGCCCGGGTTGCGGAAGGCCACCTTCACCAACACCTTTTGCAGAACTCCCGCGCAGATCATGCGCGACTCGTCGGCCAGCTGCTTTGGGATCCTTTCCTGGAGTCGCTGGAGGGCCGTCGCCACGCCTTTGAAGAACAAAGTGAGCTTGGCGCTGGGTTGGAGGTTCTCATCGGAGGAGTACCCGAAATCCTCCATCCCCAGCTGCGCCAGCTCCCTATCGATGGGCGCGGCAACATCCACGAGACCCTCCGTCCAGTGCTCCACATTCTCCCTGAAGGTGTTCTGGGTGGCGGCAGCACTCGCCAGCAGCGCCTCATTGGCCTTGATCTGCTTCCTCAAGGCCGCCTCCTGCTCCCTAGCGCCGTCCATCGTCTTGGTCAAAGTAGCCAGCTTCAACTCAAGATCTGCGTTGGAGTCCTTGGCGACGCTAAGCTCCTTTCCCTTTTCGGCGAGACTACCCTGCAGCTCGCCAAGAGTGTAGGCGTCCTTCTCGCGCTCGCGCTTGAGCGCGGCAAGCTCTTCACCCCTTGCCTTGAGATCGGCCTCCAGCTGTGCCACCTTCGTCTCCAGCTCCTTCTTGGCGGCCTCGGCAGCTGCGGCAGCATCCTTTGCTTCCTTGAGAGCCCCGCCAAATGTTTGCTCGCGCGCGGCAAGCTCCTCCTCGTGGCTGTCAAGGTTGACCTTCCCCTGCGCCAACTCACCCTCCCGCGCAAACAGCTCCTCAGCGGCAAGCTGCTGTTGCTCTTCAGCTTCAGCCTTCTCGAGGAGGAAGGCTTTCCGCTCCTCGACAAGTTGCGCCCGCTTCTCTGCTAGGGACCGGAGAGCTTCCTGGTTGCGATCCCGGAGCTCCTCCGCCCGCTTCTCGATGTCCACTCCCGCCTGCGCGACAAGCGCTTCCCGGGATTCCACCTTGGCCTGCCGAGCGCGGTAGAGCGACACCAGCTTCCGCAGCAGCTCCTCCTCCTCAGATTCGCCGCTGCTGCTGCTTGGCGCGTCAACCAGCATCAGCCCAGCGGAGGCGAGCACCTCTTCATCCAAGGATTCTCCTTCGACCGGCGCCCTGGAGCTTGACGCCCAGGGGAGCTTGATGAAGACGCCATCGCCGGCGTTCAAATAGGCGCTGGGCTGGGGCTCTTCGGAGCCTGGCGCTGCGGCAGCGGCGGAGGGATCGGCGGTCGGCGTAGCGCCTTGTGCTCCTGTGGCCTCGGGGTCGTCAGTGCGATCGCCAGATCCCTCGCCAGCTTCTGCGGCGGCAGCTTTGGCGGCCTCTTCGCCGGCGGGATCATCAGCGTCAGCTGCTTCTTCGGTGGCAGCGGCGTCGTCGGTGTTGCCGCGCGCGCTCTCCTCGCCGGCAACCTCGGTCTCCATCGGCTCCACGGTAGATGGATCTGACGGCCGGAAAAGGGAGAAAAGTCAAGCAAATATCCAAAAAGAAAATCAGAAGAAAGAGAACCCAAGGGAAGTTTCAAGCAAGAGGATTACCTGTACTAGGTTCTACAGTCACGGTCTCCACCACCGGAGGGTCGCTGGTGCTGTCCCTTGCCGGAGAACTCTCCCTTGCCGGAGACTTCTCCCTTGCCGGAGAACGCTCCCTTGCCGGGGAATCCTCCCTTGGCGGTGTAGTTGAAGCAGATGGCACGTCGGGGGCGGCTTCCGAGCGCTCCTGGTAAGGCTGCTCTGCTCCTACACAAGTCAAGGGCCAGATGTCAGCAAAGAAGAGCATCCATGCGCGCCTAGCAAGCGGGAAGTAAACCATATACTCACGCTGGGGGCTGCACTGGGGGCTGCTTTGAGGAATAGTTGCCGGGTCCGGCAAGGTGGTCTCGGGCGCACCCCCTGCTGACGCGGTGGGTTCGTCCTCGATGACAATCACCGGGACCTTGGCTCTCTTCGCCGCTCTCTGGGCCAGAGTCCTGAAAAGGAATGAGTTCGGAGTAAAGCAAATCAGATACAAGACAAAACAACAAAAATTGAAGAAATACAAGTACAGCAAAGAATCTTACTCTTCTTCCTCCTCGTCGGAGCTGAGCGCGGAGAGGTCGAAGTCCGGCCCACCTTCGGCGTGACGAGGCGGAGGAGTGGGTTCCCTAAACCGCTTGGTGGGGGCAGCGGCAGGAGCAGAAGCGGCGGTCCGAGAGGACCCCGCCCCAGTTGCCGCAGCGGCGTGAGGCGCTCCCGCGGCAACGGTGCTTGTCACGGTGGAGCGTGTCGCGTGGCGCGGCGGCTGTTGACCCCTCTGCCGCCCTGCTACGTCCCCAACCTTGCGGAGACGCCTTCTTGGTGGAGCTAGGGGCTCTACTTGCGGCGGGCTATCTAAAGATGAGGAGGCAGAGGAGTTGGTCTCCGATGAGCTGCTCGCACCCTCGGCGGGCTCGCTCGACTCGGCTTCAGGCTCGGCAAGCTTTCCCTCGTCGGCAAGCTCTCCCTCGCCGGCAAGCCATTCCCGATCGGCAAGGCTTGCCGCCTCTGCTGCCTCTGCCTCTTCCACGGTGAATCCGAACTCGCCCGCGGCAGCGGCTGCCGCCGCCTCTTCCGCCCTAGTGGCGATGCGCTGCATCTCCGCATCGGTGGTGTCGCGGGTGAGGCTCTTCTGTTCGTCGGCGCAGACCGCCACTTCGACCAAGCCGTCGAAGAACTCCCGCACAACGTCGTCCGCAGGCTCTTGCCAAGTTGGGACAATTCCATGCGAATCGCACAGCGGCATCATTGCATGGATGCGGTCGAGCGAGGAATCGTTGCACGGCGGAACGACACCCTTCGGCAACCTGAACCATTCAGGATGTTGAGGGTCGTGCTTGAACAGTTCCTTGAGCATCGCGTCTAGCTCCAGGACAGTGAAGTTGAAGTTGAGGCCCGGGCGCAGCCTCATGATGTCCGCCGGACCCCCGAACTCCCAGGCGGGTCTCCTCCTCTCTTGTAGGGGGGCGATGCGGCGGCGAAGAAAATCTGCGCCAACAGCGCCTACGGTGAGCCCGGCAAGCCTGAGGCGTAGGATCCGGGTGATGGCAATCTTCAGCCAATCATCTTCCGGGGCCACGCTGCTCCAATCTTTGCCGCGTGCTACTGGGGCTTGGCGCTGGGCGGTAAATGGCTGCGGGTTCTCCTCCACAATCTAGCATCACTCTGCTCTCCATTCCTCCCACTTGCCGCGGAGCTCTCCCTCCAGATAAGCTTCCTTCTTACCGGCTCTCGAGATCCAGGCGATTCCGCCGGATAAAGGCTCTCCTCTCTCGACCCGGGGCATAAAGAAGTGGCGGAAAAGAGCTATATTTGGATGGACTCCAACAAAGTTTTCGCAGAGGTGTGCGAAAACTGCCATGGTCAGAACGGCATTGGGGGTGAAGTCAAGAAGGTGGAACCCGTAGGTGTTCATGATGTCGCAGAAAAATTTAGAGAAAGGCGGGCAGAGCCCGCAGTAGAAGAACAGCGCGAAGAAGGGATATTCGTTCGGGGCCCGTTCCGAAGCGGCGGTGGAGAGTACCTTCGTGCACGGGTGCGCTCACATCTCCGTCGACCAGAAGAGGTAGTAGTACTCCCTCAGTTCCTTCACGGCGAGCTGGGGGGGAAGGTTGTCCGCTCCCTTCGCAGCGCCGCGAGCCGCTGCGCCTCGGTCGTCTTCACGGCCTTCCCCTTGCCGGTTTTCGGAGCCATGGCGGAGGTGGTGGGGGAGATCGACGACGTTTGTGATGCTGGTGGCGATGGGGGGCGGAGCGCTGCTCTCTTTCAGAAGGAGGGAGCGGTGGAGGTTTGTGAGATTGGAACAGCAACTGGCGAGATGGGCGAACTGCCCCTGTTTCCCCTGCTTATAAAGAGGGAGGGGGCGGACGTTCCGCCTTTCCGAATAAAGAAACCACCCACGATCTCTCCCACGATGCCGCATTCAACGCGTGCCATTAGGGGAGGGCGCGGTGGATACGGAGCAACATACGGCGTAACCCAGGCCGCGCGTGCCCGTGCACTGTTTTGGGCCTGGCCAAACAGCGCTCGGCACCGTGTGTGGCCCAGGCCCGGGGGCTCCTGTCGGTGTACTAGAGTAGGGGTACCCTAGTATCCCGAACTTGTGCACGGGCAGTCGCAGCACCCCGCGGCAAGGCTTGCCGGGTGACCGCCAAGGTCCTCCGAGGTTCCTTTGGAGCCATTCAAGAACAAAGTGTTCGAGACAAGGAGACAAGGCCCCGGCAAGAGGAGCTTGCCGGGAAGGCCAACCAAGGCATCTCAAGGAACTTGCCGCGACGCGCCACGCGTCCCGGCAAGGCCCGGTGAGCGACAAGCTTCCGGACGCGACAAGACAACGACCGCGGCAAGGCGCTTGCCGCGGCAAGCTACCACTCTGTACCCGCGCTCCAGCACATCCACCAACGTGTCGCCCCGGGACCTTTCCAGGTGCGCGTGGCAAGAAGCTGTGCAGCCAGCGGTGCAAGGTGGCAAGCGACGCTGACAAGATTGCCATCGTGGCAAGCGGTGGCGCCCCTGACGGTCCCTTTTTGCACTGTTTGGGCGACACAGACGGGCATTTAATGCCTTTGTCCCCTGCCGTCAGGGTTAGGTATGATACACTGTACAAGTAGTTGTACCAACCGCAACTCTTTTCCATTTTTACCCTTGCCTACGTTGCCACCTGTCGGTGACCCCTTGAGCGTATAAAAGGAGGCCCATGCGCAACGTAGAGGGGGGAGGAGGCCAGAAAACACTCACGCTCGGTCTCGTTAGCAGCTAGTGTGTACTGTAGCACCCCAGCGCTCCCGAGAAAGAATTGAATACAATCAGACAAGCAGCAGTAGGAGTATTATCTCTCCGGAGAGCTCCGAAGCTGGGTAAACCGCTCGTGTGCTTCGCCTCGATTTGCTCTTCGTGCGATCTCCGCGCCCCGCCGAACCGAAAGGGGCTCGGTCCGCCGGTCCCATAGGTGTCCGTGGCCCAGCTCTCCCACGACATGAAGCACGCTCAATCCCTCGAATAGGCGGTAATCCCGGTGGCACGTCTTGTGGAAAGACGTCAGCGAACTCCTGCAAAATGTTAGTGACAATAGGAGGCAAAGAGGAAGGCACGTCCTCGAATGAAAATAATGCCTCTTTGCACACAAAAGCATAGCAAACAGATTTGCTAAAATCTAGCTCATCAATATCAAATTTAGTGGCAAGTAAACATGCACTTTTCAATTTAATTTCAGAAGCAACACTAGATGGTTTACTATTAGGCTTCATTTGTTGCTCAAATTCTTTTGCCACAATCTGATTTTCACTCTTATTCTTCTCCTGCTTTGCTTTATTAGCTCTATTAATATCATCTTTCAAAATGGAATCAGGATTCATAGGAAGCAAAGTAATATTTTTATCCTTATGAACAAGAGTATATTGATTGTTTCTACCATGGTGTACAGAATTTTTATCAAATTGCCATGGTCGACCAAGTAATAAGGAACATGCTTGCATAGGTACCACATCACAATCAACATAATCAGCATATGTAGAGATACTAAAATGCACATGAAGAGTACATGTTACTTTAACCTTGCCGCTGTTGTTGAACCATTGGATGTAGTAAGGATGTGGATGTGGTCTTGTGGTGAGAGATAGCTTCTCCACCATCTCCATGCTAGCCAAATTGTTGCAGCTCCCTCCATCTGTGATGACGCGCACAGAACGTTCCTTCACAACTCCCTTTGTATGGAACAAATTGTGCCTCTGATTTTGCTCAGCTTGTGTGAACTGCACACTCAAAACACGTTGAGCAACTAAACATTCATACCTGTCAGCGTCTTCAGGAGCCATGTATTGTGTGTCATGATCAGAATCATCTCCACCATGTTCTTCACGTGTAATAAGAGCCAAAATCTCCTCATCGTAGTCACTAGCGGACTCATACCCACCATCCTCAGTAGCAATCATCACACGCTGAGATTTGCATTCTCTCGCATAATGACCTCTTCCCTTACAACGACGACAAATAATATCACTTGTGTGCCCTGTTGATGCCATGGAAGAAGAAGAGCTCTGTGTAGGCCCGGCAGGTGCGCTCTTGGCAGATAGTGGTGGTTGTGCCTGCTTTCTTGTATCACGGCTGGAGGTAGCAGCTGATGGAGGTGCTGGTGTAGTGGAAGTAGAGGATGCACGCGGTGTCCATGATGATAGTCGACCTGCAGAAAAGTTAGTTCGCGCCAATGCTTGTCGATCCTGCACTTCACATTCAGCTTTACAAGCAAGATGGAATAAACGAGTGATATTAGTATACTCCTTATACTCTAGAATGGTCTGAATCTCTCTATTTAATCCACCTATAAAACGTGCAAGCATAGCTTCATTCTCCTCAACAATACCACATCTAATCATGCCAGTTTGTAATTCCTGATAATATTCTTCTACAGAATTTTTTCCTTGTCTTAAACGCTGCAATTTTTGAAGCAATTCACGTTGATAATATGGTGGAACCCAACGAGTACGCATAGCAGTTTTCAAGGCAGCCCAAGTAGTTGGAATAGGATATAATCTACAATGTTCAGACCACCATACACATGCAAAACTAGTGAAAGCACAAACAGCAGCAGCAACCCGTCTCTCCTCGGGATATTGTAAATGGGTAAAACGTTTTTGAGTTCCTAACTTCCAAGTAAGATATATATCAGGAACATATCTACCCTCAAATGGTGGAATATCCAATTTCAGTTTCGGAATATGGTCATTATCTCGTTCCTTAGGTGGTGGTGCAGGCCTGCCAAGTTGTGGGTTGGTTATCAATGTTTTTCTTACAATGCACACTCCACCAAACAAAAGCAAAACCAGCAAATGCTCTAGTGGTAGCTCGTACTTGCTCAAGTTCAGAAAAGTCAGTTTGACTAAAAAATTGTTCTACTTCAAGCTCCCAAGCTAGATAAATAGCAGGATTAAATCTACCCTCAAATGACAGTAAAGAGATAACCTGACCATGTGCTTGTGTGTGTTGTCCCAACTCTCGTGATGGTGAAAATGTGTCTGTCGTCCAAGAACTTCTATCTCCGGAACATGTCATGATTAGTAGAAACAAGAAACAAAATTAGAGAATAATGTTCCTATGCACTACTAGGATGTAGTTGTAAAGTGCTCACAGTAAAGCAAATATCAATATCTTACAAGTTCTTACCAGGCGGCAGGTGGTGACAGGCAACCAGCGGTGTCAAGTAACTCTGAAGATTTTGTAAAGTGATTGCCAAGGGAACATACATATACACGGTGTAGAAATATGTGGAGCTGGGTTGGCGATATATGGTAGCAAAAGATTAGCAATAATCAATTCAAAGATGCAATATTGAATAAACGCTCAACGACGGTACAGTGCTGGTCCTAGGCTATCAACTTCAATTCCCTGTGGAGTAACAACATAGCCAAGAAAAGACACTCGGTCGGTGCAAAAGGTGCACTTCCCAAGGTTACCAAACAAACGTGCATCACGTAGAGCAACAAAAACAGCACGTAAATGTTCCAAATGTTCCTCCAAAGTTCTGCTATAAATCAATATGTCATCAAAGTAAACTACCACAAATCGTCCAATGAAAGCACGTAAATCTTCGTTCATTAATCTCATGAAAGTAATAGGTGCATTAGTTAACCCAAAAGGCATGACTAACCACTCATATAATCCAAACTTAGTTTTAAATGCTGCTTTCCATTCATCCCCCAATTTCATACGAATTTGATGGTATCCACTACGCAAAACAACTTTGGAGAATATTGTAGAGACACTTAATTCATCAAGCATATCATCTAGCCTAGGAATAGGATGACGATAACGAATAGTAATATTATTAATGCCTCTACAATCAACACACATACGCGATGTACCATCCTTTTTCGGCACTAAAATAATAGGAACAGCACAAGGACTAAGGGATTCACGTATATAACCTTTGTCGAGAAGCTCTTGTACTTGACGCATAATCTCCTTCGTCTCCTCTAGATTGGTATGGTATGCTGCACGGTTCGGTAGCGATGCAAGGGGAATTAAGTCAATTTGATGTTCAATCCCTCGAATAGGTGGTAATCCCGGTGGCACATTGATAAAGGCGAGGGTCCCGATCTTTCGATGAGATGATAACTATCGATTTGGTGAAGATGACTTTGACGATCCGACTACAAACGTGCACGGCGTTGCGCCTTAGCAATCGCTAAACCAACTCTGAGAGGTTATTGACCACGCCGGAGCACAATCAACCTGACCACGAAGGTCTATTCCTGCAAGCAATCGAAGAACAAGCAAGAATATGATAAAAGCAATCTGAATATTGCGAGTATATATGAAGTATTGATAAAGGTGGGGATCCGTAAGCGGTCTTGGTCTGGTCGTTGGACACAAACGAAGTACACGAAGTTGCAATGGCTAACTTTTAACTAAACAAATCCCAAAGTCTAAACGGTGCCCTAAGGGCTGTATATATGGAGGAAGAGAGGGGGAATTTCGTGGCCCTTGGTGGAGGGGTCCGAAATCAACCCTATCTCTTGTTTCCCCACACATACGGACTCTAAAAATAGCCTATACTTATGTATTTCGAAATTACATGGGCCTGGCCCAATAAAAAGGTGACGCAGCACCTATAATAGCCTCTGGACGAAATTTATGAAGTGGCATCTTGTATATTTCGTCCAAGGCTTCATGCACTCTTATGGTGGCTTCAAAGTCCCGAAATCATCACTTGTAACTCCGTTCTGGTTCCCCTTGCGCATGGCATCATCTCCATGCTTGCTCTTGCTCCAATGTCCATCCTTCTCCAAGCTAGGCCCTTCATTTGTAAGCAAAACAAATGTATCCAATTTAGGCAGCATCAAATTCTCATGAACATTAGAATCATTACCAAGAAACGAAAGTACCTGATAATTTAATTGGCGTGCGCGAGCTCTAGTAATTGGTCCAGTATATGTAGCAGTAGGGGCTATGGGTGTAACAATGGTATTGATGTCCTCATCATCCTCCCCTTCTTGAAATGAAGTCGTCCTCGACGGAAGCTCATTTTCCTCACCCAAATAAGGCTTCAAATCTGCAATGTTAAAAGTGGGACTAACCCCAAAATCTGCAGGCAGCTCAAGTTTATATGCATTATCATTTATTTTCTCTAACACCTTAAAGGGACCATCAGCACGTGGCATTAGCTTTGATTTGCGCAAATTAGGAAATCTATCTTTACGCAAATGTAACCAAACAAGATCTCCAGGTGCAAACACAACATGTTTTCTACCCTTATCTCCAGCAAGTTTATATTTAGCATTCATACGCTCAATGTTTTCCTTAGTTAACTCATGCATTTTTAAAATCAATTCAGAACGTTCTTTAGCATCAAAATTAACCTTCTTCGAAGATGGAAGAGGCAACAAATCAATAGGTGCACGAGGTAGGAAACCATACACAATTTCAAAATGGCACATCTTAGTAGTAGAATGCAATGAACGATTATAAGCAAATTCAATATGAGGCAAGCATTCTTCCCACATTTTCTTATTATTCTTCAAAACAGTCCTAAGCATAGTAGACAATGTTCTATTGACTACTTCAGTTTGTCCATCAGTTTGGGGGTGACAAGTAGTACTAAATAGCAGTTTAGTCCCCAACTTAGCCCATAAACATCTCCAAAAGTGGCTAAGAAATTTAGTATCACGATCTGAAACAATAGTATTTGGCACACCATGCAAGCGAATAATTTCACGAAAGAACAAATCAGCAACATTAACAGCATCATCGCTTTTATGACATGGTATAAAGTGTGCCATTTTTGAGAATCTATCCACGACAACAAATATGCTATCCCTCCCCTTCTTTGTTCGAGGTAAACCTAAAACAAAGTCCATAGATATATCATCCCAAGGAACACTAGGTACAGGCAAAGGCATATATAAACCATGAGGATTGAGTCGTGACTTAGCTTTTTGACATGTAGTGCAGCGAGCAACAAAACGCTCAACATCCCGTCTCATCTTTGGCCAAAAGAAATGTGTAGCAAGTACGTCCTCCATCTTCTTCACGCCAAAGTGTCCCATTAATCCTCCCCCATGCGCCTCCTGCAACAGCAAAAGACGAACGGAGCTAGCTGGAATGCATAGCTTGTTAGCACGAAACACAAATCCATCGTTAACGACAAACTTGTTCCACATTCTTCCTTCTTTACAATTCTGCATTACATCTTTAAAATCAGCATCATGCACATATTGATCTTTGATGGTCTCCAAACCAAATATTTTGAAGTCAAGTTGTGAAAGCATAGTATAGCGACGAGACAATGCATCAGCAATAACATTTTCTTTTCCCTTCTTGTGTTTAATGACATAAGGGAAAGTCTCAATGAATTCAACCCATTTAGCATGTCTACGATTCAGTTTAGCTTGACTTTTAATATGTTTCAAAGATTCATGATCAGAATGTATAACAAATTCTTTGGGCCATAAATAATGTTGCCATGTTTCTAAAGTCCGAACAAGAGCATATAATTCTTTATCATAAGTAGAATAATTCAGACTAGGCCCACTCAATTTTTCAGAAAAGTATGCAACAGGTTTGCCATCTTGTAATAACACACCTCCTAATCCAATTCCACTAGCATCACATTCAAGCTCAAAAGTCTTATTAAAATCAGGAAGTTGGAGTAAAGGAGCATGTGTCAACTTATCTTTCAATACCGAGAAGGCTTCTTCCTGTGCGGTACCCCACAGAAAAGGCACATCTTTCTTTGTAAGCTCATTGAGAGGTGCAGCAATGGTGCTGAAATCTCTCACAAAACGCCTATAGAAACCAGCGAGGCCAAGGAAACTCCTCACTTGTGTGACCGTTTTGGGCTGCGGCCAACTCTCAATAGCTTCAATCTTGGCTTTATCAACTTTCATTCCCTGTGGAGTAACAACATAGCCAAGAAAAGATACTCGGTCGGTGCAAAAGGTGCACTTCCCAAGGTTACCAAACAAACGTGCATCACGTAGAGCAATAAAAACAGCACGTAAATGTTCCAAATGTTCCTCCAAAGATTTGCTATAAATCAATATGTCATCAAAGTAAACTACCACAAATCGTCCAATGAAAGCACGTAAAACTTCGTTCATTAACCTCATGAAAGTACTAGGTGCATTAGTTAACCCAAAAGGCATGACTAACCACTCATATAATCCAAACTTAGTTTTAAATGCTGTTTTCCATTCATCTCCCAATTTCATACGAATTTGATGGTATCCACTACGCAAATCAACTTTGGAGAATATTGTAGAGCCACTAAATTCATCAAGCATATCATCTAGCCTAGGAATAGGATGACGATAACGAATAGTAATATTATTAATGCCTCTACAATCAACGCACATACGCGACGTACCATCCTTTTTCGGCACTAAAATGATAGGAACAGCACAAGGACTAAGGGATTCGCGTATATAACCTTTGTCGAGCAGTTCTTGTACTTGACGCATAATCTCCTTTGTCTCCTCTGGATTGGTACGGTATGGTGCACGGTTGGGTAATGATGCACCGGGAATTAAGTCAATTTGATGCTCAATCCCGCGAATAGGTGGTAATCCCGGTGGCACGTCTTGTGGAAAGACGTCAGCGAACTCCTGCAAAATGTTAGTGACAGCAGGAGGCAAAGAGGAAGGCACGTCCTCGAATGAAAATAATGCCTCTTTGCACACAAAAGCATAGCAAACAGATTTGCTAAAATCTAGATCATCAATATCAGATTTGGTGGCAAGTAAACATGCACTTTTCAATTTAATTTCAGAAGCAACACTAGATTGTTTATTATTATTAGGCTGCATTTCTTGCTCAAATTCTTTTGCCACAATCTGATTTTCACTCTTAGTTTTCTCCTGTTTTGCTTTATTAGCTCTATTAAGATCATGTTTCAAAATGGAATCAGGAGTCATAGTAAGCAAAGTAATATTTTTATCCTTATGAACAAGAGTATACTGATTGTTTCTACCATGGTGAATAGAATTTTTATCAAATTGCCATGGTCTACCAAGTAATAAGGAACATGCTTGCATAGGTACCACATCACAATCAACATAATCAGCATATGTAGAGATACTAAAATGCACACGAACAGTACGTGTTACCTTAACCTTGCCGCTGTTGTTGAACCATTGGATGTAGTAAGGATGTGGATGTGGTCTTGTGGTGAGAGATAGCTTCTCCACCATCTCCATGCTAGCCAAGTTGTTGCAGCTCCCTCCATTTGTGATGACGCGCACAGAATGTTCCTTCACAACTCCCTTTGTATGGAACAAATTGTGCCTCTGATTTTGCTCAGCTTGTGTGACCTGCACACTCAAAACACGTTGAGCAACTAAACATTCATACCTGTCAGCGTCTTCAGGAGCCATGTATTGTGTGTCATGATCAGAATCATCTCCACCATGTTCTTCACGTGTAATAAGAGCCAAAATCTCCTCATCGTAGTCACTAGCGGACTCATACCCACCATCCTCAGTAGCAATCATCACACGCTGAGATTTGCATTCTCTCGCATAATGACCTCTTCCCTTACAACGACGACAAATAATATCACTTCTGTGCCCTGTTGATGCCATGGAAGAAGAAGAGCTCTGTGTAGGCCCGGCAGGTGCGCTCTTGGCAGATAGTGGTGGTTGTGCCTGCTTTTTTGTATCACGGCTGGAGGTGGCACCTGATGGAGGTGCTGGTGTAGTGTAAGTAGAAGATGCACGCGGTGTCCATGAGGAAGGTCGATGATAGAGGCAAAGGTGTCCCGTCTTTCGATGAGATGATGGATTTTGCTTTGGTGGAAGTCGACTTTGACGATCCGACTACGAACGTGCGAGGACGTCGCGCCTTAGCAATCGCTAAACCAACTCCGAGAGGTTACTGACCACGCCAGAGGACGATCAACCTGACCACGAGGGTCTGTTTCCTGCGAGCAAACGAAGAACAAGCAAGAAACTGAGATTACAATCTAGATTTTGCGAATATAACATGAAAGCTTTGTTGATCAAGGTGGGGTTCTGTGACCCCTTTGTCTGGTCGTTGAACACAAAAGAAGTACGCGAAGTTGCAGCTATGGCGAACTTTTAATCTAAACAAAAACCCAAAGTCTAAATGACGCCCTAAGGGTTGTATATATGGAGGAAGAGGGGGAATTTCGTGGCCCTTGGAGGAGGGGTCCGAAACCAACCCTAACTCTTGTTTCCCCACACATACGGACTCTAAAAACAGCCTATACTTAAGTATTTCGAAAATACATGGGCTTGGCCCAATAATAAGGTGACGCGGCACCTAGAATAGTCTCTAGACGAAATTTATGAAGTTGCATCTTGTATATTTCGTCCAAGGCTATATGCACTCCTTATGGTGGCTTCAAAGTCCTGAAATCATCATTTGTAACTCTGTTCTTGATCGTCTTGCGCATGCCATCAACTCCATGCGTGTTCTTGCTCCAATGTTCATCCTTCTCCAAGCTAGGCCCTTCATTTGAAAGCAAAACAAATGTAGCCAATTTAGGCAGCACCATATTCTCATGAACATTAGAATCATTACCAAGAAACGAAAGTACCTGGTAATTTAATTGGCGTGCATGAGCTCTACTAATTGGTCCATTATATGTAACAGTAGGGGCTGTGGGTGTAACAATGGTATTGATGTCCCCATCATCCTCCCCTTCTTGAAATGAAGTCTTCCTCGACGGAAGCTCATCTTCCTCACCCAAATAAGGCTTCAAATCTGCAATGTTAAAAGTGGGACTAACCCCAAAATCTGCAGGTAGCTCAAGTTTATATGCATTATCATTTATTTTCTCTAACACCTTAAAAGGACCACCATCACGTGGCATTAGCTTTGATTTGCGCAAATTAGGAAATCTATCCTTACGCAAATGTAACCAAACAAGATCTCCAGGTGCAAACACGACATGTTTTCTACCCTTATCTCCAGCAAGTTTATATTTAGCATTCATACGCTCAATGTTTTCCTTAGTTAACTCATGCATTTTTAAAATCAATTCAGCACGTTCTTGAGCATCAAAATTAACCTTCTCCAAAGATGGAAGAGGCAACAAATCAATAGGTGCACGAGGTAGGAAACCATACACAATTTCAAAAGGGCACATCTTAGTAGTAGAATGCAATGAACGATTATAAGCAAATTCAATATGAGGCAAGCATTCTTCCCACATTTTCTTATTATTCTTCAAAACAGCCCTAAGCATAGTAGACAATGTTCTATTGACTACTTCAGTTTGTCCATCAGTTTGGGGGTGACAAGTAGTAAAAAAAGCAGTTTAGTCCCCAACTTAGCCCACAAACATCTCCAAAAGTGGCTAACGAATTTAGTATCACAATCTGAAACAATAGTATTTGGCATACCATGCAAGCGAATAATTTCCCGAAAGAATAAATCAACAACATTAACAACATCATTGCTTTTATGACATGGTATAAAGTGTGCCATTTTCAAAAATCTATCCACGACAACAAATATGCTATCCCTCCCCTTCTTTGTTCGAGGTAAACCTAAAACAAATTCCATAGATATATCCTCCCAAGGAACACTGGGTACAGGCAAAGGCATATATAAACCATGAGGATTGAGTCGTGACGTAGCTTTTTGACATGTAGTGCAGCGAGCAACAAAACGCTCAACATCCCGTCTCATCTTTGGCCAAAAGAAATGTGTAGCAAGTACGTCCTCCGTCTTCTTCACGCCAAAGTGTCCCATTAATCCTTCTCCATGCGCCTCCTGCAACAACAAAAGACGAACAGAGCTAGCAGGAATGCATAGCTTGTTAGCATGGAACACAAAGCCATCATTAATAACGAACTTGTTCCATGTTCTTCCTTCTTTACAATTCTGCATTACATCTTTAAAATCAGCATCATGCACATATTGATCTTTGATGGTCTCCAAACCAAATATTTTGAAGTCAATTTGTGAAAGCATAGTATAGTGACGAGACAAAGCATCAGCAATAACATTTTCTTTACCCTTCTTGTGTTTAATGACATAAGGGATAGTCTCAATGAATTCCACCCATTTAGCATGTCTATGATTCAGTTTAGGTTGACTTTTAATATGTTTCAAAGATTCATGATCATAATGTATACCAAATTCTTTGGGCCATAAATAATGTTGCCATGTCTCTAAAGTTCGAACAAGAGCATATAATTCTTTATCATAAGTAGAATAGTTCAGACTAGGCCCACTCAATTTTTTAGAAAAGTATGCAACAGGTTTGCCATCTTGTAATAACACACCTCCTAATCCAATTCCACTAGCATCACATTCAAGCTCAAAAGTCTTATTAAAATCAGGAAGTTGGAGTAAAGGAGCATGTGTCAACTTATCTTTCAATACCATGATGGCTTCTTCCTGTGCGGTACCCCAAACAAAAGGCACATACTTCTTTGTAAGCTCGTTGAGAGGTGCAGCAATGGTGCTGAAATCTCTCACAAAACGCCTATAGAAACCAGCGAGGCCAAGGAAACTCCTCACTTGTGTGACCGTTTTGGGCTGCGGCCAACTCTCAATAGCTTCAATCTTGGCTTAATCAACTTCAATTCCCTGTGGAGTAACAACATAGCCAAGAAAAGATACTCGGTCGTTGCAAAAGGTGCACTTCCCAAGGTTACCAAACAAACGTGCATCACGTAGAGCAATAAAAACAACACGTAAATGTTCCAAATGTTCTTCCAAAGATTTGCTATAAATCAGTATATCATCAAAATAGACTACCACAAATCGTCCAATGAAAGCACGTAAAACTCATGAAAGTACTAGGCGCATTAGTTAACGCAAAAGGCATGACTAACCACTCATATAAACCAAACTTAGTTTTAAATGCTGTTTTCCATTCATCACCCAATTTCATACGAATTTGATGGTATCCACTAAGCAAATCAACTTTGGAGAATATTGTAGAGCCACTCAATTCATCAAGCATATCATCTAACCTAGGAATAGGATGACGATAACGAATAGTAATATTATTAATGCCTCTACAATCGACACACATACGCGACGTACCATCCTTTTTAGGCACTAGTATAATAGGAACAACACAAGGACTAAGAGATTCGCGTATATAACCTTTGTCGAGCAGCTCCTATACTTGACGCATAATCTCTTTCGTCTCCTCTGGATTGGTACGGTATGGTGCACGGTTGGGTAGCGATGCACCAGGAATTAAGTCAATTTGATGCTCAATCCCTCGAATAGGTGGTAATCCCGGTGGCACGTCTTGTGGAAAGACGTCAGCGAACTCCTGCAAAATGTTAGTGACAGCAGGGGGCAAAGAGGAAGGCACGTCCTAGAATGAAAATAATGCCTCTTTGCACACAAAGGCATAGCAAACAGATTTGCTAAAATCTAGCTCATCAATATCAGATTTGGTGGCAAGTAAACATGCACTTTTCAATTTAATATCAGAAGCTACAGTAGATGGTTTATTATTAGGCTTCATTTGTTGTTCAAATTCTTTTGCCACAATCTGATTTTCGCTCTTATTTTTCTCCTGTTTTGCTTTATTAGCTCTATTAATATCATCTTTCAAAATGGAATCAGGAGTCATAGGAAGCAAAGTAATATTTTTATCCTTATGACCAAGAGTATACTGATTGTTTCTACCATGGTGTACAAATTATTTATCAAATTGCCATGGTCTACCAAGTAAAAAGGAACATGCTTGCATAGGTACCACATCATAATCAACATAATCAGCATATGTGGAGATACTAAAATGCACACGAATAGTACGTGTTACCTTAAGCTTGCCGCTGTTGTTGAACCATTGGATGTAGTAAGGATGTGGATGTGGTCATGTGGTGAGAGATAGCTTCTCCACCATCTCCATGCTAGCCAAGTTGTTGCAACTCCCTCCATCTATGATCACGCGAACATAACGTTCCTTCACAACTCCCTTTGTATGGAACAAATTATGCCTCTGATTTTGCTCAACTTGTGTAACCTGCACACTCATAACACATTGAGCAACTAACCATTCATACCTATCAGCATCTTTAGGAGCCATGTAGTGCGTCTCATGATCAGAATCATCTCCACCATGTTCTTCACGTGTAATAAGAGCCAAAGTCTCCTCATCATAGTCATTAGCGGAATCATACCCACCATCCTCAATAGCAATCATCACACGCTGAGATTTGCATTCTCTCACGAAATGTCCTCTTCCCTTACAACGACGACAAATAATATCACTGGTGTGCCCTGTTGATGCCATGGAAGAAGACGAACTCTATGCATGCCCGATAGGTGTGCTCTTGGCAGATAATGGTGGTTGTGCCTGCTTCTTTGTATCATGGCTGGAGGTAACAGCTGATGGAGGTGTCGGTGCAGTAGAATGTGTGGAAGTAGAGGATGTACGCGGTGTCCATGATGAAGGTCGACCTACAGAAAAGTCAGTCTGCGCCAATGCCTGTCGATCGTGCACTTCACGTTCAGTTTTACAAGCAAGATGGAATAAACGAGTGATATTATTATAATCCTTATACTCTCGAATGGTCTGAAGCTCTCTATTTAATCCACCCATAAAACATGCAAGCATATCTTCATTCTCATCAATCATATCACATCTAATCAACCCAGTTTGTAATTCCTGACAATATTCTTCTACAGAATTTTTTCCTTGTCTTAAGCGCTGCAATTTTTGAAGTAATTCACGTTGATAATATGGTGGAACCCAACGAGTACGCATAGTAGTTTTCAAAAAAGCCCAAGTAGCTGGAACAGGATATAATCTACAATGTTCAGACCACCGAGCACATGCAAAGCTAGTGAAAGCACCAACAGCAGCAGGAACACGTCTCTCCTCAGGATATTGTAAACATGTAAATCGTTGTTCAGTTTCTAACTCCCAAGTAAGATATATACTAGGAACATATCTACCCTCAATTGGTGGAATATTCAATTTCAGTTTAGGGAGATGGTCATGATCTCGTACCTGAGGGGGAGCCCTAACATTGCCATTATTTGCATGTGGACGACCTGGTGGTTGTGGTGCTGGTGGTTGCACGTAGTTCTGATTTTGATCAACCTCATCCTCGTAATCTCCCGCATAATCATCCTCCTCCCCATCAGCAGCAGAAGCCACAGAATTATCAACAACAGCACCAACAGTTTGGCCAGGCTGAAGAGGAACACGGCTCACTCGGCGGAGGGCTGTTTCGCGATGTGGAGGTAGTCGTTGTTGTTGTTGTTGTTGCAGAGGTGCGGCAGGTGCACCCGGTGGTGGAAGATGCGCAAGCAGTTCATTAAATCTGTTATCGAGCTTTGTTTCGAACGTCTTCTCAAGGCCAGTGATCTTCTCCATGGCCTCTTCAAAATTGTTCAGCACATCTTGCACCTATTCAGTCATCATTTGCTGAAACTTATCATGAAGCTCCTTGTTCATTAAGTTCTCCCAGTCAATCTCATCGGCTTGTCATCCTGGCATGGTTAGCAGCAATAGAAACACACAAGAATATGATTCTACAGACTACTAACAAGTGGTGACGGTGGTGGGTGTCACAAATCCGTCAAGCAAAACTCAAATTCTTACCAGTTCTTACCCAGTAGCAGGCGGTGATCGGCAACCGATGTAGTCAAAACTCTCAAAGCTTGGATAAAGCGATTACCAGGGAGAGTCAAACGCACGATGTAGATGTATGTGGAGCTGGGAAGGCTTATAATATGGTGCAAAAATGGTCAGCAATAATCAATTGAGATATGCAAAGTTAAATAAATGCTCACGACGGTATTGTGTTGGTCCTAGGCGAGACCGTACTAGAGACGCGAGCCTAGAACACTAACAAAATCATGGCGCTGCACGTAAACAAGGGAGGAGCACACTCTGATTTTTTTTCTTTTTTTTCACACTTTTTTTGCACTTTTTTCCTCTTTTTTTTTGCTCCGCAACAATTGTTTTTCAAAAAAGTCTACAAATGTCCTAAAAACTGCCTAGCCAGAATTTTCCAGACTTAGTTTTTTTTGAAACTAGAACTATTTTTCTTCTGCGGATGGCTCGAAAGTTGGGGAGTCCTACTCTGTCACGACTCGGTGTACCGGATGATCTGGAAATCGAGAACAAAGTAACAATTACTTGACTCGGACTAGGACTGGTGGCAGAGATGAATCTAGTGGAAACTCAGACTGGTGGCAGATATATGCAGGGCAGTGGAACACGGACTGGTGGTGAATCTGTGATGGAGGTGGACTCGGATTAGCGTGATGGCGGTAGATATGTGGTATATGGGGGCCGCGATGACGATGGTGGTATATGGCATCGGTGATGACGATGGTGGTATATGGCGGCGGTGATGATGATGGTGGTATATGGCGGCGGTGATGATGATGGTGGTATATGGCAGCGGTGATGACGATGGTGCGGCGGCGGCGTGACAACCTGTGAGCAGAACTCGAAACTCTAAAGGACTAGACTCTAGGACCAGCAACTTGACACGACGATGCAACCGCAAGTTCAACAAAGCAAATTCCAAAAACATTATGCAAAGGCTCAGATTGGTTTGGATAAGATGAACTAACCCCTAATAGTTTTTTTTGGCTTTTTCGTGGACTATAGGTATGAAGAACAGACTCGATCTAAACTACGAAAAACTGTAAAATCTCACCGAGCAACCTGGAAATTTGATACCACTTGATTGAGGCAAAGGTGTCCCGTCTTTCGATGAGATGATGGATTTCGCTTTGGTGGAAGTCGACTTTGACGATCCGACTACGAACGTGCGAGGACGTCGCGCCTTAGCAATCGCTAAACCAACTCCGAGAGCTTATTGACCACGCTGGAGCACGATCAACCTGACCACGAGGGTCTGTTTCCTGCGAGCAAACGAAGAACAAGCAAGAAACTGAGATTGCAATCTAGATATTGCGAATATTAGATGAAAGCTTTATTGATCAAGATGGGGTTCTGTGACGCCTTTGTCTGGTCGTTGAACACAAACGAAGTACGCGAAGTTGCAGCTATGGCGAACTTTTAATCTAAACAAAAACCCAAAGTCTAAACGATGCCCTAAGGGCTGTATATACGGAGGAAGAGGGGGGAATTTCGTGGCCCTTGGAGGAGGGGTCCGAAACCAACCCTAACTCTTGTTTCCCCACACATACGGACTCTAAAAACAGCCTATACTTAAGTATTTCGAAAATACACGGGCCTTGCCCAATAATAAGGTGATGCAGCACCTAGAATAGCCTCTAGACGAAATTTATGAAGTGGCATCTTGTATATTTCGTCCAAGGCTTCATGCACTCCTTATGGTGGCTTCAATGTCCTGAAATCATCACTTGTAACGCAGAAACTGGGAGGGGCGGTAGTACCGCTCGGATGGGCGATAGTACCGCTTGTGGTACTCAGCGGTAGTACCGCTTGGAAGGGCGGTAGTACCGCTCATGTCGGGATTTTTGGCAGATCGAATCGGGGCATGATTTTGGAGCAGAAATGGATGATTTCGGGGGCAAAATTCGAATGATTTCATGGATGGGAACAGGGGAAACTTGGGGGAATTCTAGATCCACTTGAAACCAAGCAAATCCATGGATCAAAATCAACAAAACATCATCAAACCAACAAATCACAAAAGAAAATTTGGGGGCTATTTTTGGTGGGGATTTTCGGATTTAGGACGAAAAAAACAAAATCAAGCTAGAAAACACGGGGTAGGGTCTCCAAAAACGTGATCAACGTGGCTCATGATACCATATGATACGGGGCTAACCCGGTGTAGGCCGATCTTTCACGATTGGAGTGGGATCCCTCGAAGAACACGATGAACACGGGGAAGAACGGGGAGAAATCACAAGGGGAAACACTCAAGAACAAGTCCAATCACACATCCACTAGACAATCAAACACACAAGATCACAAGGTACATGAACAACAAAGGGAAAGATACAAGGTAAGGTTCATCTCCAAGAGGAGGTCTTGATGATATCCTAGACGGACCTTCCGACGAGGGGGTCTTGATGATATCCCGCAGGATCTTCTCCTAGATGGAGGTCTTGGCCTCCAAAGGAGTTGTGGTCTCTCTCTCCCTCAAGAGTAGAGATAGGTAGGAGCAAAGCTCACATACAAATGAGCTATCACTTTGCTAACCCTAGAAAGGAGGTGGAGGTGGTCTATTTTTTGTCTAAGGCACGAGGGGGTAAGTGGGAGAGGGATACAAGGCCAAAGGCCCGCGTCTGCGCACAGGCAGGGCGGTAGTACCGGACACATGGGCGGTAGTCAAGCTTGGAGGGTCTGAGCGGTAGTACCGCCCTTTCTAGACTGGGCAGGTCCTTCTACTTCCGTCTTCGCTTCCAGGCTTCCCTCACGGATGGTGTAGTGGTTCCTTGGCGCTTGCACTCCTCCTTGACGTCCATGAAGCTCCAACAATACCTATGCATGCACACGGGAGAAGTATTAAGTAGTATACCATCCTGGAAGGGGTCAAGTGAACACGTGTAAAGGAGAAGATTCACCTTCATGTATGAGAAGTAGATGTCGCACATGTCACTTGCCGAACGAACTCTTGACATGGTGATGTTCATAGGATGCTCCGCATCATCCCCTCCCCCTTGGGAAAGATCCGACCTCGGATCGAAAACCAAATCACCATGCAAAAGAGATGGCTTCGCCGTGAAGAAGTGGACATTCACCAAGTACTCGTCATCTTCAAGCTCGCAATGGGCACTCTCCAATGTCGCACCGTCCTGGGATTCCTTCAAAATGAGCAAGGACAACAAACACTTGGAAAAACAAATGTGGTTAGCATTAGTGCAAACCAAGCATTCAAGAGGTGATTCACCAAACAAGTGTTGTCATCAAGCATAACATATGGTTTGACAAAGGATTGTGACATGGCATGTAAGCACATAAATTGAGCACAAGCAAAGATATCATGGGGACAAGCATGTAAATGTGAGGTAGAGATGCAAATATGTGTGACAAGAGCATAAGCATCCACCTCAAGGTCATAGCAAGCATGCATAAAGCACTCGACAAATGGTCGATGGTAGGCATAGGAATCATTCACAACACCAAATAAGACGAGATGTCTAAAAACATGGGTCAAGTGCAAGACAATCCAAGCATAATGTGCATAGGGTGTAGTGAATATAATGTGGCACTCAACACAATAGAAAGAGCAATTGTTCATCATGTGTGAGGCAATCAAGTGAATCATGTGACAAGCAAAGGGACATGGCATATGTGAAGAAATGACATTGGTGCAACCAACCATATGATAGTAGCAAGTAGTCCAAGAATTGGATGCAACACACAAGGTACATATGTCATGAAGAATGGAAATGTGGCAATCATGGGTGAAAGCAATATCTCGACCATGTGTGCAAATGGTGCAAGCAACAAATGAAGTATGATCCACAATATCCAAGGTCAAGAAGGATGTCACCTTGAAAGCGTGTCCTTGTGCATTCTTCACAATGCCGAAGTGGTAGGAAAAGTGGTGTAGAAGCGAGTCATGGTAGAATGTAAGAGGCTCTCTCTCAAGAGCTCGAATGGTCAACTCACGTGAAGTGGAAGTCGACACAAAGTCCAAGTATCCTACACATGTACAAAACAAAACAAAGAACGTATGCGCATGGTAGAGAAACACATCATCCATCATGATGGTTCTCATCTTGTGCACATAACCATTAGAAGCACAAGTGCATGAATAATATGATGCAACAATGGCAATATTCATGGCACTAGGTATATGGTGCAAAGAAGTAAGACAAACATGCTTCACAAGTAATATGTCAAAATCTCCAAACATATGTGAGAATGCTATGGGGGCAAACTCATGAGCAAGACTAATAGCATGGTTGCATTCAATACATGGCAAATCTAGCATGAGAGAGGCAACCTATGGAGATATGTGACAAGAAGCAATAACAATCATGTGCAAAGCATGTAGATGGTTGTCATCAACCGCATGAAATGGCAAGTATGAGTCATTGGTGATGCAACATAAGCAAGCATAGAGATCAAGTCGTGCAAACTAGTGGAGTGAAGATGCAACACACTAGAGGAAATCATGGCAATCATGTCATGCGAGCAAATAATAGGCATGGGCAATGCACAAGACATATCGCAAGCACGGACACAAAGCAAGATGAAAGTATCACCATAAGAATGGGTCATGAATAGAACATGGCAATAACAAGTGATATCTCCACCAAGCTTGCAAATACACATACAAGTACTAGAATCAATCATCATGTGTAATGCAAAGCATGGGTCACAAATGCATGGCAAAGGCATAGGAATGGGCATATCATGCAAAGTGAACATGGTAATATGGGCAAAGGATATATAATGGAGAACAACCCATAGCCAAGTGAGGGCCATGTAGAAGAAATGCGTGAAGTCTTTGTGCAAAGAGAGCAGTGGGAAAAACAATCCATGGGATCCCAAGTCCTCATTGCTCTCTAGAGCTCGTTTTGTCAACTCGTGGGATTGCGAGGTTGACAAGTTTTCATGGGTACCTACACAAGAGAGACACAAACCAAATAAGTTGTGCGCATGGTAAATGTACACATCATCCATCATGATGTGTATGTGCACGTGTGAATTAGCACAAGATAAGCATCGCTCAAAGAAATTTGATGCATGGTATATGAACATGTCATCCATCATGAAAGAATAGATATTATGTATGACACAATGGGGACACAAATTGAGAATGCAAGTATATGGCACATCAATAGCATTTTCATTCAAGGGAAACATATGGTGCACATAATTTTTGGGATCATGCAATGGATGGGATGGATCAAAATCTCCTAACATGTATGAGGAAACTATGGGGGTCTCCTCATGAGCCATATCGGAAACATCATATGGAGAAAATGGACAACATCCAAAACAATGCATATCCGAAGCTAGGTGGGCATGGCATGGCATATGAGATAAATGATGCAAAGGGAGCATATCAATATCATCACAAGAAAGACAAATGCCAATAACCATGGGCTTGTCATCTATGCCATAAGTGCAAATTGGGTTTAGTTTAATGGCATATGCATAGTCACTATGTAGAGATTGCAAATAAGACATATGGTGGATCTCATGCATAGCATATGACAAGTCAAGCGGATTATCAAACATGATGTGGCCTAAAGAATTGTCACAAGAAATCCTATGTAACATGGCATCACAACTAATAGACTCCACATGAGAATCATCATATTCATCATAAATGGGCAAATCATCGCATGGAGAAATCATACTAGCATGAAGCATGGTACTAGGTGGATCAACATCATGCAAGCAATCAATGTCAAGAATGTCCGCTAGTGGGACTAGAGCATCACCTTCACCTATGTTACCTTTTTCGTTCCACTCAAGTGGTGTAGGTGAGGTGGAAAAGACCAAATGGTGGTCATCGTCATCTTGATGGAACCATGTGGGGGTGCATCATATTCCACCATGGCCATCGTCTTGTCCAAAGGGAGGACGAAGTCGTCGAGGATCGGCGTGTCATCATAAATGGGACCTAGCACCCAATGAGAAGACACAATAGAGGTAGAGGTCAAGTTGTTAGAAATGCAAATGGCCTCACAAGACCTATCAACTATCTCACTCCCTCTATGTGGTGGTTCACTCACTCCCTCAAGGTCGGTGCACTCAAACTCACATATGGTGGAGTCACTCATCTCACTTAAGTGGTGGGGGTTGTGGCTCTCCTCACATGGGAATTGTGGCAACTCATCATATATAGGGCTAGTGGTGAAGTCACTCTCACTCTCAATATGGTGGCACAAGTCACTCAAGTCATCATACGTCACCGTGGTCGAAGGGAAAATCCCATGCTCAACCATCTCGTCGTGGTCGCCGTGGATGAAGTCCGAAGATGGCACATCATCACTCTCCTCCATGACCGAAGGGAAAATCCCATGCTCGATCATCTCGTCACCTTCGCCGTGGATGAAGGCCGAAGATGGCACATCATCACTCTCGCCTCCTAAGATGGAAGCATCATCCTTGCTCGCCACCTTGTCGCTTGCCTCCAAAGCTTGGTCCTTGAAGGTCTCCGTAGTCGTACTTCTCGCCGCACCATCTTGAAAAAGAGTCAAGGTAGACTCGGCATCATCAATGCCACAAAGAAGGATGGCGGTGAAGTCGCACTTGGGAGCATCATCTTGGAGCTTGTCGGGCTTGGACATCGTGGTGGTACTAGCCTCATGCTTGTCGTAGAGCTTGGTCGCCGCAAAGTTTGCTTGGGGTGGAGAAGCCTTGGCCTTCATGAGTTCTTGTTCCGCCTTGAGAGAACCAATGTAGTAGTCATCGATGGACTTGTAGTTCTCGAGGAAGATAGTCTTGGAGATGTCGTTGTTCAATCCCATCATGAAGTGGAACTTCATCGAAATGAGGTCGTCCATGCCGGCTCGTCGCAAGGCAATCTTCATCTCCTTGAAGTACGCGTCGATGGACTTGGATCCTTGGATGGTGTTCTCCAATTGGCGTCGAAGTTGTTCCGTGTAAGTTGGAGGCACGAACTCTCGCTGCAAAGCTCTCTTCGTCTTGGGCCAACTCATGTCGTAGTACTCCGAAGGTGTATGAAGCCACTAAGACGAGGCATAGTCGGGGAAGTTTCTTGTGGCGCACTTCACTTGATCTTCGGGACAAACTTGATGTAGCTTGAGGTAGTCATCCATCAAACGCTCCCACTCGAGGTACTCCTCGGGTTCGTGAGTCCCATAGAAAGGAATCGCGTGGTCGATGTCGAGGTCGTTGTAGCTCGTGGAAGTCGCGGACTTGAGCTTGGGGAGCTTCTCTTGAGCGTAGTCTTGAGGTTCTTGTTGGCGTAGATGCCGTATGTCCGTAGGCGAAGATGCCTTGAAGTCGCTTGGCCAAGATGCCAAGGGAGATGGTGAAGTCGTTGAGCGGTTGTTGGTGTTGAGCTCTTGACCTTCATGTTCTTGTTGGTGATGGTGTCGATGCCGATGTGATCTTGCCGGAGATGGTAGCTCGGAAGCATGTGCTCTTGAGCGTCTTCTCGAAGATGAGGAAGATCGCTTGTAGGACTTGATGAGGGCTTTGATCTCCTCCATTTGAGCTTGCATCTTGGCATTGGAGTTGTTTTTCGTGGCATCGAACTCGTCGTTGTTGTTGTAGACGGAAGGTGAAATGCCTTGCCTATCCATCACAAGACTCGAGTAGAGGTGAGTAGGAAATGAGATAAACAATACGAAGTTACCTTTTCCCAAAGTTGAGGATGTATCCCGTTTCACTCAATGTGAGATGAAAGAATAGTGGAATTGGTACCGGACTTGTTCACTCACACCTATCAAGTAAAGCTTATGATAGAGCTCGGTGAGGATAGTGGCACAAAAATTTGATGCAAAATGTTAGCAAGAGTCAATAATGTTGAAAGAGATTCACAAATTCGCAAGCGAAACAAGTAGACCAATAGCAATATGTGGCACACGGAAACACACACACGGATAGATAAATGGGGTCGTGCAACCAAGGAATGAGCACAAAATGTGGAATCCATGGAGAACGCTCGTGTTGCACAACTCAAGAGAGACGCTAGCACGATTGCTCAATAGGCGGATACGACACTTGTGCACAACCTACAAGATGCAAAATGGATAAACTTTCTATCCCAAGTATTCTATATATGTATGGTTCCCGGTGTTTCTCACACAATGATCCAAAATGATCAAGTATGATATATTGTGATGCTATGGCACTTGCTTACAAGCTTCTTTGCTCTTTCTCTTTTTCTTTGCTTAAAAGCTTATTCTTTATTTTTTTTCTATGGCCACTTTTGCACAATGTACAAACCAAGATAGCAATTGTGTATATGCGGGAACAAACTTGTGACACAAGATATAATACCAATATGATATGGTATGTATGCAATGGATGGTATGATCACTAATGTGCACAAGTTACGTTGCCGGCAATACTCAAATGGCTTGTCTCGATAGGCAAGTAACCCAAAATGGTCTAGGGGTTATCAATGCAATTTGCAAGGGGAGTATACAATGGTGTCGTCGAGGTTACCGTCCTTTGCGATGATGAGTGGCGGTGCTCTTGATGTAGATACCAAGATGATGGAACTCGTCCCTAAGTAGCCGAAACACCTTAGGAAATGGAAAAACCGTGAACTCAAAATCTCAAATGACAAATGTCAAATGGTGGTAGCGGAAAAAGGTGGTGGTTTTGCACTAGGCAATGCGGAAGTGGAATGATGGGCTATACACGTGTCGGAGTTGAAGTTGCCGTCCCTAAGTAGCCGAAACACCTTAGGAGACACTACTCATAACACAAACAAAATGGGTTAAGTTGTGGTGGCGGAAGTGTATGGTGGGCAAGCCTATGCGGAAGTGGAATGGTGGTGGTTGATGAAGAAGCAACCGTCCCTAAGTAGCCAAAACACCTTAGGAGACTCGAATCACTACTCAAACAACCTCAAATGCAATGGGGTGCAATATGGGTTTGGTTGCGGAAGTCGCTGGTGGTAATGCGGATGATATGGTGGAGGGCCTAGGCAAACTTGCCAAATTTCCAAAAATTTGATGGAGTCAAATGGTGATGGTGGTATTTTTGTGGGATGGGGAATGTCAATAGCTTCAAAACGAGCTAAAGAACGTCAAAAACGGACTCCGGATGAATTAGTTATGGGCAAAACGGTGAAACTCGGAACGCTGAAACTGGGAGGGGCGGTAGTATCGCTCGGATGGGCGGTAGTACCGCTTGTGGTACTCAGCGGTAGTACCACTTGGAAGGGCGGTAGTACCGCTCGTGTCGGGATTTTTCGCAGATCGAATCGGGGCGCGATTTTGGGGCGGAAATGGATGATTTCGGGGGCAAAATTGGATGGATTTCATGGATGGGAAGAGGGGAAACTTGGGGGAATGCTAGATCCACTTGAAACCAAGCAAATCGATGGATGAAAATCAACAAAACATCATCAAACCAATAAATCACAAAAAAAAATTGGGGGCTATTTTTGGTGGGGATTTTCGGATTTAGGACGGAAACAACAAAATCAAGCTAGAAAACACGGGGTAGGGGCTCCAAAAACGTGATCAACGTGGCTCATGATACCATATGATACGGGGCTAACCCGGTGTAGGCCGATATTTCACGATTGGAGTGGGATCCCTCGAAGAACACGATGAACACGGGGAAGAACGGGGAGAAATCACAAGGGGAAACACTCAAGAACAAGTCCAATCACACATCCACTAGACAATCAAACACACAATATCACAAGGTACATGAACAACAAAGGGAAAGATACAAGGTAAGGTTCATCTCCACGAGGAGGTCTTGATGATATCCTAGACGGATCTTCCCATGAGGGGGTCTTGATGATATCCCGCAGGATCTTCTCCTAGATGGAGGTCTTGGCCTCCAAAGGAGTTGTGGTCTCTCTCTCTCAAGAGTAGAGATAGGTAGAAGCAAAGCTCACATACAAATGAGCTATCACTTTGCTAACCCTAGAAAGGAGGTGGAGGTGGTCTATTTATAGTCTAAGCCACGAAGGGGTAAGTGGGAGAAGGATACAAGGCCAAAGGCCCACAGCTGCGCACAGGCAGGGCGGTAGTACTAGACACATGGGCGGTAGTACCTCTTGAAGGGTCTGAGCGGTAGTACCGCTTGCTTTGGGCGGTAGTACCGCCCTTTCTGGACTGGGCAGGTCCTTCTACTTCCGTCTTCGCTTCCAGGCTTCCCTCGCGGATGGTGTAGTGGTTCCTTTGTGCTTACACTCCTCCTTGACGTCCGTGAAGCTCCAACAATACCTATGCATGCACACGGGAGAAGTGTCAAGTAGTATACCATCCTCGAAGGGGTCAAGTGAACACGTGTAAAGGAGAAGATTCACCTTTATGTATGAGAAGTAGATGTCGCACGTGTCACTTGCCGAACGGACTCTTGACATGGTGATGTCCATAGGATGCTCCGCATCACTTCATTTGTAAGCAAAACAAATGTATCCAATTTAGGCAGCACCATATTCTCATGAACATTAGAATCATTACCATGAAACGAAAGTACCTGGTAATTTAATTGGCGTGCGCGAGCTCTAGTAATTGGTCCATTATATGTAATAGTAGGGGCTGTGGGTGTAACAATGGTATTGATGTCCTCATCAGTCGACCTGCAGAAAAGTTAGTGCGCGTCATTGCTTGTCGATCCTGCACTTCACGTTCAGCTTTACAAGCAAGATGGAATAAATGAGTGATATTAGTATACTCCTTATACTCTAGAATGGTCTTAATCTCTCTATTTAATCCACCCGTAAAACATGCAAGCATAGCTTCATTCTCCTCAACAATACCACATCTAATCATGCCAGTTTGTAGTTCCTGATAATATTCTTCTACAGAATTTTTTCCTTGTCTTAAACGCTGCAATTTTTGAAGCAATTCACATTGATAATATGGTGCAACCCAACGAGTACGCATAGCAATTTTCAAAGCAGCCCAAGTAGCTGGAATAGTATATAATCTACAATGTTCAGACCACCAAACACATGCAAAGCTAGTGAAAGCACAAACAGTAGCAGGAACACGTCTCTCCTCAGGATATTGTAAACATGTAAATCGTTGTTCAGTTTCTAACTCCCAAGTAACATATATATCAGGAACATATCTACCCTCAAATGGTGGAATATTCAATTTCAGTTTAGGAACATGGTCATGATCTCGTACCTGAGGGAGATCCCTACCATTGTGATTATTTGCATGTGGACGACTGATGAGGACATCAATACCATTGTTACACCCACAACCCCTGCTGCTATACATACTAGACCAATTACTAGAGCTCGCACACGCCAATTAAATTACCAGGTACTTTTGTTTATTGGTAATGATTCTAATGTTCGTGATAATATGATGCTGCCTAAATTGGATACATTTGTTTTGCTTACAAATGAAGGGCGTAGCTTGGAGAAGGATGAACATTGGAGCTAGAACAAGCATGGAGATGATGGCATGCGCAAGGGGAACAAGAACGGAATTACAAGTGATGATTTCAGGATGTTGAAGCAACCATAATGAGTGCATGAAGCCTTGGACGAAATATGCAAGATGCTACTTCATAACTTTCGTCCAGAGGCTATTCTAGGTGTTGCGTCACCTTATTATTGGGCCAGGCCCATGTATTTTCAAAATACTTGAGTATAGGCTGTTTTTAGAGTCCGTATGTGTGGGGAAACAAGAGATAGGGTTGGTTTCGGACCCCTTTCCCAAGGGCCACAAAATTCCCCCCTCTTCCTCCATATATACAGCCCTTAGGGCGTCGTTTAGACTTTGGGTTTTGTTTAGATTAAAAGTTTGCCATAGCTGCAACTTTGCGTACTTCGTTTGTGTTCAACGACCAGACAAAGGCATCACGGAACCCCACCTTGATCGATAAAGCTTTCATCTTATATTCGCAATATCCAGATTGTAATCTCAGATTCTTGCTTGTTCTTTGTTTGCTCGTAGGAAACAGACCCTCGTGGTCAGGTTGATCGTCCTGCGGCGTTGTCAATAACCTCTCGGAGTTGGTTTAACGATTGCTAAGGCGCGACGCCCTCGCACGTTCATAGTCGGATCGTCAAAGTCGACTTCCACCAAAGCGATATCCATCATCTCATCGAAAGACGTGACACCTTTGCCTCTATCAAGTGGTATCGGATTTCCAGGTTGCTCGGTGAGATTTTACAGTTTTTCGTAGTTTAGATCGAGTCTGTTCTTCATACCTATAGTCCACGAAAAAGCCAAAAAAATATTAGGGTTAGTTCATCCTATCCGAACCAGTCTGACCTTTGCATAATCTTTTCTGTATTTTTCTTTGTTGAATTTGCGGTTGCATCGTCGTGTTTAGTTGCTGGTCTAAGCGTCTAGTCTTTTAGAGTTTCGAGCTCTGATACCATATACCACCACCGATCCATATCCATATACTACCATCGCTACCACCACCGCTGCCATATACCACCACCATATATCCACCACCAATCTGAGTTCCTTGCCTATTAGGTTTGTTTTCGAGATCCATCTAATTTCCGATTCGTGTTTCCTTGCCTGAGTAGTTTTCAGAAAAAAAACGAGTCTGAAGACCCCCGGGCAATTTTTAGGCCACAATTTCGGCGACCGAAAATATTTTTTCCCAATCCTATATTTAGGTCCCATGGAGTGTTTCGAGACACTCGCCGTCATAGTGATTTTTTGTCGCACTTTTTCGTCGTCACTGCCCTGATTTCCGAAAAAATTGTCAAAAAAAATTCGTGCCCATCCTGTCAGTATGACCTGGGAAGAGTTTTGAGACACTCGCCATTATAGTGATTTTTCGCAAAAAAAAAGGAGCGCAAAAAAAGCGAAAAAAATTCCAGAGTGTGCTTCTCCCTTGTTTACGTGCAGCGCCGTGATTTTGTTAGTGTTCTAGGCTCGTGTCTCTAGCACGGTCTAGCCTAGGACCAGCGCAGTACCGTCATTGAGCATTTATTGAACTTTGCATCTCTGAATTGATTATTGCTGATCCTTTTTGCAACCATATTATAAGCCTTCCCAGCTCCACATACATCTACGTCGTGTGTTTGACTCTCCCTGGTAATCGCTCTATCCAAGCTTTGAGAGTTTTTGACTACAACGGTTGCCGATCACCGCCTGCTGCTGGGTAAGAACTGGTAAGAATTTGAGTTTTGCTTGACGGATTTTTGACACCCACCACCACCACTTGTTAGTACTCTGTAGGATCATATTCTTGTGTGTTTCTATTGCTGCTAACCATGCCAGGATCACAAGCCGACGAGATTGACTGGGAGAACTTAACGAACAAGGAGCTTCATGATAAGTTTCAGCAAATGATGACTGAACATGTGCAAGATGTGCGAAACAGCCCTCCGCCGAGCGAGCCGTGTCCTTCTTCAGCCCGGCCAAACTGTTGGTGCTGCTGTTGATACTTCTGTCGCTCCTGCTGCTGATGCGGAGGATGATTATGCGGGAGAATACGAGGATGAGGTTGATCAAAATCGGAATAATGTGCAACCAACAACACCACAACCACCAGGTCGTCCACATACAAATAATGACAATGGTAGGGCTCTCCCTCAGGTACGAGATCATGACCATCCTCCTAAACCGAAACTGAATATTCCACCATTTGAGGGTAGATATGTTCCTGATATATATCTTACTTGGGAGTTAGAAACTGAACAACTATTTACATGTTTACAATATCCTGAGGAGAGACGGGTTGCTGCTGCTGTTTGTGCTTTCACTAGCTTTGCATGTGTTTGGTGGTCTGAACATTGTAGATTATATCCTATTCCAGCTACTTGGGCTGCTTTGAAATCTGCTATGCATACTCGTTGGGTTCCACCATATTATCAACATGAATTGCTTCAAAAATTGCAGTGTTTGAGATATGGAAAAAATTCTGTAGAAGAATATTATCAGGAATTACAAACTGGCATGATTGGATGTGGTATTGTTGAGGAGAATGAACCTATGCTTGCACGTTTTATGGGTGGATTAAATAGAGAGATTCAGACCATTCTAGAGTATAAGGAGTATACTAATATCACTCGTTTATTCCATCTTGCTTGTAAAGCTGAACGTGAAGTGCAGGATCGACAGGCATTGGCGCGAACTAACTTTTCTGCAGGTCGACCTTCATCATGGACACCGCGTGCATCTTCTACTTCCACTGTACCAGCACCTCCATTAGGTGCCACCTCCAGCCGTGATACAAGAAAGCAGGCACAACCATCATTATCTGCCAAGAGCGCACCTGCCGGGCCTAAACAGAGCTCTTCTTCTTCCATGGCATCAACTGGGCACACAAGTGATATTATTTATAGTCGTTGTAAGGGAAGAGGTCATTATGCGAGAGAATGCAAATCTCAGCGTGTGGTGATTTCTACTGAGGATGGTGTGTATGAGTCCGCTAGTGACTATGATGAGGAGACGTTGTCTCTTATTACACGTGAAGAACACGGTGGAGATGATTCTGATCATGAGACGCAATACATGGCTCCTGAAGACGCTGACAGGTATGAATGTTTAGTTGCTCAACGTGTTTTGAGTGTGCAGGTCACACAAGCTGAGCAAAATCAGAGGCATAATTTGTTCCATACAAAGGGAGTTGTGAAGGAATGTTCTATGCGTGTCATCATAGATGGAGGGAGCTACAACAACTTGGCTAGCATGGAGATGGTGGAGAAGCTCTCTCTCACCACAAGACCACATCCACATCCTTACTACATCCAATGGTGCAACAACAGCGGCAAGGTTAACGTAACACGTACTGTTCGTGTGCATTTTAGTATCTCTACATATGCTGATTATGTTGATTGTGATGTGGTACCTATGCAAGCATGTTCCTTATTACTTGGTAGACCATGGCAATTTGATAAAAATTCTGTACACCATGGTAGAAATAATCAGTGTACTCTTGTTCATAAGGATAAAAATATTACTTTGCTTCCTATGACTCCTGATTCCATTTTGAAAGATGATATTAATAGAGCTAATAAAGCAAAAGAGGAGCAGAATAAGAGCGAAAGTCAGATTGTGGCAAAAGAATTTGAGCAACAAATGAAGCCTAATAATAAACCATCTAGTGTTGCTTCTAAAATTAAATTGAAAAGTGCATGTTTATTTGCCACCAAATCTGATATTGATGAGCTAGATTTCAGCAAATCTGTTTGCTATGCTTTTTTGTGCAAAGAGGCATTATTCTCATTCGAGGACGTGCCTACCTCTTTGCCTCCTGCTGTCACTAACATTTTGCAGGAGTTCGCTGACGTCTTTCCACAACACTTGATAGAGGGCAAAGGTGTCCCGTCTTTCGATGAGATGGTGGCTATCGTTTTTGATGAAGTCGACTTTGACGATCCGACTACGAACGTGCGAGGACGTCGCGCCTTAGCAATCGCTAAACCAACTCCGAGAGGTTACTAACCACGCCGGAGCATGATCAACCTGACCACGAAGGTCTGTTTCCTGCAAGCAAACGAAGAACAAGCAAGAGGTATGTTCTTCATACCTATAGTCCACGAAAAAGCCAAAAAAAAATAGGGTTAGTTCATCCCATCCGAAACAATCTGAGCCTTTGCATTATCTTTTCTGTATTTGCTTTGTTGAATTTGCGGTTGCATCGTCGTGTCAAGTTGCTGGTCTTAGCGTCTAGTCCTTTAGAATTTCGAGTTCTGTTCACAGGTTGTCACGTCTTCGCTGCCATATATCACCATCGCATCATCATCGTCGCTGCTGCCATATACCACCACCACATATTCACCGCCAATCCGAGTCCATATACGCCACCACATATCCGCGCCATCACTCTAATCCAAGTCCACCTGCAACATATATCCGCCACTAGTCCAAGTTCCACCAGATTCATCTCCGCCACCAGTCCGAGTTCCACCAGTTTCATCTCCGCCACCAGTCCTATTCCGAGTCCAGTATTTTGTTACTCTGTTTTGGATTTCCAGATCATGCAATACTCCGAGTCATGAGAGAGAAGGACTCTCCAACTTCCGTGCTACCCGCAGTAGAGAAATAGTTCCAAACTAAAAAAAAGTGCAAAAAAAGGAAAACAAAAGAGAAAAAAAAAGAGAAAAAAAAATTCAGAGTGTGCTCCTCCCTTGTTTACGTGCCGCGCCGTGATTTTGTCGGTGTTCTAGGCTCGCGTCTCTAGCACAGTCTAGCCTAGGACCAACACAGTACCGTCGTTGAGCGTTTATTCAACTTTGCATCTCTGAATTGATTATTGCTGACCATTTTTGCTACCATATTATAAGCCTTCGCAGCTCCAAATACATCTACGTCGTGCGTTTGACTCTCCCTGGTAATCACTCTATCCAAGCTTTGAGAGTTTTGACTACAACGGTCGCCGATCACCACCTGCTGTTGGGTAAGAACTGGTAAGAATTTGAGATTTGCTTGACAGGTTTGTGATACACCACCACCACTTCTTAGTAGTCTGTAGGATCATATTCTTGTGTGTTTCTATTTGCTGCTAACCATGGTAAGATCACAAGCCGATGAGACTGACTGGGAGAACCTGACGAACAAACAGCTACATGATAAATTTCAGCAAATGATGAGTGGACAGGTGCAAGATGTGCTAAACAGATTTGACGAGGCCATGGAGAAGATAGATGGCATGGAGAAGACGTTCGAAACAAAGCTCGATAACAAGTTTAATGAATTGCTCGCGCGTCTTCCACCACCACCACCCGCCGCACCTAACGCACCTTCTCCAACAACAACAACAACGACTACCTCCACATCGCGAAACAGCCCTCCGTCGAGTGAGCCGTGTCCCTCTTGCGTTTGACCAAACTGTTGGTGCTGCTATTGATACTTCTATGGCTCCTGCTGCTGATGCGGAGGAGGATGATTATGTGGGAGATTACGAGGATGAGGTTGATCAAAATCAGAACTACGTGCAACCACCTGCACCACAACCACCAGGTCGTCCACATGCAAATAATCACAATGGTAGGGCTCTCCCTCAGGTACGAGATCATGACCATCTTCCTAAACTGAAATTGAATATTCCACCATTTGAGGGTAGATATGTTCCTGATATATATCATACTTGGGAGTTAGAAACTGAACAACGATTTACATGATTACAATATCCCGAGGAGAGACGGGTTGCCGCTGCTGTTTGTGCTTTCACTAGTTTTGCATGTGTATGGTGGTCTGAACATTGTAGATTATATCCTATTCCAACTACTTGGGCTGCTTTGAAAACTGCTATGCGTACTCGTTGGGTTCCACCATATTATCAACATGAATTGCTTCAAAAATTGCAGTGCTTAAGACAAGGGAAAATTTCTGTAGAAGAATATTATCAGGAATTACAAACTGGCATGATTAGATGTGGTATTGTTGAGGAGAATGAAGCTATGCTTGCACGTTTTCTGGGTGGATTAAATAGAGAGATTCAGACCATTGTAGACTATAAGGAGTATACTAATATCACTCGTTTATTCCATCTTGCTTGTAAAGCTGAACGTGAAGTGCAGGATCGAGAAGCATTGGCGCGAACTAACTTTTCTACAGGCCGACCTTCATCATGGACACCGCGTGCATCTTCTACTTCAAATGCACCAGCACCTCCATCAGGTGCCACCTCCAGCCGTGATACAAGAAAACAGGCACAACCACCATTATCTGCCAGGAGCGCACCTGCCGGACCTGCACAGAGTTCTTCTTCTTCCATGGCATCAACAGGGCACACAGGTGATATTATTTGTCGTCATTGTAAGGGAAGAGGTCATTATGCGAGAGAATGCAAATCTCAGTGTGTGATGATTGCTACTGAGGATGGTGGGTACGAGTCCGCTAGTGACTATGATGAGGAGACTTTGGCTCTTATTACATGAGAAGAACACGGTGGACACGATTCTGATCATGAGACGCAATACATGGCTCCTGAAGATGCTGACAGGTATGAATGTTTAGTTGCTCAATGTGTTTTGAGTGTGCAGGTCACACAAGCTAAGCAAAATCAGAGGCACAATTTGTTCCATACCAAGGGAGTTGTGAAGGAACGTTCTGTGCGCGTCATCATAGACGGTGACGAGGACATCAATACCATTGTTACACCCACAACCCCTACTGCTACATATACTGGACCAATTACTAGAGCTCGCGCACGCCAATTAAATTATCAGGTACTTTCGTTTCTTGGTAATGATTCTAATGTTCATGAGAATATGATGCTGCCTAAATTGGATACATTTGTTTTGCTTACAAATGAAGGGCCTAGCTTGGAGAAGGATGGACATTGGAGCAAGAGCAAGCATGGAGATGATGCCATGCGCAAGGGGAACCAGAACGGAGTTACAAGTGATGATTTCAGGACTTTGAAGCCACCATAAGAGTGCATGAAGCCTTGGACGAAATATACAAGATGCCACTTCATAAATTTCGTCCAGAGGCTATTATAGGTGCTGCGTCACCTTTTTATTGGGCCAGGCCCATGTAATTTCGAAATACATAAGTATAGGCTATTTTTAGAGTCCGTATGTGTGGGGAAACAGGAGATAGGGTTGATTTCGGACCCCTCCACCAAGGGCCACGAAATTCCCCTCTCTTCCTCCATATATACAGCCCTTAGGGCACCGTTTAGACTTTGGGTTTTGTTTAGATTAAAAGTTCGCCACAGCTGCAACTTCGCGTACTTCGTTTGTGTTCAACGACCAGACAAAGGCGTCACAGAACCCCACCTTGATCAATAAAGCATTCCTCTTTTATTTGCAATATCCAGATTGCAATATCAGTTTCTTGCTTGTTCTTCGTTTGCTCGCAGGAAACAGACCCTCGTGGTCAGGTTGATCGTGCTCCGGCGTGGTCAATAACCTCTTGGAGTTGGTTTAGCGATTGCTAAGGTGCGACGTCCTCGGACGTTCGTAGTCGGATCGTCAAAGTCGACTTCCACCAAAGCGATATCCATCATCTCATCGAAAGACGGGACACCTTTGCCTCTATCAAGTGGTATCAGATTTCCAGGTTGCTCGGTGAGATTTTACAGTTTTTCGTAGTTTAGATCGAGTCTGTTCTTCATACCTATAGTCCACGAAAAAGCCAAAAAAAATTTGGGTTAGTTCATCCCATCCGAACCAATCTGAGCCTTTGCATAATCTTTTCTGTATTTGCTTTGTTGAATTTGTGGTTGCATCGTCGTGTCAAGTTGCTGGTCTTAGAGTCTAGTCTTTTAGAGTTTCGAGTTCTGGTCATAAGTTGTCACGCCGCCGCCGCACCATCATCATCGCCCCTGCCATCTACTACCACCGCTCCGAATCCGTATCCATATACCACCACCAATCCGTGTCCATATACCACCACCGATCCATATCCATATACTACCACCGCTACCACCACCGCTGCCATATACCACCACCATATATCCACCACCAATTCGAGTTCCTTGCTTATTAGGTTTGTTTTCGGGATCCATCTAGTTTCCGATTCGTGTTTCCTTGCCGGAGTAGGTTTCGGAAAAAAAAAGAGTCCGGAAACCACGCTCCGTTTAGGCCCAAAAAATTTCGAAAACGCATTTTTCGAAAAAATTTCTGGCTATCCTATTTTTAGGTGTTTCTGAGTGTTTTGAGACAGGTGCCATTATAGGAAGTTTTTTTTGACCCGTTTCCAGTTTTTGGGTCCGGGCAGTCGAAAAAACGAAAAAAAAATTGGTCAAAAAAATTTCGTGCCCATCCTGTCAGTTTGATCTAGGAAGAGTTTTGAGACACTTGCCATTATAGTGATTTTTCGCAAAAAAAAAAAAGCAGCGCAAAAAAAAAGAGCGCAAAAAAAAAAGAGCGAAAAAAAAATCCAGAGTGTGCTTTTCCCTTGTTTACGTGCAGCGCCGTGATTTTGTTAGTGTTCTAGGCTCGCGTCTCTAGCACGGTCTAGCCTAGGACCAGCACAGTACCGTCGTTGAGCGTTTATTCAACTTTGCATCTCTGAATTGATTATTGCTTACCCCTTTTGCTACCATATTATAAGCCTTCCCAGCTCCACATACATCTACGTCGTGCGTTGGACTCTCCCTGGTAATCGCTCTATCCAAGCTTTGAGAGTTTTGACTACAACGGTTGCCGATCACCGCCTGCTGCTGGGTAAGAACTGGTAAGAATTTGAGATTTGCTTGACGGGTTTGTGATACACCACCACCACTTCTTAGTACTCTGTAGGATCATATTCTTCTGTGTTTCTATTTGCTGCTAACCATGGTAGGATCACAAGCCGATGAGACTGATTGGGAGAACCTGACGAACAAACAGCTACATGATAAATTTCAGCAAATGATGAGTGGACAGGTGCAAGATGTGCTAAACAGATTTGACGAGGCCATGGAGAAGATAGATGGCATTGAGAAGACGTTTGAAACAAAGCTTGATAGCAAGTTTGATGAATTGCTCGCGCGTTTTCCACAACCACCGCCGGCTGCACCTATCGCACCTCCGCAACGACAACAACAACGCCCCCTTCCGAATCAGTATGGACGAGCTCAGCGTGTTCCTATTGAGCTAGGACAAAATTCTGGTGCCGCTGCTACTGCTGTTGGTGCTTCTTTGGCTCCTGCTACTACTGCTGCTGGTACCGAGGAGGATGATTATGTGGGAGATTACGAGGATGAGGTTGATCAACATCAGAACTACGTGCAACCACCAGCACCACAACCACCAGGTCGTCCACATGCAAATAATGGCAATGTTCGGGCTCCCCCTCAGGTACGAGATCATGACCATCTCCCTAAACTGAAATTGAATATTCCACCATTTGAGGGTAGATATGTTCCTGATATATATCTTACTTGGGAGTTAGAAACTGAACAACGATTTACATGTTTACAATATCCTGAGGAGAGACGTGTTCCTGCTGCTGTTTGTGCTTTCACTAGCTTTGCATGTGTTTGGTGGTCTGAACATTGCAGATTATATCCTGTTCCAGCTACTTGGGCTGCTTTGAAAACTGCTATGCGTACTCGTTGGGTTCCACCATATTATCAACGTGAATTACTTCAAAAATTGCAGCGCTTAAGACAAGGAAAAAAATTCTGTAGAAGAATATTATCAGGAATTACAAACTGGCTTGATTAGATGTGGTATTGTTGAGGAGAATGAAGCTATGCTTGCACGTTTTCTGGGTGGATTAAATAGAGATATTCAAACCATTCTAGACTATAAGGATTATAATAATATCACTCGTTTATTCCATCTTGCTTGTAAAGCTGAACGTGAAGTGCAGGATCGACAGGCATTGGCGCGCACTAACTTTTCTGCAGGTCGACCTTCATCATGGACACCACGTGCATCATCTACTTACACTGCACCATCACCTCCTTCAGGTGCCACCTCCAACCGTGATACAAGAAAGCAGGCTCAACCACCACTATCTGCCAAGAGCACACCTGCCGGGCCTGCTCAGAGCTCTTCTTCTTCCATGGCGTCAACAGGGCACACGAGTGATATTATTTGTTGTCGTTGTAAGGGAAGAGGACATTTTGCGAGAGAATGCAAATCTCAGCGTGTGATGATTGCTACTGAGGATGGTGGATATGAGTCCGCTAGTGACTATGATGAGGAGACTTTGGCTCTTATTACACGTGAAGAACATGGTGGAGATGATTCTGATCATGAGACGCAATACATGGCTCCTGAAGACGCTGACAGGTATGAATGTTTAGTTGCTCAACGTGTTTTGAGTGTGCAGGTCACACAAGCTGAGCAAAATAAGAGGCACAATTTGTTCCATACCAAGGGAGTTGTGAAGGAACGTTCTGTGCGCGTCATCATAGACGGAGGTAGTTGCAACAACTTGGCTAGCATGGAGATGGTGGAGAAGCTATCTCTCACCACAAGACCACATCCACATCCTTACTACATCCAATGGTTCAACAACAGCGGCAAGGTTAAGGTAACACGTACTGTTCGTGTACATTTTAGTATCTCTACATATGCTGATTATGTTGATTGTGATGTGGTACCTATGCAAGCATGTTCCTTATTACTTTGTAGACCATGGCAATTTGATAAAAATTCTATTCACCATGGTAGAAACAATCAGTATACTCTTGTTCATAAGGATAAAAATATTACTTTGCTTCCTATGACTCCTGATTCCATTTTGAAAGATGATATTAATAGAGCTAATAAAGCAAAACAGGAGAAAACTAAGAGTGAAAATCAGATTGTGGCAAAAGAATTTGAGCAACAAATGCAGCCTAATAATAATAAACAATCTAGTGTTGCTCCTGAAATTAAATTGAAAAGTGCATGTTTACTTGCCACCAAATCTGATATTGATGATCTAGATTTTAGCAAATCTGTTTGCTATGCTTTTGTGTGCAAAGAGGCATTATTTTCATTCGAGGACGTGCCTTCCTCTTTGCCTCCTGCTATCACTAACATTTTGCAGGAGTTCGCTGACGTTTTTCCACAAGACGTGCCACCGGGATTACCGCCTATTCGAGGGATTGAGCATCAGATTGACTTAATTCCCGGTGCTTCACTGCCAAACCGTGCACCATACCGTACCAATCCAGAGGAGACGAAGGAGATTATGCGTCAAGTACAAGAGCTTCTCGACAAAGGTTATATACGCGAATCCCTTAGTCCTTGTGCTGTTCCTATTATTCTAGTGCCGAAAAAGGATGGTACATCACGTATGTGCGTTGATTGTAGAGGCATTAATAATATTACTATTCGTTATCGTCATCCTATTCCTAGGCTAGATGATATGCTTGATGAATTGAGTGGCTCTACAATATTCTCCAAAGTTGATTTGCGTAGTGGATACCATCAAATTCGTATGAAATTGGGAGATGAATGGAAAACAGCATTTAAAACTAAGTTTGGATTATATGAGTGGTTAGTCATGCCTTTTGGGTTAACTAATGCACCTAGTACTTTCATGAGGTTAATGAACGAAGTTTTACGTGCTTTCATTGGACGATTTGTGGTAGTTTACTTTGATGACATATTGATTTATAGCAAATCTTTGGAGGAACATTTGGAACATTTATGTGCTGTTTTTATTGCTCTACGTGATGCATGTTTGTTTGGTAACCTTGGAAAGTGCACCTTTTGCACCGACCGAGTATCTTTTCTTGGCTATGTTGTTACTCCACAGGGAATTGAAGTTGATAAAGCCAAGATTGAAGCTATTGAGAGTTGGTCGCAGCCCAAAACGGTCACACAAGTGAGGAGTTTCCTTGGCCTCGCTGGATTCTATAGGCGTTTTGTTAGAGATTTCAGCACCATTGTTGCACCTCTCAATGAGCTTACAAAGAAAGATGTGCCTTTTCTGTGGGGTACCGCACAGGAAGAAGCCTTCACGGTATTGAAAGATAAGTTGACACATGCTCCTTTACTCCAACTTCCTGATTTTAATAAGACTTTTGAGCTTGAATGTGATGCTAGTGGAATTGGATTAGGAGGTGTGTTATTACAAGATGGCAAACCTGTTGCATACTTTTCTGAAAAATTGAGTGGGCCTAGTCTGAATTATTCTACTTATGATAAAGAATTATATGCTCTTGTTCGGACTTTAGAAACATGGCAACATTATTTATGGCCCAAAGAATTTGTTATACATTCTGATCATGAATCTTTGAAACATATTAAAAGTCAAGCTAAACTAAATCGTAGACATGCTAAATGGGTTGAATTCATTGAGACTTTCCCTTATGTCATTAAACACAAGAAGGGAAAAGAAAATGTTATTGCTGATGCATTGTCTCGTCGCTATACTATGCTTTCACAACTTGACTTCAAAATATTTGGTTTGGAGACCATCAAAGATCAATATGTGCATGATGCTGATTTTAAAGATGTAATGCAGAATTGTAAAGAAGGAAGAATGTGGAACAAGTTTGTCGTTAACGATGGATTTGTGTTTCGTGCTAACAAGCGATGCATTCCAGCTAGCTCCGTTCGTCTTTTGTTGTTGCAGGAGGCGCATGGAGGAGGATTAATGGGACACTTTGGCGTGAAGAAGACGGAGGACGTACTTGCTACACATTTCTTTTGGCCAAAGATGAGACGGGATGTTGAGCGTTTTATTGCTCGCTGCACTACATGTCAAAAATCTAAGTCCCGACTCAATCCTCATGGTTTATATATGCCTTTGCCTGTACCTAGTGTTCCTTGGGAGGATATATCTATGGACTTTGTGTTAGGTTTACCTCGAACAAAGAAGGGGAGGGATAGCATATTTGTTGTCGTGGATAGATTCTCGAAAATGGCACACTTTATACCATGTCATAAAAGCGATGATGCTGTTAATGTTGCTGATTTGTTCTTTCGTGAAATTATTCGCTTGCATGGTGTGCCAAATACTATTGTTTCAGATCGTGATACTAAATTTCTTAGCCACTTTTGGAGATTTTTATGGGCTAAGTTGGGGACTAAACTGCTTTTTAGTACTACTTGTCACCCCCAAACTGATGGACAAACTGAAGTAGTCAATAGAACATTGTCTACTATGCTTAGGGCTGTTTTGAAGAATAATAAGAAAATGTGGGAGGAATGCTTGCCTCATATTGAATTTGCTTATAATCGTTCATTGCATTCTACTACTAAGATGTGCCCTTTTGAAGTTGTGTATGGTTTCCTACCTCGTGCACCTATTGATTTGTTGCCTCTTCCATCTTCGGAGAAGGTTAATTTTGATGCTAAACAACGTGCTGAATTGATTTTAAAAATGCATGAGTTAACTAAGGAAAACATTGAGCGTATGAATGCTAAATATAAACTTGCTGGAGATAAGGGTAGAAAACATGTTGTGTTTGCACCTGGAGATCTTGTTTGGTTACATTTGCGTAAGGACAGATTTCCTGATTTGCGCAAATCAAAGTTAATGCCACGTGCTGCTGGTCCCTTTAAGGTGTTGGAGAAAGTAAATGATAATGCATATAAACTTGAGCTGCCTGCAGATTTTGGGGTTAGTCCCACTTTTAACATTGCAGATTTGAAGCCTTATTTGGGTGAGGAAGATGAGCTTCCGTCGAGGACGACTTCATTTCAAGAAGGGGAGGATGATGAGGACATCAATACCATTGTTACACCCACAACCCCTACTGCTACATATACTGGACCAATTACTAGAGCTCGCGCACGCCAATTGAATTATCAGGTACTTTCGTTTCTTGGTAATGATTCTAATGTTCATGAGAATATGATGCTGCCTAAATTGGATACATTTGTTTTGCTTACAAATGAAGGGCCTAGCTTGGAGAAGGATGGACATTGGAGCAAGAGCAAGCATGGAGATGATGCCATGCGCAAGGGGAACCAGAACGGAGTTACAAGTGATGATTTCAGGACTTTGAAGCCACCATAAGAGTTCATGAAGCCTTGGACGAAATATACAAGATGCCACTTCATAAATTTCGTCCAGAGGCTATTATAGGTGCTGCGTCACCTTTTTATTGGGCCAGGCCCATGTAATTTCGAAATACATAAGTATAGGCTATTTTTAGAGTCCGTATGTGTGGGGAAACAAGAGATAGGGTTGATTTCGGACCCCTCCACCAAGGGCCACGAAATTCTCCTCTCTTCCTCCATATATACAGCCCTTAGGGCACCGTTTAGACTTTGGGTTTTGTTTAGATTAAAAGTTCGCCACAGCTGCAACTTCGCGTACTTCGTTTGTGTTCAACGACCAGACAAAGGCGTCATAGAACCCCACCTTGATCAATAAAACTTTCATCTTATATTCGCAATATCCAGATTGCAATCTCAGTTTCTTGCTTGTTCTTCGTTTGCTCGCAGGAAACAGACCCTCATGGTCAGGTTGATCGTGCTCCGGCGTGGTCAATAACCTCTTGGAGTTGGTTTAGCGATTGCTAAGGCGCGACGTCCTCGCACGTTCGTAGTCGGATCGTCAAAGTCGACTTCCACCAAAGCGATATCCATCATCTCATCGAAAGACGGGACACCTTTGCCTCTATCAGACGGAGGGAGCTGCAACAACTTGGCTAGCATGGAGATGGTGGAGAAGCTTTCTCTCACCACAAGACCGCATCCACATCCTTACTACATCCAATGGTTCAACAACAGCAGCAAGGTTTAGGTAACACGTACTGTTTGTGTGCATTTTAGTATCTCTACATATGCTGATTATGTTGATTGTGATGTGGTACCTATGCAAGCATGTTCCTTATTACTTGGTAGACCATGGCAATTTGATAAAAATTCTGTACACCATGGTAGAAACAATCAGTATACTCTTGTTCATAAGGATAAAAATATTACTTTGCTTCCTATGACTCCTGATTCTATTTTGAAAGATGATATTAATAGAGCTAATAAAGCAAAACAGGAGAAGAATAAGAGTGAAAATCAGATTGTGGCAAAAGAATATGAGCAACAAATGAAGCCTAATAATAAACCATCTAGTGTTGCTTCTGAAATTAAATTGAAAAGTGCATGTTTATTTGCCACCAAATGTGATATTGATGAGCTAGATTTCAGCAAATCTGCTTGCTATGCATTTGTGTGCAAAGAGGCATTATTTTCATTTGAGGATGTGCCTTCCTCATATTGATCCTTGTGCTATTCCTATTATTCTAGTGCCGAAAAAGGATGGTACATCATGTATGTGTGTTGATTGTAGAGGCATTACTAATATTACTATTCGTTATCATCATCCTATTCCTAGGCTAGATGATATGCTTGATGAATTGAGTGGCTCTACTATATTCTCCAAAGTTGATTTGCGTAGTGGATACCATCAAATTCGTATGAAATTGGGAGATGAATGGAAAACAACATTTAAAACTAAGTTTGGATTATATGAGTGGTTAGTCATGCCTTTTGGGTTAACTAATGCACCTAGTACTTTCATGAGATTAATGAACGAAGTTTTACGTGCTTTCATTGGACGATTTGTGGTAGTTTACTATGATGACATATTGATTTATAACAGATCTTTGGAAGAACATTTAGAACATTTACGTGCTGTTTTTATTGGTCTACGTGATGCACGTTTGTTTGGTAACCTTGGGAAGTGCACCTTTTGCACCGACCAAGTATCTTTTCTTGGCTATGTTGTTACTCCATAGGGAATTGAAGTTGATAAAGCCAAGATTGACGCTATTGAGAGTTGGCCACAACCCAAAACGGTCACACAAGTGAGGAGTTTTCTTGCCCTCGCTGGATTCGATAGGCGTTTTCTGAGAGATTTCAGCACCATCGCTGCACCTCTCAATGAGCTTACAAAGAAAGATGTGCATTTTCTTTGGGGTACCGCATAGGAAGAAGCCTTCACGGTATTGAAAGATAAGTTGACACATGCTCGTTTACTCCAACTTCCTGATTTTAATAAGACTTTTGAGCTTGAATGTGATGCTAGTGGAATTGGATTAGGAGGTGTGTTACTACAAGATGGCAAACCTGTTGCATATTTTTCTGAAAAATTGAGTGGGCCTAGTCTGAATTATTCTACTTATGATAAAGAATTATATGCTCTTGTTCGGACTTTAGAAACATGGCAACATTATTTATGGCCCAAAGAATTTGTTATACATTCTGATCATGAATCTTTGAAACATATTAAAAGTCAAGGTAAACTGAATCGTAGACATGCTAAATGGGTTGAATTCATTGAGACTTTCCCTTATGTCATTAAACACAAGAAGGGAAAAGAAAATGTTATTGCTGATGCATTGTCTCGTCGCTATACTATGCTTTCACAACTTGACTTCAAAATATTTGGTTTGGAGACCATCAAAGATCAATATGTGCATGATGCTGATTTTGAAGATGTAATGCAGAATTGTAAAGCAGGAAGAATGTGGAACAAGTTCGTCGTTAACGATGGATTTGTGTTTCATGCTAACAAGCTATGCATTCCAGCTAGCTCTGTTCGTCTTTTGTTGTTGCAGAAGGCGCATGGAGGAGGATTAATGGGGACACTTTGGCGTGAAGAAGACGGAGGATGTACTTCCGACACATTTCTTTTGGCCAAAGATGAGATGGGATGTTGAGCATTTTATTGCTCGCTGCACTACATGTCAAAAAGCTAAGTCACGACTCAATCCTCATGGTTGATATGTGCCTTTGCCTGTACCTAGTGTTCCTTGGGAGGATATATCTATGGACTTTGTTTTAGGTTTACCTCGAACAAAGAAGGGGAGGGATAGCATATTTGTTGTCGTGGATAGATTCTCGAAAATGGCACACTTTATACCATGTCATAAAAGCGATGATGCTGTTAATGTTGCTGATTTGTTCTTTCGGGAAATTATTCGCTTGCATGGTGTGCCAAATACTATTGTTTCAGATCGTGATACTAAATTTCTTAGTCACTTTTGGAGATGTTTATGGGCTAAGTTGGGGACTAAACTGCTTTTTAGTACTAGTCACCCCCAAACTGAGTGACAAACTGAAGTAGTCAATAGAACATTGTCTACTATGCTTAGGGCTGTTTTCAAGAATAAAAAGAAATTGTGGGAGGAATGCTTGCCTCATACTGAATTTGCTTATAATCGTTCATTGCATTCTACTACTAAGATGTGCCCTTTTGAAGTTGTGTATGGTTTCCTACCTCGTGCACCTATTGATTTGTTGCCTCTTCCATCTTCGGAAAAGGTTAATTTTGATGCTAAACAACGTGCTGAATTGATTTTAAAAATGCATGAGTTAACTAAGGAAAACATTGAGCGTATGAATGATAAATATAAACTTGCTGGAGATAAGGGTAGAAAACATGTTGTGTTTGCACCTGGAAATCTTGTTTGGTTACATTTGCGTAAGGATAGATTTCCTGATTTGCACAAATCAAAGCTAATGCCACGTGCTGATGGTCCCTTTAAGGTGTTGGAGAAAATAAATGGTAATGCATATAAACTTGAGCTGCCTGCAGATTTTGGGGTTAGTCCCGCTTTTAACATTGCAGATTTGAAGCCTTATTTGGGTGCGGAAGATGAACTTCCGTCTAGGACGGCTTCGTTTCAAGAAGGGGAGGATGATGAGGACATCAATACAATTGTTACACCCACAGCCCCTGCTGCTATACATACTGGACCAATTACTAGAGCTCGCGCACGCCAACTAAATTACCAGGTACTATTGTTTCTTGGTAATGATTCTAATGTTCATGTTAATATGATGCTGCCTAAATTGGATACATTTGTTTTGCTTACAAATGAAGGGCCTAGCTTGGAGAAGGATGAACATTGGAGCAAGAACAAGCATGGAGATGATGGCATGCGAAGGGGAACAAGAATGGAGTTACAAGTGATGATTTCAGGACTTTGAAGCCACCATAACGGGTGCATGAAGTCTTGGGAGAAATATACAAGATGCCACTTCATAAATTTTGTCCCGAGTCTATTCTTGGTGCTGCGTCACCTTATTATTGGGCCAGGCCCATGTAATTTCGAAATACATAAGTATAGGCTATTTTTAGAGTCCGTATGTGTGGGGAAACAAGAGATAGGGTTGATTTCGGACCCCTCCACCAAGGGCCACGAAATTCCCCCCTCTTCCTCCATATATACAGCCCTTAGGGCATCGTTTAGACTTTGAGTTTTGTTTAGATTAAAAGTTCGCCATAGCTGCAACTTCGCGTACTTCGTTTGTGTTCAACGACCAGACAAAGGCATCACAGAACCCCACCTTCGCGTACTGTCATCTTATATTCGCAACATCCAGATTGCAATCTCAGTTTCTTGCTTGTTCTTCATTTGCTCGCAGGAAACAGACCCTCGTGGTCAGGTTGATCGTGCCCCGGCGTGGTCAATAATCTCTCGGAGTTGGTTTAGCGATTGCTAAGGCGCGACGTCCTCGCAGGTTCGTAGTCGGATCATCAAAGTCGACTTCCACCAAGGCGATATCCATCATCTCATCGAAAGACGGGACACCTTTGCCTCTATCACCCACAGCCCCTGCTGCTATACATACTGGACCAATTACTAGAGCTCGCGCACGCCAATTAAATTATCAGGTACTTTCGTTTCTTGGTAATGATTCTAATGTTCATGAGAATATGATGCTACCTAAATTGGATACATTTGTTTTGCTTACAAATGAAGGGCCTGTCATGGATAAGAGGGATGAACACTGGAGCAAGACCAAGCATGGAGATGATGGCATGCGCGAGGGGAACAACAACGGAGTTACAAGTGATGATTTCAGGACTTTGAGGCCCCCATAATGAGTGCATGAAGCCTTGGACGAAATATACAAGATGCCACTTCATAATATTCCTCCATAGGCTATTCTAGGTGCTGCGTCACCTTATTATTGGGCCAGGCCCATGTAATTTCGAAATACTTAAGTATAGGCTATTTTTATAGTCCATATGTGTGGGGAAACAAGAGTTAGGGTTGGTTTCGGACCCCTCCCTCAAGGGCCACGAAATTCCCTCCTCTTCCTCCATATATACAGCCCTTAGGGCGTCGTTTAGACTTTGGCTTTTGTTTAGATTAAAAGTTCGCCATAGCTGCAACTTCGCGTACTTCGTTTGTGTTCAACGACTAGACCAAGGCGTAACAGAACCCCACCATCATTAATAAAGCATTCCTCTTTTATTTGCAATATCCAGATTGCAATATCAGTTTCTTGCTTGTTCTTCGTTTGCTCGCAGGAAATAGACCCTCGTGGTCAGGTTGATCGTGCTCCGGCGTGGTCAAAAACCCCTCGGAAGTTGGTTTAGCGATTGCTAAGGCGCGACGTCTTCGCACGATCTTAGTCGGATCATTAAAGTCGACTCCCATAGAAAACGATTGCTATCTCATCAAAACATCGGGACACCTTTGCCCCTATCAAGTGGTATCAGATTTCCAGGATGCTCGGTGAGATTTTACAGTTTGTCATAGTTTAGATCTAGCCTGTTCTTCGTATCTATAGTCCACGAAAAAGCCAAAAAAATAGGGTTAGTTCATATTATCCGAACCAATCTGAGCCTTTGCATAATCTTTTTGGTATTTGCTTTGTTGAATTTGCGGTTGCATCGTCGTGTCAAGTTGCTGGTCCTAGAGTCTAGTCCTTTAGAGTTTCGAGTTCTGCTCACAAGTTGTCACACCGCCGCCGCACCATCGTCATCACCGCTGCCATATACCATCATTATCATCACCGCTGCCATATACCACCATCATCATCACCGTTGCCATATACCACCATCATCATCACAGCTGCCATATACCACCATCATCATCGCCGCTCCCATATACCACATATCCACCGCCATCACGCTAATCCGAGTCCACCTCCATCACAGATTCGCCTCAAGTCCGTGTTCCACCGCCCTGCATATATCCGCCATCAGTCCTACTCCAAGTCCAGTAATTGTTACTTTGTTCTCGATTTCCAGATCACGCGGTACTCCGAGTCATGACAGAGTAGGACTCCCCAACTTTCGAGCCATCCGCAGAAGAAAAATAGTTCCAGTTTCAAAAAAGATATAAGTCTGGAAAATTCTGGCTAGGCAATTTTTAGGACATTTGTAGACTTTTTCGAAAAAAATTTGTTGCGGAGCAAAAAAAGGAGGAAAAAAAGTGCAAAAAAAGTGAAAAAAAAGAAAAACAATCAGAGTGTGCTCCTCCCTTGTTTACGTGCAGCGCCGTGATTTTGTTAGTGTTCGAGGCTCGCGTCTCTAGTACGGTCTAGCCTAGGACCAGCACAATACCGTCGTTGTGTGTTTATTCAACTTTGCATATCTGAATTGATTATTGCTGACCATTTTTGCTACCATATTATAAGCCTTCCCAGCTCCACATACATCTACATCATGCGTTTGACTCTCCCTGGTAATCGCTTTATCCAAGCTTTGAGAGTTTTGACTACATTGGTTGCTGATCACCCCCTGCTGCTGGGTAAGAACTGGTAAGAATTTGAGTTTTGCTTGACGGATTTGTGACACCCACCACCACCACCACTTGTTAGTAGTCTGTAGGATCATATTTTTGTGTGTTTCTATTGCTGCTAACCATGCCAGGATTACAAGCCGATGAGATTGACTGGGAGAACTTAACGAACAAGGAGCTTCATGATAAGTTTCAGCAAATGATGATTGAATAGGTGCAAGATGTGCTGAACAATTTTGAAGAGGCCATGGAGAAGATCACTGGCCTTGAGAAGACATTCGAAACAAAGCTAGATAACAGATTTAATGAACTGCTTGCGCGTCTTCCACCACCGGCTGCACCTGCCGCACCTCTGCAACAACAACAACAACAACAACAACAACAACAACAACGACGACGACTACCTCCACATCGCGAAACAGCCCTCCACCGAGCCGTGTTCCTCTTCAGCCTGGCCAAACTGTTGGTGCTGCTGTTGATAATTCTGTGGCTCCTGCTGCTGATGGGGAAGAGGATGATTATGCGGGAGATTACGAGGATAAGGTTGATCAAAATCAGAACTACGTGCAACCACTAGCACCACAACCACCAGGTCGTCCACATGCAAATAATGGCAATGTTACGGCCCCCCCTCAGGTACGAGATCATGACCATCTCCCTAAACTAAAATTGAATATTCCAACATTTGAGGGTAGATATGTTCCTGATATATATCTTACTTGGGAGTTAGAAACTGAACAACGATTTACATGTTTACAATATCCTGAGGAGAGACGTGTTCCTACTACTGTTTGTGCTTTCACTAGCTTTGCATGTGTTTGGTGGTCTGAACATTGTAGATTATATCCTGTTCCAGCTACTTGGGCTGCTTTGAAAACTGCTATGCGTACTCGTTGGGTTCCACCATATTATCAACGTGAATTACTTCAAAAATTGCAGCGCTTAAGACAAGGAAATTATTTTTGTAGAAGAATATTATCAGGAATTACAAACTGGCTTGATTAGATGTGGTATTGTTGAGGAGAATGAAGCTATGCTTGCATGTTTTATGGGTGGATTAAATAGAGAGATTCAGACCATTCTAGAGTATAAGGATTATAATAATATCACTCGTTTATTCCATCTTGCTTGTAAAGCTGAACATGAAGTGTAGGATCGACATGCATTAGCGCGGACTAACTTTTCTGCAGGTCGACCTTCATCATGGACACCGCTTGCATCCTCTACTTCCACACATTCTACTGCGCCAACACCTCCATCAACTGTTACCTCCAGCCGTGATACAAGGAAGCAGGCACAACCACCATTATCTGCCAAGAGCACACCTATCGGGCCTGCACAGAGTTCGTCTTCTTCCATGGCATCAACAGGGCACACCAGTGATATTATTTGTCGTCGTTGTAAGGGAAGAGGACATTTTGCGAGAGAATGCAAATCTCAGCGTGTGATGATTGCTACTGAGGATGGTGAGTATGAGTCTGCTAGTGACTATGATGAGGAGACTTTGGCTCTAATTACACGAGAAGAACACGGTGGTCACGATTCTGATCATGAGACGCAATACATGGCTCCCGAAGATGCTGACAGGTATGAATTTTAGTTGCTCAATGTGTTTTGAGTGTGCAGGTTACACAAGCTGAGCAAAATCAGAGGCATAATTTGTTCCATACAAAGGGAGTTGTGAAGGAACGTTCTGTTCGCGTGATCATAGATGGAGGGAGTTGCAACAACTTGGCTCACATGGAGATGGTGGAGAAGCTATCTCTCACCACAAGACCACATCCACATCCTTACTACATCCAATGGTTCAACAACAGCGGCAAGGTTAAGGTAACACATACTGTTCGTGTGCATTTTAGTATCTCCACATATGCTGATTATGTTGATTGTGATGTGGTACCTATGCAAGCATGTTCCTTATTACTTGGTAGACCATGGCAATTTGATAAAAATTATGTACATCATGGTAGAAACAATCAGTATACTCTTGTTATAAGGGTAAAAATATTACTTTGCTTCCTATGACTCCTGATTCCATTTTGAAAGATGATATTAATAGAGCTAATAAAGCAAAACAGGAGAAAAATAAGAGCGAAAATTGGATTGTCGCAAAAGAATTTGAGCAACAAATGAAGCCTAATAATAAACCATCTACTGTTGCTTCTGAAATTAAATTGAAAAGTGCATGTTTACTTGCCACCAAATCTAATATTGATAAGCTAGATTTTAGCAAATCTATTTGCTATGCTTTTGTGTGCAAAGAGGCATTATTTTCATTCGAGGACATGCCTTCCTCTTTGCCCCCTGCTGTCACTAACATTTTGCAGGAGTTCGCTGACATCTTTCCACAAGACGTGCCACCGGGATTACCACCTATTCGAGGGATTGAGCATCAAATTGACTTAATTCCTGGTGCATCGCTACCCAACCGTGCACCATAACGTACCAATCTAGAGGATACGAAGGAGATTATGCGTCAAGTACAGGAGCTGCTCGACAAAGGTTATATACGCGAATCTCTTAGTCCTTGTGTTGTTCGTATTATACTAGTGCCTTAAGAGGATGTACGTCGCGTATGTGTGTTGATTGTAGAGGCATTAATAATATTGCTATTCATTATCATCATCCTATTCCTAGGCTAGATGATATGCTTGATGAATTGAGTGGCTCTACAATATTCTCCAAAGTTGATTTGCGTAGTGGATATCATCAACTTCGTATGAAATTGGGTGATGAATGGAAAATAGCATTTAAAACTAAGTTTGGTTTATATGAGTGGTTAGTCATGCCTTTTGGGTTAACTAATGCGCCGAGTACTTTCATGAGACTAATGAACGAAGTTTTACGTGCTTTCTTGGACGATTTGTGGTAGTCTATTTTGATGATATACTGATTTATAGCAAATCTTTGGAAGAACATTTGGAACATTTACGTGCTGTTTTTATTGCTCTACGTGATGCACGTTTGTTTGTAGGAAGTGCACCTTTTCCACCGACCAAGTATCTTTTCTTGGCTATGTTGTTACTCCACAGGGAATTGAAGTTGATAAAGCCAAGATTGAAGCTATTGAGTGTTGGCCGCAGCCCAAAACGGTCACACAAGTGAGGAGTTTCCTTGGCCTCGCTGGTTTCTATAGGCGTTTTGTGAAAGATTTCAGCACCATTGCTGCACCTCTCAACGAGCTTACAAAGAAGGATGTGCCTTTTGTTTGGGGTACCGCACAGGAAGAAGCCTTCACGGTATTGAAAGATAAGTTGACACATGCTCCTTTACTCCAACTTCCTGATTTTAATAATACTTTTGAGCTAGAATGTGATACTAGTGGAATTGGATTAGGAGGTGTGTTATTACAAGATGGCAAACCTGTTGCATACTTTTCTGAAAAATTGAGTGGGCCTAGTCTGAACTATTCTACTTACGATAAAGAATTATATGCTCTTGTTCGGACTTTAGAGACATGGCAACATTATTTATGGCCCAAAGAATTTGTTATACATTCTGATCATGGATCTTTGAAACATATTAAAAGTCAAGCTAAACTGAATCGTAGACATGCTAAATGGGTGGAATTCATTGAGACTTTCCCTTATGTCATTAAACACAAGAAGGGTAAAGAAAATGTTATTGTTGATGCTTTGTCTCGTCGCTATACTATGCTTTCACAACTTGACTTCAAAATATTTGGTTTGGAGACCATCAAAGATCTATATGTGCATGATGCTGATTTTAAAGATGTAATGCAGAATTGTAAAGAAGGAAAAACATGGAACAAGTTCGTTATTGATGATGGCTTTGTGTTCCGTGCTAACAAGCTACGCATTCCTGCTAGCTCTGTTCGTCTTTTGTTGTTGCAGGAGGCACATGGAGGAGGATTAATGGGACACTTTATTATGGCGTGAAGAACACGGAGGACGTACTTGCTACACATTTCTTTTGGCCAAAGGTGAGACGGGATGTTGAGCGTTTTGTTGCTCACTGCACTATATGTCAAAAAGCTAAGTCACAACTCAATCCTCATGGTTTATATATGCCTTTGCCTGTACCTAGTGTTTCTTGGGAGGATACCTCGAACAAAGAATGGGAGGGATAGCATATTTGTTTTCGTGGATAGATTTTCGAAAATGGCACACTTTATACTATGTCATAAAAGCAATGATGTTGTTAATGTTGCTGATTTGTTCTTTCGGGAAATTATTCGCTTGCATGGTGTGCCAAATACTATTGTTTCAGATCGTGATACTAAATTCCTTAGCCACTTTTGGAGATGTTTATGGGCTAAGTTGGGGACTAAACTACTTTTTAGTACTACTTGTCACCCCCAAACTGATGGACAAACTGAAGTAGTCAATAGAACATTGTCTACTATGCTTAGGGCTGTTTTGAAGAATAATAAGAAAATGTGGGAAGAATGCTTGCCTCATATTGAATTTGCTTATAATCGTTCATTGTATTCTACTACTAAGATGTGCCATTTAGAAATTGTGTATGGTTTCCTACCTCGTGCACCTATTGATTTGTTGCCTCTTCCATCTTCGGAGAAGGTTAATTTTGATGCTAAAAAATGTGCTGAGTTGATTTTAAAAATGCATGAGTTAACTAAGGAAAACATTGAGCGTATGAATTCTAAATATAAACTTGCTGGAGATAGGGGTAGAAAACATGTTGTGTTTGCACCTGGAGATCTTGTTTGGTTACATTTGCGTAAGGATAGATTTCCTAATTTGCGCAAATCAAGGCTAATGCCACGTGCTGATGGTCCTTTTAAGGCGTTAGAGAAAATAAATGATAATGAATATAAACTTGAGCTGCCTGCAGATTTTGGGGTTAGTCCCACTTTTAACATTGCAGATTTGAAGCCTTATTTGGGTGAGGAAGATGAGCTTCCGTCGAGGACGACTTCATTTCAAGAAGGGGAGGATGATGAGGACATCAATACCATTGTTACACCCACAGCCACTGCTGCTATACATACTGGACTAATTACTAGAGCTCGTGCACGCCAATTAAATTATCAGGTACTTTCGTTTCTTGGTAATGATTCTAATGTTCGTGAGAATATGATGCTCTCTAAATTGGATACAATTGTTTTTCTTACAAATGAAGGGCCTGTCATGGATAAGAGGGATGAACACTGGAGCAAGACCAAGCATGGAGATGAAGGCATGCGCGAGAGGAACAAGAACGGAGTTACAAGTGATGATTTCAGGACTTTGAGGCCCCCATAATGAGTGCATGAAGTCTTGGACGAAATATACAAGATGCCACTTCATAATATTCGTCCATAGGCTATTCTAGGTGCTGCATCACCTTATTATTGGGCCAGGCCCATGTAATTTCGAAATACTTAAGTGATAGAGGCAAAGGTGTCCCATCTTTCGATGAGATGATGGATAGCGCTTTGGTGGAAGTCGACTTTGACGATCCGACTACGAACGTGCGAGGACGTCGTGCCTTAGCTATCGCTAAACCAACTCCGAGAGGTTATTGACCACGCCGGAGCACGAGCAACCTGACAACGAGGGTCTGTCTCCTGCGAGCAAACGAAGAACAAGCAAGAAACTGAGATTGCAATCTGGATATTACGAATATAAGATGAAAGCTTTATTGATCAAGGTGGGGTTTTGAGACGTCTTTGTCTGGTCGTTGAACACAAACAAAGTACGCGAAGTTGCAGCTATGGCGAACTTTAAACTAAACAAAACCCAAAGTCTAAACGGTGCCCTAAGGGCTGTATATATGGAGGAAGAGGGGGTGAATTTCGTGGCCCTTTGTGGAGGGGTCCGAAACTAACCCTGTCTCTTGTTTCCCCACACATACGGACTCCAAAAATAGCCTATACTTATGTATTTCGAAATTACATGGGCCTGGCCCAATAATAAGGTGATGCATCACCTAAAATAGCCTCTGGACGAAATTTATGAAGTGGCATCTTGTATATTTCGTCCAAGGCTTCATGCACTCATTATGGTGGCTTCACATTCCTGAAATCATCACTTGTAACTCCGTTCTTGTTCCCCTTGCGCATGCCATCATCTCGATGCTTGTTCTTGCTCCAATGTTCATCCTTCTCCAAGCTAGGCCCTTCATTTGTAAGCAAAACAAATGTATCCAATTTAGGCAGCATCATATTCTCATGAACATTAGAATCATTACCAAGAAACGAAAGTACCTGATCATTTAATTGGCGTGCACGAGCTCTAGTTATTCGTCCAGTATATGTAGCAGTAGGGGCTATGGGTGTAACAATGGTATTGCTATCCTCATCATCCTCCCCTTCTTGAAATGAAGTCGTCCTCGACGGAAGCTCATCTTCCTCACCCAAATAAGGCTTCAAATCTGCAATGTTAAAAGTGGGACTAACCCCAAAATCTGCAGGCAGCTCAAGTTTATATGCATTATCATTTATTTTCTCCAACACCTTAACGCAAATGTAACCAAAAAAGATCTCCAGGTGCAAACACAAGATGTTTTCTACGCTTATCTCCAGCAAGTTTATATTTAGCATTGATACGCTCCATGTTTTCCTTCGTTAACTCATGCATTTTTAAAATCAATTCAGCACGTTGTTTAGCATCAAAATAAACATTCTCCGAAGATGGAAGAGGCAACAAATCAATAGGTGCACGAGGTAGGAAACCATACACAATTTCAAAAGGGCACATCTTATTATTAGAATGCAATGAACGATTATAAGAAAATTCAATACGAGGCAAGCATTCTTCCCACATTTTCTTATTATTCTTCAAAACAGCCCTAAGCATAGTAGACAATCTTCTATTGACTACTTCAGTTTGTCCATCAGTTTGGGGGTGACAAGTAGTACTAAAAAGCAGTTTAGTCCCCAATTTAGCCCATAAACATCTCCAAAAGTGGCTATGAAATTTAGTATCACGATCTGAAACAATAGTATTGGGCACACCATGCAAGCGAATAATTTCATGAAAGAACAAATCAGCAACATTAACGACATCATCGCTTTTATGACATGGTATAAAGTGTGCCATTTTCGAGAATCTATCGACGACAACAAATATGCTATCCCTCCCCTTCTTCGTTCGAGGTAAACCTAAAACAAAGTCCATCGGTATATCCTCCCAAGGAACACTAGGTACAGGCAAAGGCATATACAAACCATGAGGATTGAGTCGTGACTTAGCTTTTTGACATGTAGTGCAGCGAGCAATAAAACGCTCAACATCCCGTCTCATCTTTGGCCAAAAGAAATGTGTAGCAAGTACGTCCTTCATCTTCTTCATGCCAAAGTTTCCCATTAATGCCCCTCCATGCGCCTCCTGCAACAACAAAAGACGAATAGAGCTAGCTGGAATGCATAGCTTGTTAGCACAAAACACAAATCCATCATTAACGACGAACTTGTTCCATGTTCTCCCTTCTTTACAATTCTGCTATACATCTTTAAAATTAGCATCATGCACATATTGATCTTTGATGGTCTCCAAACCAAATATTTTGAAGTCAAGTTGTGAAAGCATAGTATAGCGATGAGACAATGCATCAGCAATAAAATTTTCTTTACCCTTCTTGGATTTAATAACATAAGGGAAAGTCTCAATGAATTCAACCCATTTAGCATGTCTACAATTCAGTTTAGCTTGACTTTTAATATGTTTCAAAGATTCATGATCAGAATGTAAAATAAATTCTTTGGGCCATAAATAATGTTGCCATGTCTCTAAAGTCCAAACAAGAGCATATATTTCTTTATCATAAGTAGAATAATTCAGACTAGGCCCACTCAATTTTTCAGAAAAATATGCAACCGATTTGCCATCTTGTAATAACACACCTCCTAATCCAATTCCACTAGCATCACATTCAAGCTCAAAAGTCTTATTAAAATCAGGAAGCTGGAGTAAAGGAGCATGTGTCAACTTATCTTTCAATACCGTGAAGGCTTCTTCCTGTGCGGTACCCCAAACAATAGGCACATCCTTCTTTGTAAGCTCATTGAGAGGTGCATCAATGGTGCTGAAATCTCTCACAAAACGCCTATAGAATCTAGCAAGGCCAAGAAAACTCCTCACTTGTGTGACTGTTTTGGGTTGCGGCCAACTCTCAATAGCTTCAATCTTGGCTTTATCAACTTCAATTCCCTGTGGAGTAACAACATAGCCAAGAAAAGACACTCGGTCGGTGCAAACGGTGCACTTCCCAAGGTTACCAAACAAACGTGCATCACGTAGAGCAATAAAAACATCACGTAAATGTTCCAAATGTTTCCTCCAAAGTTCTGCTATAAATCAATATGTCATCAAAGTAAACTACCGCAAATCGTCCTATGAAAGCACGTAAAACTTCGTTCATTAATCTCATGAAAGTACTAGGTGCATTTGTTAACCCAAAAGGCATGACTAACCACTCATATAATCCAAACTTAGTTTTAAATGTTGTTTTCCACTCATCCCCCAATTTCATACGAATTTGATGGTATCCACTACGCAAATCAACTTTGGAGAATATTGTAGAGCCACTGAATTCATCAAGCATATCATCTAGCCTAGGAATAGGATGACGATAACGAATAGTAATATTATTAACGCCTCTACAATCAACACAGATACGCGATGTACCATCCTTTTTCAGCACTAGAATAATAGGAACAGCACAAGGACTAAGGGATTCACGTATATAACGTTTGTCGAGAAGCTCTTGTACTTGATGCATAATCTCCTTCGTCTCCTCTGGATTGGTACGGTATGGCGCACGGTTTGGCAGCGATGCACCGGGAATTAAGTCAATTTGATGCTCAATCCCTCGAATAGGCGGTAATCCCGGTGGCACGTCTTGTGGAAAGACATCAGCGAACTCCTGCAAAATGTTAGTGATAGCAGGGGGCAAAGAGGAAGGTACGTCCTGGAATGAAAATAATGCCTCTTTGCACACAAAAGCATAGCAAACATATTTACTAAAATCTAGCTCATTAATATCAGATTTAGTGGCAAGTAAACATGCACCTTTCAATTTAATTTCAGAAGCAAAACTAGATGGTTTATTATTAGGCTTCATTTGTTGCTCAAATTCTTTTGCCACAATCTGATTTTCACTCTTATTTTTCACCTGTTTTGCTTTATTAGCTCTATTAATATCATCTTTCAAAATGGAATCAGGAGTCATAGGAAGCAAAGTAATATCTTTGTCCTTATGAACAAGAGTATACTGATTGTTTCTACCATGATGGACATAATTTTTATCAAATTGCCATGGTCGACCAAGTAATAAGGAACATGCTTGCATAGGTACCACATCACAATCAACATAATCAACATATGTATGGATACTAAAATGCACACGAACAGTACATGTTACCTTAACCTTGCCGCTGTTGTTGAACCATTGGATGTAGTAAGGATGTGGATGTGGTCTTGTGGTGAGAGATAGCTTCTTCACCATCTCCATGCTAGCCAAGTTGTTGCAGCTCCCTCCGTCTATGATAACACGCACAGAACGTTCCTTCACAACTCCCTTTGTATGGAACAAATTATGCCTCTGAATTTGCTTAGCTTGTGTGACCTGCACACTCAAAACACGTTGAGCAACTAAACATTCATACCTATCAGCGTCTTCAGGATCCATGTATTGCATCTCATGATCAGAATCATCTCCACCGTGTTCTTCACGTGTAATAAGAGCCAACGTCTCCTCATCATAGTCACTAGCGGACTCATACCCACCATCCTCAGTAGCAATCATCACACGCTGAGATTTGCATTATCTCGCATAATGACCTCTTCCTTTACAACAACGACAAATAATATCACTTGTCTGCCCAGTTGATGCCGTGGAAGAAGATGAGCTCTGTGTAGGCCCGGCAGGTGTGCTCTTGGCAGATAGTGGTGGTTGTGCCTGCTTTCTTTTATCACGGTTGGAGGTGGCACCTGAAAGAGGTGATGGTGCAATGGAAGTAGATGATGCACGTGGTGTCCATGATGAAGGTCGACCTGTAGAAAAGTTAGTTCGCGCCAATGCCTGTCGATCCTGCACTTCACGTTCAACTTTACAAGCAAGATGGAATAAACTATTGATATTATGATAATCCTTATACTCTAGAATGGTCTGAATCTCTCTATTTAATCCACCCATAAAACATGCAAGCATAGCTTCATTCCCCTCAACAATACCACATCTAATCAAGCCAGTTTGTAATTCCTGATAATATTCTTCTACAGAATTTTTTCCTTGTCTTAAGCGCTGCAATTTTTGAAGTAATTCACGTTGATAATATGGTGGAACCCAATGAGCACGCATAGCAGTTTTCAAAGCAGCCCAAGTAGCTGGAACAGGATATAATCTACAATGTTCAGACCACCAAACACATGCAAAGCTAGTGAAAGCACAAACAGCAGCAGGAACACATCTCTCCTCAGGATATTGTAAACATGTGAAACGTTGTTCAGTTTCTAACTCCCAAGTAAGATATATATCAGGAACATATCTACCCTCAAATGATGGAATATTCAATTTCAGTTTAGGGAGATGGTCATGATCTCGTACCTGAGGGGGAGCCCTAACATTGCCATTATTTGCATGTGGACGACCTGGTGGTTGTGGTGCTGGTGGTTGCACGTAGTTCTGATTTTGATCAACTTAATCCTCGTAATCTCCCACATAATCATCCTCCTCCGCATCGGCAGCAGGAGCCACAAAAGTATCAACAGCAGCACCAACAGTTTGGCCAAGCGCAAGAGGGACACGGCTCGCTTGGCGGAGGGCTGTTTCGCGATGTGGAGGTAGTCGTTGTTGTTGTTGTAGAGGTGCGTTAGGTGCAGCCGGTGGTGGTGGTGGAAGACGCGCGAGCAATTCATTAAACTTGTTATCGAGCTTTGTTTCGAACGTCTTCTCAATGCCATCTATCTTCTCCATGGCCTCGTCAAATCTGTTTAGCACATCTTGCACCTGTCCACTCATCATTTGCTGAAATTTATCATGCAACTCCTTATTCGTCATGCTCTCCCAGTCAGTCTCTTCAGCTTGTGATCTTGGCATGGTTAGCAGCAATAGAAACACACAAGAATATGATCCTACAGACTACTAACAAGAGGTGGTTGTGGGTGTCACAAATCCGTCAAGCAAAACTCAAATTCTTACCAGTTCTTACCCAGCAGCAGGCGGTGATCGGCAATCGTTATAGTCAAAACTCTCAAAGCTTGGATAGAGCAATTACCAGGGAGAGTCAAACGCACGATGTAGATGTATGTGGAGTTGGGAAGGCTTATAATATGGTAGCAAAAAGGGTCAGCAATAATCAATTCAGAGATGCAAAGTTGAATAAACGCTCAACGACGGTACTATGCTGGTCCTAGGCTAGACTGTGCCAGAGACGCGAGCCTAGAACACTAACAAAATCACGGCGCGGCACATAAACAAGGGAGGAGCACACTCTGAATTTTTTTTCTCTTTTTTTTCTTTTCTTTTTGCACTTTTTTTCCTCTTTTTTTTTTGCTCCGCGACAATTTTTTTCGAAAAAGTCCACAAATGGTCTAAAAACTGCCTAGCCAGAATTTTCCAGACTTAGTTTTTTTTAAACTGGAACTATTTTTCTTCTGCGGATGGCTCGGAAGTTGGGGAGTCCTCCGCTGTCACAACTCGGAGTACCGCGTGATCTGGAAATCGAGAACAAAGCAACAATTACAGGACTCGGACTAGGACTGGTGGCGGAGATGAATCTGGTAGAAACTCGGACTGGTGGCGGATATATGCAGGGTGGTGGAGCACGGACTGGTGGCGAATCTGTGATGGAGGTGGACTCGGATTTGCGTGATGGCGGCGGATATGTGGTATATGGTAGCGGCGATGACGGTGGTGGTATATGGCAGCGGTGATGACTATGGTGGTATATGGCAACGGTGATGATGATGATGGTGGTATGTGGCAGCGGTGATGACAATGGTAGTATATGGCAGCGGTGATGATGATGGTGCGGCGGCGGCGTGACAACTTGTGAATAGAACTCGAAACTCTAAAGTACTAGGCACTAGGACCAGCAACTTGACACGATGACGCAACCGCAAATTCAACAAAGCAAATACAGAAAAGATTATGCAAAGGCTCAGATTGGTTTCGGATATGATGAACTAACCCTAATTTATTTTTTTTGCCTTTTTCGTGGACTGTAGGTATGAAAAACAGACTCGATCTAAACTATGAAAAACTGTAAAATCTCACCGAGCAACCTAGAAATCTGATACCACTTGATAGAGGCAAAGGTGTCCCGTCTTTTGATGAGATGGTGGCTATCGTTTTGGATGAAGTCGACTTTGACGATCCGACTATGAACGTGCGAGGACGTCGCGCCTTAGCAATTGCTAAACCAACTCCAAGAGGTTATTGACCACGCCAGAGCACGATCAATCTGACCACGAAGGTCTGTTTCCTGCAGGCAAACGAAGAACAAGCAAGAAACTAAGATTGCAATCTGGATATTGCGAATATAAGAGGAAAGCTTTATTGATCAAGGTGGGGTTCTGTGACGTCTTTGTCTGGTTGTTGAACACAAATGAAGTACGCGAAGTTGCAGCTATGGCGAACTTTTAATCTAAACAAAACCCAAAGTCTAAATGGTGCCCTAAGGGCTGTATATATGGAGGAAGAGGGGGGGGGGGGATTTCGTGGCCCTTGGGGAAGGGGTCCGAAACCAAGCATGTCTCTTGTTTCCCCACACATACGGACTCTAAAAACAGCCTATACTTATGTATTTCGAAATTACATGGGCCTGGCCCAATAATAAGGTGACGCAGCACCTAGAATAGCCTCTAGACGAAATTTATGAAGTGGCATCTTGTATATTTCGTCCAAAGCTTCATTCACTCCTTATGGTGGCTTCAAAGTCCCGAAATCATCACTTGTAACTCCGTTCTTGTTCTGCTTGCGCATGCCATCAACTCCATGCTTGTTCTTGCTCCGATATTCATCCTTCTCCAAGCTAGGCCCTTCATTTGTAAGCAAAATAAATGTATCCAATTTAGGCAGCATCATATTCTCATGAACATGAGAATCATTACCAAGAAACGAAAGTACCTGGTAATTTAATTGGCGTGCGCGAGCTCTAGTAATTGGTCCATTATATGTAATAGTAGGGCATGTGGGTGTAACAATGGTATTGATGTCCCCATCAAGTCGTGCCACCGGGATTACCGCCTATTCGAGGGATTGAGTATCAGATTGACTTAATTCGCGGTGCGTCACTGCCAAACCGTGCGCCATACCGTACCAATCCAGAGGAGACGAAGGAGATTATGCGTCAAGTACAAGAGCTTCTCGACAAAGGTTATGTACATGAATCCCTTAGTACTTGTGCTATTCCTATTATTCTAGTGCCGAAAAAGGATGGTACATCGCGTATGTGTGTTGATTGTAGAGGCATTAATGATATTACTATTCGTTATCGTCATCCTATTCCTAGGCTAGATGATATGCTTGATGAATTGAGTGGCTCTACAATATTCTCCAAAGTTGATTTGCGTAGTGGATACCATCAAATTCGTATGAAATTGGGGGATGAATGGAAAATAGCATTTAAAACTAAGTTTGGATTATATGAGTGGTTAGTCATGCCTTTTGGGTTAACTAATGCACCTAGTACTTTCATGAGATTAATGAACGAAGTTTTACGTGCTTTCGTTGGACGATTTGTGGTAGTTTACTTTGATGACATATTGATTTATAGCAGTTCTTTGGAGGAACATTTGGAACATTTACGTGCTGTTTCTTATTGCTCGACGTGATGCACGTTTGTTTGGTAACCTTGGGAAGTGCACCTTTTGCACCGACCGAGTGTCTTTTCTTGGCTATGTTGTTACTCCACAGGGAATTGAAGTTGATAAAGCCAAGATTGAAGCTATTGAGAGTTGGCTGCAGCTGATGAGGACATCAATACCATTGTTACACCCACAGCCCCTACTGTTACATATATGGGACCAATTACTAGAGCTCGCGCACGCCAATTAAATTACCAGGTACTTTCGTTTCTTGGTAATGATTCTAATGTTCATGAGAATATGATGCTGCCTAAATTGGATACATTTGTTTTGCTTACAAATGAAGGGCCTAGCTTGGAGAAGGATGAACATTGGAGCAAGAACTCGCATGGAGTTGATGGCATGCGCAAGGGGATGAAGAACGGAGTTACAAGTGATGATTTTAGGACTTTGAGGCCACCATAAGGAGTGCATGAAGCCTTGGACGAAATATACAAGATGCCACTTCATAATATTCGTCCATAGGCTATTCTAGGTGCTGCGTCACCTTATTATTGGGCCAGGCCCATGTAATTTCGAAATACTTAAGTATAGGCTATTTTTAGAGTCCGTATGTGTGGGGAAACAAGAGTTAGGGTTGGTTTCGGACCCCACCCTGAAGGGCCACGAAATTCCCTCCTTTTCCCCCATATATACAGCCCTTAGGGCGTCGTTTAGACTTCGGGTTTTGTTTAGATTAAAGTTCGCCATAGCTGCAACTTCGCGTACTTCGTTTGTGTTCAACGACCAGACAAAGATGTCTCAGAACCCCACCTTGATCAATAAAGCTTTCATCTTATATTCGCGATATCCAGATTGCAATCTCAGTTTCTTGCTTGTTCTTCGTTTGCTCGCAGGAAACAGACCCTCGTGGTCAGGTTGATCATGCTCCGGCGTGGTCAATAACCTCTCGGAGTTGGTTTAGCGATTGCTAAGGCGCGACGTCCTCGTACGTTCGTAGTCGGATCGTCAAAGTCGACTTCCACCAAAGCGATATCCATCATCTCATCGAAAGTCGGGACACCTTTGCCTCTATCAAGTGGTATCAGATTTCCAGGTTGCTCGGTGAGATTTTACAGTTTTTCGTAGTTTAGATCGAGTCTGTTCTTCATACCTACAGTCCACGACAAAGCCACAAAAAAAATTAGGGTTAGTTCATCATATCTGAACCAATCTGAGCCTTTGCATAATCTTTTCTGTATTTGCGTTGTTGAATTTGCGGTTGCATCGTCGTGTCTAGTTGCTGGTCTTAGAGTCTAGTCTTTGAGTTTTGACTTCTGGTCATAAGTTGTCACGCCGCCGCCGCACCATCATCATCGCCCCTGCCATCTACCACCACCGCTTATCCGCCACCACTTCGAATCCGTATCCATATACCACCACCGCTATCATATACCACCACCGCTGCCATATCCTACCACCATATATCCACCACCAATCCGAGTTCCTTGCATATTAGGTTTGTTTTCGGGATCCATCTAATTTCCGATTCGTGTTTTCCTTGTCTAAGTAGGTTTTGGATTCCAGCAATCTTTTGCCATCCGTAGAAGAGGTTGGTTTCCAAAAAAAAAGAGTCCGGAAACCACCCTCCGTTTAGGCCCAAAATTTTCCGAAAACGCACTTGACAAAAAATTTTCTGGCTATCCTATTTTTAGGTGTTTCTAAGCGTATTGAGACAGTCGCCGTTATAGAAAGTTTTTTTGACCCGTTTCCAGTTTTTGGGTCCAGGCAGCTGGAAAAAAAAATTTGGTCGAAAAAATTTCGTGCCCATCCTCTCAGTTTGACCTGGGAAGAGTTTTGAGACACTCGCCATTATAGTGATTTTTCGCAAAAAAAAAAGAGCAGCGCAAAAAAAAGAGCGAAAAAAAAAATTCAGAGTGTGCTCCTCCCTTGTTTACGTGTCGCGCCGTGATTTTGTTGGTGTTCTAGGCTCGCGTCTCTAGCACAGTCTAGCCTAGGACCTGCACAGTACCGTCCTTGAGCGTTTATTCAACTTTGCATCTCTGAATTGATTATTGCTGACCCTTTTTGCTACCATATTATAAGCCTTCCCAGCTCCACATACATCTACGTCGGGCGTTGGACTCTCCCTGGTAATCGCTCTATTCAAGCTTTGAGAGTTTTGACTACAACGGTTGCCGATCACCACCTGCTGCTGGGTAAGAACTGGTAAGAATTTGAGATTTGCTTACCGGGTTTGTGATACACCACCACCACTTGTTAGTAGTCTGTAGGATCATATTCTTGTGTGTTTCTATTTGCTGCTAACCATGGTAGGATCACAAGCCGATGAGACTGATTGGGAGAACCTGATGAACAAACAGCTACATGATAAGTTTCAGCAAATGATGATTGGACAGGTGCAAGATGTGCTAAACAGATTTGACGAGGCCATGGAGAAGATAGATGGCATTGAGAATACGTTTGAAACAAAGCTTGATAGCAAGTTTGATGAATTGCTCGCACGTTTTCCACAACCACCGCCGGCTGCACCTATCGCACCTCTACAACGACAACAACTACGCCCCCTTTCGAATCAATATGGACGAGCTCAACGTGTTCCTATTGAGCCAGGACAAAATTCTGGTGCCGCTGCTACTGCTGTTGGTGCTTCTTTGGCTCCTGCTACTGCTGCTGCTGGTACCGAGGAGGATGATTATGTGGGAGATTATGAGGATGAGGTTGATCAACATCAGAACTACGTGCAACCACCAGCACCACAACCACCAGGTCGTCCACATACAAATAATGGCAATGTTAGGGCTCCCCCTCAGGTACGAGATCATGACCATCTCCCTAAACTGAAATTGAATATTCCACCATTTGAGGGTAGATATGTTCCTGATATATATCTTACTTGGGAGTTAGAAACTGAACAACGATTTACATGTTTACAATATCCTGAGGAGAGACGTGTTCCTACTGCTGTTTGTGCTTTCACTAGCTTTGCATGTGTTTGGTGGTCTGAACATTGTAGATTATATCCTGTTCCAGCTACTTGGGCTGCTTTGAAAACTGCTATGCGTACTCGTTGGGTTCCACCATATTATCAACGTGAATTACTTCAAAAATTGCAGCGCTTAAGACAAGGAAAAAATTCTGTAGAAGAATATTATCAGGAATTACAAACTGGCTTGATTAGATGTGCTATTGTTGAGGAGAATGAAGCTATGCTTGCACGTTTTTTGGGTGGATTAAATAGAGAGATTCAGACCATTCTAGACTATAAGGATTATAATAATATCACTCATTTATTCCATCTTGCTTGTAAAGCTGAACGTGAAGTGCAGGATCGACAGGCATTGGCGCGCACTAACTTTTCTGCAGGTCGACCTTCATCATGGACACCACGTGCATCATCTACTTCCACTGCACCATCACCTCCTTCAGGTGCCACCTCCAACCGTGATACAAGAAAGCAGGCACAACCACCACTATCTGCCAAGAGCACACCTGCCGGGCCTGCACAGAGTTCTTCTTCTTCCATGGCGTCAACAGGGCACACAAGTGATATTATTTGTCGTCGTTGTAAGGGAAGAGGACATTTTGCGAGAGAATGCGAATCTCAGCGTGTGATGATTGCTACTGAGGATGGTGGGTATGAGTCCGCTAGTGACTATGATGAGGAGACTTTGGCTCTTATTACACATGAGGAACACGGTGGAGATGATTCTGATCATGAGACACAATACATGGCTGCTGAAGATGCTGACAGGTATGAATGTTTAGTTGCTCAACGTGTTTTGAGTGTGCAGGTTACACAAGCTGAGCAAAATCAGAGGCATAATTTGTTCCATACAAAGGGAGTTGTGAAGGAACGTTCTATTCGCGTCATCATAGATGGAGGGAGCTGCAACAACTTGGCTAGCATGGAGATGGTGGAGAAGCTATCCCTCACCACAAGACCACATCCACATCCTGAATACATCCAATGGTTCAACAACAGCGGCAAGGTTAAGGTAACACGTACTGTTCGTGTGCATTTTAGTATCTCTACATATGCTGATTATGTTGATTGTGATGTGGTACCTATGCAAGCATGTTCCTTATTACTTGGTAGACCATGGCAATTTGATAAAAATTCTGTACACCATGGTAGAAACAATCAGTATACTCTTGTTCATAAGGATAAAAATATTACTTTGCTTCCTATGACTCCTGATTCCATTTTGAAAGATGATATTAATAGAGCTAATAAAGCAAAACAGGAGAAAAATAAGAGTGAAAATCAGATTGTGGCAAAAGAATTTGAGCAACACATGAAGCCTAATAATAAACCATCCACTGTTGCTTCTGAAATTAAATTAAAAAGTGCATGTTTACTTGCCACCAAATCTGATATTGATGAGCTAGATTTTAGCAAATCTGTTTGCTATGCTTTTGTGTGCAAAGAGGCATTATTTTCATTCGAGGACGTGCCTTCCTCTTTGCCCCCTGCTGTCACTAACATTTTGCAGGAGTTCGCTGACGTCTTTCCACAAGACGTGCCACCGAGATTACCACCTATTCGAGGGATTGAGCATCAAATTGACTTAATTCCCTGTGCATCATTACCCAACCGTGCGCCATACCGTACCAATCCAGAGGAGATGAAGGAGATTATGCGTCAAGTACAGGAGCTGCTCGACAAAGGTTATATACGCGAATCCCTTAGTCCTTGTGCTGTTCCTATTATTCTAGTGCCGAAAAAGCATGGTACATCACGTATGTGTGTTGATTGTAGAGGCATTAATAATATTACTATTCGTTATCGTCACCCTATTCCTAGGATAGATGATATGCTTGATGAATTGATGAGGACATCAATACCATTGTTACACCCACAGCCCCTACTGCTACATATACTGGACCAATTACTAGAACTCGCGCACGCCAATTAAATTATCAGGTACTTTCGTTTCTTGGTAATGATTCTAATGTTCATGAGAATATGATGCTGCCTAAATTGGATACATTTGTTTTGCTTACAAATGAAGGGCCTAGCTTGGAGAAGGATGGACATTGGAGCAAGAGCAAGCATGGAGATGATGCCATGCGCAAGGGGAACCAGAACGGAGTTACAAGTGATGATTTCAGGACTTTGAAGCCACCATAAGAGTGCATGAAGCCTTGGACGAAATAAACAAGATGCCACTTCATAAATTTCGTCCAGAGGCTATTATAGGTGCTGCGTCACCTTATTATTGGGCCAGGCCCATGTAATTTCGAAATACATAAGTATAGGCTATTTTTAGAGTCCGTATGTGTGGGGAAACAAGAGATAGGGTTGATTTCGGACCCCTCCACCAAGGGCCACGAAATTCCCCCCTCTTCCTTCATATATACAGCCCTTAGGGCACCGTTTAGACTTGGGTTTTGTTTAGATTAAAAGTTCGCCATAGCTGCAACTTTGCGTACTTCGTTTGTGTTCAACGACCAGACAAAGGCGTCACAGAACCCCACCTCGATCAATAAAGCTTTCATCTTATATTCGCAATATCCAGATTGCAATCTCAGTTTCTTGCTTGTTCTTCGTTTGCTCGCAGGAAACAGACCCTCGTGGTCAGGTTGATCGTGCTCCGGCTTGGTCAATAACCTCTCGGAGTTGGTTTAGCGATTGCTAAGGCGCGACGTCCTCGCAGGTTCGTAGTCGGATCGTCAAAGTCGACTTCCACCAAAGCGAAATCCATCATCTCATCGAAAGACGGGACACCTTTGCCTCTATCAAGTGGTATCAGATTTCCAGGTTGCTCGGTGAGATTTTCCAGTTTTTCGTAGTTTAGATCGAGTCTGTTCTTCATACCTATAGTCCACGAAAAAGCCACAACAAAAAAATTAGGGTTAGTTAATCATATCCGAACCAATCTGAGCCTTTGCATAATCTTTTTAGGGTTTTGCTTTGTTGAATTTGCGGTTGCATCGTCGGTCTAGTTGCTGGTCTTAGAGTCTAGTCTTTTAGAGTTTCGAGTTCTGGTCATAAGTTGTCACGCCGCCGCCGCACCATCATCATCGCCCCTGCCATCTACCACCACCGCTCCGAATCCGTATCCATATACCACCACCAATCCGTGTCCATATACCACCACCGATCCATATCCATATACTACCACCGCTACCACCACCGCTGCCATATACCACAACCATATATCCACCACCAATCCGAGTTCCTTGCTTATTGGGTTTGTTTTCGGGATCCATCTAGTTTCCGATTCGTGTTTCCTTGCCGGAGTAGGTTTCGGAAAAAAAAAAGAGTCCGGAAACCACGCTCCGTTTAGGCCCAAAATTTTTCGAAAACGCATTTTTCGAAAAAATTTCTGGCTATCCTATTTTTAGGTGTTTCTGAGTGTTTTGAGACAGGTGCCATTATAGGAAGTTTTTTTTGACCCGTTTCCAGTTTTTGGGTCCGGGCAGTCGAAGAAACGAAAAAAAAAATTGGTCAAAAAAAATTTCGTGCCCATCCTGTCAGTTTGACCTAGGAAGAGTTTTGAGACACTCGCCATTATAGTGATTTTTCGCAAAAAAAAAGAGCAGCGCAAAAAAAAAAAGAGCGAAAAAAAAAATCCAGAGTGTGCTTTTCCCTTGTTTACGTGCAGCGCCGTGATTTTGTTAGTGTTCTAGGCTCGCGTCTCTAGCACGGTCTAGCCTAGGACCAGCACAGTACCGTCGTTGAGCGTTTATTCAACTTTGCATCTCTGAATTGATTATTGCTTACCCCTTTTGCTACCATATTATAAGCCTTCCCAGCTCCACATACATCTACGTCGTGCGTTGGACTCTCCCTGGTAATCGCTCTATCCAAGCTTTGAGAGTTTTGACTACAACGGTTGCCGATCACCGCCTGCTGCTGGGTAAGAACTGGTAAGAATTTGAGATTTGCTTGACGGGTTTGTGATACACCACCACCACTTCTTAGTACTCTGTAGGATCATATTCTTCTGTGTTTCTATTTGCTGCTAACCATGGTAGGATCACAAGCCGATGAGACTGATTGGGAGAACCTGACGAACAAACAACTACATGATAAATTTCAGCAAATGATGAGTGGACAGGTGCAAGATGTGCTAAACAGATTTGACGAGGCCATGGAGAAGATAGATGGCATTGAGAAGACGTTTGAAACAAAGCTTGATAGCAAGTTTGATGAATTGCTCGCGCGTTTTCCACAACCACCGCCGGCTGCACCTATCGCACCTCTGCAACGACAACAACAACGCCCCCTTCCGAATCAGTATGGACGAGCTCAGCGTGTTCCTATTGAGCTAGGACAAAATTCTGGTGCCGCTACTACTGCTGTTGGTGCTTCTTTGGCTCCTGCTACTACTGCTGCTGGTACCGAGGAGGATGATTATGTGGGAGATTACGAGGATGAGGTTGATCAACATCAGAACTACGTGCAACCACCAGCACCACAACCACCAGGTCGTCCACATGCAAATAATGGCAATGCTAGGGCTCCCCCTCAGGTACGAGATCATGACCATCTCCTTAAACTGAAATTGAATATTCCACCATTTGAGGGTAGATATGTTCCTGATATATATCTTACTTGGGAGTTAGAAACTGAACAACGATTTACATGTTTACAATATCCTGAGGAGAGACGTGTTCCTGCTGCTGTTTGTGCTTTCACTAGCTTTGCATGTGTTTGGTGGTCTGAACATTGTAGATTATATCCTGTTCCAGCTACTTGGGCTGCTTTGAAAACTGCTATGCGTACTCGTTGGGTTCCACCATATTATCAACGTGAATTACTTCAAAAATTGCAGCGCTTAAGACAAGGAAAAAATTCTGTAGAAGAATATTATCAGGAATTACAAACTGGCTTGATTAGATGTGGTATTGTTGAGGAGAATGAAGCTATGCTTGCATGTTTTTTGGGTGGATTAAATAGAGATATTCAGACCATTCTAGACTATAAGGATTATAATAATATCACTCGTTTATTCCATCTTGCTTGTAAAGCTGAACGTGAAGTGCAGGATCGACAGGCATTGGCGCGCACTAACTTTTCTGCAGGTCGACCTTCATCATGGACACCACGTGCATCATCTACTTCCACTGCACCATCACCTCCTTCAGGTGCCACCTCCAACCGTGATACAAGAAAGCAGGCTCAACCACCACTATCTGCCAAGAGCACACCTGCCGGGCCTGCACAGAGCTCTTCTTCTTCCATGGCGTCAACAGGGCACACAAGTGATATTATTTGTCGTCGTTGTAAGGGAAGAGGACATTTTGCGAGAGAATGCAAATCTCAGCGTGTGATGATTGCTACTGAGGATGGTGGATATGAGTCCGCTAGTGACTATGATGAGGAGACTTTGGCTCTTATTACACATGAAGAACATGGTGGAGATGATTCTGATCATGAGACGCAATACATGGCTCCTGAAGATGCTGACAGGTATGAATGTTTAGTTGCTCAACGTGTTTTGAGTGCGCAGGTCACACAAGCTGAGCAAAATCAGAGGCACAATTTGTTCCATACCAAGGGAGTTGTGAAGGAACGTTCTGTGCGCGTCATCATAGACGGAGGGAGCTGCAGCAACTTGGCTAGCATGGAGATGGTGGAGAAGCTTTCTCTCACCACAAGACCACATCCACATCCTTACTACATCCAATGGTTCAACAACAGCGGCAAGGTTAAGGTAACACGTACTGTTCGTGTGCATTTTAGTATCTCTACATATGCTGATTATGTTGATTGTGATGTGGTACCTATGCAAGCTTGTTCCTTATTACTTGGTAGACCATGGCAATTTGATAAAAATGCTGTACACCATGGTAGAAACAATCATTATACTCTTGTTCATAAGGATAAAAATATTACTTTGCTTCCTATGACTCCTGATTCTATTTTGAAAGATGATATTAATAGAGCTAATAAAGCAAAACAGGAGAAGAATAAGAGTGAAAATCAGATTGTGGCAAAAGAATTTGAGCAACAAATGAAGCCTAACAATAAACCATCTAGTGTTGTTTCTGAAATTAAATTGAAAAGTGCATGTTTATTTGCCACCAAATCTGATATTGATGAGCTAGATTTCAGCAAATCTGTTTGCTATGCTTTTGTGTGCAAAGAGGCATTATTTTCATTCGAGGACGTGCCTTCCTCTTTGCCCCCTGCTGTCACTAACATTATGCAGGAGTTCGCTGACGTCTTTCCACAAGACGTGCCACCGGGATTACCACCCATTCGAGGGATTGAGCATCAAATTGACTTAATTCCCGGTGCATCGCTACCCAACCGTGCACCATACCGTTCCAATCCAGAGGAGACGAAGGAGATTATGCGTCAAGTACAGGAGCTACTCGACAAAGGTTATATACGCGAATCTCTTAGTCCTTGTGCTGTTCCTATTATCCTAGTGCCTAAAAAGGATGGTATGTCACGTATGTGTGTTGATTGTAGAGGCATTAATAATATTACTATTCGTTATCGTCATCCTATTCCTAGGCTAGATGATATGCTTGATGAATTGAGTGGCTCTACAATATTCTCCAAAGTTGATTTGCGTAGTGGATACCATCAAATTCGTATGAAATTGGGTGATGAATGGAAAACAGCATTTAAAACTAAGTTTGGTTTATATGAGTGGTTAGTCATGCCTTTTGGGTTAACTAATGCACCTAGTACTTTCATGAGATTAATGAACGAAGTTTTACGTGCTTTCATTGGACGATTTGTGGTAGTCTATTTTGATGATATACTGATTTATAGCAAATCTTTGGAAGAACATTTGGAAAATTTACGTGCTGTTTTTATTGCTCTACGTGATGCACGTTTGTTTGGTAACCTTGGGAAGTGCACCTTTTGCACCGACCGAGTATCTTTTCATGGCTATGTTGTTACTCCACAGGGAATTGGAGTTGATAAAGCCAAGATTGAAACTATTGAGAGTTGGCCGCAGCCCAAAACGGTCACACAAGTGAGGAGTTTTCTTGGCCTCGCTGGATTCTATAGGCGTTTTGTGAGAGATTTCAGCACCATTGCTGCACCTCTCAATGAGCTTTTACAAAGAAAGATGTGCCTTTTATTTGGGGTACCGCACAGGAAGAAGCCTTCACGGTATTGAAAGATAAGTTGACACATGCTCCTTTACTCCAACTTCCTGATTTTAATAAGACTTTTGAGCTTGAATGTGATGCTAGTGGAATTGGATTAGGAGGTGTGTTATTACAAGATGGCAAACCTGTTGCATACTTTTCTGAAAAATTGAGTGGGCCTAGTCTGAATTATTCTACTTATGATAAAGAATTATATGCTCTTGTTCGGACTTTAGAAACATGGCAACATTATTTATGGCCCAAAGAATTTGTTATACATTCTGATCATGAATCTTTGAAACATATTAAAAGTCAAGCTAAACTGAATCGTAGACATGCTAAATGGGTTGAATTTATTGAGACTTTCCCTTATGTCATTAAACACAAGAAGGGAAAAGAAAATGTTATTGCTGATGCATTGTCTCGTCGCTATACTATGCTTTCACAACTTGACTTCAAAATATTTGGTTTGGAGACCATCAAAGATCAATATGTGCATGATGCTGATTTTAAAGATGTAATGCAGAATTGTAAAGAAGGAAGAATGTGGAACAAGTTTGTCGTTAACGATGGATTTGTGTTTCGTGCTAACAAGCTATGCATTCCAGCTAGCTCCGTTCGTCTTTTGTTGTTGCAGGAGGCGCATGGAGGAGGATTAATGGGACACTTTGGCGTGAAGAAGACGGAGGACGTACTTGCGACACATTTCTTTTGGCCAAAGATGAGACGGGATGTTGAGCGTTTTATTGCTCGCTGCACTACATGTCAAAAAGCTAAGTCACGACTCAATCCTCATGGTTTATATATGCCTTTGCCTGTACCTAGTGTTCCTTGGGAGGATATATCTATGGACTTTGTTTTAGGTTTACCTCGAACAAAGAAGGGGAGGGATAGCATATTTGTTGTCGTGGATAGGTTCTCGAAAATGGCACACTTTATACCATGTCATAAAAGCGATGATGCTGTTGATGTTGCTGATTTGTTCTTTCGTGAAATTATTCGCTTGCATGGTGTGCCAAATACTATAGTTTCAGATCGTGATACTAAATTTCTTAGCCACTTTTGGAGATGTTTATGGGCTAAGTTGGGGACTAAACTGCTTTTTAGTACTACTTGTCACCCCCAAACTGATGGACAAACTGAAGTAGTCAATAGAACATTGTCTACTATGCTTAGGGCTGTTTTGAAGATTAATAAGAAAATGTGGGAGGAATGCTTGCCTCATATTGAATTTGCTTATAATCGTTCATTGCATTCTACTACTAAGATGTGCCCTTTTGAAGTTGTGTATGGTTTCCTACCTCGTGCACCTATTGATTTGCTGCCTCTTCCATCTTCGGAGAAGGTTAATTTTGATGCTAAAGAACGTGCTGAATTGATTTTAAAAATGCATGAGTTAACTAAGGAAAACATTGAGTGTATGAATGCTAAATATAAACTTGCTGGAGATAAGGGTAGAAAACATGTTGTGTTTGCACCTGGAGATCTTGTTTGGTTACATTTGCGTAAGGATAGATTTCTTGATTTGCGCAAATCAAAGCTAATTTCACGTGCTGCTGGTCCCTTTAAGGTGTTGGAGAAAGTAAATGATAATGCATATAAACTTGAGCTGCCTGCAGATTTTGGGGTTAGTCCCACTTTTAACATTGCAGATTTGAAGCCTTATTTGGGTGAGGAAGATGAGCTTTCGTCGAGGACGACTTCATTTCAAGAAGGGGAGGATGATGAGGACATCAATACCATTGTTACACCCACAGCCCCTACTGCTACATATACTGGACCAATTACTAGAGCTCGCGCACGCCAATTAAATTATCAGGTACTTTCGTTTCTTGGTAATGATTCTAATGTTCATGAGAATATGATGCTGCCTAAATTGGATACATTTGTTTTGCTTACAAATGAAGGGCCTAGCTTGGAGAAGGATGGACATTGGAGCAAGAGCAAGCATGGAGATGATGCCATGCGCAAGGGGAACCAGAACGGAGTTACAAGTGATGATTTCAGGACTTTGAAGCCACCATAAGAGTGCATGAAGCCTTGGACGAAATAAACAAGATGCCACTTCATAAATTTCGTCCAGAGGCTATTATAGGTGCTGCGTCACCTTATTATTGGGCCAGGCCCATGTAATTTCGAAATACATAAGTATAGGCTATTTTTAGAGTCCGTATGTGTGGGGAAACAAGAGATAGGGTTGATTTCGGACCCCTCCACCAAGGGCCACGAAATTCCCCCCTCTTCCTTCATATATACAGCCCTTAGGGCACCGTTTAGACTTGGGTTTTGTTTAGATTAAAAGTTCGCCATAGCTGCAACTTCGCGTACTTCGTTTGTGTTCAACGACCAGACAAAGGCGTCACAGAACCCCACCTTGATCAATAAAGCTTTCATCTTATATTCGCAATATCCAGATTGCAATCTTAGTTTCTTGCTTGTTCTTCGTTTGCTCGCAGGAAACAGACCCTCGTGGTCAGGTTGATCGTGCTCCGGCGTGGTCAATAACCTCTCGGAGTTGGTTTAGCGATTGCTAAGGCGCGACGTCCTCGCAGGTTCGTAGTCGGATCGTCAAAGTCGACTTCCACCAAAGCGAAATCCATCATCTCATCGAAAGACGGGACACCTTTGCCTCTATCATGAATTGAGTGGCTCTACAATATTCTCCAAAGTTGATTTGCGTAGTGGATACCATCAAATTCGTATGAAATTGGGAGATGAATGGAAAACAGCATTTAAAACTAAGTTTGGTTTATATGAATGGTTAGTCATGCCTTTTGGGTTAACTAATGCACCTAGTACTTTCATGAGACTAATGAACAAAGTTTTACGTGCTTTCATTGGACGATTTGTGGTAGTCTATTTTGATGATATACTGATTTATAGCAAATCTTTGGAAGAACATTTGGAACATTTATGTGCTGTTTTTAATGCTCTACGTGATGCACGTTTGTTTGGTAATCTTGGGAAGTGCACCTTTTGCACCGACCGAGTATCTTTTCTTGGCTATGTTGTTACTCCACAGGGAATTGAAGTTGATAAAGCCAAGATTGAAGCTATTGAGAGTTGGCCGCAGCCCAAAATGGTCACACAAGTGAGGAGTTTTCTTGGACTCGCTGGTTTCTATAGGCGTTTTGTGAGAGATTTTAGCACAATTGCTGCACCTCTCAATGAGCTTACAAAGAAGGATGTGCCTTTTGTTTGGGGTATGGCACAGGAAGAAGCCTTCACGGTGTTGAAAGATAAGTTGACACATGCTCCTTTACTCCAACTTCCTGATTTTAATAAGACTTTTGAGCTTGAATGTGATGCTAGTGGAATTGGATTAGGAGGTGTGTTATTACAAGATGGCAAACCTGTTGCATACTTTTCTGGAAAATTGAGTGGGCCTAGTCTGAACTATTCTACTTATGATAAAGAATTATATGCTCTTGTTCGGACTTTAGAGACATGGCAACATTATTTATGGCCCAAGGAATTTGTTATACATTCTGATCATGAATCTTTGAAACATATTAAAAGTCAAGCTAAACTGAATCGTAGACATGCTAAATGGGTTGAATTCATTGAGACTTTCCCTTATGTCATTAAACACAAGAAGCGTAAAGAAAATGTTATTGATGATGCATTGTCTCGTCGTTATACTATGCTTTCACAACTTGACTTTAAAATATTTGGTTTGGAGACCATCAAAGATCAATATGTGCATGATGCTGAATTTAGCGATGTATTGCAGAATTGTAAAGAAGGTAGAACATGGAACAAGTTCGTCGTTAATGATGGATTTGTGTTTCGTTCTAACAAGCTACGCATTCCAGCTAGCTCCGTTCGTCTTTTGTTGTTGCAGGAGGCGCATGGAGGAGGACTAATGGGACACTTTGGCGTGAAGAAGACGGAGGATATACTTGCTACACATTTCTTTTGGCCAAAGATGAGACGGGATGTTGAGCGTTTTGTTGCTCGCTGCACTACATGTAAAAAAGCTAAGTCACGACTCAATCCTCATGGTTTATATATGCCTTTGCCTGTACCTAGTGTTCCTTGAGAGGATATATCTATGGACTTTGTTTTAGGTTTACCTCGAACAAAGAAGGGGAGGGATAGCATATTTGTTGTCGTGGATAGATTCTCGAAAATGGCACACTTTATACCATGTCATAAAAGTGATGATGTTGTTAATGTTGCTGATTTGTTCTTTCGTGAAATTATTCGCTTGCATGGTGTGCCAAATACTATTGTTTCAGATCGTGATACTAAATTTCTTAGCCACTTTTGGAGATGTTTATGGGCTAAGTTGGGGACTAAACTACTTTTTAGTACTACTTGTCACCCCCAAACTGATGGACAAACTGAAGTAGTCAATAGAAGATTGTCTACTATGCTTAGGGCTGTTTTGAATAATAATAAGAAAATGTGGGAAGAATGCTTGCCTCATATTGAATTTGCTTATAATCGTTCATTGCGTTCTACTACTAAGATGTGCCGTTTTGAAATTGTGTATGGTTTCCTACCTCGTGCACCTATTGATTTATTGCCTCTTCCATCTTCGGAGAAGGTTAATTTTGATGCTAAAGAACGTTCTGAATTGATTTTAAAAATGCATGAGTTAACTAAGGAAAACATTGAGCGTATGAATGCTAAATATAAACTTGCTGGAGATAAGGATAGAAAACATGTTGTGTTTGCACCTGGAGATCTTGTTTGGTTACATTTGCGTAAAGATAGATTTCCTAATTTGCGCAAATCAAAGCTAATGCCACGTGCTGATAGTCCTTTTAAGGTGTTAGAGAAAATAAATGATAATGCATATAAACTTGAGCTACCTGCAGATTTTGGGGTTAGTCCCACTTTTAACATTGCAGATTTGAAGCCTTATTTGGGTGAGGAAGATGAGCTTCCGTCGAGGACGACTTCATTTCAAGAAGGGGGGGATGATGAGGACATCAATACCATTGTTACACCCACATCCCCTACTGTTACATATATGGGACCAATTACTAGAGCTCGCGCACGCCAATTAAATTACCAGGTACTTTCGTTTCTTGGTAATGATTCTAATGTTCATGAGAATATGATGCTGCCTAAATTGGATACATTTGTTTTGCTTACAAATGAAGGGCCTAGCTTGGAGAAGGATGAACACTGGAGCAAGAACACGCATGGAGTTGATGGCATGCGCAAGGGGATCAAGAACGGAGTTACAAGTGATGATTTCAGGACTTTGAAGCCACCATAAGGAGTGCATGAAGCCTTGGACGAAATATACAAGATGTCACTTCATAATATTCGTCCATAGGCTATTCTAGGTGCTGCGTCACCTTATTATTGGGCCAGGCCCATGTAATTTCGAAATACTTAAGTATAGGCTATTTTTAGAGTCCGTATGTGTGGGGAAACAAGAGTTAGGGTTGGTTTCGGACCCCACCCTCAAGGGCCACGAAATTCCCTCCTTTTCCCCCATATATACAGCCCTTAGGGCGTCGTTTAGACTTGGGGTTTTGTTTAGATTAAATTTCGCCATAGCTGCAACTTCGCGTACTTCGTTTGTGTCCAACGACCAGACAAAGACGTCTCAGAACCCCACCTTGATCAATAAAGCTTTCATCTTATATTCGCGATATCCAGATTGCAATCTCAGTTTCTTGCTTGTTCTTCGTTTGCTCACAGGAAATAGACCCTCGTGGTCAGGTTGATCATGCTCCGGCGTGGTCAATAACCTCTCGGAGTTGGTTTAGCGATTGCTAAGGCGCAACGTCCTCGCACGTTCGTAGTCGGATCGTCAAAGTCGACTTCCACCAAAGCGATATCCATCATCTCATCGAAAGACGGGACACCTTTGCCTCTATCAGCAGCCCAAAACGGTCACACAAGTGAGGAGTTTTCTTGGCCTCGCTGGATTCTGTAGGGGTTTTGTGAGAGATTTTAGCACCATTGTTGCACCTCTCAATGAGCTTACAATGAAGGATGTGCCTTTTGTTTGGGGTACTGCACAGGAAGAAGCCTTCACGGTGTTGAAAGATAAGTTGACACATGCTCCTTTACTCCAACTTCCTGATTTTAATAAGACATTTGAGCTTGAATGTGATGATAGTGGAATTGGATTAGGAGGTTTGTTATTACAAGATGTCAAACCTGTAGCATACTTTTCTGAAAAATTGAGTGGCCCTAGTCTGAATTATTCTACTTATGATAAAGAATTATATGCTCTTGTTCGGACTTTACAAACATGGAAACATTATTTATGGCCCAAAGAATTTGTTATACATTCTGATCATGAATCTTTGAAACATATTAAAAGTCAAGCTAAACTGAATCGTAGACATGCTAAATGGGTTGAATTCATTGAGACTTTCCCTTATGTCATTAAACACAAGAAGGGAAAAGAAAATGTTATTGCTGATGCATTGTCTCGTCGCTATATTATGCTTTCACAACTTAACTTCAAAATTTTGGTTTGGAGACCATCAAAGATCAATATGTGCATGATGCTGATTTTAAAGATATATTGCAAAATTGTAAAGAAGGAAGAACATGGAACAAGTTCGTCGTTAGTGATGGATTTGTGTTCCGTGCTAACAAGCTATGCATTCCAGCTAGCTCAGTTTGTCTTTGTTACACATTTCTTTTGGACAAAGATGAGACGGGATGTTGAGCGCTTTGTTGCTCACTGCACTACATGTCAAAAAGCTAAGTCATGACTCAATCCTCATGGTTTATATATGCCTTTGCATGTACCTAGTGTTCCTTGGGAGGATATATCTATGGACTTTATTTTAGGTTTACCTCGAACAAAGAAGGGGAGTTATAGCATATTTGTTGTCGTGGATAGATTCTTGAAAATGGCACACTTTATACCATGTCATAAAAGCGATGATGCTGTTAATGTGGCTGATTTGTTCTTCCGTGAAATTATTCGCTTCCATGGTGTGCCAAATACTATTGTTTCAGATCATGATACTAAATTTCTTAGCCACTTTTGGAGATGTTTATGGGCTAAGTTGGGGACTAAACTGCTTTTTAGTACTACTTGTCACCCCCAAACTGATGGACAAACTGAAGTAGTCAATAGAACATTGTCTACTATGCTTAGGGCTGTTTTGAAGAATAATAAGAAAATGTGGGAAGAATGCTTGCCTCATATTGAATTTGCTTATAATCGTTCATTGCATTCTACTACTAAGATGTGCCATTTTGAAATTGTGTATGGTTTCCTACCTCGTGCACCTATTGATTTGTTGCCTCTTCCATCTTCGAAGAAGGTTAATTTTGATGCTAAACAACGTGCTGAGTTGATTTTAAAAATGCATGAGTTAACTAAGCAAAACATTGAGCGTATGAATGCTAAATATAAACTTGATGGAGATAAAGGTAGAAAACATGTTGTGTTTGCACCTGGAGATCTTGTTTGGTTACATTTGCGTAAGGATAGATTTCCTAATTTGCGCAAATGAAAGCTAATGCCACGTGTTGATGGTCCTTTTAAGGTGTTAGAGAAAATAAATGATAATGCATATAAACTTGAGCTGCCTGCAAATTTTGGGGTTAGTCCCACTTTTAACATTGCAGATTTGAAGCCTTATTTGGGTGAGGAAGATGAGCTTCCGTCGAGGACGACTTCATTTCAAGCAGGGGAGGATGATAACGACATCAATACCATTGTTACACCCACAGCCCCTGCTGCTATACATGCTGGACCAATTACTATAGCTCGCGCACGCCAATTAAATTACCAGGTACTTTAGTTTCTTGGTAATGATTCTAATGTTCATGAGAATATGATGCTGCCTAAATTGGATACATTTGTTTTGCTTACAAATGAAGGGCCTAGCTTGGACAAGGATGAACATTGGAGCAAGAACAAGCATGGAGTTGATGGCATGCGCAAGGGGATCAAGAACGGAGTTACAAGTGATGATTTCAAGACGTTTAAGCCACCATAATGAGTGCATGAAGCCTTGGACGAAATATACAAGATGCTACTTCATAACTTTCGTCAAGAGGCTATTCTAGGTGCTGCGTCACCTTATTATTGGGCCAGGCCCATGTATTTTCGAAATACTTGAGTATAGGCTGTTTTTAGAGTCCGTATGTGTGTCGAAACAAGAGATATGGTTGGTTTCGGACCCCTTCCCCAAGGGCCACGAAATTCCCCCCTCTTCCTCCATATATACAGCCCTTAGGGCGTCGTTTAGACTTGGGGTTTTGTTTAGATTAAAGGTTCGCCATAGCTGCAACTTCGCGTACTTTGTTTGTGTTCAACGACCAGACAAAGGCATCACAGAACCCCAGCTTGATCAATAAAGCTTTCATCTTATATTCACAATATCCAGATTGCAATCTCATTTTCTTGCTTGTTCTTTGTTTGCTCACAGGAAACAGACCCTCGTGGTCAGGTTGATCATGCTCCGGCGTGGTCAATAACCTCTCGGAGTTAGTTTAGCGATTGCTAAGGCGCGACGTCCTCGCACGTTCGTAGCGGATCGTCAAAGTCGACTTCCACCAAAGCGATATCCATCATCTCATCGAAAGACGGGACACCTTTGCCTTTATCAACGACTTGGTGGTTGTGGTGCTGCTGGGTGCACGTAGTTCTGATTTTGATCAACCTCATCCTCATAATCTCCCACAGAATCATCCTCCACATCAGCAGCAGGAGCCACAGAAGTATCAACAGCAGCACCAACAGTTTGGCCAGGCTGAAGAAGGACACGGCTCGCTCGGCGGAGGGCTGTTTCGCGACGTGCAGGTAGTAGTTGTTGTTGTTGCAGAGGTGCGGCAGGTGCAGCGTGTGGAAGACGCGCAAGCAGTTCATTAAATCTGTTATCGAGCTTTGTTTCGAACGTCTTCTCAAGGCCAGTGATATTCTCCATGGCCTCTTCAAAATTGTTCAACACATCTTGCACCTGTTCAGTCATCATTTGCTGAAACTTATCATGAAGCTCCTTGTTCGTTAAGTTCTCCCAGTCAATCTCGTCGGCTTGTAATCCTGGCATGGTTAGCAGCAATAGAAACACACAACAATATGATCCTACAGATTACTAACAAGTGGTGGTGGTGGGTGTCACAAATCCGTCAAGCAAAACTCAAATTCTTAACAGTTCTTAACCAGCAGCAGGCGGTGATCGGCAACTGTTGTAGTCAAAACTCTCAAAGCTTGGATAGAGCGATTACCAGGGAGAGTCAAACACACGACATAGATGTATGTGGAGCTGGGAAGGTTTATAATATGGCAGCAAAAAGGATCAGCAATAAGCAATTCAGAGATGCAAAGTTGAATAAACGCTCAACGACGGTACTGTGCTGGTCCTAGGCTAGATCGTGCTAGAGACGCGAGCATAGAACACTAACAAAATCACGGCGCTGCACATAAACAAGGGAGAAGCGCACTCTGGAAAAAAAATTCGCTCTTTTGTTTGCGCTCCTCTTTTTTTTTGCGAAAAATCACTATAATCGCAAGTGTCTCAAAACTCTTCCCAGGTCTAACTGACAGGATGGGCACAAAATTTTTTTGACAATTGTTTTTTTGGAAATTAGGGCAGCGACGACGAAAAAGTGCGACAAAAAATCACTATGATGGCGAGTGTCTCAAAACACTCACTGGGACCTAAAAATAGGATAGGGGAATATATTTTCGGTTGCCGATATTTTGGCCTAAGAACTGCCCGGGGGTCTCCAGACTCGTTTTTTTTGAAACCTACTCAGGCAAGGAAACACGAATCGGAAATTAGATGGACCTCGAAAACAAACCTAATATGCAAGGAACTCGGATTGGTGGTGGATATATGGTGGTGGTATATGATAGCGGTGGTGGTAGCGGTGGTAGTATATGGATATGGATCGGTGGTGGTATATGGATACGGATTGGTGGTGGTATATGGATACTGATTCGGAGTGGTGGTGGTAGGTGGCAGGGGTGATGATGATGGTGCGGTGGCGGCGTGACAACTTATGACCAGAACTCGAAACTCTAAATGACTAGATGCTAAGACTAGCAACTTGACGCGACGATGCAACCGCAAATTCAACAAAGCAAAATACTGAAAAGACTATGCAAAGGCTCATACTGATTTGGATAGGATGAAGTAACCCTAATTTTTTTGTTGGCATTTTGGTGGACTATAGGTATGAAGAACAGACTCGATCTAAACTACGAAAAACTGTAAAATCTCACCGAGCAACCTGGAAATCTGATACCACTTTGATGAGGACATCAATACCATTGTTACACCCACAGCCCCTACTGCTACATATACTGGACCAATTACTAGAGCTCGCGCACGCCAATTAAATTATCAGGTACTTTCATTTCTTGGTAATGATTCTAATGTTCATGAGAATATGATGCTGCCTAAAATGGATACATTTGTTTTGCTTACAAATGAAGGGCCTAGCTTGGAGAAGGATGGACATTGGAGCAAGAGCAAGCATGGAGATGATGCCATGCGCAAGGGGAACCAGAACGGAGTTACAAGTGATGATTTCAGGACTTTGAAGCCACCATAAGAGTGCATGAAGCCTTGGACGAAATATACAAGATGCCACTTCATAAATTTCGTCCAGAGGCTATTATAGGTGCTGCGTCACCTTATTATTGGGCCAGGCCCATGTAATTTCGAAATACATAAGTATAGGCTATTTTTAGAGTCCGTATGTGTGGGGAAACAAGAGATAGGGTTGATTTCGGACCCCTCCACCAAGGGCCACGAAATCCCCCCCCCCCCTCTTCCTCCATATATACAGCCCTTAGGGCGTTGTTTAGACTTTGGGTTTTGTTTAGATTAAAAGTTCGCCATAGCTGCAACTTCGCGTACTTCGTTTGTGTTCAACGACCAGACAAAGGCGTCACAGAACCCCACCTTGATCAATAAAGCTTTCATCTTATATTCGCAATATCCAGATTGCAATCTCAGTTTCTTGCTTGTTCTTCGTTTGCTCGCAGGAAACAGACCCTCGTGGTCAGGTTGATCGTGCTCCGGCGTGGTCAATAACCTCTCGGAGTTGGTTTAGCGATTGCTAAGGCGCGACGTCCTCGCACGTTCGTAGTCGGATCGTCAAAGTCGACTTCCACCAAAGCGAAATCCATCATCTCATCGAAAGACGGGACACCTTTGCCTCTATCAAGTGGTATCAGATTTCCAGGTTGCTCGGTGAGATTTTCCAGTTTTTCGTAGTTTAGATCGAGTCTGTTCTTCATACCTATAGTCCACGAAAAAGCCACAAAAAAAATTAGGGTTAGTTCATCATATCCGAACCAATCTGAGCCTCTGCATAATCTTTTTAGGGTTTTGCTTTGTTGAATTTGCGGTTGCATCGTCGGTCTAGTTGCTGGTCTTAGAGTCTAGTCTTTTAGAGTTTCGAGTTCTGGTCATAAATTGTCACGCCGCCGCCGCACCATCATCATCGCCCCTGCCATCTACCACCACCGCTCCGAATCCGTATCCATATACCACCACCAATCCGTGTCCATATACCACCACCGATCCATATCCATATACTACCACCGCTGCCATATACCACAACCATATATCCACCACCAATCCGAGTTCCTTTCTTATTAGGTTTGTTTTCGGGATCCATCTATTTTCCGATTCGTGTTTCCTTGCCGGAGTAGGTTTCGGAAAAAAAAAAGAGTCTGGAAACCACGCTCCGTTTAGGCCCAAAATTTTTCGAAAACGCATTTTTCGAAAAATTTTCTGGCTATCCTATTTTTAGGTGTTTCTGAGTGTTTTGAGACAGGTGCCATTATAGGAAGTTTTTTTTGACCCGTTTCCAGTTTTTGGGTCCGGGCAGTCGAAAAAACGAAAAAAAAAAATTGGTCGAAAAAATTGGTCAAAATCAGAACTACGTGCAACCACCAGCACCACAACCACCAGGTCGTCCACATGCAAATAATGGCAATGTTAGGGCTCCCCCTCAGGTACGAGATCATGACCATCTCCCTAAACTGAAATTGAATATTCCAACATTTGAGGGTAGATATGTTCCTGATATATATCTTACTTGGGAGTTAGAAACTGAACAACGATTTACATGTTTACAATATCCTGAGGAGAGACGTGTTCCTACTGCTGTTTGTGCTTTCACTAGCTTTGCATGTGTTTGGTGGTCTGAACATTGTAGATTATATCCTGTTCCAGCTACTTGGGCTGCTTTGAAAACTGCTATGCGTACTCGTTGGGTTCCACCATATTATCAACGTGAATTACTTCAAAAATTGCAGCGCTTAAGACAAGGAAAAAATTCTGTAGAAGAATATTATCAGGAATTACAAACTGGCTTGATTAGATGTGGTATTGTTGAGGAGAATGAAGCTATGCTTGCACGTTTTCTGGGTGGATTAAATAGAGATATTCAGACCATTCTAGACTATAAGGATTATAATAATATCACTCGTTTATTCCATCTTGCTTGTAAAGCTGAACGTGAAGTGCAGGATCGACAGGCATTGGTGCGCACTAACTTTTCTGCAGGTCGACCTTCATCATGGACACCACGTGCATCATCTACTTCCACTGCACCATCACCTCTTTCAGGTGCCACCTCCAACCGTGATACAAGAAAGCAGGCACAACCACCACTATCTGCCAAGAGCACACCTGCTGGGCCTGCACAGCGCTCTTCTTCTTCCATGGCGTCAACAGGGCACACAAGTGATATTATTTGTCGTCGTTGTAAGGGAAGAGGACATTTTGCGAGAGAATGCAAATCTCAGCGTGTGATGATTGCTACTGAGGATGGTGGATATGAGTCCGCTAGTGACTATGATGAGGAAACTTTGGCTCTTATTACACATGAAGAACATGGTGGAGATGATTCTGATTATGAGACGCAATACATGGCTCCTGAAGATGCTGACAGGTATGAATGTTTAGTTGCTCAACGTGTTTTGAGTGTGCAGGTCACACAAGCTGAGCAAAATCAGAGGCACAATTTGTTCCATACCAAGGGAGTTGTGAAGGAACGTTCTGTGCGCGTCATCATAGACGGAGGTAGCTGCAACAACTTGGCTAGCATGGAGATGGTGGAGAAGCTTTCTCTCACCACAAGACCACATCCACATCCTTACTACATCCAATGGTTCAACAACAGCGGCAAGGTTAAGGTAACACGTACTGTTCGTGTGCATTTTAGTATCTCTACATATGCTGATTATGTTGATTGTGATGTGGTACCTATGCAAGCATGTTCCTTATTACTTGGTAGACCATGGCAATTTGATAAAAATGTTGTACACCATGGTAGAAACAATCATTATACTCTTGTTCATAAGGATAAAAATATTACTTTGCTTCCTATGACTCCTGATTCTATTTTGAAAGATGATATTAATAGAGCTAATAAAGCAAAACAGGAGAAGAATAAGAGTGAAAATCAGATTGTGGCAAAAGAATTTGAGCAACAAATGAAGCCTAATAATAAACCATCTAGTGTTGCTTCTGAAATTAAATTGAAAAGTGCATGTTTATTTGCCACCAAATCTGATATTGATGAGCTAGATTTCAGCAAATCTGTTTGCTATGCTTTTGTGTGCAAAGAGGCATTATTTTCATTCGAGGACGTGCCTTCCTCTTTGCCCCCTGCTGTCACTAACATTATGCAGGAGTTCGCTGACGTCTTTCCACAAGACGTGCCACCGGGATTACCACCCATTCGAGGGATTGAGCATCAAATTGACTTAATTCCCGGTGCATCGCTACCCAACCGTGCACCATACCGTACCAATCCAGAGGAGACGAAGGAGATTATGCGTCAAGTACAGGAGCTACTCGACAAAGGTTATATACGCGAATCTCTTAGTCCTTGTGCTGTTCCTATTATCCTAGTGCCTAAAAAGGATGGTACGTCACGTATGTGTGTTGATTGTAGAGGCATTAATAATATTACTATTCGTTATCGTCATCCTATTCCTAGGCTAGATGATATGCTTGATGAATTGAGTGGTTCTACAATATTCTCCAAAGTTGATTTGCGTAGTGGATACCATCAAATTCGTATGAAATTGGGTGATGAATGGAAAACAGCATTTAAAACTAAGTTTGGTTTATATGAGTGGTTAGTCATGCCTTTTGGGTTAACTAATGCACCTAGTACTTTCATGAGATTAATGAACGAAGTTTTACGTGTTTTCATTGGACGATTTGTGGTAGTCTATTTTGATGATATACTGATTTATAGCAAATCTTTGGAAGAACATTTGGAACATTTACGTGCTGTTTTTATTGCTCTACGTGATGCACGTTTGTTTGGTAACCTTGGGAAGTGCACCTTTTGCACCGACCGAGTATCTTTTCTTGGCTATGTTGTTACTCCACAGGGAATTGAAGTTGATAAAGCCAAGATTGAAGCTATTGAGAGTTGGCCGCAGCCCAAAACGGTCACACAAGTGAGGAGTTTTCTTGGCCTCGCTGGATTCTATAGGCGTTTTGTGAGAGATTTCAGCACCATTGCTGCACCTCTCAATGAGCTTACAAAGAAAGATGTGCCTTTTATTTGGGGTACCGCACAGGAAGAAGCCTTCACGGTATTGAAAGATAAGTTGACACATGCTCCTTTACTCCAACTTCCTAATTTTAATAAGACTTTTGAGCTTGAATGTGATGCTAGTGGAATTGGATTAGGAGGTGTGTTATTACAAGATGGCAAGCCCGTTGCATACTTTTCTGAAAAATTGAGTGGGCCTAGTCTGAATTATTCTACTTATGATAAAGAATTATATGCTCTTGTTCGGACTTTAGAAACATGGCAACATTATTTATGGCCCAAAGAATTTGTTATACATTCTGATCATGAATCTTTGAAACATATTAAAAGTCAAGCTAAACTGAATCGTAGACATGCTAAATGGGTTGAATTTATTGAGACTTTCCCTTATGTCATTAAACACAAGAAGGGAAAAGAAAATGTTATTGCTGATGCATTGTCTCGTCGCTATACTATGCTTTCACAACTTGACTTCAAAATATTTGGTTTGGAGACCATCAAAGATCAATATGTGCATGATGCTGATTTTAAAGATGTAATGCAGAATTGTAAAGAAGGAAGAATGTGGAACAAGTTTGTCGTTAACGATGGATTTGTGTTTCGTGCTAACAAGCTATGCATTCCAGCTAGCTCCGTTCGTCTTTTGTTGTTGCAGGAGGCGCATGGAGGAGGATTAATGGGACACTTTGGCGTGAAGAAGACAGAGGACGTACTTGCTACACATTTCTTTTGGCCAAAGATGAGACGGGATGTTGAGCGTTTTATTGCTCGCTGCACTACATGTCAAAAAGCTAAGTCACGACTCAATCCTCATGGTTTATATATGCCTTTGCCTGTACCTAGTGTTCCTTGGGAGGATATATCTATGGACTTTGTTTTAGGTTTACCTCGAACAAAGAAGGGGAGGGATAGCATATTTGTTGTCGTGGATAGATTCTCGAAAATGGCACACTTTATACCATGTCATAAAAGCGATGATGCTGTTAATGTTGCTGATTTGTTTTTTCGTGAAATTATTCGCTTGCATGGTGTGCCAAATACTATTGTTTCAGATCGTGATACTAAATTTCTTAGCCACTTTTGGAGATGTTTATGGGCTAAGTTGGGGACTAAACTGCTTTTTAGTACTACTTGTCACCCCCAAACTGATGGACAAACTGAAGTAGTCAATAGAACATTGTCTACTATGCTTAGGGCTGTTTTGAAGAATAATAAGAAACTGTGGGAGGAATGCTTGCCTCATATTGAATTTGCTTATAATCGTTCATTGCATTCTACTACTAAGATGTGCCCTTTTGAAGTTGTGTATGGTTTCCTACCTCGTGCACCTATTGATTTGTTGCCTCTTCCATCTTCGGAGAAGGTTAATTTTGATGCTAAAGAACGTGCTGAATTGATTTTAAAAATGCATGAGTTAACTAAGGAAAACATTGAGCGTATGAATGCTAAATATAAACTTGCTGGAGATAAGGGTAGAAAACATGTTGTGTTTGCACTTGGAGATCTTGTTTGGTTACATTTGCGTAAGGATAGATTTCCTGATTTGCGCAAATCAAAGCTAATGCCACGTGCTGCTGGTCCCTTTAAGGTGTTGGAGAAAGTAAATGATAATGCATATAAACTTGAGCTGCCTGCAGATTTTGGGGTTAGTCCCACTTTTAACATTGCAGATTTGAAGCCGTATTTGGGCGAGGAAGATGAGCTTCCGTCGAGGACGACTTCATTTCAAGAAGGGGAGGATGATGAGGACATCAATACCATTGTTACACCCACAGCCCCTACTTCTACATATACTGGACCAATTACTAGAGCTCGCGCACGCCAATTAAATTATCAGGTACTTTCATTTCTTGGTAATGATTCTAATGTTCATGAGAATATGATGCTGCCTAAATTGGATACATTTGTTTTGCTTACAAATGAAGGGCCTAGCTTGGAGAAGGATGGACATTGGAGCAAGAGCAAGCATGGAGATGATGCCATGCGCAAGGGGAACCAGAACGGAGTTACAAGTGATGATTTCAGGACTTTGAAGCCACCATAAGAGTGCATGAAGCCTTGGACGAAATATACAAGATGCCACTTCATAAATTTCGTCCAGAGGCTATTATAGGTGCTGCGTCACCTTATTATTGGGCCAGGCCCATGTAATTTCGAAATACATAAGTATAGGCTATTTTTAGAGTCCGTATGTGTGGGGAAACAAGAGATAGGGTTGATTTCGGACCCCTCCACCAAGGGCCACGAAATTCCCCCCCCTCTTCCTCCATATATACAGCCCTTAGGGCGTTGTTTAGACTTTGGGTTTTGTTTAGATTAAAAGTTCGCCATAGCTGCAACTTCGCGTACTTCGTTTGTGTTCAACGACCAGACAAAGGCATCACAGAACCCCACCTTGATCAATAAAGCTTTCATCTTATATTCGCAATATCCAGATTGCAATCTCAGTTTCTTGCTTGTTCTTCGTTTGCTCGCAGGAAACAGACCCTCGTGGTCAGGTTGATCGTGCTCCGGCGTGGTCAATAACCTCTCGGAGTTGGTTTAGCGATTGCTAAGGTGCGACGTCCTCGCACGTTCGTAGTCGGATCGTCAAAGTCGACTTCCACCAAAGCGAAATCCATCATCTCATCGAAAGACGGGACACCTTTGCCTCTATCACACTTGATAGAGGCGAAGTTGACTCGTCTTTCGATGAGATGATGGATATCGCTTTGGTGGAAGTCGACTGACGATCCGACTACGAACATGCGAGGACATCGCGCCTTAGCAATCGCTAAACCAACTTCGAGAGGTTATTGACCACGCCGGAGCACGATCAACCTGAACACAAGGGTCTGTTTCCTGCGGGCAAATGAAGAACAAGCAAGAAACTGAGACTGCAATCTGGATATTGTGAATATAAGATGAAAGCTTTATTGACCAAGGTGGGGTTCTGTGACGTCTTTGTCTGGTCGTTGAACACAAACGAAGTACGCGAAGTTGCAGCTATGGCAAACTTTAATCTAAACAAAACCCAAAGTCTAAACGACGCCCTAAGGGCTGTATATATGGAGGAAGAGGGGGGAATTTCGTGGCCCTTGGGGAAGGGGTCCGAAACCAACCCTATCTCTTGTTTCCCCACACATACAGACTCTAAAAACAACCTATACTCAAGTATTTCGAAAATACATGGGCCTGGCCCAATAATAAGGTGACGCAGCACCTAGAATAGCCTCTGGACGAAAGTTATGAAGTAGCATCTTGTATATTTCATCCAACGCTTCATGCACTCATTATGGTGGCTTCAACGTCCTGAAATTATCACTTGTAACTCCGTTCTTGTTCCCCTTGCACATGCCATCATCTCCATGCTTGTTCTTGCTCCAATGTTCATCCTTCTCCAAGCTAGGCCCTTCATTTGTAAGCAAAACAAATGTATCCAATTTAGGCAGCATCATATTCTCATAAACATTATAATCATTACCAAGAAACGAAAGTACCTAGTAATTTAATTGGCGTGTGCGAGCTCTAGTAATTGGTCCATTATATGTAACAGTAGGGGTTGTGGGTATAACAATGGTATTGATGTCCTCATCAGCTATATGCCTTATTCTCCTGCGCCACGGCCGCAGCAGCCGCCATGTGCCGATGTGCGCCTGGCCGGATCAGCCACCTGGGCCGCCGCTTCAGACCCCGACTCCGCGCGCAACGGGGCCGCCACCGCGCCCGCTCCCGCCGAACCCTAAATCCCCGGCCGACAGCTTGAGGTAGAGCATTCCCCGCCGGAGCGCGCCCGGCGAATCAGAGCAGCCCCCGCCGAGCCCTTCCCGCGTGGAGCCGGAGCCACGGGCCGGGAGAGGCTTCTGGAGCAGGAGGAGGTGGGAGGGGAGTAGATTTGGTGGACGGCGGCGGCAGCGTGGGATGGGAGGGAGACAAGGGGTGAATCGGGAGAAGAGAGGAGGGGATCTGGATCGAGGGTTGGGCGTTTTTTTTAGACAAACAGTGGTGGGTGGAGTGGCACGGTTGATGGGGGTGGACCGGGGGTGAGTGGTGTGGGAATATACTAGTAACGTGGGCAGATGACCTGCGCTACAGCTATTCACAAAGTCCCGGGGTGGCACGGCAGAGACCACTTAGTAGTAGCGAGGGTTACAAACTCGCGCTGCTGCTATCAACTTAGTAGTAGCGAGGTTTAAAAACCTGCGCTGCTAGTAAGTAGCAGTAGCGAGGGTTTTTAACCCTCGCTGCTGCTAAGATTCTGTGTATAGGCTTTTCCCTAGTAGTGTTTAGAAGGACTTTTTGGCCATGAAAGTCAAAGATCATCATTCGTCGTTGTTTTTCTGACAAGTTTCTGAACCCATCGGCACTTCCTTTTGAAGGAAATTCGAGAGATTATGTTGCTTATAGACATTAGCCCCATTGGTAGGGACAAACGTACCTTTCTGCAGATACTCTATGATCCGGGCAATCTCATTTGGCCGTAAATTGAAGAAAATCCAACGGCTATATGCCTTATTGTCCTTGTTTTCATCGGATGGCATGGTGTAACTCACGCACGTGAAAGCCAAGAACAAAAGGGCATTCCTGGCATTGGTCAATATATATGTGGAAACGATATCTCCACTATAGAGGACAACAAATTTTGGGGCGGTCAGGCAAAAAGCGCACGGGAAAATGAAGTACTTTCAAGGACTGCCATAGAATGGACAGATGTTCACTAAAACGGTCATAATTTTGTCATTCGGAGTTCGTGTCGGACCCAGAAGTACTCAAACTGCTCGCGGCGAGCGTGCGAATCCAGAAAATACTCCCCGCTTGCGCCAGGAGGCCCGGAGTACCCTCAAATTTGGCCTTAAGGAGGACTTTTTGGCCCTGAAAGTCAAAAAACATCATTCGTCGTTGTTTTTCAAACAAGTTTCTGAACCCATTGGCACTTCCTTTTGAAGGAAATTTGAGAGGTTATGTTTCTTATAGACATTAGCCCCCCTGGTAGGGACAAACGTACATTTCAAAGATGCTCTATGATCTGGGCAATCTCATTTGGCCGTAAATTGAAGAAAATCCAGCGGCAATATGCCTTATTCTCCTTGTTTTCGCCGGATGACATGTTGTAACTCGTGTGTGTGAAAGCCAAGAACAAAAGGGCATTCCTTGTATCGGTCAAAATATATATGTGGAAGCGATATCTCCACTATAGAGGACAAGAAGTTTTGGGGCGGTCAGGCAAAAACCGCACGGGAAAATGAAGTACTTTCAAGGACTGCCGTAGAATGGATAGATGTTCACTAAAACGGTCATAATTTTGTCATTCGGAGACTGTGTCAGACCTAGAAGTACTCAAACTGCTCGTGGAGAGCGTGCGACTCCAGAAAGTACTCCCCGCCTGCGCCAGGAGGCCCGGAGTACCCTCAAATTCGACCTTAAGCAGGACTTCTTGGCCTTGAAAGTCAAAGAACATCGTTCGTCGTTGTTTTTCAGACAAGTTTCTAAACCCAATGGCACTTCCTTTTGAAGGAAATTCGAGAGGTTATGCTTCTTATAGACATTAGCCCCCTGGTAGGGACAAACGTACCTTTCTACAGATGCTCCATGATCCGAGCAATCTCATTTTGCCGTAATTTGAAGAAAATCCAGCGGCTATATGCCTTATTCTCCTTGTTTTCGCCGGATGGCATGCTGTAACTCATGCGCGTGAAATCCAAGAACAAAAGGGCATTCCTGGTATTGGTCAATATATATATGTGGAAGCGATATCTCCACTGAAGAGGACAAGAAATTTTGGGGCGGTCAGGCAAAAAGCGCACGGGAAAATGAAGTACTTTCAAGGACTGCCATAGAATGGACAGATGTTCACTAAAACGGTCATAGTTTTGTCATTCGGAGTCTGTGTCGGATCCACAATTACTCAAACTGCTCGCGACGAGCGTGCGAATCCAGAAAATAGTCCCCTCTTGCGCTAGGGGGCCCAGAGTACCCTCAAATTCGGCCTTAAGCAGAACTTTTTGGCCCTGAAATTCAAAGAACATCATTAGTCGTTGTTTTTCAGACAAGTTTCTGAACCCATTGGTACTTCCTTTAGAAGGAAATTCGAGAGATTATGTTGGTTATAGATATTAGCCCCCCTGGTAGGGACAAACGTACCTTTCTGTAGATGCTCTATGATCCGGGCATTCTCATTTGGCCGTAAATTAAAGAAAATCCACCTGCTATATGCCTTATTCTCTTTGTTTTCGCCGGATGGCATGCTGTAACTCATGCGCGTGAAAACCAAGAACAAAAGGGCATTCCTGGCATCGGTCAATATATATGTGGAAACGATATCTCCACTATAGAGGACAAGAAATTTTGGGGCGGTCAGGCAATAAGCGCACGGGAAAATGAAGTACTAGGTGTCACCGGAGTGATAGACATGCAAAAAGAGCAAACACAAGCGACACTCGGAAATACAATGGTCTGGGCAATCTCATTTGGCCGTAAATTGAAGAAAATCCAAAGGCTATATGCCTTATTCTCCTTATTTTCGCCGGATGGCATGCTGTAACTCTTGCGCGTGAAGGCCAAGAACAAAAGGGCATTCCTGGCATCGGTCAATATATATGTGGAAACGATATCTCCTCTTTAGAGGACAAGAAATTTTGGGGCAATCAGGCAAAAAGCGCACGAGAAAATGAAGTACTTTCAAGGACTGCCATAGAAAGGACAGATGTTCACTAAAACGGCCATAATTTTGTCATTCGGAGTCCGTGTCGGACCCATAAGTACTCAAACTGCTCGCGGCGAGCACGCGAATCCAAAAAATACTCCCCGCTTGCACCAGGAGGCCCGGAGTACCCTCAAATTCAGCCTTAAACAGGACTTTTTGGCCCTGAAAGTCAAAGAACATCATTCGTCGCTGTTTTTCAGACAAGTTTCTGAACCCATTGGCACTTCCTTTTGAAGGAAATTCGAGAGATTCTATTGCTTACAGACATTAACCCCCTGGTAGGTACAAACGTACCTTTCTGCAGATGCTCTATCATCCGGGCAATCTCATTTGGCCGTAAATTGAAGAAAATCCAGCGGCTATAAGCCTTATTCTCCTTGTTTTCGCCGAATGGCATGCTGTAACTCATGCGCGTGAAAGCAAAGAACAAAAGGGCATTCCTGGCATCGGTCAATATATATGTGGAAACGATATCTCCTCTATAGAGGACAAGAAATTTTGGGGCAATCAGGAAAAAAGCGCACGAGAAAATGAAGTACTTTCAAGGACTGCCATAGAATGGAGAGATGTTCACTAAAACGGTCATAATTCTGTCATTCGGAGTCTATGTCAGACTCACAAGTACTCAAACTGCTCGCGGCGAGCACGCGAATCCAGAAAATACTCCCCGCTTGCGCCAGGAGGCCTGGAGTGCCCTCAAATACGGCCTTAAGCAGGACTTTTTGGCCCTGAAAGTCAAAGAACATCATTCGTCGCTGTTTTTCAGACAAGTTTCTGAACCCATTGGCACTTCCTTTTGATGGAAATTCGAGAGATTATGTTGCTTATAGACCTTAGCCCCCTGGTAGGGACAAACGTACCTTTCTGCAGATGCTCTATGATCCGGGCAATCTCATTTGGCCATAAATTGAAGAAAATCCAGCGGCTATAAGCCTTATTCTCCTTGTTTTTGCTGAATGGCATGCTGTAACTCATGCGCGTGAAAGCCAAGAACAAAAGGGCATTCCTGGCATCGTTCAATATATATGTGGAAATGATATCTCCTCTATAGAGGACAAGAAATTTTGGGGCAATCGGGCAAAAAGCGCACGAGAAAATGAAGTACTTTCAAGGACTGCATAGAATTGACAGATGTTCACTAAAACGGTCATAATTTTGTCATTCGAAGTCCGTGTCGGACCCATAAGTACTCAAACTGCTCGCGGCGAGCACGCGAATCCAAAAAATACTCCCCGCTTGCACCAGGAGGCCCGGAGTACCCTCAAATTCAGCCTTAAACAGGACTTTTTGGCCCTGAAAGTCAAAGAACATCATTCGTCGCTGTTTTTCAGACAAGTTTCTGAACCCATTGGCACTTCCTTTTGAAGGAAATTCGAGAGATTCTATTGCTTATAGACATTAACCCCCTGGTAGGTACAAACGTACCTTTCTGCAGATGCTCTATCATCCGGGCAATCTCATTTGGCCGTAAATTGAAGAAAATCCAGCGGCTATAAGCCTTATTCTCCTTGTTTTCGCCGAATGGCATGCTGTAACTCATGCGCGTGAAAGCAAAGAACAAAAGGGCATTCCTGGCATCGGTCAATATATATGTGGAAACGATATCTCCTCTATAGAGGACAAGAAATTTTGGGGCAATCAGGAAAAAAGCGCACGAGAAAATGAAGTACTTTCAAGGACTGCCACAGAATGGAGAGATGTTCACTAAAACGGTCATAATTCTGTCATTCGGAGTCTATGTCAGACTCACAAGTACTCAAACTGCTCGCGGCGAGCACGCGAATCCAGAAAATACTCCCCGCTTGCGCCAGGAGGCCTGGAGTGCCCTCAAATACGGCCTTAAGCAGGACTTTTTGGCCCTGAAAGTCAAAGAACATCATTCGTCGCTGTTTTTCAGACAAGTTTCTGAACCCATTGGCACTTCCTTTTGAAGGAAATTCGAGAGATTATGTTGCTTATAGACCTTAGCCCCCTGGTAGGGACAAACGTACCTTTCTGTAGATGCTCTATGATCCGGGCAATCTCATTTGGCCATAAATTGAAGAAAATCCAGTGGCTATAAGCCTTATTCTCCTTGTTTTTGCTGAATGGCATGCTGTAACTCATGCGCGTGAAAGCCAAGAACAAAAGGGCATTCCTGGCATCGTTCAATATATATGTGGAAACGATATCTCCTCTATAGAGGACAAGAAATTTTGGGGCAATCGGGCAAAAAGCGCACGAGAAAATGAAGTACTTTCAAGGACTGCATAGAATTGACAGATGTTAACTAAAACGGTCATAATTTTGTCATTCGGAGTCCGTGTTGGACCCACAAGTACGAAACTGCTCGCGGCGAGTGTGCGAATCCAGAATATACTCCCTGCTTGCGCCAGGAGTCCCGGAGTACCCTCAAATTCGGCCTTTAGCAGGACTTTTTGGCCATGAAAGTCAAAGATCATCATTCGTCGTTGTTTTTCAGACAAGTTTCTGAACCCATCGGCACTTCCTTTTGAAGGAAATTTGAGAGATTATGTTGCTTATAGACATTAGCCCCCTTGGTAGGGACAAACGTACCTTTCTGCAGATACTCTATGATCCGGGCAATCTCATTTGGCCGTAAATTGAAGAAAATCCAACGGCTATATCCCTTATTCTCCTTGTTTTTGTTGGATGGCATGCTGTAACTCACGCGCGTGAAAGCCAAGAACAAAAAGGCATTCCTGGCATTGGTCAATATATATGTGGAAACATTATCTCCACTATAGATGACAACAAATTTTGGGGCGGCCAGGCAAAAAGCGCACGGGAAAATGAAGTACTTTCAAGGACTGCCATAGAATGGACAGATGTTCACTAAAACGGTCATAATTTTGTCATTCGGAGTCCGTGTCGGACCCAGAAGTACTCAAACTGCTCGCGCCAACCATGCGAATCCAGAAAATACTGTCCGCTTGCGCCAGGTGGCTCGGAGTACCCTCAAATTCGGCCTTAAGGAGGACTTTTTGGCCTTCAAAGTCAAAGAACATCATTCGTCGCTGTTTTTCAAACAAGTTTCTGAACCCATTGGCGCTTCCTTTTGAAGGAAATTTGAGAGGTTATGTTTCTTATAGACATTAGCCCCCTGGTGATAGAGGCAAAGGTGTCCCGTCTTTCGATGAGATGGTGGATTTCGCTTTGGTGGAAGTCGACTTTGATGATCCGACTACGAACGTGCGAGGACGTCGCGCCTTAGCAATCGCTAAACCAACTCCGAGAGGTTAGTGACCACGCCGGAGCACGATCAACCTGACGACGAGGGTCTGTTTCCTGCGAGCAAACAAAGAACAAGCAAGAAACTAAGATTGCAATCTGGATATTGCGAATATAAGATGAAAGCTTTATTGATCAAGGTTGGGTTCTGTGACGCCTTTGTCTGGTCGTTGAACACAAACGAAGTACGCGAAGTTGCAACTATGGCGAACTTTTAATCTAAACAAAACCCAAAGTCTAAACGGTGCCCTAAGGGCTGTATATATGGAGGAAGAGGGGGTGAATTTCGTGGCCCTTGGTGGAGGGGTCCGAAACTAACCCTATCTCTTGTTTCCCCACACATACGGACTCTAAAAATAGCCTATACTTATGTATTTCGAAATTACATGGGCCTGGCCCAATAATAAGGTGACGCAGCACCTAGAATAGCCTCTGGACGAAATTTATGAAGTGGCATCTTGTATATTTCGTCCAAGGCTTCATGCACTCATTATGGTGGCTTCAAAGTCCTGAAATCATCACTTGTAACTCCGTTCTTGTCCCCCTTGCGCATGCCATCATCTCCATGCTTGTTCTTGCTCCAATGTTCATCCTTCTCCAAGCTAGGCCCTTCATTTGTAAGCAAAACAAATGTATCCAATTTAGGCAGCATCATATTGTCATGAACATTAGAATCATTACCAGGAAACGAAAGTACCTGGTAATTTAGTTGGCGTGCGCGAGCTCTAGTAATTGGTCCAGTATGTATAGTAGCAGGGGCTGTGGGTGTAACAATGGTATTGATGTCCTCATCATCCTCCCCTTCTTGAAATGAAGTCGTCCTCGACGGAAGTTCGTCTTCCGCACCCAAATATGGCTTCAAATCTGCAATGTTAAAAGTGGGACTAACCCCAAACTCTGCAGGCAGCTCAAGTTTATATGCATTATCATTTACATTCTCCAACACCTTAAAGGGACCAGCAGGACGTGGCGTTAGCTTTGATTTGCGCAAATCAGGAAATCTATCCTTACGCAAATGTAACCAAACAAGATCTCCAGGTGCAAACACAACATGTTTTCTACCCTTATCTCCAGCAAGTTTATATTTAGCATTCATACGCTCAATGTTTTCCTTAGTTAACTCATGCATTTTTAAAAACAATTCAGCACGTTCTTTAGCATCAAAATTAACCTTCTCCGAAGATGGAAGAGGCAACAAATCAATAGGTGCATGAGGTAGGAAACCATACACAACTTCAAAAGGGCACATCTTAGTAGTAGAATGCAATGAACGATTATAAGCAAATTCAATATGAGGCAAGCATTCCTCCCACATTTTCTTGTTATTCTTTAGAACCGCCCTAAGCATAGTAGACAATGTTCTATTGACTACTTCAGTTTGTCCATCAGTTTGGGGGTGACAAGTAGTACTAAAAAGCAGTTTAGTACCCAACTTAGCCCATAAACATCTCCAAAAGTGGCTAAGAAATTTAGTATCACGATTTGAAACAATTGTATTTGGCACACCATGCAAGCGAATAATTTCACGAAAGAACAAATTAGCAACATTAACAGCATCATCGCTTTTATGACATGGTATAAAGTGTGCCATTTTCGAGAATCTATCCACAACAACAAATATGCTATCCCTCCCCTTCTTTGTTCTAGGTAAACCTAAGACAAAGTCCATACATATATCCTCCCAAGGAACACTAGGTACAGGCAAAGGCATATATAAACCATGAGGATTTAGTCGTGACTTAGCTTTTTGACATGTAGTGCAGCGAGCAATAAAACGCTCAACATCCCGTCTCATCTTTGGCCAAAAGAAATGTGTAGCAAGTACGTCCTCCGTCTTCTTCACGCCAAAGTGTCCCATTAGTCCTCCTCCATGCGCCTCCTGCAACAACAAAAGACGAACGGAGCTAGCTGGAATGCATAGCTTGTTAGTACAGAACACAAATCCATCATTAACGACAAACTTGTTCGATGTTCTTCCTTCTTTACAATTCTGCAATACATCTTAAAATCAGCATCATGCACATATTGACCTTTGATGGTCTCCAAACCAAATATGTTGAAGCCAAGTTGTGAAAGCATAGTATAGCGACGAGACAATGCATCAGCAATAACATTTTCTTTACCCTTCTTGTGTTTAATAACATAAGGGAAAGTCTCAATGAATTCAACCCATTTAGCATGTCTACGATTCAGTTTAGCTTGACTTTTAATATGTTTCAAAGATTCATGATCAGAATGTATAACAAATTCTTTGGGCCATAAATAATGTTGCCATGTTTCTAAAGTCCGAACAAGAGCATATAATTCTTTATCATAAGTAGAATAATTCAGACTAGGCCCACTCAATTTTTCAGAAAAGTATGCAACAGGTTTGCCATCTTGTAATAACACACCTCCTAATCCAATTCCACTAGCATCACATTCAAGCTCAAAAGTCTTATTAAAATCAGGAAGTTGGAGTAAAGGAGCATGTGTCAACTTATCTTTCAACACCGTGAAGGCTTCTTCCTGTGCGGTACCCCAAACAAAAGGCACATCCTTCTTTGTAAGCTCATTGAGAGGTGCAGCAATGGTGCTGAAATCTCTCACAAAACGCCTATAGAATCCAGCGAGGCCAAGAAAACTCCTCACTTGTGTGACCGTTTTGGGCTGCGGCCAACTTTCAATAGCTTCAATCTTGGCTTCATCAACTTCAATTCCCTGTGGAGTAACAACATAGCCAAGAAAAGACACTCAGTCGGTGCAAAAGGTGCACTTCCCAAGGTTACCAAACAAACGTGCATCACGTAGAGCAATAAAAACAGCACGTAAATGTTCCAAATGTTCCTCCAAAGAACTGCTATAAATCAATATGTCATCAAAGTAAACTACCACAAATCGTCCAATGAAAGCACGTAAAACTTCGTTCATTAATCTTATGAAAGTACTAGGTGCATTAGTTAACCCAAAAGGCATGACTAACCACTCATATAATCCAAACTTAGTTTTAAATGTTGTTTTCCATTCATCCCCCAATTTCATACGAATTTGATGGAATCCACTACGCAAATCAACTTTGGAGAATATTGTAGAGCCACTCAATTCATCAAGCATATCATCTAGCCTAGGAATAGGATGACGATAACGAATAGTAATATTATTAATGCCTCTACAATCAACACACATACGCGATGTACCATCCTTTTTCGGCACTAGAATAATAGGAACAACACAAGGACTAAGGGATTCGCGTATATAACCTTTGTCGAGAAGCTCTTGTACTTGACGCATAATCTCCTTCGTCTCCTCTGGATTGGTACGATATGGCACACGGTTTGGCAGTGAAGCACCGGGAATTAAGTCAATCTGATGCTCAATCCCTCGAATAGGCGGTAATCCCGGTGGCACGTCTTGTGGAAAGACGTCAGCGAACTCCTGCAAAATGTTAGTGACAACAGGAGGCAAAGAGGAAGGCATGTCCTCGAATGAAAATAATGCCTCTTTGCACACAAAAGCATAACAAACAGATTTGCTGAAATCTAGCTCATCAATATCAGATTTGGTGGCAATTAAACATGCACTTTTCAATTTTATTTCAGAAGCAACACTAGATGGTTTATTATTAGGCTTCATTTGTTGCTCAAATTCTTTTGCCACAATCTGATTTTTGCTCTTATTCTTCTCCTATTTTGCTTTATTAGCTCTATTAATATCATCTTTCAAAATAGAGTCTGGAGTCATAGGAAGCAAAGTAATATTTTTATCCTTATGAACAAGAGTATACTGATTGTTTCTACCATGGTGTACAGAATTTTTATCAAATTGCCATGGTCTACCAAGTAATAAGGAACATGCTTGCATAGGTACCACATCACAATCAACATAATCAGCATATGTAGAGATACTAAAATGCACACGAACAGTACGTGTTACCTTAACCTTGCCGCTGTTGTTGAACCATTGGATGTAGTAAGGATGTGGATGTGGTCTTGTGGTGAGAGAAAGCTTCTCCACCAACTCCATGCTAGCCAAGTTGTTGCAGCTCCCTCCATCTATGATGACGCGCACAGAACGTTCCTTCACAACTCCCTTGGTATGGAACAAATTGTGCCTCTGATTTTGCTCAGCTTGTGTGACCTGCACACTCAAAACACGTTGAGCAACTAAACATTCATACCGGTCAGTGTCTTCAGGAGCCATGTATTGCGTCTCATGATCAGAATCATCTCCACCGTGTTCTTCACGTGTAATAAGAGCCAACGTCTCCTCATCATAGTCACTAGCGGACTCATACCCACCATCCTCAGTAGTAATCATCACACGCTGAGATTTGCATTCTCTCGCATAATGACCTCTTCCCTTACAACGACGACAAATAATATCACTGGTGTGCCCAGTTGATGCCACGGAAGAAGAAGAGCTCTGTGTAGGCCTGGCAGGTGCGCTCTTGGCAGATAGTGGAGGTTGTGCCTGCTTTCTTGTATCACGGCTGGAGGTAGCAGCTGATGGAGGTGCTGGTGTAGTGGAAGTAGAGGATGCACGCAGTGTCCATGATGAAAGTCGACCTGCAGAAAAGTTAGTTCGCGCCAATGCTTGTCGATCCTGCACTTCACGTTCAGCTTTACAAGCAAGATGGAATAAACGAGTGATATTAGTATACTCCTTGTACTCTAGAATGGTCTGAATGTCTCTATTTAATCCACCTATAAAACGTGCAAGCATAGCTTCATTCTCCTCAACAATACCACATCTAATCATGCCAGTTTGTAATTCCTGATAATATTCTTCTACAGAATTTTTTCCTTGTCTCAAACGCTGTAATTTTTGAAGCAATTCACGTTGATAATATGGTGGAACCTAATGAGTACGCATAGCAGTTTTCAAAGCAGCCCAAGTAGCGGGAATAGGATATAATCTACAATGTTCAGACCACCATACACATGCAAAACTAGTGAAAGCACAAACAGCAGCAACAACCCGTCTCTCCTCGGGATATTGTAAACATGTAAAACGTTGTTCATTTTCTAACTCCCAAGTAAGATATATATCAGGAACATATCTACCCTCAAATGGTGGAATATTCAATTTCAGTTTAGGAATATGGACATCATCTCGTACCTGAGGTGGTGGTGCAGGCCTACCATTACGAATATATACCTGAGGTTGACCTGCTGGTGGTGGTGCTGGTGGCTGCACGTAGTTCTGATTTAGATCAACCTCATCCTCATAATCGCCCGCATACTCATCATCCTCCTCGGTACCAGCAGCAGCAGTAGCAGGAGCCAAAGAAGCACCAGCAGCAGTAGCAGCGGCACCAGAATTTTGTCCTGGCTCAATAGGAACACGCTGAGCTCGTCCATACTGATTCGGAAGGGGGCGTAGTTGTTGTCGTTGCAGAGGTGCGATAGGTGCAGCCGGCGGTGGTTGTGGAAAACGCCCGAGCAATTCATTAAACTTGCTATCAAGCTTTGTTTCAAACGTCTTCTCAATGCCATCTATCTTCTCCATGGCCTCATCAAATCTGTTTAGCACATCTTGCACCTGTCCACTCATCATTTGCTGAAATTTATCATGTAGCTGTTTGTTCGTCAGGTTCTCCCAATCAGTCTCATCGGTTTGCGATCCTACCATGGTTAGCAGCAAATAGAAACACACAAGAATATGATCCTACAGACTACTAAGAAGTGGTGGTGGTGTATCACAAACCCGTCAAGCAAATCTCAAATTCTTACCAGTTCTTACCCAGCAGCAGGTGGTGATCGGCAACCGTTGTAGTCAAAACTCTCAAAGCTTGGATATAGCGATAACCAGGGAGAATCAAACGCACGACGTAGATGTATGTGGAGCTAGGAAGGCTTATAATATGGTAGCAAAAAAAAGCTCAGCAATAATCAATTCAGAGATGCAAAGTTGAATAAACGCTCAACGGCGGTACTGTGCTGGTCCTAGGCTAGACCGTGCTAGAGACGCGAGCCTAGAACACTAACAAAATCACGGCGCTGCACGTAAACAAGGGAAAAGCACACTCTAGAATTTTTTATTCGCTCTTTTTTTTGCGCTGCTTTTTTTATTTTTTGCGCTGCTCTTTTTTTTTGCGAAAAATCACTATAATGGCGAGTGTCTCAAAACTCTTCCCAGCTCAAACTGACAGGATGGGCACGAAATTTTTTCGACCAAATATTTTTTTTTCGACTGCCTGGACCCAAAAACTGGAAACAGGTCAAAAAAACTTTCTATAACGGCGACTGTCTCAATACGCTTAGAAACACCGAAAAATAGGATAGCCAGGAATTTTTTTGTCAAGTGCGTTTTCGGAATTTTTTTTTTGGAAACCAACCTCTTCTACGGACGGCAAAAGATTGCTGGAATCCGAAACCTACTCAGAGAAGGAAACACGAATCGAAAATTAGATGGATCCCGAAAACAAACCTAATATGCAAGGAACTCGGATTGGTGGTGGATATATGGTGGTGGTATATGGCAGCGGTGGTGGTATATGGCAGCGGTGGTGGTATATGGATACAGATTCGAAGCGGTGGCGGATAAGCGGTGCTGGTAGATGGCAGGGGCGATGATGATGGTGCGGCGGCGGCGTGACAACTTATGACCAGAACTCGAAACTCTAAAAGACTAGACTCTAAGACCAGCAACTAGACACGACGATGCAACCGCAAATTCAACAACGCAAATATAGAAAAGATTATGCAAAGGCTCAGATTGGTTCGGATATGATGAACTAACCCCAATTTTTTTTTGTGGTTTTTTCGTGGACCGTAGGTATGAAGAATAGACTCGATCTAAACTACGAAAAACTGTAAAATCTCACCGAGCAACCTGGAAATCTGATACCACTTGATAGAGGCAAAGGTGTCCCGTCTTTCGATGAGATGGTGGATTTCGCTTTGGTGGAAGTCGACTTTGACGATCCGACTACGAACGTGCGAGGACGTCGCGCCTTAGCAATCGCTAAACCAACTCCAAGAGATTATTGACCACGCCGGAGCACGATCAACCTGACCACGAGGGTCTGTTTCCTGCGAGCAAACGAAGAACAAGCAAGAAACTGAGATTGCAATCTGGATATTGCGAATATAAGATGAAAGCTTTATTGATCAAGGTGGGGTTCTGTGACGCCTTTGTCTGGTCGTTGAACACAAACGAAGTACGCGAAGTTGCAGCTATGGCGAACTTTTAATCTAAACAAAACCCAAAGTCTAAACGGTGCCCTAAGGGCTGTATATATGGAGGAAGAGGGGGTGAATTTCGTGGCCCTTGGTGGAGGGGTCCGAAACTAACCCTATCTCTTGTTTCCCCACACATACGGACTCTAAAAATAGCCTATACTTATGTATTTCGAAATTACATGGGCCTGGCCCAATAATAAGGTGACGCAGCACCTCGAATAGCCTCTAGACGAAATTTATGAAGTGGCATCTTGTATATTTCGTCCAAGGCTTCATGCACTCATTATGGTGGCTTCAAAGTCCTGAAATCATCACTTTTAACTCCGTTCTTGTCCCCCTTGCACATGCCATCATCTCCATGCTTGTTCTTGCTCCAATGTTCATCCTTCTCCAAGCTAGGCCCGTCATTTGTAAGCAAAACAAATGTATCCAATTTAGGCAGCATCATATTCTCATGAACATTAGAATCATTACCAAGAAACGAAAGTACCTGGTAATTTAGTTGGCGTGCGCGAGCTCTAGTAATTGGTCCAGTATGTACAGCAGCAGGGGTTGTGGGTGTAACAATGGTATTGATGTCCTCATCACCTGGTAGGGACAAACATACATTTCTACACATGCTCTATGATCCGGGCAATCTCATTTGGCCGTAAATTGAAGAAAATCCAGCGGCTATATGCCTTATTCTCCTTGTTTTCGCCGGATGACATGTTGTAACTCATGTGCGTGAAAGCCAAGAACAGAAGGGCATTCCTTGTATCGATCAATATATATATGTGGAAGTGATATCTCCACTATAGAGGACAAGAAATTTTGGGGCGGTCAGGCAAAAAGCGCATGTGAAAATGAAGTACTTTCAAGGACTGCCATAGAATGGACAGATGTTCACTAAAACGGTCATAGTTTTGTCATTTGGAGTCTGTGTCGGAACCACAAGTACTCAAACTGCTGGCGACGAGCGTGCGAATCCATAAAATAGTCCCCGCTTGCACCAGGAGGCCCAAAGTACCCTCAAATTCGGCCTTAAGCAGGACTTTTTGGCCCCGGAAGTCAAAGAACATCATTAGTCGTTGTTTTTCAGATAAGTTTCTGAACCCATTGGCACTTCCTTTAGAAGGAAATTCGAGAGATTATGTTGCTTATAGATATTAGCCCCCCTAGTAGAGACAAACGTACCTTCCTGTAGATTCTCTATGATCCGGGCATTCTCATTTGGCCGTAAATTGAAGAAAATCCACCTGCTATATGCCTTATTCTCCTTGTTTTCGCCGGATGGCATGCTGTAACTCATGCACGTGAAAGCCAAGAACAAAAGGGCATTCCTGGCATCGGTCAATATATATGTGGAAACGATATCTCTACTATAGAGGACAAGAAATTTTTGGGCGGTCAGGCAAAAAGAGCACAGGAAAATGAAGTACTTTCAAGGACTGCATAGAATAGACAAATGTTCACTAAAACGGTCATAATTTTCTTATTCGGAGTCCGTGTCGGACCCACAAGTACTAAACTGCTCGCGGCGAGCGTGCGAATCCAGAAAATACTCCCCGCTTGCGCCAGGAGTCCCGGAGTACCCTCAAATTCGGCCTTTAGCAGGACTTTTTGGCCATGAAAGTCAAAGATCATCATTCGTCGTTGTTTTTCAGACAAGTTTCTGAACCCATCGGCACTTCCTTTTGAAGGAAATTCGAGAGATTACTTTGCTTATAGACATTAGCCCCCTTGGTAGGGACAAACGTACCTTTCTGCAGAGACTCTATGATCCGGGCAATCTCATTTGGCCGTAAATTGAAGAAAATCGAACGGCTATATGCCTTATTCTCCTTATTTTCGTTGGATGGCATGCTGTAACTCTCGCGCGTGAAAGCCAAGAACAAAAGGGCATTCCTGGCATCGGCCAATATATATGTGGAATCGATATCTCCACTATAGAGGACAAGAAGTTTTGGGGCGGTCAGGCAAAATGTGCACGGGAAAATTATGTACTTTCAAGGACTGCCATAGAATGGACAGATGTTCACTAAAACGGTCATAATTTTCTCATTCGGAGTCTGTGTCGGACCCAGAATTAGTCAAACTGCTCGCGGCGAGCGTGCGAATCCAGAAAGTACTCCCCGCTTGCGGCAGGAGGCCCGGAGTACCCTCAAATTCGGCCTTAAGCAGGACTTTTTGGCCCTGAAAGTCAAAGAACATCATTCGTCGTTGTTTTTCAAACAAGTTTCTGAACCCATTGGCACATCCTTTTGAAGGAAATTCGAGAGGTTGTGTTTCTTATAGACATTATCCACCCTGGTAGGGACAAACGTACATTTCTACAAATGCTATATGATCCGGGCAATCTCATTTGGTCGTAAATTGAAGAAAATCCAGCGGCTATATGCCTTATTCTCCTTGTTTTCGCCAGATGGCATGCGTAACTCATGAGCGTGAAAGCCAAGAACAAAAGGGCATTCCTGGTATCGGTCAATATATATATGTGGAAGCGATATTTCCACTATAGAGGACAAGAAGGTTTTGGGCGGTCAGGCAAAAAGCGCACGGGAAAATGAAGTACTTTCAAGGACTGCCATAGAATGGACAGATGTTCACTAAAACGGTCATAGTTTTGTCATTCGGAGTCTGTGTCAGACCCATAAGTACTCAAACTACTCGCGACGAGCGTGCGAATCCAGAAAATAGTCCCTGCTAGCGCCAGGAGCCCGGAGTACCCTCAAGTTCGGCCTTAAGCGGGACTTTCTGGCCCTCAAATTCAAAGAACATCATTAGTCATTGTTTTTCAGACAAGTTTCTGAACCCATTGGCACTTCCTTTTGAAGGAAATTCGAGAGGTTATGTTGCTTATAGACATCAGCCCCCTTAGTAGGGACAAACGTACCTTTCTGCAGATGCTCTATGATCCGGGCAATCTCATTTTGCCGTCAATTGAAGAAAATCCAGCGGCTATATGCCTTATTCTCCTTGTTTTCTTCGGATGGCATGCTGTAACTCATGCGCGTGAAAGCCAAGAACAAAAGGGTATTCCTGGCATCGGTCAATATATATGAGGAAATGATATCTCCACTATAGAGGACTAGAAATTTTGGGGCGGTCAGGCAAAAATCGGACGGAAAATGAAGTACTTTCAAGGACTGCCATAGAATGGACAGATGTTCACAAAACGGTCATAGTTTTGTCATTCGGAGTCCGTGTCGGACCCATAAGTACTCAAACTGCTTGCGACGAGCGTGCGAGTCCAGAAAATAGTCCCTGCTAGCGCCAGGAGGCCCAGAGTACCCTCAAATTCGGCCTTAAGCAGGACTTTTTGGCCCTGAAAGTCAAACAACATCATTAGTCGTTGTTTTTCAGAAAAGTTTCTGAACCCATTGGCACTTCCTTTAGAAGGAAATTCGAGATATTATGTTGCTTATAGACATTAGCCCCCCTGGTAGGAACAAACGTACCTTTCTGCAGATGCTCTGTGATCCGGGCATTCTCATTTGGCTGTAAATTGAAGAAAATCCACCTGCTATATGCTTTATTCTCCTTGTTTTTGCCGGATGGCATGCTGTAACTCATGCGCGTGAAAGCCATGAAAAAAAGGGCATTCATGGCATCGGTCAATATATATGTGGAAACGATATCTCCACTATAGAGGACAAAATTTTTTGGGGCGGTCAGGCAAAAAGCGCACGGGAAAATGAAGTACTTTCAAGGACTGCCTAGAATGGACAGATGTTCACTAAAACGGTCATAATGTTGCCATTCGGAGTCCGTGTCGGACCCACAAGTACTAAACTGCTCGCGGCGAGCGTGCGAATCCAGAAAATACTCCCCGCTTGCGCCAGGAAGCCCGGAGTACCCTCAAATTCGGTCTTTAGCAGGACTTCTCGGCCATGAAAGTCAAAGATCATCATTCGTCGTTGTTTTTCAGACAAGTTTCTGAACCCATTGGCACTTCCTTTTGAAGGAAATTCGAGAGATTATGTTGCTTATAGACATTAGCCCCCTTGGTAGGGACAAACGTACCTTTCTGCAGATACTCTATTATCCGGGCAATCTCATTGGCCGTAAATTGAAGAAAATCCAATGGCTATATGCCTTATTCTCCTTGTTTTCGTCAGATGGCATGTTGTAACTCACACACGTGAAAGCCAAGAACAAAAGGGCATTCCTGGCATCGGTCAATATATATGTGGAAACGATATCTACACTATAGAGGACAAGAAATTTTGGGGCGGTCAGGCAAAAAGCGCACGGGAAAATGATGTACTTTCCAGGACTGCCATATAATGGACAGATGTTCACTAAAACGGTCATAATTTTCTCATTCGGAGTTTGTGTCGGACCCAAAAGTACTCAAACTGCTCGCGGCGAGCGTGCGAATCCAGAAAATACTCCCCGCTTGCGCCAGGAGGCTAGGAGTATCCTCAAATTCGGCCTTAAGCAGGACTTTTTGGCCCTGAAAGTCAAAGAACATCATTTGTCGTTATTTTTCAAACAAGTTTCTGAACCCATTGGCACTTCCTTTAGAAGGAAATTCGAGAGATTATGTTGCTTATTGACATTAGCCCCCCTGGTAGGGACAAATGTACCTTTCTACCGATACTTTATGATCCGGGCAATCTCATTTGGCCGTAAATTGATGAAAATCCAGTGGCCATATGCCTTATTCTCCTTGTTTTCGCCGGATGGCTTGCTGCAACTCATGCGTGTGAATGCCAAGAACAAAACGGCATTCCTCGCATCGGTCAATATATATGTGGAAGCGAACTCTCCACTATAGAGGACAAGAAATTTTGTGACGGTCAGGCAAAAAGCGCATGGGAAAATGAAGTACTTTCAAGGACTGCCATAGAATGGACAGATGTTCACTAAAACGGTCATAGTTTTGTCATTCGGAGTCCGCGTCAGACCCACAAGTACTCAAACTGCTTGCGACGAGCGTGCGAATCCAGAAAATAGTCCCCGCTTGCGCCAGGAGGCCCAGAGTACCCTCAAATTCGGCCTTAAGCAGGAATTTTTGGCCCTGAAAGTCAAAGAACATCATTAGTCGTTGTTTTTCAGACAAGTGTCTGAACCCATTGGCACTTCCTTTAGAAGGAAATTCGAGAGATTATATTGCTTATAGACATTAGCCCCCCTGGTAGGGACAAACATACCTTTCTGCAGATGCTCTATGATCCGAGCAATCTCATTTGGTCGTAAATTGAAGAAAATCTAGCTGCTATATGCCTTATTCTCCTTGTTTCGCCGGATGGTAGGTTGTAACTCTTGCGCGTGAAAGCCAAGAACAAAAGGGCATTCCTAGCATGGGTCAATAGATATGTGGAAATGATATCTCCACTATAGAGGACAAGAAATTTTGGGGCGGTCAGGCAAAAAGCGCACGGGAAAACGAAGTACTTTCAAGGACTGCCATAGAATGGACAGATGTTCACTAAAACGGTGATAATTTTGTCATTCGGGGTCCGTGTCGGACCCACAAGTACTCAAACTGCTCGCGGCGAGCGTGCGAATCCAGAAAATACTCCCCGCTTGCGCCAGGAGGACAGGAGTACCCTCAAATTCAGGCTTTAGCAGGTATTTTTGGCCATGAAAGTTAAAGATCATCATTCATCGTTGTTTTTCAGACAAGTTTCTGAACCAATTGGCACTTCCTTTTGAAGGAAATTCGAGAGATTATGTTGCTTATAGACATTAGCCCCCTTGGTAGGGACAAACGTACATTTCCGCAGATACTCTATGATCTGGGCAATCTCATTTGGCTGTAAATTGAAGAAAATCCAACGGCTATATGCCTTATTCTCCTTGTTTTCGCCGGATGGCATGCCGTAACTCATGCGCATGAAAGCCAAGAACAAAATGGCATTCCTGGCATCAGTCAATATATACGTGGAAACGATATCTCCACTATAGAGGACAAGAAATTTTGGGGCGGTCAGGCGAAAAGCGCCCGGGAAAATGAAGTATTAGGTGTCACCGGAGTGATAGACATGCAAAAAGAGCAAACACAAGCGACACTCGGAAATACAATGGTTAGCGCACACAAAGTGTCCATCATGTAAGAATGTGTCTGAGGGAGTCTTGGACTAGGGGGTGTCCGGACAGCCGGACTATCAATATCCGCCGGACTCCAAGACTACGAAGATAGAAGATTGAAGACTCCGGCTCGTGTCCGGAAGGTACTTTCCTTGGCGTGGAAGGCAAGCTTGGCAATACGGATATGTGGATCTCCTACCATTGTAACCGACTCTGTGTAACCCTAGCCTCTCCGGTGTCTATATAAATCGGAGGGTTTTAGTTCGTAGGACAACACACATCTCAACAATCATACCATAGGCTAGCTTCTAGGGTTTAGCCTCCTTGATCTCGTGGTAGATCTACTCTTGTACTACCCATATCATCAATATTAATCAAGCAGGACGTAGGGTTTTACCTCCATCGAGAGGGCCCGAACCTGGGTAAAAACATTGTGTCCCTCGTCTCTTGTTACCATCCGCCTAGACGCACAGTTCGGGACCCCCTACCCGAGATCCGCCGGTTTTGATACCGACATTGGTGCTTTCATTGAGAGTTCCTCTGTGTCGTCGCTGATAGAGCGGATGCCTCCACCCGTCTTCAAAGACGATGTTTTCGCCGGAGGGGCATTGGCCGCCGGCCAAACTATTCGGCTTGGTGGCTTTCTTATGACCGCCTGTCCGGCCGCCGCTTCGGCAATGACTTCTCAAGTCGTCGGAAGCAATCTTCGCGTCAGCCCTAAAGCTGCCGAACAGTTAGATCCGATTGAGCTCTCGTCTGTCAATGGGCTCTTGGATCGCATCGCCGCCCTGGGAGTCGCTACGGACTACAATCAGATTGGGCTTAAAACCGATCTGAGAGAGATTAACTCTCCCCAGGCCACCCACCACGTTGCAGTGGTGGAGGAACGACACGGCAACTCTTTGCCAGTGTTGAAGACAATTCATGTCCGGATTCCCAAACCCTCCATGCCGGATTCCCGCGGAGGGACGGACTTCGATCGAGCATCGAACTCAAAATCATGCATCGCCCCGGACTCGCTGGATTGCGCCCAGCAAACCAAACTTCCGAATTCGGAAACTCCTTGGCCTTTGAGCCTTAAGACGGGCAGGGATCCGGATTTTATTCCACCCACCCGCCCGGACATATGCGATCTATCTCTAATACGGCAACAGCCTTCAGAAACAGTACATCATTACTGGGCCAGATTCCTCCTGGTTATGGACAGGATAAAGGACTGCCGAGAGGAAAACGCAATCTCAATCTTCTGCAATAACTGCACGGACAAGGGAATCCTGAACGCCATTGATCGTCGCAGAATTACGCGCTTCACCGATCTGGCGGCCATAGTACGAAAGTACTGTGCGATGGAGAGTTTTCGGAAATCCGAAAATCAATTTTGGGATAATCCAGCCCCAAACCCAGTCCGCAGTAAAAGGGTGCCTTGCAAGCAGGCCCCAGATACAAAAACGAAAAAACAAAAACCCAACAAGGGAAACGGAACTGTACTGGAAGGATGGCTTAATGGACCCTGTAAACTTCATAGTACAGAGGGAGCCGTCCCAACGCATAGCCTTCGAGCATGTTGGATATTACGGCAGGTGGCCAAAAGTGGCAAGGAGCTTCTAGCTCCGGGAAACCACTCCAACAATACCAGCACGGTATCAACAGTCTTCGAGACTTTCGCATCAAACAATATGCGAAAACGAACAGTCCGCAAGCTCGCCGAAGTCTACCAAGTAGCAACAGCAAATCCATGGAGTGACACAGCTATTACCTTCAACGCCAGCGACGAGCCCACATTCAGAACAACCAGAGCCCCAGTCGCACTGGTACTTAGTCCCATAGTGGACGGCTTTCGACTGACAAAGGTCCTCATGGATGGCGGCAGCGGACTAAACCTCATTTATGAGGAAACTCTGCGAAAAATGGAAATCGATTGGAGCTGTATTGAGCGAAGCAGCACAACCTTTAGAGGAATAATCCCTAGCCGGGAAGCGCGCTGCACCGGAAAAATCACACTCGATGTGGTGTTCGGCTCTCCGGACAATTACAGATCCGAAGAAGTCACGTTCCAAGTGGCCCCGTTCGGCAGTGGATATCACGCCATATTAGGATGAGAGGCATTCACAATTTTTAGAGCAATACCTCATTACGGGTACATGAAGCTCAAAATGCCTGGGCCCGGCGGAATAATCACTCTCACTAGTGATCCGGACATAGCACTCTGCGCCGAAAATAAGACATCCGCACTAGCCCTCGAGGCACTATCCGAAGCCCTAGCGCAGAGGAACTCACTGCGCTGCGCTCTACAGTGAACAGGGACGATGTGATACTCGACAAAAGATCCAAGTCCACCTCCTTCAAACCAGCAGATGAGATAATAAAATTCCAGGTCCATCCAACGGACCCAACAAAGACGGCCTCCATCGGGGCACAGTTGAACCCTGAAGTAGACACCGCACTACGTGAATTCCTTCGGGAAAATTGGGATATCTTCGCCTGGAATCCTTCGGACATGCCCGGAATCCCTCGCAGGTTGGCAAAACACAGCCTAAACATCCTAAAAGGATTCAAGCCAGTCAAACAGGCTCTCCGACGATTTTCCGAGCCCAAAAGACAGGCGATGGGAGAAGAGCTAGCCAAACTATTGGAAGCCGGATTCATTAGAGATATCAAACATCCGGACTGGCTAGCAAATCTGGTGATGGTACCAAAGAAGGATAAATCCTGGCGCCTCTGTGTCGACTTTAAAGACCTCAATAAGGCCTGCCAAAGGATCCTTTCCCTCTCCCCCGCATCGATCAAATTATCGATGCCACAGCAGGGCACGATTCATTGTGCTTCCTGGACGCATACTCTGGCTATCATCAAATTAAGATGGCGGAAGCAGATCAAGCTGCAACGGCATTCATCACTCCATATGGACCATTCTGCTTCAACACGATGCCCTTCGGACTCAAAAATGCCGGCGCAACATATCAGCGCATGATTCAAACATGTCTGGCCACCCAGATCGGCAAAACAGTCGAGGCATACGTAGACGACGTAGTCATCAAAACAAAACACGTCGAAACTTTAGTAGACGATTTGAGGCTCACATTCGACAACCTCAGAGCATATGACATCAAGTTGAATCCGGAAAAATGCGTTTTCGGCGTACCAGCCGGAAAGCTGCTGGGCTTCATCGTATCCGGTAGAGGAATTGAAGCAAATCCGGCCAAAATCCGGGCTCTGTCACAGTTGGATATTCCAAAAGACCTCAAGCAAATACAAAAATTAACAGGATGCGTGGCAGCTTTAAGACGCTTTATCTCCCGTTTAGGAGAAAAGGCGTTGCCCCTATATCGCCTCCTAAGGCGCACCGAACACTTCGAGTGGACGGATGCCGCCACTGCCGGACTCGAAGAAATAAAGGCCATACTGGCAACAAATCCGGTCCTGGCCGCGCCCACTCTAGGCGAACCAATGTTGTTATACATCGCAGCAACGCATCAAGTTGTAAGCGCGGTCCTCGTCGTCGAACGAGCGACAGAAGGGCATAAATTCCCTCTTCAAAAACCAGTGTATTATGTATCCACTGTGTTAACCCCCTGCAAATCCCGTTACCCGCACTATCAGAAGATAGCATATGCGGTGTTCATGGCGTCTCGGAAGCTTCGGCACTACTTTCAAGAGTGCTCGATAACAGTGGCCTCAGAAGTACCACTCAATGACATTATAAATAACCGCGACGCAACGGGCAGGATTGCAAAATGGGCAATTGAGCTCTTACCATTCGACATCATTTACAAACCTCGACGAGCCATAAAGTCACAAGTTTTGGCTGACTTCATCGCCGAATGGACTGAAGCCGAACTCCCTAAAGAGTATGGCGCATACTCCAATTGGACTATGCACTTCGACGGCTCCAAAATGTTGGCCGGACTGGGGGCTGGCGTCGTACTGATGTCCCCCACCGGAGATACAGTCCAGTATGTACTTCAAATAATGTACACGGACTCCAACAATGCAGCCGAATACGAGGCCCTATTACATGGTCCCCGGATGGCGGTCTCCATGGGCATCCAACGCCTAGAGGTGCGCGGGGACTCAAACCTTGCAATATCCCAAATAAACGGAGATTTTGACGCCAAGGATCCGAAAATGGCAGCATATCGTAACGCTGTCCTAGAAATGCCAGCTCGGTTTGAAGGACTCGAATTCCATCACATAGCCCGAGATAATAACCAAGCGGCCGACATCCTGGCACGCATCGGTGCGAAACGTGATGCTGTCCCTCCAAATATCTTCCTGGAACGGCTTTTCAAGCCATCCGTACTATGGGAAGAGGAGCCCGGCAGCGACAAACCGGAGAAAACCGCACCAATCGGTGATTCGGCAGATGACATAACACCATCCGCCCACGACATAATGGCAGTAATCGCCGCGTGGACAGAACCTTTCCTGGCCTACTTACTTAGGCAGGAACTTCCCGAAGACCAAAATGAGGCCCGCTGCATAGTGCGGCGATCGAAGGCCTACAAGGTCCATGAGGGAGAACTTTATAAGAAAAGTACTACCGGAGTCCTTCAAAGGTGTATCTCCGAAGAAGAGGGGCGAAACCTCCTGGCTGAAATTCATGCCGGACTAGGCGGACACCACGCAGCAGCCCGGGCCCTGGTAGGAAAGGCATTCTGTACAGGATTTTATTGGCCGACGGCTCGGGCAGACGCGCAGGACTTGGTCCAGCGATGCGTTGGTTGTCAGCTCTTTGCTAATCAGAGCCATATGCCACCCACCGCCCTCAAAACCATACCCATTACCTGGCCGTTCGCGGTCTGGGGGCTTGACATGGTTGGACCCCTTAAAGGGGGAACCCACAAGAAAAAGTACCTATTGGTCATGGTGGATAAGTTCACCAAATGGATAGAGGCCAAACCGGTCAAAACGGCACAGTCCGGACCAGTGATAGACTTTATATCAGAGGTGATACACCGCTACGGAGTCCCCCACAGCATCATCACCGATAACGGCACGAATTTCACGGCCGACGAGGTTAAGTCATGGTGCAAAAATATGGGCATCAAGCTCGACTATGCGTTAGTCTATCACCCTCAAACCAACGGTCAAGTGGAAAGAGCAAATGGTCTAATAATGAGCGGCATTAAACCCAGACTAGTGAGGTCACTCACTAAATCCGACACCCAGTGGGTCGAGGAGCTCGACTCCGTACTCTGGGGGCTGCGGACAACGCCTAACCGTACCACCGGATTCACGCCATTCTTTATGGTATACGGCGCAGAGGCAGTCTTGCCCTGCGACATTATTCATGACTCACCTCGAGTGCGCATGTATGAGGAAAGAGAGGTCGAGCTGGATCGGCAGGACAGCTTGGACACATTGGAGGAAGAACGCGACGTCACGAAGGCTCGTTCCGCATTCTATCAGCAGCAGGCTCGAAGATATCAAAGCAGAGAAGTACGGGCCAAGACTTACAACATTGGCGAACTAGTTCTACGCCTGCCGGACAAGAAAAAGGACAAGCATAAGCCTAGATGGGAAGGCCCCTTCATTATTGATCAAGTATTGACCGGCGGAGCATACTGTCTACGAAATGCGTCGGACAACCGACTCGAGCCGAACCCATGGAACGCAGCCCGACTCCGACGATTCTATGCCTAGCGCCGGACTAAGAGTTCGTTCCCTTCCCCCGTCCAACCTTTTATACTTCAGCTGTCTTTTGTTTCTCTTTTTGTATTTTTAACTTAAAAGCCCTTCGGGGCCCATTTTAGCGTTCTTTGCATACGCATGATGTGCCACCCGCACTTGTTATTCTTGGGGGCTTCTTTTACAGAAGCTCAACTATACGGGTTTCATACCCAACACATGTGTCAAGCTTCCACATGTACCTTTTAATCGCCATTATATGCATCGATATGACTTAAGTTTTGGCCAAGCTGGGTTGCCTGGCTCCTGTGCTTACCCCTACGTTCCCGATTGTTCGGCTAGGAGGTAAAGGGAGCACCTCTGCGATTGTTACCGCCGGGTCAGCCGGATGTGTACCTCAGACTGGGTGAAGCCGAAAGCTAGCGTTCTTAAGGGAATATTCGGTCGGTGATTTAAAAGATGACTTTTTGCCTATTTATCCATCTGCCCCCAGATGTTTTACTGCTTTCTTTGCAGTCCGGACATGCACTTTAGGGCATGCCTCCCCAGCGAAAGGAACCCTTAACGGAACTATTCTCCCTGGAAGATGTTTCTTACTAACCATGTAATATAACACAACTAGTTGGGCACTTGTCTGATAAAGCACTAATGACCCCTACGCCTGGTCTCCATGCATACCACGGTTGTTTCTTAACCAAAAAAGGTATTCGGACACACTCCGGACTCTAGGGTCCCGAGGTCGAAGCGAAAAGGTCGGCAAAGACAAACGATCTACAATCCGGCTAGAAGGCATTTCACATGTCATTTTAAAGGATAACATACATTGTCAAATTTATTGATTGTATTCCTCCTCAATCCCGTCTAACAGGCTGTCTAGTTTACAGTCCCGTTGGGAAAACTTAGCAGCCAACTCTACTTGGCTGTACACTAAACTCACAGGGATCTCCTTCCCATCGGGCCCCACCGGTCCAACTTCGGCCATGTGGTTGGGGTCCACCTTCTTGTACCGCGTCTTCACCATGGCCCAAGCCTCCCGGGCACCTTGACGGCAAGCCGATATCTTCCACAACCGGAAGCGCTGCCGCACTCCTTCCAGCTTCTCCGCAAGCTCCCCGAGGCCCTCGGGTAGGGTGAGGGCTGGCCATAAAGCCTGAACGACGCCGCCCATTGCCTGCCGAACTCGTTCGAGTAGCTGCAACAGTTCGGGAAGTTGATCACCCATTGATATGGGCATCTCCTCTGCAGTACGACCCGTGAGTATACCTACAAGACATACCATGTCAAAATACTTCCTCGCCGAACTCTTCTTTTTAAAACAGTTCACTCAAGCACTTACTATATATTCCGCGACGAAGCCGCTGAATCTCCTTAACAGAGCCAGACAGCTCGGCCTGTGCCCCTTTTAACTCTTCTCCGAGCTTGGCGTTGGCATCTTGGAGCTTGTTCCTTTCCTGCTGAACCCTATTCAGCACGCTCTCACCAGCCTTTAGCTGGCGCAGCAATGCTTGCCTGTCCGGATCTTGTCCGGCGGTACCTGCAACGTCATTATTAGACTCTTGCGCACGCCGCACAGCGCTTATATTAATTTATACAAATGTGTTACCAGGAGGGGTCTTTCCATCTCCTCCTGCGGCAGCAAGTGCGGCCTCAAGTTGGGCCTTGCAATCTTGCAGCTCCCGAGACAGCCGAGCATTCTTCTCGTTGAGTGCCTGAAATTTCAAATGATCCTTAAATCAGTTAGCGTAACTAATTTAAGTCTCGGGGGCTACTGGTATATACGACCATTAAAATTCCCTTACCCGTATGTCTTTAACATACTGCTCCGTGGCTCTGGTAAAACCATTTTGAGCAGCACGGAGATGCGCGTCCCCTGCGTTAAAGGCATCCAATGCCTCAGGGGAAAAGCACGCTTCTTGAAATACTGTCCGGCGGCGCCTATGATTCATAGCGCTCTCCACCTCAGACTTGGTGGCGGATAGTCTGTCGGTATCCTCCGTTGGAGCAGGATCCGGTTCGCGTCTTGCGTTTGCCTCCCCCTCCAGTCCAGGCGCTGGAGCCTGGCTAGTGTTGGTCGGATCGGCAATTCCTGCGCTCGCAGTCCGGCGAGCGCTTTTTCTCCTATAAAGGTCATGAGCACTTAGATGTTTCTTCGGAACGTTGCTCGAAAAATTCAAACATGGGCTATACCTCTGCGGCGACGTCTCCGTCCGCACGGCGCTCCTTTTCCTCCTGCTAGTCCGGACTGACCTCTGTAGGTCGGCCGCCGCAGGCTCGGCTTCCTGCCGTAAAGGCGCTTCCTGCAAAATACCATCGTTCGCGAAGGTCAGAAACAGACAAGGTAAAATGACGGTGTTCGGACTTCGGTCGTGGTCACCTGGGAAGCCGAACTTAGTCCGGGGTAGTCCGCCGTAATGGCGACCAAAGCATTGTCTATGCTGAGCTGGTGATACACCCCGTCGATCAGCTCTACCTCGATGTCCGGATCCTCTTCGGAGGCCGGACCCAGGGATCCTTCTGGATCCTCGGACTGTGGAGCAGGACTCACCATGTCCTCCACAGTCCGGCGTAGACCCTGCGCCGAAGACATAATGTAAGAAGCTTAAACTTCAAAAGCACAGGTAGAACCCCTCGAGGTGTTCGCTTACCCATCCTCTGGGGTTGATCAGGGAAAACCCATCCAAAGGGTACGGGCGAAGGAAGTCCTCCTTCTCCCCCTTGTACAGGCCGGACAGGATCTTCACCAGATCCTCGGTCGAATTCGGCCCTTTGCGGCCATGCCGGGTAGCATCGTCCTCCCCGTTGAAATCCCACATGGGGTGGCCTCTGTATTGCAATGGCTGCACCCCTCGCTTGATGCACGTCGCCATGACTCCGATCATGGTCAAGCCGGCGTGAGCCATTAATCTTATCCGGCCCATCAAGTAATGGACGCTCTTGTCTTCCTCCAAACGGGGGCTCCGCGGGCGCCAGCTGAGGCGTTTCTTCAAGGGAGCAGCATCAAACTCCGGGAGGCCGATCCGGACTGGGTCGGGCAACGGGGCGTCTACTATGTAAAACCACTCCGAGGGCCAGTCTTCGGACGCCTTCTTGGGAGTACCGGATAGGTATCCGGTCCCGGCGATGCGCCATATTTCGGCACCGCCCACTTGATATATGGACCCCTGGTGAGAACGGGGTACGAGGCAAAACAGCCTCTTCCACAATGCGAAATGGGGCTCGATGCCCAGGAATAGCTCGCAAAGAGCTACGTAGCCCGCGATATGCAGCGCAGAGGCGGGCTGAGGTGGTGGAGCTGGAGTCCGTAGAACTTCAGGAGCCCGCGGAGGAACGGATGTATTGGAAATCCGAGCCCCCTTATCAGATAGGGGACGAAGCACACTCGCTCCCCCTTATTGGGGCTTGGAGTGTCCTCCGCCTGCCTCCCAGCTTGATAAGTAACCAGTTCGGCTCGGACTGGAACCATGAAGGCCGGAGGAAGAAACCCCTCCGTTTGGAGCTTCACTAGCTCATTGTGCGAAATAGAGCACCTCCTCCAATTCCCTGGCGATGGGCTGGGAGCGCGTGAGGAAGAGCCGCGTTGACGATCCATGGTGGAATGGATCTCTAGGTCAGAGGCGCTTCGACGGAGTATACACGGGAGGAAGACGGTGCGGTTTGGATCTGGATCCTTGCTTCTTTTATAGGCGGACGACTCGCACAATTAGGGGGTGAAATGTAAAAGACACCCTGGCTTTTCGCATTCATGCGACGCATGGAAGGGGGCCATTATTTGGCGTAGAAGCCGAGGAGCACAATGTTCAAGATGAAGCCGGACATTATTCGGCTGGTACATGGAATTTGAAGGGAGAACCCGCCTTGCAACGTCGAAGACTACAAGCACGCTGGACTTATCGTCATTGAAGCCTGGTTCGGGGGCTACTGAGGGAGTCCTGGACTAGGGGGTGTCCGGACAGCCGGACTATCAATATCCGCCGGACTCCAAGACTACGAAGATAGAAGATTGAAGACTCCGGCTCGTGTCCGGAAGGTACTTTCCTTGGCGTGGAAGGCAAGCTTGGCAATACGGATATGTGGATCTCCTACCATTGTAACCGACTTTGTGTAACCCTAGCCTCTCCGGTGTCTATATAAACCGGAGGGTTTTAGTCCGTAGGACAACACACATCTCAACAATCATACCATAGGCTAGCTTCTAGGGTTTAGCCTCCTTGATCTCGTGGTAGATCTACTCTTGTACTACCCATATCATCAATATTAATCAAGCAGGACGTAGGGTTTTACCTCCATCGAGAGGGCCCGAACCTGGGTAAAAACATTGTGTCCCTCGTCTCTTGTTACCATCCGCCTAGACGCACAGTTCGGGACCCCCTACCCGAGATCCGCTCACATGATTACTTCCTCACCGTGCGGCCAGATAGTGCGTGGCAAGACACATGATGCTTATCGAGATGATCTAGAATGATATGCAAAGCATTCATGGGGTAATTAGCATGGTGTAAAAGCGACAAATTCGACCATTGTGCAAAATGATGTCATAATGGGATGGTTTATCAAATGCATGAACATGGCAATGGATGCTCAATATGCGGATATTATCATGCAATTGATGGTTGACAACATGATCAGTATATATGAATATGCCATCAAGGAAGATCGCAACAAATTTGCTAAGGAACTGAACAAGCTCAAATATCATGGATGACATGGGAATACAAGATGCAACAAGGCAATCATAATGTGAGTCAATCCATGCATAGGGTGCAAACTTGTGGTGAGTATGATATGTCCATCGAGCATGACATGAGGAAGCACAATCAATAAATATGGAGGTGTTGGTGTACCAATGCTCGATGCCGTGGCATGAGTGGAAGTCCGAAGGTGCATCCACTAAGTCCGAGCGCTCCTCAATGTGAAGGTCCATAGAGCCAATCTCCAATGTCGCTCCTCCGTTCGCGAGATGTATCATGTAGACAACAAGAAGGAAACAACAATGAAAGAATGACCCATCCAATATGCAAAATTGAGGATGGCTCAAAGGGAAAGAGTTCACCTTATGAATGTTCCCGAAGATGTTGGAGTTGCACATCATGTATGCCTTCACATAACCAATATGTCTCATGACGGTAATGCCTTGTGAATCCTTCAAAATGAAAGGACATGACAAACACTTGGAAAAACAAATGAGGTTAGCGGAAATGCAAAAACTATCATTCGTGTGGTATGATACCCAACAAGTGTATGCATCATGCTCATCATAAGAAAGGACAAGGGAATTTGGCAGGGTATGTAAGTATATGATGCGATAACAACCAAAGGCAATAGGTTCAAACAAACAAGCATGCATCACAAGTAAAGTGTCAAAGTCTCCAAAGATCAATAAGCATAGTATGGTTGCACTCAATATAAGTGGATATGAAAGAGGCAACTAATGGACACAAGAGACAATGATCAAGATATATCATGTGAGAGGCATCAACATATATGTCATCAACCCAAGAAAGCAAGTAATAGTGGAACATGGGTGATGCAACCAAGCAAGTAATCATAGTGATCAAGTCTAGCAAGCGAGTAGTGCAAAGATGCAACGTACTAGAGGGAATCAAAACAAGCATGTCATGTGTGCAAATAGTGGGCATGAATAATTCACATGTAGTAGCACTTGCATGAAAGCAAGATATGAGTAGAATAGCATGAATGTATTGGCGAGAGACCATATGTAAATAGCAATGGCACATCATGACTCTCCCAACACAACAAGCATCAATAGCATGGGGCACAAAGAAATCATGGCATTAGCAACAAGTATCTCCACCAAGCATGCAAATACACATAGGAGTATCATAATGGTGCATCATGGGTAAATGCAAGCAAGGGTCACAATTGCATGGCAAAGGCATAGAAGCAAGCATAACATGCAAAGTGAACACACTAGAATGGGCATAAGGTGACAAGTGGTAAATTGCCCATAGTCGTGTGAGAGCCAAGTAGAAGAGATGCGCGTAGTCCTTGCCCGAAGGGAACGGTGGTAAGGATAGTCCACGGGATCCCAAGCCGTCGTTGCTCTCAAGAGCTCGCTTCGTCAACTCATGGGATTGTGACGTTGACGAGTGTTCATAAGTACCTACACAAAGCAAAGGCAAAGGAAAAATTGTGTGTGCATGGTATATGTACACATCATCCATCATGATGCGCACGTGCATGTGTCAGTTAGCACAAAATATCAAATGCTCAAATAAATGAGATGCGTGATACAGAAACATGTCATCCATCATGAGAGGTTTGTTGTTATGTATTTCATAATGGAGACTCAAATTGTGTAATGCATCATGAGAAATATCTAGAGCATTGTTATTCATGGAATGCATAAGGTGTACACTATCATGGGAATCATGCAAAGTAGGAAATGCATCAAGATCTCCTAATATGCATGAGGAAACTATGGGGGTCTCCTCATGAGCATGAGTAGCAACATCACATGGAGAATATTGGCAACATCCAAAACAATGCATATTAGGTACAATGTGATCATGGCATGACATAGTAAATGAATTGCACAAATCATGTAAAGGAAGCATGGCAATATGATCACATGAAAAACAAAAGCCAATGACCATCATCTCTTCATCTATGTCATAAGTGCAAATGGGATTGATTTTAATGGGGCATGCATAGTTACTATGTTGAGATTGAAATGATGCAATATGGGAGATCTCACTCATAGCATATGACAAGTTCAATGGATTGTCAAACATGATGTGACCAATAGAATTTTCACATGATATCCTATGGAGCATAGCATCACAACTAGGCAACTCAACATGCTCATCATCATATTCATCATAAATAGGTAAGTCATGTCATGAAGAAGTCACCCTAGCATGAAGCATGGGAATAGGTGGGTCAACATCAGGGGAGCAATCGATGTCAAGAGAGTCCACTAGTGGGAGAAGAGAAGCACCATCACCTATGTTACCTTTGGAGCGTCGCTCATGTGTTGTAGGTGAGGTATCGAAGATCCACTCGTTGTCATCTTACTCTTGATGGAACCATGTGGGGGTGCATCATTGTCCACCATGGCCATCGGCGTCTCCATTGGAGGGATGGACTCGTCGAGGGTAGGCATGTCATCATGTAGGAGACCTAACACCAAAGAAGAAAACACACTAGGAGTAGAGGTTAAGTCGTTAGAAATCATAGTGGCCACACGTGCCCTTTCAACTACCTCACTCTCTAAGTGTTGTGGCTCCCTCACTCCCTCAAAGATGCTCTCACTCATATTGTTGGTGGAGTCACTCAAATGGCGCTCAACCTCACATAGGATGTGTGGCATGCTCGCATATGTGGGGCTAGTGGTGGTCACAGTCATCCTTTCATAGGAAATGCTCTCAATGTCATGTATGGTGGAGTCACTCATCTCACTCATGGGGTGGTGGCTCTCCTCACATGGAAAATGGGGCATCTCGACATATGTGGGTGTCGGAGAGATGTAGGTGCAAATGTCTCCATGCTCAACTCCTATCACCGTGGTCGAAGGGGATGGCCCTTGCTCGTGATAGAGGCAAAGGTGTCCCGTCTTTCGATGAGATGGTGGCTATCATTTTGGAGGAAGTCAACTTTGACGATCCAACTACGAACGCGCGTGGATGTCACGCCTTAGCAATCGCTAAACCAACTCCGAGAGGTTATTGACCACGCCGGAGCACGATCAACCTGACCACGAAGGTCTATTTCCTGCAGGCAAACGAAGAACAAGCAAGAAACTAAGATTGCAATCTGGATATTGCGAATATAAGAGGAAAGCTTTATTGATCAAGGTGGGGTTCTGTGATGCCTTTGTCTGGTCGTTGAACACAAACGAAGTACGCGAAGTTGCAGCTATGGTGAACTTTAATCTAAACAAAACCCTAAGTCTAAACGACGCCCTAAGGGCTGTATATATGGAGGAAGAGGGGGAAAATTTCGTGGCCCTTGGGGAAGGGGTCCGAAACCAACCCTATCTGATGTACGGTGGAACCCTATAGCGTCGATCTTTCACGTTTTGATGAGGACATCAATACCATTGTTACACCCACAGCCCCAGCCCCTACTGCTACATATACTGGACCAATTACTAGAGCTCGCGCACGCCAATTAAATTATCAGGTACTTTCGTTTCTTGGTAATGATTCTAATGTTCATGAGAATATGATGCTGCCTAAATTGGATACATTTGTTTTGCTTACAAATGAAGGGCCTAGCTTGGAGAAGGATGGACATTGGAGCAAGAGCAAGCATGGAGATGATGCCATGCGCAAGGGGAACCAGAACGGAGTTACAAGTGATGATTTCAGGACTATGAAGCCACCATAAGAGTGCATGAAGCCTTGGACGAAATATACAAGATGCCACTTCATAAATTTCGTCCAGAGGCTATTATAGGTGCTGCGTCACCCTTTTATTGGGCCAGGCCCATGTAATTTCGAAATACATAAGTATAGGCTATTTTTAGAGTCCGTATGTGTGGGGAAACAAGAGATAGGGTTGATTTCGGACCCCTCCACCAAGGGCCACGAAATTCCCCCTCTCTCCTCCATATATACAGCCCTTAGGGCACCGTTTAGACTTTGGGTTTTGTTTAGATTAAAAGTTCGCCATAGCTGCAACTTCGCGTACTTCGTTTGTGTTCAACGACCAGACAAAGGTGTCACAGAACCCCACCTTGATCAATAAAGCTTTCATCTTATATTCGCAATATCCAGATTGCAATCTCAGTTTCTTGCTTGTTCTTCGTTTGCTCGCAGGAAACAGACCCTCGTGGTCAGGTTGATCGTGCTCCGGCGTGGTCAATAACCTCTCGGAGTTGGTTTAGCGATTGCTAAGGCGCGACGTCCTCGCACGTTCGTAGTCGGATCGTCAAAGTCGACTTCCACCAAAGCGATATCCATCATCTCATCGAAAGACGGGACACCTTTGCCTCTATCAAGTGGTATCAGATTTCCAGGTTGCTCGGTGAGATTTTCCAGTTTTTCGTAGTTTAGATCGAGTCTGTTCTTCATACCTATAGTCCACGAAAAAGCCACAAAAAAATTAGGGTTAGTTCATCATATCCGAACCAATCTGAGCCTTCGCATAATCTTTTTAGGGTTTTGCTTTGTTGAATTTGCGGTTGCATCGTCGGTCTAGTTGCTGGTCTTAGAGTCTAGTCTTTTAGAGTTTCGAGTTCTGGTCATAAGTTGTCACGCCGCCGCCGCACCATCATCATCGCCCCTGCCATCTACCACCACCACTCCGAATCCGTATCCATATACCACCACCAATCCGTGTCCATATACCACCACCGATCCATATCCATATACTACCACCGCTACCACCACCGCTGCCATATACCACCACCATATATCCACCACCAATCCGAGTTCCTTGCTTATTAGGTTTGTTTTCGGGATCCATCTAGTTTCCGATTCGTGTTTTCCTTGCCGGAGTAGGTTTCGGAAAAAAAAAAAGAGTCTGGAAACCACGCTCCGTTTAGGCCCAAAATTTTTCGAAAACGCATTTTTCGAAAAAATTTCTGGCTATCTTATTTTTAGGTGTTTCTGAGTGTTTTGAGACAGGTGCCATTATAGGAAGTTTTTTTTGACCCGTTTCCAGTTTTTGGGTCCGGGCAGTCGAAAAAACGAAAAAAAAAAATTGGTCGAAAAAATTTCGTGCCCATCCTGTCAGTTTGACCTAGGAAGAGTTTTGAGACACTCGCCATTATAGTGATTTTTCGCAAAAAAAAAGAGCAGCGCAAAAAAAAAGAAAGAGCGCAAAAAAAAAAACAAAGAGCGAAAAAAAAACCCAGAGTGTGCTTTTCCCTTGTTTCCGTGCAGCGCCGTGATTTTGTTAGTGTTCTAGGCTCGCGTCTCTAGCACAGTCTAGCCTAGGACCAGCACAGTACCGTCGTTGAGCGTTTATTCAACTTTGCATCTCTGAATTGATTATTGCTGACCCTTTTGGAGCGGGATCCCTCGAAGAACACGATGAACACGGGGAAGAACGGGGAGAAATCACAAGGGGAAACACTCAAGAACAAGTCCAAATCACACATCCACTAGACAATCAAACACACAAGATCACAAGGTACATGAACAACAAAGGGAAAGATACAAGGTAAGGTTCATCTCCAAGAGGAGGTCTTGATGATATCCTAGATGGATCTTCCCACAAGGGGGTCTTGATGATAACTTTGCTCCTACCTATCTCTACTCTTGAGAGAGAGAGACCACTACTCCATTGGAGGCCAAGACCTCCATCTAGGAGAAGATCCCGCGGGATATCATCAAGACCCCCTTGTGGGAAGATCCATCTAGGATATCATCAAGACCTCCTCTTGGAGATGAACCTTACCTTGTATCTTTCCCTTTGTTGTTCATGTACCTTGTGATCTTGTGTGTTTGATTGTCTAGTGGATGTGTGATTTGGACTTGTTCTTGAGTGTTTCCCCTTGTGATTTCTCCCCGTTCTTCCCGGTGTTCATCGTGTTCTTCAAGGGATCCCGCTCCAAACGTGAAAGATCGACACTATAGGGTTCCACCCTACATCATTATGGTATCATGAGCCACGTTGATCACGTTTTTGGAGCCCCTACCCCTCTTTTTCTAGCTTGATTTTGTTGTTTTCGTCCTAAATCCGAAAATACCCACCAAAAATAGCCCCCAATTTTTTTTTGTGATTTGTTGGTTTGATGATGTTTTGTTGATCTTGATCCGTGGATTTGCTTGGGTTCAAGTGGATCTAGCATTTCCCCAAGTTTCCCCACCTTCCATCCACGAAATCTCGTCAATTTTGACCCCAAAATCCCCAAATTCCGCCCAAAAATTCGTCCCCGAGAGGAAATCACAAGCAGTTTGACCTACCTGGATCATCCGGACCTTCTCCCGGATCATCCGGACACCTCCCGGATCAGCTGGACCCTCTCCCGGACATCCGGATAACCCACGCGCCCAAATTCCAGAACCGAAGCTGACGAACCCGGATCATCCGGATGTACACCCGGATCATCCGGACCTAGCCCGGATCATCCGGACCTCCTCCCGGATGTCCGGTTAACCCTGAAACTGACACGGCTGAAATTTTGTTTTGGTCATAACTAATTCATCCGGAGTCCGATTTTGACGTTCTTTAGCTCGTTTTGAAGCTCTTGACATCCCCCATCCCACAAAAATACCACCAACATCATTTGACTCCATCATATTTTCTGAAATTTGGCAAGTTTGCCTAGGCCCTCCACCATATCATCTGCATTACCACCACCGACTTCCGCAACCTAACCCATTTTGTTCCGCATTGCATACGTGGTTGTTTGAGTTGTGACTAGAGTCTCCTAAGGTGTTTCGGCTACTTAGGGACAATTGCTTCTTCATCAACCACCACCACCACTTCCACATAACCTTGCCCACCATACACTTCCGACAACCAAACTTAACCCAATTTTTTTTAGCTTGTTTGAGTTGTAGCTTGTGTCTCCTAAGGTGTTTCGGCTACTTAGGGACGGCAACTTCAACTCCGACACGTGTATATCCATCATTCCACTTCCGCATTTGCCTAGTGCAAAACCACCACCGCTTTCCGCTACCACCATTTGACATTTGTCATTTGAGATTTTGAGTTTGTGGTTTTTCCGTTTCCTAAGGTGTTTCGGCTACTTAGGGACGAGTCTCCATCATCTTGGTATCAACACCAAGAACACCGCCACTCATCATCGCAAAGGACGGTAACCTCGACGACACCTTTGTATATTCCCTTGCAATTGCATTGTTAACCCCTAGCCCATTTTGCGTTACTTGCCTATCGAGACTAGCCATTTGAGTATTGCCGGCAACGTTACTTGTGCACATTAGTGGTCCATACCTTCCATTGCATACATACCATATCATATTGGTATCATATCATCCATTGAGCCTCAAGTTTGTTCCCGCATATACACAATTGCTATCTTGGTTTGTGCATTGTGCATAAGTGGCCATAGAGAAAAAAAAAGAAAAAAATCTTTTAAGCAAAAAGAGAGCAAAGAGCTCGTGAGCAAGTGCCATAGCATCATACCCATAGCACATAAGAGCCATACCAAAATCTACATCATATGATATCATGCTTGAGAGAAACACCGGGAACCATACATACATAGCATACTTGGGATAGAAGAATATCCATTTTGCATATTATAGGTTGTGCACAAGTGTCGTATCCGCCTATTGAGCAATCGTGCTAGCGTCTCTCTTGAGTTGTGCAACACGAGCGTTTTCCGTGGACTCCACATTTTGTGCTCATTCCTTGGTTGCACGACCCCATTTATCTATCCGTGTGTGTGTTTCCATGTACCATTTGCTATTGGTCTACTTGTTTCACTTGCGAATTTGTGAATCTTTTTCAATATTATTGAATCTTGCTAACATTTTGCATCAAATTTTTGTGCCACTATCCTCACCAAGCTCTACCATAAGCTTTACTTGATAGGTGTGAGTGAACAAGTCCGGTACCAATTCACTATTCTTTCATCTCACATTGAGTGACACGGGATACATCCTCAACTTTGGGAAAAGGTAATTTGGTATTGTTTATCTCATTTCCTACTCACCTCTACTCGAGTCTTGTGATGGATAGGCAAGGCATTTCACTTTCGGTCTACAACAACAACGACGAGTTCGATGCCATGAACAACAACTACGACGCCAAGATGGACAAGCGCATGGAGGAGATCAAGGCCCTCATCAAGTCCTACAAGCGATCTTCCTCATCTTCGAGAAGACGCTCAAGAGCACATCCTTCCGAGCTACCACCTCCGGCAAGATCACATCGGCATCGACACCATCACCAACAAGAACGTGAAGGTCAAGAGCTCAACACCAACAACCGCTCAACGACTTCACCATCTCCCTTAGCATCTTCGCCAAGCGACTTCAAGGCATCTTCGCCTACGGACATATGGCATCTTCGCCAACAAGAACCTCAAGACTACACTCAAGAGAAGCTACCCAAGCTCAAGTCCGCGACTTCCACGAGCTACTACGACCTCGACACCGACCACAAGATTCCTTTCTATGGGACTCAAGAACCCGAGGAGTACCTCGAGTGGGAGCGTTTGATGGACGACTACCTCAAGCTACATCAAGTTCGTCCCGAAGATCAAGTGAAGTGCGCCACAAGAAACTTCCACGACTACGCCTTGACAAGGTGTGATAGAGGCAAAGGTGTCCCGTCTTTCGATGAGATGGTGGCTATCATTTTGGATGAAGTCGACTTTGACGATCCGACTGCGAACGTGCGAGGACGTCGCGCCTTAGCAATCGCTAAACCAACTCCGAGAGGTTATTGACCACGCCGGAGCACGATCAACCTGACCACGAAGGTCTGTTTCCTGCAGGCAAACGAAGAACAAGCAAGAAACTAAGATTGCAATCTGGATATTGCGAATATAAGAGGAAAGCTTTATTGATCAAGGTGGGGTTCTGTGACGCCTTTGTCTGGTCGTTGAACACAAACGAAGTACGCGAAGTTGCAGCTATGGCGAACTTTTAATATAAACAAAACCCAAAGTCTAAACGGTGCCCTAAGGGCTGTATATATGGAGGAAGAGGGGGTGAATTTCGTGGCCCTTGGTGGAGGGGTCCGAAACTAACCCTATCTCTTGTTTCCCCACACATACGGACTCTAAAAATAGCCTACACTTATGTATTTCGAAATTACATGGGCCTGGCCCAATAATAAGGTGACGCAGCACCTAGAATAGCCTCTGGACGAAATTTATGAAGTGGCATCTTGTATATTTCGTCCAAGGCTTCATGCACTCATTATGGTGGCTTCAAAGTCCTGAAATCATCACTTGTAACTCCGTTCTTGTCCCCGTTGCGCATGCCATCATCTCCATGCTTGTTCTTGCTCCAATGTTCATCCTTCTCCAAACTAGGCCCTTCATTTGTAAGCAAAACAAATGTATCCAATTTAGGCAGCATCATATTCTCATGAACATTAGAATCATTACCAAGAAACGAAAGTACCTGGTAATTTAGTTGGCGTGCGCGAGCTCTAGTAATTGGTCCAGTATGTATAGCAGCAGGGACTGTGGGTGTAACAATGGTATTGATGTCATCATCATCCTCCCCTTCTTGAAATGAAGTCTTCCTCGACGGAAGTTCATCTTCCTCACCCAAATATGGCTTCAAATCTGCAATTTTAAAAGTGGGACTAACCCCAAAATCTGCAGGCAGCTCAAGTTTATATGCATTATCATTTACTTTCTCCAACACCTTAAAGGGACCAGCAGCACGTGGCATTAGCTTCCATTTGCGCAAATCAGGAACTCTATCCTTACGCAAATGTAACCAAACAAGATCTCCAGGTGCAAACACAACATGTTTTCTACCTTTATCTCCAGCAAGTTTGTATTTAGCATTCATATGCTCAATGTTTTCCTTAGTTCACTCATGCATTTATAAAATCAATTCAGCATGTTATTTAGCATCAAAATTAACTTTCTCCGAAGATGGAAGAGGCAACAAATCAATAGGTGCACGAGGTAGGAAACCATACACAATTTCAAAAGGGCACATCTTAGTAGTAGAATGCAGTGAACGATTATAAGCAAATTCAAAATGAGGCAAGCATTCTTCCCACATTTTCTTATTATTCTTCAAAACAGCCCTAAGCATAGTAGACAATGTTCTATTGACTACTTCAGTTTGTCCTTCAGTTTGGGGGTGACAAGTAGTACTAAAAAGCAGTTTAGTCCCCAACTTAGCCCATAAACATCTCCAAAAGTGGCTAAGAAATTTAGTATCACAATCTGAAACTTTGGCACACCATGCAAGCGAATAATTTCACGGAAGAACAAATCAGCAACATTAACATCATCATCGCTTTTATGACATGGTATAACGTGTGCCATTTTCGAGAATCTATCCACGACAACAAATATGCTATCCCTCCTCTTCTTTGTTCGAGGTGAACCTAAAACAAAGTCCATAGATATATCCTCCCAAGGAACACAAGGTACATTCAAAGGCATATATAAACCATGAGGATTGAGTCATGACTTAGCTTTTTGACATGTAGTGCAGCGAGCAACAAAGCGCTCAACATCCCGTCTCATCTTTGGCCAAAAGAAATGTGTAGCAAGTACGTCCTCCGTCTTCTTCATGCCAAAGTGTCCCATTAGTCCTCCATGTGCCTCCTGCAACAACAAAAAACGAACGGAGCTAGCTGGAACGCATAGCTTGTTAGCACGGAATACAAATACATCATTAACGATGAACTTGTTTCATGTTCTTCCTTCTTTACAATTCTGCAATACATCTTTAAAATCAGCTTCATGCACATATTGATCTTTGATGGTCTCCAAACCAAGTATTTTGAAGTCAAGTTGTGAAAGCATAGTATAGCGACGAGACAATGCATCAGCAATAACATTTTCTTTACCCTTCTTGTGATTAACCCATTTAGCATGTCTACGATTCAGTTTAGCCTGACTTTTAATATGTTTCGAAGATTCATGATTAGAATGTATAACAAATTCTTTGGGCCATAAATAATGTTGCCATGTTTCTAAAGTCCGAACAAGAGCATATACTTCTTTATAATAAGTAGAATAATTCAGACTAGGCCCACTCAATTTATCAGAAAAGTATGCAACAGGTTTGCCATCTTGTAATAACACACCTCCTAATCCAATTCCACTAGCATCACATTCAAGCTCAAATATCTTATTAAAATCAGGAAGTTGGAGTAATGGAGCATGTGTCAACTTATCTTTCAACACCGTGAAGGCTTCTTCCTGTGCGGTACCCCAAACAAAAGGCACATCCTTCTTTGTAAGCTCATTGAGAGGTGCAGCAATGGTGCTGAAATCTCTCACAAAACGCCTATAGAAACCAGCGAGGCCAGGAAAACTCCTCACTTGTGTGACCGTTTTGGGCTGCGGCCAACTCTCAATAGCTTCAATCTTGGCTTTATCAACTTTAATTCCCTGTGGAGTAACAACATAGCAAAGAAAAGACACTCGATCGGTGCAATAGGTGCACTTCCCAAGGTTACCAAAAAACGTGCATCACGTAGAGCAATAAAAACAACACGTAAATGTTCCTCCAAAGATCTGCTATAAATCAATATGTCATCAAATTAAACTACCACAAATCGTCCAATGAAAGCACGTAAAACTTCGTTCATTAATCTCATGAAAGTACTAGGTGCATTAGTTAACCCAAAAGGCATGACTAACCACTCATATAATCCAAACTTAGTTTTAAATGTTGTTTTCCATTCATCCCCCAATTTCATACGAATTTGATGGTATCCACTATGCAAATCAACTTTCGAGAATATTGTAGAGCCACTCAATTCATCAAGCATATCATCTAGCCTAGGAATAGGATGACGATATTAATGCCTCTACAATCAACACACATACGCGATGTACCATCCTTTTTCGACACTAGAATAATAGGAACAACACAAGGACTAAGGGATTTGCGTATATAACCATTGTCAAGAAGCTCTTGTACTTGACGCATAATCTCCTTCGTCTCCTCTGCATTGGTACGGTATGGTGCATGGTTTGGCAGGGAAGCACCGAGAATTAAGTCAATCTGATGCTCAATCCCTCGAATAGGCGGTAATCCCGGTGGCACGGCTTGTGGAAAGACGTCAACATACTCCTGCAAAATGTTAGTGACAGCAGGAGGCAAAGAGGAAGGCACGTCCTCGAATGAAAATAATGCCTCTTTGCACACAAAAGCATAGCAAACAGATTTGCTGAAATCTAGCTCATCAATATCAGATTTGGTGGCAAATAAACATTCACTTTTCAATTTAATTTCAGAAGCAACACTAGATGGTTTATTATTAGGCTTCATTTGTTGCTCAAATTCTTTTGCCAGAATCTGATTTTCACTCTTATTCTGCTCCTTTTTTGCTTTATTAGCTCTATTAATATCATCTTGCAAAATGGAATCAGGAGTCATAGGAAGCAAAGTAATATTTTTATCCTTATGAACAAGAGTATACTGATTATTTCTACCATGGTGTACAATTTTTTTTATCAAATTGCCATGGTCTACCAAGTAATAAGGAACATGCTTGCATAGGTACCACATCACAATCAACATAATCAGCATATGTAGAGATACTAAAATGCACACGAACAGTACGTGTTACCTTAACCTTGCCCCTGTTGTTGAACCATTGGATGTAGTAAGGATGTGGATGTGGTCTTGTGGTGAGAGAAAGCTTCTCCACCATCTCCATGCTAGCCAAGTTGTTGCAGCTCCCTCCGTCTATGATGACACACACAGAACGTTCCTTCACAACTCCCATTGTATGGAACAAATTATGCCTTTGATTTTGCTCAGCTTGTGTGACCTGCACACTAAAAACACGTTGAGTAACTAAACATTCATACCTATCAGCGTCTTCAGGAGCCATGTATTGCGTCTCATGATCAGAATCATCTCCATCGTTTTCTTCACGTGTAATAAGAGCCAACGTCTCCTCATCATAGTCACTAGCGGACTCATACCCACCATCCTCAGTAGCAATCATCACACGCTGAGATGATAGAGGCAAAGGTGTCCCGTCTTTCGATGAGATGGTGGATTTCGCTTTGGTGGAAGTCGACTTTGACGATCCAACTACGAGCGTGCGTGATAGAGGCAAAGGTGTCCCGTCTTTCGATGAGATGATGGAAATCGCTTTGGTGGAAGTCGACTTTGACGATCCGACTACGAACGTGCGAGGACGTCGCGCCTTAGCAATCGCTAAACCAACTCCGAGAGGTTATTGACCACGCCGGAGCACGATCAACCTGACCACGAGGGTCTGTTTCCTGCGAGCAAACGAAGAACAAGCAAGAAACTAAGATTGCAATCTGGATATTGCGAATATAAGATGAAAGCTTTATTGATCAAGGTGGGGTTCTGTGACGCCTTTGTCTGGTCGTTGAACACAAACGAAGTACGCGAAGTTGCAGCTATGGCGAACTTTTAATCTAAACAAAACCCAAAGTCTAAACGGTGCCCTAAGGGCTGTATATATGGAGGAAGAGAGGGGAATTTCGTGGCCCTTGGTGGAGGGGTCCGAAATCAACCCTATCTCTTGTTTCCCCACACATACGGACTCTAAAAATAGCCTATACTTATGTATTTCGAAATTACATGGGCCTGGCCCAATAAAAAGGTGACGCAGCACCTATAATAGCCTCTGGACGAAATTTATGAAGTGGCATCTTGTATATTTCGTCCAAGGCTTCATGCACTCTTATGGTGGCTTCAAAGTCCTGAAATCATCACTTGTAACTCCGTTCTGGTTCCCCTTGCGCATGGCATCATCTCCATGCTTGCTCTTGCTCCAATGTCCATCCTTCTCCAAGCTAGGCCCTTCATTTGTAAGCAAAACAAATGTATCCAATTTAGGCAGCATCATATTCTCATGAACATTAGAATCATTACCAAGAAACGAAAGTACCTGATAATTTAATTGGCGTGCGCGAGCTCTAGTAATTGGTCCAGTATATGTAGCAGTAGGGGCTGTGGGTGTAACAATGGTATTGATGTCCTCATCATCCTCCCCTTCTTGAAATGAAGTCGTCCTCGACGAAAGCTCATCTTCCTCACCCAAATAAGGCTTCAAATCTGCAATGTTAAAAGTGGGACTAACCCCAAAATCTGCAGGCAGCTCAAGTTTATATGCATTATCATTTACTTTCTCCAACACCTTAAAGGGACCAGCAGCACGTGGCATTAGCTTTGATTTGCGCAAATCAGGAAATCTATCCTTACGCAAATGTAACCAAACAAGATCTCCAGGTGCAAACACAACATGTTTTCTACCCTTATCTCCAGCAAGTTTATATTTAGCATTCATACGCTCAATGTTTTCCTTAGTTAACTCATGCATTTTTAAAATCAATTCAGCACGTTCTTTAGCATCAAAATTAACCTTCTCCGAAGATGGAAGAGGCAACAAATCAATAGGTGCACGAGGTAGGAAACCATACACAACTTCAAAAGGGCACATCTTAGTAGTAGAATGCAATGAACGATTATAAGCAAATTCAATATGAGGCAAGCATTCCTCCCACATTTTCTTATTATTCTTCAAAACAGCCCTAAGCATAGTAGACAATGTTCTATTGACTACTTCAGTTTGTCCATCAGTTTGGGGGTGACAAGTAGTACTAAAAAGCAGTTTAGTCCCCAACTTAGCCCATAAACATCTCCAAAAGTGGCTAAGAAATTTAGTATCACGATCTGAAACAATAGTATTTGGCACACCATGCAAGCGAATAATTTCACGAAAGAACAAATCAGCAACATTAACAGCATCATCGCTTTTATGACATGGTATAAAGTGTGCCATTTTCGAGAATCTATCCACGACAACAAATATGCTATCCCTCCCCTTCTTTGTTCGAGGTAAACCTAAAACAAAGTCCATAGATATATCCTCCCAAGGAACACTAGGTACGGGCAAAGGCATATATAAACCATGAGGATTGAGTCGTGACTTAGCTTTTTGACATGTAGTGCAGCGAGCAATAAAACGCTCAACATCCCGTCTCATCTTTGGCCAAAAGAAATGTGTAGCAAGTACGTCCTCTGTCTTCTTCACGCCAAAGTGTCCCATTAATCCTCCTCCATGCGCCTCCTGCAACAACAAAAGACGAACGGAGCTAGCTGGAATGCATAGCTTGTTAGCACGAAACACAAATCCATCGTTAACGACAAACTTGTTCCACATTCTTCCTTCTTTACAATTCTGCATTACATCTTTAAAATCAGCATCATGCACATATTGATCTTTGATGGTCTCCAAACCAAATATTTTGAAGTCAAGTTGTGAAAGCATAGTATAGCGACGAGACAATGCATCAGCAATAACATTTTCTTTTCCCTTCTTGTGTTTAATGACATAAGGGAAAGTCTCAATAAATTCAACCCATTTAGCATGTCTACGATTCAGTTTAGCTTGACTTTTAATATGTTTCAAAGATTCATGATCAGAATGTATAACAAATTCTTTGGGCCATAAATAATGTTGCCATGTTTCTAAAGTCCGAACAAGAGCATATAATTCTTTATCATAAGTAGAATAATTCAGACTAGGCCCACTCAATTTTTCAGAAAAGTATGCAACGGGTTTGCCATCTTGTAATAACACACCTCCTAATCCAATTCCACTAGCATCACATTCAAGCTCAAAAGTCTTATTAAAATCAGGAAGTTGGAGTAAAGGAGCATGTGTCAACTTATCTTTCAATACCGTGAAGGCTTCTTCCTGTGCGGTACCCCAAATAAAAGGCACATCTTTCTTTGTAAGCTCATTGAGAGGTGCAGCAATGGTGCTGAAATCTCTCACAAAACGCCTATAGAATCCAGCGAGGCCAAGAAAACTCCTCACTTGTGTGACCGTTTTGGGCTGCGGCCAACTCTCAATAGCTTCAATCTTGGCTTTATCAACTTCAATTCCCTGTGGAGTAACAACATAGCCAAGAAAAGATACTCGGTCGGTGCAAAAGGTGCACTTCCCAAGGTTACCAAACAAACGTGCATCACGTAGAGCAATAAAAACAGCACGTAAATGTTCCAAATGTTCTTCCAAAGATTTGCTATAAATCAGTATATCATCAAAATAGACTACCACAAATCGTCCAATGAAAGCACGTAAAACTTCGTTCATTAATCTCATGAAAGTACTAGGTGCATTAGTTAACCCAAAAGGCATGACTAACCACTCATATAAACCAAACTTAGTTTTAAATGCTGTTTTCCATTCATCACCCAATTTCATACGAATTTGATGGTATCCACTACGCAAATCAACTTTGGAGAATATTGTAGAGCCACTCAATTCATCAAGCATATCATCTAGCCTAGGAATAGGATGACGATAACGAATAGTAATATTATTAATGCCTCTACAATCAACACACATACGTGACGTACCATCCTTTTTAGGCACGAGTATAATAGGAACAGCACAAGGACTAAGAGATTCGCGTATATAACCTTTGTCGAGTAGCTCCTGTACTTGACGCATAATCTCCTTCGTCTCCTCTGGATTGGTACGGTATGGTGCACGGTTGGGTAGCGATGCACCGGGAATTAAGTCAATTTGATGCTCAATCCCTCGAATGGGTGGTAATCCCGGTGGCACGTCTTGTGGAAAGACGTCAGCGAACTCCTGCATAATGTTAGTGACAGCAGGGGGCAAAGAGGAAGGCACGTCCTCGAATGAAAATAATGCCTCTTTGCACACAAAAGCATAGCAAACAGATTTGCTGAAATCTAGCTCATCAATATCAGATTTGGTGGCAAATAAACATGCACTTTTCAATTTAATTTCAGAAGCAACACTAGATGGTTTATTATTAGGCTTCATTTGTTGCTCAAATTCTTTTGCCACAATCTGATTTTCACTCTTATTCTTCTCCTGTTTTGCTTTATTAGCTCTATTAATATCATCTTTCAAAATAGAATCAGGAGTCATAGGAAGCAAAGTAATATTTTTATCCTTATGAACAAGAGTATAATGATTGTTTCTACCATGGTGTACAGCATTTTTATCAAATTGCCATGGTCTACCAAGTAATAAGGAACATGCTTGCATAGGTACCACATCACAATCAACATAATCAGCATATGTAGAGATACTAAAATGCACACGAACAGTACGTGTTACCTTAACCTTGCCGCTATTGTTGAACCATTGGATGTAGTAAAGATGTGGATGTGGTCTTGTGGTGAGAGAAAGCTTCTCCACCATCTCCATGCTAGCCAAGTTGTTGCAACTCCCTCCATCTATGATCACGCGAACAGAACGTTCCTTCACAACTCCCTTTGTATGGAACAAATTATGCCTCTGATTTTGCTCAGCTTGTGTAACCTGCACACTCAAAACACGTTGAGCAACTAAACATTCATACCTGTCAGCATCTTCAGGAGCCATGTATTGCGTCTCATGATCAGAATCGTCTCCACCGTGTTCGTCACGTGTAATAAGAGCCAAAGTCTCCTCATCATAGTCACTAGCGGACTCATACCCACCATCCTCAGTAACAATCATCACACGCTTAGATGGGCATTCTCTCGCATAATGACCTCCACCCTTGCAACGTCGACAAATAATATCATGTGTTTGCCCTGTTGATGCCATGGATGAAGAAGAGCTCTTTGCAGGCCCAGAAGGTGTGCTCTTGGCAGATAATGGTGATTGTGCCTGCTTTATTATATCACGGTTGGAGGTGGCAGCCGACGGAGGCACCGGTGTAGCAGAACGTGTGGAAGTAGATGATGCACGTGGTGTCCATAATGAAGGTCGACCTGCAGAAAAGTTAGTCCGCGCCAATGCCTGTCGATCCTGCACTTCACGTTCAGCTTTACAAGCAAGATGGAATAAACGAGTGATATTAGTATACTCCTTATAGTCTAGAATGGTCTGAATCTCTCTATTTAATCCACCCAGAAAACGTGCAAGCATAGCTTCATTCTCCTCAACAATACCACATCTAATCATGCCAGTTTGTAATTCCTGATAATATTCTTCTACAGAATTTTTTCCTTGTCTTAAACGCTGTAATTTTTGAAGCAATTCACGTTGATAATATGGTGGAACCCAACGAGTACGCATAGCAGTTTTCAAAGCAGCCCAAGTAGCGGGAATAGGATATAATCTACAATGTTCAGACCACCATACACATGCAAAACTAGTGAAAGCACAAACAGCAGCAGCAACCCGTCTCTCCTCGGGATATTGTAAACATGTAAAACGTTGTTCAGTTTCCAACTCCCAAGTAAGATATATATCAGGAACATATCTACCCTCAAATGGTGGAATATTCAATTTCAGTTTAGGAATATGGACATCATCTCGTACCTGAGGTGGTGGTGCAGGCCTACCATTACGAATATATACCTGAGGTCGACCTGGTGGTGGTGGTGCTGGTGGCTGCACGTAGTGCTGATTTTGATCAACCTCATCCTCATAATCGCCCGCATACTCAACATCCTCCTGGGTACCACCAGCAGCAGTAGCAGGGGCGAAAGAAGCATCAACAACATGAACAGCAGCACCAGAAGTTTGGCCATCCTCAATAGGAACACGCCTCGCTCGTCCATACTGATTCGAAAGGATGCGTTGTTGTTGTTGTTGTTGTTGCTGGAGAGGTGCGTTAGGTGCAGCGGGTGGTGGTGGTGGAAGACGCGCGAGCAATTCATTAAATTTGTTATCGAGCTTTGTTTCGAACGTCTTCTCCATGCCATCTATCTTCTCCATGGCCTCTTCAAATCTGTTTAGCACATCTTGCACCTGTCCACTCATCATTTGCTGAAACTTATCATGAAGCTCCTTGTTCGATAAATTCTCCCAGTCAGTCACGTCGGCTTGTGATCCTGGCATGGTTAGCAGCAATAGAAACACACAAGAATATGATCCTACAGACTACGAACAAGTGGTGGTGGTGGGTGTCACAAATCCGTCAAGCAAAACTCAAATTCTTACCAGTTCTTACCCAGCAGCAGGCGGTAATCGGCAACCGTTGTAGTCAAAAACTCTCAAAGCTTGGATAGAGCGAGTACCAGGGAGAGTCAAACGCACGACGTAGAATGTATGTGGAGCTGGGAAGGCTTATAATATGGTAGCAAAAAGGATCAGCAATAATCAATTCAGAGATGCAAAGTTGAATAAACGCTCAACGACGGTACTGTGCTGGTCCTAGGCTAGACCGTGCTAGAGACGCGAGCCTAGAACACTAACAAAATCACGGCGCTGCACGTAAACAAGGGAAAAGCACACTCTGGATTTTTTTTTCGCTCTTTTTTTTTTTTTTTGCGCTCTTTTTTTTTTTTTTGCGCTGCTCTTTTTTTTTTTTTTTTTTTGCGAAAAATCACTATAATGGCGAGTGTCTCAAAACTCTTCCTAGGTCAAACTGACAGGATGGGCACAAAATTTTTTCGACCAATTTTTTTTTTTCGTTTTTTCGACTGCCCGGACCCAAAAACTGGAAACGGGTCAAAAAAAACTTCCTATAATGGCACCTGTCTCAAAACACTCAGAAACACCTAAAAATAAGATAGCCAGAAAATTTTTCGAAAAATGCGTTTTCGAAAAATTTTGGGCCTAAACGGAGCGTGGTTTCCAGACTCTTTTTTTTTTCCGAAACCTACTCCGGCAAGGAAACACGAATCGGAAACTAGATGGATCCCGAAAACAAACCTAATAAGCAAGGAACTCGGATTGGTGGTGGATATATGGTGGTGGTATATGGCAGCGGTGGTGGTAGCGGTGGTAGTATATGGATATGGATCGGTGGTGGTATATGGACACGGATTGGTGGTGGTATATGGATACGGATACGGAGTGGTGGTGGTAGATGGCAGGGGCGATGATGATGGTGCAGCGGCGGCGTGACAACTTATGACCAGAACTCGAAACTCTAAAAGACTAGACTCTAAGACCAGCAACTAGACCGACGATGCAACCGCAAATTCAACAAAGCAAAACCCTAAAAAGATTATGCAAAGGCTCAGATTGGTTCGGATATGATGAACTAACCCTAATTTTTTTTTGTGGCTTTTTCGTGGACTATAGGTATGAAGAACAGACTCGATCTAAACTACGAAAAACTGGAAAATCTCACCGAGCAACCTGGAAATCTGATACCACTTGATAGAGGCAAAGGTGTCCCGTCTTTCGATGAGATGATGGAAATCGCTTTGGTGGAAGTCGACTTTGACGATCCGACTACGAACGTGCGAGGACGTCGCGCCTTAGCAATCGCTAAACCAACTCCGAGAGGTTATTGACCACGCCGGAGCACGATCAACCTGACCACGAGGGTCTGTTTCCTGCGAGCAAACGAAGAACAAGCAAGAAACTAAGATTGCAATCTGGATATTGCGAATATAAGATGAAAGCTTTATTGATCAAGGTGGGGTTCTGTGACGCCTTTGTCTGGTCGTTGAACACAAACGAAGTACGCGAAGTTGCAGCTATGGCGAACTTTTAATCTAAACAAAACCCAAAGTCTAAACGGTGCCCTAAGGGCTGTATATATGGAGGAAGAGAGGGGAATTTCGTGGCCCTTGGTGGAGGGGTCCGAAATCAACCCTATCTCTTGTTTCCCCACACATACGGACTCTAAAAATAGCCTATACTTATGTATTTCGAAATTACATGGGCCTGGCCCAATAAAAAGGTGACGCAGCACCTATAATAGCCTCTGGACGAAATTTATGAAGTGGCATCTTGTATATTTCGTCCAAGGCTTCATGCACTCTTATGGTGGCTTCAAAGTCCTGAAATCATCACTTGTAACTCCGTTCTGGTTCCCCTTGCGCATGGCATCATCTCCATGCTTGCTCTTGCTCCAATGTCCATCCTTCTCCAAGCTAGGCCCTTCATTTGTAAGCAAAACAAATGTATCCAATTTAGGCAGCATCATATTCTCATGAACATTAGAATCATTACCAAGAAACGAAAGTACCTGATAATTTAATTGGCGTGCGCGAGCTCTAGTAATTGGTCCAGTATATGTAGCAGTAGGGGCTGTGGGTGTAACAATGGTATTGATGTCCTCATCAGTGCGAGGACGTCGCGCCTTAGCAATCGCTAAACCAACTCCGAGAGGTTATTGATCACGCCGGAGCACGATCAACCTGACCACGAGGGTCTGTTTCCTGCGAGCAAACGAAGAACAAGCAAAAAACTGAGATTGCAATCTGGATATTGCGAATATAAGATGAAAGCTTTATTGATCAAGGTGGGGTTCTGTGATGCCTTTGTCTGGTCGTTGAACACAAACGAAGTACGCGAAGTTGCAGCTATGGCGAACTTTTAATCTAAACAAAACTCAAAGTCTAAACGGTGCCCTAAGGGCTGTATATATGGAGGAAGAGGGGGTGAATTTCGTGGCCCTTGGTAGAGGGGTCCGAAACTAACCCTATCTCTTGTTTCCCCACACATACGGACTCTAAAAATAGCCTATACTTATGTATCTCGAAATTACATGGGTCTGGCCCAATAATAAGGTGACGCAGCACCTAGAATAGCCTCTGGACGAAATTTATGAAGTGGCATCTTGTATATTTCGTCCAAGGCTTCATGCACTCATTATGGTGGCTTCAAAGTCCTGAAATCATCACTTGTAACTCCGTTCTTGTCCCCCTTGCGCATTCCATCATCTCCATGCTTGTTCTTGCTCCAATGTTCATCCTTCTCCAAGCTAGGCCCTTCATTTGTAAGTAAAACAAATGTATCCAATTTAGGCAGCATCATATTCTCATGAACATTAGAATCATTACCAAGAAATGAAAGTGCCTGGTAATTTAGTTGGCGTGTGCGAGCTCTAGTAATTGGTCCAGTATGTATAGCAGCAGGGGCTGTGGGTGTAACAATGGTATTGATGTCCTCATCATCCTCCCCTTCTTGAAATGAAGTCGTCCTCGACGGAAGTTCATCTTCCTCGCCCAAATATGGCTTCAAATCTGCAATGTTAAAGGTGGGACTAACCCCAAAATCTGCAGGCAGCTCAAGTTTATATGCATTATCATTTACTTTCTCCAACACCTTAAAGGGACCAGCAGCACGTGGCATTAGCTTTGATTTGTGCAAATCAGGAAATCTATCCTTACGCAAATGTAACCAAACAAGATCTCCAGGTGCAAACACAACATGTTTTCTACCCTTATCTCCAGCAAGTTTATATTTAGCATTCATATGCTCAATGTTTTCCTTAGTTAACTCATGCATTTTTAAAATCAATTCAGCACGTTCTTTAGCATCAAAATTAACCTTCTCCGAAGATGGAAGAGGCAACAAATAAATAGGTGCACGAGGTAGAAAACCATACACAACTTCAAAAGGGCACATCTTAGTAGTAGAATGCAATGAACGATTATAAGCAAATTCAATATGAGGCAAGCATTCCTCCCACATTTTCTTATTATTCTTTAGAACAGCCCTAAGCATAGTAGACAATGTTCTATTGACTACTTCAGTTTGTCCATGAGTTTGGGGGTGACAAGTAGTACTAAAAAGCAGTTTAGTCCCCAACTTAGCCCATAAACATCTCCAAAAGTGGCTAAGAAATTTAGTATCACGATCTGAAACAATAGTATTTGGCACACCATGCAAGCGAATAATTTCACGAAAGAACAAATCAGCAACATTGACAGCATCATCGCTTTTATGACATGGTATAAAGTGTGCCATTTTCGAGAATCTATCCACGACAACAAATATGCTATTCCTCCCCTTCGTTGTTCTAGGTAAACCTAAAACAAAGTCCATAGATATATCCTCCCAAGGAACACTAGGTACAGGAAAAGGCATATATAAACCATGAGGATTGAGTCGTGACTTAGCTTTTTGACATGTAGTGCAGCGAGCAATAAAACGCTCAACATCCCGTCTCATCTTTGGCCAAAAGAAATGTGTAGCAAGTACGTCCTCCGTCTTCTTCACGCCAAAGTGTCCCATTAGTCCTCCTCCATGCGCCTCCTGCAACAACAAAAGACGAACGGAGCTAGCTGGAATGCATAGCTTGTTAGCACGGAACACAAATCCATCATTAACGACAAACTTGTTCCATGTTCTTCCTTCTTTACAATTCTGCAATACATCTTTAAAATCAGCATCATGCACATATTGATCTTTGATGGTCTCCAAACCAAATATTTTGAAGTCAAGTTGTGAAAGCATAGTATAGCGACGAGACAATGCATCAGCAATAACATTTTCTTTACCCCTCTTGTGTTTAATGACATAAGGGAAAGTCTCAATGAATTCAACCCATTTAGCATGTCTACGATTCAGTTTAGCTTGACTTTTAGTATGTTTCAAAGATTCATGATCAGAATGTATAACAAATTCTTTAGGCCATAAATAATGTTGCCATGTTTCTAAAGTCCGAACAAGAGCATATAATTCTTTATCATAAGTAGAATAATTCAGACTAGGCCCACTCAATTTTTCAGAAAAGTATGCAACAGGTTTGCCATCTTGTAATAACACACCTCCTAATCCAATTCCACTAGCATCACATCCAAGCTCAAAAGTCTTATTAAAATCGGGAAGTTGGAGTAAAGGAGCATGTGTCAACTTATCTTTCAATACCGTGAAGGCTTCTTCCTGTGCAGTACCCCAAACAAAAGGCACATCCTTCTTTGTAAGCTCATTGAGAGGTGCAGCAATGGTGCTGAAATCTCTCACAAAACGCCTATAGAATCCAGCGAGGCCAAGAAAACTCCTCACTTGTGTGACCGTTTTGGGCTGCGGCCAACTCTCAATAGCTTGGCTTTATCAACTTCAATTCCCTGTGGAGTAACAACATAGCCAAGAAAAGACACTCGGTCGGTGCAAAAGGTGCACTTCCCAAGGTTACCGAACAAACGTGCATCACGTAGAGCAATAAAAACAGCACGTAAATGTTCCAAATGTTCCTCCAAAGATCTGCTATAAATCAATATGTCATCAAAGTAAACTACCACAAATCGTCCAATGAAAGCACGTAAAACTTCGTTCATTAATCTCATGAAAGTACTAGGTGCATTAGTTAACCCAAAAGGCATGACTAACCACTCATATAATCCAAACTTAGTTTTAAATGCTGTTTTCCATTCATCTCCCAATTTCATACGAATTTGATGGTATCCACTACGCAAATCAACATTGGAGAATATTGTAGAGCCACTCAATTCATCAAGCATATCATCTAGCCTAGGAATAGGGTGACGATAACGAATAGTAATATTATTAATGCCTCTACAATCAACACACATACGTGATGTACCATCCTTTTTCGGCACTAGAATAATAGGAACAGCACAAGGACTAAGGGATTCGCGTATATAACCTTTGTCGAGCAGCTCCTGTACTTGACGCATAATCTCCTTCGTCTCCTCTGGATTGGTACGGTATGGTGCACGGTTGGGTAATGATGCACCGGGAATTAAGTCAATTTGATGCTCAATCCCTCGAATAGGTGGTAATCCCAGTGGCACGTCTTGTGGAAAGACGTCAGCGAACTCCTGCAAAATGTTAGTGACAGCAGGGGGCAAAGAGGAAGGCACGTCCTCGAATGAAGATAATGCCTCTTTGCACACAAAAGCATAGCAAACAGATTTGCTAAAATTTAGCTCATCAATATCAGATTTGGTGGCAAGTAAACATGCACTTTTCAATTTAATTTCAGAAGCAACAGTAGATGGTTTATTATTAGGCTTCATGTGTTGCTCAAATTCTTTTGCCACAATCTGATTTTCACTCTTATTTTTCTCCTGTTTTGCTTTATTAGCTCTATTAATATCATCTTTCAAAATGGAATCAGGAGTCATAGGAAGCAAAGTAATATTTTTATCCCTATGAACAAGAGTATACTGATTGTTTCTACCATGGTGTACAGAATTTTTATCAAATTGCCATGGTCTACCAAGTAATAAGGAACATGCTTGCATAGGTACCACATCACAATCAACATAATCAGCATATGTAGAGATACTAAAATGCACACGAATAGTACGTGTTACCTTAACCTTGCCGCTGTTGTTGAACCATTGGATGTAGTAAGGATGTGGATGTGGTCTTGTGGTGAGAGATAGCTTCTCCACCATCTCCATGCTAGCCAAGTTGTTGCAGCTCCCTCCATCTATGATGACGCGAATAGAACGTTCCTTCACAACTCCCTTTGTATGGAACAAATTATGCCTCTGATTTTGCTCAGCTTGTGTAACCTGCACACTCAAAACACGTTGACCAACTAAACATTCATACCTGTCAGCATCTTCAGCAGCCATGTATTGTGTCTCATGATCAGAATCATCTCCACCGTGTTCCTCATGTGTAAGAGCCAAAGTTTCCTCATCATAGTCACTAGCGGACTCATACCCACCATCCTCGGTAGCAATCATCACACGCTGAGATTTGCATTCTCTCGCAAAATGTCCTCTACCCTTACAATGACGACAAATAATATCACTTGTGTGCCCTGTTCACGCCATGGAAGAAGAAGAGCTCTGTGCAGGCCCGGCAGGTGTGCTCTTGGCAGATAGTGGTGGTTGTGCCTGCTTTCTTGTATCACGGTTGGAGGTGGCACCTGAAGGAGGTGATGGTGCAGTGGAAGTAGATGATGCACGTGATGTCCATGATGAAGGTCGACCTGCAGAAAAGTTAGTGCGCGCCAATGCCTGTCGATCCTGCACTTCACGTTCAGCTTTACAAGCAAGATGGAATAAACGAGTGATATTATTATAATCCTTATAGTCTAGAATGGTCTGAATCTCTCTATTTAATCCACCCAGAAAACGTGCAAGCATAGCTTCATTCTCCTCAACAATACCACATCTAATCAAGCCAGTTTGTAATTCCTGATAATATTCTTCTACAGAATTTTTTCCTTGTCTTAAGCGCTGCAATTTTTGAAGTAATTCACGTTGATAATATGGTGGAACCCAACGAGTACGCATAGCAGTTTTCAAAGCAGCCCAAGTAGCTGGAACAGGATATAATCTACAATGTTCAGACCACCAAACACATGCAAAGCTAGTGAAAGCACAAACAGCAGCAGGAACACGTCTCTCCTCAGGATATTGTAAACATGTAAATCGTTGTTCAGTTTCTAACTCCCAAGTAAGATATATATCAGGAACATATCTACCCTCAAATGGTGGAATATTCAATTTCAGTTTAGGGAGATGGTCATGATCTCGTACCTGAGGGGGAGCCCTAACATTGCAATTATTTGCATGTGGACGACCTGGTGGTTGTGGTGCTGGTGGTTGCACGTAGTTCTGATGTTGATCAACCTCATCCTCATAATCGCCCGCATACTCATCATCCTCCTCGATACCAGTAGCAGCAGTAGCAGGAGCCAAAGAAGCACCAACAGCAGTAGCAGCGGCACCAGAATTTTGTCCTGGCTCAATAGGAACACGCTGAGCTCGTCCATACTGATTCGGAAGGGGGCGTAGTTGTTGTCGTTGCAGAGGTGCGATAGGTGCAGCCGGCGGTGGTTGTGGAAAACGCACGAGCAATTGATTAAACTTGCTATCAAGCTTTGTTTCAAACGTCTTCTCAATGCCATCTATCTTCTCCATGGCCTCGTCAAATCTATTTAGCACATCTTGCACCTGTCCAATCATCATTTGCTGAAACTTATCATGTAGCTGTTTGTTCGTCAGGTTCTCCCAATCAGTCTCATCGGCTTGTGATCCTACCATGGTTAGCAGCAAATAGAAACACACAAGAATATGATCCTACAGACTACTAAGAAGTGGTGGTGGTGTATCACAAACCCGTCAAGCAAATCTCAAATTCTTACCAGTTCTTACCCAGCAGCAGGTGGTGATCGGTAACCGTTGTAGTCAAAACTCTCAAAGCTTGGATATAGCGGTTACCAGGAAGAATCAAACGCACGACGTAGATGTATGTGGAGCTGGGAAGGCTTATAATATGGTAGCAAAAAAGGTCAGCAATAATCAATTCAGAGATGCAAAGTTGAATAAACGCTCAACGACGGTACTGTGCTGGTCCTAGGCTAGACCGTGCTAGAGACGCGAGCCTAGAACACTAACAAAATCACGGCGCTGCACGTAAACAAGGGAAAAGCACACTCTAGAATTTTTTTTCGCTCCTCTCTTTTTTGTGCTGCTTTTTTTTGCGCTGCTCTTTTTTTTGCGAAAAAATCACTATAATGGCGAGTGTCTCAAAACTCTTCCCAAGTCAAACTGACAGGATGGGCACGAAATTTTTTCGACCAATTTTTTTTCGACTGCCTGGACCCAAAAACTGGAAACGGGTCAAAAAAAACTTTCTATAACGGGGACTGTCTCAATACACTTAGAAACACCTAAATTTTTTTTGTCCCGTGCGTTTTTTTTTGTCCCGTGCGTTTTTTTTGGAAACCAACCTCTTCTGCGGACGACAAAAGATTGCTGGAATCTGAAACATACTCATACCAGGAAACACGAATCGGAAATTAGATGGATCCCGAAAACAAACCTAATATGCAAGGAACTCAGATTGGTGGTGGATATATGGTGGTAGGATATGGCAGCGGTGGTGGTATATGATACGGATTCGAAGCGGTGGCGGATAAGCGGTGGTGGTAGATGGCAGGGGCGATGATGATGGTGCGGCGGCGGCGTGACAACTTATGACCAGAACTCGAAACTCTAAAAGACTAGACTCTAAGACCAGCAACTAGACACGACGGTGCAACCGCAAATTCAACAACGCAAATGCAGAAAAGATTATGCAAAGGCTCAGATTGGTTCGGATATGATGAACTAACCATAATTTTTGTTTGTGGCTTTTTCGTGGACTGTAGGTATGAAGAACAGACTCGATCTAAACTACGAAAAACTGTAAAATCTCACCGAGCAACCTGGAAATCTGATACCACTTGATAGAGGCAAAGGTGTCCCGTCTTTCGATGAGATGGTGGATTTCGCTTTGGTGGAAGTCGACTTTGACGATCCGACTACGAGCGTGCGAGGACGTCGCGCCTTAGCAATCGCTAAACCAACTCCGAGAGGTTATTGACCACGCCGGAGCATGATCAACCTGACCACGAGGGTCTGTTTCCTGCGAGCAAACGAAGAACAAGCAAGAAACTGAGATTGCAATCTAGATATTGCGAATATAAGATGAAAGCTTTATTGATCAAGGTGGGGTTCTGTGACGCCTTTGTCAGGTCGTTGAACACAAACGAAGTACGCGAAGTTGCAGCTATGGCGAACTTTTAATCTAAACAAAACCCAAAGTCTAAACGACGCCCTAAGGGCTGTATATATGGAGGAACAGGGGGGAAATTTCGTGGCCCTTGGTAGAGGGGTCCAAAACTAACCCTATCTCTTGTTTCCCCACACATACGGACTCTAAAAATAGCCTATACTCAAGTATTTCGAAAATACATGGGTCTGGCCCAATAATAAGGTGACGCAGCACCTAGAATAGCCTCTGGACGGAAGTTATGAAGTAGCATCTTTTATATTTCTTCCAAGGCTTCATGCACTCATTATGGTGGCTTCAACGTCCTGAAATCATCACTTGTAACTCCGTTCTTGTTCCCCTTTCGCATGCCATCATCTCCATGCTTGTTCATGCTACAATGTTCATCCTTCTCAAGCTAGGCTGATGTAGAGCATCCTTCGGTCATCCCCATGGACCTTCCGTCGCCTCACCAAGCACCAAGAGGACCCATGACTAGAGCACGAGCTCGAACTCTCGAGACCGAGGTGACTTCTCTCCTTAGTGATATCACATATGATCCACTCGAGACATGGCTACTACCTAAGTCTGATATACTATGCATGATTTGTTGTCAAGAGGAACCTCCCGAGGATGCACGTGAAGACGGACAAGCCGCCAACTCCATGGATGAAGAGAACCAACTGGAATGGGAAAGTTCACCTTCCAGGGCCCGGACATCCGGCCCCTGCAGTGTCTCCATCAGCAATAGCCAAGCTGGCCAAGTCTACAGGGCCCGGACATCCGACGTCCGGCCCGGACATTCGGCCACGGCCCGGAAATCCGGCCAAAGTCCCGGAAATCCGGCGCCACGTGCCAGGAACTACAGAAGCTGTCGCCTCCAGCCCGGACACGACTTGGCCCGGACATCCGGCCGCTCCTGAAGGCCCGGACATCCGGCCCGACGCCCGGACATCTGGCCCCGCCTGTCTGCGCATAGTAAAGGGCCGAAGCCCATGTACCTCTCCGCCCCTTTAGACTATATATACTCCTTCCCCTTCCTCTTTCTAGGGTTAGCGTTGGATTAGCTCATATTTGTGTGAGAGCCTTGCTCATCCACTTGGATACTTCTCCTCGGAGTTCACGACCTCTTCGGAGAAGATCCCCCAAGCGGCTTCAAGACCCCTTTCTAGGGAAGATCATCAAGACCTTCGTACGGAGAAGAACGGTTCCTTTCTATCCTCTACCTTTGTTGACTTTGGATCTCATGTATCTCTTTGTGTTCGGTGATCTAGCACTCGTGTGATTGATTCTATGTCGGTTTTGTGATCTCTCTCGTTCTCCCGTGTTTTTCCCTCGAGTTCTTCCGCGTGTTCTTCGTGATTCCCTGTAGGATCCACTCCAAACGTGAAATATCGGCCCCTACGGTTCCACCCTACATCATCTTGGTATCATGAGGCACGTTGATCACGTTTTTGGAGCCCATACCCCTCTATTTCTAGCTTGATTTTGTTGTTTTCGTCCTAAATCCGAAAATCCCCAACCAAAATAGTCCCAAATTTTTTTTGTGATTTGTTGGTGTGATGAAATTTTGTTGGATTTGGTCCATGGATTTGTGTTGCTACGTGTGGATCTAGCTTTCCCCACCCTCCCCACCCTTTTCCATCCACCAATTCGTCTGAATTTTGCCCCGGAGTTGCAATTTTCCCCGTGGAGTTCATCATGTTCGTCCCCGATCCAGAGCCCGGACATCCGCCCCGTGTCCACCGGACATCCGGCGCCCCAGACATCTGGCAGCTGGCCCGGACATCCGGCCCCTGGAAGCAGCAACTCCATCTCCCACGCCCACTTCCGCATACTTTAGCCCAATTTTGTCCCGGTGCCCACACCTCCTTTCGCATACCCACAACACCTTCCACAAACACCACCACCGCTCACCGCTACCTCCTATGTCGATTTTGATGCGTTTTGGTCTTTGAGATTTTGAGTTGTGGTTCCCGTGTCCTATTGTGTTTTGGCTCTATAGGTACGGTTCGACGTCACCATCACCACCGCTCACCTCCATCGACTACTCAACATCACAAAGGACGGTAACTTCGATGACATCTTTGTCATACCATGCAATTACATTGATACCCCACATGGCTTTACTTTTGCGTAGCTTACCCATCGAGACTAGCCATTGAGTATTGCCGGCAACGTGACTTGTGCACATTAGTGAACATACTCCATAGCATACATACCATACCACCGTGGTGCATATCTTGGGATCCACTTGTGTGTCACAAAGTTGTCATAGCATACACAATTGCTATCTTGGTTCGTGAAGTTTTGCATGAGAAAAGAGCTCAAAAGTGAAAGAGCCACCCAAGCTTTTAAGCAAAGAGGAAAGATAAGCAAAGAGCTTATAAGCAAGAACCATAGCATCATACTATATTAAGATTGTCATATAAGATCATCTTGGATCATAGTACCGAAATACCATACATATAGCATACTTGGGATATAGGTCGTTGCATTTTTGCCTAGTAGGTTGTGCACAAGCTCCGTATCCGCCTATTGTGCAATCGTGCTAGCGTCTCTCTAGTATTGTGCAACAAGAGCATTTTCGTGGATTCCACATTTTGGCTCACTTTTGGTTTGCACAATCCCACTTATCTATTTGCGTGTGTGTTTCCGTGTACCCCTGCTTGCTTGGTCTACTTGTTGCATTTGCAAATTTGTGAATCTTTTCCAACATTTTTGAAGCTCACTTACAATTGCATCAAATTTTGTGCCACCATCCTAACCAAGCTCCACCATAAGCTTTTACGTGTGTAGGTGTGAGAACCGACAAGAATTGGTACGAACAGTGCTATTTCATTGTCCGCATTTGAGTGAACTTGATTCATCTTCAACTTCGGTCAAGGTACATTTGGTACACGTTCTTTCCTTCTACCACTCACATTTTGCTTGAAATCATGGATAGGCCAAGTACTTCTACCAAACCACTCTTCATCTAGCAAGACGACGACATGTCTTCATACGTCACCAAGAGCCACCTCTTTGGAGCACAACGAGCGTTGCATCAAGAGCAACAAACAATGAACGACCGCATCGACAACCTTGCCATCAACTTGCGACTCTCCAAGCAACGTACAAGAGACTACTTCGACAACAAGCTCGACGCGCATAAGCACGAGAACGATGCAAGAATGGACGAGATCCACACTTTGTTGGTCAACCGGCCTCCTTCTACATCGTCATACTCAAGACGGAGCCACTCAAGTCGACACTTCGACGACTCCTTCTCCGGCTCAAGTACACCGTCATCGAACACTCTTCGACGAGCCGCGCGTCAAGACCGTCATGCATCTCCCAACCCGCTACACGTCAAGCATTCACAAGAGCAAGCCGATGAGCAAGTCCCTCGTCCTCAATCAAACCAAGTCGCGTTTTCTCAAGCTCAAGAACGACAACGCCTTTGTCGCCAAGAAGAAGAAGAACGAGCGCGTCTACACCAAGAGCAACAAGATGCTGAGACTCAACGTCTTCAACAACAACAACGAGAAGCACAAGCTCTTGCAGCGGAACGTGCCCTTCAAGAATCAAGTCAAGCCATCGCCAACCGCAATCGCGAACGGCGCAATCAAGAGGAAACCCTTGGAGAAGAAATCCAAGAGAGGAACTACCATCCGCTTGTCCAACGTTAAGCTCCACAAGCTCCTTCACAAGCTTGTCAAGCTCCACCTCAACCTCAAGTTCAACAAGAGCAAATAGATCATGGACTTCCTCCACGCCAAGAGCAACATGAGGATGATTACCATCCACGTCAAGCGCGTCATCATCACCATCGCCAACAACACAATGAAGAGCAACGCTATGGCAAGCTCAAATTCACAATGCCAAAGTTCAATGGAAGCAATGATCCGAAAGAGTACCTCTCATGGGCATAGAAGGTCGACAATATCTTTCATTTGCACAACTATGAGGAAGAGAAGAAGATCGCTATGGCATCACTTGAGTTCCAAGACTATGTGCTCATATGGTGGGAACAAGTCCTTGAGCGCCGACAAGCAAGAGGTGAACCTCCAATCACCACTTGGGCTCAAATGAAGGATGCCATGCGAGCACGATTTGTGCCCACCTACTACAACCGTGATCTCTTCAAGAAGCTACAACTCCTCAAGCAAGGAACAAAGAGTTTTGAAGAATACTACAAGGAAATGGAGATTGCCATGATTCGAGCCAATGTCACGGAGGATGATGAGCAAACAATGGCACGATTCTTGAATGGACTCAATCATCCCATCAAGAAGATCACCGACTTCCAACCCTACTCCAACCTCATTGAGCTCGTGCATCAAGCTACAAAGGCGGAACGTCAAGTGCAAGATGACTTCAAATACGCCAAGTACTCATCCAAGACCTACGGCTTCTGCAATAATGATGTAGGGTGGAACCCTAATTCGTCGATCTATCACGTTTGGAGGGGATCCTACGGAGGAAACACGAAGAACACGCGGAAGCACGAGGGGAAACACGGGGAAAACGAGGGAAGAACACTCAACCAACAAGGAATCGATCACACAAGTGCTAGATCATCATACACACATGAGATCCACAAGGTACATAGTCAACTAGGATAAGGATACAAAGGAACCGTTCATCTCCCGGAGGAGGCCTTGAATCCACGAGGGGATCTTCCCAAAGAGGGGTCTTGTATCCGATGAGGGATCTTCTCCTAGACGGAGGTCCTGATCTCCGAGGAGAAGTAACCGAGTGGATGAGCAAAGGCTCTCACACAAATATGAGTTAATCCAATGCTAAGTCTCAAAGTGAGGAGATGGGGTCCTATATATAGAGTTTGGGGAGAAGGGGTACATGGGCTCAGCCCAACACGCGCACGCAAGCGCTGGCCGGATGATCCGGACGAGGGTCCGGATGATCCGGGCTGGTCCGGATGATCCGGGTGGGGACCCGGATGAGCTGGAGGCTCGGCTGGTGGCGGCGACGGGCCGGATGTCCGGATGGCGGTCCGGACGTCCGGGCGGGGTCCGGATGATCCGGGACGAGACCCGGATGGTCCGGCTTCGGGGGAGAGCTTCTGTTGCCTTCGGTCGTTGTAGCCGGATCGTCCGGACCGGGGTCCGGATCATCCGGGCTCTGTCCGGATCGTCCGGGCCTCCGTCCGGATCGTCCGGCCTCTCTGGTCCTTGTTGCTTTATTCTCTCCGTCTCCATGCATGTCTTCCGCTTCCGGTTCTCCTTGCTTCCTAGCATCTTCATGGTCGACTCCTTGGTGCCTGAGTGTGCATAGAGTTTCCGTTTGAGGTAGTAACCATGTCTCATGTGAATCGAAGGAGAGTTGTGAGAGGAATGATGTCACCTCGGTTTCAAGAGCTCTTGCACGTGCTCGAGTCATTGGTCCTTGTGGTGTTGTAGGTGTTGATGTAGAGTCCATGGGGATGATGGAAGGATGCTCCGCATCATATCCCCTCCCTTCGAAAGGATCCGACCTCGGATCTAGATCTTCATCACCATGGAAAGGCGATAGGTCTTTGACGTTGAAGGTGTCGCTCACGTTGTACTTGTCGCTTGGTATGTCGAGCTTGTATGCATTGTTGTTGTAGCGTGCTAACACCTTGAAGGGTCCATCGGCTCGAGGTAGAAGTTTGGACTTGTGTTCGTTGGGGAAGCGTTCCTTGCGAAGGTGTAGCCACACGAGATCAACTATGTTGAAGATCATGGGTTGCTTGTTGTTGTTGAGCTTGGACGCTAGTCGTTGTACGTGGCGCTCGATGGTGTGTCTTGTCTCTTCATGCATCTTCTTGATGTAGCTTGCACGGGCACTTGCGTCGAGGTTGGTGCGCTCTTGTAGAGGTAGAGGTAGAATGTCCAATGGGGACAATGGATTGAAGCCGTAGACTACCTCGAAAGGGGACTTGCCGGTCGTCGAGTGTCTTGCGCGGTTGTAGGCGTACTCGGCGATGGGTAGACACGCCTCCCACTCCTTGATGTTCTTCTTGATCAACACGCGAAGTAGAGTGGATAGCGTTCGGTTCGTCACCTCCGTTTGGCCGTCGGTTTGAGGATGGTATGCGGATGAGAAGAAGAGCTTGATTCCGAGCTTGGCGCATAGGGTCTTCCAAAAGTAACTCAGGAACTTGACGTCGCGGTCGGAGACGATTGTCTTTGGTACTCCATGGAGGCGCAAGATTTCCCTACAAAAGAGATTTGCAATATGTGAAGCATCGTCTACCTTGTTGCAAGGAATGAAATGTGCCATTTTAGAAAATCTATCCATAACAACAAACACGGAATCCTTTCCATTTTGAGTTCTAGGCAAACCAAGTACAAAGTCCATGCTAATGTCTTCCCAAGGTTGATAAGGAATAGGAAGAGGCATGTAAAGATCATGAGATTGAGCTTTTGACTTAGCTTTGCGGCATGTTGAGCATCGGGTGGTGAAGCGTGAGACGTCTCGAAACATCTTGGGCCAAAAGTAGTTCTTGGAGAGCGTGGCAAAGGTCTTGTCGCGTCCAAAATGTCCCATGAGTCCACCGCCATGAGCCTCTTGCAAAAGGAGCAAACGAAGAGAAGACTCGGGTATGCATAGTTTGTTAGCTCTCATAAGATAACCATCCTTGAGGTAATATTGTTCCCAAGATGTATGCGTCAAACATTTAGCATAATGAGGTGCAAAAGATGGATCACTAGCATACAAATCTTTCATGTGCTCAAAACCAATAACATTCAACTCAAGTTGGGTGACAAGCGTGCATATGCGTGAAAGTGCATCGGCAACTACATTTTCCTTGCCCTTAATGTACTTGATCACATATGGAAAAGATTCAATAAATTCACTCCATTTGGCATGACGCTTGTTCAATTTAGTTTGATATTTCAAGTACTTAAGCGTTTCATGATCGGTATGGATGACAAACTCATGAGGTCTAAGATAATGTTCCCAAACATGTAGCACACGCACTAAAGCATACAATTCCTTGTCATACACGGGATAGTTAAGTTGAGCACCGGAGAGTTTTTCACTAAAATAAGCAATGACTCGTTTTTCTTGCATTAAAACTCCGCCTATTCCGGTACCACTTGCATCACAATGAACCTCAAAAGTTTTGTCAAAATTTGGTAAAGTAAGAATTGGAGCATGAGTAAGCAAAGACTTGAGCTCATCAAAAGCGTTGGATTGCAAAGGTCCCCAAATAAAAGGAGTATTCTTCTTACTCAAAGCATGCAAAGGAGCTGCAATAGTGCTAAAGTTTTTCACAAAGCGACGATAAAAACCTGCAAGACCAAGGAAACTTTGCACTTGTTGCAAATTGATGGGTTGGGGCCAAGTTTTAATTGCTTTGATCTTAGTTTCATCAACATGGACACCCTTGGAAGAGACAACAAAACCCAAGAAAACCACTTTGTCAACTCCAAAAGTGCATTTTTTTAAATTGGCATAAAGACTTTCCTTTCGAAGTGTTTGCAAAACAAGCTTAACATGATCAAGATGCTCTTTCATGGTTTTGCTAAACACAAGAATATCATCGAAGTAAACCACAACAAAGATTCCAATGTATGGACGAAGTACATGATGCATAAGACGCACAAAAGTTCCGGGAGCTTCCGACAAACCCATAGGCATGACCAACCACTCATATAGACCAAATTTTGTTTTGAAAGCAGTTTTCCATTCATCACCCTCATGAATGCGGATTTGATAATAGCCACTTTTAAGATCAATTTTTGAGAAAAAGTTGGCTCCACTAAGTTCATCAAGCATATCATCTAAGCGAGGAATGGGATGCCTATAGCGCACGGTGATAGCATTTATAGGTCTACAATCGGAGCACAAGCGGAAACTTCCATCGGGTTTAGGCACAAGTATAACGGACACGGCACAAGGGCTTAAGCTTTCACATACATGACCGTTGTCGATTAGTTGTTGTACTTGCCGTTGAATCTCCTTGGTTTCTTCGGGATTGACACGGTAGGGAGCTTTGTTTGGAAGTGGCGCTCCGGGGATGAGGTCGATTCGATGCTCAATGCCTCGAAGAGGAGGTAGACCCGGAGGTAGCTCATCGGGGAAAACATCTTGAAATTCCTGCAAAAGAGATTGAAACACCAAAGGTAGCTCATGAGTGGTGTTAGTTTTTGGTTCTGCATCCTTGCACACAAGGACAAAGTGCATCACACTCGATGGGTTCTCACACACTTCTCTCATCTCATGTTTGGTGGCGAATAGTATGAGGTTTTTCTCTCTAGGCGAAGAGGCGCTCAAATTTGGCTTGTGGCTCTCACTCACTTTTTGGTGGCTCACTTTCTCACTCTTCTCCCTTTGGTTGGTGGCTTGTTTGTCGGCTATCACTTGACTAGGAGACATGGGTTGTAGGACATATTCTTTGCCTTTCATCTTGAAGCTATAGTGGTTTGTACGCCCATTGTGGTAGACACCACGGTCGAATTGCCATGGCCGACCAAGGAGGAGGTGGCAAACGGTCATTGGAACCACATCACACTCCAAAGTGTCCTCATATGCACCGATTTTGAAGGATACTTGGACCGTATGCTCAACCCGTATAGTGCCGGAGTCACTTAGCCATTGAACCTTGTAGGGTTGCGGATGCTTCTTCTTGACCAATTGGCGCTTGGAGCATAGTTCTTCGCTTGCCAAATTGTGGCAACTACCTCCATCGATGATGACCTTGACAGAGCGTCCATTGATGTCGGCCTTTGTGTGGAAGATGTGGCATCTTTGGTCTTCTTCTTGTTGATGTTGAAGTGTGAGGACCTTGGAGACAACAAGAGCGGGACTTGTATCTTCATCACAAAAGACTTGATCATCTTCATCCTCGTTGATGCGCCGGTGCATGGCCACTTGCTCAATAGCGTCCATTTCATCTTCACTCATAGAGTCGTAGGTGCCATCGTCGTTGAGTATCATGGTCCGCTTGTTGGTGCATTCATATGACTTGTGGCCTCGGCCGCCGCAAGTAAAACACTTGAAGGAGCTTGTCTTGACGGTCTCATCGGTTGGAGTAGATGATGAAGCACGCGGCTTGGAGTTGCTTGTAGTAGGAGGAGGACGACTCGAACTTGTAGAAGTTTTCTTGTAACTTGACTTGTCGTCGTTGCTTGGAGAAGGCTTGGTTGATGACGAAGTTGGAGTAGTTGTTGAAGCTTGGTTGTTGGAGAAGCCGTATGTCTTGGATGAGTACTTGGCGTACTTGAAGTCATCTTGCACTTGTCGTTCCGCCTTTGTAGCTTGATGCACGAGCTCAATGAGGTTGGAGTAGGGTTGGAAGTCGGCGATCTTCTTGATGGGATGGTTGAGTCCGTTCAAGAATCGTGCCATTGTTTGCTCATCATCCTCCGTGACATTGGCTCAAATCATGGCAATCTCCATTTCCTTGTAGTATTCTTCAACACTCTTTGTTCCTTGCTTTAGGAGTTGTAGCTTCTTGAAGAGATCACGGTTGTAGTAGGTGGGCACAAAGCGTGCTCTCATGACATCCTTCATTTGAGCCCAAGTGGTGATTGGAGGTTCACCTCTTGCTTGTCGGCGCTCAAGGACTTGTTCCCACCATATGAGTACATAGTCTTGGAACTCAAGTAATGCAATTGCGATCTTCTTCTCTTCCTCATAGTTGTGCAAGCGAAAGATTTTGTCAACCTTCAATGCCCATGAGAGGTACTCTTCGGGATCATTGGTTCCATTGAACTTGGGCATTGTAAACTTGAGCTTGCCATAGCGTTGTTCTTCATTGTGTTGAGGTCGATGTTGATGATGACGTTCTTGATGTGGAGGGTAATCATCCTCATGTTGCTCTTGGCGAGGAGGAAGTCCATGATCAACTTGCTCTTGTTGACCTTGAGGTTGGGGATGAGCTTGAGGAGCTTGTGGAGGAACTTGTGGAGCTTGACGTTGTGCACGCGGATGGTAGTTCCTCTCTTGTATTTCTTCTCGAAGGGCTTCCTCTTGATTGCGCCTTTCGCGATTGCGGTTGGTGATAGCTCGACTTGATGCTTGAAGGGCACGTTCCGCCTCAATTGCTTGTGCTTCTCGTTGTTGTTGTTGAAGACGTTGAGCCTCGGCTTCTTGTTGCTCTTGATGTAGGCGCGATCGTTCTTGTTCTTGTTGGTGACGAAGACGTTGTCGTTCTTGAGCTTGAGCAAACGCCACTTGGTTTGATTGAGGACGAGGAACTTATTCATCAACTTGCTCTTGGGGATGCTTGTCATGTAGCGGGTTGCGAGATGCATGACGGTCTTGACGCGCGGCTCGTCGAAGAGTGTTCGATGACGGTGTACTTGTGTCGGAGAAGGAGTCGTCAGAGTGGCGACTTGAGTGGCTCCGTCTTGAGTGTGAAGAGGTAGAAGTACGCCGGTTCACCAACAAGGCGCGGATCTCGTCCATTCTTGCATCGTTCTCTTTCTTGTGCGCGTCGAGTTTGTTGTCGAAGTAATCTCGTGTACGTTGCTCGAAGAGTCGCAAGTCGGTGGAGAGGTTGTCGATGTGTTCGCTCATTGCTTGTTGCTCTTGATGGAGAGCTTGTTGTGCACCAAAGAGGTGGCTCTTGGTGACGTATGATGCCATGTCGTCGTCTTGCTCGATGAAGAGTGGATTTGTAGAAGAACTTGGCCTATCCATCATTTCAAACAAATTGTGAGTGGTAGAAGGAGAAGAACGAATACCAATGTACCTTTGACCAAAGTTGAAGATGAATCAAGTTCACTCAAATGTGGACAATGAAATAGCACTATTGGTACCGATCCTTGTCGATTCTCACACCTACACAAGTAAAAGCTTTTGGTGGAGCTTGGTTAGGATGGTGGCACAAAATTGAATGCAATTGTAAGCTTGACTCAAAATTGTTGAAGAAGATTCGCAAATTCGCATATGCAACAAGTAGACCAAGCAAGTAGTGGTACACGGAAACACACACGCAAATAGATAAATGGGATTGTGCAAACCAAAAATGAGCCAAAATGTGGAATCCACGAAAATGCTCTTGTTGCACAATACTAGAGAGACGCTAGCACGATTGCACAATAGGCGGATACGGGGCTTGTGCAAAACCTACTAGGCTAAAATGCAACGATCTCTATCCCAAGTATGCTATATGTATGGTATATCGGTGCAATGATCCAAGATGATCTTATATGACAATCTTAATGTTGTATGATGCTATGCTTGTTGCTTATAAGCTCTTTGCTTATCTTTCCTCTTTGCTTAAAAGCTTTGGTGGCTCTTTCTCTTTTGAGCTCTTTTCTTATGCAAACTTGACGAACCAAGCTAGCAATTGTGTATGCGATGACAACTTTGTGACACACAAGTTGATTCCAAGATATGCACCACGATTGTATGTATGATATGGTGTATACAACTAATGTGCACAAGTCACGTTGCCGGCAATACTCAATGGCTAGTCTCAATGGGTAAGCAACGCAAACGATGGTATATGATGGTTATCAATGCAATTGTAAGGTATGACAAAGATGTCGTCCAAGTTACCGTCCGTAGCGAAGATGAGTAGCCGACCAAAATGAGCGTTTGTTGTTGATGTCACACCGCGCCTAAATAGCCGAAACACAAGAGGACACGGAAATCTCACTCAAATTGTCGAACTCAAATTCGAATGGTAGTACGGAGGTTGAGTCTTGGGGTTTGGCAAGTGGAAATGGTGGTGGATGGGGTGGGGAGGATGTATGTATGTGTGGATGGTGGTGGAGGTGGATGGTGGACTGCAGAACTGCAGTTTCGGCAGAGGAAGCCGGATGATCCGGGCCAGGAGCCGGATGATCCGGGCGAGTCCGGATGATCCGGGACTTGGTCCGGATGATCCGGGCAGGTCAACCACGCACGGGAACTGCTCGGGAAGAACTCGAAAATGGGGTGGAATTTGACGATTTCGGGGATTCTGGATGGATTTCGAGGGGGAGAAGGTGGGGAAACACAAGATCCACGAGTTACACACCGAATCCACGGATCAAAAACAACAAAACATCATCAAAACCAACAAATCACAAAAAATTTTGGAGGTATTTTTGTGGGGATTTTCGGATTTTTAGGACGAAAACAACAAAATCAAGCTAGAAAACACGGGGTAGGGGCTCCAAAAACGTGATCAACGTGGCTCATGATACCATATGATGTAGGGTGGAACCCTAATTCGTCGATCTTTCACGTTTGGAGGGGATCCTACGGAGGAAACACGAAGAACACGCGGAAGCACGAGGGGAAACACGGGGAAAACGAGGAAGGAACACTCAACCAACAAGGAATCGATCACACAAGTTGATGAGGACATGACTACCTTGGATATGACCAAAAATATTGCATATATGCATATTTGTCAGGTGATTTCTAGTGCAAACTATTCAATAATCTATTTATGTTATCTAGAACAAAAATACTTCACACACTTTTGTGTTTTGTCTAATTGCAGGTGTATGGGACATTTGTACAATCCACATATGAAGATAAGGAAGAAAGAGATGTTTATTTGCTGTCCAAAAAGTTCTCTCACGTCACTTTTGGCCCAAGAGAAGATAGAGTCCAAGTCTCTCACGTTCTGGATTCAGATTCGGACTGCACAGACATACCTGACTCAAAACGCACACAAGTTTTTCATACGGACTCCGAATTGGGTGATTCTTTTTTTGTTGGAAACTAGATTTCGTGCACTTTTCAACCCAATTGGAATCACCTTCAAATTCGTCCGGAGCGTTGAGTTGTGGACGAAACAATCTGATGCTGCAGCAGAATCCGAGTCAAACTACAAGTCCAAAGGTGTTACATCACCTCCACTTGGGCCCATTGGCCTTGTACGACCTAGATTTAGTTTTAGGCTGCCTTGGGACGTCCTCCCACCTCCTTGGCCGCCACCCCTTGCTCCTATATAAGTAGATCCATCTAGTAGCTTTTCCTTGGGATTTGTTTAGTTAAAAGTTAGCCATTGCAACTTCGTGTACTTCGTTTGTGTCCAACGACCAGACCAAGACCGCTTACGGATCCCCACCTTTATCAATACTTCATATATACTCGCAATATTCAGATTGCTTTTATCATATTCTTGCTTGTTCTTCGATTGCTTGCAGGAATAGACTTTCGTGGTCAGGTTGATTGTGCTCCGGCGTGGTCAATAACCTCTCAGAGTTGGTTTAGCGATTGCTAAGGCGCAACGTCGTGCACGTTTGTAGTCGGATCGTCAAAGTCATCTTCACCAAATCGATAGTTATCATCTCATCGAAAGATCGGGACACCCCCGCCTCTATCAAGTGGTATCAGTTTTCAGGTTGCTCGGTGAGAATTTCCAGTTTTCCTAGATTAGATTTATTTTCTTACCTATTGTCCAAGAAAAAGCCACAAAAAAGAGTTAGATCTATTCATCCTTGGTCCAAGCCAGTCTGAGCCTTTGCAATTTTCTTTTCATTGCTTGCATAGTTGAATTATCGGTTGCATCGTCGTGTCGAGTTGCTGGTCTTAGTGTCTAGTTCGTTTAGAGTTTCGAGTTCTGTTCACATTAGTCACGCCACCGCTGCATCATTATCTCTTCCGCTGTCCACCACCCATCCATCAATTTCCACCACGTGCTACCCACCATTCATTGTCATAATAATAGTTGAGATCGTTCACATCTTCGCTTGATCCAATCTGCGTCTTATCTAGTTTGTTTTGGAAAGAGGAAGAAAAAAAAGAGAGAAAAAAACGAGAAAAAAAAGAGAAAAAAAAAGAGAAAAAAAGTCAGAGAAAAAAGGAGAAAAAAAATCAAAAAAATCGGCACAAAATTTTTCAGAGGAAAGTTGGAGACAAAGTTGTTGTATATCCTGCTTGGCAGTTGTTTTTCCTCATTATCTTCACTGCCGTTGTGATCTTCACTTATATCTTGCTGTCAAGAGCTACTTAGTATCCTTCATTGATGCTAGTTGTGCTACGCCGTGACCTCATTAGTGTTCTAGGCTCGCGTCTCTAGTCCGGTCTAGCCTAGGACCAGCATAGTACCGTCGTTGAGCGTTTATTCAACATTGCATCTTTGAATTGATTATTGCTAATCTTTTGCTACCATATATAGCCAACCCAGCTCCACATATTTCTACACCGTGTATACGTACGCTCCCCTGGCAATCGCTTTACTCAATATTCGGAGTTACTTGACACCGCTGGTTGCCGATCACCGCCTGCTGCATGGTAAGAACTTGTAAGACATTGATATTTGCTTTACTGTGAGCGTTTTACCACCACATCCTAGTAGTTATAGGAACATTATTTTTGGGTTTTGTTTCTTGTTCTACTAATCATGACAGGATCCAGAGTCAATTCATGGGCTTTGTCGATCGCGGGAGACGTGCCACCACCTTTGCAAATACCACAACCGTCACGAGAGGTGCACAAACATCCAAATGCACATGATCAGGTTAATGTATCTATACCACCATTTAATGGCCGTTTTAAATCTGCTTTATATATTGAATGGGAGTTCGACATAAAAAATATATTTGCTTCCCATAATTTCGATGAACATAAAAAGGTTAAGGTTGCGGTTGGTTCTTTCACTGGTTATGCTTTGGTTTGGTGGAGTGAATACTGTCGGTTACACCCTGATTATATACCTACTACTTGGGATGATTTGAAACTTGCCATGCGACATACTTTCGTCCCTGCTTATTATACTCGTGACATGATTAAGAAGTTGCAACACTTAAAACAAGGTAGTGAAACTGTAACAAAATATTATGATGATTTACAAACTACCTTGTTGCATTCCTCTTTAGAAGAAAGTGAAGATGATTTTATGGATAGATTTTGGGGAGGATTAAACCGTGATATTCAAGAGATACTAATTCATGAAGAGTGTTATCCTATGGACCATTTGTTTCATCTTGCTTGCAAAGCTGAACAGGAAATAAAACAACGTGTTGGCCACGAGGAGAACAAGCGCACGGTGCACATTCCAAGAGTTGATATGATTGTTCCTTCAACTACTAGGCATACTATGACAACCACATCCGTTGTTGTCAGGACTACATCACCTCCACCATGTGACACATCGCCCCCGAGAGTGGCTACATCATCTGAGTTGATCATAAGAGGTAATGACAAATGTACTGATCTTCCATCTCTACATGAGAATGATGAATGCCTTGTCAATTTGAATGCACCATCTGATGAGCTACCCACTACTTTGATCACACCACCTATTTTAGAGGACTACGTTGATAATTTGACTTTGCCATGTGATCAAGCAACTGAAATACCAACAATTTTGAGTGCACCCATTGAATTAACTATTGATGCAAAAGAACCAATGTTTAATCATTTTGATATGACCTCTAATCTTGGTGATGATTCTGTGTTGAATGACTTATTGCATATTTGCTTGTTTAAGCATGTTGTAGCATGTAAATTTGATGCAAGTAATGTTTATTCACCAATGTTGGGATGGTTTAATGATGAACATTGTCAATCTTTTGAAATGAATAAGAGCTTCACTTATATGTGCAAACTGAGTTGCAATATTTTCATGCCTTCTACTTTTTGTGCTAATTTTTTGGCTTTAGATTTTATGAACTATGCAAGTTACTCATCTATTCATGTGTCATATATGCAAAAATCAAGGGAAGTAAAAATGGATGACATATACATATACAACATGTACACCTTGTCTCTTTTGTTAGCGACATTTCAGATTAAGCAACGCCGAGGACGGCTTTATTTTCAAGAACGGGAGGATGATGAGGACATGACTACCTTGGATATGACCAAAAATATTGCATATATGCATATTTGTCAGGTGATTTCTAGTGCAAACTATTCAATAATCTATTTATGTTATCTAGAACAAAAATACTTCACACACTTTTGTGTTTTGTCTAATTGCAGGTGTATGGGACATTTGTACAATCCACATATGAAGATAAGGAAGAAAGAGATGTTTATTTGCTGTCCAAAAAGTTCTCTCACGTCACTTTTGGCCCAAGAGAAGATAGAGTCCAAGTCTCTCACGTTCTGGATTCAGATTCGGACTGCACAGACATACCTGACTCAAAACGCACACAAGTTTTTCATACGGACTCCGAATTGGGTGATTCTTTTTTTGTTGGAAACTAGATTTCGTGCACTTTTCAACCCAATTGGAATCACCTTCAAATTCGTCCGGAGCGTTGAGTTGTGGACGAAACAATCTGATGCTGCAGCAGAATCCGAGTCAAACTACAAGTCCAAAGGTGTTACATCACCTCCACTTGGGCCCATTGGCCTTGTACGACCTAGATTTAGTTTTAGGCTGCCTTGGGACGTCCTCCCACCTCCTTGGCCGCCACCCCTTGCTCCTATATAAGTAGATCCATCTAGTAGCTTTTCCTTGGGATTTGTTTAGTTAAAAGTTAGCCATTGCAACTTCGTGTACTTCGTTTGTATCCAACGACCAGACCAAGACCGCTTACGGATCCCCACCTTTATCAATACTTCATATATACTCGCAATATTCAGATTGCTTTTATCATATTCTTGCTTGTTCTTCGATTGCTTGCAGGAATAGACTTTCGTGGTCAGGTTGATTGTGCTCCGGCGTGGTCAATAACCTCTCAGAGTTGGTTTAGCGATTGCTAAGGCGCAACGTCGTGCACGTTTGTAGTCGGATCGTCAAAGTCATCTTCACCAAATCGATAGTTATCATCTCATCGAAAGATCGGGACACCCCCGCCTCTATCACAAGTGCTAGATCATCATACACACATGAGATCCACAAGGTACATAGTCAACTAGGATAAGGATACAAAGGAACCGTTCATCTCCCGAAGGAGGCCTTGAATCCACGAGGGGATCTTCCCGAAGAGGGGTCTTGTATCCGATGAGAGATCTTCTCCTAGACGGAGGTCCTGATCTCCGAGGAGAAGTAACCGAGTGGATGAGCAAAGGCTCTCACACAAATATGAGCTAATCCAATGCTAAGTCTCAAAGTGAGGAGATGCGGTCCTATATATAGAGTTTGGGGTGAAGGGGTACATGGGCTCAGCCCAACACGCGCACGCAGGCGCTGGCCAGATGATCCGGACGAGGGTCCGGATGATCCGGGCTGGTCCGGATGATCCGGGTGGGGACCCGGATGAGCTGGAGGCTCGGCTGGTGGCGGCGACGGGCCGGATGTCCGGATGGCGGTCCGGACGTCCGGGCGGGGTCCGGATGATCCGTGACGAGAGCCGGATGGTCCGGCTTCGGGGGAGAGCTTCTGTTGCCTTCGGTCGTTGTAGCCGGATCGTCCGGACCGGGGTCCGGATCATCCGGGCTCTGTCCGGATCGTCCGGGCCTCCGTCCAGATCGTCCGGCCTCTCTGGTCCTTGTTGCTTTCTTCTCTCCGTCTCCATGCATGTCTTCCGCTTCTGGTTCTCCTTGCTTCCTAGCATCTTCATGGTCGACTCCTTGGTGCCTGAGTATGCATAGAGTTTCCGTTTGAGGTAGTAACCATGTCTCATGTGAATCGAAGGAGAGTTGTGAGAGGAATGATGTCACCTCGGTTTCAAGAGCTCTTGCACGTGCTCGAGTCATCGGTCCTTGTGGTGTTGTAGGTGTTGATGTAGAGTCCATGGGGATGATGGAAGGATGCTCCGCATCAAATAACCAAGCTAAAACAAATACTCCAACTTCGACATCAACCAAGCCTTCTCCAAGCAACGATGACAAGTCAAGTTACAAGAAAACTTCGGCAAGTTCAAGTCGTCTTCCTCCTACTACAAGGAACTTCAAGCCGCGTGCTTCTTCATCTACTCCGACCGATGAGACCGTCAAGACAAGCTCCTTCAAGTGTTTCACTTGCGGCAGCCAAGGCCACAAGTCCTATGAATGCACAAACAAGCGCACCATGATCCTCAACGATGATGGCACATATGACTCCATGAGTGATGAGGAGATGGAAGCTCTTGAGCAAGTGGCCATGCACCGACGTGTGAACGAGGATGAAGATGATCAAGTCTTTTGTGATTAAGATACGAGCCCCGCTCTTGTTGTCTCCAAGGTCTTAACTCTTCAACATCAACGAGAAGAAAACCAAAGATGCCACATCTTTCACACTAAGGCCGGCATCAATGGATGATCCGTCAAGGTCATCATCGATGGAGGTAGTTGCCACAACTTGGCAAGTGAAGAACTATGCTCCAAGCTTAGCCGCAGCGCCCCGCGGCAAGGCTTGCCGGACGCCCGCCAAGACCCTCCGTCACTTCCTATTACTGCCATTCAAGAACAAAGTATCAGATGAGTGGACAAAGGCCCGGCAAGAGGAGCTTGCCGGGAAGGCCGACCAAGGCGTCCCAGAGGAACTCGCCGCGACGCCCCGTGCGTCCCGGCAAGGCCCGACGGCCGGCAGGCTTGCCGGCCCGGCAGGAGAAGGGCCACGGCATGGCGCTTGCCGCGGCAAGGCGACCACCCGAACTCCAGCGCATCCAGCGACGTGTCACCCCAAGGCCATCCCAGAGGCACGTGGCGAGGCAATGCGTAGCCATGCGGAGCGAGGTGGCAAGCGGAGCTGACAGAGACGCCATCGTGGCAAACGGTGGCTCACCTAACGGTCGTTTCTTTACACTGTTGGGGCGACCGGACGGGCATTAAATGCCCTTGTCCCCTGCCGTCAGAGTTAGGTAGGGGACACTGTTGGTCACTGTTGTACCAACCTGCGTTTTTACCTTTTTACCCCCTCTTCCTACGCTGCCACCTGTGGATGCCCCCTTCTGACTATAAAAGGGAGGCCCATGCGCACGTAGAAGGGGTTCGGTCCGTTCGACACCCACAACACCACCATACGCTCACACTCTCGAGCAAGATCAAATAGAAACACAAAGCAGCAGTAGGGGTTTTATATCTCCGGAGAGCCCCGAAGCTGGGTAAAAATCGCCCGTCTCCCCCGCGCGCCCGACCTCGATCTGCTCTGCGCACGCCCTCCGCTCCCTCGCCGGACTAGAGAAGGGGCCCCCGTGCCCCATAGGTGCTCGTGGCCGCACAGAGTCCGCCCCGACATCTTTGGCGCGCCAGGAAGGGGACGCGTCGAGGTCGTGAGCATCTGATCCGGTCTCCGCGCGCGCTACATCAACGCCTTCATCAACATGCCACCAAAGAAGAAGCCTTCGGAGGTGGCCGCTCCGTCTACATCGATTCTACCACCCCCGCCGGAGCAAGCGGGCGGTGGAGTGGACGCCGGCGGAGGAACGGGAGCCGACGGTGGGACGCACGTCGTCACCAGATCCAAGAACAAGGCCCCGCAAGCGTCGGCGACCGTGCAGACGCCGCACCCTTCCCAGGAGGTGCAAGGTCAACAACGCCCCGGTGCTCCTAGCACCGTGCTTGCATTGGAGCAAGGCCAAGTTGGTGGGTCGCGGGACGTTCGAGGCCCGCATGCACGCCAGCATGCTGGCGCAAGTGAGGTATGGTCGCCCGGGCGGGGTGTTGCTCCTCCCAATCTAGTTGGGAGTCCGAGCACATCCCGCTCCTCGCGCCGCTCGTCGCCACCGCCACCCAAGACAGCAGAGGAAGCGCTGGCCCGAGCCCAGCTGCTTCTAGATTACCCTCTGGCGCCACACAAGATTGACGACTGGAGAATGACCATTTACAGCCTCATCGGCTTCGCCAACGGCGACAAGCCCCGGCGACCGAGCGCGTCGAAGCCCCGGCAAGGCACCCAGGCACAGGCCGGCGCCGACAAGACCACTGGGGGTGCCACCTCCGTGCACTCCCGCCCCGAGGGCCAAGATCGCCGCCCCGCCGGGCCAACCCCGACGCCGACTCCACTGCGTCGTCGGACCCGCGAACTCGCCGTGATCAACGCCACGTTCTCCAAGAACGACAGCACGAAGACGCTCGCACCCGCATCGAGCGCAGAAGGGAAGCGCGACGTCAATCTGACCAGCGCGCTGGGCCCACTGTCGACATGCATGCGCCAGGGGAACCAGGCGACTTGCCGTACGCGGCAGGTTGCCCTACGTTCACCCGTGAGCTGCGGCAAGTCCAGTGGCCCAAGACCAAGAACTTCAAGCCCGACGTGCCCGAGAAGTATGATGGCAGGATACATCCGTCGGAGTTCCTCAGCATCTACACCATTGCGGTGCAGGCTGCCGGAGGGCGCGACGAGAAGATCCTTGCCAACTACTTCCCGCTGGTGCTCAAGCCCAACGTCAGATCTTGGCTCATGTACTTGCCGGACGGCTCCATCTCTTCATGGGCGGACCTGTGTCATCAGTTTGTCGGCGCCTTCACAGGCGGCCACAAACCCCATGGCCAGGAAAGCGATCTGCATTTGCTCGTCCAGAAGGAAGGAGAGCCCCTGCGCAAGTACATACAGAGATTCAGTCAGGTGCAGCGCAACATCCCAGACGTCCACCCTGCCGCAGTTATCAGCGCGTTCCATCAGAACGTGCGCAACCGCAGGATGAGGGAGGAGATGGCGATGTGCAAGATTAGAGATGTCAGCGAGCTCTATGCTCTGGCCGACAAGTGTGCACGGGCTGAGGAGGGGAGGAAGATCCCCGGAGAGATCGTGGGAGCAAAAGGATCTGACAGTGAGGATGCCACCCCGGCAAGGAAGAACCGGAGGCGGAACAACAGGAAGAGAAAGGCTAAGGATGTGCTAGCGATCGAGCATTCCGGCAACGGAGGCGGCTCCGACAAGGCCAAAGCCGATGACTCCGGCGAGGCCGTGGTAGCCGCCGACAAGCAGGATGGCTCCGGCAAGCGATATTGCAAGATTCACCGCACCAAGGGCCATGACCTCCAAACCTGCAAGAAAGTGGAGCAGATGGCGGAACTACAGAAAGCTGAGTACGAGCGCCGCAATAAGGAGAGAGCCCAGGGAGGTGGCGGAGGATCCGGCAAGAAGCTTCCCGCCTGGGGAGGGCACCGCGGCAAGGCCAAGCCGCGGCAAGGAGACAGGCCTCCCCGTGGCCGCGATAAGGATGATGATGAAGATGAGGATGATGAAATGGAGGAAGATGAGACTGATGACCAAGAGTTTCAGAAAGCAACAGAGGTGTTGTGCATCGACGGCGGCGCCTGTCTGCACACCTCATGATGAGGACATGACTACCTTGGATATGACCAAAAATATTGCATATATGCATATTTGTCAGGTGATTACTAGTGCAAACTATTCAATAATCTATTTATGTTATCCAGAACAAAAATACTTCACACACTTTTGTGTTTTGTCTAATTGCAGGTGTATGGGACATTTGTACAATCCACATATGAACATAAGGAAGAAAGAGATGTTTATTTGCTGTCCAAAAAGTTCTCTCACGTCACTTTTGGCCCAAGAGAAGATAGAGTCCAAGTCTCTCACGTTCTGGATTCAGATTCGGACTGCACAGACGTACCTGACTCAAAACGCACACAAGTTTTTCATACGGACTCCGAATTGACTGATTCTTTTTTTGTTGGAAACTAGATTTCGTGCACTTTCCAACCCAATTGGAATCACCTTCAAATTCGTCCGGAGCGTTGAGTTGTGGACGAAACAATCTGATGCTGCAGCAGAATCCGAGTCAAACTACAAGTCCAAAGGTGTTACATCACCTCCACTTGGGCCCATTGGCCTTGTACGACCTAGATTTAGTTTTAGGCTGCCTTGGGACGTCCTCCCACCTCCTTGGCCGCCACCCCTTGCTCCCATATAAGTAGATCCATCTAGTAGCTTTTCCTGGGGATTTGTTTAGTTAAAAGTTAGCCATTGCAACTTCGTGTACTTCGTTTGTGTCCAGCGACCAGACCAAGACCGCTTACGGATCCCCACCTTTATCAATACTTCATACATACTCGCAATATTCAGATTGCTTTTATCATAGTCTTGCTTGTTCTTCGATTGCTTGCAGGAATAGACCTTCGTGGTCAGGTTGATTGTGCTCCGGCGTGGTCAATAACCTCTCGGAGTTGGTTTAGCGATTGCTAAGGCGCAACGTCGTGCACGTTTGTAGTCGGATCGTCAAAGTCGTCTCCACCAAATCGATAGTTATCATCTCATCGAAAGATCGGGACACCCTCGCCTCTATCACCTCGCACTGCCAACTCAAGGAGTGGGTGCGAGAAGTAAACGCAGCAGAACCGTCCGTCGAGTCGCGCAAGCCTCTGAAGTGGTCTGGCACGCCCATCGTCTTCGACGTTGAGGATCACCCCGATCGCATCACCGCGGTCGGGTGCTTGCCGATGTTGGTCTCACCAACAATCCGCAACCTAAAGGTCACGAAGATGTTGGTTGACGGCGGGGCTGGCCTGAACCTGATTTCCTCCGCAGTGCTCAAGAAACTCCAGATCCCCGACAGCGAGCTCGAAGAAACTGGTACATTTCAAGGGATAAATCCGGGAAGGAGCAAGCCGAAGGGGAAGATCACACTGCCAGTGACGCTTGGCAGCGAGCTGAACTTCAGGACAGAGAAAGTCACATTTGGTGTTGCTGATATCCCGTTGCCCTACAACGGGATACTAGGCCGTCCTGCGCTCGCCAAGTTCATGGCAGCCTCTCACTACGCCTACAACGTGCTTAAGATGTCTGGTCCGATAAGTGTCATTTCTGTCCAAGGAGACAAGAAGGATGCGCTTATCTGCACCGACAAGATCTACCGGGAAGCAGCAGCCGCGGCAGAGCGCAAGCCACTTGCCGCCGAAGCTCCCCGGGGGAAGAAGAAGGCCAAGTCCGGCAAGGATAGCTCTGGCGCCCACTCCGGCGAACGCACCTCCCCGGAGTGCTGCGCTGCCGTCGAGGACGCGCCATCAAGCTCCGCCGGCAAGTGCAAGAAGGCAAAGATAACTTCACCAAAGACCAAGCCCGGCGAGAACGGCTCTGGTACCTACTCCGGTAAGCGCACCTCTCCGGAGTGCTGCGCTGCCGTCGAGGACGTGCCATCGAGCTCTACCGGCCAGTAGGGCGAAGAGAGCGGTCAGTTTCGAAGTTTTTGAGTCGTACTCCTTGAAAGTCCATCCGGCAAGGATAGCTCTGGTGCCCACTCCGGCGAACGCACCTCCCTGGAGTGCTGCGTTGCCGTCGAGGACGCGCCATCGAGCTCCGCCGGCAAGTGCAAGAAGGCAAAGATAACTTCACCAAAGACCAAGCCCGGCGAGAATGGCTCTGGTACCTGCTCCGGTAAGCGCGCCTCTCCGGAGTGCTGCGCTGCCGTCGAGGACGTGCCATCGAGCTCTACCAGCCAGTAGAGCGAAGAGAGCGGTCAGTTTCGAAGTTTTTGAGTCGTACTCCTTGAAAGTCCATACCTTGTACGGAAAACCTGTGCGCAAAGGGAACGAATCGTGGCTAAGTTGCGCCCTCGATCTGTTTCGAGTCCGCTCAACGATGGAAGCGCGCTGCAACTAGCCCGACGAGTTCTTCCTGCCGGAGGCAACACCGCCGGCGGGCTGCTGATGTTCCGCACTCAGCAAGTGTGTTTGCGCCAGCGGGGTCCCTGAAAGCGTGAGGAAAAAAACGTACAAGAGAGGATATCCGGGGAGGAGTGCGGCCCCGCCGCAGAACAGAAGATGAAAAAGAGGACGCACCGGCACCTGGGCCCGGCGAACCGGCGTTGCTGGGGGCTGCGAGTACCAAGGTTCCCTCGCAACTAGCCAGGGTCGCCAGGGGGCTGAGATGCCAGCGGCAAGAACAAAGGAAAAGGCGCAGGCTCCGGTGTCCCGACAAGCCAGAGTTGCCGGGGGCTGTGATATCAGATAAGTTTTCCATCCCTCTTCATGCATCCTTCTATGGACCGGGGGATGCGAGGCCGTGTCCTTGGGCGAGCATGCCTTGTATGGGAAAACCCGTGCGCGGAGGAGCCGAATCGTGGCTAAGTTGCGCCCTTGATTTGTTTTCGAGTCCGCTCAACAAAACAAGTGCGCTGCAACTAGCCCGGCAAGGTTTCTTGCCGGAAACAGCACCGCCAGCGGGCTGCTGATGTTCCACACTCAGCAAGTGTGCTTGTGCCGGCAAGATCCCTCGAAGCGTAGGGTGGAAACATACAAGGCACAGGATCAAGTAAAGGGCGTAACCCGGCAAGCATTCCCCTCTTTTCATTAAAAAACATCCCATTCCAATACAAGTCCATAGAGGATGAAAAACATGAAAGAGAGGATTACAAGTTTTAAATGCAGCTAAGGCCCGAAGGCTTACAAACTAAGAAGATAAGATGCCCGTAATCCCTCTCCTATTTCTCTCTCCAGGAGGTAGGTCAAGGAGGCCCCGGCAAGCGAAGCTTGCCGGGAAGGGCAAAAGGGGCGCCTAGGTGAGCTACGGGCGCCAGAAGACACCAAGAGAACACTCCAGGGGCCGGCCAGGAGCTTGGCGGAGACGGAGGCGCCGGAAGCAGAGCTCGAAGACGGGGTGGCGGGACGTCAGCACGCTGTCGAGGGCACCTCGCCCTCGTACTCCAACTTGACAGCCTTACCGCCACCCCTCTTCCTCTTCCGCAGCCTCCCTACACCAGCCGCCCAAGGAGATGGCCCCGGGGAGTTCAGAAGGCCGACGACCCGGATGATGGGGTCGCCGGTGGCGCGCGAGGCGACGACCGACGCCTAGTCGGACTCGCCGCCGCCGTCGTCGTCGCTGTCGCTCTCCTCCTCGTCACTCTCGCTCGAGGGGGAGTCTTCGCTATCGGAGGAGCTGTCCACGCAGCATCTCGCCCGGGTGCCGGAGTCCCCGAAGACCTTGACGGCGAGAAGGTCGCCCTCCATTAACTTAAAATGGAGGGTAAACCCCGCCGTCAAGCTGTGGATGCGGGCGAATGTCTTCCACCCTCGATCGAAGTACATCACGCCGGGGGCTGGGGATACGACACTAACTCGAGTGCCGCTGATCCCGCAGCCCCTCATGCGCAACTCCAACATCTCGGGCAGGTCCGGTTCCATCACGTTCGCAAATGGAGCCGGAAGCCGGAAGCGGCGACGAGGTGCTCGGCGCAGCTTGATGAAGAACTCCCACGGGTCATCCCTGGTGTGTACCGCCTCTAGAAGAGGAGCTGCCGGCGGAGGCGAGGGTGGCGCACCGCCCCGGCCGCCTCTTCCCCGAGTGCCCCGACCGCGTCCTCGACCTCGTCCGCGGCCTCGCCCCCTCCCTCTCCCCCTCATGGCCGGCTCCGCCACCACAGGTGTGGGATAGGGAGAGGCGCGCTGCCTGGTAGCGACCCTCGCTGCCACCGTTGAAGGACCAGGGTTCCCTCCCTCCATGGCAGAGGGGAGGAAGAGCAGCAGAAGTTGAAGCAAAGAGAAGATGAGGAAGTGCGAGATCTTTGTGCTCCCCTTCCGCCCTTTTTAAGGAGCGAAGTGGGGACTCGGCCGCCCCGCTCAGCCAATCGGAGCGCGGGGAGGGCAGAGGAGCGGGGCAGGCCCACCACCTCCGCCCGTGACGGCTCGGTTTCCCACCCTCGCCGCCCACGACCCCACGCGCATGGGAGCCGCGTGGCGAGGAGGCGAAGCCGGGGCGACAGATGAAATGACCTCACCCTGCCCCGTGATCCAAGGGGTGGACGCCTTGAAAATTGCGCGCACCACCCACACCTCCCACGACGCCGCAATCGACGCGTGCCGTTGCGGGAGGACGCGGTGGACACGGGGTCCGATTATGTGTGGACCCAGGCCGCGCGTGCCCGAGCACCGTTTTGGGCCTGGCCCAACAACGCTCGGCACCGTGTATGGCCCAGGCCCGGGGGCTCCTGTCGGTGTACTAAAGTAGGGGTACCTTAGTACCCCGAACTTGTGCACGGGCAGCCGCAGCGCCCTGCGGCAAGGCTTGCCGGACGCCCGCCAAGACCCTCCGTCACTTCCTATTACTGCCATTCAAGAACAAAGTATCAGATGAGTGGACAAAGGCCCCGGCAAGAGGAGCTTGCCGGGTAGGCCGACCAAGGCGTCCCAGAGGAACTCGCCGCGACGCCCCGTGCGTCCCGGCAAGGCCCGACGGCCGGCAAGCTTGCTGGCCCGGCAGGAGAAGGGCCGCGGCATGGCGCTTGCCGCGGCAAGGCGACCACCCGAACTCCAGCGCATCCAGCGACGTGTCACCCCAAGGCCATCCCAGAGGCACGTGGCGAGGCAATGCGCAGCCATGCGGAGCGAGGTGGCAAGCGGAGCTGACAGAGACGCCATCGTGGCAATCGGTGGCTCACCTAACGGTCGTTTCTTTACACTGTTGGGGCGACCGGACGGGCATTAAATGCCCTTGTCCCCTGCCGTCAGAGTTAGGTAGGGGACACTGTTGGTCACTGTTGTACCAACCTGCGTTTTTACCTTTTTACCCCCTCTTCCTACGCTGCCACCTGTGGATGCCCCCTTCTGACTATAAAAGGGAGGCCCATGCTGATGAGGACATGACTACCTTGGATACGACCAAAAATATTGCATATATGCATATTTGTCAGGTGATTTCTAGTGCAAACTATTCAATAATCTATTTATGTTATCCAGAACAAAAATACTTCACACACTTTTGTGTTTTGTCTAATTGCAGGTGTATGGGACATTTGTACAATCCACATATGAAGATAAGGAAGAAAGAGATGTTTATTTGCTGTCCAAAAAGTTCTCTCACGTCACTTTTGGCCCAAGAGAAGATAGAGTCCAAGTCTCTCACGTTCTGGATTCAGATTCGGACTGCACAGACATACCTGACTCAAAACGCACACAAGTTTTTCATACGGACTCCGAATTGGGTGATTTTTTTTTGTTGGAAACTAGATTTCGTGCACTTTCCAACCCAATTGGAATCACCTTCAAATTCGTCCGGAGCGTTGATTTGTGGACGAAACAATCTGATGCTGCAGCAGAATCCGAGTCAAACTACAAGTCCAAAGGTGTTACATCACCTCCACTTGGGCCCATTGGCCTTGTACGACCTAGATTTAGTTTTAGGCTGCCTTGGGACGTCCTCCCACCTCCTTGGCCACCACCCCTTGCTCCTATATAAGTCTATCCATCTAGTAGCTTTTCCTTGGGATTTGTTTAGTTAAAAGTTAGCCATTGCAACTTCGTGTACTTCGTTTGTGTCCAACGACCAGACCAAGACCGCTTACGGATCCCCACCTTTATCAATACTTCATATATACTCGCAATATTCAGATTGCTTTTATCATATTCTTGCTTGTTCTTCGATTGCTTGCAGGAATAGACCTTCGTGGTCAGGTTGATTATGCTCCGGCGTGGTCAATAACCTCTCAGAGTTGGTTTAGCGATTGCTAAGGCGCAACGTCGTGCACGTTTGTAGTCGGATCGTCAAAGTCGTCTCCACCAAATCGATAGTTATCATCTCATCGAAAGATCGGGACACCCTTTGCCTTTATCAAGTGGTATCAGTTTTCAGGTTGCTCGGTGAGATTTTACAGTTTTTCATAGTTTAGATCGCATCTGTCATTCATACCTACAGTCCATGATAAAGCCACAAAAAAAAAGTTAGATCTGTTCATCCTTTATCCAAGCCAGTCTGAGCCTTTGCAATTTTCTATTCATTGCTTGCATAGTTGAATTATCGGTTGCATCGTCGTGTCAGTTGCTGGTCTTAGTGTCTAGTTCCTTTAGAGTTTCGAGTTCTGTTCACATTAGTCACGCCGCCGTTGCATCATTATCTCTTCCGTTGTCCACCACCTATCCATCAATTTCCACCACGTGCTACCCACCATTCATTGTCATAATAATAGTTGAGATCGTTCACATCTTCGCTTGATCCAATCTGCGTCTTATCTAGTTTGTTTTGGAAAGAGGGAGAAAAAAAGAGAGAAAAAAACGAGAAAAAAAGAGAAAAAAAGTCAGAGAAAAAAAGGAGAAAAAAAATCAAAAAAATCGGCACAAACTTTCTCAGAGGAAAGTTGGAGACAAAGTTGTTGTATATCCTGCTTGGCAGTTGTTTTTCATCATTATCTTCACTGCCGTTGTGATCTTCACTTATATCTTGCTGTCAAGAGCTACTTAGTATCCTTCATTGATGCTAGTTGTGCTACGCCGTGACCTCATTAGTGTTCTAGGCTCGCGTCTCTAGTCCGGTCTAGCCTAGGACCAGCACAGTACCGTCGTTGAGCGTTTATTCAACATTGCATCTTTGAATTGATTATTGCTAATCTTTTGCTACCATATATAGCCAACCCAGCTCCACATATTTCTACACCGTGTATACGTACGCTCCCCTGGCAATCGCTTTACTCAATATTCGGAGTTACTTGACACCGCTGGTTGCCGATCACCGCCTGCTGCATGGTAAGAACTTGTAAGACATTGATATTTGCTTTACTGTGAGCGTTTTACCACCACATCCTAGTAGTTATAGGAACATTATTTTTGGGTTTTGTTTCTTGTTCTACTAATCATGACAGGATCCAGAGTCAATTCATGGGCTTTGTCGATCGCGGGAGACGTGCCACCACCTTTGCAAATACCACAACCGTCACGAGAGGTGCACAAACATCCAAATGCACATGATCAGGTTAATGTATCTATACCACCATTTAATGGCCGTTTTAAACCTGCTTTATATATTGAATGGGAGTTCAACATAAAAAATATATTTGCTTCCCATAATTTCGATGAACATAAAAAGGTTAAGGTTGCGGTTGGTTCTTTCACTGGTTATGCTTTGGTTTGGTGGAGTGAATATTGTCGGTTACACCCTGATTATATACCTACTACTTGGGATGATTTGAAACTTGCCATGCGACATACTTTCGTCCCTGCTTATTATACTCGTGACATGATTAAGAAGTTGCAACACTTAAAACAAGGTAGTGAAACTGTAACAAAATATTATGATGATTTACAAACTACCTTGTTGCATTCCTCTTTAGAAGAAAGTGAAGATGATTTTATGGATAGATTTTGGGGAGGATTAAACCGTGATATTCAAGAGATACTAATTCATGAAGAGTGTTATCCTATGGACCATTTGTTTCATCTTGCTTGCAAAGCTGAACAGGAAATAAAACGACGTGTTGGCCACGAGCAGAACAAGCGCATGGTGCACATTCCAAGAGTTGATATGATTCTTCCTTCAACTACTAGGCATACTATGACAACCACATCCGTTGTTGTCAGGACTACATCACCTGCACCATGTGACACATCGCCCCCGAGAGTGGCTACATCATCTGAGTTGATCATAAGAGGTAATGACAAAGGTACTGATCTTCCATCTCTACATGAGAATGATGAATGCCTTGTCAATTTGAATGCACCATCTGATGAGCTACCCACTACTTTGATCACACCACCTATTTTAGAGGACTACGTTGATAATTTGACTTTGCCATGTGATCAAACAACTGAAATACCAACAATTTTGAGTGCACCCATTGAATTAACTATTGATGCAAAAGAACCAATGTTTAATCATTTTGATATGACCTCTAATCTTGGTGATGATTCTGTGTTGAATGACTTATTGCATGTTTGCTTATTTAAGCATGTTGTAGCATGTAAATTTGATGCAAGTAAGGTTTATTCACCAATGTTGGGATGGTTTAATGATGAACATTGTCAATCTTTTGAAATGAATAAGAGCTTCACTTATATGTGCAAACTGAGTTGCAATATTTTCATGCCTTCTACTTCTTGTGCTAATTTTTTGGCTTTAGATTTTATGAACTATGCAAGTTACTCATCTATTCATGTGTCATATATGTGATAGAGGCAAAGGTGTCCCGTCTTTCGATGAGATGATGGAAATCGCTTTGGTGGAAGTCGACTTTGACGATCCGACTACGAACGTGCGAGGACGTCGCGCCTTAGCAATCGCTAAACCAACTCCGAGAGGTTATTGACCACGCCGGAGCACGATCAACCTGACCACGAGGGTCTGTTTCCTGCGAGCAAACGAAGAACAAGCAAGAAACTAAGATTGCAATCTGGATATTGCGAATATAAGATGAAAGCTTTATTGATCAAGGTGGGGTTCTGTGACGCCTTTGTCTGGTCGTTGAACACAAACGAAGTACGTGAAGTTGCAGCTATGGCGAACTTTTAATCTAAACAAAACCCAAGTCTAAACGGTGCCCTAAGGGCTGTATATATGGAGGAAGAGAGGGGAATTTCGTGGCCCTTGGTGGAGGGGTCCGAAATCAACCCTATCTCTTGTTTCCCCACACATACGGACTCTAAAAATAGCCTATACTTATGTATTTCGAAATTACATGGGCCTGGCCCAATAAAAAGGTGACGCAGCACCTATAATAGCCTCTGGACGAAATTTATGAAGTGGCATCTTGTATATTTCGTCCAAGGCTTCATGCACTCTTATGGTGGCTTCAAAGTCCTGAAATCATCACTGGTAACTCCGTTCTGGTTCCCCTTGCGCATGGCATTATCTCCATGCTTGCTCTTGCTCCAATGTCCATCCTTCTCCAAGCTAGGCCCTTCATTTGTAAGCAAAACAAATGTATCCAATTTAGGCAGCATCATATTCTCATGAACATTAGAATCATTACCAAGAAACGAAAGTACCTGATAATTTAATTGGCGTGCGCGAGCTCTAGTAATTGGTCCAGTATATGTAGCAGTAGGGGCTGTGGGTGTAACAATGGTATTGATGTCCTCATCATCCTCCCCTTCTTGAAATGAAGTCTCATTTTCCTCACCCAAATAAGGCTTCAAATCTGCAATGTTAAAAGTGGGACTAACCCCAAAATCTGCAGGCAGCTCAAGTTTATATGCATTATCATTTATTTTCTCTAACACCTTAAAGGGACCATCAGCACGTGGCATTAGCTTTGATTTGCGCAAATTAGGAAATTTATCTTTACGCAAATGTAACCAAACAAGATCTCCAGGTGCAAACACAACATGTTTTCTACCCTTATCTCCAGCAACTTTATATTTAGCATTCATACGCTCAATGTTTTCCTTAGTTAACTCATGCATTTTTAAAATCAATTCAGAACGTTCTTTAGCATCAAAATTAACCTTCTCCGAAGATGGAAGAGGCAACAAATCAATAGGTGCACGAGGTAGGAAACCATACACAATTTCAAAAGGGCACATCTTAGTAGTAGAATGCAATGAACGATTATAAGCAAATTCAATATGAGGCAAGCATTCTTCCCACATTTTCTTATTATTCTTCAAAACAGCCCTAAGCATAGTAGACAATGTTCTATTGACTACTTCAGTTTGTCCATCAGTTTGGGGGTGACAAGTAGTACTAAATAGCAGTTTAGTCCCCAACTTAGCCCATAAACATCTCCAAAAGTGGCTAAGAAATTTAGTATCACGATCTGAAACAATAGTATTTGGCACACCATGCAAGCGAATAATTTCACGAAAGAACAAATCAGCAACATTAACAGCATCATCGCTTTTATGACATGGTATAAAGTGTGCCATTTTCGAGAATCTATCCACGACAACAAATATGCTATCCCTCCCCTTCTTTGTTCGAGGTAAACCTAAAACAAAGTCCATAGATATATCCTCCCAAGGAACACTAGGTACTGGCAAAGGCATATATAAACCATGAGGATTGAGTCGTGACTTAGCTTTTTGACATGTAGTGCAGCGAGCAACAAAACGCTCAACATCCCGTCTCATCTTTGGCCAAAAGAAATGTGTAGCAAGTATGTCCTCCATCTTCTTCACGCCAAAGTGTCCCATTAATCCTCCCCCATGCGCCTCCTGCAACAGCAAAAGACGAACGGAGCTAGCTGGAATGCATAGCTTGTTAGCACGAAACACAAATCCATCGTTAACGACAAACTTGTTCCACATTCTTCCTTCTTTACAATTCTGCATTACATCTTTAAAATTAGCATCATGCACATATTGATCTTTGATGGTCTCCAAACCAAATATTTTGAAGTCAAGTTGTGAAAGCATAGTATAGCGACGAGACAATGCATCAGCAATAACATTTTCTTTTCCCTTCTTGTGTTTAATGACATAAGGGAAAGTCTCAATGAATTCAACCCATTTAGCATGTCTACGATTCAGTTTAGCTTGACTTTTAATATGTTTCAAAGATTCATGATCAGAATGTATAACAAATTCTTTGGGCCATAAATAATGTTGCCATGTTTCTAAAGTCCGAACAAGAGCATATAATTCTTTATCATAAGTAGAATAATTCAGACTAGGCCCACTCAATTTTTCAGAAAAGTATGCAACAGGTTTGCCATCTTGTAATAACACACCTCCTAATCCAATTCCACTAGCATCACATTCAAGCTCAAAAGTCTTATTAAAATCAGGAAGTTGGAGTAAAGGAGCATGTGTCAACTTATCTTTCAATACCGAGAAGGCTTCTTCCTGTGCGGTACCCCACAGAAAAGGCACATCTTTCTTTGTAAGCTCATTGAGAGGTGCAGCAATGGTGCTGAAATCTCTCACAAAACGCCTATAGAATCCAGCAAGGCCAAGGAAACTCCTCACTTGTGTGACCGTTTTGGGCTGTGGCCAACTCTCAATAGCTTCAATTTTGGCTTTATCAACTTCAATTCCCTGTGGAGTAACAACATAGCCAAGAAAAGATACTCGGTCGGTGCAAAAGGTGCACTTTCCAAGGTTACCAAACAAACGTGCATCACGTAGAGCAATAAAAACAGCACGTAAATGTTCCAAATGTTCCTCCAAAGATTTGCTATAAATCAATATGTCATCAAAGTAAACTACCACAAATCGTCCAATGAAAGCACGTAAAACTTCGTTCATTAACCTCATGAAAGTACTAGGTGCATTAGTTAACCCAAAAGGCATGACTAACCACTCATATAATCCAAACTTAGTTTTAAATGCTGTTTTCCATTCATCTCCCAATTTCATACGAATTTGATGGTATCCACTACGCAAATCAACTTTGGAGAATATTGTAGAGCCACTCAATTCATCAAGCATATCATCTAGCCTAGGAATAGGATGACGATAACGAATAGTAATATTATTAATGCCTCTACAATCAACGCACATACGCGACGTACCATCCTTTTTCGGCACTAAAATGATAGGAACAGCACAAGGACTAAGGGATTCGCGTATATAACCTTTGTCGAGCAGTTCTTGTACTTGACGCATAATCTCCTTCGTCTCCTCTGGATTGGTACGGTATGGTGCACGGTTGGGTAATGATGCACCGGGAATTAAGTCAATTTGATGCTCAATCCCGCGAATAGGTGGTAATCCCGGTGGCACGTCTTGTGGAAAGACGTCAGCGAACTCCTGCAAAATGTTAGTGACAGCAGGAGGCAAAGAGGAAGGCACGTCCTCGAATGAAAATAATGCCTCTTTGCACACAAAAGCATAGCAAACAGATTTGCTAAAATCTAGATCATCAATATCAGATTTGGTGGCAAGTAAACATGCACTTTTCAATTTAATTTCAGAAGCAACACTAGATTGTTTATTATTATTAGGCTGCATTTGTTGCTCAAATTCTTTTGCCACAATCTGATTTTCACTCTTAGTTTTCTCCTGTTTTGCTTTATTAGCTCTATTAAGATCATCTTTCAAAATGGAATCAGGAGTCATAGGAAGCAAAGTAATATTTTTATCCTTATGAACAAGAGTATACTGATTGTTTCTACCATGGTGAATAGAATTTTTATCAAATTGACATGGTCTACCAAGTAATAAGGAACATGCTTGCATAGGTACCACATCACAATCAACATAATCAGCATATGTAGAGATACTAAAATGCACACGAACAGTACGTGTTACCTTAACCTTGCCGCTGTTGTTGAACCATTGGATGTAGTAAGGATGTGGATGTGGTCTTGTGGTGAGAGATAGCTTCTCCACCATCTCCATGCTAGCCAAGTTGTTGCAACTCCCTCCATCTATGATCACGCGAACAGAACGTTCCTTCACAACTCCCTTTGTATGGAACAAATTATGCCTCTGATTTTGCTCAGCTTGTGTAACCTGCACACTCAAAACACGTTGAGCAACTAAACATTCATACCTGTCAGCATCTTCAGGAGCCATGTATTGCGTCTCATGATCAGAATCTTCTCCACCGTGTTCGTCACGTGTAATAAGAGCCAAAGTCTCCTCATCATAGTCACTAGCGGACTCATACCCACCATCTTCAGTAACAATCATCACACGCTTAGAGGGGCATTCTCTCGCATAATGACCTCCACCCTTGCAACGTCGACAAATAATATCATGTGTTTGCCCTGTTGATGCCATGGATGAAGAAGAGCTCTTTGCAGGCCCAGAAGATGTGCTCTTGGCAGATAGTGGTGATTGTGCCTGCTTTATTGTATCACGGTTGGAGGTGGCAGCCGACGGAGGCGCCGGTGTAGCAGAACGTGTGGAACTAGATGATGCACGTGGTGTCCATGATGAAGGTCGACCTGCAGAAAAGTTAGTCCGCGCCAATGCCTGTCGATCCTGCACTTCACGTTCAGCTTTACAAGCAAGATGGAATAAACGAGTGATATTAGTATACTCCTTATAATCTAGAATGGTCTGAATCTCTCTATTTAATCCACCCAGAAAACGTGCAAGCATAGCTTCATTCTCCTCAACAATACCACATCTAATCATGCCAGTTTGTAATTCCTGATAATATTCTTCTACAGAATTTTTTCCTTGTCTTAAGCGCTGTAATTTTTGAAGCAATTCACGTTGATAATATGGTGGAACCCAACGAGTACGCATAGCAGTTTTCAAAGCAGCCCAAGTAGCGGGAATAGGATATAATCTACAATGTTCAGACCACCATACACATGCAAAACTAGTGAAAGCACAAACAGCAGCAGCAATCCGTCTCTCCTCGGGATATTGTAAACATGTAAAACGTTGTTCAGTTTCTAACTCCCAAGTAAGATATATATGAGGAACATATCTACCCTCAAATGGTGGAATATTCAATTTCAGTTTAGGAATATGGACATCATCTCGTACCTGAGGTGGTGGTGCAGGCCTACCATTACGAATATATACCTGAGGTCGACCTGGTGGTGGTGGTGCTGGTGGCTGCACGTAGTGCTGATTTTGATCAACCTCATCCTCATAATCGCCCACATACTCATCATCCTCCTGGGTACCAGCAGCAGCAGTAGCAGGGGCCAAAGAAGCATCAACAACATGAACAGCAGCACCAGAAGTTTGGCCATCCTCAATAGGAACACGCTTCGCTCGTCCATACTTATTCGAAAGGATGCGTTGTTGTTGTTGTTGTCGTTGGAGAGGTGCGTTAGGTGCAGCGGGTGGTGGTGGTGGAAGACGCGCGAGCAATTCATTAAACTTGTTATCGAGCTTTGTTTCGAACGTCTTCTCCATGCCATCTATCTTCTCCATGGCCTCTTCAAATCTTTTTAGCACATCTTGCACCTGTCCACTCATCATTTGCTGAAATTTATCATGCAAATCCTTATTCGTCATGTTCTCCCAGTCAGTCTCGTCGGCTTGTGATCCTGGCATGGTTAGCAGCAATAGAAACACACAAGAATATGATCCTACAGACTACTAACAAGAGGTGGTGGTGGGTGTCACAAATCCGTCAAGCAAATCTCAAATTCTTACCAGTTCTTACCCAGCAGCAGGCGGTGATCGGCAACCGTTGTAGTCAAAAACTCTCAAAGCTTGGATAGAGCGATTACCAGGGAGAGTCAAACGCACGACGTAGATGTATGTGGAGCTGGGAAGGCTTATAATATGGTAGCAAAAAGGGTCAGCAATAATCAATTCAGAGATGCAAAGTTGAATAAACGCTCAACGACGGTACTGTGCTGGTCCTAGGCTAGACTGTGCTAGAGACGCGAGCCTAGAACACTAACAAAATCACGGCGCTGCACGTAAACAAGGGAAAAGCACACTCTGGTTTTTTTTTCGCTCTTTTTTTTTTGCGCTGCTCTTTTTTTTTTTTGCGCTGCACTTTTTTTTTTTTGCGCTGCTCTTTTTTTTTTGCGCTGCTCTTTTTTTTTTTGCGAAAAATCACTATAATGGCGAGTGTCTCAAAACGCTTCCCAGGTCAAACTGACAGGATGGGCACGAAATTTTTTCGACCAATTTTTTTTTTGTTTTTTCGACTGCCCGGACCCAAAAACTGGAAACGGGTCAAAAAAAACTTCCTATAATGGCACCTGTCTCAAAACACTCAGAAACACCTAAAAATAAGATAGCCAGAAAATTTTTCGAAAAATGCGTTTTCGAAAAATTTTGGGCCTAAACGGAGCGTGGTTTCCAGACTAAATGCTGATGAGGACATGACTACCTTGGATACGACCAAAAATATTGCATATATGCATATTTGTCAGGTGATTTCTAGTGCAAACTATTCAATAATCTATTTATGTTATCCAGAACAAAAATACTTCACACACTTTTGTGTTTTGTCTAATTGCAGGTGTATGGGACATTTGTACAATCCACATATGAAGATAAGGAAGAAAGAGATGTTTATTTGCTGTCCAAAAAGTTCTCTCACGTCACTTTTGGCCCAAGAGAAGATAGAGTCCAAGTCTCTCACGTTCTGGATTCAGATTCGGACTGCACAGACATACCTGACTCAAAACGCACACAAGTTTTTCATACGGACTCCGAATTGGGTGATTTTTTTTGTTGGAAACTAGATTTCGTGCACTTTCCAACCCAATTGGAATCACCTTCAAATTCGTCCGGAGCGTTGAGTTGTGGATGAAACAATCTGATGCTGCAGCAGAATCCGAGTCAAACTACAAGTCCAAAGGTGTTACATCACCTCCACTTGGGCCCATTGGCCTTGTACGACCTAGATTTAGTTTTAGGCTGCCTTGGGACGTCCTCCCACCTCCTTGGCCACCACCCCTTGCTCCTATATAAGTCTATCCATCTAGTAGCTTTTCCTTGGGATTTGTTTAGTTAAAAGTTAGCCATTGCAACTTCGTGTACTTCGTTTGTGTCCAACGACCAGACCAAGACCGCTTACGGATCCCCACCTTTATCAATACTTCATATATACTCGCAATATTCAGATTGCTTTTATCATATTCTTGCTTGTTCTTCGATTGCTTGCAGGAATAGACCTTCGTGGTCAGGTTGATTATGCTCCGGCGTGGTCAATAACCTCTCAGAGTTGGTTTAGCGATTGCTAAGGCGCAACGTCGTGCACGTTTGTAGTCGGATCGTCAAAGTCGTCTCCACCAAATCGATAGTTATCATCTCATTGAAAGATCGGGACACCCTTTGCCTTTATCACATGCGCACGTAGAAGGGGTTCGGTCCGTTCGACACCCACAACACCACCATACGCTCGCACTCTCGAGCAAGATCAAATAGAAACACAAAGCAGCAGTAGGGGTTTTATCTCTCCGGAGAGCCCCGAAGCTGGGTAAAAATCGCCCGTCTCCCCCGCGCGCCCGACCTCGATCTGCTCTGCGCACGCCCTCCGCTCCCTCGCCGGACTAGAGAAGGGGCCCCCGTGCCCCATAGGTGCTCATGGCCGCACAGAGTCCGCCCCGACAGTCGACTGTCCGGATGCAGAGGCCCTCGCAGCCTTCAAACATAACATCCACGACGAGTGGCTAGCCCGGCACCTAGGACAGGAAAAGCTGAAATCCATGGCAGCCCTCACATCATTAATGACCCGCTTCTGTGCGGGAGAAGATAGCTGGCTAGCTCGTAGCAACAACCTCAGCAAAAATGCTGGTAGTCCGGATACTAAGGACCACAATGGCAGGTCGCGTCGAAGCAAAAATAAACGCTGCGTTAACGGCGACGACAAGGAGGATAGGGCAGTCAACGCCGGATTCCGAGGCTCTAAACCCGGTCAGCGGAAGAAGCCATTCAAAAGAACCACTCCGGGTCCGTCCAATTTGGACCGAATACTCGACCGCTCATGCCAGATACATGGCACCCCCGAAAAGCCGGCTAACCACACCAATAGAGATTGTTGGGTATTTAAGCAGGCAGGCAAGTTAATTGCCAAAAACAACGACAAGGGGCTGCATAGCGACGACGAGGAAGAGACCCGACCACCGAACAGTAGAGGACAGAAGGGTTTCCCCCCAACAAGTGCGGACGGTAAACATGATATACGCAACCCATATACCCAAGAGGGAGCGAAAGCGTGCACTAAGGGACGTATATGCGATGGAGCCAGTCGCCCCTAAGTTCAATCCATGGTCCTCCTGCCCGATCACTTTCGATCGAAGAGACCATCCGACCAGTATCCGCCATGGCGGATTCGCCGCATTGGTTTTAGACCCAATCGTCGATGGATTTCACCTCACGAGAGTCCTGATGGACGGCGGCAGTAGCCTGAACCTGCTTTATCAGGATACAATGCGCAAGATGGGCATAGACCCCTCAAGGATTAAACCTACAAAGACGACCTTCAAAGGCGTCATACCAGGTGTTGAGGCCAATTGTACAGGCTCAGTCACACTGGAAGTGGTCTTCGGATCCCCGGATAATTTCCGGAGCGAGGAGTTAATCTTCGACATAGTCCCGTTCCGCAGCGGCTATCACGCTCTGCTCGGACGAACCGCGTTTGCAAAGTTCAACGCGGTGCCGCATTACGCATACCCCAAGCTCAAGATGCCAGGCCCTCATGGAGTCATCACGGTCAACGGAAATACGGAACGCTCCCTCCGAACGGAGGAACATACAGCGGCTCTCGCGGCAGAAGTACAGAGCAGCCTATTAAGGCAATTTTCGAGTCCAGCCGCTAAACGGCCGGACACGGCCAAACGCGCCCGGAGCAACATCAACCAAGACCACCTGGCACGTTCCGAGCACGCATAGCAATGCGGCCCCAACCCCAGCCCTCTCATGATCGTAAGACCAACCCTCCACGTACATCATTACGCTCTGGAGATACCATGGGCCTAGGGGGAGGGGCACGACCACAACAGACCCAGAGTGCGGCTCGACCACACCAGGGGCTCACAAGTGTGTCGCTCTTTTTTATTTTTTATTTTCCTTCTTTGTATACACAGGACTCCGTTCACCAAGGCCCTGTCCAGTGGCGAACCCGCCGAACTCACGATGCAACAGCCAGGGAGGGAAAAAGGCTGCGACGAACACTCAGGTGGTCTCCATTACGAGCATTAAATTTGATTATATACACCAGTCCGCAGCCCACCCCTGGAGGGGGACATGTTTAATTAGTCCAATCCCTTGCTTACCGCACTATTTGTATCATTCCGCACTAATAGCAGAATTCCTTGAATAAATAATGCAACACTTTTTGCCTGTAATTGCATTACTTTACATATATGTTCACTAATGACATCTTGCACCCGTATATTTTGGTACGGCCGAATACACCAGGGGCTTATGTTGCCCGCATTATGGTGTGATAAGTCCGAACACTTTCACAAGTGCGGCACCCCAAACTTATAGCATTATATGAATCCACTCCGAATCATGTCTTGGGTCAATAGTTGGGTTTGCCCGGCTCCCATGTTTTGGTACCTTACGTTCCGTTCTGTTGGCTAAGGTGGCACTGGGAGAACCACTGCGATTGTGCCCCAGTTGAGCTGGGCGAGCGCCTCAGTGGAGAAAGCTAAAACTGACTGTCATGATAAGGCGAGAGACTGGTCACTGTTCGAGAGGTCTTTTCGAGTCCTTAAAGGCTTATGCCGCTTCAAGCGAAGAACCGGATAATGTCCGGCCAAGGCGTGGATAGCGCCCCGAACTCGGTCTTCCGAATACTAGGGGCTTCGCCGAAATTTAAAATTATAGAATTCTATGGCTAAGTGAGAGTGTTCAAGCATTATAAGTCCGGTTGCCTTGTTCGTTGTGTTGAGCGCCTCCCTAGATGGACCCAAAAATGGGAACAAGAGTGCTCAAGTTTATCCCGAACACCCCAGCACTCGTGGCTTGGGGGCTGAAGCCGACGACTTGCCATCTCTCAGATTTTATAAACTGCCGCACAGAAGGTAATATTTTAAATCAAACAAGCGTTGCTTCGCGCATATGAACAAAAGTTTTCAGCGCACAGGATACTACATAGCGAGTCTACTCAATAATTACATCTCTGGGGCACTCATCCGCAATCTTGCGGGCACCCTTCAGGACGGTCTTATAGTACATCTTGGGCGTACGATACTCCTTGCCCGTTGGCGGCGCGTCAGTGATAAGCCTCTCCGCATCCAGCCTGCCCCAGTGCACCTTTGCGCGAGCAAGGGCCCGACGAGCGCCTTCAATACAGGCGGAGCGCTTGATGACCTCCACCCAGGGGCACCATCCACCAGCCGCCGCACGAGGCCGAAGTAGCTCCCAGGCATGGCCTCTCCAGGCCACAGCCGGACTATGAGGCCCTTCATGGCCTGCTCGGCTACCTTGTGGAGCTCGACATGCTGCTTCAGCTGGTCGCTAGGGGGCACCGGAAGGCCGGCCTCAGCATACTGAGACCAGAAGACCTTCTCCGTTGAGCTCCCCTCCTCGCCACGGTAGAATGCGGCGGCATCAGATACACTGCGAGGCAGATCTGCAAACGCCCCTGGAGAGCTCCGAATTCGGGTAAGTGTCAGGTAGTTTACATTAACATGCTTGCTTTGCATGAAAAATGCCTTACCCGCCGCTATTTTCTTCACATCCTCAACCTCCTGAAGGGCCTTATGGGCCTCGGCCTTGGCGGCTTTGGCACTTTCGAGAGCCGAGGCAAGCTCGGACTCTCGAGTCTTTGAGTCGCGCTCCAAACTCTCATGCTTTTCCATGAGAGCCTGGAGCTCTTGCCGCACTTCCGCCACCCGCGCCTCCTGCTTCTCTCGCTCCGCTCGTTCCACGGCCGCATTGCATTCGGCCGCGGATACGGCCTCCTTCAGGGCCGCCACCTTGTTTGTGGCCCCTGCAGTACCCATGTTATCCTTGTTATTTTTTGCAATCGAAATCCTTTTCTGTAAAGTAAATATTCAAAGTGGTGCTACTCACCTTCTTTATCCTCGAGCTGCTTCTTGGCACGGCCGAGCTCTTGCTCGGACCGCTCGAGATCTTGCTTCAATGCACCGACCTCCGCAGTCAGTGCAGCAGAGGTCAGCAGCGCAGCCTGCAAACCCATATTGACATAATTTATTAGCAACCCTGCGTATATCTTTTTAGATCCTCAGTCCGGCTGTTCTTTCCGAACACCGAACCGAGCATCAGGGGCTACTGTCTATGCGGTATTACATTACATAATTTTAACTTCTTACCTCAAAGCCTGTTAGAAGGCTGCTGCAGGCTTCGGTCAGCCCGCTCTTGGCGAGCTGAACCTTCTGAATCACCGCACTCATGATAGTGCGGTGTTCTTCCTCGATGGAAGCGCCTTTGAGCGCCTCCACCAAGTTGTCCGGCGCCTCCGGTTGGACGGGGGCCACCGGCGTCACGGTCTTGCCCTTCTTGCGAAGGGGCCGCCTGCCGGACTCCGGAACCACTGCGGGTTCCGGCATGGAGTCCATCGTAAAGTCCGGGAGGCTGCCTTGCGGCGCCTCCGGAGCCTCCTCCTGATGGGTCCCTTCCTGGGATCCCACCTCGGCGTCCTCAGCGGCGCGAGGGGTGGAGGCAGTCGGAATGGAATCCACATTCGACGGAGCCAACGACCCGCTTGACGAAGCGGGGAGATCATCGTCGGCCGGACTGCAGGCAGTATGCGGCATTAGAAGGACACTATGTGACACAAAAGAAATTACAGATCATTCAGAATCAGGATACTTACGATCTTGCCGGAGGCCTGGCCCTCGAGGGCCACTCTTCTTCGCCAACGTTGGCGTTGGCGGAGCTGTCCGGGGGAATAGTTCTTCCCCTCTTGGACCCTTCGGCCTCCCCTGTTGGGGAGGCCTTCCTCTTCCTCTCTCCCTCCTCTGGGAGAGAGTCCTCTGTTTCCTCCTCGTCTTCGGGGGAGGAATCCGCCTCGGAGTCGTCGGACACCTGAAAACGGGAACTCTTTTGAGTACCCGTGGCCACCTTCTTGGCCTTCTTCTCCGGCACCACGTGTGGTGCCGGAACCAGTAGCCCCGCTAGACGGGCGTCCACTGGGTTTTCTGGCACGGGGGCCGGGCAGATGAGCTGCTCGGCCTTCTTCATCCAGTCGTGTCAAAGGGAAAGGGAGATTGAAACCCGCTTAGGGTCGAACTATTAACAACAAGTGTCCCGTAAAGGGGTAGAATCACTTACCTCGTCAGCTGGACGCTGCGAGTGAAATCCGTGATCTTCCGTCGCGGGTGCGGGGGCTTCGGCGCCCTTAAATAGCACCCTCCAGGCGCCTTCGTATGTCGTGTCGAAGAGCCCGCTCAACGCCTGGTGCTGTGCGGGATCAAACTCCCACAGGTTGAATGCCCGTTCTTGGCATGGGAGAATCCGGCGGACGAGCATGACTTGGACCACATTAACAAGCCTGAGCTTCTTGTTCACCAGCTTCTGGATACAGGCTTGGAGTCCCGTCAGCTCCTTCGAACTACCCCATAGCAAGCCCTTCTCTTTCCAGGAGGTGAGCTGCACAGGGATACCAGATCTGAACTCAGGGGCCGCCGCCCACGTAGGGTCGCGCGGCTCGGTGATGTAGAACCACCCCGACTGCCACCCCTTGACGGACTCCACGAAGGCCCACTCGAACCAGAGGACGTTGGGCATCTTGCCCAACATGGCGTCTCCGCACTCCGCCTGCGTGCCCTTCACTACCTTCGGCTTTACATTGAAGGTCTTGAGCCACAAGCCGAAGTGGGGCTGGATGCAGAGGAAGGCCTCGCACACGACGATGAACGCCGAGATGTTGAGGATGAAGTTCGGCGCCAGCTCGTGGAAATCCAGACCGTAGTAAAACATGAGCCCCCGGACAAAGGGGTGAAGTGGAAAGCCCAGTCCGCGGAGGAAGTGGGGGAGAAATACGACCCTCTCATGGGGCCTGGGGGTGGGGATGAGCTGCCCCTTGTCGGGCAGCCGGTGCGCAATGTCGCCGGAAAGGTATCCGGTGCTGCGCAGTTTGGCGATGTGCTCCTCCTTAACGGAGGAGGCCAACCATTTACCTCCCGCTCCGGACATGGTCGGAGAAGGTTGAGACGAGACGCACGGACTTGGGCGCTGGATCTCGAGAGTGCGCGAAGATGGATAAGCAAAGGAGGAAGAAGGCGTAGGTGAAAAGGTGGATCCTTATCCCCTTATATATAGGCGGATGAAGACTATGCGTCCCCACCGGCCTGGTAAAACTCGCTTATCTCCCAAGCGCCACCATCAATGGCGCGGTTGGGTTACCCACGTCCGTATTGATGAGAATCCCGGGATAAGGGGAACACGATCTCTGCTTCGATAAGATACGTCAGCAGATCGAACTTGTGTACATATTATTCTCTCTACGGTGGAACGTGGAATTTATTTTGTAGAGCCGGACACTATCCTGCTGTTCACGATCTTCTGTGGATTATTCGGAGGAGGAACCCGCCTTGCAATGCCAAACATTATGCGCGCCGGACTCATCGTCATTGAAGCCAGGTTCAGGGGCTATTGAGGGAGTCCTGGACTAGGCGGTGTCCGGACAGCCGGACTATTATCGTCCGTCGGACTCCAAAACTATGAAGATACAAGATTGAAGACTCCGTCCCGTGTCCGGATGGGACTTTCCTTGGCGTGGAAGGCAAGCTTGGCGATACGGATATGTAGATCTCCTACCATTGTAACTGACTCTGTGTAACCCTAGCCCTCTCCGGTGTCTATATAAACCGGAGGGTTTTAGTCCGTAGGACACAACAACCATTACAACAATCATACCATAGGCTAGCTTCTAGGGTTTAGCCTCCTTGATCTCATGGTAGATCCACTCTTGTACTACCCATATCATCAATATCAATCAAGCAGGAGTAGGGTTTTACCTCCATCGAGAGGGCCCGAACCTGGGTAAAAACATCGTGTCCCTTGTCTCCTGTTACCATCCGCCTAGACGCACAGTTCGAGACCCCCTACCCGAGATCCGCTGGTTTTGACACCAACAGGAACATTACCTTAGACCTCATGAGTTTGTCATCCATACCGATCATGAAGCGCTTAAGTACTTAAAAGGTCAAACTAAGTTGAACAAGCGTCATGTCAAATGGAGTGAATTTATTGAATCTTTTCCCTATGTAATGAAGTACATTAAGGGTAAGGAAAATGTAATTGCCGATGCACTTTCCCGCATATGCACGCTTGTCACTAAACTTGAGTTGAATGTTATAGGTTTTGAGCACATCAAAGACTTGTATGCTAATGATCCATCTTTTGCTATTCCTTATGCTAAGTGTTTGGCGCATACTTCTTGGGAACAATATTACATCAAGGATGGTTATCTTATGAGATCTAACAAACTATGCATTCCCGAGTCTTCCCTTCGTTTGCTAATTTTGCAAGAGGCTCATGGAGGCGGACTCATGGGACACTTTGGACGAGATAAGACATTTTCCAGGCTCTCCAAGAACTACTTTTGGCCCAAGATGTTTCGAGATGTCTCACGCTTCACCACCCGATGCTCTACATGTCGCAAAGCTAAGTCTAAAGCACAATCCCATGGTCTTTACATGCCTCTTCCTATTCCTTATCAACCTTGGGAAGACATTAGCATGGATTTTGTACTTGGTTTGCCTAGAACTCAAAATGGCAAGGATTCCGTGTTTGTTGTTGTGGACCGATTTTCTAAGATGGCACATTTCATCCCTTGCAACAAGATAGACGATGCTTCACACGTTGCAAATCTCTTTTATAGGGAAATCTTGCGTCTCCATGGAGTACCAAAGATAATCGTCTCCGACCGCGACATCAAGTTCTTGAGTTACTTTTGGAAGACTCTATGCGCCAAGCTCGGGATCAAGCTATTGTTTCATCCACACACCATCCTCAAACCGATGGCCAAACGGAGGTGACGAACCGTACACTCTCCACTCTACTTCGCGTGTTGATCAAGAAGAACATCAAGGAGTGGGAGGAGTGTCTACCCATCACCGAGTACGCCTACAACCGTGCAAGACATTCAACGACCGGCAAGTCTCCGTTCGAGGTCGTCTACGGCTTCAACCCATTGTCCCCATTGGACATTCTACCTCTTCCTCTACAAGAGCGCACCAACCTCGACGCAAGTGCCCGTGCAAGCTACATCAAGAAGATGCATGAAGATACAAGACACACCATCGAGCGCCAATTACAACGACTCACGACCAAGCTCAACGTCAACAAGCATCCCATGATATTCAACATTGGAGACCTCGTGTGGCTACACCTTCGCAAGGACCACTTCCCCAATGAACGCAAGTCCAAGCTTGTCCCTCGAGCCATCGAGCGCCATCGAGCGCTAATTACAACGTCTCACCACCAAGCTCAAAGTCAACAAGCATCCCATGATATTCAACATTGGAGACCTCGTGTGGCTACACCTCCGCAAGGACCGCTTCCCCAACGAACGCAAGTCCAAGCTTGTCCCTCGAGCCGACGGACCCTTCAAGGTGCTAGCACGCTACAACAACAACGCTTACAAGATCGATCTCCCACGCGACAAGTACAACGTGAGTAACATCTTCAACGTCTCTGATCTCTCCCCATACCTTGGTGATGAGGATTTCGATCCGAGGTCGGATCTTTCACAAGGGGGGGGGAGATGATGCGGAGCATCCTTCGGTCATCCCCATGGACCTTCCGTCGCCTCACCAAGCACCAAGAGGACCCATGACTAGAGCACGAGCTCCAACTCTCGAGACCGAGGTGACTTCTCTCCTTAGTGATATCACATATGATCCACTCGAGACATGGCTACTACCTAAGTCCGATATACTATGCATGATTAGGTGTCAAGAGGAACCTCCTGAGGATGCACGTGAAGACGGACAAGCCGCCAACTCCACGGATAAAGAGAACCAACTGAAATGGGCAAGTTCACCTTCCAGGCCCCGGACATCCGGCTAAGGCCCCGGACATCCGGCCCCTGGAACGTCTCCATCAGCAACAACCAAGCTGGCCATGTCTACAGGGCCCGGACATCCGACGTCTGGCCCGGGCATCCGGCCACGGCCCAGAAATCCGGCCAAAGTCCCGAAAATCCGGCGCCCCGCGCCAGGAACTACAAAAGCTGTCGCCTCCAGCCCGGACATCCGGCGACTTGGCCCGGACATCCGGCCCCTCCTGAAGGCCCGGACATCCGGCCCGACGCCCGGACATCCGGGCCTGCCTGTCTGCGCACAGTAAAGGGCCGAAGCCCATGTACCTCTTCGCCCCTCTAGACTATATATACTCCTTCCCCTTCCTCTTTCTAGGGTTAGCATTGGATTAGCTCATATTTGTGTGAGAGCCTTGCTCATCCACTTGGATACTTCTCCTCAGAGTTCACGACCTCTTCGGAGAAGATCCCCCAAGAGGATTCAAGACCCCTTTCTAGGGAAGATCATCAAGACCTCCGTACGGAGAAGAACGGTTCCTTTCTATCCTCTACCTTTGTTGACTTTGGATCTCGTGTATCTCTTTGTGTTCGGTGATCTAGCACTCGTGTGATTGATCCTATGTCGGTTTCATGATCTCTCTCATTCTCCCCGTGTTTTCCCCTCGAGTTCTTCCATGTGTTCTTCGTGATTCCCCGTAGGATCCACTCCAAATGTGAAAGATCGGCCCCTAGGGTTCCGCCCTACATCATAGGCCCTTCATTTGTAAGCAAAACAAATGTATCCAATTTAGGCAGCATCATATTCTCATGAACCTTAGAATCATTACCAAGAAATGAAAGTACCTGGTAATTTAATTGGTGTGTGCGAGCTCTAGTAATTGTTCCAGTGTGTATAGCAGCAGGGGCTGTGGCTGTAACAATGGTATTGATGTTCTCATCATCCTCCCCTTCTTGAAATGAAGTCGTCCTCGACGGAAGCTCATCTTCCTCACCCAAATAAGGCTTCAAATCTGCAACCCCAAAATCTGCAGGCAGCTCAAGTTTATATGCATTATCATTTATTTTCTCTAACTCCTTAAAAGGACCATCAGCACGTGGCATTATCTTTGATTTGCGCAAATCAGGAAATCTATCCTTACGCAAATGTAACCAAACAAGATCTCCAGATTCCAACACAACATGTTTTCTACCTTTATCTCCAGCAAGTTTATATTTAGCATTCATACGCTCAATATTTTCCTTAGTTAACTCATGCATTTTTAAAATCAATTCAGCTTGTTGTTTAGCATCAAAATTAAACTTCTCCGAAGATGGAAGAGGCAACAAATCAATAGGTGCACGAGGTAGGAAACCATACACAATTTCAAAAGGGCACATCTTAGTAGTAGAATACAATGAACGATTATAAGAAAATTCAATATGAGGCAAGCATTCTTCCCACATTTTCTTATTGTTCTTCAAAACAGCCCTAAGCATAGTAGACAATGTTCTATTGACTACTTCAGTTTGTCCATCAGTTTGGGGGTGACAAGTAGTACAAAAAAGCAGTTTAGTCCCCAACTTAGCCCATAAACATCTCCAAAAGTGGCTAAGAAATTTAGTATCATGATCTGAAACAATAGTATTTGGCACACCATGCAAGCGAATAATTTCATGAAAGAACAAATCAGCAACATTAACAGCATCATTGCTTTTATAAAATGGTATAAAGTGTGCCATTTTCGAGAATCTATCCACGACAACAAATATGCTATCCCTCCCCTTCTTTGTTCGAGGTAAACCTAAAACAAAGTCCATAGATATATCCTCCCAAGGAACACTAGGTACAGGCAAAGGCATATATAAACCATGAGGATTGAGTCGTGACTTAGCTTTTTGACATGTAGTGCAGCGAGCAACAAAGCGCTCAACATCCCGTCTCATCTTTGGCCAAAAGAAATGTGTAGCAAGTACGTCCTCTGTCTTCATCACGCCAAAGTGTCCCATTAATCCTCCTCCATGCGCCTCCTGCCACAACAAAAGACGAACGGAGCTAGCTGGAATGCATAGCTTGTTGGCACGGAACACAAAACCATCATTAACGATGAACTTGTTCCATGTTCTACCTTCGTTAGAATTCTGCAATACATCTTTAAAATCAGCATCATGCACATATTGATCTTTGATGGTCTCCAAACCAAATATTTTGAAGTCAAGTTGTGAACGCATAGTATAGCGACGAGACAATGCATCAGCAATAACATTTTCTTTACCCTTCTTGTGTTTAATGACATAAGGGAATGTTTCAATGAATTCAACCCATTTAGCATGTCTACGATTCAGTTTTGCTTGACTTTTAATATGTTTCAAAGATTCATGATCAAAGTGCATAACAAATTCTTTGGGCCATAAATACTGTTGCCATGTTTCTAAAGTCCGAACAAGAGCATATAATTCTTTATCATAAGTAGAATAATTCAGACTAGGCCCACTCAATTTTTCAGAAAAGTATGCAGCAGGTTTGCCATCTTGTAATAACACACCTCCTAATCCAATTCCACTAGCATCACATTCAAGCTCAAATGTCTTATTAAAATCAGGAAGTTGGAGTAAAGGAGCATGTGTCAACTTATCTTTCAACACCGTGAAGGCTTCTTCCTGTGCGGTACCCCAAACAAAAGGCACATCCTTCTTTGTAAACTCATTGACAGGTGCAGCAATGGTGCTGAAATCTCTCACAAAACGCCTATTGAATCCAAGGAGGCCAAGAAAACTCCTCACTTGTGTGACCGTTTTTGGCTGCGGCCAACTCTCAATAGCTTCAATCTTGGCTTTATCAACTTCAATTCCCTGTGGAGTAACAACATAGCCAAGAAAAGACACTCGGTCGGTGCAAAAGGTGCACTTCCCAAGGTTACCAAACAAACGTGCATCATGTAGAGCAATAAAAACAGCACGTAAATGTTCCAAATGTTCCTGCAAAGATCTGCTATAAATCAATATGTCATCAAAGTAAACTACCACAAATCGTCCAATGAAAGCATGTAAAACTTCGTTCATTAATCTCATGAAAGTACTAGGTGCATTAGTTAACCCAAAAGGCATGACTAACCACTCATATAATCCAAACTTAGTTTTAAATGCTATTTTCCATTCATCCCCCAATTTCATACGAATTTGATGGTATCCACTACGCAAATCAACTTTGGAGAATATTGTAGAGCCACTCAATTCATCAAGCATATCATCTAGCCTAGGAATAGGATGACGATAACGAATAGTAATATTATTAATGCCTTTACAATCAACACACATACGCGATGTACCATCCTTTTCGGCACTAGAATAATAGGAACAGCACAAGGACTAAGGGATTCGCGTATATAACCTTTTTCGAGAAGGTCTTGTACTTGACGCATAATCTCCTTCGTCTCCTCTGGATTGGTACGGTATGGCGCACGGTTTGGCAGTGAAGCACCGAGAATGAAGTCAATCTGATGCTCAATCCCTCGAATAGGGGGTAATCCCGGTGGCACGTCTTGTGGAAAGACGTCAGTGAACTCCTGCAAAATGTTAGTGACAGCAGGAGGCAAAGAGGAAGGCACGTCCTCGAATGAAAATAATGCCTCTTCGCACACAAAAGCATAGCAAACAGATTTGCTGAAATCTAGCTCATCAATATCAGATTTGGTGGCGAATAAACATGCACTTTTCAATTTAATTTCAGAAGCAACACTAGATGGTTTATTATTAGGCTTCATTTGTTGCTCAAATTCTTTAGCCACAATCTGATTTTCACTCTTATTCTGCTCCTGTTTTGCTTTATTAGCTCTATTAATATCATCTTTCAAAATGGAATCAGGAGTCATAGGAAGCAAAATAATATTTTTATCCTTATGAACAAGAGTATACTGATTATTTCTACCATGGTGTACGGAATTTTTATCTAATTGCCATGGTCTACCAAGTAATAAGGAACATGCTTGCATAGGTACCATGTCACAATCAACATAATCAGCATATGTAGAGATACTAAAATGCACACGAACAGTACGTATTACCTTAACCTTGCAGCTGTTGTTGAACCATTGGATGTAGAAAGGATGTGGATGTGGTCTTGTGGTGAGAAAGAGCTTCTCCACAATCTCCATGCTAGCCAAGTTGTTGCAGCTCCCTCCGTCTATGATGACGCGCACAGAACGTTCCTTCACAACTCCCTTTGTATCGAACAAATTATGCCTCTGATTTTGCTCAACTTGTGTGGCCTACACACTCAAACCACGTTGAGCAACTAAACATTCATACCTGTATGCGTCTTAAGGTGCCATGTATTGCGTCTCATGATTAGAATCATCTCCACCGTGTTCTTCACTTGTAATAAGCGCCAAAGTCTCCTCATCATAGTCACTAGCGGACTCATACCCACCATCCTCAGTAGCAATCATCACACGCTGAGATTTGCATTCTCTCGCATAATGACCTCTTCCCTTACAACGACGACAAATAATATCACTTGTGTGCCCTGTTGATGCCATGGAAGAAGAAGAGCTCTGTGCAGGCCCGGCAGGTGCGCGCTTGGTAGATAGTGGTGGTTGTGCCTGCTTTCTTGTATCACGGCTGTAGGTGGCACCTGATGGAGGTGCTGTTGCAGTGGAAGTAGAAGATGCACGCGGTGTCCATGATGAAGGTCGACCTGCAGAAAAGTTAGTTCGCACCAATGCGTGTCGATCCTACACTTCACGTTCAGCTTTACAAGCAAGATGGAATAAATGAGTGATATTAGTATACTTCTTATACTCTAGAATGGTCTGAATCTCTCTATTTAATCCACCCATAAAATGTGCAAGCATAGCTTCATTCTCCTCAACAATACCACATCTAATCATGCCAGTTTGTAATTCCTGATAATATTCTTCTACAGAGTTTTTCCCTTGTCTTAAACGCTGCAATTTTTGAAGCAATTCACGTTGATAATATGGTGGAACCCAACAAGTACGCATAGCAGTTTTCAAAGCAGCCCAAGTAGTTGGAATAGGATATAATCTACAATGTTCAGACCACCATACACATGCAAAACTAGTGAAAGCACAAACAGCAGCAGCAACCCGTCTCTCCTCGGGATATTGTAAACATGTAAAACGTTGTTCAGTTTCTAACTCCCAAGTAAGATATATATCAGGAACATATCTACCCTCAAATGGTGGAATATTCAATTTCAGTTTAGGAATATGGTCATTATCTCGTACCTGAGGTGGTGGTGCAGGCCTACCATTGCGAATATATACCTGAGGTCGACCTGCTGGTGGCTGCACGTAGTTCTGATTTTGATCAACCTCATCCTCGTAATAGTCCTCCACCTCTGCAGTAACAGCAAGAGCTACAGAAGCACCAACAACAGTAGCAGCGGCACCAGAATTTTGTCATGGCTCAATAGGAACACGTTGTGCTCACCCTACTATATCCGGCGTAGAGCTGGTTGTGGGAGACGTTTGAGTAATTCATCAAACTTAGCGTCCAACTTGGTGTCAATTGACTTCTCAATGTCATGCATCTTCTCCATTGCCTTTCCAAAGCTGGCCATCACGTCTTCCACCTGTTGACCCAACATTTGATGAATTTTATCATGAAGCTTGATGTAGGGCGGAACCCTATATGGACGATCTTTCACGTTTGGAGTGGATCCTATGGAGAAACATGACGAACTAGCGGAAGAACACGAGGAAGAACACAGGGAGAAACAAGAGAATCACTCAACCGACAAGGAACCAATCACACAAGCGCTAGATCACCGAACACATAAGGTAGCACAAGATTCAAAATCAACAAATGAAAGATACAAAGGTAGACGTTCTTCTCCGAGAGGAGGTCTTGATTGTCTTCCCTTGAAGGGGTCTTGAATCCGCTTGGAGGATCTTCTCCGAAGAGGTCGTGAGCTCTGAGGAGAAGTAACCAAGTGGATGAGCAAGGCTCTCACACAAAATATGAGCTAAACCAATGCTAATCCTAATACAAAGCAAGGAGACGAGTATATATAGTGCTAAGCCACGAAGGGGTAAGTGGGAGAGGATACATGGGTCGTCGACCCTTTCTCTGCGCACAGGCAGGCCGGTAGTACCGGTCACGGGGCCGGTTGTTCCGCTGAGAGCTCGTGCGGGGCGGTAGTTCCGGTCGAGGAGGGCGGTACTACCGCTAGGAGGTCAGGCGCTGGCTTCTGGAGATGGACGTCGAAGGGGCTAGCGGTTGTACCGGTTGTCGGGGCGGTTGTTCTGGTCTTTGGGCAGAACCGGTAAAACCGGTGCAACACCGGCCTTGCTCCGCTCAATCACAGAAGGTGAGCCAGTTGTTGGGCGGTAGTTGGCCGGTTGTTCCGCCCGGCGGTGGTTGGGCGGTTGTTCCGGTCCTTTTGGGCTGGGCAGATTGTCTACATGCTCTTGATGTTCGTCTTGCATCGTAACATCTCCTTGGTTACTTTCTTGGTACCTAAGCACACAAAGCATCTCCGTTTGAGGTAGTAGCCATGTCTCAAGTGTGTCAAAGGGAAGTTCAACAAGGAGAGAGTTAACCTCGGATTGAATAGCACGTGCTCGAGCTCTCGTCATGGGTCCACTTGGAGCTTGCGTAGTCAAAGTAGTATCCATGGGGATGACCGTAGGATGCTCCGCATCAAAGCTCCTTGTTCGTCATGTTCTCCCAGTCAATCTCGTCGGCTTGTGATCCTGGCATGGTTAGCAGCAATAGAAACACACAAGAATATGATCCTACAGACTACTAACAAGTGGTGGTGGTGGGTGTCACAAATCCGTCAAGCAAAAACTCAAATTCTTATCAGCTCTTACCCAGCAGAAGGCGGTGATCGGCAACCGTTGTAGTCAAAACTCCCAAAGCTTGGATAGAGCGATTACTAGGGAGAGTCAAACACACGACGTAGATGTATGTGGAGCTGGGAAGGCTTATAATATGGTAGCAAAAAGGATCAGCAATAATCAATTCAGAGATGCAAAGTTGAATAAACGCTCAGCAACGGTACTGTGCTGGTCCTAGGCTAGACCGTGCTAGAGACGCGAGCCTAGAACACTAACAAAATCACAGCGCTGCACGTAAACAAGGGAGAAGCACACTCTGGAAATTTTTTCGCTCTTTTTTTGCGCTCTGCTTTTTTTTGCGCTCCCCTTTTTTTGCGAAAAATCACTATAATGGCGAGTGTCTCAAAACTCTTCCCAGGTCAAACTGACAGGATGGGCATGAAATTTTTCTGACAATTTTTTTTGGAAATCGGGGCAGCGACGACGAAAAAGTGCGACAAAAAATCACTATGATGGCGAGTGTCTCAAAACACTCCCTGGGACCTAAAAATAGGATAGGGAAAAAATATTTTCGGTCGCCGGAATTTTGGCCTAAAAACTGCCTGGGGGTCTCCAGACTTTTTTTTTCGAAACCTACTCAGGCAAGGAAACACGAATTGGAAATTAGATGGATCTCGAAAACAAACCTAATATGCAAGGAAATCGGATTGGTGGTGGATATATGGTGGTGGTATATGGCAGCGGTGCTGGTATATTGCAGCGGTGGTGGTAGCGGTGGTAGTATATGGATATGGATCGGTGGTGGTACATGGATACGGATTGGTGGTGGTATATGGATACGGATTCGGAGCGGTGGTGGTAGGTGGCAGGCGCGATGATGATGGTGCGGTGGCGGCGTGACAACTTATGACCAGAACTCGAAACTCTAAAAGACTAGACGCTAAGACCAGCAACTTGACGCGGCGATACTACAGCAAATTCAACAAAGCAAAATACTGAAAAGAATATGCAAAGGCTCAGACTGGTTCGGATAGGATGAACTAACCCTAAATTTTTTTTGGCTTTTTCATGGACTATAGGTATGAAGAACAGACTCGATCTAAACTACGAAAAACTGTAAAATCTCACCGAGCAACCTGGAAATCTGATACCACTTGATAGAGGCAAAGGTGATGAGGACATCAATACCATTGTTACACCCACAGCCCCTACTGCTACATATACTGGACCAATTACTAGAGCTCGCGCACGCCAATTACTACATATAGGGAGTTTTGACTACAACGGTTGCCGATCACCGCCTTCTGCTGGATCACAAGAATTTGAGTTTTTCTTGACGGATTTGTGACACCCACCACCACCACTTGTTAGTAGTATGTAGGATCATATTCTTGTGTGTTTCTATTGCTGCTAACCATGCCAGGATCACAAGCCGACGAGATTGACTGGGAGAACTTATTGACCAAGGAGCTTCATGATAAATTCTACAAATGATGATTGAACAGGTGCAAGATGTGCTGAACAATTTTGAAGAGGCCATGGAGAAGATCACTGGCCTTGAGAAGACATTCGAAACAAAGCTCGATAACGTTTTAATGAAATGCTTGCGCGTCTTCCACCACCGGCTGCACCTGCCGCACCTCTGCAACAACAACAACAACAACAACTACCTCCACGTCGCGAAACAGCCCTCCGGCAAGCGAGCCGTGTCCTTCTTCAGCCTGGTCAGCCTGCTGGTGCTCCTGTTGATACTTCTGTGGCTCCTGCTACTGATGCGGAGGATGATTATGCGGGAGATTACGAGGATGAGGTTGATCAAAATCAGAACGACGTGCAACCACCAGCACCACAACCACCAGGTCGTCCACATGCAAATAATCACAATGGTAGGGCTCTCCGTCAGGTACGAGATCATGACCATCTTCCTAAACTGAAATTGAATATTCCACCATTTGAGGGCAGATATGTTCCTGATGTATATCTCACTTGGGAGTTAGAAACTGAACAACGATTTACATGTCTACAATATCCTAAGGAGAGACGGGTTGCTGCTACTGTTTGTGCTTCCACTAGTTTTGCATGTGTATGGTGGTCTGAATATTGTAGATTATATCCTATTCCAACTACTTGGGCTGCTTTGAAAACTGCTATGCGTACTCGTTGGGTTCCACCATATTATCAACATGATTGCTTCAAAAATTGTAGTGTTTAAGACAAGGGAAAAATTCTGTAGAAGAATATTATCAGGAATTACAAACTGGCATGATTAGATGTGGTATTGTTGAGGAGAATGAAGCTATGCTTGCATGTTTTATGGGTGGATTAAATAGAGAGATTCAGACCATTCTAGAGTATAAGGAGTATACTAATATCACTCGTTTATTTCATCTTGCTTGTAAAGCTGAACGTGAAGTGCAGTATCGACAAGCATTGGCGCGAACTAACTTTTCTGCAGGTCGACCTTCATCATGGACACCACGTGCATCTTCTACTTCCACTGCACCAGCACCTCCATTAGGTGTCACCTCCAGCCGTGATACAAGAAAGCAGGCGCAACCACCACTATCTGCCAAGAGCGCACCTGCCGGGCCTACACATAGCTCTTCTTCTTCCATGGCATCAACTGGGCACACAAGTGATATTATTCGCCGTCGTTGTAAGGGAAGAGGTCATTATGCGAGAGAATGCAAATCCCAGCGTGTGATGATTGCTACTGCGGATGGTGGGTATGAGTCCGCTAGTGACTATGATGAGGAGACTTTGGCTCTTATTACACGTGAAGAACACGGTGGAGATGATTCTGATCATGAGACGCAATATATGGCTCCTGAAGACGCTGACAGGTATGAATGTTTAGTTGCTCAACGTGTTTTGAGTGTGCAGGTCACACAAGCTGAGCAAAATCAGAGGCATAATTTGTTCCATCCAAAGGGAGTTGTGAAGGAACGTTCTGTGCGCGTCATCATAGACGGAGGGAGCTGCAACAACTAGGCTAGCATGGATGATGCAGAGCATCCTACGGTCATCACCATGTCAAGAGTCCGTTTGGCAAGTGACACGTGCGACCTCTACTTCTCATACATAATGGTGAATCTTCTCCTTTACACGTGCTCACTTGACCCCTTCGAGGATGGTGTACTACTTAACACTTCTCCCGTGTGCATGCATAGGTATTGTCGGAGCTTCACGGATGTCAAGGAGGAGTGCAAGCGCCATGGAGCGACTATACCATCCACGAGGGAGGCATGGAAGCGAAGACGGAAGAAGACGGGGTTGCGGAGTCTACATCGATCGGACGACCGGAAGCCTCCGGGCGTCCGACCCTCTACAGTGCCCGGACGACCGGCGTCCACCGGACGTCCGCTAACTGAGCATCCCCGAGTCCAGGCGACGAGATCTACAGCGACCGGACGACCGACCAGGACCGGACGTCCGACACCTCCCAGGCCACCGACGACCGAGCGCCTCCGGACAACCGGTGCCACGACGACAGAACGATATTTATGGAAGTCCGAAGACATCCGGACGTCCGGACCGTCCCGAGTTTCCGGACGTCCAACCCCCACCGGACTTCCGACGCCTGTGTGCGCAGCCGCTTGCCTTTGGCCTTGTATCCCTCTCCCACTTACCACTTCGTGGCTTAGACTATAAATAGACCACCTCCACCTCCTTTCAAAGGTCAGCAAAGTGATAGCTCATTTTTATGTGAGCTTTGCTCCTACCTATCTCTATTCTTGAGAGAGCGAGACCACTACTCTATTGGAGACCAAGACCTCCATCTAGGAGAAGGTCCTACGGGATATCATCAATACCCCCTCATGGGAAGATCCGTCTAGGATATCATCAAGACCTCCTCTTGGAGATGAACCTTACCTTGTATCTTTCCCTTTGTTGTTCATGTACCTTGTGATCTTGTGTGTTTGATTGTCTAGTGGATGTGTGATTAGACTTGTTCTTGAGTGTTACCCCTTGTGGTTTCTCTCCGTTCTTCCCCCGTGTTCTTCGTGTCCTTCGAGGGATCCCACTCCAAACATGAAAGATCGGCCTACACCGGGTTAGCCCCGCATCATATGGTATCATGAGCCACGTTGATCACGTATTTGGAGTCCCTCCCACCGTTTTCTAGCCTTGTTTTGTTGTGTTCTTCCCCAAAATCCGAAAATCCCCACCAAAAATAGTCCCAATTTATTTGGTGATTTATTGGTTTGATGATGTTTTGTTGATTTTCATCCATGGATTTGCTTAGTTTCAAGTGGATCTAGCATTTCCCCAAGTTTCCCCATCTTGAATCCACGAAATCTCATCCATTTTGACCCCGAAATCTCCATTTTCCGCCCAAAATCGCGCCCCGGATCTCGGATCTCGCGTTGACCCCGACCCACCGGACGACCGACGTTTTACAGACGTCCGGACCCCCACGAAGCACCGGACGTCCGACCTTTCCCGGACGACCGGAACCCCAAACCTGAGCTGAATTTACGGATTTTCGACCCGACCGGACGTCCGGCGACCGGACATCCGTCCATTTACGGACATCCGTAACCTGTAGTTTCAGACTTCGACTGTTTTTTGTTTTGTCCATAACTAATTCATCCGAACTCCGATTTTGACGTTCTTTAGCTCGTTTTGAAGTTATTGACATCCCCCATCCCAAAAAAATACTACCAACACCATTTGACTCCATCAAATTTTCGAAAATTTGTCAAGTTTGCCTAGGCCTTCCACCATATCATCCGCATAGCCAGAACCGACTTCCGCAACCTAACCCATTTTGTTCACCATAGCATTTTTGGTTGCTTGAGGAGTGATTCGAGTCTCCTAAGGTGTTTAGGCTACTTAGGGACGGTTGCTTCTTCATCAACCACCACCACCGCTTTCCGCTACTACCATTTGACATTTGCCTTTGAGATTTTGAGTTTGCGGTTTTTTCGTTTCCTAGGGTGTTTCGGCTAATATAGGAACGGGTCGACATCGGCAACATCACCTCTCATCATCACTAAGGACAGTAACCTCGACGACACCATTGTATATTCCCCTTGCAATTGCATTGATAACCATTATCCCATTTTGCGTTACTTGCCTATCGAGACTAGCCATTTGAGTATTGCCGGCAACGTTACTTGTGCACATTAGTGATCATAATTCCCATAGCATACATACCATACCATCGTGGTCCATATATTGGTATCATATCTTGTGTCACAAGTTTGTTCCCGCATATACACAGTTGCTATCTTGATTTGTGCATTGTGCAAAAGTGGTCATACAAAAAAAAGAGAATAAGCTTTTAAGCAAAGAAAAAGAGTGAGCAAAGAGCTTGTAAGCAATAGCCATAGCGTCACAATATATCATATGGTATCATACTCGATCATCTTGGATCATCTTTTGAGAAACACCGGGAACCATACATACATAGCATACTTGGGATAGAAAGTTTATCCATTTTGCATCTTATAGGTTGTGCACAAGTGTCGTATCCGCCTATTGAGCAATCGTGCTAGCGTCTCTCTTGAGTTGTGCAACACGAGCGTTTTCCGTGGATTCCACATTTTGTGCTCATTCCTTGGTTGCACGACCCCATTTATCTATCCGTGTGTGTGTTTCCGTGTGCCACATATTGCGATTGGTCTACTTGTTTCTCTTGCGAATTTGTGAATTTCTTTCAACATTATTGACTCTTGCTAACATTTTGCATCTAATTTTTGTGCCGCTATCCTCACCGAGCTCTACCATAAGCTTTACTTGATAGGTGTGAGTGAACAAGTCCGGTACCAATTCCACTATTCTTTCATCTCACATTGAGTGAAACGGGATACATCCTCAACTTTGGGAAAGGTAACTTGGTATTGTTTATCTCATTTCCTACTCACCTCTACTCGAGTCTTGTGATGGATAGGCAAGGCATTTCACCTTCGGTCTACAACAACAATGACGAGTTCGATGCCACGAACAACAACTCCGACGCCAAGATGCAAGCTCAAATGGAGGAGATCAAAGCCCTCATCAAGTCCTACAAGCGATCTTCCTCATCTTCGAGAAGACGCTCAAGAGCACATTCTTCCGAGCTACCATCTCCGGCAAGATCACATCAGCATCGACACCATCACCAACAAGAACATGAAGGTCAAGAGCTCAACACCAACAACCGCTCAACGACTTCACCATCTCCCTTGGCATCTTCACCAAGCGACTTCAAGGCATCTTCGCCTACGGACATACATCATCTTCGCCAACAAGAACCTCAAGGCTACGCTCAAGAGAAGCTCCCCAAGCTCAAGTCCGCGACTTCACCGAGCTACTACAACCTCGACATTGACCATGCGATTCGTTTCTATGGGACTCAAGAACCCGAGGAGTATCTCGAGTGGGAGTGTTTGATGGACGACTACCTCAAGCTACATCAAGTTCCTCCCGAAGATCAAGTGAAGTGCGCCACAAGAAACTTCCACGACTACGCCTCGAGATGGTGGCTTCACACACCTTCGGAGTACTACAACATGAGTTGGCCCAAGACGAAGAGAGCTTTGCGGCGAGAGTTTGTTCCTCCAACCTACACGGAACAACTTCGACGCCAATTGGAGAACACCATCCAAGGATCCAAGTCCATCGACAAGTACTTCAAGGGGATGAAGACTGCCTTGCGACGAGCCGGCGTGGACGACCCCATTTCAATGAATTTCCACTTCATGATGGGATTGAACAACGACATCTCCAAGACTATCTTCCTCGAGAACTACAAGTCCATCGACGACTACTACATTGGTGCTCTCAAGGCGGAACAAGAACTCATGAAGGCTAAGGCTTCTCCTTCCCAAGCACACTTCGCGGCGACCAAGCTCTACGACTACGAGCATGAGGATAGTACCACCAAGATGTCCAAGCCAGACGAGCTCCAAGACAATGCTCCCAAGTTCGACTTCACCGCCATCCCTCTTTGTGGCATTGATGATGCCAAGTCTACCACGACTCTTTTCCAAGACGGTGTGGCGATGAGTATGACTACGGAGACCCTCAAGGACCAAGCTTTGGAGGCGAGCGACAAGGTGGCGAGCAAGGATGATGCTTCCATCTTTGGAGGCGAGAGTGATGATGCGCCATCTTCGGCCTTCATCCATGGCGACGGTGACGAGATGATCGAGCATGGGATTTCCCTTCGGTCATGGAGGAGAGCGATGATGTGCCATCTTCGGCCTTCATCCACGGTGACAATGACGAGATGGTTGAGCATGGGATTTTCCCTTCGACCACAGCGACGTATGATGACTTGAGTGACTTTTGCCACCATATTGAGAGTGAGAGTGACTTCACCACTAGCCCCATATATGACGAGTTGCCCCACTTTCCATGTGAGGAGAGCCACAACCCCCACCACTTGTGCGAGATGAGTTACTCCACCATATGTGACTTTGTGTGCACCTACTTTGAGGGAGTGAGTGAACCACCACATAGAGAGAGTGTGATAGTTGATAGGTCTCGTGAGGCCATTTGCAATTCTAACAACTTGAGCTCTACCTCTATTGTGTCTTCTCATTTGGTTCTAGGTCCCATTTATGATGATGCGCCGACCCTCGACGACTTCGTCCTCCCTTTGGACAAGACGATGGCCATGGTGGAATATGATGCACCCCCACATGGTTCCATCAAAATGATGATATTGACCACCATTTGGTCTTTCCCACCTCACCTACACCACTTGAGTGGAATGACAAAGGTAACAAAGGCGACGGTGATGCTCTAGTCCCACTAGTGGACATTCTTGACATTGATTGCTTGCATGATGTTGATCCACCTATTGCCATGTTTCATGCTAGTATGATTTCCCCATGCGATGATTTGCCCATTTATGATGAATATGATGATTCTCTTGTGGAGTCTATTAGTTGTGATGCCATGTTACATAGGATTTCGTGTGACAATTCTTTAGGTCACATCATGTTTGATAATCCACTTGACTTGTCATATGCTATGCATGAGATCCACCATATATATTATTTGCAATCTCTTCATAGTGACTATGCATATGCCATTAAAATAAACCCAATGTGCACTTGCGGCATAGATGACAAGCCCATGGTTATTGGCATTTGTTTTTCTTGTGATGATATTGATATGCTCCCTTTGCATCATTTATCTCATATGCCATGCCATGACCACCTAGCTTCGGATATGCATTGTTTTGGATGTTGTCCATTTTCTCCATATGATATTTCCGCTATTGCTCATGAGGAGGCCCCCATAGTTTCCTCGTACATTTTAGGAGATTTTGATCCATCCCATTCATTGCATGATCCCCATACTTGTGTGCACCATATGCTCCCCATGAATAAACATGCTATTGATGTGCCATATACTTGCATTCTCAATTTGTGTCCCCATCATGTCATACACAATAACTATTATTTCATGATGGATGACATGTTCTTATACCATGCATCAAATTTCTTTGAGCATTTCTTATCTTGTGCTAACTCACACGTGCACATACACATCATGATGGATGATGTGTACATTTACCACGCGCATAATTTCTTTGGTTTGTGTCTCTTTTGTGTAGGTACCCATGAATACTTGTCAACCTCGCAATTCCACGAGTTGACAAAACAAGCTCTAGAGAGCAATGATGCCTTGGGATCCCATGGATTACCTTTCCCACCGCTCTCTTCGCGCATTTCTTCTACATGGCCCTCACTTGGCTATGGGTTATTGTCCATTACATATTATATGCCCATCTTGCCATGTTCACTTTGCATGATATGCTTATTCCTATGCCTTTGACATGCATTTGTGACCCATTGATAGAGGCGGAGGTGTCCCGTCGTTCGATGAGATGGTGGATTTCGCTTTGGTGGAAGTCGACTTTGACGATCTGACTACGAGCGTGCGAGGACGTCGCGCCTTAGCAATCGCTAAACCAACTCCGAGAGGTTATTGACCACGCCGGAGCACGATCAACCTGACCACGAGGGTCTGTTTCCTGCGAGCAAACGAAGAACAAGCAAGAAACTGAGATTGCAATCTGGATATTGCGAATATAAGATGAAAGCTTTATTGATCAAGGTGGGGTTCTGTGACGCCTTTGTCTGGTCGTTGAACACAAACGAAGTACGCGAAGTTGCAGCTATGGCGAACTTTTAATCTAAACAAAATCCAAGGAAAAGCTACTAGATGGATCTACTTATATAGGAGCAAGGGGTGGCGGCCAAGGAGGTGGGAGGACGTCCCAAGGCAGCCTAAAACTAAATCTAGGTCGTACAAGGCCAATGGGCCCAAGTGGAGGTGATGTAACACCTTTGGACTTGTAGTTTGACTCGGATTCTGCTGCAGCATCAGATTGTTTCGTCCACAACTCAACGCTCCGGACGAATTTGAAGGTGATTCCAATTGGGTTGGAAAGTGCACGAAATCTAGTTTCCAACAAAAAAGAATCACCCAATTCGGAGTCCGTATGAAAAACTTGTGTGCGTTTTGAGTCAGGTATGTCTGTGTAGTCCGAATCTGAATCCAGAACGTGAGAGACTTGGACTCTATCTTCTCTTGGGCCAAAAGTGACATGAGAGAACTTTTTGGACAGCAAATAAACATCTCTTTCTTCCTTATCTTCATATGTGGATTGTACAAATGTCCCATACACCTGCAATTAGACAAAACACAAAAGTGTGTGAAGTATTTTTGTTCTGGATAACATAAATAGATTATTGAATAGTTTGCACTAGAAATCACCTGACAAATATGCATATATGCAATATTTTTGGTCGTATCCAAGGTAGTCATGTCCTCATCATCCTCCCCTTCTTGAAAATAAAGCCGTCCTCGGCGTTGCTTAATCTGAAATGTGGCTAACAAAAGAGACAAGGTGTACATGTTGTATATGTATATGTCATTCATTTTTACTTCCCTTGATTTTTGCATATATGACACATGAATAGATGAGTAACTTGCATAGTTCATAAAATCTAAAGCCAAAAAATTAGCACAAGAAGTAGAAGGCATGAAAATATTGCAACTCAGTTTGCACATATAAGTGAAGCTCTTATTCATTTCAAAAGATTGACAATGTTCATCATTAAACCATCCCAACATTGGTGAATAAACCTCACTTGCATCAAATTTACATGCTACAACATGCTTAAATAAGCAAACATGCAATAAGTCATTCAACACAGAATCATCACCAAGATTAGAGGTCATATCAAAATGATTAAACATTGGTTCTTTTGCATCAATAGTTAATTCAATGGGTGCACTCAAAATTGTTGGTATTTCAGTTGTTTGATCACATGGCAAAGTCAAATTATCAACGTAGTCCTCTAAAATAGGTGGTGTGATCAAAGTAGTAGGTAGCTCATCAGATGGTGCATTCAAATTGACAAGGCATTCATCATTCTCATGTAGAGATGGAAGATCAGTACCTTTGTCATTACCTCTTATGATCAACTCAGATGATGTAGCCACTCTCGGGGGCGATGTGTCACATGGTGGAGGTGATGTAGTCCTGACAACAACGGATGTGGTTGTCATAGTATGCCTAGTAATTGAAGGAACAATCATATCAACTCTTGGAATGTGCACCGTGCGCTTGTTCTGCTCGTGGCCAACACGTCATTTTATTTCCTGTTCAGCTTTGCAAGCAAGATGAAACAAATGGTCCATAGGATAACACTCTTCATGAATTAGTATCTCTTGAATATCACGGTTTAATCCTCCCCAAAATCTATCCATAAAATCATCTTCACTTTCTTCTAAAGAGGAATGCAACAAGGTAGTTTGTAAATCATCATAATATTTTGTTACAGTTTCACTACCTTGTTTTAAGTGTTGCAACTTCTTAATCATGTCACGAGTATAATAAGCAGGGACGAAAGTATGTCGCATGGCAAGTTTCAAATCATCCCAAGTAGTAGGTATATAATCAGGGTGTAACCGACAATATTCACTCCACCAAACCAAAGCATAACCAGTGAAAGAACCAACCGCAACCTTAACCTTTTTATGTTCATCGAAATTATGGGAAGAAAATATATTTTTTATGTCGAACTCCCATTCAATATATAAAGCAGGTTTAAAACGGCCATTAAATGGTGGTATAGATACATTAACCTGATCATGTGCATTTGGATGTTTGTGCACCTCTCGTGACGGTTGTGGTATTTGCAAAGGTGGTGGCACGTCTCCCGCGATCGACAAAGCCCATGAATTGACTCTGGATCCTGTCATGATTAGTAGAACAAGAAACAAAACCCAAAAATAATGTTCCTATAACTACTAGGATGTGGTGGTAAAACGCTCACAGTAAAGCAAATATCAATGTCTTACAAGTTCTTACCATGCAGCAGGCGGTGATCGGCAACCAGCGGTGTCAAGTAACTCCGAATATTGAGTAAAGCGATTGCCAGGGGAGCGTACGTATACACGGTGTAGAAATATGTGGAGCTGGGTTGGCTATATATGGTAGCAAAAGATTAGCAATAATCAATTCAAAGATGCAATGTTGAATAAACGCTCAACTACGGTACTGTGCTGGTCCTAGGCTAGACCGGACTAGAGACGCGAGCCTAGAACACTAATGAGGTCACGGCGTAGCACAACTAGCATCAATGAAGGATACTAAGTAGCTCTTGACAGCAAGATATAAGTGAAGATCACAACGGCAGTGAAGATAATGATGAAAAACAACTGCCAAGCAGGATATACAACAACTTTGTCTCCAACTTTCCTCTGAAAAAGTTTGTGCCGATTTTTTTGATTTTTTTTCTCCTTTTTTTTCTCTGACTTTTTTTTTCTCTTTTTTTTCTCTTGTTTTTTTTCTCTCTTTTTTTTCTCCCTCTTTCCAAAACAAACTAGATAAGATGCAGATTGGATCAAGTGAAGATGTGAACGATCTCAACTATTATTATGACAATGAATGGTGGGTAGCACGTGGTGGAAATTGATGGATGGGTGGTGGACAGCGGAAGAGATAATGATGCACCGGTGGCGTGACTAATGTGAACAGAACTCGAAACTCTAAAGGAACTAGACACTAAGACCAGCAACTGACACGACGATGCAACCGATAATTCAACTATGCAAGCAATGAATAGAAAATTGCAAAGGCTCAGACTGGCTTGGATAAAGGATGAATAGATCTAACTCTTTTTTGTGGCTTTTTCTTGGACAATAGGTAAGAAAATAAATCTAATCTAGGAAAACTGGAAATTCTCACCGAGTAACCTGAAAACTGATACCACTTGATAGAGGCGAAGGTGTCCCGTCTTTCGATGAGATGGTGGATTTCGCTTTGGTGGAAGTCGACTTTGAGGATCCGACTACGAGCGTGCGAGGACGTCGCGCCTTAGCAATCGCTAAACCAACTCCGAGAGGTTATTGACCACGCCGGAGCACGATCAACCTGACCACGAGGGTCTGTTTCCTGCGAGCAAACGAAGAACAAGCAAGAAACTGAGATTGCAATCTGGATATTGCGAATATAAGATGAAAGCTTTATTGATCAAGGTGGGGTTCTGTGACGCCTTTGTCTGGTCGTTGAACACAAACGAAGTACGCGAAGTTGCAGCTATGGCGAACTTTTAATCTAAACAAAACCCAAGGAAAAGCTACTAGATGGATCTACTTATATAGGAGCAAGGGGTGGCGGCCAAGGAGGTGGGAGGACGTCCCAAGGCAGCCTAAAACTAAATCTAGGTCGTACAAGACCAATGGGCCCAAGTGGAGGTGATGTAACACCTTTGGACTTGTAGTTTGACTCGGATTCTGCTGCAGCATCAGATTGTTTCGTCCACAACTCAACGCTCCGGACGAATTTGAAGGTGATTCCAATTGGGTTGGAAAGTGCACGAAATCTAGTTTCCAACAAAAAAAGAATCACCCAATTCGGAGTCCTTATGAAAAACTTGTGTGCGTTTTGAGTCAGGTATGTCTGTGCAGTCCGAATCTGAATCCAGAACATGAGAGACTTGGACTCTATCTTCTCTTGGGCCAAAAGTGACGTGAGAGAACTTTTTGGACAGCAAATAAACATCTCTTTCTTCCTTATCTTCATATGTGGATTGTACAAATGTCCCATACACCTGCAATTAGACAAAACACAAAAGTGTGTGAAGTATTTTTGTTCTGGATAACATAAATAGATTATTGAATAGTTTGCACTAGAAATCACCTGACAAATATGCATATATGCAATATTTTTGGTCGTATCCAAGGTAGTCATGTCCTCATCACCCATGCTTTGCATTACACATGATGATTGATTCTAGTACTTGTATGTGTATTTGCAAGCTTGGTGGAGATATTGCTTGTTCTTGCCATGTTCCTTTTGTGCACCATTCCTATGATGATACTTACATCTTGCTTTGTGTTCGTGCTTGCGATATGTCATGTGCACTCCCTATGCCTATTATTTGCTCACATGACATGATTGCCATGATTTATTCTAGTGTGTTGCATCTTCGCTCCACTAGTTTGCACGACTTGATAACTATGCATGCTTATGTTGCATCACCAATGACTCATACTTGCTCATTTCATGCGGTTGATGACAACCATCTATATGCTTTTCACATGATTCATATTGCTTCTTGTCATATATCTCCATGTGTTGCCTCTCTCATGCTAGATTTGCCATGTTTGAGTGCAACCATGCTATTAGTCTTGCTCATGAGTTTGCTCCCATAGCATTCTCACATATGTTTGGAGATTTTGACATATTACTTGTGAAGCATGCTTGTCTTACTTCTTTGCACCATATACCTAGTGCCATGAATTTAGCATTGTTTCATTATATTATTCATGCACTTGTGCTTCTAATGTTTATGTGCAAAAGATGAGAACCATCATGATGGATGATGTGTTTGTCTACCATGCGCATACTTTCTTTGTTTTGTTTTGTGCATGTGTAGGAACTTGGACTTTGTGTCGACTTCCACGTCACGTGAGTTAACCATTCGAGCTCTTGAGAGCGAGCCTCATACATTCTACCACGACTCGCTTCTTCACCGTATTTGCTTCCACTTCGGCATTCTGAAGAATGCACAAGGACACGCCTTCAAGGTGACATCCTTCTTGAGCTTGGATATTGTGGATCATACTTCATGTGTTGCTTGCACCATTTGCACGCATGTTCGAGATATTTATTTCACCCATGATTGCCACATTTCCATGCTTCATGATATATATACCTTGTGTGTTGCATCCAATTCTTGGTCTACTTGCTACTATCATATGATTGGTTGCACCAATATCATTTCTTCACATATGCCATGTCCATTTGCTTGTCACATGCTTGACTTGATTGCCTCACACATGATGAACAGTTGCTCTTTCTATTGCGTTGAGTGCCACACTATATTCACTACACCCTATGCACATTATGCTTGGATTGTCTTGCACTTGACCCATGTGTTTAGACATCTTATCTTATTTGGTGTTGTGAATAATTCCTATGCCTACCATAGACCTTTCGTTAAGCAATTTGTGAATGCTTGCTATGACCTCGAGGTAGATGCTTATTCTCTTGACAAACATATTTGCATCTCTACCTCACATTTGCATACTTGTCCTCATGATATCTTTGCTTGTGCTTGATTGTTATGCTTACATGCCATGTCACAATTCTTTGTCAAACCATATGCTATGCTTGATGACAACACTTGTTTGGTGAATCACCTCTTCAATGCTTGGTTTTGCACTAACGCTAACCACATTTGTTTTTCCAAGTGTTTGTTCTATTTGCTCCTTCTGAAGGAATCACAAGACGATGCGACATTGGAGAGTGCCCATTTCGAGCTACTAGACGATGAGTGCTTGGTGATCGACAACTTTTACACCGCACCGCCATCTCTTTCCCATGGTGATTTGGTTTTCGATCCGAGGTCGGATCTTTTCCAAGGGGAGGGGATGATGCAGAGCATCCTACGGTCATCACCATGTCAAGAGTCCGTTTGGCAAGTGACACGTGCGACCTCTACTTCTCATACATAAAGGTGAATCTTCTCCTTTACACGTGCTCACTTGACCCCTTCGAGGATGGTGTACTACTTGACACTTCTCCCGTGTGCATGCATAGGTATTGTCGGAGCTTCACGGATGTCAAGGAGGAGTGCAAGCGCCAAGGAACGACTACACCATCCACGAGGGAGGCATCGGAGCGAAGACGGAAGAAGAAGGTGTTGCGGAGTCTACAGCGACCGGACAACCGGAAGCCTCCGGACGTCCGACCCTCTACAGCGCTCGGACAACCGGCGTCCACCGGACGTCCGCTACCTGACGCATCCCAGAGTCCAGCCGACGAGATCTACAGCGACCGGACAACCGACCAAGACCGGACGTCCGACACCTCCCAGGCCACGGACGACCGAGCGCCTCCGGATTACCGGTGCCACGGCGACAGAACGATATTTACGGAAGTCCGAAGACATCCGGACGTCCGGACCGTCCCGAGCTTCCGGACGTCCGACCCCCACCGGACGTCCGACGCCTGTGTGCGCAGCCATGGGCCTTTGGCCTTGTATCCCTCTCCCACTTACCACTTCATGGCTTATACTAAAAATAGACCACCTACACCTCCTTTCTAAGGTCAGCAAAGTGATAGCTCATTTGTATGTGAGCTTTGCTCCTACCTATCTCTACTCTTGAGAGAGAGAGACCACTACTCCATTGGAGACCAAGACCTCCACCTAGGAGAAGGACCTACGGGATATCATGAAGACCCCCTTGTGGGAAGATCCGTCTAGGATATCATCAAGACCTCCTCTTGGAGATGAACCTTACCTTGTATCTTTCCCTTTGTTGTTCATGTACCTTGTGATCTTGTGTGTTTGATTGTCTAGTGGATGTGTGATTAGACTTGTTCTTGAGTGTTTCCCCTTGTGATTTCTCTCCGTTCTTCCTCGTGTTCTTCGTGTCCTTCGAGGGATCCCACTCCAAACGTGAAAGATTGGCCTACACCGGGTTAGCCCTGCATCAATGGAGATGGTGGAGAAGCTCTCTCTCACCTGCAGACCACATCGACATCCTTACTACATCCAATGGTTCAACAACAGCGGCAAGGTTAAGGTAACACGTATTGTTCGTGTGCATTTTAGTATCTCTACATATGCTGATTATGTTAGTTGTGATGTGGTACCTATGCAAGCATGTTCCTTATTACTTGGTAGACCATGGCAATTTGATAAAAATATTACTTTACTTCCTATGACTCCTGATTCTATTTTGAAAAATGATATTAATAGAGCTAACAAAGCAAAACAAGAGAAGAATAAGAGTGAAAATCAGATTGTGGCAAAAGAATTTGAGCATCAAATGAAGCCTAATAATAAACCATCTAGTGTTGCTTCTGAAATTAAATTGAAAAGTGCATGTTTATTTGCCACCAAATCTGATATTGATGACCTAGATTTCAGCAAATCTGTTTGCTTCGCTTTTGTGTGCAAAGAGGCATTATTTTCATTCGAGGACGTGCCTTCCTCTTTGCCTCCTACTCTCACTAACATTTTGCAGGAGTTCGCTGACGTCTTTCCACAAGACGTGCCACCGGGATTACCGCCTAGTCGAGGGATTGAGCATCAGATTGACTTAATTCCCGGTGCTTCACTGCCAAACCGTGCGCCATACCATACCAATCTAGAGGAGATGAAGGAGATTATGCGTCAAGTACAAGAGCTTCTCGACAAAGGTTATATACGTGAATCCCTTAGTCCTTGTGTTGTTCCTATTATTCTAGTGCCGAAAAAGGATGGTACATCGCGTACTGTGTTGATTGTAGAGGCATTAATAATATTACTATTCGTTATCATCATCCTATTCCTAGGCTAGATGATATGCTTGATGAATTGAGTGGCTCTACAATATTCTCCAAAGTTGATTTGCGTAGTGGATACCATCAAATTCATATGAAATTGGGGAATGAATGGAAAAAAGCATTTAAAACTAAGTTTGGATTATATGAGTGGTTAGTCATGCCTTTTGGGTTAACTAATGCACCTAGTACTTTCATGAGATTAATGAACGGAGTTTTACATGTTTTCATTGGACGATTTGTGGTAGTTTACTTTGATGACATATTGATTTATAGCAGATCTTTGGAGGAACATTTGGAACATTTACGTGCTATTTTTATTGCTCTACGTGATGCACGTTTGTTTGGTAACCTTGGGAAGTGCACCTTTTGCACCGACCGAGTGTCTTTTCTTGGCTATGTTATTACTCCACAGGGAATTGAAGTTGATAAAGCCAAGATTGAAGCTATTGAGAGTTGGCCGCGGCACAAAACGGTCACACAAGTGAGGAGTTTTTTTGGCCTCGCTAGATTCTATAGGCGTTTTGTGAGAGATTTTAGCACCATTGTTGTACCTCTCAATGAGCTTACAAAGAAGGATGTGCCTTTTGTTTGGGTACCGCACAGGAAGAAGCCTTCACGGTGTTGAAAGATAAGTTGACACATGCTCCTTTACTCCAACTTCCTGATTTTAATAAGAAATTTGAGCTTGAATGTGATGCTAGTGGAATTGGATTAGGAGGTGTGTTATTGCAAGATGGCAAACCTGTTGCATACTTTTCTCAAAAATTGAGTGGGCCTAGTCTGAATTATTCTACTTATGATAAAGAACTATATGCTCTTGTTCGGACTTTAGAAACATGGCGACATTATTTATGGCCCAAAGAATTTGTTATACATTCTGATCATGAATCTTTGAAACATATTAAAAGTCAAGGTAAACTTAATCGTAGAGATGCTAAATGGGTTGAATTCATTGAGACTTTCCCTTATGTCATTAAACACAAGAAGGGTAAAGAAAATGTTATTGCTGATGCATTGTCTCATCGCTATACTATGCTTTCACAACTTAACTTCAAAATATTTGGTTTGGAGACCATCAAAGATCAATATGTGCATGATGCTGATTTTAAAGATGTATTGCAGAATTGTAAAGAAGGAAGAACATGGAACAAGTTCATCGTTAATGATGGATTTGTGTTCCGTGCTAACAAGCTATGCATTCCAGCTAGCTCCGTTCGTCTTTTGTTGTTGCAGGAGGCGCATGGAGGAGGACTAATGGGACACTTTTGCGTGAAGAAGATGGAGGACGTACTTGCTAAACATTTCTTTTGGCCAAAGATGAGACGGGATGTTGAGCGTTTTATTGCTCGCTGCACTACATGTCAAAAAGCTAAGTCACGACTCAATCCTCATGGTTTATATATGCCTTTGCCTGTACCTAGTGTTCCTTGGGAGGATATATCTATGGACATTGTTTTAGGTTTACCTAGAATAAAGAAGGGGAGGGATAGCATATTTGTTGTCGTGGATAGATTCTCGAAAATGGCACACTTTATACCATGTCATAAAAGCGATGGTGCTGTAAATGTTGCTGATTTGTTCTTTCGTGAAATTGTTCGCTTGCATGGTGTGCCAAGTACTATTGTTTCAGATCATGATACTAAATTTCTTAGCCACTTTTGGAGATGTTTATGTGCTAAGTTGGGGACTAAACTGCTTTTTAGTACTACTTGTCACCCCCAAACTGATGGACAAACTGAAGTAGTCAATAGAACATTGACTACTATGCTTAGGGCTGTTTTGAAGAATAATAAGAAAATGTGGGAGGAATGCTTGCCTCATATTGAATTTGCTTATAATCGTTCATTGCATTCTACTACTAAGATGTGCCCTTTTGAAGTTGTGTATGGTTTCCTACCTCGTGCACCTATTGATTTGTTGCCTCTTCCATCTTTGGAGAAGGTTAATTTTGATGCTAAACAACGTGCTGAATTGATTTTAAAAATGCATGAGTTAACTAAGGAAAACATTGAGCGTATGAATGCTAAATATAAACTTGCTGGACATAAGGGTAGAAAACATGTTGTGTTTGCACCTGGAGATCTTGTTTGGTTACATTTGCGTAAGGATAGATTTCCTTATTTGCGCAAATCAAAGCTAATGCCACGTGCTGATGGTCCCTTTAAGGTGTTGGAGAAAATAAATGATAATGCATATAAACTTGAGCTGCCTGCAGATTTTGGGGTTAGTCCCACTTTTAACATTGCAGATTTGAAGCCTTATTTGGGTGAGGAAGATGAACTTCCGTCGAGGACGACTTCATTTCAAGAAGGGGAGGATGATGAGGACATCAATACCATTGTTACACCGACAGCCCCTGCTGCTATACATACTGGACCAATTACTAGAGCTCGTGCACGCCAACTAAATTACCAGGTACTTTTGTTTCTTGGTAATGATTCTAATGTTCATGAGAATATGATGCTGCCTAAATTGGATACATTTGTTTTGCTTACAAATAAGGGCCTAGCTTGGAGAAGGATGAACATTGGAGCAAGAACAAGCATGGAGATGATGGCATGCGCAAGGGGAACAAGAACAGAGTTACACGTGATGATTTCAGGACTTTGAAGCCACCATAATGGGTGCATGAAGCCTTGGACGAAATATACAAGATGCCACTTCATAAATTTCGTCCCGAGGCTATTCTAGGTGTTGCGTCACCTTATTATTGGGCCAGGCCCGTGTAATTTCGAAATACATAAGTATAGGCTATTTTTGGAGTCCGTATGTGTGGGGAAACAAGAGATAGGGTTGATTTCGGACCCCTCCACCAAGGGCCATGAAATTTCCCCCCTCTTCCTCCATATATACAGCCCTTAGGGCATCGTTTAGACTTTGGGTTTTGTTTAGATTAAAGTTCGCCATAGCTGCAACTTCGCGTACTTCGTTTGTGTCCAACGACCAGACAAAGGCGTCACAAAATCCCACCTTGATCAATAAAGCTTTCCTCTTATATTCGCAATATCCAGATTGCAATCTTAGTTTCTTGCTTGTTCTTCATTTGCCTGCAGGAAACAGACCTTCGTGGTCGGGTTGATCATGCTCCGGCGTGGTCAATAACCTCTTGGAGTTGGTTTAGCGATTGCTAAGGCGCGACGTCCGCGCACGTTCGTAGTCGGATCGTCAAAGTCGACTTCAACCAAAACGATAGCCACCATGTCATCGAAAGACGAGACACCTTTGCCTCTATCATAGATAGGCTACAACATCATTGGACACCATCTAATTTTCCGTACATTGGCATCTTTGCCTAGGGCTTTCACCACATCGTCCGCAATACCACCTCCGCTTTCCGCTACCACCATTTGAGAATTTGAGTTGTGGTTCCCGTGTCCTATTGTGTTTCGGCTATATAGGTACGGTTCGACGTCAACATCACCACCGCTCATCTTCGCCAAGGACTCATGATCGCCAAGGACGGTAACTTCGACGACATCTTTGTTATCCCACGCCATTGCATTGATAACCACATAGCCTTACTTTTGCGTTGCTTACCCATCGAGACTAGCCATTGAGTATTGCCGGCGACGTGACTTGTGCACATTAGTGATCATACTCCATAGCATACATACCATACCAAAGTGGAGCATATCTTGGCATCAACTTGTGTGTCACAAAGTTGTCATCGCATACACAATTGCTATCTTGGTTCGTGAAGTTTTGCATGAGAAAAGAGCTCAAAAGAGAAAGAGCCACCCAAGCTTTTAAGCAAACAAGAAAGATAAGCAAAGAGCTTATAAGCAAGAACCATAGCATCATACTACATTAAGATTGTCATATAAGATCATCTTGGATCATAGCACCGAAATACCATACATATAGCATACTTGGAATAGAGATTGTTGCAATTTTGCCTAGTAGGTTGTGCACAAGCTCCGTATCCGCCTATTGTGCAATCGTGCTAGCGTCTCTCTAGTATTGTTTAACAAGAGCATTTTCGTGGACTCCACATTTTGGCTCACTTTTGGTTTGCACAATCCCACTTATCTATTTGCGTGTGTGTTTCCGTGTACCACTACTTGCTTGGTCTACTTGTTACATTTGCGAATTTGCGAATCTTTTTCAACATCTTTGAGTCAAACTAACAATTGCATCAAATTTTGTGCCACCATCCTAACAAGCTCCACCATAAGCTTTTAGTTGTGTAGGTGTGAGAACCGACAAGGATTGGTACCAATAGTGCTATTTCATTGTCCGCATTTGAGTGAACTTGATTCATCGTCAACATCGGTCAAGGTACATTGGTATAAGTTCTTCTCCTTCTACCACTCACATTTTGCTTGGAATGATGGATAGGCCGAGTACTTCTACCAACCCACTCTTCATCGAGCAAGACGACGACATGTCATCATACGTCACCAAGAGCCACCTCTTTCGTGCACAACGAGCGTTGCATCAAGAGCAACAAGCTATGAACGAATGCATCGACAAACTCGCCACCGACTTGCGACTCTCCGAGCAACGTACCAAGGACTACTTCGACAACAAGCTCGATGAGCAAGAGAATGATGCAAGAATGGACGAGATCCGCGCCTTGTTGGTGAACCATCCTCCTTCAACTTCTTCATACTCAAGACGGAGCCACTCAAGTCGACACTCCGACGACTCCTTCTCCAGCTCGAGTACACCATCATCGAACACTCTTCGATGAGCCGCACGTCAAGACCGTCATGCATCTCGCAACCCGCTCCACGTCAAGCATTCACAAGAGCAAGTCGATGAGAAAGAACCTCGTCCTCACTCAAACCAAGTCGCTTTTGCTCAAGCTCAAGAACGACAACGTCTTCGTCGCCAAGAGGAAGAACGAGCGCGTCTACACCAAGAGGAACAAGACGCCGAGGCTCAACGTCTTCAACAACAACAACTGGAAGCGCAAGCTCTTGAGGTGCAACATGCCCTTCAAGAATCAAGTCAAGCCATCGCCAACCGCAATCGCGAACGTCGCAATCAAGAGGAAGCCCTTCGAGAAGAAATCCAAGAGAGGAACTACTAACCACGTGTGCAACGTCAAGTTCCTCAAGCTCCTCCACAAGCTCGTCAAGCTCCACCTCAACCTCAAGTTCGACAAGAGCAAGTTGATCATGGACTTCCTCCACACCAAGAGCAACATGAGGATGATTACCCTCCATGTCAAGGGCGTCATCATCACCATCGCCAACAACACAATGAAGAGCAACACTATGGCAAGCTCAAATTCACAATGCCCAAGTTCAATGGAAGCAATGATCCCGAAGAGTACCTCTCATGGGCATTGAAGGTCGACAAAATCTTTCGTTTGCACAACTATGAGGAAGAGAAGAAGATCGCTATGGCATCACTTGAGTTCCAAGACTATGTGCTCATATGGTGGGAACAAGTCCTTGAGCGACGACAAGCAAGAGGTGAACCTCCTATCACCACTTGGGCTCAAATGAAGGATGTCATGCGAGCACGTTTTGTGCCCACATACTACAACCGTGATCTCTTCAAGAAACTCCAACTCCTCAAGCAAGGAACAAAGAGTGTTGAGGAATACTACAAGAAAATGGAGATAGCCATGATTCGAGCCAATGTCAAGGAATATGATGAGCAAACAATGGCACGTTTCTTGAATGGACTTAATCATCCCATCAAGAAGATCGCCGACTTCCAACCCTACTCCAACCTCATTGAGCTCATGCATCAAGTGACCAAGGTGGAACGTCAAGTGCAAGATGACTTCAAGTACGCCAATACTCATCCAAGACATACGGCTTCTCCAACATCCAAGCTTCAACAACTCCTTCTACCTCTACATCAACCAAACCTTCTCCAAGCAACAACGACAAGCCGAGTTACAAGAAAACTTTGTCAAGTTCAAGTCGTCCTCCTCCTACTACAAGCAACTTCAAGCCGCGTGCTTCATCATCTACTCCGACCGATGAGACCGTCAAGACGAGCTCCTTCAAGTGTTTCACTTGCGGCGGCCGAGGCCACAAGTCCTATGAATGCACAAACAAGCGCACCATGATCCTCAATGATGATGGCACCTACGACTCCATGAGTGATGAGGAGATGGAAGCTCTTGAGCAAGTGGCCATACACCGGCGTGTGAACGAGGACGAAGAAGATCAAGTCTTTTGTAACAAAGATACGAGCCCCTCTCTTGTTGTCTCCTAGGTCTTGACCCTTCAACATCAACAAGAAGAACACCAAAGATGCCACATCTTCCACACAAAGGCCGGCATCAATGGAAGGTCTGTCAAGGTCATCATCGATGGAGGTAGTTGTCACAACTTGGCAAGTGAAGAACTATGCTCCAAGCTTCAATTGGTCAAGAGGAAGCACCCACACCCCTACAAGGTTCAATGGCTAAGTGACTCCGGCACTATTCGAGTTGAGCATACGGTCCAAGTCTCCTTCAAAATTGGTGCATATGAGGACACTTTGGAGTGTGATGTGGTCCCAATGACCGTTTGCCACCTCCTTCTTGGTCGACCATGGCAATTCGACCGTGGTGTCATCCACAATGGGCGTACCAATCACTATAGCTTCAAGATGAAAGGGAAGGAATATGTGCTACGACCTACGTCTCCTAGTCAAGTGATAGCCGACAAGCAAGCCACCCATCATGGAGAGAAGAGCGAGAAAGTGATCCATCCAAAAGTGAGTGAGAGACACAAGCCAAACCTGAGCGCCTCTTCGCCTAGAGAGAAAAACCTCATATTATTTGCCACAAAAAGTGAGATGAGAGAAGTGTGTGAGAACCCTTCGAGTGTGATGCACTTTGTCCTTGTGTGCAATGATGGGGAACCAAAAGTGATGTAGGGTGGAACCCTATAGCGACGATCTTTCACGTTTGGAGTGGGATCCCTCGAAGAACACGATGAACACGGGGAAGAACGGGGAGAAATCACAAGGGGAAACACTCAAGAACAAGTCCAAATCACACATCCACTAGACAATCAAACACACAAGATCACAAGGTACATGAACAACAAAGGGAAAGATACAAGGTAAGGTTCATCTCTACGAGGAGGTCTTGATGATATCCTAGATGGATCTTCCCACAAGGGGGTCTTGATGATATCCCGCAGGATCTTCTCACATGGAGGTCTGGAACTCCATGGGAGTGGTAGTCTCTCTCTCTCGGGAGTAGAGGTAGGAGCAAAGCTCACCTAAGAATGAGCTATCATATTTGCTAACCCTAGAAAGGTGGGGGAGGACGTCTATTTATAGTCTAGTGGGCGAAGGGGTAAATGAGGGGGCGAATGGGTACATGGGCCTCGGCCCGAAGCGTTGCACGCAGGCAAGGCCCGGATGATCCGGATGGTGTCGTGGGGTTTCTGGGCACGAGCACCTATGGGGCACAGGGGGCCCCTTCTGGTTCGGCAGGGGGGGCGAGGGCCGCGCGAAGAGCGGATCGAGGTCACACACGCGGGGGATTTTACCCAGCTTCGGAGCTCTCCGGAGAGATAAAACTCCTACTACTGCTTTGTGTTGTATTTGTTCTTGCTCGAGAGCGCGAGCGTGTAGTGGTGCTGGATGTGTCGAATGGACCGAACCCCTTCTACGTGCGCATGGGCCTCCCTTTTATAGTCTGAAGGGGGCACCAACAGGTGGCAGCGTAGGAAGATGGGGTAAAAGAGTAAAAACGCAGGTTGGTACAACAGTGTTCAACAGTGTCCCCTACCTAACTCTGACGGCAGGGGACAAAGGCATTTAATGCCCGTCCGGTCGCCCCAACAGTGCGAGGAAACGACCGTTAGATGCGCCACCGTTCGCCACGACGGCCTCCTTGTCAGCTCCTCTTGCCACCTCGCACAGCATGGCTGCACAGCGCCTCGCCACGTGCTCCTGGGATGGCCCTGGGGTGACACGTCGTTGGGTGCGCTGGAGCTCGTGTGCAGGGTGGCAGCCTTGCCGCGGCAAGCGCCTTGCCGCGGCCCTTCTATTGTTGCGCCGGCAAGCTTGCCGGTCGCAGGGCCTTGCCGGGACACGCGGGGCGTCGCAGCAAGTCTTCTAGACGCGACTTGGTTGGCCTTCCCGGCAAGCTCCTCTTGCCGGGGCCTCGTTCTTCCCGGCAAACTCCTCTTGCCGGGGCTTTCGTCTAGTTGGTCGATACTTTGTTCTTGAATGGCAGTAAGTGGAGATGACGGAGGGTCTTGGCGGGCGCCCGGCGAGCCTTGCCGCAGGGTGCTGCAACTGCCCGTGCACAAGTTCGGGGTACTAAGGTACCCCTACTTTAGTACACCGACAGGAGCCCCCGGGCCTGGGCCATACGCGGTGCCGAGCGCTGTTGGGCCAGGCCCAAAACAGTGCACGGGCACGCGCGGCCTGGGTCCGCACAAAACCTACTCCGCTTCCACCGCGTCCCCCGCAACGGCACGCGTCGATTGCGGCGTCGTGGGAGAGAACGTGGTCAGCACTTAATTCCAGGAGATACGTAACGTTCACATCCCCTGTTTATAAGTAGGGGAAATAGGGCCGTTCCCCCACTTCCGCCACTTGCAGTTCCTTCCTTCGAAAGCTCCGCCGTTCCCCACCGCTCCCAGAGTCGAAAGAGAGCAGCGTGCCGCTACCCATTGTCGCTGTCGCCTTTGCCTTCCCCCGTCGCTTCCTCCATGGCTCCGAAGACCGGAAAGGCTGCGAAGGCTGCGAAGGCCGCAAAGGCTGCGAAGTCGGCCGAGGCGCTGGAGCTCGAGGCGCTGCGCAAGAAGCAAGTGCTCTTCTCCCCCGAGCTTACTCCGGAGGCGCTGCGGACGGAGTTCTACCTCTTCTGGTCGACGCAGACACGGGCGCACCCGTGCACGCCGGTGCTTTCCGCTGAAGCCTCCAAGTCGAAGAAGTGCCCCAGCGGGTACTACTTCTTCCCTGTGTTCTTCTATTGCGGGCTCTGCCCACCTTTTTCCACTTTTCTTTGCGACATCATGAACACCTATGGGTTTCATCTTCTCGATTTCACCCCCAACGCCGTTCTAACAATGGCGGTTTTCGCACATCTCTGCGAGAACTTCGTTGGCATCCTCCCCAATGTCGCTCTTTTTCGTCACTATTTCTCTCCCCGGGCCGAGAAAGGGGAGCCACTGGCTGGTGGAATCGCCTGGACTTCCCGGATGGGCATGAAGGAGGTGTACTTGACGGGTGAGCTCCGCAGCGAGTGGGACGAGTGGAGGGCGGAATGGTGCTGGATCTATGATGCCAATCCGCCGTCATTCACCAAACTGCGTGAGACCCGGGTGGTGCGTGGCAGCGACTGGAGCGCTCTGTCGCCAGACGACGCCAAGCTGATGATCGCCACCACCCGAATCCTTCGTCTTAGGCATGCCGGACTCACAACAGGGGCAGTGGGCGCGGATTTCCTTCGCCGCCGCATCGCCCCTCTACAAGAGAGGGGGAGGCCCGCCTGGCTGTTTAGCGGCCCGGCGGATTTCATGAGGTTGCGCCCAGGCCTCAACTTCAACTTCACCGTTCTGGAGCTCGATGCGATGCTGAGGGAGATGTTCAAGCATGACCCCAATCATCCAGAATGGTTCCAGTTGCCGCAGGGCGTCGTCCCCTTGTGCAACAACTCCCAACGCGATCACATCTGCGCAATGATGCCAGAGTGCGACTCGCACGGGATAAGTGCGAATTGGATAGAGCCCGCTGCCGAGGTCGTGCAGCAATTCTTCGACGACTTGGTGGAGGTGGTAGTCAAATTCGACGAGCAGAGGCTCCTCACCCGCGCCACAACTGCCAACGAGCTGGCGTATATTGCCAGCAGGGCCGAAGAGGCGGCGGCAGCCGCCGCCGCAGGCGAGTTTGGCTTCACGCTGGCGGAGGCGGATGCAGCTGAGGCGGCAAGCCTTGCCGCCCGGGAAGATCTTGCCGGAGAAGCCGAGGGCGAAGGGGAGGCCAAGCTCGGAGCGAGCGAGCCCGCCGAGGGCGCGAGCGGCCAGCCGTCTTCGAGCAACTTGCCGCAGGCGGAGTCCCCAGCACAGCCCCAATTCCGACCGAGAAGGCGCCTCCGTCGAGTTGGAGAGTTGGCGGAGGAGCAAGCCGTCCAGCAGCCGCGGCGTCGTGGGACACGCTCCACCGCGGCAAGTAACGTTGCCGCGGGAGGGTCCCAGGCCGTGCCGGCAACTGAGGCGGAGTCTTCCCGGGCTGCCACGCCTGATCCTGCCGCAGCTCTTGGCAAGCGCCGGAGGGAGCCTACTCCTCCGCCGCGTCGCGCCGTGAGGGTACCGGAGTTCGACCTCTCCGGCTGAGCTCCGATGACGATGAAGAGGAGGAGGAGGAGGATGAGGAGGAGTAAGGCTTTCTCCTCGCTGCACTTGTCTTTCTTTGTTGTTGTTTGTCTTGTATCTAACTTGCTTTTCTCTGAACTTCTGCTTCTTTCCAGGACTTTGCCGAGAGGGCGGCGAAGAGGGCCAAGATCCCCGTGGTCGACATTGGGGACGATCCTGCCGTGACGACGGAAGGTACGTCCGAGACTACCTTGACGGATCCGATCCCTTCTCCTCGCGGCAGCCCCCAGCACAGCCCCCAGCGTAAGTGTTTTGGTTCAATCCTCGTCGTGGGGCGTGCACGGGTGCTTCTTCTTTTGCTGACATCCCGATTATTGACTCATTTGTATAGGAGCAGAACAAGCCCACCAGGAGCAATCGGAGGCCGACCCGGAAGTGTCGTCGGCTTCAACTACGCCACCAAGGGCCAATTCCCCGATATGGGAGCACTCCCCGACAAGGAGGGGATCTCCGGCAAGGGGCAGAACCGGCGAGCCCCCAGTGGTGGAGCCCATGATCACAGAGCCCAGATGATGAGGACATCAATACCATTGTTACACCCACAGCCCCTACTGCTACATATACTGGACCAATTACTAGAGCTCGCGCACGCCAATTAAATTATCAGGTACTTTCGTTTCTTGGTAATGATTCTAATGTTCATGAGAATATGATGCTGCCTAAATTGGATACATTTGTTTTGCTTACAAATGAAGGGCCTAGCTTGGAGAAGGATGGACATTGGAGCAAGAGCAAGCATGGAGATGATGCCATGCGCAAGGGGAACCAGAACGGAGTTACAAGTGATGATTTCAGGACTTTGAAGCCACCATAAGAGTGCATGAAGCCTTGGACGAAATATACAAGATGCCACTTCATAAATTTCGTCCAGAGGCTATTATAGGTGCTGCGTCACCTTTTTATTGGGCCAGGCCCAAGTAATTTCGAAATACATAAGTATAGGCTATTTTTAGAGTCCGTATGTGTGGGGAAACAAGAGATAGGGTTGATTTCGGACCCCTCCACCAAGGGCCACGAAATTCCCCTCTCTTCCTCCATATATACAGCCCTTAGGGCACCGTTTAGACTTTGGGTTTTGTTTAGATTAAAAGTTCGCCATAGCTGCAACTTCGCGTACTTCGTTTGTGTTCAACGACCAGACAAAGGCGTCACAGAACCCCACCTTGATCAATAAAGCTTTCATCTTATATTCGCAATATCCAGATTGCAATCTTAGTTTCTTGCTTGTTCTTCGTTTGCTCGCAGGAAACAGACCCTCGTGGTCAGGTTGATCGTGCTCCGGCGTGGTCAATAACCTCTCGGAGTTGGTTTAGCGATTGCTAAGGCGCGACGTCCTCGCACGTTTGTAGTCGGATCGTCAAAGTCGACTTCCACCAAAGCGAAATCCACCATCTCATCGAAAGACGGGACACCTTTGCCTCTATCAAGTGGTATCAGATTTCCAGGTTGCTCGGTGAGATTTTCCAGTTTTTCGTAGTTTCGATCGAGTCTGTTCTTCATACCTATAGTCCACGAAAAAGCCACAAAAAAAATTTAGGGTTAGTTCATCATATCCGAACCAATCTGAGCCTTTGCATAATCTTTTTAGGGTTTTGCTTTGTTGAATTTGCGGTTGCATCGTCGGTCTAGTTGCTGGTCTTAGAGTCTAGTCTTTTAGAGTTTCGAGTTCTGGTCATAAGTTGTCACGCCGCCGCTGCACCATCATCATCGCCCCTGCCATCTACCACCACCACTCCGAATCCATATCCATATACCACCACCAAAATTTTTCGAAAACGCATTTTTCGAAAAAATTTCTGGCTATCCTATTTTTAGGTGTTTCTGAGTGTTTTGAGACAGGTGCCATTATAGGAAGTTTTTTTTGACCCGTTTCCAGTTTTTGGGTCCGGGCAGTCGAAAAATCGAAAAAAAAAAATTGGTCGAAAAAATTTCGTGCCCATCCTGTCAGTTTGACCTAGGAAGAGTTTTGAGACACTCGCCATTATAGTGATTTTTCGCAAAAAAAAAAAAAAAAAAAGAGCAGCGCAAGAAAAAAAAAAAACAAAGAGCGAAAAAAAAAAAATCCAGAGTGTGCTTTTCCCTTGTTTACGTGCAGCGCCGTGATTTTGTTAGTGTTCTAGGCTCGCGTCTCTAGCACGGTCTAGCCTAGGACCAGCACAGTACCGTCGTTGAGCGTTTATTCAACTTTGCATCTCTGAATTGATTATTGCTGATCCTTTTTGCTACCATATTATAAGCCTTCCCAGCTCCACATACATTCTACGTCGTGCGTTTGACTCTCCCTGGTACTCGCTCTATCCAAGCTTTGAGAGTTTTTGACTACAACGGTTGCCGATCACCGCCTGCTGCTGGGTAAGAACTGGTAAGAATTTGAGTTTTGCTTGAAGGATTTGTGACACCCACCACCACCACTTGTTCGTAGTCTGTAGGATCATATTCTTGTGTGTTTCTATTGCTGCTAACCATGCCAGGATCACAAGCCGACGTGACTGACTGGGAGAATTTATCGAACAAGGAGCTTCATGATAAGTTTCAGCAAATGATGAGTGGACAGGTGCAAGATGTGCTAAACAGATTTGAAGAGGCCATGGAGAAGATAGATGGCATGGAGAAGACGTTCGAAACAAAGCTCGATAACAAATTTAATGAATTGCTTGCGCGTCTTCCACCACCACCACCCGCTGCACCTAACGCACCTCTCCAACAACAACAACAACAACAACAACGCATCCTTTCGAATCAGTATGGACGAGCGAGGCGTGTTCCTATTGAGGATGGCCAAACTTCTGGTGCTGCTGTTCATGTTGTTGATGCTTCTTTGGCCCCTGCTACTGCTGCTGCTGGTACCCAGGAGGATGATGAGGATGTGGGCGATTATGAGGATGAGGTTGATCAAAATCAGCACTACGTGCAGCCACCAGCACCACCACCACCAGGTCGACCTCAGGTATATATTCGTAATGGTAGGCCTGCACCACCACCTCAGGTACGAGATGATGTCCATATTCCTAAACTGAAATTGAATATTCCACCATTTGAGGGTAGATATGTTCCTGATATATATCTTACTTGGGAGTTAGAAACTGAACAACGTTTTACATGTTTACAATATCCCGAGGAGAGACGGGTTGCTGCTGCTGTTTGTGCTTTCACTAGTTTTGCATGTGTATGGTGGTCTGAACATTGTAGATTATATCCTATTCCCGCTACTTGGGCTGCTTTGAAAACTGCTATGCGTACTCGTTGGGTTCCACCATATTATCAACGTGAATTGCTTCAAAAATTACAGCGTTTAAGACAAGGAAAAAATTCTGTAGAAGAATATTATCAGGAATTACAAACTGGCATGATTAGATGTGGTATTGTTGAGGAGAATGAAGCTATGCTTGCACGTTTTCTGGGTGGATTAAATAGAGAGATTCAGACCATTCTAGACTATAAGGAGTATACTAATATCACTCGTTTATTCCATCTTGCTTGTAAAGCTGAACGTGAAGTGCAGGATCGACAGGCATTGGCGCGGACTAACTTTTCTGCAGGTCGACCTTCATCATGGACACCACGTGCATCATCTACTTCCACACGTTCTGCTACACCGGTGCCTCCGTCGGCTGCCACCTCCAACCGTGATATAATAAAGCAGGCACAATCACCATTATCTGCCAAGAGCACACCTTCTGGGCCTGCAAAGAGCTCTTCTTCATCCATGGCATCAACAGGGCAAACACATGATATTATTTGTCGACGTTGCAAGGGTGGAGGTCATTATGCGAGAGAATGCCCATCTAAGCGTGTGATGATTGTTACTGAGGATGGTGGGTATGAGTCCGCTAGTGACTATGATGAGGAGACTTTGGCTCTTATTACACGTGACGAACACGGTGGAGACGATTCTGATCATGAGACGCAATACATGGCTCCTGAAGATGCTGACAGGTATGAATGTTTAGTTGCTCAACGTGTTTTGAGTGTGCAGGTTACACAAGCTGAGCAAAATCAGAGGCATAATTTGTTCCATACAAAGGGAGTTGTGAAGGAACGTTCTGTTCGCGTGATCATAGATGGAGGGAGTTGCAACAACTTGGCTAGCATGGAGATGGTGGAGAAGCTTTCTCTCACCACAAGACCACATCCACATCCTTACTACATCCAATGGTTCAACAATAGCGGCAAGGTTAAGGTAACACGTACTGTTCGTGTGCATTTTAGTATCTCTACATATGCTGATTATGTTGATTGTGATGTGGTACCTATGCAAGCATGTTCCTTATTACTTGGTAGACCATGGCAATTTGATAAAAATGCTGTACACCATGGTAGAAACAATCATTATACTCTTGTTCATAAGGATAAAAATATTACTTTGCTTCCTATGACTCCTGATTCTATTTTGAAAGATGATATTAATAGAGCTAATAAAGCAAAACAGGAGAAGCATAAGAGTGAAAATCAGATTGTGGCAAAAGAATTTGAGCAACAAATGAAGCCTAATAATAAACCATCTAGTGTTGCTTCTGAAATTAAATTGAAAAGTGCATGTTTATTTGCCACCAAATCTGATATTGATGAGCTAGATTTCAGCAACTCTGTTTGCTATGCTTTTGTGTGCAAAGAGGCATTATTTTCATTCGAGGACGTGCCTTCCTCTTTGCCCCCTGCTGTCACTAACATTATGCAGGAGTTCGCTGACGTCTTTCCACAAGACGTGCCACCGGGATTACCACCCATTCGAGGGATTGAGCATCAAATTGACTTAATTCCCGGTGCATCGCTACCCAACCGTGCACCATACCGTACCAATCCAGAGGAGACGAAGGAGATTATGCGTCAAGTACAGGAGCTACTCGACAAAGGTTATATACGCGAATCTCTTAGTCCTTGTGCTGTTCCTATTATACTCGTGCCTAAAAAGGATGGTACGTCACGTATGTGTGTTGATTGTAGAGGCATTAATAATATTACTATTCGTTATCGTCATCCTATTCCTAGGCTAGATGATATGCTTGATGAATTGAGTGGCTCTACAATATTCTCCAAAGTTGATTTGCGTAGTGGATACCATCAAATTCGTATGAAATTGGGTGATGAATGGAAAACAGCATTTAAAACTAAGTTTGGTTTATATGAGTGGTTAGTCATGCCTTTTGGGTTAACTAATGCACCTAGTACTTTCATGAGATTAATGAACGAAGTTTTACGTGCTTTCATTGGACGATTTGTGGTAGTCTATTTTGATGATATACTGATTTATAGCAAATCTTTGGAAGAACATTTGGAACATTTACGTGCTGTTTTTATTGCTCTACGTGATGCACGTTTGTTTGGTAACCTTGGGAAGTGCACCTTTTGCACCGACCGAGTATCTTTTCTTGGCTATGTTGTTACTCCACAGGGAATTGAAGTTGATAAAGCCAAGATTGAAGCTATTGAGAGTTGGCCGCAGCCCAAAACGGTCACACAAGTGAGGAGTTTTCTTGGCCTCGCTGGATTCTATAGGCGTTTTGTGAGAGATTTCAGCACCATTGCTGCACCTCTCAATGAGCTTACAAAGAAAGATGTGCCTTTTATTTGGGGTACCGCACAGGAAGAAGCCTTCACGGTATTGAAAGATAAGTTGACACATGCTCCTTTACTCCAACTTCCTGATTTTAATAAGACTTTTGAGCTTGAATGTGATGCTAGTGGAATTGGATTAGGAGGTGTGTTATTACAAGATGGCAAACCCGTTGCATACTTTTCTGAAAAATTGAGTGGGCCTAGTCTGAATTATTCTACTTATGATAAAGAATTATATGCTCTTGTTCGGACTTTAGAAACATGGCAACATTATTTATGGCCCAAAGAATTTGTTATACATTCTGATCATGAATCTTTGAAACATATTAAAAGTCAAGCTAAACTGAATCGTAGACATGCTAAATGGGTTGAATTTATTGAGACTTTCCCTTATGTCATTAAACACAAGAAGGGAAAAGAAAATGTTATTGCTGATGCATTGTCTCGTCGCTATACTATGCTTTCACAACTTGACTTCAAAATATTTGGTTTGGAGACCATCAAAGATCAATATGTGCATGATGCTGATTTTAAAGATGTACTGGAGAATTGTAAAGAAGGAAGAATGTGGAACAAGTTTGTCGTTAACGATGGATTTGTGTTTCGTGCTAACAAGCTATGCATTCCAGCTAGCTCCGTTCGTCTTTTGCTGTTGCAGGAGGCGCATGGGGGAGGATTAATGGGACACTTTGGCGTGAAGAAGACGGAGGACGTACTTGCTACACATTTCTTTTGGCCAAAGATGAGACGGGATGTTGAGCGTTTTGTTGCTCGCTGCACTACATGTCAAAAAGCTAAGTCACGACTCAATCCTCATGGTTTATATATGCCTTTGCCTGTACCTAGTGTTCCTTGGGAGGATATATCTATGGACTTTGTTTTAGGTTTACCTCGAACAAAGAAGGGGAGGGATAGCATATTTGTTGTCGTGGATAGATTCTCGAAAATGGCACACTTTATACCATGTCATAAAAGCGATGATGCTGTTAATGTTGCTGATTTGTTCTTTCGTGAAATTATTCGCTTGCATGGTGTGCCAAATACTATTGTTTCAGATCGTGATACTAAATTTCTTAGCCACTTTTGGAGATGTTTATGGGCTAAGTTGGGGACTAAACTGCTTTTTAGTACTACTTGTCACCCCCAAACTGATGGACAAACTGAAGTAGTCAATAGAACATTGTCTACTATGCTTAGGGCTGTTTTGAAGAATAATAAGAAAATGTGGGAGGAATGCTTGCCTCATATTGAATTTGCTTATAATCGTTCATTGCATTCTACTACTAAGATGTGCCCTTTTGAAGTTGTGTATGGTTTCCTACCTCGTGCACCTATTGATTTGTTGCCTCTTCCATCTTCGGAGAAGGTTAATTTTGATGCTAAAGAACGTGCTGAATTGATTTTAAAAATGCATGAGTTAACTAAGGAAAACATTGAGCGTATGAATGCTAAATATAAACTTGCTGGAGATAAGGGTAGAAAACATGTTGTGTTTGCACCTGGAGATCTTGTTTGGTTACATTTGCGTAAGGATAGATTTCCTGATTTGCGCAAATCAAAGCTAATGCCACGTGCTGCTGGTCCCTTTAAGGTGTTGGAGAAAGTAAATGATAATGCATATAAACTTGAGCTGCCTGCAGATTTTGGGGTTAGTCCCACTTTTAACATTGCAGATTTGAAGCCTTATTTGGGTGAGGAAGATGAGCTTTCGTCGAGGACGACTTCATTTCAAGAAGGGGAGGATGATGAGGACATCAATACCATTGTTACACCCACAGCCCCTACTGCTACATATACTGGACCAATTACTAGAGCTCGCGCACGCCAATTAAATTATCAGGTACTTTCGTTTCTTGGTAATGATTCTAATGTTCATGAGAATATGATGCTGCCTAAATTGGATACATTTGTTTTGCTTACAAATGAAGGGCCTAGCTTGGAGAAGGATGGACATTGGAGCAAGAGCAAGCATGGAGATGATGCCATGCGCAAGGGGAACCAGAACGGAGTTACAAGTGATGATTTCAGGACTTTGAAGCCACCATAAGAGTGCATGAAGCCTTGGACGAAATATACAAGATGCCACTTCATAAATTTCGTCCAGAGGCTATTATAGGTGCTGCGTCACCTTTTTATTGGGCCAGGCCCATGTAATTTCGAAATACATAAGTATAGGCTATTTTTAGAGTCCGTATGTGTGGGGAAACAAGAGATAGGGTTGATTTCGGACCCCTCCACCAAGGGCCACGAAATTCCCCTCTCTTCCTCCATATATACAGCCCTTAGGGCACCGTTTAGACTTTGGGTTTTGTTTAGATTAAAAGTTCGCCATAGCTGCAACTTCGCGTACTTCGTTTGTGTTCAACGACCAGACAAAGGCGTCACAGAACCCCACCTTGATCAATAAAGCTTTCATCTTATATTCGCAATATCCAGATTGCAATCTTAGTTTCTTGCTTGTTCTTCGTTTGCTCGCAGGAAACAGACCCTCGTGGTCAGGTTGATCGTGCTCCGGCGTGGTCAATAACCTCTCGGAGTTGGTTTAGCGATTGCTAAGGCGCGACGTCCTCGCACGTTTGTAGTCGGATCGTCAAAGTCGACTTCCACCAAAGCGAAATCCACCATCTCATCGAAAGACGGGACACCTTTGCCTCTATCACCAGCACAGGTGACCCTCCTTGCCGGAAACTTTCCCTTGGGTTCTGCTGATCTCTTCTCCTTTTTTTGGGTATCTGCTTGACTTTTCCTTCCTCTTCCTGTCTCCAGATCCTCCTCATGGGGACCCGACGGAAACTGGGGCCATCGGCGAGGAGGACGTGCGCGGCAACGCCGAGGACGTCGCTGCCGACGAGGAAGAGGCCGGCGCTGATGAGCCCGCCGACAAGGAAGCCGCCAGGACTGCTGGTGCAGGAGCCGACGAGGGATCTGGCGGCCGTACAGACGACCCGGAGGACGCAGGAGCGCGAGGCGCTGCACCGACCGCCGACCCCTCCGCCACGGATGTGGCATCGGGCTCCAAGGAGCCCCAGCCAGGTGCTTACTTGAAGGCTGGCGAGGGCGTGTACATCAAGCTTCCTGGGCGTCGAGCTCCAGGGCGCCGGTCGAGGGAGAGGAATTTGATGGAGAGGTACTCGCCTCCGCTGGGCTGGCAGTGGTCGACAAGCCAGGCAGCGGCAGCGGCGAGTCCGAGGAGGAGCAGTTGCTCTGAAAGCTGGTGTCACTCTACCGCGCCCGGCAAGCGAAGCTCGAGTCCCGGGAAGCGCTTGTCGCGCAAGCAAGAGTTGACATAGAGAAACATGCGCAAGAGCTCCGGAACCGCAACCAGGAGGCCCTCCGATCCATTGCAGCGGAGAGGGCGCGGCTGGGCGAGGCAAAGGAGGCGTTCATCCTAGAGAAGGCTGAAGCCGAGGAGCAGCAGAGGCTCGCCGCCGAGGAGATGTCCAGGCGGGAAGGTGAGCTCACACAGAAGAAAGCCAGTCTGGACAATCACGAGGAGGAGCTCGAGGCACGAGAGCAGGCGCTTGGCGGGTCGCTCAAGGAGGCGAAGGACGCAGCCGCAGCCGCTGAGGCCGCCAAGAAGGATTTGGAGGAGAGGGTGACGCGGCTGGAGGCGGACATGACAAGGAAGAATGACGAGCTTGCCGCACTCCAGCGCGAGCGTGAAAAAGATGCACGCGCCCATGGCGATCTGCAAGCCCAGCTCGCCGAGAAGATCAAGGAGCTGAACGCCGCCAAGGACTCGAGTGCTGATCTGGAGCTGAATCTGTCCACCTTGACGGGGACGTTGGACGCCGCCAAGAAGCGAGAGGATGACTTGAGGAAAGAGCTCAAGGGCAACGAGGAGCTGCTGACGAGGGCCGCCGAGACCCAGAACACCTTCAAGACCACGGTGGAGCTCTGGACGGAGGGCCTCGTCAACATCGCCGCGCTCATCGACGAGGAGCTGGCGGGGCTGGACTTGGCGGGCTTCGGGTATCCCACGGAGGGAAATCTCCAGCCCAGCGCCAAGCTCACGCTTTTCTTCAAGGATGTGGTGACGGCTCTCCGGCAGCTCCGGGAAAGGATCCCGAAGCAGCTGGCCAACGAGTCGCGCGCGATCTGCGCCAAGGTCCTGGAGAAGGTGTTGGTGAAGATCCTCTTCCGCAACCCGAGCGTCGACTTCACCCGTGTCACCAAGAAGCTGCCGGCGGACGCCGATCTTGAAGAGCTCAAGGCCATCGTCGCACCCATCGTGGACAAGATCAACGAAGTTAGGAGGGTCGATGGTGATCGTGTGGATTAGGCCGCCCTTCTTCTTCCCCTTCCCTGCCGCTGCATTTTCAGTTTTGAGGACAACCTAGTCAGTGCCACAATAAGTCATTTTTGTAATATAACTTTATTCTAGGCAACGCTCGTTATGTTATATCCTTTCCTCCGTTACATCCCTTGCATGTTTTTGCCCTACGCTTTGAGGGAACTTGCCGGCACGAGCACACTTGCTGAGTGCGGAACATCAGCAGCCCACTGGCGGTGCTGCCTCCGGCAAGAAATCTTGTCGGGGCTAGTTGCAGCTCGCTTGTATTGTTGAGCGGACTCGAAAACAACTCAAGGGCGCAACTTAGCCGCGAGTCGATTCCTCCGCGCACAGGTTTTCCATACAAGGCACGAGCATTCAAGGGATATAACTTAAAGAATTTAAAGTTGACTGTGCTCAAACTTTGGCAACTTAGCTTTTCTGTCGTCCTCGCCCCGTCAAGGTTAGATTCCTTTGAACGGCGTCGCACCGCACCTTTATCTTCTCCTTCCCCCCTGGTGAACTTGTGGGCGGAGGAATCTTCTCTTTGGGAAGAAAGAAGAGAAAATAATGATATGGAACCTTAAAGTTCGCTATTGCTTACCGGGGGTGTGTGCTGCACAAAGTGTCAGATATAGTTGCAAAAGAAAAGAAGATGCATTAAATTTGACAAGATGTGCGAGGCATGTGAACTTTATTTATGCACGGGAGCTGCGCCCGGCTTTGTACAAAGGGTTACATGCGACAGCGGCAAGGCTTGTACAAAAGGTGGTTGCCGGAACGGGGTCCGGCAACCGCGCCTTATGGGTAAAACTTGCGAAGATGTTCTATGTTCCAGGAGTTGCTCACCGGAATGCCATCCTCGGTCTCAAGGCGGACAGCGCCGGGCCTAGTGACTCGTTTCACCCGATAAGGGCCTTCCCACTTCGGTGTCAACTTGTTGGAATTCTTGGCTGACTGAACACGCCAAAGAACAAGGTCGCCTTCCTCGAAGCTTCTGGCATTAACTTTGCGGCTATGGTAGCGGCGCAAAGCTTGCTGGTAGCGAGCAGCTCGCACAGCAGCCTGAAGACGATTCTCCTCGAGGAGCAGCGCGTCATCTCGCCGCAGCTGCTCTTGCTCAAGCTCATCATAAGCGAGCACTCGAGGCGATCCGTATACGAGTTCCGTGGGGAGAACTGCCTCCGCTCCGTAGACCAGAGCAAAGGGTGTCTGGCCAGTGGCTCGATTTGGTGTCATTCTGATTGACCAAAGAACCACTGGAAGTTGCTCAATCCAATTTTTTCCGCACTTGCGCAGCCTGTCGAAAATTCTGGTCTTGAGCCCGCGCAGTACTTCAGCGTTTGCCCTCTCTGCTTGACCGTTGCTTCTCGGGTGAGCAACAGAAGCGAAGCAGATCTTGGTGCCAAGATCTTGGACGTATTGCATGAAGGCGTGGCTCGTGAATTTTGTGCCATTGTCGGTGATTATCCTGTTGGGGATTCCGAAACGGCAAACAATTGACCTGAAGAACTTGACGGCTGATTGTGCTGTCACTTTTCTCACTGGTTCCACTTCCGGCCACTTTGTGAACTTGTTGATTGCAACGTACAAGTATTCAAAGCCCCCGACAGCTCGGGGAAAGTGATAGAGGCGGGGGTGTCCCGATCTTTCGATGAGATGATAACTATCGATTTGGTGAAGATGACTTTGACGATCCGACTACGAACGTGCACGACGTTGCGCCTTAGCAATCGCTAAACCAACTCTGAGAGGTTATTGACCACGCCGGAGCACAATCAACCTGACCACGAAGGTCTATTCCTGCAAGCAATCGAAAAACAAGCAAGAATATGATAAAAGCAATCTGAATATTGCGAGTATATATGAAGTATTGATAAAGGTGGGGATCCGTAAGCGGTCTTGGTCTGGTCGTTGGACACAAACGAAGTACACGAAGTTGCAACGGCTAACTTTTAACTAAACAAATCCCAAGGAAAAGCTACTAGATGGATCTACTTATATAGGAGCAAGGGGTGGCGGCCAAGGAGGTGGGAGGACGTCCCAAGGCAGCCTAAAACTAAATCTAGGTCATACAAGGCCAATGGGCCCAAGTGGAGGTGATGTAACACCTTTGGACTTGTAGTTTGACTCGGATTCTGCTGCAGCATCAGATTGTTTCGTCCACAACTCAATGCTCCGGACGAATTTGAAGGTGATTCCAATTGGGTTGGAAAGTGCACGAAATCTAGTTTCCAACGAAAAAAGAATCACCCAGTTCGGAGTCCGTATGAAAAACTTGTGTGCGTTTTGAGTCAGGTACGTCTGTGCAGTCCGAATCTGAATCCAGAACATGAGAGACTTGGACTCTATCTTCTCTTGGGCCAAAAGTGACGTGAGAGAACTTTTTGGACAGCAAATAAACATCTCTTTCTTCCTTATCTTCATATGCGGATTGTACAAATGTCCCATACACCTGCAATTAGACAAAACACAAAAGTGTGTGAAGTATTTTCATTCTGGATAACATAAATAGATTATTGAATAGTTTGCACTAGAAATCACCTGACAAATATGCATATATGCAATATTTTTGGTCATATCCAAGGTAGTCATGTCCTCATCATCCTCCCCTTCTTGAAAATAAAGCCGTCCTCGGCGTTGCTTAATCTGAAATGTGGCTAACAAAAGAGACAAGGTGTACATGTTGTATATGTATATGTCATCCATTTTTACTTCCCTTGATTTTTGCATATATGACACATGAATAGATGAGTAACTTGCATAGTTCATAAAATCTAAAGCCAAAAAATTAGCACAAGAAGTAGAAGGCATGAAAATATTGCAACTCAGTTTGCACATATAAGTGAAGCTCTTATTCATTTCAAAAGATTGACAATGTTCATCATTAAACCATCCCAACATTGGTGAATAAACATTACTTGCATCAAATTTACATGCTACAACATGCTTAAACAAGCAAATATGCAATAAGTCATTCAACACAGAATCATCACCAAGATTAGAGGTCATATCAAAATGATTAAACATTGGTTCTTTTGCATCAATAGTTAATTCAATGGGTGCACTCAAAATTGTTGGTATTTCAGTTGTTTGATCACATGGCAAAGTCAAATTATCAACGTAGTCCTCTAAAATAGGTGGTGTGATCAAAGTAGTGGGTAGCTCATCAGATGGTGCATTCAAATTGACAAGGCATTCATCATTCTCATGTAGAGATGGAAGATCAGTACCTTTGTCATTACCTCTTATGATCAACTCAGATGATGTAGCCACTCTCGAGGGCGATGTGTCACATGGTGGAGGTGATGTAGTCCTGACAACAACGGATGTGGTTGTCATAGTATGCCTAGTAGTTGAAGGAACAATCATATCAACTCTTGGAATGTGCACCGTGCGCTTGTTCTCCTCGTGGCCAACACATCGTTTTATTTCCTGTTCAGCTTTGCAAGCAAGATGAAACAAATGGTCCATAGGATAACACTCTTCATGAATTAGTATCTCTTGAATATCACGGTTTAATCCTCCCCAAAATCTATCCATAAAATCATCTTCACTTTCTTCTAAAGAGGAATGCAACAAGGTAGTTTGTAAATCATCATAATATTTTGTTACAGTTTCACTACCTTGTTTTAAGTGTTGCAACTTCTTAATCATGTCACGAGTATAATAAGCAGGGACGAAAGTATGTCGCATGGCAAGTTTCAAATCATCCCAAGTAGTAGGTATATAATTAGGGTGTAACCGACAATATTCACTCCACCAAACCAAAGCATAACCAGTGAAAGAACCAACCGCAACCTTAACCTTTTTATGTTCATCGAAATTATGGGAAGCAAATATATTTTTTATGTCGAACTCCCATTCAATATATAAAGCAGGTTTAAAACAGCCATTAAATGGTGGTATAGATACATTAACCTGATCATGTGCATTTGGATGTTTGTGCACCTCTCGTGACGGTTGTGGTATTTGCAAAGGTGGTGGCACGTCTCCCGCGATCGACAAAGCCCATGAATTGACTCTGGATCCTGTCATGATTAGTAGAACAAGAAACAAAACCCAAAAATAATGTTCCTATAACTACTAGGATGTGGTGGTAAAACGCTCACAGTAAAGCAAATATCAATGTCTTACAAGTTCTTACCATGCAGCAGGCGGTGATCGGCAACCAGCGGTGTCAAGTAACTCCGAATATTGAGTAAAGCGATTGCCAGGGGAGCGTACGTATACACGGTGTAGAAATATGTGAAGCTGGGTTGGCTATATATGGTAGCAAAAGATTAGCAATAATCAATTCAAAGATGCAATGTTGAATAAACGCTCAACGACGGTACTGTGCTGGTCCTAGGCTAGACCGAACTAGAGACGCGAGCCTAGAACACTAATGAGGTCACGGCGTAGCACAACTAGCATCAATGAAGGATACTAAGTAGCTCTTGACAGCAAGATATAAGTGAAGATCACAACGGCAGTGAAGATAATGATGAAAAACAACTGCCAAGCACGATATACAACAACTTTGTCTCCAACTTTCCTCTGAAAAAGTTTGTGCCGATTTTTTTTTTATTTTTTTTCTCCTTTTTTTCTCTGACTTTTTTTTCTCTTTTTTTTTTCTCGTTTTTCTCTCTCTTCTTTTCTCCCTCTTTCCAAAACAAACTAGATAAGACGCAGATTGGATCAAGCGAAGATGTGAACGATCTCAACTATTATTATGACAAATGAATGGTGGGTAGCACGTGGTGGAAATTGATGGATGGGTGGTGGACAGCGGAAGAGATAATGATGCAGCGGTGGCGTGACTAATGTGAACAGAACTCGAAACTCTAAACGAACTAGACACTAAGACCAGCAACTCGACACGACGATGCAACCGATAATTCAACTATGCAAGCAATGAAAAGAAAATTGCAAAGGCTCAGACTGGCTTGGACCAAGGATGAATAGACCTAACTCTTTTTTGTGGCTTTTTCTTGGACAATAGGTAAGAAAATAAATCTAATCTCGGAAAACTGGAAATTCTCACCGAGCAACCTGAAAACTGATACCACTTGATAGCGGCGGGGGTGTCCCGATCTTTCGATGAGATGATAACTATCGATTTGGTGAAGATGACTTTGACGATCCGACTACAAACGTGCACGATGTTGCGCCTTAGCAATCGCTAAACCAACTCTGAGAGGTTATTGACCACGCCGGAGCACAATCAACCTGACCACGAAGGTCTATTCCTGCAAGCAATCGAAAAACAAGCAAGAATATGATAAAAGCAATCTGAATATTGCGACTATATATGAAGTATTGATAAAGGTGGGGATCCGTAAGCGGTCTTGGTCTGGTCGTTGGACACAAACGAAGTACACGAAGTTGCAACGGCTAACTTTTAACTAGACAAATCCCAAGGAAAAGCTACTAGATGGATCTACTTATATAGGAGCAAGGGGTGGCAGCCAAGGAGGTGGGAGGACGTCCCAAGGCAGCCTAAAACTAAATCTAGGTCGTACAAGGCCAATGGGCCCAAGTGGAGGTGATGTAACACCTTTGGACTTGTAGTTTGACTCGGATTCTGCTGCAGCATCAGATTGTTTCGTCCACAATTCAACGCTTCGGACGAATTTGAAGGTGATTCCAATTGGGTTGGAAAGTGCACGAAATCTAGTTTCCAACGAAAAAAGAATCACCCAGTTCGGAGTCCGTATGGAAAACTTGTGTGCGTTTTGAGTCAGGTACGTCTGTGCAGTCCGAATCTGAATCCAGAACGTGAGAGACTTGGACTCTATCTTCTCTTGGGCCAAAAGTGACGTGAGAGAACTTTTTGGACAGCAAATAAACATCTCTTTCTTCCTTATCTTCATATGCGGATTGTACAAATGTCCCATACACCTGCAATTAGACAAAACACAAAAGTGTGTGAAGTATTTTCATTCTGGATAACATAAATAGATTATTGAATAGTTTGCACTAGAAATCACCTGACAAATATGCATATATGCAATATTTTTGGTCATATCCAAGGTAGTCATGTCCTCATCAGAAAGGGGTCGAGGATGTCGAGCCCCCAGACCGAAAATGGCCAGCATAAAGGGATTGTTTGGAGAGCTTGAGCTGGTTGATGAATCTGCTTGGAATGGAACTGGCACGCTTCACACTTGGTTACTTGTGCAGTCGCATCCTGGAGGGCTGTTGGCCAGAAGAAACCTTGCCGGAAAGCCTTACCGGCAAGTGCTCTTGCGCCTATGTGGTGACCACATATGCCTCCATGTATCTCCGCCAACAGCTCTTGTCCTTCTTCTCGGGAGATGCACTTTAATTTCACTCCGTTGAATCTTCTTCTGTACAGTATGTCATCGACAAACTGGTACATACTCGACTGCCGGGCTACTTTCTCCGCTGCTTCTTGCTCCTCAGGAAGTTCTCCTGTCTGCAGGAAATGGACGATCTGCTGTGCCCATGCCGGAGCTTGTGGCTCGACGGCAAGGACTAAAGGCGCGAATGCTGCTGCGGGAACATCCGCTTCTACGGCAGGGATCTGGGATCCTGCCAGAGCGTGATGTTCCCCGGCAAGCGTGGCGGGACACGGCTTGTCGGGGGCGTCTGTTTCAACGAAATAAACCATAGGGCTTGTCGGAGCAGACTGCCCCTCAGCGCTCTCTATGCCGGTCCTGGCGACCTTCTTGGCGGCGGCTCCGGGGAGCTCTGCCGGAAAGTAGTCGCCTGTGACCAACTTCCTCTTTTTGCTCTGTCCAGTTGATGGTGTTACAGATGGCTGAGCTAGCTTGAGCACAAAAATCCCTGGTTCCACGGGTAACTTGAGCGCAGCACACTTTGACAGGCCATCTGCAATGTCATTCTGAGCTCTTGGAACATGTTCCATCTGCAGGCCGTCAAAATGTTCTTCTAGCTTCCTCACTTCATCGATGTATGCTTCCATCAACGGACTTTGATAATCTTTGTTCACTTGGCGGACGACTAGCTGCGAGTCACCCCTGACAATAAGCTTCCTGATCCCAAGTTCAGCAGCGATTCTGAGTCCGGCAAGCAACCCTTCATACTCTGCAGTATTGTTTGTTGCCTGCTCCTTGGGAAAGTGCATCTGGATCACGTACTTGAGGTGTTCTCCGGTGGGTGCGACAAGTAGTACTCCCGCCCCGGCGCCTTGCAGCGAGAAGGCTCCATCAAAGTACATGACCCATTCTTTGCTTGCTTCCTTGACAGGGATGTTCTTCTCCGGAGTTTCCTCATCGGGCGTTGGCGTCCATTCCGCTATGAATTCTGCCAATGCTCGGCTCTGGATAGTTGAAGTACTCTCAAACTTGAGGCCAAAGCTTGACAATTCTAGTGCCCACTCGACAATTCTGCCCGTTGCTTCTGGATTCTGCAATATCCTTTTCAACAGGAAGCGAGTGACAACTGTGATCTCATGTGCTTGAAAGTAATGGCGCAGCTTCCTCGAGGCCATGAGAAGGCCGAAAAGCAGCTTCTGCACACCAGAGTATCTTGATCTAGCCCCCTGCAAGAGGGAGCTGACGAAGTAAACTGGGCGCTGCACCATCTTCTTCTGTTTTTCTTCCGGCAACTGCGCAGATCCATCCTTGGCGGAGCCAGAACTTATCGGATCAGGGCTTGCCGGGCCAGAGCTTGTCGGAGAAGCCCCCTGCTTGTTGCTGGACTCGCTTGCCGCGGCCGCTGGCTCATCATCCGCTTCTCTCTCCACAACTAACGCAGCACTAACCACTTGATTGGTTGCCGCCAGATATAGCAGCAACTTCTCCTGTGGTTTAGGCGCGACAAGTGTTGGAGTAGAGGACAGGTATTTCTTCAAGTCCTGCAGCGCAGCCTCCGCTTCCGGAGTCCATTTCATTGGACCTACGTTTTTCAAAATCCTGAAAAAGGGCAGGGCGCGCTCAGCAGATTTAGAGATGAACCTATTGAGAGCAGCAACGCAACCGGCAAGCTTTCGCACGTCCTTGACTCGCTTCGGGGCTTCAATCTGCTCGATGGCTTCAATCTTGTCGGGATTGGCTTCAATCCCCCTCTGAGATACAAAGAATCCGAGAAGTTTGCCGGAAGGAACCCCAAACACACACTTCTCGGGATTCAGCTTGAGATTGATCTTGCGCAGATTTGCAAAAGTCTCGTCCAAATCCTAGACCAGAGTCTCTTTGTCCTTGCTCTTGACCACTATGTCATCCATGTAAGCTTCTACATTTCTGTGTAGCTGTGGTTCAAAAGCATGACTGACTACTCTTGCAAATGTTGAACCAGCATTCTTTAGTCCGAAAGGCATCCGTACAAAGCAGTACGTGCCACATGGAGTAATGAACGCTGTTTTCTCTTCATCCTCTTCCGCCATGAAGATCTGATGATATCCTGAGTATGCATCAAGGAATGAAAGCAGATCACATCCTGCCGTGGAGTCGACAATCTGGTCAATGCGTGGCAAGGGAAATGGATCCTTAGGACAGGCTTTATTGACATCTGTGAAGTCAATACAAAGCCTCCACTTCCCGTTGGCCTTGCGCACGACTACTGGATTGGCTAACCACGTTGGATGGAGTACTCCTCGGACCAAGCCTGCTGCTTCCAATTTCTTGATCTCCTCTACAATGAACTCTTGACGCTCCATCGCTTGTTTTCTGACTCTCTGCTTGACGGGCCGCGCGTGAGGACAGACGGCAAGGTGGTGCTCAATTACTTCCCTGGGAACACCGGGGATGTCAGATGGTTGCCATGCAAACACATCGACATTCGCCCGCAGGAAAGCAACGAGCGCGCTTTCCTATTTAGGGTCAAGCGTGGCACTGATGGTGAAGGTACCACTAGTGCCGTCCTCCTTGGCGGCCACCTTCTTGGTCTTTGGTGAGGTTACCTTTGCCTTCTTGCACTTGCCGGCGGAGCTCGATGGTGTGTCCTCGACGGTAGCACAGCACTCCGGGGAGGTGCGCTTGCCGGAGCGAGCACCAGAGCTACTCTTGCCGGACTCGGGTTTCTTCTTCCCCCGGGGAGCTTCAGCGGCAAGTGGCTTATGCTCTGCTGCAGCTGCTGCTTCTCGGTAGATCTTGTAGGTGCAGATAAGTGCATCCTTCTTGTCGCCTTGGACAGAAATGACACTTATCGGACCAGGCATCTTGAGCACGTTGTAAGCATAGTGCGAGGCTGCCATGAACTTGGCGAGCGCTGGACGGCCGAGTATCCCATTGTAGGGCAATGGGAAATCAGCAACGTCGAACGTGACCCTCTCTGTCCTGAAATTCAGCTCGCTGCCAAAGGTCACTGGCAGTGTGATCTTTCCCTTCGGCTTGCTCCTTCCCGGATTTATCCCCTGGAAGGTACCAGTTTCTTCAAGCTCGCTGTCGGGGATCTGGAGCTTCTTGAGCACTGAGGAGGAGATGAGGTTCAGGCCGGCCCCGCCGTCAACCAACATCTTTGTGACCTTGAGGTTGCGGATGGTTGGTGAAACCAACATCGGCAAGCACCCGGCCGCAGTGATGCGATCAGGGTGATCCTCAACATCAAAGACGATGGGCGTGCTGGACCACTTCAGGGGCTTGCGTGCTTCGACCGATGGTTCCGCTGCGTTCACCTCCCACACCCACTGTTTGAGTTGACGGTGTGAGGTGTGCAGAGAAGCACCGCCGTCAACGCACAAAACCTCCGTTGCCTTCTGAAACTCTTGGTCATCAGTCTCATCTTCCTCCATCTCATCATCCTCATCTTCTTCTTCATCCTTGTCACGGCCCCGGGGAGGTCTATCTCCTTGCCGCTGCTTGGGCTTGCCGCGGCGTCCTCCCTGGGCGGGAAGCTTCTTGCTGGATCCTCCGCCACCTTTCTGGGCTTTTTCCTTGTCGCGGCGCTCATATTCGGCTTTCTGCAGCTCCGCCATTTGCTCAACTTTCTTGCACGCTTGGAGGTCATGGCCCATGGTGCGATGGATCTTGCAATATTGCTTGCCGGAGCCGTCCTTCTTGTCGGCGGCCACCACAGCCTCGCCGAAGTCGCTGACCTTGGCCTTACCGGAGCCGCCTTCGTTGCCGGACTGCTCGACAACTAGCACATCCTTAGCCTTTCTCTTTCTGTTGTTCCGCCTCCGGTTCTTCCTCGCCGGGGCGATGTCCTCCTCACTGTCAGATCATTCTGCTCCTGCGGTCTCTCCGGGGATGTTCCTCCCCTCCTCAGCCCGTGCGCACTTGTCGGCCAGAGCATATAGCTCGCTGACATCCTTAATCTTGCACATCGCCATCTCCTCCCTCATCCGGCGGTTGCGCACGTTCTGATGGAACGCGCTGATAACCGTGGCAGGGTGGACGTCCGGGATGTTGCGCTGCACCTGGCTGAATCTCTGTATGTACTTGCGCAGAGGTTCTCCCTCCTTCTGGACGAGCAGATGCGAATCACTCTCCTGGCCATGTGGTTTGTGGCTGCCTGTGAAGGCGCCGACAAATTGGTGACACAGGTCCGCCCACGAAGAGATGGAGCTATCCGGCAAGTGCATGAGCCAAGATCTGACGTTGGGCTTGAGCACCAGCGGGAAGTAGTTGGCAAGGATCTTCTCGTCTCGCCCCCCGGCAGCCTGCACCGCGATGGTGTAGACGCTAAGGAACTCCGACGGATGTATCCTGCCATCGTACTTTTCGGGCACGTCTGGCTTGAAGTTCTTGGTGCGGGGCCACTGGACTTGCCGCAGCTCACGGGTGAACGCAGGGCAACCTGCCGCGTACGGCAAGTCGCCTGGTTCCCCCGGCGTGTGCATGTCGACAGTGGGCCCAGCGCGCTGGTCAGATTGACGTCGCGCTTCTCTTCTACGCTCGATACGAGTACGAGCGTCTTCGTGCCGTCGTTCTTGGAGAACTTGGCGTTGGTCGCGGCGAGTTTGTGGGTCCGACGACGCAGTGGAGTCGGCGTCGGGGTTGGCCCGGCAAGTGGGCGATCTCGGCCTTCGGGGCGGGGAGTGCATGGTAGTGGCACCCCCAGCGGTCTTGTCGGCGTCGGCTTGCGCCCGGGTGCCTTGCCGGGGCTTCGATGCGCTCGGTTGCCGGGGCTTGTCGCCGTTGGCGAAGCCGATGAGGCTATAAATAGTCATCCTCCAGTCGTCAATCTTGTGTGGCGCCGGAGGGTAGCCTAGGAGCAGCTGGGCTCGGGCCAGCGCTTCCTCGGCAGTCTTGGGTGGCGGTGGCGACGAGCGGCGTGAGGAACGGGATGTGCTCGGACTCCCAACTGGGTTGGAAGGAGCGACACCCCGTCCGGGCACAAGTTCGGGGTACTAAGGTACCCCTACTTTAGTACACCGACAGGATGTCGTGGGGTTTCTGGGCACGAGCACCTATGGGGCACAGGGGGCCCCTTCTGGTTCGGCAGGGGGGGCGAGGGCCGCGCGAAGAGCGGATCGAGGTCACACACGCGGGGGATTTTACCCAGCTTCGGAGCTCTCCGGAGAGATAAAACTCCTACTGCTGCTTTGTGTTGTATTTGTTCTTGCTCGAGAGCGCGAGCGTGTAGTGGTGCTGGATGTGTCGAATGGACCGAACCCCTTCTACGTGCGCATGGGCCTCCCTTTTATAGTCTGAAGGGGCCACCAACAGGTGGCAGCATAGGAAGAGGGGGTAAAAGAGTAAAAACGCAGGTTGGTACAACAGTGTTCAACAGTGTCCCCTACCTAACTCTGACGGCAGGGGACAAAGGCATTTAATGCCCGTCCGGTCGCCCCAACAGTGCGAGGATATGACCGTTAGATGCGCCACCGTTCGCCACGACGGCCTCCTTGTCAGCTCCTCTTGCCACCTCGCACCGCATGGCTGCACAGCGCCTCGCCACGTGCTCCTGGGATGGCCCTGGGGTGACACGTCGTTGGGTGCGCTGGAGCTCGTGTCCAGGGTGGCAGCCTTGCCGCGGCAAGCGCCTTGCCGCGGCCCTTCTCTTGTTGCGCCGGCAAGCTTGCCGGTCGCAGGGCCTTGCCGGGACGCGCAGGGCGTCGCGGCAAGTCTTCTGGATGCGCCTTGGTTGGCCTTCCCGGCAAGCTCCTCTTGCCGGGGCCTCGTTCTTCCTGGCAAACTCCTCTTGCCGGGGCTTTCGTCTAGTTGGTCGATACTTTTTTCTTGAATGGCAGTAAGTGGAGATGACGGAGGGTCTTGGCGGGCGCCCGGCAAGCCTTGCCGCGGGGTGCTGCAACTGCCCGTGCACAAGTTCGGGGTACTAAGGTACCCCTACTTTAGTACACCGACGGGATGTCGTGGGGTTTCTGGGCACGAGCACCTATGGGGCACAGGGGGCCCCTTCTGGTTCGGCAGGGGGGCGAGGGCCGCGCGAAGAGCGGATCGAGGTCACACACGCGGGGGATTTTACCCAGCTTCGGAGCTCTCCGGAGAGATAAAACTCCTACTGCTGCTTTGTGTTGTATTTGTTCTTGCTCGAGAGCGCGAGCGTGTAGTGGTGCTGGATGTGTCGAATGGACCGAACCCCTTCTACGTGCGCATGGGCCTCCCTTTTATAGTCTGAAGGGGGCACCAACAGGTGGCAGCGTAGGAAGAGGGGGTAAAAGAGTAAAAACGCAGGTTCGTACAACAGTGTTCAATAGTGTCCCCTACCTAACTCTGACGGCAGGGGACAAAGGCATTTAATGCCCGTCCGGTCGCCCCAACAGTGCGAGGAAACGACCGTTAGATGCGCCACCGTTCGCCACGACGGCCTCCTTGTTAGCTCCTCTTGCCACCTCACACCGCATGGCTACACAGCGCCTCGCCACGTGCTCCTGGGATGGCCCTGGGGTGACACGTCGTTGGGTGCGCTGGAGCTCGTGTGCAGGGTGGCAGCCTTGCCGCGGCAAGCGCCTTGCCGCGGCCCTTCTCTTGTTGCGCCGGCAAGCTTGCCGGTCGCAGGGCCTTGCCGGGACGCGCGGGGCGTCGCGGCAAGTCTTCTGGACGCGCCTTGGTTGGCCTTCCCGGCAAGCTCCTCTTGCCGGGGCCTCGTTCTTCCCGGCAAACTCCTCTTGCCGGGGCTTTCGTCTAGTTGGTCGATACTTTGTTCTTGAATGGCAGTAAGTGGAGATGACTGAGGGTCTTGGCGGGCGCCCGGCGAGCCTTGCCGCGGGGTGCTGCAACTGCCCGTGCACAAGTTCGGGGTACTAAGGTACCCCTACTTTAGTACACCGACAGAAGCCCCCGGGCCTGGGCCATACGCGGTGCCGAGCGCTGTTGGGCCAGGCCCAAAACAGTGCACGGGCACGCGCGGCCTGGGTCCGCACAAAACCTACTCCGCTTCCACCGCGTCCCCCGCAACGGCACGCGTCGATTGCGGCGTCGTGGGAGAGAACGTGGTCAGCACTTAATTCCAGGAGATGCGTAACGTTCACATCCCCTGTTTATAAGCAGGGGAAACAGGGCCGTTCCCCCACTTCCGCCACTTGCAGTTCCTTCCTTCGAAAGCTCCGCCGTTCCCCACCGCTCCCAGAGTCAAAAGAGAGCAGCGTGCCGCCGCCCATCGTCGCCGTCGCCTTTGCCTTCCCCCGCCGCTTCCGCCATGGCTCCGAAGACCGGAAAGGCTGCGAACACTGCGAAGGCTGCAAAGGCCGCAAAGGCTGCGAAGTCGGCCGAGGCGCTGGAGCTCGAGGCGCTGCGCAAGAAGCAAGTGCTCTTCTCCCCCGAGCTTACTCCGGAGGCGCTGCGGACGGAGTTCTACCTCTTCTGGTCGACGCAGACACGGGCGCACCCGCGCATGCCGGTGCTTTCCGTTGAAGCCTCCAAGTCGAAGAAGTGCCCCAGCGGGTACTACTTCTTCCCTGTGTTCTTCTATTGCGGGCTCTGCCCACCTTTTTCCACTTTTCTTTGCGACATCATGAACACCTATAGGTTTCATCTTCTCGATTTCACCCCCAACACCGTTCTGACAATGGCGGTTTTCGCACATCTCTGCGAGAACTTCGTTGGCATCCTCCCCAATGTCGCTCTTTTTCGTCACTATTTCTCTCCCCGGGCCGAGAAAGGGGAGCCACTGGCTGGTGGAATCGCCTGGACTTCCCGGATGGGCATGAAGGAGGTGTACTTGACGGGTGAGCTCCGCAGCAAGTGGGACGAGTGGAGGGCGGAATGGTGTTGGATCTGTGATGCCAATCCACCGTCATTCACCAAACTGCGCGAGACCCGGGTGGTGCGTGGCAGCGACTGGAGCGCTCTGTCGCCAGACGACGGCAAGCTGACGATCGCCACCACCCGAATCCTTCGGCTTAGGCATGCCGGACTCACAACAGGGGCAGTGGGCGTGGATTTCCTTCGCCGCCGCATCGCCCCTCTACAAGAGAGGGGGAGGCCCGCCTAGCTGTTTAGCGGCCCGGCGGATTTCATGAGGTTGCGCCCAGGCCTCAACTTCAACTTCACCGTTCTGGAGCTCGACGCGATGCTGAGGGAGATGTTCAAGCATGACCCCAATCATCCAGAATGGTTCCAGTTGCCGCAGGGCGTCGTCCCCTTGTGCAACAACTCCCAACGCGATCACATCTGCGCAATGATGCCAGAGTGCGACTCGCACGGGATAAGTGCGAATTGGATAGAGCCCGTTGCCGAGGTCGTGCAGCAATTCTTCGACGACTTGGTGGAGGTGGCAGTCAAATCCGACGAGCAGAGGCTCCTCACCCGCGCCACAACTGCCAACGAGTTGGCGTATATTGCCAGTAGGGCCGAAGAGGCGGCGGCAGCCGCCGCCGCGGGCGAGTTTGGCTTCACGCTGGCGGAGGCGGATGTAGCTGAGGCGGCAAGCCTTGCCGCCCGGGAAGATCTTGCCGGAGAAGCCGAGGGCGAAGGGGAGGCCAAGGTCGGAGCGAGCGAGCCCGCCGAGGGCACGAGCAGCCAGCCATTTTCGAGCAACTTGCCGCAGGCGGAGCCCCCAGCACAGCCCCAATTCCGACTGAGAAGGCGCCTCCGTCGAGTTGGGGAGTTGGCGGAGGAGCAGGCCGTCCAGCAGCCGCGGCGTTGTGGGACACGCTCCACCGCGGCAAGTAACGTTGCCGCGGGAGGGTCCCAGGCCGTGCCGGCAACTGAGGCGGAGTCTTCGCGGGCTGCCACGCCTGATCCTGCCGCAGCTCTTGGCAAGCGCCGGAGGGAGCCTACTCCTCCACCGCGTCGCGCCGAGAGGGTACCGGAGTTCGACCTCTCCGCGCTGAGCTCCGATGACGATGAAGAGGAGGAGGAGGAGGATGAGGAGGAGTAAGGCTTTCTCCTCGCTGCACTTGTCTTTCTTTGTTGTTGTTTGTCTTGTATCTAACTTGCTTTTCTCTGAACTTCTGCTTCTTTCCAGGACTTTGCCGAGAGGGCGGCGAAGAGGGCCAAGATCCCCGTGGTCGACATTGGGGACGATCCTGCCGTGACGACGGAAGGTACGTCCGAGACTACCTTGACGGATCCGATCCCTTCTCCTCGGCGGTGAGCCTCTGCTGCTCCTCGGCTTCAGCCTTCTCTAGGATGATACCTATGCATGCACACGGGAGAAGTGTCAAGTAGTATGCCATCCTCGAAGGGGTCAAGTGAGCACGTGTAAAGGAGATGATTCACCTTTGTGTGTGTGAAGTAGATGTCGCACGTGTCACTTGCCAAATGGGCTCTTGACATGGTGATGTCCGTAGGATGCTCCGCATCATCCCCTCCCCCTTGGGAAAGATCCGACCTCGGATCGAAAACCAAATCACCATGGGAAAGAGATGGCGTTGCCGTGTAGAAGTGGTCAATCACCAAGTTCTTGTCATCTTGAAGTTCCAAATGGGCACTCTCCAATGTCGCACCATCTTGTAATTCCTTCAAAAGTAGCAAAGATAACAAGCACTTGGAAAAACAAATGTGGTTGTCGTAAGAGCAAAACCAAGCATTCAAGAGGTGATTCACCCAACAAGTGTTGTCATCAAGCATAGCATATGGTTTGACAAAGAAGTGTGTCATGACATTTGGACATATAAATTGAGCACAATCAAGTACATCATGGGAACAAGCATGTAAATGGGAGGTCAAGATGCAAATATATGTGATAAGTGAACAAGCATCTACCTCAAGATCATAGCAAGCATGCATAAAGAGCTCAATGAACGGTCTATGGTAGGCATAAGAGTCATTCACAACACCAAATATAGTGAAATGTCTAAACACATGGGGCAAGTGCAAGACAATTCAAGCATAACGTGCACAGGGTGTAGTGAAGATATCGTGGCACTCAACACAATGGAAAGAGCAATTGTTCATCATGTGTGAGGCAATCAAGTCAAGCATGTGATAAGCAAAGGGACATGGCATATGTGAAGAACTAGATGCAACACACAAGGCATATATGTCATGGGGCATGGCAATGTGGTAGTGAGAAGTCGATCCACTCAAGTGGTGTAGGTGAGGTGGGAAAGACCAAATGGTGGTCATCATCATCTTGATGGAACCATGTGGGGGGTGCATCATATTCCACCATGGCCATCGCCTTGTCCAAAGGGAGGACGAAGTCGTCGAGGATTGGCGCGTCATCATAAATGGGACCTAGCACCAAATGAGAAGACACAATAGAGGTAGAGGTCAAGTTGTTATCAATGCAAATGGCCTCACGAGACCTATCAACTATCTCACTCTCTCTATGTGGTGGTTCACTCACTCCCTCAAAGTAGGTGCACTCAATCTCACATATGGTGGAGTCACTCATCTCACTCAAGTGGTGGGGGTTGTGGCTCTCCTCACATGGGAATTGGGGCAACTCATCATATATGAGACTAGTGGTGAAGTCACTCTCACTCTCAATATGGTGCCACAAGTCACTGAAGTCATCATACGTCACCGTGGTCGAAGGGAGAATCCCATGCTCAACCATCTCGTCGTTGTCGCTGTGGATGAAGGCCAAAGATGGCACATCATCACTCTCGTCCATGACCGAAGGGAAAATCCCATGCTCGATCATCTCGTCACCGTCGCCATGGATGAAGGCCGAAGATGGCACATCATCACTCTCGCCTCCAAAGATGGAAGCATCATCCTTGCTCGCCACCTTGTCGCTCGCCTCGAAAGCTTGGTCCTTGAGGGTCTCCAAAGTCGTACTCGTCGCCGCACCGTCTTGAAAAAGAGTCGAAGTAGACTCTGCACCATCAATGCCACAAAGAGGGATGGCGGTGAAGTCAAACTTGGGAGCATCGTCTTGGAGCTCGTCGGGCTTGGACATCTTGGTGGTACTAGCCTCATGCTTGTCGTAGAGCTTGGTCGCCGTGAAGTTTGCTTGGGGTGGAGAAGCCTCGGCCTTCATGAGTTCTTGTTCCGCCTTGAGAGCACCAATGTAGTAGTCGTCGATGGACTTGTAGTTCTCGAGGAAGATGGTCTTGGAGATGTCGTTGTGCAATCCCATCATGAAGTGGAACTTCATCAAAATGGGGTCGTCCACGCCGGCTCGTCGCAAGGCAATCATCATCTCCTTGAAGTACTTGCGATGGACTTGGATCCTTGGGTGGTGTTCTCCAATTGGCGTCGAAGTTGTTCCGTGTAGGTTGGAGGCACAAACTCTCGCCGTAAAGCTCTCTTCGTCTTGGGCCAACTCATCTCGTAGCTCTCCGAAGGTGTGTGAAGCCACCATATCGAGGCATACTCGTGGAAGTTTCTTGTGGCACACTTCACTTGTTCTTCGGGACGAACTTGATGTAGCTTGAGGTAGTCGTCCATCAAACGCTCCCACTCGAGGTACTCCTCGGGTTCTTGAGTCCCATAGAAAGGAATCTTGTGGTCGGTGTCGAGGTCGTAGTAGCTCGTGGAAGTCGCGGACTTGAGCTTGGGTAGCTTCTCTTGAGTGTAGTCTTGAGGTGCTTATTGGCGAAGATGCCGTATGTCCGTAGGCGAAGATGCCTTGAAGTCGCTTAGCGAAGATGCCAAGGGAGATGGTGAAGTCGTTGAGCGGTTGTTGGTGTTGAGCTCTTGACCTTCACGTTCTTGTTGGTGATGTTGTCGATGCCGTTGTGATCTTGCCGGAGACGGTAGCTCGGAAGCATGTGCTCTTGAGCGTCTTCTCGAGGATGAGGAAGACCGCTTGCGGTTCTTGATGAGGGCCTTGATCTCCTCTATGCGCTTCTCCATCTTGGCGTCGGAGTTGTTGTTCATGGCATCGAACTTGTCGTTGTTGTTGTAGACCAATGGTGAAATGCCTTCCCTATCCATCACAAGAGTCGAGTAGAGGTGAGTAGGAAATGAGATAAACAATACCAAGTTACCTTTTCCCAAAGTTGAGGATGTATCCCGTTTCACTCAATGTGAGATGAAAGAATAGTGGAATTGGTACTGGACTTGTTCACTCACACCTATCTAGCAAAGCTTATGGTAGAGCTCGGTGAGGATAGTGGCACAAAAATTTGATGCAAAATGTTAGCAAGAGTCAATAATGTTGAAAGAGATTCACAAATTCGCAAGCGAAACAAGTAGACCAATAGCAACGAAAGGTACATGGAAACACACACACGGATAGATAAATGGGGTCGTGCAACCAAGGAATGAGCACAAAATGTGGAATCCACGGAAAACGCTCGTGTTGCACAACTCAAGTGAGATGCTAGCACGATTGCTCAATAGGCGGATACGACACTTGTGCACAACCTATAAGATGCAAAATCGATAAACTTTCTATCCCAAGTATGCTATATATGTATGGTTCCCGGTGTTTCTCACATAATGATCCAAGATGATCAAATATGATACCGTATGATATATTGTGATGCTATGGCTATTGCTTACAAGCTCTTTGCTCTCTTTCTTTTGCTTAAAAGCTTTATTCTCTCTTTTTTTCTTTGGCCACTTTTGCACAATGCACAAACCAAGATAGCAATTTTGTATATGCGGGAACAAACTTGAGGTACAATGGATGATATGATACCAAGATGATATGGTATGTATGCAATGGATGGTGTAGACCACTAATGTGCAGAAGTCACGTTGCCGGCAATACTCAAATGGCTAGTCTCGATAGGCAAGTAACGCAAAATGGGCTAGGGGTTAACAATGCAATTGCAAGGGAATATACAATGGTGACGTCGAGGTTACTGTCCTTGCGATGATGAGTGGCGGTGTTCTTGGTGTAGATACCAAGATGATGGAGACTCGTCCCTAAGTAGCCAAAACACCTTAGGAAACGGAAAAACCGCAAACTCAAAATCTCAAATGACAAATGTCAAATGGTGGTAGCGGAAAGTGGTGGTGGTTTTGCACTAGGCAAATGCGGAAGTGGAATGATGGATATACACATGTCAGAGTTGAAGTTGCCGTCCCTAAGTAGCCAAAACACCTTAGGAGACACAAGCCACAACTCAAACAAAACTGGGTTAAGTTGGGGTGGAATTGTATGGTGGGCAAGGTTATGCGGAAGTGGTGGTGGTGGTTGATGAAGAAGCAATTGTCCTAAGTAGCCGAAACACCTTAGGAGACCCAAATCACTACTCAAGCAACCACTAATGCTATGGGGAACAAAATGGGTTAGGTTGCGGAAGTCGGTGGTGGTAATGCGGATGATATGGTGGAAGTCCTAGGCAAACTTGCAAAATTTCAGAAAATATTATGGAGTCAAATGATGTTGGTGGTATTTTTGTGGGATGGGGGATGTCAAGAGCTTCAAAACGAGCTAAAGAACGTCAAAATCGGACTCCGGATGAATTAGTTATGACCGAAACAAGATTTCAGCTGAAGCAGTGTCAGGGTTAACCGGACATCCGGGAGGAGGTCCAGCTCATCCGGGCTATGTCCGGATGATCGAGGAGGACATCCGGATGATCCGGGTTCGTCAGCTCCGGTTCGGGAATTCGGGCGCGTGGGTTATCCGGACGTCCGGGAGAGGGTCCAGCTGATCCGGGAGGTCTCCGGATGATCCGGGAGAAGGTCCGGATGATCCGGGCAGGTCAAACTGCTCGGGACTTCCTCTTGGGGACGAATTTTTGGGCGGAATTTGGGGATTTTGGGGTCAAAATTGACGAGATTTCGTGGATGGAAGGTGGGGAAACTTGGGGAAATGCTAGATCCACTTGAAACCAAGCAAATCCACGGATCAAAATCAACAAAACATCATCAAACCAACAAATCACAAAAAAAATTGGGGCTATTTTTTTGGTGGGGATTTTCGGATTTAGGACGAAATCAAGCAAAAGAAGGCTAGAAAACGGTGGGAGGGACTCCAAATACGTGATAAACGTGGCTCATGATACCATATGATGTAGGGTGGAACCCTATAGCGACGATCTTTCACGTTTGGAGTGGGATCCCTCGAAGAACACGATGAACATGGGGAAGAACGGGGAGAAATCACAAGGGGAAACACTCAAGAACAAGTCCAAATCACACATCCACTAGACAATCAAACACACAAGATCACAAGGTACATGAACAACAAAGGGAAAGATATAAGGTAAGGTTCATCTCCACGAGGAGGTCTTGATGATATCCTAGATGGATCTTCCCACAAGGGGGTCTTGATGATATCCCGCAGGATCTTCTCACATGGAGGTCTTGAACTCCATGGGAGTGGTAGTCTCTCTCTCTCAGGAGTAGAGGTAGGAGCAAAGCTCACCTAAGAATGAGCTATCATATTTGCTAACCCTAGAAAGGTGGGGGAGGAGGTCTATTTATAGTCTAGTGGGCGAAGGGGTAAATGAGGGGGCGAATGGGTACATGGGCCTCGGCCCGAAGCGTTGCACGCAGGCAAGGCCCGGATGGTCCGGATGGGGGTCCGGATGATCCGGCCGTCGTCCGGATGATCCGGGAGGGGGCCCGGATGATCCGGCTTTAGGAGAAACCTTCGGGTATCCTCAGCGCGGTTATCCGGATGATCCGGAGAGGGGCCCGGATGATCCGGCTGGGTCCGGATGATCCGGACGGCGGTCCGGATATCCGGGCTAGCTTCAGCCGCTGCTCCGTATTTTTCTCCTTTCTTCCATCTTCTCTTCCACGCTTCCCTCGCGGATGGTGTAGTCGTTCCTTGGCGCTTGCACTCCTCCTCGTCGTCCGTGAAGTTCCGACAATACCTATGCATGCACACGGGAGAAGTGTCAAGTAGTATGCCATCCTCGAAGGGGTCAAGTGAGCACGTGTAAATGAGATGATTCACTTTTGTGTGTGTGAAGTAGATGTCGCATGTGTCACTTGCCAAATGGGCTCTTGACATGGTGATGTCCGTAGGATGCTCCGCATCAAAAAGCTAACACCTCTCATGAGCTACCTTTAGTGTTTCAATCTCTTTTGCAGGAATCCCAAGATGTTTTCCCCGATGAGCTACCTCCGGGTCTACCCCCTCTACGACTCATTGAGCATCGAATCGACCTCATCCCCGGAGCGCCCCTACCAAACAAAGCTCCATACCATATCAATCCCGATAAAACTAAGGAGATTCAACGGCAAGTACAACAACTCATCGACAACGGTCATGTACGTGAAAGCTTAAGCCCTTGTGTCGTTCCCGTTATACTTGTGCCTAAGCCCGATGGAAGTTTCCGCTTGTGTTCCGATTGTAGACCTACAAATGCTATTACCGTCCGCTATAGGCATCCCATTCCTCGCTTAGATGATATGCTTGATGAACTAAGTGGAGCCAACTTTTTCTCAAAAATTGATCTTAAAAGTGGCTATTACCAAATCCGCATTCAAGAGGGTGATGAGTGGGAAACTGCTTTCAAAACCAAATTTGGCTTATATGAGTGGTTAGTTATTCCTATGGGTTTATCGGAGGCTCCCGGTACTTTCGTGCGTCTTATGCATCATATGCTTCGCCCTTATATTGGAGTCTTTGTTGTGGTTTACTTCGATGATATTCTTGTGTTTAGCAAAACCATGAAAGAGCATCTTAATCATGTTAGGGCTGTTTTGCAAACCCTTCGCAATGAACGTCTTTATGCCAACATGAAAAAGTGCACATTTGGTGTTGACAAAGTGGTTTTCTTGGGTTTTCTTGTCTCTTCCAAGGGTGTCCATGTTGATGAATCTAAAATTGAAGCAATTAAAACTTGGCCCCAACCTACCAATTTGCAACAAGTGCGTTGTTTTCTTGGACTTGTGGGTTTTTATCGTTGCTTTGTGAAAGATTTTAGCACTATTGCCGCTCCTTTGCATGCCTTGAGTAAGAAGAATACTCCTTTTGTTTGGGGATCTTTGCAATCCACCGCTTTCGATGAGCTCAAGTCTTTGCTTACTCATGCTCCGATTCTTGCTTTGCCCAATTTTGACAAGACTTTTGAGATTCATTGTGATGCAAGTGGTACCGGAATTGGCGGAGTTTTGATGCAAGAAAAATGAGCCATTGCATATTTTAGTGAAAAACTCTCCGGTGCTCAACTTAATTATCCCATCTATGACAAAGAATTGTATGCTTTAGTGCGTGTGCTACATGTTTGGGAACATTATCTTAGACCTCATGAGTTTGTGATACATACCGATCATGAAACACTAAAGTACTTAAAAGGCCAAACTAATTTGAAAAAGCGTCATGCCAAATGGAGTGAATTTATTGAATCCTTCCCCTATGTGATCAACTACATTAAGGGTAAGGAAAATGTAGTTGCGGATGCACTTTCACGCATATGCACGCTTGTCACTAAACTTGAGTTGAATGTTATTGGCTTTTGCTACTCCTTATGCTAAATGTTTGACACATACATCTTGGGAACAATATTACATCAAGGATGGTTATCTTATGAAAGCTAGCAACCTATACATTCCCGAGTCTTCTCTTCGTTTGCTCCTTTTGCAAGAGGCTCATGGAGGCAGACTCATGGGACACTTTGGACGCGACAAGACATTCGCCACCCTCTCCAAGAACTAGTTTTGGCCCAAGATGTTCCGTGCCATCTCAAGCTTCACCACCCGATGCTCTACGTGTCGCAAAGCTAAGTCTAAAGCTCAATCACATGGTCTTTACATGCCTCTCCCTATCCCTTATCAACCTTGGGAAGACATTAGCATGGATTTTGTACTTGGTTTGCCTAGAACTCAAAATGGAAAGGATTCCGTGTTTGTTGTTGTGGACCGATTTTCTAAGATGGCACATTTCATTCCTTGCAACAAGATAGACGATGCTTCACACGTTGCAAATATCTTTTGTAGGGAAATCTTGCGCCTCCATGGAGTACCAAAGAAAATCATCTCCGACCATGATGTCAAGTTCTTGAGTTACTTTTGGAAGACGCTATGCGCCAAGCTCGGAATCAAGCTCTTGTTCTCATCCTCATACCATCCTCAAACCGACGGCCAAACGGAGGTGACGAACTAGACGCTCTCCACTCTACTTCACGTGTTGATCAAGAAGAACATCAAGGAGTGGGAGGCGTGTAGACCCATTGCCGAGTACGCCTACAACCGGGCAAGACATTCGACTACCGGCAAGTCCCCTTTCGAGGTCGTCTACGGCTTCAACCCGTTGTCCCCATTGGACATTCTACCCCTTCCTCTACAAGAGCGCACCAACATGGATGCGAGTGCACGGGCGAACTATATCAAGAAGATGCACGAAGATACAAGGCACACCATCGAGCGCCAAGTACAACGGCTAGCGTCCAAGCTCAACGTCAACAAGCAACCCATGATATTCAACATTGGAGACCTCGTGTGGATACACCTTCGCAAGGACCGCTTCCCCAACGAACGCAAGTCCAAGCTTCTCCCTCGAGCCGATGGACCCTTCAAGGTGCTAGCACGCTACAACAACAACGCTTACAAGATCGACCTCCCACGCGACAAGTACAACATGAGCGACATCTTGAACGTCTCCGATCTCTCCCCGTACCATGGTGATGAGGATTTCGATCCGAGGTCGGATCTTTCCCAAGGGGGGGAGATGATGCGGAGCATCCTTCGATCTTCCCCATGGACACTACTTCGACTACACAAGCTCCAAATGGACCCATGACAAGAGCTCGAGCATGTGCCATCCAATCTGAGGTTAACTCTCTCCTTGTTGAACTTCCCTTTGACCCACTTGAGACATGGCTACTACCTCAAACGGAGATGCTTTGTGTGCTTAGGTACGATGTAAGCAACCAAGGGGAAGGAATGGTGCAAGACGGACATCAAGAGCATGGAGACAATCTGCCCAGCCCGGAAGGACCGGAACAACCGCCCAAATACCGCCCGGGCAGAACAACCGGCCGACTACCGCCCAACAACCGGTCCACCTTTTGTGATCGAGCGGTGCAAGGCCGGTACTGCACCGGATGTACAGGTAATTACCAAAAGACCGGTACTTCCGCCCCAACAACCCGTACAACCGCTGGCCCCTTCGACGTGCATCTCCAGAAGCCAGCGCCCGACCTCCCAGCGGTAGTACCGCCTTCCACGTCCCGTACTTCCGCCCTGCATGAGTTACCAGCAGAACAACCACCCCCGTGACCGGTACCACCGGCCTGCCTGTGCGCAGAGAAAGGGTCGACGACCCATGTAACCCCAACTTATCCCCTTTGGACTATAAGTACTCGTCCCCTAGCTCCTAATTAGGGTTAGCATTGGTTTAGCTCATATTTTGTGTGAGAGCCTTGCTCATCCACTTGGTTACTTCTCCTCGGAGCTCACGACCTCTTTGGAGAAGATCCCCCAAGCGGATTCAAGACCCCTTCAAGGGAAGACAATCAAGACCTCCTCACGGAGGAGAACGGCTACCTTTGTATCTTTCCTTTGTTGATTTTGAATCTTGTGCTACCTTATGTGTTCGGTGATCTAGCCCTTGTGTGATCAATTACTTGTCGATTGAGTTTCTCTCTTTCCTCCCCGTGTTCTTCCGCTCGTTCGTCGTGTTCCCCGTAGGATCCACTCCAAACGTGAAAGATCGTCCACATAGGGCACTGCCCTACATCAATCCTTCTCCAAGCTAGGACCTTCATTTGTAAGCAAAACAAATGTATCCAATTTAGGCAGCATCATATTCTCATGAACATTAGAATCATTACCAAGAAACAAAAGTACCAGGTAATTTAATTGGCGTGCGTGAGCTCTAGTAATTGGTCCAGTATGTATAGAAGCAAGGGTTGTGGGTGTAACAATGGTGTTGATGTCCTCATCACCTCCCGAGGATGCACATGAAGATGGTCAAGACCCCAAGTCCATGGAAGAAGAGAACCAATTGAAGAAGGCAAGAATAGCCTCCAGGTACCGGACATCCGGCCAGGACCCCAGACATCTGGCCCCTGGAAATCTACACGGCCAGCCCTCTGCAGAAGAAACTATAGCGACCGGACATCCAGCGTCCAGCCCGGACATCCGCCCCCCACCGGAAATCCGGCCAAAGTCCCGGACATCTGGCACCAGCGACCAGAGAGCACAGAAGGTTGCCCTGTCAGCCCGGACATCCGGCCAGCGCCCCGGACATCCGGCGTCTCCCGAAGCAGCGGACATCCGGCCCCTCCGAACGGACATCCGGCGTTGCCCATCTAGAGACAGAATGGGCAGCTGCACCAGCGCGGACATCCGGCCCCTCAGCCCGGACATCCGGCCCCTCGCGAGCCACCGGACATCCGGCCCGACGCCCTGACATCCGGCCTTCCCTGGCTGCGTAGGGTGTAGGGCCGAGGCCCATGTATCCCTCTTCGCCCCTAGACTATATATACTCCATCCCCGCCTATGTTTTAGGGTCAGCATTGTGATAGCTCATTTAGAGATAGAGCTCCGCTCATCCGTACCGGGTCTACTCCACGTGAGGGATCGTGTCTCTTCAGAGAAGATCCATTCGGATTCAAGGCCTCCATCCGGAGAAGACAATCAAGACCTCCTCACGGAGAAGAAGAACGGTTCACTTTGTATCTTCCCCTTGTTGACTTTGTATCTCATGCTACTCGTGCTTCGATGATCTAGACCTTGTGTGATCGATCTCTTGTCGGTTGAGTGATTCTCTCGTTTTTCCCCGTGATTCCCCTTGTGTTCTTCCGCGCGTTCTTCGTGTTTCTCCATAGGATCCACTCCAAACGTGAAAGATCGGCCCCTAGGGTTTCGTCCTACATCATCAACCAAGAAGGAAGTCGCAAACGGACATTGGGACGACATCACACTCCAAAGTGTCTTCATATGCACCAATTTTGAAGGAGACTTGGACCGTATGCTCAACTCGTATAGTGCTGGAGTCACTTAGGCATTGAACCTTGTAGGGGTGCGGATGCTTCATCTTGACAATTGAAGCTTGGAGCATAGTTCTTCACTTGCCAAGTTGATAGCGGCAAAGGTGTCCCGTCTTTTGATGAGATGATGGATATCGCTTTGGTGGAAGTCAACTTTCACGATCCGACTACGAACGTACGAGGACGTCGAGCCTTAGGAATCGCTAAACCAACTCCGAGAGGTTATTGACCACGCCAAAGCACGATCAGCCTGGCCATGAGGGTCTGTTTCTTGCGAGCAAACGAAGAACAAGCAAGAAACTGAGATTGTAATCTGGATATTGCGAATATAAGATGACAGCTTTATTGATCAAGGTGGGGTTCTGTGACGCCTTTGTCTGGTCATTGAACACAAACGAAGTACGTGAAGTTGCAGCTATGGCGAACTTTTAATCTAAACAAAACCCAAAGTCTAAACGACGCCCTAAGGGCTGTATATATGGAGGAAGAGGGGGGAATTTCGTGGCCCTTGGGGAAGGGGTCCGAAACCAACCCTATCTCTTATTTCCCCACACATACGGACTCTAAAAACAGCCTATACTCAAGTATTTCGAAAATACATGGGCCTGGCCCAATAATAAGGTGACGCGGCACCTAGAATAGCCTCTGGACGAAAGTTATGAAGTAGCATCTTGTATATTTCGTCCAAGGCTTCATGTACTCATTATGGTGGCTTCAACGTCCTGAAATCATCACTTGTAACTCCGTTCTTGTTCCCCTTGCACATGCCATCATCTCCATGCTTGTTCTTGCTCCAATGTTCATCCTTCTCCAAGCTAGGACCTTCATTTGTAAGCAAAACAAATGTATCCAATTTAGGCAGCATCATTGAGGGAGTCCTGGACTAGGGGGTGTCCGGACAGCCGGATTATCATCGTCCGTCGGACTCCAAGACTACGAAGATACAAGATTGAAGACTCCGCCCCGTGTCCGGATGGGACTTTCCTTGGGGTGGAAGGCAAGCTTGGCGATACGGATATGTAGATCTCCTACCATTGGTTCCGACTCTGTGTAACCCTAGCCCTCTCCGGTGTCTATATAAACCGGAGGGCTTTAGTCTGTAGGACACAACATCCATTACAACAATCATACCATAGGCTAGCTTCTAGGGTTTAGCCTCCTTGATCTCGTGGTAGATCCACTCTTGTACTACCCATCATCAATATTAATCGAGCAGGACGTAGGGTTTTACCTCCATCAAGAGGGCCCGAACCTGGGTAAAACATCGTGTCCCTTATCTCTTGTTACCATCCGCCTAGACGCACAGTTCGAGACCCCCTACCCGAGATCCGCCGGTTTTGACACCGACATTGGTGCTTTCATTGAGAGTTCCTCTGTGTCGTCACCGATAGTCTTGATGGCTCCTTCAATCAACAACAACGCCGTCCAAGGTGAGACTTTTCTCCCCGGACAGACCTTCGTATTCGGCAGCTTCACATTGTGGGCCAATTCACTTGGCCATCTAGAGCAGATCGAAAGCTACGCCCCTGGCCGTCAGGTCAGATTTGGAAGCCTAAACTTCACGGCCAACATCCGCGGGGACTTGATCTTCGACGGACTCGAGCCACAGCCGAGCGTGCCACGCTGTCACGATGGGCATGATTTAGCTCTGCCGCCGGATAGTGCCTTGGTGGCCGCACACGAATCCGCTTCGGCCCTTGGTCCGGAGCCGATCGCGCAGATCGAGGACCGGTGGCTGGACACCGCCTCGGGGGCTGCAACTTCCATGGCGATGGAGCCGAACACTGACCTTGTCCCCTATAAAGCTCGTGACTTGGAGGTGCCGGACTCCCTGCCGGACTCCGAACCTCCTGCGCCCCTGCCAATCGAATCTGATTGGGCGCCGAGCATGGAGTTCACTGCCGCGGACATCTTCCAACTCTCACCCTTTGGCGACATCCTAAAATCGCTAAAAAAGCTCTCGCTATCCGGAAATTCCTGGCCGGACTATGGCCAGGATGGTTGGGATGCGGACGACGAAGAAATTCAAAGCCCTCCCACCACCCACTTTGTAGCCACTGTCGACGATCTAACAGACATGCTAGACTATGACTCCGAAGACATCGACGGTATGGACGACGATGCCGGAGACAACGAAGAACCAGCGCCTACAGTGCACTGGAAGGCCACCACAACCCATGATTTATATATGGTGGATACCCCAAAAGGAAGCGATAATTAGGACCAACAGGGCGGGGCAAAGGATAATCCCGCTGATAAACAACCAAAACGGCAACGCAAACGCCGCCCTAAGTCCCGCCTCGACAACAACAGCGCTCCCAATGACCTAGCAATAGAGCAGGGCAAACCAGTGGACGACGAACACGCGACCAAGCAACCATCCGAATAGGACGAATCGGATAATCAATCCACGCCCGGCGAAACCAACAGTCCAGACGACCTCACGCCGGACACACCGCCGGAGAATAAGAGCCTTCGCAAAAGACTCGTCGCCACTGCACGAAGTCTGAAGAAGGAAAAGCGGAAGCTCAAAACAGCGGAAGACATACTCAGAATGAGGAGGAGCAAAGTGCTCAAAACCGCAGACAAATATGGCAATGGCCATCAATCAAAGAGCTACCCGAAGCGCAAACTGCTTCCAGAATTCGACGAGGAAGCCATAGAGCCCCCACAGTCAAAAAACAAAGAGGCCGCCTGGCCGGATAGACGGCCAGATGATAGGCCGAAAACTGTAAGCGGCGCCGCACACAAGCCGGCCCATGATCCTGGGAAAATAGATGGCCCAGCCAGGTCAATTTACGGACCAAAAAAGAGGGCCCCAGGAAGCAACACAACACGCCAAGTGTTCGAAGACAGCGGTACACCCAAATACAGGGGCGCCACACACCCACTATGTTTCACCAATGAGGTGCTGGATCATGAATTCCCAGCAGGGTTTAAACCCATAAACATAGAGGCTTACGATGGAACAACAGACCCTGGAGTCTGGATAGAGGATTATATACTACACATACACATGGCTAGAGGAGATGACCTCCACGCCATAAAATACCTACCCCTCAAGCTCAAAGGGCCAGCTCGGCATTGGCTCAAAAGCCTCCCAGAAAACACTATTGGAAGTTGGGAACAGCTTGAGGACGCGTTTAGAGCAAATTTTCAAGGGACTTATGTCCGCCCTCCGGATGTAGACGATTTAAGTCACATAACTCAACAGCCCGGAGAGTCAGCGTGCAAATTCTGGAACAGGTTCCTTACTAAAAAGAACCAAATAGTCGACTGTCCAGACGCCGAAGCCTTAGCAGCTTTTAAACACAACGTCCGAGACGAATGGCTTGCCAGACACCTCGGCCAAGAGAAGCCGAGGACAATGTCCTCGCTAACAAGCCTCATGACCCACTTTTGCGCGGGGGAAGATAGCTGGCTAGCAAGATGCAGCACCAGCGACCCAAGTACATCCGAGATCAGAGATGGAAACGGAAAATCATGGCGCAGATAAATCAGCGCCGGAATAAAGAGAAAAGCCCAAAGAACACGGCGGTCAACGCCGGATTCAAAAGCTCGCGGCCAAACAACAAAACACTGCCTCCTAAGGATAACAGTGATGAGCTATCCAACTTAAACAAAATTTTGGATCGGATATGTCAAATCCACAGTACCCCCGGAAGGCCTGCAAACCACACTCACCGAGATTGTTGGGTTTTCAAACAGTCCGGCCGACTCAACGCCGAACACAAGGGGCTCGACGCATCAAGCGAGGACGATGATAAACCCCACCAGCAGAGCACCGGAAAACAAAAGACTTTCCCACAAGAAGTCAAAGCAGTAAACTCACTTCATGTGATAATACGGAAAAACAATGCGGCACCCACCAAAATGGGTCTCGCACGGTCCAACCAAGCGGAACATCAAGATTGGATATCAAAACAAATCACTTTCGACCACCTGGATTATTCCAGAAGCGTTCGAAATGCAGGATGGACTGCCCTGATATTGGATCCTATAATCGACGGACTACAATTTACACAAGTCCTGATGGATGGAGGCAGCGATTTAAACCTGCTATATCCAAACACAATCCGCAAGTTGGGAATAGACCGTGCTAAAATTCGACATAGCCGCACTTCCTTTAAAGGAGTGACGCCAGGCCCTTACGCCAAGTGCACAGGCTCCTTATTACTAGAAGTTGTGTTCGGGTCACCGAACAACTTCCGACGCAAAAAACTAATCTTTCATGTCGCCCCGTTCAAAAGTAGCTATCAAGCACTATTGGGACGTGAAGCTTTTGTCCGCTTCAACGCCATACCACATTACGCGTCTCTTACACTTAAAATGCCCGGTCCATGTGGCATCATTTCATTACGAGGGTCATTTAAAGACCCCGAACACGGCTAGACGAGTCCGGCATAAATAAGCTAGGGGCTCCCTAGCCGCACACCCCTTCATAAGGGGCTGTGCGTATAAGCAACAACGAGCTAATATAGACTCCGCTTTACTTATTGGTATTTTTCATATACTTTTTTTCGCACGATTTCCTTTCAAACTAAGTTCCTCTCTTTTTACAGATGAACAACGTGCACACCCGTCCAGGATAACGGCACAACGGAGACACAGGCGCAGACGTGCAGTAGGGACCCGTCACAAGGATTCTTTTCAGATTAAGACCTTGCGTAAACCTTTTTTACTGTCTCTTGTTGCTATAATCCCCTGGTTTCTCATTATAACCAGAGTGGAGCCTGACATTTTGGCATCGGCCGCGTCAGAGGACCTTGCCCGTATCTGGACACTAGGGGCTTAGGGCATTGTTCTGCCCATTATTATAAAGACCGAACACCTTAGGGAGTGTTCGGCGTCTCGAGTTAGGCCTTATATGCATCAGCTCCGAATCATGTCTTTGGTCAAATGTTGGGTTTGCCCGGCTCCTGTGTTTTGCTGCCTTACGTTCCGTATCATCGGCTAACGCGGCACCAGGAGAACTACTGCGATTGTGCCCCAGTTCGGTTGGGCGAGCACCTCAGTAGAGAAAGCCAAAAACTGACTGTCATGATACAGCGAGAGACTGGTCAACCACTCGATCGACCACCGGAATGTTTAGAATTCCTCCGCTTTGATGAAGGACCGTTTCCCGGTCAGGCACACACGCGCCCCGAATTCGGAAAGCGCGGTGCCCCCAAGGGCTATATCGTAGCCCCACCCTCGAACTCCAATGGCTAAGTGAAAGTGATAAAGCATCATAGTCCGGTTGCCTCGTTTGCTACACTACCACCTCCTCAACAGGACCGAGACATCGGATTAAGTGTGAAAATGCGCTATTTTTTGCGAACACCCCCGCACCTTGTGCGTGGGGGCTGAAGCCGAAGACTGCCATCTTTCAGGTTATACACACGTATACATAAACGGCCGCATAGGAGATATTTCAATACTTGGAACACACAAGTATAAAAAGCGATTACATCATAACCATTGTTTCACAAAATAAAACGTTCATTTGAACGTGACATTTTTCGAGCACTGCGACTCTATTACACGAGCACCACGCATAACTTCCCCAAAATAGTGCTCGACGGGTAACCGGCTGTCGTCCGAACCCTGAGTTGCAACAGCGGTGGCATCCATCTCTGTCCAATGTGTCTTCACACGGGCAAGGGCCATCCACGCACCCTCTGTGCAGGCCGACCGCTTCATCTCCATGATATGCGGCACCGCCCCAAGGAATTCCTGCAATAAGCCAAAATAGCTCGTCGGCTTGGGCCTCTCCGGCCAGACATGGGTCATGATATCCGTCATGGCAAGTCCGGACAACCTATTCAGCTCAGCCCATTCGGCCAACCGATCGGTCAGCGGAAGTGAACGATCCGGACTATGGAATTGAGACCAAAATAGCTCTTCCGTCTTGTGATCCTTCTGACTTCGGAAGTGCACAACGGCGTCCGCCGCACTAGCCGCTAAGTCCATATATGGATCCTCCGGACCCCACATCTGGCCAAGCTGGGCATACTTTGGATCCGTAAACCTGCGGCGTAGCAGAAAAGGCTTGCCAGCCACAATGTCTCCGGCCTGACGCAGCTCCTCCTTCATAGCCCGCATTGTAGAACGGGCATCCTTGGCTTCGGCGGTGGCCTTCCCCAGGTCTCCTCGCTCCGATAGGCGCTCCTTTTCAAGAGCCTCATTGCGGTCGGTAGCATCCTTCAATTTAACGGCCAATTCGGCCATCCCTTCCCTGCTTTGGCAGTGTGCAGCCCTTTCGGCTTCTAACTCCTCGGCCGCCCTCGAGGCAGCCGCCGCACTCCTTCTGGCTTGCTCCTTGGCTTGAGCAAGTTCTGCCCGAAGGCTCTCCACAGCAGCAGCACCATTTGCGTCAAGCATAAATATTGTAAGAGGTGGGCTTTAGCTCCCTTAATAGGTGACTACGGCGAATCAATTTACCTTGCGACTCGTCAAGTCGCTTGTTGACTAGCGTGATGTCTGCATCCGCTACATCGAGTTGCCGCATTAATTCGGCAACTCCATTAGTCAGGCTAGCCCCCGGACTATCCGCCACCTGCTTAGGAAAGGCGACACTCAATTCCTGCGATTTCGATCCTCGGCACGCTTTCGCTTTCGACAACCTACCGAGTCTCAGGGGCTACTATCTATACAGGGCGCACTTTCATGTGCAAAACTGTCAAAAAGATGCGTCGTTTTTACGTACCTCAAACCCCACCAGCAAACTCCTGACGGCATTATGCAATCCGCTTTCGGCGGACGAAATCCTTCCAATCACCATGCTCATCAATGCACGGTGATCTTCTGAGATGGAGGCCCTCTCAAGCAGATCCTTCAGCTCCCCCGGCCGAACTCTAGTCGGCGCCGAACTCTTCGGCTCTGCCGGGCTCGGGGATACCCTCCGTGACGACACTTCAGGCTCGTCCGCCCTATCCGACGGCGCAGCAGACGGAGGCGTCTCGCTCTCCATCATCTCCGGACGAAGATCCCCCGAAGACGAGCTCATCTGAGAAGGTCGCAGATCCGAACTACAAGGTAAAAATTTCGGTTATCCTCAGAAGCACAAAATAGGGATGTTTTCTTATTAATGAACTCCCCTTTTCCTACTCACGGCTTGCTGGAGGGCTGATTCTTTAGAGAAGATTGTACGGCCGGGGTCTCCCCAGACACAGGACCCTCTGGTGAAGATTTCTTCCCCCGCTTAGAGGCTTTGGCCTCCGGGCCTTTGGAGGCGGTCCTCTTCTCCCCCTGGAGGGAGGGATTCTCGATCCCCCCTTCTTCAAGTGCCCCCTTGGGCGAGGTGGTAGCTCCTCTATTTTCCCCTTCGCCTCCTTCTGAAGGCGCAACCTCCAACATTCTGACCAGCACGGGCTCCGGTGCGGTCTCTGGGAGGGGAGCTGGACACCTTATGAGCTTTGCTTGCGCTATCCACTCCTGATGAAGGATAACGGGTCAAAAGGCGAATTATAGAAAAGCAAACAAACGGTACGTCCGAACACTGAGCTACTTACTTGAGTATCCGGGCGGTTGCAGCTTAGGCCGGCATCCTCGGTCAATTCCGGACACACCACCTGTGATCCGAAGAACAACTTGTACATCTCCACGGGTGTCGTACCCATGAAGTGTTGGAGAATCCTTGGTCCCTCCGGATTGAACTCCCATAGCCGGAGAGGACGGCGTTTGCAGGGCAGGAGGCGCCTAATGAGCATAACCTGCATCACCACGACCAGATCGATCTCCCTCGCCTGGAGGTCTCGAATCCGGCCCTGCAATAGGGGCACGTCTTTTGACGGCCCCCAATTGAGCCATTGGTTGACCCACAACATCAACCGTCGTGGAGGTCCCGAGCGGAATGGAGGCGACGGCTTCTGCCTGCTACCCTTCGGAGCGGTGATATAGAACCACTCCCGCTGCCACAAGCCGAGCTCCTCTTGGAAGGAGCCCTCGGGCCACGGGGCACCGGCCCTAATGCTTATGGCCGTCCCGCCGCACTCTGCTTGGCACCCCCCGATCATCTTCGGCTCCACATTGAAGGTCTTCAGCCACAGGCCGAAGTGGGGGGTGACGCGGAGGAAGGCTTCGCAGACGACAATAAACGCGGAAATATGGAGGATGGACTCCGGAGCCAAGTCGTGGAATTCCAACCCATAGTAAAACATGAGCCCTCTCACAAAAGGATCCGTCGGGAAGCCTAAACCCCGACGGAGGTGGGATACAAAGACGACATACTCGCCGGGATCGGGGGTGGGGATGGCCTGCCCTTCGGCGGGCAGCCTGTGCGAAACTTCGTAAGATAGGTACTTGGCCTCACGCAGCTTTAGCACGTCCTCCTCCGCGACGGAGGAGGGCATCCACCGGCCCTGAAGGTCGGAGCCGGACATTGTTGAAGGTCCGAAGCGCTCGAATCTGGGGCTCTTAGTGTTTGGAACTTGGGGCAAGGAGAGGATTCAATGGAAGATTGAAGAGAAGAAACGAGCCTTGGTCCTATTATAAAGAGGGGGAATACCAAGAGCCGCCTCCGTGACCGTTCGGGATTCGCCTTCGATAGAGGAGGCGTGGCGACGGGCGCGGTTGGGTTACCCACGCCCGTATTGATGAGAATCCCGGAATAAGGGGGAACACGATCTCTGCTTCGACAAGACGTGCCAAGGAAACCGCTTCGCTAAACGTGCTGAGGTGGTATAATAAAAAATGATTCAAGTAAAGGCTTGGTAGTGGTGTGACGTCATGCTGCAAAATACGTCAGCAGATTGAACTTGTGTACATTTTATTCTCTCTACGGTGGAATGTGGAATTTATTTTGCAGAGCCGGACACTATCTGGGTGTTCACAATCTTCTATGGATTATTTGGAGGAGGAACCCGCCTTGCAATGCCGAACATTATGCGCGCCGGACTCATCGTCATTGAAGCTAGGTTCAGGGGCTACCGAGGGAGTCCTGGACTAGGGGGTGTACGGACAGCCGGACTATCATCGTCCGCCGGACTCCAAGACTACGAAGATACAAGATTGAAGACTCCGTCCCGTGTCCGGATGGGACTTTCCTTGGCGTGGAAGGCAAGCTTGGCGATACTGATATGTAGATCTCCTACCATTGTAACTGACACTGTGTAACCCTAGCCCTCTCCGGTGTCTATATAAACCAGAGGGCTTTAGTTCGTAGGACACAACATCCATTACAACAATCATTCCATAGGCTAGCTGATGAGGACATCAATACCATTGTTACACCCACAACCCCTACTGCTACATATACTGGACCAATTACTAGAGCTCGCGCACGCCAATTAAATTATCAGGTACTTTCGTTTCTTGGTAATGATTCTAATGTTCATGAGAATATGATGCTGCCTAAATTGGATACATTTGTTTTGCTTACAAATGAAGGGCCTAGCTTGGAGAAGGATGGACATTGGAGCAAGAGCAAGCATGGAGATGATGCCATGCGCAAGGGGAACCAGAACGGAGTTACAAGTGATGATTTCAGGACTTTGAAGCCACCATAAGAGTGCATGAAGCCTTGGACGAAATATACAAGATGCCACTTCATAAATTTCGTCCAGAGGCTATTATAGGTGCTGCGTCACCTTTTTATTGGGCCAGGCCCATGTAATTTCGAAATACATAAGTATAGGCTATTTTTAGAGTCCGTATGTGTGGGGAAACAAGAGATAGGGTTGATTTCGGACCCCTCCACCAAGGGCCACGAAATTCCCCTCTCTTCCTCCATATATACAGCCCTTAGGGCACCGTTTAGACTTTGGGGTTTTGTTTAGATTAAAAGTTCGCCATAGCTGCAACTTCGCGTACTTCGTTTGTGTTCAACGACCAGACAAAGGCGTCACAGAACCCCACCTTGATCAATAAAGCTTTCATCTTATATTCGCAATATCCAGATTGCAATCTCAGTTTCTTGCTTGTTCTTCGTTTGCTCGCAGGAAACAGACCCTCGTGGTCAGGTTGATCGTGCTCCGGCGTGGTCAATAACCTCTCGGAGTTGGTTTAGCGATTGCTAAGGCGCGACGTCCTCGCACGTTCGTAGTCGGATCGTCAAAGTCGACTTCCACCAAAGCGATATCCATCATCTCATCGAAAGACGGGACACCTTTGCCTCTATCAAGTGGTATCAGATTTCCAGGTTGCTCGGTGAGATTTTACATTTTTCGTAGTTTAGATCGAGTCTGTTCTTCATACCTATAGTCCACGAAAAAGCCAAAAAAAAATTAGGGTTAGTTCATCCCATCCGAACCCATCTGAGCCTTTGCATAATCTTTTCTGTATTTGCTTTGTTGAATTTGTGGTTGCATCGTCGTGTCAAGTTGCTGGTCTTAGAGTCTAGTCTTTTAGAGTTTCGAGTTCTGGTCATAAGTTGTCACGCCGCCGCCGCACCATCATCATCGCCCCTGCCATCTACTACCACCGCTCCGAATCCGTATCCATATACCACCACCAATCCTTGTCCATGTACCACCACCGATCCATATCCATATACTACCACCGCTACCACCACCGCTGCCATATACCACCACCATATATCCACCACCAATTCGAGTTCCTTGCTTATTAGGTTTGTTTTCGGGATCCATCTAGTTTCCGATTCGTGTTTCCTTGCCGGAGTAGGTTTCGGAAAAAAAAAGAGTCCGGCAACCACGCTCCGTTTAGGCCCAAAATTTTTCGAAAACGCATTTTTCGAAAAAATTTCTGGCTATCCTATTTTTAGGTGTTTCTGAGTGTTTTGAGACAGGTGCCATTATAGGAAGTTTTTTTTGACTCGTTTCCAGTTTTTGGGTCCGGGCAGTCGAAAAAACGAAAAAAAAAATTGGTCGAAAAAATTTCGTGCCCATCCTGTCAGTTTGATCTAGGAGGAGTTTTGAGACACTCGCCATTATAGTGATTTTTCGCAAAAAAAAAAGCAGCGCAAAAAAAAAGAGCGCAAAAAAAAGAGCGAAAAAAAAAATCCAGAGTGTGCTTTTCCCTTGTTTACGTGCAGCGCCGTGATTTTGTTAGTGTTCTAGGCTCGCGTCTCTAGCACGGTCTAGCCTAGGACCAGCACAGTACCGTCGTTGAGCGTTTATTCAACTTTGCATCTCTGAATTGATTATTGCTTACCCCTTTTGCTACCATATTATAAGCCTTCCCAGCTCCACATACATCTACGTCGTGCATTGGACTCTCCCTGGTAATCGCTCTATCCAAGCTTTGAGAGTTTTGACTACAACGGTTGCCGATCACCGCCTGCTGCTGGCTAAGAACTGGTAAGAATTTGAGATTTGCTTGACGGGTTTGTGATACACCACCACCACTTCTTAGTACTCTGTAGGATCATATTCTTCTGTGTTTCTATTTGCTGCCGACCATGGTAGGATCACAAGCCGATGAGACTGATTGGGAGAACCTGACGAACAAACAGCTACATGATAAATTTCAGCAAATGATGAGTGGACAGGTGCAAGATGTGCTAAACAGATTTGACGAGGCCATGGAGAAGATAGATGGCATTGAGAAGACGTTTGAAACAAAGCTTGATAGCAAGTTTGATGAATTGCTCGCGCGTTTTCCACAACCACCGCCGGCTGCACCTATCGCACCTCTGCAATGACAACAACAACGCCCCCTTCCGAATCAGTATGGACGAGCTCAGCGTGTTCCTATTGAGCTAGGACAAAATTCTGGTGCCGCTGCTACTGCTGTTGGTGCTTCTTTGGCTCCTGCTACTACTGCTGCTGGTACCGAGGAGGATGATTATGTGGGAGATTACGAGGATGAGGTTGATCAACATCAGAACTACGTGCAACCACCAGCACCACAACCACCAGGTCGTCCACATGCAAATAATGGCAATGTTAGGGCTCCCCCTCAGGTACGAGATCATGACCATCTCCCTAAACTGAAATTGAATATTCCACCATTTGAGGGTAGATATGTTCCTGATATATATCTTACTTGGGAGTTAGAAACTGAACAACGATTTACATGTTTACAATATCCTGAGGAGAGACGTGTTCCTGCTGCTGTTTGTGCTTTCACTAGCTTTGCATGTGTTTGGTGGTCTGAACATTGCAGATTATATCCTGTTCCAGCTACTTGGGCTGCTTTGAAAACTGCTATGTGTACTCGTTGGGTTCCACCATATTATCAACGTGAATTACTTCAAAAATTGCAGCGCTTAAGACAAGGAAAAAATTCTGTAGAAGAATATTATCAGGAATTACAAACTAGCTTGATTAGATGTGGTATTGTTGAGGAGAATGAAGCTATGCTTGCACGTTTTCTGGGTGGATTAAATAGAGATATTCAAACCATTCTAGACTATAAGGATTATAATAATATCACTCGTTTATTCCATCTTGCTTGTAAAGCTGAACGTGAAGTGCAGGATCGACAGGCATTGGCGCGCACTAACTTTTCTGCAGGTCGACCTTCATCATGGACACCACGTGCATCATCTACTTCCACTGCACCATCACCTCCTTCAGGTGCCACCTCCAACCGTGATACAAGAAAGCAGGCTCAACCACCACTATCTGCCAAGAGCACACCTGCCGGGCCTGCACAGAGCTCTTCTTCTTCCATGGCGTCAACAGGGCACACAAGTGATATTATTTGTCGTCGTTGTAAGGGAAGAGGACATTTTGCGAGAGAATGCAAATCTCAGCGTGTGATGATTGCTACTGAGGATGGTGGATATGAGTCCGCTAGTGACTATGATGAGGAGACTTTGGCTCTTATTACACGTGAAGAACATGGTGGAGATGATTCTGATCATGAGACGCAATACATGGCTCCTGAAGACGCTGACAGGTATGAATGTTTAGTTGCTCAACGTGTTTTGAGCGTGCAGGTCACACAAGCTGAGCAAAATCAGAGGCACAATTTGTTCCATACCAAGGGAGTTGTGAAGGAACGTTCTGTGCGCGTCATCATAGACGGAGGTAGTTGCAACAACTTGGCTAGCATGGAGATGGTGGAGAAGCTATCTCTCACCACAAGACCACATCCACATCCTTACTACATCCAATGGTTCAACAACAGCGGCAAGGTTAAGGTAACACGTACTGTTCGTGTACATTTTAGTATCTCTACATATGCTGATTATGTTGATTGTGATGTGGTACCTATGCAAGCATGTTCCTTATTACTTGGTAGACCATGCCAATTTGATAAAAATTCTATTCACCATGGTAGAAACAATCAGTATACTCTTGTTCATAAGGATAAAAATATTACTTTGCTTCCTATGACTCCTGATCCCATTTTGAAAGATGATATTAATAGAGCTAATAAAGCAAAACAGGAGAAAACTAAGAGTGAAAATCAGATTGTGGCAAAAGAATTTGAGCAACAAATGCAGCCTAATAATAATAAACAATCTAGTGTTGCTTCTGAAATTAAATTGAAAAGTGCATGTTTACTTGCCACCAAATCTGATATTGATGATCTAGATTTTAGCAAATCTGTTTGCTATGCTTTTGTGTGCAAAGAGGCATTATTTTCATTCGAGGACGTGCCTTCCTCTTTGCCTCCTGCTATCACTAACATTTTGCAGGAGTTCGCTGACGTCTTTCCACAAGACGTACCACCGGTATTACCGCCTATTCGAGGGATTGAGCATCAGATTGACTTAATTCCCGGTGCTTCACTGCCAAACCGTGCACCATACCGTACCAATCCAGAGGAGACGAAGGAGATTATGCGTCAAGTACAAGAGCTTCTCGACAAAGGTTATATACGCGAATCCCTTAGTCCTTGTGTTGTTCCTATTATTCTAGTGCCGAAAAAGGATGGTACATCACGTATGTGCGTTGATTGTAGAGGCATTAATAATATTACTATTCGTTATCGTCATCCTATTCCTAGGCTAGATGATATGCTTGATGAATTGAGTGGCTCTACAATATTCTCCAAAGTTGATTTGCGTAGTGGATACCATCAAATTCGTATGAAATTGGGAGATGAATGGAAAACAGCATTTAAAACTAAGTTTGGATTATATGAGTGGTTAGTCATGCCTTTTGGGTTAACTAATGCACCTAGTACTTTCATGAGGTTAATGAACGAAGTTTTACGTGCTTTCATTGGACGATTTGTGGTAGTTTACTTTGATGACATATTGATTATAGCAAATCTTTGGAGGAACATTTGGAACATTTACGTGCTGTTTTTATTGCTCTACGTGATGCACGTTTGTTTGGTAACCTTGGAAAGTGCACCTTTTGCACCGACCGAGTATCTTTTCTTGGCTATGTTGTTACTCCACAGGGAATTGAAGTTGATAAAGCCAAGATTGAAGCTATTGAGAGTTGGCCGCAGCCCAAAACGGTCACACAAGTGAGGAGTTTCCTTGGCCTCGCTGGATTCTATAGGCGTTTTGTGAGAGATTTCAGCACCATTGCTGCACCTCTCAATGAGCTTACAAAGAAAGATGTGCCTTTTCTGTGGGGTACCGCACAGGAAGAAGCCTTCACGGTATTGAAAGATAAGTTGACACATGCTCCTTTACTCCAACTTCCTGATTTTAATAAGACTTTTGAGCTTGAATGTGATGCTAGTGGAATTGGATTAGGAGGTGTGTTATTACAAGATGGCAAACCTGTTGCATACTTTTCTGAAAAATTGAGTGGGCCTAGTCTGAATTATTCTACTTATGATAAAGAATTATATGCTCTTGTTCGGACTTTAGAAACATGGCAACATTATTTATGGCCCAAAGAATTTGTTATACATTCTGATCATGAATCTTTGAAACATATTAAAAGTCAAGCTAAACTGAATCGTAGACATGCTAAATGGGTTGAATTCATTGAGACTTTCCCTTATGTCATTAAACACAAGAAGGGAAAAGAAAATGTTATTGCTGATGCATTGTCTCGTCGCTATACTATGCTTTCACAACTTGACTTCAAAATATTTGGTTTGGAGACCATCAAAGATCAATATGTGCATGATGCTGATTTTAAAGATGTAATGCAGAATTGTAAAGAAGGAAGAATGTGGAACAAGTTTGTCGTTAACGATGGATTTGTGTTTCGTGCTAACAAGCTATGCATTCCAGCTAGCTCCGTTCGTCTTTTGTTGTTGCAGGAGGCGCATGGAGGAGGATTAATGGGACACTTTGGCGTGAAGAAGACGGAGGACGTACTTGCTACACATTTCTTTTGGCCAAAGATGAGACGGGATGTTGAGCGTTTTATTGCTCGCTGCACTACATGTCAAAAAGCTAAGTCCCGACTCAATCCTCATGGTTTATATATGCCTTTGCCTGTACCTAGTGTTCCTTGGGAGGATATATCTATGGACTTTGTTTTAGGTTTACCTCGAACAAAGAAGGGGAGGGATAGCATATTTGTTGTCGTGGATAGATTCTCGAAAATGGCACACTTTATACCATGTCATAAAAGCGATGATGCTGTTAATGTTGCTGATTTGTTCTTTCGTGAAATTATTCGCTTGCATGGTGTGCCAAATACTATTGTTTCAGATCGTGATACTAAATTTCTTAGCCACTTTTGGAGATGTTTATGGGCTAAGTTGGGGACTAAACTGCTTTTTAGTACTACTTGTCACCCCCAAACTGATGGACAAACTGAAGTAGTCAATAGAACATTGTCTACTATGCTTAGGGCTGTTTTGAAGAATAATAAGAAAATGTGGGAGGAATGCTTGCCTCATATTGAATTTGCTTATAATCGTTCATTGCATTCTACTACTAAGATGTGCCCTTTTGAAGTTGTGTATGGTTTCCTACCTCGTGCACCTATTGATTTGTTGCCTCTTCCATCTTCGGAGAAGGTTAATTTTGATGCTAAAGAACGTGCTAAATTGATTTTAAAAATGCATGAGTTAACTAAGGAAAACATTGAGCGTATGAATGCTAAATATAAACTTGCTGGAGATAAGGGTAGAAAACATGTTGTGTTTGCACCTGGAGATCTTGTTTGGTTACATTTGCGTAAGGATAGATTTCCTGATTTGCGCAAATCAAAGCTAATGCCACGTGCTGCTGGTCCCTTTAAGGTGTTGGAGAAAGTAAATGATAATGCATATAAACTTGAGCTGCCTGCAGATTTTGGGGTTAGTCCCACTTTTAACATTGCAGATTTGAAGCCTTATTTGGGTGAGGAAGATGAGCTTCCGTCGAGGACGACTTCATTTCAAGAAGGGGAGGATGATGAGGACATCAATACCATTGTTACACCCACAACCCCTACTGCTACATATACTGGACCAATTACTAGAGCTCGCGCACGCCAATTAAATTATCAGGTACTTTCGTTTCTTGGTAATGATTCTAATGTTCATGAGAATATGATGCTGCCTAAATTGGATACATTTGTTTTGCTTACAAATGAAGGGCCTAGCTTGGAGAAGGATGGACATTGGAGCAAGAGCAAGCATGGAGATGATGCCATGCGCAAGGGGAACCAGAACGGAGTTACAAGTGATGATTTCAGGACTTTGAAGCCACCATAAGAGTGCATGAAGCCTTGGACGAAATATACAAGATGCCACTTCATAAATTTCGTCCAGAGGCTATTATAGGTGCTGCGTCACCTTTTTATTGGGCCAGGCCCATGTAATTTCGAAATACATAAGTATAGGCTATTTTTAGAGTCCGTATGTGTGGGGAAACAAGAGATAAGGTTGATTTCGGACCCCTCCACCAAGGGCCACGAAATTCCCCTCTCTTCCTCCATATATACAGCCCTTAGGGCACCGTTTAGACTTTGGGGTTTTGTTTAGATTAAAAGTTCGCCATAGCTGCAACTTCGCGTACTTCGTTTGTGTTCAACGACCAGACAAAGGCGTCACAGAACCCCACCTTGATCAATAAAGCTTTCATCTTATATTCGCAATATCCAGATTGCAATCTCAGTTTCTTGCTTGTTCTTCGTTTGCTCGCAGGAAACAGACCCTCGTGGTCAGGTTGATCGTGCTCCGGCGTGGTCAATAACCTCTCGGAGTTGGTTTAGCGATTGCTAAGGCGCGACGTCCTCGCACGTTCGTAGTCGGATCGTCAAAGTCGACTTCCACCAAATCGATATCCATCATCTCATCGAAAGACGGGACACCTTTGCCTCTATCAAGTGGTATCAGATTTCCAGGTTGCTCGGTGAGATTTTACAGTTTTTCGTAGTTTAGATCGAGTCTGTTCTTCATACCTATAGTCCACGAAAAAGCCAAAAAAAAATTAGGGTTAGTTCATCCCATCCGAACCCATCTGAGCCTTTGCATAATCTTTTCTGTATTTGCTTTGTTGAATTTGTGGTTGCATCGTCGTGTCAAGTTGCTGGTCTTAGAGTCTAGTCTTTTAGAGTTTCGAGTTCTGGTCATAAGTTGTCACGCCGCCGCCGCACCATCATCATCGCCCCTGCCATCTACTACCACCGCTCCGAATCCGTATCCATATACCACCACCAATCCGTGTCCATATACCACCACCGATCCATATCCATATACTACCACCGCTACCACCACCGCTGCCATATACCACCACCATATATCCACCACCAATTCGAGTTCCTTGCTTATTAGGTTTGTTTTCGGGATCCATCTAGTTTCCGATTCGTGTTTCCTTGCCGGAGTAGGTTTCGGAAAAAAAAAGAGTCCGGAAACCACGCTCCGTTTAGGCCCAAAATTTTTCGAAAACGCATTTTTCGAAAAAATTTCTGGCTATCCTATTTTTAGGTGTTTCTGAGTGTTTTCAGACAGGTGCCATTATAGGAAGTTTTTTTTGACCCGTTTCCAATTTTTGGGTCCGGGCAGTCGAAAAAACGAAAAAAAAAATTGGTCGAAAAAATTTCGTGCCCATCCTGTCAGTTTGATCTAGGAAGAGTTTTGAGACACTCGCCATTATAGTGATTTTTCGCAAAAAAAAAAGCAGCGCAAAAAAAAAGAGCGCAAAAAAAAGAGCGAAAAAAAAAATCCAGAGTGTGCTTTTCCCTTGTTTACGTGCAGCGCCGTGATTTTGTTAGTGTTCTAGGCTCGCGTCTCTAGCACGGTCTAGCCTAGGACCAGCACAGTACCGTCGTTGAGCGTTTATTCAACTTTGCATCTCTGAATTGATTATTGCTTACCCCTTTTGCTACCATATTATAAGCCTTCCCAGCTCCACATACATCTACGTCGTGCATTGGACTCTCCCTGGTAATCGCTCTATCCAAGCTTTGAGAGTTTTGACTACAACGGTTGCCGATCACCGCCTGCTGCTGGCTAAGAACTGGTAAGAATTTGAGATTTGCTTGACGGGTTTGTGATACACCACCACCACTTCTTAGTACTCTGTAGGATCATATTCTTCTGTGTTTCTATTTGCTGCTGACCATGGTAGGATCACAAGCCGATGAGACTGATTGGGAGAACCTGACGAACAAACAGCTACATGATAAATTTCAGCAAATGATGAGTGGACAGGTGCAAGATGTGCTAAACAGATTTGACGAGGCCATGGAGAAGATAGATGGCATTGAGAAGACGTTTGAAACAAAGCTTGATAGCAAGTTTGATGAATTGCTCGCGCGTTTTCCACAACCACCGCCGGCTGCACCTATCGCACCTCTGCAATGACAACAACAACGCCCCCTTCCGAATCAGTATGGACGAGCTCAGCGTGTTCCTATTGAGCTAGGACAAAATTCTGGTGCCGCTGCTACTGCTGTTGGTGCTTCTTTGGCTCCTGCTACTACTGCTGCTGGTACCGAGGAGGATGATTATGTGGGAGATTACGAGGATGAGGTTGATCAACATCAGAACTACGTGCAACCACCAGCACCACAACCACCAGGTCGTCCACATGCAAATAATGGCAATGTTAGGGCTCCCCCTCAGGTACGAGATCATGACCATCTCCCTAAACTGAAATTGAATATTCCACCATTTGAGGGTAGATATGTTCCTGATATATATCTTACTTGGGAGTTAGAAACTGAACAACGATTTACATGTTTACAATATCCTGAGGAGAGACGTGTTCCTGCTGCTGTTTGTGCTTTCACTAGCTTTGCATGTGTTTGGTGGTCTGAACATTGCAGATTATATCCTGTTCCAGCTACTTGGGCTGCTTTGAAAACTGCTATGTGTACTCGTTGGGTTCCACCATATTATCAACGTGAATTACTTCAAAAATTGCAGCGCTTAAGACAAGGAAAAAATTCTGTAGAAGAATATTATCAGGAATTACAAACTGGCTTGATTAGATGTGGTATTGTTGAGGAGAATGAAGCTATGCTTGCACGTTTTCTGGGTGGATTAAATAGAGATATTCAAACCATTCTAGACTATAAGGATTATAATAATATCACTCGTTTATTCCATCTTGCTTGTAAAGCTGAACGTGAAGTGCAGGATCGACAGGCATTGGCGCGCACTAACTTTTCTGCAGGTCGACCTTCATCATGGACACCACGTGCATCATCTACTTCCACTGCACCATCACCTCCTTCAGGTGCCACCTCCAACCGTGATACAAGAAAGCAGGCTCAACCACCACTATCTGCCAAGAGCACACCTGCCGGGCCTGCACAGAGCTCTTCTTCTTCCATGGCGTCAACAGGGCACACAAGTGATATTATTTGTCGTCGTTGTAAGGGAAGAGGACATTTTGCGAGAGAATGCAAATCTCAGCGTGTGATGATTGCTACTGAGGATGGTGGATATGAGTCCGCTAGTGACTATGATGAGGAGACTTTGGCTCTTATTACACGTGAAGAACATGGTGGAGATGATTCTGATCATGAGACGCAATACATGGCTCCTGAAGACGCTGACAGGTATGAATGTTTAGTTGCTCAACGTGTTTTGAGCGTGCAGGTCACACAAGCTGAGCAAAATCAGAGGCACAATTTGTTCCATACCAAGGGAGTTGTGAAGGAACGTTCTGTGCGCGTCATCATAGACGGAGGTAGTTGCAACAACTTGGCTAGCATGGAGATGGTGGAGAAGCTATCTCTCACCACAAGACCACATCCACATCCTTATTACATCCAATGGTTCAACAACAGCGGCAAGGTTAAGGTAACACGTACTGTTCGTGTACATTTTAGTATCTCTACATATGCTGATTATGTTGATTGTGATGTGGTACCTATGCAAGCATGTTCCTTATTACTTGGTAGACCATGCCAATTTGATAAAAATTCTATTCACCATGGTAGAAACAATCAGTATACTCTTGTTCATAAGGATAAAAATATTACTTTGCTTCCTATGACTCCTGATCCCATTTTGAAAGATGATATTAATAGAGCTAATAAAGCAAAACAGGAGAAAACTAAGAGTGAAAATCAGATTGTGGCAAAAGAATTTGAGCAACAAATGCAGCCTAATAATAATAAACAATCTAGTGTTGCTTCTGAAATTAAATTGAAAAGTGCATGTTTACTTGCCACCAAATCTGATATTGATGATCTAGATTTTAGCAAATCAGTTTGCTATGCTTTTGTGTGCAAAGAGGCATTATTTTCATTCGAGGACGTGCCTTCCTCTTTGCCTCCTGCTATCACTAACATTTTGCAGGAGTTCGCTGACGTCTTTCCACAAGACGTGCCACCGGGATTACCGCCTATTCGAGGGATTGAGCATCAGATTGACTTAATTCCCGGTGCTTCACTGCCAAACCGTGCACCATACCGTACCAATCCAGAGGAGACGAAGGAGATTATGCGTCAAGTACAAGAGCTTCTCGACAAAGGTTATATACGCGAATCCCTTAGTCCTTGTGTTGTTCCTATTATTCTAGTGCCGAAAAAGGATGGTACATCACGTATGTGCGTTGATTGTAGAGGCATTAATAATATTACTATTCGTTATCGTCATCCTATTCCTAGGCTAGATGATATGCTTGATGAATTGAGTGGCTCTACAATATTCTCCAAAGTTGATTTGCGTAGTGGATACCATCAAATTCGTATGAAATTGGGAGATGAATGGAAAACAGCATTTAAAACTAAGTTTGGATTATATGAGTGGTTAGTCATGCCTTTTGGGTTAACTAATGCACCTAGTACTTTCATGAGGTTAATGAACGAAGTTTTACATGCTTTCATTGGACGATTTGTGGTAGTTTACTTTGATGACATATTGATTTATAGCAAATCTTTGGAGGAACATTTGGAACATTTACGTGCTGTTTTTATTGCTCTACATGATGCACGTTTGTTTGGTAACCTTGGAAAGTGCACCTTTTGCACCGACCGAGTATCTTTTCTTGGCTATGTTGTTACTCCACAGGGAATTGAAGTTGATAAAGCCAAGATTGAAGCTATTGAGAGTTGGCCGCAGCCCAAAACGGTCACACAAGTGAGGAGTTTCCTTGGCCTCGCTGGATTCTATAGGCGTTTTGTGAGAGATTTCAGCACCATTGCTGCACCTCTCAATGAGCTTACAAAGAAAGATGTGCCTTTTCTGTGGGGTACCGCACAGGAAGAAGCCTTCACGGTATTGAAAGATAAGTTGACACATGCTCCTTTACTCCAACTTCCTGATTTTAATAAGACTTTTGAGCTTGAATGTGATGCAAGTGGAATTGGATTAGGAGGTGTGTTATTACAAGATGGCAAACCTGTTGCATACTTTTCTGAAAAATTGAGTGGGCCTAGTCTGAATTATTCTACTTTTTTTTGATAAAGAATTATATGCTCTTGTTCGGACTTTAGAAACATGGCAACATTATTTATGGCCCAAAGAATTTGTTATACATTCTGATCATGAATCTTTGAAACATATTAAAAGTCAAGCTAAACTGTATCGTAGACATGCTAAATGGGTTGAATTCATTGAGACTTTCCCTTATGTCATTAAACACAAGAAGGGAAAAGAAAATGTTATTGCTGATGCATTGTCTCGTCGCTATACTATGCTTTCACAACTTGACTTCAAAATATTTGGTTTGGAGACCATCAAAGATCAATATGTGCATGATGCTGATTTTAAAGATGTAATGCAGAATTGTAAAGAAGGAAGAATGTGGAACAAGTTTGTCGTTAACGATGGATTTGTGTTTCGTGCTAACAAGCTATGCATTCCAGCTAGCTCCGTTCGTCTTTTGTTGTTGCAGGAGGCGCATGGAGGAGGATTAATGGGACACTTTGGCGTGAAGAAGACGGAGGACGTACTTGCTACACATTTCTTTTGGCCAAAGATGAGACGGGATGTTGAGCGTTTTATTGCTCGCTGCACTACATGTCAAAAAGCTAAGTCCCGACTCAATCCTCATGGTTTATATATGCCTTTGCCTGTACCTAGTGTTCCTTGGGAGGATATATCTATGGACTTTGTTTTAGGTTTACCTCGAACAAAGAAGGGGAGGGATAGCATATTTGTTGTCGTGGATAGATTCTCGAAAATGGCACACTTTATACCATGTCATAAAAGCGATGATGTTGTTAATGTTGCTGATTTGTTCTTTCGTGAAATTATTCGCTTGCATGGTGTGCCAAATACTATTGTTTTAGATCGTGATACTAAATTTCTTAGCCACTTTTGGAGATGTTTATGGGCTAAGTTGGGGACTAAACTGCTTTTTAGTACTACTTGTCACCCCCAAACTGATGGACAAACTGAAGTAGTCAATAGAACATTGTCTACTATGCTTAGGGCTGTTTTGAAGAATAAAGAAAATGTGGGAGGAATGCTTGCCTCATATTGAATTTGCTTATAATCGTTCATTGCATTCTACTACTAAGATGTGCCCTTTTGAAGTTGTGTATGGTTTCCTACCTCGTGCACCTATTGATTTGTTGCCTCTTCCATCTTCGGAGAAGGTTAATTTTGATGCTAAAGAACGTGCTGAATTGATTTTAAAAATGCATGAGTTAACTAAGGAAAACATTGAGCGTATGAATGCTAAATATAAACTTGCTGGAGATAAGGGTAGAAAACATGTTGTGTTTGCACCTGGAGATCTTGTTTGGTTAAATTTGCGTAAGGATAGATTTCCTGATTTGCGCAAATCAAAGCTAATGCCACGTGCTGCTGGTCCCTTTAAGGTGTTGGAGAAAGTAAATGATAATGCATATAAACTTGAGCTGCCTGCAGATTTTGGGGTTAGTCCCACTTTTAACATTGCAGATTTGAAGCCTTATTTGGGTGAGGAAGATGAGCTTCCGTCGAGGACGACTTCATTTCAAGAAGGGGAGGATGATGAGGACATCAATACCATTGTTACACCCACAACCCCTACTGCTACATATACTGGACCAATTACTAGAGCTCGCGCACGCCAATTAAATTATCAGGTACTTTCGTTTCTTGGTAATGATTCTAATGTTCATGAGAATATGATGCTGCCTAAATTGGATACATTTGTTTTGCTTACAAATGAAGGGCCTAGCTTGGAGAAGGATGGACATTGGAGCAAGAGCAAGCATGGAGATGATGCCATGCGCAAGGGGAACCAGAACGGAGTTACAAGTGATGATTTCAGGACTTTGAAGCCACCATAAGAGTGCATGAAGCCTTGGACGAAATATACAAGATGCCACTTCATAAATTTCGTCCAGAGGCTATTATAGGTGCTGCGTCACCTTTTTATTGGGCCAGGCCCATGTAATTTCTAAATACATAAGTATAGGCTATTTTTAGAGTCCGTATGTGTGGGGAACAAGAGATAGGGTTGATTTCGGACCCCTCCACCAAGGGACACGAAATTCCCCTCTCTTCCTCCATATATACAACCCTTAGGGCACCGTTTAGACTTTGGGGTTTTGTTTAGATTAAAAGTTCGCCATAGCTGCAACTTCGCGTACTTCGTTTGTGTTCAACGACCAGACAAAGGCGTCACAGAACCCCACCTTGATCAATAAAGCTTTCATCTTATATTCGCAATATCCAGATTGCAATCTCAGTTTCTTGCTTGTTCTTCGTTTGCTCGCAGGAAACAGACCCTCGTGGTCAGGTTGATCGTGCTCCGGCGTGGTCAATAACCTCTCGGAGTTGGTTTAGTGATTGCTAAGGCGCGACGTCCTCGCACGTTCGTAGTCGGATCGTCAAAGTCGACTTCCACCAAAGCGATATCCATCATCTCATCGAAAGACGGGACACCTTTGCCTCTATCACTAGCTTCTAGGGTTTAGCCTCCTTGATCTCGTGGTAGATCCACTCTTGTACTACCCATATCATCAATATTAATCGAGCAGGACGTAGGGTTTTACCTCCATAAAGAGGGCCCGAACCTGGGTAAAACATCGTGTCCCTTGTCTCCTGTTACCATCCGCCTAGACGCACAGTTCGGGACCCCCTACCCGAGAGCCGCCGGTTTTGACACTAACAATCATATTCTCATGAACATTAGAATCATTACCAAGAAACGAAAGTACCTGGTAATTTAATTGGCGTGCGCGAGCTCTAGTAATTGGTCCAGCATGTATAGCAGCAGGGGTTGTGGGTGTAACAATGGTATTGATGTCCTCATCATCCTCCCCTTCTTGAAATGCAGTCGTCCTCGACGGAAGCTCACCTTTGATAGAGGCGAGGGTCCCGGTCTTTCGATGAGATGATAACTATCGATTTGGTGGAGACGACTTTGACGATCCGACTACAAACGTGCATGACGTTGCGCCTTAGCAATCGCTAAGCCAACTCCGAGAGGTTGTTGACCACACTGGAGCACGATCAACCTGACCACGAAGGTCTATTCCTGCAAGCAATCGAAGAACAAGCAAGAATATGATTAAGCAATCTGAATATTGCGAGTATGGATGAAGTATTGATAAAAGTGGGGTTTCATAAGCGGTCTTGGTCTGGTCGTTGGATACAAACGAAGTACATGAAGTTGCAGCGATGGCTAACTTTTAATAAATAAAACCCGAGTCTAAACAATGCCCTAAGGGCTATATTTATAGGGGAAAAGAGATGGAATTTCGGCCACCCTTGGCAAGGTGGGACTAAAATACCTCCCGGTTCATTTCCCCTACAATATGGACTCTAGAAACAGCCTATGAAGTAGTATTTCAAAATACATCGGCCTGGTCCAAAAATAAGCTGGCGCAACACCAATAATAAGCTATGGACGAAATTTATAGAAGGCCATCCTGTATATTTCGTCCATCTTCTTGTATGTCATCATGGTGGCTTCAAAGTCTGGAAATCTCCACTTGAACCTCCGTTCTTGTTCTCTTCGCATGCCCCTTCATCTCTGTGTTTGACCATGCTCCAATGTTCATCCTCCTTGTCCGTGCTAGGCCCTTTAATTGCAAGCAACACAAATGTATCTATGTTAGGCAGCATCATATTCTCATTAACACTAGAAACATTACCAAGAAACGGAAGTACCTGATAATTCAATTGGCGTATGCGAGCTCTAGAAATTGTTCCAAGAGGTAAAATAGCAGGGGATATGGGTGTAACTGTGGTAGTCATGTCCTCATCATCCTTCTCTTCTTGAAAACAAAGCCGTCCTCGGTGTTGCTTAATCTGAAATGTGGCTAACAAAAGAGACAAGGTGTACACGTTGTATATGTATATGTCATCCATTTTTACTGATCTCAGTTGGGGCACATGTGACACAGTTATACAAGAGAACCCTTCAAAAGTCATGAAATAGAAAGCCAATATATTATCACAAGAAGTCAAAGGCATGAAAATATTGCAACACAGTTTGCACATATAAGTGAAGCTCTTATTCATAACAAAATATTGGCAATGCTCATCATTAAACCATCCCAACCTTGATGAACAATCACCAAGATTAGAGGTCATATCAAAATGATTAAACATTAGCACAACTATTTTCAAACGTATTTGATCCAAATCTGATTTATTCACTGATTCACATTGTTCTTTCGCATCAATAGTTAATTCAATGGGTTCACTCAAAATTGTTTGATCACATGGCAAAGTCAAATCATGAACATAGACCTCTAAAATAGCTGGTGTGATTAAAGTAGTGGGTAGCTCATCGCATGGTTCATTTAAATTGACAAAGCATTCATCATACTCATGTGGAGGTGGAAGATCGGTACCTTTGTCATTACCTCTGATGATCAATAAAGATGATCTAGGCACTCTAGGTGGTGACACGTCACATGGTGGACGTGATGTAGTGCTCTCAACAATGGATGTTGTTGTCATAGTACGCGTAGGAGTGGAAGGAACAACCGTCGCAACTCTGGGGATTTGCACCTTCTGCTTGTTTATCTTGTGGGCAACACGTCTTGTTATCTCCTGTTTAGCTTTGCAAGCAAGACGAAACAAACGGTCCATAGGATAACACTTTTCATGAATTAGTATCTCCTGAATGTCACAGTTTAATCCTCCCCAAAATCTATCCATAAAATCTTCTTCACTTTCTTCTAAAGAGGAATGCAACAAGGTAGTTTGTAAATCATCATAATATTTCGTTACGGTGTCACTACCTTGTTTTAAATGTTGCAACTTTTTAATCATGTCATGAGTATAATAAGCGGGGACGAATGTATGTCGCATGGCAAGTTTCAAATCATCCCAAGTAATAGGTATATAATCAGGGTGTAACCGACAATATTCACTCCACCAAACTAAAGCATAACCAGTGAATGAACCAACCACAACATTAACTTTTTTAGGTTCATCAAAATTATAGGAAGAAAATATATTATTTATGTCAAACTCCCATTCAATATATAAAGCAGGTCTAAAACGGCCATTAAATGGTGGTATAGAAACATTAACCTGATCATGTGCATTTGGATGTTTGTGAACCTCTCGTGACGGTTGTGGAATTTGCATAGGTGGTGGCACGTCTCCCGTGATCGACAAAGCCCATGAATTGAATCTGGATCCTGTCATGATTAGTAGAAACAAGAAACAAAATCCAAAAATAATGTTCATCTGAACTACTAGTATGTGGTGGTAAAATGCTCACAGTATAGCAAACATTAACAAGTTCTTACCATGCAGCAGGTGGTGACCGGTAACCAGCATGGTGAAATAACTCTCAAAGTTGATAGAGCGATTGCCAGATGAACGGATGTATGCACGGTGTAGAAATATGTGGAGCTAGGTTAGCTTTATGTATGTGGAAAAAATGCTAAAACCACATGAATTAATGCAAGCTGAAAATCCGTTCAAAGTGGTCGAGTGCTGGTCCTAGGCTAGACTGTGCTAGAGACGCGAGCCTAAGACACAAGTGAAATTCACGTGCAAATGCAAGATGCAAGAAAATTTATGAGCGACGCAGCAACCAGAAAGTACTAGCACCCGTATATCTCTTCTCTTCTACCACCAGGTAATCCCTCCTTTTTTTTCAGCCGATCGTACCAAATTAACTCGTCAAACCAGAACTACTAGCATGTATGATTTCTCCAAATATTCGGTGTTGCTGCTCTCTCCACTATTTTTTTTAACCTCAAACTTTTTTCCCTCACGTGCTGCACCCAGCGAACTTCTCTCTTCCTTTTTTTCTCCGCACTTTTTTTAAAAACTCCCTCTTTCTCTTAGGAAACGCCTTTTCTCTCCGAAAAAAAATCCAATCCGGATGTAACTCCCTTTTCTTGTTTCCTTCTTTTAAACTGAGCGAGAAAAAAAATCCCAGCCTATTATTTCGAGATTTCCATGAGAGCTAATCTGCGCCATCTCTTTCCTTTTAAATCCCTTTTCTCAAAGTCAATCTCTCCCTCATGTTTTCTTTTTATTTCCTGGCCGAACCAAACTCTTTCCTTCTTCTCTCAACTCAAAAAAGGATCAAGCGCTCACACTTTCCTTGTAAACATTTTCTTCTCTCCTTTCTTTTTTTGCTGCGATCTCCACTTCTCCCGTAATGGATTCAGCTCCTGCTTTTAAAACATGAAACGTGCCACAGTAGGATACCCAGATCTGAAGATGCCAAATCTTTTTTTTTTGCGTATTACTTTCCAAATAGTAACACACAATTCACGCCCTTCCTTGTATCTTTTTTTAATAGCGAACTGCCCAACAAAATTGGCTGCCAACCAAACTGATTAGCAGTTGCCTTCCAATAAAAAATGATTCTGTTTTTAGCACCTTCCAAACCTGACGTGAACAGTCTCAAACTAGGCACTCTTCACGTTTTTATGGCTGATCTTACTTGCCTTTTTCTCTCTCTTTTGACTCAATCATCAAGATCCTTCCAAACAAAAACCGCCTAGCACTTTCCTTGTGAGTCTTTCTCTTTCTCTTTTAAAGTCACTTTCCAAAAACGTGAATGGCTAGAACTCCAATCCGAACAGCCTTTGAAGTAGTATTTCGAAATACATGGGCCTGGTCCAAAATAAGGTGGCGCAGCACCAATAATAAGCTATGGACGAAATTTATAGAAGGCCATCTTGTATATTTCGTCCATCTTCTTGTATGTCATCATTGTGGCTTCAAGGTCTAGAAATCTCCATTTGAACCTCCGTTCTTGTTCTCTTCGCATGCCCCTTCATCTCTGTGTTTGACCATGCTCCAATGTTCATCCTCCTTGTCCGTGCTAGGCCCTTCAATTGCAAGCAACACCAATATATCTACGTTAGGCAGCATCATATTCTCATGAACACTAGAAACATTATCAAGAAACGAAAGTACCTGATAATTCAATTGGCGTATGCGAGCTCTAGCAATTGTTCCAAGAGGTATGTAAATGTGGTAGTCATGTCCTCATCAACCTACCTCACCCAAATAAGGCTTCAAATCTGCAATGTTAAAAGTGGGACTAACCCCAAAATCTGCAGGCAGCACAAGTTTATATGCGTTATCATTTATTTTCTCTAACACCTTAAAAGGACCATCAACACGTGGCATTAGCTTTCATTTGCGCAAATCAGGAAATCTATCCTTACGCAAATGTAACCAAACAAGATCTGTAGGTGCAAACACAACATGTTTTCTACCTTTATCTCCAACAAGTTTATTTTTAGCATTCATACGCTCAATGTTTTCCTTAGTTAACGTATGCATTTTTAAAATCAATTTAGCACGATGTCGATAGAGGCAAAGGTGTCCCGTCTTTTGATGAGATGGTGGCTTTCGTTTTGGAGGAAGTCGACTTTGGCGATCCGACTACGAACGTGCGAGGACATCGTGCCTTAATAATCGGTAAACCAACTCAGAGAGGTTATTGACCACGCCGCAGCATGATCAACCTGACCACGAAGGTCTGTTTCCTGTAGGCAAATGGAGAACAATCGAGAAACTAAGATTGCAATCTGGATATTGCGAATATAAGAGGAAAGTTTTGTTGATCAAGGTGGGGTTCTGTGACGCCTTTGTCTGGTCGTTGAACACAAACGAAGTACGCGAAGTTGCAGCTATGGCGAATTTTAGTCTAAACAAAACCCAAAGTCTAAACGACGCCCTAAGGACTGTATATATGGAGGAAGAGGGGGGAATTTCGTGGCCCTTGGGGAAGGGGTACGAAACCAACCCTATCTCTTGTTTCCCCACACATACGGACTCTAAAAACAGCCTATACTGAAGTATTTCGAAAATACATGGGCCTGGCTCAATAATAAGGTGATGCAGCACCTAGAATAGGCTCTGGACGAAAGTTATGAAGTGGCATCTTGTATATTTCGTCCAAGGCTTCATGCACACATTATGGTGGCTTTAACGTCCTGAAATCATCACTTGTAACTCCGTTCTTGTTCCCCTTGCGCATGCCATCATCTCCATGCTTGTTCTTGCTCCAATGTTCATCCTTCTCCAAGCTAGGCCCTTCATTTGTAAGCAAAACAAATGTATCCAATTTAGGCAGCATCATATTCTCATGAACATTAGAATCATTACCAAGAAACGAAAGTACCTGGTAATTTAATTGGCGTGCGCGAGCTCTAGTAATTGGTCCAGTATGTATAGCAGCAGGGGATGTAGGTGTAACAATGGTATTGATGTCCTCATCAACCTCCCCTTCTTGAAATGAAGTCATCCTCGACGGAAGCTCATCTTCCTCTCCCAAATAAGGCTTCAAATATGCAATGTTAAAAGTGGGACTAACCCCAAAATCTGCAGGCAGCTCAAGTTTATATGCATTATCATTTATTTTCTCTAACACATTAAAAGTTTCGTCAGCACGTGGCATTAGCTTTTATTTGCGCAAATCAGGAAATCTATCCTTATGCAAATGTAACCAGACAAGATCTCCAGGTGCAAACACAACATGTTTTCTACCCTTATCTCCAGCAAGTTTATATTTAGCATTCATACGCTCAATGTTTTCCTTAGTTAACTCATGCATTTTTAAAATCAATTCAGCATGTTGTTTAGCATCAAAATTAACCTTCTTCGAAGATGGAAGAGGCAACAAATCAATAGGTGCACGTGGTAGGAAACCATACACAACTTCAAAAGGGCACATCTTAGTAGTAGAATGCAATGAACAATTATAAGCAAATTCAATATGAGGCAAGCATTCTTCCCACATTTTCTTATTATTCTTCAAAATAGCTCTAAGCATAGTAGACAATGTTCTATTGACTACTTGAGTTTGTCCATCAATTTGGGGGTGACAAGTAGTACTAAAAAGCAGTTTAGTCCCCAACTTAGCCCATAAACATCTCCAAAAGTGGCTAAGAAATTTAGTATCACGATCTGAAACAATAGTATTTGGCACACCATGCAAGCGAATAATTTCACGAAAGAACAAATCAGCAACATTAACAGCATCATCGCTTTTATGACATGGTATAAAGTGTGCCATTTTCGAGAATCTATCCACGACAACAAATATGCTATCCCTCCCCTTCTTTGTTCGAGGTAAACATAAAACAAAGTCCATAGATATATCCTCCCAAGGAACACTAGGTACAGGCAAAGGCATATATAAACCATGAGGATTGAGTCATGACTTAGCTTTTTGACATGTAGTGCAGCGAGCAACAAAGCGCTCAACATCCCGTCTCATCTTTAGCGAAAAGAAATGTGTAGCAAGTACATCCTACGTCTTCTTCACGCCAAAGTGTCCCATTAATCCTCCTCCATGCGCCTCCTGCAACAACAAAAGACGAACAGAGCTAGCTGGAATGCATAGCTTGTTAGCACGGAACACAAAGCCATCATTAACGATGAAGTTGTTCCATGTTCTACCTTCATTACAGTTCTGCAATACATCTCCAAAATAAGCATCATGCACATATTGATCTTTGATTGTCTCCAAACCAAATATTTTGAAGTCAAGTTGTGAAAGCATAGTATAGCGACGAGACAATGCATCAGCAATAATATTTTCTTTACACTTCTTGTGTTTAATGACATAAGGGAAAGTCTCAATGAATTCAACCCATTTAGCATGTCTACGATTCAGTTTAGCTTGACTTTTAATATGTGTCAAAGATTCATGATCAGAGTGTATAACAAATTCTTTGGGCCATTGATAGAGGCGGGGGTGTCCCGATCTTTCGATGAGATGATAACTATCGATTTGGTGAAGATGACTTTGACGACCCGACTACAAACGTGCACGACGTTGCGCCTTAGCAATCGCTAAACCAACTCTGAGAGGTTATTGACCACGCCGGAGCACAATCAACCTGACCACGAAGGTCTATTCCTGCAAGCAATCGAAGAACAAGCAAGAATATGATAAAAGCAATCTGAATATTGCGAGTATATATGAAGTATTGATAAAGGTGGGGATCCGTAAGCGGTCTTGGTCTGGTCGTTGGACACAAACGAAGTACACGAAGTTGCAATGGCTAACTTTTAACTAAACAAATTCCAAGGAAAAGCTACTAGATGGATCTACTTATATAGGAGCAAGGGGTGGCGGCCAAGGAGGTGGGAGGACGTCCCAAGGCAGCCTAAAACTAAATCTAGGTCGTACAAGGCCAATGGGCCCAAGTGGAGGTGATGTAACACCTTTGGACTTGTAGTTTGACTCGGATTCTGCTGCAGCATCAGATTGTTTCGTCCACAACTCAACGCTCCGGACGAATTTGAAGGTGATTCCAACTGGGTTGGAAAGTGCACGAAATCTAGTTTCCAACAAAAAAAGAATCACCCAATTCGGAGTCCGTATGAAAAACTTGTGTGCGTTTTGAGTCAGGTATGTCTGTGCAGTCCGAATCTGAATCCAGAACGTGAGAGACTTGGACTCTATCTTCTCTTGGGCCAAAAGTGACGTGAGAGAACTTTTTGGACAGCAAATAAACATCTCTTTCTTCCTTATCTTCATATGTGGATTGTACAAATGTCCCATACACCTGCAATTAGACAAAACACAAAAGTGTGTGAAGTATTTTTGTTCTGGATAACATAAATAGATTATTGAATAGTTTGCACTAGAAATCACCTGACAAATATGCATATATGCAATATTTTTGGTCATATCCAAGGTAGTCATGTCCTCATCAGCCATAAATAATGTTGCCATGTTTCTAAAGTCCGAACAAGAGCATATAATTCTTTATCATAAGTAGAATAATTCAGACTAGGCCCACTCAATTTTTCAGAAAAGTATGCAACAGGTTTGCCATCTTGTAATAACACACCTCCTAATCCAATTCCACTAGCATCACCTTCAAGCTCAAAAGTCTTATTAAAATCAGGAAGTTGGAGTAAAGGAGCATGTGTCAACTTATCTTTCAACACCGTGAAGGCTTCTTCCTGTGTGGTACTCCAAACAAAAGGCACATCCTTCTTTGTAAGCTCATTGAGAGGTGCAGCAATGGTACCGTGAAGGCTTCTTCCACTAGTAGAAAAAGGGTCAAACGTGAAGCACATTAGTGCCGGTTTGTATTTGAGCCGGCACAAATGTATACATTAGTGCCGGTTCCAACGGCTAGCCGGGCCGCTCTCATTAGTACCGGTTCATGGCTAACCTTTAGCACCGGTTCGTGCCACGAACCGGTACTAATGAGAGTGGTGGCAGGATGTTGTCAGTCTGGGCCCCCTCCAGCACCTTTAGTACCGGTTCTTGGCACGAACCGGTACTAAAGGTCGTCCTACATAAACCCTTCGTCCACCCGAGCTCGCTCTGTCCTTCCCCTTTCCCCTCTCCTCTCTGTTCTTCCCCTCTTCCTCTCGAGCTCATCACACATTTTGCCCAAAATTTGTCAAGATTTGAAGGCCCCCATCCATTCATATGATCACAAAGGTTAGCAACTTTGTCCTTTCATCTCTCATTGCTAGATTAGCTCTTGCAATGCTTTATATAGTTATTAATTTGTGAGTTTAGTAATTTGGGAGGAAATATATATATATATATATATATATATATATATGTGCTAGTATTTGATTTATATGCAATTTGAGGTCAAAAATAACACTTAGTTTGCATATATAGGTGTGGTTTACTTAGTGCCTTCTAAATCTCCGTCGTAACCACCGTCGATCGCCCGCACCGTCCCGTCACCGGCACCACCTTCTGGTGAGCCTCTTGTTCATGAAATTTTATATAAAAAATTGATGTTTGTGTGATTTGGATATATAGTTACTCGTATAATAATTATCTTACCCGTACGTTGTTTGTTATACATAGTGCCATGGTTTTGATATCCGTCCCCGTCGGCCCTCGTCCTTGTTATGATTCGGATGTGGTATATTCTCTTTTAAAACTATTTGTTGCATTTCGTGTTTATGACAAATTATGCCCATCAAGTTGACATAGATATTTTTATCTAGGAGGTATGTGAACCGGAAATTCCAACCGACCCTATTGTCGACAGGTTAAATTTAGTTGAAAGAGAAAACGAGTACTTGAAAGAAAAATTGAAAAGAATTGAGGGGGAGAAGATGGAATTGGAGTTGCATGTTGCCGATGTCGTCGATGATCACAAGATCAAGATGGAGAAAATGCGCTTGAAGATTAGAAAGATTAGAAAATATGCCATCGATAGTGAGGCTTGGTATCATTATGCTGTTGGATCAATTGTTACCTTAGTTGCGATCTTGATCGCATTTGTTGTTGCATTTAAATGCTTTAGCTAGAGAGTTATTTGTTTGTTGCATTTAAGTGTTGTATGAACTTTATGTATGAACCTGTATTAATTTGGTCTATTCGGTGTTGTGTAATGAAGATGAGCCGGCAATGGATGTACACCTGAAGCACGGGAGGACCAGCAACGTGTGCACGGAGAAGACGGCATACATCAGGGTCATGCAAGCTACGGTCTTACCAAAGAAGAGAAGGAAATCTTCTTTGAATGCCTACTCAGTATTAAGGTACCGTCTGGCTTCTCGTCGAATATAAAGGGAATAATAAACATGGCAGAGAAAAAGTTCCAGAACCTAAAGTCTCATGACTGCCACGTGATTATGACGCAACTGCTTTCGGTTGCATTGAGGGGGCTTCTACCGGAAAACGTTCGATTAGCCATTGTGAAGCTATGTGCATTTCTCAATGCAATCTCTCAGAAGGTAATCGATCCAGAAATCATACCAAGGTTACAGAATGATTTGGTGCAATGTCTTGTCAGTTTCGAGTTTGTGTTCCCACCATCCTTCTTCAACATCATGACGCACGTCCTAGTTCACCTATGCGAAGAGATCCGTATATGGATGAACACAAGAATTTGCTACGCTCCAAACACCCGGAGCGGTCTGATGACTGGATTACACGTGAACAAACCAGGAGTTTCGCCAGCTGGTTGCAGACACATACCATGCATGACACCTCTATTGAAGATGACCTGTACTTGCTGTCCCAGTTACCATCTTCGAATATAATGACTTTCAAAGGGTACGAGATAAATGGTAATACATTTTACACGATCGCCCAAGATAAGAAGAGCACCAACCAAAATAGTGGTGTCCGCTTTGATGCAGAAACCAAGACGGGAAAGGAAACATATTATGGTTATATATAGGACATATGGGAACTTGACTATCGACTGGTTTAAAGGTCCCTTTGTTTCGGTGCAAATGGGTCAATATGTCACGAGGCGGGGTAACGGAAGACCCGTAGTACGGAATGACAACAGTGGATCTCAACAATCTTGCGTATGCAGACGAACCATTCGTCCTAGCCAATATGTGGCACAGGTTTTCTATGTGAAGGACATGTCTACCAAGCCAAGAAAAAGAAAAGATAAGGAAGCAAATGCATCGTACGATGAGCCAAAGCGGCACATAGTTCTTTCTGGGAAGAGAAACATCGTGGGAGTGGATGACAAGACAGACAAGTCAGAAGATTATGAAAAGTTTGATGAAATTGCTCCATTCACAGTGAATATTGACCCGAGCATCCCGTTAAATGATGAAGATTTTCCATGGTTATGGCGCAAAGGGACACACGCGAAGAAAAAGTTTCACACCCAAAGATCTGGGATGTGATCGGCTTCACTATCATCACTTTCTTCTGTGTTTCACACCCAGAGGGGAATCTCTGTAATAGTTAGGGTAGTTATGTGTTTTGGCATTTGAAACGCGAAGAAATTTTATGTGCAAACAAATTCTTTCACGCCTTTACTGATTTTTAAAGTTAAGTTATTGACAAACTAGTAATTCACACTAATTTCAAATAATTCAAAATTTAAACTATTCAAATTTGAAAACTACGGGCACTAACAAAAAGTTTGTAATTTTTTGTACCTAAAGCAAAAATATTCACAAAGAAACTCTAAATACACAAAAAACAACACAAAAATAAATAAAGCAAAAAAAAAGCCCGCCTACTAGGCCAGAGCGGCCTGCATATGACTAGAAACCCAACCTGTCGTTGGGCCAGGATGCAGGCCCGCAAAGGCCAAGTGGGCCCACAGGGCAGCAAAGAACACGTAGGCCCAGTAAGCCTGCTTTGGAGAGGAGCTCGAGAGAGCGACCGCACGGGGGTTTATAAACCAGTGCGGTCGCCCCTCTGCTAGCGAGGTGGGACTAAACTTGCCGCGCCGCACCTGCGCCAGCGCACCCCCTTTAGTACCGGGTCGTGGCACAACCCGGTACTAAAGGGGGGGGCCTTTAGTACCGGTTTGTGCCACCACCCGGTACTAAAGGGGGTCGCTTCCCGCCGCTTGGCCTGGCCAAAACAGGCCTTTAGTACCGGTTGGTGGCTCCAACCGGTACAAAAGGTGCCTTCTATATATACAACACTTACGAAAATTTCATTCTCCCTCTGTTTCTTCCTCTGTTTCCCCATTGAAGCACCGCCCGCGCGCCCCAATCGATCGATGCCGTCGCCGTCGCCGCCCCCGTCGCCCTCGCCGCCCTCGTCTCCGTCGCCGCCCCGGACCCGTCCCCGTCGCGCCGTCCCTGCGTCGCCGCCCCCGCGTCACGCCCAGGCCCGTCACCACCCCCGGCCATCGCCTCGCCGTCGCCGTCGCCCCGCTGTGAGCTCTCCCCCTCTAACCCCTCTCCCTCGCCCCCGGCAGCCACCATGGGCGCCGCCCCTCCCCGAGCCCGTACACACACACACACACAAGCATGATGAACACACACACACACATATGTATGAATTAATGCATGTATATATTAGTATATACGTATTTTGTATGTTTAATTAGTTTAGATTATTTAGATTATTATTTTTTCACTATTATATATGTATGATGCATGTTAGATGGATATAATTAGTGTTTAATTAGTATGGAAATTTTTTATATAATGTTGTTTTTCAGTTTTTTATGGATGTATAGAAGTTGTGTTCTCTGTTTTTAGTGTTAGATGCTTAATTAGTATGAAATAGTATATAGATTTTTGACATATGCAATGATAGCATAATTAGTGTTATATAGAAATGTTAGAAATTTTAGTTATCAAAATCCAATCATTAAAAAAATGTTACTTTTTGCGGGCATATAGCTAGTATTTGTTCTCGACGATGCCCGGCCCGCATCCTCGCCGTCGACCCGTCCGCGACGACGTCCAGCCGACCCATGTCCGGGACTGGGCTCCGCCGGGCTGGCACTGGGAGGTGCTGCCTGGAGGGGCGCGCCGCTTGATGAGGAACCCGGCCCCGGGTCCCGTCGTCGACCCTGATCTCGTTTGGTGGCGTTCGCGTGGGCCAGTTTTGGTGCGGAGGGACCCGGCCCCGCCGGAGGTGGTACGTCGCCGTGTCAGGGAGGCGGACGAGCGCGTCCATCGCTACATGGTTGCGTTAGAGGGCGGCAGGTTCTCCAATACCTGGCAGTTTCTTCGGGGATCTCACTTCAGCTATGATCCTGTGAGGGTTCCTTCTCTTTGGGTGTCCACTGCCCGCGCCGCAGGAACCGCGAGTGTCCTAGATTCTTCTGTAGTATTCGATCTTTAATTAGCTACCTAGCCAGTGATGTACTATTCAATATTATATATTATTCGAGACGATGTATTCGATATTATATCTATTATTCTAGACGATGTATTCGAGATTATATCTATTATTCGAGACGATGTAATTTGAATACTAAATTGTTTTATATTTCTTTTGGATTAGTTAAATAAAAGCTATGGCAGACAATACCGACAGAGAGGGAGAACAGACCATGTTCGATATGATACGCGGGCCAGATGATGATCAGAATGAAGAAGATTATGACGGCTCCGAATTTCTAAACAACACTGGAGAGGGTGACATGATATTCGATCGCGACGACCGAATTGATGAAGTCATGAACTACGATTATGACGATGACGAAGAACATGTTGATCCTGAAACAACAAAGACCGGCGAGGTATATATATTTATATAAGCAGGCATCTGGTGATCATCACATGTTTTAAATGACTTGAAGATATATTAACGAATCGATCTTTGTTCTTTCAGCCATCCGAATCGAGCAAATCTTCAGGAAAAAGGACGAAACGAGGCCCGAACAAAAAGTTGAAGCAGGGCGTAAAGTACAATATCGAGGCAGTCAGACCTAATGGCGAACCATTAGCGCCTAAGAAGATTGCGGACAAGTTCGTTCATCAGTGCGGAGTTCTTGTGAAGGACCAACTCCCGATCAAACTTCAGGAATGGAGAGAGCCAGCAAAGCCACGCCCAGATGTTACTTTTATCGACAAGAATCAAAAAGATTTGCTTTGGGATACTCTCATGGAACATTTCACCCTACCAGATCATTTCACACAAGCATATGTGCAGAAAGTCAAGGACGCTGCTCTTAGGAAGATGGCGGTTGCATTCAAGAACCACAAGAATCGTGAATGGGACAAGTACGTCAAGGGAGGGATGAAGACTCCAGTATTCGAGGGAACACTAGAGAACCAACGTGCTCATTGGGACAATTTCGTGAAATTCAAGGATTCGGAATTAGCTAAGGAACGGTCGAGAATAAACAAGAAGAATGCCGAAAAAAGGATAAGTTCCATAAGCTGGGGCCAGGTGGCTATGCGGTGGCAATGCCTAAGTGGGATAAGTCTGAGAAAGAGATGGAGGATGCAGGTGTCACTCCGGTTACTAAGAGCTGGCCCCCCAGGTGCAGGACTTGGTTCTATGCGCATGGGGGGAGTTGGACCCGAAGACATGCAATGTTTCGACGAAGGCAAGTCTGAAGGGAGCCGATGATGCGATACTTGTTGCAATAGAAGAGGCACGATCGGGGGTGTTCCATCCCAACAGAGAGAACGACGAGCTTACGCGTGCCCTAGGAAATCCTGAACACCCGGGAAGAACACGAGGCAAGGGCGCTATTCCGTGGTATGAGGGGTTTTCAGACTGGAACACCGACTACAGAACCCATGCGAGAAAGAAGATTGCAGAGGAGAAGAAGAGGAAGATGGAGGAGGAGCAGAGGAAGCGGGACTATGAACGCCTTCAAGGCCTAGAAGCAAGTCAAGCGGAATTGCCAGTCAAATTCCAGCGGCAGCAGGAGCAGATCGACTCACTTACCCAGCAAAGGGGGTCACAACAGCTGCAGCAGCTAGCGGATGATCCAGCATGGATAGCACCACCCCATCCATGCCGAGAAGCAGCGTGGGTTCCGCCCCGGACGACGCAATGCTAGGTAGATACCCCGTGGATGACATCACGGAGAACACTAACTGCGAGCTACACGTTAAAATGAAGAACATATCCATGAAGGTGGCGGACGGTGTTGCTTTTACAAATCCCCCCGAGGCAACCTTCCATTGCAACCCGATTCCAGCGGGCTATGCTCGTGTCTTGGTTGATGAGGTGGTGGACCCACCATATTCGGAGCTACAGCTTGACATTCCTGGAGGTGACGACGAGCGCTTTCTCGGAGAGCCCAAACATCGTATCATCCTATGGAAAAAGGATTGCATCATCTTTCGAAGGCCACCGACACCGCGTCAGCCGACTCCTCGTCGAAGTCCACCACCGAGTCAGCAGACTCCCACTCCTGCAAGTCCACCAAGTCCGGCAAAGTGTCAGGCCACTCCTCCTCCAAGTCCGGCAAAGTGTCAGGCCACTCCTCCTCCTCCAAGTCCGCCACAACGTCAGACGTCCACTCCTCCTCCAAGTCCGGCACAACCTCAGGCCACTCCTACTCCAAGTCCGGCACAACTTCAGGCCACTCCTCCTCGTCCAACTCAGCCCCGTCAGCCGTCTCCGCCGCCTCAGCAATCGCAGAAGAGACACCCCGCAGCTATGGTGTGTAGCGGTACGAGTCGAGGTAGTACAGGAAGTACAGGCGGAGGCAAGCGATATAAATATGGTCCAAGCCTCACGCCTCTTCCGCAAAGGGCTTATGACAGGTCGAAGGAGGAAATCGCAGCAATATCAAAGGCCGAGGTGGTAGCCCATTTTGCACCAAAACCGCCACCACCGCCAAGGGAGAAAGTGCCTGAGGAAACGATTGACCACTTCATTCGTATGGCTCAACCACCAGCTCCCAAGCCTGTTGACACAGACGATGAGCGCCACATCAGGAAGTTAAATCGAGCACGTCTACGTAAGGAGGCGAGCTTGGGATCGAGCAAACAAGAAGCAGCTGTCAAAAAATGCGGGAAAACCATTCCCCAGCTGAGAGAACAGGCGGCGCAAGCGATCCCCTCGCTTGTTGTGCCAACAACACGTGACAGTACGCGCGCCCAATATTATTGTGGGCAAACAGTTTACGTACCCGAGGTGAGCAATGTGGTAATAACGGAGGAGCATATAATGCAGGCTGAAGTTCTCAACATCACTATTGGACAACTCCTCGAGATCGAGCCCATGCCTGTGCTTAGAGAGGATGAAATAAAATGGAAATATGTCCTGGGCCAACCTTTGGTCGAGCCAGACAAGGTCAAGAACCTCCCAACGAGAATGTATGAATTGCATCAATGGTACATGAACATTACCAAGATTTCAGATCGATTGTCCCTCATGGTGAATGTCCAGGAGGAGCATTACTTCCATGAGAAAAAGCTCTGTCCATTGAGTATTCTGAACTGTTTCAGTTATACAATCAAGACGCACTCGACAAATCTATCGTCAGTTGCTATTGTCTGTAAGTGATTTCTTTCTGTAATTTAAGTCTCAAGCTAGCTGTAGTGATCCTTTTGATCAATCATTACCTGTAATTATCCTCACTATATTCTTTTCTGTGGTATTATGCAGGATGAAGATGTATGAAATGAGAAAAGGTGGACGCTTTGGCATTGGGTTCATTGACCCAAACACCGTTAATGAATACACATGGCTAATAAATCCATATCATCAAAAGAACGTAGAGGACAACATGCTAGAGTTCTTGAAGCGCCTCAAATACAATGAAGATATACTACTTCCTTACAACTTCCAGTGAGTCACACTATCTTGTACTACAAATTCTCTGTTTTTGCCTACTAGCTAGCTACATGTTTTCGCTTAATTAAGACATGCAAACGTGTGTGCATGCAGATTTCACTGGATCTTGTGTATCATTAAAGTTGACGCCGGAACAGTTGAAATACTGGACTCACTACTCAAAGCAAAAATTGACTATAACATCTTGTTTGGGATAGTCAACAGGTAATTTCAATCATTATTAACTATATATCTCGGCCTATTTAGTTCGTCATTTCATGATATGAACTATTTAATAACCCCTTTATTCATTTTCTTTGTCGGCGGGCAGGACTTGGGCAAGGTTCATCAGCGTCACGGAAGGCGAATGGAAAAAAAGCTTAAATGGTTTCGACCCAAGGTAAGTAATTAAGTAGTACTAGCTAGCTAGCTAGCTGCCATCTCTTTAATTATCATGCTTGATTAATTATTATCTGATCAAATTCCATTCTCGTAAAGGCCCTGAAGCAGGTGCAGGGGACTGGTCTGTGTGCATTCTGCGTTTGCGAGAACATTCGCATGATGGCGTCCGAAAGGAGCAGATCGCAAAGACAGGAATGGGTACGCTTGTCAGAACACTATTCACAATTTTTACACCATTATCGATATCTAGTCACACAACTAATACACATGCATATTGATCTCCTTCTTAACAGTTCAAAGAGGTGCGGGAGAAGCTCCTAGAAACGGAGCGCGTAGAAGCACTTCAAGAGGAAATAGCGGGATTTTTGCTCGACCAGGTCATAAATCCGAAGGGAGAATACTATTACCCGCTACCGCCCCCATGAAAACCACTTCCAATTGTCATCGTGCTCCGAAGGCACCAATTAGGCTAATGCCACTGGCTCCGAAGGCAACATGCATATGTAGGAGAAATTGTATATAGCTATACATGTGTGTATGTGTGAATTAATTAATATGGTGGTTTGTGAGACATTGATGATATATATATGCATGATTGGTTCTACTAGAAATTCTCTCTCTCTCTCTCTCTCTCTCTCTATATATATATATATATATATATATATATATATATATATATGCATAACGTGTACAATGTGTAGTATCGTAAAATACCAGCAAACGAAAAAGAATTAAAATGGAAGCACAAAATTAAATGAAAAAGAAATCATAAAACTAAAAACCCCCCAAACCTTATAGTACCGGTTGGTCTTACCAACCGGTACTAAAGGGCTCCAGGCCCCCGGAGCTGGCTCGTGCCACGTCGTTGCCCTTTAGCACCGGTTCATGCTGAACCGGTACTAAAGGGGGGGCTTTAGTGCCCACACTTTAGTGCCGGTTATGGAACCGGCACTAAAGGGCCTTACGAACAGGTGCTATTGCCCGGTTATGCACTAGTGTTCCTGTGTGGTACCCCAAAGAAAAGGCACATCTTTCTTTGTAAGCTCATTCAGAGGTGCAGCAATGGTTCTGAAATCTCTCACAAAGCGCCTATAGAATCCAGTGAGGCCAAGAAAACTCATCACTTGTGTGACCGTTTTGGGCTGCGGCCAACTCTCAATAGCTTCAATCTTGGCTTTATCAACTTCAATTCCCTGTGGAGTAACAACATAGCCAAGAAAAGATACTCGGTCGATGCAAAAGGTGCACTTCCCAAGTGATGCGGAGCATCCTTCCATCATCCCCATGGACTCTACATCAACACCTACAACACCACAAGGACCTATGACTCGAGCACGTGCAAGAGCTCTCGAAACCGAGGTGACATCACTCCTATCACAACTCTCCTTCGATTCACACAAGACATGGTTGCTACTCAAACGGAAACTCTATGCATACTCAGGTACCAAGGAGTCGACCATGAAGAGGCTGGGAAGCGAGGAGAATCGGAAGCGGAAGACATGCATGAAGACGGAGAGAAGAAAGCAACAAGGACCAGAGAGGTCGGACGATCCGGACGGAGGCCCGGACGATCCGGACAAAGCCCGGATGATCCGGACCCCGGCCCGGTCGATCCGGCTACAACGACCGAAGGCAACAGAAGCTCTCCCCTGAAGCCGGACCATCCGGGTCTCGTCCCGGATCATCCGGACCCCGTCCGGACGTCCGGGCCTCCAGCCGGACATCCGGCCCGTCGCCGCCACCAGCCGAGCCTCCGGCTCATCCGGGTCCCCACCCGGATCATCCGGACCAGCCCGGATCATCCGGACCCTCGTCCGGATCATCCGGCCAGCGCCTACGTGCGCGTGTTGGGCTGAGCTCATGTACCCCTTTGCGCCAAACTCTATATATAGGACCCCATCTCCTCACTTTAAGACTTAGCATTGGATTAGCTCATATTTGTGTGAGAGCCTTTGCTCATCCACTCGGTTACTTCTCCTCGGAGATCAGGACCTCCTCGGAGAAGATCCCTCAGCGGATTCAAGACCCCTATCTAGGGAAGAACATCAAGGCCTCCTCTTGGAGATGAACGGTTCCTTTGTATCCTTACCCTAGTTGACTATGTATCTTGTGGATCTCATGTGTGTATGTTGATCTAGCACTTGTGTGATCGATTCCTTGTTGGTTGAGTGATTCTCTCTCGTTTTCCCCGTGTTTCCCCTTGTGCTTCCGCGTGTTCTTCGTGTTTCCTCTGTAGGATCCCCTCCAAACGTGAAAGATCGACGAATTAGGGTTCCACCCTACATCATATGGTATCATGAGCCACGTTGATCACGTTTCTGGAGCCCCTACCCCGTGATTTCTAGCTTGATTTTGTTGTTTTCTTCCTAAAAATCCGAAAATCCCCACAAAAATACCCCCAAATTTTTTTGTGATTTGTTGGTTTTGATGATGTTTTGTTGTTTTTGATCCGTGGATTTGGTGTGTAACTCGTGGATCTTGCTTTTCCCCACCTTCTCCCCTCGAAATCCACCCAAAATCCCCGAAATCATCAAAATTCTCCCCATTTTCGAGTTCTTCCCGAGCAGTTCCCGTGCGTGGATGACCTGCCCGGATCATTCGGACCAAGTCCCGGATCATCCGGACGCGCCCGAATCATCCGGCTCCTGGCCCGGATCATCCGGCTTCCTCTGCCGAAACTGCAGTTCTTCAGTCCACCATCCACCTCCACCACCATCCACACATACATACATCCTCCCCACCCCATCCACCACCATTTCCACTTGCCAAACCCCAACACTCAACCTCCGTACTACCATTCGAATTTGAGTTCGACAATTTGAGTGAGATTTCCGTGTCCTCTTGTGTTTCGGCTATTTAGGCGCGGTGTGACATCAACAACAAACGCTCATTTTGGTCGGCTACTCATCTTCGCTACGGACGGTAACTTCGTCGACATCTTTGTCATACCTTGCAATTGCATTGATAACCATCATATACCATCTTTTGCGTTGCTTACCCATCGAGACTAGCCATTGAGTATTGCCGGCAATGTGACTTGTGCACATTAGTTGCATACACCATATCATACATACAATCGTGGTGCATATCTTGGAATCAACTTGTGTGTCACAAAGTTGTCATCGCATACACAATTGCTATCTTGCTTCGTGAAGTTTGCATAAGAAAAGAGCTCAAAAGAGAAAGAGCCACTCAAGCTTTTAAGCAAAGAGGAAAGATAAGCAAAGAGCTTATAAGCAACAAGCGTAGCATCATACAACATTAAGATTGTCATATAAGATCATCTTGGATCATTGCACCGATATACCATACATATAGCATACTTGGGATAGAGATCGTTGAATTTTTGCCTAGTAGGTTGTGCACAAGCTACGTATCCGCCTATAGTGCAATCGTGCTAGCGTCTCTCTAGTATTGTGCAACAAGAGCATTTTCGTGGATTCCACATTTTGGCTCATTTTTGGTTTGCACAATCCCATTTATCTATTTGCGTGTGTGTTTCCGTGTACCACTACTTGCTTGGTCTACTTGCTGCATATGCGAATTTGCGAATCTTCTTCAACATTTTTGAGTCAAGCTAACGATTGCAATTAATTTTGTGCCACCATCCTAACCAAGCTCCACCAAAGGCTTTTACTTGTGTTGGTGTGAGAATCGACAAGGATCGGTACCAATAGTGCTATTTCATTGTCCGCATTTGAGTGAACTTGATTCATCTTCAACTTCGGTCAAAGGTACATTGGTATTCGTTCTTCTCCTTCTACCACTCACAATTTTGCTTGAAATGATGGATAGGCCAAGTTCTTCTACAAATCCACTCTTCATCGAGCAAGACGACGAAATGTCATCCTACGTCACCAAGAGCCACCTCTTTGGCGCACAATGAGCTCTCCATCAAGAGCAACAAGCAATGAGCGAACGCATCGACAACCTATCAACCGACTTGCGACTCTCCGAGCAACGTACAAGAGACTACTTCGACCACAAGCTCGACGCGCACAAGAAAGAGAATGATGCAAGAATGGACGAGATCCATGCCTTGTTGGTGAACCGGCGTACTTCTACTTCCTCACACTCAAGACGGAGCCACTCAAGTCGCCACTCCGACGACTCCTTCTCCGACACAAGTACACCGTCATCGAACACTCTTCGACGGGCCGCGCGTCAAGACCGTCATGCATCTCGAAACCCGCTACACGACAAGATTCCCCAAGAGCAAGTTGATGAAGAAGTTCCTCGTCCTCAATCTAACCAAGTGGCTTTTGCTCAAGCTCAAGACCGACAACGTCTTCGTCGCCAACAAGAACAAGAACGAGCGCGCCTACATCAAGCGCAACAAGATGCCGAGGCTCAACGTCTTCAACAACAACAATGAGAAGCACAAGGTCTTGAGGCGGAACGCGCCCTTCAAGCATCAAGTCGAGCTATCGCCAACCGCAATCGCGAAAGGCGCAATCAAGAGGAAGCCCTTCGAGAAGAAATACAAGAGAGGAACTACCATCCGCGTGCGCAACGTCAAGCCCCACAAGCTCCTCCACAAGCTCCTCAAGCTCATCCCCAACCTCAAGGTCAACAAGAGCAAGTTGATCATGGACTTCCTCCTCGCCAAGAGCAACATGAGGATGATTACCCTCCACGTCAAGAACGTCATCATCAACATCGACCTCAACACAATGAAGAACAACGCTATGGCAAGCTCAAGTTCACAATGCCCAAGTTCAATGGAACTAATGATCCTAAAGAGTACCTCTCATGGGCATTGAAGGTCGACAAAATCTTTCGTTTGCATAACTATGAGGAAGAGAAGAAGATCGCTATGGCATCACTTGAGTTCCAAGACTATGTGCTCATATGGTGGGAACAAGTCCTTGAGCGCCGACAAGCAAGAGGTGAACCTACAATCACCACTTGCGCTCAAATGAAGGATGTCATGCGAGCACGCTTTGTACCCACCTACTACAACCGTGATCTCTTCAAGAAGCTACAACTCCTCAAGCAAGGAACAAAGAGTGTTGAAGAATACTACAAGGAAATGGAGATTGCCATGATTCGAGCCAATGTCACGGAGGATGATGAGCAAACTATGGCACGATTCTTGAATGGCCTCAATCATCCCATCAAGAAGATCGCCGACTTCCAACCATACTCCAACCTCATTGAGCTCGTGCATCAAGCTACAAAGGCGGAACGACAAGTGCAAGATGACTTCAAGTACGCCAAGTACTCATCCAAGACATATGACTTCTCCAACAACCAAGCTTCAACAACTACTCCAACTTCGACATCAACCAAGCCTTCTCCAAGCAACGACGACAAGCCAAGTTACAAGAAAGCTTATACTAGTTCAAGTCGTCCTCCTCCTACTACAAGCAACTCCAAGCCGCGTGCTTCATCATCTACTCCAACCGATGAGACCGTCAAGACAAGCTCCTTCAAGTGTTTTACTTGCGGCGGCCGAGGCCACAAGTCATATGAATGCACCAACAAGCGCACCATGATACTCAACGACGATGGCACCTACGACTCAATGAGTGAAGATGAAATGGACGCTATTGAGCAAGTGGCCATGCACCGGCGCATCAACGAGGATGAAGATGATCAAGTCTTTTGTGATGAAGATACAAGCCCCGCTCTTGTTGTCTCCAAGGTCTTGACACTTCAACATCAACAAGAAGAAGATCAAAGATGCCACATCTTCCACACAAAGGCCGGCATCAATGGACGATCAAACAAGGTCATCATCGATGGAGGTAGTTGCCACAACTTGGCAAGCGAAGAACTATGCTCCAAGCTACAATTGGTCAAGAAGAAGCACCCGCAACCCTACAAGGTTCAATGGCTAAGTGACTCCGGCACTATACGAGTTGAGCATACGGTCCAAGTATCATTCAAAATAGGTGCATATGAGGACACTTTGGAATGTGATGTGGTCCCAATGACCGTTGGCCACCTCCTCCTTGGTCGGCCATGGCAATTCGACCGTGGTGTCTACCACAATGGGCGTACAAACCACTATAGCTTCAAGATGAAAGGCAAAGAATATGTCCTACGACCCATGTCTCCTAGTCAAGTGATAGCCGACAAACAAGCCACCAACCAAAGAGAGAAGAGTGAGAAAGTGAGCCACCAAAAAGTGAGTGAGAGCCACAAGCCACATTTGAGCGCCTCTTCGCCTAGAGAGAAAAAACTCATACTATTCGCCACCAAACATGAGATAAGAGAAGTGTGTGAGAACCCATCGAGTGTGATGCACTTTGTCCTTGTGTGCAAGGATGGAGAACCAAAAACTAACACCACTCATGAGCTACCTTTGGTGTTTCAATCTCTTTTGCAGGAATTTCAAGATGTTTTCCCCGATGAGCTACCTCCGGGTCTACCTCCTCTTCGAGGCATTGAGCATCGAATCGACCTCATTCCCGGAGCGCCACTTCCAAACAAAGCTCCCTACCGTGTCAATCCCGAAGAAACCAAGGAGATTCAACGGCAAGTACAACAACTAATCGACAACGGTCATGTACGTGAAAGCTTAAGCCCTTCTGCCGTGCCCGTTATACTTGTGCCTAAACCCGATGGAAGTTTCCGCTTGTGCTCCGATTGTAGACCTATAAATGCTATCACCGTGCGCTATAGGCATCCCATTCCTCGCTTAGATGATATGCTTGATGAACTTAGTGGAGCCAACTTTTTCTCAAAAATTGATCTTAAAAGTGGCTATTATCAAATACACATTCATGAGGGTGATGAATGGAAAACTGCTTTCAAAACAAAATTTGGCCTATATGAGTGGTTGGTTATGCCTATGGGTTTGTCGGAAGCTCCCGGAACTTTTGTACGTCTCATGCATCATGTACTTCGTCCATACATTGGAATCTTTGTTGTGGTTTACTTCGATGATATTCTTGTGTTTAGCAAAACCATGAAAGAGCATCTTGATCATGTTAAGCTTGTTTTGCAAACGCTTCGAAAAGAAAGCCTTTATGCCAACTTGAAAAAATGCACTTTTGGAGTTGACAAAGTGGTTTTCTTGGGTTTCGTTGTCTCTTCCAAGGGTGTCCATGTTGATGAAACTAAGATCAAAGCAATTAAAACTTGGCCGCAACCCACCAATTTGCAACAAGTGCGAAGTTTCCTTGGTCTTGCAGGTTTTTATCGCCGCTGTGTGAAAAACTTTAGCACTATTGCAGCTCCTTTGCATGCTTTGAGTAAGAAGAATACTCCTTTTGTTTGGGGACCTTTGCAATCCAACGCTTTTGATGAGCTCAAGTCTTTGCTTACTCATGCTCCAATTCTCGCTTTACCCAATTTTGACAAAACTTTTGAGGTTCATTGTGATGCAAGTGCTACCGGAATAGGCGGAGTTTTAATGCAAGAAAAACGAGTCATTGCTTATTTTAGTGAAAAACTCTCCGGTGCTCAACTTAACTATCCCGTGTATGACAAGGAATTGTATGATTTAGTGCGTGTGCTACATGTTTGGGAACATTATCTTAGACCTCATGAGTTTGTCATCCATACCGATCATGAAACGCTTAAGTACTTGAAAGGTCAAACTAAATTGAACAAGCGTCATGCCAAATGGAGTGAATTTATTGAATCTTTCCCATACGTGATCAAGTACATTAAGGGCAAGGAAAATGTAGTTGCCGATGCACTTTCACGCATATGCACACTCGTCACCCAACTTGAGTTGAATGTCATAGGCTTTGAGCACATAAAGGATTTGTATGCTAGTGATCCATCTTTTGCACCTCATTATGCTAAATGTTTGACGCATACATCTTGGGAACAATATTACCTCAAGGATGGTTATCTTATGAGAGCTAACAAACTTTGCATACCCGAGTCTTCTCTTCGTTTGCTACTTTTGCAAGAGGCTCATGGAGATGGACTCATGGGACATTTTGGACGCAACAAGACCTTCGCCACGCTCTCCAAGAACTACTTTTGGCCCAAGATGTTTCGAGACGTCTCATGATTCACTACCCGATGCTCAACATGCCGCAAAGCTAAGTCAAAAGCTCAATCTCATGGTCTTTACATGCCTCTTCCCATTCCTTATCAACCTTGGGAAGACATTAGCATGGACTTTGTACTTGGTTTGCCTAGAACTCAAAATGGAAAGGATTCCTTGTTTGTTGTTGTGGATAGATTTTCTAAAATGGCACATTTCATTCCTTGCAACAAGGTAGACGATGCTTCACATATTGCAAATATCTTTTGTAGGGAAATCTTGCGCCTCCATGGAGTACCAAGGACAATCGTCTCCGACCGCGACGTCAAGTTCCTGAGTTACTTTTGGAAGACCCTATGCGCCAAGCTAGGAATCAAGCTCTTCTTCTCATCCGCATACCATCCTCAAACCGACGGCCAAACGGAGGTGACGAACCGAACGCTCTCCACTCTACTTCGCGTGTTGATCAAGAAGAACATCAAGGAGTAGGAGGCGTGTCTACCCATCGCCGAGTACGCCTAAAACCGCGCAAGACATTCGACGACCGGCAAGTCACCCTTCGAAGTCGTCTACGGCTTCAATCCATTGTCCCCATTGGACATTCTACCTCTACCTCTACAAGAGCGCACCAACCTCGACGCAAGTGCCCGTGCAAGCTACATCAAGAAGATCCATGAAGAGACAAGACACACCATCGAGCGCCACGTACAACGACTCACTACCAAGCTCAACATCAACAAGCAACCCATGATCTTCAACATAGGCGATCTCGTGTGGCTACACCTTCGCAAGGAACGCTTCCCCAACGAACGCAAGTCCAAACTTCTACCTCGAGCCGATGGACCCTTCAAGGTGTTAGCACGCTACAACAACAACGCCTACAAGCTTGACCTACCAAGCGACAAGTACTACGTGAGCGACACCTTCAACATCAAAGACCTCTCGCCTTTCCATGGTGATGAAGATCTAGATCCGAGGTCGGATCCTTTCGAAGGGAGGGGATATGATGCGGAGCATCCTTCCATCATCCACATGGACTCTACATCAACACCTACAACACCACAAGACCTATGACTCGAGCACGTGCAAGAACTCTCGAAACCGAGGTGACATCACTCCTATCACAACTCTCCTTCGATTCACACGAGACATGGTTGCTACCTCAAACGGAAACTCTATGCATACTCAGGTACCAAGGAGTCGACCATGAAGAGGCTGGGAAGCGAGGAGAACCGGAAGCGGAAGACATGCATGAAGACGGAGAGAAGAAAGCAACAAGGACCAGAGAGGCCGGACGATCCGGACGGAGGCCCGGACGATCCGGACAGAGGCCGGATGATCCGGACCCCGGTCCGGACGATCCGGCTACAACGACCGAAGGCAACAGAAGCTCTCCCCCGAAGTCGGACCATCCGGGTCTCGTCCCGGATCATCCGGACCCCGCTCGGATGTCCGGGCCTCCAGCCGGACATCCGGCCCGTCGCCGCCACCAGCCGAGCCTCCGGCTCATCCGGGTCCCCACCCGGATCATCCGGACCCTCGTCCGGATCATCCGGCCAGCGCCTGCGTGCACGTGTTGGGCTGAGCCCATGTACCCCTTCGCCCCAAACTCTATATATAGGACCCCATCTCCTCACTTTAAGACTTAGCATTGGATTAGCTCATATTTGTGTGAGAGCCTTTGCTCATCCACTCGGTTACTTCTCCTCGGAGATCAGGACCTCCTCGGAGAAGATCCCTCAGCGGATTCAAGACCCCTATCTAGGGAAGAACGTCAAGGCCTCCTCTTGGAGATGAACGGTTCCTTTGTATCCTTACCCTAGTTGACTATGTATCTTGTGGATCTCATGTGTGTATGTTGATCTAGCACTTGTGTGATCGATTCCTTGTTGGTTGAGTGATTCTCTCTCATTTTCCCCGTGTTTCCCCTTGTGCTTCCGCGTGTTCTTCATGTTTCCTCCGTATGATCCCCTCCAAACGTGAAAGATCGACGAATTTGGGTTCCACCCTACATCACCAAGGTTACCAAACAAACGTGCATCACGTAAAGCAATAAAAACAGCACGTAAATGTTCCAAATGTTCCTCTAAAGATCTGCTGTAAATCAGTATATCATCAAAGTAGACTACCACAAATCGTCCAATAAAAGCACGTCAAACTTCGTTCATTAATATCATGAAAGTACTAGGTGCATTTGTTAACCCAAAAGGCATTACTAACCACTCATATAATCCAAACTTAGTTTTAAATGCCGTTTTCCATTCATCTCCCAATTTCATACGAATTTGATGCTAGCTACTACGCAAATCAACTTTGGAGAATATTGTAGAGCCACTCAATTCATCAAGCATATCATCTAGCCTAGGAATAGGATGACGATAACGAATAGTAATATTATTAATGCCTCTACAATCAACACACATACGTGATGTACCATCCTTTTTCGACACTAGAATAATAGGAACAGCACAAGGACTAAGGGATTCGCATATATAACCTTTGTCGAGCAGCTCTTGTACTTGACGCATAATCTCCTTCGTCTCCTCTGGATTGGTACAGTATGGTGCACGGTTGGGTAATGATGCACCGGGTATTAAGTCGATCTGATGCTCAATCCCAAGAATGGGAGGTAATCCCGGTGGCACGTCTTGTGGAAAGACGTCAGCGAACTCCTGCAAAATGTTAGTGACAGCAGGAGGCAAAGAGGAAGGCACGTCCTCAAATGAAAATAATGCCTCTTTGCACACAAAAGCATAGCCAACAGATTTGCTGAAATCTAACTCATCAATATCAGATTTAGTGGCAAGCAAACTTGCACTTTTCAATTTAATTTTAGAAGCAACACTAGATGGTTTACTATTATGCTTCATTTGTTGCTCAAATTCTTTTGCGACAATCTGATTTTCACTCTTATTTTTCTCCTGTTTTGCTTTATTAGCTCTATTAAATATCATCTTTCAAAATGGAATCAGGAGTCATACGAAGCAAAGTAATATTTTTATCCTTATGAACAAGAGTATAATGATTGTTTCTACCATGGTGTACAGAATTTTTATCAAATTGCCATGGTCTACCAAGTAATAAGGAACCTGCTCGCATAGGTACCACATCACAATCAACATAATCATCATATGTAGACATACTAAAATGCACACGAACAGTACGTGTTACCTTAACCTTGCCGCTGTTGTTGAACCATTGGATGTAGTAAGGATGTGGATGTGGTCTTGTGATGAGAGAAAGCTTCTCCACCATCTCCATGCTAGCCAAGTTGTTGCAGCTCCCTCCGTCTATGATGACGCGCACAGAACGTTCCTTCACAACTCCCTTTGTAGGGAACAAATTATGCCTCTGATTTTGCTCAGCTTGTGTGACCTGCACAAACACGTTGAGCAACTAAACGTTCATACCTGTCAGCATCGTTAGGACCCATGTATTGCGTCTCATGATCTGAATCATCTCCACCGTGTTCTTCATGTGTAATAAGAGCCAAAGTCTCCTCATCATAGTCACTAGCGGACTCATACCCACCATCCTCAGTAGCAATCATCACACGCTGAGATTTGCATTCTCGTGCATAATGACCTCTGCCCTTACAACGATGACAAATAATATCACTTGTGTGCCCTGTTGATGCCATGGAAGAAGAAGACCTCTGTGCAGGCCCGGCAAGTGCGCTCTTGGTAGATAATGGTGGTTGTGCCTGCTATCTCGTATCACGGCTGGAGAAGGCACCTGATGGAGGTGCTGGTGCAGTTGAAGTAGAAGATGCATGCGGTGTCCATGATGAAGGTCGACCTGCAGAAAAGTTAGTTTGTGCCAATGCTTGTCGATCCTGCACTTCACGTTCAGCTTTACAAGCAAGATGAAATAAACGAGTGATATTAGTATACTCCTTATACTCTAGAATGGTCTGAATCTCTCTATTTAATCCAGCCATAAATCGTGCAAGCATAGCTTCATTCTCCTCAACAATACCACATCTAATCATGCCAGTTTGTAATTCCTGATAATATTCTTCTACATAATTTTTTTCCTTGTCTTAAACGCTGCAATTCTTGAAGCAATTCACGTTGATAATATGGTGGAACCCAACGAGTACGCATAGCAGTTTTCAAAGCAGCCCAAGTAGCTGGAATAGGATATAATCTACAATGTTCAAACCACCATACACATGCAAAACTAGTGAAAGCACAAACAGCAGCAGGAACCCGTCTCTCCTCGGGATATTGCAAACATGTAAAACGTTGTTCAGTTTCTAACTCCCAAGTAAGATATATATCAGGAACATATCTACCCTCAAATGGTGGAATACTCAATTTTAATTTAGGATTATGGTTATGATCTCGTACCTGAGGTGGTGGTGCAGGCCTACCATTGCGAATAAATACCTGAGGTTGACCTACTGGTGGTGGTGCTGGTGGCTGCACGTAGTTCTGATTTTGATCAACCTCATCCTCATAATCGCCCGCATACTCATCATCCTCCTGGGTACCAGCAGCAGCAGTAGCAGGAGCCAAAGAAGCATCAACAACAGGTACAGCAGCACCAGAAGTTTGGCCATCCTCAAGAGGAACACGCTTTGCTTGTCCATACTGATTCGGAAGGGGGCGTTGTTGTTGTTGTTGCTGCAGAGGTGCGATAGGTGCAGCCGGCGGTGGTTGTCGAAAACGCGTGAGCAATTCATTAAACTTGCTATCAAGTTTTGTTTCGAACGTCTTCTCAATGCCATCTATGATGCGGAGCATCCTTCCATCATCCCCATGGACTCTACATCAACACCTACAACACCACAAGGACCGATGACTCGAGCACGTGCAAGAGCTCTTGAAACCGAGGTGACATCACTCCTCTCACAACTCTCCTTCGATTCACATGAGACATGGTTACTACCTCAAACGGAAACTCTATGCATACTCAGGCACCAAGGAGTCGACCATGAGGAGGCTAGGAAGCAAGGAGAATCGGAAGCGGGAGACATACGCGAAGACGGAGAGGAGAAAGCAACCAGGACCAGATAGGCCGGACGATCCGGACGGAGGCCCGGACGATCCGGACAGAGCCCGGATGATCCGGACCCCGGTCCGGACGATGCGGCTAAATCGACCGAAGGCAACAGAACCTCCACACTGAAGCCGGATCATCCGGACCCCGGCCCGGATCATCCGGATCCCGCCCGGACATCCGGACCACCAGCCGGACGTCCGGCCCTGCGCCGTCACCAGCAGAGCACCCGGACCATCCGGGCCCCCACCCGGATCATCCGGACCAGCCCGGATCATCCGGACCGTCACCCAGATCGTCCGGCCAGCGCCTGCGCGCTCATGTTGGGCTGAGCCCATGTACCCCTTCGCCCCAGACTCTATATATAGGACCCCCTCTCCTCACTTTGAGACTTAGCATTGGATTAGCTCATATTTGTGTGTGAGAGCCTTTGCTCATCCATCGGTACTTCTCCATGGAGACCAAGACCTCCGTCTAGGAGAAGATCCATCGGATTCAAGACCCCTATAAGGGAAGATCCCCTCGTGGATTCAAGGCCTCCTCCGGGAGAAGAACGGTTACCTTTGTATCTTTCCCTTGTTGATTTTGGACCATGTATCACTCGTGCTTCGATGATCTAGACCTTGTGTGATTGATCTCTTGTCGGTTGAGTGTCTCTCTCGTTCTTCCTCGTGATTTCCTCTCGTTCTTCCGCGCGTTCTGATGAGGACATGACTACCTTGGATATGACCAAAAATATTGCATATATGCATATTTGTCAGGTGATTTCTAGTGCAAACTATTCAATAATCTATTTATGTTATCCAGAACAAAAATACTTCACACACTTTTGTGTTTTGTCTAATTGCAGGTGTATGGGACATTTGTACAATCCACATATGAAGATAAGGAAGAAAGAGATGTTTATTTGCTGTCCAAAAAGTTCTCTCACGTCACTTTTGGCCCAAGAGAAGATAGAGTCCAAGTCTCTCACGTTCTGGATTCAGATTCGGACTGCACAGACGTACCTGACGCAAAACGCACACAAGTTTTTCATACGGACTCCGAATTGGGTGATTCTTTTTTTGTTGGAAACTAGATTTCGTGCACTTTCCAACCCAATTGGAATCACCTTCAAATTCGTCCGGAGCGTTGAGTTGTGGATGAAACAATCTGATGCTGCAGCAGAATCCGAGTCAAACTACAAGTCCAAAGGTGTTACATCACCTCCACTTGGGCCCATTGGCCTTGTACGACCTAGATTTAGTTTTAGGCTGCCTTGGGACGTCCTCCCACCTCCTTGGCCGCCACCCCTTGCTCCTATATAAGTAGATCCATCTAGTAGCTTTTCCTTGGGATTTGTTTAGTTAAAAGTTAGCCATTGCAACTTCGTGTGCTTCGTTTGTGTCCAACGACCAGACCAAGACCGCTTACGGATCCCCACCTTTATCAATACTTCATATATACTCGCAATATTCAGATTGCTTTTATCATATTCTTGCTTGTTCTTCGATTGCTTGCAGGAATAGACCTTCGTGGTCAGGTTGATTGTGCTCCGGCGTGGTCAATAACCTCTCAGAGTTGGTTTAGCGATTGCTAAGGCGCAACGTCGTGCACGTTTGTAGTCGGATCGTCAAAGTCATCTTCACCAAATCGATAGTTATCATCTCATCGAAAGATCGGGACACCCTCGCCTCTATCAAGTGGTATCAGTTTTCAGGTTGCTCGGTGAGAATTTCCAGTTTTCCTAGATTAGATTTATTTTCTTACCTATTGTCCAAGAAAAAACCACAAAAAAAGAGTTAGATCTATTCATCCTTGGTCCAAGCCAGTCTGAGCCTTTGCAATTTTCTTTTCATTGCTTGCATAGTTGAATTATCGGTTGCATCGTCGTGTCGAGTTGCTGGTCTTATTGTCTAGTTCCTTTAGAGTTTCGAGTTCTGTTCACATTAGTCACGCCGCCGCTGCATCATTATCTCTTCCGCTGTCCACCACCCATCCATCAATTTCCACCACGTGCTACCCACCATTCATTGTCATAATAATAGTTGAGATCGTTCACATCTCCGCTTGATCCAATCTGCGTCTTATCTAGTTTGTTTTGGAAAGAGGGAGAAAAAAAGAGAGAAAAAAACGAGAAAAAAAAGAGAAAAAAAGTCAGAGAAAAAAAGGAGAAAAAAAATCAAAAAAATCGGCACAAACTTTTTCAGAGGAAAGTTGGAGACATAGTTGTTGTATATCCTACTTGGCAGTTGTTTTTCATCATTATCTTCACTACCGTTGTGATCTTCACTTATATCTTGCTGTCAAGAGCTACTTAGTATCCTTCATTGATGCTAGTTGTGCTACGCCGTGACCTCATTAGTGTTCTAGGCTCGCGTCTCTAGTCCGGTCTAGCCTAGGACCAGCACAGTACCGTCGTTGAGCGTTTATTCAACATTGCATCTTTGAATTGATTATTGCTAATCTTTTGCTACCATATATAGCCAACCCAGCTCCACATATTTCTACACCGTGTATACGTACGCTCCCCTGGCAATCGCTTTACTCAATATTCGGAGTTACTTGATACCGCTGGTTGCCGATCACCGCCTGCTGCATGGTAAGAACTTGTAAGACATTGATATTTGCTTTACTGTGAGCGTTTTACCACCACATCCTAGTAGTTATAGGAACATTATTTTTGGGTTTTGTTTCTTGTTCTACTAATCATGACAGGATCCAGAGTCAATTCATGGGCTTTGTCGATCGCGGGAGACGTGCCACCACCTTTGCAAATACCACAACCGTCACGAGAGGTGCACAAACATCCAAATGCACATGATCAGGTTAATGTATCTATACCACCATTTAATGGCCGTTTTAAACCTGCTTTATATATTGAATGGGAGTTCGACATGAAAAATATATTTGCTTCCCATAATTTCGATGAACATAAAAAGGTTAAGGTTGCGGTTGGTTCTTTCACTGGTTATGCGTTGGTTTGGTGGAGTGAATATTGTCGGTTACACCCTGATTATATACCTACTACTTGGGATGATTTGAAACTTGCCATGCGACATACTTTCGTCCCTGCTTATTATACTCGTGACATGATTAAGAAGTTGCAACACTTAAAACAAGGTAGTGAAACTGTAACAAAATATTATGATGATTTACAAACTACCTTGTTGCATTCCTCTTTAGAAGAAAGTGAAGATGATTTTATGGATAGATTTTGGGGAGGATTAAACCGTGATATTCAAGAGATACTAATTCATGAAGAGTGTTATCCTATGGACCATTTGTTTCATCTTGCTTGCAAAGCTGAACAGGAAATAAAACAACGTGTTGGCCACGAGGAGAACAAGCGCACGGTGCACATTCCAAGAGTTGATATGATTGTTCCTTCAACTACTAGGCATACTATGACAACCACATCCGTTGTTGTCAGGACTACATCACCTCCACCATGTGACACATCGCCCCCGAGAGTGGCTACATCATCTGAGTTGATCATAAGAGGTAATGACAAAGGTACTGATCTTCCATCTCTACATGAGAATGATGAATGCCTTGTCAATTTGAATGCACCATCTGATGAGCTACCCACTACTTTGATCACACCACCTATTTTAGAGGACTACGTTGATAATTTGACTTTGCCATGTGATCAAACAACTGAAATACCAACAATTTTGAGTGCACCCATTGAATTAACTATTGATGCAAAAGAACCAATGTTTAATCATTTTGATATGACCTCTAATCTTGGTGATGATTCTGTGTTGAATGACTTATTGCATGTTTGCTTATTTAAGCATGTTGTAGCATGTAAATTTGATGCAAGTAAGGTTTATTCACCAATGTTGGGATGGTTTAATTATGAACATTGTCAATCTTTTGAAATGAATAAGAGCTTCACTTATATGTGCAAACTGAGTTGCAATATTTTCATGCCTTCTACTTCTTGTGCTAATTTTTTGGCTTTAGATTTTATGAACTATGCAAGTTACTCATCTATTCATGTGTCATATATGCAAAAATCAAGGGAAGTAAAAATGGATGACATATACATATACAACATGTACACCTTGTCTCTTTTGTTAGCCACATTTCAGATTAAGCAACGCCGAGGACGGCTTTATTTTCAAGAAGGGGAGGATGATGAGGACATGACTACCTTGGATATGACCAAAAATATTGCATATATGCATATTTGTCAGGTGATTTCTAGTGCAAACTATTCAATAATCTATTTATGTTATCCAGAACAAAAATACTTCACACACTTTTGTGTTTTGTCTAATTGCAGGTGTATGGGACATTTGTACAATCCACATATGAAGATAAGGAAGAAAGAGATGTTTATTTGCTGTCCAAAAAGTTCTCTCACGTCACTTTTGGCCCAAGAGAAGATAGAGTCCAAGTCTCTCACGTTCTGGATTCAGATTCGGACTGCACAGACGTACCTGACGCAAAACGCACACAAGTTTTTCATACGGACTCCGAATTGGGTGATTCTTTTTTTGTTGGAAACTAGATTTCGTGCACTTTCCAACCCAATTGGAATCACCTTCAAATTCGTCCGGAGCGTTGAGTTGTGGATGAAACAATCTGATGCTGCAGCAGAATCCGAGTCAAACTACAAGTCCAAAGGTGTTACATCACCTCCACTTGGGCCCATTGGCCTTGTACGACCTAGATTTAGTTTTAGGCTGCCTTGGGACGTCCTCCCACCTCCTTGGCCGCCACCCCTTGCTCCTATATAAGTAGATCCATCTAGTAGCTTTTCCTTGGGATTTGTTTAGTTAAAAGTTAGCCATTGCAACTTCGTGTACTTCGTTTGTGTCCAACGACCAGACCAAGACCGCTTACGGATCCCCACCTTTATCAATACTTCATATATACTCGCAATATTCAGATTGCTTTTATCATATTCTTGCTTGTTCTTCGATTGCTTGCAGGAATAGACCTTCGTGGTCAGGTTGATTGTGCTCCGGCGTGGTCAATAACCTCTCAGAGTTGGTTTAGCGATTGCTAAGGCGCAACGTCGTGCACGTTTGTAGTCGGATCGTCAAAGTCATCTTCACCAAATCGATAGTTATCATCTCATCGAAAGATCGGGACACCCCCGCCTATATCACGTTCTTCGTGTTTCCTCCGTAGGATCCTCTCCAAACGTGAAAGATCGACGAATTAGGGTTCCACCCTACATCATTATGGTATCAGAGCCACGTTGATCACGTTTTTGGAGCCCCTACCTCGTGATTTCTAGCTTGATTTTGTTGTTTTCGTCCTAAAAACCCGAAAATCCCCACAAAAATACCCCCAAATTTTTTTGTGATTTGTTAGTTTTGATGATGTTTTGTTGTTTTTGATCCGTGGATTCGGTGTGTAACTCGTGGATCTTGCTTTTCCCCACCTTCTCCCCCTCGAAATCCACCCAAAATCCCCGAAATCGTCAAACTCCACCCCATTTTCGTGTTATTCCCGAGCAGTTCCCGTGCGTGGTTGACCTGCCCGGATCATCCGGACCAAGTCCCGGATCATCCGGACTCGCCCGGATCATCCGGCTCCTGGCCCGGACCATCCGGCTTCCTCTGCCGAAACTGCATTTCTGCAGTCCTTCTCCACCACCACCACCACCTATACCTACATACACCCTCCTCACCACATCCACCTCCACTTCCACTTGCCAAACCCCAAGACACAACCTCCGTACTACCATTCGAATTTGAGTTCGACAATTTGAGTGAGATTTCCGTGTCCTTGTGTGTTTCGGCTATCTAGGCGCGGTTTGACATCAACAACAAACGCTCATTTTGGTCGGCTACTCATCTTCGCTACGGACGGTAACATCGACGACATCTTTGTCATACCTTGCAATTGCATTGATAACCATCATATACCATCTTTTGCGTTGCTTACCCACCGAGACTAGCCATTGAGTATTGCCGGCAACGTGACTTGTGCACATTAGTTGCATACACCATATCATACATACAATCGAGGTGCATAGCTCGGAATCAACTTGTGTATCACAAAGTTGTCATCGCATACACAATTGCTATCTTAGTTCGTCAAGTTTGCATAAGAAAAGAGCTCAAAAGAGAAAGAGCCACTCAAGCTTTTAAGCAAAGAGGAAAGATAAGCAAAGAGCTTATAAGCAACAAGCATAGCATCATGCAACATTAAGATTGTCATATACGATCATCTTGGATCATTGCACCGATATACCATACATATAGCATACGTGGGATAGAGATCGTTGCATTTTTGCCTAGTAGGTTGTGCACAAGCTCCGTATCCGCTTATTGTGCAATCGTGCTAGCTTCTCTCTAGTATTGTGCAACAAGAGCATTTTCGTGGATTCCACATTTTGGCTCATTTTTGGGTTTGCACAATCCCATTTATCTATTTGCGTGTGTGTTTCCGTGTACCACTACTTGCTTGGTCTACTTGTTGCATATGCGAATTTGCGAATCTTCTTCAACATTTTTGAGTCAAGCTAACAATTGCAATCAATTTTGTGCCACCATCCTAACCAAGCTCCACCAAAGGCTTTTATTCGTGTAGGTGTGAGAATCGACAAGGATCGGTACCAATAGTGCTATTTCATTGTCCGCATTTGAGTGAACTTGATTCATCTTCAACTTCGGTCAAAGGTACATTGGTATTCATTCTTCTCTTTCTACCACTCACAATTTGCTTGAAATGATGAATAGGCCAAGTTCTTCTACAAATCCACTCTTCATCGAGCAAGACGACGAAATGTCATCCTACGTCACCAAGAGCCACCTCTTTGGCGCGCAACGAGCTCTCCATCAAGAGCAACAAGCAATGAGCGAACGCATCGACAACCTCTCCACCGACTTGCGACTCTCCGAGCAACGTACACGAGATTACTTCGACAACAAACTCGACGCGCACAAGAAAGAGAACGATGCAAGAATGGACGAGATCCGCGCCTTGTTGGTGAACCGGCGTACTTCTACCTCTTCACACTCAAGACGGAGCCACTCAAGTCGCCACTCCGACGACTCCTTCTCCGACACAAGTACACCGTCATCGAACATTCTTCGACGAGCCGCGCGTCAAGATCGTCATGCATCTCGCAACCCGCTACATGACAAGCACACCCAAGGGCAAGTTGATGAACAAGTTCCTCGTCCTCAATCGAGCCAAGTGGCGTTTGCTCAAGCTCAAGAACGACAACGTCTTCGTCACCAACAAGAACAAGAACGAGCGCGCCTACACCAAGAGCAACAAGACGCCGAGACTAAACGTCTTCAACAACAACAACGAGAAGCACAAGCTCTCGAGGCAGAACGCGCTCTTCAAGCATCAAGTCAAACTCTCGCCAACCGCAATCGCGAAAGGCGCAATCCAGAGGAAACACTTCGAGGAGAAATACAAGAGAGGAACTACCATGCGCGTGCGCAACGTCAAGCTCCTCAAGCTCATCCTCAACCTCAAGGTCAACAAGAGCAAGTTGATCATGGACTTCCTCATCGCCAAGAGCAACATGAGGATGATTACCCTCCACGTCAAGAACATCATCATCAACATCGACCTCAAAACAATGAAGAAAACCGCTATAGCAAGCTAAAGTTCACAATGCCCAAGTTCAATGGAACCAATGATCCCGAAGAGTACCTCTCATGGGCATTGAAGGTCGACAAAATCTTTCGTTTGCACAACTATGAGGAAGAGAAAAAGATCGCTATGGCATCACTTGAGTTCCAAGACTATGTGCTCATATGGTGGGAACAAGTCCTTGAGCGCCGACAAGCAAGAGGTGAACCTCCAATCACCACTTGGGCTCAAATGAAGGAGCTCATGAGAGCACGCTTTGTGCCCACCTACTACAACCGTGATCTCTTCAAGAAGCTACAACTCCTCAGGCAAGGAACAAAGAGTGTTGAAGAATACTACAAGGAAATGGAGATTGCCATGATTCGAGCCAATGTCACGGAGGATGATAGGAGCAAACAATGGCACGATTCTTGAATGGCCTCAACTATCCCATCAAGAAAATCGCCGATTTCCAACCCTACTCCAACCTCATTGAGCTCGTGCATCAAGCTACAAAGGCGGAACGACAAGTGCAAGATGACTTCAAGTACGCCAAGTACTCATCCAAGACATACGGCTTCTCCAACAACCAAGCTTCAACAACTACCCCAACTTCGACATCAACCAAACCTTCTCCAAGCAACGACGACAAGACAAGTTACAAGAAATCTTCTACAAGTTCAAGTCGTCCTCCTCCTACTACAAGCAACTCAAAGCCGCGTGCTTCATCATCTACTCCAACCGATGAGACCATCAAGACAAGCTCCTTCAAGTGTTTTACTTGCGGCGGCCGAGGCCACAAGTCATATGAATGCATCAACAAGCGCACCATGATACTCAACGACGATGGAACCTACGACTCAATGAGTGAAGATGAAATGGACGCTATTGAGCAAGTGGCCATGCACCGGCGCATCAATGAGGATGAAGATGATCAAGTCTTTTGTGATGAAGATACAAGTCCCGCTCTTGATGTCTCCAAAGTCTTGACACTTCAACATCAACAAGAAGAAGACCAACGATGCCACATCTTCCACACAAAGGCCGGCATCAATGGGAGATCCGTCAAGGTCATCATCGATGGAGGTAGTTGCCACAACTTGGCAAGCGAAGAACTATGCTCCAAGCTCCAATTGGTCAAGAAGAAGCATCTGAAACCCTACAAGGTTCAATGCCTGCGTGACTCCGGCACTATACGAGTTGAGCATACGGTCCAAGTATCATTCAAAATAGGTGCATATGAGGACACTTTGGAGTGTGATGTGGTCCCAATGACCGTATGCCACCTCCTCTTTGGTCGGCCATGGCAATTCGACCGTGGTGTATACCACAATGGGCGTACAAACCACTATAGCTTCAAGATGAAAGGCAAAGAATATGTCCTACGACTCTTCGACGGGCCGCGCGTCAAGACCGTCATGCATCTCGAAACCCGCTACACGACAAGATTCCCCAAGAGCAAGTTGATGAAGAAGTTCCTCGTCCTCAATCTAACCAAGTGGCTTTTGCTCAAGCTCAAGACCGACAACGTCTTCGTCGCCAACAAGAACAAGAACGAGCGCGCCTACACCAAGCACAACAAGATGCCGAGGCTCAACGTCTTCAACAACAACAATGAGAAGCACAAGGTCTTGAGGCGGAACGCGCCCTTCAAGCATCAAGTCGAGCTATCGCCAACCGCAATCACGAAAGGCGCAATCAAGAGGAAGCCCTTCGAGAAGAAATACAAGACAGGAACTACCATCCGCGTGCGCAACGTCAAGCCCCACAAGCTCCTCCACAAGCTCCTCAAGCTCATCCCCAACCTCAAGGTCAACAAGAGCAAGTTGATCATGGACTTCCTCCTCGCCAAGAGCAACATGAGGATGATTACCCTCCACGTCAAGAACGTCATCATCAACATCGACCTCAACACAATGAAGAACAACGCTATGGCAAGCTCAAGTTCATAATGCCCAAGTTCAATGGAACTAATGATCCCGAAGAGTACCTCTCATGGGCATTGAAGGTCGACAAAATCTTTCGTTTGCATAACTATGAGGAAGAGAAGAAGATCACTATGGCATCACTTGAGTTCCAAGACTATGTGCTCGTATGGTGGGAACAAGTCCTTGAGCGCCGACAAGCAAGAGGTGAACCTCCAATCACCACTTGGGCTCAAATGAAGGATGTCATGCGAGCACGCTTTGTACCCACCTACTACAACCGTGATCTCTTCAAGAAGCTACAACTCCTCAAGCAAGGAACAAAGAGTGTTGAAGAATACTACAAGGAAATGGAGATTGCCATGATTCGAGCCAATGTCACGGAGGATGATGAGCAAACTATGGCACGATTCTTGAATGGCCTCAATCATCCCATCAAGAAGATCGCCGACTTCCAACCATACTCCAACCTCATTGAGCTCGTGCATCAAGCTACAAAGGCGGAACGACAAGTGCAAGATGACTTCAAGTACGCCAAGTACTCATCCAAGACATATGACTTCTCCAACAACCAAGCTTCAACAACTACTCCAACTTTGACATCAACCAAGCCTTCTCCAAGCAACGACGACAAGCCAAGTTACAAGAAAGCTTATACTAGTTCAAGTCGTCCTCCTCCTACTACAAGCAACTCCAAGCCGCGTGCTTCATCATCTACTCCAACCGATGAGACCGTCAAGACAAGCTCCTTCAAGTGTTTTACTTGCGGCGGCCGAGGCCACAAGTCATATGGATGCACCAACAAGCGCACCATGATACTCAACGACGATGGCACCTACGACTCAATGAGTGAAGATGAAATGGACGCTATTGAGCAAGTGGCCATGCACCGGCGCATCAACGAGGATGAAGATGATCAAGTCTTTTGTGATGAAGATACAAGCCCCGCTCTTGTTGTCTCCAAGGTCTTGACACTTCAACATCAACAAGAAGAAGATCAAAGATGCCACATCTTCCACACAAAGGCCGGCATCAATGGACGATCAAACAAGGTCATCATCGATGGAGGTAGTTGCCACAACTTGGCAAGCGAAGAACTATGCTCCAAGCTACAATTGGTCAAGAAGAAGCACCCGCAACCCTACAAGGTTCAATGGCTAAGTGACTCCGGCACTATACGAGTTGAGCATACGGTCCAAGTATCATTCAAAATAGGTGCATATGAGGACACTTTGGAGTGTGATGTGGTCCCAATGACCGTTGGCCACCTCCTCCTTGGTCGGCCATGGCAATTCGACCGTGGTGTCTACCACAATGGGCGTACAAACCACTATAGCTTCAAGATGAAAGGCAAAGAATATGTCCTACGACCCATGTCTCCTAGTCAAGTGATAGCCGACAAACAAGCCACCAACCAAAGAGAGAAGAGTGAGAAAGTGAGCCACCAAAAAGTGAGTGAGAGCCACAAGCCAAATTTGAGCGCCTCTTCGCCTAGAGAGAAAAACCTCATACTATTCGCCACCAAACATGAGATGAGAGAAGTGTGTGAGAACCTATCGAGTGTGATGCACTTTATCCTTCTGTGCAAGGATGGCGACCCAAAAACTAACACCACTCATGAGCTACCTTTGGTGTTTCAATCCCTTTTGCAGGAATTTCAAGATGCTTTCCCCGATGAGCTACCTCCGGGTCTACCTCCTCTACGAGGCATTGAGCATCGAATCGACCTCATACCCGGAGCGCCACTTCCAAACAAAGACCCATACCGTGTCAATCCCGAAGAAACCAAGGAGATTCAACGGCAAGTACAACAACTTATCGACAACGGTCATGTACGTGAAAGCTTAAGCCCTTGTGCCGTTCCCGTTATACTTGTGCCTAAGCCCGATGGAACTTTCCGCTTGTGTTCCGATTGTCGACCCATAAATGCTATCACCGTGCGCTATAGGCATCCCATTCCTCGCTTAGATGATATGCTTGATGAACTTAGTGGAGCCAACTTTTTCTCAAAAATTGATCTTAAAAGTGGCTATTACCAAATCCGCATTCATGAGGGTGATGAATGGAAAACTGCTTTCAAAACAAAATTTGGCTTATATGAATGGTTGGTTATGCCTATGGGTTTGTCGGAAGCTCCCGGAACTTTTGTGCGTCTCATGCATCATGTACTTCGTCCATACATTGGAATCTTTGTTGTGGTTTACTTCGATGATATTCTTGTGTTTAGCAAAAACATGAAAGAGCATCTTGATCATGTTAAGCTTGTTTTGCAAACACTTCGAAAGGAAAGTCTTTATGCCAACTTGAAAAAATGCACTTTTGGCGTTGACAAAGTGGTTTTCTTGGGTTTCGTTGTCTCTTCCAAGGGTGTCCATGTTGATGAAACTAAGATCAAAGCAATTAAAACTTGGCCCCAACCCACCAATTTGCAACAAGTGCGAAGTTTCCTTGGTCTTGCAGGTTTTTATCGCCGCTTTGTGAAAAACTTTAGCACTATTGCAGCTCCTTTGCATGCTTTGAGTTAGAAGAATACTCCTTTTGTTTGGGGACCTTTGCAATCAAACGCTTTTGATGAGCTCAAGTCTTTGCTTACTCATGCTCCGATTCTTGCTTTGCCCAATTTTGACAAAACTTTTGAGGTCCATTGTGATGCAAGTGGTACCGGAATTGGCGGAGTTTTAATGCAAGAAAAACGAGTCATTGCTTATTTTAGTGAAAAACTCTCCGGTGCTCAACTTAACTATCCCGTGTATGACAAAGAATTGTATGCTTTAGTGCGTGTGCTACATGTTTGGGAACATTATCTTAGACCTCATGAGTTTGTCATCCATACCGATCATGAAACGCTTAAGTACCTAAAAGGTCAAACTAAATTGAACAAGCGTCATGCCAAATGGAGTGAATTTATTGAATCTTTTCCATATGTGATCAAGTACATTAAGGGCAAGGAAAATGTAGTTGCCGATGCACTTTCACGCATATGCACGCTTGTCACCCAACTTGAGTTGAATGTTATTGGCTTTGAGCACATCAAAGATTTGTATGCTAGTGATCCATCTTTTGCACCTCACTATGCTAAATGTTTGACGCATACATCTTGGGAACAATATTACCTCAAGGATGGTTATCTTATGAGAGCTAACAAACTATGCATACCCGAGTCTTCTCTTCGTTTGCTACTTTTGCAAGAGGCTCATGGAGGTGGACTCATGGGACATTTTGGACGCGACAAGACCTTCGCCACGCTCTCCAAGAACTACTTTTGGCCCAAGATGTTTCGAGACGTCTCACGCTTCACCACAAGATGCTCAACATGCCGCAAAGCTAAGTCAAAAGCACAATCTCATGGTCTTTACATGCCTCTTCCTATTCCTTATCAACCTTGGGAAGACATTAGCATGGACTTTGTACTTGGTTTGCCTAGAACTCAAAATGGAAAGGACTCCGTATTTGTTGTTGTGGACAGATTTTCTAAAATGGCACATTTCATTCCTCGCAACAAGGTAGACGATGCTTCACATATTGCAAATCTCTTTTGTAGGGAAATCTTGCGCCTCCATGGAGTACCAAAGTCAATCGTCTCCGACCGCGACGTCAAGTTCTTGAGTTACTTTTGGAAAACTCTTTGCGCCAAGCTCGGAATCAAGCTCTTGTTCTCATCCGCATACCATCCTCAAACCGACGGCCAAACGGAGGTGACAAACCGGACGCTCTCCACTCTACTTCGCGTGTTGATCAAGAAGAACATCAAGGAGTGGGAGGCGTGTCTACCCATCGCCGAGTACGCCTACAACCGCGCAAGACATTCAACGACCGGCAAGTCCCCCTTCGAGGTCGTCTACGGCTTCAACCCATTGTCCCCATTGGACATCCTACCTCTACCTCTACAAGAGCGCACCAACCTCGACGCAATCGCCCATGCAAGCTACATCAAGAAGATGCATGAAGATACAAGAAATACAATCGAGCGCCAAGTACAACGACTAGCGTCCAAGCTCAACATCAACAAGCAACCCATGATCTTCAACATAGGCGATCTCGTGTGGCTACACCTTCGCAAGGAACGCTTCCCCAACGAACGCAAGTCCAAACTTCTACCTCGAGCCGATGGACCCTTCAAGGTGTTAGCACGCTGATGAGGACATCAATACCATTGTTACACCCACAGCCCCTACTGCTACATATACTGGACCAATTACTAGAGCTCGCGCACGCCAATTAAATTATCAGGTACTTTCGTTTCTTGGTAATGATTCTAATGTTCATGAGAATATGATGCTGCCTAAATTGGATACATTTGTTTTGCTTACAAATGAAGGGCCTAGCTTGGAGAAGGATGGACATTGGAGCAAGAGCAAGCATGGAGATGATGCCATGCGCAAGGGGAACCAGAACGGAGTTACAAGTGATGATTTCAGGACTTTGAAGCCACCATAAGAGTGCATGAAGCCTTGGACGAAATATACAAGATGCCACTTCATAAATTTCGTCCAGAGGCTATTATAGGTGCTGCGTCACCTTTTTATTGGGCCAGGCCCATGTAATTTCGAAATACATAAGTATAGGCTATTTTTAGTGTCCGTATGTGTGGGGAAACAAGAGATAGGGTTGATTTCGGACCCCTCCACCAAGGGCCACGAAATTCCCCCTCTCTTCCTCCATATATACAGCCCTTAGGGCACCGTTTAGACTTTGGGTTTTGTTTAGATTAAAAGTTCGCCATAGCTGCAACTTCGCGTACTTCGTTTGTGTTCAACGACCAGACAAAGGCGTCACAGAACCCCACCTTGATCAATAAAGCTTTCATCTTATATTCGCAATATCCAGATTGCAATCTTAGTTTCTTGCTTGTTCTTCGTTTGCTCGCAGGAAACAGACCCTCGTGGTCAGGTTGATCGTGCTCCGGCGTGGTCAATAACCTCTCGGAGTTGGTTTAGCGATTGCTAAGGCGCGACGTCCTCGCACGTTCGTAGTCGGATCGTCAAAGTCGACTTCCACCAAAGCGATTTCCATCATCTCATCGAAAGACGGGACACCTTTGCCTCTATCAAGTGGTATCAGATTTCCAGGTTGCTCGGTGAGATTTTCCAGTTTTTCGTAGTTTAGATCGAGTCTGTTCTTCATACCTATAGTCCACGAAAAAGCCACAAAAAAAATTAGGGTTAGTTCATCATATCCGAACCAATCTGAGCCTTTGCATAATCTTTTTAGGGTTTTGCTTTGTTGAATTTGCGGTTGCATCCTCGGTCTAGTTGCTGGTCTTAGAGTCTAGTCTTTTAGAGTTTCGAGTTCTGGTCATAAGTTGTCACGCCGCCGCCGCACCATCATCATCGCCCCTGCCATCTACCACCACCACTCCGAATCCGTATCCATATACCACCACCAATCCGTGTCCATATACCACCACCGATCCATATCCATATACTACCACCGCTTCCACCACCGCTGCCATATACCACAACCATATATCCACCACCAATCCGAGTTCCTTGCTTATTAGGTTTGTTTTCGGGATTCATCTAGTTTCCGATTCGTGTTTCCTTGCCGGAGTAGGTTTCGAAAAAAAAAAGAGTCTGGAAACCACGCTCCGTTTAGGCCCAAAATTTTTCGAAAACGCATTTTTCGAAAAAAATTTTGGCTATCTTATTTTTAGGTGTTTCTGAGTGTTTTGAGACAGGTGCCATTATAGGAAGTTTTTTTTGACCCGTTTCCAGTTTTTGGGTCCGGGCAGTCGAAAAAACAAAAAAAAAAATTGGTCGAAAAAATTTCGTGCCCATCCTGTCAGTTTGACCTAGGAAGAGTTTTGAGACACTCGCCATTATAGCGATTTTTCGCAAAAAAAAAAAAGAGCAGCGCAAAAAAAAAAGAGCGCAAAAAAAAAGAGCGAAAAAAAAACCCAGAGTGTGCTTTTCCCTTGTTTACGTGCAGCGCCGTGATTTTGTTAGTGTTCTAGGCTCGCGTCTCTAGCACAGTCTAGCCTAGGACCAGCACAGTACCGTCGTTGAGCGTTTATTCAACTTTGCATCTCTGAATTGATTATTGCTGACCCTTTTTGCTACCATATTATAAGCCTTCCCAGCTCCACATACATCTACGTCGTGCGTTTGACTCTCCCTGGTAATCGCTCTATCCAAGCTTTGAGAGTTTTTGACTACAACGGTTGCCGATCACCGCCTGCTGCTGGGTAAGAACTGGTAAGAATTTGAGATTTGCTTGACGGATTTGTGACACCCACCACCACCTCTTGTTAGTAGTCTGTAGGATCATATTCTTGTGTGTTTCTATTGCTGCTAACCATGCCAGGATCACAAGCCGACGAGACTGACTGGGAGAACATGACGAATAAGGATTTGCATGATAAATTTCAGCAAATGATGAGTGGACAGGTGCAAGATGTGCTAAACAGATTTGAAGAGGCCATGGAGAAGATAGATGGCATGGAGAAGACGTTCGAAACAAAGCTCGATAACAAGTTTAATGAATTGCTCGCGCGTCTTCCACCACCACCACCCGCTGCACCTAACGCACCTCTCCAACGACAACAACAACAACAACGCATCCTTTCGAATCAGTATGGACGAGCGAAGCGTGTTCCTATTGAGGATGGCCAAACTTCTGGTGCTGCTGTTCATGTTGTTGATGCTTCTTTGGCCCCTGCTACTGCTGCTGCTGGTACCCAGGAGGATGATGAGTATGTGGGCGATTATGAGGATGAGGTTGATCAAAATCAGCACTACGTGCAGCCACCAGCACCACCACCACCAGGTCGACCTCAGGTATATATTCGTAATGGTAGGCCTGCACCACCACCTCAGGTACGAGATGATGTCCATATTCCTAAACTGAAATTGAATATTCCACCATTTGAGGGTAGATATGTTCCTGATATATATCTTACTTGGGAGTTAGAAACTGAACAACGTTTTACATGTTTACAATATCCCGAGGAGAGACGGGTTGCTGCTGTTGTTTGTGCTTTCACTAGTTTTGCATGTGTATGGTGGTCTGAACATTGTAGATTATATCCTATTCCCGCTACTTGGGCTGCTTTGAAAACTGCTATGCGTACTCGTTGGGTTCCACCATATTATCAACGTGAATTGCTTCAAAAATTACAGCGCTTAAGACAAGGAAAAAATTCTGTAGAAGAATATTATCAGGAATTACAAACTGGCATGATTAGATGTGGTATTGTTGAGGAGAATGAAGCTATGCTTGCACGTTTTCTGGGTGGATTAAATAGAGAGATTCAGACCATTCTAGATTATAAGGAGTATACTAATATCACTCGTTTATTCCATCTTGCTTGTAAAGCTGAACGTGAAGTGCAGGATCGACAGGCATTGGCGCGGACTAACTTTTCTGCAGGTCGACCTTCATCATGGACACCACGTGCATCATCTACTTCCACACGTTCTGCTACACCGGCGCCTCCGTCGGCTGCCACCTCCAACCGTGATACAATAAAGCAGGCACAATCACCACTATCTGCCAAGAGCACATCTTCTGGGCCTGCAAAGAGCTCTTCTTCATCCATGGCATCAACAGGGCAAACACATGATATTATTTGTCGACGTTGCAAGGGTGGAGGTCATTATGCGAGAGAATGCCCCTCTAAGCGTGTGATGATTGTTACTGAGGATGGTGGGTATGAGTCCGCTAGTGACTATGATGAGGAGACTTTGGCTCTTATTACACGTGACGAACACGGTGGAGAAGATTCTGATCATGAGACGCAATACATGACTCCTGAAGATGCTGACAGGTATGAATGTTTAGTTGCTCAACGTGTTTTGAGTGTGCAGGTTACACAAGCTGAGCAAAATCAGAGGCATAATTTGTTCCATACAAAGGGAGTTGTGAAGGAACGTTCTGTTCGCGTAATCATAGATGGAGGGAGTTGCAACAACTTGGCTAGCATGGAGATGGTGGAGAAGCTATCTCTCACCACAAGACCACATCCACATCCTTACTACATCCAATGGTTCAACAACAGCGGCAAGGTTAAGGTAACACGTACTGTTCGTGTGCATTTTAGTATCTCTACATATGCTGATTATGTTGATTGTGATGTGGTACCTATGCAAGCATGTTCCTTATTACTTGGTAGACCATGGCAATTTGATAAAAATTCTATTCACCATGGTAGAAACAATCAGTATACTCTTGTTCATAAGGATAAAAATATTACTTTGCTTCCTATGACTCCTGATTCCATTTTGAAAGATGATCTTAATAGAGCTAATAAAGCAAAACAGGAGAAAACTAAGAGTGAAAATCAGATTGTGGCAAAAGAATTTGAGCAACAAATGCAGCCTAATAATAATAAACAATCTAGTGTTGCTTCTGAAATTAAATTGAAAAGTGCATGTTTACTTGCCACCAAATCTGATATTGATGATCTAGATTTTAGCAAATCTGTTTGCTATGCTTTTGTGTGCAAAGAGGCATTATTTTCATTCGAGGACGTGCCTTCCTCTTTGCCTCCTGCTGTCACTAACATTTTGCAGGAGTTCGCTGACGTCTTTCCACAAGACGTGCCACCGGGATTACCACCTATTCGCGGGATTGAGCATCAAATTGACTTAATTCCCGGTGCATCATTACCCAACCGTGCACCATACCGTACCAATCCAGAGGAGACGAAGGAGATTATGCGTCAAGTACAAGAACTGCTCGACAAAGGTTATATACGTGAATCCCTTAGTCCTTGTGCTGTTCCTATCATTTTAGTGCCGAAAAAGGATGGTACATCGCGTATGTGCGTTGATTGTAGAGGCATTAATAATATTACTATTCGTTATCGTCATCCTATTCCTAGGCTAGATGATATGCTTGATGAATTGAGTGGCTCTACAATATTCTCCAAAGTTGATTTGCGTAGTGGATACCATCAAATTCGTATGAAATTGGGAGATGAATGGAAAACAGCATTTAAAACTAAGTTTGGATTATATGAGTGGTTAGTCATGCCTTTTGGGTTAACTAATGCACCTAGTACTTTCATGAGGTTAATGAACGAAGTTTTACGTGCTTTCATTGGACGATTTGTGGTAGTTTACTTTGATGACATATTGATTTATAGCAAATCTTTGGAGGAACATTTGGAACATTTACGTGCTGTTTTTATTGCTCTACGTGATGCACGTTTGTTTGGTAACCTTGGAAAGTGCACCTTTTGCACCGACCGAGTATCTTTTCTTGGCTATGTTGTTACTCCACAGGGAATTGAAGTTGATAAAGCCAAAATTGAAGCTATTGAGAGTTGGCCACAGCCCAAAACGGTCACACAAGTGAGGAGTTTCCTTGGCCTCGCTGGATTCTATAGGCGTTTTGTGAGAGATTTCAGCACCATTGCTGCACCTCTCAATGAGCTTACAAAGAAAGATGTGCCTTTTCTGTGGGGTACCGCACAGGAAGAAGCCTTCTCGGTATTGAAAGATAAGTTGACACATGCTCCTTTACTCCAACTTCCTGATTTTAATAAGACTTTTGAGCTTGAATGTGATGCTAGTGGAATTGGATTAGGAGGTGTGTTATTACAAGATGGCAAACCTGTTGCATACTTTTCTGAAAAATTGAGTGGGCCTAGTCTGAATTATTCTACTTATGATAAAGAATTATATGCTCTTGTTCGGACTTTAGAAACATGGCAACATTATTTATGGCCCAAAGAATTTGTTATACATTCTGATCATGAATCTTTGAAACATATTAAAAGTCAAGCTAAACTGAATCGTAGACATGCTAAATGGGTTGAATTCATTGAGACTTTCCCTTATGTCATTAAACACAAGAAGGGAAAAGAAAATGTTATTGCTGATGCATTGTCTCGTCGCTATACTATGCTTTCACAACTTGACTTCAAAATATTTGGTTTGGAGACCATCAAAGATCAATATGTGCATGATGCTGATTTTAAAGATGTAATGCAGAATTGTAAAGAAGGAAGAATGTGGAACAAGTTTGTCGTTAACGATGGATTTGTGTTTCGTGCTAACAAGCTATGCATTCCAGCTAGCTCCGTTCGTCTTTTGCTGTTGCAGGAGGCGCATGGGGGAGGATTAATGGGACACTTTGGCGTGAAGAAGATGGAGGACGTACTTGCTACACATTTCTTTTGGCCAAAGATGAGACGGGATGTTGAGCGTTTTGTTGCTCGCTGCACTACATGTCAAAAAGCTAAGTCACGACTCAATCCTCATGGTTTATATATGCCTTTGCCTGTACCTAGTGTTCCTTGGGAGGATATATCTATGGACTTTGTTTTAGGTTTACCTCGAACAAAGAAGGGGAGGGATAGCATATTTGTTGTCGTGGATAGATTCTCGAAAATGGCACACTTTATACCATGTCATAAAAGCGATGATGCTGTTAATGTTGCTGATTTGTTCTTTCGTGAAATTATTCGCTTGCATGGTGTGCCAAATACTATTGTTTCAGATCGTGATACTAAATTTCTTAGCCACTTTTGGAGATGTTTATGGGCTAAGTTGGGGACTAAACTGTTATTTAGTACTACTTGTCACCCCCAAACTGATGGACAAACTGAAGTAGTCAATAGAACATTGTCTACTATGCTTAGGGCTGTTTTGAAGAATAATAAGAAAATGTGGGAAGAATGCTTGCCTCATATTGAATTTGCTTATAATCGTTCATTGCATTCTACTACTAAGATGTGCCCTTTTGAAATTGTGTATGGTTTCCTACCTCGTGCACCTATTGATTTGTTGCCTCTTCCATCTTCGGAGAAGGTTAATTTTGATGCTAAAGAACATTCTGAATTGATTTTAAAAATGCATGAGTTAACTAAGGAAAACATTGAGCGTATGAATGCTAAATATAAACTTGCTGGAGATAAGGGTAGAAAACATGTTGTGTTTGCACCTGGAGATCTTGTTTGGTTACATTTGCGTAAAGATAGATTTCTTAATTTGCGCAAATCAAAGCTAATGCCACGTGCTGATGGTCCCTTTAAGGTGTTAGAGAAAATAAATGATAATGCATATAAACTTGAGCTGCCTGCAGATTTTGGGGTTAGTCCCACTTTTAACATTGCAGATTTGAAGCCTTATTTGGGTGAGGAAAATGAGCTTCCGTCGAGGACGACTTCATTTCAAGAAGGGGAGGATGATGAGGACATCAATACCATTGTTACACCCACAGCCCCTACTGCTACATATACTGGACCAATTACTAGAGCTCGCGCACGCCAATTAAATTATCAGGTACTTTCGTTTCTTGGTAATGATTCTAATGTTCATGAGAATATGATGCTGCCTAAATTGGATACATTTGTTTTGCTTACAAATGAAGGGCCTAGCTTGGAGAAGGATGGACATTGGATCAAGAGCAAGCATGGAGATGATGCCATGCGCAAGGGGAACCAGAACGGAGTTACAAGTGATGATTTCAGGACTTTGAAGCCACCATAAGAGTGCATGAAGCCTTGGACGAAATATACAAGATGCCACTTCATAAATTTCGTCCAGAGGCTATTATAGGTGCTGCGTCACCTTTTTATTGGGCCAGGCCCATGTAATTTCGAAATACATACGTATAGGCTATTTTTAGAGTCCGTATGTGTGGGGAAACAAGAGATAGGGTTGATTTCGGACCCCTCCACCAAGGGCCACGAAATTCCCCCTCTCTTCCTCCATATATACAGCCCTTAGGGCACCGTTTAGACTTTGGGTTTTGTTTAGATTAAAAGTTCGCCATAGCTGCAACTTCGCGTACTTCGTTTGTGTTCAACGACCAGACAAAGGCGTCACAGAACCCCACCTTGATCAATAAAGCTTTCATCTTATATTCGCAATATCCAGATTGCAATCTTAGTTTCTTGCTTGTTCTTCGTTTGCTCGCAGGAAACAGACCCTCGTGGTCAGGTTGATCGTGCTCCGGCGTGGTCAATAACCTCTCGGAGTTGGTTTAGCGATTGCTAAGGCGCGACGTCCTCGCACGTTCGTAGTCGGATCGTCAAAGTCGACTTCCACCAAAGCGATTTCCATCATCTCATCGAAAGACGGGACACCTTTGCCTCTATCACACGCTACAACAACAACGCCTACAAGCTCGACCTACCAAGCGACAAGTACAACGCGAGCGACACCTTCAACGTCAAAGACCTCTCCCCTTTCCGTGGTGATGAAGAACTAGATCCGAGGTCGGATCCTTTCGAAGGGAGGGGATATGATGCGGAGCATCCTTCCATCATCCCCATGGACTCTACATCAACACCTACAACACCACAAGGACCGATGACTCGAGCACGTGCAAGAGCTCTTGAAACCGAGGTGACATCACTCCTCTCACAACTCTCCTTCGATTCACATGAGACATGGTTACTACCTCAAACGGAAACTCTATGCATACTCAGGCACCAAGGAGTCGACCATGAGGAGGCTAGGAAGCAAGGAGAATCGGAAGTGGGAGACATACGCGAAGACGGAGAGGAGAAAGCAACCAGGACCAGAGAGGCCGGACGATCCGGACGGAGGCCCGGACAATCCGGACAGAGCCCGGATGATCCGGACCCCGGTCCGGACGATCCGGCTAAATCGACCGAAGGCAACAGAACCTCCACGTTGAAGCCGGATCATCCGGACCCCGACCCAGATCATCCGGATCCCGCCCAGACATCCGGACCACCAGCCGGACGTCCGGCCCTGCGGCGTCACCAGCAGAGCACCCGGACCATCCGGGCCCCCACCTGGATCATCCGGACCGTCACCCGGATCATCCGGCCCGTCACCCGGATCGTCCGGCCAGCGCCTGCGCGCACGTGTTGGGCTGAGCCCATGTACCCCTTCGCCCCAGACTCTATATATAGGACCCCCTCTCTTCACTTTGAGACTTAGCATTGGATTAGCTCATATTTGTGTGTGAGAGCCTTTGCTCATCCATCGGTACTTCTCCACGGAGACCAAGACCTCCGTCTAGGAGAAGATCCATCGGATTCAAGACCCCTATAAGGGAAGATCCCCTCGTGGATTCAAGGCCTCCTCCGGGAGAAGAACGATTACCTTTGTATCTTTCCCTTGTTGATTTTGGACCATGTATCACTCGTGCTTCGATGATCTAGACCTTGTGTGATTGATCTCTTGTCGGTTGAGTGTCTCTCTTGTTCTTCCCCGTGATTTCCTCTCGTTCTTCCGCGCGTTCTTCGTGTTTCCTCCGTAGGATCCCCTCCAAACGTGAAAGATCGACGAATTAGGGTTCCACCCTACATCAATCTATCTTCTCCATGGCCTCATCAAATATGTTTAGCACATCTTGCACCTGTCCACTCATCATTTGCTGAAATTTATCATGTAGCTGTTTGTTCGTCAGGTTCTCCCAATCAATCTCATCGGCTTGTGACCCTACCATGGTTAGCAGCAAATAGAAACACACAAGAATATGATCCTACAGACTACTAAGCTTGGATAGAGCGATGTATCACAAACCCGTCAAGCAAATCTCAAATTCTTACCAGTTCTTACCCAGCAGCAGGTGGTGATCGGCAACCATTGTAGTCAAAACTCTCAAAGCTTGGATAGAACGATTACCACGGAGAGTCAAACGCACGACGTAGATATATGTGGAGCTGGGAAGGCTTATAATATGGTAGCAAAAAAGGGTCAGCAATAATCAATTCAGAGATGCAAAGTTGAATAAACGCTCAACGATGGTACTGTGCTGGTCCTAGGCTAGACTGTGCTAGAGACGCGAGCCTAGAACACTAACAAAATCACGATGCTGCACGGAAACAAGGGAGAAGCACACTCTGGAAAAAAATTCACTCTTTTTTTTGCGCTCTTTTTTTTTGCTCTCCTTTTTTTTCGAAAATCACTATAATGGCGAGTGTCTCAAAACTCTTCCCAAGTCAAGATAATAGGATAGGTACGAAATTTTTTTGACCAATTTCTTTTTCGACTGCCCGGACCCAAGAACTGGAAACGGGTCAAAAAAACTTTCTATAACGGCGACTGTCTCAATACGCTTAGAAACACCTAAAAATAGGATAGCCAGAATTTTTTTTGTCAAGTGCGTTTTTGGAAAAAAAAATTCGAAACCTACTCAGGCAAGGAAACACGAATCGGAAATTAGATAGAACTCGAAATCAAATCTAATATGCAAGGAACTCGGATTGGTTGTGGATATATGGTGGCGGTATATGGCAGCGGTGGTGGTAATGGTGGTAGTATATGAATATGGATTGGTGGTGGTATATGGATACGGATTGGTGGTGATATATGGATACGGATTCGGAGCGGTGGTGGTAGGTAGCAGGGGCAATGATGACGGTGCGGTGGCGGCGTGACAACTTATGACCACAACTCGAAACTCTAAAAGACTAGACGCTTAGACCAGCAACTAGACACGAGATGCAACCGTAAATTCAACAAAGCAAAACCCTAAAAAGATTATGCAAAGGCTCAGATTGGTTTGGATATTATGAACTAACCCTAATTTTTTTTGTGGCTTTTTCGTGGACTGTAGGTATGAAGAACAGACTCAATCTAAACTACGAAGAACTGTAAAATCTCACCGAGCAACCTGGAAATCTGATACCACTTGATAGAGGCAAAGGTGTCCCGTCTTTCGATGAGATGGTGGCTTTTCTTTTGGAGGAAGTCGACTTTAAAGATCCGACTACGAACGTGCGAGGACGTCGCGCCTTAGCAATCGCTAAACCAACTCCGATAGGTTATTGACCACGCCGGAGCATGATCAACCTGACCACGAAGGTCTGTTTCCTGTTGGCAAACAAAGAACAAGCAAGAAACTAAGATTGCAATCTGGATATTGCGAATATAAGAGGAAAGCTTTATTGATCAAGGTGGGGTTCTGTGACGCCTTTGTCTGGTCGTTGAACACAAACGAAGTACGCGAAGTTGCATCTATGGCGAACTTTAGTCTAAACAAAACCCAAAGTCTAAACGACGCCCTAAGGACTGTATATATGGAGGAAGAGGGGGGAATTTCGTGGCCCTTGGGGAAGGTGATGAGGACATGACTACCTTGGATATGACCAAAAATATTGCATATATGCATATTTGTCAGGTGATTTCTAGTGCAAACTATTCAATAATCTATTTATATTATCCAGAACAAAAATACTTCACACACTTTTGTGTTTTGTATAATTGCAGGTGTATGGGACATTTGTACAATCCACATATGAAGATAAGGAAGAAAGAGATGTTTATTTGCTGTCCAAAAAGTTCTCTCACGTCACTTTTGGCCCAAGACAAGATAAAGTCCAAGTCTCTCACGTTCTGGATTCAGATTCGGACTGCACAGACATACCTGACTCAAAACGCACACAAGTTTTTCATACGGACTCCGAATTGGGTGATTCTTTTTTTGTTGGAAACTAGATTTCGTGCACTTTCCAACCCAATTGGAATCACCTTCAAATTCGTCCGGAGCGTTGAGTTGTGGACGAAACAATCTGATGCTGCAACAGAATCCGAGTCAAACTACAAGTCCAAAGGTGTTACATCACCTCCACTTGGGCCCATTGGCCTTGTACGACCAAGATTTAGTTTTAGGCTGCCTTGGGACGTCCTCCCACCTCCTTGGCCGCCACCCCTTGCTCCTATATAAGTAGATCCATCTAGTAGCTTTTCCTTGGGTTTTGTTTAGATTAAAAGTTCGCCATAGCTGCAACTTCGCGTACTTCGTTTGTGTTCAACGACCAGACAAAGGCGTTACAGAACCCCACCTTGATCAATAAAGCTTTCATCTTATATTCGCAATATCCAGATTGCAATCTCAGTTTCTTGCTTGTTCTTCGTTTGCTCGCAGGAAACAGACCCTCGTGGTCAGGTTGATCGTGCTCCGGCGTGGTCAATAACCTCTCGGAGTTGGTTTAGCGATTGCTAAGGCGCGACGTCCTCGCACGTTCGTAGTCGGATCGTCAAAGTCGACTTCCACCAAAGCGAAATCCATCATCTCATCGAAAGACGGGACACCTTTGCCTCTATCAAGTGGTATCAGTTTTCAGGTTGCTCGGTGAGAATTTCCAGTTTTCCTAGATTAGATTTATTTTCTTACCTATTGTCCAAGAAAAAGCCACAAAAAAGAGTTAGATCTATTCATCCTTAGTCCAAGCCAGTCTGAGCCTTTGCAATTTTCTTTTCATTGCTTGCATAGTTGAATTATCGGTTGCATCGTCGTGTCGAGTTGCTGGTCTTAGTGTCTAGTTCGTTTAGAGTTTCGAGTTCTGTTCACATTAGTCACGCCACCACTGCATCATTATCTCTTCCGCTGTCCACCACCCATCCATCAATTTCCACCACGTGCTACCCACCATTCATTGTCATAATAATAGTTGAGATCGTTCACATCTTCGCTTGATCCAATTTGCGTCTTATCTAGTTTGTTTTGGAAAGAGGGAGAAAAAACGAGAAAAAAAAGAGAAAAAAAAGTCAGAGAAAAAAAATCAAAAAAATCGGCACAAACTTTTTCAGAGGAAAGTTGGAGACAAAGTTGTTGTATATCCTGCTTGGCAGTTGTTTTTCATCATTATCTTCACTGCCGTTGTGATCTTCACTTATATCTTGCTGTCAAGAGCTACTTACTATCCTTCATTGATGCTAGTTGTGCTACGCCGTGACCTCATTAGTGTTCTAGGCTCGCGTCTCTAGTCCGGTCTAGCCTAGGACCAGCACAGTACCGTCGTTGAGCGTTTATTCAACATTGCATCTTTGAATTGATTATTGCTAATCTTTTGCTACCATATATAGCCAACCCAGCTCCACATATTTCTACACCGTGTATACGTACGCTCCCCTGGCAATCGCTTTACTCAATATTCGGAGTTACTTGACACCGCTAGTTGCCGATCACCGCCTGCTGCATGGTAAGAACTTGTAAGACATTGATATTTGCTTTACTGTGAGCATTTTACCACCACATCCTAGTAGTTATAGGAACATTATTTTTGGGTTTTGTTTCTTGTTCTACTAATCATGACAGGATCCAGAGTCAATTCATGGGCTTTGTCGATCGCGGGAGACGTGCCACCACCTTTGCAAATACCACAACCGTCACGAGAGGTGCCCAAACATCCAAATGCACATGATCAGGTTAATGTATCTATACCACCATTTAATGGTCGTTTTAAACCTGCTTTATATATTGAATGGGAGTTCGACATAAAAAATATATTTGCTTCCCATAATTTCGATGAACATAAAAAGGTTAAGGTTGTGGTTGGTTCTTTCACTGGTTATGGTTTGGTTTGGTGGAGTGAATATTGTCGGTTACACCCTGATTATATACCTACTACTTGGGATGATTTGAAACTTGCCATGCGACATACTTTTGTCCCTGCTTATTATACTCGTGACATGATTAAGAAGTTGCAACACTTAAAACAAGGTAGTGAAACTGTAACAAAATATTATGATGATTTACAAACTACCTTGTTGCATTCCTCTTTAGAAGAAAGTGAAGATGATTTTATGGATAGATTTTGGGGAGGATTAAACCATGATATTCAAGAGATACTAATTCATGAAGAGTGTTATCCTATGGACCATTTGTTTCATCTTGCTTGCAAAGCTGAACAGGAAATAAAACGACGTGTTGGCCACGAGGAGAACAAGCGCACGGTACACATTCCAAGAGTTGATATGATTGTTCCTTCAACTACTAGGCATACTATGACAACCACATCCGTTGTTGTCAGGACTACATCACCTCCACCATGTGACACATCGCCCCCGAGAGTGGCTACATCATCTGAGTTGATCATAAGAGGTAATGACAAAGGTACTGATCTTCCATCTCTACATGAGAATGATGAATGCCTTGTCAATTTGAATGCACCATCTGATGAGCTACCCACTACTTTGATCACACCACCTATTTTAGAGGACTACGTTGATAATTTGACTTTGCCATGTGATCAAACAACTGAAATACCAACAATTTTGAGTGCACCCATTGAATTAACTATTGATGCAAAAGAACCAATGTTTAATCATTTTGATATGACCTCTAATCTTGGTGATGATTCTGTGTTGAATGACTTATTGCATGTTTGCTTATTTAAGCATGTTGTAGCATGTAAATTTGATGCAAGTAAGGTTTATTCACCAATGTTGGGATGGTTTAATGATGAACATTGTCAATCTTTTGAAATGAATAAGAGCTTCACTTATATGTGCAAACTGAGTTGCAATATTTTCATGCCTTCTACTTCTTGTGCTAATTTTTTGGCTTTAGATTTTATGAACTATGCAAGTTACTCATCTATTCATGTGTCATATATGCAAAAATCAAGGGAAGTAAAAATGGATGACATATACATATACAACATGTACACCTTGTCTCTTTTGTTAGCCACATTTCAGATTAAGCAACGCCGAGGACGGCTTTATTTTCAAGAAGGGGAGGATGATGAGGACATGACTACCTTGGATATGACCAAAAATATTGCATATATGCATATTTGTCAGGTGATTTCTAGTGCAAACTATTCAATAATCTATTTATATTATCCAGAACAAAAATACTTCACACACTTTTGTGTTTTGTCTAATTGCAGGTGTATGGGACATTTGTACAATCCACATATGAAGATAAGGAAGAAAGAGATGTTTATTTGCTGTCCAAAAAGTTCTCTCACGTCACTTTTGGCCCAAGAGAAGATAGAGTCCAAGTCTCTCACGTTCTGGATTCAGATTCGGACTGCACAGACATACCTGACTCAAAACGCACACAAGTTTTTCATACGGACTCCGAATTGGGTGATTCTTTTTTTGTTGTAAACTAGATTTCGTGCACTTTCCAACCCAATTGGAATCACCTTCAAATTCGTCCGGAGCGTTGAGTTGTGGACGAAACAATCTGATGCTGCAACAGAATCCGAGTCAAACTACAAGTCCAAAGGTGTTACATCACCTCCACTTGGGCCCATTGGCCTTGTACGACCAAGATTTAGTTTTAGGCTGCCTTGGGACGTCCTCCCACCTCCTTGGCCGCCACCCCTTGCTCCTATATAAGTAGATCCATCTAGTAGCTTTTCCTTGGGTTTTGTTTAGATTAAAAGTTCGCCATAGCTGCAACTTCACGTACTTCGTTTGTGTTCAACGACCAGACAAAGGCGTCACAGAACCCCACCTTGATCAATAAAGCTTTCATCTTATATTCGCAATATCCAGATTGCAATCTCAGTTTCTTGCTTGTTCTTCGTTTGCTCGCAGGAAACAGACCCTCGTGGTCAGGTTGATCGTGCTCCGGCGTGGTCAATAACCTCTCGGAGTTGGTTTAGCGATTGCTAAGGCGCGACGTCCTCGCACGTTCGTAGTCGGATCGTCAAAGTCGACTTCCACCAAAGCAAAATCCATCATCTCATCGAAAGACGGGACACCTTTGCCTCTATCAGAAGGGGTCCGAAACAAACCCTATCTCTTGTTTCCCCACACATACGGATTCTAAAAATAGCCTATACTGAAGTATTTCGAAAATACATGGGCCTGGCCCAATAATAAGGTGACGCAGCACCTAGAATAGCCTCTGGACGAAAGTTATGAAGTGGCATCTTGTATATTTCGTCCAAGGCTTCATGCACACATTATGGTGGCTTCAACGTCCTGAAATCATCACTTGTAACTCCGTTCTTGTTCCCCTTGCGCATGCCATCATCTCCATGCTTGTTCTTGCTCCAATGTTCATCCTTCTCCAAGCTAGGCCCTTCATTTGTAAGCAAAACAAATGTATCCAATTTAGGCAGCATCATATTCTCATGAACATTAGAATCATTACCAAGAAATGAAAGTACCTGGTAATTTAATTGGCGTGCGCGAGCTCTAGCAATTGGTCCAGTATGTATAGCAGCAGGGGTTGTGGGTGTAACAATGGTATTGATGTCCTCATCATCCTCCCCTTCTTGAAAAGAAGTCGTCCTCGACGGAAGCTCATCTTCCTCTCCCAAATAAGGCTTCAAATCTGCAATGTTAAAAGTGGGACTAACCCCGAAATCTGCAGGCAGCTCAAGTTTATATGCATTATCATTTATTTTCTCTAACACCTTAAAAGGTCCGTCAGCACGTGGCATTAGCTTTGATTTGCACAAATAAGGAAATCTATCCTTACGCAAATGTAACCAGACAAGATCTCCAGGTGCAAACACAACATGTTTTCTATCCTTATCTCCAGCAAGTTTATATTTAGCATTCATACGCTCAATGTTTTCCTTAGTTAACTCATGCATTTTTGAAATCAATTCAGCATGTTGTTTAGCATCAAAATTAACCTTCTTCGAAGATGGAAGAGGCAACAAATCAATAGGTGCACGAGGTAGGAAACCATACACAACTTCAAAAGGGCACATCTTAGTGGTAGAATGCAATGAACGATTATAAGCAAATTCAATATGAGGCAAGCATTCTTCCCACATTTTCTTATTATTCTTCAAAACAGCTCTAAGCATAGTAGACAATGTTCTATTGACTACTTCAGTTTGTCCATCAGTTTGGGGGTCACAAGTAGTACTAAAAAGCAGTTTAGTCCCCAACTTAGCCCATAAACATCTCCAAAAGTGGCTAAGAAATTTAGTATCATGATCTGAAACAATAGTATTTGGCACACCATGCAAGCGAATAATTTCACAAAAGAACAAATCAGCAACATTAACAGCATCATCGCTTTTATGACATGGTATAAAGTGTGCCATTTTCGAGAATCTATCCATGACAAAAAATATGCTATCCCTCCCCTTCTTTGCTCGAGGTAAACCTAAAACAAAGTCATATCCTCCTAAGGAACACTAGGTACAGGCAAAGGCATATATACACCATGAGGATTGAGTCATGACTTAGCTTGTTGACATGTAGTGCAGCGAGCAATAAAGCGCTCAACATCCCGTCTCATCTTTGGCGAAAAGAAATGTGTAGAAAGTACATCCTCCGTCTTCTTCACGCCAAAGTGTCCGATTAATCCTTCTCCATGCGCCTCCTGCAACAACAAAAGACGAACGGAGCTAGCTGGAATGCATAGCTTGTTAGCACGGAACACAAAGCCATCATTAACGACGAACTTGTTCCATGTTCTACCTTCGTTACAATTCTGCAATACATCTCTAAAATCAGCATCATGCACATATTGATCTTTGATTGTCTCCAAACCAAATATTTTGAAGTCAAGTTGTGAAAGCATAGTATAGCGACGAGACAATGCATCAGAAATAACATTTTCTTTGTCCTTCTTGTGTTTAATGACATAAGGGAAAGTCTCAATGAATTCAACCCATTTAGCATGTCTACGATTCAGTTTAGCTTGACTTTTAATATGTTTCAAAGATTCATGATCAGAGTGTATAACAAATTCTTTGGGCCATAAATAATGTTGCCATGTTTCTAAAGTCCGAACAAGACCATATAATTCTTTATCATCAGTAGAATAATTCAGACTAGGCCCACTCAATTTTTCAGAAAAGTATGCAACAGGTTTGCCATCTTGTAATAACACACCTCCTAATCCAATTCCACTAGCATCACATTCAAGCTCAAAAATCTTATTAAAATCAGGAAGTTGGAGTAAAGGAGCATGTGTCAACTTATCTTTCAATACCGTGAAGGCTTCTTCCTGTGCGGTACCCCAAAGAAAAGGCACATCTTTCTTTGTAAGCTCATTGAGAGGTGCAGCAATGGTGCTGAAATCTCTCACAAAACGCCTATAGAATCCAGCAAGGCCAAGAAAACTCCTCACTTGTGTGACCGTTTTGGGCTGCGGCCAACTCTCAATAGCTTCAATCTTGGCTTTATCAACTTCAATTCCCTGTGGAGTAAAAACATAGCCAAGAAAAGATACTCGGTCGGTGCAAAAGGTGCACTTCCGAAGGTTACCAAACAAATGTGCATCACGTAAAGCAATAAAAACAACACGTAAATGTTCCAAATGTTCCTCTAAAGATCTGCCGTAAATCAGTATATCATCAAAATAGACTACCACAAATCGTCCAATAAAAGCACGTAAAACTTCGTTCATTAATCTCATGAAAGTACTAGGTGCATTTGTTAACCCAAAAGGCATGACTAACCACTCATATAATCCAAACTTAATTTTAAATGCTGTTTTCCATTCATCTCCCAATTTCATACGAATTTGATGGTATCCACTACGCAAATCAACTTTGGAGAATATTGTAGAGCCACTCAATTCATCAAGCATATCATCTAGCCTAGGAATAGGATGATGATAACGAATAGTAATATTATTAATGCCTCTACAATCAACACACATACGTGATGTACCATCCTTTCTCGGCACTAGAATAATAGGAACACCACAGGGACTAAGCGATTCGCGTATATAACCTTTGTCGAGCAGCTCCTGTACTTGACGAATAATCTCCTTCATCTCCTCTGAATTGGTACGGTATGGTGCACGGTTGGGTAATGATGCACCGGGTTTTAAGTCAATCTGATGCTCAATCCCTCGAATGGGAGGTAATCCCGGTGGCACGTCTTGTGGAAAGACTTCAGCGAACTCCTGCAAAATGTTAGTGACATCAGGAGGCAAAGAGGAAGGCACGTCCTCAAATGAAAATAATGCCTCTTTGCACACAAAAGCATAGCAAACAGATTTGTTGAAATCTAGCCCATCAATATCAGATTTAGTGGCAAGTAAACATGCACTTTTCAATTTAACTTCAGAAGCAACACTAGATGGTTTACTATTAGGCTTCATTTGTTACTCAAATTCTTTTGCCACAATCTGATTTTCACTCTTATTTTTCTCCTGTTTTGCTTTATTAGCTCTATTAAATATCATCTTTCAAAATTGAATCAGGAGTCATAGGAAGCAGAGTAATATTTTTATCCTTATGAACAAGAGTATAATGATTGTTTCTACCATGGTGTACAGAATTTTTATCAAATTCCCATGGTCTACCAAGTAATAAGGAACATGCTTGCATAGGTACCACATCACAATCAACATAATCAGCATATGTAGACATACTAAAATGCACACGAACAGTACGTGTTACCTTAACCTTGCCGCTGTTGTTGAACCATTGGATGTAGTAAGGATGTGGATGTGGTCTTGTGGTGCGAGAAAGCTTCTCCCCCATCTCCATGCTAGCCAAGTTGTTGCAGCTCCCTCCGTTTATGATGACGCGCACAGAACATTCCTTCACAACTCCCTTTGTATGGAACAAATTACGCCTCTGATTTTGCTCAGTTTGTGTGACCTGCACACTCAAAACACGTTGAGCAACTAAACATTCATACTTGTCAGCATCGTCAGGAGCCATGTATTGCGTTCATGATCAGAATCATCTCCACCGTGTTCTCCATGTGTAATAAGAGCCAAAGTCTCCTCATCATAGTCACTAGCGGACTCATACCCACTGAGGGAGTCCTGGACTAGGGGTTGTCCGGACAGCCGGACTATCAATATCCGCCGGACTCCAAGACTACGAAGATACAAGATTGAAGACTCCGTCCTGTGTCCGGATGGGACTTTCCTTGGCGTGGAAGGCAAGCTTGGCAATACGGATATGTAGACCTCCTACCATTGTAACCGACTCTGTGTAACCCTAGCCATCTCCGGTGTCTATATAAACCAGAGGGCTTTAGTCCGTTGGACAACATACATTACAAGAATCATACCATAGGCTAGCTTCTAGGGTTTAGCCTCCTTGATCTCGTGGTAGATCTACTCTTGTACTACCCATATCATCAATATTAATCAAGCAGGACGTAGGGTTTTACCTCCATCGAGAGGGCCCGAACCTGGGTAAAACATCGTGTCCCTTGTCTCCTGTTACCATCCGCCTAGACGCATAGTTCGGGACCCCCTACCTGAGATCCGCCGGTTTTGACACCGACATTGGTGCTTTCATTGAGAGTTCCTCTGTGTCGTCACCGATAGAGCGGATGCCTCCACCCGTCTTCAAAGACGGTGTTTTCGCCGGAGGGGCCTTGGCCGCCGGCCAAACTATCCGGCTTGGTGGTTTTCTCATGACCGCCTGTCCGGCCGCCGCTCCTGCAATGACTTCTCAAGTCGTCGGAAGCAATCTTCGCGTCAGCCCTAAAGCTGCCGAACAGCTAGATCCAATAGAGCTCTCGTCTGTTAACGAGCTCTTGGATCGCATCGCCGCCCTGGGAGTCGCTACGGACTACTACCAGATTGGGCTTAAAACCGATCTGAGAGAGATTAACTCTCCCCAGGCCACCCACCACGTCGCAGTGGTAGAGGAGCAATACGGCAACTCTTTGCCAGTGTTGAAAACAATTCATGTCCGAATTGCCGAACCCTCCATGCCGGATTCCCGCGGAGGGACGGACTTCGATCGAGCATTGAACTTAAAATCATGCATCGCCCCGGACTCGCTGGATTGTGCCCAGCAAACCAAACTTCCGAATTCGGAAACCCCTTGGCCTTTGAGCCTCAAGATGGGCAGGGATCCGGATTTTACTCCACCCACCCGCCCAGACATATGCGATCTATCTCTAATACGACAAGAGCCTACTGAAACAGTACATCACTACTGGGCCAGATTCCTCCTGGTTATGGACAGGATAAAGGACTGCCGAGAAGAAAACGCAATATCAATCTTCTGCAATAACTGCACGGACAAGGGAATACTAAATGCCATTGATCGTCGCAAAATTACGCGCTTCACCAATCTGGCATCCATTGTACGAAAGTACTGTGTGATGGAGAGTTTCCGGAAAACCGAAAATCAATTTTGGGATAATCCGGCCCCAAACCCAGTCCGCAGTAAAAGGGCGCCTTACACTCAGGCCCCAGATGCAAAAACGAAAAAACAAAAACCCAATAAGGGAAACGGAACCGTACTGGAGGGATGGCTCAATGGACCCTGTAAACTTCATAGTACAGAGGGAGTCGTCCCAACACATAGCCTTCAAGCATGTTGGATATTACGGCAGGTGGCCAAAAGTGGCGAAGAGCTTCTAGCTCCGGGAAACCACTCCAACAATACCAGCACAGTATCAACAGTCTTCGAGACTTTCGCATCAAATAATATGCGAAAACGAACAATCCGCGAACTCGCCGAAGTCTACCAAGTAGCAACAGCAAATCCATGGAGCGACACAGCTATTACCTTCAATGCCAGCGACGAGCCCACATTCTGAACAACCAGAGCCCCAGCCGCACTAGTACTTAGTCCCATAGTGGATGGCTTTCGACTATCAAAAGTCCTCATGGATGGCGGCAGCGGACTAAACCTCATTTATGAGGAAACTCTGCGAAAAATGGAAATCGATTGGAGCCGTATTGAGCGAAGCAGCACAACCTTTAGAGGAATAATCCCTAGCCGGGAAGCACGCTGCACCGGAAAAATCACACTCGATGTGGTGTTTGGCTCTCCGGACAATTACAGATCCGAAGAAGTCACGTTCCAGGTGGCCTCGATGTGGTGTTTTCAAGCAATACCTCATTACGGGTACATGAAGCTCAAAATGCCTAGGCCCAACGGAATAATCACTCTCGCTAGTGATCCGGACATAGCACTCCGCGCCGAAAACAAGACAGCCGCACTAGCCCTCGAGGCACTATCCGAAGCCTTAGCGGCAGAGGAACTCACCGCGCTGCGCTCTACGGTGAACAGGGACGATGTGATACTCGATAAAAGATCCAAGTCCACCTCCTTCAAACCAGCAGACGAGATAATAAAATTCCAGGTCCATCCAACGGACCCAACAAAGACGGCCTCCATTGGGGCACCCACGAGTCCAATAGGAAGAGCTAGTCCTCTAAAGTCGGGAAAATTGGGATATCTTCGCCTGGCATCCTTCGGACATGCCCGGAATCCCTCGCAGGTTGGCAGAACACAGCCTAAACATCCTAAAAGGATTCAAGCCAGTCAAATAGGCTCTTCGACGATTTTCCGAGCCCAAAAGACAGGCAATGGGAGAAGAGCTAGCCAAACTATTGGAAGCCGGATTCATTAGAGATATCAAACATCTGGACTGGCTAGCAAATTTGGTGATGGTACCAAAGAAGGATAAATCCTGGCGCCTCTGTGTCGATTTTAAAGACCTCAATAAAGCTTTCCCAAAGGATCCCTTCCCTCTCCCCCACATCGATCAAATTATCGATTCCACAGCAGGGCATGATTCGTTGTGCTTCCTGGACGCATACTCTGGCTATCATCAAATCAAGATGGCGGAAGCAGACCAAGCCGCAACAGCATTTATCAGTCCATATGGACCATTCTGCTTCAACAGGATGCCCTTCGGACTCAAAAACACCGGCGCAACATATCAGCGCATGATTCAAACATGTCTGGCCACCCAGATCGGCAAAACAGTCGAGGCATACGTAGACGACATAGTCGTCAAAACAAAACACGTCGAAACTTTAGTAGACGATTTGAGGCTCACATTCGACAACCTCAGAGAATATGACATCAAGCTGAATCCGAAAAAATGTGTTTTCGGCGTACCAGCCGGAAAGCTGCTGGGCTTCATCGTATCCGGTAGAGGAATTGAAGCAAATCCGGCTAAAATCCGAGCTCTGTCACAGTTGAATATTCCAAAAGACCTCAAACAAATACAAAAATTAACAGGATGCGTGGCAGCCCTAAGCCGCTTTATCTCCCGTTTAGGAGAAAAGGCGCTGCCCCTCTATCGACTCCTCAGGCGCACCGAACACTTCGAGTGGACGGATGCCGCCACTGCCGGACTGGAAGAAATAAAGGCCATACTGGCAACAAACCCGGTCCTGGCTGCGCCCACTTTGGGCGAACCAATGTTGTTATACATCGCAGCAACGCATCAAGTTGTAAGCGCGGTCCTCGTCGTCGAACGAGTGACAGAAGGGCATAAATTCCCTCTTCAAAAACCAGTGTACTATGTATCCACTGTGTTAACCCCCTGCAAATCCCGTTACCCGCACTATCAGAAGATAGCATATGCGGTGTTCATGGCATCCCGAAAACTCCGGCACTACTTTCAAGAGTGTTCGATAATAGTGGCCTCTGAAGTACCACTCAATGACATTATAAATAACCGCGACGCAACGGGCAGGATTGCAAAATGGGCCATTGAGCTCTTACCATTCGACATAACTTATAAACCTCGACGAGCTATAAAGTCACAAGTTTTGGCTGACTTCGTCGCCGAATGGACTGAAGCCAAACTCCCTAAAGAGTACGGCGCATACTCCAATTGGATTATGCATTTCGACGGCTCCAAAATGTTGGCCGGATTGGGGGCTGGCGTCGTACTGACGTTCCCAACCGGAGATACAGTCCAGTATGTACTTCAAATAATGTACACGGACTCCAACAATGCAGCCGAATACGAGGCCCTGTTACATGGTCTCCGGATGGCAGTCTCCATGGGCATTCAACGCCTAGAAGTGCGCGGGGATTCAAACCTTGCAATATCCCAAATAAATGGAGACTTTGACGCCAAGGATCCGAAAATGGCAACATATCGCAACGCTGTCCTAAAAATGTCAGCTCAGTTTGAAGGACTGGAATTCCATCACATAGCTCGAGATAATAACCAGGTGGCCGACGTACTGGCACGCATCGGTGTGAAGTGTGATGCCGTCCCTCCTAATATCTTCCTGGAACGGCTCTTCAAGCCATCCGTACTATGGGAAGAGGAGCCCGGTAGTGACAAACCGGAGAAAACCGCACCAACCGGTGATTCGGCAGATGACATAACACCCTCCGCCCACGTCATAATGGTAGTAATCGCCGCATGGACAGAACCTTTCCTAGCCTACTTACTTAGGCAGGAACTTCCCGAAGACCAAAATGAGGCCCGCTGCATAGTCCGACGATCGAAGGCCTACAAGGTCCATGAGGGAGAACTTTATAAGAAAAGTACCACCGGAGTCCTTCAAAGGTGTATCTCCGAAGAAGAAGGGCAAAACCTCCTGGCTGAAATTCATGCCGGACTAGGCGGACACCACACAGCGGCCCTTGTAGGAAAGGCATTCTGTACAGGATTTTATTGGCCGACGGCCCGGGCAGACGCACAGGACTTTGTCCAGCGATGCGGTGGTTGTCAGCTCTTTGCTAATCAGAGCCATATGCCACCCACCGCCCTTAAAACCATACCCATTACCTGGCCGTTCGCGGTCTGGGGGCTTGACATGGTTGGACCCCTTAAAGGGGGAACCCACAAGCAATGGTACCTATTGGTCATGGTGGATAAATTCACCAAATGGATAGAGGCCAAACCGGTCAAATGGCAGAGTTCGGACCAGTGACAGACTTTATATCAGGGGTGGTACACCGTTACGGAGTCCCCCACAGCATCATCACCGACAACGGCACGAACTTCACAGCCGACGAGGTTAAGTCATGGTGCAAAAATATGGGCATCAAGCTCGACTATGCTTCAGTTTATCACCCTCAAACCAACGGTCAAGGGGAAAGAGCAAATGGTCTAATCATGAGCGGCATTAAACCCAGATTAGTGAGGTCACTCACTAAATCCGACACACAATGGGTCGAGGAGCTCGACTCCGTACTCTGGGGGCTGCGGACAACGCCCAACCGTACTATCGGGTTCACACCATTTTTTATGGTATGCGGCGCAGAGGCAGTCTTGCCCTGTGACATTATTCATGACTCACCTCGAGTGCGCATGTATGAGGAAAGAGAGGCCGAGCTTGATCGGCAGGACAGCTTGGACACATTGGAGGAATAACATGACGTCGCGAAGGCTCGTTCCGCATTCTATCAGCAGCAGGCCCGAAGATATCAAAGCAGAGAAGTACGGGCCAAGACTTACAACGTTGGTGAACTAGTTCTACGCCTGCCGGACAAGAAAAAGGACAATCTCAAGCCCAAATGGGAGGGCCCCTTCATTATCGATCAAGTACTGACCGGCGGAGCATACCGTCTACGAAATGCGTCGGATAACCGACTCGAGCCGAACCCATGGAACGCAGCCCGCCTCCGACGATTCTATGCCTAGCGCCGGACTAAGAGTTCGTCCCCTTACCCCGTTCAAACTTTTACACTTCGGCTGTCTTTTATTTCTCTTTTTATCCTTTTTACTTCAAAGCCCTTCCGGGCCTATTTTCGCATTCTTTGCATATGCATGATGTGCCATCTGCACTCATTATTCCTGGGGGCTTCTTTTACAGAAGCTCAATTATATGGGTTTCACACCCAGCACATGTGTCAAGCTTCCACATGTACCTTTTACTCGCCATTATATGCATCGATATGACTTAAGTTTTGGCCAAGCTGGGTTGCCTGGCTCCTGTGCTTACCCCTACGTTCCCGATTGTTCGGCTAGGAGGTAAAGGGAGCACCTCTGCGATTGTTACTGCCGGGTCAGCCGGATGTGTACCTCAGACTGGGTGAAGCCGAAAGCTAGCGTTCTTAAGGGAATATTCGGTCGGTGACTTAAAAGATGACTTTTTACCTATTTATCTATTTGCCCCCAGATGTTTTACTGCTTTCTTTGCAGTCCGGACATGCACTTTAGGGCATGCCTCCCAGGGAAAGGAACCCTTCACGGAACTATTCTCCCTGGAAGATGTTTCTTACTAACCATGTAATATAACATAACTAGTTGGGCACTTGTCTGATAAAGCACTAATGACCCCTACGCCTGGTCTCCATGCATACCACGGTTGTTTCTTACACCAACAAGGTATTCGGTCACACTCCGGACTCTAGGGTCCCGAGGTCGAAGCGGAAAGGTTGGCAAAGACAAACGATCTACAATCCGGCTAGAAGGCATTTCACATGTCACTTTAAAGGATAACATACATTGTCAAATTTACTGACTGTATTCCTCCTCAATCCCGTCTAACAGGCTGTCTAGTTTACAGTCCCGTTGGGAAAATTTAGCAGCCAACTCTACTTGGCGGTACACTAAACTCACAGGGATCTCCTTCCCATCGGGCCCCACCGGTCCAACTTCGGCCATGTGGTTGGGATCCGCCTTCTTGTACCGCGTCTTCACCATGGCCCAAGCCTCCCTGGCACCCTGACGGCAAGCCGATATCTTCCACAAACGGAAGCGCTGCCGCACTCCCTGCAGCTTCTCCGCAAGCTCCCCGAGGCCCTCGGGAAGGGTGAGGGCTGGCCATAAAGCCTGAACGACGCCGCTCATTGCCTGCCGAACTCGTTCGAGTAGCTGCAACAGTTCGGGAAGTTGATCACCCATTGATATGGGCATCTCCTCTGCAGGACGACCCGTGAGTATACCTACAAGACATATCATGTCAAAATACTTCCTCGCCGAACTCTTCTTTTCAAAAGAGTTCGCTCAAGCACTTACTATAGATGCCGCGACGAAGCCGCTGATTCTCCTTAACGGAGCCGGACAGCTCGGCCTGAGCGCCTTTCAGCTCTTCTCCGAGCTTGGCGTTGGCATCCTGGAGCTTGTTCCTTTCCTGCTGAACCCTATTCAGCACACTCTCGCCGGCCTTTAGCTGGCGTAGCAATGCTTGCCTGTCCGGATCTTGTCCGGCGGTACCTGCAATGTCATTATTAGACTCGCGCGCACGTCACACAGCGCTTATATTTATTAATAAAAATGTGTTGCCAGGAGGGGTCTTTCCGTCTCCTCCTGCGGCAGCAAGTGCGGCCTCAAGTTGGGCCTTGCAATCTTGCAGCTCCCGAGACAGCTGAGCGTTCTTCTCGTTAAGTGCCTGGAATTTCCAATGATCCTTAAATCAGTTAGCATAACTACTTTAAGTCTCGGGGGCTACTGGTATATACAACCGTTAAAATTACCTTACCTGTATGTCCTTCACATACTGCTCCGTGGCTCTGGTCAAACCATTTTGAGCGGCACGGAGATGCGCGTCCCCTGCGTTAAAGGCATCCAATGCCTCAGGGGAAAAGCACGCTTCACGAAATACTGTCCGGCGGCGCCTATGGTTCATGGCGCTCTCCACCTCAGACTTGGTGGCGGACAGTCTGTCGGTATCCTTCGTTGGAGAAGGATCTGGCTCGCGTCTTGCGCTTGCCTCCCCCTCCAGGCCGGGCGCTGGAGCCTGGCCGGTGTTGGTCGGATCGGCAATTACTGCGCTCGCAGTTTGGCGAGCGCTTTTTCTTCTACAAAGATCATGAGCACTCAGGCGTTTCCTCGGAACGTTGCTCTGAAAATTCGAATACGAGCTATACCTTTGCGGTGACGTTTCCGTCCGCACTGCGCTCCTTTTCCGCCTGCTGGTCGGACAGGCCTCTGTTGGTCAGCCGCCGCGGGCTCGGCTTCCTGCCGTAAAGGCGCTTCCTGCAAAATACCATCGTTCGTGAAGGTCAGAAATGGGCAGAGATGAGATAATGGTGTCCGGACTTCGGTCGCGGTCACCTGGGAAGCCGGACTTAACCCGGGGTAGTCCGCCGTAATGGCGACCAAAGCATTGTCTATGCTGAGCTGGTGATACACCCCGTCGATCAGCTCCACCTCGATGTCTGGGTCCTCTTTGGAGGCCGGATCCAGGGATCCTTCTGGATCCTCGGGTTGTGGAGCAGGATTCACCATGTCCTCCACAGTCCGGCGTAGATCCTGCGCCGAAGACATACTGTAAGAAGCTTAAACTTCGAAAGCATGGGTAGAGCCCTTCAAGGTGTTCGCTTACCCATCCTCTAGGGTTGATCATGGAAAACCCATTCAAAGGGTTCGTTCGAAGGAAGTCCTCCTTCTCCCCCTTGTACAGGCCAGACAGGATCTTTACCAGGTCCTCGGTCGAATACGGCCCTTTGCGGCCGTGCCGGGTGGCATCGTCTTCCCCATTGAAATCCCACATGGGGTGGCCTCTGTATTGCAGTGGCTGTACCCCTCGCTTGATACATGTCGCCATGACTCCGATCATGGTCAAGCCGGAATGAGCCATTAATCTTATCCGGCCCATCAAGTAATGGACGCTCTTGTCTTCCTCCAATCGGGGGCTCCGCGGGCGCCAGCTGAGGCGTTTCTTCAAGGGAGCAGCACTAAACTCCGGGAGGCCGATCCGAACTAGGTCTGGCAGCGGAGCGTCTCCTATATAAAACCACTCCGAGGGCCAGTCTTCGGACGCCTTCTTGGGAGTACCGGATAGGTATCCGGTCCCGGCGATGCGCCATATTTCGGCGCCGCCCACTTGATATATGGACCCCTGGTGAGAATGGGGTACGAGGCAAAACAGCCTCTTCCACAATGCAAAATGGGGCTCGATGCCCAGGAATAGCTCGCAAAGAGCTACGTAGCCCGCGATATGCAAGACAGAGGCGGGCGTGAGGTGGTGGAGCTGGTGTCCGTAGAACTTCAGGAGCCCACGGAGGAACGGATGTATTGGAAATCCAAGTCCCCTTATCAGATAAGGGACAAAACATACTCGCTCCCCCTTATTGGGGCTTGGAGTGTCCTCCGCCTGTCTCCCACCTTGATAAGTAACCAGTCCGGCCCGGACTGGGACCATGAAGGCCGGAGGGAGGAATCCCTCTGTTTGGAGCTTCACTAGCTCGTTGTGCGAAATAGAGCACCTCCTCCAATTCCCCGGTGGTGGGCTGGGAGCGCGTGAAGAAGAGCCGCGTTGACGATCCATGGTGGAATGGATTTCTAGGTCAAAGGCGCTTCGATGGAGTATTCGCGGGAGGAAGACGGTGTGGTTTGGATCTGGATTCTTGCCTCTTTTATAGGCGGGCAACTCGCACAATTAGGGGGTGAAATGCAAAAGACACCCTGGCTTTTCGCATTCGTGCGACGCGTGGAAGAGGGCCATTATTTGGCGTAGAAGCCGAGGAACACAGTATTCAAGATGAAGCCGGGCACTATTTGGCAGGTACATGGAATTTGAAGGGAGAACCCGCCTTGCAACGCCGAAGACTATAAACACGCTGGACTTATCGTCATTGAAGCCTGGTTCGGGGGCTACTGAGGGAGTCCTGGACTAGGGGGTGTCCGGACAGCCGGACTATCAATATCCGCCGGACTCCAAGACTACGAAGATACAAGATTGAAGACTCCGTCCCGTGTCCGGATGGGACTTTCCTTGGCGTGGAAGGCAAGCTTGGCAATACGGATATGTAGATCTCCTACCATTATAACCGACTCTGTGTAACCCTAGCCATCTCCGGTGTCTATATAAACCGGAGGGCTTTAGTCCGTAGGACAACATACATTACAACAATCATACCATAGGCTAGCTTCTAGGGTTTAGCCTCCTTGATCTCGTGGTAGATCTACTCTTGTACTACCCATATCATCAATATTAATCAAGCAGGACGTAGGGTTTTACCTCCATCGAGAGGGCCTGAACCTGGGTAAAACATCGTGTCCCTTGTCTCCTGTTACCATCCGCCTAGACGCACAGTTCGGGACCCCCTACCCGAGATCCGCCGGTTTTGACACCGACACCCACCATCCTCAGTAGCAATCATCACACGCTGAGATTTGCATTCTCGCGCGTAATGACCTCTTCCCTTACAACGACGACAAATAATATCACTTGTGTGCCCTGTTGATGCCATGGAAGAAGAAGAGCTCTGTGCAGGCCCGGCAGGTGCGCTCTTGGCAGATAATGGTGGTTGTGCCTGCTTTCTTGTATCACGGCTGGAGATGGCACCTGCTGGAGGTGCTGGTGCAGTTGAAGTAGAAGATGCACGCGGTGTCCAGGATGAAGGTCGACTTGCAGAAAAGTTAGTTCGCGCCAATGCTTGTCGATCCTACACTTCACCTTCAGCTTTACAAGCAAGATGAAATAAACGAGTGATATTAGTATACTCCTTATACTCTAGAATGGTCTGAATCTCTCTATTTAATCCACCCATAAAACGTACAAGCATAGCTTCATTCTCCTCAACAATACCACATCTAATCATGCTAGTTTGTAATTCCTGATAATATTCTTCTACAAAATTTTTTCCTTGTCTTAAACGCTGCAATTATTGAAGCAATTCACGTTGATAATATGGTGGAACCCAACGAGTACGCGTAGCAGTTTTCAAAGCAGCCCAAGTAGCTGGAATAGGATATAATCTACAATGTTCAGACCACCATACACATGCAAAACTAGTGAAAGCACAAACAGCATCAGCAACTCGTCTCTCCTCGGGATATTGCAAACATGTAAAACGTTGTTCAGTTTCTAACTCCGAAGTAAGATATATATCAGGAACATATCTGCCCTCAAATGGTGGAATACTCAATTTCAGTTTAGGAACATGGTCATGATCTCGTACCTGAGGTGGTGGTGCAGGCCTACCATTGCGAATAAATACCTGAGGTCGACCTGCTGGTGGTGGTGCTAGTGGCTGCACGTAGTTCTGATTTTGATCAACGTCATCCTCATAATCGCCCGCATACTCATCATCCTCCTGGGTACCAGCAGCAGCAGTAGCAGGAGCCAAAGAAGCATCAACAACAGGTACAGCAGCACCAGAAGTTTGGCCATCCTCAAGAGGAACACGCTTCGCTCGTCCATACCGATTCGGAAGGGGGCGTTGTTGTTGTTGTTGCAGAGGTGTGATAGGTGCAGCCGGCGGTGGTTGTGGAAAACGCGCGAGCAATTCATTAAACTTGATATCAAGATTTTATTCAAACATCTTCTCAATGCCATCTATCTTCTCCATGGCCTCGTCAAATCTGTTTAGCACATCTTGCGCCTGTCCACTCATCATTTGCTAAAATTTATCATGTAGCTGTTTGTTCGTCAGGTTCTCCCACTCAGTCTCATCGGCTTGTGACCCTACCATGGTTAGAAGCAAATAGAAACACACAAGAATATGATCCTACAGACTACTAAGCTTGGATAGAGCGATGTATCACAAACCCGTCAAGCAAATCTCAAATTCTTACCAGTTCTTACCCAGCAGCAGGTGGTGATCGGCAACCGTTGTAGTCAAAACTCTCAAAGCTTGGATAGAGCGATTACCAGGGAGAGTCAAACGCATGACGTAGATGTATGTGGAGCTGGGAAGGCTTATAATATGGTAGCAAAAAGGGTCAGGAATAATCAATTCAGAGATGCAAAGTTGAATAAACGCTCAACGACGGTACTGTGCTGGTCCTAGGCTAGACTGTGCTAGAGACGCGAGCCTAGAACACTAACAAAATCACGACGCTGCACGGAAACAAGGGAGAAGCACACTCTGAATTTTTTTCACTCTTTTTTTTGCGCTCTTTTTTTGCGCTCCTTTTTTTTAAATCACTATAATGGCGAGCGTCTCAAAACTCTTCCCAAGTCAAGATAACAGGATAGGCATGAAATTTTTTCAACAAATTTTTTTTTGACTGCCCGGACCCAAAAACTGGAAACGGGTCAAAAAGAACTTTCTATAACGGTGACTGTCTCAATACGCTTAGAAACACCTAAAAATAGGATTGCCAGATTTTTTTTGTCAAGTGCGTTTTTGGAAAAAAAAATCCGAAACCTACTCGGGCAAGGAAACACGAATCGGAAATAGATGGAACTCGAAAACAAACCTAATATGCAAGGAACTCGGATTGGTGGTGGATATATGGTGGTGGTTTATGGCAGCGGTGGTGGTAGCGGTGGTAGTATATGAATATGGATCGGTGGTGGTATATGGATACGGATGGGTGGTGGTATATGGATACGGATTCGGAGCGGTGGTGGTAGGTAGCAGGGGCGATGATGATGGTGCGGTGGCGGCGTGACAACTTATGACCAGAACTCGAAACTCTAAAACACTAGACGCTAAGACCAGCAACTAGACACGACGATGCAACCGCAAATTCAACAAAGCAAAACCCTAAAAAGATTATGCAAAGGCTCAGATTGGTTCGGATATGATGAACTAATCCTAATTTTTTTCTGGCTTTTTCGTGGACTGTAGGTATGAAGAACAAACTCGATCTAAACTATGAAAAACTGTAAAATCTCACCGAGCAACCTAGAAATATGATACCACTTGATAGAGGCAAAGGTGTCCTGTCTTTCGATGAGATGGTGGCTTTCGTTTTGGAGGAAGTCCACTTTGACGATCCGACTATGAACGTGCGAGGACGTCGCGCCTTAGCAATCGCTAAACCAACTCCGACAGGTTATTGATCACGCCGGAGCACGATCAACCTGACCACGAAGGTCTATTTCCCGCAGGCAAACGAAGAACAAGCAAGAAACTAAGATTGCAATCCGAATATTGTGAATATAAGAGGAAAGCTTTATTGATCAAGGTGGGGTTCTGTGACGCCTTTGTCTTGTCGTTGAACACAAACGAAGTACGCGAAGTTGCAGCTATGGCGAACTTTAGTCTAAACAAAACCCAAAGTCTAAACGACGCCCTAAGGACTGTATATATGGAGGAAGAGGGGAGAATTTCGTGGCCCTTGGGGAAGGGGTCCGAAACCAACCCTATCTCTTGTTTCCCCACACATACGGACTCTAAAAACAGCCTATACTGAAGTATTTCGAAAATACATGGGCCTGGCCCAATAATAAGGTGACGCAGCACCTAGAATAGCCTCTGGACGAAAGTTATGAAGTGGCACCTTGTATATTTCGTCCAAGGCTTCATGCACACATTATGGTGGCTTCAACGTCCTGAAATCATCACTTGTAACTCCGTTCTTGTTCCCCTTGCGCATGCCATCATCTCCATGCTTGTTCTTGCTCTAATGTTCATCCTTCTCCAAGCTAGGCCCTTCATTTGTAAGCAAAACAAATGTATCCAATTTAGGCAGCAATATATTCTCATGAACATTAGAATCATTACCATGAAACGAAAGTACCTGGTAATTTAATAGGCGTGCGCGAGCTCTAGTAATTGGTCCAGCATGTATAGCAGCAGGGGCTGTCGGTGTAACAATGGTATTGATGTCCCCATCAGTTATTAACATCAAAATTAACCTTCTCCGAAGATGGAAGAGGCAACAAATCAATAGGTGCACGAGGTAGAACACCATACACAATTTCAAAAGGGCACATCTTAGTAGTAGAATGCAATGAACGATTATAAGCAAATTCAATATGAGGCAAGCATTCTTCCCACATTTTCTTATTATTCTTCAAAACAACCCTAAGCATAGTAGACAATGTTCTATTGACTACTTCAGTTTGTCCATCAGTTTGGGGGTGACAAGTAGTACTAAAAAGCAGTTTAGTCCCGAACTTAGCCTATAAATATCTCCAAAAGTGGCTAAGAAATTTAGTATCACGATCTAAAACAATAGTATTTGGCACACCATGCAAGTGGATAATTTCACGAAAGAACAAATCAGCAACATTAACAACATTATCGCTTTAATGAAATGGTATAAAGTGTGCCATTTTCGAGAATCTATCCACGACAACAAATATGCTATCCCTCCCCTTCTTTGTTCGAGGTAAACCTAAAACAAAGTCCATAGAGATATCCTCCCAAGGAACACTCGGTACAGGAAAAGGCATATATAAAGCATGAGGATTGAGTCATGACTTAGCTTTTTGACATGTAGTGCAGCGAGCAACAAAGCGCTTAACATCCCGTCTCATCTTTGGCCAAAAGAAATCTGTAGCAAGTACATCCTCCGTCTTCTTCATGCCAAAGTGTCCCATTAGTCCTCCTCCATGTGCCTCCTACCACAACAAAAGATGAACGGGGCTAGCTGGGATGCATAGCTTGTTAGCACGGAACACAAATCCATCATTAACGACGAACTTGTTCCATGTTCTTCCTTCTTTACAATTCTGCAATACATCTTTAAAATCAACATCATGCACATATTGATCTTTGATGGTTTCCCATCCAAATATTTTGAAGTCAAGTTGTGAAAGCATAGTATAGCAACGAGACAATGCATCAGCAATAACATTTTCTTTACCCTTCTTGTGTTTAATGACATAAGGGAAAGTCTCAATGAAACAACCCATTTAGCATGTCTACAATTCAGTTTAGCTTGAATTTTAATATGTGTCAATGATTCATGATCAGAATGTATAACAAATTCTTTGGGCCATAAATAATGTTGCCATGTTTCTAAAGTCCGAACAAGAGCATATAATTCTTTATCATAAGTAGAATAATTCAGACTAGGGCCACTCAATTTTTCAGAAAAGTATGCAACAAGTTTGCCATCTTGTAATAACACACCTCCTAATCCAATTCCACTAGCATCACATTCAAGCTCAAATGTCTTATTAAAATCAGGAAGTTGGAGTAAAGGAGCATGTGTCAACTTATTTTTCAACACCGTGAAGGCTTCTTCCTGTGCGGTACCCCAAACAAAAGGCACATCCTTCTTTGTAAGCTCATTGAGAGGTGCAACAATGGTGCTGAAATCTCTCACAAAACGCTTATAGAATCCAGCAAGGCCAAGAAAACTCCTCACTTGTGTGACTGTTTTGGGCTGCGGCCAACTCTCAATAGCTTCAATCTTGGATTTATCAATTTCAATTCCCTGTGGAGTAACAAAATAGCAAAGAAAAGACACTCGGTCGGTGCAAAAGGTGCACTTCCCAAGGTTACCAAACAAACGTGCATCACGTAGAGCAATAAAAACAGCACGTAAATGTTCCAAATGTTCCTCCAAAGATCTGCTATAAATCAATATGTCATCAAAGTAAACTACCACGAATCGTCCAATGAAAGCACGTAAAACTTCGTTCTTTAATCTCATGAAAGTACTAGGTGCATTATTAACCCAAAAGGCATGACTAACCACTCATATAATCCAAACTTAGTTTTAAATGCATGGAGATGGTGGAGAAGCTCTCTCTCACCACAAGACCACATCCACATCCTTACTACATCCAATGGTTCAACAACAGTGGCAAGGTTAAGGTAATACGTATTGTTTGTGTGCATTTTTGTATCTCTACATATGCAGATTATGTTGATTGTGATGTGGTACCTATGCAAGCATGTTCCTTATTACTTGGTAGACCATGGCAATTTGATAAAAATTCTGTACACCATGGCAGAAATAATCAGTATACTCTTGTTCATAAGGATAAAAATATTACTTTGCTGATTCCATTTTGAAAGATAATATTAATAGAGCTAATAAAGCAAAACAGGAGAAGAATAAGAGTGAAAATCAGATTATGGCAAAAGAATTTGAGCAACAAAAGAAGCCTAATAATAAACCATCTAGTGTTGCTTCTGAAATTAAATTGAAAAGTGCATGTTTATTTGCCACCAAATCTGATATCGATGAGCTAGATTTCAGCAAATCTGTTTGCTATGCTTTTGTATGCAAAGAGGCATTATTTTCATTCGAGGACGTGCCTTCCTCTTTGCCTCCTGCTGTCACTAACATTTTGCAGGAGTTCGCTGACGTCTTCCCACAAGACGTGCCACTGGGATTACCGCCTATTCGAGGAATTGAGCATCAGATTGACTTAATTCCCTATGCTTCACTGCCAAACCGTGTGCCATACCGTACCAATCCAGAGGAGACAAAGGAGATTATGCGTCAAGTACAAGAGCTTCTCGACAAAGGTTATATACGCGAATCCCTTAGTCCTTGTGTTGTTCCTATTATTTCAGTGCCAAAAAAGGATGGTACATCGCGTATGTGTGTTGATTGTAGAGGCATTAATAATATTACTATTCGTTATCGTCATCCTATTCCTAGGCTAGATGATATGCTTGATGAATTGAGAGGCTCTACAATATTCTCCAAAGTTGATTTGCGTAGTGGATACCATCAAATCCGTATGAAATTGGGGGATGAATGGAAAACAGCATTTAAAACTAAGTTTGGATTATATGAGTGGTTAGTCATCCCTTTTGGGTTAACTAATGCACCTAGTACTTTCATGAGATTAATGAACGAAGTTTTACGTGCTTTCATTGGACGATTTGTGGTAGTTTACTTTGATGACATATTAATTTATAGCAGAACTTTGGAGGAACATTTGGAACATTTATGTGCTGTTTTTTATTGCTCTACGTGATGCACGTCTGTTTGGTAACCTTGGGAAGTGCACTTTTTGCACCGATCGAGTGTCTTTTCTTGGCTATGTTGTTACTCCACAGGGAATTGAAGTTGATAAAGCCAGGATTGAAGCTATAGAGAGTTGGCCGCAGCCCAAAACGGTCACACAAGTGAGGAGTTTTCTTGGCCTCGCTGGATTCTATAGGCGTTTTGTGAGAGATTTCACCACCATTGCTGCACCTCTCAATGAGCTTACAAAGAAGGATATGCCTTTTGTTTGGGGTACCACACAGGAAGAAGCCTTCATGTTGTTGAAAGATAAGTTGACACATGCTCCTTTACTTGAACTTCCTGATTTTAATAAGACTTTTAAGCTTGAATGTGATGCTAGCGGAATTGGATTAGGAGGTGTGTTATTACAAGATGGCAAACCTGTTGCATACTTTTCTGAAAAATTGAGTGGGCCTAGTCTGAATTATTCTACTTATGATAAAGAATTATATGCTCTTGTTCGGACTTTAGAGACATGGCCACATTATTTATGGCCCAAAGAATTTGTTATACATTCTGATCATGAATCTTTGAAACATATTAGAAGTCAAGCTAAACTGAATCGTAGACATGCTAAATGGGTTGAATTCATTGAGACTTTCCCTTATGTTATTAAGCACAAGAAGGGTAAAGAAATGTTATTGCTGATGCATTGTCTCGTCGCTATACTATGCTTTCACAACTTGACTTCAAAATATTTGGTTTGGAGACCATCAAAGATCAATATGTGCATGATGCTGATTTTAAAGATGTATTGCAGAATTGTAAAGAAGGGAGAACATGGAACAAGTTCGTCGTTAATGATGGATTTGTGTTTCGTGCTAATAAGCTATGCATTCCAGCTAGCTCCATTCGTCTTTTGTTGTTGTAGGAGGCGCATGGAGGGGGATTAATGGGACACTTTGGCGTGAAGAAGACGGAGGACGTACTTGCTACACATTTCTTTTGGTCAAGATGAGACGGGATGTTGAGCGTTTTATTGCTCGCTGCACTACATGTCAAAAAGCTAAGTCACGACTCAATCCTCATGGTTTATATATGCCTTTGCATGTACCTAGTGTTCCTTGGGAGGATATATCTATGGACTTTGTTTTAGGTTTACCTCGAACAAAGAAGGGGAGGGATAGCATATTTGTTGTCGTGCATAGATTTTTGAAAATGTCACACTTTATACCATGTCATAAAAGCGATGATGCCGTTAATGTTGCTGATTTGTTCTTTCGTGAAATTATTCGCTTGCATGGTGTGCCCAATACTATTGTTTCAGATCGTGATACTAAATTTCTTAGCCACTTTTCGAGATGTTTATGGGCTAAATTGGGGACTAAACTGCTTTTTACTACTACTTGTCACCCCCAAACTGATGGACAAACTAAAGTAGTCAATAGAACATTGTCTACTATGCTTAGGGCTGTTTTGAAGAATAATAATAAAATGTGGGAAGAATGCTTGCCTCATATTGAATTTGCTTATAATCGTTCATTGCATTCTACTACTAAGATGTGCCCTTTTGAAATTGTGTATGGTTTCCTACCTCGTGCACCTATTGATTTGTTGCCTCTTCCATCTTCGGAGAGGGTTAATTTTGATGCTAAACAACGGGCTGAATTGATTTTAAAAATGCATGAGTTAACTAAGGAAAACATTGAGCGTATGAATGCTAAATATAAACTTGCTAGAGATAAGGGTAGAAAACATCTTGTGTTTGCACCTGGAGATCTTGTTTGGTTACATTTGCGTAAGGATAGATTTCCTGATTTGCGCAAATCAGAGTTAATGCCACATGCTGATGTCCTTTTAAGGTGTTGGAGAAAATAAATGATAATGCATATAAACTTGAGCTGCCTGCAGATTTTGGGGTTAGTCCCACTTTTAACATTGCAGATTTGAAGCCTTATTTGGGTGAGGAAGACGAGCTTCCGTCGAGGACGACTTCATTTCAAGAAGGGGAGGATGATGAGGACATCAATACCATTGTTACACCCACAGCCCCTACTGCTACATATACTGGACCAATTACTAGAGCTCGAGCATGCCAATTAAACTATCAGGTACTTTCGTTCCTTGGTAATGATTCTAATGTTCATGAGAATATGATGCTGCCTAAATTGGATACATTTGTTTTGCTTACAAATGAAGGGCCTAGCTTGGAGAAGGATGAACATTGGAGCAAGAACAAGCATGGAGATGATGGCATGCGCAAGGGGAGCAATAACGGAGTTACAACTGATGATTTCAGGACTTTGAAGCCACCATAATGAGTGCATGAAGCCTTGCATGAAATATACAAGATGCCACTTCATAAATTACGTCCAGAGGCTATTCTAGGTGTTGCGTCACCTTATTATTGGGCCAGGCCCATGTAATTTCGAAATACATAAGTATAGATTATTTTTAGAGTCCGTATGTGTGGGGAAACAAGAGATAGGGTTAGTTTCGGACCCCTCTACCAAGGGCCACGAAATTCACCCCCTCTTCCTCCATATATACAGCCCTTAGGGCACCGTTTACACTTTGGGTTTTGTTTAGACTAAAGTTCGCCATAGCTGCAACTTCGCGTACTTCGTTTGTGTTCAACGACCAGACAAAGACGTCTCAGAACTACACCTTGACCAATAAAGCTTTCCTCTGTTATTCGCAATATCCAGATTGCAATCTTAGTTTCTTGCTTGTTCTTCGTTTGCTTGCAGGAAATAGACCTTCGTGGTCAGGTTGATCGTGCTCTGGCGTGGTCAATAACCTCTCGGAGTTGGTTTAGCGATTGCTAAGGCGCGACGTCTTCGCATGTTCGTAGTCGGATCGTCAAAGTCGACTTCCACCAAAGCAATCTGATAGAGGCAAAGGTGTCCCGTCTTTCGATGAGATGATGGATTTCGCTTTGGTGGAAGTCGACTTTGACGATCCGACTACGAACGTGCGAGGACGTCGCGCCTTAGCAATCGCTAAACCAACTCCGAGAGGTTATTGACCACGCCGGAGCACGATCAACCTGACCACGAGGGTCTGTTTCCTGCGAGCAAACGAAGAACAAGCAAGAAACTGAGATTGCAATCTGGATATTGCGAATATAAGATGAAAGCTTTATTGATCAAGGTGGGGTTCTGTGACGCCTTTGTCTGGTCGTTGAACACAAACGAAGTACGCGAAGTTGCAGCTATGGCGAACTTTTAATCTAAACAAAACCCCCAAAGTCTAAACGACGCCCTAAGGGCTGTATATATGGAGGAAGAGGGGGGAATTTCGTGGCCCTTGGTGGAGGGGTCCGAAATCAACCCTATCTCTTGTTTCCCCACACATACGGACTCTAAAAATAGCCTATACTTATGTATTTCGAAATTACATGGGCCTGGCCCAATAATAAGGTGACGCAGCACCTATAATAGCCTCTGGACGAAATTTATGAAGTGGCATCTTGTATATTTCGTCCAAGGCTTCATGCACTCTTATGGTGGCTTCAAAGTCCTGAAATCATCACTTGTAACTCCGTTCTGGTTCCCCTTGCGCATGGCATCATCTCCATGCTTGCTCTTGCTCCAATGTCCATCCTTCTCCAAGCTAGGCCCTTCATTTGTAAGCAAAACAAATGTATCCAATTTAGGCAGCATCATATTCTCATGAACATTAGAATCATTACCAAGAAACGAAAGTACCTGATAATTTAATTGGCGTGCGCGAGCTCTGGTAATTGGTCCAGTATATGTAGCAGTAGGGGCTGTGGGTGTAACAATGGTATTGATGTCCTCATCAGAACAAGATGAACACAAAGAACACAAGAGATGGGAAATACTCAAATTGACTAGATCCAATCACACAAATGCTAGATCCAAGAACACACAAGAGATACAATGATCCAAGAGCAACAAAGGAAAGATACAAAGTACTAGTTCATCCCAATCCTAAGAGGAGAGAGGTCTTGATGATTGTCATCTCCAAGAGGAGGTCTTGATATCCACAAGTGGATCTTCTCACATGGAGGCCTTGAACTCCATGGGAGTGGTCTCTCTCTCTCAAGAGGAGAAGGTAGGAGCAAAGCTCACCTAAGAATGAGCTATCCTATTTGCTAGTGTCTGATACCAAGATAATGTAGGGTAGAACCCTAAGAGGAATCTTTTCACACTTGGAGGGGGAAAAGGAGAGAAACAACAAGAACACAAAGACGAAATCACTCCAACAATTCCCGATTACACATCCACTAGGATAACAACACTAGATCCACAAGTCACAAACACAATCAAAGGAAAGATACAATGGCAAAGTTCATCCCAAATCCAAAGGAGATGGGGGCTTGAAGATAGTCTTCTCCTTATGGAGGTCTTCAAATCCACAAGGATTCTTCCCTAGGGGGTCTTGATCCTCCAAGAGGGAAGGCGAAGGAGCAAAGCTCACAACATCTCATATAATACTTTGCTAACCCAAAACATGGTCCTTGGTACGGAATATATAGCCTTGGGGTCGAAGGAGATGAAGAGGAGCCGAAGATGCAACCTCAACCGGTCATCCTGGGAGGCCCGTGCGCACGGGGTAAATTGGGCCCGTGTGCACGGGGTCCCGTGGGCACGGTATAGGCCCGTGCCCACGGGGTGCTCCAGCGCCAACTTCCTGCGTAGTCTGTGGGCACGGGGTCTCGGGGGCCTGTGCACGGGGTCGCCTGGAGCCTCCTGTGCTGCTGCTGTTGTCCTTCTTCTTGGTTCGTACGACCTTGGGGTGGTCCTCCTTCTCCTTGGTGATGCTCCTGAGCTTCTTGGTGATGTTCCTCTTCATACCTAAGGAGGCATAGCATATCTTGGTGAGGTAGTAAACATGTTCCATTCGTGTCCATATGCAAGTCTAGTAGGAAGGAGTTCACCTCGGTTTCCAAAGCACGTGCTCTAGCTCTTGTCATGGGTCCTCGTGGGGTTGGATGTGTCGGTGTAGAGTCCATGGGGATGATGGAAGGATGCTCCGCATCATCTCCCCTCCCTTGGGAAAGATCCGACCTCGGATCAAAATCTTCATCACCATGGTAAGGTGAGAGGTCTTTGACGTTGAAGATGTCGCTCACGTTGTACTTCTCTGGTGGGAGTTAAATCTTGTAGGCGTTGTCGTTGTATCATGCTAGCACCTTGAAGGGTCCATCGGCTCGAGGGAAAAGTTTGGACTTGCGTTCGTTGGGGAAGCGGTCCTTGCGAAGGTGTTGCCACACGAGATCGCTTATGTTGAAGATCATGGGTTGCTTGTTGACGTTGAGCTTGGTCGCTAGTCATTGTACTTGGCGCTCGATGGTGTTCCGTGTATCTTCAGGCATCTTCTTGATGTAGCTTGCTCATGCACTCGCATCCATGTTGGTGCGCTCTTGTAGAGGAAGATGTAGAATGTCCAATGGGGACAACGGGTTGAAGCCGTAGACGACCTCGAAGGGGGACTTGCCGGTAGTCGAATGTCTTGCACGGTTGTAGGCGTACTCGGTGATGGGTAGACACGCCTCCCACTCCTTGATGTTCTTCTTGATCAACACGCGAAGTAGAGTGTATAGTGTCCGGTTCGTCACCTCCGTTTGGCCGTCGGTGATGGTATGCGAATGAGAACAAGAGCTTGATTCCGAGCTTGGCACATAGCGTCTTCCAAAAGTAACTCAAGAACTTGACGTCGCGGTCGGAGACAATTGTCTTTGGTACTCCATGGAGGCAAAATATTTCCCTACAAAAGAGATTTGCAACGTGTGAAGCATCATCTATCTTGTTACAAGGAATGAAATGTGCCATCTTAGAAAATCGGTCCACAACCACAACCACGGAATCCTTTCCATTTTGAGTTCTAGGCAAACCAAGTACAAAATCCATGCAAATGTCTTCCCAAGGTTGATAAGGAATAGGAAGAGGCATGTACAGACCATCGGATTGAGCGTTAGACTTAGCTTTGCGACATGTCGAGCATCAGGTGGTGAAGCGTGAGACATCACAGAACATCTTGGGCCAAAAGTAGTTCTTGGAGAGCATGGCGAATGCCTTGTCGTGTCCAAAGTGTCCCATGAGTCCGCCTCCATGAGCCTCTTGCAAAAGGAGCAAACGAAGAGAAGACTCGGGAATGCATAGTTTGTTACTTCTCATAAGATAGCCATCCGTTATGTAATATTGTTCCCAATATGTATGCGTCAAACATTTAGCATAATGAGTAGCAAAAGATGGATCATTAGCATACAAGTCTTTTATGTGCTCAAAGCCAATAACATTCAACTCAAGTTTGGTGACAAGCATGCATATGCGTGAAAGTGCATCCGCAACTACATTTTCCTTACCCTTAATGTACTTGATCACATAGGGGAAAGATTCAATAAATTCACTCCATTTGGCATGACGCTTGTTCAACTTTGTTTGACCTTTTAAGTACTTAAGTGTTTCGTGGTCGGTATATATGACAAACTCATGAGGTCTAAGATAATGTTCCCAAACATGTAGCACACGCACTAAAGCATACAATTCTTTGTCATATATGGGAAAGTTTAGTTGAGCACCGGAGAGTTTTTCACTAAAATATGCAATTGCTCATTTTTCTTGCATCAAAACTCCGCCAATTCCGGTATCACTAGCATCACAATGAACCTCAAAAGTTTTCTCAAAGTTGGGCAAAGCAAGAATTAGTGCATTAGTAAGCAAAGACTTGAGCTCATCAAAAGCGGTGATTGCAAAGATCCCCAAACAAAAGGAGCATTCTTCTTACTCAAAGCATGCAAAGGAGCAGCAATAGTGGTAAAGTCTTTCACAAAGCAACGATAAAAACCCGCAAGACCAAGAAAACTACGCACTTGTTACAAATTGGTGGGTTGGGTCCAAGTTTTAATTGCTTCAATTTTAGATTCATCAACGTGGACACCTTTGGAAGAGGCAACAAAACCCAAGAAAACCACTTTGTCAACACCAAACGTGCACTTTTTCATGTTGGCATAAAGACGTTCCTTGCGAAGGATTTGCAAAACAGCCCTAACATGATTAAGATGCTCTTTCATGGTTTTGCTAAACACAAGAATATCATCGAAGTAAACCACAACAAACACTCCAATATAAGGGCGAAGCACATAATGCATAAGACGCACGAAAGTACCGGGAGCCTCCGATAAACCGATAGGCATAACTAACCACTCATATAAGCCAAATTTTGTTTTGAAAGCGGTTTTCCATTCATCACCCTCTTGTATGCGGATTTGATAATAGCCACTTTTAAGATCAATTTTTGAGAAAAAGTTGGCTCCGCTAAGCTCATTAGGCATGTCATCTAAACGAGGAATGGGATGCCTATAGCGAACGGTAATTGCATTTATAGGTCTACAATCGAAACACAAGCGGAAACTTCCATCTTGCTTAGGCACAAGTATAACGGGAACGGCACAAGGTCTTAAGCTTTAACGTACATGACCGTTGTCGATGAGTTGTTGTACTTGCCATTGAATCTCCTTAGTTTCTTCGGGGTTGACACGGTATGGAGCTTTGTTTGGAAGTGGCGCTCCGGGGATGAGGTCCATTCGATGCTCAATGGCTCGAAGAGGAGGTAGACCCGGAGGTAGCTCATCAGGGAAAATATCTTGAAATTCCTGCAAAAGAGATTGAAACACTAAAGGTAGCTCGTGAGGGGTGTTAGTTTTTGGTTCTCCATCCTTACACACAAGGACGAAGTGCATCACACTTGATGGGTTCTCACACACTTCTGTCATCTCACTTTTTGTGGCAAATAGTATGAGGTTTTTCTCTCTAGGCGACTCAAGTTTGGCTTGTGGCTCTCTCTTACTTTTGGGTGGATCACTGAGGGAGTCCTGGACTAGGGGGTGTCCGGATAGCCGGACTATCATCATCGGTCGGACTCCAAGACTATGAAGATACGAGATTGAAGACTTCGTCCCGTGTCCGGATGGGACTTTCCTTGGCGTGGAAGGCAAGCTTGGCAATACGGATATGTAAATCTCCTACCATTGTAACCGACTCTGTGTAACCCTAGCCCTCTCCGGTGTCTATATAAACCGGAGGGTTTTAGTCCGTAGGACGAACAACCATTACAACAATCATACCATAGGCTAGCTTCTAGGGTTTAGCCTCCTTGATCTCGTGGTAGATCCACTCTTGTACTACCCATATCATCAATATCAATCAAGCAGGAGTAGGGTTTTACCTCCATCGAGAGGGCCCGAACCTGGGTAAAAACATCGTGTCCCTTGTCTCCTGTTACCATCTGCCTAGACGCACAGTTCGGGACCCCCTACCCGAGATCCGCCAGTTTTGACACCGACATTGGTGCTTTCATTGAGAGTTCCTCTGTGTCGTCACCGATAGGCTTGATGGCTCCTTCAATCATCAACAACCACGCAGTCCAGGGTGAGACTTTTCTCCCCGGACAGATCTTCGTGTTCGGCGGCTTTGCACTGCGGGCCAATTCGCTTGGCCATCTGGAGCAGATCGAAAGTTATGCCCCTGGCCATCAGGTCAGATTTGGAAGCCTAAACTTCACGGCCGACATCCGCGGAGACTTGATCTTCGATGGATTCGAGCCATAGCCGAGTGCGCCGCACTGTCACGATGGGCATGATTTAGCTCTGCCACCGGACAGTGCCCTGGAAGCCGCACATGAGTCCACTCCAACCCCTAGTTCGGAGCCAACCGCGCAGATCGAGGACAGGTGGCTGGACACCGCCTCGGGAGCTGCAATCTATACGGCGATGGAGCCGAATACTGACCTTGTCCCTCGTAAAGCTCGTGACTCTAAGGTGCCGGACTCCTCGCCGGATTTCGAACCTCCTACGCCCCTACCAATCAAATCCGATTGGGCGCCGACCATGGAGTTCACCGTCGCGGACATCTTTCAGCACTCACCCTTTGGCGACATCCTGAATTCGCTAAAGCATCTCTCCTTATCAGGAGATCCCTGGCCGGATTGCGGTCAGGACGGTTGGGATGCAGATGACGAAGAAATTCAAAACCCACCCACCACCCACTTTGTAGCCACTGTCGACGATCTAACCGACATGCTAGATTACGGCTCCGAAGACATCGACGGTATGGACGACGATGCCGGAGACGACCAAGAACCAGCGCCTACGGGGCAATGGAAGACCACCTCGTCATATGACATATACATGGTGGACATCCCAAAGGATGGGAATGGCGAAGAAGCAGCGGAGGCAGATTCCCCTAAGAAACAGCCCAAGCGCCGATGTCAGCGGCGCCGCTCTAAATCCCTCCACAGCAAGAATGGAGATTCCGGCACCGGAGACAATAACACCCCAGAAAGTGCCGAAGACAACCCCCTCCAGCAAGATTCAGCGCAGGAGGACGAAGAGACCAGCCCTCACGAGAGAGCGGCAGACGAAGAGGTTGAGGATGATAACTACATGCCTCCCTCCAGAGACGAGGCAAGCCTCAATGACGACGAATTCGTCGTGCCTGAGGATCCCGTCGAACAAGAGCGTTTTAAACGCAGGCTCATGGCCACGGCAAACAGCCTAAAGAAAAAGCAGCAACAGCTCAGAGCTGATCAAGACCTGCTGGCCGACAGATGGACCGAAGTCCTCGCGGCCGAAGAGCATGAACTCGAACGCCCCTCCAAAAGCCACCCAAAATGCAAGTTGCTCCCCCAATTAGAGGAGGAGGAGTATAAACCCTCATCACCAGCGCACAATACGGCAGACCGACCACCTCCTGGCCGCGACAGAGAGGCATCTAGGCCCTCCACCAGAACCGTACCCCGGCACCGCCCGAAAAGTGTGAAGCCACGGGGGAATGAGCCGGACTTGCGAGACATATTGGAGGACAAGGCAAGACAATCAAGATCGATCTACGGATCACGTGGGTGCCCCATGATGCGCGACGACTACCGTCGTGCCGGATACAGCAACTCCGGTCGGGCCGAACACAGCAGACAAAGCTCTCTTGAGCTACGTCGTGATATCGCCCAGTATAGAGGCGCCGCACACCCACTATGCTTCACAGATGAAGTAATGGATCATCAAATCCCTAAAGGGTTTAAACCCGTAAACATTGAATCCTATGATGGCACAACAGACCCCGCGGTTTGGATCGAAGACTATCTCCTTCATATCCATATGGCCCGCGGTGACGATCTCCACGCCATCAAATATCTCCCACTCAAGCTTAAAGGACCAGCTCGGCATTGGCTTAACAGCTTGCCAGCAGAGTCAATTGGGTGTTGGGAGGACCTGGAAGCCGCATTCCTTGACAACTTCCAGGGCACATATGTGCGACCACCAGACGCCGATGACCTAAGCCACATAATTCAGCAGCCAGACGAATCGGCCAGACAATTCTGGACACGGTTCCTAACAAAGAAAAATCAAATCGTCGACTGTCCGGATGCAGAGGCCCTCACAACCTTCAAACACAACATCCGCGACGAGTGGCTGGCCCGGCACCTAGGACAGGAAAAGCCAAAATCCATGGCAGCCCTCACATCACTCATGACCCGCTTCTGTGCGGGGGAGGACAGCTGGCTAGTCCGCAGTAACAACCTCAGCAAAAATGCTGGCAGTCCGGATACCAAGGACCGCAATGGTAGGTCACGTCGAAACAAAAACAAACGCCACGTTAACGGTGATAACACTGAGGATACGGCAGTCAACGCCGGATTCAGAGGCTCTAAACCCGGTCAGCGGAAGAAGCCATTCAAAAGAACCACTCCGGGTCCGTCCAATTTGGACCGAATACTCGACCGCTCTTGCCAGATACATGGCACCCCTGAAAAGCCAGAAAATCACACTAACAGGGATTGTTGGGTATTCAAGCAGGCAGGCAAGTTAATTGCCGAAAACAATGATAGGGGGCTGCATAGCGATGACGAGGAAGAGACCCGGCCGCCGAATAGTAGAGGAAAGAAGGGTTTCCCCCCACAAGTGCGGATGGTAAACATGATATACGCAACCCATATACCCAAGAGGGAGCGGAAGTGTGCACTTAGGGATGTATATGCGATGGAGCCAGTCGCCCCGAAGTTCAATCCATGGTCCTCTTGCCCGATCACTTTTGATCGAAGGGACCACCCCACCAGTATCCGCCATCGCGGATTCGCCGCATTGGTTTTAGACCCAATCGTCCATGGATTTCACCTCACCAGAGTCCTGATGGACGGCGGCAGCAGCCTGAACCTGCTTTATCAGGACACAGTGCGCAAGATGGGCATAGACCCCTCAAGGATTAAACCTACAAAGACAACCTTCAAAGGTGTCATACCAGGTGTAGAGGCCAATTGTACAGGATCAGTCACACTGGAAGTGGTCTTCGGATCCCCGGATAACTTCCGAAGCGAGGAGTTAATCTTTGACATAGTCCCGTTCTGCAGTGGCTATCATGCTCTGCTCGGACGGACCGCGTTTGCAAAGTTCAACGCGGTGCCGCATTACGCATACCTAAAGCTCAAGATGCCAGGCCCTCGGGGAGTCATCACGGTCAACGGAAACACTGAACGCTCCCTCCGAACGGAGGAACACATAGCGGCTCTCGCGGTAGAAGTATAGAGCAGCCTCTTAAGGCAATTCTCAAGTCCGGCCGTTAAGCGACCGGACACGGCCAAACACGCCCGGAGTAACATACAACAAGACCACCTGGCACGTTCCGAGCACGCGTAGCAATGCGGCCCCAACCCCAGCCCTTGCATGATTGCAAGACTAGTCCCTCGCGTACATCATTACGCTCTGGAGATACCATGGGCATAGGGGGAGGGGCACGACCACGACAGGCCCAGAGTGCGGCTCAACCACACCAGGGGCTCCCAAGTGTGTCGCTCTTTTTCTTTTTTCTTTTTCTTATCCACAGGACTCCGTTCACCAGAGGACTTGTCCGGCAGCAGACCTGCCGAACTCACGATGGAACAGCCAGGGAAGGAGAAAGGCTACGACGAAAACTAAGGTGGTCTCCATTATGAGCATTAAATCTGTTTAATACACCATTCCGCAACCTACCCCTGGAGGGGGACATGTTTAAATAGTCCAATCCCTTGCGTACCGCACTATTTGCATCTCTCTGCATTCATAGCAGTATTTCTTAATAAACAATGCATTGCTTTTCGCTTATAGCTGCATTTCTTTTTTTTCTTATATACATATGTTCATTTACGACATCCTGCATCCGTACACTTTGGTACGGCCGAATACACCAGGGGCTTAAGTTCCCCGCATTATGGTGTGATAAGTCCGAACACTTTCCCAAGTGCGGCACCCCGAACTTATAGCACTATATGCATCGGCTCCGAATCATGTCTTGGGTCAATAGTTGGGTTTGCCCGGCTCCCATGTTTTGGTACCATACGTTCCGTTTTATCGGCTAAGGTAGGACTGGGAGAACCACTGCGATCGCGCCCCGGTTGAGCTGGGCGAGCGCCTCAGTGGAGAAAGCTAAAACTGACCGTCATGATAACGCGAGAGCTGGTCGCTGTTCGAGAGGTCTTTTCGAGTCCCTAAAGACTTATGCCGCTTAGAGCGAGGAACCGGCTTCCGAATACTAGGGGCTTCGCCGAAATTTAAAATTATAGAATTCTATGGCTAAGTGAAAGTGTTCAAGCATTATAAGTGTGGTTGCCTTGTTTGTCGTGTTGAGCGCCTCCCTAGATGGACCCAAAAATGGGAACAAGAGCGCTCAAGTTTATACCGAACACCCCAGCACTCGTGGCATGGGGGATGAAGTCGACGACTTGCCATCTCTCAGATTTTATAAACGGCCGCACAGAAGGTAATATTTTAAATTAATAAGCGTTGCTTAGCGCATATGAACAAAGTCTTCGGCGCACAGGATAACACATTGCGAGTCTACTCAAATATTACATCTTTGGAGCACTCATCCGCAATCTTGCGGGTACCCTTCAGGACACTCTTATAGTACATTTCGGGCGTGCGATATTCCTTGCCCACCGGCGGCGCGTCCGTTATAAGCTTCTCAGCATCCAGCCTGCCCCAGTGCACTTTTGCACGGGCAAGGGCCCGACGGGCACCTTCAATGCAGGCGGAGCGCTTGACGACTTCCACCCAGGGACACGCATCCACCAGCCGCCGCACTAAGCCGAAGTAGCTCCCAGGCATGGCCTCCTCGGGCCACAGCCGAACTATGAGGCCCTTCATGGCCTGTTCGGCTACCTTGTGAAGCTCGACCTGCTGCTTTAGCTGGTCGCTAAGGGGCACCGGATGTCCGGCCTCAGCATATTGAGACCAGAAGACCTTCTCCGTCGAGATCCCCTCCTCGTCCCGGTAGAATGCGGCGGCATCGGACACGCTGCGAGGCAGATCTGCAAACGCTCTTGGAGCTGATGAGGACATGACTACCTTGGATACGACCAAAAATATTGCATATATGCATATTTGTCAGGTGATTTCTAGTGCAAACTATTCAATAATCTATTTATGTTATCCAGAACAAAAATACTTCACACACTTTTGTGTTTTGTCTAATTGCAGGTGTATGGGACATTTGTACAATCCACATATGAAGATAAGGAAGAAAGAGATGTTTATTTGCTGTCCAAAAAGTTCTCTCACGTCACTTTTGGCCCAAGAGAAGATAGAGTCCAAGTCTCTCACGTTCTGGGTTCAGATTCGGACTGCACAGACCTACCTGACTCAAAACGCACACAAGTTTTTCATACGGACTCCGAATTGAGTGATTCTTTTTTTGTTGGAAACTAGATTTCGTGCACTTTCCAACCCAATTGGAATCACCTTCAAATTCGTCCGGAGCGTTGAGTTGTGGACGAAACAATCTGATGCTGCAGCAGAATCCAAGTCAAACTACAAGTCCAAAGGTGTTACATCACCTCCACTTGGGCCCATTGGCCTTGTACGACCTAGATTTAGTTTTAGGCTGCCTTGGGACATCCTCCCATCTCCTTGGCCGCCACCCCTTGCTCCTATATAAGTAGATCCATCTAGTAGCTTTTCCTTGGGATTTGTTTAGTTAAAAGTTAGCCATTGCAACTTCGTGTGCTTCGTTTGTGTCCAACGACCAGACCAAGACCACTTTTCGGATCCCCACCATTATCAATACTTCATACATATTCGTGATATTCAGATTGCTTTTATCATATTCTTGCTCGTTCTTCGATAGCTTGCAGGAATAGACCTTCGTGGTCAGGTTGATCGTGCTCCGGCGTGGTCAATAACCTCTCGGAGTTGGTTTAGCGATTGCTAAGGCACAACGTCGATGCACGTTTGTAGTCGGATCGTCAAAGTCGTCTCCACAATATCGATAGTTATCATCTCATCGAAAGATCGGGACACCCCCGCCTCTATCAAGTGGTATCAGTTTTCAGGTTGCTCGGTGAGAATTTCCAGTTTTCCTAGATTAGATTTATTTTCTTACCTATTGTCCAAGAAAAAGCCACAAAAAAGAGTTAGATCTATTCATCCTTGGTCCAAGCCAGTCTGAGCCTTTGCAATTTTCTTTTCATTGCTTGCATAGTTGAATTATCGGTTGCATCGTCGTGTCGAGTTGCTGGTCTTAGTGTCTAGTTCGTTTAGAGTTTCGAGTTCTGTTCACATTAGTCACGCCACCACTGCATCATTATCTCTTCCGCTGTCCACCACCCATCCATCAATTTCCACCACGTGCTACCCACCATTCATTGTCATAATAATAGTTGAGATCGTTCACATCTTCGCTTGATCCAATCTGCGTCTTATCTAGTTTGTTTTGGAAAGAGGGAGAAAAAAAGAGAGAAAAAAAACGAAAAAAAAGAGAAAAAAAAAGTCAGAGAAAAAAAAGGAGAAAAAAAATCAAAAAAATTGGCACAAACTTTTTCAGAGGAAAGTTGGAGACAAAGTTGTTGTATATCCTGCTTGGCAGTTGTTTTTCATCATTATCTTCACTGCCGTTGTGATCTTCACTTATATCTTGCTGTCAAGAGCTACTTACTATCCTTCATTGATGCTAGTTGTGCTACGCCGTGACCTCATTAGTGTTCTAGGCTCGCGTCTCTAGTCCGGTCTAGCCTAGGACCAGCACAGTACCGTCGTTGAGCGTTTATTCAACATTGCATCTTTGAATTGATTATTGCTAATCTTTTGCTACCATATATAGCCAACCCAGCTCCACATATTTCTACACCGTGTATACGTACGCTCCCCTGGCAATCGCTTTACTCAATATTTGGAGTTACTTGACACCGCTGGTTGCCGATCACCGCCTGCTGCATGGTAAGAACTTGTAAGACATTGATATTTGCTTTACTGTGAGCGTTTTACCACCACATCCTAGTAGTTATAGGAACATTATTTTTGGGTTTTGTTTCTTGTTCTACTAATCATGACAGGATCCAGAGTCAATTCATGGGCTTTGTCGATCGCGGGAGACGTGCCACCACCTTTGCAAATACCACAACCGTCACGAGAAGTGCACAAACATCCAAATGCACATGATCAGGTTAATGTATCTATACCACCATTTAATGGCCGTTTTAAACCTGCTTTATATATTGAATGGGAGTTCGACATAAAAAATATATTTGCTTCCCATAATTTCGATGAACATAAAAAGGTTAAGGTTGCGGTTGGTTCTTTCACTGGTTATGCTTTGGTTTGGTGGAGTGAATATTGTCGGTTACACCCTGATTATATACCTACTACCTGGGATGATTTGAAACTTGCCATGCGACATACTTTCGTCCCTGCTTATTATACTCGTGACATGATTAAGAAGTTGCAACACTTAAAACAAGGTAGTGAAACTGTAACAAAATATTATGATGATTTACAAACTACCTTGTTGCATTCCTCTTTAGAAGAAAGTGAAGATGATTTTATGGATAGATTTTGGGGAGGATTAAACCGTGATATTCAAGAGATACTAATTCATGAAGAGTGTTATCCTATGGACCATTTGTTTCATCTTGCTTGCAAAGCTGAATAGGAAATAAAACGACGTGATGGCCACGAGGAGAACAAGCGCATGGTGCACATTCCAAGAGTTGATATGATTGTTCCTTCAACTACTAGGCATACTATGACAACCACATCCGTTGTTGTCAGGACTACATCACCTCCACCATGTGACACATCGCCCCCGAGAGTGGCTACATCATCTGAGTTGATCATAAGAGGTAATGACAAAGGTACTGATCTTCCATCTCTACATGAGAATGATGAATGCCTTGTCAATTTGAATGCACCATCTGATGAGCTACCCACTACTTTGATCACACCACCTATTTTAGAGGACTACGTTGATAATTTGACTTTGCCATGTGATCAAACAACTGAAATACCAACAATTTTGAGTGCACCCATTGAATTAACTATTGATGCAAAAGAACCAATGTTTAATCATTTTGATATGACCTCTAATCTTGGTGATGATTCTGTGTTGAATGACTTATTGCATGTTTGCTTATTTAAGCATGTTGTAGCATGTAAATTTGATGCAAGTAAGGTTTATTCACCAATGTTGGGATGGTTTAATGATGAACATTGTCAATCTTTTGAAATGAATAAGAGCTTCACTTATATGTGCAAACTGAGTTGCAATATTTTCATGCCTTCTACTTCTTGTGCTAATTTTTTGGCTTTAGATTTTATGAACTATGCAAGTTACTCATCTATTCATGTGTCATATATGCAAAAATCAAGGGAAGTAAAAATGGATGACATATACATATACAACATGTACACCTTGTCTCTTTTGTTAGCCACATTTCAGATTAAGCAACGCCGAGGACGGCTTTATTTTCAAGAAGGGGAGGATGATGAGGACATGACTACCTTGGATACGACCAAAAATATTGCATATATGCATATTTGTCAGGTGATTTCTAGTGCAAACTATTCAATAATCTATTTATGTTATCCAGAACAAAAATACTTCACACACTTTTGTGTTTTGTCTAATTGCAGGTGTATGGGACATTTGTACAATCCACATATGAAGATAAGGAAGAAAGAGATGTTTATTTGCTGTCCAAAAAGTTCTCTCACGTCACTTTTGGCCCAAGAGAAGATAGAGTCCAAGTCTCTCACGTTCTGGGTTCAGATTCGGACTGCACAGACCTACCTGACTCAAAACGCACACAAGTTTTTCATACGGACTCCGAATTGGGTGATTCTTTTTTTGTTGGAAACTAGATTTCGTGCACTTTCCAACCCAATTGGAATCACCTTCAAATTCGTCCGGAGCGTTGAGTTGTGGACGAAACAATCTGATGCTGCAGCAGAATCCAAGTCAAACTACAAGTCCAAAGGTGTTACATCACCTCCACTTGGGCCCATTGGCCTTGTACGACCTAGATTTAGTTTTAGGCTGCCTTGGGACATCCTCCCATCTCCTTGGCCGCCACCCCTTGCTCCTATATAAGTAGATCCATCTAGTAGCTTTTCCTTGGGATTTGTTTAGTTAAAAGTTAGCCATTGCAACTTCGTGTGCTTCGTTTGTGTCCAACGACCAGACCAAGACCACTTTTCGGATCCCCACCATTATCAATACTTCATACATATTCGCGATATTCAGATTGCTTTTATCATATTCTTGCTCGTTCTTCGATTGCTTGCAGGAATAGACCTTCGTGGTCAGGTTGATCGTGCTCCGGCGTGGTCAATAACCTCTCGGAGTTGGTTTAGCGATTGCTAAGGCACAACGTCGATGCACGTTTGTAGTCGGATCGTCAAAGTCGTCTCCACCAAATCGATAGTTATCATCTCATCGAAAGATCGGGACACCCCCGCCTCTATCAGGAGCGCTCCGAATTCGGGTAAGTAACAGGTAATTCACTTTCACATGCTTGCTTTGCATAAAAAAGCCTTACCCGCCGCTATTTTCTTCAAATCCTCGACCTCTTGGAGGGCCTTGTGGGCTTCGGCCTTAGCGCCGATGCAAGCTCGGACTCTCGAGTCCTCGAGTCGTGCTCCAAACCCTCATGTTTTTTCATGAGAGCCTGGAGCTCTTGCTGCACCTCCGCCACCCTCGCCTCCTGCTTCTCCCGCTTGGCTCGTTCCGCGGCCGCCTTGTGTTCGGCCGCAGACACCGCCTCCTTCAGGGTCGCCACCTCGTTCGTGGCCCCTAGAGCACCCACGTTATCCTTGTTATTTTTCTTGCAAACAAAATCCTTTTCTGTAAGGTACAAATTTAACACGATGTTACTCACCTTCCCTGTCCTCGAGCTGCTTCTTGGCACGGCCGAGCTCACTCTCGGACCGCTCGAGGTTCTGCTTCATAGCATCGACCTCCGCAGTCAGTGCGGCGGAGGTCAGCAGCGTAGCCTGCAATCCCATATTGACATAATTTTTAGACCTCCTGCGTATATCTTTTTAGATTCTCAGTCTGGCTTTTCTTTCCGAACACCAAACCGAGCATCAGGGGCTACTGTCTATGCGGTATTACATTACATATTTTAAATTTCTTACCTCAAAGCCCGTTAGAAGGCTGCTGCAGGCTTCGGTCAGCCCGCTCTTGGCGAGCTGAACCTTCTGAATCACCGCACTCATTATAGTGCGGTGTTCTTCCTCGATGGAAGCGCCGTTGAGCGCCTCCAACAAGTTGTCTGGCGCCTCCGGTTGGACAGAGGCCGCCGATGTCATGGTCTTGCCCTTCTTACGAAGGGGCCGCCTGCCGGACTCCGGAACCACTACAGGTTCCGTTGCGGAGTCCAGCGCAAAGTCCGGGAGGCTGCCTTGCGGCACCTCCGGAGCCTCCTCCTGATGGGTCCCCTCTCGGGATCCCACCTCGGTGTCGTCAGCGCCACGGGGAGTTGAGGCGGTCGGAAGGGAATCCACATCCGACGGAGCCAAGGACCCGCTCGATGAAGCGGGAAGATCATCCTCGGCCGGACTACAGGTAGTATGCGGCATTAGAAGGACACTATGTGGCACAAAGAGAAATCATAAATCATTCAGGAGTCCAGATACTTACGATCTTGCTGGGGGCTTGGCCCTTGAGAGCCACTCCCCGTCGCCATCGCCGGCGTTGGCAGAGCAGTCCGGAGGAAGGGTCCTTCCCTTCTTGGACCCTTCGGCCTCCCCCATCGGGGAAGCCTTCCTTTTCCTCTCTCCCCCCTCTTGGGGAGAGTCCTCTTTCTCCTCCTCGTCTTCGGGGGAGGAGTCCGCCTCGGAGCCATCGGACGACGAGTCCGATACCACCTGGCGCCGGGAACTTCTTCGGGTTCCCGGGGCCTTCTTCTTGGCCTTCTTCTCCGGCACCACATAAAGTGCCGGGATTAGCAGCCCCGTTAAACGGGTATCCGGACGTCCTCTGCCAGTCCTGTTAAAGGCATGGGGATTTTAGGTCCCGCATAGAGTCAAACTATGAAAGAAATGAATGTCCCATAAAGGATAGCATAGCTTACCGCACCGGCCTGGCGCTGCGTGCTGAATCCGCGATCTTCAGTTGCGGATGCGGGGGCTTCTCCGCCCTTGAACAGCACCCTCCAGGCAGCTTCGTACGTTGTGTCGAAGAGCCCGCTAAGGGTCCGGTGCTGTGCCGGATCAAACTACCACAGATTGAAGGCCCGTTGTTGGCAGGGGAGAATCCGGCCGACGAGCATGACCTGGATCACGTTGACAAGTTTAAGCTTCTTGTTCACCAGGGTCTAGAGACAGGACTGGAGTCCGGTCAGCTCCTCCGAACTGCCCCATAGCAAGCCCTTCTCTTCCCAGGAGGTGAGCTGCATGGGGGAACCAGATCTGAACTCGGGGGCCACTGCCCATTTAGGGTCACGCGGCTCGGTGATATAGAACCACCCCGATTGCCACCCTTTGATGGTTTCCACGAAGGCGCCCTCGAGCCAAGTGACGTTGGGCATTTTGCCCACCATGGCGCCTCCGCACTCCGCTTGGCTGCCCTTCACAACCTTCGGCTTGACATTGAAGGTCTTTAGCCACAAGCCGAAGTGGGGCTGGATGCAGAGGAAGGCCTCGCACACGATGATAAACGCCGAGATGTTGAGGATGAAGTTTGGCGCCAGATCGTGGAAGTCCAGTTCGTAGTAGTACATGAGCCCCCGGACGAAGGGATGAAGTGGGAAGCCCAGTCCGCGGAGGAAGTGGGGAAGAAATACGACCCTCTCATGGGGCCTGGGGGTGGGGATGAGCTGCCCCTCATCGGGCAGCCGGTGCGCGATGTCGCTGGACAAGTATCCGTCGCCGCGTAGTTTTTCGATGTGCCCCTCCGTAACGGAGGAGGCCATCCACTTGCCTCCCGCTCCGGACATGGCTGGAGAAGGTTGAGGCGAGGTGTGCGGACTCGGGCGCTGGAGCTTGAGTGCGCGGAGATGGATAGGCAAAGGAGGAAGAAGGCGTAGGTAAAAAGGGTGGATCCTTATCCCCTTATATATGGGCGGATGAAGACTATGCGTCCCCACCGGCCTGGTAAAACTCGCCTATCTCCCAAGCGCCACAATCAATGGCGCGGTTGGGTTACCCACGTCCGTATTGATGGGAATCCCGGAATAAGGGGAACACGATCTCTGCTTCGACAAGACGTGCCAAGGAAACTGCTTCGCTAGACGCGCTGAGGTGGTATAATAAAAACGATTCAAGTAAAGGCTTGGTAGTGGTGTGACGTCACGCCCCAAAATACGTCAGCAGGTTGAACTTGTGTACATATTATTCTCTCTACGGTGGTAGGTGGAATTTATTTTGCAGAGCCGGACACTATCCTGGTGTTCACAATCTTCTATGAACTAATTCGGAGGAGGAACCCGCCTTGGACTGCCGAACAATATGCACGCCGGACTCATCGTCATTGAAGCCTAGTTCAGGGGCTACTAAGGGAGTCCTGGACTAGGGGGTGTCCGGATAGCCGGACTATCATCATCGGCCGGACTCCGAGACTATGAAGATACGAGATTGAAGACTTCGTCCCGTGTCCGGATGGGACTTTCCCTGGCGTGGAAGGCAAGCTTGGCAATACGGATATGTAGATCTCCTACCATTGTAACCGACTCTGTGTAACCCTAGCCCTCTCCGGTTTCTATATAAACCGGAGGGTTTTAGTCCGTACGACGAACAACCATTACAACAATCATACCATAGGCTAGCTTCTAGGGTTTAGCCTCCTTGATCTCGTGGTAGATCCACTCTTGTACTACCCATATCATCAATATCAATCAAGCAGGAGTAGGGTTTTACCTCCATCGAGAGGGCCCGAACCTGGGTAAAAACATCGTGTCCCTTGTCTCCTGTTACCATCCGCCTAGACGCACAGTTCGGGACCCCCTACCCGAGATCCACCGGTTTTGACACCGACAATCACTTTCTCACTCTTCTCTCCATGATGGGTGGCTTGCTTGTCGGCAATCAATTGACTAGGAGACATAGGTCGTAGCACATACTCCTTTCCTTTCATCTTGAAGCTATAGTGATTGGTATGCCCATTGTGGATGACACCACGGTCGAATTGCCTTGGTCGACCAAGAAGGAGGTGGCAAACGGTCATTGGGACCACATCACACTCCAAAGTGTCCTCATATGCACCAATTTTGAAGGAGACTTGGACCGTATGCTCAACTCGTATAGTGCCAGAATCTCTTAGCCATTGAACCTTGTAGGGTTGCGGGTGTTTCTTCTTGACCAATTGAAGCTTGGAGCATAGTTCTTCACTTGCCAAGTTGTGACAACTACCTCCATCGATGATGACCTAGACAGACCTTCCATTGATGTCGGCCTTTGTGTGGAAGATGTGGCATCGTTGGTCATCTTCTTGTTGATGTTGAAGAGTCAAGACCTTGGAGACAACGAGAGTGGGGCTCGAATCCTCATCACAAAAGACTCGATTGTCTTCATCCTCATTCACACGTCAGTGCATGGCCACTTGCTCAAGGGCTTCCATCTCATCTTCACTCATTGAGTCGTAGGTGCCATCGTCGTTGAGGATCATGGTCCGCTTGTTTGTGCATTCATAGGACTTGTGGCCTCAGCCGCCGCAAGTGAAACACTTGAAGGAGCTCGTCTTGACGGTATCATCAGTCAGAGTAGATGAAGAAGCATGTGACTTGTAGTTACTTGTGGTAGGAGGAAAACGACTTGAACTTTATGAAGGTTTCTTGTAACTTGGCTTGTCGTCGTTGCTTGGAGAAGGCTTTGTTGAGGTAGATGTTGGAGGAGTTGTTGAAGCTTGGTTGTTGGAGAAGCCGTATGTCTTGGATGATTACTTGGCGTACTTGAAGTCATCTTGCACTTGACGTTCCGCCTTGGTCGCTTGATGCACGAGCTCGATGAGGTTGGAGTAGGGTTGGAAGTCGGCGATCTTCTTGATGGGATGATTGAGTCCATTCAAGAATCGTGCCATTGTTTGCTGATCATATTCCTTGACATTGGCTCGAATCATGGCTATCTCCATCTCCTTGTAGTATTCTTCAACACTCTTTGTACCTTGCTTGAGGAGTTGTAGCTTCTTGAAGAGATCGCGGTTGTAGTAGGTGGGCACAAATCGTGCTCGCATGACATCCTTCATTTGAGCCCAAGTGGTGATTGGAGGGTCACCTCTTGCTTCTCGGCGCTCAAGGACTTGTTCTGATAGAGGGAAAGGTGTCCCGTCTTTCGATGAGATGATGGATATCGCTTTGGTGGAAGTCGACTTTGACGATCCGACTACGAACGTGCGAGGACGTCGCACCTTAGCAATCGCTAAACCAACTCCGTGAGGTTATTGACCACGCCGGAGCACGATCAACCTGACCACAAGGGTCTCTTTCCTGCGAGCAAACGAAGAACAAGCAAGAAATTGAGATTGCAATCTGGATATTGCGAATATAAGATGAAAGCTTTATTGATCAAGGTGGGGTTCTGTCATGACTTTGTCTGGTCGTTGAACACAAACGAAGTACGCGAAGTTGCAGCTGTGGCAAACTTTTAATCTAAACAAAACCCAAAGTCTAAACGGTGCCCTAAGGGCTGTATATATGGAGGAAGAGGGGGGAATTTCGTGGCCCTTGGTGGAGGGGTCCGAAATCAACCCTATCTCTTGTTTGCCCACACATACGGACTCTAAAAATAGCCTATACTTATGTATTTCGAAATTACATGGGCCTGGCCCAATAAGAAGGTGACGCAGCACCTAGAATAGCCTCGGGACGAAATTTATGAAGTGGGATCTTTTATATTTCGTCCAAGGCTTCATGCACCCATTATGGTGGCTTCAAAGTCCTGAAATCATCACTTGTAACTCCGTTCTTGTTCCCCTTGCGCATGCCATCATCTCCATGCTTGTTCTTGCTCCAATGTTCATCCTTCTCCAAGCTAGGCCCTTCATTTGTAAGCAAAACAAATGTATCCAATTTAGGCAGCATCATATTCTCATGAACATTAGAATTATTACCAAGAAACGAAAGTACCTGGTAATTTAGTTGGCGTGCACGAGCTCTAGTAATTGGTCTAGTATGTATAGCAGCACGGGCTGTGGGTGTAAGAATGGTATTGATGTCCTCATCATCCTCCCCTTCTTGAAATGAAGTCGTCCTCGACGGAAGTTCATCCTCCTCACCCAAATAAGGCTTCAAATCTGCAATGTTAAAAGTGGGACTAACCCCAAAATCTGCAGGCAGCTCAAGTTTATATACATTATCATTTATTTTCTCCAACACCTTAAAGGGACCATCAGCACGTGGCATTAGCTTTGATTTGCACAAATCAGAAAATCTATCCTTACGCAAATGTAACCAAATAAGATCTCCAGGTGCAAACACAACATGTTTTCTACCCTTATCTCCAGCAAGTTTATATTTAGCATTCATACGCTCAATGTTTTCCTTAGTTAACTCATGCATTTTTAAAATCAATTCAGCACGTTGTTTGGCATCAAAATTAACCTTCTCCGAAGATGGAAGAGGCAACAAATCAATAGGTGCACAAGGTAGGAACCCATACACAATTTCAAAAGGGCACATCTTAATATAGAATACAATGAACGATTATAAGCAAATTCAATATGAGGCAAGCATTCTTCCCACATTTTCTTATTATTCTTCAAAACAGCCCTAAGCATAGTAGACAATGTTCTATTGACTACTTCAATTTGTCCATCAGTTTGGGGGTGACAAGTAGTACTAAAAAGCAGTTTAGTCCCCAACTTAGCCCATAAACATCTCCAAAAGTGGCTAAGAAATTTAGTATCACGACCTGAAACAATAGTATTTGGCACACCATGCAAGCGAATAATTTCACGAAAGAACAAATTAGCAACATTAACAACATCATCGCTTTTATGACATGGTATAAAGTGTGCCATTTTCGAGAATCTATCCACGACAACAAATATGCTATCCCTCCCCTTCTTTGTTCTAGGTAAACCTAAAACAAAGTCCATAGATATATCCTCCCAATGAACACTAGGTACAGGCAAAGGCATATATAAACCATGAGGATTGAGTCGTGACTTAGCTTTTTGACATGTAGTGCAGCGAGCAATAAAATGCTCAACATCCCATCTCATCTTTGGCCAAAATAAATGTGTAGCAAGTACGTCCTCCTTCTTCTTCACGCCAAAGTGTCCCATTAGTCCTCCTCCATGTGCCTCCTACAACAAAAAAAGACGAACAGAGCTAGCAGGAACGCATAGCTTGTTAGCACGGAACACAAATCCATCATTAACTACGAACTTGTTCCATGTTCTTCCTTCTTTACAATTCTGCAATACATCTTTAAAATCAGCATCATGCACATATTGATCTTTGATGGTCTCCAAACCAAATATTTTGAAGTCAAGTTGTGAAAGCATAGTATAGCGACGAGACAATGCATCAGCAATAACATTTTCTTTACCCTTCTTGTGTTTAATGACATAAGGGAAAGTCTCTATGAATTCAACCCATTTAGCATGTCTACAATTCAGTTTAGCTTGACTTTTAATATGTTTCAAAGATTCATGATCAGAATGTATAACAAATTCTTCGGGCCATAAATAATGTTGCCATGTTTCTAAAGTCCGAACAAGAGCATATAATTCTTTATCATAAGTAGAATAATTCAGACTAGGCTCACTCAATTTTTCAGAAAAGTATGCAACAGGTTTGCCATCTTGTAATAACACACCTCCTAATCCAATTCCACTAGCATCACATTCAAGCTCATAAGTCTTATTAAAATCAGGAAGTTGGAGTAAAGGAGCATGTGTCAACTTATCTTTCAATACCGTGAAGGCTTCTTCCTGTGCGGTACCCCAAACAAAAGGCACATCCTTCTTTGTAAACTCGTTGAGAGGTGCAGCAATGGTGCTGAAATCTCTCACAAAACATCTATAGAATCCAGCGAGGCCAAGAAAACTCCTCACTTGTGTGACCGTTTTGGGGTGCGGCCAACTCTCAATAGCTTCAATCTTGGCTTTGTCAACTTCAATTCCCTGTGGAGTAACGACATAGCCAAGAAAGGTTACTCGGTCGATGCAAAAGGTGCACTTCCCAAGGTTACCAAACAAACGTGCATCACGTAGAGCAATAAAAATAGCACGTAAATGTTCCAAATGTTCTTCCAAAGATCTGCTATAAATCAATATGTCATCAAAGTAAACTACCACAAATCGTCCGATGAATGCACGTAAAACTTCGTTCATTAATCTCATGAAAGTACTAGGTGCATTAGTAACCCAAAAGGCATGACTAACCACTCATATAATCCAAACTTAGTTTTAAATGCTGTTTTCCATTCATCTCCCAATTTCATATGAATTTGATGGTATCCACTACGCAAATCAACTTTGGAGAATATTGTAGAGCCACTCAATTCATCAAGCATATCATCTAGCCTAGGAATAGGATGACGATAACGAATAGTAATATTATTAATGCCTCTACAATCAACACACATACGTGATGTACCATCCTTTTTCAGCACTAGAATAATAGGAACAGCACAAGGACTAAGGGATTCGCGTATATAACCTTTGTCGAGCAGCTCCTGTACTTGACGCATAATCTCCTTCGTCTCCTCTGGATTGGTACGGTATGGTGCACGGTTGGGTAATGATGCACCAGGAATTAAGTCAATCTGATGCTCAATCCCTCGAATGGGAGGTAATCCCGGTGGCACGTCTTGTAGAAAGATGTCAGTGAACTCCTGCAAAATGTTAGTGACAGCAGGAGGCAAAGAGGAAGGCACGTCCTCGAATGAAAATAATGCCTCTTTGCACACAAAAGCATAGCAAACAGATTTGCTAAAATCTAGCTCATCAGTATTAGATTTAGTGGCAAGTAAACATGCACTTTTCAATTTAGTTTCAGAAGCAACACTAGATGGTTTACTATTAGGCTTCATTTGTTGCTCAAATTCTTTTGCCACAATCTGATTTTCACTCTTATTTTTCTCCTGTTTTGCTTTATTAGCTCTATTAATATCATCTTTCAAAATGGAATCAGGAGTCATAGGAAGCAAAGTAATATTTTTATCCTTATGAACAAGAGTATACTGATTGTTTCTACCATGGTGTACATAATTTTTATCAAATTGCCATGGTCGACCAAGTAATAAGGAACATGCTTGCATAGGTACCACATCACAATCAACATAATCTGCATATGTAGAGATACTAAAATGCACACGAACAGTACGTGTTACCTTAACCTTGCCGCTGTTGTTGAACCATTGGATGTAGTAAGGATGTGGATGTGGTCTTGTGGTGAGAGATAGCTTCTCCACCATCTCCATGCTAGCCAAGTTCTTGCAGCTCCCTCCGTCTATGATAACGTGCACAGAACGTTCCTTCACAACTCCCTTTGTATGGAACAAATTATGCCTCTGATTTTGCTCAGCTTGTGTGACCTGCACGCTCAAAACACGTTGAGCAACTAAACATTCATACCTGTTAGCGTCTTCGGGAACCATGTATTGTGTCTCATGATCAGAATCATATCCACCATGTTCTTCACGTATAATAAGGGCCAAAGTCTCCTCATCATAGTCACTAGCGGACTCATACCCACCATCCTGAGTAGCAAGCATCACACACTTTGATTTGCATTCTCGCGCATAATGACCTCTTCCTTTACAACAGTGACAAATAATATCACTTGTGTGCCCTGTTGATGCCATAGAAGAAGAAGAGCTCTGTGTAGGTCCGGCAGGTGCGCTCTTGGCAGATAGTGGTGGTTGTGCCTGCTTTCTTGTATCACGACTGGAGGTGGCACCTGATGGAGGTGCTGGTGTAGTGGAAGTAGAAGATGCATGCGGTGTCCATGAGGAAGGTCGACCTGCAGAAAAGTTAGTGCGCGCCATTGCTTGTCGATCCTGCACTTCACGTTGAGCTTTACAAGCATGATGGAATAAACGAGTGATATTAGTATACTCCTTATACTCTAGAATGGTTTGAATCTCTCTATTTAATCCACCCGTAAAACGTGCAAGCATAGCTTCATTCTCCTCAACAATACCACATCTAATCATGCAAGTTTGTAATTCCTAATAATATTCTTCTACAGAATTTTTTCCTTGTCTTAAACGCTGCAATTTTTGAAGCAATTCACGTTGATAATATGGTGGAACCCAACGAGTACGCATAGCAGTTTTGAAAGCAGCCCAAGTAGCTGGAATAGGATATAATCTACAATGTTCAGACCACCATACACATGCAAAACAAGTGAAAGCACAAACAACAGCAGCAACCCGTCTCTCCTCGGGATATTGCAAACATGTAAAACGTTGTTCAGTTTCTAACTCCCAAGTAAGATATATATCAGGAACATATCTACCCTCAAATGGTGGAATATTCAATTTCGGTTTAGGAACATGGTCATGATCACGTACCTGAGGTGGTGGTGCAGGCCTACCATTGCGAATAAATACCTGAGGTTGATCTGCTGGTGGTGGTGCTGGTGGCTGCACGTAGTTCTGATTTTGATCAACCTCATCCTCATAATCACCCGCATACTCATCATCCTCCTGGGTACCAGCAACAGCAGTAGCAGGAGCCAAAGAAGCATCAACAACAGGTATAGCAGCACCAGAAGTTTGGCCATACTCAAGAGGAACACTGATGCGGAGCATCCTACGGACATCACCATGTCAAGAGTCCACTTGGCAAGTGACACGTGCGACATCTACTTCACATACACAAAGGTGAATCATCTCCTTTACACGTGCTCACTTGACACTCTCGAGGATGGTATACTACTTGACACTTCTCCCGTGTGCATGCATAGGTATTGTCGGAACATCACGGATGTCGAGGAGGAGTGCGAGCGCAAGTGTACGTCTACACCATCCGCGAGGGAAGCATGGAAGAGAAGACGAAAGAAAGGAGAAGAAGACGGAGCTGCGGCTGAAGATAGCCCGGACATCCGGACCGCCGTCCGGATCATCCGGACCCAGCCGGATCATCCGGGTCCCCCTCCGGATCATCCGGATATCCGCGCCGAAGACACCAGAAGGGTCCTCCTGAAGCCGGATCATCTGGGCCACCTCCCGGATCATCTGGACGACGGCCGGATCATCCGGACCCCCATCCGGATCATCCGGGCCTTGCCTGCGTGCAACGTTTGGGGCCGAGGCCCATGTACCCATTTGCCCCCTCACTTACCCCTTCGCCCACTAGACTATAAATAGACCTCCTCCTCCCCATTTTTAGGGTTAGCAAAGTGATAGCTCATTCTTAGGTGAGCTTTGCTCCTACCTATGTCTACTCTTGAGAGAGAGAGACCACTACTCCATTGGAGGCCAAGACCTCCATCTAGGAGAAGATCCCGCGGGATATCATCAAGACCCCCTTGTGGGAAGATCCATCTAGGATATCATCAAGACCTCCTCTTGGAGATGAACCTTACCTTGTATCTTTCTGATGAGGACATGACTACCTTGGATATGACCAAAAATATTGCATATATGCATATTTGTCAGGTGATTTCTAGTGCAAACTATTCAATAATCTATTTATGTTATCCAGAACAAAAATACTTCACACACTTTTGTGTTTTGTCTAATTGCATGTGTATGGGACATTTGTACAATCCACATATGAAGATAAGGAAGAAAGAGATGTTTATTTGCTGTCCAAAAAGTTCTCTCACGTCACTTTTGGCCCAAGAGAAGATAGAGTCCAAGTCTCTCACGTTCTGGATTCAGATTCGGACTGCACAGACGTACCTGACTCAAAACACACACAAGTTTCTCATACGGACTCCGAATTGGGTGATTCTTTTTTTGTTGGAAACTAGATTTCGTGCACTTTCCAACCCAATTGGAATCACCTTCAAATTCGTCCGGAGCGTTGAGTTGTGGACGAAACAATCTGATGCTGCAGCAGAATCCGAGTCAAACTACAAGTCCAAAGGTGTTACATCACCTCCACTTGGGCCCATTGGCCTTGTACGACCTAGATTTAGTTTTAGGCTGCCTTGGGACGTCCTCCCACCTCCTTGGCCGCCACCCCTTGCTCCTATATAAGTAGATCCATCTAGTAGCTTTTCCTTGGGATTTGTTTAGTTAAAAGTTAGCCATTGCAACTTCGTGTACTTCGTTTGTGTCCAACGACCAGACCAAGACCGCTTATGGATCCCCACCTTTATCAATACTTCATATATACTCGCAATATTTAGATTGCTTTTATCATATTCTTGCTAGTTCTTCGATTGCTTGCAGGAATAGACCTTCGTGGTCAGGTTGATTGTGCTCCGGCGTGGTCAATAACCTCTCAGAGTTGGTTTAGCGATTGCTAAGGCGCAACGTCGTGCACGTTTGTAGTCGGATCGTCAAAGTCATCTTCACCAAATCGATAGTTACCATCTCATCGAAAGATCGGGACACCCCCGCCTCTATCAAGTGGTATCAGTTTTCAGGTTGCTCGGTGAGAATTTCCAGTTTTCCTAGATTAGATTTATTTTCTTACCTATTGTCCAAGAAAAAGCCACAAAAAAAGAGTTAGATCTATTCATCCTTGGTCCAAGCCAGTCTGAGCCTTTGCAATTTTCTTTTCATTGCTTGCATAGTTGAATTATCGGTTGCATCGTCGTGTCGAGTTGCTGGTCTTAGTGTCTAGTTCGTTTAGAGTTTCGAGTTCTGTTCACATTAGTCACGCCACCGCTGCATCATTATCTCTTCCGCTGTCCACCACCCATCCATCAATTTCCACCACGTGCTACCACCATTCATTGTCATAATAATAGTTGAGATCGTTCACATCTTCACTTGATCCAATCTGCATCTTATCTAGTTTGTTTTGGAAAGAGGGAGAAAAAAAGAGAGAGAAAAAACGAGAGAAAAAAAACGAGAGAAAAAAAAAGAGAAAAAAAAGTCAGAGAAAAAAAAGGAGAAAAAAAATCAAAAAAACCGGCACAAACTTTTTTGGAGGAAAGTTGGAGACAAAGTTGTTGTATATCCTGCTTGGCAGTTGTTTCTCATCATTATCTTCACTGCCGTTGTGATCTTCACTTATATCTTGCTGTCAAGAGCTACTTAGTATCCTTCATTGATGCTAGTTGTGCTACGCTGTGACCTCATTAGTGTTCTAGGCTCGCGTCTCTAGTCCGGTCTAGCCTAGGACCAGCACAGTACCGTCGTTGAGCGTTTATTCAACATTGCATCTTTGAATTGATTATTGCTAATCTTTTGCTACCATATATAGCCAACCCAGCTCCACATATTTCTACACCGTGTATACGTACGCTCCCCTGGCAATCGCTTTACTCAATATTCGGAGTTACTTGACACCGCTGGTTGCCGATCACCGCCTGCTGCATGGTAAGAACTTGTAAGACATTGGTATTTGCTTTACTGTGAGCGTTTTACCACCACATCCTAGTAGTTATAGGAACATTATTTTTGGGTTTTGTTTCTTGTTCTACTAATCATGACAGGATCCAGAGTCAATTCATGGGCTTTGTCGATCGCGGGAGACGTGCCACCACATTTGCAAATACCACAACCATCACGAGAGGTGCACAAACATCCAAATGCACATGATCAGGTTAATGTATCTATACCACCATTTAATGGCCGTTTTAAACCTGCTTTATATATTGAATGGGAGTTCGACATAAAAAATATATTTGCTTCCCATAATTTCGATGAACATAAAAAGGTTAAGGTTGCGGTTGGTTCTTTCACTGGTTATGCTTTGGTTTGGTGGAGTGAATATTGTCGGTTACACCCTGATTATATACCTACTACTTGGGATGATTTGAAACTTGCCATGCGACATACTTTCGTCCCTGCTTATTATACTCGTGACATGATTAAGAAGTTGCAACATTTAAAACAAGGTAGTGAAACTGTAACAAAATATTATGATGATTTACAAACTACCTTGTTGCATTCCTCTTTAGAAGAAAGTGAAGATGATTTTATGGATAGATTTTGGGGAGGATTAAACCGTGATATTCAAGAGATACTAATTCATGAAGAGTGTTATCCTATGGACCATTTGTTTCATCTTGCTTGCAAAGCTGAACAGGAAATAAAACAACGTGTTGGCCACGAGGAGAACAAGCGCACGGTGCACATTCCAAGAGTTGATATGATTGTTCCTTCAACTACTAGGCATACTATGACAACCACATCCGTTGTTGTCAGGACTACATCACCTCCACCATGTGACACATCGCCCCCGAGAGTGGCTACATCATGTGAGTTGATCATAAGAGGTAATGACAAAGGTACTGATCTTCCATCTCTACATGAGAATGATGAATGCCTTGTCAATTTGAATGCACCATCTGATGAGCTACCCACTACTTTAATCACACCACCTATTTTAGAGGACTACGTTGATAATTTGACTTTGCCATGTGATCAAACAACTGAAATACCAACAATTTTGAGTGCACCCATTGAATTAACTATTGATGCAAAAGAACCAATGTTTAATCATTTTGATATGACCTCTAATCTTGGTGATGATTCTGTGTTGAATGACTTATTGCATGTTTGCTTATTTAAGCATGTTGTAGCATGTAAATTTGATGCAAGTAAGGTTTATTCACCAATGTTGGGATGGTTTAATGATGAACATTGTCAATCTTTTGAAATGAATAAGAGCTTCACTTATATGTGCAAACTGAGTTGCAATATTTTCATGCCTTCTACTTCTTGTGCTAATTTTTTGGCTTTAGATTTTATGAACTATGCAAGTTACTCATCTATTCATGTGTCATATATGCAAAAATCAAGGGAAGTAAAAATGGATGACATATACATATACAACATGTACACCTTGTCTCTTTTGTTAGCCACATTTCAGATTAAGCAACGCCGAGGACGGCTTTATTTTCAAGAAGGGGAGGATGATGAGGACATGACTACCTTGGATATGACCAAAAATATTGCATATATGCATATTTGTCAGGTGATTTCTAGTGCAAACTATTCAATAATCTATTTATGTTATCCAGAACAAAAATACTTCACACACTTTTGTGTTTTGTCTAATTGCATGTGTATGGGACATTTGTACAATCCACATATGAAGATAAGGAAGAAAGAGATGTTTATTTGCTGTCCAAAAAGTTCTCTCACGTCACTTTTGGCCCAAGAGAAGATAGAGTCCAAGTCTCTCACGTTCTGGATTCAGATTCGGACTGCACAGACGTACCTGACTCAAAACGCACACAAGTTTCTCATACGGACTCCGAATTGGGTGATTCTTTTTTTGTTGGAAACTAGATTTCGTGCACTTTCCAACCCAATTGGAATCACCTTCAAATTCGTCCGGAGCGTTGAGTTGTGGACGAAACAATCTGATGCTGCAGCAGAATCCGAGTCAAACTACAAGTCCAAAGGTGTTACATCACCTCCACTTGGGCCCATTGGCCTTGTACGACCTAGATTTAGTTTTAGGCTGCCTTGGGACGTCCTCCCACCTCCTTGGCCGCCACCCCTTGCTCCTATATAAGTAGATCCATCTAGTAGCTTTTCCTTGGGATTTGTTTAGTTAAAAGTTAGCCATTGCAACTTCGTGTACTTCGTTTGTGTCCAACGACCAGACCAAGACCGCTTATGGATCCCCACCTTTATCAATACTTCATATATACTCGCAATATTTAGATTGCTTTTATCATATTCTTGCTAGTTCTTCGATTGCTTGCAGGAATAGACCTTCGTGGTCAGGTTGATTGTGCTCCGGCGTGGTCAATAACCTCTCAGAGTTGGTTTAGCGATTGCTAAGGCGCAACGTCGTGCACGTTTGTAGTCGGATCGTCAAAGTCATCTTCACCAAATCGATAGTTACCATCTCATCGAAAGATCGGGACACCCCCGCCTCTATCACTTTCCCTTTGTTGTTCATGTACCTTGTGGATCTTGTGTGTTTGATTGTCTAGTGGATGTGTGATTTGGACTTGTTCTTGAGTGTTTCCCCTTGTGATTTCTCCTCGTTCTTCCCCGTGTTCATCGTGTTCTTCGAGGGATCCCGCTCCAAACGTGAAAGATCGACGCTATAGGGTTCCACCCTACATCATATGGTATCATGAGCCACGTTGATCACGTTTTTGGAGTCCCTCCCACCGTTTTCTAGCCTTCTTTTGCTTGATTTCGTCCTAAATCCGAAAATCCCCACCAAAAATAGCCCCCAAAATTTTTTGTGATTTGTTAGTTTTGATGATGTTTTGTTGATTTTGATCCGTGGATTTGCTTGGTTTCAAGTGGATCTAGCTTTCCCCCAAGTTTCCCCACCTTCCATCCACGAAATCCCTCAAATTTTGCCCCGAAAATCATCCATTTCCGCCCAAAAATTCGCCCCCGAGAGCAAATCCCGAGCGGATTGACTTGCCCGGATCATCCGGACCTTCTCCCGGATCATCCGGACCAAGCCCGGATCAGCTGGACGCCCCCCCGGACGTCCGGATAAATCACGCACCCAGAAAACAGAACCGGCGCTGACAAACCCGGATCATCCGGATTTCCTCCCGGATCATCCGGACCGAGCCCGGATCATCCGGACCTCCTCCCGGATCATCCGGTTAACCCTGAAACTGACACTGACAGATTTTTGTTTTGGCCATAACTAATTCATCCGAACTCCGATTTTGACGTTCTTTAGCTCGTTTTGAAGCTCTTGACATCCCCCATCCCACAAAAATACCACCAACATCATTTGACTCCATCATATTTTCTAAAATTTGGCAAGTTTGCCTAGGCCCTCCACCATATCATCCGCATAGCCACCACCGACTTCCGCAACCTAACCCAATTTGTTCACCATAGCATTTGAGGTTGTTTGAGTGGTGACTTGAGTCTCCTAAGGTGTTTCGGCTACTTAGGGACGGTTGCTTCTTCATCAACCACCACCACCACCACTTCCACATAACCTTCCCACCATACACTTCCGACAACCCAACTTAACCCAATTGTTGTTTGAGCTTGTTCGAGTTGTGGCTTGTGTCTCCTAAGGTGTTTCGGCTACTTAGGGACGGCAACTTCAACTCCGACTCGTGTATAGCCCATCATTCCGTCCGCATTGCCTAGTGCAACACCACCACCGCTTTCCGCTACCACCATTTTGACATTTGTCATTTGAGATTTTGAGTTTGCGGTTTTTCTGTTTCCTAAGGTGTTTCGGCTACTTAGGGACGAGTCTCCATCATATTGGTATCTACACCAAGAACACCGCCACTCATCATCGCAAAGGACGGTAACCTCGACGACACCTTTGTATATACCCTTGCAATTGCATTGTTAACCCCTAGCCCATTTTGCGTTACTTGCCTATCGAGACTAGCCATTTGAGTATTGCCGGCAACGTTACTTGTGCACATTAGTGATCCACCTTCCATTGCATACATACCATATCATATTGGTATCATATCATCCATCGTGCCTCAAGTTTGTTCCCGCATATACACAATTGCTATCTTGGTTTGTGCATTGTACAAAAGTGGCCATAGAAAAAAAAAGAAAAAAAAAGCTTTTAAGCAAAAAGAGAGCAAAGAGCTCGTGAGCAAGTGCCATAGCATCATACCCCATTGAACATAAGAGCCATACCAAAATCTACATCATATGATATCATGCTTGAGAGAAACACCGGGAACCATACATAAATAGCATACTTGGGATAGAAGAATATCCATTTTGCATATTATAGGTTGTGCTCAAGTGTCGTATCCGCCTATTGAGCAATCGTGCTAGCGTCTCTCTTGAGTTGTGCAACACGAGCGTTTTCCGTGGATTCCACATTTTGTGCTCATTCCTTGGTTGCACAACCCCATTTATCTATCCGTGTGTGTGTTTCCGTGTACCTTTCATTGCTATTGGTCTACTTGTTTCACTTGCGAATTTGTGAATCTTTTTCAACATTATTGACTCTTGCTAACATTTTGCATCAAATTTTTGTGCCACTATCCTCACCGAGCTCTACCATAAGCCTTTACTTGTAGGTGTGAGTGAACAAGTCCGGTACCAATTCCACTATTCTTTCATCTCACATTGAGTGACACGGGATACATCCTCAACTTTGGGAAAAGGTAACTTGGTATTGTTTATCTCATTTCCTACTCACCTCTACTCGAGTCTTGTGATGGATAGGCAAGGCATTTCATCTTCGGTCTACAACAACAACGATGAGTTCGATGCCATGAACAACAACTACGACGCAAAGATGGACAAGCGCATGGAGGAGATCAAGGCCCTCATCAAGTCCTACAAGCGATCTTCCTCATCTTCGAGAAGACGCTCAAGAGCACATCCTTCCGAGCTACCACCTCCGGCAAGATCACATCGGCATCGACACCATCACCAACAAGAACGTGAAGGTCAAGAGCTCAACACCAACAACCGCTCAACGACTTCACCATCTCCCTTGGCATCTTCGCCAAGCGACTTCAAGGCATCTTCGCCTACGGACATATGGCATCTTCGCCAACAAGAACCTCAAGACTACGCTCAAGAGAAGCTCCCCAAGCTCAAGTCCGCGACTTCCACGAGCTACTACGACCTCGACATCGACCACGCGATTCCTTTCTATGGGACCCAAGAACCCGAGGAGTACCTCGAGTGGGAGCATTTGATGGACGACTACCTCAAGCTACATCAAGTTCATCCCGAAGATCAAGTGAAGTGCGCCACAAGAAACTTCCACGACTACGCCTCGACATGGTGGCTTCACACACCTTTGGAGAGCTACGAGATGAGTTGGCCCAAGACGAAGAAAGCTTTGCGGCGAGAATTTGTGCCTCCAACCTACACGGAACAACTTCGACACCAATTGGAGAACACCACCCAAGGATCCAAGTCCATCGACAAGTACTTCAAGGAGATGATGATTGCCTTGCGACGAGCTGGCGTGGACGACCCCATTTCGATGAAGTTCCACTTCATGATGGGATTGCACAACGACATCTCCAAGACCATCTTCCTCGAGAACTACAAGTCCATCGACGACTACTACATTGGTGCTCTCAAGGCGGAAGAAGAACTCATGAAGGCCAAGGCTTCTCCACCCCAAGCAAACTTCGCGGCGACCAAGCTCTACGACGAGCATGAGGCTAGTACCACCAAGATGTCCAAGCCCGACAAGCTCCAAGACGATGCTCCCAAGTGTGACTTCACCGCCATCCCTCTTTGTGGCATTGATGATGCCGAGTCTACTTCGACTCTTTTTCAAGACGGTGCGGCGACGAGTACGACTACGGAGACCCTCAAGGACCAAGCTTTGGAGGCGAGCGACAAGGTGGCGAGCAAGGATGATGCTTCCATCTTAGGAGGCGAGAGTGATGTTGAGCCATCTTCGGCCTTCATCCACGACGAGAGTGATGATGTGCCATCTTCGGCCTTCATCCACGACGAGAGTGATGATGTGCCATCTTCGGCCTTCATCCACGACGACCACGACGAGATGGTTAAGCATGGGACTTTCCCTTCGACCACGGCGACGTATGATGACTTGAGTGACTTGTGCCACCATATTGAGAGTGAGAGTGACTTCACCACTAGCCCCATATATGATAAGTTGCCACAATTCCCATGTGAGGAGAGCCACAACCCCCACCACTTGAGTGAGATGAGTGACTCCACCATACGTGAGTTTGAGTGCACATATTTTGAGGGAATGAGTGAACCACCACATAGAGAGAGTGAGATAGTTGATAGGTCTCGTGAGGCCATTTGCATTTCTAACAACTTGACCTCTACCTCTATTGTGTCTTCTCATTTGGTGCTAGGTCCCATTTATGATGACGCGCCGATCCTCGACGACTTCATCCTCCCTTTGGATAAGACGATGGCCATGTTGGAATATGACGCACCCCCCACATGGTTCCCTCAACATGAAGATGACCACCATTTGGTCTTTCCCACCTCACCTACACCACTTGAGTGGAATGACAAAGGTAACATAGGTGAAGGTGATGCTCTAGTCCCACTAGTGGACATTCTTGACATCGATTTCTTGCATGATGTTGATCCACCTATTGCCATGCTTCATGCTAGTATGATTTCCCCATGCGACGATTTGCCCATTTATGATGAGAATGATGATTCTCTTGTGGAGTCTATTAGTTGTGATGCCATGTTACATAGGATTTCTTGTGACAATTATTTAGGTCACATCATGTTTGATAATCCGCTTGACTTGTCATATGCTATGCATGAGATCAACCATATGTCTTATTTGCAATCTCTTCATAGTGACTATGCATATGCCATTAAAATAAACCCAATTTGCACATATGGCATAGATGACAAGCCCATGGTTATTGGCATTTGTTTTTCTTGTGATGATATTGATATGCTCCCTTTGCATCATTTATCTCATATGCCATGCCATGACCACCTAGCTTCGGATATGCATTGTTTTGGATGTTGTCCATTTTCTCCATATGATGTTTCCGATATTGCTCATGAGGAGACCCCAATAGTTTCCTCATACATTTTAGGAGATTTTGACCCATCCCATCCATTGCATGATCCCAATACTTGTGTGCACCATATGCTCCACATGAATAAACATGCTTTTGATGTGCCATATACTTGTTTGCTCAATTTGTGTCCCCATCGTGTCATACATAACAACTATTCTTTCATGATGGATGACATGTTCCTATACCATGCATCAAATTTCTTTGAGCGATGCCTATCTTGTGCTAACTCACACGTGCACATACACATCATGATGGATGATGTGTACATTTACCACACACACAATTTCTTTCGTTTGTGTCTCTTTTGTGTAGGTACCCAGGAATACTTGTCAACCTCGCAATCCCACGAGTTGACGAAACGAGCTCTTGAGAGCAATGACGATTTGGGATCCCGTGGACTATCCTTACCATCGTTCCCTTCACGCAAGGACTACGCGCAACTCCTCTACTTGGCTCTCACACGGCTATGGGCCATTTACCACTTCTCACATTATGCTCATTTTACCGTGTTCACTTTGCATGCTATGCTTGCTTCTATGCCTTTGCCATGCAATTGTGACCCTTGCTTGCATCTACCCATGTTTCATCATGATGCTACTTCTATGTGTATTTGCATGCTTGGTAGAGATCCTTGTTGCTATTGCCATGTTTATCATGTGCCCCATGCTATTGTCCTCATATCTTGCTTTCATGCTTGTGCTATGACTTGTGAATTGTTCATGCCCACTATTTGCACCAATGACATGTTTCCCATGATTCCTCCTAGTATGTTGCATCTTCGCACTACTAGCTTACTTGATTTGATAGCTATGAATGCTCACTATGTTGCATCACCCATGTTCCACTACTTGCTTTCTTGGGTTGATGACATATATGCTCATGCCTCTCACATGATAGATCTTGCTTTGACTTGCCATTATCACATTCCCATGCATCATGATATAAATGCCTTGTGTGTTGCATCCAATTCTTGGACTACTTGCTACTATCATATGGTTGGTTGCACCAATATCATTTCTTCACATATGTCATGTCCCTTTGCTTGTCACATGCTTGACTTGATTGCCTCACACATGCAGAACAATTGCTCTTTCTATTGTGTTGAGTGCCACACTATATTCACTACACCCTATGCACATTATGTTTCGATTGTCTTGCACTTGACCCATGTGTTTAGACATCTTATCTTCTTTGGTGTTGTGAATGATTCCTATGCCTACCATAGACCTTTCATTGAGCGCTTTGCCCATGTTTGCTATGAACTTGAGGTGGATGCTTATGCTCTTGTCACACATATTTGCATCTCTACCTCACATTTACATGCTTGTCCCCATGATATCTTTCCTTGTGCTCAATTTATGTGCTTACATGCCATGTCACAATCCTTTGTCAAACAATACGCTATGTGATGAGGACATGACTACCTTGGATATGACCAAAAATATTGCATATATGCATATTTGTCAGGTGATTTCTAGTGCAAACTATTCAATAATCTATTTATGTTATCCAGAACAAAAATACTTCACACACTTTTGTGTTTTGTCTAATTGCAGGTGTATGGGACATTTGTACAATCCACATATGAAGATAAGGAAGAAAGAGATGTTTATTTGCTGTCCAAAAAGTTCTCTCACGTCACTTTTGGCCCAAGAGAAGATAGAGTCCAAGTCTCTCACGTTCTGGATTCAGATTCGGACTGCACAGACGTACCTGACTCAAAACGCACACAAGTTTTTCATACGGACTCCGAATTGGGTGATTCTTTTTTTGTTGGAAACTAGATTTCGTGCACTTTCCAACCCAATTGGAATCACCTTCAAATTCGTCCGGAGCGTTGAGTTGTGGACAAAACAATCTGATGCTGCAGCAGAATCCGAGTCAAACTACAAGTCCAAAGGTGTTACATCACCTCCACTTGGGCCCATTGGCCTTGTACGACCTAGATTTAGTTTTAGGCTGCCTTGGGACGTCCTCCCACCTCCTTGGCCGCCACCCCTTGCTCCTATATAAGTAGATCCATCTAGTAGCTTTTCCTGGGGATTTGTTTAGTTAAAAGTTAGCCATTGCAACTTCGTGTACTTCGTTTGTGTCCAACGACCAGACCAAGACCGCTTACGGATCCCCACCTTTATCAATACTTCATATATACTCGCAATATTCAGATTGCTTTTATCATATTCTTGCTTGTTCTTCGATTGCTTGCAGGAATAGACCTTCGTGGTCAGGTTGATTGTGCTCTGGCGTGGTCAATAACCTCTCAGAGTTGGTTTAGCGATTGCTAAGGCGCAACGTCGTGCACGTTTGTAGTCGGATCGTCAAAGTCATCTTCACCAAATCGATAGTTATCATCTCATCGAAAGATCGGGACACCCTTTGCCTCTATCAAGTGGTATCAGTTTTCAGGTTGCTCGGTGAGAATTTCCAGTTTTCCTAGATTAGATTTATTTTCTTACCTATTGTCCAAGAAAAAGCCACAAAAAAGAGTTAGATCTATTCATCCTTGGTCCAAGCCAGTCTGAGCCTTTGCAATTTTCTTTTCATTGCTTGCATAGTTGAATTATCGGTTGCATCGTCGTGTCGAGTTGCTGGTCTTAGTGTCTAGTTCGTTTAGAGTTTCGAGTTCTGTTCACATTAGTCACGCCACCGCTGCATCATTATCTCTTCCGCTGTCCACCACCCATCCATCAATTTCCACCACGTGCTACCCACCATTCATTGTCATAATAATAGCTGAGATCGTTCACATCTTCACTTGATCCAATCTGCATCTTATCTAGTTTGTTTTGGAAAGAGGGAGAAAAAAAAGAGAGAAAAAACGAGAGAAAAAACGAGAGAAAGAAAAAGAGAAAAAAAAAGTCAGAGAAAAAAAAGGAGAAAAAAAATCAAAAAAATCGGCACAAACTTTTTCAGAGGAAAGTTGGAGACAAAGTTGTTGTATATCCTGCTTGGCAGTTGTTTTTCATCATTATCTTCACTGCCGTTGTGATCTTCACTTATATCATGCTGTCAAGAGCTACTTAGTATCCTTCATTGATGCTAGTTGTGCTACGCCGTGACCTCATTAGTGTTCTAGGCTCGCATCTCTAGTCCGGTCTAGCCTAGGACCAGCACAGTACCGTCGTTGAGCGTTTATTCAACATTGCATCTTTGAATTGATCATTGCTAATCTTTTGCTACCATATATAGCCAACCCAGCTCCACATATTTCTACACCATGTATACGTACGCTCCCCTGGCAATCGCTTTACTCAATATTCGGAGTTACTTGACACCGCTGGTTGCCGATCACCGCCTGCTGCATGGTAAGAACTTGTAAGACATTGATATTTGCTTTACTGTGAGCGTTTTACCACCACATCCTAGTAGTTATAGGAACATTATTTTTGGGTTTTGTTTCTTGTTCTACTAATCATGACAGGATCCAGAGTCAATTCATGGGCTTTGTCGATCGCGGGAGACGTGCCACCACCTTTGCAAATACCACAACCGTCACGAGAGGTGCACAAACATCCAAATGCACATGATCAGGTTAATGTATCTATACCACCATTTAATGGCCGTTTTAAACCTGCTTTATATATTGAATGGGAGTTCGACATAAAAAATATATTTGCTTCCCATAATTTCGATGAACATAAAAAGGTTAAGGTTGCGGTTGGTTCTTTCACTGGTTATGCTTTGGTTTGGTGGAGTGAATATTGTCGGTTACACCCTGATTATATACCTACTACTTGGGATGATTTGAAACTTGCCATGCGACATACTTTCGTCCCTGCTTATTATACTCGTGACATGATTAAGAAGTTGCAACACTTAAAACAAGGTAGTGAAACTGTAACAAAATATTATGATGATTTACAAACTACCTTGTTGCATTCCTCTTTAGAAGAAAGTGAAGATGATTTTATGGATAGATTTTGGGGAGGATTAAACCGTGATATTCAAGAGATACTAATTCATGAAGAGTGTTATCCTATGGACCATTTGTTTCATCTTGCTTGCAAAGCTGAACAGGAAATAAAACGACGTGTTGGCCACGAGGAGAACAAGCGCACGATGCACATTCCAAGAGGTGATATGATTGTTCCTTCAACTACTAGGCATACTATGACAACCACATCCGTTGTTGTCAGGACTACATCACCTCCACCATGTGACACATCGCCCCCGAGAGTGGCTACATCATCTGAGTTGATCATAAGAGGTAATGACAAAGGTACTGATCTTCCATCTCTACATGAGAATGATGAATGCCTTGTCAATTTGAATGCACCATCTGATGAGCTACCCACTACTTTGATCACACCACCTATTTTAGAGGACTACGTTGATAATTTGACTTTGCCATGTGATCAAACAACTGAAATACCAACAATTTTGAGTGCACCCATTGAATTAACTATTGATGCAAAAGAACCAATGTTTAATCATTTTGATATGACCTCTAATCTTGGTGATGATTCTGTGTTGAATGACTTATTGCATGTTTGCTTATTTAAGCATGTTGTAGCATGTAAATTTGATGCAAGTAAGGTTTTTTCACCAATGTTGGGATGGTTTAATGATGAACATTGTCAATCTTTTGAAATGAATAAGAGCTTCACTTATATGTGCAAACTGAGTTGCAATATTTTCATGCCTTCTACTTCTTGTGCTAATATTTTGGCTTTAGATTTTATGAACTATGCAAGTTACTCATCTATTCATGTGTCATATATGCAAAAATCAAGGGAAGTAAAAATGGATGACATATACATATACAACATGTACACCTTGTCTCTTTTGTTAGCCACATTTCAGATTAAGCAACGCCGAGGACGGCTTTATTTTCAAGAAGGGGAGGATGATGAGGACATGACTACCTTGGATATGACCAAAAATATTGCATATATGCATATTTGTCAGGTGATTTCTAGTGCAAACTATTCAATAATCTATTTATGTTATCCAGAACAAAAATACTTCACACACTTTTGTGTTTTGTCTAATTGCAGGTGTATGGGACATTTGTACAATCCACATATGAAGATAAGGAAGAAAGAGATGTTTATTTGCTGTCCAAAAAGTTCTCTCACGTCACTTTTGGCCCAAGAGAAGATAGAGTCCAAGTCTCTCACGTTCTGGATTCAGATTCGGACTGCACAGACGTACCTGACTCAAAACGCACACAAATTTTTCATACGGACTCCGAATTGGGTGATTCTTTTTTTGTTGGAAACTAGATTTCGTGCACTTTCCAACCCAATTGGAATCACCTTCAAATTCGTCCGGAGCGTTGAGTTGTGGACAAAACAATCTGATGCTGCAGCAGAATCCGAGTCAAACTACAAGTCCAAAGGTGTTACATCACCTCCACTTGGGCCCATTGGCCTTGTACGACCTAGATTTAGTTTTAGGCTGCCTTGGGACGTCCTCCCACCTCCTTGGCCGCCACCCCTTGCTCCTATATAAGTAGATCCATCTAGTAGCTTTTCCTGGGGATTTGTTTAGTTAAAAGTTAGCCATTGCAACTTCGTGTACTTCGTTTGTGTCCAACGACCAGACCAAGACCGCTTACGGATCCCCACCTTTATCAATACTTCATATATACTCGCAATATTCAGATTGCTTTTATCATATTCTTGCTTGTTCTTCGATTGCTTGCAGGAATAGACCTTCGTGGTCAGGTTGATTGTGCTCTGGCGTGGTCAATAACCTCTCAGAGTTGGTTTAGCGATTGCTAAGGCGCAACGTCGTGCACGTTTGTAGTCGGATCGTCAAAGTCATCTTCACCAAATCGATAGTTATCATCTCATCGAAAGATCGGGACACCCTTGATGATGAGGACATGACTACCTTGGATATGACCAAAAATATTGCATATATGCATATTTGTCAGGTGATTTCTAGTGCAAACTATTCAATAATCTATTTATGTTATCCAGAACAAAAATACTTCACACACTTTTGTGTTTTGTCTAATTGCAGGTGTATGGGACATTTGTACAATCCACATATGAAGATAAGGAAGAAAGAGATGTTTATTTGCTGTCCAAAAAGTTCTCTCACGTCACTTTTGGCCCAAGAGAAGATAGAGTCCAAGTCTCTCACGTTCTGGATTCAGATTCGGACTGCACAGACGTACCTGACTCAAAACGCACACAAGTTTTTCATACGGACTCCGAATTGGGTGATTCTTTTTTTGTTGGAAACTAGATTTCGTGCACTTTCCAACCCAATTGGAATCACCTTCAAATTCGTCCGGAGCGTTGAGTTGTGGACAAAACAATCTGATGCTGCAGCAGAATCCGAGTCAAACTACAAGTCCAAAGGTGTTACATCACCTCCACTTGGGCCCATTGGCCTTGTACGACCTAGATTTAGTTTTAGGCTGCCTTGGGACGTCCTCCCACCTCCTTGGCCGCCACCCCTTGCTCCTATATAAGTAGATCCATCTAGTAGCTTTTCCTGGGGATTTGTTTAGTTAAAAGTTAGCCATTGCAACTTCGTGTACTTCGTTTGTGTCCAACGACCAGACCAAGACCGCTTACGGATCCCCACCTTTATCAATACTTCATATATACTCGCAATATTCAGATTGCTTTTATCATATTCTTGCTTGTTCTTCGATTGCTTGCAGGAATAGACCTTCGTGGTCAGGTTGATTGTGCTCTGGCGTGGTCAATAACCTCTCAGAGTTGGTTTAGCGATTGCTAAGGCGCAACGTCGTGCACGTTTGTAGTCGGATCGTCAAAGTCATCTTCACCAAATCGATAGTTATCATCTCATCGAAAGATCGGGACACCCTTTGCCTCTATCACTATGCTTGATGACAACACTTGTTTGGTGAGTCACCTCTTGAATGCTTGGTTTTGCACTAACGCTAACCACATTTGTTTTTCCAAGTGTTTGTTGTCCTTGATCATTTTGAAGGAATCCCAAGACGGTGCGACATTGGAGAGTGCCCATTGCGAGATTGAAGATGACGAGTACTTGGTGAACGTCCACTTCCTCACGGCGAAGCCATCTCTTTCCCATGGTGATTTGGTTTTCGATCCGAGGTCGGATCTTTCCCAAGGGGGAGGGGATGATGCGGAGCATCCTACGGACATCACCATGTCAAGAGTCCACTTGGCAAGTGACACGTGCGACATCTACTTCACATACACAAAGGTGAATCATCTCCTTTACACATGCTCACTTGACACTCTCGAGGATGGTATACTACTTGACACTTCTCCCGTGTGCATGCATAGGTATTGTCGGAACATCACGGATGTCGAGGAGGAGTGCGAGCGCAAGTGTACGTCTACACCATCCGCGAGGGAAGCATGGAAGAGAAGACGAAAGAAAGGAGAAGAAGACGGAGTTGCGGCTGAAGATAGCCCAGACATCCGGACCGCCGTCCGGATCATCCGGACCCAGCCGGATCATCCGGGTCCCCCTCCGGATCATCCGGATATCCGCGCCGAAGACACCAGAAGGGTCCTCCTGAAGCCGGATCATCTGGGCCACCTCCCGGATCATCCGAACGACGGCCGGATCATCCGGACCCCCATCCGGATCATCCGGGCCTTGCCTGCGTGCAACGTTTGGGGCCGAGGCCCATGTACCCATTTGCCCCCTCACTTACCCCTTCGCCCACTAGACTATAAATAGACCTCCTCCTCCCCATTTTTAGGGTTAGCAAAGTGATAGCTCATTCTTAGGTGAGCTTTGCTCCTACCTATGTCTACTCTTGAGAGAGAGAGACCACTACTCCATTGGAGGCCAAGACCTCCATCTAGGAGAAGATCCCGCGGGATATCATCAAGACCCCCTTGTGGGAAGATCCATCTAGGATATCATCAAGACCTCCTCTTGGAGATGAACCTTACCTTGTATCTTTCCCTTTGTTGTTCATGTACCTTGTGGATCTTGTGTGTTTGATTGTCTAGTGGATGTGTGATTTGGACTTGTTCTTGAGTGTTTCCCCTTGTGATTTCTCCCCGTTCTTCCCCGTGTTCATCGTGTTCTTCGAGGGATCCCGCTCCAAACGTGAAAGATCGACGCTATAGGGTTCCACCCTACATCAAACACGCTTCGCTCGTCCATACTGATTCGGAAGGGGGCATTGTTGTTGTTGTTGCAGAGATGTGATAGGTGCAGCCAGCGGTGGTTGTGGAAAACGGCGAGCAATTCATTAAACTTGCTATCAAGCTTTGTTTCGAACATCTTCTCAATGCCATCTATCTTCTCCATGGCCTCGTCAAATCTGTTTAGCACATCTTGTACCTGTCCACTCATCATTTGCTGAAATTTATCATGTAACTGTTTGTTCGTCAGGTTCTCCCAATCAGTCTCATCGGCTTGTGATCCTACCATGGTTAGCAGCAAATAGAAACACACAAGAATATGATCCTACAGACTACTAAGAAGTGGTGGTGGTGTATCACAAACCCGTCAAGCAAATCTCAAATTCTTACCAGTTCTTACCCAGTAGCAGGTGGTGATCGGCAACCGTTGTTGTCAAAACTCTCAAAGCTTGGACAGAGCGATTACCAGGGAGAGTCAAACGCCCAACGTAGATGTATGTGGAGCTGGGAAGGCTTATAATATAGTAGCAAAAAAGGGGCAGCAATAATCAAATTAGAGATGCAAAGTTGAATAAACGCTCAACGACGGTACTGTGCTGGTCCTAGGCTAGACTGTGCTAGAGACGCGAGCCTAGAACACTAACAAAATCATGATGCTGCACGGAAACAAGGGAGAAGCACACTATGAATTTTTCACTCTTTTTTTTGCGCTCCTTTTTTTTCGAAAATCACTATAATGGCGAGTGTCTCAAAACTCTTCCCAAGTCAAGATAACAGGATAGGCAGGAAATTTTTTCGACCAATTTTTTTTGACTGCCCGGACCCAAAAACTGGAAACGGGTCAAAAAAACTTTCTATAACGGCGACTATCTCAATACGCTTAGAAACACCTAAAAATAGGATAGCCAGAATTTTTTTTGTCAAGTGCGTTTTTGGAAAAATTTTGGGCCTAAACGGAGGGTGGTTTCCGGACTCTTTTTTGTCGAAACCTACTCAGGCAAGGAAACACGAATCGGAAAATCGATGGATCCCGAAAACAAATCTAATATGCAAGGAACTCAGATTGGTGGTGGATATATGGAGATGGTATATGGCAGCGGTGGTGGTAGCGGTGGTAGTATATGGATATGGATTAGTGGTGGTATATGGATACGGATTGGTGGTGGTATATGGATACGGATTCGGAGCGGTGGTGGTAGATGGCAGGGGCGATGATGATGGTGCGGTGGCGGCGTGACAACTTATGACCAGAACTCGAAACTCTAAAAAACTAGACGCTAAGACCAGCAACTAGACACGACGATGCAGCCGCAAATTCAACAAAGCAAAACCCTAAAAAGATTATGCGAAGGCTCAGATTGGTTCGGATATGATGAACTAACCCTATTTTTTTGTGGCTTTTTCGTGGACTGTAGGTATGAAGAACAGACTCGATCTAAACTACGAAAAACTGGAAAATCTCACCGAGCAACCTGGAAATCTGATACCACTTGATAGAGGCAAAGGTGTCCCGTCTTTCGATGAGATGATGGATATCACTTTGGTGGAAGTCGACTTTGACGATCCGACTACGAACGTGCGAGGACAAAGAGCCTTAGCAATCGCTAAACCAACTCCAAGAGGTTATTGACCACGCTGGAGCACGATCAACCTGACCACAAGGGTCAGTTTCCTGCGAGCAAAGGAAGAACAAGAAAGAAATTGAGATTGCAATCTGGATATTGCGAATATAAGATGAAAGCTATATTGATCAAGGTGGGGTTCTGTGACGCCTTTGTCTGGTCATTGAACACAAACAAAGTACGCGAAGTTGCAGCTATGGCGAACTTTTAATCTAAACAAAACCCAAAGTCTAAACGGTTCCCTCAGGGCTGTATATATGGAGGAAGAGGGGGGAATTTCGTGGCTCTTGGTGGAGGGGTCCGAAATCAACCCTATCTCTTGTTTCCCCACACATACGGACTCTATAAATAGCCTATACTTATGTATTTCGAAATTACATGGGCCCGGCCCAATAATAAGGTGAAGCAGCACCTAGAATAGCCTCGGGACGAGATTTATGAAGTGGCATCTTGTATATTTCGTCCAAGGCTTCATGCACCCATTATGGTGGCTTCAAAGTCCTGAAAGCATCACTTGTAACTTCGTTCTTGTTCCCCTTGGGCATGCCATCATCTCCATGCTTGTTCTTGCTTCAATGTTCATCCTTCTCCAAGGTAGGCCCTTCATTTGTAAGCAAAACAAATGTATCCAATTTAGGCAGCATCATATTCTCATGAACATTAGAATCATAACCAAGAAACGAAAGTACTTGGTAATTTAGTTGGCGTGCGCGAGCTCTAGTAATTGGTCCAGTATGTATAGCAGCAGGGGCTATGGGTGTAACAATGGTATTGATGTCCTCATCATGTTCCCACCATATGAGCACATAGTCTTGGAACTCAAGCGATGCCATAGCGATCTTCTTCTCTTCCTCATAGTTGTGCAAACGAAAGATTTGTCGACCTTCAATGCCCATGAGAGGTACTCTTCGGGATCATTGCTTCCATTGAACTTGGGCATGGTGAATTTAAGCTTGCCGTAGCGTTGCTCGTCATTGTGGTGTTGGCGATGGTGATGATGACGCCCATGATGTGGAGGGTAATCATCCTCATATTGCTCTTGGCGTGGAGGAAGTCCATGATCAACTTGCTCTTGTTGAACTTGGGGTTGAGGTGGAGCTTGACGAGCTTGTGGAGGAGCTTGAGGGACTTGACGGTGCACACGTGGTTGTTAGTTCCTCTCTTGGATTTCTTCTTGGCGGGCTTCCTCTTGTTTTCGCCATTCGCGATTGCAGTTTGCGAATGCTCAACTTGATTCTTGAAGGGCACGTTCCGTCTCAAGAGCTTGCGCTTCTCGTTGTTGTTGTTGAAGACGTTGAGCCTCGTCATCTTGTTCCTCTTGGTGGAGACGCGCTCGTTCTTCCTCTTGGCACCGTAGTCGTTGTCGTTCTTGAGCTTGAGCAAAAGCGTCTTGGTTTGAGTGAGGACGAGGAACTTGCTCATTGTCTTGCTCTTGTGAATGCTTGACGTGTAGCGGGTTGCGAAATGCATGACGGTCTTGACGCGCGGCTCGTCGAAGAGTGTTCGATGATGGTGTACTTGAGCCGGAGAAGGTGTCGTTGGAGTGTCGACTTGAGTGGCTCCGTCTTGAGTAGGAAGAAGTTGAAGGAGTCCGGTTCACCAACAAAGCGCGGATCTTGTCCATTCTTGCATCGTTCTCTTGCTTGTGCGCGTCGAGCTTGTTGTCGAAGTAGTCCCGTGTACGTTGCTTGGAGAGTCGCAAGTCGGTGGCGAGGTTGTCGATGCGGTTGTTCATTGCTTGTTGGTCTTGATGTAGCGCTCGTTGTGCACCAAAGAGGGTGGCTCTTGGTGACGAATGATGACATGTCGTCGTCTTGCTCGATGAAGAGTGGGTTGGTAGAGGAACTTGGCCTATCCATCATATGAAAACTGGTGGTGAGTAGGAAAATGAGAGAACAAAACCACAGATACCTTTGCCGAAGATTGTGGATGTAACAAGTACGATCCCACGTGATGTTTTCATAGGGGAATTGGTACCGGGAATTGTTTCTCACACCTACAAGTAAATGGTCTATGGAGGAGCTTGGTTAGGAAAGTTACAAATAATTCAAGCAAATGTTAGTAAAGATGTTGATAAAGTTGAGAAGATTCACAAATGGCAAGTAAGACAAATAGATCAACCTCCAAAGATAACACGAGGAACACACACGCGGAAGATAAATGGGATCCGCACAACCAAGGGGCGAGCTCAAAGATGTTGAACCACGGGAAAAGCTCTTGTCGTACGGATACTAGAGAGACGCTAGCTCGATTGCACTAATGGGCTAGATACGCTAGTGCACCAACCTAATAGAGAAACCGCTCGTCTCACTATCCCACGTATGCTTATGTATGTGATGACCAAGATGATGCACGTATGCTAAGAGGCTCGATGCTATTGCTTATAAGCTCTTTGCTTCTCTTATCTTTTGCTTAAAACCTTTTTTTTACTATGCCATGATGCTTGATATACGAGCCACACAACGAGGTAACAAATAGTAAATACACGGGATGGACGGAACACTAATGGTGCACTAAGGCGTGGCCCGGCAATACTCAACAAGCTAGTCTCGATGGGTAAGCTATGCAAAAGGGCTCGAAGCAATCAAGTTAATGGCAAGGGAGTACAAGGCGTCGTCGAGGTTACCGTCCTTGCTTATGGTAGTGATGAAGATGATCTCGTCGAAGCCGATGTGTTGTCCGAGTCGATGATTGGTGGTGATGATGATGATACCGACTCGCACCTAAGTAGCCGAAACACCTTAGGACACGAGAGAAACCGCGACCCAAAACTCAAACAAACACGTGGAATGGTGCGAAAGAACACAAGAGGTGGTGGGGAAATGAAATGAGGAAAAACAGAAAATGGCCGAAACTCCCTGGATAGTCCGTGCGCACGGGGTAAGTGAGGCCCGTGTGCACGTGGTCCCGATGGCCCGTGTGCACGGGGTCCTCTGTGAGCGGACGAACTGCTCCGATCCCGTGGTCATTCCCAAGTTTTTGGACAAATTCGAATGATGGAAGGGTGGGGACGAAGGTGGAGGGGTAGATCCACTTGCCAAACACCAAATTTGTGGATCAAAACAACCAAATCTCACAAGATCAAACAAATTGGAAGAAAAATTTTGGGGCTATTTTTGGTGGGGATTTTCGGATTCGGACTAAAAACAACAAAATCAAGCTAGAAAGTGGAAGGTAGGGACTCCAAGATGTGAATCAACGTGGCGGAAAAGGAGAGAAACAACAAGAACACAAAGAGGAAATCACTCCAACAATTCCCGATTACACATCCACTAGGACAACAACACAAGATCCACAAGTCACAAACACAATCAAAGGAAAGATACAATGGCAAAGTTCATCCCAAATCCAAAGGAGATGGGGGCTTGAAGATAGTCTTCTCCTTATGGAGGTCTTGAAATCCACAAGGATTCTTCCCTAGGGGGTCTTGATCCTCCAAGAGGGAAGGTGAAGGAGCAAAGCTCAAAAATATCTCATCTAATACTTTCCTAACCCTAAACATGGTCCTTGGTATGGCATATATAGCCTTGGGGTCGAAGGAGATGAAGAGGAGCCGAAGATGCAATCTCAGCCGGCCATCCTGGGAGGCCCGTGCGCACGGGGTAAGTTGGGCCCGTGCGTGATAGAGGCAAAGGTGTCCCGTCTTTCGATGAGATGATGGAAATCGCTTTGGTGGAAGTCGACTTTGACGATCCGACTACGAACGTGCGAGGACGTCGCGCCTTAGCAATCGCTAAACCAACTCCGAGAGGTTATTGACCACGCCGGAGCACGATCAACCTGACCACGAGGGTCTGTTTCCTGCGAGCAAACGAAGAACAAGCAAGAAACTAAGATTGCAATCTGGATATTGCGAATATAAGATGAAAGCTTTATTGATCAAGGTGGGGTTCTGTGACGCCTTTGTCTGGTCGTTGAACACAAACGAAGTACGCGAAGTTGCAGCTATGGCGAACTTTTAATCTAAACAAAACCCAAAATCTAAACGACGCCCTAAGGGCTGTATATATGGAAGAGGGGGGGGGGGGGGGGAATTTCGTGGCCCTTGGTGGAGGGGTCCGAAATCAACCCTATCTCTTGTTTCCCCACACATACGGACTCTAAAAATAGCCTATACTTATGTATTTCGAAATTACATGGGCCTGGCCCAATAATAAGGTGACGCAGCACCTATAATAGCCTCTGGACGAAATTTATGAAGTGGCATCTTGTATATTTCGACCAAGGCTTCATGCACTCTTATGGTGGCTTCAAAGTCCTGAAATCATCACTTGTAACTCCGTTCTGGTTCCCCTTGCGCATGGCATCATCTCCATGCTTGCTCTTGCTCCAATGTCCATCCTTCTCCAAGCTAGGCCCTTCATTTGTAAGCAAAACAAATGTATCCAATTTAGGCAGCATCATATTCTCATGAACATTAGAATCATTACCAAGAAACGAAAGTACCTGATAATTTAATTGGCGTGCGCGAGCTCTAGTAATTGGTCCAGTATATGTAGCAGTAGGGGCTGTGGGTGTAACAATGGTATTGATGTCCTCATCATCCTCCCCTTCTTGAAATGAAGTCGTCCTCGACGGAAGCTCATCTTCCTCGCCCAAATACGGCTTCAAATCTGCTATGTTAAAAGTGGGACTAACCCCAAAATCTGCAGGCAGCTCAAGTTTATATGCATTATCATTTACTTTCTCCAACACCTTAAAGGGACCAGCAGCACGTGGCATTAGCTTTGATTTGCGCAAATCAGGAAATCTATCCTTACGCAAATGTAACCAAACAAGATCTCCAGGTGCAAACACAACATGTTTTCTACCCTTATCTCCAGCAAGTTTATATTTAGCATTCATACGCTCAATGTTTTCCTTAGTTAACTCATGCATTTTTAAAATCAATTCAGCACGTTCTTTAGCATCAAAATTAACCTTCTCCGAAGATGGAAGAGGCAACAAATCAATAGGTGCACGAGGTAGGAAACCATACACAACTTCAAAAGGGCACATCTTAGTAGTAGAATGCAATGAACGATTATAAGCAAATTCAATATGAGGCAAGCATTCCTCCCACATTTTCATATTATTCTTCAAAACAGCCCTAAGCATAGTAGACAATGTTCTATTGACTACTTCAGTTTGTCCATCAGTTTGGGGGTGACAAGTAGTACTAAAAAGCAGTTTAGTCCCCAACTTAGCCCATAAACATCTCCAAAAGTGGCTAAGAAATTTAGTATCACGATCTGAAACAATAGTATTTGGCACACCATGCAAGCGAATAATTTCACGAAAGAACAAATCAGCAACATTAACAGCATCATCGCTTTTATGACATGGTATAAAGTGTGCCATTTTCGAGAATCTATCCACGACAACAAATATGCTATCCCTCCCCTTCTTTGTTCGAGGTAAACCTAAAACAAAGTCCATAGATATATCCTCCCAAGGAACACTAGGTACAGGCAAAGGCATATATAAACCATGAGGATTGAGTCGTGACTTAGCTTTTTGACATGTAGTGCAGCGAGCAATAAAACGCTCAACATCCCGTCTCATCTTTGGCCAAAAGAAATGTGTAGCAAGTACGTCCTCTGTCTTCTTCACGCCAAAGTGTCCCATTAATCCTCCTCCATGCGCCTCCTGCAACAACAAAAGACGAACGGAGCTAGCTGGAATGCATAGCTTGTTAGCACGAAACACAAATCCATCGTTAACGACAAACTTGTTCCACATTCTTCCTTCTTTACAATTCTGCATTACATCTTTAAAATCAGCATCATGCACATATTGATCTTTGATGGTCTCCAAACCAAATATTTTGAAGTCAAGTTGTGAAAGCATAGTATAGCGACGAGACAATGCATCAGCAATAACATTTTCTTTTCCCTTCTTGTGTTTAATGACATAAGGGAAAGTCTCAATAAATTCAACCCATTTAGCATGTCTACGATTCAGTTTAGCTTGACTTTTAATATGTTTCAAAGATTCATGATCAGAATGTATAACAAATTCTTTGGGCCATAAATAATGTTGCCATGTTTCTAAAGTCCGAACAAGAGCATATAATTCTTTATCATAAGTAGAATAATTCAGACTAGGCCCACTCAATTTTTCAGAAAAGTATGCAACGGGTTTGCCATCTTGTAATAACACACCTCCTAATCCAATTCCACTAGCATCACATTCAAGCTCAAAAGTCTTATTAAAATCAGGAAGTTGGAGTAAAGGAGCATGTGTCAACTTATCTTTCAATACCGTGAAGGCTTCTTCCTGTGCGGTACCCCAAATAAAAGGCACATCTTTCTTTGTAAGCTCATTGAGAGGTGCAGCAATGGTGCTGAAATCTCTCACAAAACGCCTATAGAATCCAGCGAGGCCAAGAAAACTCCTCACTTGTGTGACCGTTTTGGGCTGCGGCCAACTCTCAATAGCTTCAATCTTGGCTTTATCAACTTCAATTCCCTGTGGAGTAACAACATAGCCAAGAAAAGATACTCGGTCGGTGCAAAAGGTGCACTTCCCAAGGTTACCAAACAAACGTGCATCACGTAGAGCAATAAAAACAGCACGTAAATGTTCCAAATGTTCTTCCAAAGATTTGCTATAAATCAGTATATCATCAAAATAGACTACCACAAATCGTCTAATGAAAGCACGTAAAACTTCGTTCATTAATCTCATGAAAGTACTAGGTGCATTAGTTAACCCAAAAGGCATGACTAACCACTCATATAAACCAAACTTAGTTTTAAATGCTGTTTTCCATTCATCACCCAATTTCATACGAATTTGATGGTATCCACTATGCAAATCAACTTTGGAGAATATTGTAGAGCCACTCAATTCATCAAGCATATCATCTAGCCTAGGAATAGGATGACGATAACGAATAGTAATATTATTAATGCCTCTACAATCAACACACATACGTGACGTACCATCCTTTTTAGGCACTAGGATAATAGGAACAGCACAAGGACTAAGAGATTCGCGTATATAACCTTTATCGAGTAGCTCCTGTACTTGACGCATAATCTCCTTCGTCTCCTCTGGATTGGTATGGTATGGTGCACGGTTGGGTAGCGATGCACCGGGAATTAAGTCAATTTGATGCTCAATCCCTCGAATGGGTGGTAATCCCGGTGGCACGTCTTGTGGAAAGACGTCAGCGAACTCCTGCATAATGTTAGTGACAGCAGGGGGCAAAGAGGAAGGCACGTCCTCGAATGAAAATAATGCCTCTTTGCACACAAAAGCATAGCAAACAGATTTGCTGAAATCTAGCTCATCAATATCAGATTTGGTGGCAAATAAACATGCACTTTTCAATTTAATTTCAGAAGCAACACTAGATGGTTTATTATTAGGCTGCATTTGTTGCTCAAATTCTTTTGCCACAATCTGATTTTCACTCTTATTCTTCTCCTGTTTTGCTTTATTAGCTCTATTAATATCATCTTTCAAAATAGAATCAGGAGTCATAGGAAGCAAAGTAATATTTTTATCCTTATGAACAAGAGTATAATGATTCTTTCTACCATGGTGTACAGCATTTTTATCAAATTGCCATGGTCTACCAAGTAATAAGGAACATGCTTGCATAGGTACCACATCACAATCAACATAATCAGCATATGTAGAGATACTAAAATGCACACGAACAGTACGTGTTACCTTAACCTTGCCGCTGTTGTTGAACCATTGGATGTAGTAAGGATGTGGATGTGGTCTTGTGGTGAGAGAAAGCTTCTCCACCATCTCCATGCTAGCCAAGTTGTTGCAGCTACCTCCGTCTATGATGACGCGCACAGAACGTTCCTTCACAACTCCCTTGGTATGGAACAAATTGTGCCTCTGATTTTGCTCAGCTTGTGTGACCTGCACACTCAAAACACGTTGAGCAACTAAACATTCATACCTGTCAGCATCTTCAGGAGCCATGTATTGCGTCTCATGATCAGAATCATCTCCACCATGTTCTTCATGTGTAATAAGAGCCAAAGTCTCCTCATCATAGTCACTAGCGGACTCATATCCACCATCTTCAGTAACAATCATCACACGCTTAGAGGGGCATTCTCTCGCATAATGACCTCCACCCTTGCAACGTCGACAAATAATATCATGTGTTTGCCCTGTTGATGCCATGGATGAAGAAGAGCTCTTTGCAGGCCCAGAAGATGTGCTCTTGGCAGATAGTGGTGATTGTGCCTGCTTTATTGTATCACGGTTGGAGGTGGCAGCCGACGGAGGCGCCGGTGTAGCAGAATGTGTGGAAGTAGATGATGCACGTGGTGTCCATGATGAAGGTCGACCTGCAGAAAAGTTAGTCCGCGCCAATGCCTGTCGATCCTGCACTTCACGTTCAGCTTTACAAGCAAGATGGAATAAACGAGTGATATTAGTATACTCCTTATAATCTAGAATGGTCTGAATCTCTCTATTTAATCCACCCAGAAAACGTGCAAGCATAGCTTCATTCTCCTCAACAATACCACATCTAATCATGCCAGTTTGTAATTCCTGATAATATTCTTCTACAGAATTTGTTCCTTGTCTTAAGCGCTGTAATTTTTGAAGCAATTCACGTTGATAATATGGTGGAACTCAACGAGTACGCATAGCAGTTTTCAAAGCAGCCCAAGTAGCGGGAATAGGATATAATCTACAATGTTCAGACCACCATACACATGCAAAACTAGTGAAAGCACAAACAGCAGCAGCAACCCGTCTCTCCTCGGGATATTGTAAACATGTAAAACGTTGTTCAGTTTCTAACTCCCAAGTAAGATATATATCAGGAACATATCTACCCTCAAATGGTGGAATATTCAATTTCAGTTTAGGAATATGGACATCATCTCGTACCTGAGGTGGTGGTGCAGGCCTACCATTACGAATATATACCTGAGGTCGACCTGGTGGTGGTGGTGCTGGTGGCTGCACGTAGTGCTGATTTTGATCAACCTCATCCTCATAATCGCCCACATAGTCATCATCCTCCTGGGTACCAGCAGCAGCAGTAGCAGGGGCCAAAGAAGCATCAACAACATGAACAGCAGCACCAGAAGTTTGGCCATCCTCAATAGGAACACGCTTCGCTCGTCCATACTGATTCAAAAGGATGCATTGTTGTTGTTGTTGTTGTCGTTGGAGAGGTGCGTTAGGTGCAGCGGGTGGTGGTGGTGGAAGACGCGCGAGCAATTCATTAAACTTGTTATCGAGCTTTGTTTCGAACGTCTTCTCCATGCCATCTATCTTCTCCATGGCCTCTTCAAATCTGTTTAGCACATCTTGCACCTGTCCACTCATCATTTGCTGAAATTTATCATGCAAATCCTTATTCGTCATGTTCTCCCAGTCAGTCTCGTCGGCTTGTGATCCTGGCATGGTTAGCAGCAATAGAAACACACAAGAATATGATCCTACAGACTACTAACAAGAGGTGGTGGTGGGTGTCACAAATCCGTCAAGCAAATCTCAAATTCTTACCAGTTCTTACCCAGCAGCAGGCGGTGATCGGCAACCGTTGTAGTCAAAAACTCTCAAAGCTTGGATAGAGCGATTACCAGGGAGAGTCAAACGCACGACGTAGATGTATGTGGAGCTGGGAAGGCTTATAATATGGTAGCAAAAAGGGTCAGCAATAATCAATTCAGAGATGCAAAGTTGAATAAACGCTCAACGACGGTACTGTGCTGGTCCTAGGCTAGACTGTGCTAGAGACGCGAGCCTAGAACACTAACAAAATCACTGCGCTGCACGTAAACAAGGGAAAAGCACACTCTGGTTTTTTTTTCGCTCTTTTTTTTTTGCGCTGCTCTTTTTTTTTTTGCGCTGCTCTTTTTTTTTTTGCGGTGCTCTTTTTTTTTTTTTTTTGCGAAAAATCACTATAATGGCGAGTGTCTCAAAACGCTTCCTAGGTCAAACTGACAGGATGGGCACGAAATTTTTTCGACCAAATTTTTTTTTCGTTTTTTCGACTGCCCGGACCCAAAAACTGGAAACGGGTCAAAAAAAACTTCCTATAATGGCACCTGTCTCAAAACACTCAGAAACACCTAAAAATAAGATAGCCAGAAAATTTTTCGAAAAATGCGTTTTCGAAAAATTTTGGGCCTAAACGGAGCGTGGTTTCCAGACTAGATGGATCCAGAAATTTTTTTTTTCCGAAACCTACTCCGGCAAGGAAACACGAATCGGAAACTAGATGGATCCCGAAAACAAACCCAATAAGCAAGGAACTCGGATTGGTGGTGGATATATGGTTGTGGTATATGGCAGCGGAGGTGGTAGCGGTGGAAGTATACGGATATGGATCGGTGGTGGTATATGGACACGGATTGGTGGTGGTATATGGATATGGATTCGGAGTGGTGGTGGTAGATGGCAGGGGCGATGATGATGGTGCGGCGGCGGCGTGACAACTTATGACCAGAACTCGAAACTCTAAAAGACTAGACTCTAAGACCAGCAACTAGACCGATGATGCAACCGCAAATTCAACAAAGCAAAACCCTAAAAAGATTATGCAAAGGCTCAGATTGGTTCGGATATGATGAACTAACCCTAATTTTTTTTGTGGCTTTTTCGTGGACTATAGGTATGAAGAACAGACTCGATCTAAACTACGAAAAACTGGAAAATCTCACCGAGCAACCTGGAAATCTGATACCACTTGATAGAGGCAAAGGTGTCCCGTCTTTCGATGAGATGATGGAAATCGCTTTGGTGGAAGTCGACTTTGACGATCCGACTACGAACGTGCGAGGACGTCGCGCCTTAGCAATCGCTAAACCAACTCCGAGAGGTTATTGACCACGCCGGAGCACGATCAACCTGACCACGAGGGTCTGTTTCCTGCGAGCAAACAAAGAACAAGCAAGAAACTAAGATTGCAATCTGGATATTGCGAATATAAGATGAAAGCTTTATTGATCAAGGTGTGGTTCTGTGACGCCTTTGTCTGGTCGTTGAACACAAACGAAGTACGCGAAGTTGTAGCTATGGCGAACTTTTAATCTAAACAAAACCCAAAATCTAAACGACGCCCTAAGGGCTGTATATATGGAGGAAGAGGGGGGGGGGAATTTCGTGGCCCTTGGTGGAGGGGTCCGAAATCAACTCTATCTCTTGTTTCCCCACACATACGGACTCTAAAAATAGCCTATACTTATGTATTTCGAAATTACATGGGCCTGGCCCAATAATAAGGTGACGCAACACCTATAATAGCCTCTGGACGAAATTTATGAAGTGGCATCTTGTATATTTCGTCCAAGGCTTCATGCACTCTTATGGTGGCTTCAAAGTCCTGAAATCATCACTTGTAACTCCGTTCTGGTTCCCCTTGCGCATGGCATCATCTCCGTGCTTGCTCTTGCTCCAATGTCCATCCTTCTCCAAGCTAGGCCCTTCATTTGTAAGCAAAACAAATGTATCCAATTTAGGCAGCATCATATTCTCATGAACATTAGAATCATTACCAAGAAACGAAAGTACCTGATAATTTAATTGGCGTGCGCGAGCTCTAGTAATTGGTCCAGTATATGTAGCAGTAGGGGCTGTGGGTGTAACAATGGTATTGATGTCCTCATCAGTGCGCACGGGGGTCCCGTGGGCACGGTACAGGCCCATGCGCACGGGGTGCTCCAGCGCCAACTTCCTGTGTAGTCCGTGGGCACGGGGTCTCGGGGGCCCATGCGCACGGGGGTCTCCTGGAGCCTCTTGTGCTGCTGCTGTTGTCCTTCTTCTTGGTTCGTACGGCCTTGGGGTGGTCCTCCTTCTCCTTGGTGATGCTCCTAATCTTCTTGGTGATGTTCCTCTTCATACCTAAGGAGGCATAGCATATCTTGGTGAGGTAGTAAACATGTTCCATTCGTGTCCATATGCAAGTCTAGTAGGAAGGAGCTCACCTCGGTTTCCAAAGCACGTGCTCTAGCTCTTGTCATGGGTCCTCGTAGGGTTGGATGTGCCGGTGTGGAGTCCATGGGGATGATGGAAGGATGCTCCGCATCAGATGGGGCGCCGGATGTCCGAGCTGGGGCCGGATGTCCGGGCTGTCGCGGGGCGCCGGATATCCGGGGGTCGGCCAGATGTCCGGCCGCTGTAGAGTTGCCTGGCGTCCGTCTCTCTCTCTCTGGTCTTCTTTTGGATGGTGGCGCCGGATGTCCGGGCTCCTGCCGGATGTCCGGTCGCTGTAGCTGCTGGCACTTTTATGTAGAGCGGAACCCTATGGGGCCGATCTTTCACGTTTGGAGTGGATCCTACGGAGAAACACGAAGAACGCACGGAAGAACACAAGGGAAATCACGGGGTGAAACGAGAGAATCACTCAACCGACCAGTAATTGATCACACAAGGGCTAGATCACCGAAAGCATAAGGTAGCACAAGATTCAAAGTTAACAAGGGAAGATACAAGAGTAATCGTTCTTCTCCGCGAGGAGGTCTTGATTGTCTTCTCCAGATGGAGGCCTTGAATCCGAATGAATCTTCTCCGAAGAGGCACGGTCCCTCACGTGGAGTAGATCCGGTACGGTTGAGCAATGCTCTATCTCAAACGAGCTATCACAATGCTAACCCTAGCTAGGAGGTGGACGAGACCTATTTATAGTCGTAGTGCAAATGGGGGTCAAAGTGAAGGGGTACAAGGGCTTCAGCCCGTGGCTGCGGTCACTCCGGTGTCGGACGTCTGGAAGACGTCGGTCGTTGATAGAGGCAAAGGTGTCCCGTCTTTCGATGAGATGATGGATATCGCTTTGGTGGAAGTCGACTTTGACGATCCGACTACGAACGTGCGAGGACGTCGCGCCTTCGCAATCGCTAAACCAATTCCGAGAGGTTATTGACCACGCCGGAGCACGATCAACCTGATGATGAGGATATCAGTACCATTGTTACACCCACAGCCCCTACTGCTACATATACTGGACCAAATACTAGAGCTCGCGCACGCCAAATAAATTATCAGGTACTTTCGTTTCTTGGAGATGATTCTAATGTTGATGAGAACATGATCCTGCCTAAATTGGATACATTTGTTTTGCTTACAAATGAAGGGCCTACCTTGGAGAAGGATGAACATTGGAGCAAGAACAAGCATGGAGATGATGGCATGTGCAAGGGGAACAAGAACGGAGTTACAAGTGATGATTTCAGGACTGTGAAGCCACCATAATGAGTGCATGAAGCCTTGGACGAAATATACAAGATGCCACTTCCTAAATTTCGTCCAGAGGCTAGTCTAGGTGCTGCGTCACCTTATTATTGGGCCAGGCCCATGTAATTTCGAAATACATAAGTATAGGCTATTTTTAGAGTCCGTATGTGTGGGGAAACAAGAGATAGGGTTAGTTTCGGACCCCTCCACCAAGGGCCACGAAATTCACCCCCTCTTCCTCCGTATATACAAGCCTTAGGGCACCGTTTAGACTATGGGTTTTGTTAGATTAAAGTTTGCCATAGCTGCAACTTCGCATACTTCATTTGTGTTCAAAGACCAGACAAAGGCGTCTCAGAACCCCACCTTGATCAATAAGGCTTTCCTCTATTATTCGCAATATCCAGATTGCAATCTTAGTTTCTTGCTTGTTCTTCGTTTGCTTGCAGGAAATAGACCTTCGTGGTCAGGTTGATCGTGCTCCGGCGTGGTCAATAACCTCTCGGAGTTGGTTTAGCGATTGCTAAGGCGCGACGTCCTCGCCGTTCGTAGTCGGATCGTCAAAGTCGACTTCCACCAAAGCGATATCCATCATCTCATCGAAAGACGGGACACCTTTGCCTCTATCAAGTGGTATTAGATTTCCAGGTTGCTCGGTGAGATTTTACAGTTTTTCATATTTTAGATCGAGTCTGTTCTTCATACCTACAGTCCAGGAAAAAGCCAAAAAAAATTAGGGTTAGTTCATCATATCCGAACCAATCTGAGCCTTTGCATAATCTTTTTAGGGTTTTGCTTTGTTGAATTTGTGGTTGCATCATCGTGTCTAGTTGCTGGTCTTAGTGTCTAGTCTTTTAGAGTTTCGAGTTCAGGTCATAAGTTGTCACACCGCCACCGCACCATCATCATCGCCCCTCCCACCTACCACCACCGCTCCGAATCCGTATCCATATACCACCACCAATCCGTATCCATATACCACCACCGATCCATATCCATATACTACCACCGCTACCACCACCGCTGTCATATACCACCACCATATATCCACCACCAATCCGAGTTCCTTGCATATTAGGTTTGTTTTCGAGTTCCATCTAATTTCCGATTCGTGTTTCCTTGCCTGAGTAGGTTTCGGAAAAAAAATTGGTAAATGTTCCAAATGTTCCTCCAATCTACCACGCCGCCACGTCACCATCATCATCGCCCCTGCCATCTACCACCACCGCTCCGAATCCGTATCCATATACCACCACCAATCCGTATCCATATACAACCACCGATCCATATCCATATACTACCACCGCTACCACCACCGCTGCCATATACCACCACCACTGCCATATACCACCACCATATATCCACCACCAATCCGAGTTCCTTGCATATTAGGTTTGTTTTTGGGATCCATCTAATTTCCGATTCGTGTTTCCTTGCCTGAGTAGGTTTCGGAAAAAAAAAAGAGTCCAGAAATCACCCTCCATTTAGGCCCAAAATTTTCCAAAAACTGACTTGACAAAAAAAATTCCGGCTATCCTATTTTTAGGTGTTTCTAAGCGTATTGAGACAGTCGCCATTATAGAAAGTTTTTTTTGACTTGTTTCCAGTTTTTTGGGTCCGGGCAGTCAAAAAAAAATTGGTCGAAAAAATTCCGTGCCTATCCTGTTATCTTGACTTGGGAAGAGTTTTGAGACACTCGCCATTATAGTGATTTTCGAAAAAAAATGATGAGGACATCAATACCATTGTTACACCCACAACCCCTACTGTTACATATACGGGACCAATTACTAGAGCTTGCGCACGCCTATTAAATTACCAGGTACTTTCGTTTCTTGGTAATGATTCTAATGTTCATGAGAATATGATGCTGCCTAAATTGGATACATTTGTTTTGCTTACAAATGAAGGTACTAGCTTGGAGAAGGATGAACATTGGAGCAAGAACACGCATGGAGTTGACGGCATGCGCAAGGGGATCAAGAACGGAGTTACAAGTGATGATTGCAGGACTTTGAAGCCACCATAAGGAGTGCATGAAGCCTTGGACGAAATATACAAGATGCCACTTCATAATATTCGTCCATAGGCTATTTTAGGTGCTGCGTCACCTTATTATTGGGCCAGGCCCATGTAATTTCGAAATACTTAAGTATAGGCTATTTTTAGAGTCCGTATGTGTGGGGAAACAAGAGTTAGGGTTGGTTTCGGACCCCACCCTCAAGGGCCATGAAATTCCCTCCTTTTCCCCCATATATACAGCCCTTAGGGCGTTGTTTAGACTTTGGGTTTTGTTTAGATTAAAAGTTCGCCTTAGCTGCAACTTCGCGTACTTCGTTTGTGTTCAACGACCAGACAAAGGCGTCACAGAACCCCACCTTGATCAATAAAGCTTTCATCTTATATTCGCAATATCCAGATTGCAATCTCAGTTTCTTGCTTGTTCTTCATTTGCTCGCAGGAAACAGACCCTCGTGGTCAGGTTGATCGTGCTCCGGCGTGGTCAATAACCTCTCGGAGTTGGTTTAGCGATTGCTAAGGCGTGACGTCCTCGCACGCTCGTAGTCGGATCGTCAAAGTCGACTTCCACCAAAGCGAAATCCACCATCTCATCGAAAGACGGGACACCTCTGCCTCTATCAAGTGGTATCAGATTTCCAGGTTGCTCGGTGAGATTTTACAGTTTTTCGTAGTTTAGATCGAGTCTGTTCTTCATACCTATAGTCCACGAAAAAGCCAAAAAAAATTAGGGTTAGTTCATCCCATCCGAACCAATCTGAGCCTTTGCATAATCTTTTCTGTATTTGCTTTGTTGAATTTGCGGTTGCATCGTCGTGTCAAGTTGCTGGTCTTAGCGTCTAGTCTTTTAGAGTTTCGAGTTCTGTCCACAGGTTGTCACGTCGCCGCTGCCATATACCACCAGCACATATTCACCGCCAATCCGAATCCATATACGCCACCACATATCCGCCGCCATCACGCCCATCCGAGTCCACCTGCAACATATATCCGCCACCAGTCCGAGTTCTACCAGATTCATCTCCACCACCAGTCCGAGTTCCACCAGATTCATCTCCGCCACCAGTCCGAGTTCCACCAGATTCATCTCCGCCACCAGTCCTAGTCCGAGTCCAGTAATTGTTACATTGTTTTCGATTTCCAGATCACGCGATACTCCGAGTCGTGACAACGGAGGACTCCCCAACTTCCGAGCCATCCGCAGAAGAAAAATAGTTCTAGTTTCAAAAAAAGAGAGGAAAAAAAGTGCAAAAAAAAAGGAAAAAAAAATTCAGAGTGTGCTCCTCCAATGTTTACGTGCCGCGCCGTGATTTTGTTGGTGTTCTAGGCTCGCGTCTCTAGCACAGTTTAGCCTAGGACCAGCACAGTACCGTCGTTGAGCGTTTATTCAACTTTGCGTCTCTGAATTGATTATTGCTGACCTTTTTTTGCTACCATATTATAAGCCTTCCCAGCTCCACATACATCTACGTCGTGCGTTGGACTCTCCCTGGTAATCGCTCTATCCAAGCTTTGAGAGTTTTGACTACAACGGTTGCCGATCACCGCCTGCTGCTGGGTAAGAACTGGTAAGAATTTGAGATTTGCTTGACGGGTTTGTGATACACCACCACCACTTCTTAGTACTCTGCAGGATCATATTCTTCTGTGTTTCTATTTGCTGCTAACCATGGTAGGATCACAAGCCGATGAGACTGATTGGGAGAACCTGACGAACAAACAGCTACATGATAAATTTCAGCAAATGATGAGTGGACAGGTGCAAGATGTGCTAAACAGATTTGACGAGGCCATGGAGAAGATAGATGGCATTGAGAAGACGTTTGAAACAAAGCTTGATAGCAAGTTTGCTGAATTGCTCGCGCGTTTTCCACAACCACCGCCGGCTGCACCTATCGCACCTCTGCAACGACGACAACTACGCCCCCTTCTGAATCAGTATGGACGAGCTCAGCGTGTTCCTATTGAGCCAGGACAAAATTCTGGTGCCGCTGCTACTGCTGTTGGTGCTTCTTTGGCTCCTGCTACTGCTGCTGCTGGTACCGAGGAGGATGATTATGTGGGAGATTACGAGGATGAGGTTGATCAACATCAGAACTACGTGCAACCACCAGCACCACAACCACCAGGTCGTCCACATGCAAATAATGGCAATGTTAGGGCTCCCCCTCAGGTACGAGATCATGACCATCTCCCTAAACTGAAATTGAATATTCCACCATTTGAGGGTAGATATGTTCCTGATATATATCTTACTTGGGAGTTAGAAACTGAAGAATGATTTACATGTTTACAATATCCTGAGGAGAGACGTGTTCCTGCTGCTGTTTGTGCTTTCACTAGCTTTGCATGTGTTTGGTGGTCTGAACATTGTTGATTATATCCTGTTCCAGCTACTTGGGCTGCTTTGAAAACTGCTATGCGTACTCGTTGGGTTCCACCATATTATCAACGTGAATTACTTCAAAAATTGCAGCGCTTAAGACAAGGAGAAAATTCTGTAGAAGAATATTATCAGGAATTACAAACTGGCTTGATTAGATGTGGTATTGTTGAGGAGAGTGAAGCTATGCTTGCACGTTTTCTGGGTGGATTAACTAGAGATATTCAGACCATTCTAGACTATAAGGATTATAATAATATCACTCGTTTATTCCATCTCGCTTGTAAAGCTGAACGTGAAGTGCAGGATCGACAGGCATTGGCGCGCACTAACTTTTCTGCAGGTCGACCTTCATCATGGACACCACGTGCATCATCTACTTCCACTGCACCATCACCTCCTTCAGGTGCCACCTCCAACCGTGATACAAGAAAGCAGGCACAACCACCACTATCTGCCAAGAGCACACCTGCCGGGCCTGCACAGAGCTCTTCTTCTTCCATGGCGTCAACAGGGCACACAAGTGATATTATTTGTCGTCGTTGTAAGGGAAGAGGACATTTTGCGAGAGAATGCAAATCTCAGTGTGTGATGATTGCTACTGAGGATGGTGGGTATGAGTCCGCTAGTGACTATGATGAGGAGACTTTGGCTCTCTTATTACACATGAGGAACACGGTGGAGATGATTCTGATCATGAGACACAATACATGGCTGCTGAAGATGCTGGCAGGTATGAATGTTTAGTTGCTCAACGTGTTTTGAGTGTGCAGGTTACACAAGCTGAGCAAAATCAGAGGCATAATTTGTTTCATACAAAGGGAGTTGTGAAGGAACGTTCTATTCGCGTCATCATAGATGGAGGGAGATGCAACAACTTGGCTAGCATGGAGATGGTGGAGAAGCTATCTCTCACCACAAGACCACATCCACATCCTTACTACATCCAATGGTTCAACAACAGCGGCAAGGTTAAGGTAACACGTACTGTTCGTGTGCATTTTAGTATCTCTACATATGCTGATTATGTTGATTGTGATGTGGTACCTATGCAAGCATGTTCCTTATTACTTGGTAGACCATGGCAATTTGATAAAAATTCTGTACACCATGGTAGAAACAATCAGTATACTCTTGTTCATAAGGATAAAAATATTACTTTGCTTCCTATGACTCCTGAGTCCATTTTGAAAGATGATATTAATAGAGCTAATAAAGCAAAACAGGAGAAAAATAAGAGTGAAAATCAGATTGTGGCAAAAGAATTTGAGCAACACATGAAGCCTAATAATAAACCACCTACTGTTGCTTCTGAAATTAAATTGAAAAGTGCATGTTTACTTGCCACCAAATCTGATATTGACGAGCTAGATTTTAGCAAATCTATTTTCTATGCTTTTGTGTGCAAAGAGGCATTATTTTCATTCGAGGACGTGCCTTCCTCTTTGCCCCCTGCTGTCACTAACATTTTGCAGGAGTTCGCTGACGTCTTTCCACAAGACGTGCCACCGGGATTACCACCTATTCGAGGGATTGAGCATCAAATTGACTTAATTCCCGGTGCATCATTACCCAACCGTGCACCATACCGTACCAATCCAGAGGAGACGAAGGAGATTATGCGTCAAGTACAGGAGCTGTTCGAAAAGGTTATATACGCGAATCCCTTAGTCCTTGCGCTGTTCCTATTATTCTAGTGCCGAAAAAGATTGTACGTCACGTATGTGTGTTGATTGTAGAGGCATTAATAATATTACTATTCGTTATCGTCACCCTATTCCTAGGCTAGATGATATGCTTGATGAATTGAGTGGCTCTACAATATTCTCCAAAGTTGATTTGCGTAGTGGATACCATCAAATTCGTATGAAATTGGGAGATGAATGGAAAACAACATTTAAAACTAAGTTTGGATTATATGAGTGGTTAGTCATGCCTTTTGGGTTAACTAATGCACCTAGTACTTTCATGAGATTAATGAACGAAGTTTTACGTGCTTTCATTGGACGATTTGTGGTAGTCTATTTTGATGATATACTGATTTATAGCAAATCTTTGGAAGAACATTTGGAACATTTACGTGCTGTTTTTAATGCTCTACGTGATGCACGTTTGTTTGGTAACCTTGGGAAGTGCACCTTTTGCACCGACCGAGTATCTTTTCTTGGCTATGTTGTTACTCCACAGGGAATTGAAGTTGATAAAGCCAAGATTGAAGCTATTGAGAGTTGGCCGCAGCCCAAAACGGTCACACAAGTGAGGAGTTTCCTTGGCCTCGCTGGTTTCTATAGGCGTTTTGTGAGAGATTTCAGCACCATTGCTGCACCTCTCAACGAGCTTACAAAGAAGGATGTGCCTTTTGTTTGGGGTACCGCACAGGAAGAAGCCTTCACGGTATTGAAAGCTAAGTTGACACATGCTCCTTTACTCCAACTTCCTGATTTTAATAAGACTTTTGAGCTTGAATGTGATGCTAGTGGAATTGGATTAGGAGGTGTGTTATTACAAGATGGCAAACCTGTTGCATACTTTTCTGAAAAATTGAGTGGGCCTAGTTTGAACTATTCTACTTATGATAAAGAATTATATGCTCTTGTCCGGACTTTAGAGACATGGCAACATTATTTATGGCCCAAAGAATTTGTTATACATTCTGATCATGAATCTTTGAAACATATTAGAAGTCAAGCTAAACTGAATCGTAGACATGCTAAATGGGTTGAATTCATTGAGACTTTCCCTTATGTCATTAAACACAAGAAGGGTAAAGAAAATGTTATTGCTGATGCATTGTCTCGTCGTTATACTATGCTTTCACAACTTGACTTTAAAATATTTGGTTTGGAGACCATCAAAGATCAATATGTGCATGATGCTGAATTTAGCGATGTATTGCAGAATTGTAAAGAAGGTAGAACATGGAACAAGTTCGTCGTTAATGATGGATTTGTGTTTCGTTCTAACAAGCTATGCATTCCAGCTAGCTCCGTTTGTCTTTTGTTGTTGCAGGAGGCGCAAGGAGGAGGACTAATGGGACACTTTGGCGTGAAGAAGACGGAGGACGTACTTGCTACACATTTCTTTTGGCCAAAGATGCGACGGGATGTTGAGCATTTTATTGCTCGCTGCACTACATGTCAAAAAGCTAAGTCACGACTCAATCCTCATGGTTTATATATGCCTTTGCCTGTACCTAGTGTTCCTTGGGAGGATATATCTATGGACATTGTTTTAGGTTTACCTCGAACAAAGAAGGGGAGGGATAGCATATTTGTTGTCGTGGATAGATTCTCGAAAATGGCACACTTTATACCATGTCATAAAAGCGATGATGCTGTTAATGTTGCTGATTTGTTCTTTCGTGAAATTATTCGCTTGCATGGTGTGCCAAATACTATTGTTTCAGACCGTGATACTAAATTTCTTAGCCACTTTTGGAGATGTTTATGGGCTAAGTTGGGGACTAAATTGCTTTTTAGTACTACTTGTCATCCCCAAACTGATGGACAAACTGAAGTAGTCAATAGAACATTGTCTACTATGCTTAGGGCTGTTTTGAAGAATAATAAGAAATTTTGGGAAGAATGCTTGCCTCATATTGAATTTGCTTATAATCGTTCATTGCATTCTACTACTAAGATGTGCCCTTTTGTAATTGTGTATGGTTTCCTACCTCGTGCACCTATTGATTTGTTGCCTCTTCCATCTTCGGAGAAGGTTAATTTTGATGCTAAAGAACGTTCTGAATTGATTTTAAAAATGCATGAGTTAACTAAGGAAAACATTGAGCGTATGAATGCTAAATATAAACTTGCTGGAGATAAGGGTAGAAAACATGTTGTGTTTGCTCCTGGAGATCTTGTTTGGTTACATTTGCGTAAAGATAGATTTCCTAATTTGCGCAAATCAAAGCTAATGCCACGTGCTGATGGTCCTTTTAAGGTGTTAGAGAAAATAAATGATAATGCATATAAACTTGAGCTACCTGCAGATTTTGGGGTTAGTCCCACTTTTAACATTGCAGATTTGAAGCCTTATTTGGGTGAGGAAGATGAGCTTCCGTCGAGGACGACTTCATTTCAAGAAGGGGAGGATGATGAGGACATCAATACCATTGTTACACCCACAGCCCCTACTGTTACATATACAGGACCAATTACTAGAGCTCGCACACGCCTATTAAATTACCAGGTACTTTCGTTTCTTGGTAATGATTCTAATGTTCATGAGAATATGATGCTGCCTAAATTGGATACATTTGTTTTGCTTACAAATGAAGGTACTAGCTTGGAGAAGGATGAACATTGGAGCAAGAACACGCATGGAGTTGACGGCATGCGCAAGGGGATCAAGAACGGAGTTACAAGTGGTGATTTCAGGACTTTGAAGCCACCATAAGGAGTGCATGAAGCCTTGGACGAAATATACAAGATGCCACTTCATAATATTCGTCCATAGGCTATTTTAGGTGCTGCGTCACCTTATTATTGGGCCAGGCCCATGTAATTTCGAAATACTTAAGTATAGGCTATTTTTAGATTCCGTATGTGTGAGGAAACAAGAGTTAGGGTTGGTTTCGGACCCCACCCTCATGGGCCACGAAATTCCCTCCTTTTCCCCCATATATATAGCCCTTAGGGCGTTGTTTAGACTTCGGGTTTTGTTTAGATTAAAAGTTCGCCTTAGCTGCAACTTCGCGTACTTCGTTTGTGTTCAACAACCAGACAAAGGCGTCACAGAACCCCACCTTGATCAATAAAGCTTTCATCTTATATTCGCAATATCCAGATTGCAATCTCAGTTTCTTGCTTGTTCTTCGTTTGCTCGCAGGAAACAGACCCTCGTGGTCAGGTTGATCGTGCTCCGGCGTGGTCAATAACCTCTCGGAGTTGGTTTAGCGATTGCTAAGGCGCGACGTCCTCGCACGCTCGTAGTCGGATCATCAAAGTCGACTTCCACCAAAGCGAAATCCACCATCTCATCGAAAGACGGGACACCTCTGCCTCTATCAAAAAAGGAGCGCAAAAAAAAGAGCGCAAAAAAGAGCAAAAAAAAGAGCACCAAAAAAAAGAGTGAAAAAAAATTCAGAGTGTGCTTCTCCCTTGTTTCCGTGCAGCGTCGTGATTTTGTTAGTGTTCTAGGCTCGCGTCTCTAGCACAGTCTAGCATAGGACCAGCACAGTACCGTCGTTGAGCGTTTATTCAACTTTACATCTCTGATTTGATTATTGCTGACGTTTTTTTGCTACCATATTATAAGCCTTCCCAGCTCCACATACATCTACGTCGTGCATTTGACTCTCCCTGGTAATCGCTCTGTCCAAGCTTTGAGAGTTTTGACTACGATGGTTGCCGATCACCACCTGCTGCTGGGTAAGAACTGGTAAGAATTTGAGATTTGCTTTAAGGGTTTGTGATACACCACCACCACTTCTTAGTAGTCTGTAGGATCATATTTTTTTGTGTTTCTATTTGCTGCTAACCATGGTAGGATCACAAGCCGATGAGACTGATTGGGAGAACCTGACGAACAAACAGCTACATGATAAATTTCAGCAAATGATGAGTGGACAGGTGCAAGATGTGCTAAACAGATTTGACGAGGCCATGGAGAAGATGGCATTGAGAAGACGTTCGAAACAAAGCTTGATAGCAAGTTTAATGAATTGCTCGCGCGTTTTCCACAACCACCGCCGGCTGCACCTATCGCACCTCTGCAACAACAATAACAATGCCCCCTTCCGAATCAGTATGGACGAGCGAAGCGTGTTCCTCTTGAGTATGGCCAAACTTCTGGTGCTGTTGTACCTGTTGTTATTCTTCTTTGGTTGCTGCTACTGCTGCTGCTGGTACCCAGGAGGATGATGAGTATGCGGGCGATTATGAGGACGAGGTTGATCAAAATCAGAACTACGTGCAGCCACCAGCACCACCACTAGCAGGTCGACCTCAGGTATTTATTCGCAATGGTAGGCCTGCACCACCACCTCAGGTACGTGATCATGACTATGTCCCTAAACTGAAATTGAATATTCCACCATTTGAGGGTAGATATGTTCCTGATATATATCTTACTTGGGAGTTAGAAACTGAACAACGTTTTACATGTTTGCAATATCCCGAGGAGAGACGGGTTGCTGCTGCTGTTTGTGCTTTCACTAGTTTTGCATGTGTATGGTGGTCTGAACATTGTAGATTATATCCTATTCCAGCTACTTGGGCTGCTTTGAAAACTGCTATGCGTACTCGTTGGGTTCCACCACATTATCAACGTGAATTGCTTCAAAAATTGCAGCGTTTAAGACAAGGAAAAAATTCTGTAGAAGAATATTATCAGGAATTACAAACTGGCATGATTAGATGTGGTATTGTTGAGGATAATGAAGCTATGCTTGCACGTTTTACGGGTGGATTAAATAGAGAGGTTCAGACCATTCTAGAGTATAAGGAGTATACTAATATCACTCGTTTATTCCATCTTGTTTGTAAAGCTGAACGTGAAGTGCAGGATCGACAAGCATTGGCACGAACTAACTTTTCTGCAGGTCGTCCTTCATCATGGATACCGCATGCATCTTCTACTTCCACTGCACCAGCACCTCCAGCCGTGATACAAGAAAGCAGGCACAACCACCACTATCTGCCAAGAGCGCACCTGCCGGGCCTACACAGAGCTCTTCTTCTTCCATGGCATCAACTGGGCACACAAGTGATATTTTTTGTCATCGTTGTAAGGGAAGAGGTCATTATGCGAGAGAATGCAAATCTCAGCATGTGTTGATTGCAACTGAGGATTGTGGGTATGAGTCCGCTAGTGACTATGATGAGGAGACGTTGGCTCTTATTACACGTGAAGAACATGGTGGAGATGATTCTGATCATGAGACGCAATACATGGCTCCTGAAGACGTTGACAGGTATGAATGTTTAGTTGCTCAACGTGTTTTGAGTGTGCAGGTCACACAAGCTGAGCAAAATCAGAGGCATAATTTGTTCCATACAAAGGGAGTTGTGAAGGAACGTTCTGTGCGCGTCATCATAGATGGAGGGAGCTGCAACAACTTGGCTAGCATGGAGACGGTGGAGAACCTCTCTCTCACCACAAGACCACATCCACATCCTTACTACATCCAGTGGTTCAACAACAGCAGCAAGGTTAAGGGAACACGTACTGTTCATGTGCATTTTAGTATCTCTACATATGCTGATTATGTTCATTGTGATGTGGTACCTATGCAAGCATGTTCCTTATTACTTGGCCGACCATGGCAATTTGATAAAAATTCTGTCCACCATGGTAGAAACAATCAGTATATTCTTGTTCACAAGGATAAAAATATTACTTTTCTTCCTATGACTCCTGATTCCATTTTGAAAGATGATATTAATAGAGCTAATAAAGCAAAACAGGAGAAGAATAAGAGTGAAAATCAGATTGTGGCAAAAGAATTTGAGCAACAAATGAAGCCTAATAATAAACCATCTAGTGTTGCTTCTGAAATTAAATTGAAAAGTGCATGTTTACTTGCCACTAAATCTGATATTGATGAGCTAGATTTTCGCAAATCTGTTTGCTATGCTTTTGTGTGCAAAGAGGCATTATTTTAATTCGAGGACGTGCCTTCCTCTTTTCCCCCTGCTGTCACTAACATTTTGCAGGAGTTCGCTGACGTCTTCCCACAAGATGTGCCACCGAGATTACCACCTATTCGAGGGATTGAACATCAAATTGACTTAATTCCCGGTGCATCATTACCCAACCGTGCACCATACCGTACCAATCCAGAGGAGTCGAAGGAGATTATGCGTCAAGTACAGGAGCTGCGCGACAAAGGTTATATACGCGAATCCCTTAGTCCTTGTGCTGTTCCTATTATTCTAGTGCCGAAAAAGGATGGTACATCACGTATGTGTGTTGATTGTAGAGGCATTAATAATATTACTATTTGTTATCGTCATCCTATTCCTAGGCTAGATGATATGCTTGATGAATTGAGTGGCTCTACAATATTCTCCAAAGTTGATTTGCATAGTGGATACCATCAAATTCGTATGAAATTGGGAGATGAATAGAAAACAACATTTAAAACTAAGTTCGGATTATATGAGTGGTTAGTCATGCCTTTTAGGTTAACTAATGCACCTAGTACTTTCATGAGATTAATGAACGAAGTTTTAGGTGCTTTTATTGGACGATTTGTGGTAGTATATTTTGATGATATACTGATTTACAACAGATCTTTAGAGGAACATTTGGAACATTTACGTGCTGTTTGTATTGCTTTACGTGATGCACGTTTGTTTGGTAACCTTGGGAAGTGCACCTTTTGCACCAACCGAGTATCTTTTCTTGGCTATGTTGTTACTCCACAGGGAATTGAAGTTGATAAAGCCAAGATTGAAGCTATTGAGAGTTGGCTGCAGCCCAAAACGGTCACACAAGTGAGGAGTTTTCTTGGCCTCGCTGGATTCTATACGCGTTTTGTGAGAGATTTCAGCACCATTGCTGCACCTCTCAATGAGCTTACAACCAAGGATGTTCCTTTTGTTTGGGGTACCGCACAGGAAGAAGCTTTCACGGTATTGAAAGATAAGTTGACACATGCTCCTTTACTCCAACTTCCTGATTTTAATAAGACTTTTGAGCTTGAATGTGATGCTAGCGGAATTGGATTAGGAGGTGTGTTATTACAAGATGGCGAACCTATTGCATACTTTTCTGAAAAATTGAGTGGGCCTAGTCTGAATTATTCTACTTATGATAAAGAATTATATGCTATTGTTCGGACTTTAGAAACATGGCAACATTATTTATGGCCCAAAGAATTTGTTATACATTCTGATCATGAATCTTTGAAACATATTAAAAGTCAAGATAAACTGAATCGTAGACATGCTAAATGGGTTGAATTCATTGAGGCTTTCCCTTATGTCATTAAACACAAGAAGGGCATAGAAAATGTTATTGCTGATGCATTGTCTCGTCGCTATACTATGCTTTCACAACTTGACTTCAAAATATTTGGTTTGGAGACCATCAAAGATCAATATGTGCATGATGCTGATTTTAAAGATGTATTGCAGAATTGTAAAGAAGGAACAACTTGGAACAAGTTCGTCGTCAATGATGGATTTGTGTTCCGTGCTAACAAGCTATGCATTCCAGCTAGCTCCGTTCGTCTTTTGTTGTTGCAGGAGGCGCATGGAGGAGGACTAATGGGACACTTCGGAGTGAAGAAGACGGAGGACGTACTTGCTACACATTTCTTTTGGCCAAAGATGAGACGAGATGTTGAGCGTTTTATTGCTCGCTGCACTACATGTCAAAAAGCTAAGTCACGACTCAATCCTCATGGTTTATATATGCCTTTGCCTGTACCTACTGTTCCTTGGGAGGATATATCTATGGACTTTGTTTTAGGTTTACCTCGAACAAAGAAGGGGAGGGATAGCATATTTGTTGTCGTGGATAGATTCTCGAAAATGGCACACTTTATACCATGTCATAAAAGCAATGATGTCATTAATGTTGCTGATTTGTTCTTTCGTGAAATTATTCGCCTGCATGGTGTGCCCAATACTATTGTTTCAGATCGTGATACTAAATTTCTTAGACACTTTTGGAGATGTTTATGGGCTAAGTTGGGGACTAAACTGTTATTTAGTACTACTTGTCACCCCCAAACTGATGGACAAACTGAAGTAGTCAATAGAACATTGTCTACTATGCTTAGGGCTGTTTTGAAGAATAATAAGAAAATGTGGGAAGAATGCTTGCCTCATATTGAATTTGCTTATAATCGTTCATTGCATACTACTACTAAGATGTGCCCTTTTGAAATTGTGTATGGTTTCCTACCTCGTGCACCTATTGATTTGTTGCCTCTTCCATCTTCGGAGAAGGTTAATTTTGATGCTAAAGAACGTTCTGAATTGATTTTAAAAATGCATGAGTTAACTAAGGAAAACATTGAGCGTATGAATGCTAAATATAAACTTGCTGGAGATAAGGGTAGAAAACATGTTGTGTTTGCACCTGGAGATCTTGTTTGGTTACATTTGCGTAAAGATAGATTTCCTAATTTGCGCAAATCAAAGCTAATGCCACGTGCTGATGGTCCCTTTAAGGTGTTAGAGAAAATAAATGATAATGCATATAAACTTGAGCTGCCTGCAGATTTTGGGGTTAGTCCCACTTTTAACATTGCAGATTTGAAGCCTTATTTGGGTGAGGAAAATGAGCTTCCGTCGAGGACGACTTCATTTCAAGAAGGGGAGGATGATGAGGACATCAATACCATTGTTACACCCACAGCCCCTACTGCTACATATACTGGACCAATTACTAGAGCTCGCGCACGCCAATTAAATTATCAGGTACTTTCGTTTCTTGGTAATGATTCTAATGTTCATGAGAATATGATGCTGCCTAAATTGGATACATTTGTTTTGCTTACAAATGACGGGCCTAGCTTGGAGAAGGATGGACATTGGAGCAAGAGCAAGCATGGAGATGATGCCATGCGCAAGGGGAACCAGAATGGAGTTACAAGTGATGATTTCAGGACTTTGAAGCCACCATAAGAGTGCATGAAGCCTTGGACGAAATATACAAGATGCCACTTCATAAATTTCGTCCAGAGGCTATTATAGGTGCTGCGTCACCTTTTTATTGGGCCAGGCCCATGTAATTTCGAAATACATAAGTAGAGGCTATTTTTAGAGTCCGTATGTGTGGGGAAACAAGAGATAGGGTTGATTTCGGACCCCTCCACCAAGGGCCACGAAATTCCCCCCTCTCTTCCTCCATATATACAGCCCTTAGGGCACCGTTTAGACTTTGGGTTTTGTTTAGATTAAAAGTTCGCCATAGCTACAACTTCGCGTACTTCGTTTGTGTTCAACGACCAGACAAAGGCGTCACAGAACCCCACCTTGATCAATAAAGCTTTCATCTTATATTCGCAATATCCAGATTGCAATCTTAGTTTCTTGCTTGTTCTTCGTTTGCTCGCAGGAAACAGACCCTCGTGGTCAGGTTGATCGTGCTCCGGCGTGGTCAATAACCTCTCGGAGTTGGTTTAGCGATTGCTAAGGCGCGACGTCCTCGCACGTTCGTAGTCGGATCGTCAAAGTCGACTTCCACCAAAGCGATTTCCATCATCTCATCGAAAGACGGGACACCTTTGCCTCTATCAAAGTTTATATTTAGCATTCATACGCTCAATGTTTTCCTTAGTTAACTCATGCATTTTTAAAATCAATTCAGCATGTCGTTTATATCAAAATTAACTTATGTAGGGTGGAACCCTATGGAGAAATCTTTCACGAATTGGAGGGGGAATCCCCAAGAACAAGATGAACAAAAGAGGGAAAACAAGAGGATCACTGAAGAACAAGTCAAATCACACAGCCACTAGACAATCAAACACACAAGATCCACAAGGTACATGAACAACAAAGGGAAATAAGATACATGGTAGAGTTCTTCCCAAATCCTATGAAGGAGATGAGGGCTTGATATCCTATGATTGGGATCCTTCCCCAAGGAGGAGGTCTTGATGTTTGGTCACTCCAAGAGGAGGTCTTGATCTCCTAGTGGAGTGGATCCATGGAGCAAAGCTCACAAATGTCTATCAACTACTTTGCTTCCCCTAACATATGGTCTAGGTACGGAATATATAGGCATGGGGACGAAGTGGATGAAGAGGAGGCCCGTGTGCACAGGGTGCTCTAGCGCCAATTCTCTGAGTAGTCCGTGCGCACGGGGTCTTCGAGGCCCATGGGCACGGGGTCGCCTGGGAGGTGTAGTGTTGATCCTATTGCACTCCTTCTTCCTCCTTGTGGCCTTGTGGTCCTTCTCCAACTCCTTTGGGATGTCCCTCACCAGCTTGCGGTGGCCGGTCTTCGTACCTAAGGACATATAGAGCACTTTGGTGAGGTAGCAAGCAAGTCCAATGGATATTCATGATGTTCTCGAAGAAGAGCGGGTTCACCTTAATTCCAATGGCGTATGTTCGAGGTCTCGTCATATGTCCTCTTGGGGTGTGGAGAGTAATCAGTGTGTACATGGGGATGACCGTGGGATGCTCCGCATCATCTCCCCCCCCCCCCTTGGGAAAGATCCGACCTCGGATCGTGATCCTCATCACCATGGAAACGGTTGTCGTAGACGGACTTGTAGTTGGACGAAGTTGAAGACATGGCGCAATCCAAGTAGTCCAAGATGTCACCGGAGTGACAGACATGCGAAAAGAGCAAACACAAGCAACACTCGGAAATACAATGGTTAGCGCACACAAAGTGTCCATCATGTAAGAATGAGTCCATGCGACAAGATTGGTCGTGACCAAGCACATGGAGCTTATCAAGATGGTGCACTCAAATGTGTTGTGAATATGATCAATGCAACCATGGCGCAAAATGATGTCATAGTGAGACGGTTTATCAATAGCATGAATATGGCAATGGATGCTCAACATGTGTATGTTATCATGCAATTGATGGTGGACAATATGATCATGATGTATGAATATGCCATCAAGGTAGATCACAACAAATTTTCTAAGGAAGTGCACAAGCTCATATATCATAGATGACATGGAAATAGATGCAACAAGACAAGCATAATGTGAGTCAATCCATGCATGGTGTGCAAACTTGTGGTGAGTATGATATGTCCATCGAGCATGACATGTATGAGCACAATCAACAAATATGGAGGTGTTGGTGTACCAAAGCTCGATGTCGAGGCATGAGTGGAGTTCCGAAGGTGCATCCAATAAGTGCGAGCGCTCCTCAATGTGAAGGTCCATGTAGACAATCTCCAATGTCGCTCCTCCGTTCACGAGATGTATCATGTAGACAACAAGAAGGAAACAACAATGAAAGAGTGACCCATCCAATATGCGTATTTGAGGATGGCTCAAAGAGAAGGAGTTCACCTCAAGAAAGTTCCCAAAGATGTTGGAGTTATACATCATGTATGCCTTCACATAACCAATATGTCGCCTAACGGCACCGCCTTGTGAATCCTCCAAAAAGAAAGAACATGATAAACACCCGGAAAAACAAATGAGGTTAGTGGAAATGCAAAACCTGTCATTCAAGTGGTAAAATACCCAACAAGTGTATGCATCATGCTCATCATAAGAAGGTACAAGGGGGCATTTCATAGTGTGGAGGCATATGATGCAAGAACAACCAAATACAAGAGGCTCAAGGAAAGAAGTATGCATCACAAGTAAGGTGTCAAAGTCTCCATGATCAATAAGCATAGTAAGTTGGCAATCAATACAAGGTGATATGAGAGAGGCAACTAATAGACACAAGAGACAATGATCAAGATATATCATGTGAGAGACATGAGCATATATGTCATCAACCCAAGAAAGCAAGTAATAGTGGAACATGGGTGATGCAACATAGCAAGCAATCATAGCAATCAAGTCAAGCAAGCTAGTAGTGCGAAGATGCAACATACTAGGAGGAATCATGGCAACCATGTCATGTGTGCAAATAGTGGGCATGAATAATGCACATGACATATCACAAGCATGAAAGCAAGATATGAGTAAAATAGCATGAGGCACATGATAAACATGGCAAAAGCAACAAGGATCTCCACCAAGCATGCAAATACACATAGGAATATCATAATGGTGAAGTATGGGTAGATGCAAACAAGGGTCACAATTGCATGGCAAAGGCATAGAAGCAAGCATAGCATGCAAAGTGAACACGATAAAATGAGCATAAGGTGACAAGTGGTAAATGGCCCATAGCCGTGTGAGAGCCAAGTAGAAGAGATGCGCGTAGTCCTTGCGCGATTGGAACGGTGGTAAGGATAGTCCACGGGATCCCAAAGCATCGTTACTCTCAAGAGCTCGTTTCGTCAACTCTTGGGATTGAGAGGTTGATGAGTATACATGAGTACCTACACAAAACAAAGACAAAGGAAAATTTGTGTGTGCGTGGTAGATGTACACATCATCCATCATGATGCGCACGTGCATGTGTCGGTGAGCACAAAATATCCGATGCTCAAATAAATGAGATGCGTGATATAGAAACATGTCATCCATCATGAGAGGTTTGTTATTATGTATGGCATAATGGAGACTCAAATTGTGTAATGCATCATGGGAAATATCTAGAGCATTGTTATTCATGGAATGCATATGGTGTACACTATCATGGGAATCATGTAAAGTATGAAATGTATCAAGATCTCCTAATATGTATGAGGAAACTATGGGGGTCTCCTCATGAGCAATAGTGGAAACATCACGTGGAGAATATTGAAAACATTCAAAACAAAGCATATGTGGTTCAATGTGATCATGGCATGGCATAGTAGATGAATTGCGAAAATCATGTAAAGGAAGCATGGCAATATCATCACAAGAGAAGCAAAAGCCAATGACCATCATCTCGTCATCTATGCTATAAGTGCAAATGGGATTTATTTTAATGGGGCATGCATAGTTACTATGTTGAGATTGAAATGATGCAATATGGGAGATCTCACTCATAGCATATGACAAGTTCAATGGGTTGTCAAACATGATGTGACCAAAAGAATTTTCACATGATATCCTATGGAGCATAGCATCACAACTAGGCAACTCAACATGCTCATCATCATATTCATCATAAATAGGTAAGTCAAGGCATGAAGAAGTCTCACTAGCATGAAGCATGGTAATAGGTGGATCAACATCATGCAAGCAATCATTGGTAAGAGAGTCCACTAGTGGGACAAGAGAAGCACCATTACCTATGTTACCTTTGGAGCGTCGCTCATGTGTTGTAGGTGAGGCGTCGAAGATCGTCTCGTTGTCATCTTCATGTTGATGGAACCATGTGGGGGTGCATCATTATCCACCATGGCCATCGGTGTCTCCATTGGAGGGATGGACTCGTCGAGGATAGGCATGTCGTCATGTAGGAGACCTAGCACCAAAGAAGAAAACACACTAGGAGTAGAGGTTAAGTCGTTAGAAATCATGGTGGCCTCACATTTCGTGTCAACTACCTCACTCACTAAGTGTTGTGGCTCACTCACTCCCTCAAGGAGGCACTCACTCATATGATTTACGGAGTCACTCAAGTGGCGCTCAACCTCACATAGGATGTGTGGCATGCTCTCATGTGTGGGGCTAGTGGTGATCACACTCATCCTCTCATAGGAAATGCTCTCAATGTCACATATGGTGGAGTCACTCATGTCACTCATGTGGTGGTGGCTCTCCTCACATGACAAATGGGGCATCTCGACATATGTGGGTGTCGAAGAGATGTAGGTGCAAATGTCTCCATGCTCAACTCCTATAGTCGTGGTCGAAGGGGATGGCCCTTGCTCGACCTTCTTGTCGCCGTCTTGGTGTTGGAGGCCCATATGATGTGGCACCTTGTAGCTCGTCGCCGTGACCGAAGGGAGTTTCCCATGCTCGGCCATCGTCCTTGAGGGGCTTCCGAAGATGGAAGTGTCGCCCTCGCTCGTAGATCGTCGCCTTGGACTTGATGAAGTCGTTGTAGGCATACTCGTGGGAAGTAGGCGAAGATGCCTTACGTCCAAAGGCAAACATGCCTTGATAGCACTTGGCGAAGATGCCAAAGTGGTTGGTGTAGCCGTAGCGCCGTCTTGGTGGTGGTCGTCTCGCGGTCTTCTTTTGTGCTCTTGAAGCTTGGACTTGGCGTGAAGTAGGGCTTGTTGGGACTTGTGCATTTGCGCTTGTGGAGCATCTTCACAATGATGATGTCGTTGTCGTGCTTGAGCTCGTAGTAGATGTCGTTCATCGTCGTCATGCACATGATGCTTGGATGTGACTTGCCCTTCATGACGATGTTGATCACGAACGTGATGGTGGTCGCCATGTAGATGTGGACGAGGACGATTTGCACTTACATCGTGGCCGCGCTCCGAAGACTTGTGACTTGAATGTCGCCGCCTTGAAGATGACGAAGGGGAAGAAGACTTGATCAAGGGTTCTAATCTCCTCCATCCTTGCATCTTGCTCCTCTTTATGTGCGGAAAGCTTCTTGTCGATGTAGTCCCTTTTCCTTGCTTCGGAGTGACGAATGTCAATGGAGATGTTCTCAATGCGCTCTCGCAATCTTGATTGTGTGCCTTGCATTTATCATTGTAGATCGAAGATGGACGCTTTGGTGATGTAGTCGTTCACGCCGTCGTTGTTGTCGTAGACCGGAGAGGAAATGCCTTGCCTATCCATCACAAGACTCGAGCAAAGGTGAGTAGGAAATGAGATAAACAATTCCAAGCTACCTTTTCCCAAAGTTGAGGATGTATCTTGTATCACTCAATGTGAAATGAAAGAATAGTGGAATTGGTACCGGACTTGTTCACTCACACCTACAAGTAAAAGCTTATGGTAGAGCTCGGTGAAGATAGTGGCACAAAAATTTGATGCAAAATGTTAGCAAGAGTCAATAGTGTAGGAAAAGATTCACAAATTCGCAAGTGAAACAAGTAGACCAATAGCAAATGTGGTACATGGAAACACACACACGGATAGATAAATGGGGTTTGCAACCAAGGAATGAGAACAAAATGTGGAGTCCACGGAAAACGCTCGTGTTGCACAACTCAAGAGAGACGCTAGCACGATTGCTCAATAGGCGGATACGACACTTGTGCACAACTTATAAGATGCAAAATAGATAAACTTCTATCCCAAGTATGCTATATATGTATTGTTCCCGGTGTTTTTCTCAAGATGATCCAAGATGATCGGATATGACAATCTTATGTGCAATGGGGGTATGATGCTATGGCACTTGCTTACAAGCTTCTTTGCTCTCTTTCTTTTGCTTAAAAGCTTATTCTCTTATTTATTTATTTATTTATGGCCACTTTTGCACAATGCACAAACCAAGATAGCAATTGAGTATATGCGGGAACAAACTTGTGACACGAGATATGATACCAAGATATGCATCACGATGATATGGTATGTATGATATGTGAAGTATGATCACTAATGTGCACAAGTAACGTTGCCGGCAATACTCAAGTGGCTAGTCTCGATAGGCAAGTAACGCAAAATGGGCTAGGGGTTAATAATGCAATTGCAAGGGGAATATACAATGGTGTCGTCGAGGTTACCGTCCTTTGCGATGATGAGTAGCGGTGTTCTTGATGTAGATACCAAGATGATGTTGACCCGTCCCTAAGTAGCCGAAACACCTTAGGAAACGGTAAAAAAACCGCAAACTCAAAATCTCAAATGACAAATGTCAAATGGTGGAAGTGGAAATGGCAATGTGGAAGTGGTGGTGGTTTGTGAAGAAGAAATTGTCCCTAAGTAGACGAAACACCTTAGGAGACTCAAATCACTCCTCAAGCAATCACTAATGCTAAGGGGCTCAAGATGGGTTAGGTTGCGAAAGTCGATGGTGGTGTAGCGGATGATATGGTGGAGGGCGTAGGCAATCTTGCCAAAATGGCAAAATTTTGATGGAGTCAAATAGAGATGGAACCTATGTAGGTGGATGGGGATGTCAATAGCTACTCAACGAGCTAAAGAACGCGAAAATCGTACTCCGGATGTGGAAGTTATGGGCAAAAGTGTGAACTGCTCGCGGCTGACCTGGGGGGTCGTGCGCACGGGGGTAGGAGCCCGTGGGCACGGGGTCCCGTGCACACGGTACACACACCGAGGGCACGGGGTCACCTGGGACACGCGGGTTTGGCGGATTTCTTGGCGATTTGGGCTCCAAATGGATGGATCTCGTGGCTGGGGAGTAGCTGGGGTGGAAGGGGGGTGGTGGGAGGTGGAGGGGAGGTCGAAGGAACAGCGGCCGAAGCACACTAGAAGGGCCGTGCGCACGGGGTCTGGCTGGCCCATGTGCACGGGGTCCTCGAGGAGCGGACGAACAGCTCCGGATCCGTGGCAAATCTCGAATATGATGTCAAAATCGAAGGGTGGAAGGCTAGATCCACTTGAAACCATGCAAATCAATGGATCAAATTCAACAAAATCTCATCAAACCAACAAATCACAAAAAAAATTGGGGCTATTTTTGGTGGGGAATTTTCGAATTTAGGACGAAATCACACGAAACAAGGCTAGAAAACAAAGAGGGGGGCTCCAATTTCGTGATCAACCATGGCTCAAGATACCAAGATGATGTAGGGTGGAACCCTATGGAGAGATCTTTCATGAATTAGAGGGGGAATCCCCAAGAACAAGATGAACAAAAGAGGGAAAATAAGAGGATCACTCAAGAACAAGTCAAATCACACATCCACTAGACAATCAAACACGCAAGATCCACAAGGTACATGAACAACAAAGGGAAATAAGATACATGGTAGAGTTCATCCCAAATCCTATGAAGGAGATGAGGGCTTGATGATCCTATGATTGGGATCCTTCCCCAATGAGGAGGTCTTGATGTTTGGTCACTCCAAGAGGAGGTCTTGATCTCCTAGTGGAGTGGATCCATGGAGCAAAGCTCACAAATGTCTATCAACTACTTTGCTTCCCCTAACATATGGTCTAGGTACGGAATATATAGGCATGGGGACGAAGTGGATGAAGAGGAGGCCCAAACAGCAATCACGGCCGTCCATCCTGTAGGGCCCGTGCGCACGGGGTAAGTTGGGCCCGTGTGCACGGGGGTCCCGTGGGCACGGTACAGGCCCGTGCGCACGGGGTGCTCCAGCGCCAACCCTCTGAGTAGTCCGTGCGCACGGGGTCTTCGAGGCCCGTGGGCACGGGGTCGCCTGGGAGGTGCAGATATCATCCTGTTGCACTCCTTCTTAGGTGCACGAGGTAGGAAACCATACACAATTTCAAAAGGGCACATCTTAGTAGTAGAATGCAATGAACGATTATAAGCAAATTCAATATGAGGCAAGCATTCTTCCCACATTTTCTTATTATTCTTCAAAACAGCCCTAAGCATAGTAGACAATGTTCTATTGACTACTTCAGTTTGTCCGTCAGTTTTGGGGTGACAAGTAGTACTAAAAAGCAGTTTAGTCCCCAACTTAGCCCATAAACATCTCCAAAAGTGATAGAGGCAAAGGTGTCCCGTCTTTTGATGAGATGATGGATATCGCTTTGGTGGAAGTCGAATTTGACGATCCGACTACGAACGTGCGAGGACGTCGTGCCTTAGCAATCGCTAAACCAACTCCGAGAGGTTATTGACCATGCCGGAGCACGATCAATCTGACCACGAGGGTCTGTTTCCTGCGAGCAAACGAAGAACAAGCAAGAAACTGAGATTGCAATCTGGATATTGCGAATATAAGATGAAAGCTTTATTGATCAAGGTGGGGTTCTGTGACGTCTTTGTCTGGTCGTTGAACACAAACGAAGTACGCGAAGTTGCAGCTATGGCGAACTTTAATCTAAACAAAACCCAAGGAAAAAGCTACTAGATGGATCTACTTATATAGGAGCAAGGGGTGGCGGCCAAGGAGGTGAGAGAACGTCCCAAGGCAGCCTAAAACCAACCCTAGGTCGTACAAGGCTCATGGGCCCAAGTGGAGATGACGTAACACCTTTGGACTTGTAGTTTGACTCGGATTCTGCTGCAGCGTCAGATTGTTTCGTCCATAACTCAACGCTCCGGACGGCTTTTAAGGTGATTCCAATTGGGTTGGAAAGAGTATGAAATCTACTTTCCAACAAAAAACGAATCACCCAATTCGGAGTCCGGATGAAAGAGTTCTTGGCGTTTTGAATCAGGTGTGTCTGTGCAGTCTGAATCTGAGTCCAGAACGTGAGACTTGGACTCTATCTTCTCTTGGGCCAAAAGTGACGTGAGAGAACTTTTTGAACAGCAAGTAAACATCTCTTTCTCCCTTATCTTCATATGTGTATTGTACAAATGTCCCATACACCTGCAATTAGACATGGCACAAAAGTTTGTGAAGTATTTTTGTCCTGGATGACATAAATAAATTATTGCATAGTTTGCATTAGAAATCACCTCACAAATATACATGTATGCAATATATTTGGTCATATCCAAGGTAGTCATGTCCTCATCATCCTCCCCTTCTTGAAAACAAAGCCGTCCTCGGCGTTGCTTAATCTGAAATGTGGCTAACAAAAGAGACAAGGTGTACATGTTGTATATGTATATGTCATCCATTTTTACTTCCCTTGATTTTTGCACATATGACACATGTATACATGACTAACTTTCATAGATCATAAAATATAAAGCCAAAATATTGTCATAAGTATAAGGCATGAAAATATTGCAACTCAGTTTGCACATATAAGTGAAGCTTTTATTCATATCAAAAGATTGACAATATTCATCATTAAACCATCCCAACATTGGTGAATAAACCTTACTTGCATCAAATTTATATGCTACAACATGCTTAAATAAAAAAACATGCAATAAGTCATTCAACACAGAATCATCACCAAGATTAGAGGTCATATCAAAATGATTAAACATTGATTCCTTTGCATCAACAGTTAATTCAATGGGTGCACTCAAAATTGTTGGAATTTCAGTTGTTTGATCACATGACGCATTCATGACAGTATCAAGATTCTCTAAAATAGGTGCTGTGCTCAAATCACCAGATAACTCAACACATGATGCATTCAAGTTAAATAGGGATGCATCATTCTCATGTGAAGTTATATCATCAATACCTTTACTGTTACCTTATCGCAAAGACGTAGCTAATGTAGGTACAGACGTAGACAATGCACCATACTCTTAAGATGATGTCGCGCTCACAATCCGAGGTGGGGCTGCTCTAGTAGGTGCAACGGTGGAGGAACCAACCGACGGTGGTGAGCATGAACTGGAATAGTAGTTGTTGTAGTCACCCAATGCATCCTCCTGTAACTGTCTCTCAAAGGTACAAGCACGAACATACATACCAGTAATGCAATGAGGAATATACTGAAATCTTGCTGGAATATCAGGGTTCAAACCACCAAAAAATCTATTCATTGTATCATCCTCAGATTCTTCTATGTCACAATGATGCATATAAGATTTGAACTCTTGATAGTAAGCATGCACAGTGTTGTTGCCTTGTTTAAATTGTTCAAATTTGCGAAGCAATTCACGACGATAGTAAGGAGGGAAAAATGGTTGTTTCATTACATCTTTCAAATGTTTCCAAGTTGTGGGTTGGTTATCAATGTTTTTCTTACAATGCACACTCCACCAAACAGAAGCAAAACCAGTAAATGCTCTAGTGGCATGATGAGGACATGACTACCTTGGATATGACCAAAAATATTGCATACATGCGTATTTGTCAGGTGATTTCTAGTGCAAACTATTCAATAATCTATTTATGTTATCCAGAACAAAAATACTTCACACACTTTTGTGTTTTGTCTAATTGCAGGTGTATGGGACATTTGTACAATCCACATATGAAGATAAGGAAGAAAGAGATGTTTATTTGCTGTCCAAAAAGTTCTCTCACGTCACTTTTGGCCCAAGAGAAGATAGAGTCCAAGTCTCTCACGTTCTGGATTCAGATTCGGACTGCACAGACGTACCTGACTCAAAACACAAACAAGTTTTTCATACGGACTCCGAATTGGGTGATTCTTTTTTTGTTGGAAACTAGATTTCGTGCACTTTCCAACCCAATTGGAATCACCTTCAAATTCGTCCGGAGCGTTGAGTTGTGGACGAAACAATCTGATGCTGCAGCAGAATCCGAGTCAAACTACAAGTCCAAAGGTGTTACATCACCTCCACTTGGGCCCATTGGCCTTGTACGACCTAGATTTAGTTTTAGGCTGCCTTGGGACGTCCTCCCACCTCCTTGGCCGCCACCCCTTGCTCCTATATAAGTAGATCCATCTAGTAGCTTTTCCTTGGGATTTGTTTAGTTAAAAGTTAGCCATTGCAACTTCGTGTACTTCGTTTGTGTCCAACGACCAGACCAAGACCACTTACGGATCCCCACCTTTATCAATACTTCATATATACTCGCAATATTCAGATTGCTTTTATCATATTCTTGCTTGTTCTTCGATTGCTTGCAGGAATAGACCTTCGTGGTCAGGTTGATTGTGCTCCGGCGTGGTCAATAACCTCTCAGAGTTAGTTTAGCGATTGCTAAGGCGCAACGTCGTGCACGTTTGTAGTCGGATCGTCAAAGTCATCTTCACCAAATCGATAGTTATCATCTCATCGAAAGATCGGGACACCCCCGCCTCTATCAAGTGGTATCAGTTTTCAGGTTGCTCGGTGAGATTTTACAGTTTTTCATAGTTTAGATCGCATCTGTCATTCATACCTACAGTCCATGATAAAGCCACAAAAAAAAGTTAGATCTGTTCATCCTTTATCCAAGCCAGTCTGAGCCTTTGCAATTTTCTATTCATTGCTTGCATAGTTGAATTATCGGTTGCATCGTCGTGTCAGTTGCTGGTCTTAGTGTCTAGTTCGTTTAGAGTTTCGAGTTCTGTTCACATTAGTCACGCCACCGCTGCATCATTATCTCTTCCGTTGTCCACCACCCATCCATCAATTTCCACCACGTGCTACCCACCATTCATTGTCATAATAATAGTTGAGATCGTTCACATCTTCACTTGATCCAATCTGCATCTTATCTAGTTTGTTTTGGAAAGAGGGAGAAAAAAGGAGAGAAAAAAAACGAGAAAAAAAAAGAGAAAAAAAAAGTCAGAGAAAAAAAAGGAGAAAAAAATCAAAAAAATTGGCACAAACTTTTTCAGAGGAAAGTTGGAGACAAAGTTGTTGTATATCCTGCTTGGCAGTTGTTTTTCATCATTATCGTCACTGCCGTTGTGATCTTCACTTATATCTTGCTGTCAAGAGCTACTTAGTATCCTTCATTGATGCTAGTTGTGCTACGCCATGACCTCATTAGTGTTCTAGGCTCGCGTCTCTAGTCCGGTCTAGCCTAGGACCAGCACAGTACCGTCGTTGAGCGTTTATTCAACATTGCATCTTTGAATTGATTATTGCTAATCTTTTGCTACCATATATAGCCAACCCAGCTCCACATATTTCTACACCGTGTATACGTACGCTCCCCTGGCAATCGCTTTACTCAATATTCGGAGTTACTTGACACCGCTGGTTGCCGATCACCGCCTGCTGCATGGTAAGAACTTGTAAGACATTGATATTTGCTTTACTGTGAGCGTTTTACCACCACATCCTAGTAGTTATAGGAACATTATTTTTGGGTTTTGTTTCTTGTTCTACTAATCATGACAGGATCCAGAGTCAATTCATGGGCTTTGTCGATCGCGGGAGATGTGCCACCACCTTTGCAAATACCACAACCGTCACGAGAGGTGCACAAACATCCAAATGCACATGATCAGGTTAATGTATCTATACCACCATTTAATGGCCGTTTTAAACCTGCTTTATATATTGAATGGGAGTTCGACATCAAAAATATATTTGCTTCCCATAATTTCGATGAACATAAAAAGGTTAAGGTTGCGGTTGGTTCTTTCACTGGTTATGCTTTGGTTTGGTGGAGTGAATATTGTCGGTTACACCCTGATTATATACCTACTACTTGGGATGATTTGAAACTTGCCATGCGACATACTTTCGTCCCTGCTTATTATACTCGTGACATGATTAAGAAGTTGCAACACTTAAAACAAGGTAGTGAAACTGTAACAAAATATTATGATGATTTACAAACTACCTTGTTGCATTCCTCTTTAGAAGAAAGTGAAGATGATTTTATGGATAGATTTTGGGGAGGATTAAACCGTGATATTCAAGAGATACTAATTCATGAAGAGTGTTATACTATGGACCATTTGTTTCATCTTGCTTGCAAAGCTGAACAGGAAATAAAACGACGTGTTGGCCACGAGGAGAACAAGCGCACGGTGCACATTCCAAGAGTTGATATGATTGTTCCTTCAACTACTAGGCATACTATGACAACCACATCCGTTGTTGTCAGGACTACATCACCTCCACCATGTGACACATCGCCCCCGAGAGTGGCTACATCATCTGAGTTGATCATAAGAGGTAATGACAAAGGTACTGATCTTCCATCTCTACATGAGAATGATGAATGCCTTGTCAATTTGAATGCACCATCTGATGAGCTACCCACTACTTTGATCACACCACCTACTTTAGAGGACTACGTTGATAATTTGACTTTGCCATGTGATCAAACAACTAAAGTACCAACAATTTTGAGTGCACCCATTGAATTAACTATTGATGCAAAAGAACCAATGTTTAATCATTTTGATATGACCTCTAATCTTGGTGATGATTCTGTGTTGAATGACTTATTGCATGTTTGCTTATTTAAGCATGTTGTAGCATGTAAATTTGATGCAAGTAAGGTTTATTCACCAATGTTGGGATGGTATAATGATGAACATTGTCAATCTTTTGAAATGAATAAGAGCTTCACATATATGTGCAAACTGAGTTGCAATATTTTCATGTCTTCTACTTCTTGTGCTAATTTTTTGGCTTTAGATTTTATGAACTATGCAAGTTACTCATCTATTCATGTGTCATATATGCAAAAATCAAGGGAAGTAAAAATGGATGACATATACATATACAACATGTACACCTTGTCTCTTTTGTTAGCCACATTTCAGATTAAGCAACGCCGAGGACGGCTTTATTTTCAAGAAGGGGAGGATGATGAGGACATGACTACCTTGGATATGACCAAAAATATTGCATACATGCGTATTTGTCAGGTGATTTCTAGTGCAAACTATTCAATAATCTATTTATGTTATCCAGAACAAAAATACTTCACACACTTTTGTGTTTTGTCTAATTGCAGGTGTATGGGACATTTGTACAATCCACATATGAAGATAAGGAAGAAAGAGATGTTTATTTGCTGTCCAAAAAGTTCTCTCACGTCACTTTTGGCCCAAGAGAAGATAGAGTCCAAGTCTCTCACGTTCTGGATTCAGATTCGGACTGCACAGACGTACCTGACTCAAAACACACACAAGTTTTTCATACGGACTCCGAATTGGGTGATTCTTTTTTTTTTGGAAACTAGATTTCGTGCACTTTCCAAGCCAATTGGAATCACCTTCAAATTCGTCCGGAGCGTTGAGTTGTGGACGAAACAATCTGATGCTGCAGCAGAATCCGAGTCAAACTACAAGTCCAAAGGTGTTACATCACCTCCACTTGGGCCCATTGGCCTTGTACGACCTAGATTTAGTTTTAGGCTGCCTTGGGACGTCCTCCCACCTCCTTGGCCGCCACCCCTTGCTCCTATATAAGTAGATCCATCTAGTAGCTTTTCCTTGGGATTTGTTTAGTTAAAAGTTAGCCATTGCAACTTCGTGTACTTCGTTTGTGTCCAACGACCAGACCAAGACCGCTTACGGATCCCCACCTTTATCAATACTTCATATATACTCGCAATATTCAGATTGCTTTTATCATATTCTTGCTTGTTCTTCGATTGCTTGCAGGAATAGACCTTCGTGGTCAGGTTGATTGTGCTCCGGCGTGGTCAATAACCTCTCAGAGATGGTTTAGCGATTGCTAAGGCGCAACGTCGTGCACGTTTGTAGTCGGATCGTCAAAGTCATCTTCACCAAATCGATAGTTATCATCTCATCGAAAGATCGGGACACCCCCGCCTCTATCATGGCAGCTCGTACTCTCTCAAGTTCAGAAAAGTCATGGTGACGAAAAATTGTTCTACTTCAAGCTCCCAAGCTGATGAGGACATGACTACCTTGGATATGACCAAATATATTGCATATATGCATATTTGTCAGGTGATTTCTAGTGCAAACTATTCAATAATCTATTTATGTTATCCAGAACAAAAATACTTCACACACTTTTGTGTTTTGTCTAATTGCAGGTGTATGGGACATTTATACAATCCACATATGAAGATAAGGAAGAAAGAGATGTTTATTTGCTGTCCAAAAAGTTCTCTCACGTCACTTTTGGCCCAAGAGAAGATAGGTCCAAGTCTCTCACGTTCCGGATTCAGATTCGGACTGCACAGACGTACCTGACTCAAAACGCACACAAGTTTTTCATACGGACTCCGAATTGGGTGATTCTTTTTTTGTTGGAAACTAGATTTCGTGCACTTTCCAACCCAATTGGAATCACCTTCAAATTCGTCCGGAGCGTTGAGTTGTGGACGAAACAATCTGATGCTGCAGCAGAATCCGAGTCAAACTACAAGTCCAAAGGTGTTACATCACCTCCACTTGGGCCCATTGGCCTTGTACGACCTAGATTTAGTTTTAGGCTGCCTTGGGACGTCCTCCCACCTCCTTGGCCGCCACCCCTTGCTCCTATATAAGTAGATCAATCTAGTAGATTTTCCTTGGGATTTGTTTAGTTAAAAGTTAGCCAACGCAACTTCGTGTACTTCGTTTGTGTCCAACGACCAGACCAAGACCACTTTCGGATCCCCAACATTATTAATACTTCATCCATATTCGCAATATTCAGATTGCTTTATCATATTCTTGCTTGTTCTTCGATTGTTTGCAGGAATAGACCTTCGTGGTCAGGTTGATCGTGCTTCCGGCGTGGTCAATAACCTCTCAGAGTTGGTTTAGCGATTGCTAAGGCGCAACGTCGTGCACGTTTGTAGTCGGATCGTCAAAGTCATCTTCACCAAATCGATAGTTATCATCTCATCGAAAGATCGGGACACCCCCGCCTCTATCAAGTGGTATCAGTTTTCAGGTTGCTCGGTGAGAATTTCCAGTTTTCCTAGATTAGATTTATTTTCTTACCTATTGTCCAAGAAAAAGCCACAAAAAAGAGTTAGATCTATTCATCCTTGGTCCAAGCCAGTCTGAGCCTTTGCAATTTTCTTTTCATTGCTTGCATAGTTGAATTATCGGTTGCATCGTCGTGTCGAGTTGCTGGTCTTAGTGTCTAGTTCGTTTAGAGTTTCGAGTTCTGTTCACATTAGTCATGCCACCGCTGCATCATTATCTCTTCCGCTGTCCACCACCCATCCATCAATTTCCACCACGTGCTACCCACCATTCATTGTCATAATAATAGTTGAGATCATTCACATCTTCACTTGATCCAATCTGCATCTTATCTAGTTTGTTTTGGAAAGAGGGAGAAAAAAAAGAGAGAGAAAAAACGAGAGAAAAAAAAGAGAAAAAAAAGTCAGAGAAAAAAAAAGGAGAAAAAAAAATCAAAAAAATCGGCACAAACTTTTTCAGAGGAAAATTGGAGACAAAGTTGTTGTATATCCTGCTTGGCAGTTGTTTTTCATCATTATCTTCACTGCTGTTGTGATCTTCACTTATATCTTGCTGTCAAGAGCTACTTAGTATCCTTCATTGATGCTAGTTGTGCTACGCCGTGACCTCATTTGTGTTCTAGGCTCGCGTCTCTAGTCCGGTCTAGCCTAGGACCAGCACAGTACCGTCGTTGAGCGTTTATTCAACATTGCATCTTTGAATTGATTATTGCTAATCTTTTGCTACCATATATAGCCAACCCAGCTCCACATATTTCTACACCGTGTATACGTACGCTCCCTTGGCAATCGCTTTACTCAATATTCGGAGTTACTTGACACCGCTGGTTGCCGATCACCGCCTGCTGCATGGTAAGAACTTGTAAGACATTGATATTTGCTTTACTGTGAGCGTTTTACCACCACATCCTAGTAGTTATAGGAACATTATTTTTGGGTTTTGTTTCTTGTTCTACTAATCATGACAGGATCCAGAGTCAATTCATGGGCTTTGTCGATCGTGGGAGACATGCCACCACCTTTGCAAATACCACAACCGTCACGAGAGGTGCACAAACATCCAAATGCACATGATCAGGTTATTGTATCTATACCACCATTTAATGGCCGTTTTAAACCTGCTTTATATATTGAATGGGAGTTCGACATAAAAAATATATTTGCTTCCCATAATTTCGATGAACATAAAAAGGTTAAGGTTGCGGTTGGTTCTTTCACTGGTTATGCTTTGGTTTGGTGGAGTGAATATTGTCGGTTACACCCTGATTATATACCTACTACTTGGGATGATTTGAAACTTGCCATGCGACATACTTTCGTCCCTGCTTATTATACTCGTGACATGATTAAGAAGTTGCAACACTTAAAACAAGGTAGTGAAACTGTAATAAAATATTATGATGATTTACAAACGACCTTGTTGCATTCCTCTTTAGAAGAAAGTGAAAATGATTTTATGGATAGATTTTGGGGAGGATTAAACCGTGATATTCAAGAGATACTAATTCATGAAGAGTGTTATCCTATGGACCATTTGTTTCATCTTGCTTGCAAAGCTGAACAGGAAATAAAACGACGTGTTGGCCACGAGGAGAACAAGCGCACGGTGCACATTCCAAGAGTTGATATGATTGTTCCTTCAACTACTAGGCATACTATGACAACCACATCCGTTGTTGTCAGGACTACATCACCTCCATCATGTGACACATCGCCCCCGAGAGTGGCTACATCATCTGAGTTGATCATAAGAGGTAATGACAAAGGTACTGATCTTCCATCTCTACATGAGAATGATGAATGCCTTGTCAATTTGAATGCACCATCTGATGAGCTACCCACTACTTTGATCACACCACCTATTTTAGAGGACTACGTTGATAATTTGACTTTGCCATGTGATCAAACAACTGAAATACCAACAATTTTGAGTGCACCCATTGAATTAACTATTGATGCAAAAGAACCAATGTTTAATCATTTTGATATGACCTCTAATCTTGGTGATGATTCTGTGTTGAATGACTTATTGCATGTTTGCTTGTTTAAGCATGTTGTAGCATGTAAATTTGATGCAAGTAAGGTTTATTTACCAATGTTGGGATGGTTTAATGATGAACATTGTCAATCTTTTGAAATGAATAAGAGCTTCACTTATATGTGCAAACTGAGTTGCAATATTTTCATGCCTTCTACTTCTTGTGCTAATTTTTTGGCTTTAGATTTTATGAACTATGCAAGTTACTCATCTATTCATGTGTCATATATGCAAAAATCAAGGGAAGTAAAAATGGATGACATATACATATACAACATGCACACCTTGTCTCTTTTGTTAGCCACATTTCAGATTAAGCAACGCCGAGGACGGCTTTATTTTCAAGAAGGGGAGGATGATGAGGACATGACTACCTTGGATATGACCAAATATATTGCATATATGCATATTTGTCAGGTGATTTCTAGTGCAAACTATTCAATAATCTATTTATGTTATCCAGAACAAAAATACTTCACACACTTTTGTGTTTTGTCTAATTGCAGGTGTATGGGACATTTATACAATCCACATATGAAGATAAGGAAGAAAGAGATGTTTATTTGCTGTCCAAAAAGTTCTCTCACGTCACTTTTGGCCCAAGAGAAGATAGAGTCCAAGTCTCTCACGTTCCGGATTCAGATTCGGACTGCACAGACGTACCTGACTCAAAACGCACACAAGTTTTTCATACGGACTCCGAATTGGGTGATTCTTTTTTTGTTGGAAACTAGATTTCGTGCACTTTCCAACCCAATTGGAATCACCTTCAAATTCGTCCGGAGCGTTGAGTTGTGGACGAAACAATCTGATGCTGCAGCAGAATCCGAGTCAAACTACAAGTCCAAAGGTGTTACATCACCTCCACTTGGGCCCATTGGCCTTGTACGACCTAGATTTAGTTTTAGGCTGCCTTGGGACGTCCTCCCACCTCCTTGGCCGCCACCCCTTGCTCCTATATAAGTAGATCAATCTAGTAGATTTTCCTTGGGATTTGTTTAGTTAAAAGTTAGCCAACGCAACTTCGTGTACTTCGTTTGTGTCCAACGACCAGACCAAGACCACTTTCGGATCCCCAACATTATTAATACTTCATCCATATTCGCAATATTCAGATTGCTTTATCATATTCTTGCTTGTTCTTCGATTGTTTGCAGGAATAGACCTTCGTGGTCAGGTTGATCGTGCTTCCGGCGTGGTCAATAACCTCTCAGAGTTGGTTTAGCGATTGCTAAGGCGCAACGTCGTGCACGTTTGTAGTCGGATCGTCAAAGTCATCTTCACCAAATCGATAGTTATCATCTCATCGAAAGATCGGGACACCCCCGCCTCTATCACAAGCTAGATAAATAGCAGGATTTAATCTACCCTCAAATGACGGTAAAGAGATAACCTGACCATGTGCTTGTGTGTGTTGTCCCAACTCTTGTGATGGTGAAAATGTATCTGTCGTCCAAGAACTTCTATCAACGGAACCTGTCATGATTAGTAGAAACAAGAAACAAAATTCGAGAATAATGTTCCTATGCACTACTAGGATGTGGTTGTAAAGTGCTCACAATAAAGCAAATATCAATATCTTACAAGTTCTTACCATGCGGTAGGTGGTGACAGGCAACCAGCGGTGTCTAGTAACTCTGAAGATTGTGTAAAGCGATTGCCAGGGGAACATACATATACATGGTGTTGAAATATGTGGAGCTGGGTTGGCTATATATGGTAGCAAAAAATTTAGCACTAATCAATTCAAAGATGCAATGTTGAATAAACGCTCAACGACGGTACTGTGCTGGTCCTAGGCTAGACCGGACTAGAGACGCGAGTCTAGAACAGTAATGAGGTCACGGCGTAGCACAACTAGCATCAATGAAGGATACTAAGTAGCTCTTGACAGCAAGATATAAGTGAAGATCACAACGGCAGTGAAGATAATGATGAAAAACAACTGCCAAGCAGGATATACAACAACTCTCTCTCCAACTTTCCTCTTGAAAAGTTTGAGCCAATTTTCTGATAAATTCTTTCAAAGAATGCTACTAACTCAAGCTTTCCAATGCAAAAAGAATCACTCAATTCCGAGTTGATATGTGGAGTCAAAGAATTATAAAATTGGCCTGAAAAATTGAAACAAGCTGTGTTAACGAACTTCGGAGGGAAAAAATACCTATTTAGAAAGCCGATTTTGAGGTGTCAAATATGGAACAAGCTTCTGCAACTATTTAGATGCGGCTCGTCGCTAGCTTCAATTTGAGTACTCACGGAGCCAAAACGGACTTCGTATGAGGAAGATACACCTGTTTTACTGAATAGTGCGCCAAACAGATTCCAATCCGAATTTAGATATGAGATTGATTCTAGATAGATCCAATTTTTTTCGTCTCTCTTCTTATTCTCACGCTTTTTTTCTTTTTCTTCTCTCTTTTTCTTTTTTTTCTTTCCTTTTTTCTCTCTCTCTTCTTTTTCTCCCTGATAGAGGCAAGGGGGTCCCGATCTTTCGATGAGATGATAACTATCGATTTGGTGAAGATGACTTTGACGATCCGACTACAAACGTGCACGACGTTGTGCCTTAGCAACCGCTAAACCAACTCCGAGAGGTTATTGACCACGCCGGAGCACAATCAACCTGACCACGAAGGTCTATTCCTGCAAGCAATCGAAGAACAAGCAAGAATATGATAAAAGCAATCTGAATATTGCGAGTATATATGAAGTATTGATAAAGATGGCGATCCGTAAGCGGTCTTCGTGATGCGGAGCATCCTACGGTCATCACCATGTCAAGAGTCCGTTTGGCAAGTGACACGTGCGACCTCTACTTCACATACACAAAGGTGAATCTTCTCCTTTACACGTGCTCACTTGACCCCTTCGAGGATGGTGTACTACTTGACACTTCTCCCGTGTGCATGCATAGGTATTATCGGAGCTTCACGGATGTCAAGGAGGAGTGCAAGCGCCAAGGAACGACTACACCATCCGCGAAGGAAGCATGGAAGAGAAGACGGAAGAAACGGAGCTGCTACAAGTCACCGCCACCGGACGACCGGTCCTTACCGGACGTCCGACGCCTCGAGGTTCAGCTTGCCAGAACAGCTACAGCCGAGGGACTCTACAGCGCCTGGACAACTGCCAGATACCGGACGTCCGACAAGTCCCAGCGCCTGGACGACCGACGACGACCGGACGTCCGGTGCCACTAGTCCAGAAGGAAAACAATGGAAGTCCGAAGACTTTCGGACGTCCGGCCCGTCCCGAGCCATCGGACGTCCGACCCCCATCGGACGTGCGGTAACTGCCAGTGTGCAGCCGCGGCCTTTGGCCTTGTATCCTCTCCCCCTTACCCCTTCGTGGCTAAGACTATAAATAGACCCTCTCCACCTCCTTTCTAGGGTTAGCAAATATGATAGCTCATTCTTAGGTGAGCTTTGCTCCTACCTCTACTCTCGAGAGAGAGAGACTACCACTCCCAGGGAGTTCAAGACCTCCATGTGAGAAGATCCTGCGGGATATCATCAAGACCCCTTTGTGGGAAGATCCATCTAGGATATCATCAAGACCTTCTCTTGGAGATGAACCTTACCTTGTATCTTTCCCTTTGTTGTTCATGTACCTTGTGATCTTGTGTGTTTGATTGTCTAGGGGATGTGTGATTTGGACTTGTTCTTGAGTGTTTCCCCCTTGTGATTTCTCCCCGTTCTTCCCCGTGTTCATCGTGTTCTTCGAGGGATCCCACTCCAAACGTGAAAGATCGGCCTACACCGGGTTAGCCCCGTATCATATGGTATCATGAGCCACGTTTGGAGTCCCTCCCACCGTTTTCTAGCCTTGTTTTGTTGTGTTCTTCCCCAAAATCCGAAAATCCCCACTAAAAAAAGCCCCAATTTTTTTTGTGATTTGTTGGTTTGATGATGTTTTGTTGATTTTGATCCGTGGATTTGCTGTGTTTCAAGTGGATCTAGCATTTCCCCAAGTTTCCCCATCTTCCATCCACGAAATCTCATCAATTTTGACCCCAAAATCTCCATTTTCCGCCCAAAATCGCGTCCCGGAGCTCAAATCCCGCGTTGACCCCGACCCACCGGACGACCGCCACTTTACCGTACGACCGCCACTTTATCGGACGTCCGGAGCCCCAGGAACCACCGGACATCCGCTACTTACCGGACGTCCGGCATCCCATTCCAGAACGAAATTAGCGGTTTTCCGAGCTCACCGGACGTCCGGCCACCGGACATCCGTCCATTTCCGGATGTCCGCTACCTGTAGGTTTTGACTTCGGCTGATTCTTGTTTCGGCCATAACTAATTCATCCGAACTCCGATTTGGACGTTCTTTAGCTCGTTTTGAAGCTATTGACATCCCCCATCCCACAAAAATACCACCAACATCATTTGACTCCATTAAATTTTGTGAATTTTGGCATCTTTGCCTAGGCCCTCCACCACATCATCCGCATAGCCACCACCGACTTCCGCAACCTAACCCATTTTGTTAACCATAGCATTAGTGGTTGCTTGAGTAGTGATTCGAGTCTCATAAGGTGTTTCGGCTACTTAGGGACGGTTGCTTCTTATTCAACCACCACCGCTTTTCGCTACCACCATTTGACATTTGCCTTTGGAGATTTTGAGTTTGCCGTTTTTCCGTTTTCTAAGGTGTTTCGGCTAACTAGGAACGGGTCGACATCGGCAACACCACCTCTCATCATCACCAAGGACGGTAACCTCGACGACACCATTGTACATTCCCCTTGCAATTGCATTGTTAACCCGTAGCCCATTTTGCGTTACTTGCCTATCGAGACTAGCCATTTGAGTATTGCCGGGCCACGTTACTTGTGCACATTAGTGATCTACACCATCCATTACATACATACCATATCATATTGGTATCATATTATCCATTGTGTCTCAAGTTTGTTCCCGCATATACACAATTGCTATCTTGGTTTGTGCATTGTGCAAAATTGGCCATAAAAAAAAGAGAATAAAGCTTTTAAGCAAAGAAAAAGAGTGAGCAAAGAGCTTGTAAGCAATAGCCATAGCATCACAATATATCATATGTTATCATACTTGATCATCTTGGATCATCTTGTGAGAAACACCGGGAACCATACATACATAGCATACTTGGGATAGAAAGTTTATCCATTTTGCATATCATAGGTTGTGCACAAGTGTCGTATCCGCCTACTGAGCAATCGTGATAGCGTCTCACTTGAGTTGTGCAACACGAGCGTTTTCCGTGGATTCCACATTTTGTGCTCATTCCTTGGTTGCACGACCCCATTTATCTATCCGTGTGTGCGTTTCTGTGTGCCATTCTTTGCTATTGGTCTACTTGTTTCACTTGCGAATTTGTGAATCTCTTTCAACATTATTGACTCTTGCTAACATTTTTGCATCAAATTTTTGTGCCACTATCCTCACCGAGCTCTACCATAAGCTTTACTTGATAGGTGTGAGTGAACAAGTCCGGTACCAATTCCACTATTCTTTCATTTCACATTGAGTGAAACGGGATACATCCTCAACTTTGGGAAAAGGTAACTTGGTATTGTTTATCTCATTTCCTACTCACCTCTACTCGAGTCTTGTGATGGATAGGCAAGGCATTTCACCTTCGGTCTACAACAACAACGACGAGTTTGATGCCACGAACAACAACTCCGACGCCAAGATGCAAGCTAAAATGGAGGAGATCAAAGCCCTCATCAAGTACTACAAGCGATATTCCTCATCTTCGAGAAGACGCTCAAGAGCACATGCTTCTGATCTACCATCTCCGGCAAGATCACATCGGCATCGACACAATCACCAACAAGAACGTGAAGGTCAAGAGCTCAACACCAACAACCGCTCAACGACTTCACCATCTCCCTTGGCATCTTTGCCAACCAACTTCAAGGCATCTTCGCCTACGGACAATACGGCATCTTTGCCAACCAACTTCAAGGCATCTTCGCCTACGGACAATACGACATCTTTGCCAACAAGAACCTCAAGACTACTCTCAAGAGAAGCTCCCCAAGCTCAAGTCCGTGACTTCCACGAGTTACTACGACCTCGACATCGACCATGCGATTCCTTTCTATGGGTCTCACGAACCCGAGGAGTACCTCGAGTGGGAGCGTTTGATGGACGACTACCTCAAGCTACATCAAGTTCCTCCCAAAGATCAAGTGAAGTGCGCCACAAGAAACTTCCACGACTACGCCTTGTCTTGGTGGCTCCACACACCTTCGAAGTACTATGACATGAGTTGGCCCAAGACGAAGAGAGCTTTGCAACGAGAGTTTGTGCCTCCAACCTACACGGAACAACTTCGACACCAATTGGAGAACACCATCCAAGGATCCAAGTCCATCAACGCGTACTTCAAGGAGATGAAGATTGCCTTGCGATGAGCCGGCGTGGACGACCCCATTTCTATGAAGTTCCACTTCATGATGGGATTGCACAACGACATCTCCAAGACCATCTTGCTCGAGAACTACAAGTCCATCGACGACTACTACATTGGTGCTCTCCAAGCGGAACAAGAACTCATGAAGGCCAAGGCTTCTCCACCCCAAGCAAACTTCGCGGCGACCAAGCTCCATGAGAACGAGCATGAGGATAGTACCACCAAGATGTCCAAGCCCGGCGAGCTCCAAGACAATGCTCCCAAGTTCGACTTCACCGCCACCCCTCTTTGTGGCATTGATGGTGCCGAGTCTACCAAGACTCTTTTTCAAGACGGTGCGGCGACGAGTACGACTACGGAGACCCTAAAGGACTAAGCTTTGGAGGTGAGCGACAAGGTGGCGAGCAAGGATGATGCTTCCATCTTTGGAGGCGAGAGTGATGATGTGCCATCTTCGGCCTTCATCCACGGCGATGATGACGAGATGATCGAGCATGGGATTTTCCCTTCGGTCATGGAGGAGAGTGATGATGTGCCATCTTCGGCCTTCATCCACGGCGACGACGACGAGATGGTTGAGCATGGGATTTTCCCTTCGACCACGGCGATGTATGATGACTTGAGTGACTTTTGCCACCATATTGAGAGTGAGAGTGACTTCACCACTAGCCCCATATATGATGAGTTGCCCCACTTTCCATGCGAGGAGAGCCACAACCCCCACCACTTGAGTGAGATGAGTGACTCCACCATATGTGACTTTGAGTGCACCTACTTTGAGGGACTGAGTGAACCACCACATAGAGAGAGTGAGATAGTTGATAGGTCTCTTGAGGCCATTTGCATTTCTAACAACTTGACCTCTACCTCTATTGTGTCTTCTCATTTGGTGCTAGGTCCCATTTATGATGACGCGCTGATCCTCGACGACTTCGTCCTCCCTTTGGACAAGACGATGGCCATGGTGGAATATGATGCACCCCCCCACATGGTTCCATCAAGATGAACATGACCACCATTTGGTCTTTCCCACCTCACCTACACCACTTGAGTGGAATGACAAAGGTAACAAAGGTGACGGTGATGCTCTAGTCCCACTAGTGGACATTCTTGACATTGATTGCTTGCATGATGTTGATCCACCTAGTACCTTGCTTCATGCTAGTATGATTTCCCCATGTGATGATTTGCCCATTTATGATGAATATGATGATTCTCATGTGGAGTCTATTAGTTGTGATGCCATGTTACATAGGATTTCTTGTGGCAATTCTTTAGGTCACATCATGTTTGATAATCCGCTTGACTTGTCATATGCTATGCATGAGATCAACCATATGTCTTATTTGCAATCTCTTCATAGTGACTACGCATATGCCATTAAAATAAACCCAATTTGCACTTATGGCATAGATGACAAGCCCATGGTTATTGGCATTTGTCTTTCTTGTGATGATATTGATATGCTCCCTTTGCATCATTTATCTCCTATGCCATGCCATGCCCACCTAGCTTCGGATATGCATTGTTTTGGATGTTGTCCATTTTCTCCATATGATATTTCCGCTATTGCTCATGAGGAGGCCCCCATAGTTTCCTCGTACATTTTAGCAGATTTTGATCCATCCCATTCATTGCATGATCCCCATACTTGTGTGCACCACATGCTCCCCATGAATAAACATTCTATTGATGTGCCATATACTTGCATTCTCAATTTGTGTCCCCATCGTGTCATACATAATAACTATTCTTTCATGATGGATGACATGTTCATATACCATGCATCAAATTTCTTTGAGCAATTCTTATCTTGTGCTAACTCACACGTGCACATACACATCATGATGGATGATGTGTACATTTACCACGCGCACAATTTCTTTGGTTTGTGTCTCTTTTGTGTAGGTACCCATGAATACTTGTCAACCTCGCAATCCCACGAGTTGACAAAACGAGCTCTAGAGAGCAACGATGATTTGGGATCCCATGGATTGGCTTTCCCACCGCCCTCTTCGCGCATAGACGTCGCGCATTCATTCGACATGGCCCTCACTTGGCTATGGGTTATTGTTCATTACATATTATATGCCCATCTTGCCATGTTCACTTTGCATGATTTTCTCATTCCTATGGCTTTGACATGCATTTGTGACCCATGCTTTGCATTACACATGATGATTGATTCTAGTACTTGTATGTGTATTTGCAAGCTTGGTGGAGATATTGCTTGTTCTTGCCATGTTCCTTTTGTGCACCATTCCTATGATGATACTTTCATCTTGCTTTGTGTTTGTGCTTGCGATATGTCATGTGCATTCCCTATGCCTATTATTTGCTCACATGACATGATTGCCATGATTTACTCTAGTGTTCCGCATCTTTGCTCCACTAGTTTGCACGACTTGATTACTATGCTTGCTTATGTTGCATCACCATTTCATGCGGTTGATGACAACCATCTATATGCTTTGCACATGATTCATATTGCTTCTTGTCATATATCTCCATGTGTTGCCTCTCTCATGCTAGATGATTTGCCATGTATTGAGTGCAACAATGATTCTCTTCTTGCTCATGAGATTGCCCCCATAGCATTCTCACACATGTTTGGAGATTTTGACATATTACTTGTGAAGCATGCTTGTCTTACTTCTTTGCACCATATACCTAGTGCCATGAATATTGCCATTGTTGCATCATATTATTCATGCACTTGTGCTTCTAATGGTTATGTGAAAAAGATGAGAACCATCATGATGGATGATGTGTTTATCTACCATGTGCATACGTTCTTTGTTTTGTTTTGTGCATGTGTAGGATACTTGGACTTTGTGTCGACTTCCACTTCACGTGAGTTGACCATTCGAGCTCTTGAGAGCAAGCCTCATACATTCTACCACGACTCGCTTCTACACCGTATTTGCTTCCACTTCGGCATTGTGAAGAATGCACAAGGACACGCCTTCAAGGTGACATCCTTCTTGAGCTTGGATATTGTGGATCATACTTCATGTGTTGCTTGCACAATTTGCACACATGTTTGACACATTGCTTTCACCCATGATTGCCACATTTCCATGCTTCATGATATATATACCTTGTGTGTTGCATCCAATTCTTGGTCTACTTGCTACTATCATATGATTGGTTGCACCAATATCATTTCTTCATATATGCCATGTCCCTTTACTTGTCACATGCTTGACTTGATTGCCTCACACATGATGAACACTTGCTCTTTCTATTGTGTTGAGTGCCACACTATATTCACTACACCCTATGCACATTATGCTTGGATTGTCTTGCACTTAACCCATGTGTTTAGACATCTCATCTTATTTGTTGTTGTGAATGATTCCTATGCCTACCATGATGAGGACATCAATACCATTGTTACACCCACAGCCCCCGCTGCTACACATACTGGACCAATTACTAGAGCTCGCGCACGCCAACTAAATTACCAGGTACTTTCGTTTCTTGGTAATGATTCTAATGTTCATGAGAATATGATGCTGCCTAAATTGGATACATTTGTTTTGCTTACAAATGAAGGGCCTAGCTTGGAGAAGGATGAACATTGGAGCAAGAACAAGCATGGAGATGATGGCATGCGCAAGGGGGACAAGAACGGAGTTACAAGTGGTGATTTCAGGACTTTGAAGCCACCATAATGAGTGCATGAAGCCTTGGACGAAATATACAAGATGCCACTTCATAAATTTCGTCCAGAGGCTATTCTAGGTGCTGCGTCACCTTATTATTGGGCCAGACCCATGTAATTTCGAAATACATAAGTATAGGCTATTTTTAGAGTCCGTATGTGTGGGGAAACAAGAGATAGGGTTAGTTTCGGACCCCTCTACCAAGGGCCACGAAATTCACCCCCTCTTCCTCCATATATACAGCCCTTAGGGCACCGTTTAGACTTTGGGTTTTGTTTAGATTAAAAGTTCGCCATAGCTGCAACTTCGCGTACTTCGTTTGTGTTCAACGACCAGACAAAGGCGTCACAGAACCCCACCTTGATCAATAAAGCTTTCATCTTATATTCAGAATATCCAGATTGCGATCTCAGTTTCTTGCTTGTTCTTCGTTTGCTCGCAGGGAACAGACCCTCGTGGTCAGGTTGATCGTGCTCCGGCGTGGTCAATAACCTCTCGGAGTTGGTTTAGCGATTGCTAAGGCGCGACGTCCTCACACGTTCGTAGTCGGATCGTCAAAGTCGACTTCCACCAAAGCGAAATCCACCATCTCATCGAAAGACGGGACACCTTAGCCTCTATCAAGTGGTATTAGATTTCCAGGTTGCTCGGTGAGATTTTACAGTTTTTCGTAGTTTAGATCGAGTCTGTTCTTCATACCTACAGTCCACGAAAAAGCCACACAAAAAAATTACGGTTAGTTCATCATATCCGAACCAATCTGAGCCTTTGCATAATCTTTTCTGTATTTGCGTTGTTGAATTTGCGGTTTTATCGTCGTGTCTAGTTGCTGGTCTTAGAGTCTAGGCTTTTAGAGTTTCGAGTTCTGGTCATAAGTTGTCACGCCGCCGCCGCACCATCATCATCGCCCCTGCCATCTACCACCACCGCTTATCCGCCACCGGTTCGAATCTGTATCATATACCACCACCGCTGCCATATCCTACCACCATATATCCACCACCAATCCGAGTTCCTTGCATATTAGGTTTGTTTTCGGGATCCATCTAATTTTCGTTTCGTGTTTCCTGGTCTGAGTAGGTTTCGGATTCCAGCAATCTTTTGCCGTCCGTAGAAGAGGTTGGTTTCCAAAAAAAAGAGTCCGGAAACCACCCTCCGTTTAGGCCCAAAATTTTCCAAAAATGCACGGGACAAAAAAATTTCTGGCTATCCTATTTTTAGGTGTTTCTAAGCGTATTGAGACAGTCCCCGTTATAGAAAGTTTTTTTTGACCCGTTTCCAGTTTTTGGGTCCAGGCAGTCGAAAAAAAAAAATTGGTCGAAAAAATTTCGTGCCCATCCTGTCAGTTTGACTTGGGAAGAGTTTTGAGACACTCGCCATTATAGTGATTTTTCGCAAAAAAAAAGAGCAGCACAAAAAAAAAGCAACACAAAAAAAAGAGGAGCGAAAAAAAGAATTCCAGAGTGTGCTTTCCCCTTGTTTACGTGCAGCGCCGTGATTTTGTTAGTGTTCTAGGCTCGCGTCTCTAGCACGGTCTAGCCTAGGACCAGCACAGTACCGTCGTTGAGCGTTTATTCAACTTTGCATCTCTGAATTGATTATTGCTGACCTTTTTTGCTACCATATTATTAGCCTTCCCAGCTCCACATACATCTACGTCGTGCGTTTGATTCTCCCTGGTAATCGCTCTATCCAAGCTTTGAGAGTTTTTGACTACAACGGTTGCCGATCACCACCTGCTGCTGGGTAAGAACTGGTAAGAATTTGAGATTTGCTTGACGGGTTTGTGATACACCACCACCACTTCTTAGTAGTCTGTAGGATCATATTCTTGTGTGTTTCTATTTGCTGCTAACCATGGTAGGATCACAAGCCGATGAGACTGATTGGGAGAACCTGGCGAACAAACAGCTACATGATAAATTTCAGCAAATGATGAGTGGACAGGTGCAAGATGTGCTAAACAGATTTGACGAGGCCATGTAGAAGATAGATGGCATTGAGAAGACGTTTGAAACAAAGATTGATAGCAAGTTTAATGAATTGCTCGCGCGTCTTCCACAACCACCGCCGGCTGCACCTATCGCACCTCTGCAACGACAACAACTACGCCCCCTTCCGAATCAGTATGGACGAGCTCAGCGTGTTCGTATTGAGCCAGGACAAAATTCTGGTGCCGCTGCTACTGCTGTTGGTGCTTCTTTGGCTCCTGCTACTGCTGCTGCTAGTACCGAGGAGGATGAAGAGTATGCGGGCGATTATGAGGATGAGGTTGATCAACATCAGAACTACGTGCAACCACCAGCACCACAACCACCAGGTCGTCCACATGCAAATAATGGCAATGTTAGGGCTCCCCCTCAGGTACGAGATCATGACCATCTCCCTAAACTGAAATTGAATATTCCACCATTTGAGGGTAGATATGTTCCTGATATATATCTTACTTGGGAGTTAGAAACTGAACAACGATTTACATGTTTACAATATCCTGAGGAGAGACGTGTTCCTGCTGCTGTTTGTGCTTTCACTAGCTTTGCATGTGTTTGGTGGTCTGAACATTGTAGATTATATCCTGTTCCAGCTACTTGGGCTGCTTTGAAAACTGCTATGTGTACTCGTTGGGTTCCACCATATTATCAACGTGAATTACTTCAAAAATTGCAGCGCTTAAGACAAGGAAAAAATTCTGTAGAAGAATATTATCAGGAATTACAAACTGGCTTGATTAGATGTGGTATTGTTGAGGAGAATGAAGCTATGCTTGCACGTTTTCTGGGTGGATTAAATAGAGAGATTCAGACCATTCTAGACTATAAGGATTATAATAATATCACTCGTTTATTCCATCTTGCTTGTAAAGCTGAACGTGAAGTGCAGGATCGACAGGCATTGGCGCGCACTAACTTTTCTGCAGGTCGACCTTCATCATGGACACCACGTGCATCATCTACTTCCACTGCACCATCACCTCCTTCAGGTGCCACCTCCAACCATGATACAAGGAAGCAGGCACAACCACCACTATCTGCCAAGAGCACACCTGCCGGACCTGCACAGAGCTCTTCTTCTTCCATGGCGTCAACACGGCACACAAGTGATATTATTTGTCGTCGTTGTAAGGGAAGAGGACATTTTGCGAGAGAATGCAAATCTTAGCGTGTGATGATTGCTACTGAGGATGGTGGGTATGAGTCCGCTAGTGACTATGATGAGGAGACTTTGGCTCTTATTACACATGAGGAACACGGTGGAGATGATTCTGATCATGAGACACAATACATGGCTGCTGAAGATGCTGACAGGTATGAATGTTTAGTTGCTCAACGTGTTTTGAGTGTGCAGGTTACACAAGCTGAGCAAAATCAGAGGCATAATTTGTTCCATACAAAGGGAGTTGTGAAGGAACATTCTATTCGCGTCATCATAGATGGAGGGAGCTGCAACAACTTGGCTAGCATGGAGATGGTGCAGAAGCTATCTCTCACCACAAGACCACATCCACATCCTTACTACATCCAATGGTTCAACAACAGCGGCAAGGTTAAGGTAACACGTACTGTTCGTGTGCATTTTAGTATCTCTACATATGCTGATTATGTTGATTGTGATGTGGTACCTATGCAAGCATGTTCCTTATTACTTGGTAGACCATGGCAATTTGATAAAAATTCTGTACACCATGGTAGAAACAATCAGTATAATCTTGTTCATAGGGATAAAAATATTACTTTGCTTCCTATGACTCCTGATTCCATTTTGAAAGATGATATTGATAGAGCCAATAAAGCAAAACAGGAGAAAAATAAGAGTGAAAATCAGATTGTGGCAAAAGAATTTGAGCAACACATGAAGCCTAATAATAAACCATCTACTGTTGCTTCTGAAATTAAATTGAAAAGTGCATGTTTACTTGCCACCAAATCTGATATTGATGAGCTAGATTTTAGCAAATCTGTTTGCTATGCTTTTGTGTGCAAAGAGGCATTATTTTCATTCGAGGACGTGCCTTCCTCTTTGCCCCCTGCTGTCACTAACATTTTGCAGGAGTTCGCTGACGTCTTTCCATAAGACGTGCCACCGGGATTACCACCTATTCGAGGGATTGAGCATCAAATTGACTTAATTCCCGGTGCATCATTACCCAACCGTGCACCATACCGTACCAATCCAGAGGAGACGAAGGAGATTATGCGTCAAGTACAGGAGCTGCTCGACAAAGGTTATATACGCGAATCCCTTAGTCCTTGTGCTATTCCTATTATTCTAGTGCCGAAAAAGGATGGTACATCACGTATGTGTGTTGATTGTAGAGGCATTAATAATATTACTATTCGTTATTGTCACCCTATTCCTAGGCTAGATGATATGCTTGATGAATTGAGTGGCTCTACAATATTCTCCAAAGTTGATTTGCGTAGTGGATACCATCAAATTCGTATGAAATTGGGAGATGAATGGAAAACAGCATTTAAAACTAAGTTTGGATTATATGAGTGGTTAGTCATGCCTTTTGGGTTAACTAATGCACCTAGTACTTTCATGAGATTAATGAACGAAGTTTTACGTGCTTTCATTGTACGATTTGTGGTAGTTTACTTTGATGACATATTGATTTATAGCAGATCTTTGGAGGAACATTTGGAACATTTACGTGCTGTTTTTATTGCTCTACGTGATGCACGTTTGTTTGGTAACCTTGGGAAGTGCACCTTTTGCACCGACCGAGTGTCTTTTCTTGGCTATGTTGTTACTCCACAGGAAATTGAAGTTGATAAAGCCAAGATTGAAGCTATTGAGAGTTGGCCGCAGCCCAAAACGGTCACACAAGTGAGGAGTTTTCTTGGCCTCGCTGGATTCTATAGGCGTTTTGTGAGAGATTTCAGCACCATTGCTGGACCTCTCAATGAGCTTACAAAGAAGGATGTGCCTTTTGTTTGGGGTACTGCACAGGAAGAAGCCTTCACGGTATTGAAAGATAAGTTGACACATGCTCCTTTACTCCAACTTCCCGATTTTAACAAGACTTTTGAGCTTGAATGTGATGCTAGTGGAATTGGATTAGGAGGTGTGTTATTACAGGATGGCAAACCTGTTGCATACTTTTCTGAAAAATTGAGTGGGCCTAGTCTGAATTATTCTACTTATGATAAAGAATTATATGCTCTTGTTCGGACTTTAGAAACATGGCAACATTATTTATGGCCCAAAGAATTTGTTATACATTCTGATCATGAATCTTTGAAACATATTAAAAGTCAAGCTAAACTGAATCGTAGACATGCTAAATGGGTTGAATTCATTGAGACTTTCCCTTATGTCATTAAACACAAGAGGGGTAAAGAAAATGTTATTGCTGATGCATTGTCTCGTCGCTATACTATGCTTTCACAACTTGACTTCAAAATATTTGGTTTGGAGACCATCAAAGATCAATATGTGCATGATGCTGATTTTAAAGATGTATTGCAGAATTGTAAAGAAGGAAGAACATGGAACAAGTTTGTCGTTAATGATGGATTTGTGTTCCGTGCTAACAAGCTATGCATTCCAGCTAGCTCCGTTCGTCTTTTGTTGTTGCAGGAGGCGCATGGAGGAGGACTAATGGGACACTTTGGCGTGAAGAAGACGGAGGACGTACTTGCTACACATTTCTTTTGGCCAAAGATGAGACGGGATGTTGAGCGTTTTATTGCTCGCTGCACTACATGTCAAAAAGCTAAGTCACGACTCAATCCTCATGGTTTATATATGCCTTTGCCTGTACCTAGTGTTCCTTGGGAGGATATATCTATGGACTTTGTTTTAGGTTTACCTAGAACAAAGAAGGGGAGGGATAGCATATTTGTTGTCGTGGATAGATTCTCGAAAATGGCACACTTTATACCATGTCATAAAAGCGATGATGCTGTCAATGTTGCTGATTTGTTCTTTCGTGAAATTATTCGCTTGCATGGTGTGCCAAATACTATTGTTTCAGATCGTGATACTAAATTTCTTAGCCACTTTTGGAGATGTTTATGGGCTAAGTTGGGGACTAAACTGCTTTTTAGTACTACTTGTCACCCCCAAAATAATGGACAAACTGAAAACTGAAGTAGTCAATAGAACATTGTCTACTATGATTAGGGCTGTTCTAAAGAATAATAAGAAAATGTGGGAGGGATGCTTGCCTCATATTGAATTTGCTTATAATTGTTCATTGCATTCTACTACTAAGATGTGCCCTTTTGAAGTTGTGTATGGTTTTCTACCTCGTGCACTTATTGATTTGTTGCCTCTTCCATCTTCGGAGAAGGTTAATTTTGATGCTAAAAAACGTGCTGAATTGATTTTAAAAATGCATGAGTTAACTAAGGAAAACATTGAGCGTATGAATGCTAAATATAAACTTGCTGGAGATAAGGGTAGAAAACATGTTGTGTTTGCACCTGGAGATCTTGTTTGGTTACATTTGCGTAAGGATAGATTTCCTGATTTGCGCAAATCAAAGCTAATGCCACATGCTGCTGGTCCCTTTAAGGTGTTGGAGAAAGTAAATGGTAATGCATATAAACTTGAGCTGCCTGCAGATTTTGGGGTTAGTCCCACCTTTAACATTGCAGATTTGAAGCCATATTTGGGTGAGGAAGATGAACTTCCCTCGAGGACGACTTCATTTCAAGAAGGGGAGGATGATGAGGACATCAATACCATTGTTACACCCACAGCCTCTGCTGCTATACATACTGGACCAATTACTAGAGCTCGCGCACGCCAACTAAATTACCAGGTACTTACGTTTCTTGGTAATGATTCTAATGTTCATGAGAATATGATGCTGCCTAAATTGGATACATTTGTTTTGCTTACAAATGAAGGGCCTAGCTTTGAGAAGGATGAACATTGGAGCAAGAACAAGCATGGAGATGATGGCATGCGCAAGGGGGACAAGAACAGAGTTACAAGTGATGATTTCAGGACTTTGAAGCCACCATAATGAGTGCATGAAGCCTTGGACGAAATATACAAGATGCCAGTTCATAAATTTCGTCCAGAGGCTATTCTAGGTGCTGCGTCACCTTATTATTGGGCCAGACCCATGTAATTTCGAAATACATAAGTATAGGCTATTTTTAGAGTCCGTATGTGTGGGGAAACAAGAGATAGGGTTAGTTTCGGACCCCTCTACCAAGGGCCACGAAATTCACCCCCTCTTCCTCCATATATACAGCCCTTAGGTCACCGTTTAGACTTTGGGTTTTGTTTAGATTAAAAGTTCGCCATAGCTGCAACTTCGCGTACTTCGTTTGTGTTCAACGACCAGACAAAGGCGTCACAGAACCCCACCTTGATCAATAAAGCTTTCATCTTATATTCGCAATATCCAGATTGCAATCTCAGTTTCTTGCTTGTTCTTCGTTTGCTCGCAGGAAACAGACCCTCGTGGTCAGGTTGATCGTGCTCCGGCGTGGTCAATAACCTCTCGGAGTTGGTTTAGCGATTGCTAAGGCGCGACGTCCTCGCACGTTCGTAGTCGGATCGTCAAAGTCGACTTCCACCAAAGCGAAATCCACCATCTCATCGAAAGACGGGACACCTTAGCCTCTATCATACCATCGACCATTTGTCGAGCGCTTTATGCATGCTTGCTATGACCTTGAGGTAGATGCTTATGCTCTTGTCACACATATTTGCATCTCTACCACACATTAGCATACTTGTCCCCATGATATCTTTGCTTGTGCTCAATTTATGTGCTTACATGCCATGCCACAATCCATTGTCACACCCTGTGATATGCTTGATGACAACACTTGTTTGGTGAATCACCTCTTCAATGCTTGGTATTGCACTAACACTAACCACATTTTTTCCAAGTGTTTGTTGTTTTAGCTTCTTTTGAAGGAATCACTAGGCGGTGCGACATTGGGGAGTGCCCATTTCGAGTTTCAAGATGATGAGTGCTTAGTGACCGACCACTTCGACACGGCACCGCTATCTCTTTCCCATGGTGATTTGGTTTTCGATCCGAGGTTGGATCTGTTCCAAGGGGGAGGGGATGATGCGGAGCATCCTACGGTCATCACCATGTCAAGAGTCCGTTTGGCAAGTGACACGTGCGACCTCTACTTCACATACACAAAGGTGATTCTTCTCCTTTACACGTGCTCACTTGACCCCTTCGAGGATGGTGTACTACTTGACACTTCTCCCGTGTGCATGCATAGGTATTATCGGAGCTTCACGGATGTCAAGGAGGAGTGCAAGCGCCAAGGAACGACTACACCATCCGCGAGGGAAGCATGGAAGAGAAGACAGAAGAAACGGAGCTGCTACAAGTCACAGCCACCGGAGGACCGGTCCTTACCGGACGTCCGACGCTTGGAGGTTTAGCCCGCCAGAACAGCTACAGCCGAGGGACTCTACAGCGCCCGGACGACCGCCAAATACTGGACGTCCGACAAGTCCCAGCGCCCGGACGACCGACGCCGATCGGACGTCCGGTGCCACCAGTCCAGAAGGAAAACAACGGAAGTCCGAAGACTTCCGGACGTCCGGCCCGTCCCGAGCCATCGGACGTCCGACCCCCACCAGACGTCCGGTAACTGCCAGTGTGCAGCCGCGGCCTTTGGCCTTGTAGCCTCTCCCCCTTACACCTTCGTGGCTAAGACTATAAATAGACCCTCTCCACCTCCTTTCTAGGGTTAGCAAATATGATAGCTCATTCTTAGGTGAGCTTTGCTCCTACCTCTACTCTTGAGAGAGAGAAACTACCACTCCCATGGAGTTCAAGACCCATGGAGTTCAAGACCTCCATGTGAGAAGATCCTGCGGAATATCATCAAGACCCCCTTGTGGGAAGATCCATCTAGGATATCATCAAGACCTCCTCTTGGAGATGAACCTCACCTTGTATCTTTCCCTTCGTTGTTCATGTACCTTGTGATCTTGTGTGTTTGATTGTCTAGTGGATATGTCACTACTAGGGAAAAGCCTAGCAGTAGCGCGGGTTTTGAGCCTATTAGTAGCGCGGGGACCGGCGCTACTAATAAGGCGCTACAGCTAACTTATAGCAGTAGCGCGTGATGAGGACATCAATACCATTGTTACACCCACAGCCCCTACTGCTACATATACTGGACCAATTACTAGAGCTCGCGCATGCCAATTAAATTATCAGGTACTTTCGTTTCTTGGTAATGATTCTAATGTTCATGAGAATATGATGCTGCCTAAATTGGATACATTTGTTTTGCTTACAAATGAAGGGCCTAGCTTGGAGAAGGATGGACATTGGAGCAAGAGCAAGCATGGAGATGATGCCATGCGCAAGGGGAACCAGAACGGAGTTACAAGTGATGATTTCAGGACTTTGAAGCCACCATAAGAGTGCATGAAGCCTTGGACGAAATATACAAGATGCCACTTCATAAATTTCGTCCAGAGGCTATTATAGGTGCTGCGTCACCTTTTTATTGGGCCAGGCCCATGTAATTTCGAAATACATAAGTATAGGCTATTTTTAGAGTCCGTATGTGTGGGGAAACAAGAGATAGGGTTGATTTCGGACCCCTCCACCAAGGGCCACGAAATTCCCCTCTCTTCCTCCATATATACAGCCCTTAGGGCACCGTTTAGACTTTGGGATTTGTTTAGTTAAAAGTTAGCCATTGCAACTTCGTGTGCTTCGTTTGTGTCCAACGACCAGACCAAGACCACTTTTCGGATCCCCACCATTATCAATACTTCATACATATTCGCGATATTCAGATTGCTTTTATCATATTCTTGCTTGTTCTTCGATTGCTTGTAGGAATAGACCTTCGTGGTCAGGTTGATCGTGCTCCGGCGTGGTCAATAACCTCTCGGAGTTGGTTTAGCGATTGCTAAGGCACAACGTCGTTCCACCACCACCACCCGCTGCACCTAACGCACCTCTCCAACAACAACAACAACAACAACAACGCATCCTTTCGAATCAGTATGGACGAGCGAGGCGTGTTCCTATTGAGGATGGCCAAACTTCTGGTGCTGCTGTTCATGTTGTTGATGCTTCTTTGGCCCCTGCTACTGCTGCTGCTGGTACCCAGGAGGATGATGAGGATGTGGGCGATTATGAGGATGAGGTTGATCAAAATCAGCACTACGTGCAGCCACCAGCACCACCACCACCAGGTCGACCTCAGGTATATATTCGTAATGGTAGGCCTGCACCACCACCTCAGGTACGAGATGATGTCCATATTCCTCAACTGAAATTGAATATTCCACCATTTGAGGGTAGATATGTTCCTGATATATATCTTACTTGGGAGTTAGAAACTGAACAACGTTTTACATGTTTACAATATCCCGAGGAGAGACGGGTTGCTGCTGCTGTTTGTGCTTTCACTAGTTTTGCATGTGTATGGTGGTCTGAACATTGTAGATTATATCCTATTCCTGCTACTTGGGCTGCTTTGAAAACTGCTATGCGTACTCGTTGGGTTCCACCATATTATCAACGTGAATTGCTTCAAAAATTACAGCGTTTAAGACAAGGAAAAAATTCTGTAGAAGAATATTATCAGGAATTACAAACTGGCATGATTAGATGTGGTATTGTTGAGGAGAATGAAGCTATGCTTGCACGTTTTCTGGGTGGATTAAATAGAGAGATTCAGACCATTCTAGACTATAAGGAGTATACTAATATCACTCGTTTATTCCATCTTGCTTGTAAAGCTGAACGTGAAGTGCAGGATCGACAGGCATTGGCGCGGACTAACTTTTCTGCAGGTCGACCTTCATCATGGACACCACGTGCATCATCTACTTCCACACGTTCTGCTACACCGGTGCCTCCGTCGGCTGCCACCTCCAACCGTGATATAATAAAGCAGGCACAATCACCATTATCTGCCAAGAGCACACCTTCTGGGCCTGCAAAGAGCTCTTCTTCATCCATGGCATCAACAGGGCAAACACATGATATTATTTGTCGACGTTGCAAGGGTGGAGGTCATTATGCGAGAGAATGCCCATCTAAGCGTGTGATGATTGTTACTGAGGATGGTGGGTATGAGTCCGCTAGTGACTATGATGAGGAGACTTTGGCTCTTATTACACGTGACGAACACGGTGGAGACGATTCTGATCATGAGACGCAATACATGGCTCCTGAAGATGCTGACAGGTATGAATGTTTAGTTGCTCAACGTGTTTTGAGTGTGCAGGTTACACAAGCTGAGCAAAATCAGAGGCATAATTTGTTCCATACAAAGGGAGTTGTGAAGGAACGTTCTGTTCGCGTGATCATAGATGGAGGGAGTTGCAACAACTTGGCTAGCATGGAGATGGTGGAGAAGCTTTCTCTCACCACAAGACCACATCCACATCCTTACTACATCCAATGGTTCAACAATAGCGGCAAGGTTAAGGTAACACGTACTGTTCGTGTGCATTTTAGTATCTCTACATATGCTGATTATGTTGATTGTGATGTGGTACCTATGCAAGCATGTTCCTTATTACTTGGTAGACCATGGCAATTTGATAAAAATGTTGTACACCATGGTAGAAACAATCATTATACTCTTGTTCATAAGGATAAAAATATTACTTTGCTTCCTATGACTCCTGATTCTATTTTGAAAGATGATATTAATAGAGCTAATAAAGCAAAACAGGAGAAGAATAAGAGTGAAAATCAGATTGTGGCAAAAGAATTTGAGCAACAAATGAAGCCTAATAATAAACCATCTAGTGTTGCTTCTGAAATTAAATTGAAAAGTGCATGTTTATTTGCCACCAAATCTGATATTGATGAGCTAGATTTCAGCAAATCTGTTTGCTATGCTTTTGTGTGCAAAGAGGCATTATTTTCATTCGAGGACGTGCCTTCCTCTTTGCCCCCTGCTGTCACTAACATTATGCAGGAGTTCGCTGACGTCTTTCCACAAGACGTGCCACCGGGATTACCACCCATTCGAGGGATTGAGCATCAAATTGACTTAATTCCCGGTGCATCGCTACCCAACCGTGCACCATACCGTACCAATCCAGAGGAGACGAAGGAGATTATGCGTCAAGTACAGGAGCTACTCGACAAAGGTTATATACGCGAATCTCTTAGTCCTTGTGCTGTTCCTATTATACTCGTGCCTAAAAAGGATGGTACGTCACGTATGTGTGTTGATTGTAGAGGCATTAATAATATTACTATTCGTTATCGTCATCCTATTCCTAGGCTAGATGATATGCTTGATGAATTGAGTGGCTCTACAATATTCTCCAAAGTTGATTTGCGTAGTGGATACCATCAAATTCGTATGAAATTGGGTGATGAATGGAAAACAGCATTTAAAACTAAGTTTGGTTTATATGAGTGGTTAGTCATGCCTTTTGGGTTAACTAATGCACCTAGTACTTTCATGAGATTAATGAACGAAGTTTTACGTGCTTTCATTGGACGATTTGTGGTAGTCTATTTTGATGATATACTGATTTATAGCAAATCTTTGGAAGAACATTTGGAACATTTACGTGCTGTTTTTATTGCTCTACGTGATGCACGTTTGTTTGGTAACCTTGGGAAGTGCACCTTTTGCACCGACCGAGTATCTTTTCTTGGCTATGTTGTTACTCCACAGGGAATTGAAGTTGATAAAGCCAAGATTGAAGCTATTGAGAGTTGGCCGCAGCCCAAAACGGTCACACAAGTGAGGAGTTTTCTTGGCCTCGCTGGATTCTATAGGCGTTTTGTGAGAGATTTCAGCACCATTGCTGCACCTCTCAATGAGCTTACAAAGAAAGATGTGCCTTTTATTTGGGGTACCGCACAGGAAGAAGCCTTCACGGTATTGAAAGATAAGTTGACACATGCTCCTTTACTCCAACTTCCTGATTTTAATAAGACTTTTGAGCTTGAATGTGATGCTAGTGGAATTGGATTAGGAGGTGTGTTATTACAAGATGGCAAACCCGTTGCATACTTTTCTGAAAAATTGAGTGGGCCTAGTCTGAATTATTCTACTTATGATAAAGAATTATATGCTCTTGTTCGGACTTTAGAAACATGGCAACATTATTTATGGCCCAAAGAATTTGTTATACATTCTGATCATGAATCTTTGAAACATATTAAAAGTCAAGCTAAACTGAATCGTAGACATGCTAAATGGGTTGAATTTATTGAGACTTTCCCTTATGTCATTAAACACAAGAAGGGAAAAGAAAATGTTATTGCTGATGCATTGTCTCGTCGCTATACTATGCTTTCACAACTTGACTTCAAAATATTTGGTTTGGAGACCATCAAAGATCAATATGTGTATGATGCTGATTTTAAAGATGTAATGCAGAATTGTAAAGAAGGAAGAATGTGGAACAAGTTTGTCGTTAACGATGGATTTGTGTTTCGTGCTAACAAGCTATGCATTCCAGCTAGCTCCGTTCGTCTTTTGTTGTTGCAGGAGGCGCATGGAGGAGGATTAATGGGACACTTTGGCGTGAAGAAGACAGAGGACGTACTTGCTACACATTTCTTTTGGCCAAAGATGAGACGGGATGTTGAGCGTTTTATTGCTCGCTGCACTACATGTCAAAAAGCTAAGTCACGACTCAATCCTCATGGTTTATATATGCCTTTGCCTGTACCTAGTGTTCCTTGGGAGGATATATCTATGGACTTTGTTTTAGGTTTACCTCGAACAAAGAAGGGGAGGGATAGCATATTTGTTGTCGTGGATAGATTCTCGAAAATGGCACACTTTATACCATGTCATAAAAGCGATGATGCTGTTAATGTTGCTGATTTGTTCTTTCGTGAAATTATTCGCTTGCATGGTGTGCCAAATACTATTGTGTCAGATCGTGATACTAAATTTCTTAGCCACTTTTGGAGATGTTTATGGGCTAAGTTGGGGACTAAACTGCTTTTTAGTACTACTTGTCACCCCCAAACTGATGGACAAACTGAAGTAGTCAATAGAACATTGTCTACTATGCTTAGGGCTGTTTTGAAGAATAATAAGAAAATGTGGGAGGAATGCTTGCCTCATATTGAATTTGCTTATAATCGTTCATTGCATTCTACTACTAAGATGTGCCCTTTTGAAGTTGTGTATGGTTTCCTACCTCGTGCACCTATTGATTTGTTGCCTCTTCCATCTTCGGAGAAGGTTAATTTTGATGCTAAAGAACGTGCTGAATTGATTTTAAAAATGCATGAGTTAACTAAGGAAAACATTGAGCGTATGAATGCTAAATATAAACTTGCTGGAGATAAGGGTAGAAAACATGTTGTGTTTGCACCTGGAGATCTTGTTTGGTTACATTTGCGTAAGGATAGATTTCCTGATTTACGCAAATCAAAGCTAATGCCACGTGCTGCTGGTCCCTTTAAGGTGTTGGAGAAAGTAAATGATAATGCATATAAACTTGAGCTGCCTGCAGATTTTGGGGTTAGTCCCACTTTTAACATTGCAGATTTGAAGCCTTATTTGGGTGAGGAAGATGAGCTTTCGTCGAGGACGACTTCATTTCAAGAAGGGGAGGATGATGAGGACATCAATACCATTGTTACACCCACAGCCCCTACTGCTACATATACTGGACCAATTACTAGAGCTCGCGCACGCCAATTAAATTATCAGGTACTTTCGTTTCTTGGTAATGATTCTAATGTTCATGAGAATATGATGCTGCCTAAATTGGATACATTTGTTTTGCTTACAAATGAAGGGCCTAGCTTGGAGAAGGATGGACATTGGAGCAAGAGCAAGCATGGAGATGATGCCATGCGCAAGGGGAACCAGAACGGAGTTACAAGTGATGATTTCAGGACTTTGAAGCCACCATAAGAGTGCATGAAGCCTTGGACGAAATATACAAGATGCCACTTCATAAATTTCGTCCAGAGGCTATTATAGGTGCTGCGTCACCTTTTTATTGGGCCAGGCCCATGTAATTTCGAAATACATAAGTATAGGCTATTTTTAGAGTCCGTATGTGTGGGGAAACAAGAGATAGGGTTGATTTCGGACCCCTCCACCAAGGGCCACGAAATTCCCCTCTCTTCCTCCATATATACAGCCCTTAGGGCACCGTTTAGACTTTGGGATTTGTTTAGTTAAAAGTTAGCCATTGCAACTTCGTGTGCTTCGTTTGTGTCCAACGACCAGACCAAGACCACTTTTCGGATCCCCACCATTATCAATACTTCATACATATTCGCGATATTCAGATTGCTTTTATCATATTCTTGCTTGTTCTTCGATTGCTTGTAGGAATAGACCTTCGTGGTCAGGTTGATCGTGCTCCGGCGTGGTCAATAACCTCTCGGAGTTGGTTTAGCGATTGCTAAGGCACAACGTCGTTGCACGTTTGTAGTCGGATCGTCAAAGTCGTCTCCACCAAATCGATAGTTATCATCTCATCGAAAGATCGGGACACCCCGCCTCTATTAGCGCGGGTGCAACCCGCGCTACAGCTAACGTATAGCAGTAGCGTGGGTAAAAACCCGCGCTACTACTAATCTGTAATCTCTGGAAAAAAAATTTGAATTTTTTCAAATTTTTTTTTTGAATTTTTTCCCTAATTTTCAAATTTCTGAATTATTTTAACCTCAAATCTCTAATCACCCCTCATCGCTGCTCAATTTAATCTCTAATCACCCCTCATCATTCCAAATCATCTAACTTCCCGAACGGTCACCCATCCTCTCACTACTCCAGCCTGAGCACGCTTAACTTCCGGGTTCTATTCTCCCTCGTTTCCAAGTCTGCACTTATTGTTTTCCTGACAATAGTAAGATGTCAATCCTATTAACCTCAGGAATTTACCTTGAGCATGAAGTCACACATTTCACTGTTTGAGTTTGAAACTATTGTTCTAAAAAATTAGTAACACTAATATTTCTTGAATAATTAGTTTGACCATAGTTTGACCACAGTTTGACCAGATTTGACCATAGTTTGACCAGATTTGACCAGATTTGACCAAAATTCAAAAAAACTAAAATAATTATTTAGTAACACTAATATTCTTGAATAATTAGTTTGACCATAGTTTGACCAGATTTAACAAAAATTTAAAAAAAACTGATTTTTTTTGAATTTTTTTGCCTCCAGATCTTAAAAGCCCTGCAACTTTTTTTCTGTTAGGTTTTTGAGGATTTTAAAAATGTTTAACGGGGTTCCCCCGATTAAATTCGGTTGTAACTTTTCGAGTAGATGATTTTTCATATAAAAAACTTTTTCATCCGAGTTTGTATGCAAAAGTTATGGCCATTTTACAAATTTCCAGAGAGATTTTGCAAATAAAGTCGAAATTCATATTTGTAAATTTTCCCAACAACTAGACCACATATCACATGGGAAACTTATTTTCTTTTATTTTTTTGACATTTTTATCATTTTCTTTTATTTTTTCTAAACTGAAAAGGCGGTCCAGGGGGGGTAGACTTTGACAAATAGGCCATACCCCGCGCTACTAATATGACAGACGATTAGCAGCAGCGCGGGTTTTTAAACCTCGCTACTACTAAGTTGATAGCAGTAGCGCGGGTTTATAACCATCGCTACTACTATGGCATGGTCCAGGGGCCACTTAGTAGTAGCGAGGGTTAAAAACCCGCGCTACTGCTATCAACTTAGTAGTAGCGAGGTTTAAAAACCCGCGCTACTACTATGGCATATCCCGGGGGGCACGGTAGAGACCGCTTAGTAGTAGCGAGGGTTACAAACCCGCGCTGCTGCTATCAACTTAGTAGTAGCGAGGTTTAAAAACCTGCGCTGCTAGTAAGTAGCAGTAGCGTGGGTTTTTAACCCTCGCTGCTGCTAAGATTCTGTGTATAGCCTTTTCCCTAGTAGTGTGTGATCTGGACTTGTTCTTGAGTGTTTCCCCCTTGTGATTTCTCCCCGTTCTTCCCCGTGTTCATCGTGTTCTTCGAGGGATCCCACTCCAAACGTGAAAGATCGGCTACACCGGGTTAGCCCCGTATCACTTGGTCTGGTCGTTGGACACAAACGAAGTACATGAAGTTGCAATGGCTAACTTTTAACTAAACAAATCCCAAAGAAAAAGCTACTAGATGGATCTACTTATATAGGAGCAAGGGGTGGCGGCCAAAGAGGTAGGACGACGTGATAGAGGCGGGCTGTCCCGATCTTTTGATGAGATGATAACTATCGATTTGGTGGAGACGACTTCGACGATCCGACTACAAACGTGCATAACGTTGCGCCTTAGCAACCGCTAAACCAATCTCCTGAGGTTATTGACCACGCCGGTGCACGATCAACCTGACCACGAAGGTCTATTCCTGCAAGCAATCGAAGAACGAGCAATAATATGATAAAAGCAATCTGAATATTGTGAATATGTATCAAGTATTGATAAAGGTGGGGATCCGAAAGCGGTCTTGGTCTAGTCGTTGGACACAAACGAAGTACATAAGTTGCGTTGGTAACTTTTAACTAAACAAATCCCAAAATCTAAACGGTGCCCAAAGGGCTGAATATATGGAGGAAGAGAGGGGAATTTCGTGGCCCTTGGTGGAGGGGTCCGAAATCAACCCTATCTCTTGTTTCCCCACACATACGGACTCTAAAAATAGCCTATAGTTATCTATTTCGAAATTACATGGGCCTGGCCAAATAATAAGGTGACGTAGCACCTAGAATAGCCTCGGGACGAAATTTATGAAGTGGCATCTTGTATATTTCGTCCAAGGCTTCATGCACCCATTATGGTGGCTTCAAAGTCCTAAAATCATCACTTGTAACTCCGTTCTTGTTCCCCTTGCGCATGCCATCATCTCCATGCTTGTTCTTGCTCCAATGTTCATCCTTCTCCAAGCTAGGCCCTTCATTTGTAAGTAAAACAATTGTACTCCAATTTAGGAAGCATCATATTCTCATGAACATTAGAATCATTACCAAGAAACGAAACTACCTGATAATTTAATTGGCGTGCGCGAGCTCTAGTAATTGGTCCAGTATATGTAGCAGTAGCGGCTGTGGGTGTAACAATGGTATTGATGTCCTCATCATCCTCCCCTTCTTGAAATGAAGTCGTCCTCGACGGAAGCTCATCTTCCTCACCCAAATAAGGCTTCAAATCTGCAATGTTAAAAGTGGGACTAACCCCAAAATCTGCATGCAGCTCAAGTTTATATGCATTATCATTTATTTTCTCTAACACCTTAAAAGGACCATCAGCATGTGGCATTAGCTTTGATTTGGGCAAATCAGGAAATCTATCCTTACGCAAATGTAACCAAACAAGATCTCCAGGTGCAAACACAACATGTTTTCTACCCTTATCTCTAGCAAGTTTATATTTAGCATACATACGCTCAATGTTTTCCTTAGTTAACTCATGCATTTTTAAAATCAATTCAGCACGTTGTTTGGCATCAAAATTAACCTTCTCCGAAGATGGAAGAGGCAACAAATCAATAGGTGCACGAGGTAGGAAACCATACACAATTTCAAAAGGGCACATCTTAGTAGTAGAATGGAATGAACGATTATAAGCAAATTCAATATGAGGCAAGCATTCCTCCCACATTTTCTTATTATTCTTCAAAATAGCCCTAAGCATAGTAGACAATGTTCTATTGACTACTTCAGTTTGTCCATCAGTTTGGGGATGACAATAGTACTAAAAAGCAATTTAGTCCCCAACTTAGCCCATAAACATCTCCAAAAGTGGCTAAGAAATTTAGTATCACGATCTGAAACAATAGTATTCGGCACACCATGCAAGGGAATAATTTCACGAAAGAACAAATCAGCAACATTAACAGCATCATCGCTTTTATGACATGGTATAAAGTGTGCCATTTTCGAGAATCTATCCACGACAACAAATATGCTATCCCTCCCCTTCTTTGTTCGAGGTAAACCTAAAACAAAGTCCATAGATATATCCTCCCAAGGAACACTAGGTACAGGCAAAGGCATATATAAACCATGAGGATTGAGTCGTGACTTAGCTTTTTGACATGTAGTGCAGCGAGCAATAAAACGCTCAACATCCTGTCTCATCTTTGGCCAAAAGAAATGTGTAGCAAGTACGTCCTTCGTCTTCTTCACGCAAAGTGTCCCATTAACCCTCCTCTATGCGCCTCCTGCAACAAGAAAAGACGAACAGAGCTAGCTGGAATGCATAGCTTGTTAGCACGAAACACAAATCCATCGTTAAAGACGAACTTGTTCCACATTCTTCCTTCTTTACAATTCTGCATTACATCTTTAAAATCAACATCATGCACATATTGATCTTTGATGGTCTCCAAACCAAATATTTTGAAGTCAAGTTGTGAAAGCATAGTATAGCGACGAGACAATGCATCAGCAATAACATTTTCTTTTCCCTTCTTGTGTTTAATGACATAAGGCAAAGTCTCAATGAATTCAACCCATTTAGCATGTCTACGATTCTGTTTAGCTTGACTTTTAATATGTTTCAAAGATTCATGATCAGAATGTATAACAAATTCTTTGGGCCATAAATAATGTTGCCATGTTTCTAAAGTCCGAACAAGAGCATATAATTCTTTATCATAACTAGAATAATTCAGACTAGGCCCACTCAATTTTTCAGAAAAATATGCAACAGGTTTGCCATCTTGTAATAACACACCTCCTAATCCAATTCCACTAGCATCACATTCAAGCTCAAAAGTCTTATTAAAATCAGGAAGTTGGAGTAAAGGAGCATGTGTCAACTTATCTTTCAATACCGTGAAGGCTTCTTCCTGTGCGGTACCCCAAAGAAAAGACACATCTTTCTTTGTAAGCTCATTGAGAGGTGCAGCAATGGTGCTGAAATCTCTCACAAAACGCCTACAGAATCCAGCGAGGCCAAGAAAACTCCTCACTTGTGTGACCGTTTTGGGCTGTGGCCAACTCTCAAGATCTGCTATAAATACCTGTGGAGTAACAACATAGCCAAGAAAAGATACTTGGTCGGTGCAAAAGGTGCACTTCCCAAGGTTACCAAACAAACGTGCATCACGTAGAGCAATAGAAACAGCACGTAAATGTTCCAAATGTTCTTCCAAAGATCTGCTATAAATCAATATGTCATCAAAGTAAACTACCACAAATCGTCCAATGAAAGCACGTAAAACTTCGTTCATTAATCTCATGAAAGTACTAGGTGCATTAGTTAACCCAAAAGGCATGACTAACCACTCATATAATCCAAACTTAGTTTTAAATGTTGTTTTCCATTCATCTCCCAATTTCATACGAATTTGATGGTATCCACTACGCAAATCAACTTTGGAGAATATTGTAGAGCCACTCAATTCATCAAGCATATCATCTAGCCTAGGAATAGGATGACGATAACGAATAGTAATATTATTAATGCCTCTACAATCAACACACATATGTGATGTACCATCCTTTTTTGGCACTAGAATAATAGGAACAGCACAAGGACTAAGGGATTCGCGTATATAACCTTTGTCGAGAAGCTCTTGTACTTGACACATAATCTCCTTCGTCTCCTCTGGATTGGTACGGTATGGCGCACGGTTTGGCAGTAAAGCACCAGGAATTAAGTCAATCTGATGCTCAATCCTAGTAAGGATGTGGATGTGGTCTTGTGGTGAGAGAAAGCTTCTCCACCATCTCCATGCTAGCCAAGTTGTTGCAGCTCCCTCCGTCTATGATGACGCGCACAGAACATTCCTTCACAACTCCCTTGGTATGGAACAAATTGTGCCTCTGATTTTGCCCAGCTTGCGTGACCTGCACACTCAAAACACGTTGAGCAACTAAACATTCATACCTGTCAGCGTATTCAGGAGCCATGTATGGCGTCTCATGATCAGAAACATCTCCACCATGTTCTTCACGTGTAATAAGAGCCAAAGTCTCCTCATCATAGTCACTGGCTGACTCATACCCACCATCCTCTGTAGCAATCATCACACGCTGAGATTTGCATTCTCTCGCATAATGACCTCTTCCCTTACAACGACGAAAAATAATATCACTTGTGTGCCCTGTTGATGCCATGGAAGAAGAACTCTATGCAGGCCCGGCAGGTGCGCTCTTGGCAGATAATGGTGGTTGTGCCTGTTTTCTTGTATCACGGCTGGAGGTGGCACCTGATGGAGGTGCTGGTGCAGTTGAAGTAGAAGATGCACGAGGTGTCCATGATGAATGTTGGCCTGCAGAAAAGTTAGTTCGCGCCAATGCTTGTCGATCCTGCACTTCACGTTCAGCTTTACAAGCAAGATGGAATAAACGAGTGATATTAGTATACTCCTTATAGTCTAGAATGGTCTGAATCTCTTTATTTAATCCACCCAAAAAACATGCAAGCATAGCTTCATTCTCCTCAACAATACCACATCTAATCATGCCAGTTTGTAATTCCTGATAATATTCTTCTACAGAATTTTTCCCTTGTCTTAAGCGCTGCAATTTTTGAAGCAATTCACGTTGATAATATGGTGGAACCCAACGAGTACGCATAGCAGTTTTCAAAGCAGCCCAAGTAGTTGGAATAGGATATAATCTACAATGTTCGGACCACCATACACATGCAAAACTAGTGAAAGCACAAACAGCAGCGGCAACCCGTCTCTCCTTAGGATATTGTAAACATGTAAATCATTGTTCAGTTTCTAACTCCCAAGTAAGATATATATCAGGAACATATCTACCCTCAAATGGTGGAATATTCAATTTCAGTTTAGGAAGATGGTCATGATCTCGTACCTGAGGGATAGCCCTACCATTGTGATTATTTGCATGTGGACGACCTGGTGGGTGCAGGTAGTTGCACGTAGTTCTAATTTTGATCAACCTCATCCTCGTAATCTCCCACATAATCATCCTCCTCCGCATCAGCAGCAGGAGCCACAGAAGTATCAACAGCAGCACCAACAGTTTGGCCAAACGCAAGAGGGACACGGCTCGCTCGGCGGAGGGCTGTTTCGCAATGTGGAGGTAGTCGTTGTTGTTGTTGTTGTTGGAGAGGTGCGTTAGGTGCAGCGGGTGGTGGTGGTGGAAGGCGCACGAGCAATTCATTAAAATTGTTATCGAGCTTTGTTTCGAACGTCTTCTCCATGCCATCTATCTTCTCCTTGGCCTCGTCAAATCTTTTTAGCACATCTTGCACCTGTCCACTCATCATTTGCTGAAATTTATCATGTAGTTGTTTGTTCATCAGGTTCTCCCAGTCAGTCTCATCGGCTTGTGTTCCTACCATGGTTAGCAGCAAATAGAAACACACAAGAATATGATCCTACAGACTACTAAGAAGTGGTGGTTGTCGGTGTCAAAACCGGCAGATCTCAGGTAGGGGGTCCCGAACTGTGCGTCTAGGCGGATGGTAACAGGAGACAAGGGACATGATGTTTTTACCCAGGTTCGGGCCCTCTCGATGGAGGTAAAACCCTACTCCTGCTTGATTGATATTGATGATATGGGTAGTACAAGAGTGGATCTACCACGAGATCAAGGAGGCTAAACCCTAGAAACTAGCCTATGGTATGATTGTTGTAATGGTTGTTCGTCCTACGAACTAAAACCCTCCGGTTTATATAGACACCGGAGAGGGCTAGGGTTACACAGAGTCGGTTACAATGGTAGGAGATCTACATATCCATATTGCCAAGCTTGCCTTCCACGCCAAGGAAAGTCCCATCCGGACACGGGACGAAGTCTTCAATCTTGTATCTTCATTGTCTTGGAGTCCGGCCGATGATGATAGTCCGGCTATCCGGACACCCCTAGTCCAGGACTCCCTCAGTAGCCCCTGAACCAGGCTTCAATGACGATGAGTCCGGCGCGCATATTGTTCGGCATTGCAAGGCGGGTTCCTCCTCCGAATTAATTCATAGAAGATTGTGAACACCAGGATAGTGCCCGGCTTTGCAAAATAAATTCCACATACCACCGTAGAGAGAATAATATGTACACAAGTTCAATCTGCTGACGTATTTTGAGGCATGACGTCACACCACTACCAAGCCTTTACTTGAATCGTTTTTATTATACCACCTCAGCGCGTCTAGCGAAGCGGTTTCCTTGGCACGTCTTGTTGAAGCAGAGATCGTGTTCCCCTTATTCCAGGATTCCCATCAATACGGACGTGGGTAACCCAACCGCGCCATTGATTGTGGCGCTTGGGAGATAGGCGAGTTTTACCAGGCCGGTGGGGATGCATAGTCTTCGTCCGCCCATATATAAGGGGATAAGGATCCACCCTTTTTACCTACGCCTTCTTCCTCCTTTGCCTATCCATCTCCGCGCACTCGAGCTCCAGCGCCCGAGTCCGCACACCTCGCCTCAACCTTCTCCAGCCATGTCCGGAGCGGGAGGCAAGTGGATGGCCTCCTCCGTTACGGAGGGGCACATCGAAAAACTGCGCGGCGCCGGATACTTGTCCAGCGACATCGCGCACCGGCTGCCCGACGAGGGGCAGCTCATCCCCACCCCCAGGCCCCATGAGAGGGTCGTATTTCTTCCCCACTTCCTCCGCGGACTGGGCTTCCCACTTCATCCCTTCGTCCGGGGGCTCATGTACTACTACGGCCTGGACTTCCACGATCTGGCACCAAACTTCATCCTCAACATCTCAGCGTTTATCGTCGTGTGCGAGGCCTTCCTCTGCATCCAGCCCCACTTCGGCTTGTGGCTAAAGACCTTCAATGTCAAGCCGAAGGTTGTGAAGGGCAGCCAAGCGGAGTGCGGAGGCGCCATGCTGGGCAAAATGCCCAACATCACTTGGCTCGAGGGCGCCTTCGTGGAAACCATCAAAGGGTGGCAATCGGGGTGGTTCTACATCACCGAGCCGCGTGACCCTAAATGGGCAGCGGCCCCCGAGTTCAGATCTGGTTCCCCCATGCAGCTCACCTCCTGGAAAGAGAAGGGCTTGCTATGGGGCAGTTCCGAGGAGCTGACCGGACTCCAGTCCTGTCTCCAGACCCTGGTGAACAAGAAGCTTAAACTTGTCAATGTGATCCAGGTCATGCTCGTCCGCCGGATTCTCCCCTGCCAACAACGGGCCTTCAATCTGTGGGAGTTTGATCCGGCACAGCACCGGACCCTTAGCGGGCTCTTCGACACAACGTACGAAGCTGCCTGGAGGGTGCTGTTCACGGGCGGAGAAGCCCCCGCATCTGCAACTGAAGATCGCGGATTCAGCAGGCAGCGCCCGGCCGGTGCGGTAAGCTATGTTATCCTTTATGGGACATTCATTTTTTTTCATAGTGTGACTCTATGTGGGATCTAAAGCTCCCAATGCCTTTAACAGGACTGGCAGAGGACGTCCGAACAGGTTAACTGTCCGGCTCCCCTCCCCGAAGACCCAGCGGATACCCGTTTAACGGGGCTGCTAATCCCGGCACTTTATGTGGTGCTGGAGAAGAAGGCCACGGGAACCCGAAGAAGTTCCCGGCGCCAGGTGGTATCGGACTCGTCGTCCGATGGCTCCGAGGCGGACTCCTCCCCCAAAGACGAGGAGGAGAAAGAGGACTCTCCCCAAGAGGGGGGAGAGAAGAAGAGGAAGGCTTCCCCAACGGGGGAGGCCGAAGGGTCCAAGAAGGGAAGGACCCTTCCTCCGGATTGCTCCGCCAACGCCGGCGACGGCGACGGGGTGTGGCCCTCAAGGGCCAAGCCGCCGGCAAGATCGTAAGTATCCGGACTCCTGAATGATTTATGATTTCTCTTTGTGCCACGTAGTGTCCTTCTAATGCCGCATACTACCTGTAGTCCGGCCGAGGATGATCTTCCTGCTTCATCGAGCGGGTCCTTGGCTCCGTCGGATGTGGATTCCCTTCCGACCGCCTCAACTCCCCGTGGCACTGACGACGCCGAGGTGGGATCCCGGGAGGGGACCCATCAGGAGGAGGCTCCGGAGGTGCCGCAAGGCAGCCTCCCGGACTTTGCGCCGGACTCCGCACCGGAACCTGTAGTGGTTCCGGAGTCCGGCAGGCGGCCCCTTCGTAAGAAGGGCAAGACCGTGACACCGGCGGTCTCCGTCCAACCGGAGGCGCCGGACAACTTGTTGGAAGCGCTCAACGGCGCTTCCATCGAGGAAGAACACCGCACTATAATGAGTGCGGTGATTCAGAAGGTTCAGCTTGCCAAGAGCGGGCTGACCGAAGCCTGCAGCAGCCTTCTAACGGGCTTTGAGGTAAGAAAGTTAAAATATGTAATGTAATACCGCATAGACAGTAGCCCCTGATGCTCGGTTCGGTGTTCGGAAAGAAAAGCCGGACTGAGAATCTAAAAAGATATACGCAGGAGGTCTAAAATTTATGTCAATATGGGATTGCAGGCTGCGCTGCTGACCTCCGCCGCACTGACTGCGGAGGTCGATGCTTTGAAGCAGAACCTCGAACGGTCCGAGAGTGAGCTCGGCCATGCCAAGAAGCAGCTCGAGGACAGGGAAGGTAAGTAACACCATATTGAATTTGTACCTTATAGAAAAGGATTTTGGTTGCAAGAAAAATAACAAGGATAACGTGGATGCTCTAGGGGCCACGAACGAGGTGGCGACCCTAAAGGAGGCGGTGTCTGCGGCCGAACAAAAGGCGGCCGCGGAGCGAGCCGAGCGGGAGAAGCAGGAGGCGAGGGTGGCGGAGGTGCAGCAAGAGCTCCAGGATCTCATGAAAAAACATGAGGGTTTGGAGCGCGACTCGAGGACTCGAGAGTCCGAGCTTGCATCGGCTCTTGAGGGCGCAAAAGCCGCTAAGGCCGAAGCCCACAAGGCCCTCCAAGAGGTCGAGGATTTGAAGAAAATAGCAGCGGGTAAGGCTTTTTTCATGCAAAGCAAGCATGTGAAAGTGAATTACCTGTTACTTACCCGAATTCGGAGCACTCCAGGAGCGTTTGCAGATCTGCCTCGCAGCGTGTCCGATGCCGCCGCATTCTACCGGGCCGAGGAGGGGAGCTCGACGGAGAAGGTATTCTGGTCTCAGTATGCTGAGGCCGGACATCCGGTGCCCCTTAGCGACCAGCTAAAGCAGCTGGTCGAGCTCCACAAGGTAGCCGAACAGGCCATGAAGGGCCTCATAGTTCGGCTGTGTCCCGAGGAGGCTATGCCTGGGAGCTACTTTGGCTTAGTGCGGCGGCTGGTGGGTGCGTGTCCCTGGGTGGAAGTCGTCAAGCGCTCCGCCTGCATTGAAGGTGCCCGTCGGGCCCTAGCCCGTGCAAAAGTGCACTGGGGCAGGCTGGATGCTGAGAAGCTTATAACGGACGCGCCGCCGGTGGGCAAGGAGTATCGCACGCCCGAAATGTACTATAAGAGTGTCCTGAAGGGTGCCCGCAAGATTGCGTATGAGTGCTCCAAAGATGTAATATTTGAGTAGACTCGCAATGTGTTATCCTGTGCACTGAAAACTTTGTTCATATGCGCTAAGTAACGCTTATTAATTTAAAATATTACCTTCTGTGCGGGTTTATAAAATCTGAGAGATGGCAAGTCGTCGGCTTCAGCCCCCATGCCACGAGTGCTAGGGTGTTCGGTATAAACTTGAGCGCTCTTGTTCCCATTTTTGGGTCCATCTAGGGAGGCGCTCAACACGACGAACAAGGCAACCGGACTTATAATGCTTGAACACTCTCACTTAGCCATAGAATTCTATAATTTTAAATTTCGGCGAAGCCCCTAGTATTCGGAAGACCAAGTTCGGGGCGCTATCCACGCCTAGGCCGGGCGAAGCCGGTTCCTCGCTCTAAGCGGCATAAGTCTTTAGGGACTCGAAAAGACCTCTCGAACAGCGACCAGCTCTCGCCTTATCATGACGGTCAGTTTTAGCTTTCTCCACTGAGGCGCTCGCCCAGCTCAACCGGGGCGCAATCGCAGTGGTTCTCCCAGTGCTACCTTAGCCGATAAAATGGAACGTAAGGTACCAAAACATGGGAGCCGGGCAAACCCAACTATTGACCCAAGACATGATTCGGAGCCGATGCATATATTGCTATAAGTTCGGGGTGCCGCACTTGGGAAAGTGTTCGGACTTATCACACCATAATGCGGGGAACTTAAGCCCCTGGTGTATTCGGCCGTACCAAAGTGTACGGATGCAGGATGTCGTAAATGAACATATGTATATAAGAAAAAAAAGAAATGCAGCTATAAGCGAAAAGCGATGCATTGTTTATTCAGAAATACTGCCATGGATGCAGAGCGATGCAAATAGTGCGGTATGGAAGGGATTGGACTATTTAAACATGTCCCCCTCCAGGGGTAGGTTGCGGAATGGTGTATTAAACAGATTTAATGATCGTAATGGAGACCACCTTAGTTTTCGTCGTAGCCTTTCTCCTTCCCTGGCTGTTGCATCGTGAGTTCGGCAGGTCTGCTGCCGGACAGGGCCTCTGGTGAACGGAGTCCTGTGGGTAAGAAAAAGAAAAAAGAAAAAGAGCGACACACTTGGGAGCCCCTGGTGTGGTTGAGCCGCACTCTGGGCCTGTCGTGGTCGTGCCCCTCCCCCTATGCCCATGGTATCTCCAGAGCGTAATGATGTACGCGAGGGACTAGTCTTGCAATCATGCAAGGGCTGGGGTTGGGGCCGCATTGCTACGCGTGCTCGGAACGTGCCAGGTGGTCTTGTTGTATGTTACTCCGGGCGCGTTTGGCCGTGTCCGGTCGCTTAACGGCCGGACTTGAGAATTGCCTTAAGAGGCTGCTCTGTACTTCTGCCGCGAGAGCCGCTGTGTGTTCCTCCGTTCGGAGGGAGCATTCCGTGTTTCCGTTGACCGTGATGACTCCCCGAGGGCCTGGCATCTTGAGCTTTCGGTATGCGTAATGCGGCACCGTGTTGAACTTTGCAAACGCGGTCCGTCCGAGCAGAGCATGATAGCCACTGCGGAACGGGATTATGTCGAAGATTAACTCCTCGCTTCGGAAGTTATCCGGGGATCCGAAGACCACTTCCAGTGTGACTGAGCCTCTACAATTGGCCACTACACCTGGTATGACGCCTTTGAAGGTTGTCTTTGTAGGTTTAATCCTTGAGGGGTCTATGCCCATCTTGCGCACTGTGTCCTGATAAAGTAGATTCAGGCTGCTGCCGCCGTCCATTAGGACTCTAGTGAGGTGAAATCCATCGACGATTGGGTCTAAAACCAATGCGGCGAATCCGCCATGGCGGATACTGGTGGGGTGGTCCCTTCGATCAAAAGTGATCGGGCAAGAGGACCATGGATTGAACTTTGGGGCGACTGGCTCCATCGCATATACATCTCTAAGTGCACGCTTCCGCTCCCTCTTGGGTATATGGGTTGTGTATATCATGTTTAACGTCCGCACTTGTGGGGGGAAACCCTTCTGTCCTCTACTATTCTGATGAGGACATCAATACCATTGTTACACCCACAGCCCCTACTGTTACATATACGGGACCAATTACTAGAGCTCGCGCACGCCAATTAAATTACCAGGTACTTTCGTTTCTTGGTAATGATTCTAATGTTCATGAGAATATGATGCTGCCTAAATTGGATACATTTGTTTTGCTTACAAATGAAGGGTGAACATTGGAGCAAGAACACGCATGGAGTTGATGGCATGCGCAAGGGGATCAAGAACGGAGTTACAAGTGATGATTTCAGGACTTTGAAGCCACCATAAGGAGTGCATGAAGCCTTGGACGAAATATACAAGATGCCACTTCATAATATTCGTCCATGGGCTATTCTAGGTGCTGCGTCACCTTATTATTGGGCCAGGCCCATGTAATTTCGAAATACTTAAGTATAGGCTATTTTTAGAGTCCGTATGTGTGGGGAAACAAGAGTTAGGGTTGGTTTCGGACCCCACCCTCAAGGGCCACGAAATTCCCTCCTTTTCCCCCATATATACAGCCCTTAGGGCATCGTTTAGACTTTGGATTTTGTTTAGATTAAAGTTCGCCATAGCTGCAACTTCGCGTACTTCGTTTGTGTTCAACGACCAGACAAAGGCGTCACACAACCCCACCTTGATCAATAAAGCTTTCATCTTATATTCGCAATATCCAGATTGCAATCTCAGTTTCTTGCTTGTTCTTCGTTTGCTCGCAGGAAACAGACCTTCGTGGTCAGGTTGATCGTGCTCCGGCGTGGTCAATAACCTCTCAGAGTTGGTTTAGCGATTGCTATGGCGCGACGTTCTCGCACGTTCGTAGTCGGATCGTCAAAGTGGACTTCCACCAAAGCGAAATCCACCATCTCATCGAAAGACGGGACACCTCTGCCTCTATCAAATGGTATCAGATTTCCAGGTTGCTCGGTGAGATTTTACAGTTTTTCGTAGTTTAGATCGAGTCTGTTCTTCATACCTATAGTCCACAAAAAAGCCAAAAAAAATTAGGGTTAGTTCATCCCATCCGAACCAATCTGAGCCTTTCCATAATCTTTTCTGTATTTGCTTTGTTGAATTTGCGGTTGCATCGTCGTGTCAAGTTGCTGGTCTTAGCGTCTAGTCTTTTAGAGTTTCGAGTTCTGTTCACAGGTTGTCACATCGCCGCTGCCATATACCACCACCACGTATTCACCGCCAATCCGAATCCATATACGCCACCACATATCCACCGCCATCACGCCCATCTGAGTCCACCTGCAACATATATCCGCCACCAGTCCGAGTTCCACCAGATTCATCTCCGCCACCAGTCCTAGTCCGAGTCCAGTAATTGTTGCATTGTTCTCGATTTCCAGATCACGCGATACTCCGAGTCGTGACAGCGGAGGACTCCCCAACTTCCGAGCCATCCGCAGAAGAAAAATAGTTCCAGTTTCAAAAAAAGAGAAAAAAAAGTGCAAAAATTCTGGCTAGGCAGTTTTTAGACCATTTATAGACTTTTTCGAAAAAAATTGTTGCGGAGCAAAAAAAAAGAGAAAAAAAGAAAAAAAAAAGAAAAAAAAAGAGAAAAAAATTCAGAGTGTGATCCTCCCTTGTTTACGTGCCGCGCCGTGATTTTGTTGGTGTTCTAGGCTCGCGTCTCTAGCACAGTCTAGCCTAGGACCAGCACAATACCGTCGTTGAGCGTTTATTCAACTTTGCATCTCTGAATTGATTATTGGTGACCCTTTTTGCTACCATATTATAAGCCTTCCCAGCTCCATATACATCTACGTCGTGCGTTGGACTCTCCCTGGTAATCGCTCTATCCAAGCTTTGAGAGTTTTGACTACAACGGTTGCCGATCACCGCCTGCTGCTGGGTAAGAACTGGTAAGAATTTGAGATTTGCTTGACGGGTTTGTGATACACCCCCACCACTTCTTAGTAGTCTGTAGGATCATATTCTTGTGTGTTTCTATTTGCTGCTAACCATGGTAGGATCGCAAGCCGATGAGACTGATTGGGAGAACCTGACGAACAAACAACTACATGATAAATTTCAGCAAATGATGAGTAGAAGGTGCAAGATGTGCTAAACAGATTTGACGAGGCCATGGAGAAGATAGATGGCATTGAGAAGACGTTTGAAACAAAGTGATAGAGGCGAGGGTCCCGATCTTTCGATGAGATGATAACTATCGATTTGGTGAAGATGACTTTGACGATCCGACTACAAACGTGCACGACGTTGCGCCTTAGCAATCGCTAAACCAACTCTGAGAGGTTATTGACCACGCCGGAGCACAATCAACCTGACCACGAAGGTCTATTCCTGCAAGCAATCGAAGAACAAGCAAGAATATGATAAAAGCAATCTGAATATTGCGAGTATATATGAAGTATTGATAAAGGTGGGGATCCGTAAGCGGTCTTGGTCTGGTCGTTGGACACAAACGAAGTACACGAAGTTGCAATGGCTAACTTTTAACTAAACAAATCCCAAAGTCTAAACGGTGCCCTAAGGGCTGTATATATGGAGGAAGAGAGGGGGAATTTCGTGGCCCTTGGTGGAGGGGTCCGAAATCAACCCTATCTCTTGTTTCCCCACACATACGGACTCTAAAAATAGCCTATACTTATGTATTTCGAAATTACATGGGCCTGGCCCAATAAAAAGGTGACGCAGCACCTATAATAGCCTCTGGACGAAATTTATGAAGTGGGATCTTGTATATTTCGTCCAAGGCTTCATGCACTCTTATGGTGGCTTCAAAGTCCTGAAATCATCACTTGTAACTCCGTTCTGGTTCCCCTTGTGCATGGCATCTTCTCCATGCTTGCTCTTGCTCCAATGTCCATCCTTCTCCAAGCTAGGCCCTTCATTTGTAAGCAAAACAAATGTATCCAATTTAGGCAGCATCATATTCTCATGAACATTAGAATCATTACCAAGAAACGAAAGTACCTGATAATTTAATTGGCGTGCGCGAGCTCTAGTAATTGGTCCAGTATATGTAGCAGTAGGGGCTGTGGGTGTAACAATGGTATTGATGTCCTCATCATCCTCCCCTTCTTGAAATGAAGTCGTCCTCGACGGAAGCTCATTTTCCTCACCCAAATAAGGCTTCAAATCTGCAATGTTAAAAGTGGGACTAACCCCAAAATCTGCAGGCAACTCAAGTTTATATGCATTATCATTTACTTTCTCCAACACCTTAAAGGGACCAGCAGCACGTGGCATTAGCTTTGATTTGCGCAAATCAGGAAATCTATCCTTACGCAAATGTAACCAAACAAGATCTCCAGGTGCAAACACAACATGTTTTCTACCCTTATCTCCAGCAAGTTTATATTTAGCATTCATACGCTCAATGTTTTCCTTAGTTAACTCATGCATTTTTAAAATCAATTCAGCACGTTCTTTAGCATCAAAATTAACCTTCTCCGAAGATGGAAGAGGCAACAAATCAATAGGTGCACGAGGTAGGAAACCATACACAATTTCAAAAGGGCACATCTTAGTAGTAGAATGCAATGAACGATTATAAGCAAATTCAATATGAGGCAAGCATTCTTCCCACATTTTCTTATTATTCTTCAAAACAGCCCTAAGCATAGTAGACAATGTTCTATTGACTACTTCAGTTTGTCCATCAGTTTGGGGGTGACAAGTAGTACTAATTAGCAGTTTAGTCCCCAACTTAGCCCATAAACATCTCCAAAAGTGGCTAAGAAATTTAGTATCACGATCTGAAACAATAGTATTTGGCACACCATGCAAGCGAATAATTTCACGAAAGAACAAATCAGCAACATTAACAGCATCATCGCTTTTATGACATGGTATAAAGTGTGCCATTTTTGAGAATCTATCCACGACAACAAATATGCTATCCCTCCCCTTCTTTGTTCGAGGTAAACCTAAAACAAAGTCCATAGATATATCCTCCCAAGGAACACTAGGTACAGGCAAAGGCATATATAAACCATGAGGATTGAGTCGTGACTTAGCTTTTTGACATGTAGTGCAGCGAGCAACAAAACGCTCAACATCCCGTCTCATCTTTGGCCAAAAGAAATGTGTAGCAAGTACGTCCTCCGTCTTCTTCACGCCAAAGTGTCCCATTAATCCTCCCCCATGCGCCTCCTGCAACAGCAAAAGACGAACGGAGCTAGCTGGAATGCATAGCTTGTTAGCACGAAACACAAATCCATCGTTAACGACAAACTTGTTCCACATTCTTCCTTCTTTACAATTCTGCATTACATCTTTAAAATCAGCATCATGCACATATTGATCTTTGATGGTCTCCAAACCAAATATTTTGAAGTCAAGTTGTGAAAGCATAGTATAGCGACGAGACAATGCATCAGCAATAACATTTTCTTTTCCCTTCTTGTGTTTAATGACATAAGGGAAAGTCTCAATGAATTCAACCCATTTAGCATGTCTACGATTCAGTTTAGCTTGACTTTTAATATGTTTCAAAGATTCATGATCAGAATGTATAACAAATTCTTTGGGCCATAAATAATGTTGCCATGTTTCTAAAGTCCGAACAAGAGCATATAATTCTTTATCATAAGTAGAATAGTTCAGACTAGGCCCACTCAATTTTTCAGAAAAGTATGCAAGAGGTTTGCCATCTTGTAATAACACACCTCCTAATCCAATTCCACTAGCATCACATTCAAGCTCAAAAGTCTTATTAAAATCAGGAAGTTGGAGTAAAGGAGCATGTGTCAACTTATCTTTCAATACCGTGAAGGCTTCTTCCTGTGCGGTACCCCACAGAAAAGGCACATCTTTCTTTGTAAGCTCATTGAGAGGTGCAGCAATGGTGCTGAAATCTCTCACAAAACGCCTATAGAATCCAGCGAGGCCAAGGAAACTCCTCACTTGTGTGACCGTTTTGGGCTGCGGCCAACTCTCAATAGCTTCAATCTTGGCTTTATCAACTTCAATTCCCTGTGGAGTAACAACATAGCCAAGAAAAGATACTCGGTCGGTGCAAAAGGTGCACTTTCCAAGGTTACCAAACAAACGTGCATCACGTAGAGCAATAAAAACAGCACGTAAATGTTCCAAATGTTCCTCCAAAGATTTGCTATAAATCAATATGTCATCAAAGTAAACTACCACAAATCGTCCAATGAAAGCACGTAAAACTTCGTTCATTAACCTCATGAAAGTACTAGGTGCATTAGTTAACCCAAAAGGCATGACTAACCACTCATATAATCCAAACTTAGTTTTAAATGCTGTTTTCCATTCATCTCCCAATTTCATACGAATTTGATGGTATCCACTACGCAAATCAACTTTGGAGAATATTGTAGAGCCACTCAATTCATCAAGCATATCATCTAGCCTAGGAATAGGATGACGATAACGAATAGTAATATTATTAATGCCTCTACAATCAACGCACATACGTGATGTACCATCCTTTTTCGGCACTAGAATAATAGGAACAGCACAAGGACTAAGGGATTCGCGTATATAACCTTTGTCGAGAAGCTCTTGTACTTGACGCATAATCTCCTTCGTCTCCTCTGGATTGGTACGGTATGGTGCACGGTTTGGCAGTGAAGCACCGGGAATTAAGTCAATCTGATGCTCAATCCCTCGAATAGGCGGTAATCCCGGTGGCACGTCTTGTGGAAAGACGTCAGCGAACTCCTGCAAAATGTTAGTGATAGCAGGAGGCAAAGAGGAAGGCACATCCTCGAATGAAAATAATGCCTCTTTGCACACAAAAGCATAGCAAACAGATTTGCTAAAATCTAGATCATCAATATCAGATTTGGTGGCAAGTAAACATGCACTTTTCAATTTAATTTCAGAAGCAACACTAGATTGTTTATTATTATTAGGCTGCATTTGTTGCTCAAATTCTTTTGCCACAATCTGATTTTCACTCTTAGTTTTATCCTGTTTTGCTTTATTAGCTCTATTAATATCATCTTTCAAAATGGAATCAGGAGTCATAGGAAGCAAAGTAATATTTTTATCCTTATGAACAAGAGTATACTGATTGTTTCTACCATGGTGAATAGAATTTTTATCAAATTGCCATGGTCTACCAAGTAATAAGGAACATGCTTGCATAGGTACCACATCACAATCAACATAATCAGCATATGTAGAGATACTAAAATGTACACGAACAATACGTGATACCTTAACCTTGCCGCTGTTGTTGAACCATTGGATGTAGTAAGGATGTGGATGTGGTCTTGTGGTGAGAGATAGCTTCTCCACCATCTCCATGCTAGCCAAGTTGTTGCAACTCCCTCCATCTATGATCACGCGAACAGAACGTTCCTTCACAACTCCCTTTGTATGGAACAAATTATGCCTCTGATTTTGCTCAGCTTGTGTAACCTGCACACTCAAAACACGTTGAGCAACTAAACATTCATACCTGTCAGCATCTTCAGGAGCCATGTATTGCGTCTCATGATCAGAATCGTCTCCACCGTGTTCGTCACGTGTAATAAGAGCCAAAGTCTCCTCATCAAAGTCACTAGCGGACTCATACCCACCATCCTCAGTAACAATCATCACACGCTTAGATGGGCATTCTCTCGCATAATGACCTCCACCCTTGCAACGTCGACAAATAATATCATGTGTTTGCCCTGTTGATGCCATGGATGAAGAAGAGCTCTTTGCAGGCCCAGAAGGTGTGCTCTTGGCAGATAGTGGTGATTGTGCCTGCTTTATTGTATCACGGTTGGAGGTGGCAGCCGACGAAGGCGCCGGTGTAGCAGAACGGGAGGAAGTAGATGATGCACGTGGTGTCCATGATGAAGGTCGACCTGCAGAAAAGTTAGTCCGCGCCAATGCCTATCGATCCTGTACTTCACGTTCAGCTTTACAAGCAAGATGAAATAAACGAGTGATATTAGTATACTCCTTATAGTCTAGAATGGTCTGAATCTCTCTATTTAATCCACCCAGAAAACGTGCAAGCATAGCTTCATTCTCCTCAACAATACCACATCTAATCATGCCAGTTTGTAATTCCTGATAATATTCTTCTACAGAATTTTTTCCTTGTCTTAAGCGCTGTAATTTTTGAAGCAATTCACGTTGATAATATGGTGGAACCCAACGAGTACGCATAGCAGTTTTCAAAGCAGCCCAAGTAGCGGGAATAGGATATAATCTACAATGTTCAGACCACCATACACATGCAAAACTAGTGAAAGCACAAACAGCAGCAGCAACCCGTCTCTCCTCGGGATATTGTAAACATGTAAAACGTTGTTCAGTTTCTAACTCCCAAGTAAGATATATATCAGGAACATATCTACCCTCAAATGGTGGAATATTCAATTTCAGTTTAGGAATATGGACATCATCTCGTACCTGAGGTGGTGGTGCAGGCCTACCATTACGAATATATACCTGAGGTCGACCTGGTGGTGGTGGTGCTGGTGGCTGCACGTAGTGCTGATTTTGATCAACCTCATCCTCATAATCGCCCGCATACTCAACATCCTCCTGGGTACCACCAGCAGCAGTAGCAGGGGCGAAAGAAGCATCAACAACATGAACAGCAGCACCAGAAGTTTGGCCATCCTCAATAGGAACACGCCTCGCTCGTCCATACTGATTCGAAAGGATGCGTTGTTGTTGTTGTTGTTGTTGTTGGAGAGGTGCGTTAGGTGCAGCGGGTGGTGGTGGTGGAAGACGCGCGAGCAATTCATTAAAAATTTTATCGAGCTTTGTTTCGAACGTCTTCTCCATGCCATCTATCTTCTCCATGGCCTCTTCAAATCTGTTTAGCACATCTTGCACCTGTCCACTCATCATTTGCTGAAACTTATCATGAAGCTCCTTGTTCGATAAATTCTCCCAGTCAGTCACGTCGGCTTGTGATCCTGGCATGGTTAGCAGCAATAGAAACACACAAGAATATGATCCTACAGACTACGAACAAGTGGTGGTGGTGGGTGTCACAAATCCGTCAAGCAAAACTCAAATTCTTACCAGTTCTTACCCAGCAGCAGGCGGTGATCGGCAACCGTTGTAGTCAAAAACTCTCAAAGCTTGGATAGAGCGAGTACCAGGGAGAGTCAAACGCACGACGTAGATGTATGTGGAGCTGGGAAGGCTTATAATATGGTAGCAAAAAGGATCAGCAATAATCAATTCAGACGAGGGTCCCGATCTTTCGATGAGATGATAACTATCGATTTGGTGAAGATGACTTTGACGATCCGACTACAAACGTGCACGACGTTGCGCCTTAGCAATCGCTAAACCAACTCTGAGAGGTTATTGACCACGCCGGAGCACAATCAACCTGACCACGAAGGTCTATTCCTGCAAGCAATCGAAGAACAAGCAAGAATATGATAAAAGCAATCTGAATATTGCGAGTATATATGAAGTATTGATAAAGGTGGGGATCCGTAAGCGGTCTTGGTCTGGTCGTTGGACACAAACGAAGTACACGAAGTTGCAATGGCTAACTTTTAACTAAACAAATCCCAAAGTCTAAACGGTGCCCTAAGGGCTGTATATATGGAGGAAGAGAGGGGGAATTTCGTGGCCCTTGGTGGAGGGGTCCGAAATCAACCCTATCTCTTGTTTCCCCACACATACGGACTCTAAAAATAGCCTATACTTATGTATTTCGAAATTACATGGGCCTGGCCCAATAAAAAGGTGGCGCAGCACCTATAATAGCCTCTGGACGAAATTTATGAAGTGGCATCTTGTATATTTCGTCCAAGGCTTCATGCACTCTTATGGTGGCTTCAAAGTCCTGAAATCATCACTTGTAACTCCGTTCTGGTTCCCCTTGTGCATGACATCTTCTCCATGCTTGCTCTTGCTCCAATGTCCATCCTTCTCCAAGCTAGGCCCTTCATTTGTAAGCAAAACAAATGTATCCAATTTAGGCAGCATCATATTCTCATGAACATTAGAATCATTACCAAGAAACGAAAGTACCTGATAATTTAATTGGCGTGCGCGAGCTCTAGTAATTGGTCCAGTATATGTAGCAGTAGGGGCTGTGGGTGTAACAATGGTATTGATGTCCTCATCACAAAGCTTGATAGCAAGTTTAATGAATTGCTCGCGCGTTTTCCACAACCACCGCCGGCTGCACCTATCGCACCTCTGCAACGACAACAACTACGCCCCCTTCCGAATCAGTATGGACGAGCTCAGCGTGTTCCTATTGAGCCAGGACAAAATTCTGGTGCCGCTGCTACTGCTGTTGGTGCTTCTTTGGCTCCTGCTACTGCTGCTGCTAGTACCGAGGAGGATGAAGAGTATGCGGGCGATTACGAGGATGAGGTTGATCAACATCAGAACTACGTGCAACCACCAGCACCACAACCACCAGGTCGTCCACATGCAAATAATGGCAATGTTAGGGCTCCCCCTCAGGTACGAGATCATGACCATCTCCCTAAACTGAAATTGAATATTCCACCATTTGAGGGTAGATATGTTCCTGATATATATCTTACTTGGGAGTTAGAAACTGAACAACGATTTACATGTTTACAATATCCTGAGGAGAGACGTGTTCCTGCTGCTGTTTGTGCTTTCACTAGCTTTGCATGTGTTTGGTGGTCTGAACATTGTAGATTATATCCTGTTCCAGCTACTTGGGCTGCTTTGAAAACTGCTATGTGTACTCGTTGGGTTCCACCATATTATCAACGTGAATTACTTCAAAAATTGCAGCGCTTAAGACAAGGAAAAAATTCTGTAGAAGAATATTATCAGGAATTACAAACTGGCTTGATTAGATGTGGTATTGTTGAGGAGAATGAAGCTATGCTTGCACGTTTTCTGGGTGGATTAAATAGAGAGATTCAGACCATTCTAGACTATAAGGATTATAATAATATCACTCGTTTATTCCATCTTGCTTGTAAAGCTGAACGTGAAGTGCAGGATCGACAGGCATTGGCGCGCACTAACTTTTCTGCAGGTCGACCTTCATCATGGAGACCACGTGCATCATCTACTTCCACTGCACCATCACCTCCTTCAGGTGCCACCTCCAACCGTGATACAAGAAAGCAGGCACAACCACCACTATCTGCCAAGAGCACACCTGCCGGGCCTGCACAGAGCTCTTCTTCTTCCATGGTGTCAACAAGGCACACAAGTGATATTATTTGTCGTCGTTGTAAGGGAAGAGGACATTTTGCGAGAGAATGCAAATCTCAGCGTGTGATGATTGCTACTGAGGATGGTGGGTATGAGTCCGCTAGTGACTATGATGAGGAGACTTTAGCTCTTATTACACATGAGGAACATGGTGGAGATGATTCTGATCATGAGACACAATACATGGCTGCTGAAGATGCTGACAGGTATGAATGTTTAGTTGCTCAACGTGTTTTGAGTGTGCAGGTTACACAAGCTGAGCAAAATCAGAGGCATAATTTGTTCCATACAAACGGAGTTGTGAAGGAACGTTCTATTCGCGTCATCATAGATGGAGGGAGCTGCAACAACTTGGCTAGCATGGAGATGGTGGAGAAGCTATCTCTCACCACAAGACCACATCCACATCCTTACTACATCCAATGGTTCAACAACAGCGGCAAGGTTAAGGTAACACGTACTGTTCGTGTGCATTTTAGTATCTCTACATATGCTGATTATGTTGATTGTGATGTGGTACCTATGCAAGCATGTTCCTTATTACTTGGTAGACCATGGCAATTTGATAAAAATTCTGTACACCATGGTAGAAACAATCACTATACTCTTGTTCATAGGGATAAAAATATTACTTTGCTTCCTATGACTCCTGATTCCATTTTGAAAGATGATATTAATAGAGCTAATAAAGCAAAACAGGAGAAAAATAAGAGTGAAAATCAGATTGTGGCAAAAGAATTTGAGCAACACATGAAGCCTAATAATAAACCATCTACTGTTGCTTCTGAAATTAAATTGAAAAGTGCATGTTTACTTGCCACCAAATCTGATATTGATGAGCTAGATTTAGCAAATCTGTTTGCTATGCTTTTGTGTGCAAAGATGCATTATTTTCATTCGAGGACGTGCCTTCCTCTTTGCCCCCTGCTGTCACTAACATTTTGCAGGAGTTCGCTGACGTCTTTCCACAAGACGTGCCACCGGGATTACCACCCATTCGAGGGATTGAGCATCAAATTGACTTAATTCCCGGTGCATCATTACCCAACGGTGCACCATACCGTACCAATCCAGAGGAGACGAAGGAGATTATGCGTCAAGTACAGGAGCTGCTTGACAAAGGTTATATACGCGAATCCCTTAGTCCTTGTGCTGTTCCTATTATTCTAGTGCCGAAAAAGGATGGTACATCACGTATGTGTGTTGATTGTAGAGGCATTAATAATATTACTATTCGTTATCGTCACCCTATTCCTAGGCTAGATGATATGCTTGATGAATTGAGTGGCTCTACAATATTCTCCAAAGTTGATTTGCGTAGTGGATACCATGAAATTCGTATGAAATTGGGAGATGAATGGAAAACAGCATTTAAAACTAAGTTTGGATTATATGAGTGGTTAGTCATGCCTTTTGGGTTAACTAATGCACCTAGTACTTTCATGAGATTAATGAACGAAGTTTTACGTGCTTTTATTGGACGATTTGTGGTAGTCTATTTTGATGATATACTGATTTATAGCAAATCTTTGGAAGAACATTTGGAACATTTACGTGCTGTTTTTAATGCTCTACGTGATGCACGTTTGTTTGGTAACCTTGGGAAGTGCACCTTTTGCACCGACCGAGTATCTTTTCTTGGCTATGTTGTTACTCCACAGGGAATTGAAGTTGATAAAGCCAAGATTGAAGCTATTGAGAGTTGGCCGCAGCCCAAAACGGTCACACAAGTGAGGAGTTTCCTTGGCCTCACTGGTTTCTATAGGCGTTTTGTGAGAGATTTCAGCACCATTGCTGCACCTCTCAACGAGCTTACAAAGAAGGATGTGCCTTTTGTTTGGGGTACCGCACAGGAAGAAGCCTTCACGGTATTGAAAGCTAAGTTGACACATGCTCCTATACTCCAACTTCCTGATTTTAATAAGACTTTTGAGCTTGAATGTGATGCTAGTGGAATTGGATTAGGAGGTGTGTTATTACAAGATGGCAAACCTGTTGCATACTTTTCTGAAAAATTGAGTGGGCCTAGTTTGAACTATTCTACTTATGATAAAGAATTATATGCTCTTGTTCGGACTTTAGAGACATGGCAACATTATTTATGGCCCAAAGAATTTGTTATACATTCTGATCATGAATCTTTGAAACATATTAAAAGTCAAGCTAAACTGAATCGTAGACATGCTAAATGGGTTGAATTCATTGAGACTTTCCCTTATCTCATTAAACACAAGAAGGGTAAAGAAAATGTTATTGCTGATGCATTGTCTCGTCGTTATACTATGCTTTCACAACTTGACTTTAGAATATTTGGTTTGGAGACCATCAAAGATCAATATGCGCATGATGCTGAATTTACCGATGTATTGCAGAATTGTAAAGAAGGTAGAACATGGAACAAGTTCGTCGTTAATGATGGATTTGTGTTTCGTTCTAACAAGCTATGCATTCCAGCTAGCTCCGTTCGTCTTTTGTTGTTGCAGGAGGCGCATGGAGGAGGATTAATGGGACACTTTGGCGTGAAGAAGACGGAGGACGTACTTGCTACACATTTCTTTTGGCGAAAAATGCGACGGGATGTTGAGCGTTTTATTGCTTGCTGCACTACATGTCAAAAAGCTAAGTCACGACTCAATCCTCATGGTTTATATATGCCTTTGCCTGTGCCTAGTGTTCCTTGGGAGGATATATCTATGGACTTTGTTTTAGGTTTACCTCGAACAAAGAAGGGGAGGGATAGCATATTTTTTGTCGTGGATAGATTCTCGAAAATGGCACACTTTATACCATGTCATAAAAGCGATGATGCTGTTAATGTTGCTGATTTGTTCTTTCGTGAAATTATTCGCTTGCATGGTGTGCCAAATACTATTGTTTCAGACCGTGATACTAAATTTCTTAGCCACTTTTGGAGATGTTTATGGGCTAAGTTGGGGACTAAATTGCTTTTTAGTACTACTTGTCATCCCCAAACTGATGGACAAACTGAAGTAGTGATGAGGACATGACTACCTTGGATATGACCAAAAATATTGCATATATGCATATTTGTCAGGTGATTTCTAGTGCAAACTATTCAATAATCTATTTATGTTATCCAGAACAAAAATACTTCACACACTTTTGTGTTTTGTCTAATTGCAGGTGTATGGGACATTTGTACAATCCACATATGAAGATAAGGAAGAAAGAGATGTTTATTTGCTGTCCAAAAAGTTCTCTCACGTCACTTTTGGCCCAAGAGAAGATATAGTCCAAGTCTCTCACGTTCTGGATTCAGATTCGGACTGCACAGACGTACCTGACTCAAAACGCACACAAGTCTTTCATACGGACTCCGAATTGGGTGATTCTTTTTTTGTTGGAAACTAGATTTCGTGCACTTTACAACCCAATTGGAATCACCTTCAAATTCGTCCAGAGCGTTGAGTTGTGGACGAAACAATCTGATGCTGCAGCAGAATCCGAGTCAAACTACAAGTCCAAAGGTGTTACATCACCTCCACTTGGGCCCATTGGCCTTGTACGACCTAGACTTAGTTTTAGGCTGCCTTGGGACGTCCTCCCACCTCCTTGGCCGCCACCCCTTGCTCCTATATAAGTAGATCCATCTAGTAGCTTTTCCTGGGGGATTTGTTTAGTTAAAAGTTAGCCATTGCAACTTCGTGTACTTCGTTTGTGTCCAACGACCAGACGAAGACCGCTTACGGATCCCCACCATTATCAATACCTCATATATATTTGCAATATTCAGATTGCTTTATCATATTCTTGCTCGTTCTTCGATTGCTTGCAGGAATAGACCTTCGTGGTCAGGCTGACCGTGCTTCCGGCATCGTCAGTAACCTCAGGAGATTGGTTTAGCGATTGCTAAGGCGCAACGCCGTGCATGTTTGTAGTCGGATCGTCAAAGTCGTCTCCACCAAATCGATAGTTATCATCTCATCGAAAGATCGGGACACCCTCGCCTCTATCAAGTGGTATCAGTTTTCAGGTTGCTCGGTGAGAATTTCCAGTTTTCCAAGATTAGATTTATTTTCTTACCTATTGTCCAAGAAAAAGCCACAAAAAAGAGTTAGATCTATTCATCCTTGGTCCAAGCCAGTCTGAGCCTTTGCAATTTTCTTTTCATTGCTTGCATAGTTGAATTATCGGTTGCATCGTCGTGTCGAGTTGCTGGTCTTAGTGTCTAGTTCGTTTAGAGTTTCGAGTTCTGTTCACATTAGTCACGCCACCGCTGCATCATTATCTCTTCCGCTGTCCACCACCCATCCATCAATTTCCACCACGTGCTACCCACCATTGATTGTCATAATAATAGTTGAGATCGTTCACATCTTCGCTTGATCCAATCTGCGTCTTATCTAGTTTGTTTTGGAAAGAGGGAGAAAAAAAGAGAGAAAAAAACGAGAAAAACAGAGAAAAAAAGGAGAAAAAAAATCAAAAAAATCGGCACAAACTTTTTCAGAGGAAAGTTGGAGACAAAGTTGTTGTATATCCTGCTTGGCAGTTGTTTTTCATCATTATCTTCACTGTCGTTGTGATCTTCACTTATATCTTGCTGTCAAGAGCTACTTAGTATCCTTCATTGATGCTAGTTGTGCTACGCTGTGACCTCATTAGTGTTCTAGGCTCGCGTCTCTAGTCCGGTCTAGCCTAGGACCAGCACAGTACCGTCGTTGAGCGTTTATTCAACATTGCATCTTTGAATTGATTATTGCTAATCTTTTGCTACCATATATAGCCAACCCAGCTCCACATATTTCTACACCGTGTATACGTACGCTCCCCTGGCAATTGCTTTACTCAATATTCGGAGTTACTTGACACCGCTGGTTGCCGATCACCGCCTGCTGCATGGTAAGAACTTGTAAGACATTGATATTTGCTTTACTGTGAGCGTTTTACCACCACATCCTAGTAGTTATAGGAACATTATTTTTGGGTTTTGTTTCTTGTTCTACTAATCATGATAGGATCCAGAGTCAATTCATGGGCTTTGTCGATCGCGGGAGACGTGCCACCACCTTTGCAAATACCACAACCGTCACGAGAGGTGCACAAACATCCAAATGCACATGATCAGGTTAATGTATCTATACCACCATTTAATGGCCGTTTTAAACCTGCTTTATATATTGAATGGGAGTTCGACATAAAAAATATATTTGCTTCCCATAATTTCGATGAACATAAAAAGGTTAAGGTTGCCTTTGGTTCTTTCACTGGTTATGCTTTGGTTTGGTGGAGTGAATATTGTCGGTTACACCCTGATTATATACCTACTACTTGGGATGATTTGAAACTTGCCATGCGACATACTTTCGTCCCTGCTTATTATACTCGTGGCATGATTAAGAAGTTGCAACACTTAAAACAAGGTAGTGAAACTGTAACAAAATATTATGATGATTTACAAACTACCTTGTTGCATTCCTCTTTAGAAGAAAGTGCAGATGATTTTATGGATAGATTTTGGGGAGGATTAAACCGTGATATTCAAGAGATACTAATTCATGAAGAGTGTTATCCTATGGACCATTTGTTTCATCTTGCTTGCAAAGCTGAACAGGAAATAAAACAACGTGTTGGCCACGAGGAGAACAAGCGCACGGTGCACATTCCAAGAGTTGATATGATTGTTCCTTCAACTACTAGGCATACTATGACAACCACATCCATTGTTGTCAGGACTACATCACCTCCACCATGTGACACATCGCCCCCGAGAGTGGCTACATCATCTGAGTTGATCATAAGAGGTAATGACAAAGGTACTGATCTTCCATCTCTACATGAGAATGATGAATGCCTTGTCAATTTGAATGCACCATCTGATGAGCTACCCACTACTTTGATCAAACCACCTATTTTAGAGGACTACGTTGATAATTTGACTTTGCCATGTGATCAAACAACTGAAATACCAACAATTTTGAGTGCACCCATTGAATTAACTATTGATGCAAAAGAACCAATGTTTAATCATTTTGATATGACCTCTAATCTTGGTGATGATTCTGTGTTGAATGACTTATTGCATGTTTGCTTATTTAAGCATGTTGTAGCATGTAAATTTGATGCAAGTAAGGTTTATTCACCAATGTTGGGATGGTTTAATGATGAACATTGTCAATCTTTTGAAATGAATAAGAGCTTCACTTATATGTGCAAACTGAGTTGCAATATTTTCATGCCTTCTACTTCTTGTGCTAATTTTTTGCCTTTAGATTTTATGAACTATGCAAGTTACTCATCTATTCATGTGTCATATATGCAAAAATCAAGGGAAGTAAAAATGGATGACATATACATATACAACATGTACACCTTGTCTCTTTTGTTAGCCACATTTCAGATTAAGCAACGCCGAGGACGGCTTTATTTTCAAGAAGGGGAGGATGATGAGGACATGACTACCTTGGATATGACCAAAAATATTGCATATATGCATATTTGTCAGGTGATTTCTAGTGCAAACTATTCAATAATCTATTTATGTTATCCAGAACAAAAATACTTCACACACTTTTGTGTTTTGTCTAATTGCAGGTGTATGGGACATTTGTACAATCCACATATGAAGATAAGGAAGAAAGAGATGTTTATTTGCTGTCCAAAAAGTTCTCTCACGTCACTTTTGGCCCAAGAGAAGATAGAGTCCAAGTCTCTCACGTTCTGGATTCAGATTCGGACTGCACAGACGTACCTGACTCAAAACGCACACAAGTTTTTCATACGGACTCCGAATTGGGTGATTCTTTTTTTGTTGGAAACTAGATTTCGTGCACTTTACAACCCAATTGGAATCACCTTCAAATTCGTCCAGAGCGTTGAGTTGTGGACGAAACAATCTGATGCTGCAGCAGAATCCGAGTCAAACTACAAGTCCAAAGGTGTTACATCACCTCCACTTGGGCCCATTGGCCTTGTACGACCTAGACTTAGTTTTAGGCTGCCTTGGGACGTCCTCCCACCTCCTTGGCCGCCACCCCTTGCTCCTATATAAGTAGATCCATCTAGTAGCTTTTCCTGGGGGATTTGTTTAGTTAAAAGTTAGCCATTGCAACTTCGTGTACTTCGTTTGTGTCCAACGACCAGACCAAGACCGCTTACGGATCCCCACCATTATCAATACCTCATATATATTTGCAATATTCAGATTGCTTTATCATATTCTTGCTCGTTCTTCGATTGCTTGCAGGAATAGACCTTCGTGGTCAGGCTGACCGTGCTTCCGGCATCGTCAGTAACCTCAGGAGATTGGTTTAGCGATTGCTAAGGCGCAACGCCGTGCATGTTTGTAGTCGGATCGTCAAAGTCGTCTCCACCAAATCGATAGTTATCATCTCATCGAAAGATCGGGACACCCTCGCCTCTATCAAGTGGTATCAGTTTTCAGGTTGCTCGGTGAGAATTTCCAGTTTTCCAAGATTAGATTTATTTTCTTACCTATTGTCCAAGAAAAAGCCACAAAAAAGAGTTAGATCTATTCATCCTTGGTCCAAGCCAGTCTGAGCCTTTGCAATTTTCTTTTCATTGCTTGCATAGTTGAATTATCGGTTGCATCGTCGTGTCGAGTTGCTGGTCTTAGTGTCTAGTTCGTTTAGAGTTTCGAGTTCTGTTCACATTAGTCACGCCACCGCTGCATCATTATCTCTTCCGCTGTCCACCACCCATCCATCAATTTCCACCACGTGCTACCCACCATTGATTGTCATAATAATAGTTGAGATCGTTCACATCTTCGCTTGATCCAATCTGCGTCTTATCTAGTTTGTTTTGGAAAGAGGGAGAAAAAAAGAGAGAAAAAAACGAGAAAAAAAGAGAAAAAAAGGAGAAAAAAAATCAAAAAAATCGGCACAAACTTTTTCAGAGGAAAGTTGGAGACAAAGTTGTTGTATATCCTGCTTGGCAGTTGTTTTTCATCATTATCTTCACTGTCGTTGTGATCTTCACTTATATCTTGCTGTCAAGAGCTACTTAGTATCCTTCATTGATGCTAGTTGTGCTACGCTGTGACCTCATTAGTGTTCTAGGCTCGCGTCTCTAGTCCGGTCTAGCCTAGGACCAGCACAGTACCGTCGTTGAGCGTTTATTCAACATTGCATCTTTGAATTGATTATTGCTAATCTTTTGCTACCATATATAGCCAACCCAGCTCCACATATTTCTACACCGTGTATACGTACGCTCCCCTGGCAATTGCTTTACTCAATATTCGGAGTTACTTGACACCGCTGGTTGCCGATCACCGCCTGCTGCATGGTAAGAACTTGTAAGACATTGATATTTGCTTTACTGTGAGCGTTTTACCACCACATCCTAGTAGTTATAGGAACATTATTTTTGGGTTTTGTTTCTTGTTCTACTAATCATGATAGGATCCAGAGTCAATTCATGGGCTTTGTCGATCGCGGGAGACGTGCCACCACCTTTGCAAATACCACAACCGTCACGAGAGGTGCACAAACATCCAAATGCACATGATCAGGTTAATGTATCTATACCACCATTTAATGGCCGTTTTAAACCTGCTTTATATATTGAATGGGAGTTCGACATAAAAAATATATTTGCTTCCCATAATTTCGATGAACATAAAAAGGTTAAGGTTGCGGTTGGTTCTTTCACTGGTTATGCTTTGGTTTGGTGGAGTGAATATTGTCGGTTACACCCTGATTATATACCTACTACTTGGGATGATTTGAAACTTGCCATGCGACATACTTTCGTCCCTGCTTATTATACTCGTGGCATGATTAAGAAGTTGCAACACTTAAAACAAGGTAGTGAAACTGTAACAAAATATTATGATGATTTACAAACTACCTTGTTGCATTCCTCTTTAGAAGAAAGTGCAGATGATTTTATGGATAGATTTTGGGGAGGATTAAACCGTGATATTCAAGAGATACTAATTCATGAAGAGTGTTATCCTATGGACCATTTGTTTCATCTTGCTTGCAAAGCTGAACAGGAAATAAAACAACGTGTTGGCCACGAGGAGAACAAGCGCACGGTGCACATTCCAAGAGTTGATATGATTGTTCCTTCAACTACTAGGCATACTATGACAACCACATCCATTGTTGTCAGGACTACATCACCTCCACCATGTGACACATCGCCCCCGAGAGTGGCTACATCATCTGAGTTGATCATAAGAGGTAATGACAAAGGTACTGATCTTCCATCTCTACATGAGAATGATGAATGCCTTGTCAATTTGAATGCACCATCTGATGAGCTACCCACTACTTTGATCAAACCACCTATTTTAGAGGACTACGTTGATAATTTGACTTTGCCATGTGATCAAACAACTGAAATACCAACAATTTTGAGTGCACCCATTGAATTAACTATTGATGCAAAAGAACCAATGTTTAATCATTTTGATATGACCTCTAATCTTGGTGATGATTCTGTGTTGAATGACTTATTGCATGTTTGCTTATTTAAGCATGTTGTAGCATGTAAATTTGATGCAAGTAAGGTTTATTCACCAATGTTGGGATGGTTTAATGATGAACATTGTCAATCTTTTGAAATGAATAAGAGCTTCACTTATATGTGCAAACTGAGTTGCAATATTTTCATGCCTTCTACTTCTTGTGCTAATTTTTTGCCTTTAGATTTTATGAACTATGCAAGTTACTCATCTATTCATGTGTCATATATGCAAAAATCAAGGGAAGTAAAAATGGATGACATATACATATACAACATGTACACCTTGTCTCTTTTGTTAGCCACATTTCAGATTAAGCAACGCCGAGGACGGCTTTATTTTCAAGAAGGGGAGGATGATGAGGACATGACTACCTTGGATATGACCAAAAATATTGCATATATGCATATTTGTCAGGTGATTTCTAGTGCAAACTATTCAATAATCTATTTATGTTATCCAGAACAAAAATACTTCACACACTTTTGTGTTTTGTCTAATTGCAGGTGTATGGGACATTTGTACAATCCACATATGAAGATAAGGAAGAAAGAGATGTTTATTTGCTGTCCAAAAAGTTCTCTCACGTCACTTTTGGCCCAAGAGAAGATAGAGTCCAAGTCTCTCACGTTCTGGATTCAGATTCGGACTGCACAGACGTACCTGACTCAAAACGCACACAAGTTTTTCATACGGACTCCGAATTGGGTGATTCTTTTTTTGTTGGAAACTAGATTTCGTGCACTTTACAACCCAATTGGAATCACCTTCAAATTCGTCCAGAGCGTTGAGTTGTGGACGAAACAATCTGATGCTGCAGCAGAATCCGAGTCAAACTACAAGTCCAAAGGTGTTACATCACCTCCACTTGGGCCCATTGGCCTTGTACGACCTAGACTTAGTTTTAGGCTGCCTTGGGACGTCCTCCCACCTCCTTGGCCGCCACCCCTTGCTCCTATATAAGTAGATCCATCTAGTAGCTTTTCCTGGGGGATTTGTTTAGTTAAAAGTTAGCCATTGCAACTTCGTGTACTTCGTTTGTGTCCAACGACCAGACGAAGACCGCTTACGGATCCCCACCATTATCAATACCTCATATATATTTGCAATATTCAGATTGCTTTATCATATTCTTGCTCGTTCTTCGATTGCTTGCAGGAATAGACCTTCGTGGTCAGGCTGACCGTGCTTCCGGCATCGTCAGTAACCTCAGGAGATTGGTTTAGCGATTGCTAAGGCGCAACGCCGTGCATGTTTGTAGTCGGATCGTCAAAGTCGTCTCCACCAAATCGATAGTTATCATCTCATCGAAAGATCGGGACACCCTCGCCTCTATCAAGTAGTCAATAGAACATTGTCTACTATGCTTAGGGCTGTTTTGAAGAATAATAAGAAAATGTGGGAAGAATGCTTGCCTCATATTGAATTTGATTATAATCGTTCATTGCATTCTACTACTAAGATGTGCCCTTTTGAAATTGTGTATGGTTTCCTACCTCGTGCACCTATTGATTTGTTGCCTCTTCCATCTTCGGAGAAGGTTAATTTTGATGCTAAAGAACGTTCTGAATTGATTTTAAAAATGCATGAGTTAACTAAGGAAAACATTGAGCGTATGAACGCTAAATATAAACTTGCTGGAGATAAGGGTAGAAAACATGTTGTGTTTGCACCTGGAGATCTTGTTTGGTTACATTTGCGTAAAGATAGATTTCCTAATTTGCGCAAATCAAAGCTAATGTCACGTGCTGATGGTCCTCTTAAGGTGTTAGAGAAAATAAATGATAATGCATATAAACTTGAGCTACCTGCAGATTTTGGGGTTAGTCCCACTTTTAACAGCCTTATTTGGGTGAGGAAGATGAGATTCCGTCGAGGACGACTTCATTTCAAGAAGGGGAGGATGATGAGTACATCAATACCATTGTTACACCCACAGCCCCTACTGTTACATATACGGGACCAATTACTAGAGCTCGCGCACGCCAATTAAATTACCAGGTACTTTCGTTTCTTGGTAATGATTCTAATGTTCATGAGAATATGATGCTGCCTAAATTGGATACATTTGTTTTGCTTACAAATGAAGGGCCTAGCTTGGAGAAGGATGAACATTGGAGCAAGAACACGCATGGAGTTGATGGCATGCGCAAGGGGATCAAGAACGGAGTTACAAGTGATGATTTCAGGACTTTGAAGCCACCATAAGGAGTGCATGAAGCCTTGAACGAAATATACAAGATGCCACTTCATAATATTCGTCCATAGGCTATTCTAGGTGCTGCGTCACCTTATTATTGGGCCAGGCCCATGTAATTTCGAAATACTCAAGTATAGGCTATTTTTAGAGTCCGTATGTGTGGGGAAACAAGAGTTAGGGTTGGTTTCGGACCCCACCCTCAAGGGCCACGAAATTCCCTCCTTTTCCCCCATATATACAGCCCTTAGGGCGTCGTTTAGACTTTGGGTTTTGTTTAGATTAAAGTTCGCCATAGCTGCAACTTGGCGTACTTCATTTGTGTTCAACGACCAGACAAAGGCGTCACAGAACCCCACCTTGATCAATAAAGCTTTCATCTTATATTCACAATATCCAGATTGCAATCTCAGTTTCTTGCTTGTTCTTCGTTTGCTCGCAGGAAATAGACCTTCGTGGTCAGGTTGATTGTGCTCCGGCGTGGTCAATAACCTCTCAGAGTTGGTTTAGCAATTGCTAAGGCGCGACATTCTCGCACGTTCGTAGTTGGATCGTCAAAGTCGACTTCCACCAAAGCGAAATCCACCATCTCATCGAAAGACGGGACACCTCTGCCTCTATCATGTTCGGCGGCCGGGTCTCTTCCTCGTCATCGCTATGCACCCCCTTGTTATTGTTTTCGGCAATTAACTTGCCTGCCTGCTTGAATACCCAACAATCCCTGTTAGTGTGATTAGCTGGCTTTTCAGGGGTGCCATGTATCTGGCACGAGCGGTCGAGTATTCGGTCCAAATTGGACGGACCCGGGGTGGTTCTTTTGAATGGCTTCTTCCGCTGACCGGGTTTAGAGCCTCTGAATCTGGCGTTGACTGTCGTATCCTCAGTGTTATCGCCGTTAACGCGGCGTTTGTTTTTGTTTCGACGCGACCTGCCATTGCGGTCCTTGGTATCCGGACTGCCAGAATTTTTGCTGAGGTTGTTACTGCGGGCTAGCCAGCTGTCCTCCCCCGCACAGAAGCGGGTCATGAGTGATGTCAGGGCTGCCATGGATTTCGGCTTTTCCTGTCCTAGGTGCCGGACCAGCCACTCGTCGCGGATGTTATGTTTGAAGGCTGCGAGGGCCTCTGCATCCGGACAGTTGACGATTTGATTTTTCTTTGTTAGGAACCGTGTCCAGAATTGTCTGGCCGATTCGTCTGGCTGCTGAATTGATGAGGACATCAATACCATTGTTACACCCACAGCCCCTACTGCTACATATGCTAGACCAATTACTAGAGCTCGCGCACGCCAATTAAATTATCAGGTACTTTCGTTTCTTGGTAATGATTCTAATGTTCATGAGAATATGATGCTGCCTAAATTGGATACAATTGTTTTGCTTACAAATGAAGGGCCTAGCTTGGAGAAGGATGGACATTGGAGCAAGAGCAAGCATGGAGATGATGCCATGCGAAAGGGGAACCAGAACGGAGTTACAAGTGATGATTTCAGGACTTTGAAGCCACCATAAGAGTGCATGAAGCCTTGGACGAAATATACAAGATGCCACTTCATAAATTTCGTCCAGAGGCTATTATAGGTGCTGCGTCACCTTATTATTGGGCCAGGCCCATGTAATTTCGAAATACATAATTATAGGCTATTTTTAGAGTCCGTATGTGTGGGGAAACAAGAGATAGGGTTGATTTCGGACCCCTCCACCAAGGGCCACGAAATTCCCCCCCCCCTCTTCCTCCATATATACAGCCCTTAGGGCGTCGTTTAGACTTTGGGTTTTGTTTAGATTAAAAGTTCGCCATAGCTGCAACTTCGCGTACTTCGTTTGTGTTCAACGACCAGACAAAGGCGTCACAGAACCCCACCTTGATCAATAAAGCTTTCATCTTATATTCGCAATATCCAGATTGCAATCTCAGTTTCTTGCTTGTTCTTCGTTTGCTCGCAGGAAACAGACCCTCGTGGTCAGGTTGATCGTGCTCCGGCGTGGTCAATAACCTCTCGGAGTTGGTTTAGCGATTGCTAAGGCGCGACGTCCTCGCACGTTCGTAGTCGGATCGTCAAAGTCGACTTCCACCAAAGCGAAATCCATCATCTCATCGAAAGACGGGACACCTTTGCCTCTATCAAGTGGTATCAGATTTCCAGGTTGCTCGGTGAGATTTTCCAGTTTTTCGTAGTTTAGATCGAGTCTGTTCTTCATACCTATAGTCCACGAAAAAGCCACAAAAAAAATTAGGGTTAGTTCATCATATCCGAACCAATCTGAGCCTTTGCATAATCTTTTTAGGGTTTTGCTTTGTTGAATTTGCGGTTGCATCGTCGGTCTAGTTGCTGGTCTTAGAGTCTAGTCTTTTAGAGTTTCGAGTTCTGGTCATAAGTTGTCACGCCGCCGCCGCACCATCATCATCGCCCCTGCCATCTACCACCACCACTCCGAATCCGTATCCATATACCACCACCAATCCGTGTCCATATACCACCACCGATCCATATCCATATACTACCACCGCTACCACCACCGCTGCCATATACCACCACCATATATCCACCACCAATCCGAGTTCCTTGCTTATTAGGTTTGTTTTCGGGATCCATCTAGTTTCCGATTCGTGTTTTCCTTGCCGGAGTAGGTTTTGGAAAAAAAGAAGAGTCTGGAAACCACGCTCCGTTTAGGCCCAAAATTTTTCAAAAACGCATTTTTCGAAAAAATTTCTGGCTATCTTATTTTTAGGTGTTTCTGAGTGTTTTGAGACAGGTGCCATTATAGGAAGTTTTTTTTGACCCGTTTCCAGTTTTTGGGTCCGGGCAGTCGAAAAAACGAAAAAAAAATTGGTCGAAAAAATTTCGTGCCCATCCTGTCAGTTTGACCTAGGAAGAGTTTTGAGACACTCGCCATTATAGTGATTTTTCGCAAAAAAAAAAAAAAAGAGCAGCGCAAAAAAAAAGAGCGCAAAAAAAAAAAGAGCGAAAAAAAAACCAGAGTGTGCTTTTCCCTTGTTTACGTGCAGCGCCGTGATTTTGTTAGTGTTCTAGGCTCGCGTCTCTAGCACAGTCTAGCCTAGGACCAGCACAGTACCGTCGTTGAGCGTTTATTCAACTTTGCATCTCTGAATTGATTATTGCTGACCCTTTTTGCTACCATATTATAAGCCTTCCCAGCTCCACATACATCTACGTCGTGCGTTTGACTCTCCCTGGTAATCGCTCTATCCAAGCTTTGAGAGTTTTTGACTACAACGGTTGCCGATCACCGCCTGCTGCTGGGTAAGAACTGGTAAGAATTTGAGATTTGCTTGACGGATTTGTGACACCCACCACCACCTCTTGTTAGTAGTCTGTAGGATCATATTCTTGTGTGTTTCTATTGCTGCTAACCATGCCTGGATCACAAGCCGACGAGACTGACTGGGAGAACATGACGAATAAGGATTTGCATGATAAATTTCAGCAAATGATGAGTGGACAGGTGCAAGATGTGCTAAACAGATTTGAAGAGACCATGGAGAAGATAGATGGCATGGAGAAGACGTTCGAAACAAAGCTCGATAACAAGTTTAATGAATTGCTCGCGCGTCTTCCACCACCACCACCCGCTGCACCTAACGCACCTCTCCAACGACAACAACAACAACAACGCATCCTTTCGAATCAGTATGGACGAGCGAAGCGTGTTCCTATTGAGGATGGCCAAACTTCTGGTGCTGCTGTTCATGTTGTTGATGCTTCTTTGGCCCCTGCTACTGCTGCTGCTGGTACCCAGGAGGATGATGAGTATGTGGGCGATTATGAGGATGAGGTTGATCAAAATCAGCACTACGTGCAGCCACCAGCACCACCACCACCAGGTCGACCTCAGGTATATATTCGTAATGGTAGGCCTGCACCACCACCTCAGGTACGAGATGATGTCCATATTCCTAAACTGAAATTGAATATTCCACCATTTGAGGGTAGATATGTTCCTGATATATATCTTACTTGGGAGTTAGAAACTGAACAACGTTTTACATGTTTACAATATCCCGAGGAGAGACGGGTTGCTGCTGCTGTTTGTGCTTTCACTAGTTTTGCATGTGTATGGTGGTCTGAACATTGTAGATTATATCCTATTCCCGCTACTTGGGCTGCTTTGAAAACTGCTATGCGTACTCGTTGGGTTCCACCATATTATCAACGTGAATTGCTTCAAAAATTACAGCGCTTAAGACAAGGAAAAAATTCTGTAGAAGAATATTATCAGGAATTACAAACTGGCATGATTAGATGTGGTATTGTTGAGGAGAATGAAGCTATGCTTGCACGTTTTCTGGGTGGATTAAATAGAGAGATTCGGACCATTCTAGATTATAAGGAGTATACTAATATCACTCGTTTATTCCATCTTGCTTGTAAAGCTGAACGTGAAGTGCAGGATCGACAGGCATTGGCGCGGACTAACTTTTCTGCAGGTCGACCTTCATCATGGACACCACGTGCATCATCTACTTCCACACGTTCTGCTACACCGGCGCCTCCGTCGGCTGCCACCTCCAACCGTGATACAATAAAGCAGGCACAATCACCACTATCTGCCAAGAGCACATCTTCTGGGCCTGCAAAGAGCTCTTCTTCATCCATGGCATCAACAGGGCAAACACATGATATTATTTGTCGACGTTGCAAGGGTGGAGGTCATTATGCGAGAGAATGCCCCTCTAAGCGTGTGATGATTGTTACTAAGGATGGTGGGTATGAGTCCGCTAGTGACTATGATGAGGAGACTTTGGCTCTTATTACACGTGACGAACACGGTGGAGATGATTCTGATCATGAGACGCAATACATGGCTCCTGAAGATGCTGACAGGTATGAATGTTTAGTTGCTCAACGTGTTTTGAGTGTGCAGGTCACACAAGCTGAGCAAAATCAGAGGCACAATTTGTTCCATATCAAGGGAGTTGTGAAGGAACGTTCTGTGCGCGTCATCATAGACGAAGGTAGCTGCAACAACTTGGCTAGCATGGAGATGGTGGAGAAGCTTTCTCTCACCACATGACCACATCCACATCCTTACTACATCCAATGGTTCAACAACAGCGGCAAGGTTAAGGTAACACGTACTGTTCGTGTGCATTTTAGTATCTCTACATATGCTGATTATGTTGATTGTGATGTGGTACCTATGCAAGCATGTTCCTTATTACTTGGTAGACCATGGCAATTTGATAAAAATGCTATACACCATGGTAGAAACAATCATTATACTCTTGTTCATAAGGATAAAAATATTACTTTGCTTCCTATGACTCCTGATTCTATTTTGAAAGATGATATTAATAGAGCTAATAAAGCAAAACAGGAGAAGAATAAGAGTGAAAATCAGATTGTGGCAAAAGAATTTGAGCAACAAATGAAGCCTAATAATAAACCATCTAGTGTTGTTTCTGAAATTAAATTGAAAAGTGCATGTTTATTTGCCACCAAATCTGATATTGATGAGCTAGATTTCAGCAAATCTGTTTGCTATGCTTCTTTGGCCCTTATGATAAAGAATTATATGCTCTTGTTCGGACTTTAGAGACATGGCAACATTATTTATGGCCCAAAGAATTTGTTATACATTCTGATCATGAATCTTTGAAACATATTAAAAGTCAAGCTAAACTGAATCGTAGACATGCTAAATGGGTTGAATTTATTGAGACTTTCCCTTATGTCATTAAACACAAGAAGGGAAAAGAAAATGTTATTGCTGATGCATTGTCTCGTCGCTATACTATGCTTTCACAACTTGACTTCAAAATATTTGGTTTGGAGACCATCAAAGATCAATATGTGCATGATGCTGATTTTAAAGATGTAATGCAGAATTGTAAAGAAGGAAGAATGTGGAACAAGTTTGTCGTTAACGATGGATTTGTGTTTCGTGCTAACAAGCTATGCATTCCAGCTAGCTCCGTTCGTTTTTTGTTGTTGCAGGAGGCGCATGGAGGAGGATTAATGGGACACTTTGGCGTGAAGAAGACAGAGGACGTACTTGCTACACATTTCTTTTGGCCAAAGATGAGACGGGATGTTGAGCGTTTTATTGCTCGCTGCACTACATGTCAAAAAGCTAAGTCACGACTCAATCCTCATGGTTTATATATGCCTTTGCCTGTACCTAGTGTTCCTTGGGAGGATATATCTATGGACTTTGTTTTAGGTTTACCTCGAACAAAGAAGGGGAGGGATAGCATATTTGTTGTCGTGGATAGATTCTCGAAAATGGCACACTTTATACCATGTCATAAAAGCGATGATGCTGTTAATGTTGCTGATTTGTTCTTTCGTGAAATTATTCGCTTGCATGGTGTGCCAAATACTATTGTTTCAGATCGTGATACTAAATTTCTTAGCCACTTTTGGAGATGTTTATGGGCTAAGTTGGGGACTAAACTGCTTTTTAGTACTACTTGTCACCTCCAAACTGATGGACAAACAGAAGTAGTCAATAGAACATTGTCTACTATGCTTAGGGCTGTTTTGAAGAATAATAAGAAAATGTGGGAGGACTGCTTGCCTCATATTGAATTTGCTTATAATCGTTCATTGCATTCTACTACTAAGATGTGCCCTTTTGAAGTTGTGTATGGTTTCCTACCTCGTGCACCTATTGATTTGTTGCCTCTTCCATCTTCGGAGAAGGTTAATTTTGATGCTAAAGAACGTGCTGAATTGATTTTAAAAATGCATGAGTTAAATAAGGAAAACATTGAGCGTATGAATGCTAAATATAAACTTGCTGGAGATAAGGGTAGAAAACATGTTGTGTTTGCACCTGGAGATCTTGTTTGGTTACATTTGCGTAAGGATAGATTTCCTGATTTGCGCAAATCAAAGCTAATGCCACGTGCTGCTGGTCCCTTTAAGGTGTTGGAGAAAGTAAATGATAATGCATATAAACTTGAGCTGCCTGCAGATTTTGGGGTTAGTCCCACTTTTAACATTGCAGATTTGAAGCCGTATTTGGGCGAGGAAGATGAGCTTCCGTCGAGGACGACTTCATTTCAAGAAGGGGAGGATGATGAGGACATCAATACCATTGTTACACCCACAGCCCCTACTGCTACATATGCTGGACCAATTACTAGAGCTCGCGCACGCCAATTAAATTATCAGGTACTTTCGTTTCTTGGTAATGATTCTAATGTTCATGAGAATATGATGCTGCCTAAATTGGATACAATTGTTTTGCTTACAAATGAAGGGCCTAGCTTGGAGAAGGATGGACATTGGAGCAAGAGCAAGCATGGAGATGATGCCATGCGCAAGGGGAACCAGAACGGAGTTACTAGTGATGATTTCAGGACTTTGAAGCCACCATAAGAGTGCATGAAGCCTTGGACGAAATATACAAGATGCCACTTCATAAATTTCGTCCAGAGGCTATTATAGGTGCTGCGTCACCTTATTATTGGGCCAGGCCCATGTAATTTCGAAATACATAAGTATAGGCTATTTTTAGAGTCCGTATGTGTGGGGAAACAAGAGATAGGGTTGATTTCGGACCCCTCCACCAAGGGCCACGAAATTCCCCCCCCCCTCTTCCTCCATATATACAGCCCTTAGGGCGTCGTTTAGACTTTGGGTTTTGTTTAGATTAAAAGTTCGCCATAGCTGCAACTTCGCGTACTTAGTTTGTGTTCAACGACCAGACAAAGGCGTCACAGAACCCCACCTTGATCAATAAAGCTTTCATCTTATATTCGCAATATCCAGATTGCAATCTCAGTTTCTTGCTTGTTCTTCGTTTGCTCGCAGGAAACAGACCCTCGTGGTCAGGTTGATCGTGCTCCGGCGTGGTCAATAACCTCTCGGAGTTGGTTTAGCGATTGCTAAGGCGCGACGTCCTCGCACGTTCGTAGTCGGATCGTCAAAGTCGACTTCCACCAAAGCGAAATCCATCATCTCATCGAAAGACGGGACACCTTTGCCTCTATCATGAATTATGTGGCTTAGGTCATCGGCGTCTGGTGGTCGCACATATGTGCCCTGGAAGTTGTCGAGAAATGCGGCTTCCAGGTCCTCCCAACACCCAATTGACTCTGCTGGCAAGCTGTTACGCCAATGCCGAGCTGGTCCTTTAAGCTTGAGTGGGAGATATTTGATGGCGTGGAGATTGTCACCGCGGGCCATATGGATATGGAGGAGATAGTCTTCGATCCAAACCGCGGGGTCTGTTGTGCCATCATAGGATTCAATGTTTACGGGTTTAAACCCTTCAGGGATTTGATGATCCATTACTTCATCTGTGAAGCATAGTGGGTGTGCGGCGCCTCTATACTGGGCGATATCACGACGTAGCTCAAGAGAGCTTTGTCTCCTGTGTTCGGCCCGACCGGAGTTGCTGTATCCGGCACGACGGTAGTCGTCGCGCATCATGGGGCGCTGATGTAGGGTGGAACCCTATAGCGACGATCTTTCACGTTTGGAGTGGGATCCCTCGAAGAACACGATGAACACGGGGAAGAACGGGGAGAAATCACAAGGGGAAACACTCAAGAACAAGTCCAAATCACACATCCACTAGACAATCAAACACACAAGATCACAAGGTACATGAACAACAAAGGGAAAGATACAAGGTAAGGTTCATCTCCAAGAGGAGGTCTTGATGATATCCTAGATGGATCTTCCCACAAGGGGGTCTTGATGATATCCCGCGGGATCTTCTCCTAGATGGAGGTCTTGGCCTCCAATGGAGTAGTGGTCTCTCTCTCTCTCAAGAGTAGAGATAGGTAGGAGCAAAGCTCACCTAAGAATGAGCTATCACTTTGCTAACCCTAGAAAGGAGGTGGAGGAGGTCTATTTATAGCCCAAGGGGCGAAGGGGTAAGTGAGGGGCGAAGGGGTACATGGGCTTCGGCCCAAGTCACGCACGCAGGCGGGGTCCGGATGATCCGGATGGTGGCCCGGATGATCCGGGTGTCGGGGGTCCGGATGATCTGGGCGACCGTCCGGATGATCCGGCTTCGTCGAGCAGCTTCTGTTGTCTCCGGGCCGAATTATCCGGATGATCCGGAGGGGGACCCGGATGATCCGGCCGAGCCCGGATGATCCGGACGGTGGCCCGGATGTCCGGCCTGGCTCCTGCAGCCGCTCCGTCTCCTTCTCCTTTCTTCCGTCTTCTCTTCCACGCTTCCCTCGCGGATGGTGTGGTCGTTCCTTGGCGCTTGCACTCCTCCTCGTCGTCCGTGAAGTTCCGACAATACCTACGCATGCACACGGGAGAAGTGTCAAGTAGTATGCCATCCTTGAAGGGGTCAAGTGAGCACGTGTAAAGGAGATGATTCACCTTAGTGTGTGTGAAGTAGATGTCGCACGTGTCACTTGCCAAATGGGCTCTTGACATGGTGATGTCCGTAGGATGCTCCGCATCATCCCCTCCCCCTTGGGAAAGATCCGACCTCGGATCGAAAACCAAATCACCATGGGAAAGAGATGGTGTTGCCGTGTAGAAGTGGTCGATCACCAAGTTCTTGTCATCTTGAAGTTCCAAATGGGCACTCTCCAATGTCGCACCGTCTTGTAATTCCTTCAAAAGTAGCAAAGATAACAAGCACTTGGAAAAACAAATGTGGTTGTCGTAAGAGCAAAACCAAGCATTCAAGAGGTGATTCACCCAACAAGTGTTGTCATCAAGCATAGCATATGGTTTGACAAAGAAGTGTGTCATGACATTTGGACATATAAATTGAGCACAATCAAGTACATCATGGGAACAAGCATGTAAATGGGAGGTCAAGATGCAAATATATGTGATAAGTGAACAAGCATCTACTTCAAGGTCATAGCAAGCATCCATAAAGAGCTCAATGAACGGTCTATGGTAGGCATAAGAGTCATTCACAACACCAAATATAGTGAAATGTCTAAATACATGGGGCAAGTGCAAGACAATCCAAGCATAACGTGCATAGGGTGTAGTGAAGATAATGTGGCACTCAACACAATAGAAAGAGCAATTGTTCATCATGTGTGAGGCAATCAAGTCAAGCATGTGACAAGCAAAGGGACATGGCATATGTGAAGAAATGATATTGGTGCAACCAAACATATGATAGTAGCAAGTAGTCCAAGAATTGGGTGCAACACACAAGGTATATATGTCATGAAGCATGGGAATGTGGCAATCATGGTAGAAAGCAATATCTCTAACATGCGTGCAAATGGTCCAAGCAACACATGAAGTATGATCCACAATATGCATGCTCATGGTTTGGGTGTTCTCGAGATAGAAGGATATCACCTCGAAAGCATGTCCTTGTGCGTTCTTCACAATGTCAAAGTGGTAGGAAGTATGGTGTAGAAGCGTGGCACGATCGATTGTATGAGGCTCGCTCTCAAGAGCTCGAATGGTCAACTCACGTGAAGTGGAAGTCGACACGAAGTCCAAGTATCCTACACATGCACACAACAAAACAAAGAACGTATGCACATGGTAGACAAACACATCATCCATCATGATGGTTCTCTTCTCTTGCACATAACCATTAGAAGCACAAGTGCATGAGTAATATGATGCAAGAATGGCGATATTCACGGCACTAGGTATATGGTGCAAAGAGATAATACAAGCATGCTTCACAAGGAATATGTCAAAATCTCCAAACATGTGTGAGAATGCTATGTGATGAGGACATGACTACCTTGGATATGACCAAAAATATTGCATATATGCATATTTGTCAGGTGATTTCTAGTGCAAACTATTCAATAATCTATTTATGTTATCCAGAACAAAAATACTTCACACACTTTTGTGTTTTGTCTAATTGCAGGTGTATGGGACATTTGTACAATCCACATATGAAGATAAGGAAGAAAGAGATGTTTATTTGCTGTCCCAAAAGTTCTCTCACGTCACTTTTGGCCCAAGAGAAGATAGAGTCCAAGTCTCTCACGTTCTGGATTCAGATTTGGACTGCACAGATGTACCTGACTCAAAACGCACACAAGTTTTTCATACGGACTCCGAATTGGGTGATTCTTTTTTTGTTGGAAACTAGATTTCGTGCACTTTCCAACCCAATTGGAATCACCTTCAAATTCGTCTGGAGCGTTGAGTTGTGGACGAAACAATCTGATGCTGCAGCAGAATCCGAGTCAAACTACAAGTCCAAAGGTGTTACATCACCTCCACTTGGGCCCATTGGCCTTGTACGACCTAGATTTAGTTTTAGGCTGCCTTGGGACGTCCTCCCACCTCCTTGGCCGCCACCCCTTGCTCCTATATAAGTAGATCCATCTAGTAGCTTTTCCTTGGGATTTGTTTAGTTAAAAGTTAGCCATTGCAACTTCGTGTGCTTCGTTTGTGTCCAACGACCAGACCAAGACCACTTTTCGGATCCCCACCTTTATCAATACTTCATATATACTCGCAATATTCAGATTGCTTTTATCATATTCTTGCTTGTTCTTCGATTGCTTGCAGGAATAGACCTTCGTGGTCAGGTTGATTGTGCTCCGGCATGGTCAATAACCTCTCAGAGTTGGTTTAGCGATTGCTAAGGCGCAACGTCGTGCACATTTGTAGTCGGATCGTCAAAGTCATCTTCACCAAATCGATAGTTATCATCTCATCGAAAGATCGGGACACCCCCGCCTCTATCACTATGGGGGCAATCTCATGAGCAAGACTATAAGCATTGTTGCACTCGATACATGGCAAATCATCTAGCATGAGAGAGGCAACACATGGAGATATATGACACGAAGCAATATGAATCATGTGCAAAGCATATATGTCATCAACCCAAGAAAGCAAGTAGTGGAACATGGGTGATGCAACATAGCGAGCATTCATAGCTATCAAATCAAGCAAGCTAGTAGTGCGAATATGCAACATACTAGGAGGAATCATGGCAAACATGTCATTGGTGCAAATAGTGGGCATGAGTAATTCACAAGTCATAGCACAAGCATGAAAGCAAGATATGAGTACAATATCATGAATGTATTGGCGAGAGGCCATATGTGTATAGCAATGGGTCATCATGACTCTCCCAACACAACAAGCATCAATAGAATGGGGCACATGATAAACATGGCAAAAGCAACAAGGGTCTCCACCAAGCATGCAAATACGCATAGGAATATCATAATGATGAAACATGGGTAGATGCAAGCAAGGGTCACAATTGCATGGCAAAGTCATAGAAGCAAGCATAGCATGCAAAGTGAACACGGTAAAATGAGCATAATGTGAGAAGTGGTAAATGGCCCATAGCCGTGTGAGAGCCAAGTACAGGAGTTGCGCGTAGTCCTTGCGCGAAGGGAACGGTGGTAAGGATAGTCCACGGGATCCCAAATCGTCATTGCTCTCAAGAGCTCGTTTTGTCAACTCATGGGTACCTACACAAAAGAGACACAATCCAAAGAAATTGTGCGCTTGGTAAATGTACACATCATCCATCATGATGTGTATGTGCACGTGTGAGTTAGCACAAGATAAGCATCGCTCAAAGAAATTTGATGCATGGTATAAGAACATGTCATCCATCATGAAAGAATAGTTATTGTGTATGACACGATGGGGACACAAATTGAGAATGCAAGTATATGGCACATCAATAGTATGTTTATTCGTGGGTAGCATATGGTGCACACAAGTATGGGGATCATGCAATGAATTGGATGGATCAAATTCCCCTAACATGTATGAGGAAACTATGGGGGCCTCCTCATGAGCAATATCGGAAACATCATATGGAGAAAATGGACAACATCCAAAACAATGCATATCCGAAGCTAGGTGGTCATGGCATGGCATATGAGATAAATGATGCAAAGGGAGCATATCAATATCATCACAAGAGAGACAAATGCCAATAACCATGGGCTTGTCATCTATGCCATATGTGCAAATTGGGTTTATTTTAATGGCATATGCATAGTCACTATGAAGAGATTGTAAATAATACATATGGTTGATCTCATGCATAGCATATGACAAGTCAAGCGGATTATCAAACATGATGTGACCTAAAGAATTGTCACAAGAAATCCTATGTAACATGGCATCACAACTAATAGACTCCACAATAGAATCATCATACTCATCATAAATGGGCAAATCATCGCATGGGGAAATCATACTAGCATGAAGCATGGCAATAGGTGGATCAACATCATGCAAGCAATCAATGTCAAGAATGTCCACTAGTGGGACTAGAGCATCACCTTCACCTATGTTACCTTTGTCATTCCACTCAAGTGGTGTAGGTGAGGTGGGAAAGACCAAATGGTGGTCATCACCATCATCTTGATGGAACCATGTGGGCGGTGCATCATAATCCACCATGGCCATCGTCTTGTCCAAAGGGAGGACGAAGTCGTCGAGGATCGGCGCGTCATCATAAATGGGACCTAGTACCAAACGAGAAGACAGAATAGAGGTAGAGGTCAAGTTGTTAGAAATGCAAATGGCCTCACGAGACCTATCAACTATCTCACTCTCTCTATGTGGTGGTTCACTCACTCCCTCAAAATAGGTGCACTCAAACTCACGTATGGTGGAGTCACTCATCTCACTCAAGTGGTGGGGGTTGTGGCTCTCCTCACATGGGAATTGTGGCAACTCATCATATATGGGGCTAGTGGTGAAGTCACTCTCACTCTCAATATGGTGGCACAAGTCACTCAAGTCATCATACGTCGCCGTGGTCGAAGGGAAAGTCCCATGCTCAACCATCTCGTCGTGGTCGTCGTGGATGAAGGCCGAAGATGGCACATCATCACGCTCGTCGTGGATGAAGGCCGAAGATGGCTCAACATCACTCTCGTCGTGGATGAAGGCCGAAGATGGCACATCATCACTCTCGCCTCCTAAGATGGAAGCATCATCCTTGCTCGCCACCTTGTCACTCGCCTCCAAAGCTTGGTCCTTGAAGGTGTCCGTAGTCGAACTCGTCGCCGCACCGTCTTGAAAACGAGTCGAAGTAGACTCGGCATCATCAATGCCACAAAGAGGGATGGCGGTGAAGTCGCACTTGGGAGCATCGTCTTGGAGCTTGTCGGCCTTGGACATCGTGGTGGTACTAGCCTCATGCTTGTCGTAGAGCTTGGTCGCCGCAAAGTGTGCTTGGGGTGGAGAAGCCTTGGCCTTCATGAGTTCTTGTTCCGTCTTGAGAGCACCAATGTAGTAGTCGTCGATGGACTTGTAGTTCTCGAGGAAGATGGTCTTGGAGATGTCGTTGTGCAATCCCATCATGAAGTGGAACTTCATCGAAATGGGGTCGTCTACGCCGGCTCGTCGCAAGGCAATCATCATCTCCTTGAAGTACTTGTCGATGGACTTGGATCCTTGGGTGGTGTTCTCCAATTGGCATCGAAGTTGTTCCGTGTAGGTTGGAGGCACAAACTCTCGCCGTAAAGCTCTCTTCGTCTTGGGCCAACTCATCTCGTAACTCTCCGTAGGTGTGTGAAGCCACCATATCGAGGCGTAGTCGTGGAAGTTTCTTGTGGTGCACTTCACTTGATCTTCGGGACGAACTTGAACGCTCCCACTCGAGGTACTCCTCGGGTTCTTGAGTCTCATAGAAAGGAATCTTGTGGTCGTTGTCGAGGTCGTAGTAGCTCGTGGAAGTCACGGACTTGAGCTTGGGTAGCTTCTCTTGAGTGTAGTCTTGAGGTTCTTGTTGGCAAAGATGCCATATGTCCGTAGGCGAAGATGCCTTGAAGTCGCTTGGCGAAGATGCCAAGGGAGATGGTGAAGTCGTTGAGCGGTTGTTGGTGTTGAGCTCTTGACCTTCAAGTTCTTGTTGGTGATGGTGTCGATGCCGATGTGATCTTGCCGGAGGTGGTAGCTTGGAAGGATGTGCTCTTGAGCGTCTTCTCGAAGATGAGGAAGATCGCTTGTAGGACTTGATGAGGGCCTTGATCTCCTCCATGTGCTTGTCCATCTTGGCATCGTAGTTGTTGTTCATGGCATCGAACTCGTCGTTGTTGTTGTAGACCGAAAGTGAAATGCCTTGCCTATCCATCACAAGACTCGAGTAGAGGTGAGTAGGAAATGAGATAAACAATACCAAGTTACCTTTTCCCAAAGTTGAGGATGTATCTCGTTTCACTCAATGTGAGATGAAAGACTAGTGGAATTGGTACCGGACTTGTTCACTCACACCTACAAGTAAAAGCTTATGGTAGAGCTCAGTGAGGATAGTGGCACAAAAATTTGATGCAAAATGTTAGCAAGAGTCAATAATGTTGAAAAAGATTCACAAATTCGCTAGTGAAACAAGTAGACCAATAGCAAATGGTACACGGAAACACACACATGGATAGATAAATGGGGTCGTGCAACCAAGGAACGAGCACAAAATGTGGAGTCCACGGAAAACGCTCGTGTTGCACAATCAAGAGAGACGCTAGCACGATTGCTCAATAGGCGGATACGACACTTGTGCACAACCTATAGATGCAAAATGGATAAACTTCTATCCCAAGTATGCTATGTATGTATGGTTCCCGGTGTTTCTCTCAAGCATGATATCACATGATGTAGATTTTGGTATGGCTCTTATTTGCAATGGGGGTATGATGCTATGGCACTTGCTCACGAGCTCTTTGCTCTCTTTTTGCTTAAAAGCTTTTTCTCTTTTTTTTTCTATGGCTACTTTTGCACAATGCACAAACCAAGATACCGATTGTGTATATGCGGGAACAAACTTGAGGCACAATGATGAGGACATCAATACCATTGTTACACCCACAGCCCCTACTGCTACATATACTGGACCAATTACTAGAGCTCGCGCACGCCAATTAAATTATCAGGTACTTTCGTTTCTTGGTAATGATTCTAATGTTCATGAGAATATGATGCTGCCTAAATTGGATACATTTGTTTTGCTTACAAATGAAGGGCCTAGCTTGGAGAAGGATGGACATTGGAGCAAGAGCAAGCATGGAGATGATGCCATGCGCAAGGGGAACCAGAACGGAGTTACAAGTGATGATTTCAGGACTTTGAAGCCACCATAAGAGTGCATGAAGCCTTGGACGAAATATACAAGATGCCACTTCATAAATTTCGTCCAGAGGCTATTATAGGTGCTGCGTCACCTTTTTATTGGGCCAGGCCCATGTAATTTCGAAATACATAAGTATAGGCTATTTTTAGAGTCCGTATGTGTGGGGAAACAAGAGATAGGGTTGATTTCGGACCCCTCCACCAAGGGCCACGAAATTCCCCTCTCTTCCTCCATATATACAGCCCTTAGGGCACCGTTTAGACTTTGGGTTTTGTTTAGATTAAAAGTTCGCCATAGCTGCAACTTCGCGTACTTCGTTTGTGTTCAACGACCAGACAAAGGCATCACAGAACCCCACCTTGATCAATAAAGCTTTCATCTTATATTCGCAATATCCAGATTGCAATCTTAGTTTCTTGCTTGTTCTTCGTTTGCTCGCAGGAAACAGACCTTCGTGGTCAGGTTGATCGTGCTCCGGCGTGGTCAATAACCTCTCAGAGTTGGTTTAGCAATTGCTAAGGCGCGACGTCCTCTCACGTTCGTAGTCGGATCGTCAAAGTCGACTTCCACCAAAGCGATATCCATCATCTCATCGAAAGACGGGACACCTTTGCCTCTATCAAGTGGTATCAGATTTCCAGGTTGCTCGGTGAGATTTTACAGTTTTTCGTAGTTTAGATCGAGTCTGTTCTTCATACCTATAGTCCACGAAAAAGCCAAAAAAAAATTAGGGTTAGTTCATCCCGTCCGAACCAATCTGAGCCTTTGCATAATCTTTTCTATATTTGCTTTGTTGAATTTGTGGTTGCATCGTCGTGTCAAGTTGCTGGTCTTAGAGTCTAGTCTTTTAGAGTTTCGAGTTCTGGTCATAAGTTGTCACGCCGCCGCCGCACCATCATCATCGCCCCTGCCATCTACTACCACCGCTCCGAATCCGTATCCATATACCACCACCAATCCGTGTCCATATACCACCACTGATCCATATCCATATACTACCACCGCTACCACCACCGCTGCCATATACCACCACCATAAATACACCACCAATTCGAGTTCCTTGCTTATTAGGTTTGTTTTCGGGATCCATCTAGTTTCCGATTCGTGTTTCCTTGCCGGAGTAGGTTTCGGGAAAAAAAAAAGAGTCCGGAAACCACGCTCCGTTTAGGCCCAAAATTTTTCGAAAACGCATTTTTCGAAAAAATTTCTGGCTATCCTATTTTTAGGTGTTTCTGAGTGTTTTGAGACAGGTGCCATTATAGGAAGTTTTTTTTGACCCGTTTCCAGTTTTTGGGTCCGGGCAGTCGAAAAAACGAAAAAAAAATTGGTCGAAAAAATTTCGTGCCCATCCTGTCAGTTTGATCTAGGAAGAGTTTTGAGACACTCGCCATTATAGTGATTTTTCGCAAAAAAAAAGAGCGCAAAAAAAAAGAGCGCAAAAAAAAAAGAGCGAAAAAAAATCCAGAGTGTGCTTTTCCCTTGTTTACGTGCAGCGCCGTGATTTTGTTAGTGTTCTAGGCTCGCGTCTCTAGCACGGTCTAGCCTAGGACCAGCACAGTACCGTCGTTGAGCGTTTATTCAACTTTGCATCTCTGAATTGATTATTGCTTACCCCTTTTGCTACCATATTATAAGCCTTCCCAGCTCCACATACTTCTACGTCGTGCGTTTGATTCTCCCTGGTAATCGCTATATCCAAGCTTTGAGAGTTTTGACTACAACGGTTGCTGATCACCGCCTGCTGCTGGGTAAGAACTGGTAAGAATTTGAGATTTGCTTGACGGGTTTGTGATATACCACCACCACTTCTTAGTACTCTATAGGATCATATTCTTCTGGGTTTCTATTTGCTGCTAACCATGGTAGGATCACAAGCCGATGAGACTGATTGGGAGAACCTGACGAACAAACAGCTACATGATAAATTTCAGCAAATGATGAGTGGACAGGTGCAGATGTGCTAAACAGATTTGACGAGGCCATGGAGAAGATAGATGGCATTGAGAAGACGTTTGAAACAAAGCTTGATAGCAAGTTTGATGAATTGCTCGCGCGTTTTCCACAACCACCGCCGGCTGCACCTATCGCACCTCTGCAACGACAACAACTACGCCCCCTTCCGAATCAGTATGGACGAGCTCAGCGTGTTCCTATTGAGCTAGGACAAAATTCTGGTGCCGCTGCTACTGCTGTTGGTGCTTCTTTGGCTCCTGCTACTACTGCTGCTGGTACCGAGGAGGACGATTATGTGGGAGATTACGAGGATGAGGTTGATCAACATCAGAACTACGTGCAACCGCCAGCACCACAACCACCAGGTCGTCCACATGCAAATAATGGCAATGTTAGGGCTCCCCCTCAGGTACGAGATCATGACCATCTCCCTAAACTGAAATTGAATATTCCACCATCTGAGGGTAGATATGTTCCTGATATATATCTTACTTGGGAGTTAGAAACTGAACAACGATTTACATGTTTACAATATCCTGAGGAGAGACGTGTTCCTGCTGCTGTTTGTGCTTTCACTAGCTTTGCATGTGTTTGGTGGTCTGAACATTGTAGATTATATCCTGTTCCAGCTACTTGGGCTGCTTTGAAAACTGCTATGCATACTCGTTGGGTTCCACCATATTATCAACGTGAATTACTTCAAAAATTGCAGCGCTTAAGACAAGGAAAAAATTCTGTAGAAGAATATTATCAGGAATTACAAACTGGCATGATTAGATGTGGTATTGTTGAGGAGAATGAAGCTATGCTTGCACGTTTTCTGGGTGGATTAAATAGAGAGATTTAGACCATTCTAGACTATAAGGAGTATACTAATATCACTCGTTTATTCCATCTTGCTTGTAAAGCTGAACGTGAAGTGCAGGATCGACAGGCATTGGCGCGGACTAACTTTTCTGTAGGTCGACCTTCATCATGGACACCACGTGCATCATCTACTTCCACACGTTCTGCTACACCGGCGCCTCCGTCGGCTGCCACCTCCAACCGTGATACAATAAAGCAGGCACAATCACCACTATCTGCCAAGAGCACACCTTCTGGGCCTGCAAAGAGCTCTTCTTCATCCATGGCATCAACAGGGCAAACACATGATATTATTTGTCGACGTTGCAAGGGTGGAGGTCATTATGCGAGAGAATGCCCATCTAAGCGTGTGATGATTGTTACTGAGGATGGTGGGTATGAGTCCGCTAGTGACTATGATGAGGAGACTTTGGCTCTTATTACACGTGACGAACACGATGGAGACGATTCTGATCATGAGACGCAATACATGGCTCCTGAAGACGCTGACAGGTATGAATGTTTTTTTGCTCAACGTGTTTTGAGTGTGCAGGTCACACAAGGTGAGCAAAATCAGAGGCACAATTTGTTCCATACCAAGGGAGTTGTGAAAGAACGTTCTGTGCGCGTCATCATAGATGGAGGGAGCTGCAACAACTTGGCTAGCATGGAGATGGTGGAGAAGCTTTCTCTCACCACAAGACCACATCCACATCCTTACTACATCCAATGGTTCAACAACAGCGGTAAGGTTAAGGTAACACATACTGTTCGTGTGCATTTTAGTATCTCTACATATGCTGATTATGTTGATTGTGATGTGGTACATATGCAAGCATGTTCCTTATTACTTGGTAGACCATGGCAATTTGATAAAAATGCTTTACACCATGGTAGAAACAATCATTATGCTCTTGTTCATAAGGATAAAAATATTACTTTGCTTCCTATGACTCCTGATTCTATTTTGAAAGATGATATTAATAGAGCTAATAAAGCAAAACAGGAGAAGAATAAGAGTGAAAATCAGATTGTGGCAAAAGAATTTGAGCAACAAATGAAGCCTAATAATAAACCATCTAGTGTTGCTTCTGAAATTAAATTGAAAAGTGCATGTTTATTTGCCAGCAAATCTGATATTGATGAGCTAGATTTCAGCAAATCTGTTTGCTATGCTTTTGTGTGCAAAGAGGCATTATTTTCATTCGAGGACGTGCCTTCCTCTTTGCCCCCTGCTGTCACTAACATTATGCAGGAGTTTGCTGACGTCTTTCCACAAGATGTGCCACCGGGATTACCACCCATTCGAGGGATTGAGCATCAAATTGACTTAATTCCCGGTGCATCGCTACCCAACCGTGCACCATACTGTACCAATCCAGAGGAGACGAAGGAGATTATGCGTCAAGTACAGGAGCTACTCGACAAAGGTTATATACGCGAATCTCTTAGTCCTTGTGCTGTTCCTATTATACTAGTGCCTAAAAAGGATGGTACGTCACGTATGTGTGTTGATTGTAGAGGCATTAATAATATTACTATTCGTTATCGTCATCCTATTCCTAGGCTAGATGATATGCTTGATGAATTGAGTGGCTCTACAATATTCTCCAAAGTTGATTTGCGTAGTGGATACCATCAAATTCGTATGAAATTGGGTGATGAATGGAAAACAGCATTTAAAACTAAGTTTGGTTTATATGAGTGGTTAGTCATGCCTTTTGGGTTAACTAATGCACCTAGTACTTTCATGAGATTAATGAACGAAGTTTTACGTGCTTTCATTGGACGATTTGTGGTAGTCTATTTTGATGATATACTGATTTATAGCAAATCTTTGGAAGAACATTTGAAACATTTACGTGCTGTTTTTATTGCTCTACGTGATGCACGTTTGTTTGGTAACCTTGGGAAGTGCACCTTTTGCACCGACCGAGTATCTTTTCTTGGCTATGTTGTTACTCCACAGGGAATTGAAGTTGATAAAGCCAAGATTGAAGCTATAGAGAGTTGGCCGCAGCCCAAAACGGTCACCCAAGTGAGGAGTTTTCTTGGCCTCGCTGGATTCTATAGGTGTTTTGTGAGAGATTTCAGCACCATTGCTGCACTTCTCAATGAGCTTACAAAGAAAGATGTGCCTTTTCTGTGGGGTACCGCACAGGAAGAAGCCTTCACGGTATTGAAAGATAAGTTGACACATGCTCCTTTACTCCAACTTCCTGATTTTAATAAGACTTTTGAGCTTGAATGTGATGCTAGTGGAATTGGATTAGGAGGTGTGTTATTACAAGATGGCAAACCTGTTGCATACTTTTCTGAAAAATTAAGTGGGCCTAGTCTGAATTATTCTACTTACGATAAAGAATTATATGCTCTTGTTCGGACTTTAGAAACATGGCAACATTATTTATGGCCCAAAGAATTTGTTATACATTCTGATCATGAATCTTTGAAACATATTAAAAGTCAAGCTAAACTGAATCGTAGACATGCTAAATGGGTTGAATTTATTGAGACTTTCCCTTATGTCATTAAACACAAGAAGGGAAAAGAAAATGTTATTGCTGATGCATTGTCTCGTCGCTATACTATGCTTTCACAACTTGACTTCAAAATATTTGGTTTGGAGACCATCAAAGATCAATATGTGCATGATGCTGATTTTAAAGATGTAATGCAGAATTGTAAAGAAGGAAGAATGTGGAACAAGTTTGTCGTTAACGATGGATTTGTGTTTCGTGCTAACAAGCTATGCATTCCAGCTAGCTCCGTTCGTCTTTTGTTGTTGCAGGAGGCGCATGGAGGAGGATTAATGGGACACTTTGGCGTGAAGAAGACGGAGGACGTACTTGCTACACATTTCTTTTGGCCAAAGATGAGACGGGATGTTGAGCGTTTTATTGCTCGCTGCACTACATGTCAAAAAGCTAAGTCACGACTCAATCCTCATGGTTTATATATGCCTTTGCCTGTACCTAGTGTTCCTTGGGAGGATATATCTATGGACTTTGTTTTAGGTTTACCTCGAACAAAGAAGGGGAGGGATAGCATATTTGTTGTCGTGGATAGATTCTCAAAAATGGCACACTTTATACCATGTCATAAAAGCGATGATGCTGTTAATGTTGCTGATTTGTTCTTTCGTGAAATTATTCGCTTGCATGGTGTGCCAAATACTATTGTTTCAGATCGTGATACTAAATTTCTTAGCCACTTTTGGAGATGTTTATGGGCTAAGTTGGGGACTAAACTGCTTTTTAGTACTACTTGTCACCCCCAAACTGATGGACAAACTGAAGTAGTCAATAGAACATTGTCTACTATGCTTAGGGCTGTTTTGAAGAATAATAAGAAAATGTGGGAGGAATGCTTGCCTCATATTGAATTTGCTTATAATCGTTCATTGCATTCTACTACTAAGATGTGCCCTTTTGAAGTTGTGTATGGTTTCCTACCTCGTGCACCTATTGATTTGTTGCCTCTTCCATCTTCGGAGAAGGTTAATTTTGATGCTAAACAACGTGCTGAATTGATTTTAAAAATGCATGAGTTAACTAAGGAAAACATTGAGCATATGAATGCTAAATATAAACTTGCTGGAGATAAGGGTAGAAAACATGTTGTGTTTGCACCTGGAGATCTTGTTTGGTTACATTTGCGTAAGGATAGATTTCCTGATTTGCGCAAATCAAAGCTAATGCCACGTGCTGCTGGTCCCTTTAAGGTGTTGGAGAAAGTAAATGATAATGCATATAAACTTGAGCTGCCTGCAGATTTTGGGGTTAGTCCCACTTTTAACACTGCAGATTTGAAGCCTTATTTGGGTGAGGAAGATGAGCTTCCGTCGAGGACGACTTCATTTCAAGAAGGGGAGGATGATGAGGACATCAATACCATTGTTACACCCACAGCCCCTACTGCTACATATACTGGACCAATTACTAGAGCTCGCGCACGCCAATTAAATTATCAGGTACTTTCGTTTCTTGGTAATGATTCTAATGTTCATGAGAATATGATGCTGCCTAAATTGGATACATTTGTTTTGCTTACAAATGAAGGGCCTAGCTTGGAGAAGGATGGACATTGGAGCAAGAGCAAGCATGGAGATGATGCCATGCGCAAGGGGAACCAGAACGGAGTTACAAGTGATGATTTCAGGACTTTGAAGCCACCATAAGAGTGCATGAAGCCTTGGACGAAATATACAAGATGCCACTTCATAAATTTCGTCCAGAGGCTATTATAGGTGCTGCGTCACCTTTTTATTGGGCCAGGCCCATGTAATTTCGAAATACATAAGTATAGGCTATTTTTAGAGTCCGTATGTGTGGGGAAACAAGAGATAGGGTTGATTTCGGACCCCTCCACCAAGGGCCACGAAATTCCCCTCTCTTCCTCCATATATACAGCCCTTAGGGCACCGTTTAGACTTTGGGTTTTGTTTAGATTAAAAGTTCGCCATAGCTGCAACTTCGCGTACTTCGTTTGTGTTCAACGACCAGACAAAGGCGTCACAGAACCCCACCTTGATCAATAAAGCTTTCATCTTATATTCGCAATATCCAGATTGCAATCTTAGTTTCTTGCTTGTTCTTCGTTTGCTCGCAGGAAACAGACCTTCGTGGTCAGGTTGATCGTGCTCCGGCGTGGTCAATAACCTCTCGGAGTTGGTTTAGCGATTGCTAAGGCGCGACGTCCTCGCACGTTCGTAGTCGGATCGTCAAAGTCGACTTCCACCAAAGCGATATCCATCATCTCATCAAAAGACGGGACACCTTTGCCTCTATCACACAATGGATGATATGATACCAAGATGATATGGTATGTATGCAATGGATGGTGGATCACTAATGTGCACAAGTAACGTTGCCGGCAATACTCAAATGGCTAGTCTCAATAGGCAAGTAACGCAAAATGGGCTAGGGGTTAACAATGCAATTGCAAGGGAATATACAATGGTGTCGTCGAGGTTACCGTCCTTTGCGATGATGAGTGGCGGTGTTCTTGGTGTAGATACCAAGATGATGGAGACTCGTCCCTAAGTAGCCGAAACACCTTAGGAAATGGAAAAACCGCGAACTCAAAATCTCAAAGGCAAATGCCAAATGGTGGAAGCGGTGGTGGTTTGCACGTGGCAATGCGAAAGTGGAATGATGGGCTATACATGTGTCGAAGTTGAAGTTGCCGTCCCTAAGTAGCCTAAACACCTTAGGAGACACAAGCCACAACTCAAACAATCTCAACCAAAATGGGGTTAAATTGGGTTGGGGGAAGTGTATGGTGGGCAAGACTATGCGGAAGTTATGTTGGTGGTGGTGGTTGATGAAGAAGCAACCGTCCCTAAGTAGCCGAAACACCTTAGGAGACTCGAATCACTACTCAAGCAACCACTTATGCTATATGGATCAAAATGGGTTAGGTTGCGGAAGTCGGTGGTGGTTATGCGGATGTTGTGGTGGAGGGCCTAGGCGTTGCCAAATTTTGGAAAATTTGATGGAGTCAAATGATGTTGGTGGTATTTTTATGGGATGGGGGATGTCAATAGCTTCAAAACGAGCTAAAGAACGTCAAAATCGGACTCCGGATGATTTAGTTATGGCCGAAACAAGAATTCAGCCGAGTCAGTGTCAGGGTTACCTGGACATCCGGGAGTAGGTCCGGATGATCCGGGTTCTTCAACCGGATTTCTGTCGTGTGGGGCGTCCAGACATCCGGGAGATGGTCCAGCTGATTCGGGTGGATCCGGATGATCCGGGAGCTCTTCCGGATGATCCGGGCAGGTCAAACTGCTCGGGTTTTGCTCGTGGAGACGAATTTTTGGGCGGAATTTGGGGATTTTGGGGTCAAAAATGACGAGATTTCATGGATGGAAGGTTGGGAAACTTGGGGGAAAGCTAGATCCACTTGAAACCAAGCAAATCCATGGATCAAAATCAACAAAACATCATCAAACCAACAAATCACAAAAAAATTTGGGGGCTATTTTTGGTGGGGATTTTCGAATTTAGGACGAAATCAACAAAATCAAGCTAGAAAAAGAGGGGTAGGGGCTCCAAAAACGTGATCAACGTGGCTCATGATACCATATGATGTAGGGTGGAACCCTATAGCGACGATCTTTCACGTTTGGAGTGGGATCCCTCGAAGAACACGATGAACACGGGGAAGAACGGGGAGAAATCACAAGGGGAAACACTCAAGAACAAGTCCAAATCACACATCCACTAGACAATCAAACACACAAGATCACAAGGTACATGAACAACAAAGGGAAAGATACAAGGTAAGGTTCATCTCCAAGAGGAGGTCTTGATGATATCCTAGATGGATCTTCCCACAAGGGGGTCTTGATGATATCCCGCGGGATCTTCTCCTAGATGGAGGTCTTGGCCTCCAATGGAGTAGTGGTCTCTCTCTCAAGAGTAGAGATAGGTAGGAGCAAAGCTCACCTAAGAATGAGCTATCACTTTGCTAACCCTAGAAAGGAGGTGGAGGAGGTCTATTTATAGCCCAAGCGGCGAAGGGGTAAGTGAGGGGCGAAGGGGTACACGGGCTTCGGCCCAAGTCACGCACGCAGGCGGGGTCCGGATGATCCGGATGGTGGCCCGGATGATCCGGGTGTCGGGGGTCCGGATGATCCGGGCGACCGTCCGGATGATCCGGCTTCGTCGAGCAGCTTCTGTTGTCTTCGGGCCAAATTATCCGGATGATCCGGAGGGGGACCCGGATGATCCGGCCGAGCCCGGATGATCCGGACGGTGGCCCGGATGTCCGGCCTGGCTCCTGCAGCCGCTCCATCTTATTCTCCTTTCTTCCGTCTTCTCTTCCACGCTTCCCTCGCGGATGATGTGGTCGTTCCTTGGCGCTTGCACTCCTCCTCGTCGTCCGTGAAGTTCCGACAATACCTACGCATGCACACGGGAGAAGTGTCAAGTAGTATGCCATCCTCGAAGGGGTCAAGTGAGCACGTGTAAAGGAGATGATTCACCTTAGTGTGTGTGAAGTAGATGTCGCACGTGTCACTTGCCAAATGGGCTCTTGACATGGTGATGTCCGTAGGATGCTCCGCATCAGGCGCCCTCGTGATCCGTAGATCGATCTTGATTGTCTTGCCTTGTCCTCCAATATGTCTCGCAAGTCCGGCGCATTCCCCCGTGGCTTCGCACTTTTCGAGTGGTGCCGGGGTACGGCTCTGGTGGAGGGCCTAGATGCCTCTCTGTCGCGGCCACGAGTTGGTCGGTCTGCCGTATTGTGCGCTGGTGATGAGGGTTTATACTCCTCCTCCTCTAATTGGGGGAGCAACTTGCATTTTGGGTAGCTTTTGGAGGGGTGTTCGAGTTCATGCTCTTCGGCCGCGAGGACTTCGGTCCATCTGTCGGCCAGCAGGTCTTGATCAGCTCTGAGTTGTTGCTGCTTTTTCTTTAGGCTGTCTGCCATGGCCATAAGCCTGCGTTTAAAATGCTCTTGTTCGACGGGATCCTCGGGCACGACAAATTCGTCGTCGTTGAGGCTTGCCTCGTCTCCGGAGGGAGGCATGTAATTGTCATCCTCGACCTCTTCGTCTGCTGCTCTCTCGTGAGGGCTGGCATCTGCGTCCTCCTGCGCTGAATCTTGCTGGAGGGGATTGTCTTCGGCACTCTCTGGGATATTATTATATTATTATCTCCGGTGCCGGAATCTCCATTCTTGCTGTGGCGGGATTTAGAGCGGCGCCGCTGACGTCGGCACTTGGGCTGTTTCTTAGGGGAATCTGCCTCCGCTGCTTCTTCGCCGTTCCCATCCTTTGGGATGTCCACCATGTATATGTCGTATGACGAGGTGGTCTTCCAGTGCCCCGTAGGCGCTGGTTCTTGGTCGTCTCCGGCATCGTCGTCCATACCGTCGATGTCTTCGGAGCCGTAATCTAGCATGTCGGTTAGATCGTCGATAGTGGCTACAAAGTGGGTGGTGGGTGGGTTTTGAGTTTCTTCGTCATCCGCATCCCAACCGTTCTGACCGCAATCCGGCCAGGGCTCTCATAATAACGAGAGATGCTTTAGCGAATTCAGGATGTCGCCAAAGGGTGAGTGCTGAAAGATGTCCGCGGCGGTGAACTCCATGATCGGCGCCCAATCGGATTCGATTGGTAGGGGCGCAGGAGGTTCGGAGTCCGGCAAGGAGTCCGACACCTCAGAGTCACGAGCTTTACGAGGGACAAGGTCAGTATTCGGCTCCATCGCCGTAGAGATTGCAGCTCCCGAGGCGGTGTCCAGCCACCTGCCCTCGATCTGCGTGGTCGGCTTCGAACTAGAGGTCGGAGCGGACTCATGTGCGGCCTCCAAGGCACTCTCCGGCGGCTGAGCTAAATCATGCCCATCGTGACAGTGCGGCGCGCTCGGCCGTGGCTTGAATCCATCGAAGATCAAGTCTCCACGGATGTCAGCCGTGAAGTTTAGGCTTCCAAATCTGACCTGATGGCCAGGGGCGTAACTTTCGATCTACTCCATATGGCTAAGCGAATTGGCCCGCAGTGCAAAGCCGCCGAACACAAAGATCTGTCCGGGGAGAAAAGTATCACCCTGGACTGCGTGGTTGTTGATGATTAAAGGAGCCATCAAGCCTATCGGTGATGACACAGAGGAACTCTCAATGAAAGCACCAATGTCGGTGTCAAAACCGGTGGATCTCGGGTAGGGGGTCCCGAACTGTGCGTCTAGGCGGATGGTAACAGGAGACAAGGGACACGATATTTTTACCCAGGTTCGGGCCCTCTCGATGGAGGTAAAACCCTACTCCTGCTTGATTGATATTGATGATATGGGTAGTACAAGAGTGGATCTACCACGAGATCAAGGAGGCTAAACCCTAGAAGCTAGCCTATGGTATGATTGTTGTAATGGCTATTCGTCCTATGGACTAAAACCCTCCGGTTTATATAGACACCGGAGAGGGCTAGGGTTACACAGAGTCGGTTACAATGGTAGGAGATCTACATATCCGTATTGCCAAGCTTGCCTTCCACGCCAAGGAAAGTCCCATCCGGACATGGGACGAAGTCTTCAATCTTGTATCTTCATAGTCTTTGAGTCCGGCCGATGATGATAGTCTGGCTATCCGGACACCCCCTAGTCCAGGACTCCCTCAGTGGTGGTGTATCACAAACCCGTCAAGCAAATCTCAAATTCTTACCAGTTCTTACCCAGCAGCAGGTGGTGATCGGCAACCGTTCTAGTCAAAACTCTCAAAGCTTGGATAGAGCGATTACCAGGGAGAGTCATAGAGGCGGGGTGTCCCGATCTTTCGATGAGATGATAAACATCGATTTGGTGGAGACGACTTTGACGATCCGACTACAAACGTGCACGACGTAGATGTATGTGGAGCTGGGAAGACTTATAATATGGTAGTAAAAAGGGTCAGCAATAATCAATTCAGAGATGCAAAGTTGAATAAACGCTCAACGACGGTACTGTGCTGGTCCTAGGCTAGACTGTGCTAGAGACGCGAGCCTAGAACACCAACAAAATCACGGCGCAGCACGTAAACAAGGGAGGAGCACACTCTGAATTTTATTTCTCTTTTTTTGCACTTTTTTCCTCTTTTTTTTTGCTCCGCAACAAATTTTTTTCGAAAAAGTCTACAAATGGTCTAAAAACTGCCTAGCCAGAATTTTTTTTGCACTTTTTTTTGAGTTTGGAACTATTTCTCTACTGCGGGTAGCACGGAAGTTTGGGAGTCCTTCTCTGTCACGACTCGGAGTATTGCGTGATCTGGAAATCCAAAACAGAGTAACAAAATACTGGACTCGAAATAGGACTGGCGGCGGAGATGAAACTGGTGGTACTCGGACTGGTGGCGGAGATGAATCTGGTGGAACTCGGACTGGTGGCGGATATATGTTGCAGGTGGACTCGGATTGGCGTGATGGCGGCGGATATGTGGTGGCGTATATGGACTCGGATTGGCGGTGAATATGTGGTGGTGGTATATGGCAGCAGCGACGATGATCATGCGATGGTGATATATTGCAGCAACGACGTGACAACCTTTGAACAGAACTCGAAACTCTAAAGGACTAGACGCTAAGACCAGCAACTTGACACGACGATGCAACCACAAATTCAACAAAGCAAATACAGAAAAGATTATGCAAAGGCTCAGATTGTTTCGGATGGGATGAACTAACCCTAATTTTTTTTGGCTTTTTCGTGGACTATAGGTATGAAGAACAGACTCGATCTAAACTACGAAAAACTATAAAATCTCACCGAGCAACCTGTAGCTCTGATACCACTTGATAGAGGCGGGGTGTCCCGATCTTTCGATGAGATGATAACTATCGATTTGGTGGAGATGACTTTGACGATCCGACTACCAACGTGCACGACGTTGCGCCTTAACAATCGCTAAACCAATCTCCTGAGGTTATTGACCACGCCGGTGCACGATCAACCTAACCACGAAGGTCTATTCCAACAAGCAATCGAAGAACGACCAAGAATATGATAAAAGCAATCTAAATATTGCGAATATGTATGAAGTATTGATAAAGGCGGGGATCCAAAAGCGGTCTTGGTCTGGTCGTTGGACACAAACGAAGTACACGAAGTTGCGTTGGCTAACTTTTAACTAAACAAATCCCAAAATCTAAAAGGTGCCCAAAGGGCTTTATATATGGAGGAAGAGAGGGGAATTTCGTGGCCCTTGGTGGAGGGGTCCGAAATCAACCCTATCTCTTGTTTCCCCACACATACGGACTCTAAAAATAGCCTATAGTTATCTATTTCGAAATTACATGGGCCTGGCCCAATAATAAGGTGACGCAGCACCTAGAATAGCCTCGGGACGAAATTTATGAAGTGGCATCTTGTATATTTCGTCCAAGGCTTCATGCACCCATTATGGTGGCTTCAAACTCCTGAAATCATCACTGGTAACTCTGTTCTTGTTCCCCTTGCGCATGCCATCATCTCCATGCTAGGCCCTTCATTTGTAAGCAAAACAAATGTATCCAATTTAGGCAGCATCATATTCTCATGAATATTAGAATCATTACCAAGAAACGAAAGTACCTGATAATTTAATTGGCGTGCGCGAGCTCTAGTAAGTGGTCCAGTATGTATAGCAACAGGGGCTGTGGGTGTAACAATGGTATTGATGTCCTCATCAGGACGTCCCAAGGCAGCCTAAAACTAACCCCTAGGTCGTACAAGGCCAATGGGCCCAAGTGGAGGTGACGTAACACCTTTGGACTCGTAGTTTGACTCGGATTCTGCTGCAGCCTCAGATTGTTTCATCCATAACTCAACCCTCTGGACGGATTTTAAGGTGATTCCAATTGGGTTGGAAATAGCATGAAATCTACTTTCCAACAAAAAAACAAACACCCAATTCGGAGTCCGGATGAAAGAGTTCATGGTGTTTTAAATCAGGTCTGTCTATGCAGTCCGAATATGAGTCCAGAACGTGAGAGACTTGGACTGTATCTTCTCTCGGGACAAAAGTGACGTGAGAGAACTTTTTGAACAGCAAGTAAACATCTCTTTCTCCCTTATCTTCATATGTGTATTGTACAAATGTCCCATACACCTGCAATTAGACATGGCACAAAAGTTTGTGAAGTATTTTTGTCCTGGATGACATAAATAAATTATTGCATAGTTTGCATTAGAAATCACCTCACAAATATACCTGTATGCAATATATTTGGTCATATCCAAGGTAGTCATGTCCTCATCATCCTCCCCTTCTTGAAAACAAAGCCGTCCTCGGCGTTTCTTAATCTGAAATGTGGCTAACAAAAAAGACAAGGTGTACATGTTGTATATGTATATGTCATCCATTTTTACTTCCCTTGATTTTTGCACATATGACACATGTATACATGAGTAACTTTCATAGATCATAAAATATAAAGCCAAAATATTATCATAAGTAGAAGGCATGAAAATATTGCAACTCAGTTTGCACATATAAGTGAAGCTCTTATTCATATCAAAAGATTGACAATATTCATCATTAAACCATCCCAACATTGGTGAATAAACCTTACTTGCATCAAATTTACATGCTACAATTTGCTTAAATAAGCAAACATGCAATAAGTCATTCGGCACAGAATCATCACCAAGATTAGAGGTCATATCAAAATGTTTAAACATTGATTCTTTTGCATCAACAGTTAATTCAATGGGTGCACTCAAAATTGTTGGTATTTCAGTTGTTTGATCACATGACGCATTCATGACAGTATCAAGATTCTCTAAAATAGGTGTTGCACTCAAATCACCAGGTAACTGAACACATGATGCATTCAAGTTAACTAGGGATGCATCATTCTCATGTGAAGTTATATCATCAATATCTTTACTTTTACCTTGTCGCAAAGACGTAGCTGATGTAGGTACGGACGTTGACAATGCACCATACTCTTGAGATGATGTCGCGCTCACAATCCAAGGTGGGGCTGCTCTAGTAGGTGCAACTGTGGAGGAACCTACCGGCGGTGGTGAGCACGAACTGGAATAGTAGTTGTTGTAGTCACCCAATGCATCCTCCTGTATCTGTCTCTCAAAGGTACAAGCACGAACATACATACCAGTAATGCAACGAGGAATATACTGAAATCTTTCCTGAATATCATGGTTCAAACCACCAAAAAATCTATTCATTGTATCATCCTTAGATTCTTCTATGTCACAATGATGCATATAAGATTTGAACTCTAGGTAGTAAGCATGAACAGTGTTGTTGCCTTGTTTAAATTGTTCAAATTTGCAAAGCAATTCACGACGATAGTAATGAGGGAAAAATGTTGTCTCATTACATCTTTCAAATATTTCCAAGTTGTGGGTTGGTTATCAATGTTTTTCTTGCAATGCACACTCCACCAAACAGAAGCAAAACCAGTAAATGCTCCACTGGCAGCTCGTACTCGCTCAAGTTCAGAAAAGTCATGGTTACTAAAAACTTGTTCTACTTCAAACTCCCAAGCTAGATAAATAGCAGGATTAAATCTACCCTCAAATGGCGGTAAAAAGATAACCTGACCATGTGCTTGTGTGTGTTGTCCCAACTCTCGTGATGCTGAAGATGTGTCCGTCGTCCAAGAACTTCTATCTCTGGAACCTGTCATGATTAGTAGAAACAAGAAACAAAATTCGAGAATAATGTTCCTATGAACTACTAGGATGTGGTTGTAAAGTGCTCACGGTAAAGCAAATATCAATATCTTATAAGTTCTTACCACGCGGTAGGTGGTGACAGGCAACTAGCGATGTCAAATAGCTCTGAAGATTGTGTAAAGCGATTGCCAGGGGAACGTACGTATACACGTTGTAGAAATATGTGGAGCTGGGTTGGCTATATATGGTAGCAAAAGATTAGCAATAATCAATTCAGAGATGCAATGTTGAATAAACGCTCAACGACGGTACTGTGCTGGTCCTAGGCTAGACCGGACTAGAGACACGAGCCTAGAACACTAATGAGGTCACGGCGTAGCACAACTAGCATCAATGAAGGATACTAAGTAGGTCTTGATAGCAAGATATAAGTGAAGATTACAACGGCAGTGAAGATAATGATGAAAAACAACTGCTAAGCAGGACATAGAACAACTCTCTCTCCAACTTTCCTCTTGAAAAGTTTGAGACAATTTTCTGATAAAATCTTTCAAAGGATGCTACTAATTCAAGCTTTCCAATGCAAAAAAGAATCACTCAATTCCGAGTTGATATGAGGAGTCAAAGAATTCTAAAACTGGCCTGAAAAATTGGAACAAGCTGTGTTCACGAACTTCAGAGGGCAAAAAGACCTATTTAGAAGCCGATTTTGAGGTGTCAAATATTGAACTAACTTCTGCAACTATTTAGATGCGGCTCGTCTCTAGCTTCAATTTGAGTACTCACAGAGCCAAAACAGACTTTGTATGAGGAAGATACACCTGTTTTACTGAACAGTTCGCAAAACAGATTCCAATCTGAATTCAGGTACGGAGATTGATTCTAGATAGATCCGATTTTTTTCTCTCTTTTTTTCTCACGCTTTTTTTCTCCTTTTCTTCTCTCTCTTTTTCTTTTTTTTTTCTTTCCTTTTTCTCTCTTTTTTTCTCTATCTTTTTTTTCTCCCTCTTTCCAAGACAAACTAGATAAGATGCAGATTGGATCAAGCGAAGATGTGAATGACCTCAACTATGATTATGACAATGAACAGTGCGTAGCACGTGGTGGAAATTAATCGATGGGATGGTGGACATCAGAAGGGATAATGATGCAGCGGCGGCGTGACTAATGTGAACAGAACTCGAAACTCTAAAGGAACTAGACACTAAGAACAGCAACTGACACGACGATGCAACCGATAATTCAACTATGCAAGCAATGAATAGAAAATTGCAAAGACTCAGACTGGCTTGGATAAAGGATGAACAGATCTAACTTTTTTTGTGGCTTTTTCATGGACTGTAGGTATGAATGACAGATGCGATCTAAACTATGAAAAACTATAAAATCTCACCGAGCAACCTGAAAACTGATACCACTTGATAGAGGCAAGGGGGTCCCGATCTTTCGATGAGATGATAACTATCGATTTGGTGAAGATGACTTTGACGATCCGACTACAAACGTGCAGGACATTGCACCTTAGCAACCGCTAAACCAACTCCGAGAGGTTATTGACCACGCCGGAGCACAATCAACCTGACCACGAAGGACTATTCCTGCAAGCAATCGAAGAACAAGCAAGAATATGATAAAAGCAATCTGAATATTGCGAGTATATATGAAGTATTGATAAAGATGGGGATCCGTAAGCGGTCTTGGTCTGGTCGTTGGACACAAACGAAGTACACGAAGTTGCAATGGCTAACTTTTAACTAAACAAATCCCAAAGAAAAAGCTACTAGATGGATCTACTTATATAGGAGCAAGGGGTGGCGGCCAAAGAGGTGGGAGAACGTCCCAAGGCAGCCTAAAGCTAACCCTAGGTCGTACAAGGCCAATGGGCCCAAGTGGAGGTGACGTAACACCTTTGGACTTCTAGTTTGACTCGGATTCTGCTGCAACGTCAGATTGTTTCATCCATAACTCAACGCTCCGGACGGATTTTAAGGTGATTCCAATTGGGTTGGAAATAGCATGAAATCTACTTTCCAACAAAAAACAAACACCCAATTCGGAGTCCGGATGAAAGAGTTCATGGCGTTTCCCCAATGAGCTACCTCCGGGTCTACCTCCTCTACGAGGCATTGAGCATCGAATCGACCTCATCCCCGGAGCACCACTTCGAAACAAAGCTCCATACCGTGTCAATCCCGAAGAAACCAAGGAGATTCAACGGCAAGTACAGCAACTAATCAACAACGGTCATGTACGTGAAAGCTTAAGCCCTTGTGCCGTTCCCGTTATACTTGTTCCTAAGCCCGATGGAAGTTTCCACTTGTGTTCCGATTGTAGACCTATAAATGCTATCACTGTTCACTATAGGCATCCCATTCCTCGCTTAGATGATATGCTTGATGAACTTAGTGGAGCCAACTTTTTCTCAAAAATTGATCTTAAAAGTGGCTATTATCAAATCCACATACAAGAAGGTGATGAATGGAAAACTGCTTTCAAAACAAAATTTGGCTTATATGAGTGGTTAGTCATGCCTATGGGTTTATCGGAGGCTCCCGGTACTTTCGTGCGTCTCATGCATCATGTACTTCGACCTTATATTGGAGTCTTTGTTGTGGTTTACTTTGATGATATTCTTGTGTTTAGCAAAACCATGAAAGAGCATCTTGATCATGATAGGGCTGTTTTGCAAACACTTCGCAAGGAAAGTCTTTATGCCAACATGAAAAAGTGCACATTTGGTGTTGACAAAGTGGTTTTCTTGGGTTTCGTTGTCTCTTCCAAGGGTGTACATGTTGATGAAACTAAAATTGAAGCAATTAAAACTTGGCCCCAACCCACCAATTTGCAACAAGTGCGAAGTTTTCTCGGTCTTGCAGGTTTTTATCGTTGCTTTGTGAAAAACTTTAGCACTATTGCCGCCCCTTTGCATGCTTTGAGTAAGAAAAATGCTCCTTTTGTTTGGGGATCTTTGCAATCAACCGCTTTTGATGAGCTCAAATCTTTGCTTACTCATGCTCCGATTCTTGGTTTGCCCAACTTTGACAAAACTTTTGAGTTTCATTGTGATGCTAGTGGTACCGGAATTGGCGGAGTTTTGATGCAAGAAAAACGAGCAATTGCATATTTTAGTGAAAAACTCTCTGGTGCTCAACTTAACTATCCCATCTATGACAAAGAATTGTATGCTTTAGTGCGTGTCTTACATGTTTGGGAACATTATCTTAGACCTCATGAGTTTGTCATACATACCGATCATGAAACACTTAAATAGTTAAAAGGTCAAACTAAGTTGAACAAGCGTCATGCCAAATGGAGTGAATTTATAGAATCTTTCCCATACGTGATCAAGTACATTAAGGGTAAGGAAAATGTCATTGCCGATGCACTTTCACGCATATGCACGCTTGTGACTAAACTTGAGTTGAATGTTATTGGCTTTGAGCACATAAAAGACTTGTATGCTAATGATCTATCATTTGCACCTCATTATGCTAAATGTTTGACGCATACATCTTGGGAACAATATTACATCAAGGATGGTTATCTTATGAGAGCTAACAAACTATGCATTCCTGAGTCTTCTCTTCGTTTGCTCCTTTTGCAAGAGGCTCATGGAGGCGGACTCATGGGACACTTCGGACGCGACAAGACTTTCGCCACGCTCTCCACGAACTACTTTTGGCCCAAGATGTTCCGCGACTTCTCACGCTTCACCACAAGATGCTCAACATGTCGCAAAGCTAAGTCTAAAGCTCAATCCCATGGTCTTTACATGCCTCTTCCTATTCCTTATCAACCTTGGGAAGACATTAGCATGGATTTTGTACTTGGTTTGCCTAGAACTCAAAATGGCAAGGATTCCGTGTTTGTTGTTGTGGACCGATTTTCTAAGATGGCACATTTCATTCCTTGCAACAAGATAGACGATGCTTCACATGTTGCAAATCTCTTTTGTAGGGAAATCTTGCGCCTCCATGGAGTACCAAAGACAATCGTCTCCGACCGCGACGTCAAGTTCTTGAGTTACTTTTGGAAGACTCTATGCGCCAAGCTCAGAATCAAGCTCTTGTTCTCATCCGCATACCATTCTCAAACCGACGTCCAAACGGAGGTGACGAACCGGACACTATCCACTCTACTTCACGTGTTGATCAAGAAGAACATCAAGGAGTGGGAGGCATGTCTACCCATCACCGAGTACACATACAACCGTGCAAGACATTCGACTACCGGCAAGTCCCCTTTCGAGGTCGTCTACGGCTTCAACCCATTGTCCCCATTGGACATTCTACCCCTCCCTCTACAAGAGCGCACCAACATGGATGCGAGTGCACGAGCAAGCTACATCAAGAATATGCATGAAGATACATGGATGTTGTGTTTGCACCTAGAGATCTTGTTTGGTTACATTTGCGTAAGGATAGATTTCCTGATTTGCGCAAATCAAAGCTAATGCCATGTGCTGATGGTTCTTTTAAGGTGTTAGACAAAATAAATGATAATGCATATAAACTTGAGCTCCCTGCAGATTTTGGGGTTAGTCCCACTTTTTACATTGCAGATTCGAAGCCTTATTTAGGTGAGGAAGATGAGCTTCGGTCGAGGACGACTTCATTTCAAGAAGGGGAGGATGATGAGGACATCAATACCATTGTTACACCCATAGCCCCTGCTGCTATACATACTGGACCAATTACTTGAGCTCGCGCACGCTGATTAAATTACCAGGTACTTTTGTTTCTTGGTAATGATTCTAATGTTCATGAGAATATGATGCTGCCTAAATTGGATACATTTGTTTTGCTTACAAATGAAGGGCCTAGCTTGGAGAAGGATGAATATTGGAGCAAGAACAAGCATGGAGATGATGGCATGCGCAAGGGGAACAAGAACGGAGTTATAAGTGATGCTTTCAGGACGTTGAAGCCACCATAATGAATGCATCAAGCCTTGGACGAAATATACAAGATGCTACTTAATAACTTTCATCCAGAGGCTATTCTAGGTGCTGCGTCACCTTATTATTGGGCCAGGCCCATGTATTTTCGAAATACTTGAGTATAGGCTATTTTTAGAGTCCGTATGTGTGGGGAAACAAGAGATAGGGTTGGTTTCGGGTCCCTTCCCCAAGGGCCACGAAATTCCCCCCTCTTCCTCCATATATACAGCCCTTAGGGCGTCATTTAGACTTTGGGTTTTGTTTAGATTAAAGTTCGCCATAGCTGCAACTTCGCGTACTTCGTTTGTGTTCAAGGACCAGACAAAGGTGTCATAGAACCCCACCTTCATTAATAAAGCTTTCCTCTTATATTCGCAATATCCAGATTGCAATCTCAGTTTCTTGCTTGTTCTTAGTTTGCTCGCAGGAAAACAGAGCCTCGTGGTCAGGTTGATGGTGCTCCAGCGTGGTCAATAACCCCTCGAAAGTTGGTTTAGCGATTGCTAAGGCGCGATGTCTCGCACATTCGTAGTCGGAGTGTCAAGGTCGACTCCCACTGAAAATGATAGCCACCATCTCATCGAAGGACGGGACACCTTTGCCTCTATCAGAGTGCACGAGCAAGCTACATCAAGAAGATGCACGAAGATATGAGGCACACCATCGAGCGCCAAGTACAACGACTAGCGACCAAGCTCAACGACAACAAGCAACCCATGGTCTTCAACATTGGCAAACTCGTGGGGCTATACCTTCGCAAGGACCACTTCCCCAACGAACGCAAGTCCAAACTTCTACCTCAAGCCGATGGACCCTTCAAGGTGCTAGCACGCTACAACAATAACGCCTACAAGATCGACCTCCCACGAGACAAGTACAATGTGAGTGACATCTTCAACGTCCAAAACCTCTCACCATACCATGGTGATGGAACTTTCGATCCCAGGTCAGATCTTTCCCAAGGGGGGAGATGATGCGGAGCATCCCTCGCTCATCCTCATGGATGTACCTACATCTCCCTCGACACCACTTGGACCCATGACAAGAGCTCGAGCAAAGGCTATCGAAGATAAGGTGAACTCGCTCCTCTCTGAACTCCCTCTCTCTACTCACGAGACATGGCTACTACCTCATGCGGAGACTCTGTGCGTGATTAGGTACTTGGAGGAGAGCCACAGAACAGCTACATGCAATGGCCAAGACGGCGAGGACACCAAGCGTGAAGATCAAGGAGAAGAGCTGCTTCGGAAGCTACAGGCCCCGGACGACCGGCCCAGCCCGGACGTCCGACCCCGGGTGGTCATTACAGCCAAGAGAAGAGAGGTAGGCCAGAGCTATAGGCTCCGGACGACCAGACCAGCCCGGACGTCCGACCATTCCCAGGCCCCGGATGACCGAGCCCTTCCGGACGTCCGGCCCTTCCCCAACAGAACCAGAATTACAGAAATCCGAACAAGTCCGGACGACCATGCCAGCGACCACAGAACAGAATCTACGGACATCCGAAGAACCCCAGACGTCCGGGACTCCGCGAGCCTCTAGACGACCGGTGCCCCATGGACGTCCGGACCCTGGCTGCGTCCAGTTGCGGGCTGATGCCCTTGTACCCCTTCACTTCGCCCCTCATTTGCACTAGGACTATAAATAGACCTCTCCCACCTCCTAGCTAGGGTAGCGTTGATTTAGCTCATTTGTGGGATAGAGCCTCGCTCATCCATCCGGATCTACTCCTCGTGAGGGACCGACACCTCCGTCCGGAGAAGATTCACCTGGATTCAAGACCTCCATCCGGAGAAGACCATCAAGACCTCCTCACGGAGAAGAACGGTTACCCTTGTATCGTCCCTTGTTGACTGTGGATCTTGTGTTACTTTGTGCCTCGATGATCTAGCACATGTGTGATCATATTCGTGTTGGTTCAGTGTTTTCTCTTTCGTTTCCTCGTGATTTTCCTCGTTCCCCTCCGCGCATTCTTCGTGTTCCTCGTAGGGATCCTTTCCAAACGTGAAAGATCGACCCCTAGGGTTCCGCCCTACATCAAAATGTTATCTCGTAGAAGGAAAGCCCTCATTCTTCACTGTTGATGATGCTGGCACTTTGTTCTTCAAAGGCCGCCTAGTGGTTCCGAGTAAGAGGGAAAACCTGGATATGACTCAGAGGGTTATGAAAGAAGCTCATGATACACCTCTGTCTATTCATCCCGGTAGCACCAAGATGTACCAAGACATTCGTCAGAGATTCTGGTGGTCTAATATGAAGCAAGGTATTGCTCGTTATGTTGGTAAGTGTGACGTTTGCCGTCGTATCAAAGCAGAACATCAAAGGCCTATTGGAGCTCTGCAACCTATCTCTATTACTGAATGGAAATGGGACCATGTTGAAATGGACTTTGTCACTGGATTTCCCAAATTGTTGAAAGGTCATGATGCTATTCTTGTCGTTAGTGACCGGCTTTCTAAAGTTGCACATTTTCTGGCTGTCAAAGAAACGATCACTGCTAGTCAGATGGCAACCCTCTACATGTCTAGAATTGTTTCACTTCATGGTATTCCACTGGTAATTAGTTCAGACCATGGCAGTTTATTCACTTCAAGATTCTAAGCCAGTTTCCAAAAATTTATGTGATGCGGAGCATCCTACGGACATCACCATGTCAAGAGCCCATTTGGCAAGTGACACGTGCGACACCTACTTCACACACACAAAGGTGAATCATCTCCTTTACACGTGCTCACTTGACCCCTTCGAGGATGGTATACTACTTGACACTTCTCCCGTGTGCATACATAGGTATTGTTGGAACTTCACGGACGAGGAGGAAGAGTGCAAGCGCCAAGGAACGACTACACCGTCCGCGAGGGAAGCGTGGAAGAAAAGACGGAAGAAAGGAGAAGAAGACATAGCGGATGCAGGAGCCAGGCCGGACATCCGGACCGCCGTCCGGATCATCCGGGATTAGCCGGATCATCCGGGTTCCCCTCCGGATCATCCGGATAACTGCGTACGATGACACCCGAAGGCCTCGTGTGAAGCCGGATCATCTGGGTCCCCTCCCGGATTATCCGGAGCCCCATCCAGATCATCCGGGTTTTGCCTGCGTGCATGCCTCCGGGCCGAGGCCCATTTGTTTTACTTACAAATGAAGGGCCTAGCTTGGAGAAGGATGAACATTGTGGAGCAAGAACAAGCATGGAGATGATGACATGCGCAAGGGGAACAAGAACGGAGTTACAAGTGATGATTTCAGGGTTTTGAAGCCACCATAATGAGTGCATGAAGCCTTGGACAAAATATACAACATTCCACTTCATAAATTTCGTCCATAGGCTATTCTAGGTGTTGTGTCACCTTTTATTGGGCCAGGCCTATGTAATTTCAAAATACATAAGTATAGGCTATTTTTAGAGTTCGTATGTGTGGGGAAACAAGAGATAGGGTTGGTTTCGGACCCCTCCATCAAAGGCCACGAAATTCCCCCCTCTTCGTCCATATATACAGCCCTTAGGGCACCGTTTAGACTTTGGGTTTTGTCTAGATTAAAGTTTGCTATAACTGCAACTTCGCATACTTCGTTTGTGTTCAACGACCTGACAAAGACGTTACAGAACCCCACCTTCATCAATAAAGCTTTCATCTTATATTCGCAATATCCAGATTGCACTCTCAGTTTCTTGCTTGTTCTTCGTTTGCTCGCAGGAAACAGACCCTCATGGTCAGGTTGATCATGCTCCGGCGTGGTCAGTAACCCCTCGGAAGTTGGTTTGGCGATTGCTAAGGCGCGACGTCTCGCATGTTCGTAGTCGGATCGTCAAGGTCGACTCCCACAGAAAGCGATAGCCACCATCTCAACATCGGGACACCTTTGCCTCTATCAGCGGGGCTGGGTTGAATCTGATATCCTGCAAGGTCATCAGCAAGCTCCAGATAGCAGATGGACAACTCAAGGTTACTGGTACTTTCCAAGGGGTCAACCCTGGTACGAGTCGTCCTAAGGGGAAGATCACACTGCCGGTAACATTTGGAGGAGTGTTAAACTATCAGACTGAGAAGATCGTGTTTGATGTGGTTGACCTCCCCCTGCCATACAATGAATTCTTGGCCGCCCGGCCTTGGCAAAGTTCATGACAGCATCCCACTATGCCTACAACACTCTGAAGATGTGATGTAGGGCAGAACCCTAGGGGCCGATCTTTCACGTTTGGAGAGGATCCCTACGAGGAACAGGAAGAACGCGAGAAGGGGAACGAGGGAAATCACGGGGAAACACAAGAGGAAAACACTCAACCAACGAGAATATGATTACACATGTGCTAGATCCAAGAAACACAAAGAGATACACGGTCCAAATCCAACAAAGGACGATACAAGCGGCGGTAGTTCATCTCCGAGAGGAGGTCTTGAATACACGAGGGATCTTCCCGTAAAGGGGTCTTGAATCCATGGTGGATCTTCTTCGAAGAGGCCGCGGTCTCTCATGAGGAGGAGATCCGTATGGGTAAGCAAAGCTCTATCTCAAATGAGCTAATCCTTTGCTAACCCTAAAACATAGGTGGAGGGGGAGTATATATAGTCTAAGGGGTGAAGGGGTACATGCGCCTCAGCTCGGATGCACTGCACGCAGGCAAGGGAGGCCGGATGTCCGGGCGTCGGGCCAGATGTCCGGGCCTTCGCGAGGTGCCGGATGTCCGGGCTAGCGGGCCGGATGTCCGGGCTGGAGTGGCCGGTCTCGGAGCTCCCTAGATAGGTGGGGTCCGGATGTCCGAGCTGGGGGCCGGATGTCCGGGCCTCTGGCCGGATGTCCGGGCTGACGGGGTTCAGCTTCGGGTGCGTTCTGTGATGAGCGCCGGATTTTTGGGGGTCGGGCCGGATGTCCGGGCTGGTCCGGATGTTTGGGCTAGGGCCGGATGTCCGGGGCCTGTAGCAGCTGGCTCTTCTTCCTTCTCCTTCCTTTGCTTCCGCGCACGCTTGGCCTTGGTCCTTGGATTCTCCATGGTCTCCTCGGGTGTACCTGAGTATGCACAAGGTCCGCGCTTGAAGTAGCAGCCCTGTCTTACATGCGGAAAGGGAAGATTCGATAAGGAGCGAATTCACCTTAGGTCCAATGGCGTATGTTAGAGGTCTCATCATATGTCCTCTTGGGGCTTGGAGGGTAGTCGGAGTGTACATGGGGATGAACGTGGGATGCTCCGCATCATCTCCTCCCCCCTTGGAAAAGATCCAACGTCGGATCGTAATCCTCATCACCATTGAAACGGTTGTCGTGGACGGACTTGTAGTTGGACGGAGTTGAAGGCATGGTGCAATCCCAGTACTCCTGATAGAGGCGGAGGTGTCCCGTCTTTCGATGAGATGGTGGGTTTCGCTTGGGTGGAAGTCGACTTTGACGATCCGACTACGAACGTGCGAGGACGTCGCGCCTTAGCAATCGCTAAACCAACTCCGAGAGGTTATTGACCACGCTGGAGCACGATCAACCTGACCACAAGGGTCTGTTTCCTGCGAGCAAACGAAGAACAAGCAAGAAACTGAGATTGCAATCTGGATATTGCGAATATAAGATGAAAGCTTTATTGATCAAGGTGGGGTTCTGTGACGCCTTTGTCTGGTCGTTGAACACAAACGAAGTACGCGAAGTTGCAACTATGGCGAACTTTTAATCTAAACAAAACCCAAAGTCTAAACGGTGCCCTAAGGGCTGTATATATGGAGGAAGAGGGGGTGAATTTCGTGGCCCTTGGTGGAGGGGTCCGAAACTAACCCTATCTCTAGTTTCCCCACACATACGGACTCTAAAAATAGCCTATACTTATGTATTTCGAAATTAATGGGCCTGGCCCAATAATAAGGTGACGCAGCACCTAGAATAGCCTCTGGACGAAATTTATGAAGTGGCATCTTGTATATTTCGTCCAAGGCTTCATGCACTCATTATGGTGGCTTCAAAGTCCTGAAATCATCACTTGTAACTCCGTTCTTGTCCCCCTTGCCCATGCCATCGTCTCCATGCTTGTTCTTGCTCCAATGTTCATCCTTCTCCAAGCTAGGCCCTTCATTTGTAAGCAAAACAAATGTATCCAATTTAGGCAGCATCATATTCTCATGAACATTAGAATCATTACCAAGAAACGAAAGTACCTGGTAATTTAGTTGGCGTGCGCGAGCTGTAGTAATTGGTCCAGTATGTATAGCAGCAGGGGCTGTGGGTGTAACAATGGTATTGATGTCCTCATCATCCTCCCCATCTTGAAATGAAGTCGTCCTCGACGGAAGTTCATCTTCCTCACCCAAATATGGCTTCAAATCTGCAATGTTAAAGGTGGGACTAACCCCAAAATCTGCAGGCAGCTCAAGTTTATATGCATTATCATTTACTTTCTCCAACACCTTAAAGGGACCAGCAGCACGTGGCATTAGCTTTGATTTGCGCAAATCAGGAAATCTATCCTTACGCAAATGTAACCAAACAAGATCTCCAGGTGCAAACACAATACGTTTTCTACCCTTATCTCCAGCAAGTTTATATTTAGCATTCATACGCTCAATGTTTTCCTTAGTTAACTCATGCATTTTTAAAATCAATTCAGCACGTTCTTTAGCATCAAAATTAACCTTCTCCGAAGATGGAAGAGGCAACAAATCAATAGGTGCACGAGGTAGAAAACCATACACAACTTCAAAAGGGCACATCTTAGTAGTAGAGTGCAATGAACGATTATAAGCAAATTCAATATGAGGCAAGCATTCCTCCCACATTTTCTTATTATTCTTTAGAACAGCCCTAATCATAGTAGACAATGTTCTATTGACTACTTCAGTTTGTCCATCAGTTTGGGGGTGACAAGTAGTACTAAAAAGCAGTTTAGTCCCCAACTTAGCCCATAAACATCTCCAAAAGTGGCTAAGAAATTTAGTATCACGATCTGAAACAATAGTATTTGGCACACCATGCAAGCGAATAATTTCATGAAAGAACAAATCAGCAACATTGACAGCATCATCGCTTTTATGACATGGTATAAAGTGTGCCATTTTTGAGAATCTATCCACGACAACAAATATGCTATCCCTCCCCTTCTTTGTTCTAGGTGAACCTAAAACAAAGTCCATAGATATATCCTCCCAAGGAACACTAGGTACAGGCAAAGGCATATATAAACCATGAGGATTGAGTCGTGACTTAGCTTTTTGACATGTAGTGCAGCGAGCAATAAAACGCTCAACATCCCGTCTCATCTTTGGCCAAAAGAAATGTGTAGCAAGTACGTCCTCCGTCTTCTTCACGCCAAAGTGTCCCATTAATCCTCCTCCATGCGCCTCCTGCAACAACAAAAGACGAACGGAGCTAGCTGGAATGCATAGCTTGTTAGCACGGAACACAAATCCATCATTAACGACAAACTTGTTCCATGTTCTTCCTTCTTTACAATTCTGCAATACATCTTTAAAATCAGCATCATGCACATATTTATCTTTGATGGTCTCCAAACCAAATATTTTGAAGTCAAGTTGTGAAAGCATAGTATAGCGACGAGACAATGCATCAGCAATAACATTTTCTTTACCCTTCTTGTGTTTAATGACATAAGGGAAAGTCTCAATGAATTCAACCCATTTAGCATGTCTACGATTCAGTTTAGCTTGACTTTTAATATGTTTCAAAGATTCATGATCAGAATGTATAACAAATTCTTTGGGCCATAAATAATGTTGCCATGTTTCTAAAGTCCGAACAAGAGCATATAATTCTTTATCATAAGTAGAATAATTCAGACTAGGCCCACTCAATTTTTCAGAAAAGTATGCAACAGGTTTGCCATCTTGTAATAACACACCTCCTAATCCAATTCCACTAGCATCACATTCAAGCTCAAAAGTCTTATTAAAATCAGGAAGTTGGAGTAAAGGAGCATGTGTCAACTTGATGAGGACATGACTACCTTGGATATGACCAAAAATATTGCATATATGCATATTTGTCAGGTGATTTCTAGTGCAAACTATTCAATAATCTATTTATGTTAAATAGATTATTGAATAGTTTGCACTAGAAATCACCTGACAAATATGCATATATGCAATATTTTTGGTCATATCCAAGGTAGTCATGTCCTCATCACAACTTATCTTTCAATACCGTGAAGGCTTCTTCCTGTGCAGTACCCCAAACAAAAGGCACATCCTTCTTTGTAAGCTCATTGAGAGGTGCAGCAATGGTGCTGAAATCTCTCACAAAACGTCTATAGAATCCAGCGAGGCCAAGAAAACTCCTCACTTGTGTGACCGTTTTGGGCTGCGGCCAACTCTCAATAGCTTCAATCTTGGCTTTATCAACTTCAATTCCCTGTGGAGTAACAACATAGCCAAGAAAAGACACTCGGTCGGTGCAAAAGGTGCACTTCCCAAGGTTACCAAACAAACGTGCATCACGTAGAGCAATAAAACAGCACGTAAATGTTCCAAATGTTCCTCCAAAGATCTGCTATAAATCAATATGTCATCAAAGTAAACTACCACAAATCGTCCAATGAAAGCACGTAAAACTTCGTTCATTAATCTCATGAAAGTACTAGGTGCATTAGTTAACCCAAAAGGCATGACTAACCACTCATATAATCCAAACTTAGTTTTAAATGCTGTTTTCCATTCATCTCCCAATTTCATACGAATTTGATGGTATCCACTACGCAAATGAACTTTGGAGAATATTGTAGAGCCACTCAATTCATCAAGCATATCATCTAGCCTAGGAATAGGGTGACGATAACGAATAGTAATATTATTAATGCCTCTACAATCAACACACATACGTGATGTACCATCCTTTTTCGGCACTAGAATAATAGGAACAACACAAGGACTAAGGGATTCGCGTATATAACCTTTGTCGAGCAGCTCCTGTACTTGACGCATAATCTCCTTCGTCTCCTCTGGATTGGTACGGTATGGTGCACGGTTGGGTAATGATGCACCGGGAATTAAGTCAATTTGATGCTCAATCCCTCGAATCGGTGGTAATCCCGGTGGCACGTCTTGTGGAAAGACGTCAGCGAACTCCTGCAAAATGTTAGTGACAGCAGGGGGCAAAGAGGAAGGCACGTCCTCGAATGAAAATAATGCCTCTTTGCACACAAAAGCATAGCAAACAGATTTGCTAAAATCTAGCTCATCAATATCAGATTTGGTGGCAAGTAAACATGCACTTTTCAATTTAATTTCAGAAGCAACAGTAGATGGTTTATTATTAGGCTTCATGTGTTGCTCAAATTCTTTTGCCACAATCTGATTTTCACTCTTATTTTTCTCCTGTTTTGCTTTATTAGCTCTATTAATATCATCTTTCAAAATGGAATCAGGAGTCATAGGAAGCAAAGTAATATTTTTATCCCTATGAACAAGAGTATACTGATTGTTTCTACCCTGGTGTACAAAATTTTTATCAAATTGCCATGGTCTACCAAGTAATAAGGAACATGCTTGCATAGGTACCACATCACAATCAACATAATCAGCATATGTAGAGATACTAAAATGCACACGAACAGTACGTGTTACCTTAACCTTGCCGCTGTTGTTGAACCATTGGATATAGTAAGGATGTGGATGTGGTCTTGTGGTGAGAGATAGCTTCTCCACCATCTCCATGCTAGCCAAGTTGTTGCAGCTCCCTCCATCTATGATGACGCGAATAGAACGTTCCTTCACAACTCCCTTTGTATGGAACAAATTATGCCTCTGATTTTGCTCAGCTTCTGTAACCTGCACACTCAAAACACGTTGAGCAACTAAACATTCATACCTGTCAGCATCTTCAGCAGCCATGTATTGTGTCTCATGATCAGAATCATCTCCACCGTGTTCCTCATGTGTAATAAGAGCCAAAGTCTCCTCATCATAGTCACTAGCGGACTCATACCCACCATCCTCAGTAGCAATCATCACACGTTGAGATTTGCATTCTCTCGCAAAATGTCCTCTTCCCTTACAACTACGACAAATAATATCACTTGTGTGCCCTGTTGATGCCATGGAAGAAGAAGAGCTCTGTGCAGGCCGGGCAGGTGTGCTCTTGGCAGATAGTGGTGGTTGTGCCTGCTTTCTTGTATCACGGTTGGAGGTGGCACCTGAAGGAGGTGATGGTGCAGTGGAAGTAGATGATGCACGTGGTGTCCATGATGAAGGTCGACCTGCAGAAAAGTTAGTGCGCGCCAATGCCTGTCGATCCTGCACTTCACGTTCAGCTTTACAAGCAAGATGGAATAAACGAGTGATATTATTATAATCCTTATAGTCTAGAATGGTCTGAATCTCTCTATTTAATCCACCCAGAAAACGTGCAAGCATAGCTTCATTCTCCTCAACAATACCACATCTAATCAAGCCAGTTTGTAATTCCTGATAATATTCTTCTACAGAATTTTTTCCTTGTCTTAAACGCTGCAATTTTTGAAGTAATTCACGTTGATAATATGGTGGAACCCAACGAGTACGCATAGCAGTTTTCAAAGCAGCCCAAGTAGCTGGAACAGGATATAATCTACAATGTTCAGACCACCAAACACATGCAAAGCTAGTGAAAGCACAAACAGCAGCAGGAACACGTCTCTCCTCAGGATATTGTAAACATGTAAATCGTTGTTCAGTTTCTAACTCCCAAGTAAGATATATATCAGGAACATATCTACCCTCAAATGGTGGAATATTCAATTTCAGTTTAGGGAGATGGTCATGATCTCGTACCTGAGGGGGAGCCCTAACATTGCCATTATTTGCATGTGGACGACCTGGTGGTTGTGGTGCGGGTGGTTGCACGTAGTTCTGATGTTGATCAACCTCATCCTCGTAATCTCCCACATAATCATCCTCCTCGGTACCAGCAGCAGCAGTAGCAGGAGCCAAAGAAGCACCAACAGCAGTAGCAGCGGCACCAGAATTTTGTCCTGGCTCAATAGAAACACGCTGAGCTCGTCCATACTGATTCGGAAGGGGGCGTAGTTGTTATCGTTGCAGAGGTGCGATAGGAGCAGCCGGCGGTGGTTGTGGAAGACGCGCGAGCAATTCATTAAACTTGCTATCAATCTTTGTTTCAAACGTCTTCTCAATGCCATCTATCTTCTCCATGGCCTCGTCAAATCTGTTTAGCACATCTTGCACCTGTCCAATCATCATTTGCTGAAACTTATCATGTAGCTGTTTGTTCGTCAGGTTCTCCCAATCAGTCTCATCGGCTTGTGATCCTGCCATGGTTAGCAGCAAATAGAAACACACAAGAATATGATCCTACAGGCTACTAAGAAGTGGTGGTGGTGTATCACAAACCCGTCAAGCAAATCTCAAATTCTTACCAGTTCTTACCCAGCAGCAGGTGGTGATCGGCAACCGTTGTAGTCAAAACTCTCAAAGCTTGGATATAGCGATTACCAGGGAGAATCAAACGCACGACGTAGATGTATGTGGAGCTGGGAAGGCTTATATTATGGTAGCAAAAAAGGTCAGCAATAATCAATTCAGAGATGCAAAGTTGAATAAACGCTCAACGATGGTACTGTGCTGGTCCTAGGCTAGACCGTGCTAGAGACGCGAGCCTAGAACACTAACAAAATCACGGCGCTGCACGTAAACAAGGAAAAAGCACACTCTGAAATTTTTTTTTTCGCTCCTTTTTTTTTGCGCTGCTTTTTTTTTTACGCTGCTCTTTTTTTTTTTGCGAAAAATCACTATAATGGCGAGTGTCTCAAAACTCTTCCCAGGTCAAACTGATAGGATGGGCACGAAATTTTTTCGAGCAAATTTTTTTTTTTCGACTGCCTGGACCCAAAAACTGGAAACGGGTCAAAAAAAACTTTCTATAACGGCGACTGTCTCAATACGCTTAGAAACACCTAAAAATAGGATAGCCAGAAATTTTTTTGTCCCGTGCGTTTTTGGAAAATTTTGGGCCTAAACGGAGGGTGGTTTCCGGCAAAAGATCGCGCGCGCCTAAACTTTTTTTTTTTGGAAACCAACCTCTTCTACGGACGGCAAAAGATCGCTGGAATCCGAAACCTACTCAGACAAGGAAACACGAATCGGAAAACTAGATGGATCCTGAAAACAAACCTAATATGCAAGGAACTCGGATTGGTGGTGGATATATGGTGGTAGATGGCAGCGGTGGTGATATATGGAAGCGGTGGTGGTATATGGATACGGATTCGAAGCGGTGGCGGATAAGCGGTGGTGGTATATGGATACAGATTCGAAGCGGTGGCGGATAAGCGGTGGTGGTAGATGGCAGGGCGAAGATAATGGTGCGGCGGCGGCGTGACAACTTATGACCAGAACTCGAAACTCTAAAAGACTAGACTCTAAGACCAACAACTAGACACGACGATGCAACCGCAAATTCAACAATGCAAATACAGAAAAGATTATGCAAAGGCTCAGACTGGTTCGGATAGGATGAACTAACCCTAATTTTTTTGTGGCTTTTTCGTGGACTATAGGTATGAAGAACAGACTCGATCTAAACTACGAAAAACTGTAAAATCTCACCGAGCAACCTGGAAATCTGATACCACTTGATAGAGGCGGAGGTGTCCCGTCTTTCGATGAGATGGTGGATTTCGCTTGGGTGGAAGTCGACTTTGACGATCCGACTACGAACGTGCGAGGACGTCGCGCCTTAGCAATCGCTAAACTAAATCCGAGAGGTTATTGACCACGCCGGAGCACGATCAACCTGACCACGAGGGTCTGTTTCCTGCGAGCAAACGAAGAACAAGCAAGAAACTGAGATTGCAATCTGGATATTGCGAATATAAGATGAAAGCTTTATTGATCAAGGTGGGGTTCTGTAACGCCTTTGTCTGGTCGTTGAACACAAACGAAGTACGCGAAGTTGCAGCTATGGCGAACTTTTAATCTAAACAAAACCCAAAGTCTAAACGGTGCCCTGAGGGCTGTATATATGGAGGAAGAGGGGCTGAATTTCGTGGCCCTTGGTGGAGGGGTCCGAAACTAACCCTATCTCTTGTTTCGCCACACATACGGACTCTAAAAATAGCCTATAATAATGTAATTCGAAATTACATGGGCCTGGCCTAATAATAAGGTGACGCAGCACCTAGAATAGCCTCTGGACGAAATTTATGAAGTGGCATCTTGTATATTTCGTCCAAGGCTTCATGTACTCACTGATAGAGGCAAAGGTGTCCCGATCTTTCGATGAGATGATAACTATCGATTTGGTGAAGATGACTTTGACGATCCGACTACAAACGTGCACGACGTTGCGCCTTAGCAATCGCTAAACCAACTCTGAGAGGTTATTGACCACGCCGGAGCACAATCAACCTGACCACGAAGGTCTATTCCTGCAAGCAATCGAAGAACAAGCAAGAATATGATAAAAGCAATCTGAATATTGCGAGTATATATGAAGTATTGATAAAGGTGGGGATCCGTAAGCGGTCTTGGTCTGGTCGTTGGACACAAACGAAGTACACGAAGTTGCAATGGCTAACTTTTAACTAAACAAATCCCAAGGAAAAGCTACTAGATGGATCTACTTATATAGGAGCAAGGGGTGGCGGCCAAGGAGGTGGGAGGACGTCCCAAGGCAGCCTAAAACTAAATCTAGGTCGTACAAGGCCAATGGGCCCAAGTGGAGGTGATGTAACACCTTTGGACTTGTAGTTTGACTCGGATTCTGCTGCAGCATCAGATTGTTTCGTCCACAACTCAACGCTTCGGACGAATTTGAAGGTGATTCCAATTGGGTTGGAAAGTGCACGAAATCTAGTTTCCAACAAAAAAAGAATCACCCAATTCGGAGTCCGTATGAAAAACTTGTGTGCGTTTTGAGTCAGGTACGTCTGTGCAGTCCGAATCTGAATCCAGAACGTGAGAGACTTGGACTCTATCTTCTCTTGGGCCAAAAGTGACGTGAGAGAACTTTTTGGACAGCAAATAAACATCTCTTTCTTCCTTATCTTCATATGTGGATTGTACAAATGTCCCATACACCTGCAATTAGACAAAACACAAAAGTGTGTGAAGTATTTTTGTTCTGGATAACATAAATAGATTATTGAATAGTTTGCACTAGAAATCACCTGACAAATATGCATATATGCAATATTTTTGGTCATATCCAAGGTAGTCATGTCCTCATCAGAGGATGATGAGGACATCAATACCATTGTTACACCCACAGCCCCTACTGCTACATATACTGGACCAATTACTAGAGCTCGCGCACGCCAATTAAATTATTAGGTACTTTCCTTTCTTGGTAATGATTCTAATGTTCATGAGAATATGATGCTGCCTAAATTGGATACATTTGTTTTGCTTACAAATGAAGGGCCTAGCTTGGAGAAGGATGGACATTGGAGCAAGAGCAAGCATGGAGATGATGCCATGCGCAAGGGGAACCAGAACGGAGTTACAAGTGATGATTTCAGGACTTTGAAGCCACCATAAGAGTGCATGAAGCCTTGGACGAAATATACAAGATGCCACTTCATAAATTTCGTCCAGAGGCTATTATAGGTGCCGCGTCACCTTTTTATTGGGCCAGGCCCATGTATTTTCGAAATACATAAGTATAGGCTATTTTTAGAGTCCGTATGTGTGGGGAAACAAGAGATAGGGTTGATTTCGGACCCCTCCACCAAGGGCCACGAAATTCCCCCTCTCTTCCTCCATATATACAGCCCTTAGGGCACCGTTTAGACTTTGGGTTTTGTTTAGATTAAAAGTTCGCCATAGCTGCAACTTCGCGTACTTCGTTTGTGTTCAACGACCAGACAGTGGCGTCACAGAACCCCACCTTGATCAATAAAGCTTTCATCTTATATTCGCAATATCCAGATTGCAATCTCAGTTTCTTGCTTGTTCTTCGTTTGCTCGCAGGAAACAGACCCTCGTGGTCAGGTTGATCGTGCTCCGGCGTGGTCAATAACCTCTCGGAGTTGGTTTAGCGATTGCTAAGGCGCGACGTTCTCGCACGTTCGTAGTCGGATCGTCAAAGTCGACTTCCACCAAAGTGAAATCCATCATCTCATCGAAAGACGGGACACCTTTGCCTCTATCATGTTCACTAAAACGGTCATAATTTTGTCATTCGGAGTCCGTGTCAGACCCATAAGTACTCAAACTGCTCGCGGCGAGCGCGCGAATCCAAAAAATACTCCCCACTTGCACCAGGAGGCCCGGAGTACCCACAAATTCAGCCTTAAGCAGGACTTTTTGGCCCTGAAAGTCAAAGAACGTCATTCATCGCTGTTTTTCTGACAAGTTTCTCCATTGGCACTTCCTTTTGAAGGAAATTCGAGAGATTATGTTGCTAATAGACATTAGCCCCCTGGTAGGGACAAACATACCTTTCTTCAGATGCTCTATGATCCGGGCAATCTCATTTGGCCATAAATTGAAGAAAATCCAGCGGCTATATGCCTTATTCTCCTTGTTTACGCCGGATGCCATGCTGTAACTCACGCGCGTGAAAGCCAAGAACAAAAGGGCATTCCTGGCATCAGTCAATATATATATATGTGGAAACGATATCTCCTCTATAGAGGACAAGAAATTTTGGGCCAATCAGGCAAAAGGCGCACGAGAAAATGAAGTACTTTCAAGGACTGCCATAGAAAGGATAGGTGTTCACTAAAACGGTCATAGTTTTGTCATTCGGAGTCCGTGTCGGACCCATAAGTACTCAAACTGCTCGCGACGAGCGCGTGAATCCAAAAAATACTCCCCACTTGTGCCAGGAGGCCCGGAGTACACTCAAATTCAGCCTTAAGAAGGACTTTTTGGCCCTGAAAGTCAAAGAACATCATTCATCGCTGTTTTATAGACAAGTTTCTGAACCCATTGGCACTTCCTTTTGAAGGAAATTCGAGAGATTATATTGCTTATAGACATTAGCCCCCTGGTAGGGACAAACGTAGGTTCTGGAGATGCTCTATGATCCGGGCAATCTCATTTGCCCGTAAATTGAAGAAAATGTAGCGGCTATACGCCTTATTCTCCTTGTTTTCGCCGGACGGCATGCTGTAACTCATGCGCGTGAAAGCCAAGAACAAAAGGGCATTCCTGGCATCGGTCAATGTATATGTGGAAACGTTATTTCCACTATAGAGGACAAGAAATTTTGGGGCAATCAGGCAAAAAGCGCACGAGAAAATGAAGTACTTTCAAGGACTCCCATAGAATGGACAGATATTCACTAAAACAATCATAATTTTGTCATTCGGACTCCATGTCGTACCCATAAGTACTCAAACTACTCGCGGCGAGCGCGCGAATCCAAAAAATACTCCCCGCTTGCGCCAGGAGGCCTGGAGTACCCTCAAATTCAGCCTTAAGCAGGACTTTTTGGCCCCGAAAGTCAAAGAACATCATTCGTCGCTATTTTCAGACAAGTTTTTAAACCCATTGGCACTTCCTTTTGAAGGAAATTCGAGTGATCATGTTGCTTATTGACATTAGCACCCCTGGTAGGGAGAAACGTACCTTTCTACAGATGCTCTATGATCAAGGCAATCTCATTTAGAGTTTCGAGTTCTGTTCACATTAGTCACGCCACCGCTGCATCATTATCTCTTCCGCTGTCCACCACCCATCCATCAATTTCCACCACGTGCTACCCACCATTCATTGTCATAATAATAGTTGAGATCGTTCACATCTTCGCTTGATCCAATCTGCATCTTATCTAGTTTGTTTTGGAAAGAGGGAGAAAAAAAGAGAGAAAAAAAACGAGAAAAAAAAGAGAAAAAAAGTCAGAGAAAAAAAGGAGAAAAAAAATCAAAAAAATCGGCACAAACTTTTTCAGAGGAAAGTTGGAGACAAAGTTGTTGTATATCCTGCTTGGCAGTTGTTTTTCATCATTATCTTCACAGCCGTTGTGATCTTCACTTATATCTTACTGTCAAGAGCTACTTAGTATCCTTCATTGATGCTAGTTGTGCTACGCCGTGACCTCATTAGTGTTCTAGGCTCGTGTCTCTAGTCCGGTCTAGCCTAGGACCAGCACAGTACCGTCGTTGAGCGTTTATTCAACATTGCATCTTTGAATTGATTATTGCTAATCTTTTGCTACCATATATAGCCAACCCAGCTCCACATATTTCTACACCGTGTATACGTACGCTCCCCTGGCAATCGCTTTACTCAATATTCGGAGTTACTTGACACCGCTGGTTGCCGATCACCGCCTGCTGCATGGTAAGAACTTGTAAGACATTGATATTTGCTTTACTGTGAGCGTTTTACCACCACATCCTAGTAGTTATAGGAACATTATTTTTGGGTTTTGTTTCTTGTTCTACTAATCATGACAGGATCCAGAGTCAATTCATGGGCTTTGTCGATCGCGGGAGACGTGCCACCACCTTTGCAAATACCACAACCGTCACGAGAGGTGCACAAACATCCAAATGCACATGATCAGGTTAATGTATCTATACCACCATTTAATGGCCGTTTTAAACCTGCTTTATATATTGAATGGGAGTTCGACATAAAAAATATATTTGCTTCCCATAATTTCGATGAACATAAAAAGGTTAAGGTTGCGGTTGGTTCTTTCACTGGTTATGCTTTGGTTTGGTGGAGTGAATATTGTCAGTTACACCCTGATTATATACCTACTACTTGGGATGATTTGAAACTTGCCATGCGACATACTTTCGTCCCTGCTTATTATACTCGTGACATGATTAAGAAGTTGCAACACTTAAAACAAGGTAGTGAAACTGTAACAAAATATTATGATGATTTACAAACTACCTTGTTGCATTCCTCTTTAGAAGAAAGTGAAGATGATTTTATGGATAGATTTTGGGGAGGATTAAACCGTGATATTCAAGAGATACTAATTCATGAAGAGTGTTATCCTATGGACCATTTGTTTCATCTTGCTTGCAAAGCTGAACAGGAAATAAAACAACGTGTTGGCCACGAGGAGAACAAGCGCACGGTGCACATTCCAAGAGTTGATATGATTGTTCCTTCAACTACTAGGCATACTATGACAACCACATCCGTTGTTGTCAGGACTACATCACCTCCACCATGTGACACATCGGCCCCGAGAGTGGCTACATCATCTGAGTTGATCATAAGAGGTAATGACAAAGGTACTGATCTTCCATCTCTACATGAGAATGATGAATGCCTTGTCAATTTGAATGCACCATCTGATGAGCTACCCACTACTTTGATCACACCACCTATTTTAGAGGACTACGTTGATAATTTGATTTTGCCATGTGATCAAACAACTAAAATACCAACAATTGTGAGTGCGCCCATTGAATTAACTATTGATGCAAAAGAACCAATGTTTAATCATTTTGATGTGACCTCTAATCTTGGTGATGATTCTGTGTTGAATGACTTATTGCATGTTTGCTTATTTAAGCATGTTGTAGCATGTAAATTTGATGCAAGTAAGGTTTATTCACCAATGTTGGGATGGTTTAATGATGAACATTGTCAATCTTTTGAAATGAATAAGAGCTTCACTTATATGTGCAAACTGAGTTGCAATATTTTCATGCCTTCTACTTCTTGTGCTAATTTTTTGGCTTTAGATTTTATGAACTATGAAAGTTACTCATCTATTCATGTGTCATATATGCAAAAATCAAGGGAAGTAAAAATGGATGACATATACATATACAACATGTACACCTTGTCTCTTTTGTTAGCCACATTTCAGATTAAGCAACGCCGAGGACGGCTTTATTTTCAAGAAAGGGAGGATGATGAGGACATGACTACCTTGGATATGACCAAAAATATTGCATATATGCATATTTGTCAGGTGATTTCTAGTGCAAACTATTCAATAATCTATTTATGTTATCCAGAACAAAAATACTTCACACACTTTTGTGTTTTGTCTAATTGCAGGTGTATGGGACATTTGTACAATCCACATATGAAGATAAGGAAGAAAGAGATGTTTATTTGCTGTCCAAAAAGTTCTCTCACGTCACTTTTGGCCCAAGAGAAGATAGAGTCCAAGTCTCTCACGTTCTGGATTCAGATTCGGACTGCACAGACGTACCTGACTCAAAACGCACACAAGTTTTTCATACGGACTCCGAATTGGGTGATTCTTTTTTTGTTGGAAACTAGATTTCGTGCACTTTCCAACCCAATTAGAATCACCTTCAAATTCGTCCGGAGCATTGAGTTGTGGACGAAACAATCTGATGCTGCAGCAGAATCCGAGTCAAACTACAAGTCCAAAGGTGTTACATCACCTCCACTTGGGCCCATTGGCCTTGTACGACCTAGATTTAGTTTTAGGCTGCCTTGGGACGTCCTCCCACCTCCTTGGCCGCCACCCCTTGCTCCTATATAAGTAGATCCATCTAGTAGCTTTTCCTTGGGATTTGTTTAGTTAAAAGTTAGCCATTGCAACTTCGTGTACTTCGTTTGTGTCCAACGACCAGACCAAGACCGCTTACGGATCCCCACCTTTATCAATACTTCATATATACTCGCAATATTCAGATTGCTTTTATCATATTCTTGCTTGTTCTTCGATTGCTTGCAGGAATAGACCTTCGTGGTCAGGTTGATTGTGCTCCGGCGTGGTCAATAACCTCTCAGAGTTGGTTTAGTGATTGCTAAGGCGCAACGTCGTGCATGTTTGTAGTCGGATCGTCAAAGTCATCTTCACCAAATCGATAGTTATCATCTCATCGAAAGATCGGGACACCCTCGCCTCTATCAACAACGCCCCCTTCCGAATCAGTATGGACGAGCTCAGCGTGTTCCTATTGAGCTAGGACAAAATTCTGGTGCCGCTGCTACTGCTGTTGGTGCTTCTTTGGCTCCTGCTACTACTGCTGCTGGTACCGAGGAGGATGATTATGTGGGAGATTACGAGGATGAGGTTGATCAACATCAGAACTACGTGCAACCACCAGCACCACAACCACCAGGTCGTCCACATGCAAATAATGGCAATGTTAGGGCTCCCCCTCAGGTACGAGATCATGACCATCTCCCTAAACTGAAATTGAATATTCCACCATTTGAGGGTAGATATGTTCCTGATATATATCTTACTTGGGAGTTAGAAACTGAACAACGATTTACATGTTTACAATATCCTGAGGAGAGACGTGTTCCTGCTGCTGTTTGTGCTTTCACTAGCTTTGCATGTGTTTGGTGGTCTGAACATTGCAGATTATATCCTGTTCCAGCTACTTGGGCTGCTTTGAAAACTGCTATGCGTACTCGTTGGGTTCCACCATATTATCAACGTGAATTACTTCAAAAATTGCAGCGCTTAAGACAAGGAAAAAATTCTGTAGAAGAATATTATCAGGAATTACAAACTGGCTTGATTAGATGTGGTATTGTTGAGGAGAATGAAGCTATGCTTGCACGTTTTCTGGGTGGATTAAATAGAGATATTCAAACCATTCTAGACTATAAGGATTATAATAATATCACTCGTTTATTCCATCTTGCTTGTAAAGCTGAACGTGAAGTGCAGGATCGACAGGCATTGGCGCGCACTAACTTTTCTGCAGGTCGACCTTCATCATGGACACCACGTGCATCATCTACTTCCACTGCACCATCACCTCCTTCAGGTGCCACCTCCAACCGTGATACAAGAAAGCAGGCTCAACCACCACTATCTGCCAAGAGCACACCTGCCGGGCCTGCACAGAGCTCTTCTTCTTCCATGGCGTCAACAGGGCACACAAGTGATATTATTTGTCGTCATTGTAAGGGAAGAGGACATTTTGCGAGAGAATGCAAATCTCAGCGTGTGATGATTGCTACTGAGGATGGTGGATATGAGTCCGCTAGTGACTATGATGAGGAGACTTTGGCTCTTATTACACGTGAAGAACATGGTGGAGATGATTCTGATCATGAGACGCAATACATGGCTCCTGAAGACGCTGACAGGTATGAATGTTTAGTTGCTCAACGTGTTTTGAGTGTGCAGGTCACACAAGCTGAGCAAAATCAGAGGCACAATTTGTTCCATACCAAGGGAGTTGTGAAGGAACGTTCTGTGCGCGTCATCATAGACGGAGGTAGTTGCAACAACTTGGCTAGCATGGAGATGGTGGAGAAGCTATCTCTCACCACAAGACCACATCCACATCCTTACTACATCCAATGGTTCAACAACAGCGGCAAGGTTAAGGTAACACGTACTGTTCGTGTACATTTTAGTATCTCTACATATGCTGATTATGTTGATTGTGATGTGGTACCTATGCAAGCATGTTCCTTATTACTTGGTAGACCATGGCAATTTGATAAAAATTCTATTCACCATGGTAGAAACAATCAGTATACTCTTGTTCATAAGGATAAAAATATTACTTTGCTTCCTATGACTCCTGATTCCATTTTGAAAGATGATATTAATAGAGCTAATAAAGCAAAACAGGAGAAAACTAAGAGTGAAAATCAGATTGTGGCAAAAGAATTTGAGCAACAAATGCAGCCTAATAATAATAAACAATCTAGTGTTGTTTCTGAAATTAAATTGAAAAGTGCATGTTTACTTGCCACCAAATCTGATATTGATGATCTAGATTTTAGCAAATCTGTTTGCTATGCTTTTGTGTGCAAAGAGGCATTATTTTCATTCGAGGACGTGCCTTCCTCTTTGCCTCCTGCTATCACTAACATTTTGCAGGAGTTCGCTGACATCTTTCCACAAGACGTGCCACCGGGATTACCGCCTATTCGAGGGATTGAGCATCAGATTGACTTAATTCCCGGTGCTTCACTGCCAAACCGTGCACCATACCGTACCAATCCAGAGGAGACGAAGGAGATTATGCGTCAAGTACAAGAGCTTCTCGACAAAGGTTATATACGCGAATCCCTTAGTCCTTGTGCTGTTCCTATTATTCTAGTGCCGAAAAAGGATGGTACATCACGTATGTGCGTTGATTGTAGAGGCATTAATAATATTACTATTCGTTATCGTCATCCTATTCCTAGGCTAGATGATATGCTTGATGAATTGAGTGGCTCTACAATATTCTCCAAAGTTGATTTGCGTAGTGGATACCATCAAATTCGTATGAAATTGGGAGATGAATAGAAAACAGCATTTAAAACTAAGTTTGGATTATATGAGTGGTTAGTCATGCCTTTTGGGTTAACTAATGCACCTAGTACTTTCATGAGGTTAATGAACGAAGTTTTACGTGCTTTCATTGGACGATTTGTGGTAGTTTACTTTGATGACATATTGATTTATAGCAAATCTTTGGAGGAACATTTGGAACATTTACGTGCTGTTTTTATTGCTCTACGTGATGCACGTTTGTTTGGTAACCTTGGAAAGTGCACCTTTTGCACCGACCGAGTATCTTTTCTTGGCTATGTTGTTACTCCACAGGGAATTGAAGTTGATAAAGCCAAGATTGAAGCTATTGAGAGTTGGCCGCAGCCCAAAACGGTCACACAAGTGAGGAGTTTCCTTGGCCTCGCTGGATTCTATAGGCGTTTTGTGAGAGATTTCAGCACCATTGCTGCACCTCTCAATGAGCTTACAAAGATAGATGTGCCTTTTCTGTGGGGTACCGCACAGGAAGAAGCCTTCACGGTATTGAAAGATAAGTTGACACATGCTCCTTTACTCCAACTTCCTGATTTTAATAAGACTTTTGAGCTTGAATGTGATGCTAGTGGAATTGGATTAGGAGGTGTGTTATTACAAGATGGCAAACCTGTTGCATACTTTTCTGAAAAATTGAGTGGGCCTAGTCTGAATTATTCTACTTATGATAAAGAATTATATGCTCTTGTTCGGACTTTAGAAACATGGCAACATTATTTATGGCCCAAAGAATTTGTTATACATTCTGATCATGAATCTTTGAAACATATTAAAAGTCAAGCTAAACTGAATCGTAGACATGCTAAATGGGTTGAATTCATTGAGACTTTCCCTTATGTCATTAAACACAAGAAGGGAAAAGAAAATGTTATTGCTGATGCATTGTCTCGTCGCTATACTATGCTTTCACAACTTGACTTCAAAATATTTGGTTTGGAGACCATCAAAGATCAATATGTGCATGATGCTGATTTTAAAGATGTAATGCAGAATTGTAAAGAAGGAAGAATGTGGAACAAGTTTGTCGTTAACGATGGATTTGTGTTTCGTGCTAACAAGCTATGCATTCCAGCTAGCTCCGTTCGTCTTTTGTTGTTGCAGGAGGCGCATGGAGGAGGATTAATGGGACACTTTGGCGTGAAGAAGACGGAGGACGTACTTGCTACACATTTCTTTTGGCCAAAGATGAGACGGGATGTTGAGCGTTTTATTGCTCGCTGCACTACATTGTCTACATTGTCTACTTGTCACCCCCAAACTGATGGACAAACTGAAGTAGTCAATAGAACATTGTCTACTATGCTTAGGGCTGTTTTGAAGAATAATAAGAAAATGTGGGAGGAATGCTTGCCTCATATTGAATTTGCTTATAATCGTTCATTGCATTCTACTACTAAGATGTGCCCTTTTGAAGTTGTGTATGGTTTCCTACCTCGTGCACCTATTGATTTGTTGCCTCTTCCATCTTCGGAGAAGGTTAATTTTGTTGCTAAAGAACGTGCTGAATTGATTTTAAAAATGCATGAGTTAACTAAGGAAAACATTGAGCGTATGAATGCTAAATATAAACTTGCTGGAGATAAGGGTAGAAAACATGTTGTGTTTGCACCTGGAGATCTTGTTTGGTTACATTTGCGTAAGGATAGATTTCCTGATTTGCGCAAATCAAAGCTAATGCCACGTGCTGCTGGTCCCTTTAAGGTGTTGGAGAAAGTAAATGATAATGCATATAAACTTGAGCTGCCTGCAGATTTTGGGGTTAGTCCCACTTTTAACATTGCAGATTTGAAGCCTTATTTGGGTGAGGAAGATGAGCTTCCGTCGAGGACGACTTCATTTCAAGAAGGGGAGGATGATGAGGACATCAATACCATTGTTACACCCACAACCCCTACTGCTACATATACTGGACCAATTACTAGAGCTCGCGCACGCCAATTAAATTATCAGGTACTTTCGTTTCTTGGTAATGATTCTAATGTTCATGAGAATATGATGCTGCCTAAATTGGATACATTTGTTTTGCTTACAAATGAAGGGCCTAGCTTGGAGAAGGATGGACATTGGAGCAAGAGCAAGCATGGAGATGATGCCATGCGCAAGGGGAACCAGAACAGAGTTACAAGTGATGATTTCAGGACTTTGAAGCCACCATAAGAGTGCATGAAGCCTTGGACGAAATATACAAGATGCCACTTCATAAACTTCGTCCAGAGGCTATTATAGGTGCTGCGTCACCTTTTTATTGGGCCAGGCCCATGTAATTTCGAAATACATATGTATAGGCTATTTTTAGAGTCCGTATGAGTGGGGAAACAAGAGATAGGGTTGATTTCGGACCCCTCCACCAAGGGCCACGAAATTCCCCTCTCTTCCTCCATATATACAACCCTTAGGGCACCGTTTAGACTTTGGGTTTTGTTTAGATTAAAAGTTCGCCATAGCTGCAACTTCACGTACTTCGTTTGTGTTCAACGACCAGACAAAGGCGTCACAGAACCCCACCTTGATCAATAAAGCTTTCATCTTATATTCGCAATATCCAGATTGCAATCTCAGTTTCTTGCTTGTTCTTCGTTTGCTCGCAGGAAACAGACCCTCGTGGTCAGGTTGATCGTGCTCCGGCGTGGTCAATAACCTCTCGGAGTTGGTTTAGCGATTGCTAAGGCGCGACGTCCTCGCACGTTCGTAGTCGGATCGTCAAAGTCGACTTCCACCAAAGCGATATCCATCATCTCATCGAAAGACGGGACACCTTTGCCTCTATCAATATATATGTGGAAACGATATCTCCTCTATAGAGGACGAGAAATTTTGGGGCAATCAGGCAAAAAGCGCACGAGAAAATGAAGTACTTTCAAGGACTGCCATAGAATGGACAGATGTTCACTAAAGCGGTCATAATTTTGTCATTCGGAGTCCGTGTCAGACCCATAAGTACTCAAACTGCTCGCGGCGAGCGAGCGAATCCAAAAAATACTCCCCACTTGTGCTAGGAGGCCCGGAGTACCCTCAAATTCAGCCTTAAGCAGGACTTTTTGGCCCTGAAAGTCAAAGAACATCATTCGTCGCTGTTTTTCAGACAAGTTTCTGAACCCATTGGCACTTCCTTTTGAAGGAAATTCAAGATATTATGTTGCTTATAGACATTTGCCCCCTGGTAGGGACAAACATACCTTTCTGCTAATGCTCTATGATCCGGGCAATCTCATTTGGCCGTAAATTGAAGAAAATCCACTGGCTATATGCCTTATTCTCCTTGTTTTCGCCGGATGGCATGCTGTAACTCACGCGCGTGAAAGCCAAGAACAAAAGGGCATTCCTGGCATCGGTCAATATATATGTGAAAACGATATCTCCTCTATAGAGGACAAGAAATTTTGGGGCAATCAGCTGATGAGGACATGAATACCTTGGATATGACCAAAAATATTGCATATATGCATATTTGTGAGGTGATTTCTAGTGCAAACTATTCAATAATCTATTTATGTTATTCAGAACAAAAATACTTCACACACTTTTGTGTTTTGTCTAATTGCAGGTGTATGGGACATTTGTACAACCCACATATAAAGATAAGGAAGAAAGAGATGTTTATTTGCTGTCCAAAAAGTTCTCTCACGTCACTTTTGGCCCAAGAGAAGATAGAGTCCAAGTCTCTCACGTTCTGGATTCAGATTCGGACTGCACAGACGTACCTGACTCAAAACGCACACAAGTTTTTCATACGGACTCCGAATTGGGTGATTCTTTTTTTGTTGGAAACTAGATTTCGTGCACTTTCCAACCCAATTAGAATCACCTTCAAATTCGTCCGGAGCATTGAGTTGTGGACGAAACAATCTGATGCTGCAGCAGAATCCGAGTCAAACTACAAGTCCAAAGGTGTTACATCACCTCCACTTGGGCCCATTGGCCTTGTACGACCTAGATTTAGTTTTAGGCTGCCTTGGGACGTCCTCCCACCTCCTTGGCCGCCACCCCTTGCTCCTATATAAGTAGATCCATCTAGTAGCTTTTCCTTGGGATTTGTTTAGTTAAAAGTTAGCCATTGCAACTTCGTGTACTTCGTTTGTGTCCAACGACCAGACCAAGACCGCTTACGGATCCCCACCTTTATCAATACTTCATATATACTCGCAATATTCAGATTGCTTTTATCATATTCTTGCTTGTTCTTCGATTGCTTGCAGGAATAGACCTTCGTGGTCAGGTTGATTGTGCTCCGGCGTGGTCAATAACCTCTCAGAGTTGGTTTAGCGATTGCTAAGGCGCAACGTCGTGCACGTTTGTAGTCGGATCGTCAAAGTCATCTTCACCAAATCGATAGTTATCATCTCATCGAAAGATTGGGACACCCCCGCCTCTATCAAGTGGTATCAGTTTTCAGGTTGCTCGGTGAGAATTTCCAGTTTTCCTAGATTAGATTTATTTTCTTACCTATTGTCCAAGAAAAAGCCACAAAAAAGAGTTAGATCTATTCATCCTTGGTCCAAGCCAGTCTGAGCCTTTGCAATTTTCTTTTCATTGCTGGCATAGTTGAATTATCAGTTGCATCGTCGTGTCGAGTTGCTGGTCTTAGTGTCTAGTTCGTTTAGAGTTTCGAGTTCTGTTCACATTAGTCACGCCACCGCTGCATCATTATCTCTTCCTTTGTCCACCACCCATCCATCAATTTCCACCACGTGCTACCCACCATTCATTGTCATAATAATAGTTGAGATCATGCACATCTTCACTTGATCCAATCTGCATCTTACCTAGTTTGTTTTGGAAAGAGGGAGAAAAAAAAGAGAGAAAAAAAACGAGAGAAAAAAAACGAGAAAAAAAAGAGAAAAAAAAGGAGAAAAAAAATCAAAAAAAATCGGCACAAACTTTTTCAGAGGAAAGTTGGAGACAAAGTTGTTGTATATCCTGCTTGGGAGTTGTTTTTCATCATTATCTTCACTGCCGTTGTGATCTTCACTTATATCTTGCTGTCAAGAGCTACTTAGTATCCTTCATTGATGCTAGTTGTGCTACGCCGTGACCTCATTAGTGTTCTAGGCTCGCGTCTCTAGTCCGGTCTAGCCTAGGACCAGCACAGTACCGTCGTTGAGCGTTTATTCAACATTGCATCTTTGAATTGATTATTGCTAATCTTTTGCTACCATATATAGCCAACCCAGCTCCACATATTTCTACACCGTGTATACGTACGCTCCCCTGGCAATCGCTTTACTCAATATTCGGAGTTACTTGACACCGCTGGTTGCCGATCACCGCCTGCTGCATGGTAAGAACTTGTAAGACATTGATATTTGCTTTACTGTGAGCGTTTTACCACCACATCCTAGTAGTTATAGGAACATTATTTTTGGGTTTTGTTTCTTGTTCTACTAATCATGACAGGATCCAGAGTCAATTCATGGGCTTTGTCGATCGCGGGAGACGTGCCACCACCTTTGCAAATACCACAACCGTCACGAGAGGTGCACAAACATCCAAATGCACATGATCAGGTTAATGTATCTATACCACCATTTAATGGCCGTTTTAAACCTGATTTATATATTGAATGGGAGTTCGACATAAAAAATATATTTGCTTCCCATAATTTCGATGAACATAAAAAGGTTAAGGTTGCGGTTGGTTCTTTCACTGGTTATGCTTTGGTTTGGTGGAGTGAATATTGTCGGTTACACCCTGATTATATACCTACTACTTGGGATGATTTGAAACTTGCCATGCGACATACTTTCGTCCCTGCTTAATATACTCGTGACATGATTAAGAAGTTGCAACACTTAAAACAAGGTAGTGAAACTGTAACAAAATATTATGATGATTTACAAACTACCTTGTTGCATTCCTCTTTAGAAGAAAGTGAAGATGATTTTATGGATAGATTTTGGGGAGGATTAAACCGTGATATTCAAGAGATACTAATTCATGAAGAGTGTTATCCTATGGACCATTTGTTTCATCTTGCTTGCAAAGCTGAACAGGAAATAAAACAACGTGTTGGCCACGAGGAGAACAAGCGCACGGTGCACATTCCAAGAGTTGATATGATTGTTCCTTCAACTACTAGGCATACTATGACAACCACATCCGTTGTTGTCAGGACTACATCACCTCCACCATGTGACACGTCGCCCCCGAGAGTGGCTACATCATCTGAGTTGATCATAAGAGGTAATGACAAAGGTACTGATCTTCCATCTCTACATGAGAATGATGAATGCCTTGTCAATTTGAATGCACCATCTGATGAGCTACCCACTACTTTGATCACACCACCTATTTTAGAGGACTACGTTGATAATTTGACTTTGCCATGTGATCAAACAACTGAAATACCAACAATTTTGAGTGCACCCATTGAATTAACTATTGATGCAAAAGAACCAATGTTTAATCATTTTGATATGACCTCTAATCTTGGTGATGATTCTGTGTTGAATGACTTGTTGCATGTTTGCTTATTTAAGCATGTTGTAGCAAGTAAATTTGATGCAAGTAAGGTTTATTCACCAATGTTGGGATGGTTTAATGATGAACATTGTCAATCTTTTGAAATGAATAAGAGCTTCACTTATATGTGCAAACTGAGTTGCAATATTTTCATGCCTTCTACTTCTTGTGCTAATTTTTTGGCTTTAGATTCTATGAACTATGCAAGTTACTCATCTATTCATGTGTCATATATGCAAAAATCAAGGGAAGTAAAAATGGATGACATATACATATATAACATGTACACCTTGTCTCTTTTGTTAGCCACATTTCAGATTAAGCAACGCCGAGGACGGCTTTATTTTCAAGAAGGGGAGGATGATGAGGACATGAATACCTTGGATATGACCAAAAATATTGCATATATGCATATTTGTGAGGTGATTTCTAGTGCAAACTATTCAATAATCTATTTATGTTATTCAGAACAAAAATACTTCACACACTTTTGTGTTTTGTCTAATTGCAGGTGTATGGGACATTTGTACAACCCACATATAAAGATAAGGAAGAAAGAGATGTTTATTTGCTGTCCAAAAAGTTCTCTCACGTCACTTTTGGCCCAAGAGAAGATAGAGTCCAAGTCTCTCACGTTCTGGATTCAAATTCGGACTGCACAGACGTACCTGACTCAAAACGCACACAAGTTTTTCATACGGACTCCGAATTGGGTGATTCTTTTTTTGTTGGAAACTAGATTTCGTGAACTTTCCAACCCAATTGGAATCACCTTCAAATTCGTCCGGAGCGTTGAGTTGTGGACGAAACAATCTGATGCTGCAGCAGAATCCGAGTCAAACTACAAGTCCAAAGGTGTTACATCACCTCCACTTGGGCCCATTGGCCTTGTACGACCTAGATTTAGTTTTAGGCTGCCTTGGGACGTCCTCCCACCTCCTTGGCCGCCACCCCTTGCTCCTATATAAGTAGATCCATCTAGTAGCTTTTCCTTGGGATTTGTTTAGTTAAAAGTTAGCCATTGCAACTTCGTGTACTTCGTTTGTGTCCAACGACCAGACCAAGACCGCTTACGGATCCCCACCTTTATCAATACTTCATATATACTCGCAATATTCAGATTGCTTTTATCATATTCTTGCTTGTTCTTCGATTGCTTGCAGGAATAGACCTTCGTGGTCAGGTTGATTGTGCTCCGGCGTGGTCAATAACCTCTCAGAGTTGGTTTAGCGATTGCTAAGGCGCAACGTCGTGCACGTTTGTAGTCGGATCGTCAAAGTCATCTTCACCAAATCGATAGTTATCATCTCATCGAAAGATCGGGACACCCCCGCCTCTATCATCAGCCAAAAGCGCAGGAGAAAATGAAGTACTTTCAAGGACTGCCATAGAATGGACAGATGTTCACTAAAGCGGTCATAATTTTGTCATTCGGAGTCCGTGTCAGACCCATAAGTACTCAAACTGCTCGCGGCGAGCGAGCGAATCCAAAAAATACTCCCCACTTGTGCTAGGAGGCCCGGAGTACCCTCAAATTCAGCCTTAAGCAGGACTTTTTGGCCCTGAAAGTCAAAGAACATCATTCGTTGCTGTTTTTCAGACAAGTTTCTGAACCCATTGGCACTTCCTTTTGAAGGAAATTCAAGAGATTATCTTGCTTATAGACATTTGCCCCCTGGTAGGGACAAACATACCTTTCTGCTAATGCTCTATGATCCGGGCAATCTCATTTGGCCGTAAATTGAAGAAAATCCACTGGCTATATGCCTTATTCTCCTTGTTTTCGCCGGATGGCATGCTGTAACTCACGCGCGTGAAAGCCAAGAACAAAAGGGCATTCCTGGCATCGGTCAATATATATGTGAAAACGATATCTCCTCTATAGAGGACAAGAAATTTTGGGGCAATCAGCCAAAAGCGCACGAGAAAATGAAGTACTTTCAAGGACTGCCATAGAATGGATAGATGTTCACTAAAATGGTCATAATTTTGCCATTCGGAGTCCGTGTCGGACCCATAAGTACTCAAACTGCTCGCGGCGAGCGCACGAATCCAAAAAATTCTCCCCGCTTGCACCAAGAGGCCTAGTGTACCCTCAAATTCAGCCTTAAGCAGGACTTTTTGGCACTGAAAGTCAAAGAACATCATTCGTCACTGTTTTTCAGACAAGTTTCTGAACCCATTGGCACTTACTTTTGAAGGAAATTCGAGAGATTATGTGATGCGGAGCATCCTTCCATCATCCCCATGGATTCTACATCAACACCTACAACACCACAAGGACCGATGACTCGAGCACGTACAAGAGCTCTTGAAACCGAGGTGACATCACTCCTCTCACAACTCTCCTTCGATTCACATGAGACATGGTTACTACCTCAAACGGAAACTCTATGCATACTCAGGCACCAAGGAGTCGACCATGAAGAGGCTAAGAAGCAAGGAGAATCGGAAGCGGAAGACATATGTGAAGATGGAGAGGAGAAAGCAACAAGTACCAGGGAGGCCGGACGATCCGGACGGAGGCCCGGACGATCCGGACAGAGCCCGGATGATCCGGACCCCGGTCCGGACGATCCGGCTAACTCCACCGAAGGCAACAGAACCTCCACGCTGAAGCCGGATTATCCGGACCCTGGCCCGGATCATCCGGACCCCGCCCGGACGTCCGGACCCCCAGCCGGACATTCGGCCCTGCGCCGTCACCAGCAGAGCACCCGGACCATCCGGGCCCCCACCCGGATCATCCGGACCAGCCCGGATCATCCGGACCGTCGCCCGGATCGTCCGGCCAGCGCCTGCGCGCGTGTGTTGGGCTGAGCCCATGTACCCCTTCGCCCCAGACTCTATATATAGGACCCCCTCTCCTCACTTTGAGACTTAGCATTGGATTAGCTCATATTTGTGTGTGAGAGCCTTTGCTCATCCACCGGTACTTCTCCACGGAGATCAGGACCTCCGTCTAGGAGAAGATCCATCGGATTCAAGACCCCTCTAAGGGAAGATCCCCTCGTGGATTCAAGACCTCCTCCGGGAGAAGAACGGCTACCTTTGTATCTTTCCTTTGTTGATTTTGGACCATGTATCACTCGTGCTTCGATGATTTAGACCTTGTGCGATTGATCTCTTGTCGGTTGAGTGTCTCTTGTTCTTCCTCGTGATTTCCTCTCGTTCTTCCGCGCGTACTTCGTGTTCCCTCCGTAGGATCCCCTCCAAACATGAAAGATCGACGAATTAGGGTTCCACCCTACATCATATGGTATCATGAGCCAGGTTGATCACGTTTTTGGAGCCCCTACCTCGTGATTTCTAGCTTGATTTTGTTGTTTTCGTCCTAAAAACCCGAAAATCCCCACAAAAACCCCCCAAATTTTTTTGTGATTTGTTAGTTTTGATGATGTTTCGTTGTTTTTGATCCGTGGATTCGGTGTGTAACTCGTGGATCTTGTGTTTCCCCACCTTCTCCCCCTCGAAATCCACCCAAAATCCCCGAAATCGTCAATTTCCACCCCATTTTCGTGTTCTTCCCGAGCAGTTCCCGTGCGTGGTTGACCTGCCCGGATCATCCGGAACAAGTCCCGGATCATCCGGACTCGCCCGGATCATCCGGCTTCCTCTGCCGAAACTGCAGATTCTGCAGCCCACATCCACCACCACCACCATCCACACACATATACACCTTCCCCACCCTATCCACCACCATTTCCACTTGCCAAACCCCAAGACTCAACCTCCGTATTTCCATTCGAAGTTGAGTTCGATAATTTGAGTGAGATTTCCGTGTCCTTTTGTGTTTCGGCTATTTAGGCGCGGTGTGACATCAACAACAAAAGCTCACTTTGGTCGGCTACTCATCTTCGCTACGGACGGTAACATCGACGACATCTTTGTCATACCTTGCAATTGCATTGATAACCATCATATACCATCTTTTGCGTTGCTTACCCACCGAGACTAGCCTTTGAGTATTGCCGGCAACGTGACTTGTGCACATTAGTTGCATACACCATATCATACATACAATCGAGGTGCATATCTCAAAATCAACTTGTGTGTCACAAAGTTGTCATCGCATACACAATTGCTATCTTAGTTCGTCAAGTTTGCATAAGAAAAGAGCTCAAAAGAGAAAGAGCCACTCAAGCTTTTAAGCAAAGAGGAAAGATAAGCAAAGAGCTTATAAGCAACAAGCATAGCATCATACAACATTAAGATTGTCATATAAGATCATCTTGGATCATTGCACCGATACACCATACATATAGCATACGTGGGATAGAGATCGTTGCATTTTTGCCTAGTAGGTTGTGCACAAGCTCCGTATCCGCCTATTGTGCAATCGTGCTAGCGTCTCTCTAGTATTGTGCAACAAGAGCATTTTCGTGGATTCCACATTTTGGCTCAATTTTGGTTTGCACAATCCCATTTATCTATTTGCGTGTGTGTTTCCGTGTACCAATACTTGCTTGGTCTACTTGTTGCATATGCGAATTTGCGAATCTTCTTCAACATTTTTGACTCAAGCTAACGATTGCAATCAATTTTGTGCCACCATCCTAACCAAGCTCCACCAAAAGCTTTTACTTGTGTAGGTGTGAGAATCGACAAGGATCGGTACCAATAGTGCTATTTCATTGTCCGCATTTGAGTGAACTTGATTCATCTTCAACTTCGGTCAAAGGTACATTGGTATTCATTCTTCTCCTTCTACCACTCACAATTTGCTTGAAATGATGGATAGGCCAAGTTCTTCTACAAATCCACTCTTCATCGAGCAAGACGATGAAATGTCATCCTACGTCACCAAGAGCCACCTCTTTGGCACACAACGAGCTCTCCATCAAGAGCAACAAGCATTGAGCGAACGCATCGACAACCTCTCCACCGACTTGCGACTCTCCGAGTAACGTACACGAGATTACTTCGACAACAGACTCGACGCGCACAAGAAAGAGAATGATGCAAGAATGGACGAGATCCGCGCCTTGTTGGTGAACCGGCGTACTTCTACCTCTTCACACTCAAGACGGAGCCACTCAAGTCGCCACTCCGACGACTCCTTCTCCGACACAATGATAGAGGTGGGGGTGTCCCGATCTTTCGATGAGATGATAACTATCGATTTGGTGAAGATGACTTTGACGATCCGACTACAAACATGCACGACGTTGCGCCTTAGCAATCGCTAAACCAACTCTGAGAGGTTATTGACCACGCCGGAGCACAATCAACCTGACCACGAAGGTCTATTCCTGCAAGCAATCGAAGAACAAGCAAGAATATGATAAAAGCAATCTGAATATTGCGAGTATATATGAAGTATTGATAAAGGTGGGGATCCGTAAGCGGTCTTGGTCTGGTCGTTGGACACAAACGAAGTACACGAAGTTGCAATGGCTAACTTTTAACTAAACAAATCCCAAGGAAAAGCTACTAGATGGATCTACTTATATAGGAGCAAGGGGTGGCGGCCAAGGAGGTGGGAGGACGTCCCAAGGCAGCCTAAAACTAAATCTAGGTCGTACAAGGCCAATGGGCCCAAGTGGAGGTGATGTAACACCTTTGGACTTGTAGTTTGACTCGGATTCTGCTGCAGCATCAGATTGTTTCGTCCACAACTCAATGCTCCGGACGAATTTGAAGGTGATTCTAATTGGGTTGGAAAGTGCACGAAATCTAGTTTCCAACAAAAAAAGAATCACCCAATTCGGAGTCCGTATGAAAAACTTGTGTGCGTTTTGAGTCAGGTACGTCTGTGCAGTCCGAATCTGAATCCAGAACGTGAGAGACTTGGACTCTATCTTCTCTTGGGCCAAAAGTGACGTGAGAGAACTTTTTGGACAGCAAATAAACATCTCTTTCTTCCTTATCTTCATATGTGGATTGTACAAATGTCCCATACACCTGCAATTAGACAAAACACAAAAGTGTGTGAAGTATTTTTGTTCTGGATAACATAAATAGATTATTGAATAGTTTGCACTAGAAATCACCTGACAAATATGCATATATGCAATATTTTTGGTCATATCCAAGGTAGTCATGTCCTCATCATCCTCCCTTTCTTGAAAATAAAGCCGTCCTCGGCGTTGCTTAATCTGAAATGTGGCTAACAAAAGAGACAAGGTGTACATGTTGTATATGTATATGTCATCCATTTTTACTTCCCTTGATTTTTGCATATATGACACATGAATAGATGAGTAACTTTCATAGTTCATAAAATCTAAAGCCAAAAAATTAGCACAAGAAGTAGAAGGCATGAAAATATTGCAACTCAGTTTGCACATATAAGTGAAGCTCTTATTCATTTCAAAAGATTGACAATGTTCATCATTAAACCATCCCAACATTGGTGAATAAACCTTACTTGCATCAAATTTACATGCTACAACATGCTTAAATAAGCAAACATGCAATAAGTCATTCAACACAGAATCATCACCAAGATTAGAGGTCACATCAAAATGATTAAACATTGGTTCTTTTGCATCAATAGTTAATTCAATGGGCGCACTCACAATTGTTGGTATTTTAGTTGTTTGATCACATGGCAAAATCAAATTATCAACGTAGTCCTCTAAAATAGGTGGTGTGATCAAAGTAGTGGGTAGCTCATCAGATGGTGCATTCAAATTGACAAGGCATTCATCATTCTCATGTAGAGATGGAAGATCAGTACCTTTGTCATTACCTCTTATGATCAACTCAGATGATGTAGCCACTCTCGGGGCCGATGTGTCACATGGTGGAGGTGATGTAGTCCTGACAACAACGGATGTGGTTGTCATAGTATGCCTAGTAGTTGAAGGAACAATCATATCAACTCTTGGAATGTGCACCGTGCGCTTGTTCTCCTCGTGGCCAACACGTTGTTTTATTTCCTGTTCAGCTTTGCAAGCAAGATGAAACAAATGGTCCATAGGATAACACTCTTCATGAATTAGTATCTCTTGAATATCACGGTTTAATCCTCCCCAAAATCTATCCATAAAATCATCTTCACTTTCTTCTAAAGAGGAATGCAACAAGGTAGTTTGTAAATCATCATAATATTTTGTTACAGTTTCACTACCTTGTTTTAAGTGTTGCAACTTCTTAATCATGTCACGAGTATAATAAGCAGGGACGAAAGTATGTCGCATGGCAAGTTTCAAATCATCCCAAGTAGTAGGTATATAATCAGGGTGTAACTGACAATATTCACTCCACCAAACCAAAGCATAACCAGTGAAAGAACCAACCGCAACCTTAACCTTTTTATGTTCATCGAAATTATGGGAAGCAAATATATATTTTATGTCGAACTCCCATTCAATATATAAAGCAGGTTTAAAACGGCCATTAAATGGTGGTATAGATACATTAACCTGATCATGTGCATTTGGATGTTTGTGCACCTCTCGTGACGGTTGTGGTATTTGCAAAGGTGGTGGCACGTCTCCCGCGATCGACAAAGCCCATGAATTGACTCTGGATCCTGTCATGATTAGTAGAACAAGAAACAAAACCCAAAAATAATGTTCCTATAACTACTAGGATGTGGTGGTAAAACGCTCACAGTAAAGCAAATATCAATGTCTTACAAGTTCTTACCATGCAGCAGGCGGTGATCGGCAACCAGCGGTGTCAAGTAACTCCGAATATTGAGTAAAGCGATTGCCAGGGGAGCGTACGTATACACGGTGTAGAAATATGTGGAGCTGGGTTGGCTATATATGGTAGCAAAAGATTAGCAATAATCAATTCAAAGATGCAATGTTGAATAAACGCTCAACGACGGTACTGTGCTGGTCCTAGGCTAGACCGGACTAGAGACGCGAGCCTAGAACACTAATGAGATCACGGCGTAGCACAACTAGCATCAATGAAGGATACTAAGTAGCTCTTGACAGCAAGATATAAGTGAAGATCACAACTAAACAAATCCCAAGGAAAAGCTACTAGATGGATCTACTTATATAGGAGCAAGGGGTGGCGGCCAAGGAGGTGGGAGGACGTCCCAAGGCAGCCTAAAACTAAATCTAGGTCGTACAAGGCCAATGGGCCCAAGTGGAGGTGATGTAACACCTTTGGACTTGTAGTTTGACTCGGATTCTGCTGCAGCATCAGATTGTTTCGTCCACAACTCAATGCTCCGGACGAATTTGAAGGTGATTCCAATTGGGTTGGAAAGTGCACGAAATCTAGTTTCCAACAAAAAAAGAATCACCCAATTCGGAGTCCGTATGAAAAACTTGTGTGCGTTTTGAGTCAGGTACGTCTGTGCAGTCCGAATCTGAATCCAGAACGTGAGAGACTTGGACTCTATCTTCTCTTGGGCCAAAAGTGACGCGAGAGAACTTTTTGGACAGCAAATAAACATCTCTTTCTTCCTTATCTTCATATGTGGATTGTACAAATGTCCCATACACCTGCAATTAGACAAAACACAAAAGTGTGTGAAGTATTTTTGTTCTGGATAACATAAATAGATTATTGAATAGTTTGCACTAGAAATCACCTGACAAATATGCATATATGCAATATTTTTGGTCATATCCAAGGTAGTCATGTCCTCATCACACAAGTACACCGTCATCGAACATTCTTCGACGAGCCGCGCGTCAAGATCGTCATGCATCTCGCAACCCGCTACACGACAAGAATCTCCAAGAGCAAGTTGATGAAGAAGTTCCTCGTCCTCAATCGAGCCAAATGGCGTTTGCTCAAGCTCAAGAACGACGTCGTCTTCGTCACCAACAAGAACAAGAACGAGCGCGCCTACACCAAGAGCAACAAGACGCCAAAGCTCAACGACTTCAACAACAACAACGAGAAGCACAAGCTCTTGAGGCGGAACGCGCCCTTCAAGCATCAAGTCGAGCTCTCGCCAACCGCAATCGCGAAAGGCGCAATCAAGAGGAAGCCCTTCGAGAAGAAATACAAGAGAGGAACTACCATCCATGTGCGCAACGTCAAGCCCAACAAGCTCCTCCACAAGCTCCTCAAGCTCAACCTCAACCTCAAGGTCAACAAGAGCAAGTTGATCATGGACTTCCTCCTCGTCAAGAGCAACATGAGGATGATCACCCTCCACGTCAAGAACGCCATCATCAACATCGACCTCAAAACAATGAAGAACACCGCTATGGCAAGCTCAAGTTCACAATGCCCAAGTTCAATGGAACCAATGATCCCGAAGAATACCTCTCATGGGCATTGAAGGTCGACAAAATCTTTCGTTTGCACAACTATGATGAAGAAAAGAAGATCGCTCTGGCATCACTTGAGTTCCAAGATTATGTGCTCATATGGTGGGAACAAATCCTTGAGCGCCGACAAGCAAGAGGTGAACCTCCAATCACCACTTGGGCTCAAATGAAGGATGTCATGCGAGCACGCTTTGTGCCCACCTACTACAACCGCGATCTCTTCAAGAAGCTACAACTCCTCAAGCAAGGAACAAAGAGTGTGATGTAGGGTGGAACCCTATAGAGTCGATCTTTCATGTTTGGAGTGGGATCCCTCGAAGAACACGATGAACACGGGGAAGAACGGGGAGAAATCACAAGGGGAAACATTCAAGAACAAGTCCAAATCACACATCCACTAGACAATCAAACACACAAGATCACAAGGTACATGAACAACAAAGGGAAAGATACAAGGTAAGGTTCATCTCCAAGAGGAGGTCTTGATGATATCCTAGATGGATCTTCCCACAAGGGGGTCTTGATGATATCCCGCGGGATCTTCTCCTAGATGGAGGTCTTGGCCTCCAATGGAGTAGTGGTCTCTCTCTCTCTCAAGAGTAGAGATAGGTAGGAGCAAAGCTCACCTAAGAATGAGCTATCACTTTGCTAACCCTAACTAGGAGGAGGGGAAGGAGTATATATAGTCTTAGCCACGAAGGGGTGAGTGGGGAAGGGATACATGGGCTTTGGGCCCGATTCTGCGCGCAGGCAGGCGAGGCCCGGATGATCCGGATGGGGGTCCGGATGATCCGGCCGTCGTCCGGATGATCCGGGAGGTGACCCGGATGATCCGGCTTCAGGAGGACCCTTCTGTTGTCGTCGGACGATTTGTCCGGATGATCCGGGGGGGGGGCACCCGGATGATCCGGCCGAGCCCGGATGATCCGGACGGCGGTCCGGACGTCCGGCCTGGCTCCTGCAGCCGCTCCGTCTTCTTCTCCTTTCTTCCGTCTTCTCTTCCACGCTTCCCTCGCGGATGGTGTAGTCTTTCCTTGGCGCTTGCACTCCTCCTTGACATCTGTGAAGGTCCGACAATACCTATGCATGCACACGTAAGGAGTGTCAAGTAGTATACCATCCTCGAGAGTGTCAAGTGAGCACGTGTAAAGGATAAGATTCACCTTTGAGTATGTGAAGCAGATGTGGCACGTGTCACTTGCCAAACGAACTCTTGACATGGTGATGTCCATAGGATGCTCCGCATCATCCCCTCCCCCTTGGGAAAGATCCGACCTCAGATCGAAATCCAAATCACCATGGGAAAGAGATGATGTCGTCGTGTAGAAGTGGACGATCACCAAGCATTCGTCATCTTGTAGTTCCAAATGGGCACTCTCCAATGTCGCACCGTCTTGTAATTCCTTCAAAAGTAGCAAAGATAACAAGCACTTGGAAAAACAAATGTGGTTGTCGTAAGAGCAAAACCAAGCATTCAAGAGGTGATTCACCCAACAAGTGTTGTCATCGAGCATAGCATATGGTTTGACAAAGAAGTGTGGCATGGCATTTGAGCATATCAATTGAGCACAATCAAGTATATCATGGGAACAAGCATGCAAATGTGAGGTCAAGATGCAAATATATGTGATAAGTGAACAAGCATCTACCTCAAGGTCAAGACAAGCATGCATAAAGTGCTCAATGAACGGTCTATGGTAGGCATAAGAGTCATTCACACCACCAAATAAAATGAAGTGTCTAAACACATGGGTCAAGTGCAAGACAATCCAAGCATAATGTGCATAGGGTGTAGTGAATATAGTGTGGCACTCAACACAATAGAAAGAGCAATTGTTCATCATGTGTGAGGCAATCAAGTCAAGCATGTGACAAGCAAAGGGACATGGCATATGTGAAGAAATGATATTGGTGCAACCAACCATATGATAGTAGCAAGTAGTCCAAGAATTGGATGCAACACACAAGGTATATATGTCATGAATCATGGAAATGTGGCAATCATGGTAGAAAGCAATATCTCGAATATGCGTGCAAATGGTGCAAGCAACACATGAAGTATGATCCACAATATCCAAGTTCAAGAAGGATGTCACCTTGAAAGTGTGTCCTTGTGCATTCTTCACAATGCCGAAGTGGAAGCAAATACGGTGTAGAAGTGGGTCGTGGTAGAATGTATGAGGCTCGCTCTCAAGAGCTCGAATGGTCAACTCACGTGAAGTGGAAGTCGACACAAAGTCCAAGTATCCTACACATGCACAAAACAAAACAAAGAACGTATGGGCATGGTAGATAAACACATCATCCATCATGATGGTTCTCATCTTTTGCACAAAACAATTAGAAGCACAAGTGCATGAATAATATGATGCAATAATGGCAATATTCATAGCACTAGGTATATGGTGCAAAGAAGTAAGACAAGCATGCTTCATAAGAATTATGTCAAAATCTCCAAATATATGCGAGAATGCTATGGGGGCAATCTCATGAGCAAGAAGAGAATCATTGTTGCACTCAATACATGGCGAATCATCTAACATGAGGGAGGCAACGCATGGAGATATATGACACGAAGCAAGATGAATCATGTGCAAAGCATATAGATGGTTATCATCAACCGCATGAGATGAGCAAGTATGACACAAGAGACAATGATCAAGATGTATCATGTGATAGGCATGAGCATATATGTCATCAACCCAAGAAAGCAAGTAGTGGAACATGGGTGATGCAACATAGCAAGCAATCAAAGCAATCAAGTCAAGCGAGCTAGTAGTGCGAAGATGCAACATACTAGAGGAAATCATGGCAATCATGTCATTGGTGCAAATAGTGGGCATGGACAATTCACATGTCATAGCACAAGCATGAAAGCAAGATATGAGGACAATAGCATGGGGCACATGATAAACATGGCAATAGCAACAAGGATCTCTACCAAGCATGCAAATACACATAGAAGTAGCATAATGATGAAACATGGGTAGATGCAAGCAAGGGTCACAATTGCATGGCAAAGGCATAGGAATGAGTATATCATGCAAAGTGAACATGGCAAGATGGGCATATGATATGTAATGAACAATAACCCATAGCCAAGTGAGGGCCATGTAGAATGAATGCGCGAAGTGTTTGCGCGAAGAGAGCGATGGGAAAGACAATCCATGGGATCCCAAATCATCGTTGCTCTCTAGAGCTCGTTTTGTCAACTCGTGGGATTGTGAGGTTGACAAGTATTCATGGGTACCTGCACAAAAGAGACACAAACCAAAGAAATTGTGTATGTGGTAAATGTACACATCATCCATCATGATGTGTATGTGCACGTGTGAGTTAGCACAAGATAAGCATCGCTCAAAGAAATTTGATGCATGGTATAAGAACATGTCATCCATCATGAAAGAATAGTTATTGTGTATGACACGATGGGGACACAAATTGAGCAAACAAGTATATGGCACATCAAAAGCATGTTTGTTCATGGGGAGCATATGGTGCACACAAGTATTGGGATCATGCAATGAATGGGATGGATCAAATTCTCCTAACATGTATGAGGGAACTATGGGGGTCTCCTCATGAGCAATATCGGAAACATCATATGGAGAAAATGGACAACATCCAAAACAATGCATATCCGAAGCTAGGTGGTCATGGCATGGCATATGAGATAAATGATGCAAAGGTAGCATATCAATATCATCACAAGAGAAACAAATGCCAATAACCATGGGCTTGTCATCTATGCCATATGTGCAAATTGGGTTTATTTTAATGGCATATGCATAGTCACTATGAAGAGATTGCAAATAAGACATATGGTTGATCTCATGCATAGCATATGACAAGTCAAGCGGATTATCGAACATGATGTGACCTAAAGAATTGTCACAAGAAATCCTATGTAACATGGCATCACAACTAATAGACTCCACAATAGAATCATCATACTCATCATAAATGGGCAAATCATCGCATGGGGAAATCATACTAGCATGAAGCATGGCAATAGGTGGATCAACATCATGCAAGCAATCAATGTTAAGAATGTCCACTACTGGGACTAGAGCATCACCGTCACCTTTGTTATCTTTGTCATTCCACTCAAGTGGTGTAGGTGAGGTTGGAAAGACCAAATGGTGGTCATCTTCATCTTGATGGAACCATGTGGGGGGTGCATCATATTCCACCATGGCCATCGTCTTGTCCAAAGGGAGGACGAAGTCGTCGAGGATCAGCGCGTCATCATCAATGGGACCTAGCACCAAACGAGAAGACACAATAGAGGTAGAGGTCAAGTTGTTAGAAATGCAAATGGCCTCACGACACCGATCAACTATCTCACTCTCTCTATGTGGTGGTTCACTCACTCCCTCAAAATAGGTGCACTCAAACTCACGTATGGTGGAGTCACTCATCTCACTCAAGTGGTGGGGGTTGTGGCTCTCCTCACATGGGGATTGTGGCAACTCATCATGTATGGGGCTAGTGGTGAAGTCACTCTCACTCTCAATATGGTGGCACAAGTCACTCAAGTCATCATACGTCGCCGTGGTCGAAGGGAGAATCCCATGCTCAACCATCTCGTCGTGGTCACCGTGGATGAAGGCCGAAGATGGCACATCATCTCTCTCGCCTCCTAAGATGGAAGCATCATCCTTGCTCGCCACTTTGTCGCTAGCCTCCAAAGCTTGGTCCTTGGGAGCATCGTCTTGGAGCTCGTCGGGCTTGGACATCTTGGTGGTACTAGCCTCATGCTTGTCGTAGAGCTTGGTCGCCGCGAAGTTTGCTTGGGGTGGAGAAGCCTTGGCCTTCATGAGTTCTTGTTCCGCCTTGAGAGCACCAATGTAGTAGTCGTCGATGGACTTGTAGTTCTTGAGGACGATGGTCTTGGAGATGTCGTTGTGCAATCCCACCATGAAGTGGAACTTCATCGAAATGGGGTCGTCCACGCCGGCTCGTTGCAAGGCAATCATCATCTCCTTGAAGTACTTGTCGATGGACTTGGATCCTTGGGTGGTGTTCTCCAATTGGCGTCGAAGTTGTTCCGTGTAGGTTGGAGGCACAAACTCTCGCCGTAAAGCTCTCTTCGTCTTGGGCCAACTCATCTCGTAGCTCTCCGAAGTTGTGTGAAGCCACCATGTCGAGGCGTAGTCGTGGAAGTTTCTTGTGGCGCACTTCACTTGATCTTCGGGACGAACTTGATGTAGCTTGAGGTAGTCGTCCATCAAACGCTCCCACTCGAGGTACTCCTCGGGTTCTTGAGTCCCATAGAAAGGAATCGCGTGGTCGATGTCGAGGTCGTAGTAGCTCGTGGAAGTCGTGGACTTGAGCTTGGGGAGCTTCTCTTGAGTGTAGTCTTGGGGTTCTTGTTGGCGAAGATGCCGTATGTCCGTAGGCGAAGATGCCTTGAAGTCGCTTGGCGAAGATGCCAAGGGAGATGGTGAAGTCATTGAGCGGTTGTTGATGTAGAGCTCTTGACCTTCACGTTCTTGTTGGTGATGGTGTCGATGCCGATGTGATCTTGCCGGAGATGGTAGCTCGGAAGCATGTGCTCTTGAGCGTCTTCTCGAAGATGAGGAAGATCGCTTGTAGGACTTGATGAGGGCTTTGATCTCCTCCATTTTAGCTTGCATCTTGGCGTCGGAGTTGTTGTTCATGGCATCGAACTCGTCGTTGTTGTTGTAGACCGAAGATGAAATGCCTTGCCTATCCATCACAAGACTCGAGTAGAGGTGAGTAGGAAATGAGATAAACAATACCAAGTTACCTTTTCCCAAAGTTGAGGATGTATCCCGTGTCACTCAATGTGAGATGAAAGAATAGTGGAATTGGTACCGGACTTGTTCACTCACACCTATCAAGTAAAGCTTATAGTGGAGCTCGGTGAGGATAGTGGCACAAAAATTTGATGCAAAATGTTAGCAAGAGTCAATAATGTTGAAAGAGATTCACAAATTCGCAAGCGAAACAAGTAGACCAATAGCAATGAAAGGTACACGGAAACACACACACGGATAGATAAATGGGGTCGTGCAACCAAGGAATGAGCTCAAAATGTGGAATCCACCAAAACGCTCGTGTTGCACAACTCAAGAGAGACGCTAGCACGATTGCTCAATAGGCGGATACGACACTTGTGCACAACCTATAAGATGCAAAATGGATATTCTTCTATCCCAAGTATGCTATGTATGTATGGTTCCCGGTGTTTCTCTCAAGCATGATATCATATGATGTAGATTTTGGTATGGCTCTTATTTGCAATGGGGGTATGATGCTATGGCACTTGCTCACGAGCTCTTTGCTCTCTTTTTGCTTAAAAGCTTTTTCTCTTTTTTTTTCTATGGCCACTTTCGCACAATGTACAAACCAAGATAGCAATTGTGTATATGCGGGAACAAACTTGAGGCACAATGTATGATATGATACCAAGATGATATGGTATGTATGTAATGGAAGGTATGGACCACTAATGTGCACAAGTAACGTTGCCGGCAATACTCAAATGGCTAGTCTCGATAGGTAAGTGACGCAAAATGGGCTAGGGGTTAACAATGCAATTGTGAGGTAATATACAATGGTGTCGTCGAGGTTACCGTCCTTTCGATGATGAGTGGCGGTGTTCTTGGTGTAGATACCAAGATGATGGAGACTCGTCCCTAAGTAGCCGAGACACCTTAGGAAACGGAAAAACCGCAAACTCAAAATCTCAAATGACAAATGTCAAAATGGTGGTAGCGGAAAGCGGTGGTGGTGTTGCACTAAGCAATGCAGAAGTGGAATGATGGGCTATACACGAGTCGGGGTTGAAGTTGCCGTCCCTAAGTAGCAGAAACACCTTAGGAGACACAAGCCACAACTCAAACAAGCTCAAACAACTATTGGGTTAAGTTGGGGTGGAATTGTATGGTGGGCAAGGTTATGCGGAAGTGGTGGTGGTGGTTGATGAAGAAGTAATTGTCCCTAAGTAGCCTAAACACCTTAGGAGACTCAAATCACTACTCAAGCAACCATATATGCAATGGGGAACAAAATGGGTTAGGTTGCGGAAGTCGGTGGTGGTAATGCGGATGATATGGTGGAGGGCCTAGGCAAACTTGCCAAATTTCAGAAAATATGATGGAGTCAAATGGTGGTGGTGGTATTTTTGTGGGATAGGGGATGTCAATAGCTTCAAAACGAGCTAAAGAACGTCAAAATCGGAGTTCGGATGAATTAGTTATGGACAAAACAAAATTTCAGCCGTGTCAGTTTTCAGTGTAACCGGACATCCGGGAGGAGGTCCAGCTCATCCGGGCTATGTCCGGATGATCCGGGAGGACATCCGGATGATCCGGGTTCGTCAGCGCCGGTTCTGTTTTTCGGGTGCGCGATTTATCCGGACGTCCGGGGGGGCATCCAGCTGATCCGGGTGAGGTCCGGATGATCCGGGAGAAGGTCCGGATGATCCGGGCAAGTCAATCCGCTCGGGATTTGCTCTCGGGGACGAATTTTTGGGCGGAAATGGATGATTTTCGGGGCAAAATTTGAGAGATTTCGTGGATGGAAGGTGGGGAAACTTAGGGAGATGCTAGATCCACTTGAAACCAAGCAAATCCATGGATCAAAATCAACAAAACATCATCAAACCAACAAATCACAAAAAATTTTGGGGCTATTTTTGGTGGGGATTTTCGGATTTAGGACGAAATCAAGCAAAAGAAGGCTAGAAAACGGTGGGAGGGACTCCAAAAACGTGATCAACGTGGCTCATGATACCATATGATGTAGGGTGGAACCCTATAGAGTCGATCTTTCACGTTTGGAGTGGGATCCCTCGAAGAACACGATGAACACGGGGAAGAACGGGGAGAAATCACAAGGGGAAACACTCAAGAACAAGTCCAAATCACACATCCACTAGACAATCAAACACACAAGATCACAAGGTACATGAACAACAAAGGGAAAGATACAAGGTAAGGTTCATCTCCAAGAGGAGGTCTTGATGATATCCTAGATGGATCTTCCCACAAGGGGGTCTTGATGATATCCCGCGGGATCTTCTCCTAGATGGAGGTCTTGGCCTCCAATGGAGTACTGGTCTCTCTCTCTCAAGAGTAGAGATAGGTAGGAGCAAAGCTCACCTAAGAATGAGCTATCACTTTGCTAACCCTAACTAGGAGGAGGGGAAGGAGTATATATAGTCTTAGCCACGAAGGGGTGAGTGGGGAAGGGATACATGGGCTTTGGGCCCGATTCTGCGCGCAGGCAGGCGAGGCCCGGATGATCCGGATGGGGGTCCGGATGATCCGGCCGTCGTCCGGATGATCCGGGAGGTGACCCGGATGATCCGGCTTCAGGAGGACCCTTCTGTTGTCGTCGGACGATTTGACCGGATGATCCGGGGGGGGGGGGGGGGGCACCCGGATGATCCGGCCGAGCCCGGATGATCCGGACGGCGGTCCGGACGTCCGGCCTGGCTCCTGCAGCCGCTCCGTCTTCTTCTCCTTTCTTCCTCTTCTCTTCCACGCTTCCCTCGCGGATGGTGTAGTCTTTCCTTGGCGCTTGCACTCCTTGACATCCGTGAAGGTCCGAGAATACCTATGCATGCACACGTAAGGAGTGTCAAGTAGTATACCATCCTCGAGAGTGTCAAGTGAGCACGTGTAAAGGATAAGATTCACCTTTGAGTATGTGAAGTAGATGTGGCACGTGTCACTTGCCAAACGAACTCTTGACATGGTGATGTCCATAGGATGCTCCGCATCAGAGTGTTGAAGAATACTACAAAGAAATGGAGATTGCCATGATTCGAGCCAATGTCAAGGAATGTGATGAGCAAACAATGGCACGATTCTTGAATGGACTCAACCATCCCATCAAGAAGATCGCCGACTTCCAACCTTACTCCAACCTCATTGAGCTCGTCCATCAAGCTACAAAGGCGGAACGACAAGTGCAAGATGACTTCAAGTACGCCAAGTACTCATCCAAGACATACGACCTCTCCAACAACCAAGCTTCAACAACTACTCCAACTTCGACATCAACCAAGCCTTTTCCAAGCAACGACGACAAGTCAAATTAAGAGAAAACTTCTACAAGTTCAAGTCGTCCTCCTCCTACTACAAGCAACTCCAAGCCGCGTGCTTCCTCATCTACTCCAACCGATGAGACCGTCAAGACAAGCTCCTTCAAGTGTTTTACTTGCGGCGGCCGAGGCCACAAGTCATACGAATGCACCAACAAGCGCACCATGATACTCAACGACGATGGCACCTACGACTCAATGAGTGAAGATGAAATGGACGCTATTGAGCAAGTGGCCATGCACCGGCGCATCAACGAGGATGAAGATGATCAAGTCTTTTGTGATGAAGATACAAGCCCCGCTCTTGTTGTCTCCAAAGTCTTGACACTTCAACATCACCAAGAAGAAGACCAACGATGCCACATCTTCCACACAAAGGCCGGCATCAATGGGAGATCCGTCAAGGTCATCATCGATGGAGGTAGTTGCCACAACTTGGCAAGCGAAGAACTATGCTCCAAGCTCCAATTGGTCAAGAAGAAGCATCCGCAACCATACAAGGTTCAATGGCTAAGTGACTCCGGCACTATACGAGTTGAGCATACGGTCCAAGTATCCTTCAAAATCGGTGCATATGAAGACACTTTGGAGTGTGATGTGGTCCCAATGACCGTTTGCCACCTCCTCCTTGGTCGGCCATGGCAATTCGACCGTGGTGTTTACCACAATGGGCGTACAAACCACTATAGTTTCAAGATGAAAGGCAAAGAATATGTCCTACGACCCATGTCTCCTAGTCAAGTGATAGCCGACAAACAAGCCACCAACCAAAGAGAGAAGTGTGAGAAAGTGAGCCACCAAAAAGTGAGTGAGAGCCACAAGCCAAATTTGAGCGCCTCTTCGCCTAGAGAGAAAAACCTCATACTATTCGCCACCAAACATGAGATGAGAGAAGTGTGTGAGAACCCATCGAGTGTGATGCACTTTGTCCTTGTGTGCAAGGATGGAGAACCAAAAACTAACACCACTCATGAGCTACCTTTGGTGTTTCAATCTCTTTTGCAGGAATTCCAAGATGTTTTCCCCGATGAGCTACCTCCGGGTCAACCTCCTCTTCGAGGCATTGAGCATCGAATCGACCTCATCCCCGGAGCGCCACTTCCAAACAAAGCTCCCTACCGTGTCAATCCCGAAGAAACCAAGGAGATTCAACGGCAAGTACAACAACTAATCGACAACGGTCATGTACGTGAAAGCTTAAGCCCTTGTGCCGTGCCCGTTATACTTGTGCCTAAGCCCGATGGAAGTTTCCGCTTGTGCTCCGATTGTAGACCCATAAATGCTATCACCGTGCGCTATAGGCATCCCATTCCTCGCCTAGATGATATGCTTGATGAACTTAGTGGAGCCAACTTTTTCTCAAAAATTGATCTTAAAAGTGGCTATTATCAAATCTGCATTCATGAGGGTGATGAATGAAAAACCGCTTTCAAAACAAAAGTTGGCTTATATGAATGGTTGGTTATGCCTATGGGTTTGTCGGAAGCTCTCGGAACTTTTGTGCGCCTCATGCATCATGTACTTCGTCCATACATTGGAATCTTTGTTGTGGTTTACTTCGATGATATTCTTGTGTTTAGCAAAACCATGAAAGAGCATCTTGATCATGTTAAGCTTGTTTTGCAAACACTTCGAAAAGAAAGTCTTTATGCCAACTTGAAGAAATGCACTTTTGGAGTTGACAAAGTGGTTTTCTTGGGTTTCGTTGTCTCTTCCAAGGGTGTTCATGTTGATGAAACTAAGATCAAAGCAATCAAAACTTGGCCCCAGCCCACCAATTTGCAACAAGTGCGAAGTTTCCTTGGTCTTGCAGGTTTTTATCGCCGCTTTGTGAAAAACTTTAGCACTATTGCAGCTCCTTTGCATGCTTTGAGTAAGAAGAATACTCCTTTTGTTTGGGGACCTTTGCAATCAAACGCTTTCGATGAGCTCAAGTCTTTGCTTACTCATGCTCCGATTCTTGCTTTGCCCAATTTTGACAAAACTTTTGAGGTCCATTGTGATGCAAGTGGTACCGGAATTGGCGGAGTTTTAATGCAAGAAAAACGAGTCATTGCTTATTTTAGTGAAAAACTCTCCGGTGCTCAACTTAACTATCCCGTGTATGACAAGGAATTGTATGCTTTAGTGCGTGTCCTCCATGTTTGGGAACATTATCTTAGACCTCATGAGTTTGTCAGCCATACCGATCATGAAACGCTTAAGTACTTAAAAGGTCAAACTAAATTGAACAAGCGTCATGCCAAATGGAGTGAATTTATTGAATCTTTTCCATATGTGATCAAGTACATTAAGGGCAAGGAAAGTGTAGTTGCCGATGCACTTTCACGCATATGCACGCTTGTCACCCAACTTGAGTTGAATGTTATTGGCTTTGAGCACATAAAAGATTTGTATGCTAGTGATCCATCTTTTGCACCTCATTATGCTAAATGCTTGACGCATACATCTTGGGAACAATATTACCTCAAGGATGGTTATCTTATGAGAACTAACAAACTTTGCATACCCGAGTCTTCTCTTCGTTTGCTACTTTTGCAAGAGGCTCATGGAGGTGGACTCATGGGACATTTTGGACGCGACAAGACCTTCGCCACGCTCTCCAAGAACTACTTTTGGCCCAAGATGTTTCGAGACGTTTCACGCTTCACCACCCGATGCTCTACATGCCGCAAAGCTAAGTCAAAAGCTCAATCGCATGGTCTTTACATGCCTCTTCCTATTCCTTATCAACCTTGGGAAGACATTAGCATGGACTTTGTACTTGGTTTGCCTAGAACACAAAATGGAAAGGATTCCGTGTTTGTGGTTGTAGACCGCTTTTCTAAGATGGCACATTTTATTCCTTGCAACAAGGTAGACGATGCTTCACATATTGCAAATCTCTTTTGTAGGGAAATCTTGCGCCTCCATGGAGTACCAAAGACAATCGTCTCCGACCGCGACGTCAAGTTCTTGAGTTACTTTTGGAAGACTCTTTGCGCCAAGCTTGGCATCAAGCTCTTGTTCTCCTCCGCATACCATCCTCAAACCGACGGCCAAACGGAGGTGACAAACCGGACGCTATCCACTCTACTTCGCGTGTTGATCAAGAAGAACATCAAGGAGTGGGAAGCGTGTCTACCCATCGCCGAGTACGCCTACAACCGCGCAAGACATTCGACGACCGGCAAGTCCCCCTTCGAGGTCGTCTACGGCTTCAACCCATTGTCCCCATTGGACATCCTACCTCTACCTCTACAAGAGCGCACCAACCTCGACGCAAGTGCCCGTGCAAGCTACATCAAGAAGGTGCATGAAGATACAAGAAACACCATCGAGCGCCAAGTACAACGACTAGCGACCAAGCTCAACATCAACAAGCAACCCATGATCTTCAACATAGGCGATCTCGTGTGGCTACACCTTCGCAAGGAACGCTTCCCCAACGAACGCAAGTCCAAACTTCTACCTCGAGCCGATGGACCCTTCAAGGTGTTAGCACGCTACAACAACAACGCCTACAAGCTCGACCTACCAAGCGACAAGTACAACGTGAGCGGCACATTCAACGTCAAAGACCTCTCGCCTTTCCATGGTGATGAAGAACTAGATCCGAGGTCGGATCCTTTCGAAGGGAGGGGATATGATGCGGAGCATCCTTCCATCATCCCCATGGATTCTACATCAACACCTACAACACCACAAGGACCAATGACTCGAGCACGTACAAGAGCTCTTGAAACCGAGGTGACATCACTCCTCTCACAACTCTCCTTCGATTCACATGAGACATGGTTACTACCTCAAACGGAAACTCTATGCATACTCAGGCACCAAGGAGTCGACCATGAAGAGGCTAAGAAGCAAGGAGAATCGGAAGCGGAAGACATACGTGAAGACGGAGAGGAGAAAGCAACAAGTACCAGGGAGGCCGGACGATCCGGACGGAGGCCCGGACGATCCGGACAGAGCCCGGATGATCCGGACCCCGGTCAGGACGATCCGGCTAACTCCACCGAAGGCAACAGAACCTCCATGCTGAAGCCGGATCATCCGAACCCAGGCCCGGATCATCCGGACCCCGCCCGGACATCCGGCCCTGCGCCGTCACCAGCAGAGCACCCGGACCATCCGGGCCCCCACCCGGATCATCCGGACCAGCCCGGATCATCCGGACCGTCGCCCGGATCGTCCGGCCAGCGCCTGCGCGCGTGTGTTGGGCTGAGCCCATGTACCCCTTCGCCCCAAACTCTATATATAGGACCCCCTCTCCTCACTTTGAGACTTAGCATTGGATTAGCTCATATTTGTGTGTGAGAGCCTTTGCTCATCCACCGGTACTTCTCCACGGAGATCAGGACCTCCGTCTAGGAGAAGATCCATCGGATTCAAGACCCCTCTAAGGGAAGATCCCCTCGTGGATTCAAGACCTCCTCCGGGAGAAGAACGGCTACCTTTGTATCTTTCCTTTGTTGATTTTGGACCATGTATCACTCGTGCTTCGATGATCTAGACCTTGTGTGATTGATCTCTTGTCGGTTGAGTGTCTCTTGTTCTTCCCCGTGATTTCCTCTCGTTCTTCCGCGCGTTCTTCGTGTTCCCTCCGTAGGATCCCCTCCAAACGTGAAAGATCGACGAATTAGGGTTCCACCCTACATCATTATGTTGCTTATAGACATTAGCCCCCTGGTATGGACAAACGTACCTTTCTACAGACGCTCTATGATCCGGGCAATCTCATTTGGCCGTAAATTGAAGAAAATCCAGCGGCTATATGCCTTATTCTCCTTGTTTTCACTGGATGGCATGCTGTAACTCATGCGCGTGAAAGCCAAGAACAAAAGGGCATTCCTGGCATCGGTCAATATATATGTGGAAACGATATCTCCTCTATAGAGGACAAGAAATTTTGGGGCAATCAGGAAAAAAGCGCACGAGAAAATGAAGTACTTTCAAGGACTGCCATAGAATGGACAGATGTTCACTAAAACGGTCATAATTTTGTCATTCGGAGTCCGTGTCAGACCCATAAGTACTCAAAATGCTCGCGGCGAGCGCGCGAATCCAAAAAATACTCCCCACTTGCACCAGGAGGCCCGGAGTACCCACAAATTCAGCCTTAAGCAGGACTTTTTGGCCCTGAAAGTCAAAGAACATCATTCGTCGCTGTTTTTCTGACAAGTTTCTAAACCCATTGGCACTTCCTTTTGAAGGAAATTTGAGAGATTATGTTGCTTATAGACATTAGCCCCCTGGTAGGGACAAACATACCTTTCTGCTAATGCTCTATGATCCGGGCAATCTCATTTGGCCGTAAATTGAAATAAATCCAGCGGCTATATGCCTTATTCTCCTTGTTTTCGCCGGATGGCATGCTGTAACTCACGCGCGTGAAAGCCAAAAACAGAAGGGCATTCCTGGCATGAGTCAATATATATATGTGGAAAGGATATCTCCTCTATAGAGGACAAGAAATTTTGGGGCAATCAGGCAAAAGGCGCACGAGAAAATGAAGTACTTTCAAGGACTGCCATAGAAAGGATAGGTGTTCACTAAAACGGTCATAATTTTGTCATTCGGAGTCTGTGTCAGACCCATAAGTACTCAAACTGCTCGCGACGAGCGCGTGAATCCAAAAAATACTCCCCACTTGTGCCAGGAGGCCCAGAGTACACTCAAATTCAGCCTTAAGAAGGACTTTTTGGCCCTGAAAGTCAAAGAACATCATTCGTCGCTGTTTTATAGACAAGTTTTTGAACCCATTGGCACTTCCTTTTGAAGGAAATTCGAGAGATTATATTGCTTATAGACATTAGCCCCCTGGTAGGGACAAACGTAGGTTCTGGAGATGCTCTATGATCCGGGCAATCTCATTTGCCCGTAAATTGAAGAAAAATGTAGCGGCTATATGCCTTATTCTCCTTGTTTTCGCCGGATGGCATGCTGTAACTCATGCGCGTGAAAGCCAAGAACAAAAGGGCATTCCTGGCATCGGTCAATATATATGTGGAAACGTTATTTCCTCTATAGAGGACAAGAAATTTTGGGGCAATCGGGGAAAAAGCGCACGAGAAAATGAAGTACTTTCAAGGACTGCCATAGAATGGACAGATGTTCACTAAAACAATCATAATTTTGTCATTCGGACTCCATGTCGTACCCATAAGTACTCAAACTGCTCGCGGCGAGCGCGCGAATCGAAAAAATACTCCCCGCTTGCGCCAGGAGGCCCGGAGTACCCTCAAATTCAGCCTTAAGCAGGACTTTTTGGCCCTGAAAGTCAAAGAACATCATTCGTCGTTGTTTTCAGACAAGTTTCCGAACCCATTGGCACTTCCTTTTGAAGGAAATTTGAGTGATCATGTTGCTTATTGACATTAGCACCCCTGGTAGGGACAAACGTACCTTTCTACAGATGCTCTATGATCCGGGCAATCTCATTTGGCTGTAAATTGAAGAAAATCCAGCGGCTATATGCCTTATTCTCCTTGTTTTCACCGGATGGCATGTTGTAACTGATGCGCGTGAAAGCCAAGAACAAAAGGGCATTCCTGGCATCGGTCAATATATATGTGGAAACGATATCTCCTCTGTAGAGGACAAGAAATTTTGGGACAATCAGGCAAAAAGCGCACGAGAAAATGAAGTACTTTCAAGGACTGCCATAGAATTTACAGATGTTCACTAAAACGGTCATAATTTTGTCATTCGGAGTCCGTGTCAGACCCATAAGTACTCAAACTACTCGCGGCGAGCGCGCGAATCCAAAAAATACTACCCACTTGCGCCAGGAGGCCTGGAGTACCCTTAATTTCAGCCTTAAGCAGGACTTTTTGGCCCTGAAAGTCAAAGAACATCATTCGTCGCTGTTTTTCAGACAAGTTTCTGAACCCATTGGCACTTCCTTTTGAAGAAAATTCGAGAGATTATGTTGCTGATTGACATTAGCACCCCTGGTAGGGACAAACGTACCTTTCTACAGATGCTCTATGATCCGGGCAATCTCATTTGGCTGTAAATTGAAGAAAATCCAGCGGCTATATTCCTTATTCTCCTTGTTTTCGCCGGATGGCATGCTGTAACTCACGCGCATGAAAGCCAAGAACAAAAGGGCATTCCTGGCATCGATCAATATATATGTGGAAACGATATCTCCTCTATAGAGGACAAGAAATTTTGGGGCAATCAGGCAAAAAGCGCATGAGAAAATGAAGTACTTTCAAGGACAGCCATAAAATGGACAGATGTTCACTAAAAAACGATCATAATTTTGTCATTCGGACTCCATGTCCGACCCATTAGTACTCAAACTGCTCGCGGCGAGCGCGCGAATCCAAAAAATACTCCCCGCTTGCTCCAGGAGGCCCGGAGTACCCTCAAATTCAGCCTTAAGCAGGACTGTTTGGCCCTGAAAGTCAAAGAACATCATTCGTCGCTGTTTTCAGACAAGTTTTTGAACCCATTGGCACTTCCTTTTGAAGGAAATTCGAGAGATTATGTTGCTTATTGATATTAGCCCCCCTGGTAGGGACAAACGTACCTTTCTACAGATGCTCTATGATCTGGGCAATCTCATTTGGCTGTAAATTGAAGAAAATCCAGCGGCTATATGCCTTATTCTCCTTGTTTTCACCGGATGGCATGCTGTTACTCATGCGCGGGAAAGCCAAGAACAAAAGGGTATTCCTGGCATCGGTCAATATATATGTGGAAACGATACTCCTCTATAGAGGACAAGAAATTTTGGGGCAGTCAGGCAAAAAGCGCACGAGAAAATGAAGTACTTTCAAGGACTGCCATAGAATGGACAGATGTTCACTAAAGCGGTCATAATTTTGTCATTCGGAGTCCGTGTCAGACCCATAAGTACTCAAACTGCTCGCGGCGAGCGAGCGAATCCAAAAAATACTCCCCACTTGTGCTAGGAGGCCCGGAGTACCCTCAAATTCAGCCTTAAGCAGGACTTTTTGGCCCTGAAAGTCAAAGAACATCATTCGTCGCTGTTTTTCAGACAAGTTTCTGAACCCATTGGCACTTCCTTTTGAAGGAAATTCGAGAGACATTTGCCCCCTGGTAGGGACAAACGTACCTTTCTGCTAATGCTCTATGATCCGGGCAATCTCATTTGGCCGTAAATTGAAGAAAATCCACTGGCTATATGCCTTATTCTCCTTGTTTTCGCCGGATGGCATGCTGTAACTCACGCGCGTGAAAGCCAAGAACAAAAGGGCATTCCTGGCATCGGTCAATGATAGAGGCAAAGGTGTCCCGTCTTTCGATGAGATGATGGATTTCACTTTGGTGGAAGTCGACTTTGACGATCCGACTACGAACGTGCGAGGACGTCGCGCCTTAGCAATCGCTAAACCAACTCCGAGAGGTTATTGACCTCGCCGGAGCACGATCAACCTGACCACGAGGGTCTGTTTCCTGCGAGCAAACGAAGAACAAGCAAGAAACTGAGATTGCAATCTGGATATTGCGAATATAAGATGAAAGCTTTATTGATCAAGGTGGGGTTCTGTGACGCCTTTGTCTGGTCGTTGAACACAAACGAAGTACGCGAAGTTGCAGCTATGGCGAACTTTTAATCTAAACAAAACCCAAGGAAAAGCTACAAGATGGATCTACTTATATAGGAGCAAGGGGTGGCGGCCAAGGAGGTGGGAGGACGTCCCAAGGCAGCCTAAAACTAAATCTAGGTCGTACAAGGCCAATGGGCCCAAGTGGAGGTGATGTAACACCTTTGGACTTGTAGTTTGACTCGGATTCTGTTGCATGAAGCCTTGGACGAAATATACAAGATGCCACTTCATAAATTTCGTCCCGAGGCTATTATAGGTGCTGCGTCACCTTTTTATTGGGCCAGGCCCATGTAATTTCGAAATACATAAGTCCAAAGGTGTTACATCACCTCCACTTGGGCCCATTGGCCTTGTACGACCTAGATTTAGTTTTAGGCTGCCTTGGGACGTCCTCCCACCTCCTTGGCCGCCACCCCTTGCTCCTATATAAGTAGATCCATCTAGTAGCTTTTCCTTGGGGATTTATTTAGTTAAAAGTTAGCCATTGCAACTTCGTGTACTTCGTTTGTATCCAACGACCAGACCAAGACCGCTTACGGATCCCCACCTTTATCAATACTTCATATATACTCGCAATATTCAGATTGCTTTTATCATATTCTTGCTTGTTCTTCGATTGCTTGCAGGAATAGACCTTCGTGGTCAGGTTGATCGTGCTCCGGTGTGGTCAATAACCTCTCGGAGTTGGTTTAGCGATTGCTAAGGCACAACGTCGTTGCACGTTTGTAGTCGGATCGTCAAAGTCGTCTCCACCAAATCGATAGTTATCATCTCATCGAAAGATCGGGACACCTTTGCCTCTATCAAGTGGTATCAGTTTTCAGGTTGCTCGGTGAGAATTTCCAGTTTTCCTAGATTAGATTTATTTTCTTACCTATTGTCCAAGAAAAAGCCACAAAAAAGAGTTAGATCTATTCATCCTTGGTCCAAGCCAGTCTGAGCCTTTGCAATTTTCTTTTCATTGCTTGCATAGTTGAATTATCGGTTGCATCGTCGTGTCGAGTTGCTGGTCTTAGTGTCTAGTTCGTTTAGAGTTTCGAGTTCTGTTCACATTAGTCACGCCACCGCTGCATCATTATCTCTTCCGCTGTCCACCACCCATCCATCAATTTCCACCACGTGCTACCCACCATTCATTGTCATAATAATAGTTGAGATCGTTCACATCTTCACTTGATCCAATCTGCATCTTATCTAGTTTGTTTTGGAAAGAGGGAGAAAAAAAAGAGAGAGAAAAAACGAGAGAAAAAAAACGAGAGAAAAAAAAGAGAAAAAAAAAGTCAGAGAAAAAAAAAGGAGAAAAAAAAATCAAAAAATCGGCACAAACTTTTTCAGAGGAAAGTTGGAGACAAAGTTGTTGTATATCCTGCTTGGCAGTTGTTTTTCATCATTATCTTCACTGCCGTTGTGATCTTCACTTATATCTTGCTGTCAAGAGCTACTTAGTATCCTTCATTGATGCTAGTTGTGCTACGCCGTGACCTCATTAGTGTTCTAGGCTCGCGTCTCTAGTCCGGTCTAGCCTAGGACCAGCACAGTACCGTCGTTGAGCGTTTATTCAACATTGCATCTTTGAATTGATTATTGCTAATCTTTTGCTACCATATATAGCCAACCCAGCTCCACATATTTCTACACCGTGTATACGTACGCTCCCCTGGCAATCGCTTTACTCAATATTCGGAGTTACTTGACACCGCTGGTTGCCGATCACCGCCTGCTGCATGGTAAGAACTTGTAAGACATTGATATTTGCTTTACTGTGAGCGTTTTACCACCACATCCTAGTAGTTATAGGAACATTATTTTTGGGTTTTGTTTCTTGTTCTACTAATCATGACAGGATCCAGAGTCAATTCATGGGCTTTGTCGATCGCGGGAGACGTGCCACCACCTTTGCAAATACCACAACCGTCACGAGAGGTGCACAAACATCCAAATGCACATGATCAGGTTAATGTATCTATACCACCATTTAATGGCCGTTTTAAACCTGCTTTATATATTGAATGGGAGTTCGACATAAAAAATATATTTGCTTCCCATAATTTCGATGAACATAAAAAGGTTAAGGTTGCGGTTGGTTCTTTCATTGGTTATGCTTTGGTTTGGTGGAGTGAATATTGTCGGTTACACACTGATTATATACCTACTACTTGGGATGATTTGAAACTTGCCATGCGACATACTTTCGTCCCTGCTTATTATACTCGTGACATGATTAAGAAGTTGCAACACTTAAAACAAGGTAGTGAAACTGTAACAAAATATTATGATGATTTACAAACTACCTTGTTGCATTCCTCTTTAGAAGAAAGTGAAGATGATTTTATGGATAGATTTTGGGGAGGATTAAACCGTGATATTCAAGAGATACTAATTCATGAAGAGTGTTATCCTATGGACCATTTGTTTCATCTTGCTTGCAAAGCTGAACAGGAAATAAAACAACGTGTTGGCCACGAGGAGAACAAGCGCACGGTGCACATTCCAAGAGTTGATATGATTGTTCCTTCAACTACTAGGCATACTATGACAACCACATCCGTTGTTGTCAGGACTACATCACCTCCACCATGTGACACATCGCCCCCGAGAGTGGCTACATCATCTGAGTTGATCATAAGAGGTAATGACAAAGGTACTGATCTTCCATCTCTACATGAGAATGATGAATGCCTTGTCAATTTGAATGCACCATCTGATGAGCTACCCACTACTTTGATCACACCACCTATTTTAGAGGACTACGTTGATAATTTGACTTTGCCATGTGATCAAACAACTGAAATACCAACAATTTTGAGTGCACCCATTGAATTAACTATTGATGCAAAAGAATCAATGTTTAATCATTTTGATATGACCTCTAATCTTGGTGATGATTCTGTGTTGAATGACTTATTGCATGTTTGCTTATTTAAGCATGTTGTAGCATGTAAATTTGATGCAAGTAAGGTTTATTCACCAATGTTGGGATGGTTTAATGATGAACATTGTCAATCTTTTGAAAAGAATAAGAGCTTCACTTATATGTGCAAACTGAGTTGCAATATTTTCATGCCTTCTACTTCTTGTGCTAATTTTTTGGCTTTAGATTTTATGAACTATGCAAGTTACTCATCTATTCATGTGTCATATATGCAAAAATCAAGGGAAGTAAAAATGGATGACATATACATATACAACATGTACACCTTGTCTCTTTTGTTAGCCACATTTCAGATTAAGCAACGCCGAGGACGGCTTTATTTTCAAGAAGGGGAGGATGATGAGGACACGACTACCTTGGATATGACCAAAAATATTGCATATATGCATATTTGTCAGGTGATTTCTAGTGCAAACTATTCAATAATCTATTTATGTTATCCAGAACAAAAATACTTCACACACTTTTGTGTTTTGTCTAATTGCAGGTGTATGGGATATTTGTACAATCCACATATGAAGATAAGGAAGAAAGAGATGTTTATTTGCTGTCCAAAAAGTTCTCTCACGTCACTTTTGGCCCAAGAGAAGATAGAGTCCAAGTCTCTCACGTTCTGGATTCAGATTCGGACTGCACAGACGTACCTGACTCAAAACGCACACAAGTTTTTCATACGGACTCCGAATAGGGTGATTCTTTTTTTGTTGGAAACTAGATTTCGTGCACTTTCCAACCCAATTGGAATCACCTTCAAATTCGTCCGGAGCGTTGAGTTGTGGACGAAACAATCTGATGCTGCAGCAGAATCCGAGTCAAACTACAAGTCCAAAGGTGTTACATCACCTCCACTTGGGCCCATTGGCCTTGTACGACCTAGATTTTGTTTTAGGCTGCCTTGGGACGTCCTCCCACCTCCTTGGCCGCCACCCCTTGCTCCTATATAAGTAGATCCATCTAGTAGCTTTTCCTTGGGGATTTATTTAGTTAAAAGTTAGCCATTGCAACTTCGTGTACTTCGTTTGTGTCCAACGACCAGACCAAGACCGCTTACGGATCCCCACCTTTATCAATACTTCATATATACTCGCAATATTCAGATTGCTTTTATCATATTCTTGCTTGTTCTTCGATTGCTTGCAGGAATAGACCTTCGTGGTCAGGTTGATCGTGCTCCGGTGTGGTCAATAACCTCTCGGAGTTGGTTTAGCGATTGCTAAGGCACAACGTCGTTGCACATTTGTAGTCGGATCGTCAAAGTCGTCTCCACCAAATCGATAGTTATCATCTCATCGAAAGATCGGGACACCTTTGCCTCTATCAAGTGGTATCAGTTTTCAGGTTGCTCGGTGAGAATTTCCAGTTTTCCTAGATTAGATTTATTTTCTTACCTATTGTCCAAGAAAAAGCCACAAAAAAGAGTTAGATCTATTCGTCCTTGGTCCAAGCCAGTCTGAGCCTTTGCAATTTTCTTTTCATTGCTTGCATAGTTGAATTATCGGTTGCATCGTCGTGTCGAGTTGCTGGTCTTAGTGTCTAGTTCGTTTAGAGTTTCGAGTTCTGTTCACATTAGTCACGCCACCGCTGCATCATTATCTCTTCCGCTGTCCACCACCCATCCATCAATTTCCACCACGTGCTACCCACCATCATTGTCATAATAATAGTTGAGATCGTTCACATCTTCACTTGATCCAATCTGCATCTTATCTAGTTTGTTTTGGAAAGAGGGAGAAAAAAAAGAGAGTGAAAAAACGAGAGAAAAAAAACGAGAGAAAAAAAAGAGAAAAAAAAAGTCAGAGAAAAAAAAAAGGAGAAAAAAAAATCAAAAAATCGGCACAAACTTTTTCAGAGGAAAGTTGGAGACAAAGTTGTTGTATATCCTGCTTGGCAGTTGTTTTTCATCATTATCTTCACTGCCGTTGTGATCTTCACTTATATCTTGCTGTCAAGAGCTACTTAGTATCCTTCATTGATGCTAGTTGTGCTACGCCGTGACCTCATTAGTGTTCTAGGCTCGCGTCTCTAGTCCGGTCTAGCCTAGGACCAGCACAGTACCGTCGTTGAGCGTTTATTCAACATTGCATCTTTGAATTGATTATTGCTAATCTTTTGCTACCATATATAGCCAACCCAGCTCCACATATTTCTACACCGTGTATACGTACGCTCCCCTGGCAATCGCTTTACTCAATATTCGGAGTTACTTGACACCGCTGGTTGCCGATCACCGCCTGCTGCATGGTAAGAACTTGTAAGACATTGATATTTGCTTTACTGTGAGCGTTTTACCACCACATCCTAGTAGTTATAGGAACATTATTTTTGGGTTTTGTTTCTTGTTCTACTAATCATGACAGGATCCAGAGTCAATTCATGGGCTTTGTCGATCGCGGGAGACGTGCCACCACCTTTGCAAATACCACAACCGTCACGAGAGGTGCACAAACATCCAAATGCACATGATCAGGTTAATGTATCTATACCACCATTTAATGGCCGTTTTAAACCTGCTTTATATATTGAATGGGAGTTCGACATAAAAAATATATTTGCTTCCCATAATTTCGATGAACATAAAAAGGTTAAGGTTGCGGTTGGTTCTTTCATTGGTTATGCTTTGGTTTGGTGGAGTGAATATTGTCGGTTACACACTGATTATATACCTACTACTTGGGATGATTTGAAACTTGCCATGCGACATACTTTCGTCCCTGCTTATTATACTCGTGACATGATTAAGAAGTTGCAACACTTAAAACAAGGTAGTGAAACTGTAACAAAATATTATGATGATTTACAAACTACCTTGTTGCATTCCTCTTTAGAAGAAAGTGAAGATGATTTTATGGATAGATTTTGGGGAGGATTAAACCGTGATATTCAAGAGATACTAATTCATGAAGAGTGTTATCCTATGGACCATTTGTTTCATCTTGCTTGCAAAGCTGAACAGGAAATAAAACAACGTGTTGGCCACGAGGAGAACAAGCGCACGGTGCACATTCCAAGAGTTGATATGATTGTTCCTTCAACTACTAGGCATACTATGACAACCACCTCCGTTGTTGTCAGGACTACATCACCTCCACCATGTGACACATCGCCCCCGAGAGTGGCTACATCATCTGAGTTGATCATAAGAGGTAATGACAAAGGTACTGATCTTCCATCTCTACATGAGAATGATGAATGCCTTGTCAATTTGAATGCACCATCTGATGAGCTACCCACTACTTTGATCACACCACCTATTTTAGAGGACTACGTTGATAATTTGACTTTGCCATGTGATCAAACAACTGAAATACCAAAAATTTTGAGTGCACCCATTGAATTAACTATTGATGCAAAAGAATCAATGTTTAATCATTTTGATATGACCTCTAATCTTGGTGATGATTCTGTGTTGAATGACTTATTGCATGTTTGCTTCTTTAAGCATGTTGTAGCATGTAAATTTGATGCAAGTAAGGTTTATTCACCAATGTTGGGATGGTTTAATGATGAACATTGTCAATCTTTTGAAAAGAATAAGAGCTTCACTTATATGTGCAAACTGAGTTGCAATATTTTCATGCCTTCTACTTCTTGTGCTAATTTTTTGGCTTTAGATTTTATGAACTATGCAAGTTACTCATCTATTCATGTGTCATATATGCAAAAATCAAGGGAAGTAAAAATGGATGACATATACATATACAACATGTACACCTTGTCTCTTTTGTTAGCCACATTTCAGATTAAGCAACGCCGAGGACGGCTTTATTTTCAAGAAGGGGAGGATGATGAGGACACGACTACCTTGGATATGACCAAAAATATTGCATATATGCATATTTGTCAGGTGATTTCTAGTGCAAACTATTCAATAATCTATTTATGTTATCCAGAACAAAAATACTTCACACACTTTTGTGTTTTGTCTAATTGCAGGTGTATGGGATATTTGTACAATCCACATATGAAGATAAGGAAGAAAGAGATGTTTATTTGCTGTCCAAAAAGTTCTCTCACGTCACTTTTGGCCCAAGAGAAGATAGAGTCCAAGTCTCTCACGTTCTGGATTCAGATTCGGACTGCACAGACGTACCTGACTCAAAACGCACACAAGTTTTTCATACGGACTCCGAATAGGGTGATTCTTTTTTTGTTGGAAACTAGATTTCGTGCACTTTCCAACCCAATTGGAATCACCTTCAAATTCGTCCGGAGCGTTGAGTTGTGGACGAAACAATCTGATGCTGCAGCAGAATCCGAGTCAAACTACAAGTCCAAAGGTGTTACATCACCTCCACTTGGGCCCATTGGCCTTGTACGACCTAGATTTTGTTTTAGGCTGCCTTGGGACGTCCTCCCACCTCCTTGGCCGCCACCCCTTGCTCCTATATAAGTAGATCCATCTAGTAGCTTTTCCTTGGGGATTTATTTAGTTAAAAGTTAGCCATTGCAACTTCGTGTACTTCGTTTGTGTCCAACGACCAGACCAAGACCGCTTACGGATCCCCACCTTTATCAATACTTCATATATACTCGCAATATTCAGATTGCTTTTATCATATTCTTGCTTGTTCTTCGATTGCTTGCAGGAATAGACCTTCGTGGTCAGGTTGATTGTGCTCCGGCGTGGTCAATAACCTCTCAGAGTTGGTTTAGCGATTGCTAAGGCGCAACGTCGTGCACGTTTGTAGTCGGATCGTCAAAGTCATATTCACCAAATCGATAGTTATCATCTCATCGAAAGATCGGGACACCTTTGCCTCTATCACATGATCAGAATGTATAACAAATTCTTTGGGCCATAAATAATGTTGCCATGTTTCTAAAGTCCGAACAAGAGCATATAATTCTTTATCGTAAGTAGAATAATTCAGACTAGGCCCACTTAATTTTTCAGAAAAGTATGCAACAGGTTTGCCATCTTGTAATAACACACCTCCTAATCCAATTCCACTAGCATCACATTCAAGCTCAAAAGTCTTATTAAAATCAGGAAGTTGGAGTAAAGGAGCATGTGTCAACTTATCTTTCAATACCGTGAAGGCTTCTTCCTGTGCGGTACCCCACAGAAAAGGCACATCTTTCTTTGTAAGCTCATTGAGAGGTGCAGCAATGGTGCTGAAATCTCTCACAAAACGCCTATAGAATCCAGCGAGGCCAAGAAAACTCCTCACTTGTGTGACCGTTTTGGGCTGCGGCCAACTCTCAATAGCTTCAATCTTGGCTTTATCAACTTCAATTCCCTGTGGAGTAACAACATAGCCAAGAAAAGATACTCGGTCGGTGCAAAAGGTGCACTTCCCAAGGTTACCAAACAAACGTGCATCACGTAGAGCAATAAAAACAACACGTAAATGTTCCAAATGTTCTTCCAAAGATTTGCTATAAATCAGTATATCATCAAAATAGACTACCACAAATCGTCCAATGAAAGCACGTAAAACTTCGTTCATTAATCTCATGAAAGTACTACGTGCATTAGTTAACCCAAAAGGCATGACTAACCACTCATATAAACCAAACTTAGTTTTAAATGCTGTTTTCCATTCATCACCCAATTTCATACGAATTTGATGGTATCCACTACGCAAATCAACTTTGGAGAATATTGTAGAGCCACTCAATTCATCAAGCATATCATCTAGCCTAGGAATAGGATGACGATAACGAATAGTAATATTATTAATGCCTCTACAATCAACACACATACGTGACGTACCATCCTTTTTAGGCACTAGTATAATAGGAACAGCACAAGGACTAAGAGATTCGCGTATATAACCTTTGTCGAGTAGCTCCTGTACTTGACGCATAATCTCCTTCGTCTCCTCTGGATTGGTACGGTATGGTGCACGGTTGGGTAGCGATGCACCGGGAATTAAGTCAATTTGATGCTCAATCCCTCGAATGGGTGGAGGTGGCACGTCTTGTGGAAAGACGTCAGCGAACTCCTGCATAATGTTAGTGACAGCAGGGGGCAAAGAGGAAGGCACGTCCTCGAATGAAAATAATGCCTCTTTGCACACAAAAGCATAGCAAACAGATTTGCTGAAATCTAGCTCATCAATATCAGATTTGGTGGCAAATAAACATGCACTTTTCAATTTAATTTCAGAAGCAACACTAGATGGTTTATTATTAGGCTTCATTTGTTGCTCAAATTCTTTTGCCACAATCTGATTTTCACTCTTATTCTTCTCCGGTTTTGCTTTATTAGCTCTATTAATATCATCTTCCAAAATAGAATCAGGAGTCATAGGAAGCAAAGTAATATTTTTATCCTTATGAACAAGAGTATAATGATTGTTTCTACCATGGTGTACATCATTTTTATCAAATTGCCATGGTCTAACAAGTAATAAGGAACATGCTTGCATAGGTACCACATCACAATCAACATAATCAGCATATGTAGAGATACTAAAATGCACACGAACAGTACGTGTTACCTTAACCTTGCCGCTGTTGTTGAACCATTGGATGTAGTAAGGATGTGGATGTGGTCTTGTGGTGAGAGAAAGCTTCTCCACCATCTCCATGCTAGCCAAGTTGTTGCAGCTACCTCCGTCTATGATGACGCGCACAGAACGTTCCTTCACAACTCCCTTGGTATGGAACAAATTGTGCCTCTGATTTTGCTCAGCTTGTGTGACCTGCACACTCAAAACACGTTGAGCAAGTAAACATTCATACCTGTCAGCGTCCTCAGGAGCCATGTATTGCGTCTCATTATCAGAATCATCTCCACCATGTTCTTCACGTGTAATAAGAGCCAAAGTCTCCTCATCATAGTCACTAGCGGACTCATATCCACCATCCTCACTAGCAATCATCACACGCTGAGATTTGCATTCTCTCGCAAAATGTCCTCTTCCCTTACAATGACGACAAATAATATCACTTGTGTGCCCTGTTGACGCCATGGAAGAAGAAGAGCTCTGTGCAGGCCCGGCAGGTGTGCTCTTGGTAGATAGTGGTGGTTGTGCCTGCTTTCTTGTATCACGGTTGGAGGTGGCACCTGAAGGAGGTGATGGTGCAGTGGAAGTAGAGGATGCACGTGGTGTCCATGATGAAGGTCGACCTGCAGAAAAGTTAGTGCGCGCCAATGCCTGTCGATCCTGCACTTCACGTTCAGCTTTACAAGCAAGATGGAATAAACGAGTGATATTATTATAATCCTTATAGTCTAGAATGGTCTGAATATCTCTATTTAATCCACCCAGAAAACGTGCAAGCATAGCTTCATTCTCCTCAACAATGCCACATCTAATCAAGCCAGTTTGTAATTCCTGATAATATTCTTCTACAGAATTTTTTCCTTGTCTTAAGCGCTGCAATTTTTGAAGTAATTCACGTTGATAATATGGTGGAACCCAACGAGTACGCATAGCGGTTTTCAAAGCAGCCCAAGTAGCTGGAACAGGATATAATCTACAATGTTCAGACCACCAAACACATGCAAAGCTAGTGAAAGCACAAACAGCAGCAGGAACACGTCTCTCCTCAGGATATTGTAAACATGTAAATCGTTGTTCAGTTTCTAACTCCCAAGTAAGATATATATCAGGAACATATCTACCCTCAAATGGTGGAATATTCAATTTCAGTTTAGGGAGATGGTCATGATCTCGTACCTGAGGGGGAGCCCTAACATTGCCATTATTTGCATGTGGACGACCTGGTGGTTGTGGTGCTGGTGGTTGCCCGTAGTTCTGATGTTGATCAACCTCATCCTCGTAATCTCCCACATAATTATCCTCCTCGGTACCAGCAGCAGTAGTAGCAGGAGCCAAAGAAGCACCAACAGCAGTAGCAGCGGCACCAGAATTTTGTCCTAGCTCAATAGGAACACGCTGAGCTCGTCCATACTGATTCGGAAGGGGGCGTAGTTGTTGTCGTTGCAGAGGTGCGATAGGTGCAGCCGACGGTGGTTGTGGAAAACGCGCGAGCAATTCATCAAACTTGCTATCAAGCTTTGTTTCAAATGTCTTCTCAATGCCATCTATCTTCTCCATGGCCTCGTCAAATCTGTTTAGCACATCTTGCACCTGTCCACTCATCATTTGCTGAAATTTATCATGTAGCTGTTTGTTCGTCAGGTTCTCCCAATCAGTCTCATCGGCTTGTGATCCTACCATGGTTAGCAGCAAATAGAAACACAGAAGAATATGATCCTACAGAGTACTAAGAAGTGGTGGTGGTGTATCACAAACCCGTCAAGCAAATCTCAAATTCTTACCAGTTCTTACCCAGCAGCAGGCGGTGATCGGCAACCGTTGTAGTCAAAACTCTCAAAGCTTGGATAGAGCGATTACCAGGGAGAGTCCAACGCACGACGTAGATGTATGTGGAGCTGGGAAGGCTTATAATATGGTAGCAAAAAGGGTCAGCAATAATCAATTCAGAGATGCAAAGTTGAATAAACGCTCAACGATGGTACTGTGCTGGTCCTAGGCTAGACTGTGCTAGAGACGCGAGCCTAGAACACCAACAAAATCACGGCGCGACACGTAAACAAGGGAGGAGCACACTCTGAATTTTTTTTCTCTTTTTTTTTGCACTTTTTTTTCCTCTTTTTTTTTGCTCCGCAACAATTTTTTTTCGAAAAAGTCTACAAATGGTCTAAAAACTACCTAGCCAGAATTTTCCAGACTTAGTTTTTTTTTTGAAACTGGAACTATTTTTCTTCTGCGGGTGGCTCGGAAGTTGGGGAGTCCTCCGCTATCACGACTCGGTGATGAGGACATCAATACCATTGTTACACCCACAGCCCCTACTGCTACATATACTGGACCAATTACTAGAGCTCGCGCACGCCAATTAAATTATCAGGTACTTTCGTTTCTTGGTAATGATTCTAATGTTCATGAGAATATGATGCTGCCTAAATTGGATACATTTGTTTTGCTTACAAATGAAGGGCCTAGCTTGGAGAAGGATGGACATTGGAGCAAGAGCAAGCATGGAGATGATGCCATGCGCAAGGGGAACCAGAACGGAGTTACAAGTGATGATTTCAGGACTTTGAAGCCACCATAAGAGTGCATGAAGCCCTGGACGAAATATACAAGATGCCACTTCATAAATTTCGTCCAGAGGCTATTATAGGTGCTGCGTCACCTTATTATTGGGCCAGGCCCATGTAATTTCGAAATACATAAGTATAGGCTATTTTTAGAGTCCGTATGTGTGGGGAAACAAGAGATAGGGTTGATTTCGGACCCCTCCACCAAGGGCCACGAAATTCCCCCCCCCCCCCTCTTCCTCCATATATACAGCCCTTAGGGCGTCGTTTAGACTTTGGGTTTTGTTTAGATTAAAAGTTCGCCATAGCTGCAACTTCGCGTACTTCGTTTGTGTTCAACGACCAGACAAAGGCGTCACAGAACCCCACCTTGATCAATAAAGTTTTCATCTTATATTCGCAATATCCAGATTGCAATCTCAGTTTCTTGCTTGTTCTTCGTTTGCTCGCAGGAAACAGACCCTCGTGGTCAGGTTGATCGTGCTCCGGCGTGGTCAATAACCTCTCGGAGTTGGTTTAGCGATTGCTAAGGCGCGACGTCCTCGCACGTTCGTAGTCGGATCGTCAAAGTCGACTTCCACCAAAGCGGAATCCATCATCTCATCGAAAGACGGGACACCTTTGCCTCTATCAAGTGGTATCAGATTTCCAGGTTGCTCGGTGAGATTTTCCAGTTTTTCGTAGTTTAGATCGAGTCTGTTCTTCATACCTATAGTCCACGAAAAAGCCACAAAAAAAAATTAGGGTTAGTTCATCATATCCGAACCAATCTGAGCCTCTGCATAATCTTTTTAGGGTTTTGCTTTGTTGAATTTGCGGTTGCATCGTCGGTCTAGTTGCTGGTCTTAGAGTCTAGTCTTTTAGAGTTTCGAGTTCTGGTCATAAGTTGTCACGCCGCCGCCGCACCATCATCATCGCCCCTGCCATCTACCACCACCGCTCCGAATCCGTATCCATATACCACCACCAATCCGTGTCCATATACCACCACCGATCCATATCCATATACTACCACCGCTGCCATATACCACAACCATATATCCACCACCAATCCGAGTTCCTTGCTTATTAGGTTTGTTTTCGGGATCCATCTATTTTTCGATTCGTGTTTCCTTGCCGGAGTAGGTTTCGGAAAAAAAAAGAGTCCGGAAACCACGCTCCGTTTAGGCCCAAAATTTTTCGAAAATGCATTTTTTGAAAAATTTTCTGGCTATCCTATTTTTAGGTGTTTCTGAGTGTTTTGAGACAGGTGCCATTATAGGAAGTTTTTTTTGACCCGTTTCCAGTTTTTGGGACCGGGCAGTCGAAAAAACGAAAAAAAAAATTGGTCGAAAAAATTTCGTGCCCATCCTGTCAGTTTGACCTAGGAAGAGTTTTGAGACACTCGCCATTATAGTGATTTTTCGCAAAAAAAAAAAGAGCAGCGCAAAAAAAAAAGAGCGCCAAAAAAAAAAGAAGAGCGAAAAAAAAAATCCAGAGTGTGCTTTTCCCTTGTTTACGTGCAGCGCCGTGATTTTGTTAGTGTTCTAGGCTCGCGTCTCTAGCACGGTCTAGCCTAGGACCAGCACAGTACCGTCGTTGAGCGTTTATTCAACTTTGCATCTCTGAATTGATTATTGCTGTCCCTTTTTGCTACCATATTATAAGCCTTCCCAGATCCACATACATCTACGTTGTGCGTTTGACTCTCCCTGGTAATCGCTCTATCCAAGCTTTGAGAGTTTTTGACTACAACGGTTGCCGATCACCGCCTGCTGCTGGGTAAGAACTGGTAAGAATTTGAGATTTGCTTGACGGATTTGTGACACCCACCACCACCTCTTGTTAGTAGTCTGTAGGATCATTTTCTTGTGTGTTTCTATTGCTGCTAACCATGCCAGGATCACAAGCCGACGAGACTGACTGGGAGAATTTATCGAACAAGGAGCTTAATGATAAGTTTCAGCAAATGATGAGTGGACAGGTGCAAGATGTGCTAAACAGATTTGAAGAGGCCATGGAGAAGATAGATGGCATGGAGAAGACGTTCGAAACAAAGCTCGATAACAAGTTTAATGAATTGCTCGCGCGTCTTCCACCACCACGACCCGCTGCACCTAACGCACCTCTCCAACAACAACAACAACAACAACGCATCCTTTCGAATCAGTATGGACGAGCGAAGCGTGTTCCTATTGAGGATGGCCAAACTTCTGGTGCTGCTGTTCATGTTGTTGATGCTTCTTTGGCCCCTGCTACTGCTGCTGCTGGTACCCAGGAGGATGATGAGTATGCGGGCGATTATGAGGATGAGGTTGATCAAAATCAGCACTACGTGCAGCCACCAGCACCACCACCACCAGGTCGTCCTCAGGTATATATTCGTAATGGTAGGCCTGCACCACCACCTCAGGTACGAGATGATGTCCATATTCCTAAACTGAAATTGAATATTCCACCTTTTGAGGGTAGATATGTTCCTGATATATATCTTACTTGGGAGTTAGAAACTGAACAACGTTTTACATGTTTACAATATCCTGAGGAGAGACGGGTTGCTGCTGCTGTTTGTGCTTTCACTAGTTTTGCATGTGTATGGTGGTCTGAACATTGTAGATTATATCCTATTCCCGCTACTTGGGCTGCTTTGAAAACTGCTATGCGTACTCGTTGGGTTCCACCATATTATCAACGTGAATTGCTTCAAAAATTACAGCGCTTAAGACAAGGAAAAAATTCTGTAGAAGAATATTATCAGGAATTACAAACTGGCATGATTAGATGTGGTATTGTTGAGGAGAATGAAGCTATGCTTGCACGTTTTCTGGGTGGATTAAATAGAGAGATTCAGACCATTCTAGACTATAAGGAGTATACTAATATCACTCGTTTATTCCATCTTGCTTGTAAAGCTGAACGTGAAGTGCAGGATCGACAGGCATTGGCGCGGACTAACTTTTCTGCAGGTCGACCTTCATCATGGACACCACGTGCATCATCTACTTCCACACGTTCTGCTACACCGGCGCCTCCGTCGGCTGCCACCTCCAACCGTGATACAATAAAGCAGGCACAATCACCACTATCTGCCAAGAGCACACCTTCTGGGCCTGCAAAGAGCTCTTCTTCATCCATGGCATCAACAGGGCAAACACATGATATTATTTGTCGACGTTGCAAGGGTGGAGGTCATTATGCGAGAGAATGCCCATCTAAGCGTGTGATGATTGTTACTGAGGATGGTGGGTATGAGTCCGCTAGTGACTATGATGAGGAGACTTTGGCTCTTATTACACGTGACGAACACGGTGGAGACGATTCTGATCATGAGACGCAATACATGGATCCTGAAGATGCTGACAGGTATGAATGTTTAGTTGCTCAACGTGTTTTGAGTGTGCAGGTCACACAAGCTGAGCAAAATCAGAGGCACAATTTGTTCCATACCAAGGGAGTTCTGAAGGAACGTTCTGTGCGCGTCATCATAGACGGAGGTAGTTGCAACAACTTGGCTAGCATGGAGATGGTGGAGAAGCTATCTCTCACCACAAGACCACATCCACATCCTTACTACATCCAATGGTTCAACAACAGCGGCAAGGTTAAGGTAACACGTACTGTTCGTGTACATTTTAGTATCTCTACTTATGCTGATTATGTTGATTGTGATGTGGTACCTATGCAAGCATGTTCCTTATTACTTGGTAGACCATGGCAATTTGATAAAAATTCTATTCACCATGGTAGAAACAATCAGTATACTCTTGTTCATAAGGATAAAAATATTACTTTGCTTCCTATGACTCCTGATTCCATTTTGAAAGATGATCTTAATAGAGCTAATAAAGCAAAACAGGAGAAAACTAAGAGTGAAAATCAGATTGTGGCAAAAGAATTTGAGCAACAAATGCAGCCTAATAATAATAAACAATCTAGTGTTGCTTCTGAAATTAAATTGAAAAGTGCATGTTTACTTGCCACCAAATCTGATATTGATGATCTAGATTTTAGCAAATCTGTTTGCTATGCTTTTGTGTGCAAAGAGGCATTATTTTCATTCGAGGACGTGCCTTCCTCTTTGCCTCCTGCTGTCACTAACATTTTGCAGGAGTTCGCTGACGTCTTTCCACAAGACGTGCCACCGGGATTACCACCTATTCGCGGGATTGAGCATCAAATTGACTTAATTCCCGGTGCATCGCTACCCAACCGTGCACCATACCGTACCAATCCAGAGGAGACGAAGGAGATTATGCGTCAAGTACAGGAGCTACTCGACAAAGGTTATATACGCGAATCTCTTAGTCCTTGTGCTGTTCCTATTATCCTAGTGCCTAAAAAGGATGGTACGTCACGTATGTGTGTTGATTGTAGAGGCATTAATAATATTACTATTCGTTATCGTCATCCTATTCCTAGGCTAGATGATATGCTTGATGAATTGAGTGGCTCTACAATATTCTCCAAAGTTGATTTGCGTAGTGGATACCATCAAATTCGTATGAAATTGGGTGATGAATGGAAAACAGCATTTAAAACTAAGTTTGGTTTATATGAGTGGTTAGTCATGCCTTTTGGGTTAACTAATGCACCTAGTACTTTCATGAGATTAATGAACGAAGTTTTACGTGCTTTCATTGGACGATTTGTGGTAGTCTATTTTGATGATATACTGATTTATAGCAAATCTTTGGAAGAACATTTGGAACATTTACGTGCTGTTTTTATTGCTCTACGTGATGCACGTTTGTTTGGTAACCTTGGGAAGTGCACCTTTTGCACCGACCGAGTATCTTTTCTTGGCTATGTTGTTACTCCACAGGGAATTGAAGTTGATAAAGCCAAGATTGAAGCTATTGAGAGTTGGCCGCAGCCCAAAACGGTCACACAAGTGAGGAGTTTTCTTGGCCTCGCTGGATTCTATAGGCGTTTTGTGAGAGATTTCAGCACCATTGCTGCACCTCTCAATGAGCTTACAAAGAAAGATGTGCCTTTTATTTGGGGTACCGCACAGGAAGAAGCCTTCACGGTATTGAAAGATAAGTTGACACATGCTCCTTTACTCCAACTTCCTGATTTTAATAAGACTTTTGAGCTTGAATGTGATGCTAGTGGAATTGGATTAGGAGGTGTGTTATTACAAGATGGCAAACCCGTTGCATACTTTGCTGAAAAATTGAGTGGGCCTAGTCTGAATTATTCTACTTATGATAAAGAATTATATGCTCTTGTTCGGACTTTAGAAACATGGCAACATTATTTATGGCCCAAAGAATTTGTTATACATTCTGATCATGAATCTTTGAAACATATTAAAAGTCAAGCTAAACTGAATCGTAGACATGCTAAATGGGTTGAATTTATTGAGACTTTCCCTTATGTCATTAAACACAAGAAGGGAAAAGAAAATGTTATTGCTGATGCATTGTCTCGTCGCTATACTATGCTTTCACAACTTGACTTCAAAATATTTGGTTTGGAGACCATCAAAGATCAATATGTGCATGATGCTGATTTTAAAGATGTAATGTAGAATTGTAAAGAAGGAAGAATGTGGAACAAGTTTGTCGTTAACGATGGATTTGTGTTTCGTGCTAACAAGCTATGCATTCCAGCTAGCTCCGTTCGTCTTTTGTTGTTGCAGGAGGCGCATGGGGAGGATTAATGGGACACTTTGGCGTGAAGAAGACAGAGGACGTACTTGCTACACATTTCTTTTGGCCAAAGATGAGACGGGATGTTGAGCGTTTTATTGCTCGCTGCACTACATGTCAAAAAGCTAAGTCACGACTCAATCCTCATGGTTTATATATGCCTTTGCCTGTACCTAGTGTTCCTTGGGAGGATATATCTATGGACTTTGTTTTAGGTTTACCTCGAACAAAGAAGGGGAGGGATAGCATATTTGTTGTCGTGGATAGATTCTCGAAAATGGCACACTTTATACCATGTCATAAAAGCGATGATGCTGTTAATGTTGCTGATTTGTTCTTTCGTGAAATTATTCGCTTGCATGGTGTGCCAAATACTATTGTTTCAGATCGTGATACTAAATTTCTTAGCCACTTTTGGAGATGTTTATGGGCTAAGTTGGGGACTAAACTGCTTTTTAGTACTACTTGTCACCCCCAAACTGATGGACAAACTGAAGTAGTCAATAGAACATTGTCTACTATGCTTAGGGCTGTTTTGAAGAATAATAAGAAAATGTGGGAGGAATGCTTGCCTCATATTGAATTTGCTTATAATCGTTCATTGCATTCTACTACTAAGATGTGCCCTTTTGAAGTTGTGTATGGTTTCCTACCTCGTGCACCTATTGATTTGTTGCCTCTTCCATCTTCGGAGAAGGTTAATTTTGATGCTAAAGAACGTGCTGAATTGATTTTAAAAATGCATGAGTTAACTAAGGAAAACATTGAGCGTATGAATGCTAAATATAAACTTGCTGGAGATAAGGGTAGAAAACATGTTGTGTTTGCACCTGGAGATCTTGTTTGGTTACATTTGCGTAAGGATAGATTTCCTGATTTGCGCAAATCAAAGCTAATGCCACGTGCTGCTGGTCCCTTTAAGGTGTTGGAGAAAGTAAATGATAATGCATATAAACTTGCGCTGCCTGCAGATTTTGGGGTTAGTCCCACTTTTAACATTGCAGATTTGAAGCCGTATTTGGGCGAGGAAGATGAGCTTCCGTCGAGGACGACTTCATTTCAAGAAGGGGAGGATGATGAGGACATCAATACCATTGTTACACCCACAGCCCCTACTGCTACATATACTGGACCAATTACTAGAGCTCGCGCACGCCAATTAAATTATCAGGTACTTTCGTTTCTTGGTAATGATTCTAATGTTCATGAGAATATGATGCTGCCTAAATTGGATACATTTGTTTTGCTTACAAATGAAGGGCCTAGCTTGGAGAAGGATGGACATTGGAGCAAGAGCAAGCATGGAGATGATGCCATGCACAAGGGGAACCAGAACGGAGTTACAAGTGATGATTTCAGGACTTTGAAGCCACCATAAGAGTGCATGAAGCCCTGGACGAAATATACAAGATGCCACTTCATAAATTTCGTCCAGAGGCTATTATAGGTGCTGCGTCACCTTATTATTGGGCCAGGCCCATGTAATTTCGAAATACATAAGTATAGGCTATTTTTAGAGTCCGTATGTGTGGGGAAACAAGAGATAGGGTTGATTTCGGACCCCTCCACCAAGGGCCACGAAATTCCCCCCCCCCCCCCCTCTTCCTCCATATATACAGCCCTTAGGGCGTCGTTTAGACTTTGGGTTTTGTTTAGATTAAAAGTTCGCCATAGCTGCAACTTCGCGTACTTCGTTTGTGTTCAACGACCAGACAAAGGCGTCACAGAACCCCACCTTGATCAATAAAGTTTTCATCTTATATTCGCAATATCCAGATTGCAATCTCAGTTTCTTGCTTGTTCTTCGTTTGCTCGCAGGAAACAGACCCTCGTGGTCAGGTTGATCATGCTCCGGCGTGGTCAATAACCTCTCGGAGTTGGTTTAGCGATTGCTAAGGCGCGACGTCCTCGCACGTTCGTAGTCGGATCGTCAAAGTCGACTTCCACCAAAGCGGAATCCATCATCTCATCGAAAGACGGGACACCTTTGCCTCTATCACTCGGAGTATCGCGTGATCTGGAAATCGAAAATAATGCAACAATTACTGGACTCGGACTAGGACTGGTGGCGGAGATGAATCTGGTGGAACTCGGACTGGTGGCGGAGATGAATCTGGTGGAACTCGGACTGGTGGTGGATATATGTTGCAGGTGGACTCGGATGGGCGTGATGGCGGCGGATATGTGGTGGCGTATATGGATTCGGATTGGCGATGAATATGTGGTGGTGGTATATGATAGAGGCAAAGGTGTCCCGTCTTTCGATGAGATGATGGATTTCGCTTTGGTGGAAGTCGACTTTGACGATCCGACTACGAACGTGCGAGGACGTCGCGCCTTAGCAATCGCTAAACCAACTCCGAGAGGTTATTGACCACGCCGGAGCACGATCAACCTGACCACGAGGGTCTGTTTCCTGCGAGCAAACGAAGAACAAGCAAGAAACTGAGATTGCAATCTGGATATTGCGAATATAAGATGAAAGCTTTATTGATCAAGGTGGGGTTCTGATGAGGACATGACTACCTTGGATACGACCAAAAATATTGCATATATGCATATTTGTCAGGTGATTTCTAGTGCAAACTATTCAATAATCTATTTATGTTATCCAGAACAAAAATACTTCACACACTTTTGTGTTTTGTCTAATTGCAGGTGTATGGGACATTTGTACAATCCACATATGAAGATAAGGAAGAAAGATGATAGAGGCAAAGGTGTCCCGTCTTTCGATGAGATGGTGGATTTCGCTTTGGTGGAAGTCGACTTTGACGATCCGACTACGAACGTGCGAGGACGTCGCGCCTTAGCAATCGCTAAACCAACTCCGAGAGGTTATTGACCACGCCGGAGCACGATTAACCTGACCACGAGGGTCTGTTTCCTGCGAGCAAACGAAGAACAAGCAAGAAACTGAGATTGCAATCTGGATATTGCGAATATAAGATGAAAGCTTTATTGATCAAGGTGGGGTTCTGTGACGCCTTTGTCTGGTCGTTGAACACAAACGAAGTACGCGAAGTTGCAGCTATGGCGAACTTTTAATCTAAACAAAACCCCAAAGTCTAAACGGCGCCCTAAGGGCTGTATATATGGAGGAAGAGGGGGGAATTTCGTGGCCCTTGGTGGAGGGGTCCGAAATCAACCCTATCTCTTGTTTCCCCACACATACGGACTCTAAAAATAGCCTATACTTATGTATTTCGAAATTACATGGGCCTGGCCCAATAATAAGGTGAAGCAGCACCTATAATAGCCTCTGGACGAAATTTATTAAGTAGCATCTTGTATATTTCGTCCAAGGCTTCATGCACTCTTATGGTGGCTTCAAAGTCCTGAAATCATCACTTGTAACTCCGTTCTGGTTCCCCTTGCGCATGGCATCATCTCCATGCTTGCTCTTGCTCCAAGGTCCATCCTTCTCCAAGCTAGGCCCTTCATTTGTAAGCAAAACAAATGTATCCAATTTAGGCAGCATCATATTCTCATGAACATTAGAATCATTACCAAGAAACGAAAGTACCTGATAATTTAATTGGCGTGCGCGAGCTCTAGTAATTGGTCCAGTATATGTAGCAGTAGGGGCTGTGGGTGTAACAGTGGTATTGATGTCCTCATCAGTATATGGCAGCGGCGACGTGACAACCTGTGAACAGAACTCGAAACTCTAAAAGACTAGACGCTAAGACCAGCAACTTGACACGATGATGCAACCGCAAATTCAACAAAGCAAATACAGAAAAGATTATGCAAAGGCTCAGATTGGTTCGGATGGGATGAACTAACCCTAATTTTTTTTGGCTTTTTCGTGGACTATAGGTATGAAGAACAGACTCGATCTAAACTACGAAAAACTGTAAAATCTCACCGAGCAACCTGGAAATCTGATACCACTTGATAGAGGCAAAGGTGTCCCGTCTTTCGATGAGATGATGGATTTCACTTTGGTGGAAGTCGACTTTGACGATCCGACTACGAACGTGCGAGGACGTCGCGCCTTAGCAATCACTAAACCAACTCCGAGAGGTTATTGACCACGCCGGAGCACGATCAACCTGACCACGAGGGTCTGTTTCCTGCGAGCAAACGAAGAACAAGCAAGAAACTGAGATTGCAATCTGGATATTGCGAATATAAGATGAAAGCTTTATTGATCAAGGTGGGGTTCTGTGACGCCTTTGTCTGGTCGTTGAACACAAACGAAGTACGCGAAGTTGCAACTATGGCGAACTTTTAATCTAAACAAAACCCAAAGTCTAAACGGTGCCCTAAGGGCTGTATATATGGAGGAAGAGAGGGGGAATTTCGTGGCCCTTGGTGGAGGGGTCCGAAATCAACCCTATCTCTTGTTTCCCCACACATACGGACTCTAAAAATAGCCTATACTTATGTATTTCGAAATTACATGGGCCTGGCCCAATAAAAAGGTGACGCAGCACCTATAATAGCCTCGGGACGAAATTTATGAAGTGGCATCTTGTATATTTCGTCCAAGGCTTCATGCACCCATTATGGTTGCTTCAAAGTCCTGAAATCATCACTTGTAACTCCGTTCTTGTTCCCCTTGCGCATGGCATCATCTCCATGCTTGTTCTTGCTCCAATGTAAATCCTTCTCCAAGCTAGGCCCTTCATTTGTAAGCAAAACAAATGTATCCAATTTAGGCAGCATCATATTCTCATGAACATTAGAATCATTACCAAGAAACGAAAGTACCTGATAATTTAATTGGCGTGCGCGAGCTCTAGTAATTGGTCCCGTATATGTAGCAGTAGGGGCTGTGGGTGTAACAATGGTATTGATGTCCTCATCAGTCAATATATATGTGGAAACGATATCTCCTCTATAGAGGACAAGAAATTTTGGGGCAATCAGCCAAAAGCGCACGAGAAAATGAAGTACTTTCAAGGACTGCCATAGAATGGATAGATGTTCACTAAAATGGTCATAATTTTCTCATTCGGAGTCCGTGTCGGACCCATAAGTACTCAAACTGCTCGCGGCGAGCGCACGAATCCAAAAAATTCTCCCCGCTTGCACCAAGAGGCCTGGTGTACCCTCAAATTCAGCCTTAAGCAGGACTTTTTGGCACTGAAAGTCAAAGAACATCATTCGTCATTGTTTTTCAGACAAGTTTCTGAACCCATTGGCACTTACTTTTGAAGGAAATTCGAGAGATTATGTTGCTTATAGACATTAGCCCCCTGGTAGGGACAAACGTACCTTTCTACAGACGCTCTATGATCCGGGCAATCTCATTTGGCCGTAAATTGAAGAAAATCCAGCGGCTATATGCCTTATTCTCCTTGTTTTCACTAGATGGCATGCTGTAACTCATGCGTGTGAAAGCCAAGAACAAAAGGGCATTCCTGGCATCGGTCAATATATATGTGGAAATGATATCTCCTCTATAGAGGACAAGAAATTTTGGGGCAATCAGGAAAAAAGCGCACGAGAAAATGAAGTACTTTCAAGGACTGCCATAGAATGGACAGATGTTCACTAAAACGGTCATAATTTTGTCATTCGAAGTCCGTGTCAGACCCATAAGTACTCAAAATGCTCGCGGCGAGCGCGCGAATCCAAAAAATACTCCCCACCTGCACCAGGAGGCCCGGAGTACCCACAAATTCAGCCTTAAGCAGGACTTTTTGGCCCTGAAAGTCAAAGAACATCATTCGTCGCTGTTTTTCTGACAAGTTTCTAAACCCATTGGCACTTCCTTTTGAAGGAAATTTGAGAGATTATGTTGCTTATAGACATTAGCCCCCTGGTAGGGACAAAGGTACCTTTCTTCAGATGCTCTATGATCCGGGCAATCTCATTTGGCCGTAAATTGAAGAAAATCCAGCGGCTATATGCCTTATTCTCCTTGTTTTCGCCGGATGGCATGCTGTAACTCACGCGCGTGAAAGCCAAAAACAGAAGGGCATTCCTGGCATCAGTCAATATATATATGTGGAAAGGATATCTCCTCTATAGAGGACAAGAAATTTTGGGGCAATCAGGCAAAAGGCGCACGAGAAAATGAAGTACTTTCAAGGACTGCCATAGAAAGGATAGGTGTTCACTAAAACGGTCATAATTTTGTCATTCGGAGTCCGTGTCAGACCCATAAGTACTCAAACTGCTCGTGACGAGCGCGTGAATCCAAAAAATACTCCCCACTTGTGCCAGGAGGCCCAGAGTACACTCAAATTCAGCCTTAAGAAGGACTTTTTGGCCCTGAAAGTCAAAGAACATCATTCGTCGTTGTTTTATAGACAAGTTTCTGAACCCATTAGCACTTCCTTTTAAAGGAAATTCAAGAGATTATATTGCTTATAGACATTAGCCCCCTGGTAGGGACAAACGTAGGTTCTGGAGTGATAGGAGCAAAGGTGTCCCGTCTTTCGATGAGATGATGGAAATCGCTTCGGTGGAAGTCGACTTTGACGATCCGACTACGAACGTGCGAGGACGTCGCGCCTTAGCAATCGCTAAACCAACTCCGAGAGGTTATTGACCACGCCGGAGCACGATCAACCTGACCACGAGGGTCTCTTTCCTGCGAGCAAACGAAGAACAAGCAAGAAACTAAGATTGCAATCTGGATATTGCGAATATAAGATGAAAGCTTTATTGATCAAGGTGGGGTTCTGTGACGCCTTTGTCTGGTCGTTGAACACAAACGAAGTACGCGAAGTTGCAGCTATGGCGAACTTTTAATCTAAACAAAACCCAAAGTCTAAACGGTGCCCTAAGGGCTGTATATATGGAGGAAGAGAGGGGGAATTTCGTGGCCCTTGGTGGAGGGGTCCGAAATCAACCCTATCTCTTGTTTCCCCACACATACAGACTCTAAAAATAGCCTATACTTATGTATTTCGAAATTACATGGGCCTGGCCCAATAAAAAGGTGACGCAGCACCTATAATAGCCTCTGGACGAAATTTATGAAGTGGCATCTTGTATATTTCGTCCAAGGCTTCATGCACTCTTATGGTGGCTTCAAAGTCCTGAAATCATCACTTGTAACTCCGTTCTGGTTCCCCTTGCGCATGGCATCATCTCCATGCTTGCTCTTGCTCCAATGTCCATCCTTCTCCAAGCTAGGCCCTTCATTTGTAAGCAAAACAAATGTATCCAATTTAGGCAGCATCATATTCTCATGAACATTAGAATCATTACCAAGAAACGAAAGTACCTGATAATTTAATTGGCGTGCGCGAGCTCTATTAATTGGTCCAGTATATGTAGCAGTAGGGGCTGTGGGTGTAACAATGGTATTGATGTCCTCATCATGGAGATGCTCTATGATCCGGGCAATCTCATTTGCCCGTAAATTGAAGAAAATGTAGCGGCTATATGCCTTATTCTCCTTGTTTTCGCCGGATGGCATGCTGTAACTCATGCGCGTGAAAGCCAAGAGCAAAAGGGTATTCCTGGCATCGGTCAATATATATGTGGAAACGATATCTCCTCTATAGAGGACAAGAAATTTTGGGGCAATCAGCCAAAAGCGCACGAGAAAATGAAGTACTTTCAAGGACTGCCATAGAATGGATAGATGTTCACTAAAATGGTCATAATTTTGTCATTCGGAGTCCGTGTCGGACCCATAAGTACTCAAACTGCTCGCGGCGAGCGCACGAATCCAAAAAATTCTCCCCGCTTGCACCAAGAGGCCTGGTGTACCCTCAAATTCAGCCTTAAGCAGGACTTTTTGGCACTAAAAGTCAAAGAACATCATTCGTCACTGTTTTTCAAACAAGTTTCTGAACCCATTGGCACTTAGTTTTGAAGGAAATTCGAGAGATTATGTTGCTTATAGACATTAGCCCCCTAGTAGGGACAAACATACCTTTCTACAGACGCTCTATGATCCGGGCAATCTCATTTGGCCGTAAATTGAAGAAAATCCAGCGGCTATATGCCTTATTCTCCTTGTTTTCACTGGATGGCATGCTGTAACTCATGCGCGTGAAAGCCAAGAACAAAAGGGCATTCCTGGCATCGGTCAATATATATGTGGAAACGATATCTCCTCTATAGAGGACAAGAAATTTTGGGGCAATCAGGAAAAAAGCGCACGAGAAAATGAAGTACTTTCAAGGACTGCCATAGAATGGACAGATGTTCAATAAACGGTCATAATTTTGTCATTTGGAGTCCGTGTCAGACCCATAAGTACTCAAAATGCTCGCGGCGAGCGCGCGAATCCAAAAAATACTCCCCATTTGCACCAGGAGGCCCGGAGTACCCACAAATTCAGCCTTAAGCAGGACTTTTTGGCCCGGAAAGTCAAAGAACATCATTCGTCGCTGTTTTTCTGACAAGTTTCCAAACCCATTGGCACTTCCTTTTGAAGGAAATTTGAGAGTTTATGTTGCTTATAGACATTAGCCCCCTGGTAGGGACAAAGGTACCTTTCTTTAGATGCTCTATGATCCGGGCAATCTCATTTGGCCGTAAATTGAAGAAAATCCAGCGGCTATATGCCTTATTCTCCTTGTTTTCGCCGGATGGCATGCTGTAACTCACGCGCGTGAAAGCCAAAAACAGAAGGGCATTCCTGGCATCAGTCAATATATATATGTGGAAAGGATATCTCCTCTATAGAGGACAAGAAATTTTGGGGCAATCAGGCAAAAGGTGCACGAGAAAATGAAGTACTTTCAAGGACTGCCATAGAAAGGATAGGTGTTCACTAAAACGGTCATAATTTTGTCATTCAGAGTCCGTGTCAGACCCATAAGTACTCAAACTGCTCGCGACGAGCGCGTGAATCCAAAAAATACTCCCCACGTGTGCCAGGAGGCCCGGAGTACACTCAAATTCAGCCTTAAGAAGGACTTTTTGGCCCTGAAAGTCAAAGAACATCATTCGTCGCTGTTTTATAGACAAGTTTCTGAACCCATTGGCACTTCATTTTGAAGGAATTTCGAGAGATTATATTGCTTATAGACATTAGCCCCCTGGTAGGGACAAACGTATGTTCTGGAGATGCTCTATGATCCGGGCAATCTCATTTGCCCGTCAATTGAAGAAAATGTAGCGGCTATATGCCTTATTCTCCTTGTTTTCGCCGGATGGCATGCTGTAACTCATGCGCGTGAAAGCCAAGAACAAAAGGGCATTCCTGGCATCGGTCAATATATATGTGGAAACGTTATTTCCTCTATAGAGGACAAGAAATTTTGGGGCAATCGGGCAAAAAGCGCACGAGAAAATGAAGTACTTTCAAGGACTGCCATAGAATGGACAGATGTTCACTAAAACAATCATAATTTTGTCATTCGGACTCCATGTCGTACCCATAAGTACTCAAACTGCTCGCGGCGAGCGCGCGAATCGAAAAAATACTCCCCGCTTGCGCCAGGAGGCCCGGAGTACCCTCAAATTCAGCCTTAAGCAGGACTTTTTGGCCCTGAAAGTCAAAGAACATCATTCGTCGCTGTTTTCAGACAAGTTTCTGAACCCATTGGCACTTCCTTTTGAAGGAAATTCGAGTGATCATGTTGCTTATTGACATTAGCACCCCTGGTAGGGACAAACGTACCTTTCTAAAGATGCTCTATGATCCAGGCAATCTCATTTGGCTGTAAATTGAAGAAAATCCAGCGGCTATATGCCTTATTCTCCTTGTTTTCACCGGATAGCATGTTGTAACTGATGCGCGTGAAAGCCAAGAACAAAAGGGCATTCCTGGCATCGGTCAATATATATGTGGAAACTGATGAGGACATCAATACCATTGTTACACCCACAGCCCCTACTGCTACATATACTGGACCAATTACTAGAGCTCGCGCACGCATATTAAATTATCAGGTACTTTCGTTTCTTGGTAATGATTCTAATGTTCATGAGAATATGATGCTGCCTAAATTGGATACATTTGTTTTGCTTACAAATGAAGGGCCTAGCTTGGAGAAGGATGGACATTGGAGCAAGAGTAAGCATGGAGATGATGCCATGCGCAAGGGGAACCAGAACGGAGTTACAAGTGATGATTTCAGGACTTTGAAGCCACCATAAGAGTGCATGAAGCCTTGGACGAAATATACAAGATGCCACTTCATAAATTTCGTCCAGAGGCTATTATAGGTGCTGCGTCACCTTATTATTGGGCCAGGCCCATGTAATTTCGAAATACATAAGTATAGGCTATTTTTAGAGTCCGTATGTGTGGGGAAACAAGAGATAGGGTTGATTTCGGACCCCTCCACCAAGGGCCACGAAATTCCCCCCCTGTTCCTCCATATATACAGCCCTTAGGGCGCCGTTTAGACTTTGGGTTTTGTTTAGATTAAAAGTTCGCCATAGCTGCAACTTCGCGTACTTCGTTTGTGTTCAACGACCAGACAAAGGCGTCACAGAACCCCACCTTGATCAATAAAGCTTTCATCTTATATTCGCAATATCCAGATTGCAATCTCAGTTTCTTGCTTGTTCTTCGTTTGCTCGCAGGAAACAGACCCTCGTTGATGAGGACATGACTACCTTGGATATGACCAAAAATATTGCATATATGCATATTTGTCAGGTGATTTCTAGTGCAAACTATGCAATAATCTATTTATGTTATCCAGAACAAAAATACTTCACACACTTTTGTGTTTTGTCTAATTGCAGGTGTATGGGACATTTGTACAATCCACATATGAAGATAAGGAAGAAAGAGATGTTTATTTGCTGTCCAAAAAGTTCTCTCACGTCACTTTTGGCCCAAGAGAAGATAGAGTCCAAGTCTCTCACGTTCTGGATTCAGATTCGGACTGCACAGACGTACCTGACTCAAAACGCACACAAGTTTTTCATACGGACTCCGAATTGGGTGATTCTTTTTTTGTTGGAAACTAGATTTCGTGCACTTTCCAACCCCATTGGAATCACCTTCAAATTCGTCCGGAGCATTGAGTTGTGGACGAAACAATCTGATGCTGCAGCAGAATCCGAGTCAAACTACAAGTCCAAAGGTGTTACATCACCTCCACTTGGGCCCATTGGCCCTGTACGACCTAGATTTAGTTTTAGGCTGCCTTGGGACGTCCTCCCACCTCCTTGGCCGCCACCCCTTGCTCCTATATAAGTAGATCCATCTTGTAGCTTTTCCTTGGGATTTGTTTAGTTAAAAGTTAGCCATTGCAACTTCGTGTACTTCGTTTGTGTCCAACGACCAGACCAAGACCGCTTACGGATCCCCACCTTTATCAATACTTCATATATACTCGCAATATTCAGATTGCTTTTATCATATTCTTGCTTGTTCTTCGATTGCTTGGAGGAATAGACCTTCGTGGTCAGGTTGATTGTGCTCCGGCGTGGTCAATAACCTCTCAGAGTTGGTTTAGCGATTGCTAAGGCGCAACGTCGTGCATGTTTGTAGTCGGATCGTCAAAGTCATCTTCACCAAATCGATAGTTATCATCTCATCGAAAGATCGGGACACCCCCGCCTCTATCAAGTGGTATCAGTTTTCAGGTTGCTCGGTGAGAATTTCCAGTTTTCCTAGATTAGATTTATTTTCTTACCTATTGTCCAAGAAAAAGCCACAAAAAAAGAGTTAGATCTATTCATCCTTGGTCCAAGCCAGTCTGAGCCTTTGCAATTTTCTTTTCATTGCTTGCATAGTTGAATTATCGGTTGCATCGTCGTGTCGAGTTGCTGGTCTTAGTGTCTAGTTCGTTTAGAGTTTCGAGTTCTGTTCACATTAGTCACGCCACCGCTGCATCATTATCTCTTCCGCTGTCCACCACCCATCCATCAATTTCCACCACGTGCTACCCACCATTCATTGTCATAATAATAGTTGAGATCGTTCACATCTTCACTTGATCCAATCTGCATCTTATCTAGTTTGTTTTGGAAAGAGGGAGAAAAAAAAGAGAGAAAAAAAACGAGAGAAAAAAACGAGAGAAAAAAAAGAGAAAAAAAAAGTTAGAGAAAAAAAAGGAGAAAAAAAAATCAAAAAAATCGGCACAAACTTTTTCAGAGGAAAGTTGGAGACAAAGTTGTTGTATATCCTGCTTGGCAGTTGTTTTTCATCATTATCTTCACTGCCGTTGTGATCTTCACTTATATCTTGCTGTCAAGAGCTACTTAGTATCCTTCATTGATGCTAGTTGTGCTACGCCGTGACCTCATTAGTGTTCTAGGCTCGCGTCTCTAGTCCGGTCTAGCCTAGGACCAGCACAGTACCGTCGTTGAGCGTTTATTCAACATTGCATCTTTGAATTGATTATTGCTAATCTTTTGCTACCATATATAGCCAACCCAGCTCCACATATTTCTACACCGTGTATACGTACGCTCCCCTGGCAATCGCTTTACTCAATATTCGGAGTTACTTGACACCGCTGGTTGCCGATCACCGCCTGCTGCATGGTAAGAACTTGTAAGACATTGATATTTGCTTTACTGTGAGCGTTTTACCACCACATCCTAGTAGTTATAGGAACATTATTTTTGGGTTTTGTTTCTTGTTCTACTAATCATGACAGGATCCAGAGTCAATTCATGGGCTTTGTCGATCGCGGGAGATGTGCCACCACCTTTGCAAATACCACAACCGTCACGAGAGGTGCACAAACATGCAAATGCACATGATCAGGTTAATGTATCTATACCACCATTTAATGGCCGTTTTAAATCTGCTTTATATATTGAATGGGAGTTCGACATAAAAAATATATTTGCTTCCCATAATTTCGATGAACATAAAAAGGTTAAGGTTGCGGTTGGTTCTTTCACTGGTTATGCTTTGGTTTGGTGGAGTGAATATTGTCGGTTACACCCTGATTATATACCTACTACTTGGGATGATTTGAAACTTGCCATGCGACATACTTTCGTCCCTGCTTATTATACTCGTGACATGATTAAGAAGTTGCAACACTTAAAACAAGGTAGTGAAACTGTAACAAAATATTATGATGATTTACAAACTACCTTGTTGCATTCCTCTTTAGAAGAAAGTGAAGATGATTTTATGGATAGATTTTGGGGAGGATTAAACCGTGATATTCAAGAGATACTAATTCATGAAGAGTGTTATCCTATGGACCATTTGTTTCATCTTGCTTGCAAAGCTGAACAGGAAATAAAACGAAGTGTTGGCCACGAGGAGAACAAGCGCACGGTGCACATTCCAAGAGTTGATATGATTGTTCCTTCAACTACTAGGCATACTATGACAACCACATCCGTTGTTGTCAGGACTACATCACCTCCACCATGTGACACATCGCCCTCGAGAGTGGCTACATCATCTGAGTTGATCATAAGAGGTAATGACAAAGGTACTGATCTTCCATCTCTACATGAGAATGATGAATTCCTTGTCAATTTGAATGCACCATCTGATGAGCTACCCACTACTTTGATCACACCACCTATTTTAGAGGACTACGTTGATAATTTGACTTTGCCATGTGATCAAACAACTGAAATACCAACAATTTTGAGTGCACCCATTGAATTAACTATTGATCCAAAAGAACCAATGTTTAATCATTTTGATATGACCTCTAATCTTGGTGATGATTCTGTGTTGAATGACTTATTGCATATTTGCTTGTTTAAGCATGTTGTAGCATGTAAATTTGATGCAAGTAATGTTTATTCACCAATGTTGGGATGGTTTAATGATGAACATTGTCAATCTTTTGAAATGAATAAGAGCTTCACTTATATGTGCAAACTGAGTTGCAATATTTTCATGCCTTCTACTTCTTGTGCTAATTTTTTGGCTTTAGATTTTATGAACTATGCAAGTTACTCATCTATTCATGTGTCATATATGCAAAAATCAAGGGAAGTAAAAATGGATGACATATACATATACAACATGTACACCTTGTCTCTTTTGTTAGCCACATTTCAGATTAAGCAACGCCGAGGACGGCTTTATTTTCAAGAAGGGGAGCATGATGAGGACATGACTACCTTGGATATGACCAAAAATATTGCATATATGCATATTTGTCAGGTGATTTCTAGTGCAAACTATTCAATAATATATTTATGTTATCCAGAACAAAAATACTTCACACATTTTGTGTTTTGTCTAATTGCAGGTGTATGGGACATTTGTACAATCCACATATGAAGATAAGGAAGAAAGAGATGTTTATTTGCTGTCCAAAAAGTTCTCTCACGTCACTTTTGGCCCAAGAGAAGATAGAGTCCAAGTCTCTCATGTTCTGGATTCAGATTCGGACTGCACAGACGTACCTGACTCAAAACGCACACAAGTTTTTCATACGGACTCCGAATTGGGTTATTCTTTTTTTGTTAGAAACTAGATTTCGTGCACTTTCCAACCCAATTGGAATCACCTTCAAATTCGTCCGGAGTGTTGAGTTGTGGACGAAACAATCTGATGCTGCAACAAAATCCGAGTCAAACTACAAGTCCAAAGGTGTTACATCACCTCCACTTGGGCCCATTGGCCTTGTACGACCTAGATTTAGTTTTAGGCTGCCTTGGGACGTCCTCCCACCTCCTTGGCCGCCACCCCTTGCTCCTATATAAGTAGATCCATCTAGTAGCTTTTCCTTGGGTTTTGTTTAGATTAAAAGTTCGCCATAGCTGCAACTTCGCGTACTTCGTTTGTGTTCAACGACCAGACAAAGTCGTCACAGAACCCCAGCTTGATCAATAAAGCTTTCATCTTATATTCGCAATATCCAGATTGCAATCTCAGTTTCTTGCTTGTTCTTCGTTTGCTCGCAGGAAACAGACCCTCGTGGTCAGGTTGATCGTGCTCCGGCGTGGTCAATAACCTCTCGGAGTTGGTTTAGCGATTGCTAAGGCGCGACGTCCTCGCACGTTCGTAGTCGGATCGTCAAAGTCGACTTCCACCAAAGCGAAATCCATCATCTCATCGAAAGACGGGACACCTTTGCCTCTATCACTCGTGGTCAGGTTGATCATGCTCCGGCGTGGTCAATAACCTCTCGGAGTTGGTTTAGCGATTGCTAAGGCGCGACGTCCTCGCACGTTCGTAGTCGGATCGTCAAAGTCGACTTCCACCAAAGCGAAATCCATCATCTCATCGAAAGACGGGACACCTTTGCCTCTATCAGAAACGATATCTCCTCTATAGAGGACAAGAAATTTTGGGACAATCAGGCAAAAAGCGCACGAGAAAATGAAGTACTTTCAAGGACTGCAATAGAATAGACAGATGTTCACTAAAACGGTCATAATTTTTTCATTCGGAGTCCGTGTCAGACCCATAAGTACTCAAACTGCTCGCGGCGAGCGCGCGAATCCAAAAAATACTACCCACTTGCGCCAGGAGGCCTGGAGTACCCTCAATTTCAGCCTTAAGCAGGACTTTTTGGCCCTGAAAGTCAAAGAACATCATTCGTCGCTGTTTTTCAGACAAGTTTCTGAACCCATTGGCACTTCCTTTTGAAGGAAATTCGAGAGATTATGTTACTGATTGACATTAGCACCCCTGGTAGGGACAAACGTACCTTTCTACAGATGCTCTATGATCCGGGCAATCTCATTTGGCTGTAAATTGAAGAAAATCCAGCGGCTATATTCCTTATTCTCCTTGTTTTCGCCGGATGGCATGCTGTAATCACGCGCGTGAAAGCCAAGAACAAAAGGGCATTCTTGGCATCGGTCAATATATATGTGGAAACGATATCTCCTCTATAGAGGACAAGAAATTTTGGGGCAATCAGGCAAAAAGCGCACGAGAAAATGAAGTACTTTCAAGGACTGCCATAGAATGGACAGATGTTCACTAAAACAATCATAATTTTGTCATTCGGACTCCATGTCATACCCATAAGTACTCAAACTGCTCGCGGTGAGCGCGCGAATCGAAAAAATACTCCCCGCTTGCGCCAGGAGGCCCGGAGTACCCTCAAATTCAGCCTTAAGCAGGACTTTTTGGCCCTGAAAGTCAAAGAACATCATTCGTCGCTGTTTTCAGACAAGTTTCTGAACCCATTGGCACTTCCTTTTGAAGGAAATTCGAGTGATCATGTTGCTTATTGACATTAGCACCCCTGGTAGGGACAAACGTACCTTTTTAAAGATGCTCTATGATCCAGGCAATCTCATTTGGCTGTAAATTGAAGAAAATCCAGCGGCTATATGCCTTATTCTCCTTGTTTTCACCGGATAGCATGTTGTAACTGATGCGCGTGAAAGCCAAGAACAAAAGGGCATTCCTGGCATTGATAGAGGTAAAGGTGTCCCGTCTTTCGATGAGATGATGGATTTCGCTTTGGTGGAAGTCGACTTTGACGATCCGACTACGAACGTGCGAGGACGTCGCGCCTTAGCAATCGCTAAACCAACTCCGAGAGGTTATTGACCACGCCGGAGCACGATCAACCTGACCACGAGGGTCTGTTTCCTGCGAGCAAACGAAGAACAAGCAAGAAACTGAGATTGCAATCTGGATATTGCGAATATAAGATGAAAGCTTTATTGATCAAGGTGGGGTTCTGTGACGCCTTTGTCTGGTCGTTGAACACAAACGAAGTACGCGAAGTTGCAGCTATGGCGAACTTTTAATCTAAACAAAACCCAAAGTCTAAACGGCGCCCTAAGGGCTGTATATATGGAGGAAGAGGGGGGGAATTTCGTGGCCCTTGGTGGAGGGGTCCGAAATCAACCCTATCTCTTGTTTCCCCACACATACGGACTCTAAAAATAGCCTATACTTATGTATTTCGAAATTACATGGGCCTGGCCCAATAATAAGGTGACGCAGCACCTATAATAGCCTCTGGACGAAATTTATGAAGTGGCATCTTGTATATTTCGTCCAAGGCTTCATGCACTCTTATGGTGGCTTCAAAGTCCTGAAATCATCACTTGTAACTCCGTTCTGGTTCCCCTTGCGCATGGCATCATCTCCATGCTTGCTCTTGCTCCAATGTCCATCCTTCTCCAAGCTAGGCCCTTCATTTGTAAGCAAAACAAATGTATCCAATTTAGGCAGCATCATATTCTCATGAACATTAGAATCATTACCAAGAAACGAAAGTACCTGATAATTTAATTGGCGTGCGCGAGCTCTAGTAATTGGTCCAGTATATGTAGCAGTAGGGGCTGTGGGTGTAACAATGGTATTGATGTCCTCATCATCCTCCCCTTCTTGAAATGAAGTCGTCCTCGACGAAAGCTCATCTTTCTCACCCAAATAAGGCTTCAAATCTGCAATGTTAAAAGTGGGACTAACCCCAAAATCTGCAGGCAGCTCAAGTTTATATGCATTATCATTTACTTTCTCCAACACCTTAAAGGGACCAGCAGCACGTGGCATTAGCTTTGATTTGCGCAAATCAGGAAATCTATCCTTACGCAAATGTAACCAAACAAGATCTCCAGGTGCAAACACAACATGTTTTCTACCCTTATATCCAACAAGTTTATATTTAGCATTCATACGCTCAATGTTTTCCTTAGTTAACTCATGCATTTTTAAAATCAATTCAGCACGTTCTTTAGCATCAATATTAACCTTCTCCGAAGATGGAAGAGGCAACAAATCAATAGGTGCACGAGGTAGGAAACCATACACAACTTCAAAAGGGCACATCTTAGTAGTAGAATGCAATGAACGATTATAAGCAAATTCAATATGAGGCAAGTAGTCCTCCCACATTTTCTTATTATTCTTCAAAACAGCCCTAAGCATAGTAGACAATGTTCTATTGACTACTTCAGTTTGTCCATCAGTTTGGGGGTGACAAGTAGTACTAAAAAGCAGTTTAGTCCCCAACTTAGCCCATAAACATCTCCAAAAGTGGCTAAGAAATTTAGTATCACGATCTGAAACAATAGTATTTGGCACACCATGCAAGCGAATAATTTCACGAAAGAACAAATCAGCAACATTAACAGCATCATCGCTTTTATGACATGGTATAAAGTGTGCCATTTTCGAGAATCTATCCACGACAACAAATATGCTATCCCTCCCCTTCTTTGTTCGAGGTAAACCTAAAACAAAGTCCATAGATATATCCTCCCAAGGAACACTAGGTACAGGCAAAGGCATATATAAACCATGAGGATTGAGTCGTGACTTAGCTTTTTGACATGTAGTGCAGCGAGCAATAAAACGCTCAACATCCCGTCTCATATTTGGCCAAAAGAAATGTGTAGCAAGTACGTCCTCCTTCTTCTTCACGCCAAAGTGTTCCATTAATCCTCCTCCATGCGCCTCCTGCAACAACAAAAGACGAACGGAGCTAGCTGGAATGCATAGCTTGTTAGCACGAAACACAAATCCATCATTAACGACAAACTTGTTCCACATTCTTCCTTCTTTACAATTCTGCATTACATCTTTAAAATCAGCATCATGCACATATTGATCTTTGATGGTCTCCAAACCAAATATTTTGAAGTCAAGTTGTGAAAGCATAGTATAGCGACGAGACAATGCATCAGCAATAACATTTTCTTTTCCCTTCTTGTGTTTAATGACATAAGGGAAAGTCTCAATAAATTCAACCCATTTAGCATGTCTACGATTCAGTTTAGCTTGACTTTTAATATGTTTCAAAGATTCATGATCAGAATGTATAACAAATTCTTTGGGCCATAAATAATGTTGCCATGTTTCTAAAGTCCGAACAAGAGCATATAATTCTTTATCGTAAGTAGAATAATTCAGACTAGGCCCACTCAATTTTTCAGAAAAGTATGCAACAGGTTTGCCATCTTGTAATAACACACCTCCTAATCCAATTCCACTAGCATCACATTCAAGCTCAAAAGTCTTATTAAAATCAGGAAGTTGGAGTAAAGGAGCATGTGTCAACTTATCTTTCAATACCGTGAAGGCTTCTTCCTGTGCGGTACCCCAAATAAAAGGCACATCTTTCTTTGTAAGCTCATTGAGAGGTGCAGCAATGGTGCTGAAATCTCTCACAAAATGCCTATAGAATCCAGCGAGGCCAAGAAAACTCCTCACTTGTGTGACCGTTTTGGGCTGCGGCCAACTCTCAATAGCTTCAATCTTGGCTTTATCAACTTCAATTCCCTGTGGAGTAACAACATAGCCAAGAAAAGATACTCGGTCGGTGCAAAAGGTGCACTTCCCAAGGTTACCAAACAAACGTGCATCACGTAGAGCAATAAAAACAGCACGTAAATGTTCCAAATGTTCTTCCAAAGATCTGCTATAAATCAATATGTCATCAAAGTAAACTACCACAAATCGTCCAATGAAAGCACGTAAAACTCCGTTCATTAATCTCATGAAAGTACTAGGTGCATTAGTTAACCCAAAAGGCATGACTAACCACTCATATAATCCAAACTTAGTTTTAAATGCTGTTTTCCATTCATCTCCCAATTTCATACGAATTTGATGGTATCCACTACGCAAATCAACTTTGGAGAATATTGTAGAGCCACTCAATTCATCAAGCATATCATCTAGCCTAGGAATAGGATGACGATAACGAATAGTAATATTATTAATGCCTCTACAATCAACACACATACGTGATGTACCATCCTTTTTCGGCACTAGAATAATAGGAACAACACAAGGACTAAGGGATTCGCGTATATAACATTTGTCGAGAAGCTCTTGTACTTGACGCATAATCTCCTTCGTCTCCTCTGGATTGGTACGGTATGGTGCACGGTTTGGCAGTGAAGCATCGGGAATTAAGTCAATCTGATGCTCAATCCCTCGAATAGGCGGTAATCCCGGTGGCACGTCTTGTGGAAAGACGTCAGCGAACTCCTGCAAAATGTTAGTGATAGCAGGAGGCAAAGAGGAAGGCACGTCCTCGAATGAAAATAATGCCTCTTTGCACACAAAAGCATAGCAAACAGATTTGCTGAAATCTAGCTCATCAATATCAGATTTGGTGGCAAATAAACATGCACTTTTCAATTTAATTTCAGAAGCAACACTAGATGGTTTATTATTAGGCTGCATTTGTTGCTCAAATTCTTTTGCCACAATCTGATTTTCACTCTTATTCTTCTCTTGTTTTGCTTTATTAGCTCTATTAATATCATCTTTCAAAATAGAATCAGGAGTCATAGGAAGCAAAGTAATATTTTTATCCTTATGAACAAGAGTATAGTGATTGTTTCTACCATGGTGTACAGAATTTTTATCAAATTGCCATGGTCTACCAAGTAATAAGGAACATGCTTGCATAGGTACCACATCACAATCAACATAATCAACATATGTAGATATACTAAAATGCACACGAACAGTACGTGTTACCTTAACCTTGCCGCTGTTGTTGAACCATTGGATGTAGTAAGGATGTGGATGTGGTCTTGTGGTGAGAGAAAGCTTCTCCACCATCTCCATGCTAGCCAAGTTGTTGCAGCTACCTCCGTCTATGATGACGCGCACAGAACGTTCCTTCACAACTCCCTTGGTATGGAACAAATTGTGCCTCTGATTTTGCTCAGCTTGTGTGACCTGCACACTCAAAACACGTTGAGCAACTAAACATTCATACCTGTCAGCGTCTTCAGGAGCCATGTATTGCGTCTCATGATCAGAATCATCTCCACCATGTTCTTCACGTGTAATAAGAGCCAAAGTCTCCTCATCATAGTCACTAGCGGACTCATATCCACCATCCTCAGTAGCAATCATCACACGCTGAGATTTGCATTCTCTCGCAAAATGTCCTCTTCCCTTACAACGACGACAAATAATATCACTTGTGTGCCCTGTTGACGTCATGGAAGAAGAAGAGCTCTGAGCAGGCCCGGCAGGTGTGCTCTTGGCAGATAGTGGTGGTTGTGCCTGCTTTCTTGTATCACGGTTGGAGGTGGCACCTGAAGGAGGTGATGGTGCAGTGGAAGTAGATGATGCACGTGGTGTCCATGATGAAGGTCGACCTGCAGAAAAGTTAGTGCGCGCCAATGCCTGTCGATCCTGCACTTCACGTTCAGCTTTACAAGCAAGATGGAATAAACGAGTGATATTATTATAATCCTTATAGTCTAGAATGGTCTGAATATCTCTATTTAATCCACCCAGAAAACGTGCAAGCATAGCTTCATTCTCCTCAACAATACCACATCTAATCAAGCCAGTTTGTAATTCCTGATAATATTCTTCTACAGAATTTTTTCCTTGTCTTAAGCGCTGCAATTTTTGAAATAATTCACGTTGATAATATGGTGGAACCCAACGAGTACGCATAGCAGTTTTCAAAGCAGCCCAAGTAGCTGGAACAGGATATAATCTGCAATGTTCAGACCACCAAACACATGCAAAGCTAGTGAAAGCACAAACAGCAGCAGGAACACGTCTCTCCTCAGGATATTGTAAACATGTAAATCGTTGTTCAGTTTCTAACTCCCAAGTAAGATATATATCAGGAACATATCTACTCTCAAATGGTGGAATATTCAATTTCAGTTTAGGGAGATGGTCATGATCTCGTACCTGAGGGGGAGCCCTAACATTGCCATTATTTGCATGTGGACGACCTGGTGGTTGTGGTGTTGGTGGTTGCACGTAGTTCTGATGTTGATCAACCTCATCCTCGTAATCTCCCACATAATCATCCTCCTCGGTACCAGCAGCAGTAGTAGCAGGAGCCAAAGAAGCGCCAACAGCAGTAGCAGCGGCACCAGAATTTTGTCCTAGCTCAATAGGAACACGCTGAGCTCGTCCATACTGATTCGAAAGGGGCCGTAGTTGTTGTCGTTGCAGAGGTGCGATAGGTGCAGCCGGCGGTGGTTGTGGAAAACGCGCGAGCAATTCATCAAACTTGCTATCAAGCTTTGTTTCAAATGTCTTCTCAATGCCATCTATCTTCTCCATGGCCTCATCAAATCTGTTTAGCACATCACCTGTCCACTCATCAGTTGCTGAAATTTATCATGTAGCTGTTTGTTCGTCAGGTTCTCCCAATCAGTCTCATCGGCTTGTGATCCTACCATGGTTAGCAGCAAATAGAAACACAGAAGAATATGATCCTACAGAGTACTAAGAAGTGGTGGTGGTGTATCACAAACCCGTCAAGCAAATCTCAAATTCTTACCAGTTCTTACCCAGCAGCAGGCGGTGATCGGCAACCGTTGTAGTCAAAACTCTCAAAGCTTGGATAGAGCGATTACCAGGGAGAGTCCAACGCACGACGTAGATGTATGTGGAGCTGGGAAGGCTTATAATATGGTAGCAAAAAGGGTCAGCAATAATCAATTCAGAGATGCAAAGTTGAATAAACGCTCAACGACGGTACTGTGCTGGTCCTAGGCTAGACCGTGCTAGAGACGCGAGCCTAGAACACTAACAAAATCACGGCGCTGCACGTAAACAAGGGAAAAGCACACTCTGGATTTTTTTTTTCGCTCTTTTTTTTTGCGCTGCTCTTTTTTTTTGCGAAAAATCACTATAATGGCGAGTGTCTCAAAACTCTTCCTAGGTCAAACTGACAGGATGGGCACGAAATTTTTTCGACCAATTTTTTTTTCGTTTTTTCGTCTGCCCGGACCCAAAAACTGGAAACGGGTCAAAAAAAACTTCCTATAATGGCACCTGTCTCAAAACACTCAGAAACACCTAAAAATAGGATAGCCAGAAATTTTTTCGAAAAATGCGTTTTTGAAAAATTTTGGGCCTAAACGGAGCGTGGTTTCCGGAACCTACTCCGGCAAGGAAAACACGAATCGGAAACTAGATGGATCCCGAAAACAAACCTAATAAGCAAGGAACTCGGATTGGTGGTGGATATATGGTGGTGGTATATGGCAGCGGTGGTGGTAGCGGTGGTAGTATATGGATATGGATCGGTGGTGGTATATGGACACGGATTGGTTGATATAGGCTAAGGTGTCCCGTCTTTCGATGAGATGATGGAAATCGCTTGGGTGGAAGTCGACTTTGACGATCCGACTACGAACGTGCGAGGACGTCGCGCCTTAGCAATCGCTAAACCAACTCCGAGAGGTTATTGACCACGCCGGAGCACGATCAACCTGACCACGAGGGTCTGTTTCCTGCGAGCAAACGAAGAACAAGCAAGAAACTGAGATTGCAATCTGGATATTGCGAATATAAGATGAAAGCTTTATTGATCAAGGTGGGGTTCTGTGACGCCTTTGTCTGGTCGTTGAACACAAACGAAGTACGCGAAGTTGCAGCTATGGCGAACTTTTAATCTAAACAAAACCCAAAGTCTAAACGGTGCCCTAAGGGCTGTATATAAGGAGGAAGAGAGGGGGAATTTCGTGGCCCTTGGTGGAGGGGTCCGAAATCAACCCTATCTCTTGTTTCCCCACACATACGGACTCTAAAAATAGCCTATACTTATGTATTTCGAAATTACATGGGCCTGGCCCAATAAAAAGGTGACGCAGCACCTATAATAGCCTCTGGACGAAATTTATGAAGTGGCATCTTGTATATTTCGTCCAAGGCTTCATGCACTCTTATGGTGGCTTCAAAGTCCTGAAATCATCACTTGTAACTCCGTTCTGGTTCCCCTTGCGCATGGCATCATCTCCATGCTTGCTCTTGCTCCAATGTCCATCCTTCTCCAAGCTAGGCCCTTCATTTGTAAGCAAAACAAATGTATCCAATTTAGGCAGCATCATATTCTCATGAACATTAGAATCATTACCAAGAAACGAAAGTACCTGATAATTTAATTGGCGTGCGCGAGCTCTAGTAATTGGTCCAGTATATGTAGCAGTAGGGGCTGTGGGTGTAACAATGGTATTGATGTCCTCATCATCCTCCCCTTCTTGAAATGAAGTCGTCCTCGACGGAAGCTCATTTTCCTCACCCAAATAAGGCTTCAAATCTGCAATGTTAAAAGTGGGACTAACCCCAAAATCTGCAGGCAGCTCAAGTTTATATGCATTATCATTTATTTTCTCTAACACCTTAAAGGGACCATCAGCACGTGGCATTAGCTTTGATTTGCGCAAATTAGGAAATCTATCTTTACGCAAATGTAACCAAACAAGATCTCCAGGTGCAAACACAACATGTTTTCTACCCTTATCTCCAGCAAGTTTATATTTAGCATTCATACGCTCAATGTTTTCCTTAGTTAACTCATGCATTTTTAAAATCAATTCAGAACGTTCTTTAGCATCAAAATTAACCTTCTCCGAAGATGGAAGAGGCAACAAATCAATAGGTGCACGAGGTAGGAAACCATACACAATTTCAAAAGGGCACATCTTAGTAGTAGAATGCAATGAACGATTATAAGCAAATTCAATATGAGGCAAGCATTCTTCCCACATTTTCTTATTATTCTTCAAAACAGCCCTAAGCATAGTAGACAATGTTCTATTGACTACTTCAGTTTGTCCATCAGTTTGGGGGTGACAAGTAGTACTAAATAACAGTTTAGTCCCTAACTTAGCCCATAAACATCTCCAAAAGTGGCTAAGAAATTTAGTATCACGATCTGAAACAATAGTATTTGGCACACCATGCAAGCGAATAATTTCACGAAAGAACAAATCAGCAACATTAACAGCATCATCGCTTTTATGACATGGTATAAAGTGTGCCATTTTCGAGAATCTATCCACGACAACAAATATGCTATCCCTCCCCTTCTTTGTTCGAGGTAAACCTAAAACAAAGTCCATAGATATATCCTCCCAAGGAACACTAGGTACAGGCAAAGGCATATATAAACCATAAGGATTGAGTCGTGACTTAGCTTTTTGACATGTAGTGCAGCGAGCAACAAAACGCTCAACATCCCGTCTCATCTTTGGCCAAAAGAAATGTGTAGCAAGTACGTCCTCCGTCTTCTTCACGCCAAAGTGTCCCATTAATCCTCCCCCATGCGCCTCCTGCAACAGCAAAAGACGAACGGAGCTAGCTGGAATGCATAGCTTGTTAGCACGAAACACAAATCCATCGTTAACGACAAACTTGTTCCACATTCTTCCTTCTTTACAATTCTGCATTACATCTTTAAAATCAGCATCATGCACATATTGATCTTTGATGGTCTCCAAACCAAATATTTTGAAGTCAAGTTGTGAAAGCATAGTATAGCGACGAGACAATGCATCAGCAATAACATTTTCTTTTCCCTTCTTGTGTTTAATGACATAAGGGAAAGTCTCAATGAATTCAACCCATTTAGCATGTCTACGATTCAGTTTAGCTTGACTTTTAATATGTTTCAAAGATTCATGATCAGAATGTATAACAAATTCTTTGGGCCATAAATAATGTTGCCATGTTTCTAAAGTCCGAACAAGAGCATATAATTCTTTATCATAAGTAGAATAATTCAGACTAGGCCCACTCAATTTTTCAGAAAAGTATGCAACAGGTTTGCCATCTTGTAATAACACACCTCCTAATCCAATTCCACTAGCATCACATTCAAGCTCAAAAGTCTTATTAAAATCAGGAAGTTGGAGTAAAGGAGCATGTGTCAACTTATCTTTCAATACCGAGAAGGCTTCTTCCTGTGCGGTACCCCACAGAAATGGCACATCTTTCTTTGTAAGCTCATTGAGAGGTGCAGCAATGGTGCTGAAATCTCTCACAAAACGCGTATAGAATCCAGCGAGGCCAAGGAAACTCCTCACTTGTGTGACCGTTTTGGGCTGTGGCCAACTCTCAATAGCTTCAATTTTGGCTTTATCAACTTCAATTCCCTGTGGAGTAACAACATAGCCAAGAAAAGATACTCGGTCGGTGCAAAAGGTGCACTTTCCAAGGTTACCAAACAAACGTGCATCACGTAGAGCAATAAAAACAGCACGTAAATGTTCCAAATGTTCCTCCAAAGATTTGCTATAAATCAATATGTCATCAAAGTAAACTACCACAAATCGTCCAATGAAAGCACGTAAAACTTCGTTCATTAACCTCATGAAAGTACTAGGTGCATTAGTTAACCCAAAAGGCATGACTAACCACTCATATAATCCAAACTTAGTTTTAAATGCTGTTTTCCATTCATCTCCCAATTTCATACGAATTTGATGGTATCCACTACGCAAATCAACTTTGGAGAATATTGTAGAGCCACTCAATTCATCAAGCATATCATCTAGCCTAGGAATAGGATGACGATAACGAATCGTAATATTATTAATGCCTCTACAATCAACGCACATACGCGACGTACCATCCTTTTTCGGCACTAAAATGATAGGAACAGCACAAGGACTAAGGGATTCACGTATATAACCTTTGTCGAGCAGTTCTTGTACTTGACGCATAATCTCCTTCGTCTCCTCTGGATTGGTACGGTATGGTGCACGGTTGGGTAATGATGCACCGGGAATTAAGTCAATTTGATGCTCAATCCCGCGAATAGGTGGTAATCCCGGTGGCACGTCTTGTGGAAAGACGTCAGCGAACTCCTGCAAAATGTTAGTGACAGCAGGAGGCAAAGAGGAAGGCACGTCCTCGAATGAAAATAATGCCTCTTTGCACACAAAAGCATAGCAAACAGATTTGCTAAAATCTAGATCATCAATATCAGATTTGGTGGCAAGTAAACATGCACTTTTCAATTTAATTTCAGAAGCAACACTAGATTGTTTATTATTATTAGGCTGCATTTGTTGCTCAAATTCTTTTGCCACAATCTGATTTTCACTCTTAGTTTTCTCCTGTTTTGCTTTATTAGCTCTATTAAGATCATCTTTCAAAATGGAATCAGGAGTCATAGGAAGCAAAGTAATATTTTTATCCTTATGAACAAGAGTATACTGATTGTTTCTACCATGGTGAATAGAATTTTTATCAAATTGCCATGGTCTACCAAGTAATAAGGAACATGCTTGCATAGGTACCACATCACAATCAACATAATCAGCATATGTAGAGATACTAAAATGCACACGAACAGTACGTGTTACCTTAACCTTGCCGCTGTTGTTGAACCATTGGATGTAGTAAGGATGTGGATGTGGTCTTGTGGTGAGAGATAGCTTCTCCACCATCTCCATGCTAGCCAAGTTGTTGCAACTCCCTCCATCTATGATTACGCGAACAGAACGTTCCTTCACAACTCCCTTTGTATGGAACAAATTATGCCTCTGATTTTGCTCAGCTTGTGTAACCTGCACACTCAAAACACGTTGAGCAACTAAACATTCATACCTGTCAGCATCTTCAGGAGCCATGTATTGCGTCTCATGATCAGAATCTTCTCCACCGTGTTCGTCACGTGTAATAAGAGCCAAAGTCTCCTCATCATAGTCACTAGCGGACTCATACCCACCATCCTCAGTAACAATCATCACACGCTTAGAGGGGCATTCTCTCGCATAATGACCTCCACCCTTGCAACGTCGACAAATAATATCATGTGTTTGCCCTGTTGATGCCATGGATGAAGAAGAGCTCTTTGCAGGCCCAGAAGATGTGCTCTTGGCAGATAGTGGTGATTGTGCCTGCTTTATTGTATCACGGTTGGAGGTGGCAGCCGACGGAGGCGCCGGTGTAGCAGAACGTGTGGAAGTAGATGATGCATGTGGTGTCCATGATGAAGGTCGACCTGCAGAAAAGTTAGTCCGCGCCAATGCCTGTCGATCCTGCACTTCACGTTCAGCTTTACAAGCAAGATGGAATAAACGAGTGATATTAGTATACTCCTTATAATCTAGAATGGTCTGAATCTCTCTATTTAATCCACCCAGAAAACGTGCAAGCATAGCTTCATTCTCCTCAACAATACCACATCTAATCATGCCAGTTTGTAATTCCTGATAATATTCTTCTACAGAATTTTTTCCTTGTCTTAAGCGCTGTAATTTTTGAAGCAATTCACGTTGATAATATGGTGGAACCCAACGAGTACGCATAGCAGTTTTCAAAGCAGCCCAAGTAGCGGGAATAGGATATAATCTACAATGTTCAGACCACCATACACATGCAAAACTAGTGAAAGCACAAACAGCAGCAGCAACCCGTCTCTCCTCGGGATATTGTAAACATGTAAAACGTTGTTCAGTTTCTAACTCCCAAGTAAGATATATATCAGGAACATATCTACCCTCAAATGGTGGAATATTCAATTTCAGTTTAGGAATATGGACATCATCTCGTACCTGAGGTGGTGGTGCAGGCCTACCATTACGAATATATACCTGAGGTCGACCTGGTGGTGGTGGTGCTGGTGGCTGCACGTAGTGCTGATTTTGATCAACCTCATCCTCATAATCGCCCGCATACTCAACATCCTCCTGGGTACCACCAGCAGCAGTAGCAGGGGCGAAAGAAGCATCAACAACATGAACAGCAGCACCAGAAGTTTGGCCATCCTCAATAGGAACACGCCTCGCTCGTCCATACTGATTCGAAAGGATGCGTTGTTGTTGTTGTTGTTGTTGTTGGAGAGGTGCGTTAGGTGCAGCGGGTGGTGGTGGTGGAAGACGCGCGAGCAATTCATTAAATTTGTTATCGAGCTTTGTTTCGAACGTCTTCTCCATGCCATCTATCTTCTCCATGGCCTCTTCAAATCTGTTTAGCACATCTTGCACCTGTCCACTCATCATTTGCTGAAACTTATCATGAAGCTCCTTGTTCGATAAATTCTCCCAGTCAGTCACGTCGGCTTGTGATCCTGGCATGGTTAGCAGCAATAGAAACACACAAGAATATGATCCTACAGACTACGAACAAGTGGTGGTGGTGGGTGTCACAAATCCGTCAAGCAAAACTCAAATTCTTACCAGTTCTTACCCAGCAGCAGGCGGTGATCGGCAACCGTTGTAGTCAAAAACTCTCAAAGCTTGGATAGAGCGAGTACCAGGGAGAGTCAAACGCACGACGTAGATGTATGTGGAGCTGGGAAGGCTTATAATATGGTAGCAAAAAGGATCAGCAATAATCAATTCAGAGATGCAAAGTTGAATAAACGCTCAACGACGGTACTGTGCTGGTCCTAGGCTAGACCGTGCTAGAGACGCGAGCCTAGAACACTAACAAAATCACGGCGCTGCACGTAAACAAGGGAAAAGCACACTCTGGATTTTTTTTTCGCTCTTTTTTTTTTTGCGCTCTTTTTTTTTTGCGCTGCTCTTTTTTTTTTTTTTTTTTTTTTTTGCGAAAAATCACTATAATGGCGAGGGTCTCAAAACTCTTCCTAGGTCAAACTGACAGGATGGGCACGAAATTTTTTCGACCAATTTTTTTTTTCGTTTTTTCGACTGCCCGGACCCAAAAACTGGAAACGGGTCAAAAAAAACTTCCTATAATGGCACCTGTCTCAAAACACTCAGAAACACCTAAAAATAGGATAGCCAGAAAATTTTTCGAAAAATGTGTTTTCGAAAAATTTTGGGCCTAAACGGAGCGTGGTTTCCAGACTCTTTTTTTTTTTTTTTTTTTTTCCGAAACCTACTCCGGCAAGGAAACACGAATCGGAAACTAGATGGATCCCGAAAACAAACCTAATAAGCAAGGAACTCGGATTGGTGGTGGATATATGGTGGTGGTATATGGCAGCGGTGGTGGTAGCGGTGGTAGTATATGGATATGGATCGGTGGTGGTATATGGACACGGATTGGTGGTGGTATATGGATACGGATTCGGAGCGGTGGTGGTAGATGGCAGGGGCGATGATGATGGTGCAGCGGCGGCGTGACAACTTATGACCAGAACTCGAAACTCTAAAAGACTAGACTCTAAGACCAGCAACTAGACCGACGATGCAACCGCAAATTCAACAAAGCAAAACCCTAAAAAGATTATGCAAAGGCTCAGATTGGTTCGGATATGATGAACTAACCCTAATTTTTTTTGTGGCTTTTTCGTGGACTATAGGTATGAAGAACAGACTCGATCTAAACTACGAAAAACTGGAAAATCTAACCGAGCAACCTGGAAATCTGATACCACTTGATAGAGGCAAAGGTGTCCCGTCTTTCGATGAGATGATGGATTTCGCTTTGGTGGAAGTCGACTTTGACGATCCGACTACGAAGAACAAACGAAGTACGCGAAGGATCGTCAAAGTCGACTTCCACCAAAGCGAAATCCATCATCTCATCGAAAGACGGGACACCTTAGCCTTTATCAAGTGGTATCAGATTTCCAGGTTGCTCGGTGAGATTTTCCAGTTTTTCGTAGTTTAGATCGAGTCTGTTCTTCATACCTATAGTCCACGAAAAAGCCACAAAAAAATTTAGGGTTAGTTCATCATATCCGAACCAATCTGAGCCTTTGCATAATCTTTTTAGGGTTTTGCTTTGTTGAATTTGCGGTTGCATCGTCGGTCTAGTTGCTGGTCTTAGAGTCTAGTCTTTTAGAGTTTCGAGTTCTGGTCATAAGTTGTCACGCCGCCGCTGCACCATCATCATCGCCCCTGTCATCTACCACCACCACTTCGAATCCGTATCCATATACCACCACCAATCCGTGTCCATATACCACCACCGATCCATATCCATATACTACCACCGCTACCACCACCGCTGCCATATACCACCACCATATATCCACCACCAATCCGAGTTCCTTGTTTATTAGGTTTGTTTTCGGGATCCATCTAGTTTCCGATTCGTGTTTCCTTGCCGGAGTAGGTTTCGGAAAAAAAAAGAGTCTGGAAACCACGCTCCGTTTAGGCCCAAAATTTTTCGAAAACGCATTTTTCGAAAAATTTTCTGGCTATCCTATTTTTAGGTGTTTCTGAGTGTTTTGAGACAGGTGCCATTATAGGAAGTTTTTTTTGACCCGTTTCCAGTTTTTGGGTCCGGGCAGTCGAAAAAACGAAAAAAAAATTGGTCGAAAAAATTTCGTGCCCATCCTGTCAGTTTGACCTAGGAAGAGTTTTGAGACACTCGCCATTATAGTGATTTTTTCACAAAAAAAAAAAGAGCAGCGCAAAAAAAAAAGAGCGCAAAAAAAAAAGAGCAAAAAAAAAAATCCAGAGTGTGCTTTTCCCTTGTTTACGTGCAGCGCCGTGATTTTGTTAGTGTTCTAGGCTCGCGTCTCTAGCACGGTCTAGCCTAGGACCAGCACAGTACCGTCGTTGAGCGTTTATTCAACTTTGCATCTCTGAATTGATTATTGCTGATCCTTTTTGCTACCATATTATAAGCCTTCCCAGCTCCACATACATCTACGTCGTGCGTTTGACTCTCCCTGGTACTCGCTCTATCCAAGCTTTGAGAGTTTTTGACTACAACGGTTGCCGATCACCGCCTGCTGCTGGGTAAGAACTGGTAAGAATTTGAGTTTTGCTTGACGGATTTGTGACACCCACCACCACCACTTGTTCGTAGTCTGTAGGATCATATTCTTGTGTGTTTCTATTGCTGCTAACCATGCCAGGATCACAAGCCGACGTGACTGACTGGGAGAATTTATCGAACAAGGAGCTTCATGATAAGTTTCAGCAAATGATGAGTGGACAGGTGCAAGATGTGCTAAACAGATTTGAAGAGGCCATGGAGAAGATAGATGGCATGGAGAAGACGTTCAAAACCAAGCTCGATAACAAATTTAATGAATTGCTCGCGCGTCTTCCACCACCACCACCCGCTGCACCTAACGCACCTCTCCAACAACAACAACAAAAACAACAACGCATCCTTTCGAATCAGTATGGACGAGCGAGGCGTGTTCCTATTGAGGATGGCCAAACTTCTGGTGCTGCTGTTCATGTTGTTGATGCTTCTTTCGCCCCTGCTACTGCTGCTGGTGGTACCCAGGAGGATGTTGAGTATGCGGGCGATTATGAGGATGAGGTTGATCAAAATCAGCACTACGTGCAGCCACCAGCACCACCACCACCAGGTCGACCTCAGGTATATATTCGTAATGGTAGGCCTGCACCACCACCTCAGGTACGAGATGATGTCCATATTCCTAAACTGAAATTGAATATTCCACCATTTGAGGGTAGATATGTTCCTGATATATATCTTACTTGGGAGTTAGAAACTGAACAACGTTTTACATGTTTACAATATCCCGAGGAGAGACGGGTTGCTGCTGCTGTTTGTGCTTTCACTAGTTTTGCATGTGTATGGTGGTCTGAACATTGTAGATTATATCCTATTCCCGCTACTTGGGCTGCTTTGAAAACTGCTATGCGTACTCGTTGGGTTCCACCATATTATCAACGTGAATTGCTGCAAAAATTACAGCGCTTAAGACAAGGAAAAAATTCTGTAGAAGAATATTATCAGGAATTACAAACTGGCATGATTAGATGTGGTATTGTTGAGGAGAATGAAGCTATGCTTGCACGTTTTCTGGGTGGATTAAATAGAGAGATTCAGACCATTCTAGACTATAAGGAGTATACTAATATCACTCGTTTATTCCATCTTGCTTGTAAAGCTGAACGTGAAGTACAGGATCGACAGGCATTGGCGCGGACTAACTTTTCTGCAGGTCGACCTTCATCATGGACACCACGTGCATCATCTACTTCCTCCCGTTCTGCTACACCGGCGCCTCCGTCGGCTGCCGCCTCCAACCGTGATACAATAAAGCAGGCACAATCACCACTATCTGCCAAGAGCACACCTTCTGGGCCTGCAAAGAGCTCTTCTTCATCCATGGCATCAACAGGGCAAACACATGATATTATTTGTCGACGTTGCAAGGGTGGAGGTCATTATGCGAGAGAATGCCCATCTAAGCGTGTGATGATTGTTACTGAGGATGGTGGGTATGAGTCCGCTAGTGACTTTGATGAGGAGACTTTGGCTCTTATTACACGTGACGAACACGGTGGAGACGATTCTGATCATGAGACGCAATACATGGCTCCTGAAGATGCTGACAGGTATGAATGTTTAGTTGCTCAACGTGTTTTGAGTGTGCAGGTTACACAAGCTGAGCAAAATCAGAGGCATAATTTGTTCCATACAAAGGGAGTTGTGAAGGAACGTTCTGTTCGCGTGATCATAGATGGAGGGAGTTGCAACAACTTGGCTAGCATGGAGATGGTGGAGAAGCTATCTCTCACCACAAGACCACATCCACATCCTTACTACATCCAATGGTTAAACAACAGCGGCAAGGTTAAGGTAACACGTACTGTTCGTGTACATTTTAGTATCTCTACATATGCTGATTATGTTGATTGTGATGTGGTACCTATGCAAGCATGTTCCTTATTACTTGGTAGACCATGGCAATTTGATAAAAATTCTATTCACCATGGTAGAAACAATCAGTATACTCTTGTTCATAAGGATAAAAATATTACTTTGCTTCCTATGACTCCTGATTCCATTTTGAAAGATGATATTAATAGAGCTAATAAAGCAAAACAGGAGAAAATTAAGAGTGAAAATCAGATTGTGGCAAAAGAATTTGAGCAACAAATGCAGCCTAATAATAATAAACAATCTAGTGTTGCTTCTGAAATTAAATTGAAAAGTGCATGTTTACTTGCCACCAAATCTGATATTGATGATCTAGATTTTAGCAAATCTATTTGCTATGCTTTTGTGTGCAAAGAGGCATTATTTTCATTCGAGGACGTGCCTTCCTCTTTGCCTCCTGCTATCACTAACATTTTGCAGGAGTTCGCTGACGTCTTTCCACAAGACGTGCCACCGGGATTACCGCCTATTCGAGGGATTGAGCATCAGATTGACTTAATTCCCGGTGCTTCACTGCCAAACCGTGCACCATACCGTACCAATCCAGAGGAGACGAAGGAGATTATGCGTCAAGTACAAGAGCTTCTCGACAAAGGTTATATACGCGAATCCCTTAGTCCTTGTGCTGTTCCTATTATTCTAGTGCCGAAAAAGGATGGTACATCACGTATGTGCGTTGATTGTAGAGGCATTAATAATATTACTATTCGTTATCGTCATCCTATTCCTAGGCTAGATGATATGCTTGATGAATTGAGTGGCTCTACAATATTCTCCAAAGTTGATTTGCGTAGTGGATACCATCAAATTCGTATGAAATTGGGAGATGAATGGAAAACAGCATTTAAAACTAAGTTTGGATTATATGAGTGGTTAGTCATGCCTTTTGGGTTAACTAATGCACCTAGTACTTTCATGAGGTTAATGAACGAAGTTTTACGTGCTTTCATTGGACGATTTGTGGTAGTTTACTTTGATGACATATTGATTTATAGCAAATCTTTGGAGGAACATTTGGAACATTTACGTGCTGTTTTTATTGCTCTACGTGATGCACGTTTGTTTGGTAACCTTGGAAAGTGCACCTTTTGCACCGACCGAGTATCTTTTCTTGGCTATGTTGTTACTCCACAGGGAATTGAAGTTGATAAAGCCAAGATTGAAGCTATTGAGAGTTGGCCGCAGCCCAAAACAGTCACACAAGTGAGGAGTTTCCTTGGCCTCGCTGGATTCTATAGGCGTTTTGTGAGAGATTTCAGCACCATTGCTGCACCTCTCAATGAGCTTACAAAGAAAGATGTGCCTTTTCTGTGGGGTACCGCACAGGAAGAAGCCTTCACGGTATTGAAAGATAAGTTGACACATGCTCCTTTACTCCAACTTCCTGATTTTAATAAGACTTTTGAGCTTGAATGTGATGCTAGTGGAATTGGATTAGGAGGTGTGTTATTACAAGATGGCAAACCTGTTGCATACTTTTCTGAAAAATTGAGTGGGCCTAGTCTGAATTATTCTACTTATGATAAAGAATTATATGCTCTTGTTCGGACTTTAGAAACATGGCAACATTATTTATGGCCCAAAGAATTTGTTATACATTCTGATCATGAATCTTTGAAACATATTAAAAGTCAAGCTAAACTGAATCGTAGACATGCTAAATAGGTTGAATTCATTGAGACTTTCCCTTATGTCATTAAACACAAGAAGGGAAAAGAAAATGTTATTGCTGATGCATTGTCTCGTCGCTATACTATGCTTTCACAACTTGACTTCAAAATATTTGGTTTGGAGACCATCAAAGATCAATATGTGCATGATGCTGATTTTAAAGATGTAATGCAGAATTGTAAAGAAGGAAGAATGTGGAACAAGTTTGTCGTTAACGATGGATTTGTGTTTCGTGCTAACAAGCTATGCATTCCAGCTAGCTCCGTTCGTCTTTTGCTGTTGCAGGAGGCGCATGGGGGAGGATTAATGGGACACTTTGGCGTGAAGAAGACGGAGGACGTACTTGCTACACATTTCTTTTGGCCAAAGATGAGACGGGATGTTGAGCGTTTTGTTGCTCGCTGCACTACATGTCAAAAAGCTAAGTCACGACTCAATCCTCATGGTTTATATATGCCTTTGCCTGTACCTAGTGTTCCTTGGGAGGATATATCTATGGACTTTGTTTTAGGTTTACCTCGAACAAAGAAGGGGAGGGATAGCATATTTGTTGTCGTGGATAGATTCTCGAAAATGGCACACTTTATACCATGTCATAAAAGCGACGATGCTGTTAATGTTGCTGATTTGTTCTTTCGTGAAATTATTCGCTTGCATGGTGTGCCAAATACTATTGTTTCAGATCGTGATACTAAATTTCTTAGCCACTTTTGGAGATGTTTATGGGCTAAGTTGGGGACTAAACTGCTATTTAGTACTACTTGTCACCCCCAAACTGATGGACAAACTGAAGTAGTCAATAGAACATTGTCTACTATGCTTAGGGCTGTTTTGAAGAATAATAAGAAAATGTGGGAAGAATGCTTGCCTCATATTGAATTTGCTTATAATCGTTCATTGCATTCTACTACTAAGATGTGCCCTTTTGAAATTGTGTATGGTTTCCTACCTCGTGCACCTATTGATTTGTTGCCTCTTCCATCTTCGGAGAAGGTTAATTTTGATGCTAAAGAACGTGCTGAATTGATTTTAAAAATGCATGAGTTAACTAAGGAAAACATTGAGCGTATGAATGCTAAATATAAACTTGCTGGAGATAAGGGTAGAAAACATGTTGTGTTTGCACCTGGAGATCTTGTTTGGTTACATTTGCGTAAGGATAGATTTCCTGATTTGCGCAAATCAAAGCTAATGCCACGTGCTGCTGGTCCCTTTAAGGTGTTGGAGAAAGTAAATGATAATGCATATAAACTTGAGTTGCCTGCAGATTTTGGGGTTAGTCCCACTTTTAACATTGCAGATTTGAAGCCTTATTTGGGTGAGGAAAATGAGCTTCCGTCGAGGACGACTTCATTTCAAGAAGGGGAGGATGATGAGGACATCAATACCATTGTTACACCCACAGCCCCTACTGCTACATATACTGGACCAATTACTAGAGCTCGCGCACGCCAATTAAATTATCAGGTACTTTCGTTTCTTGGTAATGATTCTAATGTTCATGAGAATATGATGCTGCCTAAATTGGATACATTTGTTTTGCTTACAAATGAAGGGCCTAGCTTGGAGAAGGATGGACATTGGAGCAAGAGCAAGCATGGAGAAGATGCCATGCACAAGGGGAACCAGAACGAAGTTACAAGTGATGATTTCAGGACTTTGAAGCCACCATAAGAGTGCATGAAGCCTTGGACGAAATATACAAGATGCCACTTCATAAATTTCGTCCAGAGGCTATTATAGGTGCTGCGTCACCTTTTTATTGGGCCAGGCCCATGTAATTTCGAAATACATAAGTATAGGCTATTTTTAGAGTCCGTATGTGTGGGGAAACAAGAGATAGGGTTGATTTCGGACCCCTCCACCAAGGGCCACGAAATTCCCCCTCTCTTCCTCCATATATACAGCCCTTAGGGCACCGTTTAGACTTTGGGTTTTGTTTAGATTAAAAGTTCGCCATAGCTGCAACTTCGCATACTTCGTTTGTGTTCAACGACCAGACAAAGGCGTCACAGAACCCCACCTTGATCAATAAAGCTTTCATCTTATATTCGCAATATCCAGATTGCAATCTCAGTTTCTTGCTTGTTCTTCGTTTTGCTCGCAGGAAACAGACCCTCGTGGTCAGGTTGATCGTGCTCCGGCGTGGTCAATAACCTCTCGGAGTTGGTTTAGCGATTGCTAAGGCGCGACGTCCTCGCACGTTCGTAGTCGGATCGTCAAAGTCGACTTCCACCAAAGCGAAATCCATCATCTCATCGAAAGACGGGACACCTTAGCCTTTATCAGGCATCATCTCCATGCTTGCTCTTGCTCCAATGTCCATCCTTCTCCAAGCTAGGCCCTTCATTTGTAAGCAAAACAAATGTATCCAATTTAGGCAGCATCATATTCTCATGAACATTAGAATCATTACCAAGAAACGAAAGTACCTGATAATTTAATTGGCGTGCGCGAGCTCTAGTAATTGGTCCAGTATATGTAGCAGTAGGGGTTGTGGGTGTAACAATGGTATTGATGTCCTCATCAGGCATCGGTCAATATATATGTGGAAACGATATCTCCTCTATAGAGGACAAGAAATTTTGGGACAATCAGGCAAAAAGCGCACGAGAAAATGAAGTACTTTCAAGGACTGCCATAGAATGGACAGATGTTCACTAAAACGGTCATAATTTTGTCATTCGGAGTCCGTGTCAGACCCATAAGTACTCAAGCTGCTCGCGGCGAGCGCGCGAATCCAAAAAATACTACCCACTTGCGCTAGGAGGCCTGGAGTACCCTCAATTTCAGCCTTAAGCAGGACTTTTTGGCCCTGAAAGTCAAAGAACATCATTCGTCGCTGTTTTTCAGACAAGTTTCTGAACCCATTGGCACTTCCTTTTGAAGGAAATTTGAGAGATTATGTTGCTGATTGACATTAGCACCCCTGGTAGGGACAAACGTACCTTTCTACAGATGGTCTATGATCCGGGCAATCTCATTTGTCTGTAAATTGAAGAAAATCCAGCGGCTATATTCCTTATTCTCCTTGTTTTCGCCGGATGGCATGCTGTAACTCACGCGCGTGAAAGCCAAGAACAAAAGGGCATTCTTGGCATCGGTCAATATATATGTGGAAACGATATCTCCTCTATAAAGGACAAGAAATTTTGGGGCAATCAGGCAAAATGCGCACGAGAAAATGAAGTACTTTCAAGGACTGCCATAGAATGGACAGATGTTCACTAAAACAATCATAATTTTGTCATTCGGACTCCATGTCGTACCCATAAGTACTCAAACTGCTCGCGGCGAGCGCGCGAATCGAAAAACTACTCCCCGCTTGCGCCAGGAGGCCCGGAGTACCCTCAAATTCAGCCTTAAGCAGGACTTTTTGGCCCTGAAAGTCAAAGAACATCATTCGTCGCTGTTTTCAGACAAGTTTCTGAACCCATTGGCACTTCCTTTTGAAGGAAATTCGAGTGATCATGTTGCTTATTGACATTAGCACCCCTGGTAGGGACAAACGGACCTTTCTAAAGATGCTCTATGATCCAGGCAATCTCATTTGGCTGTAAATTGAAGAAAATCCAGCGGCTATATGCCTTATTCTCCTTGTTTTCACCGGATAGCATGTTGTAACTGATGCGCGTGAAAGCCAAGAACAAAAGGGCATTCCTGGCATCGGTCAATATAAATGTGGAAACGATATCTCCTCTATAGAGGACAAGAAATTTTGGGACAATCAGGCAAAAAGCGCACGAGAAAATGAAGTACTTTCAAGGACTGCCATAGAATGGACAGATGTTCACTAAAACGGTCATAATTTTGTCATTCGGAGTCCGTGTCAGACCCATAAGTACTCAAACTGCTCGCGGCGAGCGCGCGAATCCAAAAAATACTACCCACTTGCGCCAGGAGGCCTGGAGTACCCTCAATTTCAGCCTTAAGCAGGACTTTTTGGCCCTGAAAGTCAAAGAACATCATTCGTCGCTGTTTTTCAGACAAGTTTCTGAACCCATTGGCACTTCCTTTTGAAGGAAATTCGAGAGATTATGTTGCTGATTGACATTAGCACCCCTGGTAGGGACAAACGTACCTTTCTACAGATGCTCTATGATCCGGGCAATCTCATTTGGCTGTAAATTGAAGAAAAATCCAGCGGCTATATTCCTTATTCTCCTTGTTTTTGCCGGATGGCATGCTGTAACTCACGCGCGTGAAAGCCAAGAACAAAAGGGCATTCTTGGCATCGGTCAATATATATGTGGAAACGATATCTCCTCTATAAAGGACAAGAAATTTTGGGGCAATCAGGCAAAAAGCGCACGAGAAAATGAAGTACTTTCAAGGACTGCCATAGAATGGACAGATGTGCACTAAAACAATCATAATTTTGTCATTCGGACTCCATGTCGTACCCATAAGTACTCAAACTGCTCGCGGCGAGCGCGCGAATCGAAAAAATACTCCCCGCTTGCGCCAGGAGGCCCGGAGTACCCTCAAATTCAGCCTTAAGCAGGACTTTTTGGCCCTGAAAGTCAAAGAACATCATTCGTCGCTGTTTTCAGACAAGTTTCTGAACCCATTGGCACTTCCTTTTGAAGGAAATTCGAGTGATCATGTTGCTTATTGACATTAGCACCCCTGGTAGGGACAAACGTACCTTTCTAAAGATGCTCTATGATCCAGGCAATCTCATTTGGCTGTAAATTGAAGAAAATCCAGCGGCTGTATGCCTTATTCTCCTTGTTTTCACCGGATAGCATGTTGTAACTGATGCGCGTGAAAGCCAAGAACAAAAGGGCATTCCTGGCATCGGTCAATATATATGTGGAAACGATATCTCCTCTATAGAGGACAAGAAATTTTGGGACAATCAGGCAAAAAGCGCACGAGAAAATGAAGTACTTTCAAGGACTGCCATAGAATGGACAGATGTTCACTAAAACGGTCATAATTTTGTCATTCGGAGTCCGTGTCGGACCCATAAGTACTCAAACTGCTCGCGGCGAGTGCGCGAATCCAAAAAAAACTCCACGCTTCTGCCAGCAGGCCCGGAGTACCCTCAAATTCAGCCTTAAGCAGGACTATTTGGCCCTAAAAGTCAAAGAACATCATTCATCGCTGTTTTTCAGACAAGTTTCTGAACCCATTGGCACTTCCTTTTGAAGGAAATTCGAGAGATTATGTTGCTTATAGACATTAGCCCCCCTGGTAGGGACAAACATACCTTTCTGCAGATGCTCTGTGATCCGGGCAATCTCATTTGGCCGTAAATTGAAGAAAATCTAGCGGCTATATGCATTATTCTCCTTGTTTTGCCGGATGGCATGCTGTAACTCATGCGCGTGAAAGCCAAGAACAAAAGGACATTCCTGGCATCGGTCAATATATATGCGGAAACGATATCTCCTCTATAGAGGACAAGAAATTTTGGGGCAATCAGGCAAAACCGCACGAGAAAAATAAGTACTTTCAAGGACTGCCATAGAAGGGATAGATGTTCACTAAAACGGTCATAATTTTGTCATTCGGAGTCCGTGTCAGACCCATAAGTACTCAAACTGCTCGCGGCGAGCGGGCGAATCAAAAAAATACTACCCTCTTACGCCAGGAGGCCCGAAGTACCCTCAAATTCAGCCTTAAGCAGGACTTTTTGGCCCTGAAAGTCAAAGAACATCATTCGTCGTTGTTTTCCAAACAAGTTTCTGAACCCATTGGCACTTCCTTTTGAAGGAAATTCGAGAGATTATGTTGCTTATTGACATTAGCCCCCCTGGTAGGGACAAACGTACCTTTCTACAGATGCTCTATGATCCGGGCAATCTTATTTTGCCATAAATCGAAGAAAATCCAGCGGCTATATGCCTTATTCTGCTTGTTTTCACCGGATGGCATGCTGTAACTCACGCGCGTGAAAGCCAAGAACAAAAGGGCATTCCTGGCATCGGTCAATATATATGTGGAAACGATATCTCCTCTATAGAGGAAAAGAAATTTTGGGGCAATCAGGCAGAAAGCGCACGAGAAAATGAAGTACTTTCAAGGACTGCCACAGAAAGGATGGATGTTCACTAAAACGGTCATAATTTTGTCATTCGGAGTACGTGTCGGACCCATATGTACTCAAACTGCTCGCGGCGAGCGCGTGAATCCAAAAAATACTCCCCGCTTGCGCTAGGAGGCCCGGAGTGCCCTCAGATTCAGCCTTAAGCGAGACTTTTTGGCCCTGAAAGTCAAAGAACGTCATTCATCGTTGTTTTATAGACAAGTTTCTAAACCCATTGGCACTTCCTTTTGAAGGAAATTCGAGAGATTATGTTGCTTATAGATATTAGCCCCCCTGGTAGGGACAAACTTAGGTTCTGCAGATGCTCTATGATCCGGGCAATCTCATTTGGCCGTAAATTGAAGAAAATCTAGTGGCTATATGCCTTATTCTCCTTGTTTTCGCCAGATGGCATGCTGTAACTCATGCGTGTCAAAGCCAAGAACAAAAGGGCATTCCTGGCATCGGTCAATATATATGTGGAAACGTTATATCCTCTATAGATGATGAGGACATCAATACCATTGTTAGACCCACAGCCTCTACTGCTACATATACTGGACCAATTACTAGAGCATGCGCCTGCCAATTAAATTATCAGGAACTTACGTTTCTTGGTAATGATTCTAATGTTCATGAGAATATGATGCTGCCTAAATTGGATACATTTAATTTAATTTCAGAAGCAACAGTGGATGGTTTATTATTAGGCTTCATGTGTTGCTCAAATTCTTTTGCCACAATCTGATTTTCACTCTTATTTTTCTCCTGTTTTGCTTTATCAGCTCTATTAATATCATCTTTCAAAATGGAATCAGGAGTCATAGGAAGCAAAGTAATATTTTTATCCTTATGAACAAGAGTATACTGATTGTTTCTACCATGGTGTACAGAATTTTTATCAAATTGCCATGGTCTACCAAGTAATAAGGAACATGCTTGCATAGGTACCACATCACAATCAACATAATCAGCATATGTAGAGATACTAAAATGCACACGAATAGTACGTGTTACCTTAACTTGCCGTTGTTGTTGAACCATTGGATGTAGTAAGGATGTGGATGTGGTCTTGTGGTGAGAGATAGCTTCTCCACCATCTCCATGCTAGCTGATAGAGGCTAAGGTGTCCCGATCTTTCGATGAGATGATAACTATCGATTTGGTGGAGACGACTTTGACGATCCGACTACAAACGTGCACGACGTTGCGCCTTAGCAATCGCTAAACCAATCTCCTGAGGTTACTGACGATGCCGGAAGCACGGTCAGCCTGACCACGAAGGTCTATTCCTGCAAGCAATCGAAGAACGAGCAAGAATATGATAAAGCAATCTGAATATTGCAAATATATATGAGGTATTGATAATGGTGGGGATCCGTAAGCGGTCTTGGTCTGGTCGTTGGACACAAACGAAGTACACGAAGTTGCAATGGCTAACTTTTAACTAAACAAATCCCAAAGTCTAAACGGTGCCCTAAGGGCTGTATATATGGAGGAAGAGAGGGGAATTTCGTGGCCCTTGGTGGAGGGGTCCGAAATCAACCCTATCTCTTGTTTCCCCACACATACGGACTCTAAAAATAGCCTATACTTATGTATTTCGAAATTACATGGGCCTGGCCCAATAAAAAGGTGACGCAGCACCTATAATAGCCTCTGGACGAAATTTATGAAGTGGCATCTTGTATATTTCGTCCAAGGCTTCATGCACTCTTATGGTGGCTTCAAAGTCCTGAAATCATCACTTGTAACTCCGTTCTAGTTCCCCTTGCGCATGGCATCATCTCCATGCTTGCTCTTGCTCCAATGTCCATCCTTCTCCAAGCTAGGCCCTTCATTTGTAAGCAAAACAAATGTATCCAATTTAGGCAGCATCATATTCTCATGAACATTAGAATCATTACCAAGAAACGAAAGTAACTGATAATTTAATTGGCGTGCGCGAGCTCTAGTAATTGGTCTAGTATATGTAGCACTAGGGGTTGTGGGTGTAACAATGGTATTGATGTCCTCATCATCCTCCCCTTCTTGAAATGAAGTCGTCCTCGACGGAAGCTCATCTTCCTCACCCAAATAAGGCTTCAAATCTGCAATGTTAAAAGTGGGACTAACCCCAAAATCTGCAGGCAGCTCAAGTTTATATGCATTATCATTTACTTTCTCCAACACCTTAAAGGGACCAGCAGCACGTGGCATTAGCTTTGATTTGCGCAAATCAGGAAATCTATCCTTACGCAAATGTAACCAAACAAGATCTCCAGGTGCAAACACAACATGTTTTCTACCCTTATCTCCAGCAACTTTATATTTAGCATTCATACGCTCAATGTTTTCCTTAGTTAACTCATGCATTTTTAAAATCAATTCAGCACGTTCTTTAGCATCAAAATTAACCTTCTCCGAAGATGGAAGAGGCAACAAATCAATAGGTGCACGAGGTAGGAAACCATACACAACTTCAAAAGGGCACATCTTAGTAGTAGAATGCAATGAACGATTATAAGCAAATTCAATATGAGGCAAGCATTCCTCCCACATTTTCTTATTATTCTTCAAAACAGCCCTAAGCATAGTAGACAATGTTCTATTGACTACTTCAGTTTGTCCATCAGTTTGGGGGTGACAAGTAGTACTAAAAAGCAGTTTAGTCCCCAACTTAGCCCATAAACATCTCCAAAAGTGGCTAAGAAATTTAGTATCACGATCTGAAACAATAGTATTTGGCACACCATGCAAGCGAATAATTTCACGAAAGAACAAATCAGCAACATTAACAACATCATCGCTTTTATGACAGGGTATAAAGTGTGCCATTTTCGAGAATCTATCCACGACAACAAATATGCTATCCCTCCCCTTCTTTGTTCGAGGTAAACCTAAAACAAAGTCCATAGATGTATCCTCCCAAGGAACACTAGGTACAGGCAAAGGCATATATAAACCATGAGGATTGAGTCGGGACTTAGCTTTTTGACATGTAGTGCAGCGAGCAATAAAACGCTCAACATCCCGTCTCATCTTTGGCCAAAAGAAATGTGTAGCAAGTACGTCCTCCGTCTTCTTCACGCCAAAGTGTCCCATTAATCCTCCTCCATGCGCCTCCTGCAATAACAAAAGACGAACGGAGCTAGCTGGAATGCATAGCTTGTTAGCACGAAACACAAATCCATCATTAACGACAAACTTGTTCCACATTCTTCCTTCTTTACAATTCTGCATTACATCTTTAAAATCAGCATCATGCACATATTGATCTTTGATGGTCTCCAAACCAAATATTTTGAAGTCAAGTTGTGAAAGCATAGTATAGCGACGAGACAATGCATCAGCAATAACATTTTCTTTTCCCTTCTTGTGTTTAATGACATAAGGGAAAGTCTCAATGAATTCAACCCAGTTAGCATGTCTACGATTTAGTTTAGCTTGACTTTTAATATGTCTCAAAGATTCATGATCAGAATGTATAACAAATTCTTTGGGCCATAAATAATGTTGCCATGTTTCTAAAGTCCGAACAAGAGCATATAATTCTTTATCATAAGTAGAATAATTCAGACTAGGCCCACTCAATTTTTCAGAAAAGTATGCAACAGGTTTGCCATCTTGTAATGACACACCTCCTAATCCAATTCCACTAGCATCACATTCAAGCTCAAAAGTCTTATTAAAATCAGGAAATTGGAGTAAAGGAGCATGTGTCAACTTATCTTTCAATACCGTGAAGGCTTCTTCCTGTGCGGTACCCCACAGAAAAGGCACATCTTTCTTTGTAAGCTCATTGAGAGGTGCAGCAATGGTGCTGAAATCTCTCACAAAACGCCTATAGAATCCAGCGAGGCCAAGGAAACTCCTCACTTGTGTGACCGTTTTGGGCTGCGGCCAACTCTCAATAGCTTCAATCTTGGCTTTATCAACTTCAATTCCCTGTGGAGTAACAACATAGCCAAGAAAAGATACTCGGTCGGTGCAAAAGGTGCACTTTCCAAGGTTACCAAACAAACGTGCATCACGTAGAGCAATAAAAACAGCACGTAAATGTTCCAAATGTTCCTCCAAAGATTTGCTATAAATCAATATGTCATCAAAGTAAACTACCACAAATCGTCCAATGAAAGCATGTAAAACTTCGTTCATTAACCTCATGAAAGTACTAGGTGCATTAGTTAACCCAAAAGGCATGACTAACCACTCATATAATCCAAACTTAGTTTTAAATGCTGTTTTCCATTCATCTCCCAATTTCATACGAATTTGATGGTATCCACTACGCAAATCAACTTTGGAGAATATTGTAGAGCCACTCAATTCATCAAGCATATCATCTAGCCTAGGAATAGGATGACGATAACGAATAGTAATATTATTAATGCCTCTACAATCAACGCACATACATGATGTACCATCCTTTTTCGGCACTAGAATAATAGGAACAGCACAAGGACTAAGGGATTCGCGTATATAACCTTTGTCGAGAAGCTCTTGTACTTGACGCATAATCTCCTTCGTCTCCTCTGGATTGGTACGGTATGGTGCACGGTTTGGCAGTGAAGCGCCGGGAATTAAGTCAATCTGATGCTCAATCCCTCGAATAGGCGGTAATCCCGGTGGCACGTCTTGTGGAAAGACGTCAGCGAACTCCTGCAAAATGTTAGTGATAGCAGGAGGCAAAGAGGAAGGCACGTCCTCGAATGAAAATAATGCCTCTTTGCACACAAAAGCATAGCAAACAGATTTGCTAAAATCTAGATCATCAATATCAGATTTGGTGGCAAGTAAACATGCACTTTTCAATTTAATTTCAGAAGCAACACTAGATTGTTTATTATTATTAGGCTGCATTTGTTGCTCAAATTCTTTTGCCACAATCTGATTTTCGCTCTTAGTTTTCTCCTGTTTTGCTTTATTAGCTCTATTAATATCATCTTTCAAAATGGAATCAGGAGTCATAGGAAGCAAAGTAATATTTTTATCCTTATGAACAAGAGTATACTGATTGTTTCTACCATGGTGAATAGAATTTTTATCAAATTGCCATGGTCTACCAAGTAATAAGGAACATGCTTGCATAGGTACCACATCACAATCAACATAATCAGCATATGTAGAGATACTAAAATGTACACGAACAGTACGTGTTACCTTAACCTTGCCGCTGTTGTTGAACCATTGGATGTAGTAAGGATGTGGATGTGGTCTTGTGGTGAGAGATAGCTTCTCCACCATTTCCATGCTAGCCAAGTTGTTGCAACTACCTCCGTCTATGATGACGCGCACAGAACGTTCCTTCACAACTCCCTTGGTATGGAACAAATTGTGCCTCTGATTTTGCTCAGCTTGTGTGACCTGCACACTCAAAACACGTTGAGCAACTAAACATTCATACCTGTCAGCGTCTTCAGGAGCCATGTATTGCGTCTCATGATCAGAATCATCTCCACCATGTTCTTCACGTGTAATAAGCGCCAAAGTCTCCTCATCATAGTCACTAGCGGACTCATATCCACCATCCTCAGTAGCAATCATCACACGCTGAGATTTGCATTCTCTCGCAAAATGTCCTCTTCCCTTACAACGACGACAAATAATATCACTCGTGTGCCCTGTTGACGCCATGGAAGAAGAAGAGCTCTGAGCAGGCCCGACAGGTGTGCTCTTGGCAGATAGTGGTGGTTGAGCCTGCTTTCTTGTATCACGGTTGGAGGTGGCACCTGAAGGAGGTGATGGTGCAGTGGAAGTAGATGATGCACGTGGTGTCCATGATGAAGGTCGACCTGCAGAAAAGTTAGTGCGCGCCAATGCATGTCGATCCTGCACTTCACGTTCAGCTTTACAAGCAAGATGGAATAAACGAGTGATATTATTATAATCCTTATAGTCTAGAATGGTTTGAATATCTCTATTTAATCCACCCAGAAAACGTGCAAGCATAGCTTCATTCTCCTCAACAATACCACATCTAATCAAGCCAGTTTGTAATTCCTGATAATATTCTTCTACAGAATTTTTTCCTTGTATTAAGCGCTGCAATTTTTGAAGTAATTCACGTTGATAATATGGTGGAACCCAACGAGTATGCATAGCAGTTTTCAAAGCAGCCCAAGTAGCTGGAACAGGATATAATCTGCAATGTTCAGACCACCAAACACATGCAAAGCTAGTGAAAGCACAAACAGCAGCAGGAACACGTCTCTCCTCAGGATATTGTAAACATGTAAATCGTTGTTCAGTTTCTAACTCCCAAGTAAGATATATATCAGGAACATATCTACCCTCAAATGGTGGAATATTCAATTTCAGTTTAGGGAGATGGTCATGATCTCGTACCTGAGGGGGAGCCCGAACATTGCCATTATTTGCATGTGGACGACCTGGTGGTTGTGGTGCTGGTGGTTGCACGTAGTTCTGATGTTGATCAACCTCATCCTCGTAATCTCCCACATAATCATCCTCCTCGGTACCAGTAGCAGTAGTAGCAGGAGCCAAAGAAGCACCAACAGCAGTAGCAGCGGCACCAGAATTTTGTCCTAGCTCAATAGGAACACGCTGAGCTCGTCCATACTGATTCGGAAGGGGGCGTTGTTGTTGTCGTTGCAGAGGTGCGATAGGTGCAGCCGGCGGTGGTTTTGGAAAACGCGCGAGCAATTCATCAAACTTGCTATCAAGCTTTGTTTCAAACGTCTTCTCAATGCCATCTATCTTCTCCATGGCCTCATCAAATCTGTTTAGCACATCTTGCACCTGTCCACTCATCATTTGCTGAAATTTATCATGTAGCTGTTTGTTCGTCAGGTTCTCCCAATCAGTCTCATCGGCTTGTGATCCTACCATGGTTAGCAGCAAATAGAAACACAGAAGAATATGATCCTACAGAGTACTAAGAAGTGGTGGTGGTGTATCACAAACCCGTCAAGCAAATCTCAAATTCTTACCAGTTCTTACCCAGCAGCAGGCGGTGATCGGCAACCGTTGTAGTCAAAACTCTCAAAGCTTGGATAGAGCGATTACCAGGGAGAGTCCAACGCACGACCTAGATGTATGTGGAGCTGGGAAGGCTTATAATATGGTAGCAAAAGGGGTAAGCAATAATCAATTCAGAGATGCAAAGTTGAATAAACGCTCAACGACGGTACTGTGCTGGTCCTAGGCTAGACCGTGCTAGAGACGCGAGCCTAGAACACTAACAAAATCACGGCGCTGCACGTAAACAAGGGAAAAGCACACTCTGGATTTTTTTTCGCTCTTTTTTTTGCGCTCTTTTTTTTTTTGCGCTGCTTTTTTTTGCGCTGTTTTTTTTGTGAAAAATCACTATAATGGCGAGTGTCTCAAAACTCTTCCTAGATCAAACTGACAGGATGGGCACGAAATTTTTTCGACCAATTTTTTTTTTTCGTTTTTTCGACTGCCCGGACCCAAAAACTGGAAACGGGTCAAAAAAAACTTCCTATAATGGCACCTGTCTCAAAACACTCAGAAACACCTAAAAATAGGATAACCAGAAATTTTTTCGAAAAATGCGTTTTCGAAAAATTTTGGGCCTAAACGGAGCGTGGTTTCCGGACTCTTTTTTTTTTCCGAAACCTACTCCGGCAAGGAAACACGAATCGGAAACTAGATGGATCCCGAAAACAAACCTAATAAGCAAGGAAGTCGAATTGGTGGTGGATATATGGTGGTGGTATATGGCAGCGGTGGTGGTAGCGGTGGTAGTATATGGATATGGATCGGTGGTGGTATATGGACACGGATTGGTGGTGGTATATGGATACGGATTCGGAGCGGTGGTAGTAGATGGCAGGGGCGATGATGATGGTGCGGCGGCGGCGTGACAACTTATGACCAGAACTCGAAACTCTAAAAGACTAGACTCTAAGACCAGCAACTTGACACGACGATGCAACCACAAATTCAACAAAGCAAATACAGAAAAGATTATGCAAAGGCTCAGATTGGTTCGGATGGGATGAACTAACCCTAATTTTTTTTTGGCTTTTTCGTGGACTATAGGTATGAAGAACAGACTCGATCTAAACTACGAAAAACTGTAAAATCTCACCGAGCAACCTGGAAATCTGATACCACTTGATAGAGGCTAAGGTGTCCCGATCTTTCGATGAGATGATAACTATCGATTTGGTGGAGACGACTTTGACGATCCGACTAAAAACGTGAACGACGTTGCGCCTTAGCAATCGCTAAACCAATCTCCTGAGGTTACTGACGATGCCGGAAGCACGATCAGCCTGACCACGAAGGTCTATTCCTGCAAGCAATCGAAGAACGAGCAAGAATATGATAAAGCAATCTGAATATTGCAAATATATATGAGGTATTGATAATGGTGGGGATCCGTAAGCGGTCTTGGTCTGGTCGTTGGACACAAACGAAGTACACGAAGTTGCAATGGCTAACTTTTAACTAAACAAATCCCAAAGTCTAAACGGTGCCCTAAGGGCTGTATATATGGAGGAAGAGAGGGGAATTTCGTGGCCCTTGGTGGAGGGGTCCGAAATCAACCCTATCTTTTGTTTCCCCACACGTACGGACTCTAAAAATAGCCTATACTTATGTATTTCGAAATTACATGGGCCTGGCCCAATAAAAAGGTGACGCAGCACCTATAATAGCCTCTGGACGAAATTTATGAAATGGCATCTTGTATATTTCGTCCAAGGCTTCATGCACTCTTATGGTGGCTTCAAAGTCCTGAAATCATCACTTGTAACTCCGTTCTGGTTCCCCTTGCGCATGGCATCATCTCCATGCTTGCTCTTGCTCCAATGTCCATCCTTCTCCAAGCTAGGCCCTTCATTTGTAAGCAAAACAAATGTATCCAATTTAGGCAGCATCATATTCTCATGAACATTAGAATCATTACCAAGAAATGAAAGTACCTGATAATTTAATTGGCGTGCGCGAGCTCTAGTAATTGGTCCAGTATATGTAGCAGTAGGGGTTGTGGGTGTAACAATGGTATTGATGTCCTCATCACTAGCCAAGTTGTTGCAGCTCCCTCCATCTATGATGACGCGAATAGAACGTTCCTTCACAACTCCCTTTGTATGGAACAGATTATGCCTCTGATTTTGCTCAGCTTGTGTAACCTGCACACTCAAAACACGTTGAGCAACTAAACATTCATACCTGCCATCATCTTCAGCAGCCATGTATTGTGTCTCATGATCAGAATCATCTCCACCGTGTTCCTCATGTGTAATAAGAGCCAAAGTCTCCTCATCATAGTCACTAGCAGACTCATACCCACCATCCTCAGTAGCAATCATCACACGCTGAGATTTGCATTCTCTCGCAAAATGTCCTCTTCCCTTACAACGACGACAAATAATATCACTTGTGTGCCCTGTTGACGCCATGGAAGAAGAAGAGCTCTGTGCAGGCCCGGCAGGTGTGCTCTTGGCAGATAGTGGTGGTTGTGCCTGCTTTCTTGTATCACGGTTGGAGGTGGCACCTGAAGGAGGTGATGGTGCAGTGGAAGTAGATGATGCACGTGGTGTCCATGATGAAGGTCGACCTGCAGAAAAGTTAGTGCGCGCCAATGCCTGTCGATCCTGCACTTCACGTTCAGCTTTACAAGCAAGATGGAATAAACGAGTGATATTATTATAATCCTTATAGTCTAGAATGGTCTGAATATCTCTATTTAATCCACCCAGAAAACGTGCAAGCATAGCTTCATTCTCCTCAACAATACCACATCTAATCAAGCCAGTTTGTAATTCCTGATAATATTCTTCTACAGAATTTTTACCTTGTCTTAAGCGCTGCAATTTTTGAAGTAATTCACGTTGATAATATGGTGGAACCCAACGAGTACGCATAGCAGTTTTCAAAGCAGCCCAAGTAGCTGGAACAGGATATAATCTACAATGTTCAGACCACCAAACACATGCAAAGCTAGTGAAAGCACAAACAGCAGCAGGAACACGTCTCTCCTCAGGATATTGTAAACATGTAAATCGTTGTTCAGTTTCTAACTCCCAAGTAAGATATATATCAGGAACATATCTACCCTCAAATGGTGGAATATTCAATTTCAGTTTAGGGAGATGGTCATGATCTCGTACCTGAGGGGGAGCCCTAACATTGCCATTATTTGCATGTGGACGACCTGGTGGTTGTGGTGCTGGTGGTTGCACGTAGTTCTGATGTTGATCAACCTCATCCTCGTAATCTCCCACATAATCATCCTCCTCGGTACCAGCAGCAGTAGTAGCAGGAGCCAAAGAAGCACCAACAGCAGTATCAGCGGCACCAGAATTTTGTCCTGGCTCAATAGGAACACGCTGAGCTCGTCCATACTGATTCGGAAGGGGGCGTAGTTGTTGTCGTTGCAGAGGTGCGATAGGTGCAGCCGGCGGTGGTTGTGGAAAACGCGCGAGCAATTCATCAAACTTGCTATCGAGCTTTGTTTCAAATGTCTTCTCAATGCCATCTATCTTCTCCATGGCCTTGTCAAATCTGTTTAGCACATCTTGCACCTGTCCACTCATCATTTGCTGAAATTTATCATGTAGCTGTTTGTTCGTCAGGTTCTCCCAATCAGTCTCATCGGCTTGTGATCCTACCATGGTTAGCAGCAAATAGAAACACAGAAGAATATGATCCTACAGAGTACTAAGAAGTGGTGGTGGTGTATCACAAACCCGTCAAGCAAATCTCAAATTCTTACCAGTTCTTACCCAGCAGCAGGCGGTGATCGGCAACCGTTGTAGTCAAAACTCTCAAAGCTTGGATAGAGCGATTACCAGGGAGAGTCCAACGCACGACGTAGATGTATGTGGAGCTGGGAAGGCTTATAATATGGTAGCAAAAAGGGTCAGCAATAATCAATTCAGAGATGCAAAGTTGAATAAACGCTCAACGACGGTACTGTGCTGGTCCTAGGCTAGACCGTGCTAGAGACGCGAGCCTAGAACACTAACAAAATCGCGGCGCTGCACGTAAACAAGGGAAAAGCACACTCTGGATTTTTTTTTCGCTCTTTTCTTTTTTTTTGCGCTCTTTTTTTTTGCGCTGCTCTTTTTTTTTTGCAAAAAATCACTATAATGGCGAGTGTCTCAAAACTCTTCCTAGGTCAAACTGACAGGATGGGCACGAAATTTTTTTGACCAATTTTTTTTTTCGACTGCCCGGACCCAAAAACTGGAAACGGGTCAAAAAAAACTTCCTATAATGGCACCTGTCTCAAAACACTCAGAAACACCTAAAAATAGAATAGCCAGAAATTTTTTCGAAAAATGCGTTTTCGAAAAATTTTGGGCCTAAACGGAGCGTGGTTTCCGAGACGAAGGAAATTTTTTTGACCAATTTTTTTTTTCCGAGACCTACGCAGGCAAGGAAACACGAATCGGAATTTAGATTGATCTCAAGAACAAACCTAATATGAGAAGAACTCGGATTGGTGGTGGATATATGGTTGTGGTATATGGCAGCGGTGGTGGTATATGGTAGCGGTGGTGGTATATGGATACAGATTGGCGGTGGTATATGGATACGGATTTGTAGTGGTATATGGATATGGATTCAGAGCGGTGGCGGATAAGCAAAAGTGGTAGATGGGCGATGATGATGGTGCGGCGGCGGCGTGACAACTTATGACCAGAACTCGAAACTCTAAAAGACTAGACTCTAAGACCAGCAACTTGACACGATGATGCAACCGCAAATTCAACAAAGCAAAAACCCTAAAAAGATTATGCAAAGGCTCAGATTGGTTCGGATATGATGAACTAACCCTATTTTTTTTTGTGGCTTTTTCGTGGACTGTAGGTATGAAGAACAGACTCGATCTAATCTACGAAAAACTGGAAAATCTCACCGAGCAACCTGGAAATCTGATACCACTTGATAGAGGCAAAGGTGTCCCGTCTTTTGATGAGATGATGGATTTCGCTTTGGTGGAAGTCGACTTTGACGATCCGACTACGAACGTGCGAGGACGTCGCGCCTTAGCAATCGCTAAACCAACTCCGAGAGGTTATTGACCACGCCGGAGCACGATCAACCTGACCACGAGGGTCTGTTTCCTGCGAGCAAACGAAGAACAAGCAAGAAACTGAGATTGCAATCTGGATATTGTGAATATAAGATGAAAGCTTTATTGATCAAGGTGGGGTTCTGTGACGCCTTTGTCTGGTCGTTGAACACAAACGAAGTACGCGAAGTTGCAGCTATGGCGAACTTTTAATCTAAACAAAACCCGAAGTCTAAACGGCGCCCTAAGGGCTGTATATATGGAGGAAGAGGGGGGGGGGATTTCGTGGCCCTTGGTGGAGGGGTCCGAAATCAACCCTATCTCTTTTTTCCCCACACATACGGACTCTAAAAATAGCCTATACTTATGTATTTCGAAATTACATGGGCCTGGCCCAATAATAAGGTGACGCGGCACCTATAATAGCCTCTGGACGAAATTTATGAAGTGGCATCTTGTATATTTCGTCCAAGGCTTCATGCACTCTTATGGTGGCTTCAAAGTCCTGAAATCATCACTTGTAACTCCGTTCTGGTTCCCCTTGCGCATGGCATCATCTCCATGCTTGCTCTTGCTCCAATGTCGATCCTTCTCCAAGCTAGGCCCTTCATTTGTAAGCAAAACAAATGTATCCAATTTAGGCAGCATCATATTCTCATGAACATTAGAATCATTACCAAGAAACGAAAGTACCTGATAATTTAATTGGCGTGCGCGAGCTCTAGTAATTGGTCCAGTATATGTAGCAGTAGGGGCTGTGGGTGTAACAATGGTATTGATGTCCTCATCACAGATTTGACGAGGCCATGGAAAAGATAGATGGCATTGAGAAGACGTTTGAAACAAAGCTTGATAGCAAGTTTGATGAATTGCTCGCGCGTTTTCCACAACCACCGCCGGCTGCACCTATCGCACCTCTGCAACAACAACAACTACGCCCCCTTCCGAATCAGTATGGACGAGCTCAGCGTGTTCCTATTGAGCCAGGACAAAATTCTGGTGCCGCTGCTACTGCTGTTGGTGCTTCTTTGGCTCCTGCTACTGCTGCTGCTGGTACCGAGGAGGATGATGAGTATGTGGGCGATTACGAGGATGAGGTTGATCAACATCAGAACTACGTGCAACCACCAGCACCACAACCACCAGGTCGTCCACATGCAAATAATGGCAATGTCAGGGCTCCCGCTCAGGTACGAGATCATGACCATCTCCCTAAACTGAAATTGAATATTCCACCATTCGAGGGTAGATATGTTCCTGATATATATCTTACTTGGGAGTTAGAAACTGAACAACGATTTACATGTTTACAATATCCTGAGGAGAGACGTGTTCCTGCTGCTGTTTGTGCTTTCACTAGCTTTGCATGTGTTTGGTGGTCTGAACATTGTAGATTATATCCTGTTCCAGCTACTTGGGCTGCTTTGAAAACTGCTATGCGTACTCGTTGGGTTCCACCATATTATCAACGTGAATTACTTCAAAAATTGCAGCGCTTAAGACAAGGAAAAAATTCTGTAGAAGAATATTATCAGGAATTACAAACTGGCTTGATTAGATGTGGTATTGTTGAGGAGAATGAAGCTATGCTTGCACGTTTTCTGGGTGGATTAAATAGAGAGATTCAGACCATTCTAGACTATAAGGATTATAATAATATCACTCGTTTATTCCATCTTGCTTGTAAAGATGAACGTGAAGTGCAGGATCGATAGGCATTGGCGTGCACTAACTTTTCTGCAGGTCGACCTTCATCATGGACACCACGTGCATCATCTACTTCCACTGCACCATCACCTCCTTCAGGTGCCACCTCCAACCGTGATACAAGAAAGCAGGCACAACCACCACTATCTGCCAAGAGCACACCTGCCGGGCCTGCACAAAGTTCTTCTTCTTCCATGGCGTCAACAGGACACACAAGTGATATTATTTGTCGTCGTTGTAAGGGAAGAGGACATTTTGCGAGAGAATGGAAATCTCAGCGTGTGATGATTGCTACTGAGGATGGTGGGTATGAGTCCGCTAGTGATTATGATGAGGAGACTTTGGCTCTTATTACACATGAGGAACACGGTGGAGATGATTCTGATCATGAGACACAATACATGGCTGCTGAAGATGCTGACAGGTATGAATGTTTAGTTGCTCAACGTGTTTTGAATGTGCAGGTTACACAAGCTGAGCAAAATCAGAGGCATAATTTGTTCCATACAAAGGGAGTTGTGAAGGAACGTTCTATTCGCGTCATCATAGATGGAGGGAGCTGCAACAACTTGGCTAGCATGGAGATGGTGGAGAAGCTATCTCTCACCACAAGACCACATCCACATCCTTACTACATCCAATGGTTCAACAACAGTGGCAAGGTTAAGGTAACACGTACTGTTCGTGTGCATTTTAGTATCTCTACATATGCTGATTATGTTGATTGTGATGTGGTACCTATGCAAGCATGTTCCTTATTATTTGGTAGACCATGGCAATTTGATAAAAATTCTGTACACCATGGTAGAAACAATCAGTATGCTCTTGTTCATAAGGATAAAAATATTACTTTGCTTCCTATGACTCCTGATTCCATTTTGAAAGATGATATTAATAGAGCTAATAAAGCAAAACAGGAGAAAAATAAGAGTGAAAATCAGATTGTGGCAAAAGAATTTGAGCAACAAATGAAGCCTAATAATAAACCATCTAGTGTTGCTTCAGAAATTAAATTGAAAAGTGCATGTTTACTTGCCACCAAATCTGATATTGATGAGCTAGATTCTAGCAAATCTGTTTGCTATGCTTTTGTGTGCAAAGAGGCATTATTTTCATTCGAGGAGTTCGCTGACGTCTTCCCACAAGACGTGCCACCGGGATTACCACCTATTCGAGGGATTGAGCATCAAATTGATTTAATTCCCGGTGCATCGCTACCCAACCGTGCACCATACCGTACCAATCCAGAGGAGACGAAGGAAATTATGCGTCAAGTATAGGAGCTGCTCGACAAAGGTTATATACGCGAATCTCTTAGTCCTTGTGCTGTTCCTATTATACTAGTGCCTAAAACGGATGGTACGTCGCGTATGTGTGTTGATTGTAGAGGCATTAATAATATTACTATTCGTTATCGTCATCCTATTCCTAGGCTAGATGATATGCTTGATGAATTGAGTGGCTCTACAATATTCTCCAAAGTTGATTTGCGTAGTGGCTACCATCAAATTCGTATGAAATTGGGAGATGAATGGAAAACAGCATTTAAAACTAAGTTTGGTTTATATGAGTGGTTAGTCATGCCTTTTGGGTTAACTAATGCACCTAGCACTTTCATGAGACTAATGAACGAAGTTTTACGTGCTTTCATTGGACGATTTGTGGTAGTCTATTTTGATGATATACTGATTTATAGCAAATCTTTGGAAGAACATTTGGAACATTTACATGCTGTTTTTAATGCTCTACGTGATGCACGTTTGTTTGGTATCCTTGGGAAGTGCACCTTTTGCACCAACCGAGTATCTTTTCTTGGCTATGTTGTTACTCCACAGGGAATAGAAGTTGATAAAGCCAAGATTGAAGCTATTGAGAGTTGGCCGCAGCCCAAAACGGTCACACAAGTGAGGAGTTTTATTGGACTCGCTGGTTTCTATAGGCGTTTTGTGAGAGATTTTAGCACCATTGCTGCACTTCTCAATGAGCTTACAAAGAAGGATGTGCCTTTTGTTTGGGGTACCGCACAGGAAGAAGCCTTCACGATATTGAAAGATAAGTTGACACATGCTCCTTTACTCCAACTTTCTGATTTTAATAAGACTTTTGAGCTTGAATGTGATGCTAGTGGAATTGGATTAGGAGGTGTGTTATTACAAGATGGCAAACCTGTTGCATACTTTTCTGAAAAATTGAGTGGGCCTAGTCTGAACTATTCTACTTATGATAAAGAATTATATGCTCTTGTTCGGACTTTAGAGACATGGCAACATTATTTATGGCCCAAAGAATTTGTTATACATTCTGATCATGAATCTTTGAAACATATTAAAAGTCAAGCTAAACTGAATCGTAGACATGCTAAATGGGTTGAATTCATTGAGACTTTCCCTTATGTCATTAAACACAAGAAGGGTAAAGAAAATGTTATTGCTGATGCATCGTCTCGTCGTTATACTATGCTTTCACAACTTGACCTTAAAATATTTGGTTTGGAGACCATCAAAGATCAATATGTGCATGATGCTGAATTTAGCGATGTATTGCAGAATTGTAAAGAAGGTAGAACATGGAACAAGTTCGTCGCTAATGATGGATTTGTGTTTCGTTCTAACAAGCTATGCATTCCAGCTAGCTCCGTTCGTCTTTTGTTGTTGCAGGAGGCGCATGGAGGAGGACTAATGGGACACTTTGGCGTGAAGAAGACGGAGGATATACTTGCTACACATTTCTTTTGGCCAAAGATGAGACGGGATGTTGAGCGTTTTGTTGCTCGCTGCACTACATGTCAAAAAGCTAAGTCACGACTCAATCCTCATGGTTTATATATGCCTTTGCCTGTACCTAGTGTTCCTTGGGAGGATATATCTATGGACTTTGTTTTAGGTTTACCTCGAACAAAGAAGGGGAGGGATAGCATATTTGTTGTCGTGGATAGATTCTCGAAAATGGCACACTTTATACCATGTCATAAAAGCGATGATGCTGTTAATGTTGCTAATTTGTTCTTTCGTGAAATTATTCGCTTGCGTGGTGTGCCAAATACTATTGTTTCAGATCGTGATACTAAATTTCTTAGCCACTTTTGGAGATGTTTATGGGCTAAGTTGGGGACTAAACTGCTTTTTAGTACTACTTGTCACCCCCAAACTGATGGACAAACTGAAGTAGTCAATAAAACATTGTCTACTATGCTTAGGGCTGTTTTGAAGAATAATAAGAAAATGTGGGAAGAATGCTTGCCTCATATTGAATTTGCTTATAATCGTTCATTGCATTCTACTACTAAGATGTGCCCTTTTGAAATTGTGTATGGTTTCCTACCTCGTGCACCTATTGATTTGTTGCCTCTTCCATCTTCGGAGAAGGTTAATTTTGATGCTAAAGAACATTCTGAATTGATTTTAAAAATGCATGAGTTAACTAAGGAAAACATTGAGCGTATGAATGCTAAATATAAACTTGCTGGAGATAAGGGTAGAAAACATGTTGTGTTTGCACCAGGAGATCTTGTTTGGTTACATTTGCGTAAAGATAGATTTCCTAATTTGCGCAAATCAAAGCTCATGCCACGTGCTGATTGTCCTTTTAAGGTGTTAGAGAAAATAAATGATAATGCATATAAACTTGAGCTACCTGTAGATTTTGGGGTTAGTCCCACTTATAACATTGCAGATTTGAAGCCTTATTTGGGTGAGGAAAATGAGCTTCCGTCGAGGACGACTTCATTTCAAGAAGGGGAGGATGATGAGGACATCAATACCATTGTTACACCCACAGCCCCTACTGTTACATATACGGGTCCAATTACTAGAGCTCGCGCACGCCAATTAAATTACCAGGTACTTTCGTTTCTTGGTAATGATTCTAATGTTCATGAGAATATGATGCTGCCTAAATTGGATACATTTGTTTTGCTTACAAATGAAGGGCCTAGCTTGGAGAAGGATGAACATTGGAGCAAGAACACGCATGGAGCTGATGGTATGCGCAAGGGGATCAAGAACAGAGTTACAAGTGATGATTTCAGGACTTTGAAGCCACCATAAGGAGTGCATGAAGCCTTGGACGAAATATACAAGATGCCACTTCATAATATTCGTCCATAGGCTATTCTAGGTGCTGCGTCACCTTATTATTGGGCCAGGCCCATGTAATTTCGAAATACTTAAGTATAGGCTATTTTTAGAGTCCGTATGTGTGGGGAAACAAGAGTTAGGGTTGGTTTCGGACCCCACCCTCAAGGGCCACGAAATTCCCTCCTTTTCCCCCATATATACAGCCCTTAGGGCGTCGTTTAGACTTTGGGTTTTGTTTAGATTATAGTTCGCCATAGCTGCAACTTTGCGTACTTCGTTTGTGTTCAACGACCAGACAAAGGCGTCACAGAACCCCACCTTGATCAATAAAGCTTTCATCTTATATTCACAATATCCAGATTGCTATCTCAGTTTCTTGCTTGTTCTTCGTTTGCTTGCAGGAAACAGACCCTCCTGCTCAGGTTGATCGTGCTCCGGCGTGGTCAATAACCTCTCGGAGTTGGTTTAGCGATTGCTAAGGCGCGACGTCCTCGCACGTTCATAGTCGGATCGTCAAAGTCGACTTCCACCAAAGCGAAATCCGCCATCTCATCGAAAGACGGGACACCTTTGCCTCTATCACAATACATGGCTCCTGAAGACACTGACAGGTATGAATGTTTAGTTGCTCAACGTGTTTTGATTGTGCAGGTCACACAAGCTAAGCAAAAATCAGAGGCTGATGAGGCATCAATACCATTGTTACACCCACAGCCCCTACTGTTACATATACTGGACCAATTACTAGAGCTCGCGCACGCCAATTGAATTATCAGGTACTTTCGTTTCTTGGTAATGATTCTAATGTTCATGAGAATATGATGCTGCCTAAATTGGATACATTTGTTTTACTTACAAATGAAGGGCCTAGCTTGGAGAAGGATGGACATTGGAGCAAGAGCAAGCATGGAGACGATGCCATGCGCAAGGGGAACCAGAACGGAGTTACAAGTGATGATTTCAGGACTTTGAAGCCACCATAAGAGTGCATGAAGCCTTGGACGAAATATACAAGATGCCACTTCATAAATTTCGTCCAGAGGCTATTATAGGTGCTGCGTCACCTTTTTATTGGGCCAGGCCCATGTAATTTCGAAATACATAAGTATAGGCTATTTTTAGAGTCCGTATGTGTGGGGAAACAAGAGATAGGGTTGATTTCGGACCCCTCCACCAAGGGCCACGAAATTCCCCCTCTCTTCCTCCATATATACAGCCCTTAGGGCACCGTCTAGACTTTGGGTTTTGTTTAGATTAAAAGTTCGCCATAGCTGCAACTTCGCGTACTTCGTTTGTGTTCAACGACCAGACAAAGGCGTCACAGAACCCCACCTTGATCAATAAAGCTTTCATCTTATATTCGCAATATCCAGATTGCAATCTTAGTTTCTTGCTTGTTCTTCGTTTGCTCGCAGGAAACAGACCCTCGTGGTCAGGTTGATCGTGCTCCGGCGTGGTCAATAACCTCTCGGAGTTGGTTTAGCGATTGCTAAGGCGCGACGTCCTCGCACGTTCGTAGTCGGATCGTCAAAGTCGACTTCCACCAAAGCGATTTCCATCATCTCATCGAAAGACAGGACACCTTTGCCTCTATCAAGTGGTATCAGATTTCCAGGTTGCTCGGTGAGATTTTCCAGTTTTTCGTAGTTTAGATCGAGTCTGTTCTTCATACCTATAGTCCACGAAAAAGCCACAAAAAAAAATTAGGGTTAGTTCATCATATCCGAACCAATCTGAGCCTTTGCATAATCTTTTTAGGGTTTTGCTTTGTTGAATTTGCGGTTGCATCATCGGTCTAGTTGCTGGTCTTAGAGTCTAGTCTTTTAGAGTTTCGAGTTCTGGTCATAAGTTGTCACGCCACCGCCGCACCATCATCATCGCCCCTGCCATCTACCACCACCACTCTGAATCCGTATCCATATACCACCACCAATCCGTGTCCATATACCACCACCGATCCATATCCATATACTACCACCGCTACCACCACCGCTGCCATATACCACAACCATATATCCACCACCAATCCGAGTTCCTTGCTTATTAGGTTTGTTTTCGGGATCCATCTAGTTCCCGATTCGTGTTTCCTTGCCGGAGTAGGTTCCGAAAACCACGCTCCGTTTAGGCCCAAAATTTTTCGAAAACGCATTTTTCGAAAAAATTTCTGGCTATCTTATTTTTAGGTGTTTCTGAGTGTTTTGAGACAGGTGCCATTATAGGAAGTTTTTTTTGACCCATTTCCAGTTTTTGGGTCCGGGCAGTCGAAAAAACGAAAAAAAAAAAATTTGGTCGAAAAAATTTCGTGCCCATCCTGTCAGTTTGACCTAGGAAGAGTTTTGAGACACTCGCCATTATAGTGATTTTTCGCAAAAAAAAAGAGCAGCGCAAAAAAAAGAGCGCAAAAAAAAAGAGCGAAAAAACTGGGCTCGTGTGCTTTTCCCTTGTTTACGTGCAGCGCCGTGATTTTGTTAGTGTTCTAGGCTCGCGTCTCTAGCACAGTCTAGCCTAGGACCAGCACAGTACCGTCGTTGAGCGTTTATTCAACTTTGCATCTCTAAATTGATTATTGCTGACCCTTTTTGCTACCATATTATAAGCCTTCCCAGCTCCACATACATCTACGTCGTGCGTTTGACTCTCCCTGGTAATCGCTCTATCCAAGCTTTGAGAGTTTTTGACTACAACGGTTGCCGATCACCGCCTGCTGCTGGGTAAGAACTGGTAAGAATTTGAGATTTGCTTGACGGATTTGTGACACCCACCACCTCCTCTTGTTAGTAGTCTGTAGGATCATATTCTTGTGTGTTTCTATTGCTGCTAACCATGCCAGGATCACAAGCCGACGAGACTGACTGGGAGAACATGACGAATAAGGATTTGCATAATAAATTTCAGCAAATGATGAGTGGACAGGTGCAAGATGTGCTAAACAGATTTGAAGAGGCCATGGAGAAGATAGATGGCATGGAGAAGACGTTCGAAACAAAGCTCGATAACAAGTTTAATGAATTGCTCGCGCGTCTTCCACCACCACCACCCGCTGCACCTAACGCACCTCTCCAACGACAACAACAACAACAACACATCCTTTCGAATCAGTATGGACGAGCGAAGCGTGTTCCTATTGAGGATGGCCAAACTTCTGGTGCTGCTGTTCATGTTGTTGATGCTTCTTTGGCTCCTGCTACTGCTGCTGCTGGTACCCAGGAGGATGATGAGTATGTGGGCGATTATGAGGATGAGGTTGATCAAAATCAGCATTACGTGCAGCCACCAGCACCACCACCACCCGGTCGACCTCAGGTATATATTCGTAATTGTAGGCCTGCACCACCACCTCAGGTACGAGATGATGTCCATATTCCTAAACTGAAATTGAATATTCCACCATTTGAGGGTAGATATGTTCCTGATATATATCTTACTTGGGAGTTAGAAACTGAACAACGTTTTACATGTTTACAATATCCCGAGGAGAGACGGGTTGCTGCTGCTGTTTGTGCTTTCACTAGTTTTGCATGTGTATGGTGGTCTGAACATTGTAGATTATATCCTATTCCCGCTACTTGGGCTGCTTTGAAAACTGCTATGCGTACTCGTTGGGTTCCACCATATTATCAACGTGAATTGCTTCAAAAATTACAGCGCTTAAGACAAGGAAAAAATTCTGTAGAAGAATATTATCAGGAATTACAAACTGGCATGATTAGATGTGGTATTGTTGAGGAGAATGAAGCTATGCTTGCACGTTTTCTGGGTGGATTAAATAGAGAGATTCAGACCATTCTAGATTATAAGGAGTATACTAATATCACTCATTTATTCCATCTTGCTTGTAAAGCTGAACGTGAAGTGCAGGATCGACAGGCATTGGCGCGGACTAACTTTTCTACAGGTCGACCTTCATCATGGACACCACGTGCATCATCTACTTCCACACGTTCTGCTACACCGGCGCCTCCGTCGGCTGCCACCTCCAAACGTGATACAATAAAGCAGGCACAATCACCACTATCTGCCAAGAGCACATCTTCTGGGCCTGCAAAGAGCTCTTCTTCATCCATGGCATCAACAGGGCAAACACATGATATTATTTGTCGACGTTGCAAGGGTGGAGGTCATTATGCGAGAGAATGCCCCTCTAAGCGTGTGATGATTGTTACTGAGGATGGTGGGTATGAGTCCGCTAGTGACTATGATGAGGAGACTTTGGCTCTTATTACACGTGACGAACACGGTGGAGAAGATTCTGATCATGAGACGCAATACATGGCTCCTGAAGATGCTGACAGGTATGAATGTTTAGTTGCTCAACGTGTTTTGAGTGTGCAGGTTACACAAGCTGAGCAAAATCAGAGGCATAATTTGTTCCATACAAAGGGAGTTGTGAAGGAACGTTCTGTTCGCGTGATCATAGATGGAGGGAGTTGCAACAACTTGGCTAGCATGGAGATGGTGGAGAAGCTATCTCTCACCACAAGACCACATCCACATCCTTACTACATCCAATGGTTCAACAACAGCGGCAAGGTTAAGGTAACACGTACTGTTCGTGTGCATTTTAGTATCTCTACATATGCTGATTATGTTGATTGTGATGTGGTACCTATGCAAGCATGTTCCTTATTACTTGGTAGACCATGGCAATTTGATAAAAATTCTATTCACCATGGTAGAAACAATCAGTATACTCTTGTTCATAAGGATAAAAATATTACTTTGCTTCCTATGACTCCTGATTCCATTTTGAAAGATGATCTTAATAGAGCTAATAAAGCAAAACAGGAGAAAACTAAGAGTGAAAATCAGATTGTGGCAAAAGAATTTGAGCAACAAATGCAGCCTAATAATAATAAACAATCTAGTGTTGCTTCTGAAATTAAATTGAAAAGTGCATGTTTACTTGCCACCAAATCTGATATTGATGATCTAGATTTTAGCAAATCTGTTTGCTATGCTTTTGTGTGCAAAGAGGCATTATTTTCATTCGAGGACGTGCCTTCCTCTTTGCCTCCTGCTGTCACTAACATTTTGCAGGAGTTCGCTGACGTCTTTCCACAAGACGTGCCACCGGGATTACCACCTATTCGCGGGATTGAGCATCAAATTGACTTAATTCCCGGTGCATCATTACCCAACCGTGCACCATACCGTACCAATCCAGAGGAGACGAAGCAGATTATGCGTCAAGTACAAGAACTGCTCGACAAAGGTTATATACGCGAATCCCTTAGTCCTTGTGTTGTTCCTATCATTTTAGTGCCGAAAAAGGATGGTACGTCGCGTATGTGCGTTGATTGTAGAGGCATTAATAATATTACTATTCGTTATCGTCATCCTATTCCTAGGCTAGATGATATGCTTGATGAATTGAGTGGCTCTACAATATTCTCCAAAGTTGATTTGCGTAGTGGATACCATCAAATTCGTATGAAATTGGGAGATGAATGGAAAACAGCATTTAAAACTAAGTTTGGATTATATGAGTGGTTAGTCATGCCTTTTGGGTTAACTAATGCACCTAGTACTTTCATGAGGTTAATGAACGAAGTTTTACGTGCTTTCATTGGACGATTTGTGGTAGTTTACTTTGATGACATATTGATTTATAGCAAATCTTTGGAGGAACATTTGGAACATTTACGTGCTGTTTTTATTGCTCTACGTGATGCACGTTTGTTTGGTAACCTTGGAAAGTGCACCTTTTGCACCGACCGAGTATCTTTTCTTGGCTATGTTGTTACTCCAGAGGGAATTGAAGTTGATAAAGCCAAAATTGAAGCTATTGAGAGTTGGCCACAGCCCAAAACGGTCACACAAGTGAGGAGTTTCCTTGGCCTCGCTGGATTCTATAGGCGTTTTGTGAGAGATTTCAGCACCATTGCTGCACCTCTCAATGAGCTTACAAAGAAAGATGTGCCTTTTCTGTGGGGTACCGCACAGGAAGAAGCCTTCTCGGTATTGAAAGATAAGTTGACACATGCTCCTTTACTCCAACTTCCTGATTTTAATAAGACTTTTGAGCTTGAATGTGATGCTAGTGGAATTGGATTAGGAGGTGTGTTATTACAAGATGGCAAACATGTTGCATACTTTTCTGAAAAATTGAGTGGGCCTAGTCTGAATTATTCTACTTATGATAAAGAATTATATGCTCTTGTTCGGACTTTAGAAACATGGCAACATTATTTATGGCCCAAAGAATTTGTTATACATTCTGATCATGAATCTTTGAAACATATTAAAAGTCAAGCTAAACTGAATCGTAGACATGCTAAATGGGTTGAATTCATTGAGACTTTCCCTTATGTCATTAAACACAAGAAGGGAAAAGAAAATGTTATTGCTGATGCATTGTCTCGTCGCTATACTATGCTTTCACAACTTGACTTCAAAATATTTGGTTTGGAGACCATCAAAGATCAATATGTGCATGATGCTGATTTTAAAGATGTAATGCAGAATTGTAAAGAAGGAAGAATGTGGAACAAGTTTGTCGTTAACGATGGATTTGTGTTTCGTGCTAACAAGCTATGCATTCCAGCTAGCTCCGTTCGTCTTTTGCTGTTGCAGGAGGCGCATGGGGGAGGATTAATGGGACACTTTGGCGTGAAGAAGACGGAGGACGTACTTGCAACACATTTCTTTTGGCCAAAGATGAGACGGGATGTTGAGCGTTTTGTTGCTCGCTGCAGTACATGTCAAAAAGCTAAGTCACGACTCAATCCTCATGGTTTATATATGCCTTTGCCTGTACCTAGTGTTCCTTGGGAGGATATATCTATGGACTTTGATGAGGACATGACTACCTTGGATATGACCAAAAATATTGCATATATGCATATTTGTCAGGTGATTTCTAGTGCAAACTATTCAATAATCTATTTATGTTATCCAGAACAAAAATACTTCACACACTTTTGTGTTTTGTCTAATTGCAGGTGTATGGGACATTTGTACAATCCACATATGAAGATAAAGAAGAAAGAGATGTTTATTTGCTGTCCAAAAAGTTGATGAGGACATGACTACCTTGGATATGACCAAAAATATTGCATATATGCATATTTGTCAGGTCATTTCTAGTGCAAGCTATTCAATAATCTATTTATGTTATCCAGAACAAAAATACTTCACACACTTTTGTGTTTTGTCTAATTGCAGGTGTATGGGACATTTGTACAATCCACATATGAAGATAAGGAAGAAAGAGATGTTTATTTGCTGTCCAAAAAGTTCTCTCACGTCACTTTTGGCCCAAGAGAAGATAGAGTCCAAGTCTCTCACGTTCTGGATTCAGATTCGGACTGCACAGACATACCTGACTCAAAACGCACACAAGTTTTTCATACGGACTCCGAATTGGGTGATTCTTTTTTTGTTGGAAACTAGATTTCGTGCACTTTCCAACCCAATTGGAATCACCTTCAAATTCGTCCGGAGCGTTGAGTTGTGGACGAAACAATCTGATGCTGCAGCAGAATCCGAGTCAAACTACAAGTCCAAAGGTGTTACATCACCTCCACTTGGGCCCATTGGCCTTGTACGACCTAGATTTAGTTTTCGGCTGCCTTGGGATGTCCTCCCACCTCCTTGGCCGCCACCCCTTGCTCCTATATAAGTAGATCCATCTAGTAGCTTTTCCTTGGGATTTGTTTAGTTAAAAGTTAGCCATTGCAACTTCGTGTACTTTGTTTGTGTCCAACGACCAGACCAAGACCGCTTACGGATCCCCACCTTTATCAATACTTCATATATACTCGCAATATTCAGATTGCTTTTATCATATTCTTGCTTGTTCTTCGATTGCTTGCAGGAATAGACCTTCGTGGTCAGGTTGATTGTGCTCCAGCGTGGTCAATAACCTCTCAGAGTTGGTTTAGCGATTGCTAAGGCGCAACGTCGTGCACGTTTGTAGTCGGATCGTCAAAGTCATCTTCACCAAATCGATAGTTATCATCTCATCGAAAGATCGGGACACCCCCGCCTCTATCAAGTGGTATCAGTTTTCAGGTTGCTCGGTGAGAATTTCCAGTTTTCCTAGATTAGATTTATTTTCTTACCTATTGTCCAAGAAAAAGCCACAAAAAAGAGTTAGATCTATTCATCCTTGGTCCAAGCCAGTCTGAGCCTTTGCAATTTTCTTTTCATTGCTTGCATAGTTGAATTATCGGTTGCATCGTCGTGTCGAGTTGCTGGTCTTAGTGTCTAGTTCGTTTAGAGTTTCGAGTTCTGTTCACATTAGTCACGCCACCGCTGCATCATTATCTCTTCCGTTGTCCACCACCCATCCATCAATTTTCACCACGTGCTACCCACCATTCATTGTCATAATAATAGTTGAGATCGTTCACATCTTCACTTGATCCAATCTGCATCTTATCTAGTTTGTTTTGGAAAGAGGGAGAAAAAAAAGAGAGAAAAAAAACGAGAGAAAAAAAAGAGAGAAAAAAAAGTCAGAGAAAAAAAAGGAGAAAAAAAATCAAAAAAATCGGCACAAACTTTTTCAGAGGAAAGTTGGAGACAAAGTTGTTGTATATCCTGCTTGGCAGTTGTTTTTCATCATTATCTTCACTGCCGTTGTGATCTTCACTTATATCTTGCTGTCAAGAGCTACTTAGTATCCTTCATTGATGCTAGTTGTGCTACGCCGTGACCTCATTAGTGTTCTAGGCTCGCGTCTCTAGTCCGGTCTAGCCTAGGACCAGCACAGTACCGTCGTTGAGCGTTTATTCAACATTGCATCTTTGAATTGATTATTGCTAATCTTTTGCTACCATATATAGCCAACCCAGCTCCACATATTTCTACACGGTGTATACGTATGCTCCCCTGGCAATCGCTTTACTCAATATTCGGAGTTACTTGACACCGCTGGTTGCCGATCACCGCCTGCTGCATGGTAAGAACTTGTAAGACATTGATATTTGCTTTACTGTGAGCGTTTTACCACCACATCCTAGTAGTTATAGGAACATTATTTTTGGGTTTTGTTTCTTGTTCTACTAATCATGACAGGATCCAGAGTCAATTCATGGGCTTTGTCGATCGCGGGAGACGTGCCACCACCTTTGCAAATACCACAACCGTCACGAGAGGTGCACAAACATCCAAATGCACATGATCAGGTTAATGTATCTATACCACCATTTAATGGCCGTTTTAAACCTGCTTTATATATTGAATGGGAGTTCGACATAAAAAATATATTTGCTTCCCATAATTTCGATGAACATAAAAAGGTTAAGGTTGCGGTTGGTTCTTTCACTGGTTATGCTTTGGTTTGGTGGAGTGAATATTGTCGGTTACACCCTGATTATATACCTACTACTTGGGATGATTTGAAACTTGCCATGCGACATACTTTCGTCCCTGCTTATTATACTCGTGACATGATTAAGAAGTTGCAACACTTAAAACAAGGTAGTGAAACTGTAACAAAATATTATGATGATTTACAAACTACCTTGTTGCATTCCTCTTTAGAAGAAAGTGAAGATGATTTTATGGATAGATTTTGGGGAGGATTAAACCGTGATATTCAAGAGATACTAATTCATGAAGAGTGTTATCCTATGGACCATTTGTTTCATCTTGCTTGCAAAGCTGAACAGGAAATAAAACAACGTGTTGGCCACGAGGAGAACAAGCGCACGGTGCTCATTCCAAGAGTTGATATGATTGTTCCTTCAACTACTAGGCATACTATGACAACCACATCCGTTGTTGTCAGGACTACATCACCTCCACCATGTGACACATCGCCCCCGAGAGTGGCTACATCATCTGAGTTGATCATAAGAGGTAATGGCAAAGGTACTGATCTTCCATCTCTACATGAGAATGATGAATGCCTTGTCAATTTGAATGCACCATCTGATGAGCTACCCACTACTTTGATCACACCACCTATTTTAGAGGACTACGTTGATAATTTGACTTTGCCATGTGATCAAACAACTGAAATACCAACAATTTTGAGTGCACCCATTGAATTAACTATTGATGCAAAAGAACCAATGTTTAATCATTTTGATATGACCTCTAATCTTGGTGATGATTCTGTGTTGAATGACTTGTTGCATGTTTGCTTATTTAAGCATGTTGTAGCATGTAAATTTGATGCAAGTAAGGTTTATTCACCAATGTTGGGATGGTTTAATGACGAACATTGTCAATCTTTTGAAATGAATAAGAGCTTCACTTATATGTGCAAACTGAGTTGCAATATTTTCATGCCTTCTACTTCTTGTGCTAATTTTTTGGCTTTAGATTTTATGAACTATGCAAGTTACTCATCTATTCATGTGTCATATATGCAAAAATCAAGGGAAGTAAAAATGGATGACATATACATATACAACATGTACACCTTGTCTCTTTTGTTAGCCACATTTCAGATTAAGCAACGCCGAGGACGGCTTTATTTTCAAGAAGGGGAGGATGATGAGGACATGACTACCTTGGATATGACCAAAAATATTGCATATATGCATATTTGTCAGGTGATTTCTAGTGCAAACTATTCAATAATCTATTTATGTTATCCAGAACAAAAATACTTCACACACTTTTGTGTTTTGTCTAATTGCAGGTGTATGGGACATTTGTACAATCCACATATGAAGATAAAGAAGAAAGAGATGTTTATTTGCTGTCCAAAAAGTTGATGAGGACATGACTACCTTGGATATGACCAAAAATATTGCATATATGCATATTTGTCAGGTCATTTCTAGTGCAAGCTATTCAATAATCTATTTATGTTATCCAGAACAAAAATACTTCACACACTTTTGTGTTTTGTCTAATTGCAGGTGTATGGGACATTTGTACAATCCACATATGAAGATAAGGAAGAAAGAGATGTTTATTTGCTGTCCAAAAAGTTCTCTCACGTCACTTTTGGCCCAAGAGAAGATAGAGTCCAAGTCTCTCACGTTCTGGATTCAGATTCGGACTGCACAGACATACCTGACTCAAAACGCACACAAGTTTTTCATACGGACTCCGAATTGGGTGATTCTTTTTTTGTTGGAAACTAGATTTCGTGCACTTTCCAACCCAATTGGAATCACCTTCAAATTCGTCCGGAGCGTTGAGTTGTGGACGAAACAATCTGATGCTGCAGCAGAATCCGAGTCAAACTACAAGTCCAAAGGTGTTACATCACCTCCACTTGGGCCCATTGGCCTTGTACGACCTAGATTTAGTTTTCGGCTGCCTTGGGATGTCCTCCCACCTCCTTGGCCGCCACCCCTTGCTCCTATATAAGTAGATCCATCTAGTAGCTTTTCCTTGGGATTTGTTTAGTTAAAAGTTAGCCATTGCAACTTCGTGTACTTTGTTTGTGTCCAACGACCAGACCAAGACCGCTTACGGATCCCCACCTTTATCAATACTTCATATATACTCGCAATATTCAGATTGCTTTTATCATATTCTTGCTTGTTCTTCGATTGCTTGCAGGAATAGACCTTCGTGGTCAGGTTGATTGTGCTCCAGCGTGGTCAATAACCTCTCAGAGTTGGTTTAGCGATTGCTAAGGCGCAACGTCGTGCACGTTTGTAGTCGGATCGTCAAAGTCATCTTCACCAAATCGATAGTTATCATCTCATCGAAAGATCGGGACACCCCCGCCTCTATCAGACTTTGTTTTAGGTTTACCTCGAACAAAGAAGGGGAGGGATAGCATATTTGTTGTCGTGGATAGATTCTCGAAAATGGCACACTTTATACCATGTCATAAAAGCGATGATGCTGTTAATGTTGCTGATTTGTTCTTTCGTGAAATTATTCGCTTGCATGGTGTGCCAAATACTATTGTTTCAGATCGTGATACTAAATTTCTTAGCCACTTTTGGAGATGTTTATGGGCTAAGTTGGGGACTAAACTGCTATTTAGTACTACTTGTCACCCCCAAACTGATGGACAAACTGAAGTAGTCAATAGAACATTGTCTACTATGCTTAGGGCTGTTTTGAAGAATAATAAGAAAATGTGGGAAGAATGCTTGCCTCATATTGAATTTGCTTATAATCGTTCATTGCATTCTACTACTAAGATGTGCCCTTTTGAAATTGTGTATGGTTTCCTACCTCGTGCACCTATTGATTTGTTGCCTCTTCCAGCTTCGGAGAAGGTTAATTTTGATGCTAAAGAACGTTCTGAATTGATTTTAAAAATGCATGAGTTAACTAAGGAAAACATTGAGCGTATGAATGCTAAATATAAACTTGCTGGAGATATGGGTAGAAAACATGTTGTGTTTGCACCTGGAGATCTTGTTTGGTTACATTTGCGTAAAGATAGATTTCCTAATTTGCGCAAATCAAAGCTAATGCCACGTGTTGATGGTCCCTTTAAGGTGTTAGAGAAAATAAATGATAATGCATATAAACTTGAGCTGCCTGCAGATTTTGGCGTTAGTCCCACTTTTAACATTGCAGATTTGAAGCCTTATTTGGGTGAGGAAAATGAGCTTCCGTCGAGGACGACTTCATTTCAAGGAGGGGAGGATGATGAGGACATCAATACCATTGTTACACCCACAGCCCCTACTGTTACATATACTGGACCAATTACTAGAGCTCGCGCACGCCAATTAAATTATCAGGTACTTTCGTTTCTTGGTAATGATTCTAATGTTCATGAGAATATGATGCTGCCTAAATTGGATACATTTGTTTTACTTACAAATGAAGGGCCTAGCTTGGAGAAGGATGGACATTGGAGCAAGAGCAAGCATGGAGATGATGCCATGCGCAAGGGGAACCAGAACGGAGTTACAAGTGATGATTTCAGGACTTTGAAGCCACCATAAGAGTGCATGAAGCCTTGGACGAAATATACAAGATGCCACTTCATAAATTTCGTCCAGAGGTTATTATAGGTGCTGCGTCACCTTTTTATTGGCCCAGGCCCATGTAATTTCGAAATACATAAGTATAGGCTATTTTTAGAGTCCGTATGTGTGGGGAAACAAGAGATAGGGTTGATTTCGGACCCCTCCACCAAGGGCCACGAAATTCCCCCTCTCTTCCTCCATATATACAGCCCTTAGGGCACCGTTTAGACTTTGGGTTTTGTTTAGATTAAAAGTTCGCCATAGCTGCAACTTCGCGTACTTCGTTTGTGTTCAACGACCAGACAAAGGCGTCACAGAACCCCACCTTGATCAATAAAGCTTTCATCTTATATTCGCAATATCCAGATTGCAATCTTAGTTTCTTGCTTGTTCTTCGTTTGCTCGCAGGAAACAGACCCTCGTGGTCAGGTTGATCGTGCTCTGGCGTGGTAAATAACCTCTCGGAGTTGGTTTAGCGATTGCTAAGGCGCGACGTCCTCGCACGTTCGTAGTCGGATCGTCAAAGTCGACTTCCACCAAAGCGATTTCCATCATCTCATCGAAAGACGGGACACCTTTGCCTCTATCAGAGGCACAATTTGTTCCATACCAAGGGAGTGGTGAAGGAACGTTCTGTGCGCGTCATCATAGACGGAGGGAGCTGCAACAACTTGGCTAGCATGGAGATGGTGGAGAAGCTTTCTCTCACCACAAGACCACATCCACATCCTTACTACATCCAATGGTTCAACAACAGCGGCAAGGTTAAGGTAATACGTACTGTTCGTGTGCATTTTAGTATCTCTACATATGCTGATTATGTTGATTGTGATGTGGTACCTATGCAAGCATGTTCCTTATTACTTGGTACACCATGGCAATTTGATAAAAATTCTGTACACCATGGTAGAAACAATCAGTATACTCTTGTTCATAAGGATAAAAATATTACTTTGCTTCCTATGACTCCTGAGTCCATTTTGAAAGATGATATTAATAGAGCTAATAAAGCAAAACAGGAGAAAAATAAGAGTGAAAATCAGATTGTGGCAAAAGATTTTGAGCAACAAATGAAGCCTAATAGTAAACCATCTAGTGTTGCTTCTGAAATAAAATTGAAAAGTGCATGTTTACTTGCCACTAAATCTGATATTGATGAGCTAGATTTTAGCAAATCTAATTGCTATGCTTTTGTGTGCAAAGAGGCATTATTTTCATTCGAGGACGTGCCTTCCTCTTTGCCTCCTGCTGTCACTAACATTTTGCAGGAGTTCGCTGACGTCTTTCCACAAGACGTGCCACCGGGATTACCGCCTATTCGAGGGATTGAGCATTAGATTGACTTAATTCCCGGTGCTTCACTGCCAAACCGTGCGCCATACCGTACCAATCCAGAGGAGACGAAGGAGATTATGCGTCAAGTACAAGAGCTTCTCGACAAAGGTTATATACGCGAATCCCTTAGTCCTTGTGTTGTTCCTATTATTCTAGTGCCAAAAAACACTACTAGGAAAAAGGCTGGCAGCAGCGCGGGTTTTAGATGTATCAGTAGCGCGGGTACCCGCACTACTAATACGGCGCTACAGCTAACTCATAGCAGTAGCGCGTGAGCACCCGCGCTACTGCTACACAAGTGTAGCAGCAGCGCGGTTATGAGAAGCTCGCTACCGCTAGTAGCGCTAGCGCTCTTTGGCCGGACGCGCTACTGCTATTGAGGCGCTGCTGCTAACTTTTGTACACTCGCTACTGCTAATTTAAGTAGTTTTTTTTGGCATATTTGTTTTGTATTTGAACCGTCTTTGTAGAAGAATCTTTAGCACATAGAAATGTCATCATGATACACATACAAATGCCTGCGAGACCACAAATGTAATCATTGCATGTACATACAAATAGTCTCTTCATAATCATCATCCAACACAAAGTGATATCTTGTCATCATCTCGAAAATAGCAATACATGCAAGTCTCGAATACTTGCAACTACAACAACGTCATCCATCTAAACAAAGGTATACGCAAGAAGTGCTATCACTATGAGTGAGAGCGGAACCATGCAGTACATGAGGTGGCGGTTACGAGTCCTCTCTTGCGCTAGCGTGAACCTCAAGTAACTAGCTTCTCCTTCTTGTCTGCTTTTGAAGCCTTTATGGCTGGCGCCCGTGAACCCATTCACTTGCGCCTGACACTCATGCCACTCGTTGTACACCCCCGGAACCTTCCCTTTGTACACGACATAGCATTTCCATCTCGCCATCAAGAAACTAGGTACCTGTTAGAGATGCATGTTCATGAAGAGGATGTACAATCATATATATGCAACAAAATATACTAGAGCAACACCAAAAAAGAAAGGTTAGCAACTAGATGCAACATATACAGTACGCAAATTAATTAACTAGAGGTACGCAGGTCATCGTACGCAAACTAACAAAGTAGCGTTACGCAAGTTCGGTAGGGACCGTGGACATCACAAAGTTTCATCGCTACAAAAAGTATACAAGTTCAACCGACACATATCATCATCATCGGCATCATAAATCACTAGAAGTTCCATCCTTCCATATCATCGAGGACGAACCCTAGCTGCTTGAACGGCGTGAGGTCTAGACGTTGCATGCCTATGCGAGTTCGGACGTCAGCTCGCGATATAGGGCCGTGGTGGAACATCCCCTTCTCATCGACGACTTCTTTCATGATGATCGTCGCAATGTCGCTTTGGATGCGAAAGAAGTCATCTCTAAGTTTATAATTCGCTTCTCCATGAGATTCTAGCCACTTGTGGATATGATCATCATTTCTGCTGTTAATGCGAAGCTTTTGGTGATCCGTGTTGAACTGAATCATGAGATGGACGATGTAGAATCCATCCTTCTTGCTTGGTTTTGGGACATGGATGCGGGAGAAGTTAGTTTTATGCGCGAAACCCATCTTCTTGTTCCTTTGTTTCCTGATATGCACGTGGCCACCTCTAAAGCTGAAAGCCTTGGAGAGCATCATCTAGAATATTCATTATGTGGGTGTAGTCCTTTTTCTCGTAGTCTCTGGAAGGGTCAAAATACACGGCGTGGGAGACTTGCGGGTAAAGAACGATAAGGACGGCGTGCCCGTTGCTGCAGGGAAAGACACCTCAAATTATTCCCCATATGAGAGAGAAGGAATGATTGAAATGTACGAAAGGGTTGTCCGGAACTGACTTACTTTGGATGATAAGGCACGAGGACAATTTCCCAGTCCTTATTCTGTACCATGAAGTTTTAGAGGTACTCCCTAGCAGTTTCACGCTCAAAGTCGCCGAGACTCAAGAAAGACTCGTGCATGTAGTACGGATCCACCACACAGATTTGCGAGACTTCTTCACTCTTCACGACGGAGCTCATATGTAGCACAAAAAGGCGGACGATAGTAAAATCAAGCTGCCTTGTTAGAAACATCTCAAAGATATGGTCAAACCGCAGGAAGAACACCTCCGCGGGCTGTGTGTCGACGTAGCACTTCCCCTCAGGCACACGAGCCGCGTATGTCGGATATCCTGGATCCTTTGAGGCTAGTAGGCTTTTCTCAGTCGACAGCACATGGTCGTGCAGTCTCCTGAGATCCCCTGATAGTGCCTCCAGCGATTTCGGCGGTAGCATCGGCTCGCCCGTGAGATGGAACATGACCGCACCTTTCACGGGTACACGCTCTTCAGAATGCATCGTCTGGCTGCTGTGTGCTCTGGCTTGTTTGGAGGCAGTTACCTTCCCCGATCTCTTCCTCTCCTTTTTCTTGGGCACACCTTCCAGACCCTTCCTTAACCCCTGCCCAAGTGTTCCCGGGCTAAGTATTGTATGACCCTCGCGCCCGGCTAGTTGAGCCTGTGTTGAGGCGGCATCTTCAGGCGTGTCCTGTGAGGATTTCATGAAGAGAGACTTTTTGCATTCCATGGTACGGCCCTGCCCGGGCATATCATCCATATCCTCATTAGCAAGCTGATAGCCCGATTCGTCATATGGTTGACTCATCATATCTATGTCACAGTCATACGCGTTTGTATTGAGGTAATCCATAGGGTCGACCTCCGTCTCATCATCCATTCTCTGTTCTACAGGAGAAATTACATCAACCAGTACTATTGCACCCCCTTCATCATGTCGTCCGCCGCTCTCACCCGGCACTACTACAGGAGCTGGTAATTGCGTAGGTGGGGTGGTGGTCTCCGCACATGCTTGTTGATGTGTGGTAGTTATTGGTGTGCTCTCGGCCGGCTCCAGATGAATAAGATTCTTCGGCCATAGCAGCACCCAACCCTTGCAGCGTCCAATCCGTGGCGGGGTCTCGTCGTCCGCTCCCACCTGCTATACTGGAGGAGGCAAATCCTCGTGCCCCGATTTCACACTGGTCAAGCTAACCCTGAAGTGCCCAGCAGGGATCGGCTGGTTGTGGAATGTGCGTTGAGAGGGGTCCATTATCATCCCCTTTCCCACGTGCACCTTCTGGCCTTTGATCAAGTAGAGTATGGTGCATGGGGTTTCTTTCGCCTGCAAACACATATGTCTGTGGTGTAAAACAACCGAAAGGCAACAAAAATGGAATATTATCTATATATATATATATATATGTTGGTGCGACATGTAATTACCGTGACGGCGTCGAGCTCAGCCAAAGACGAAGGCCCACCTAGCGCGCCTGAGACTGAGGACGGGCTGCTATGAGCGGGAGCGGCTGCGAGAGGAGGCCCGGTTGCTTGAGCAAGTGATGGTGCGATGGTGTTGTTGTTCATGGAGTTGCTCGCGACGAAACTGGGCATCGGGAAATCATGTACCGTCTTGTCTGGATTTTCCTTCGCCCAGTTGATGATAACTGGAACCAAGTTAGTAGCAAAATCATTTCTGCACGCAGTTATAGCTGCATTGACTGCCTGCTGTAGCAACTCATATTTGTCCTTGGCTGCTTTTTTCGCGTGCTCAGCTGCTTTTTTCTCGACCGCAAGCTTCACCTTTGCGTCGATGTCCGCCTGACTAAACTTCTTTTTCTGCTTCTTGGCCTCCGGGCCGTCGTTGTAAAACACCTTCCACGTGGCGCCGTCTCCAGCGCCGTGCACGCGACCATATTGCGGTCGCTGGTCCAACGGGAGTCCCTTAAGTTCGTTCAAGGCCCGGTTGAGAGGGGTGTCCCACTTGGGCCTCATCGGAGAAGTAGGGCTTTCGGCTGCAAGCCGGTGTTGCTTCTCCAGTAGTCTAATCAATTTCCTCGTGATCTTGTCCGTGTAAAAAACCTTTTTCTCCTTGTCCCACTTGTAGCGGGCCCTGATGAAGTCATGCTCCAAGGGGTTGGTGAACTTCGCGAAGGGGTCTGGGAGACCCGCGGCTTCACGTTCCGCGTCCTCCTTATCCCATATGGGCCTTTTACCGAGGTAGCCACGGCTTCCGAGGCGATGCTTCCCCGTGTTCCGGAGCTGAAGGCTTTTGAATTTCGCAGCCTTAGCCTTGGCTGCCTCGGTAGCGCAAGTGTCCTTGAACTTTTCGAACTCCTCTTCCGTAAGTGTCGGATTTTCCCCCAGAATCTTGGACAGGGGTTCATCAGCCTCAATAGCTCGTTTCACCCTCCCTTTCCAGGAGGCCAAATCATTGCTGAACATGCCCATGGCGTGATTGTTAATCTTTTTCATCTTCGGATCATACCATGGTTGTTCTATGTTATCATCCCGGTCGGGGAACTTGAATCTCTTGTGCAACTTCATTAGGAGCAACTGCGTCAAATGTTCTTTACTCCTTAAGTCATCGTCGTTGATGCTCGCGCATTCCCGTAGGATGCATCCTACTTGGTTCCCATAGCACTTGCGAGGTTCTTCCGGCTCTAACGGCTCAAACTTGCCAGGTGCCATCTTTGTGATCACAAGTCGTCCAATCCCTAGTTTGTTAGGTTTTCGTATCCTCTGCTTCTTATGCTTCCTCTTTTCGGTATCGGCATCGGGGCCGGTACCTTCCCCGCCGGTACCTTCCCCGCCGGTACCTTCCCCACCGGTCTCGGCGCCGCCATCGGTGCCGGCGCCGTCGGTGCCGGCGCCGTTGGTGTCGATGTCGGCGTCAGTACCATCATCGAGGCCGACCTGCAAACCTTGCTTAGCAGTCAAATAGTCGAGGTACTCTTGTTCACCCTCATAATCCATCTCGTCTGCATCTTGGTCAGAAGGCCCAGTTTCTTCGTTGTTCGACATGTTTCCTATGATTAAGTGGCCTCATTTATTTCTAAAAGTATGAATAAATGAGAAATGACATAAAAAGAAATCTATGTGCCAGCACTCGATATGCCAACTATGTAGCACAAATCATGCCTTTATTCACGGGAAATTTCGGCATGACCTTTGCTAAAAAATGGACATATCGAGCGCCTGAAATTCACCGAAACGGAAATGAATCAACATTCCGGCGTAACATAGGCCACTCGGATCATTTTCCAAACATGACATGTCCAAAACATGACATATGCACATATCACATGTCCAGTTCAAATTTCCATATAAATTCAGCTAATTCATAACTAAATAGATAACCTAATTAATTAACATGAAGAACCCTAGCAGAGAGGGGGGGGGGTTTACAGAGAGTGCAGGGGCGAGGAGGCAGGCCCGACGACGGCCGGCAGGGGAGAGGAGGGAGGCGAGGGCCGACGGGTCGGGGGCGAGCGCGCCGGGGTCGGGGGCGAGCGGCTGGGTCGGGGGCGAGCGGCATGGTCGGGGGCGAGCGCGCCGGAGTCGGGGTCGAGGGCCGGGACGGGGTCGAGCGCCGGGGCTAGCGCCGGCGCCGGCGGAGTCGGGGGCGAGCGCCGGGGCCGGGTCGGGCGTGGCGGAGCGACGGGGGCCGGAGAGAGAGTGGGGATTTGGGGGGAAATGGCGGGATGAAGCTGGGCGAGTGCGAATTTTGGGTTAAGTGGACGTAGCAGTAGCGCGTTATGTCAAAACGCGCTGCTACTATATTCTATAGCTGCAGCGGTTTCAGAGAAACGCGCTACTACTATGATCTGTAGCTGCAGCGCTTTATGGGAAACTTGCTACTACTATGGTGCGTAGCGGCAGCGGTTTATGAGAAACATGCTACTACTAAGATCTAGCAGCAGCGGTTTTGTGGAAACACGCTGCTACTGCCGTCGCTACTGCCAGTTTTCCTTTTTCTTTTCCTTATTTTATCCCACTTTTATTTCCCGAGGGCAGTGAACGAAGGGAGGGCGATATATATTGCATCATTTGACGGTTAAATATGTATGCAAAATAGGAACATATATATTACACATCATTGGACCCATGCATAATAATGACTAAGTGTGTATACAAAATAGGAACATATATATATTACACATCATTGGACCCATAACATACGTTTCCTCAGTGCTGACATTTTCGTTTTTGAGTCAGCTTCTTTCCCTTCTTGTTCGTCGAAGAATAATTGAGCCCCTCATTGTGACTTTGCCTTTTCCATGGAGTACGATTTTTCTTAGGTAATGTAGTATTGATTCTTCTTTTGACGTATACTTCATCATCATCGTCATCTTCTCTCATTGGGTTGCCGTACTGATCATAGTCTTCCTCGTTGGTGACTCCATCCATTCCAATGATGTTCCTTTTGCCTCTCCTCACGACAACATGGCTGGGATTGCGCGGGTCAGTTATGAAGAAGCATTGTGTCACGTGCTTAGCGTGTACCCATGGCTCGTTTTTTGCGATAGCGTTCATGGTAGCGCTCTTGGCGTCGGGTATAGTCATGGTAGTGAACATCCGGCTTTCTCTTTCGACATTCTTAGCCCATCTGACACGGAACATCGTCGTGTTATGCAGTCCAGAGTAGTCAAGCTCCCAGATCTCCTCGACCCTTCAATAAAATCGTTCAGTTGTGCCGTTGTCGCTGCCGGTCATGCATTCCATCGTCACCCCTGAGTTCTGATCATCACTGTCCATATCTTTTGCCTCCGTGTAGAATGTGTATCCATTAATATCATATGCCTGATAGGTTACGAGGTTGGGCGAGGGGCCATGTGCTAAGGCGTATATGAGCAATCCGTCCTTAGAGCCCTCCTCCGGGGGATTAGCAATAATATGCTCTTTGAACCAATGCAGGAAAGTGGAGTTGTGCTCTCTAGTAACTTCGGCGTCCGTCCTGCATACCCCCCGGTCACGATACTTCTTTGCGATAATTTCTTTGTGCAGTGCCACGAAAGGATCTACCTCGTCTAGGTGTTGTAGCACTACCAAGTTTGCTCTGTCAAAGTCGCTGCGTCGATCTGAGTATGCCACGTGCAGTTCCCTGCGATCGTTGCAGTGACCATCTCCTTCGAGCCTCCCATCGTGCTTGTTAACGGGCAAACCAACACTAACACCAGGCGGCTGGTCTGCGCCATATAGAAAATTCTCACAGAAAGAGATGCACTCTTGTGCCAAATAGCCCTGGACGATGCTTCCATCCGGACGGGACATGTTACGAACGAATCCTTTGATGATCCCATTCATACTCTCAAACGACATCATGTTGTGCAGGAATGACGGCCCCAGGTCTATTATGTCATCCACAATATGGACACACAGATGCACCATCACGTCGAAGAACGCGGGCGGGAAGTACATCTCAAGCTCATTCAGTATCACAACGATCTCTTCCTGTAGCCTTTGGAGCTGCTTCACATTGATCGACTTTCGAGAGATGACGTCGAAAAAGTTGCAGAGACCAATAAGCGTGTCACGGACGTGCTTGTCCATTATCCCTCTAAGGGCAACAGGTAGTATCTGCGTCATCATCACATGACAGTCATGAGACTTCATCCCGCTGAACCTTTTCTTGTTCGTGTCTAGATATTTGCTTATCTTGCCACAGTAACCAGAACTAACTTTCACTCCGGTAAGGCACTTAAAGAATTGATTGATCTCAGCCTGACTTAAGGTGAAGCAAGAGGGGGGGCAATAATCTTCTTTCTTTAATTTCTTGCCCTTCTTCTCCCGTGCCTATGTCTCCGTCTCTGTCTCGTCTGACATTTTACGGGGCGGCATGTGCAGATCTTCCCTGATTTTCAAATCTTGCAAGTCTTTTCTTGCCTTCGGCCCATCCTTGGTCTTATCCGGCATGTTCATCAGTGTTGCGAGCAAGCTCTCAAGGACATTCTTACAGATATGCATTTGATCAAGGCAATGAGGTGTATCGAGTTTGTGCCAGTACTCCAAGTCCCAGAACACAGACCTCGTCTTCCATACCTTCAGCAGCGGCTCCAGCGCCTTTCTCATCGTCTTTCCTGGCGCGGGGCACTCATTCCAGTTTTTCAACAGCTCATCGATTTCGGCACCGCTCCGCTTACGTGGAGGTCCTCGATGCTCAGCGTGACCATTGAATAGATCTCCACGGTTTCTCCACGGGTCGTCCTGTTCAAGCCATCTTCGATGCCCCATGTACACGATTTTCCCAGACCCGCCATCTTTCCTTGACGTTAGCTGCTGAGACGTTGTATCATCCATGCACCGCGTGCATCCGCAATATCCATGGCACACCTGGCCTGCCACATATCCGTAACCGAGATAGTCCTGCACTGTCATGATCAGCGCGGCTCTCATGTTGAAATACTCACCTTTGCTGGCGTCCCATGTCTTGGCCGGTGTTTTCCATAACGTGTCTAACTCCTCTTGAAGTAGCCCCAGATACAAATTAATATTATTTCCTGGTTGTTTCGGCCCTTGAATAAGCATGCTCATGTGAATGTACTTCGATTTCATGCACAACCAGGGGGGGAGGTTGTACATCCATACAAACACGGGCCATGTACTATGGTTGGTGTTCTGGTTGCCAAACGGATTCATGCCATCGGTACACGCGCCGAGCACGATGTTCCTTGCATCACATTCAAAATACCGATAGAAGCTGTTCAACGCTCTCCACTGGCTTCCATCCTTCACGTGTCTCAGCTTCGGATCATCTCCATCGTCGGGCTTCTTCCTCTCCGCGTGCCAGCGCATTAGCTTTGCTTCCTTGGGATCTACAAAATACCTCTGAAGACGGGGAGTGATCGGTAAGTACCATACAACTTTCTGGGGACATTTCTTCCCGGCCTTCTTGTATCGAGAAGCATTGCACACCGGACAGCTTGTTTTTTCCGCGTGCTCCTTCCGATAAATTATGCAATCGTTGATGCATGCATGGTATCTAACGTGTGGCAGATCAAGAGGGCACACGATCTTCTTGGCCTCATCAACACTAGTAGGACATAGATTACCCGTGGGAAGAACATCCTTTAGGTACTTGAGATGCTCATCGAGGCTAGTGTCGGTCCATTTGTTTTTAGCCTTCGTCTTTAGGAGTTGGAGCGTGAAACTCATCCGGGTCACCTCAGGATTGCAACCATCATACAATGGAGTGTTCGAGTCTACCACCAGTTGCTCCAGCTTAGCCTCCTCTCTAGAAGCAGCTCTCTCAGTACTCGTCTCCTTGCGAAGCAATGCTTGAACATGAGGGTCCCGCACAATTGAACTTAGTACCGACGAACTCTGCTGCGTGGAGTCCATGTCGTTCTCTCCGCCGCCATGTCCAGCCCCTTCTCCTCCGCCATGTCCGGCCACTTCTCCGCCGCCATGTCCGGCCTCTTCCCCGCCGCCATTATCGATCATCTCTTCGTCTTGCCCCGTGTCATCATTGCCTGCCCCGTCCGCATCCTCAACATCGTCATCCTCATCTTCAATTATCCACCGAGTATAGCCATCCATGAAACCAGTCATGAGCAGGTGCGCTTCGACACGACCATCGTCATGGGGGTCGAGCCAAACTATTCCTTTGCATTTTCGACACGGACATAAAACCTCTGTCCGGTTATTTTCTTTCATGTCTTGCACCGCCGACCGCAACCACCTGTCCACCATTGTTCCACTGACCATCGTCAACTCTGCACGGTAATAATAAAAAAATTGATTGTAAAAATGCATGCATGCATCAAAGTCATAAAAAAATTTGGCATGACCTTCCCTAAAAATAGGACATATATGGATCTAGAGTTTGCCCGAAATTCGCCGAAACGGAAATAAATCGACATTTCGGCAAAACATAGGCAACTCAAAAGCACAATTTGGCGGCGTCAACTCATGCCACACACACAATTTCCACAAACATATCACACATACACATAAACACATTTCCATTTTGCAAAAGCATGAAATTTTCATCACCTCTATCTCGATGGCTGGAGATGATGTTGTAGGGAGATCAAAAGTGCACAAAGCTCTTCTTGACAAAGATAGATCTAGTTAGGGGGCAAATAGGTCACTTAACTAAATCCTACATCTACCTAGCTACCTAATTTGGAAGGAGACAACTTCAACTAGTGGAGGGGGGAGGAAAAAGAGAAAGGAGATGCATTAATTAATGGAGGTGGTGTAGTTATGTAGGAGTAATGAAGAGAGAGAAGGTGGATAGAGAAGAGAGAGAGTAATGGGGGAGAAGTATTGAGAAGAAGAAGAGTGAGAGTGGGAGCATGTGGTGGAGGGAAGAGAGGAGAGGGGGAGGTAGGGGGGGAGGGAAAAAAGGAAGGGGGAGGGGAGGTACGGGTTGGGGGTTGGTGGGGTTAGCAGTAGCGCGGGAGATAAAACGCGCTGCTGCTAAGAACTTAGCAGCAGCGCGCTTTGCGGTAAGGCGCTACTGCTAACTGGGACAAAAAATTGTGGCAATTTGAAACTTACCAGCAGCGATCTCGAGGAAACCGCGCTACTACTACGTACTTAGCAGTAGCGCTGTTATTGCAACCGCGCTACTGCTACTTAGAGTTGGGGGAACACCGCCGGTTGATATTTGTAGCAGCGCGTTTCTTGTCGAGTGCGCTACTACTAAATCTTTATCAGCAGCGAGTTTACGTAACCCGCGCTACAACTACTTAGCAGCAGCGCTCTATTTTGAACCGCGCTGCTGCTAAGATTCTATGTATAGGCTTTTCCCTAGTAGTGAAAGGATGGTACATCGCGTATGTGTGTTGATTGTAGAGGCATTAATAATATTACTATTCGTTATCGTCATCCTATTCCTAGGCTAGATGATATGCTTGATGAATTGAGTGGCTCTACAATATTCTCCAAAGTTGATTTGCGTAGTGGATACCATCAAATTCGTATGAAATTGGGGGATGAATGGAAAAATACATTTAAAACTAAGTTTGGATTATATGAGTGGTTAGTCATGCCTTTTGTGTTAACTAATGCACCTAGTACTTTCATGAGGTTAATGAACGAAGTTTTACGTGCTTTCATTAGACGATTTGTGGTAGTTTACTTTGATGACATATTGATTTATAGCAGATCTTTGGAGGAACACTTGGAACATTTACGTGCTGTTTTTATTGCTCTACGTGATGCACGTTTGTTCGGTAACCTTGGTAAGTGCACCTTTTGCACCGACCAAGTGTCTTTTCTTGGCTATGTTGTTACTCCACAGGGAATTGAAGTTGATAAAGCCAAGATTGAAGCTATTGAGAGTTGGCCGCAGCCCAAAACGGTCACACAAGTGAGTAGTTTTCTTGGCCGAGCTGGATTCTATAGGCATTTTGTGAGAGATTTTAGCACCATTGCTGTACCTCTCAATGAGCTTACAAAGAAGGATGTGCCTTCTGTTTGGTGTACCGCACAGGAAGAAGCCTTCACGGTGTTGAAAGATAAGTTGACACATGCTCCTTTACTCCAACTTCCTGATTTTTATAAGACTTTTGAGCTTGAATGTGATGCTAGCGGAATTGGATTAGGAGGTGTGTTATTACAAGATGGCAAACCTGTTGCATACTTTTCAGAATTATTGAGTGGGCCTAGTCTGAATTATTCTACTTATGATAAAGAATTATATGCTCTTGTTCGGACTTTAGAAACATGGCAACATTATTTATGGCCCAAAGAATTTGTTATACATTCTGATCATGAATCTTTGAAACATATTAAAAGTCAAGCTAAACTGAATCGTAGACATGCTAAATGGGTTGAATTCATTGAGACTTTCCCTTATGTCAATAAACACAAGAAGGGTAAAGAAAATGTTATTGCTGATGCATTGTCTCGTCGCTATACTATGCTTTCACAACTTGACTTCAAAATATTTGGTTTGGAGACCATCAAAGAACAATATGTGCATGATGCTGATTTTAAAGATGTAATGCAGAATTGTAAAGACGGAAGAATGTGGAACAAGTTCGTCGTTAATGATGGATTTGTGTTCCGTGCTAACAAGCTATGCATTCCAGCTAGCTCCGTTCGTCTTTTGTTATTGCATGAGGCGCATGGAGGAGGACTAATGGGACACTTTGGCATGAAGAAGACGGAGGACGTACTTGCTACACATTTCTTTTGGCCAAAGATGAGACGGGATGTTGAGCGTTTTATTGCTCGCTGCACTACATGTCAAAAAGCTAAGTCACGACTCAATCCTCATGGTTTATATATGCTTTTGCCTGTACCTAGTGTTCCTTGGGAGGATATATCTATGGACTTTGTTTTAGGTTTACCTAGAACAAAGAAGGGGAGGGATAGCATATTTGTTGCCGTGGATAGATTCTCGAAAATGGCACACTTTATACCATGTCATAAAAGCGATGATGCTGTTAATGTTGCTGATTTGTTCTTTCATGAAATTATTCGCTTGCATGGTGTGCCAAATACTATTGTCCCAGATCGTGATACTAAATTTCTTAGCCACTTTTGGAGATGTTTATGGGCTAAGTTGGGGACTAAACTGCTTTTTAGTACTACTTGTCACCCCCAAACTGATGGACAAACTGAAGTAGTCAATAGAACATTGTCTACTATGCTTAGGGCTGTTTTGAAGAATAATAAGAAAATGTGGGAGGAATGCTTGCCTCATATTGAATTTGCCTATAATCGTTCATTGCATTCTACTACTAAGATGTGCCCTTTTGAAGTTGTGTATGGTTTCCTACCTCGTGCACCTATTGATTTGTTGCCTCTTCCATCTTCGGAGAAGGTTAATTTTGATGCTAAAGAACGTGCTGAATTGATTTTAAAAATGCATGAGTTAACTAAGGAAAACATTGAGCGTATGAATGCTAAATATAAACTTGCTGGAGATAAGGGTAGAAAACATGTTGTGTTTGCACCTGGAGATCTTGTTTGGTTACATTTGCGTAAGGATAGATTTCCTGATTTGCCCAAATCAATGCTAATGCCACGTGCTGCTGGTCCCTTTAAGGTGTTGGAGAAAGTAAATGATAATGCATATAAACTTGAGCTGCCTGCAGATTTTGGGGTTAGTCCCACTTTTAACATTGCAGATTTGAAGCCATATTTGGGTGAGGAAGATGAACTTCCGTCGAGGACGACTTCATTTCAAGAAGGGGAGGATGATGAGGACATCAATACCATTGTTACACCCACAGCCCCTGCTGCTATACATACTGGACCAATTACTAGAGCTCGCGCACGCCAACTAAATTACCAGGTACTTTCGTTTCTTGGTAATGATTCTAATGTTCATGAGAATATGATGCTGCCTAAATTGGATACATTTGTTTTGCTTACAAATGAAGGGCCTAGCTTGGAGAAGGATGAACATTGGAGCAAGAACAAGCATGGAGATGATGGCAGACGCAAGGGGGACAAGAATGGAGTTACAAGTGATGATTTTGGGACGTTGAAGCCACCATAATGAGTGCATGAAGCCTTGGACGAAATATACAAGATGCCACTTCATAAATTTCGTCCAGAGGCTATTCTAGGTGCTGCGTCACCTTATTATTAGGCCAGGCCCATGTAATTTCGAAATACATAAGTATAGGCTATTTTTAGAGTCCGTATGTGTGGGGAAACAAGAGATAGGGTTAGTTTTGGACCCCTCCACCAAGGGCCACGAAATTCACCCCCTCTTCCTCCATATATACAGCCCTTAGGGCACCGTTTAGAATTTGGGTTTTGTTTAGATTAAAAGTTCGCCATAGCTGCAACGTCGCATACTTCGTTTGTGTTCAACGACCAGACAAAGGCGTCACAGAACCCCACCTTGATCAATAAAGCTTTCATCTTATATTCGCAATATCCAGATTGCAATCTCAGTTTCTTGCTTGTTCTTCGTTTGCTCGCAGGAAACAGACCCTCGTGGTCAGGTTGATCGTGCTCCGGCGTGGTCAATAACCTCTTGGAGTTGGTTTAGCGATTGCTAAGGCGCGACGTCCTCGCACGCTCGTAGTCGGATCGTCAAAGTCGACTTCCACCAAAGCGAAATCCACCATCTCATCGAAAGTCGGGACACCTCCGCCTCTATCACGCAAGCACTACGCGCAACTCCTCTACTTGGCTTTCACACGGCTATGGGCTATTTACCACTCGTCACCTTATGCCCATACTATTGTGTTCACTTTGCATGTTATGCTTGCTCCTATGCCTTTGCCATGCAATTGTGACCCTTGCTTGCATCTACCCATGATTCACCAATATGATATCCCTATGTGTATTTGCATGCTTGGTGGAGATCCTTGTTGCTTTTGCCATGTTTATCATGTGCCCCATGCTATTGATGCTATTTTACTCACATCTTGCTTTCATGCTTGTGATATGTCATGTGCATTATTCATGCCCACTATTTGCACACATGACATGCTTGCCATGATTCCTCCTAGTATGTTGCATCTTCGCACTACTAGCTTGCTTAAATTGATTGCTATGATTGCTTGCTATGTTGCATCACCCATGTTCCACTATTACTTGCTTTCTTGGGTTGATGACATATATGCTCATGCCTCTCACAGGATTTGTCATGATCATTACCTCTTGTCTCCATTAGTTGCATCTCTCATATCACCTTGTATTGAGTGCCAACTTGCTATGCTTATTGATCTTGGAGACTTGGACACTTTACTTGTGATGCATGTTTGTTTAATTGAGCCTATTGCATTTGGTTGTTCTCGCATCATATGCCTCCATACTATGCAACGCTCCCTTGTACTTTCTTATGATGAGCATGATGTGTACACTTGTTGGGTATCTTACCACTCGAATGATAGGTTTTGCATTTCTGCTAACCTCATCTGTTTTTCCGAGTGTTTGTCATGTTATTTCATTTTGGAGGTTTCACAAGGCGATGTCGTTATGCGACAACTTGGTTATGTGAAGGCATACATGATGTGCAACTCCAACATCTTCGGGAACATTCATAAGGTGAACTCCTTCCCCTTGAGCCACTCTCAAGTATGCATATTGGATGGGTCACTCTTTCATTGTTGTTTCCTTCTTGTTGTCTACATGATACATCTCGCGACTGGAGGAGCGACATTGGAGATTGGCTACATGGACCTTCACATTGAGGAGCGCTCGCACTTATTGAATGCACCTTCGAAATTCCACTCATGCCACGACATCGAGCATTGGTACATCAACACTCCTTTGACACCTTGCACTCCCACATCAATATTGGTTGATTGTGCTCATATATGTCATGCTCGATGGACATATCATACTCACCACAAGTTTGCACCCTATGCATGGATTGACTCACATTATGATTGCCTTGTTGCATCTTGTATTACCATGTCATCCATGATATATGAGCTTGTTCACTTCCTTAGCAAATTTGTTGTGATATTCCTTGATGACATATTCATACATCATGATCATATTGCCCATCATCAATTGCATGATAACATATACATATGGAGCATCCATTGCCATATTCATGCTATTGATAAACCGTCTCACTATGACATCATTTTGCACCGTGGTTGCATTGATCATATTTACAACACATTTGTGTGCCCAATGATTGCATTTCCTCCCATGAATGCTTTGCATCTCATTCTAGATCATCTTGATAAGCTTCATGCGCTTTGTCACAACCAATCTTGCCGCACGGACTCATTCTTACATGATGGACACTTTGTATGCGCTAACCATTGTATTTCCGAGTGTTGCTTGTGTTTGCTCTTTTTGCATGTCTATCACTCAGGCGACACCTTGGACTACGCGGATTGCACCATGCCTTCAACTTCGTCCAACTACAAGTCCGTCTACGACAACCGTTTCCATGGCGATGCGGATCACGATCCGAGGTCGGATCTTACCCAAGGGGGGGGATATGATGCGGAGCATCCCACGTTCATCCCCATCTACACTCCGACTACTCTCCAAGCCCCAAGGATACATAAGATGAGACCTCGACTATGCGCCATTGGACACTAGGTGAATTCACTCCTCTTCGAACCGTCACTTTCCGCATATGAGACACGGCTACTACCTCATGCATGGACCTTGCGTACACTCAGGTACAACCAAGATGACCATGGAGAATCCAAGGACCAAGGCCAAGCATGGAAGAGGAGAAGGAAGAAGAAGAATGGAGCAAGACTGGAGTTGCCCGGATCATCCGGACACCCAACCAGATCATCCAGGCCCAGCCGGATCATCCAGACCCTCCCCCGGATCGTCCGGGTAAATGCACCGAAGGCACCCGAAGGCTTCTGCTGAAGCCGGATCATCCGGAACTCCAGCCGGATCATCCGGACCCCGACGCCCGGATCATCCGGGACCCCGTCCGGATCATCCGGCCTTGCCTGCGCGCATGACTTGGGCCGAGGCCCGTGTACCCCTTCGCCCCTCACTTACCCCTTCGTGGCTTAGCACTATAAATAGACCTCCTCCTCCCCACTTTGAGGGTTAGCGTTGGTTTAGCTCAAGTTAGAGATAGAGCTACGCTCATCTATCGGATCTCCTCCTCGTGAGAGACCGCGGCCTCTTCGGAGAAGATCCTCTCGGATACAAGACCCCTTTATGGGAAGATCCCCTCGTGGATTCAAGGCCTCCTCTTGGAGATGAACGGTTCCTTTTTATCCTTACCCTAGTTGACTATGTATCTTGTGGATCTCATGTGTGTACGTTGATCTAGCACTTGTGTGATCGATTCCTTGTTGGTTGAGTGATTCTCTCTCGTTTTCCCCGTGTTTCCCCTCGTGCTTCCGCGTGTTCTTCGTGTTTCCTCCGTAGGATCCCCTCCAAACGTGAAAGATCGACGAATTAGGGTTCCACCCTACATCAGGAACATAAGGGCATTCCTGGCATCAGTCAATATATATGTGAAACGATATCTCCTCTATAGAGGACAAGAAATTTTGGGGCAATCAGGCAAAAAGCACATGAGAAAATGAAGTACTTTCAAGGACTGCCATAGAATGGACAGATGTTCACTAAAACGGTCATAATTTTGTCATTCGGAGTCCGTGTGATAGAGGCGGGGTGTCCCGATCTTTCGATGAGATGATAACTATCGATTTAGTGGAGACGACTTTGACGATCCGACTACAAACGTGCACGACGTTGCGCCTTAGCAATCGCTAAACCAACTCCGAGAGGTTATTGACCACGCCGGAGCACAATCAACCTGACCACGAAGGTCTATTCCTGCAAGCAATCGAAGAACAAGCAAGAATATGATAAAAGCAATCTGAATATTGCGAGTATGTATGAAGTATTGATAAAGATGGGCATCCGTAAGCGGTCTTGGTCTGGTCGTTGGACACAAACGAAGTACACGAAGTTGCAATGGCTAACTTTTAACTAAACAAATCCCAAGCGAAAAGCTACTAGATGGATCTACTTATATAGGAGCAAGGGGTGCCGGCCAAGGAGGTGGGAGGACGTCCCAAGGCAGCCTAAAACTAACCCTAGGTCGTACAAGGCCAATGGGCCCAAGTGGAGGTGACGTAACACCTTTGGACTTGTAGTTTGACTCGGATTCTGGTGCAGCGTTAGATTGTTTCGTCCATAACTCAACGCTCTGGACGTATTTTAAGGTGATTCCAATTGTGCTGGAAAGAGCATGAAATCTACTTTCCAACAAAAAAAGAATCACCCAATTCGGAGTCCGTATGAAAAAGTTGTTGGCGTCTTGAGTCAGGTATGTCTGTGCAGTCCGAATCTGAATCCAGAACGTGAGAGACTTGGCTCTATCTTCTCTTGGCCCAAAAGTGACGTGAGAAGACTTTTTGAACATCACCTAAACTTCTGCTTTTCCCTTATCTTCATATGTGGATTGTACAAATGTCCCATACACCTGCAATTAGACAAAACACAAAAGTATGTGAAGTATTTTTGTTCTGGATAACATAAATATATTATTGAATAGTTTGCACTAGAAATCACCTGACAAATATGCATGTATACAATATTTTTGGTCTTATCCAAGGTAGTCATGTCCTCATCATCCTCCCCTTCTTGAAAACAAAGCCGTCCTCGGCGTTGCTTAATCTGAAATGTGGCTAACATAAGAGACAAGGTGTACATGTTGTATATGTATACGTCATCCATTTTTACTTCCCTTGATTTTTGCATATATGACACATGAATAGATGAGTAACTTGCATAGTTCATAAAATCTAAAGCCAACAAATTAGCACAAGAACTAAAAGGCATGAAAATATTGCAACTCAGTTTGCACATATAAGTGAAGCTCTTATTTATTTCAAAAGATTGACAATGTTCATCATTAAACCATCCCAACATTGGTGAATAAACCTTATTTTAATCAAATTTACATGCTACAACATGCTTAGATAAGCAAATATGCAATGAGTCATGCGACACAGAATCATCACCAAGATTAGAGGTCGTATCAAAATGATTAAACATTGATTCTTTTGCATCAACAGTTAATTCAATGGGTGCTCTCAAAATTGTTGGTATTTCAGTTGTTTGATCACATGGCAAAGTCAAATTATCAACATAATCCTCTAAAATAGGTGGTGTGATCAAAGTAGTGGGTAGTTCAACACATGATGTATTCAAGTTAACTAGGCATGCATCATTCTCATGTAAAAGTGGAAAATCTGTACCTTTGTGATTACCTCTTATAGTCAACTCAGATGATGTAGGCACTCTCGATGGTGATGTGTCACATGGTGGAGATGATGTAGTCCTCGCAACAACGGATGTGATTGTCCTAGTACGCCTAGTAGTTGAATAAACATTTGTATCAACAGTTGGAATGTGCACCGTGCGCTTGTTCTCCTTTTGGGCAACACGTCATTTTATTTCCTGTTCAGCTTTGCAAGCAAGATGAAACAAATGGTCCATTGATGAGGACATCAATACCATTGTTACACCCACAGCCCCTACTGCTACATATACTGGACCAATTACTAGAGCTCGCGCACGCCAATTAAATTATCAGGTACTTTCGTTTCTTGGTAATGATTCTAATGTTCATGAGAATATGATGCTGCCTAAATTGGATACATTTGTTTTGCTTACAAATGAAGGGCCTAGCTTGGAGAAGGATGGACACTGGAGCAAGAGCAAGCATGGAGATAATGCCATGCGCAAGGGGAACCAGAACGGAGTTACAAGTGATGATTTCAGGACTTTGAAGCCACCATAAGAGTGCATGAAGCCTTGGACGAAATATACAAGATGCCACTTCATAAATTTCGTCCAGAGGCTATTATAGGTGTTGCGTCACCTTTTTATTGGGCCAGGCCCATGTAATTTCGAAATACATAAGTATAGGCTATTTTTAGAGTCCGTATGTGTGGGGAAACAAGAGATAGGGTTGATTTCGGACCCCTCCACCAAGGGCCACGAAATTCCCCTCTCTTCCTCCATATATACAGCCCTTAGGGCACCGTTTAGACTTTGGGATTTGTTTAGTTAAAAGTTAGCCAACGCAACTTCGTGTACTTCGTTTGTGTCCAACGACCAGACCAAGACCACTTTTGGATCCCCAACATTATTAATACTTCATCCATATTTGCAATATTCAGATTGCTTTATCATATTCTTGCTTGTTCTTTGATTGCTTGCAGGAATAGACCTTCGTGGTCAGGTTGATTGTGCTCCGGCGTGGTCAATAACCTCTCAGAGTTGGTTTAGCGATTGCTAAGGCGCAACGTCATGCACGTTTGTAGTCGGATCGTCAAAGTCATCTTCACCAAATCGATAGTTATCATCTCATCGAAAGATCGGGACACCCCTTTGCCTCTATCATCCATAGGATAACACTCTTCATGAATTAGCATCTCCTGAATATTACGGTTTAATCCTCCCCAAAATCTATCCATAAAATCTTCTTCACTTTCTTCTAAAAATGAGTGCAACAAGGTAGTTTGTAAATCATCATAATATTTACTTACAGTGTCACTACCTTGTTTTAAATGTTCCAGTTTTTTAATCATGCCACGAGTATAATAAACATCGACGAATCTATCTCTCATGACATGTTTTAAATCATCCCAAGTATTAGGTACATAATCAGGGTGTAACCGACAATATTCACTCCACCAAACTAGAGCATAACCAGTGAAAGAACCAACCGCAACCGTAACTTTTTTATGTTCATCAAAATTATGGGAAGCAAATATATTATTTATGTCTAACTCCCATTCAATATATAAAGCAGGTCTAAAACGGCCATTAAATGGTGGTATAGAAACATGAACCTGATCATGTGCATTTGGATGTTTGTGCACCTCTCGTGACGGTTGTGGTATTTGCATATGTGGTGGCATGTCTCCCGCGATCGATAAAGCCCATGAATTGACTCTGGATCCTGCCATGATTAGTAGAACAAGAAACAAAATCCAAAAATAGTGTTCCTATAACTACTAGGATGTGGTGGTAAAACGCTCACAGTAAAGGAAATATCAATGTCTTACAAGGTCTTACCATGCAGCAGGCGGTGATCGGCAACCAGCGGTGTCAAGTAACTCCGAATATTGAGTAAAGCGATTGCCAGGGGAGCGTACGTATACACGGTGTAGAAATATGTGGAGCTGGGTTGGATATATATGGTAGCAAAAGATTAGCAATAATCAATTCAAAGATGCAATGTTGAATAAACGCTCAACGACGGTACTGTGCTGGTCCTAGGCTAGACCGGACTAGAGACGCGAGCCTAGAACACTAATGAGGTCACGGCGTAGCACAACTAGCATCAATGAAGGATACTAAGTAGCTCTTGACAGCAAGATAGAAGTGAAGATCACAACGGTAGTGAAGATAATGATGAAAAACAACTACCAAGCAGGACATACAACAACTCTCTCTCCAACTTTCCTCTTGAAAAGTTTGAGCCAATTTTTTGATAAATTCTTTCAAAGAATGCCACTAACTCAAGCTTTCCAATGCAAAAAGAATCACTCAATTCCGAGTTGATATGAGGATTCAAAGAATTCTAAAACTGGCCTGAAAAATTGGAACAAGCTATGTTCACGAACTTCAGAGGGCAAAAAGACCTATTTAGAAGCCGATTTTGAGGTGTCAAATAATGAACTAGCTTCTGCAGCTGTTTAGATGCGGCTCGTTGCTAGCTTCAATTTGAGTACTCACGGGGCCAAAACGGACTTCGTATGAGGAAGATACACCTGTTTTACTGAACAGTGCGCAAAACAGATTCCAATCCGAATTCAGGTACGAGATTGATTCTAGATAGATCCTTTTTTTCTTCTCTCTTTTTTTTCTCACGCTTTTTTTCTTTTTCTTCTCTCTCTTTTTCTTTTTTTTTCCTTTTTTTCTCTCTTTTTTTTCTCTCTTTTTTTCCCTCTGTCCAAGACAAACTAGATAAGATGCAGATTGGATCAGGCGAAGATGTGAATGACCTCAACTATGATTATAACAATGAACAGCGCGTAGCACGTGGTGGAAATAATAGATAGGATGGTGGACAGTGGAAGGGATAATGATGCAGCGGCGGCGTGACTAATGTGAACAGAACTCGAAACTCTAAAGGAACTAGACACTAAGACCAGCAACTGACACGACGATGCAACCGATAATTCAACTATGCAAGCAACGAATAGAAAATTGCAAAGGCTCAGACTGGCTTGGATAAAGGATGAACAGATCTAACTTTTTTTGTGGCTTTTTCATGGACTCTAGGTATGAATGACAGATGCGATCTAAACTATGAAAAACTGTAAAATCTCACCGAGCAACCTGGAAATCTGATACCACTTGATAGAGGCGGGGTGTCCTGATCTTTCGATGAGATGATAACTATCGATTTAGTGGAGACGACTTTGACGATCCGACTACAAACGTGCACGACGTTGCGCCTTAGCAATCGCTAAACCAACTCCGGGAGGTTATTGACCACGCCGGAGCACAATCAACCTGACCACGAAGGTCTATTCCTGCAAGCAATCGAAGAAAAAGCAAGAATATGATGATGAGGACATCAATACCATTGTTACACCCACAGCCCCTACTGCTACATATACGGGACCAATTACTAGAGCTCGCGCACGCCAATTAAATTATCAGGTACTTTCGTTTCTTGGTAATGATTCTAATGTTCATGAGAATATGATGCTGCCTAAATTGGATACATTTGTTTTGCTTACAAATGAAGGGCCTAGCTTGGAGAAGGATGGACATTGGAGCAAGAGCAAGCATGGAGAAGATGCCATGCACAAGGGGAACCAGAACGAAGTTACAAGTGATGATTTCAGGACTTTTAAGCCACCATAAGAGTGCATGAAGCCTTGGACGAAATATACAAGATGCCACTTCATAAATTTCGTCCTGAGGCTATTATAGGTGCTGCGTCACCTTTTTATTGGGCCAGGCCCATGTAATTTCGAAATACATAAGTATAGGCTATTTTTAGAGTCCGTATGTGTGGGGAAACAAGAGATAGGGTTGATTTCGGACCCCTCCACCAAGGGCCACGAAATTCCCCCTCTCTTCCTCCATATATACAGCCCTTAGGGCACCGTTTAGACTTTGGGTTTTGTTTAGATTAAAAGTTCGCCATAGCTGCAACTTCGCGTACTTCGTTTGTGTTCAACGACCAGACAAAGGCGTCACAGAACCCCACCTCGATCAATAAAGCTTTCATCTTATATTCGCAATATCCAGATTGCAATCTTAGTTTCTTGCTTGTTCTTCGTTTGCTCGCAGGAAACAGACCCTCGTGGTCAGGTTGATCGTGCTCCGGCGTGGTCAATAACCTCTCGGAGTTGGTTTAGCGATTGCTAAGGCGCGACGTCCTCGCACGTTCGTAGTCGGATCGTCAAAGTCGACTTCCACCAAAGCGATTTCCATCATCTCATCGAAAGACGGGACACCTTAGCCTCTATCAGAGGCACAATTTGTTCCATACCAAGGGAGTGGTGAAGGAACGTTCTGTGCGCGTCATCATAGACGGAGGGAGCTGCAACAACTTGGCTAGCATGGAGATGGTGGAGAAGCTTTCTCTCACCACAAGACCACATCCACATCCTTACTACATCCAATGGTTCAACAACAGCGGCAAGGTTAAGGTAATACGTACTGTTCGTGTGCATTTTAGTATCTCTACATATGCTGATTATGTTGATTGTGATGTGGTACCTATGCAAGCATGTTCCTTATTACTTGGTACACCATGGCAATTTGATAAAAATTCTGTACACCATGGTAGAAACAATCAGTATACTCTTGTTCATAAGGATAAAAATATTACTTTGCTTCCTATGACTCCTGAGTCCATTTTGAAAGATGATATTAATAGAGCTAATAAAGCAAAACAGGAGAAAAATAAGAGTGAAAATCAGATTGTGGCAAAAGATTTTGAGCAACAAATGAAGCCTAATAGTAAACCATCTAGTGTTGCTTCTGAAATAAAATTGAAAAGTGCATGTTTACTTGCCACTAAATCTGATATTGATGAGCTAGATTTTAGCAAATCTAATTGCTATGCTTTTGTGTGCAAAGAGGCATTATTTTCATTCGAGGACGTGCCTTCCTCTTTGCCTCCTGCTGTCACTAACATTTTGCAGGAGTTCGCTGACGTCTTTCCACAAGACGTGCCACCGGGATTACCGCCTATTCGAGGGATTGAGCATTAGATTGACTTAATTCCCGGTGCTTCACTGCCAAACCGTGCGCCATACCGTACCAATCCAGAGGAGACGAAGGAGATTATGCGTCAAGTACAAGAGCTTCTCGACAAAGGTTATATACGCGAATCCCTTAGTCCTTGTGTTGTTCCTATTATTCTAGTGCCAAAAAACACTACTAGGAAAAAGGCTGGCAGCAGCGCGGGTTTTAGATGTATCAGTAGCGCGGGTACCCGCACTACTAATACGGCGCTACAGCTAACTCATAGCAGTAGCGCGTGAGCACCCGCGCTACTGCTACACAAGTGTAGCAGCAGCGCGGTTATGAGAAGCTCGCTACCGCTAGTAGCGCTAGCGCTCTTTGGCCGGACGCGCTACTGCTATTGAGGCGCTGCTGCTAACTTTTGTACACTCGCTACTGCTAATTTAAGTAGTTTTTTTTGGCATATTTGTTTTGTATTTGAACCGTCTTTGTAGAAGAATCTTTAGCACATAGAAATGTCATCATGATACACATACAAATATGTAATCATTGCATGTACATACAAATAGTCTCTTCATAATCATCATCCAACACAAAGTGATATCTTGTCATCATCTCGAAAATAGCAATACATGCAAGTCTCGAATACTTGCAACTACAACAACGTCATCCATCTAAACAAAGGTATACGCAAGAAGTGCTATCACTATGAGTGAGAGCGGAACCATGCAGTACATGAGGTGGCGGTTACGAGTCCTCTCTTGCGCTAGCGTGAACCTCAAGTAACTAGCTTCTCCTTCTTGTCTGCTTTTGAAGCCTTTATGGCTGGCGCCCGTGAACCCATTCACTTGCGCCTGACACTCATGCCACTCGTTGTACACCCCCGGAACCTTCCCTTTGTACACGACATAGCATTTCCATCTCGCCATCAAGAAACTAGGTACCTGTTAGAGATGCATGTTCATGAAGAGGATGTACAATCATATATATGCAACAAAATATACTAGAGCAACACCAAAAAAGAAAGGTTAGCAACTAGATGCAACATATACAGTACGCAAATTAATTAACTAGAGGTACGCAGGTCATCGTACGCAAACTAACAAAGTAGCGTTACGCAAGTTCGGTAGGGACCGTGGACATCACAAAGTTTCATCGCTACAAAAAGTATACAAGTTCAACCGACACATATCATCATCATCGGCATCATAAATCACTAGAAGTTCCATCCTTCCATATCATCGAGGACGAACCCTAGCTGCTTGAACGGCGTGAGGTCTAGACGTTGCATGCCTATGCGAGTTCGGACGTCAGCTCGCGATATAGGGCCGTGGTGGAACATCCCCTTCTCATCGACGACTTCTTTCATGATGATCGTCGCAATGTCGCTTTGGATGCGAAAGAAGTCATCTCTAAGTTTATAATTCGCTTCTCCATGAGATTCTAGCCACTTGTGGATATGATCATCATTTCTGCTGTTAATGCGAAGCTTTTGGTGATCCGTGTTGAACTGAATCATGAGATGGACGATGTAGAATCCATCCTTCTTGCTTGGTTTTGGGACATGGATGCGGGAGAAGTTAGTTTTATGCGCGAAACCCATCTTCTTGTTCCTTTGTTTCCTGATATGCACGTGGCCACCTCTAAAGCTGAAAGCCTTGGAGAGCATCATCTAGAATATTCATTATGTGGGTGTAGTCCTTTTTCTCGTAGTCTCTGGAAGGGTCAAAATACACGGCGTGGGAGACTTGCGGGTAAAGAACGATAAGGACGGCGTGCCCGTTGCTGCGGGGAAAGACACCTCAAATTATTCCCCATATGAGAGAGAAGGAATGATTGAAATGTACGAAAGGGTTGTCCGGAACTGACTTACTTTGGATGACAAGGCACGAGGACAATTTCCCAGTCCTTATTCTGTACCATGAAGTTTTAGAGGTACTCCCTAGCAGTTTCACGCTCAAAGTCGCCGAGACTCAAGAAAGACTCGTGCATGTAGTACGGATCCACCACACAGATTTGCGAGACTTCTTCACTCTTCACGACGGAGCTCATATGTAGCACAAAAAGGCGGACGATAGTAAAATCAAGCTGCCTTGTTAGAAACATCTCAAAGATATGGTCAAACCGCAGGAAGAACACCTCCGCGGGCCGTGTGTCGACGTAGCACTTCCCCTCAGGCACACGAGCCGCGTATGTCGGATATCCTGGATCCTTTGAGGCTAGTAGGCTTTTCTCAGTCGACAGCACATGGTCGTGCAGTCTCCTGAGATCCCCTGATAGTGCCTCCAGCGATTTCGGCGGTAGCATCGGCTCGCCCGTGAGATGGAACATGACCGCACCTTTCACGGGTACACGCTCTTCAGAATGCATCGTCTGGCTGCTGTGTGCTCTGGCTTGTTTGGAGGCAGTTACCTTCCCCGATCTCTTCCTCTCCTTTTTCTTGGGCACACCTTCCAGACCCTTCCTTAACCCCTGCCCAAGTGTTCCCGGGCTAAGTATTGTATGACCCTCGCGCCCGGCTAGTTGAGCCTGTGTTGAGGCGGCATCTTCAGGCGTGTCCTGTGAGGATTTCATGAAGAGAGACTTTTTGCATTCCATGGTACGGCCCTGCCCGGGCATATCATCCATATCCTCATTAGCAAGCTGATAGCCCGATTCGTCATATGGTTGACTCATCATATCTATGTCACAGTCATACGCGTTTGTATTGAGGTAATCCATAGGGTCGACCTCCGTCTCATCATCCATTCTCTGTTCTACAGGAGAAATTACATCAACCAGTACTATTGCACCCCCTTCATCATGTCGTCCGCCGCTCTCACCCGGCACTACTACAGGAGCTGGTAATTGCGTAGGTGGGGTGGTGGTCTCCGCACATGCTTGTTGATGTGTGGTAGTTATTGGTGTGCTCTCGGCCGGCTCCAGATGAATAAGATTCTTCGGCCATAGCAGCACCCAACCCTTGCAGCGTCCAATCCGTGGCGGGGTCTCGTCGTCCGCTCCCACCTGCTATACTGGAGGAGGCAAATCCTCGTGCCCCGATTTCACACTGGTCAAGCTAACCCTGAAGTGCCCAGCAGGGATCGGCTGGTTGTGGAATGTGCGTTGAGAGGGGTCCATTATCATCCCCTTTCCCACGTGCACCTTCTGGCCTTTGATCAAGTAGAGTATGGTGCATGGGGTTTCTTTCGCCTGCAAACACATATGTCTGTGGTGTAAAACAACCGAAAGGCAACAAAAATGGAATATTATCTATATATATATATATGTTGGTGCGACATGTAATTACCGTGACGGCGTCGAGCTCAGCCAAAGACGAAGGCCCACCTAGCGCGCCTGAGACTGAGGACGGGCTGCTATGAGCGGGAGCGGCTGCGAGAGGAGGCCCGGTTGCTTGAGCAAGTGATGGTGCGATGGTGTTGTTGTTCATGGAGTTGCTCGCGACGAAACTGGGCATCGGGAAATCATGTACCGTCTTGTCTGGATTTTCCTTCGCCCAGTTGATGATAACTGGAACCAAGTTAGTAGCGAAATCATTTCTGCACGCAGTTATAGCTGCATTGACTGCCTGCTGTAGCAACTCATATTTGTCCTTGGCTGCTTTTTTCGCGTGCTCAGCTGCTTTTTTCTCGACCGCAAGCTTCACCTTTGCGTCGATGTCCGCCTGACTAAACTTCTTTTTCTGCTTCTTGGCCTCCGGGCCGTCGTTGTAAAACACCTTCCACGTGGCGCCGTCTCCAGCGCCGTGCACACGACCATATTGCGGTCGCTGGTCCAACGGGAGTCCCTTAAGTTCGTTCAAGGCCCGGTTGAGAGGGGTGTCCCACTTGGGCCTCATCGGAGAAGTAGGGCTTTCGGCTGCAAGCCGGTGTTGCTTCTCCAGTAGTCTAATCAATTTCCTCGTGATCTTGTCCGTGTAAAAAACCTTTTTCTCCTTGTCCCACTTGTAGCGGGCCCTGGTGAAGTCATGCTCCAAGGGGTTGGTGAACTTCGCGAAGGGGTCTGGGAGACCCGCGGCTTCACGTTCCGCGTCCTCCTTATCCCATATGGGCCTTTTACCGAGGTAGCCACGGCTTCCGAGGCGATGCTTCCCCGTGTTCCGGAGCTGAAGGCTTTTGAATTTCGCAGCCTTAGCCTTGGCTGCCTCGGTAGCGCAAGTGTCCTTGAACTTTTCGAACTCCTCTTCCGTAAGTGTCGGATTTTCCCCCAGAATCTTGGACAGGGGTTCATCAGCCTCAATAGCTCGTTTCACCCTCCCTTTCCAGGAGGCCAAATCATTGTTGAACATGCCCATGGCGTGATTGTTAATCTTTTTCATCTTCGGATCATACCATGGTTGTTCTATGTTATCATCCCGGTCGGGGAACTTGAATCTCTTGTGCAACTTCATTAGGAGCAACTGCGTCAAATGTTCTTTACTCCTTAAGTCATCGTCGTTGATGCTCGCGCATTCCCGTAGGATGCATCCTACTTGGTTCCCATAGCACTTGCGAGGTTCTTCCGGCTCTAACGGCTCAAACTTGCCAGGTGCCATCTTTGTGATCACAAGTCGTCCAATCCCTAGTTTGTTAGGTTTTCGTATCCTCTGCTTCTTATGCTTCCTCTTTTCGGTATCGGCATCGGGGCCGGTACCTTCCCCGCCGGTACCTTCCCCGCCGGTACCTTCCCCACCGGTCTCGGCGCCGCCATCGGTGCCGGCGCCGTCGGTGCCGGCGCCGTTGGTGTCGATGTCGGCGTCAGTACCATCATCGAGGCCGACCTGCAAACCTTGCTTAGCAGTCAAATAGTCGAGGTACTCTTGTTCACCCTCATAATCCATCTCGTCTGCATCTTGGTCAGAAGGCCCAGTTTCTTCGTTGTTCGACATGTTTCCTATGATTAAGTGGCCTCATTTATTTCTAAAAGTATGAATAAATGAGAAATGACATAAAAAGAAATCTATGTGCCAGCACTCGATATGCCAACTATGTAGCACAAATCATGCCTTTATTCACGGGAAATTTCGGCATGACCTTTGCTAAAAAATGGACATATCGAGCGCCTGAAATTCACCGAAACGGAAATGAATCAACATTCCGGCATAACATAGGCCACTTGGATCATTTTCCAAACATGACATGTCCAAAACATGACATATGCACATATCACATGTCCAGTTCAAATTTCCATATAAATTCAGCTAATTCATAACTAAATAGATAACCTAATTAATTAACATGAAGAACCCTAGCAGAGAGGGGGGGGTTTACAGAGAGTGCAGGGGCGAGGAGGCAGGCCCGACGACGGCCGGCAGGGGAGAGGAGGGAGGCGAGGGCCGACGGGTCGGGGGCGAGCGCGCCGGGGTCGGGGGCGAGCGCCGACGCCGGAGTCGGGGGCGAGCGGCTGGGTCGGGGGCGAGCGGCGTGGTCGGGGGCGAGCGCGCCGGAGTCGGGGTCGAGGGCCGGGACGGGGTCGAGCGCCGGGGCTAGCGCCGGCGCCGGCGGAGTCGGGGGCGAGCGCCGGGGTCGGGTCGGGCGTGGCGGAGCGACGGGGGCCGGAGAGAGAGTGGGGATTTGGGGGGAAATGGCGGGATGAAGCTGGGCGAGTGCGAATTTTGGGTTAAGTGGACGTAGCAGTAGCGCGTTATGTCAAAATGCGCTGCTACTATATTCTATAGCTGCAGCGGTTTCAGAGAAACGCGCTACTACTATGATCTGTAGCTGCAGCGCTTTATGGGAAACTTGCTACTACTATGGTGCGTAGCGGCAGCGGTTTATGAGAAACATGCTACTACTAAGATCTAGCAGCAGCGGTTTTGTGGAAACACGCTGCTACTGCCGTCGCTACTGCCAGTTTCCCTTTTTCTTTTCCTTATTTTATCCCACTTTTATTTCCCGAGGGCAGTGAACGAAGGGAGGGCGATATATATTGCATCATTTGACGGTTAAATATGTATGCAAAATAGGAACATATATATTACACATCATTGGACCCATGCATAATAATGACTAAGTGTGTATACAAAATAGGAACATATATATATTACACATCATTGGACCCATAACATACGTTTCCTCAGTGCTGACATTTTCGTTTTTGAGTCAGCTTCTTTCCCTTCTTGTTCGTCGAAGAATAATTGAGCCCCTCATTGTGACTTTGCCTTTTCCATGGAGTACGATTTTTCTTAGGTAATGTAGTATTGATTCTTCTTTTGACGTATACTTCATCATCATCGTCATCTTCTCTCATTGGGTTGCCGTACTGATCATAGTCTTCCTCGTTGGTGACTCCATCCATTCCAATGATGTTCCTTTTGCCTCTCCTCACGACAACATGGCTGGGATTGCGCGGGTCAGTTATGAAGAAGCATTGTGTCACGTGCTTAGCGTGTACCCATGGCTCGTTTTTTGCGATAGCGTTCATGGTAGCGCTCTTGGCGTCGGGTATAGTCATGGTAGTGAACATCCGGCTTTCTCTTTCGACATTCTTAGCCCATCTGACACGGAACATCGTCGTGTTATGCAGTCCAGAGTAGTCAAGCTCCCAGATCTCCTCGACCCTTCAATAAAATCGTTCAGTTGTGCCGTTGTCGCTGCCGGTCATGCATTCCATCGTCACCCCTGAGTTCTGATCATCACTGTCCATATCTTTTGCCTCCGTGTAGAATGTGTATCCATTAATATCATATGCCTGATAGGTTACGAGGTTGGGCGAGGGGCCATGTGCTAAGGCGTATATGAGCAATCCGTCCTTAGAGCCCTCCTCCGGGGGATTAGCAATAATATGCTCTTTGAACCAATGCAGGAAAGTGGAGTTGTGCTCTCTAGTAACTTCGGCGTCCATCCTGCATACCCCCCGGTCACGATACTTCTTTGCGATAATTTCTTTGTGCAGTGCCACGAAAGGATCTACCTCGTCTAGGTGTTGTAGCACTACCAAGTTTGCTCTGTCAAAGTCGCTGCGTCGATCTGAGTATGCCACGTGCAGTTCCCTGCGATCGTTGCAGTGACCATCTCCTTCGAGCCTCCCATCGTGCTTGTTAACGGGCAAACCAACACTAACACCAGGCGGCTGGTCTGCGCCATATAGAAAATTCTCACAGAAAGAGATGCACTCTTGTGCCAAATAGCCCTGGACGATGCTTCCATCCGGACGGGACATGTTACGAACGAATCCTTTGATGATCCCATTCATACTCTCAAACGACATCATGTTGTGCAGGAATGACGGCCCCAGGTCTATTATGTCATCCACAATATGGACACACAGATGCACCATCACGTCGAAGAACGCGGGCGGGAAGTACATCTCAAGCTCATTCAGTATCACAACGATCTCTTCCTGTAGCCTTTGGAGCTGCTTCACACTGATCGACTTTCGAGAGATGACGTCGAAAAAGTTGCAGAGACCAATAAGCGTGTCACGGACGTGCTTGTCCATTATCCCTCTAAGGGCAACAGGTAGTATCTGCGTCATCATCACATGACAGTCATGAGACTTCATCCCGCTGAACCTTTTCTTGTTCGTGTCTAGATATTTGCTTATCTTGCCACAGTAACCAGAACTAACTTTCACTCCGGTAAGGCACTTAAAGAATTGATTGATCTCAGCCTGACTTAAGGTGAAGCAAGAGGGGGGGCAATAATCTTCTTTCTTTAATTTCTTGCCCTTCTTCTCCCGTGCCTATGTCTCCGTCTCTGTCTCGTCTGACATTTTACGGGGCGGCATGTGCAGATCTTCCCTGATTTTCAAATCTTGCAAGTCTTTTCTTGCCTTCGGCCCATCCTTGGTCTTATCCGGCATGTTCATCAGTGTTGCGAGCAAGCTCTCAAGGACATTCTTACAGATATGCATTTGATCAAGGCAATGAGGTGTATCGAGTTTGTGCCAGTACTCCAAGTCCCAGAACACAGACCTCGTCTTCCATACCTTCAGCAGCGGCTCCAGCGCCTTTCTCATCGTCTTTCCTGGCGCGGGGCACTCATTCCAGTTTTTCAACAGCTCATCGATTTCGGCACCGCTCCGCTTACGTGGAGGTCCTCGATGCTCAGCGTGACCATTGAATAGATCTCCACGGTTTCTCCACGGGTCGTCCTGTTCAAGCCATCTTCGATGCCCCATGTACACGATTTTCCCAGACCCGCCATCTTTCCTTGACGTTAGCTGCTGAGACGTTGTATCATCCATGCACCGCGTGCATCCGCAATATCCATGGCACACCTGGCCTGCCACATATCCGTAACCGAGATAGTCCTGCACTGTCATGATCAGCGCGGCTCTCATGTTGAAATACTCACCTTTGCTGGCGTCCCATGTCTTGGCCGGTGTTTTCCATAACGTGTCTAACTCCTCTTGAAGTAGCCCCAGATACAAATTAATATTATTTCCTGGTTGTTTCGGCCCTTGAATAAGCATGCTCATGTGAATGTACTTCGATTTCATGCACAACCAGGGGGGGAGGTTGTACATCCATACAAACACGGGCCATGTACTATGGTTGGTGTTCTGGTTGCCAAACGGATTCATGCCATCGGTACACGCGCCGAGCACGATGTTCCTTGCATCACATTCAAAATACCGATAGAAGCTGTTCAACGCTCTCCACTGGCTTCCATCCTTCACGTGTCTCAGCTTCGGATCATCTCCATCGTCGGGCTTCTTCCTCTCCGCGTGCCAGCGCATTAGCTTTGCTTCCTTGGGATCTACAAAATACCTCTGAAGACGGGGAGTGATCGGTAAGTACCATACAACTTTCTGGGGACATTTCTTCCCGGCCTTCTTGTATCGAGAAGCATTGCACACCGGACAGCTTGTTTTTTCCGCGTGCTCCTTCCGATAAATTATGCAATCGTTGATGCATGCATGGTATCTAATGTGTGGCAGATCAAGAGGGCACACGATCTTCTTGGCCTCATCAACACTAGTAGGACATAGATTACCCGTGGGAAGAACATCCTTTAGGTACTTGAGATGCTCATCGAGGCTAGTGTCGGTCCATTTGTTTTTAGCCTTCGTCTTTAGGAGTTGGAGCGTGAAACTCATCCGGGTCACCTCAGGATTGCAACCATCATACAATGGAGTGTTCGAGTCTACCACCAGTTGCTCCAGCTTAGCCTCCTCTCTAGAAGCAGCTCTCTCAGTACTCGTCTCCTTGTGAAGCAATGCTTGAACATGAGGGTCCCGCACAATTGAACTTAGTACCGACGAACTCTGCTGCGTGGAGTCCATGTCGTTCTCTCCGCCGCCATGTCCAGCCCCTTCTCCTCCGCCATGTCCGGCCACTTCTCCGCCGCCATGTCCGGCCTCTTCCCCGCCGCCATTATCGATCATCTCTTCGTCTTGCCCCGTGTCATCATTGCCTGCCCCGTCCGCATCCTCAACATCGTCATCCTCATCTTCAATTATCCATCGAGTATAGCCATCCATGAAACCAGTCATGAGCAGGTGCGCTTCGACACGACCATCGTCATGGGGGTCGAGCCAAACTATTCCTTTGCATTTTCGACACGGACATAAAACCTCTGTCCGGTTATTTTCTTTCATGTCTTGCACCGCCGACCGCAACCACCTGTCCACCATTGTTCCACTGACCATCGTCAACTCTGCACGGTAATAATAAAAAAATTGATTGTAAAAATGCATGCATGCATCAAAGTCATAAAAAAATTTGGCATGACCTTCCCTAAAAATAGGACATATATGGATCTAGAGTTTGCCCGAAATTCGCCGAAACGGAAATAAATCGACATTTCGGCAAAACATAGGCAACTCAAAAGCACAATTTGGCGGCGTCAACTCATGCCACACACACAATTTCCACAAACATATCACACATACACATAAACACATTTCCATTTTGCAAAAGCATGAAATTTTCATCACCTCTATCTCGATGGCTGGAGATGATGTTGTAGGGAGATCAAAAGTGCACAAAGCTCTTCTTGACAAAGATAGATCTAGTTAGGGGGCAAATAGGTCACTTAACTAAATCCTACATCTACCTAGCTACCTAATTTGGAAGGAGACAACTTCAACTAGTGGAGGGGGGAGGAAAAAGAGAAAGGAGATGCATTAATTAATGGAGGTGGTGTAGTTATGTAGGAGTAATGAAGAGAGAGAAGGTGGATAGAGAAGAGAGAGAGTAATGGGGGAGAAGTATTGAGAAGAAGAAGAGTGAGAGTGGGAGCATGTGGTGGAGGGAAGAGAGGAGAGGGGGAGGTAGGGGGGAAGGGAAAAAAGGAAGGGGGAGGGGAGGTACGGGTTGGGGGTTGGTGGGGTTAGCAGTAGCGCGGGAGATAAAACGCGCTGCTGCTAAGAACTTAGCAGCAGCGCGCTTTGCGGTAAGGCGCTACTGCTAACTGGGACAAAAAATTGTGGCAATTTGAAACTTACCAGCAGCGATCTCGAGGAAACCGCGCTACTACTACGTACTTAGCAGTAGCGCTGTTATTGCGACCGCGCTACTGCTACTTAGAGTTGGGGGAACACCGCCGGTTGATATTTGTAGCAGCGCGTTTCTTGTCGAGCGCGCTACTACTAAATCTTTATCAGCAGCGAGTTTACGTAACCCGCGCTACAACTACTTAGCAGCAGCGCTCTATTTTGAACCGCGCTGCTGCTAAGATTCTATGTATAGGCTTTTCCCTAGTAGTGAAAGGATGGTACATCACGTATGTGTGTTGATTGTAGAGGCATTAATAATATTACTATTCGTTATCGTCATCCTATTCCTAGGCTAGATGATATGCTTGATGAATTGAGTGGCTCTACAATATTCTCCAAAGTTGATTTGCGTAGTGGATACCATCAAATTCGTATGAAATTGGGGGATGAATGGAAAACAACATTTAAAACTAAGTTTGGATTATATGAGTGGTTAGTCATGCCTTTTGTGTTAACTAATGCACCTAGTACTTTCATGAGGTTAATGAACGAAGTTTTACGTGCTTTCATTAGACGATTTGTGGTAGTTTACTTTGATGACATATTGATTTATAGCAGATCTTTGGAGGAACACTTGGAACATTTACGTGCTGTTTTTATTGCTCTACGTGATGCACGTTTGTTCGGTAACCTTGGTAAGTGCACCTTTTGCACCGACCAAGTGTCTTTTCTTGGCTATGTTGTTACTCCACAGGGAATTGAAGTTGATAAAGCCAAGATTGAAGCTATTGAGAGTTGGCCGCAGCCCAAAACGGTCACACAAGTGAGTAGTTTTCTTGGCCTCGCTGGATTCTATAGGCATTTTGTGAGAGATTTCAGCACCATTGCTGTACCTCTCAATGAGCTTACAAAGAAGGATGTGCCTTCTGTTTGGTGTACCGCACAGGAAGAAGCCTTCACGGTGTTGAAAGATAAGTTGACACATGCTCCTTTACTCCAACTTCCTGATTTTTATAAGACTTTTGAGCTTGAATGTGATGCTAGCGGAATTGGATTAGGAGGTGTGTTATTACAAGATGGCAAACCTGTTGCATACTTTTCAGAAAAATTGAGTGGGCCTAGTCTGAATTATTCTACTTATGATAAAGAATTATATGCTCTTGTTCGGACTTTAGAAACATGGCAACATTATTTATGGCCCAAAGAATTTGTTATACATTCTGATCATGAATCTTTGAAACATATTAAAAGTCAAGCTAAACTGAATCGTAGACATGCTAAATGGGTTGAATTCATTGAGACTTTCCCTTATGTGATGAGGACATCAATACCATTGTTACACCCACAGCCCCTACTGCTACATATACTGGACCAATTACTAGAGCTCGCGCACGCCAATTAAATTATCAGGTACTTTCGTTTCTTGGTAATGATTCTAATGTTCATGAGAATATGATGCTGCCTAAATTGGATACATTTGTTTTGCTTACAAATGAAGGGCCTAGCTTGGAGAAGGATGGACATTGGAGCAAGAGCAAGCATGGAGATGATGCCATGCGCAAGGGGAACCAGAACGGAGTTACAAGTGATGATTTCAGGACTTTGAAGCCACCATAAGAGTGCATGAAGCCTTGGACGAAATATACAAGATGCCACTTCATAAATTTCGTCCAGAGGCTATTATAGGTGCTGCGTCACCTTTTTATTGGGCCAGGCCCATGTAATTTCGAAATACATAAGTATAGGCTATTTTTAGAGTCCGTATGTGTGGGGAAACAAGAGATAGGGTTGATTTCGGACCCCTCCACCAAGGGCCACGAAATTCCCCTCTCTTCCTCCATATATACAGCCCTTAGGGCACCGTTTAGACTTTGGGGATTTGTTTAATTAAAAGTTAGCCATTGCAACTTCGTGTACTTCGTTTGTGTCCAACGACCAGACCAAGACCGCTTACGGATCCCCACCTTTATCAATACTTCATATATACTCGCAATATTTAGATTGCTTTTATCATATTCTTGCTTGTTCTTCGATTGCTTGCAGGAATAGACCTTCGTGGTCAGGTTGATTGTGCTCCGGCGTGGTCAATAACCTCTCGGAGTTGGTTTAGCGATTGCTAAGGCGCAACGTCGTGCACGTTTGTAGTCGAATCGTCAAAGTCATCTTCACCAAATCGATAGTTATCATCTCATCGAAAGATCGGGACACCCCCGCCTCTATCAAGTGGTATCAGATTTCCAGGTTGCTCGGTGAGATTTTCCAGTTTTTCGTAGTTTAGATCGAGTCTGTTCTTCATACCTATAGTCCACGAAAAAGCCACAAAAAAAAGATTAGGGTTAGTTCATCATATCCGAACCAATCTGAGCCTTTGCATAATCTTTTTAGGGTTTTGCTTTGTTGAATTTGCGGTTGCATCGTCGGTCTAGTTGCTGGTCTTAGAGTCTAGTCTTTTAGAGTTTCGAGTTCTGGTCATAAGTTGTCACGCCGCCGCTGCACCATCATCATCGCCCCTGCCATCTACCACCACCACTCCGTATCCGTATCCATATACCACCACCAATCCGTGTCCATATACCACCACCGATCCATATCCATATACTACCACCGCTACCACCACCGCTGCCATATACCACCACCATATATCCACCACCAATCCGAGTTCCTTGCTTATTAGGTTTGTTTTCGGGATCCATCTAGTTTCCGATTCGTGTTTCCTTGCCGGAGTAGGTTTCGGAAAAAAAAAAAAAAAAAAACTGGAAACCACGCTCCGTTTAGGCCCAAAATTTTTCGAAAACGCATTTTTCGAAAAAATTTCTGGCTATCCTATTTTTAGGTGTTTCTGAGTGTTTTGAGACAGGTGCCATTATAGGAAGTTTTTTTTGACCCGTTTCCAGTTTTTGGGTCCGGGCAGTCGAAAAAACGAAAAAAAAAAATTGGTCGAAAAAATTTTGTGCCCATCCTGTCAGTTTGACCTAGGAAGAGTTTTGAGACACTCGCCATTATAGTGATTTTTCGCAAAAAAAAAAAAAGAGCAGCGCAAAAAAAAAAACAGCGCAAAAAAAAAAACAAAGAGCGAAAAAAAAAATCCAGAGTGTGCTTTTCCCTTGTTTACGTGCAGCGCCGTGATTTTGTTAGTGTTCTAGGCTCGCGTCTCTAGCACGGTCTAGCCTAGGACCAGCACAGTACCGTCGTTGAGCGTTTATTCAACTTTGCATCTCTGAATTGATTATTGCTGATCCTTTTTGCTACCATATTATAAGCCTTCCCAGCTCCACATACATCTACGTCGTGCGTTTGACTCTCCCTGGTACTCGCTCTATCCAAGCTTTGAGAGTTTTTGACTACAACGGTTGCCGATCACCGCCTGCTGCTGGGTAAGAACTGGTAAGAATTTGAGTTTTGCTTGACGGATTTGTGACACCCACCACCACCACTTGTTCGTAGTCTGTAGGATCATATTCTTGTGTGTTTCTATTGCTGCTAACCATGCCAGGATCACAAGACGTGACTGACTGGGAGAATTTATCGAACAAGGAGCTTCATGATAAGTTTCAGCAAATGATGAGTGGACAGGTGCAAGATGTGCTAAACAGATTTGAAGAGGCCATGGAGAAGATAGATGGCATGGAGAAGACGTTCGAAACAAAGCTTGATAACAAATTTAATGAATTGCTCGCGCGTCTTCCACCACCACCACCCGCTGCACCTAACGCACCTCTCCAACAACAACAACAACAACAACAACAACGCATCCTTTCGAATCAGTATGGACGAGCGAGGCGTGTTCCTATTGAGGATGGCCAAACTTCTGGTGCTGCTGTTCATGTTGTTGATGCTTCTTTGGCCCCTGCTACTGCTGCTGCTGGTACCCAGGAGGATGGTGAGGATGTGGGCGATTATGAGGATGAGGTTGATCAAAATCAGCACTACGTGCAGCCACCAGCACCACCACCACCAGGTCGACCTCAGGTATATATTCGTAATGGTAGGCCTGCACCACCACCTCAGGTACGAGATGATGTCCATATTCCTAAACTGAAATTGAATATTCCACCATTTGAGGGTAGATATGTTCCTGATATATATCTTACTTGGGAGTTAGAAACTGAACAACGTTTTACATGTTTACAATATCCCGAGGAGAGACGGGTTGCTGCTGCTGTTTGTGCTTTCACTAGTTTTGCATGTGTATGGTGGTCTGAACATTGTAGATTATATCCTATTCCCGCTACTTGGGCTGCTTTGAAAACTACTATGCGTACTCGTTGGGTTCCACCATATTATCAACGTGAATTGCTTCAAAAATTACAGCGTTTAAGACAAGGAAAAAATTCTGTAGAAGAATATTATCAGGAATTACAAACTGGCATGATTAGATGTGGTATTGTTGAGGAGAATGAAGCTATGCTTGCACGTTTTCTGGGTGGATTAAATAGAGAGATTCAGACCATTCTAGACTATAAGGAGTATACTAATATCACTCGTTTATTCCATCTTGCTTGTAAAGCTGAACGTGAAGTGCAGGATCGACAGGCATTGGCGCGGACTAACTTTTCTGCAGGTCGACCTTCATCATGGACACCACGTGCATCATCTACTTCCACACGTTCTGCTACACCGGTGCCTCCGTCGGCTGCCACCTCCAACCGTGATATAATAAAGCAGGCACAATCACCATTATCTGCCAAGAGCACACCTTCTGGGCCTGCAAAGAGCTCTTCTTCATCCATGGCATCAACAGGGCAAACACATGATATTATTTGTCGACGTTGCAAGGGTGGAGGTCATTATGCGAGAGAATGCCCATCTAAGCGTGTGATGATTGTTACTGAGGATGGTGGGTATGAGTCCGCTAGTGACTATGATGAGGAGACTTTGGCTCTTATTACACGTGACGAACACGGTGGAGACGATTCTGATCATGAGACGCAATACATGGCTCCTGAAGATGCTGACAGGTATGAATGTTTAGTTGCTCAACGTGTTTTGAGTGTGCAGGTTACACAAGCTGAGCAAAATCAGAGGCATAATTTGTTCCATACAAAGGGAGTTGTGAAGGAACGTTCTGTTCGCGTGATCATAGATGGAGGGAGTTGCAACAACTTGGCTAGCATGGAGATGGTGGAGAAGCTTTCTCTCACCACAAGACCACATCCACATCCTTACTACATCCAATGGTTCAACAATAGCGGCAAGGTTAAGGTAACACGTACTGTTCGTGTGCATTTTAGTATCTCTACATATGCTGATTATGTTGATTGTGATGTGGTACCTATGCAAGCATGTTCCTTATTACTCGGTAGACCATGGCAATTTGATAAAAATGCTGTACACCATGGTAGAAACAATCATTATACTCTTGTTCATAAGGATAAAAATATTACTTTGCTTCCTATGACTCCTGATTCTATTTTGAAAGATGATATTAATAGAGCTAATAAAGCAAAACAGGAGAAGAATAAGAGTGAAAATCAGATTGTGGCAAAAGAATTTGAGCAACAAATGAAGCCTAATAATAAACCATCTAGTGTTGCTTCTGAAATTAAATTGAAAAGTGCATGTTTATTTGCCACCAAATCTGATATTGATGAGCTAGATTTCAGCAAATCTGTTTGCTATGCTTTTGTGTGCAAAGAGGCATTATTTTCATTCGAGGACGTGCCTTCCTCTTTGCCCCCTGCTGTCACTAACATTATGCAGGAGTTCGCTGACGTCTTTCCACAAGACGTGCCACCGGGATTACCACCCATTCGAGGGATTGAGCATCAAATTGACTTAATTCCCGGTGCATCGCTACCCAACCGTGCACCATACCGTACCAATCCAGAGGAGACGAAGGAGATTATGCGTCAAGTACAGGAGCTACTCGACAAAGGTTATATACGCGAATCTCTTAGTCCTTGTGCTGTTCCTATTATACTCGTGCCTAAAAAGGATGGTACGTCACGTATGTGTGTTGATTGTAGAGGCATTAATAATATTACTATTCGTTATCGTCATCCTATTCCTCGGCTAGATGATATGCTTGATGAATTGAGTGGCTCTACAATATTCTCCAAAGTTGATTTGCGTAGTGGATACCATCAAATTCGTATGAAATTGGGTGATGAATGGAAAACAGCATTTAAAACTAAGTTTGGTTTATATGAGTGGTTAGTCATGCCTTTTGGGTTAACTAATGCACCTAGTACTTTCATGAGATTAATGAACGAAGTTTTACGTGCTTTCATTGGACGATTTGTGGTAGTCTATTTTGATGATATACTGATTTATAGCAAATCTTTGGAAGAACATTTGGAACATTTACGTGCTGTTTTTATTGCTCTACGTGATGCACGTTTGTTTGGTAACCTTGGGAAGTGCACCTTTTGCACCGACCGAGTATCTTTTCTTGGCTATGTTGTTACTCCACAGGGAATTGAAGTTGATAAAGCCAAGATTGAAGCTATTGAGAGTTGGCCGCAGCCCAAAACGGTCACACAAGTGAGGAGTTTTCTTGGCCTCGCTGGATTCTATAGGCGTTTTGTGAGAGATTTCAGCACCATTGCTGCACCTCTCAATGAGCTTACAAAGAAAGATGTGCCTTTTATTTGGGGTACCGCACAGGAAGAAGCCTTCACGGTATTGAAAGATAAGTTGACACATGCTCCTTTACTCCAACTTCCTGATTTTAATAAGACTTTTGAGCTTGAATGTGATGCTAGTGGAATTGGATTAGGAGGTGTGTTATTACAAGATGGCAAACCCGTTGCATACTTTTCTGAAAAATTGAGTGGGCCTAGTCTGAATTATTCTACTTATGATAAAGAATTATATGCTCTTGTTCGGACTTTAGAAACATGGCAACATTATTTATGGCCCAAAGAATTTGTTATACATTCTGATCATGAATCTTTGAAACATATTAAAAGTCAAGCTAAACTGAATCGTAGACATGCTAAATGGGTTGAATTTATTGAGACTTTCCCTTATGTCATTAAACACAAGAAGGGAAAAGAAAATGTTATTGCTGATGCATTGTCTCGTCGCTATACTATGCTTTCACAACTTGACTTCAAAATATTTGGTTTGGAGACCATCAAAGATCAATATGTGCATGATGCTGATTTTAAAGATGTAATGCAGAATTGTAAAGAAGGAAGAATGTGGAACAAGTTTGTCGTTAACGATGGATTTGTGTTTCGTGCTAACAAGCTATGCATTCCAGCTAGCTCCGTTCGTCTTTTGTTGTTGCAGGAGGCGCATGGAGGAGGATTAATGGGACACTTTGGCGTGAAGAAGACAGAGGACGTACTTGCTACACATTTCTTTTGGCCAAAGATGAGACGGGATGTTGAGCGTTTTATTGCTCGCTGCACTACATGTCAAAAAGCTAAGTCACGACTCAATCCTCATGGTTTATATATGCCTTTGCCTGTACCTAGTGTTCCTTGGGAGGATATATCTATGGACTTTGTTTTAGGTTTACCTCGAACAAAGAAGGGGAGGGATAGCATATTTGTTGTCGTGGATAGATTCTCGAAAATGGCACACTTTATACCATGTCATAAAAGCGATGATGCTGTTAATGTTGCTGATTTGTTCTTTCGTGAAATTATTCGCTTGCATGGTGTGCCAAATACTATTGTGTCAGATCGTGATACTAAATTTCTTAGCCACTTTTGGAGATGTTTATGGGCTAAGTTGGGGACTAAACTGCTTTTTAGTACTACTTGTCACCCCCAAACTGATGGACAAACTGAAGTAGTCAATAGAACATTGTCTACTATGCTTAGGGCTGTTTTGAAGAATAATAAGAAAATGTGGGAGGAATGCTTGCCTCATATTGAATTTGCTTATAATCGTTCATTGCATTCTACTACTAAGATGTGCCCTTTTGAAGTTGTGTATGGTTTCCTACCTCGTGCACCTATTGATTTGTTGCCTCTTCCATCTTCGGAGAAGGTTAATTTTGATGCTAAAGAACGTGCTGAATTGATTTTAAAAATGCATGAGTTAACTAAGGAAAACATTGAGCGTATGAATGCTAAATATAAACTTGCTGGAGATAAGGGTAGAAAACATGTTGTGTTTGCACCTGGAGATCTTGTTTGGTTACATTTGCGTAAGGATAGATTTCCTGATTTGCGCAAATCAAAGCTAATGCCACGTGCTGCTGGTCCCTTTAAGGTGTTGGAGAAAGTAAATGATAATGCATATAAACTTGAGCTGCCTGCAGATTTTGGGGTTAGTCCCACTTTTAACATTGCAGATTTGAAGCCTTATTTGGGTGAGGAAGATGAGCTTTCGTCGAGGACGACTTCATTTCAAGAAGGGGAGGATGATGAGGACATCAATACCATTGTTACACCCACAGCCCCTACTGCTACATATACTGGACCAATTACTAGAGCTCGCGCACGCCAATTAAATTATCAGGTACTTTCGTTTCTTGGTAATGATTCTAATGTTCATGAGAATATGATGCTGCCTAAATTGGATACATTTGTTTTGCTTACAAATGAAGGGCCTAGCTTGGAGAAGGATGGACATTGGAGCAAGAGCAAGCATGGAGATGATGCCATGCGCAAGGGGAACCAGAACGGAGTTACAAGTGATGATTTCAGGACTTTGAAGCCACCATAAGAGTGCATGAAGCCTTGGACGAAATATACAAGATGCCACTTCATAAATTTCGTCCAGAGGCTATTATAGGTGCTGCGTCACCTTTTTATTGGGCCAGGCCCATGTAATTTCGAAATACATAAGTATAGGCTATTTTTAGAGTCCGTATGTGTGGGGAAACAAGAGATAGGGTTGATTTCGGACCCCTCCACCAAGGGCCACGAAATTCCCCTCTCTTCCTCCATATATACAGCCCTTAGGGCACCGTTTAGACTTTGGGGATTTGTTTAATTAAAAGTTAGCCATTGCAACTTCGTGTACTTCGTTTGTGTCCAACGACCAGACCAAGACCGCTTACGGATCCCCACCTTTATCAATACTTCATATATACTCGCAATATTTAGATTGCTTTTATCATATTCTTGCTTGTTCTTCGATTGCTTGCAGGAATAGACCTTCGTGGTCAGGTTGATTGTGCTCCGGCGTGGTCAATAACCTCTCGGAGTTGGTTTAGCGATTGCTAAGGCGCAACGTCGTGCACGTTTGTAGTCGAATCGTCAAAGTCATCTTCACCAAATCGATAGTTATCATCTCATCGAAAGATCGGGACACCCCCGCCTCTATCATTATGTCAATAAACACAAGAAGGGTAAAGAAAATGTTATTGCTGATGCATTGTCTCGTCGCTATACTATGCTTTCACAACTTGACTTCAAAATATTTGGTTTGGAGACCATCAAAGAACAATATGTGCATGATGCTGATTTTAAAGATGTAATGCAGAATTGTAAAGACGGAAGAATGTGGAACAAGTTCGTCGTTAATGATGGATTTGTGTTCCGTGCTAACAAGCTATGCATTCCAGCTAGCTCCGTTCGTCTTTTGTTGTTGCAGGAGGCGCATGGAGGAGGATTAATGGGACACTTTGGCGTGAAGAAGATGGAGGACGTACTTGCTACACATTTCTTTTGGCCAAAGATGAGACGGGATGTTGAGCGTTTTATTGCTCGCTGCACTACATGTCAAAAAGCTAAGTCACGAATCAATCCTCATGGTTTATATATGCCTTTGCCTGTACCTAGTGTTCCTTGGGAGGATATATCTATGGACTTTGTTTTAGGTTTACCTCGAACAAAGAAGGGGAGGGATAGCATATTTGTTGTCGTGGATAGATTCTCGAAAATGGCACACTTTATACCATGTCATAAAAGCGATGATGCTGTTAATGTTGCTGATTTGTTCTTTCGTGAAATTATTCGCTTGCATGGTGTGCCAAATACTATAGTTTCAGATCGTGATACTAAATTTCTTAGCCACTTTTGGAGATGTTTATGGGCTAAGTTGGGGACTAAACTGCTTTTTAGTACTACTTGTCACCCCCAAACTGATGGACAAACTGAAGTAGTCAATAGAACATTGTCTACTATGCTTAGGGCTGTTTTGAAGACTAATAAGAAAATGTGGGAGGAATGCTTGCCTCATATTGAATTTGCTTATAATCGTTCATTGCATTCTACTACTAAGATGTGCCCTTTTGAAGTTGTGTATGGTTTCCTACCTCGTGCACCTATTGATTTGTTGCCTCTTCCATCTTCGGAGAAGGTTAATTTTGATGCTAAAGAACGTGCTGAATTGATTTTAAAAATGCATGAGTTAACTAAGGAAAACATTGAGCGTATGAATGCTAAATATAAACTTGCTGGAGATAAGGGTAGAAAACATGTTTAGTTTGCACCTGGAGATCTTGTTTGGTTACATTTGCGTAAGGATAGATTTCCTGATTTGCGCAAATCAAAGCTAATGCGACGTGCTGCTGGTCCCTTTAAGGTGTTGGAGAAAGTAAATGATAATGCATATAAACTTGAGCTGCCTGCAGATTTTGGGGTTAGTCCCACTTTTAACATTGCAGATTTGAAGCCTTATTTGGGTGAGGAAGATGAGCTTTCGTCGAGGACGACTTCATTTCAAGAAGGGGAGGATGATGAGGACATCAATACCATTGTTACACCCACAGCCCCTACTGCTACATATACTGGACCAATTACTAGAGCTCGCGCACGCCAATTAAATTATCAGGTACTTCCGTTTCTTGGTAATGATTCTAATGTTCATGAGAATATGATGCTGCCTAAATTGGATACATTTGTTTTGCTTACAAATGAAGGGCCTAGCTTGGAGAAGGATGGACATTGGAGCAAGAGCAAGCATGGAGATGATGCCATGCGCAAGGGGAACCTGAACGGAGTTACAAGTGATGATTTCAGGACTTTGAAGCCACCATAAGAGTGCATGAAGCCTTGGACGAAATATACAAGATGCCACTTCATAAATTTCATCCAGAGGCTATTATAGGTGCTGCGTCACCTTATTATTGGGCCAGGCCCATGTAATTTCGAAATACATAAGTATAGGCTATTTTTAGAGTCCGTATGTGTGGGGAAACAAGAGATAGGGTTGATTTCGGACCCCTCCACCAAGGGCCACGAAATTCCCCCCCTCTTCCTCCATATATACAGCCCTTAGGGCGCCGTTTAGACTTTGGGTTTTGTTTAGATTAAAAGTTCGCCATAGCTGCAACTTCGCGTACTTCGTTTGTGTTCAACGACCAGACAAAGGCGTCACAGAACCCCACCTTGATCAATAAAGCTTTCATCTTATATTCGCAATATCTAGATTGCAATCTCAGTTTCTTGCTTGTTCTTTGTTTGCTCGCAGGAAACAGACCCTCGTGGTCAGGTTGATCGTGCTCTGGCGTGGTCAATAACCTCTCGGAGTTCGTTTAGCGATTGCTAAGGCGCGACGTCCTCGCACGTTCGTAGTCGGATCGTCAAAGTCGACTTCCACCAAAGCGAAATCCATCATCTCATCAAAAGACGGGACACCTTTGCCTCTATCAAAATACTCCCCGCTTGCGCCAAGAGGCCTGGAGTACCCTCAAATTCAGCCTTAAGCAGGACTTTTTGGCCCTGAAAATCAAAGAACATCATTTGTCGCTGTTTTATAGACAAGTTTCTGAACCCATTGGCACTTCCTTTTGAAGGAAATATGAGAGATTATGTTGCTTATAGACATTAGCCCCCCGGTAGGGACTAACATAGGTTCTGCAGATGCTCTATGATCCGGGCAATCTCATTTGGCCGTAAATTGAAGAAAATCTAGCGGCTACATGCATTATTCTCCTTGTTTTCGGCGGATAGCATGCTGTAACTCATGCGCGTGAAAGCCAAGAACAAAAGGGCATTCCTGGCATTGGTCAATATATATGTGGAAACGTTATCTCCTCTATAGAGGACAAGAAATTTTGGGGCAATCAGGCAAAAAGCGCACGAGAAAATGAAGTACTTTCAAGGACTTCCATAGAATGGATAGATGTTCACTAAAACGGTCATAATTTTGCCATTCGGAGTCCATGTCGGACCCATAAGTACTCAAACTGCTCGCGGCGAGCATGCGAGTCCAAAAAATACTCCCCGCTTGGGCCAGGAGGCTTGGAGTACCCTCAAATTCAGCCTTAAGCAGGACTTTTTGGCCCTGAAAGTCAAAGAACATCATTTGTCGCTGTTTTATAGACAAGTTTCTGAACCCATTGGCACTTCCTTTTGAAGGAAATTCGAGAGATTATGTTGCTTATAGACATTAGCCCCCCTGTTAGGGACAAACGTAAGTTCTGCAGATGCTTTATGATCCGGGCAATCTCATTTGGCCGTAAATTGAAGAAGATCTAGCGGTTATATGCATTATTCTCCTTGTTTTCGGCGGATAGCATGCTGTAACTCATGCGTGTGAAAGCCAAGAACAAATGGGCATTCCTGGCATCGGTCAATATATATGTGGAAACGTTATCTCCTCCATAGAGGACAAGAAATTTTGGGGCAATCAGGCAAAAAGCGCACGAGAAAATGAAGTACTTTGAAGGACTGCCATTGAATGGACAGATGTTCACTAAAACGGTCATAATTTTGTCATTCGTAGTCCATGTCGGACCCATAAGTACTCAAACTGCTCGCGGCGAGCGCGCGAATCCAAAAAATACTCCATGCTTCCTCCAGGAGGCCCGGAGTACCCTTAAATTCAGCCTTAAGCAGGACTTTTTGGCCCTGAAAGTCAAAGAACATCATTCGTTGCTGTTTTATAGACAAGTTTCTGAACCTATTGGCACCTCCTTTTGAAGGAAATTCGAGAGATTATGTTGCTTATAGACATTATCCCCCCTGGTAGGGACAAACGTAGGTTCTGCAGATGCTCTATGATCCAGGCAATCTCATTTGGCCATAAATTGAAGAAAATCTAGCGGCTATATGCCCTATTCTCCTGGTTTTCGCCGGATGGCATGCTGTAACTCATGCACGTGAAAGCCAAGAACAAAAGGCATTCATAGCATCGGTCAATATATGTGTGGAAATGATATCTCCTCTATAGAGGACAAGAAATTTTGGGGCAATCGGGCAAAAAGCGCACGAGAAAATGAAGTACTTTCAAGGACTGCCCTAGAATGGACAGATGTTCACTAAAACGGTCATAATTTGGTCATTCGGAGTCCATGTCGGAACCATAAGTACTCAAACTGCTCGCGGCGAGCGCGCGAATCAAAAAAATACTCCTGCTTGCGCCTGGAGGCCTGGAGTACCCTTAAATTCAGCCTTAAGCAGGACTTTTTGGCCCTGAAAGTCAAAGAACATCATTCGTCGCTGTTTCATAGACTAGTTTCTGAACCTATTGGCACTTCCTTTTGAAGGAAATTCGAGAGATTTTGTTGCTTATAGACATTAGCCCCCTGGTAGGGACAAACGTAGGTTCTGCAGATGCTCTATGATTCGGGCAATCTCATTTGGCCGTAAATTGAAGAAAATCTAGCGGCTATATGCCTTATTCTCCTTGTTTTCGCCGGATGGCATGTTGTAACTCGTGCGCGTGAAAGCCAAGAACAAAAGGGCATTCCTGGCATCGGTCAATATATATGTGGAAACGTTATCTCCTCTATAGAGGGCAAGAAAATTTGGGGCAATCAGGCAAAAAGCGCATGAGAAAATGAAGTACTTTCTAGGACTGCCATAGAATGGACTGATGTTCACTAACACGGTCATAATTTTCTTATTCGGAGTCCATGTCGGACCCATAAGTACTCAAACTGCTCGCGGCGAGCATGCGAGTCCAAAAAATACTCCCCGCTTGCGCCAGGAGGCTTGGAGTACCCTCAAATTCAGCCTTAAGCAGGACTTTTTGGCCCTGAAAGTCAAAGAACATCATTTGTCGCTGTTTTCTAGACAAGTTTCTGAACCCATTGGCACTTCCTTTTGAAGGAAATTCGAGAGATTATGTTGCTTATAGACATTAGCCCCCCTGGTAGGGACAAACGTAAGTTCTGCAGATGCTCTATGATCCAGGCAATCTCATTTGGCCGTAAATTGAAGAAAATCTAGCGGCTATATGCATTATTCTCCTTGTTTTCGGCGGATAGCATGCTGTAACTCCTGCGTGTGAAAGCCAAGAACAAAAGGGCATTCCTGGCATCGGTCAATATATATGTGGAAACGTTATCTCCTCTATAGAGGACAAGAAATTTTGGGGCAATCAGGCAAAAAGCGCACGAGAAAATGAAGTACTTTCAAGGACTGCCATTGAATGGACAGATGTTCACTAAAACGGTCATAATTTTGTCATTCGGAGTCCATGTCGGACCCATAAGTACTGAAACTGCTCGCGGCAAGCGTGCGAATCCAAAAAATACTCCCCGCTTGCGCCAGGAGGCCCGGAGTACCCTCAAATTCAGCCTTAAGCAGGACTTTTTGGCCCTGAAAGTCAAAGAACATCATTTGTCGCTGTTTTATAGACAAGTTTCTGAACCTATTGGCACCTCCTTTTGAAGGAAATTCGAGAGATTATGTTGCTTATAGACATTAGCCCCCCGGTAGGGACAAACGTAGGTTCTGCAGATGCTCTATGATCCGGGCAATCTCCTTTGGCCGTAAATTGAAGAAAATCTAGCGGCTATATGCATTATTCTCCTTGTTTTCGGCGGATAGCATGCTGTAACTCATGCGCGTGAAAGCCAAGAACAAAAGGGCATTCCTGGCATCGGTCAATATATATGTGGAAACGATATCTCTTCTATAGAGGACAAGAAATTTTGGGGCAATCAGGCAAAAAGCGCACGAGAAAATGAAGTACTTTCAAGGACTGCCATAGAATGGACAGATGTTCACTAAAATGGTCATAATTTTGTCATTCAGAGTCCATGTCGGACCCATAAGTACTCAAACTGCTCGCGGCTAGCATGCGAATCCAAAAAATACTCCCCGCTTGCGCTAGGAGGCCCGGAGTACCCTCAAATTCAGCCTTAAGCAGGACTTTTTGGCCCTGAAAGTCAAAGAACATCATTTGTCGCTGTTTTATAGACAAGTTTCTGAACCCATTGGCACTTCCTTTTGAAGGAAATTCGAGAGATTATGTTGCTTATAGACATTAGCCCCCTGGTAGGGACAAACGTAGGTTTTGCAGATGCTCTATGATCCAAGCAATGCCATATGGCCGTAAATTGAAGAAAATCTAGTGGCTATATGCCTTATTCTCCTTGTTTTCGGCGGATGGCATGCTGTTACTCATGCGCGTGAAAGCCAAGAACAAAAGGGCATTCCTGGCATCGGTCAATATATATGTGGAAACGTTGTCTCCTCTATAGAGGACAAGAAATTTTGGGGCAATCAGGCAAAAAGCGCACGAGAAAATGAAGTACTTTTAAGGACGGCCATAGAATGGACAGATGTTCACTAAAACGGTCATAATTTTGTCATTCAGAGTCCATGTCGGACCCATAAGTACTCAAACTGCTCGCGGCGATCGTGCGAATCCAAAAAATACTCCCCGCTTGCGCTAGGAGGCCCGGAGTACCCTCAAATTGAGCCTTAAGCAGGACTTTTTGGCCCTGAAAGTCAAAGAACATCATTCGTCGCTGTTTTTCAGACAAGTTTCTGAACCCATTGGCACTTCGTTTTGAAGGATATTCGAGAGATTATTGATAGAGGCAAAGGTGTCCCGTCTTTCGATGAGATGATGGATTTCGCTTTGGTGGAAGTCGACTTTGACGATCCGACTACGAACGTGCGAGGACGTCGCGCCTTAGCAATCGCTAAACCAACTCCGAGAGGTTATTGACCACGCCGGAGCACGATCAACCTGACCACGAGGGTCTGTTTCCTGCGAGCAAACGAAGAACAAGCAAGAAACTGAGATTGCAATCTGGATATTGCGAATATAAGATGAAAGCTTTATTGATCAAGGTGGGGTTCTGTGACGCCTTTGTCTGGTCGATGAACACAAACGAAGTACGCGAAGTTGCAGCTATGGCGAACTTTTAATCTAAACAAAACCCAAAGTCTAAACGGCGCCCTAAGGGCTGTATATATGGAGGAAGAGGGGGGGAATTTCGTGGCCCTTGGTGGAGGGGTCCGAAATCAACCCTATCTCTTGTTTCCCCACACATACGGACTCTAAAAATAGCCTATACTTATGTATTTCGAAATTACATGGGCCTGGCCCAATAATAAGGTGACGCAGCACCTATAATAGCCTCTGGACGAAATTTATGAAGTGGCATCTTGTATATTTCGTCCAAGGCTTCATGCACTCTTATGGTGGCTTCAAAGTCCTGAAATCATCACTTGTAACTCCGTTCTGGTTCCCCTTGCGCATGGCATCATCTCCATGCTTGCTCTTGCTCCAATGTCCATCCTTCTCCAAGCTAGGCCCTTCATTTGTAAGCAAAACAAATGTATCCAATTTAGGCAGCATCATATTCTCATGAACATTAGAATCATTACCAAGAAACGAAAGTACCTGATAATTTAATTGGCGTGCGTGAGCTCTAGTAATTGGTCTAGTATATGTAGCAGTAGGGGCTGTGGGTGTAACAATGGTATTGATGTCCTCATCAATTATGTTGCTTATTGACATTAGCCCCCCTGGTAGGGACAAACGAACCTTTCTACAGATGCTCTATGATCCGGGCAATCTCATTTGGCCATAAATTAAAGAAAATCTAGCGGCTATATGCCTTATTCTCCTTGTTTTCGGCGGATGGCATGCTGTAACTCATGCGCGTCAAAGCCAAGAACAAAAGGGCATTCCTGGCATCGGTCAATATATATGTGGAAACGTTGTCTCCTCTATAGAGGACAAGAAATTTTAGGGCAATCAGGCAAAAGCGCACGAGAAAATGAAGTACTTTCAAGGAGTGTCATAGAATGGACAGATGTTCACTAAAACGGTCATAATTTTGTCATTCGGAGTCCATGTCGGACCCATAAGTACTCAAACTGCTTGCGGCGAGCGCACAAATCCAAAAAATACTCCCTGCTTGCGCCAGGAGGCCCGGAGTACCCTCAATTCAGCCTTAAGAAGGACTTTTTGGCCTTGAAAGGCAAATAACATCATTTGTCGCTGTTTTATAGACAAGTTTCTGAACCCATTGGCACTTCCTTTTGAAGGAAATTCGAGAGATTATGTTGCTTATAGACATTAGCCCCCCTGGTAGGGACAAACGTAGGTTCTGCATATGCTCTATGATCCGGGCAATCTCATTTGGCCGTAAATTGAAGAAAATCTAGCGGCTATAGGCCTTATCCTCCTTGTTTTCGGCGGATGGCATGCTGTAACTCATGCGCGTGAAAGCCAAGAACAAATGGGCATTCCTGGCATCGGTCAATATATATGTGGAAACGTTATCTCCTCTATAGAGGATAGGAAATTTTAGGGCAATCAGGCAAAAAGCGCACGAGAAAATGAAGTACTTTCAAGGACTGCCATAGAATGGACTGATGTTCCCTAACACGGTCATAATTTTGTCATTCGGAGTCCATGTCGGACCCATAAGTACTCAAACTGCTCGCGGCGAGCATGCGAGTCCAAAAAATACTCCCCGCTTGCGCCAGGAGGCCTGGAGTACCCTCAAATACAGCCTTAAGCAGGACTTTTTGGCCCTGAAAATCAAAAAACATCATTTGTCGCTGTTTTATAGACAAGTTTCTGAACCCATTGGCACTTCCTTTTGAAGGAAATTCGAGAGATTATGTTGCTTATAGACATTAGCCCCCCGGTAGGGACAAACATAGGTTCTGCAGATGCTCTATGATCCGGGCAATTTCATTTGGCCGTAAATTGAAGAAAATCTAGCGGCTATATGCATTATTCTCCTTGTTTTCGGCGGATAGCATGCTGTAACTCATGCGCGTGAAAACCAAGAACAAAATGGCATTCCTGGCATCGGTCAATATATATGTGGAAACGTTATCTCCTCTATAGAGGACAAGAAATTTTGGGGCAATCAGGCAAAAAGCGCATGAGAAAATGAAGTACTTTCAAGGACTACCATAGAATGGAAAGATGTTCACTAAAACGGTCATAATTTTGTCATTCGGAGTCCATGTCGGACCCATAAGTACTCAAACTGCTCGCGCCAAGCGTGCGAATCCGAAAAATACTCACCGCTTGCGCCAGGAGGCCCGGAGTACCCTCAAATTCAGCCTTAAGCAGGACTTTTTGGCCCTGAAAGTCAAAGAACATCATTCGTCGCTGTTTTATAGACAAGTTTCTGAACCCATTGGCACTTCCTTTTGAAGGAAATTTGAGAGATTATGTTGCTTATAGACATTAGCCCCCCTGGTAGGGACAAACGTAGGCTCTGCAGATGCTCTATGATCCGGGCAATGTCATATGGCAGTAAATTGAAGAAAATCTTGCGGCTATATACCTTATTCTCCTTGTTTTCGGTGGATGGCATGCTGTAAGTCATGCGCGTGAAAGCCAAAACAAAAGGGCATTCCTGGCATCGGTCAATATATATGTGGAAACGTTATCTCCTCTATAGAGGACAAGAAATTTTGGGGCAATCAGGCAAAAAGCGCACGAGAAAATGAAGTACTTTCAAGGAGTGTCATAGAATGGACAGATGTTCACTAAAAAGGTCATAATTTTGTCATTCGGAGTCCATGTCGGACCCATAAGTACTCAAACTGCTCGCGGCGAGCGCGCGAATCCAAAAAATACTCCATGCTTCCTCCAGGAGGCTCGGAGTACCCTTAAATTCAGCCTTAAGCAGGACTTTTTGGCCCTGAAAGTCAAAGAACATCATTTGTCGCTGTTTTATAGACAAGTTTCTGAACCTAATGGCACTTCCTCTTGAAGGAAATTCGAGAGATTATGTTGCTTATAGACATTAGCCCCCTGGTAGGGACAAACGTAGGTTCTGCAGATGCTCTATGATCCAGGCAATGTCATATGGCAGTAAATTGAAGAAAATCTAGCGGCTATATACCTTATTCTCCTTGTTTTCGGCGGATGGCATGCTGTAAGTCATGCGCGTGAAAGCCAAAACAAAAGGGCATTCCTGGCATCGGTCAATATATATGTGGAAACGTTATCTCTACTATAGAGGACAAGAAATTTGGGGCAATCAGGCAAAAAGCGCACGAGAAAATGAAGTACTTTCAAGGACTGCCATAGAATGGACAGATGTTCACTAAAACGGTCATAATTTTGTCATTCGGAGTCCATGTCGGACCCATAAGTACTCAAACTGCTCGCGGTGAGCGCGCGAATCCAAAAAATACTCCCCGCTTGCGCCATGAGGCCTGGAGTACCCTCAAATTCAGCCTTAAGCAGGACTTTTTGGCCCTGAAAGTCAAAGAACATCATTTGTCGCTGTTTTATAGACAAGTTTCTGAACCCATTGGCACTTCCTTTTGAAGGAAATTCGAGAGTTTATGTTGCTTATAGACATTAGCCCCCCTGGTAGGGACAAACGTAGGTTCTGCAGATGCTCTATGATCCGGGCAATCTCATTTGGCCGTAAATTGAAGAAAATCTAGCGGCTATATGCCTTATTCTCCTTGTTTTCGTCGGATGGCATGCTGTAACTCATGCGTGTGAAAGCCAAGAACAAAAGGGCATTCCTGGCATCGGTTAATATATATGTTGAAACGTTATCTCCTCTATAGAGGACAAGCAATTTTGGGGTAATCAGGCAAAAAGCGCACGAGAAAATGAAGTACTTTCAAGGACTGCCATAGAATGGACAGATGTTCACTAAAACTGATAGAGGCAAAGGTGTCCCGTCTTTCGATGAGATGATGGATTTCGCTTTGGTGGAAGTCGACTTTGACGATCCGACTACGAACGTGCGAGGACGTCGCGCCTTAGCAATCGCTAAACCAACTCCGAGAGGTTATTGACCACGCCAGAGCACGATCAACCTGACCACGAGGGTCTGTTTCCTGCGAGCAAACAAAGAACAAGCAAGAAACTGAGATTGCAATCTGGATATTGCGAATATAAGATGAAAGCTTTATTGATCAAGGTGGGGTTCTGTGACGCCTTTGTCTGGTCGTTGAACACAAACGAAGTACGCGAAGTTGCAGCTATGGCGAACTTTTAATCTAAACGAAACCCAAAGTCTAAACGGCGCCCTAAAGGCTGTATATATGGAGGAAGAGGGGGGAATTTCGTGGCCCTTGGTGGAGGGGTCCGAAATCAACCCTATCTCTTGTTTCCCCACACATACGAACTCTAAAAATAGCCTATACTTATGTATTTCGAAATTACATGGGCCTGGCCCAATAATAAGGTGACGCAGCACCTATAATAGCCTCTGGACGAAATTTATGAAGTGGCATCTTGTATATTTCGTCCAAGGCTTCATGCACTCTTATGGTGGCTTCAAAGTCCTGAAATCATCACTTGTAACTCCGTTCTGGTTCCCCTTGCGCATGGCATCATCTCCATGCTTGCTCTTGCTCCAATGTCCATCCTTCTCCAAGCTAGGCCCTTCATTTGTAAGCAAAACAAATGTATCCAATTTAGGCAGCATCATATTCTCATGAACATTAGAATCATTACCAAGAAACGAAAGTACCTGATAATTTAATTGGTGTGCGCGAGCTCTAGTAATTGTTCCAGTATATGTAGCAGTAGGGGCTGTGGGTGTAACAATGGTATTGATGTCCTCATCATCCTCCCCTTCTTGAAATGAAGTCATCCTCGACGAAAGCTCATCTTCCTCACCCAAATAAGGCTTTAAATCTGCAATGTTAAAAGTGGGACTAACCCGAAAATCTGCAGGCAGCTCAAGTTTATATGCATTATCATTTACTTTCTCCAACACCTTAAAGGGACCAGCAGCACGTGGCATTAGCTTTGATTTGCGCAAATCAGGAAATCTATCCTTACGCAAATGCAACCAAACAAGATCTCCAGGTGCAAACACAACATGTTTTCTACCCTTATCTCCAGCAAGTTTATATTTAGCATTCATACGCTCAATGTTTTCCTTAGTTAACTCATGCATTTTTAAAATCAATTCAGCACGTTCTTTAGCATCAAAATTAACCTTCTCCGAAGATGGAAGAGGCAACAAATCAATAGGTGCACGAGGTAGGAAACCATACACAACTTCAAAAGGGCACATCTTAGTAGTAGAATGCTATGAACGATTATAAGCAAATTCAATATGAGGCAAGCATTCCTCCCACATTTTCTTATTATTCTTCAAAACAGCCCTAAGCATAGTAGACAATGTTCTATTGACTACTTCAGTTTGTCCATCAGTTTGGGGGTGACAAGTAGTACTAAAAAGCAGTTTAGTCCCCAACTTAGCCCATAAACATCTCCAAAAGTGGCTAAGAAATTTAGTATCACGATCTGAAACAATAGTATTTGGCACACCATGCAAGCGAATAATTTCACGAAAGAACAAATCAGCAACATTAACAGCATCATCGCTTTTATGACATGGTATAAAGTGTGCCATTTTCGAGAATCTATCCACGACAACAAATATGCTATCCCTCCCCTTCTTTGTTCGAGGTAAACCTAAAACAAAGTCCATAGATATATCCTCCCAAGGAACACTAGGTACAGGCAAAGGCATATATAAACCATGAGGATTGAGTCGGGACTTAGCTTTTTGACATGTAGTGCAGCGAGCAATAAAACGCTCAACATCCCGTCTCATCTTTGGCCAAAAGAAATGTGTAGCAAGTACGTCCTCCGTCTTCTTCACGCCAAAGTGTCCCATTAATCCTCCTCCATGCGCCTCCTGCAACAACAAAAGACGAACGGAGCTAGCTGGAATGCATAGCTTGTTAGCACGAAACACAAATCCATCGTTAACGACAAACTTGTTCCACATTCTTCCTTCTTTACAATTCTGCATTACATCTTTAAAATCAGCATCATGCACATATTGATCTTTGATGGTCTCCAAACCAAATATTTTGAAGTCAAGTTGTGAAAGCATAGTATAGCGATGAGACAATGCATCAGCAATAACATTTTCTTTTCCCTTCTTGTGTTTACTGACATAAGGGAAAGTCTCAATGAATTCAACCCATTTAGCATGTCTACGATTCAGTTTAGCTTGACTTTTAATATGTTTCAAAGATTCCTGATCAGAATGTATAACAAATTCTTTGGGCCATAAATAATGTTGCCATGTTTCTAAAGTCCGAACAAGAGCATATAATTCTTTATCATAAGTAGAATAATTCAGACTAGGCCCACTCAATTTTTCAGAAAAGTATGCAACAGGTTTGCCATCTTGTAATAACACACCTCCTAATCCAATTCCACTAGCATCACATTCAAGCTCAAAAGTCTTATTAAAATCAGGAAGTTGGAGTAAAGGAGCATGTGTCAACTTATCTTTCAATACCGTGAAGGCTTTTTCCTGTGCGGTACCCCACAGAAAAGGCACATCCTTCTTTGTAAGCTCGTTGAGAGGTGCAGCAATGGTGCTGAAATCTCTCACAAAACGCCTATAGAAACCAGCGAGGCCAAGGAAACTCCTCACTTGTGTGACCGTTTTGGGCTGCGGCCAGCTCTCAATAGCTTCAATCTTGGCTTTATCAACTTCAATTCCCTGTGGAGTAACAACATAGCCAAGAAAAGATACTCGGTCGGTGCAAAAGGTGCACTTCCCAAGGTTACCAAACAAACGTGCATCACGTAGAGCATTAAAAACAGCACGTAAATGTTCCAAATGTTCTTCCAAAGATTTGCTATAAATCAGTATATCATCAAAATAGACTACCACAAATCGTCCAATGAAAGCACGTAAAACTTCGTTCATTAATCTCATGAAAGTACTAGGTGCATTAGTTAACCCAAAAGGCATGACTAACCACTCATATAATCCAAACTTAGTTTTAAATGCTGTTTTCCATTCATCTCCCAATTTCATACGAATTTGATGGTATCCACTACGCAAATCAACTTTGGAGAATATTGTAGAGCCACTCAATTCATCAAGCATATCATCTAGCCTAGGAATAGGATGACGATAACGAATAGTAATATTATTAATGCCTCTACAATCAACGCACATACGTGATGTACCATCCTTTTTCGGCACTAGAATAATAGGAACAGCACAAGGACTAAGGGATTCGCGTATATAACCTTTGTCGAGAAGCTCTTGTACTTGACGCATAATCTCCTTCGTCTCCTCTGGATTGGTACGGTATGGTGCACGGTTTGGCAGTGAAGCACCGGGAATTAAGTCAATCTGATGCTCAATCCCTCGAATAGGCGGTAATCCCGGTGGCACGTCTTGTGGAAAGACGTCAGCGAACTCCTGCAAAATGTTAGTGATAGCAGGAGGCAAAGAGGAAGGCACGTCCTCGAATGAAAATAATGCCTCTTTGCACACAAAAGCATAGCAAACAGATTTGCTAAAATCTAGATCATCAATATCAGATTTGGTGGCAAGTAAACATGCACTTTTCAATTTAATTTCAGAAGCAACACTAGATTGTTTATTATTATTAGGCTGCATTTGTTGCTCAAATTCTTTTGCCACAATCTGATTTTCACTCTTAGTTTTCTCCTGTTTTGCTTTATTAGCTCTATTAATATCATCTTTCAAAATGGAATCAGGAGTCATAGGAAGCAAAGTAATATTTTTATCCTTATGAACAAGAGTATACTGATTGTTTCTACCATGGTGAATAGAATTTTTATCAAATTGCCATGGTCTACCAAGTAATAAGGAACATGCTTGCATAGGTACCACATCACAATCAACATAATCAGCATATGTAGAGATACTAAAATGTACACGAACAGTACATGTTACCTTAACCTTGCCGCTGTTGTTGAACCATTGGATGTAGTAAGGATGTGGATGTGGTCTTGTGGTGAGAGAAAGCTTCTCCACCATCTCCATGCTAGCCAAGTTGTTGCAGCTCCCTCCGTCTATGATGACGCGCACAGAATGTTCCTTCACAACTCCCTTGGTATGGAACAAATTGTGCCTCTGATTTTGCTCAGCTTGTGTGACCTGTACACTCAAAACACGTTGAGCAACTAAACATTCATACCTGTGAGCGTCTTCAGGAGCCATGTATTGCGTCTCATGATCAGAATCATCTCCACCATGTTCTTCACGTGTAATAAGAGCCAAAGTCTCCTCATCATAGTTACTAGCGGACTCATATCCACCATCCTCAGTAGCAATCATCACACGCTGAGATTTGCATTCTCTCGCAAAATGTCCTCTTCCCTTACAACGACGACAAATAATATCACTTGTGTGCCCTGTTGACGTCATGGAAGAAGAAGAGCTCTGTGCAGGCCCGGCAGGTGTGCTCTTGGCAGATAGTGTGATGAGGACATCAATACCATTGTTACACCCACAGCCCCTACTGCTACATATACTGGACCAATTACTAGAGCTCGCGCACGCCAATTAAATTATCAGGTACTTTCGTTTCTTGGTAATGATTCTAATGTTCATGAGAATATGATGCTGCCTAAATTGGATACATTTGTTTTGCTTACAAATGAAGGGCCTAGCTTGGAGAAGGATGGACATTGGAGCAAGAGCAAGCATGGAGATGATGCCATGCGCAAGGGGAACCAGAACGGAGTTACAAGTGATGATTTCAGGACTTTGAAGCCACCATAAGAGTGCATGAAGCCTTGGACGAAATATACAAGATGCCACTTCATAAATTTCGTCCAGAGGCTATTATAGGTGCTGCGTCACCTTTTTATTGGGCCAGGCCCATGTAATTTCGAAATACATAAGTATAGGCTATTTTTAGAGTCCGTATGTGTGGGGAAACAAGAGATAGGGTTGATTTCGGACCCCTCCACCAAGGGCCACGAAATTCCCCCTCTCTTCCTCCATATATACAGCCCTTAGGGCACCGTTTAGACTTTGGGGTTTTGTTTAGATTAAAAGTTCTCCATAGCTGCAACTTCGCGTACTTCGTTTGTGTTCAACGACCAGACAAAGGCGTCACAGAACCCCACCTTGATCAATAAAGCTTTCATCTTATATTCGCAATATCCAGATTGCAATCTCAGTTTCTTGCTTGTTCTTCATTTGTTCGCAGGAAACAGACCCTCGTGGTCAGGTTGATCGTGCTCCGGCGTGGTCAATAACCTCTCGGAGTTGGTTTAGCGATTGCTAAGGCGCGACGTCCTCGCACGTTCGTAGTCGGATCGTCAAAGTCGACTTCCACCAAAGCGATATCCATCATCTCATCGAAAGACGGGACATCTTTGCCTCTATCAAGTGGTATCAGTTTTCAGGTTGCTCGGTGAGAATTTCCAGTTTTCCTAGATTAGATTTATTTTCTTACCTATTGTCCAAGAAAAAGCCACAAAAAAGAGTTAGATCTATTCATCCTTGGTCCAAGCCAGTCTGAGCCTTTGCAATTTTCTTTTCATTGCTTGCATAGTTGAATTATCGGTTGCATCGTCGTGTCGAGTTGCTGGTCTTAGTGTCTAGTTCGTTTAGAGTTTCGAGTTCTGTTCACATTAGTCACGCCACCGCTGCATCATTATCTCTTCTGCTGTCCACCACCCATCCATCAATTTCCACCACGTGCTACTCACCATTCATTGTCATAATAATAGTTGAGATCGTTCACATCTTCACTTGATCCAATCTGCATCTTATCTAGTTTGTTTTGGAAAGAGGGAGAAAAAAAGAGAGAAAAAAAACGAGAGAAAAAAACGAGAAAAAAAAAGAGAGAAAAAAAAAGTCAGAGAAAAAAAAGGAGAAAAAAATCAAAAAAAATCGGCACAAACTTTTTCAGAGGAAAGTTGGAGACAAAGTTGTTGTATATCCTGCTTGGCAGTTGTTTTTCATCATTATCTTCACTGCCGTTGTGATCTTCACTTATATCTTGCTGTCAAGAGCTACTTAGTATCCTTCATTAATGCTAGTTGTACTACGCCGTGACCTCATTAGTGTTCTAGGCTCGCGTCTCTAGTCCGGTCTAGCCTAGGACCAGCACAGTACCGTCGTTGAGCGTTTATTCAACATTGCATCTTTGAATTGATTATTGCTAATCTTTTGCTACCATATATAGCCAACCCAGCTCCACATATTTCTACACCGTGTATACGTACGCTCCCCTGGCAATCGCTTTACTCAATATTCGGAGTTACTTGACACCGCTGGTTGCCGATCACCGCCTGCTGCATGGTAAGAACTTGTAAGACATTGATATTTGCTTTACTGTGAGCGTTTTACCACCACATCCTAGTAGTTATAGGAACATTAGTTTTGGGTTTTGTTTCTTGTTCTACTAATCATGACAGGATCCAGAGTCAATTCATGGGCTTTGTCGATCGCGGGAGACGTGCCACCACCTTTGCAAATACCACAACCGTCACGAGAGGTGCACAAACATCCAAATGCACATGATCAGGTTAATATATCTATACCACCATTTAATGGCCATTTTAAACCTGCTTTATATATTGAATGGGAGTTCGACATAAAAAATATATTTGCTTCCCATATTTCTACACCCTGATTATATACCTACTACTTGGGATGATTTGAAACTTGCCATGCGACATACTTTCGTCCCTGCTTATTATACTCGTGACATGATTAAGAAGTTGCAGCACTTAAAACAAGGTAGTGAAACTGTAACAAAATATTATGATGATTTACAAACTACCTTGTTGCATTCCTCTTTAGAAGAAAGTGAAGATGATTTTATGGATAGATTTTGGGGAGGATTAAACTGTGATATTCAAGAGATACTAATTCATGAAGAGTGTTATCCTATGGACCATTTGTTTCATCTTGCTTGCAAAGCTGAACAGGAAATAAAACAACGTGTTGGCCACGAGGAGGACCATTTGTTTCATCTTGCTTGCAATTTGAGATTTGCTTGACGGATTTGTGACACCCACCACCACCTCTTGTTAGTAGTCTGTAGGATCATATTCTTGTGTGTTTCTATTGCTGCTAACCATGCCAGGATCACAAGCCGACGAGACTGACTGGGAGAACATGACGAATAAGGATTTGCATGATAAATTTCAGCAAATGATGAGTGGACAGGTGCAAGATGTGCTAAACAGATTTGAAGAGGCCATGGAGAAGATAGATGGCATGGAGAAGACGTTCGAAACAAAGCTCGATAACAAGTTTAATGAATTGCTCGCGCGTCTTCCACCACCACCACCCGCTGCACCTAACGCACCTCTCCAACAACAACAACAACAACAACGCATCCTTTCGAATCAGTATGGACGAGCGAAGCGTGTTCCTATTGAGGATGGCCAAACTTCTGGTGCTGCTGTTCATGTTGTTGATGCTTCTTTGGCCCCTGCTACTGCTGCTGCTGGTACCCAGGAGGATGATGAGGATGTGGGAGATTATGAGGATGAGGTTGATCAAAATCAGCACTACGTGCAGCCACCACCACCACCACCACCAGGTCGACCTCAGGTATATATTCGTAATGGTAGGCCTGCACCACCACCTCAGGTACGAGATGATGTCCATATTCCTAAACTGAAATTGAATATTCCACCATTTGAGGGTAGATATGTTCCTGATATATATCTTACTTGGGAGTTAGAAACTGAACAACGTTTTACATGTTTACAATATCCCGAGGAGAGACGGGTTGCTGCTGCTGTTTGTGCTTTCACTAGTTTTGCATGTGTATGGTGGTCTGAACATTGTAGATTATATCCTATTCCCGCTACTTGGGCTGCTTTGAAAACTGCTATGCGTACTCGTTGGGTTCCACCATATTATCAACGTGAATTGCTTCAAAAATTACAGCGCTTAAGACAAGGAAAAAATTCTGTAGAAGAATATTATCAGGAATTACAAACCGGCATGATTAGATGTGGTATTGTTGAGGAGAATGAAGCTATGCTTGCACGTTTTCTGGGTGGATTAAATAGAGAGATTCAGACCATTCTAGATTATAAGGAGTATACTAATATCACTCGTTTATTCCATCTTGCTTGTAAAGCTGAACGTGAAGTGCAGGATCGACAGGCATTGGCGCGGACTAACTTTTCTGCAGGTCGACCTTCATCATGGACACCACGTGCATCATCTACTTCCACACGTTCTGCTACACCGGCGCCTCCGTCGGCTGCCACCTCCAACCGTGATACAATAAAGCAGGCACAATCACCACTATCTGCCAAGAGCACATCTTCTGGGCCTGCAAAGAGCTCTTCTTCATCCATGGCATCAACAGGGCAAACACATGATATTATTTGTCGACGTTGCAAGGGTGGAGGTCATTATGCGAGAGAATGCCCCTCTAAGCGTGTGATGATTGTTACTGAGGATGGTGGGTATGAGTCCGCTAGTGACTATGATGAGGAGACTTTGGCTCTTATTACACGTGACGAACACGGTGGAGAAGATTCTGATCATGAGACGCAATACATGGCTCCTGAAGATGCTGACAGGTATGAATATTTAGTTGCTCAACGTGTTTTGAGTGTGCAGGTTACACAAGCTGAGCAAAATCAGAGGCATAATTTGTTCCATACAAAGGGAGTTGTGAAGGAACGTTCTGTTCGCGTGATCATAGATGGAGGGAGTTGCAACAACTTGGCTAGCATGGAGATGGTGGAGAAGCTATCTCTCACCACAAGACCACATCCACATCCTTACTACATCCAATGGTTCAACAACAGCGGCAAGGTTAAGGTAACACGTACTGTTCGTGTGCATTTTAGTATCTCTACATATGCTGATTATGTTGATTGTGATGTGGTACCTATGCAAGCATGTTCCTTATTACTTGGTAGACCATGGCAATTTGATAAAAATTCTATTCACCATGGTAGAAACAATCAGTATACTCTTGTTCATAAGGATAAAAATATTACTTTGCTTCCTATGACTCCTGATTCCATTTTGAAAGATGATCTTAATAGAGCTAATAAAGCAAAACAGGAGAAAACTAATAGTGAAAATCAGATTGTGGCAAAAGAATTTGAGCAACAAATGCAGCCTAATAATAATAAACAATCTAGTGTTGCTTCTGAAATTAAATTGAAAAGTGCATGTTTACTTGCCACCAAATCTGATATTGATGATCTAGATTTTAGCAAATCTGTTTGCTATGCTTTTGTGTGCAAAGAGGCATTATTTTCATTCGAGGACGTGCCTTCCTCTTTGCCTCCTGCTGTCACTAACATATTGGTGGTTGAACCTGCTTTCTTGTATCACGGTCGGAGGTGGCACCTGAAGGAGGTGATGGTGCAGTGGAAGTAGATGATGCACGTGGTGTCCATGATGAAGGTCGACCTGCAGAAAAGTTAGTGCGCGCCAATGCCTGTCGATCCTGCACTTCACGTTCAGCTTTACAAGCAAGATGGAATAAACGAGTGATATTATTATAATCCTTATAGTCTAGAATGGTTTGAATATCTCTATTTAATCCACCCAGAAAACGTGCAAGCATAGCTTCATTCTCCTCAACAATACCACATCTAATCAAGCCAGTTTGTAATTCCTGATAATATTCTTCTACAGAATTTTTTCCTTGTCTTAAGCGCTGCAATTTTTGAAGTAATTCACGTTGATAATATGGTGGAACCCAACGAGTACGCATAGCAGTTTTCAAAGCAGCCCAAGTAGCTGGAACAGGATATAATCTGCAATGTTCAGACCACCAAACACATGCAAAACTAGTGAAAGCACAAACAGCAGCAGCAACCCGTCTCTCCTCGGGATATTGTAAACATGTAAAACGTTGTTCAGTTTCTAACTCCCAAGTAAGATATATATCAGGAACATATCTACCCTCAAATGGTGGAATATTCAATTTCAGTTTAGGAATATGGACATCATCTCGTACCTGAGGTGGTGGTGCAGGCCTACCATTACGAATATATACCTGAGGTCGACCTGGTGGTGGTGGTGCTGGTGGCTGCACGTAGTGCTGATTTTGATCAACCTCATCCTCATAATCGCCCGCATACTCATCATGCTCCTGGGTACCAGCAGCAGCAGTAGCAGGGGCCAAAGAAGCATCAACAACATGAACAGCAGCACCAGAAGTTTGGCCATCCTCAATAGGAACACGCTTCGCTCGTCCATACTGATTCGAAAGGATGCGTTGTTGTTGTTGTTGTTGTTGGAGAGGTGCGTTAGGTGCAGCGGGTGGTGGTGGTGGAAGACGCGCGAGCAATTCATTAAACTTGTTATCGAGCTTTGTTTCGAACGTCTTCTCCATGCCATCTATCTTCTCCATGGCCTCTTCAAATCTGTTTAGCACATCTTGCACCTGTCCACTCATTATTTGCTGAAATTTATCATGCAAATCCTTATTCGTCATGTTCTCCCAGTCAGTCTCGTCGGCTTGTGATCCTGGCATGGTTAGCAGCAATAGAAACACACAAGAATATGATCCTACAGACTACTAACAAGAGGTGGTGGTGGGTGTCACAAATCCGTCAAGCAAATCTCAAATTCTTACCAGTTCTTACCCAGCAACAGGCGGTGATCGGCAACCGTTATAGTCAAAAACTCTCAAAGCTTGGATAGAGCGATTACCAGGGAGAGTCAAACGCACGACGTAGATGTATGTGGAGCTGGGAAGGCTTATAATATGGTAGCAAAAAGGGTCAGCAATAATCAATTCAGAGATGCAAAGTTGAATAAACGCTCAACGACGGTACTGTGCTGGTCCTAGGCTAGACCGTGCTAGAGACGCGAGCCTAGAACACTAACAAAATCACGGTGCTGCACGTAAACAAGGGAAAAGCACACTTTGGATTTTTTTTTTGCTCTTTTTTTTTGCGCTCTTTTTTTTTGCGCTGCTATTTTTTTGCGACAAATCACTATAATGGCGAGTGTCTCAAAACTCTTCCTAGATCAAACTGACAGGATGGGCACGAAATTTTTTCGACCAATTTTTTTTTTTCGTTTTTTCGACTGCCCGGACCCAAAAACTGGAAACGGGTCAAAAAAAACTTCCTATAATGGCACCTGTCTCAAAACACTCAGAAACACCTAAAAATAGGATAGCCAGAAAATTTTTCGAAAAATGCGTTTTCGAAAAATTTTGGGCCTAAACGGAGCGTGGTTTCCGGACTCTTTTTTTTTCCGAAACCTACTCCGGCAAGGAAACACGAATCGGAAACTAGATGGATCCCGAAAACAAACCTAATAAGCAAGGAACTCGGATTGGTGGTGGATATATGGTTGTGGTATATGGCAGCGGTGGTGGTAGCGGTGGTAGTATATGGATATGGATCGGTGGTGGTATATGGACACGGATTGGTGGTGGTATATGGATACGGATTCGGAGCGGTGGTGGTAGATGGCAGGGGCGATGATGATGGTGCGGCGGCGGCGTGACAACTTATGACCAGAACTCGAAACTCTAAAAGACTAGACTCTAAGACCAGCAACTAGACCGACGATGCAACCGCAAATTCAACAAAGCAAAACCCTAAAAAGATTATGCAAAGGCTCAGATTGGTTCGGATATGATGAACTAACCCTAATTTTTTTTGTGGCTTTTTCGTGGACTATAGGTATGAAGAACAGACTCGATCTAAACTACGAAAAACTGGAAAATCTCACCGAGCAACCTGGAAATCTGATACCACTTGATAGAGGCAAAGGTGTCCCGTCTTTCGATGAGATGATGGATTTCGCTTTGGTGGAAGTCGACTTTGACGATCCGACTACGAACGTGCGAGGACGTCGCGCCTTAGCAATCGCTAAACCAACTCCGAGAGGTTATTGACCACGCCGGAGCACGATCAACCTGACCACGAGGGTCTGTTTCCTGCGAGCAAACAAAGAACAAGCAAGAAACTGAGATTGCAATCTGGATATTGCGAATATAAGATGAAAGCTTTATTGATCAAGGTGGGGTTCTGTGACGCCTTTGTCTGGTCATTGAACACAAACGAAGTACGCGAAGTTGCAGCTATGGCGAACTTTTAATCTAAACGAAACCCAAAGTCTAAACGGCGCCCTAAAGGCTGTATATATGGAGGAAGAGGGGGGAATTTCGTGGCCCTTGGTGGAGGGGTCCGAAATCAACCCTATCTCTTGTTTCCCCACACATACGGACTCTAAAAATAGCCTATACTTATGTATTTCGAAATTACATGGGCCTGGCCCAATAATAAGGTGATGCAGCACCTATAATAGCCTCTGGACGAAATTTATGAAGTGGCATCTTGTATATTTCGTCCAAGGCTTCATGCACTCTTATGGTGGCTTCAAAGTCCTGAAATCATCACTTGTAACTCCGTTCTGGTTCCCCTTGCGCATGGCATCATCTCCATGCTTGCTCTTGCTCCAATGTCCATCCTTCTCCAAGCTAGGCCCTTCATTTGTAAGCAAAACAAATGTATCCAATTTAGGCAGCATCATATTCTCATGAACATTAGAATCATTACCAAGAAACGGAAGTACCTGATAATTTAATTGGCGTGCGCGAGCTCTAGTAATTGGTCCAGTATATGTAGTAGTAGGGGCTGTGGGTGTAACAATGGTATTGATGTCCTCATCAAAAACGGTCATAATTTTGTCATTCGGAGTCCGTATCTGACCCATAAGTACTCAAATTGCTCGCGGCTAGCGCGTGAATCCAAAAAATACTCCATGCTTCCTCCAGGAGGCCCGGAGTACCCTCAAATTCATCCTTAAGCAGGACTATTTGGCCCTGAAAGTCAAAGAACATCACTCATCGCTGTTTTTCTGTCATGTTTCTGAACCCATTGGCACTTCCTTTTGATGGAAATTCAAGAGATTATGTTGCTTATAGACATTAGCCCCCCTGGTAAGGCAAAACATACCTTTCTGCAGATGCTCTATGATCCGGGAAATCTCATTTGGCCGTAAATTGAAAAAAAAATCCAAAGGCTATATGCCTTATTCTCCTTGTTTTCGCCGGATGGCATGCTGTAACTCATGCGCGTGAAAGCCAAGAACAAAAGGTCATTCCTGGCATCGGTCAATAATATATGTGGAAACGATATCTCCTCTATAGAGGACAAGAAATTTTGGGGCAATCAGGCAAAAAGCGCAAGATAAAGTGAAGTCCTTTCAAGGACTGCCATCGAATGGACAGATGTTCACTAAAACGGTAATAATTTTTTCATTTGGAGTCCATGTCGGACCCATATGTACTCAAACTGCTCGCGGCGAGCGCATGAATCCAAAAAATACTCCCCGCTTCCGCCAGGAGGCCCGGAGTACATTCAGATTCAGCCTTCAGCAGGACTTTTTGGCCCTGAAAGTCAAAGAACATCATTTGTCGTTGTTTTTCAGACAAGTTTCTGAACCCATTGGCACCTCCTTTTGAAGGAAATTTGAGAGATTATGTTGCTTATAGACACTAGCCCCCCTGGTAGGGACAAACGTACCTTTCTGCAGATGCTCTATGATCCGGGCAATCTCATTTGGCCGTAAATTGAAGAAAATCCAGCGGCTATATGCCTTATTCTCATTGTTTTCGTCGGATGGCATGCTATAACTCATGCGCATGAAAGCCAAGAACAAATGGGCATTCCTGGCATCGGTCAGTATATATGTGGAAACGATATCTCCTCTATAGAGGACAAGAAATTTTGGGGCAATCAGGCAAAAAGCGCACGAGAAAATGAAGTACTTTTAAGGACTGCCATAGAATGGACAGATGTTCACTAAAACAGTCATAATTTTGTCATTCGGAGTCCGTGTCGGACCCATAAGTACTCAAACTGCTCGTGGCGAGCGCGCGAATCCAAAGAATACTCGCGCTTGCGCCAGGAGGCCCGGAATACCCTCAAATTCAGCCTTAAGATGGACTTTCTGGCCCTGAAAGTCAAAGAACATCATTCGTCGCTGTTTTTCAGACAAGTTTCTGAACCCATTGGCACTTCCTTTTGAAGGAAATTAGAGAGATTATGTTGCTTTCACCAGATGCTCTATGATCCGGGCAATCTCATTTGGCCGTAAATTGAAGAAAATCCAGCAGCTATATGCCTTATTCTCCTTGTTTTCACCAGATGGCATGCTGTAACTCATGCGCGTGAAAGCCGAGAACAAAACGGCATTCCTGGCTTCGGTCAATATATATGTGGAAACGTTATCTCCTCTATAGAGGACAAGAAATATTGGGGCAATCAGGCAAAAAGCGCACGAGAAAATGAAGTACTTTCAAGGACTGTGATGAGGACATCAATACCATTGTTACACCCACAGCCCCTGCTGCTATACATACTGGACCAATTACTAGAGCTCGCGCACGCCAACTAAATTACCAGGTACTTTCGTTTCTTGGTAATGACTCTAATGTTCATGAGAATATGATGCTGCCTAAATTGGATACATTTGTTTTGCTTACAAATGAAGGGCCTAGCTTGGAGAAGGATGAACATTGGAGCAAGAACAAGCATGGAGATGATGGCATGCGCAAGGGGAACAAGAACGGAGTTACATGTGATGATTTCAGGACTTTGAAGCCACCATAATGAGTGCATGAAGCCTTGGACGAAATATACAAGATGCCACTTCATAAATTTCGTCCAGAGGCTATTCTAGGTGCTGCGTCACCTTATTATTGGGCCAGGCCCATGTAATTTCGAAATACATAAGTATAGGCTATTTTTAGAGCCCGTATGTGTGGGGAAACAAGTGATAGGGTTAGTTTCGGACCCCTCCACCAAGGGCCACGAAATTCACCCCCTCTTCCTCCAGATATATACAGCCCTTAGGGCACCATTTAGACTTTGGGTTTTGTTTAGATTAAAAGTTCACCATAGCTGCAACTTCGCGTACTTCGTTTGTGTTCAACGACCAGACAAAGGCGTCACAGAACCCCACCTTGATCAATAAAGCTTTCATCTTACATTCGCAATATCCAGATTGCAATCTCAGTTTCTTGCTTGTTCTTCGTTTGCTCGCAGGAAACAGACCCTCTGATGAGGACATCAATACCATTGTTACACCCACAGCCCCTGCTGCTATACATACTGGACCATTTACTAGAGCTCGCGCACGCCAACTAAATTACCAGGTACTTTCGTTTCTTGGTAATGATTCTAATATTCATGAGAATATGATGCTGCCTAAATTGGATACATTTTTTTTGCTTACAAATTGATGAGGACATCAATACCATTGTTACACCCACAGCCCCTACTGCTACATATACTGGACCAATTACTAGAGCTCGCGCACGCCAATTAAATTATCAGGTACTTTCGTTTCTTGGTAATGATTCTAATGTTCATGAGAATATGATGCTGCCTAAATTGGATACATTTGTTTTGCTTACAAATGAAGGGCCTAGCTTGGAGAAGGATGGACATTGGAGCAAGAGCAAGCATGGAGATGATGCCATGCGCAAGGGGAACCAGAACGGAGTTACAAGTGATGATTTCAGGACTTTGAAGCCACCATAAGAGTGCATGAAGCCTTGGACGAAATATACAAGATGCCACTTCATAAATTTCGTCCAGATGCTATTATAGGTGCTGCGTCACCTTTTTATTGGGCCAGGCCCATGTAATTTCGAAATACATAAGTATAGGCTATTTTTAGAGTCCGTATGTGTGGGGAAACAAGAGATAGGGTTGATTTCGGACCCCTCCACCAAGGGCCACGAAATTCCCCCTCTCTTCCTCCATATATACAGCCCTTAGGGCACCGTTTAGACTTCGGGTTTTGTTTAGATTAAAAGTTCGCCATAGCTGCAACTTCGCGTACTTCGTTTGTGTTCAACGACCAGACAAAGGCATCACAGAACCCCACCTTGATCAATAAAGCTTTCATCTTATATTCGCAATATCCAGATTGCAATCTTAGTTTCTTGCTTGTTCTTCGTTTGCTCGCAGGAAACAGACCCTCGTGGTCAGGTTGATCGTGCTCCGGCGTGGTCAATAACCTCTCGGAGTTGGTTTAGCGATTGCTAAGGCGCGACGTCCTCGCACGTTCGTAGTCGGATCGTCAAAGTCGACTTCCACCAAAGCGATTTCCATCATCTCATCGAAAGACGGGACACCTTTGCCTCTATCAAGTGGTATCAGATTTCCAGGTTGCTCGGTGAGATTTTCCAGTTTTTCGTAGTTTAGATCGAGTCTGTTCTTCATACCTATAGTCCACGAAAAAGCCAAAAAAAAATAAAATTAGGGTTAGTTCATCATATCCGAACCAATCTGAGCCTTTGCATAATCTTTTTAGGGTTTTGCTTTGTTGAATTTGCGGTTGCATCGTCGGTCTAGTTGCTGGTCTTAGAGTCTAGTCTTTTAGAGTTTCGAGTTCTGGTCATAAGTTGTCACGCCGCCGCCGCACCATCATCATCGCCCCTGCCATCTACCACCACCACTCCGAATCCGTATCCATATACCACCACCAATCTGTGTCCATATACCACCACCGATCCATATCCATATACTACCACCGCTTCCACCACCGCTGCCATATACCACAACCATATATCCACCACCAATCCGAGTTTCCTTGCTTATTAGGTTTGTTTTCGGGATTCATCTAGTTTCCGATTCGTGTTTCCTTGCCGGAGTAGGTTTCGGAAAAAAAAAATTAGGGTTAGTTCATCCCATCCGAACCAATCTGAGCCTTTGCATAATCTTTTCTGTATTTGCTTTTGTTGAATTTGTGGTTGCATCGTCGTGTCAAGTTGCTGGTCTTAGAGTCTAGTCTTTTAGAGTTTCGAGTTCTGGTCATAAGTTGTCACGCCGCCGCCGCACCATCATCATCGCCCCTGCCATCTACTACCACCGCTCCGAATCCGTATCCATATACCACCACCAATCCGTGTCCATATACCACCACCGATCCATATCCATATACTACCACCGCTACCACCACCGCTGCCATATACCACCACCATATATCCAAAGACTACCAATTCGAGTTCCTTGCTTATTAGGTTTGTTTTCGGGATCCATCTAGTTTCCGATTCGTGTTTCCTTGCCGGAGTAGGTTTCGGAAAAAAAAAAGAGTCCGGAAACCACGCTCCGTTTAGGCCCAAAATTTTTCGAAAACGCATTTTTCGAAAAATTTTCTGGCTATCTTATTTTTAGGTGTTTCTGAGTGTTTTGAGACAGGTGCCATTATAGGAAGTTTTTTTTGACCCGTTTCCAGTTTTTGGGTCCGGGCAGTCGAAAAAACGAAAAAAAAAATTGGTCGAAAAAATTTCGTGCCCATCCTGTCAGTTTGACCTAGGAAGAGTTTTGAGACACTCGCCATTATAGTGATTTTTCGCAAAAAAAAAAAAGAGCAGCGCAAAAAAAAAAGAGCGCAAAAAAAAAAGAGCGAAAAAAAAAATCCACAGTGTGCTTTTCCCTTGTTTACGTGCAGCGCCGTGATTTTGTTAGTGTTCTAGGCTCGCGTCTCTAGCACGGTTTAGCCTAGGACCAGCACAGTACCGTCGTTGAGCGTTTATTCAACTTTGCATCTCTGAATTGATTATTGCTGACCCTTTTTGCTACCATATTATAAGCCTTCCCAGCTCCACATACATCTACGTCGTGCGTTTGACTCTCCCTGGTAATCGCTCTATCCAAGCTTTGAGAGTTTTTGACTACAACGGTTGCCGATCACCGCCTGCTGCTGGGTAAGAACTGGTAAGAATTTGAGATTTGCTTGACGGATTTGTGACACCCACCACCACCTCTTGTTAGTAGTCTGTAGGATCATATTCTTGTGTGTTTCTATTGCTGCTAACCATGCCAGGATCACAAGCCGACGAGACTGACTGGGAGAACATGACGAATAAGGATTTGCATGATAAATTTCAGCAAATGATGAGTGGACAGGTGCAAGATGTTCTAAACAGATTTGAAGAGGCCATGGAGAAGATAGATGGCATGGAGAAGACGTTCGAAACAAAGCTCGATAACAAGTTTAATGAATTGCTCGCGCGTCTTCCACCACCACCACCCGCTGCACCTAACGCACCTCTCCAACGACAACAACAACAACAACAACGCATCCTTTCGAATCAGTATGGACGAGCGAAGCGTGTTCCTATTGAGGATGGCCAAACTTCTGGTGCTGCTGTTCATGTTGTTGATGCTTCTTTGGCCCCTGCTACTGCTGCTGCTGGTACCCAGGAGGATGATGAGTATGTGGGCGATTATGAGGATGAGGTTGATCAAAATCAGCACTACGTGCAGCCACCAGCACCACCACCACCAGGTCGACCTCAGGTATATATTCGTAATGGTAGGCCTGCACCACCACCTCAGGTACGAGATGATGTCCATATTCCTAAACTGAAATTGAATATTCCACCATTTGAGGGTAGATATGTTCCTGATATATATCTTACTTGGGAGTTAGAAACTGAACAACGTTTTACATGTTTACAATATCCCGAGGAGAGACGGGTTGCTGCTGCTGTTTGTGCTTTCACTAGTTTTGCATGTGTATGGTGGTCTGAACATTGTAGATTATATCCTATTCCCGCTACTTGGGCTGCTTTGAAAACTGCTATGCGTACTCGTTGGGTTCCACCATATTATCAACGTGAATTGCTTCAAAAATTACAGCGCTTAAGACAAGGAAAAAATTCTGTAGAAGAATATTATCAGGAATTACAAACTGGCATGATTAGATGTGGTATTGTTGAGGAGAATGAAGCTATGCTTGCACGTTTTCTGGGTGGATTAAATAGAGAGATTCAGACCATTCTAGATTATAAGGAGTATACTAATATCACTCGTTTATTCCATCTTGCTTGTAAAGCTGAACGTGAAGTGCAGGATCGACAGGCATTGGCGCGGACTAACTTTTCTGCAGGTCGACCTTCATCATGGACACCACGTGCATCATCTACTTCCACACGTTCTGCTACACCGGCGCCTCCGTCGGCTGCCACCTCCAACCGTGATACAATAAAGCAGGCACAATCACCACTATCTGCCAAGAGCACATCTTCTGGGCCTGCAAAGAGCTCTTCTTCATCCATGGCATCAACAGGGCAAACACATGATATTATTTGTCGACGTTGCAAGGGTGGAGGTCATTATGCGAGAGAATGCCCCTCTAAGCGTGTGATGATTGTTACTGAGGATGGTGGGTATGAGTCCGCTAGTGACTATGATGAGGAGACTTTGGCTCTTATTACACGTGACGAACACGGTGGAGAAGATTCTGATCATGAGACGCAATACATGGCTCCTGAAGATGCTGACAGGTATGAATGTTTAGTTGCTCAACGTGTTTTGAGTGTGCAGGTTACACAAGCTGAGCAAAATCAGAGGCATAATTTGTTCCATACAAAGGGAGTTGTGAAGGAACGTTCTGTTCGCGTAATCATAGATGGAGGGAGTTGCAACAACTTGGCTAGCATGGAGATGGTGGAGAAGCTATCTCTCACCACAAGACCACATCCACATCCTTACTACATCCAATGGTTCAACAACAGCGGCAAGGTTAAGGTAACACGTACTGTTCGTGTGCATTTTAGTATCTCTACATATGCTGATTATGTTGATTGTGATGTGGTACCTATGCAAGCATGTTCCTTATTACTTGGTAGACCATGGCAATTTGATAAAAATTCTATTCACCATGGTAGAAACAATCAGTATACTCTTGTTCATAAGGATAAAAATATTACTTTGCTTCCTATGACTCCTGATTCCATTTTGAAAGATGATCTTAATAGAGCTAATAAAGCAAAACAGGAGAAAACTAAGAGTGAAAATCAGATTGTGGCAAAAGAATTTGAGCAACAAATGCAGCCTAATAATAATAAACAATCTAGTGTTGCTTCTGAAATTAAATTGAAAAGTGCATGTTTACTTGCCACCAAATCTGATATTGATGATCTAGATTTTAGCAAATCTGTTTGCTATGCTTTTGTGTGCAAAGAGGCATTATTTTCATTCGAGGACGTGCCTTCCTCTTTGCCTCCTGCTGTCACTAACATTTTGCAGGAGTTCGCTGACGTCTTTCCACAAGACGTGCCACCGGGATTACCACCTATTCGCGGGATTGAGCATCAAATTGACTTAATTCCCGGTGCATCATTACCCAACCGTGCACCATACCGTACCAATCCAGAGGAGACGAAGGAGATTATGCGTCAAGTACAAGAACTGCTCGACAAAGGTTATATATGTGAATCCCTTAGTCCTTGTGCTGTTCCTATCATTTTAGTGCCGAAAAAGGATGGTACGTCGCGTATGTGCGTTGATTGTAGAGGCATTAATAATATTACTATTCGTTATCGTCATCCTATTCCTAGGCTAGATGATATGCTTGATGAATTGAGTGGCTCTACAATATTCTCCAAAGTTGATTTGCGTAGTGGATACCATCAAATTCGTATGAAATTGGGAGATGAATGGAAAACAGCATTTAAAACTAAGTTTGGATTATATGAGTGGTTAGTCATGCCTTTTGGGTTAACTAATGCACCTAGTACTTTCATGAGGTTAATGAACGAAGTTTTACGTGTTTTCATTGGACGATTTGTGGTAGTTTACTTTGATGACATATTGATTTATAGCAAATCTTTGGAGGAACATTTGGAACATTTACGTGCTGTTTTTATTGCTCTACGTGATGCACGTTTGTTTGGTAACCTTGGAAAGTGCACCTTTTGCACCGACCGAGTATCTTTTCTTGGCTATGTTGTTACTCCACAGGGAATTGAAGTTGATAAAGCCAAAATTGAAGCTATTGAGAGTTGGCCACAGCCCAAAACGGTCACACAAGTGAGGAGTTTCCTTGGCCTCGCTGGATTCTATAGGCGTTTTGTGAGAGATTTCAGCACCATTGCTGCACCTCTCAATGAGCTTACAAAGAAAGATGTGCCTTTTCTGTGGGGTACCGCACAGGAAGAAGCCTTCTCGGTATTGAAAGATAAGTTGACACATGCTCCTTTACTCCAACTTCCTGATTTTAATAAGACTTTTGAGCTTGAATGTGATGCTAGTGGAATTGGATTAGGAGGTGTGTTATTACAAGATGGCAAACCTGTTGCATACTTTTCTGAAAAATTGAGTGGGCCTAGTCTGAATTATTCTACTTATGATAAAGAATTATATGCTCTTGTTCGGACTTTAGAAACATGGCAACATTATTTATGGCCCAAAGAATTTGTTATACATTCTGATCATGAATCTTTGAAACATATTAAAAGTCAAGCTAAACTGAATCGTAGACATGCTAAATGGGTTGAATTCATTGAGACTTTCCCTTATGTCATTAAACACAAGAAGGGAAAAGAAAATGTTATTGCTGATGCATTGTCTCGTCGCTATACTATGCTTTCACAACTTGACTTCAAAATATTTGGTTTGGAGACCATCAAAGATCAATATGTGCATGATGCTGATTTTAAAGATGTAATGCAGAATTGTAAAGAAGGAAGAATGTGGAACAAGTTTGTCGTTAACGATGGATTTGTGTTTCGTGCTAACAAGCTATGCATTCCAGCTAGCTCCGTTCGTCTTTTGCTGTTGCAGGAGGCGCATGGGGGAGGATTAATGGGACACTTTGGCGTGAAGAAGACGGAGGACGTACTTGCTACACATTTCTTTTGGCCAAAGATGAGACGGGATGTTGAGCGTTTTGTTGCTCGCTGCACTACATGTCAAAAAGCTAAGTCACGACTCAATCCTCATGGTTTATATATGCCTTTGCCTGTACCTAGTGTTCCTTGGGAGGATATATCTATGGATTTTGTTTTAGGTTTACCTCGAACAAAGAAGGGGAGGGATAGCATATTTGTTGTCGTGGATAGATTCTCGAAAATGGCACACTTTATACCATGTCATAAAAGCGATGATGCTGTTAATGTTGCTGATTTGTTCTTTCGTGAAATTATTCGCTTGCATGGTGTGCCAAATACTATTGTTTCAGATCGTGATACTAAATTTCTTAGCCACTTTTGGAGATGTTTATGGGCTAAGTTGGGGACTAAACTGTTATTTAGTACTACTTGTCACCCCCAAACTGATGGACAAACTGAAGTAGTCAATAGAACATTGTCTACTATGCTTAGGGCTGTTTTGAAGAATAATAAGAAAATGTGGGAAGAATGCTTGCCTCATATTGAATTTGCTTATAATCGTTCATTGCATTCTACTACTAAGATGTGCCCTTTTGAAATTGTGTATGGTTTCCTACCTCGTGCACCTATTGATTTGTTCCCTCTTCCATCTTCGGAGAAGGTTAATTTTGATGCTAAAGAACGTTCTGAATTGATTTTAAAAATGCATGAGTTAACTAAGGAAAACATTGAGCGTATGAATGCTAAATATAAACTTGCTGGAGATAAGGGTAGAAAACATGTTGTGTTTGCACCTGGAGATCTTGTTTGGTTACATTTGCGTAAAGATAGATTTCCTAATTTGCGCAAATCAAAGCTAATGCCACGTGCTGATGGTCCCTTTAAGGTGTTAGAGAAAATAAATGATAATGCATATAAACTTGAGCTGCCTGCAGATTTTGGGGTTAGTCCCACTTTTAACATTGCAGATTTGAAGCCTTATTTGGGTGAGGAAAATGAGCTTCCGTCGAGGACGACTTCATTTCAAGAAGGGGAGGATGATGAGGACATCAATACCATTGTTACACCCACAGCCCCTACTGCTACATATACTGGACCAATTACTAGAGCTCGCGCACGCCAATTAAATTATCAGGTACTTTCGTTTCTTGGTAATGATTCTAATGTTCATGAGAATATGATGCTGCCTAAATTGGATACATTTGTTTTGCTTACAAATGAAGGGCCTAGCTTGGAGAAGGATGGACATTGGAGCAAGAGCAAGCATGGAGATGATGCCATGCGCAAGGGGAACCAGAACGGAGTTACAAGTGATGATTTCAGGACTTTGAAGCCACCATAAGAGTGCATGAAGCCTTGGACGAAATATACAAGATGCCACTTCATAAATTTCGTCCAGAGGCTATTATAGGTGCTGCGTCACCTTTTTATTGGGCCAGGCCCATGTAATTTCGAAATACATAAGTATAGGCTATTTTTAGAGTCCGTATGTGTGGGGAAACAAGAGATAGGGTTGATTTCGGACCCCTCCACCAAGGGCCACGAAATTCCCCCTCTCTTCCTCCATATATACAGCCCTTAGGGCACCGTTTAGACTTCGGGTTTTGTTTAGATTAAAAGTTCGCCATAGCTGCAACTTCGCGTACTTCGTTTGTGTTCAACGACCAGACAAAGGCGTCACAGAACCCCACCTTGATCAATAAAGCTTTCATCTTATATTCGCAATATCCAGATTGCAATCTTAGTTTCTTGCTTGTTCTTCGTTTGCTCGCAGGAAACAGACCCTCGTGGTCAGGTTGATCGTGCTCCGGCGTGGTCAATAACCTCTCGGAGTTGGTTTAGCGATTGCTAAGGCGCGACGTCCTCGCACGTTCGTAGTCGGATCGTCGAAGTCGACTTCCACCAAAGCGATTTCCATCATCTCATCGAAAGACGGGACACCTTTGCCTCTATCACAAATGAAGGGCCTAGCTTGGAGAAGGATGAACATTGGAGCAAGAACAAGCATGGAGATGATGGCATGCGCAAGGGGGACAAGAATGGAGTTACAAGTGATGATTTCAGGACTTTGAAGCCACCATAATGAGTGCATGAAGCCTCGGACGAAATATACAAGATGCCACTTCATAAATTTCGTCCAGAGGCTATTCTAGGTGCTGCGTCACCTTATTATTGGGCCAGGCCCATGTAATTTCGAAATACATTAGTATAGGCTATTTTTAGAGTCCGTATGTGTGGGGAAACAAGAGATAGGGTTAGTTTCGGACCCCTCCACCAAGGGCCACGAAATTCACCCCCTCTTCCTCCATATATACAGCCCTTAGGGCACCGTTTAGACTTTGGGTTTTGTTTAGATTAAAAGTTCGCCATAGCTGCAACTTCGCGTACTTCGTTTGTGTTCCACGACCAGACAAAGGCGTCACAGAACCCCACCTTGATCAATAAAGCTTTCCTCTTATATTCGCAATATCCAGATCGCAATCTTAGTTTCTTGCTTGTTCTTCGTTTGCCTGCAGGAAACAGACCTTCGTGGTCAGGTTGATCGTGCTCCGGCGTGGTCAATAACCTCTCGGAGTTGGTTTAGCGATTGCTAAGGCGCGATGTCCTCGCACGTTCGTAGTCGGATCGTCAAAGTTGACTTCATCCAAAACGATAGCCACCATCTCATCGAAAGACGGGACACCCTCGCCTCTATCAAGTGGTATCAGATTTCCAGGTTGCTCGGTGAGATTTTACAGTTTTTCGTAGTCTAGATCGAGTCTGTTCTTCATACCTATAGTCCACGAAAAAGCCACAAAAAAAATTAGGGTTAGTTCATCCTATCCGAACCAGTCTGAGCCTTTGCATAATCTTTTCTGTATTTGCATTGTTGAATTTGCGGTTGCATCGTCGTGTCTAGTTGCTGGTCTTAGAGTCTAGTCTTTTAGAGTTTCGAGTTCTGGTCATAAGTTGTCACGCCGCCGCCGCACCATTATCATCGCCCTGCCATCTACTGCTTATCCGCCACCGCTTCGAATCCGTATCCATATACCACCACCGCTTATCCGCCACCGCTTCAAATCCGTATCCATATACCACCACCGCTGCCATATATCACCACCGCTGTCATCTACCACCATATATCCACCACCAATCCGAGTTCCTTGCATATTAGGTTTGTTTTCGGGATCCATCTAATTTCCGATTCGTGTTTCCTGGTCTGAGTAGGTTTCGGATTCCAGCAATCTTTTGCCGTCCGTAGAAGAGGTTGGTTTCCAAAAAAAAAGAGTCCGGAAACCACCCTCCGTTTAGGCCCAAATTTTTCCAAAAACGCACGGGACAAAAAAATTTCTGGCTATCCTATTTTTAGGTGTTTCTAAGCGTATTGAGACAGTCCCCGTTATAGAAAGTTTTTTTTGACCCGTTTCCAGTTTTTGGGTCCAGGCAGTCGAAAAAAAATTTGCTCGAAAAAATTTCGTGCCCATCCTGTCAGTTTGACTTGGGAAGAGTTTTGAGACACTCGCCATTATAGTGATTTTTCGCAAAAAAAAAGGGCAGCGCAAAAAAAAGCAGCAGCGCAAAAAAAATGAGGAGCGAAAAAAAAATTCCAGAGTGTGCTTTTCCCTTGTTTACGTGCAGCGCCGTGATTTTGTTAGTGTTCTGGGCTCGCGTCTCTAGCACGGTCTAGCCTAGGACCAGCACAGTACCGTCGTTGAGCGTTTATTCAACTTTGCATCTCTGAATTGATTATTGCTGACCTTTTTTTGCTACCATATTATAAGCCTTCCCAGCTCCACATACATCTACGTCGTGCGTTTGATTCTCCCTGGTAATCGCTATATCCAAGCTTTGAGAGTTTTGACTACAACGGTTGCCGATCACCGCCTGCTGCTGGGTAAGAACTGGTAAGAATTTGAGATTTGCGTGACGGATTTGTGACTGTCCACCACACCACCACCACCACTTCCTAGTAGTCTGTAGGATAATATTCTTGTGTGTTTCTATTGCTGCTAATCATGGCAGGATCACAAGCCGACGAGACTGATTGGGAGAACCTGACGAACAAACAGCTACATGATAAGTTTCAGCAAATGATGATTGGACAGGTGCAAGATGTGCTAAACAGATTTGACGAGGCCATGGAGAAGATAGATGGCATTGAGAAGACGTTTGAAACAAAGCTTGATAGCAAGTTTGATGAATTGCTCGCGCCTTTTCCACAACCACCGCCGGCTGCACCTATCGCACCTCTGCAACGACAACAACTACGCCCCCTTCCGAATCAGTATGGATGAGCTCAGCGTGTTCCTATTGAGCCAGGACAAAATTCTGGTGCCGTTGCTACTGCTGTTGGTGCTTCTTTGGCTCCCGCTACTGCTGCTGCTGGTACCGAGGAGGATGATTATGTGGGAGATTACGAGGATGAGGTTGATCAACATCAGAACTACGTGCAACCACCACCACCACAACCACCAGGTCGTCCACATGCAAATAATGGCAATGTTAGGGCTCCCCCTCAGGTACGAGATCATGACCATCTCCCTAAACTAAAATTGAATATTCCACCATTTGAGGGTAGATATGTTCCTGATATATATCTTACTTGGGAGTTAGAAACTGAACAACGATTTACATGTTTGCAATATCCTGAGGAGAGACGTGTTCCTGCTGCTGTTTGTGCTTTCACTAGCTTTGCATGTGTTTGGTGGTCTGAACATTGTAGATTATATCCTGTTCCAGCTACTTGGGCTGCTTTGAAAACTGCTATGCGTACTCGTTGGGTTCCACCATATTATCAACGTGAATTACTTCAAAAATTGCAGCGCTTAAGACAAGGAAAAAATTCTGTAGAAGAATATTATCAGGAATTACAAACTGGCTTGATTAGATGTGGTATTGTTGAGGAGAATGAAGCTATGCTTGCACATTTTCTGGGTGGATTAAATAGAGAGATTCAGACCATTCTAGACTATAAGGATTATAATAATATCACTCGTTTATTCCATCTTGCTTGTAAAGCTGAACGTGAAGTGCAGGATCGACAGGCATTGGCGCGCACTAACTTTTCTGCAGGTCGACCTTCATCATGGACACCACGTGCATCATCTACTTCCACTGCACCATCACCTCCTTCAGGTGCCACCTCCAACCGTGATACAAGAAAGCAGGCACAACCACCACTATCTACCAAGAGCACACCTGCCGGGCCTACACAGAGCTCTTCTTCTTCCATGGCGTCAACAGGGCACACAAGTGATATTATTTGTCGTCGTTGTAAGGGAAGAGGACATTTTGCGAGAGAATGCAAATCTCAGCGTGTGATGATTGCTACTGAGGATGGTGGGTATGAGTCCGCTAGTGACTATGATGAGGAGACTTTGGCTCTTATTACACATGAGGAACACGGTGGAGATGATTCTGATCATGAGACACAATACATGGCTGCTGAAGATGCTGACAGGTATGAATGTTTAGTTGCTCAACGTGTTTTGAGTGTGCAGGTTACACAAGCTGAGCAAAATCAGAGGCATAATTTGTTCCATACAAAGGGAGTTGTGAAGGAATGTTCTATTCGCGTCATCATAGATGGAGGGAGCTGCAACAACTTGGCTAGCATGGAGATGGTGGAGAAGCTATCTCTCACCACAAGACCACATCCACATCCTTACTACATCCAATGGTTCAACAACAGCGGCAAGGTTAAGGTAACACGTACTGTTTGTGTGCATTTTAGTATCTCTACATATGCTGATTATGTTGATTGTGATGTGGTACCTATGCAAGCATGTTCCTTATTACTTGGCAGACCATGGCAATTTGATAAAAATTCTGTACACCATGGTAGAAACAATCAGTATACTCTTGTTCATAGGGATAAAAATATTACTTTGCTTCCTATGACTCCTGATTCCATTTTGAAAGATGATATTAATAGAGCTAATAAAGCAAAACAGCAGAAAAATAAGAGTGAAAATCAGATTGTGGCAAAAGAATTTGAGCAACACATGAAGCCTAGTAATAAACCATCTACTGTTGCTTCTGAAATTAAATTGAAAAGTGCATGTTTACTTGCCACCAAATCTGATATTGATGAGCTAGATTTTAGCAAATCTGTTTGCTATGCTTTTGTGTGCAAAGAGGCATTATTTTCATTCGAGGACGTGCCTTCCTCTTTGCCCCCTGCTGTCACTAACATTTTGCAGGAGTTCGCTGACGTCTTTCCACAAGACGTGCCACCGGGATTACCACCTATTCGAGGGATTGAGCATCAAATTGACTTAATTCCCGGGGCATCATTACCCAACCGTGCACCATACCGTACCAATCCAGAGGAGACGAAGGAGATTATGCGTCAAGTACAGGAGCTGCTCGACAAAGGTTATATACGCGAATCCCTTAGTCCTTGTGCTGTTCCTATTATTCTAGTGCCGAAAAAGGATGGTACATCACGTATGTGTGTTGATTGTAGAGGCATTAATAATATTACTATTCGTTATCGTCACGCTATTCCTAGGCTAGATGATATGCTTGATGAATTGAGTGGCTCTACAATATTCTCCAAAGTTGATTTGCGTAGTGGATACCATCAAATTCGTATGAAATTGGGAGATGAATGGAAAACAGCATTTAAAACTAAGTTTGGATTATATGAGTGGTTAGTCATGCCTTTTGGGTTAACTAATGCACCTAGTACTTTCATGAGATTAATGAACGAAGTTTTACGTGCTTTCATTGGACGATTTGTGGTAGTCTATTTTGATGATATACTGATTTATAGCAAAGCTTTGGAAGAACATTTGGAACATTTACGTGCTGTTTTTAATGCTCTACGTGATGCACGTTTGTTTGGTAACCTTGGGAAGTGCACCTTTTGCACCGACCGAGTATCTTTTCTTGGCTATGTTGTTAGTCCACAGGGAATTGAAGTTGATAAAGCCAAGATTGAAGCTATTGAGAGTTGGCCGCAGCCCAAAACGGTCACACAAGTGAGGAGTTTCCTTGGCCTCGCTGGTTTCTATAGGCGTTTTGTGAGAGATTTCAGCACCATTGCTGCACCTCTCAACGAGCTTACAAAGAAGGATGTGCCTTTTATTTGGAGTACCGCACAGGAAGAAGCCTTCACGGTATTGAAAGTGATAGAGGCAAAGGTGTCCCGTCTTTCGATGAGATGGTGGATTTCGCTTTGGTGGAAGTCGACTTTGACGATCCGACTATGAGCGTGCGAGGACGTCGCGCCTTAGCAATCGCTAAACCAACTCCGAGAGGTTATTGACCACGCCGGAGCACGATCAACCTGACCACGAGGGTCTGTTTCCTGCGAGCAAACGAAGAACAAGCAAGAAACTGAAATTGCAATCTGGATATTGCGAATATAAGATGAAAGCTTTATTGATCAAGGTGGGGTTCTGTGACGCCTTGGTCTGGTCGTTGAACACAAACGAAGTACGCGAAGTTGCAGCTATGGCGAACTTTAAATCTAAACAAAACCCGAAGTCTAAACGGTGCCCTAAGGGCTGTATATATGGAGGAAGAGGGGGGAATTTCGTGGCCCTTGGTGGAGGGGTCCGAAACTAACCCTATCTCTTGTTTCCCCACACATACGGACTCTAAAAATAGCCTATACTTATGTATTTCGAAATTACATGGGCCTGGCCTAATAATAAGGTGACGCAGCACCTAGAATAGCCTCTGGACGAAATTTATGAAGTGGCATCTTGTATATTTCGTCCAAGGCTTCATGCACTCATTATGGTGGCTTCAAAGTCCTGAAATCACCACTTGTAACTCTGTTCTTGTCCCCCTTGCGCATGCCATCATCTCCATGCTTTTTCTTGCTCCAATGTTCATCCTCTTCCAAGCTAGGCCCTTCATTTGTAAGCAAAACAAATGTATCCAATTTAGGCAGCATCATATTCTCATGAACATTAGAATCATTACCAAGAAACGAAAGTAGCAGGTAATTTAGTTGGCGTGCGCGAGCTCTAGTAATTGTTCCAGTATGTATAGCAACAAGGGCTGTGGGTGTAACAATGGTATTGATGTCCTCATCATCCTCCCCTTCTTGAATTGAAGTCGTCCTCGACGGAAGTTCATCTTCCTCACCCAAATATGGCTTCAAATCTGCAATGTTAAAAGTGGGACTAACCCCAAAATCTGCAGGCAGCTCAAGTTTATATGCATTATCATTTACTTTCTCCAACACCTTAAAGGGACCAGCAGCACATGGCATTAGCTTTGATTTGCGCAAATCAGGAAATCTATCCTTACGCAAATGTAACCAAACAAGATCTCCAGGTGCAAACACAACATGTTTTCTACCCTTATCTCCAGCAAGTTTATATTTAGCAGTCATACGCTCAATGTTTTCCTTAGTTAACTCATGCATTTTTAAAATCAATTCAGCACATTCTTTAGCATCAAAATTAACCTTCTCCGAAGATGGAAGAGGCAACAAATCAATAGGTGCACGAGGTAGGAAACCATACACAACTTCAAAAGGGCACATCTTAGTAGTAGAATGCAATGAACGATTATAAGCAAATTCAATATGAGGCAAGCATTCCTCCCACATTTTCTTATTATTCTTTAGAACAGCCCTAAGCATAGTAGACAATGTTCTATTGACTACTTCAGTTTGTCCATCAGTTTGGGGGTGACAAGTATTCATCTATTCATGTGTCATATATGCAAAAATCAAGGGAAGTAAAAATGGATGACATATACATATACAACATGTACACCTTGTCTCTTTTGTTAGCCACATTTCAGATTAAGCAACGCCGAGGACGGCTTTATTTTCAAGAAGGGGAGGAGGGGTTGTCCCGATCTTTCGATGAGATGATAACTATCGATTTGGTGAAGATGACTTTGATGATCCGACTACAAACGTGCACGACGTTGCGCCTTAGCAATCGCTAAACCAACTCTGAGAGGTTCCTGCAAGCAATCGAAGAACAAGCAAGAATATGATAAAAGCAATCTGAATATTGCGAGTATATATGAAGTATTGATAAAGGTGGGGATCCGTAAGCGGTCTTGGTCTGGTCGTTGGACACAAACGAAGTACACGAAGTTGCAATGGCTAACTTTTAACTAAACAAATCCCAAGGAAAAGCTACTAGATGGATCTACTTATATAGGAGCAAGGGGTGGCGGCCAAGGAGGTGGGAGGACGTCCCAAGGCAGCCTAAAACTAAATCTAGGTCGTACAAGGCCAATGGGCCCAAGTGGAGGTGATGTAACACCTTTGGACTTGTAGTTTGACTCAGATTCTGCTGCAGCATCAGATTGTTTCGTCCACAACTCAACGCTCCAGACGAATTTGAAGGTGATTCCAATTGGGTTGGAAAGTGCACGAAATCTAGTTTCCAACAAAAAAAGAATCACCCAATTCGGAGTCCGGATTAAAAAACTTGTGTGCATTTTGAGTCAGGTATGTCTGTGCAGTCCGAATCTGAATCCAGAACGTGAGAGACTTGGACTCTATCTTCTCTTGGGCCAAAAGTGACGTGAGAGAACTTTTTGGACAGCAAAAAAACATCTCTTTCTTCCTTATCTTCATATGTGGATTGTACAAATGTCCCATACACCTGCAATTAGACAAAACACAAAAGTGTGTGAAGTATTTTTGTTCTGGATAACATAAATAGATTATTGAATAGTTTGCACTAGAAATCACCTGACAAATATGCATATATGCAATATTTTTGGTCGTATCCAAGGTAGTCATGTCCTCATCATCCTTGATAGAGGCGGGGTTGTCCCGATCTTTCGATGAGATGATAACTATCGATTTGGTGAAGATGACTTTGACGATCCGACTACAAACGTGCACGACGTTGCGCCTTAGCAATCGCTAAACCAACTCTGAGAGATTATTGACCACGCCGGAGCGCAATCAACCTGACCACGAAGGTCTATTCCTGCAAGCAATCGAAGAACAAGCAAGAATATGATAAAAGCAATCTGAATATTGCGAGTATATATGAAGTATTGATAAAGGTGGGGATCCGTAAGCGGTCTTGGTCTGGTCGTTGGACACAAACGAAGTACACGAAGTTGCAATGGCTAACTTTTAACTAAACAAATCCCAAGGAAAAGCTACTAGATGGATCTACTTATATAGGAGCAAGGGGTGGCGGCCAAGGAGGTGGGAGGACGTCCCAAGGCAGCCTAAAACTAAATCTAGGTCGTACAAGGCCAATGGGCCCAAGTGGAGGTGATGTAACACCTTTGGACTTGTAGTTTGACTCGGATTCTGCTGCAGCATCAGATTGTTTCGTCCACAACTCAACGCTCCGGACGAATTTGAAGGTGATTCCAATTGGGTTGGAAAGTGCACGAAATCTAGTTTCCAACAAAAAAAGAATCACCCAATTCGGAGTCCGTATGAAAAACTTGTGTGCGTTTTGAGTCAGGTATGTCTGTGCAGTCCGAATCTGAATCCAGAACGTGAGAGACTTGGACTCTATCTTCTCTTGGGCCAAAAGTGACGTGAGAGAACTTTTTGGACATCAAATAAACATCTCTTTCTTCCTTATCTTCATATGTGGATTGTACAAATGTCCCATACACCTGCAATTAGACAAAACACAAAAGTGTGTGAAGTATTTTTGTTCTGGATAACATAAATAGATTATTGAATAGTTTGCACTAGAAATCACCTGACAAATATGCATATATGCAATATTTTTGGTCGTATCCAAGGTAGTCATGTCCTCATCATCCTTGATAGAGGCGGGGTTGTCCCGATCTTTCGATGAGATGATAACTATCGATTTGGTGAAGATGACTTTGACGATCCGACTACAAACGTGCACGACGTTGCGCCTTAGCAATCGCTAAACCAACTCTGAGAGGTTATTGACCACGCCAGAGCACAATCAACCTGACCACGAAGGTCTATTCCTGCAAGCAATCGAAGAACAAGCAAGAATATGATAAAAGCAATCTGAATATTGCGAGTATATATGAAGTATTGATAAAGGTGGGGATCCGTAAGCGGTCTTGGTCTGGTCGTTGGACACAAACGAAGTACACGAAGTTGCAATGGCTAACTTTTAACTAAACAAATCCCAAGGAAAAGCTACTAGATGGATCTACTTATATAGGAGCAAGGGGTGGCGGCCAAGGAGGTGGGAGGACGTCCCAAGGCAGCCTAAAACTAAATCTAGGTCGTACAAGGCCAATGGGCCCAAGTGGAGGTGATGTAACACCTTTGGACTTGTAGTTTGACTCGGATTCTGCTGCAGCATCAGATTGTTTCGTCCACAACTCAACGCTCCGGACGAATTTGAAGGTGATTCCAATTGGGTTGGAAAGTGCACGAAATCTAGTTTCCAACAAAAAAAGAATCACCCAATTCGGAGTCCGTATGAAAAACTTGTGTGCGTTTTGAGTCAGGTATGTCTGTGCAGTCCGAATCTGAATCCAGAACGTGAGAGACTTGGACTCTATCTTCTCTTGGGCCAAAAGTGACGTGAGAGAACTTTTTGGACATCAAATAAACATCTCTTTCTTCCTTATCTTCATATGTGGATTGTACAAATGTCCCATACACCTGCAATTAGACAAAACACAAAAGTGTGTGAAGTATTTTTGTTCTGGATAACATAAATAGATTATTGAATAGTTTGCACTAGAAATCACCTGACAAATATGCATATATGCAATATTTTTGGTCGTATCCAAGGTAGTCATGTCCTCATCATCCTTGATAGAGGCGGGGTTGTCCCGATCTTTCAATGAGATGATAACTATCGATTTGGTGAAGATGACTTTGACGATCCGACTACAAACGTGCACGACGTTGCGCCTTAGCAATCGCTAAACCAACTCTGAGAGGTTATTGACCACGCCAGAGCACAATCAACCTGACCACGAAGGTCTATTCCTGCAAGCAATCGAAGAACAAGCAAGAATATGATAAAAGCAATCTGAATATTGCGAGTATATATGAAGTATTGATAAAGGTGGGGATCCGTAAGCGGTCTTGGTCTGGTCGTTGGACACAAACGAAGTACACGAAGTTGCAATGGCTAACTTTTAACTAAACAAATCCCAAGGAAAAGCTACTAGATGGATCTACTTATATAGGAGCAAGGGGTGGCGGCCAAGGAGGTGGGAGGACGTCCCAAGGCAGCCTAAAACTAAATCTAGGTCGTACAAGGCCAATGGGCCCAAGTGGAGGTGATGTAACACCTTTGGACTTGTAGTTTGACTCGGATTCTGCTGCAGCATCAGATTGTTTCGTCCACAACTCAACGCTCCGGACGAATTTGAAGGTGATTCCAATTGGGTTAGAAAGTGCACGAAATCTAGTTTCCAACAAAAAAGAATCACCCAATTCGGAGTCCGTATGAAAAACTTGTGTGCGTTTTGAGTCAGGTATGTCTGTGCAGTCCGAATCTGAATCCAGAACGTGAGAGACTTGGACTCTATCTTCTCTTGGGCCAAAAGTGACGTGAGAGAACTTTTTGGACAGCAAAAAAACATCTCTTTCTTCCTTATCTTCATATGTGGATTGTACAAATGTCCCATACACCTGCAATTAGACAAAACACAAAAGTGTGTGAAGTATTTTTGTTCTGGATAACATAAATAGATTATTGAATAGTTTGCACTAGAAATCACCTGACAAATATGCATATATGCAATATTTTTTGGTCGTATCCAAGGTAGTCATGTCCTCATCAGATGCTCAATCCCTCGAATAGGTGGTAATCCCGGTGGCACGTCTTGTGGAAAGACGTCAGCGAACTCCTGCAAAATGTTAGTGACAGCAGGGGGCAAAGAGGAAGGCACGTCCTCGAATGAAAATAATGCCTCTTTGCACACAAAAGCATAGCAAATAGATTTGCTAAAATCTAGCTCATCAATATCAGATTTGGTGGCAAGTAAACATGCACTTTTCAATTTAATTTTGGAAGCAACAGTAGATGGTTTATTATTAGGCTTCATGTGTTGCTCAAATTCCTTTGCCACAATCTGATTTTCACTCTTATTTTTCTCCTGTTTTGCTTTATTAGCTCTATTAATATCATCTTTCAAAATGGACTCAGGAGTCATAGGAAGCAAAGTAATATTTTTATCCTTATGAACAAGAGTATACTGATTGTTTCTACCATGGTGTACAGAATTTTTATCAAATTGCCATCGTCTACCAAGTAATAAGGAACATGCTTGCATAGGTACCACATCACAATCAACATAATCAGCATATGTAGAGATACTAAAATGCACACGAACAGTACGTGTTACCTTAACCTTGCCGCTGTTGTTGAACCATTGGATGTAGTAAGGATGTCGATGTGGTCTTGTGGTGAGAGATAGCTTCTCCACCATCTCCATGCTAGCCAAGTTGTTGCAGCTCCCTCCATCTATGATGACGCGAATAGAACGTTCCTTCACAACTCCCTTTCTATGGAACAAATTATGCCTCTGATTTTGCTCAGCTTGTGTAACCTGCACACTCAAAACACGTTGAGCAACTAAACATTCATACCTGTCAGCATCTTCAGCAGCCATGTATTGTGTCTCATGATCAGAATCATCTCCATCGTGTTCTTCATGTGTAATAAGAGCCAAAGTCTCCTCATCATAGTCATTAGCGGACTCATACCCACCATCCTCAGTAGCAATCATCACACGCTGAGATTTGCATTCTCTCGCAAAATGTCCTCTTCCCTTACAACGACGACAAATAATATCACTTGTGTGCCCTGTTGACGCCATGGAAGAAGAAGAGCTCTGTGCAGGCCCGGCAGGTGTTATCTTGGCAGATAGTGGTGGTTGTGCCTGCTTTCTTGTATCACGGTTGGAGGTGGCACCTGAAGGAGGTGATGGTGCAGTGGAAGTAGATGATGCACGTGGTGTCCATGATGAAGGTCGACCTGCAGAAAAGTTAGTGCGCGCCAATGCCTGTCGATCCTGCACTTCACGTTCAGCTTTACAAGCAAGATGGAATAAACGAGTGATATTATTATAATCCTTATAGTCTAGAATGGTCTGAATATCTCTATTTAATCCACCCAGAAAACGTGCAAGCATAGCTTCATTCTCCTCAACAATACCACATCTAATCAAGCCAGTTTGTAATTCCTGATAATCTTCTTCTACAGAATTTTTTCCTTGTCTTAAGCGCTGCAATTTTTGAAGTAATTCACGTTGATAATATGGTGGAACCCAACGAGTACGCATAGCAGTTTTCAAAGCAGCCCAAGTAGCTGGAACAGGATATAATCTACAATGTTCAGACCACCAAACACATGCAAAGCTAGTGAAAGCACAAACAGCAGCAGGAACACGTCTCTCCTCAGGATATTGTAAACATGTAAATCGTTGTTCAGTTTCTAACTCCCAAGTAAGATATATATCAGGAACATATCTACCCTCAAATGGTGGAATATTGAATTTCAGTTTAGGGAGATGGTCATGATCTTGTACCTGAGGGGGAGCCCTAACATTGCCATTATTTGCATGTGGACGACCTGGTGGTTGTGGTGCTGGTGGTTGCACGTAGTTCTGATGTTGATCAACCTCATCCTCGTAATCTCCCACATAATCATCCTCCTCGGTACCAGCAGCAGTAGTAGCAGGAGCCAAAGAAGCACCAACAGCAGTAGCAGCGGCACCAGAATTTTGTCCTGGCTCAATAGGAACACGCTGAGCTCGTCCATACTGATTCGGAAGGGGGCGTAGTTGTTGTCGTTGCAGAGGTGCGATAGGTGCAGCCGCTGGTGGTTGTGGAAAACGCGCGAGCAATTCATCAAACTTGCTATCAAGCTTTGTTTCAAACGTCTTCTCAATGCCATCTATCTTCTCCATGGCCTCGTCAAATCTGTTTAGCACATCTTGCACCTGTCCACTCATCATTTGCTGAAATTTATCATGTAGCTGTTTGTTCGTCAGGTTCTCCCAGTCAATCTCGTCGGCTTGTGATCCTGCCATGGTTAGCAGCAATAGAAACACACAAGAATATGATCCTACAGACTACTAACAAGAGGTGGTGGTGGGTGTCACAAATCCGTCAAGCAAATCTCAAATTCTTACCAGTTCTTACCCAGCAGCAGGAGGTGATCGGCAACCGTTGTAATCAAAACTCTCAAAAGCTTGGATAGAGCGATTGCCAGGGAGAGTCAAACGCACGACGTAGATGTATGTGGAGCTGGGAAGGCTTATAATATGGTAGCAAAAAGGGTCAGCAATAATCAATTCAGAGATGCAAAGTTGAATAAACGCTCAACGACGGTACTGTGCTGGTCCTAGGCTAGACCGTGCTAGAGACGCGAGCCTAGAACACCAACAAAATCACGGCGCTGCACGTAAACAAGGGAGGAGCACACACTGAATTTTTTTTCTTTTTTTTCACTTTTTTTCCTCTTTTTTTTTTTGCTCCGCAACAAATTTTTTTTCGAAAAAGTCTACAAATGGTCTAAAAACTGCCTAGCCAGAATTTTCCAGATTTAGTTTTTTTTTTGAAACTGGAACTATTTTTCTTCTGCGGATGGCTCGGAAGTTCGGGAGTCTTTCTCTGTCACGACTCGGAGTATCACGTGATCTGGAAATCGAGAACAATGCAACAATTACTGGACTCGGACTAGGACTGGTGGCGGAGATGAAACTGGTGGGACGCGTACTGGTGGCGGAGATGAATCTGATGGAACTCGGACTGGTGGCAGAGATGAATCTGGTGGAACTCGGACAGGTGGCGGATATATGTTGCAGGTGAACTCGGATTGGCGTGATGGCGGCGGATATGTGGTGGCGTATATGGATTCGGATTGGCGGTGATGATGCGGTGGTGATATATGGCAGCGGCGACGTGACAACCTGTGAACAGAACTCGAAACTCTAAAAGACTAGACGCTAAGACCAGCAACTTGACACGACGATGCAACCGCAAATTCAACAAAGCAAATACAGAAAAGATTATGCAAAGGCTCAGATTGGTTCGGATGGGATGAACTAACCCTAATTTTTTTTTGGCTTTTTCGTGGACTATAGGTATGAAGAACAGACTCGATCTAAACTACGAAAAACTGTAAAATCTCACCGAGCAACCTGGAAATCTGATACCACTTGATAGAGGCAAAGGTGTCCCGTCTTTCGATGAGATGGTGGATTTCGCTTTGGTGGAAGTCGACTTTGACGATCCGACTACGAGCGTGCGAGGACGTCGCGCCTTAGCAATCGCTAAACCAACTCCGAGAGGTTATTGACCACGCCGGAGCACGATCAACCTGACCACGAGGGTCTGTTTCCTGCGAGCAAACGAAGAACAAGCAAGAAACTGAAATTGCAATATGGATATTGCGAATATAAGATGAAAGCTTTATTGATCAAGGTGGGGTTCTGTGACGCCTTGGTCTGGTCGTTGAACACAAACGAAGTACGCGAAGTTGCAGCTATGGCGAACTTTTAATCTAAACAAAACCCAAAGTCTAAACGGTGCCCTAAGGGCTGTATATATGGAGGAAGAGGGGGGAATTTCGTGGCCCTTGGTGGAGGGGTCCGAAACTAACCCTATCTCTTGTTTCCCCACACATACGGACTCTAAAAATAGCCTATACTTATGTATTTCGAAATTACATGGGCCTGGCCCAATAATAAGGTGACGCAGCACCTAGAATAGCCTCTGGACGAAATTTATGAAGTGGCATCTTGTATATTTCGTCCAAGGCTTCATGCACTCATTATGGTGGCTTCAAATTCCTGAAATCACCACTTGTAACTCCGTTCTTGTCCCCCTTGCGCATGCCATCATCTCCATGCTTGTTCTTGCTCCAATGTTCATCCTCTTCCAAGCTAGGCCCTTCATTTGTAAGCAAAACAAATGTATCCAATTTAGGCAGCATCATATTCTCATGAACATTAGAATCATTACCAAGAAACGAAAGTACCTGGTAATTTAGTTGGCGTGCGCGAGCTCTAGTAATTGGTCCAGTATGTATAGCAGCAGGGGCTGTGGGTGAAACAATGGTATTGATGTCCTCATCAGAAAGCTAAGTTGACACTTGCTCCTTTACTCCAACTTCCTGATTTTAATAAGACTTTTGAGCTTGAATGTGATGCTAGTGGAATTGGATTAGGAGGTGTGTTATTACAAGATGGCAAACCTGTTGCATACTTTTCTGAAAAATTGAGTGGGCCTAGTTTGAACTATTCTACTTATGATAAAGAATTATATGCTCTTGTTCGGACTTTAGAGACATGGCAAGATTATTTATGGCCCAAAGAATTTGTTATACATTCTGATCATGAATCTTTGAAACATATTAAAAGTCAAGCTAAACTGAATCGTAGACATGCTAAATGGGTTGAATTCATTGAGACTTTCCCTTATGTCATTAAACACAAGAAGGGTAAAGAAAATGTTATTGCTGATGCATTGTCTCGTCGTTATACTATGCTTTCACAACTTGACTTTAGAATATTTGGTTTGGAGACCATCAAAGATCAATATGTGCATGATGCTGAATTTAGCGATGTATTGCAGAATTGTAAAGAAGGTAGAACATGGAACAAGTTCGTCGTTAATGATGGATTTGTGTTCCGTGCTAACAAGCTATGCATTCCAGCTAGCTCCGTTCGTCTTTTGTTGTTGCAGGAGGCGCATGGAGGAGGACTAATGGGACACTTTGGCGTGAAGAAGACGGAGGACGTACTTGCTACACATTTCTTTTGGCCAAAGATGAGACGGGATGTTGAGCGTTTTATTGCTTGCTGCACTACATGTCAAAAAGCTAAGTCAAGGCTCAATCCTCATGGTTTATATATGCCTTTGCCTGTACCTAGTGTTCCTTGGGAGGATATATCTATGGACTTTGTTTTAGGTTTACCTAGAACAAAGAAGGGGAGGGATAGCATATTTGTTGTCGTGGATAGATTCTCGAAAATGGCACACTTTATACCATGTCATAAAAGCGATGATGCTGTCAATGTTGCTGATTTGTTCTTTCGTGAAATTATTCGCTTGCATGGTGTGCCAAATACTATTGTTTCAGATCGTGATACTAAATTTCTTAGCCACTTTTGAAGATGTTTATGGGCTAAGTTGGGGACTAAACTGCTTTTTAGTACTACTTGTCACCCCCAAACTGATGGACAAACTGAAGTAGTCAATAGAACATTGTCTACTATGCTTAGGGCTGTTCTAAAGAATAATAAGAAAATGTGGGAGGAATGCTTGCCTCATATTGAATTTGCTTATAATCGTTCATTGCATTCTACTACTAAGATGTGCCCTTTTGAAGTTGTGTATGGTTTCCTACCTCGTGCACCTATTGATTTGTTGCCTCTTCCATCTTCGGAGAAGGTTAATTTTGATGCTAAAGAACATGTTGAATTGATTTTAAAAATGCATGAGTTAACTAAGGAAAACATTGAGCGTATGAATGCTAAATATAAACTTGCTGGAGATAAGGGTAGAAAACATGTTGTGTTTGCACCTGGAGATCTTGTTTGGTTACATTTGCATAAGGATAGATTTCCTGATTTGCGCAAATCAAAGCTAATGCCACGTCCTGCTGGTCCCTTTAAGGTGTTGGAGAAAGTAAATGATAATGCATATAAACTTGAGCTGCCTGCTGATTTTGGGGTTAGTCCCACTTTTAACATTGCAGATTTGAAGCCATATTTGGGTGAGGAAGATGAACTTCCATCGAGGACGACTTCATTTCAAGAAGGGGAGGATGATGAGGACATCAATACCATTGTTACACCCACAGCCCCTGCTGCTATACATACTGGACCAATTACTAGAGCTCGCGCACGCCAACTAAATTACCAGGTACTTTCGTTTCTTGGTAATGATTCTAATGTTCATGAGAATATGATGCTGCCTAAATTGGATACATTTGTTTTGCTTACAAATGAAGGGCCTAGCTTGGAGAAGGATGAACATTGGAGCAAGAACAAGCATGGAGATGATGGCATGCGCAAGGGGGACAAGAATGGAGTTACAAGTGATGATTTCAGGACTTTGAAGCCACCATAATGAGTGCATGAAGCCTTGGAAGAAATATACAAGATGCCACTTCATAAATTTCGTCCAGAGGCTATTCTAGGTGCTGCGTCACCTTATTATTGGGCCAGGCCCATGTAATTTCGAAATACATTAGTATATGCTATTTTTAGAGTCCGTATGTGTGGGGAAACAAGAGATAGGGTTAGTTTCGGACCCCTCCACCAAGGGCCACGAAATTCACCCCCTCTTCCTCCATATATACAGCCCTTAGGGCACCGTTTAGACTTTGGGTTTTGTTTAGATTAAAAGTTCGCCATAGCTGCAACTTCGCGTACTTCGTTTGTGTTCCACGACCAGACAAAGGCGCCACAGAACCCCACCTTTATCAATAAAGCTTTCCTCTTATATTCGCAATATCCAGATCGCAATCTTAGTTTCTTGCTTGTTCTTCGTTTGCCTGCAGGAAACAGACCTTCGTGGTCAGGTTGATCGTGCTCCGGCGTGGTCAATAACCTCTCGGAGTTGGTTTAGCGATTGCTAAGGCGCGACGTCCTCGCACGTTCGTAGTCGGATCGTCAAAGTCGACTTCATCCAAAATGATAGCCACCATCTCATCGAAAGACGGGACACCCTCGCCTCTATCACCCTCGTGGTCAGGTTGATCGTCCTCCGGCGTGGTCAATAACCTATTGGAGTTGGTTTAGCGATTGCTAAGGCACGACGTCCTCGCACGTTCGTAGTCGGATCGTCAAAGTCGACTTCCACCAAAGCGATATCCATCATCTCATCGAATGACGGGACACCTTTGCCTCTATCAAGTGGTATCAGATTTCCAGGTTGCTCGGTGAGATCTTACAGTTTTTCGTAGTTTAGATCGAGTCTGTTCTTCATACCTATAGTCCACGAAAAAGCCACACAAAAAATTAGGGTTAGTTCATCATATCCAAACCAGTCTGAGCCATTGCATAATCTTTTCTGTATTTGCGTTGTTGAATTTGCGGTTGCATCGTTGTGTCTAGTTGCTGGTCTTAGTGTCTAGTCCTTTAGAGTTTCGAGTTCTGTTCACAAGTTGTCACGCCGCCGCCGCATCATCATCATCACCGCTGCCATATACCACCATTGTCATCACCGCTGCCATATACCACCATCGTCATCACCGCTGCCATCTACGATCATTGACATCACCGCAGCCATATACCACATATCCACCTCCATCACGCCAATCCGAGGCCACCTGCAACATATATCCGCCACCAGTCCGAGTTCCACCCGATTCATCTCCGCCACCAGTCTGAGTCCAGTATTTGTTGCTTTGTTTTTGATTTCCAGATCACGCCATACTCCGAGTCGTGATAGAGAAGGACTCCTGAACTTTCAGGATACCCGCAGTAGAAAAATAGCTCCAGTTTCAAAAAAAAACTAAGTCTAGAAAATTCTGGCTAGGCAGTAGCAATGGTGCTGAAATCTCTCACAGAACGCCTATAGAATCCCTCGTTCATCCCCATGTACACTCTGACTACTCTCCAAGCCCCAAGAGGACATATGACGAGACCTCGAACATACGCCATCGGACACAAGGTGAACTCGCTCCTCTCCGAACCATCACTTTCTACATGTGAGATATGGCTACTACCTCCAACGTGTGTTCTATGCATGATCAGGTACTTGGAGGAAAGCCACAAAGCCACCACATCCAACGGAAGACCTAGCGAGGACGCCAAGTACAAGGACCCAGAGAAGAAGCGGCGCGAAGCTACAGCCACTAGACGACCGGCCCAGCCCGGACGTCCGGCCCCTGAGGACCCGAGCTGAATCCACGGACGACCGGAGCCTCCGGACGTCCGACCTCTCTCCAGCGCCCGGACGACCGACGCTGACCGGACGTCCAACACCACCTGTCCAGAGCCAAAACGCCGGACGTCCGACATGCACCGGATGACCGGACCCTCGCGAGCCTCCGGACGTCCGGAACCTGTCTGACGTCCGACGCCTGTGCGCTGCCATGTGTTGGGCCGCAGCCCATGTACCCCCTTCACCTACCCCTTCGTGGCCCAAGACTATATATACTCCTCCACCTCCTCCTAATTAGATTTAGCATTGGATTAGCTCATATTTGTGTGAGAGCCTTTGCTCATCCACTTGGATACTTCTCCTCGGAGATCATGACCTCTTCGGAGAAGATCCCCCAAGCGGATTCAAGACCCCTTTCGAGGGAAGAACATCAAGGCCTCCTCGTGGAGAAGAACGGTTCCTTTGTATCCTTACCTTTGTTGATCTTGAACCTTATGCTACCTTATGTGTGTGGTGATCTAGCACTTGTGTGATTGATTCCTTGTCGGTTTAGTGATTCTCTCTCGTTTTCCCCGTGTTTCCCTTTGTGCTTCCGCGTGTTCTTCTTGATTCCCCGTAGGATCCACTCCAAACGTGAAAGATCGACACTATAGGGTTCCACCCTACATCATCTTGGTATCATGAGCCACGTTGATCACGTTTTTGGAGCCCCTACCCCTCTTTTTCTAGCTTGATTTTGTGTGTTCTTGCCTAAATCCGAAAATCCCCACCAAAAATAGCCCTCAAATTTTTTGTGATTTGTTGGTTTGATGATGTTTTGTTGATTTTGATCCATGGATTTGCTTGGTTTCAAGTGGATCTAGCATTTCCCCAAGTTTCCCCATCTTTCATCCACGAAATCCCGCGAATTTTGACCCTGAAATCTCCATTTTCCGCCCAAAATCGCGCCCCCGGACTCGCACTTCGCGTTGACCCCGACCCACCGGACGACCGGACTTTTACGGACGTCCGGAGCCCCAGGAACGACCGGACGTCGGACCATTTCCGGACGACCAGAACCCCTAACCCGAGCCAAATTTACGGATTTCCGACCCTTCCGGACGTCCGACACCCCGGACATCCGTCCATTTACGGACGTCCGTAACCTGTAGTTTCAGACTTCGGCTGATTTTTGTTTTGTCCATAACTAATTCATCCGAACTCCGATTTTGACGTACTTTAGCTCGTTTTGAAGCTACTGACCTCCCCCATCCCACAAAAATACCACCAACATCATTTGACTCCATCAAATTTTGTGAATTTTGGCATCTTTTCCTAGGCCATCCACCACATCATCCGCTACACCACCACCGACTTCCGCAACCTAACCAATTTTGTTCCTCATGGTTGTTTGAGTTGTGATTCGAGTCTCCTAAGGTGTTTCGGCTACTTAGGGACGGTTGCTTCCTCATCAACCACCACCACCACTTCCGCATAGGCTTGACCACCATACACTCCCGACAACACAACTTAACCCAATTGTTGTTTGAGCTTTTTCGAGTTGTGGCTTGTGTCTCCTAAGGTGTTTCAGCTACTTAGGGACCGTGTGCTTCCAACTCTTACACCGTGTATAGCCCATCATCCCACTTTCGCATTGCCAAGTGCAAACCACCACCGCTTTCCGCTACCACCATTTTGACATTTGACGTGTGAGATTTTGAGTTCGCGGTTTTTCCGTTTCCTAAGGTGTTTCGGCTACTTAGGGACGAGTCTCCCATCATCTTGGTATCAACATCAAGAACGCTGCTACTCATCATCGCCGGACGGTAACCTCCATATCATCTTGGTATCGTGGTATCCCTCCATTGTATATTCCCCTTGCCATTGCATTGTTAACCCCTAGCCCATTTTGCGTTACTTGCCTATCGAGACTAGCCATTTGAGTATTGCCGGCAACGTGACTTGTGCACATTAGTGATCATACTTCCCATTGCATACATACCATATCATATCTTGGTATCATATCTTGTGTCACAAGTTTGTTGATGAGGACATGACTACCTTGGATATGACCAAAAATATTGCATATATGCATATTTGTCAGGTGATTTCTAGTGCAAACTATTCAATAATCTATTTATGTTATCCAGAACAAAAATACTTCACACACTTTTGTGTTTTATCATCTCATCGAAAGATCGGGACACCCCGCCTCTATCAAGTGGTATCAAGTGGTATCAGTTTTCAGGTTGCTCGGTGAGAATTTCCAGTTTTCCTAGATTAGATTTATTTTCTTACCTATTGTCCAAGAAAAAGCCACAAAAAAGAGTTAGATCTATTCATCCTTGGTCCAAGCCAGTCTGAGCCTTTGCAATTTTCTTTTCATTGCTTGCATAGTTGAATTATCGGTTGCATCGTCGTGTCGAGTTGCTGGTCTTAGTGTCTAGTTCGTCTAGAGTTTCGAGTTCTGTTCACATTAGTCACGTCACCGCTGCATCATTATCTCTTCCGCTGTCCACCACCCATCCATCAATTTCCACCACGTGCTACCCACCATTCATTGTCATAATAATAGTTGAGATCGTTCACATCTTCACTTGATCCAATCTGCATCTTATCTAGTTTGTTTTGGAAAGAGGGAGAAAAAAAAGAGAGAAAAAAACGAGAGAAAAAACGAGAAAAAAAAAGAGAAAAAAAAAGTCAGAGAAAAAAAAGGAGAAAAAAAAATCAAAAAAATCGGCACAAACTTTTTCAGAGGAAAGTGGAGACAAAGTTGTTGTATATCCTGCTTGGCAGTTGCTTTTCATCATTATCTTCACTGCCGTTGTGATCTTCACTTATATCTTGCTGTCAAGAGCTACTTAGTATCCTTCATTGATGCTAGTTGTGCTACGCCGTGACCTCATTAGTGTTCTAGGCTCGCGTCTCTAGTCCGGTCTAGCCTAGGACCAGCACAGTACCATCGTTGAGCGTTTATTCAACATTGCATCTTTGAATTGATTCTTGCTAATCTTTTGCTACCATATATAGCCAACCCAGCTCCACATATTTCTACACCGTGTATACGTACGCTCCCCTGGCAATCGCTTTACTCAATATTCGAAGTTACTTGACACCGCTGGTTGCCGATCACCGCCTGCTGCATGGTAAGAACTTGTAAGACATTGATATTTGCTTTACTGTGAGCGTTTTACCACCACATCCTAGTAGTTATAGGAACATTATTTTTGGGTTTTGTTTCTTGTTCTACTAATCATGACAGGATCCAGAGTCAATTCATGGGCTTTGTCGATCGCGGGAGACGTGCCACCACCTTTGCAAATACCACAACCGTCACGAGAGGTGCACAAACATCCAAATGCACATGATCAGGTTAATGTATCTATACCACCATTTAATGGCCGTTTTAAACCTGCTTTATATGTTGAATGGGAGTTCGGCATAAAAAATATATTTGCTTCCCATAATTTCGATGAACATAAAAAGGTTAAGGTTGCGGTTGGTTCTTTCACTGGTTATGCTTTGGTTTGGTGGAGTGAATATTGTCGGTTACACCCTGATTATATACCTACTACTTGGGATGATTTGAAACTTGCCATGCGACATACTTTCGTCCCTGCTTATTATACTCGTGACATGATTAAGAAGTTGCAACACTTAAAACAAGGTAGTGAAACTGTAACAAAATATTACGATGATTTACAAACTACCTTGTTGCATTCCTCTTTAGAAGAAAGTGAAGATGATTTTATGGATAGATTTTGGGGAGGATTAAACCGTGATATTCAAGAGATACTAATTCATGAAGAGTGTTATCCTATGGACAATTTGTTTCATCTTGCTTGCAAAGCTGAACAGGAAATAAAACGACGTGTTGGCCACGAGGAGAACAAGCGCACGGTGCACATTCCAAGAGTTGATATGATTGTTCCTTCAACTACTAGGCATACTATGACAACCACATCCGTTGTTGTCAGGACTACATCACCTCCATCATGTGACACATCGCCCCCGAGAGTGGCTACATCATCTGAGTTGATCATAAGAGGTAATGACAAAGGTACTGATCTTCCATCTCTACATGAGAATGATGAATGCCTTGTCAATTTGAATGCACCATCTGATGAGCTACCCACTACTTTGATCACACCACCTATTTTAGAGGACTACGTTGATAATTTGACTTTGCCATGTGATCAAACAACTGAAATACCAACAATTTTGAGTGCACCCATTGAATTAACTATTGATGCAAAAGAACCAATGTTTAATCATTTTGATATGACCTCTAATCTTGGTGATGATTCTGTGTTGAATGACTTATTGCATGTTTGCTTATTTAAGCATGTTATAGCATATAAATTTGATGCAAGTAAGGTTTATTCACCAATGTTGGGATGGTTTAATGATGAACATTGTCAATCTTTTGAAATGAACAAGAGCTTCACTTATATGTGCAAACTGAGTTGCAATATTTTCATGCCTTCTACTTCTTGTGCTAATTTTTTGGCTTTAGATTTTATGAACTATGCAAGTTACTCATCTATTCATGTGTCATATATGCAAAAATCAAGGGAAGTAAAAATGGATGACATATACATATACAACATGTACACCTTGTCTCTTTTGTTAGCCACATTTCAGATTAAGCAACGCCGAGGACGGCTTTATTTTCAAGAAGGGGAGGATGATGAGGACATGACTACCTTGGATATGACCAAAAATATTGCATATATGCATATTTGTCAGGTGATTTCTAGTGCAAACTATTCAATAATCTATTTATGTTATCCAGAACAAAAATACTTCACACACTTTTGTGTTTTGTTTAATTGCAGGTGTATGGGACATTTGTACAATCCACATATGAAGATAAGGAAGAAAGAGATGTTTATTTGCTGTCCAAAAAGTTCTCTCACGTCACTTTTGGCTCAAGAGAAGATAGAGTCCAAGTCTCTCACGTTCTGGATTCAGATTCGGGCTGCACAGACGTACCTGACTCAAAACGGACACAAGTTTTTCATACGGACTCCGAATTGGGTGATTCTTTTTTTGTTGGAAACTAGATTTCGTGCACTTTCCAACCAAATTGGAACCACCTTCAAATTCGTCCGGAGTGTTGAGTTGTGGACGAAACAATCTGATGCTGCAGCAGAATCCGAGTCAAACTACAAGTCCAAAGGTGTTACATCACCTCCACTTGGGCCCATTGGCCTTGTACGACCTAGATTTAGTTTTAGGCTGCCTTGGGACGTCCTCCCACCTCCTTGGCCGCCACCCCTTGCTCCTATATAAGTAGATCCATCTAGTAGCTTTTCCTTGGGATTTGTTTAGTTAAAAGTTAGCCATTGCAACTTCGTGTGCTTCGTTTGTGTCCAACGACCAGACCAAGACCACTTTTCGGATCCCCACCATTATCAATACTTCATACATATTCGCGATATTCAGATTGCTTTTATCATATTCTTGCTTGTTCTTCGATTGCTTGCAGGAATAGACCTTCGTGGTCAGGTTGATCGTGCTCCGGCGTGGTCAATAACCTCTCGGAGTTGGTTTAGCGATTGCTAAGGCACAACATCGTTGCACGTTTGTAGTCGGATCGTCAAAGTCGTCTCCACCAAATCGATAGTTATCATCTCATCGAAAGATCGGGACACCCCGCCTCTATCAAGTGGTATCATTTGTTCCCGCATATACACAATTGCTATCTTGGTTTGTTCATTGTGCAAAAGTGCCCATAGAAAAAAAGAGAAATAAAGCTTTTAAGCAACAAAGAAATAGCAAAGAAGCTTGTAAGCAAGTGCCACAGCATCATACCACATTGCATATAAGATTGTCATACCCAATCATCTTGGATCATCTTGAGAGAAACACCGAGAACCATACATACATAGCATACTTGGGATAGAAAGTTTATCCATTTTGCATCTTATAGGTTGTGCACAAGTGTCGTATCCGCCTATTGAGCAATCATGCTAGCGTCTCTCTTGAGTTGTGCAACACGAGCGTTTTCCGTGGATTCCACATTTTGTGCTCATTCCTTGGTTGCACGACCCCATTTATCTATCCGTGTGTGTGTTTCCGTGTACCTTTCATTGCTATTGGTCCGTTTGTTTCACTTGCGAATTTGTGAATCTCTTTCAACATTATTGACTCTTGCTAACATTTTGCATTAAATTTTTGTGCCACTATCCTCACCAAGCTCCACTATAAGCTTTACTTGTGTAGGTGTGAGAACCGACAACGATTGGTACCAATAGTGCTATTTCATTGTCCGCATTTGAGTGAACTTGATTCATTATCAACATCGGTCAAGGTACATTGGTATAAGTTCTTCTCTTTCTCCCACTCATATTTGCTCGAGTCTTGATAGAGGCAGAGGTGTCCCGTCTTTCGATGAGATGGTGGATTTCGCTTTGGTGGAAGTCGACTTTGACGATCCGACTACGAACGTGCGAGAACGTCGCGCCTTATCAATCGCTAAACCAACTCCGAGAGGTTATTGACCACGCCGGAGCACGATCAACCTGACCACGAAGGTCTGTTTCCTGCGAGCAAACGAAGAACAAGCAAGATTGCAATCTGGATATTGCGAATATAAGATGAAAGCTTTATTGATCAAGGTGGGGTTCTGTGACGCCTTTGTCTGGTCGTTGAACACAAACGAAGTACGCGAAGTTGCAGCTATGGCGAACTTTAATCTAAACAAAACCCAAAGTCTAAACGACGCCCTAAGGGCTGTATATATGGGGGAAAAGGAGGGAATTTCGTGGCCCTTGAGGGTGGGGTCCGAAACCAACCCTAACTCTTGTTTCCCCACACATACGGACTCTAAAAATAGCCTATACTTAAGTATTTCGAAATTACATGGGCCTGGCCCAATAATAAGGTGACGCAGCACCTAGAATAGCCTATGGACGAATATTATGAAGTGGCATCTTTTATATTTCGTCCAAGGCTTCATGCACTCCTTATGGTGGCTTCAAAGTCCTGAAATCATCACTTGTAACTCCGTTCTTGATCCCCTTGCGCATGCCATCAGCTCCATGCGTGTTCTTGCTCCAATGTTCATCCTTCTCCAAGCTAGGCCCTTAATTTGTAAGCAAAACAAATGTATCCAATTTAGGCAGCATCATATTCTCATGAACATTAGAATCATTACCAAGAAACGAAAGTACCTGGTAATTTAATTGGCGTGCGCGAGCTCTAGTAATTGGTCCCGTATATGTAACAGTAGGGGCTGTGGGTGTAACAATGGTATTGGTGTCCTCATCAAGTCTTGTGATGGATAGGCAAGGCATTCCCTCTCCGGTCTACGACAAAAACGACAGCGTGAACAACTACATCTCCAAAGCGTCCATCTTCGATCTACAACGACAAATGAAAGGCGCACAATCAAGATTGCAAGAGCGCATCGAGAACATCTCCATCGACATTTTCCACTCTGAAGCACGGAAAAGGGACTACATCGACAAGAAGCTTTCCGCACATAAAGAGGAGTAAGATGCAAGGATGGAGGAGATTAGAGCCTTGATCAAGTCTTCTTCCCCTTCGTCATCCTCAAGGTGGCGACATTCAAGACACAAGTCTTCGGAGCATGAAAAAGATACAAGTGCAAATCGTCCTCGTCCACATCTACATGACGACCACCATCACGTGCGTGATCATCATCGCCATGAAGGGCAAGTCCCCTCCAAGCATCAAGTGCACGACGACGACGAACGACATCTACTACGAGCTCAAGCACGACAACGACATTATCATCATGAAGATGCTCCACAAGCGGAAGTGCACAAGTCCAAACAAGCCCTACTTCACGCCAAGGCGACGCTTCATGAGCACAAAAGAAGACCGCGAGACGACCACCACCAACACGGTGCTACGGCTACATCAACCACTTCGGCATCTTCGCCAAGTGTTCTCAAGGCATCTTCACCTTTGGACGTACGGCATCTTCGCCTACTTCCCACGAGTACGCCTACAACGACTTCATCAAGTCCAAGGTGACCACCTACAAGCGAGGGCGACACTTCCATCTTCGGAAGCCCCTCAAGGAAGATGGCCGGGCATGGGAAACTCCCTTCGGTCATGGAGACGAGCTACGAGGTGCCACATAATATGGGCCTCCAAGAACAAGACGGCGACAAGAAGGTCGAGGAAGGGCCATCCCCTTCGACCACGGCGAAAGGAGTTGAGCATGGAGACATTTGCACCTACATCTCTCCAACACCCACATATGTCGAGATGCCCCATTTATCATGTGAGGAGAGACACCACCCCATGAGTGACATGAGTGACTCCACCATACGTGACATTGAGAGCATTTCCTATGAGAGGATGAGTGTGACCACCACTAGCCCCACACATGAGAGCATGTCACACATCCTATGTGAGGTTGAGCGCCATTTGAGTGACCCCACCAACCATATGAGTGAGAGCATCGTTGAGGGAGTGAGTGAGCCACAACACTTAGAGAGTGAGGTAGTTGACACGGCATGTGAGGCCAGTATGATTTCTAACGACTTTACCTCTATTCCTAGTGTGTTTTCTTCTTTGGTGCTAGGTCTCCTACATGACGACATGCCTATCCTCGATGAGTCCATCCCTCCAATGGACAAAATGATGGCCATGGTGGGCAATGATGCACCCCCCACATGGTTCCATCAAGATGAAGATGACAACGAGATGATCTTCAAAACCTCACCTACAACACATGAGCGACACTCCAAAGGTAACATAGGTGATGGTGCTTCTCTTGTCCCACTAGTGGACTCTCTTGACATTGATTGCTCCCATGATGTTGACCCACCTATGCCCATGCTTCATGTTAGTGAGACTTCTTCATGCCTTGACTTACCTATTTATGATGAATATGATGATGAGCATGTTGAGTTGCCTAGTTGTGATGCTATGCTTCATAGGATATGATGTGAAAATTCTATTGGTCACTTCATGTTTGACAATCCATTGAACTTGTCATATGCTATGATTGAGATCTCCCATATTGCATCCCTACAATCTCAACATAGTAACTATGCATGCTCCATTAAAATCAATCCCATTTGCACTTATGGCATAGATGACGAGATAATGGTCATTGGCTTTTGTTTCTCATGTGATGATATTGCCATGCTTCCTTTACATGATTTGTGCAATTCATCTACTATGACATGCCATGATCACATTGTTTCGAATATGCATTGTTTTGGATGTTGTCAATATTCTCCATGTGATGTTGCTACTCATGCTCATGAGGAGACCCCCATAGTTTCCTCATACATATTAGGAGATCTTGATGCATTTCATACTTTGCATGATTCCCATGATAGTGTACACCATATGCATTCCATGAATAACAATGCTCTAGAAATACCTCATGAGGCATTACATCCTTTGTGTCACCATTATGTCATACATAACAACAAACCTCTCATGATGGATGACATGTTTCTATATCACGCATCTCATTTATTTGATCGTTGGATATGTTGTGCTAACAAACACACGCACGTGCACATCATGATGGATGATGTGTACATATACCATGCACACACAATTTTTCCTTTGTCTTTGTCTTGTGTAGGTACTCATGTATACTCGTCAACCTTTCAATCCCAAGAGTTGACGAAACGAGCTCTTGAGAGCAACGATGCTTTGGAATCCCGTGGACTAGCCTTACCACCGTTCTCTTCGCGCATCGACCACGCGCATCTCTTTTACTTGTCTCTTACACGGCTATGGGCTATTTACCACTTGTCACATTATGCCCATACTATCGTGTTCACTTTGCATGTTATTTTTGCTCCTATGACTTTGCCATGCAATTGTGACTCTTGCTTGCATCTACCCATGATTCACCATTATGATACTCCTATGTGTATTTGCATACTTGGTGGAGATCCTTGTTGCTATTGCCATGTTTATCATGTGCCCCATGCTATTAATGCTTGTTGTGTTGGGAGAGTCATGATGCCCCATTGCTATTTACATATGGTCTCTCGCCAATACATTGATGACATTTTACTCATATCTTGCTTTCATGCTTGTGCTATGACATGTGACTTATTCATGCCCGCTATTTGCACACATGACATGCTTGCCACGATTCCTCCTAGTATGTTGCATCTTTGCACTACTAGCTTGCTTGACTTGATTGCTATGATTGCTTGCTCGGTTGCATCACCCATGTTCCACTCTTACTCGCTTTCTTGGGTTGATGACATATATGCTCATGCCTCTCACATGATATATCTTAATCATTGTCTCTTGTGTCCATTAGTTGCCTCTTTCATATCCACTTGTCTTTAGTGCAACCATACTATGCTTATTGATCTTGGAGACTTTGACACCTTACTTGTGATGCATGCTTGTTTGATTGAGCCCATTTGATGCGGAGCATCCGTCCATCATCCCCATGGACTCTACATTGACACATCCAACCCCACAAGGACCTATGACTCGAGCACGTGCAAGAGCTCTCGAAACCGAGGTGACATCACTCCTATCACAACTCTCCTTCGATTCACATGAGACATGGTTGCTACCTCAAACGGAAACTCTATGCATACTCAGGTACCAAGGAGTCAACCATGAAGAGGCTAGGAAGCAAGGAGAACCGGAAGCAGAAGACAGGCATGAAGATGGAGAGGAGAAAGCAACAAGGACCAGAGAGGCCGGACGATACGGACGGAGGCCCGGACGATCCGGACAGAGCCCGGATGATCCGGACCCCGGTCCGGACGATCCGGCTAACTCCACCGAAGGCAACAGAAGCTCCCTCCCGAAGCCGGATCATCCGGACGCCGTCCCGGATCATCCGGACCCCGCCCGGACGTCCGGACCACCAGCCGGACATCCGGCCCTGCGCGACCGCCAGCCGACCCTCCGGCTCATCCGGGCCTCCACCCGGATCATCCGGACCAGCCCGGATCATCCGGACCACCGTCCGGATCATCCGGCCAGCGCCTGTGTGCGCGTGTTGGGCTGAGCCCATGTACCCCTTTGCCCCAAACTCTATATATAGGACCCCCTCTCCTCACTTTGAGACTTAGCATTGGATTAGCTCATATTTGTGTGAGAGCCTTTGCTCATCCACTCGGTTACTTCTCCTCGGAGATCAGGACCTCCTCAGAGAAGAACCCTCAGCGGATTCAAGACCCCTATCTAGGGAAGAACATCAAGGCCTCCTCTTGGAGATGAACGGTTCCTATGTATCCTTACCCTAGTTGACTATGTATCTTGTGGGTCTCATGTGTGTATGTTGATCTAGCACTTGTGTGATCGATTCCTTGTTGGTTGAGTGATTCTCTCTCGTTTTCCCCGTGTTTCCCCTCGTGCTTCCGCGTGTTCTTCATGTTTCCTCCGTAGGATCCCCTCCAAACGTGAAAGATCGACAAATTAGGGTTCCACCCTACATCATATGGTATCATGAGCCACGTTGATCACGTTTTTGGAGCCCCTACCTCGTGATTTCTAGCTTGATTTTGTTGTTTTCGTCTTAAAATCCGAAAATCCCCACAAAAATACCCCCAAATTTTTTTGTGATTTGTTGGTTTTGATGATGTTTTGTTGTTTTTGATCCGTGGATTCGGTGTGTAACTCGTGGATCTTGTGTTTCCCCACCTTCTCCCCCTCGAAATCCATCCAAAATCCCCGAAATCGTCAAATTCCACCCCATTTTCGAGTTCTTCCCGAGCAGTTCCCGTGCGTGGTTGACCTGCCCGGATCATCCGAACCAAGTCCCGGATCATCCGGACTCGCCCGGATCATCCGGCTCCTGGCCCGGATCATCCGGCTTCCTCTGCCGAAAATGCAGTTCTGCAGTCCACCATCCACCTCCACCACCATCCACACATACATACAGCCTCCCCACCCTGATGAGGACATGACTACCTTGGATATGACCAAAAATATTGCATATATGCATATTTGTCAGGTGATTTCTAGTGCAAACTATTCAATAATCTATTTATGTTATCCAGAACAAAAATACTTCACACACTTTTGTGTTTTGTCTAATTGCAGGTGTATGGGACATTTGTACAATCCACATATGAAGATAAGGAAGAAAGAGATGTTTATTTGCTGTCCAAAAAGTTCTCTCACGTCACTTTTGGCCCAAGAGAGGATAGAGTCCAAGTCTCTCACGTTCTGAATTCAGATTCGGACTGCACAGACATACCTGACTCAAAACGCACACAAGTTTTTCATACGGACTCCGAATTGGGTGATTCTTTTTTTGTTGGAAACTAGATTTCGTGCACTTTCCAACCCAATTGGAATCACCTTCAAATTCGTCCGGAGCGTTGAGTTGTGGACGAAACAATCTGATGCTGCAGCAGAATCCGAGTCAAACTACAAGTCCAAAGGTGTTACATCACCTCCACTTGGGCCCATTGGCCTTGTACGACCTAGATTTAGTTTTAGGCTGCCTTGGGACGTCCTCCCACCTCCTTGGCCGCCACCCCTTGCTCCTATATAAGTAGATCCATCTAGTAGCTTTTCCTTGGGATTTGTTTTGTTAAAAGTTAGCCATTGCAACTTCGTGTATTTCGTTTGTGTCCAACGACCAGACCAAGACAGCTTACGGATCCCCACCTTTATCAATACTTCATATATACTCGCAATATTCAGATTGCTTTTATCATATTCTTGCTTGTTCTTCGATTGCTTGCAGGAATAGACCTTCGTGGTCAGGTTGATTGTGCTCCGGCGTGGTCAATAACCTCTCAGAGTTGGTTTAGCGATTGCTAAGGCGCAACGTCGTGCACGTTTGTAGTCGGATCGTCAAAGTCATCTTCACCAAATCGATAGTTATCATCTCATCGAAAGATCAGGACACCCCCGCCTCTATCAAGTGGTATCAGTTTTCAGGTTGCTCGGTGAGAATTTCCAGTTTTCCTAGATTAGATTTATTTTCTTACCTATTGTCCAAGAAAAAGCCACAAAAAAGAGTTAGATCTATTCATCCTTGGTCCAAGCCAGTCTGAGCCTTTGCAATTTTCTTTTCATTGCTTGCATAGTTGAATTATCGGTTGCATCGTCGTGTCGAGTTGCTGGTCTTAGTGTCTAGTTCGTTTAGAGTTTCGAGTTCTGTTCACATTAGTCACGCCACCGCTGCATCATTATCTCTTCCGCTGTCCACCACCCATCCATCAATTTCCACCACGTGCTACCCACCATTCATTGTCACAATAATAGTTGAGATCGTTCACATCTTCGTTTGATCCAATCTGCGTCTTATCTAGTTTGTTTTGAAAGAGGGAAAAAAAGAGAGAAAAAAAAGAGAAAAAAAAAGAGAAAAAAAAAGTCAAAGAAAAAAAGGAGAAAAAAAATCAAAAAAATCGGCACAAACTTTTTCAGAGGAAAGTTGGAGACAAAGTTGTTGTATATCCTGCTTGGCAGTTGTTTTTCATCATTATCTTCACTGCCGTTGAGATCTTCACTTATATCTTGCTGTCAAGAGCTACTTAGTATCCTTCATTGATGCTAGTTGTGCTACGCCGTGACCTCATTAGTGTTCTAGGCTCGCGTCTCTAGTCCGGTCTAGCCTAGGACCAGCACAGTACCGTCGTTGAGCGTTTATTCAACATTGCATCTTTGAATTGATTATTGCTAATCTTTTGCTACCATATATAGCCAACCCAGCTCCACATATTTCTACACCGTGTATACGTACGCTCCCCTGGCAATCGCTTTACTCAATATTCGGAGTTACTTGACACCGCTAGTTGCCGATCACCGCCTGCTGCATGGTAAGAACTTGTAAGACATTGATATTTGCTTTACTGTGAGCGTTTTACCACCACATCCTAGTAGTTATAGGAACATTATTTTTGGGTTTTGTTTCTTATTCTACTAATCATGACAGGATCCAGAGTCAATTCATGGGCTTTGTCGATCGCGGGAGACGTGCCACCACCTTTGCAAATACCACAACCGTCACGAGAGGTGCACAAACATCCAAGTGCACATGATCAGGTTAATGTATCTATACCACCATTTAATGGCCGTTTTAAACCTGCTTTATATATTGAATGGGAGTTCGACATAAAAAACATATTTGCTTCCCATAATTTCGATGAACACAAAAAGGTTAAGGTTGCGGTTGGTTCTTTCACTGGTTATGCTTTGGTTTGGTGGAGTGAATATTGTCGGTTACACCCTGATTATATACCTACTACTTGGGATGATTTGAAACTTGCCATGCGACATACTTTCGTCCCTGCTTATTATACTCGTGACATGATTAAGAAGTTGCAACACTTAAAACAAGGTAGTGAAACTGTAACAAAATATTATGATGATTTACAAACTACCTTGTTGCATTCCTCTTTAGAAGAAAGTGAAGATGATTTTATGGATAGATTTTGGGGAGGATTAAACCGTGATATTCAAGAGATACTAATTCATGAAGAGTGTTATCCTATGGACCATTTGTTTCATCTTGCTTGCAAAGCTGAACAGGAAATAAAACGATGTGTTGGCCATGAGGAGAACAAGCGCACGGTGCACATTCCAAGAGTTGATATGATTGTTCCTTCAACTACTAGGAATACTATGACAACCACATCCGTTGTTGTCAGGACTACATCACCTCCACCATGTGACACATCGCCCTCGAGAGTGGCTACATCATCTGAGTTGATCATAAGAGGTAATGACAAAGGTACTGATCTTCCATCTCTACATGAGAATGATGAATGCCTTGTCAATTTGAATGCACCATCTGATGAGCTACCCACTACTTTGATCACACCACCTATTTTAGAGGACTACGTTGATAATTTGACTTTGCCATGTGATCAAACAACTGAAATACCAACAATTTTGAGTGCACCCATTGAATTAACTATTGATGCAAAAGAACCAATGTTTAATCATTTTGATATGACCTCTAATCTTGGTGATGATTTTGTGTTGAATGACTTATTGCATATTTGCTTGTTTAAGCGTGTTGTAGCATGTAAATTTGATGCAAGTAATGTTTATTCACCAATGTTGGGATGGTTTAATGATGAACATTGTCAATCTTTTGAAATGAATAAGAGCTTCACTTATATGTGCAAACTGAGTTGCAATATTTTCATGCCTTCTACTTCTTGTGCTAATTTTTTGGCTTTAGATTTTATGAACTATGCAAGTTACTCATCTATTCATGTGTCATATATGCAAAAATCAAGGGAAGTAAAAATGGATGACATATACATATACAACATGTACACCTTGTCTCTTTTGTTAGCCACATTTCAGATTAAGCAACGCCGAGGACGGCTTTATTTTCAAGAAGGGGAGGATGATGAGGACATGACTACCTTGGATATGACCAAAAATATTGCATATATGCATATTTGTCAGGTGATTTCTAGTGCAAACTATTCAATAATCTATTTATGTTATCCAGAACAAAAATACTTCACACACTTTTGTGTTTTGTCTAATTGCAGGTGTATGGGACATTTGTACAACCCACATATGAAGATAAGGAAGAAAGAGATGTTTATTTGCTGTCCAAAAAGTTCTCTCACGTCACTTTTGGCCCAAGAGAAGATAGAGTCCAAGTCTCTCACGTTCTGAATTCAGATTCGGACTGCACAGACATACCTGACTCAAAACGCACACAAGTTTTTCATACGGACTCCGAATTGGGTGATTCTTTTTTTGTTGGAAACTAGATTTCGTGCACTTTCCAACCCAATTGGAATCACCTTCAAATTCGTCTGGAGCGTTGAGTTGTGGATGAAACAATCTGATGCTATAGCAGAATCCGAGTCAAACTACAAGTCCAAAGGTGTTACATCACCTCCACTTGGGCCCATTGGCCTTGTACGACCTAGATTTAGTTTTAGGCTGCCTTGGGACGTCCTCCCACCTCCTTGGCCGCCACCCCTTGCTCCTATATAAATAGATCCATCTAGTAGCTTTTCCTTGGGATTTGTTTAGTTAAAAGTTAGCCATTGCAACTTCGTGTACTTCGTTTGTGTCCAACGACCAGACCAAGACCGCTTACGGATCCCCATCTTTATCAATACTTCATATATACTCGCAATATTCAGATTGCTTTTATCATATTCTTGCTTGTTCTTCGATTGCTTGCAGGAATAGACCTTCATGGTCAGGTTGATTGTGCTCCGGCGTGGTCAATAACCTCTCAGAGTTGGTTTAGCGATTGCTAAGGCGCAACGTCGTGCACGTTTGTAGTCGGATCGTCAAAGTCATCTTCACCAAATCGATAGTTATCATCTCATCGAAAGATCGGGACACCCCCGCCTCTATCGCACCCCATCCACCACCATTTCCACTTGCCAAACCCCAAGACTCCACCTCCGTACTACCATTCAAATTTGAGTTCGACAATTTGAGTGAGATTTCCGTGTCCTCTTGTGTTTCGGCTATTTAGGCGCGGTGTGACATCAACAACAAACGCTCATTTTGGTCGGCTACTCATCTTCGCTACGGACGGTAACATCGACGACATCTTTGTCATACCTTGCAATTTGATGAGGACATCAATACCATTGTTACACCCACAGCCCCTACTGCTACATATACTGGACCAATTACTAGAGCTCGCGCACGCCAATTAAATTATCAGGTACTTTCGTTTCTTGGTAATGATTCTAATGTTCATGAGAATATGATGCTGCCTAAATTGGATACATTTGTTTTGCTTACAAATGAAGGGCCTAGCTTGGAGAAGGATGGACATTGGAGCAAGAGCAAGCATGGAGATGATGCCATGCGCAAGGGGAACCAGAACGGAGTTACAAGTGATGATTTCAGGACTTTGAAGCCACCATAAGAGTGCATGAAGCCTTGGACGAAATATACAAGATGCCACTTCATAAATTTCGTCCAGAGGCTATTATAGGTGCTGCGTCACCTTATTATTGGGCCAGGCCCATGTAATTTTGAAATACATAAGTATAGGCTATTTTTAGAGTCCGTATGTGTGGGGAAACAAGAGATAGGGTTGATTTCGGACCCCTCCACCAAGGGCCACGAAATTCCCCCCCTCTTCCTCCATATATACAGCCCTTAGGGCGCCGTTTAGACTTTGGGTTTTGTTTAGATTAAAAGTTCACCATAGCTGCAACTTCGCGTACTTCGTTTGTGTTCAACGACCAGACAAAGGCGTCACAGAACCCCACCTTGATCAATAAAGTTTTCATCTTATATTCGCAATATCCAGATTGCAATCTCAGTTTCTTGCTTGTTCTTCGTTTGCTCGCAGGAAACAGACCCTCGTGGTCAGGTTGATCGTGCTCCAGCGTGGTCAATAACCTCTCGGAGTTGGTTTAGCGATTGCTAAGGCGCGACGTCCTCGCACGTTCGTAGTCGGATCGTCAAAGTCGACTTCCACCAAAGCGAAATCCATCATCTCATCGAAAGACGGGACACCTTTGCCTCTATCACAATTGGATTGATAACCATCATAGACCATCTTTTGCGTTGCTTCCCCACCGAGACTAGCCATTGAGTATTGCCGGCAACGTGACTTGTGCACATTAGTTGCATACACCATATCATACATACCATCGAGGTGCATATCTCGGAATCAACTTGTGTGTCACAAAGTTGTCATCGCATACACAATTGCTATTTTAGTTCGTCAAGTTTGCATAAGAAAAGAGCTCAAAAGAGTAAGAGCCACTCAAGCTTTTAAGCAAAGAGGAAAGATAAGCAAAGAGCTTATAAGCAACAAGCATAGCATCATACAACATTAAGTTTGTCATATAAGATCATCTTGGATCATTGCACCGATACACCATACATATAGAATACTTGGGATAGAGATCGTCGCATTTTTGCCTAGTAGGTCGTGCACAAGCTCCATATCCGCCTATTGTGCAATCGTGCTAGCGTCTCTCTAGCATTGTGCAACAAGAGCATTTTCGTGGATTCCACATTTTGGCTCATTTTTGGTTTGCACAATCCCATTTATCTATTTGCGTGTGTGTTTCCGTGTACCACTACTTGCTTGGTCTACTTGTTGCATATGCGAATTTGCGAATCTTCTTCAACATTTTTGAGTCAAGCTAACAATTGCAATCAATTTTGTGCCACCATCCTAACCAAGCTCCACCAAAAGCTTTTACTTGTGTAGGTGTGAGAATCGACAAGGATAGGTACCAATAGTGCTATTTCATTGTCCGCATTTGAGTGAACTTGATTCATCTTCAACTTCGGTCAAAGGTACATTGGTATTTGTTCTTCTCCTTCTACCACTCACAATTTTGCTTGAAATGATGGATAGGCAAAGTTCTTCTACAAATCCACTCTTCATCGAGCAAGACGACGAAATGTCATCCTACGTCACCAAGAGCCACCTCTTTGGCGCACAAGGAGCTCTCCATTAAGAGCAACAAGCAATGAGCGAACGCATCGACAACCTATCCACCGACTTGCGACTCTCTGAGCAACGTACAAGAGACTACTTCGACCACAAGCTCGACGCGCACAAGAAAGAGAACGATGCAAGAATGGACGAGATCCACGCCTTGTTGGTGAACCGGCGTACTTCTACTTCCTCACACTCAAGACGGAGCCACTTAAGTCGCCATTCCGACGACTCCTTCTCCGACGCAAGTACACCGTCATCGAACATTCTTCGACGAGCCGCGCGTCAAGACCGTCATGCATCTCGCAACCCGCTACACGACAAGCATTCCCAAGAGCAAGTTGATGAACAAGTTCCTAGTCCTCAATCGAACCAAGTGGCGTTTGCTCAAGCTCAAGAACGACAACGTCTTCGGCGCCAACAAGAACAAGAACGAGCGCGCCTACATCAAGCGCAAAAAGATGCCGAGGCTCAACGTCTTCAACAACAACAACGAGAAGCACAAGCTCTTGATGCGGAACGCGCCCTTCACGCATCAAGTCGAGCTATCGCCAACCGCAATCGCGAAAGGCGCAATCAAGAGGAAGCCCTTCGAGAAGAAATACAAGAGAGGAACTACCATCCGCGTGCACAACGTCAAGCTCCACAAGTTCCTCCACAAGCTCCTCAAGCTCATCCCCAACCTCAAGGTCAACAAGAGCAAGTTGATCATGGACTTCCTCCTCACCAAGAGCAACATGAGGATGATCACCCTCCACGTCAAGAACGTCATCATCAACATCGACCTCAACACAATGAAGAACAACGCTATGGCAAGCTCAAGTTCACAATGCCCAAGTTCAATGGAACCAATGATCCCGAAGAGTACCTCTCATGGGCATTGAAGGTCGACAAAATCTTTCGTTTGCACAACTATGAGGAAGAGAAGAAGATCGCTATGGCATCACTTGAGTTCCAAGACTATGTGCTTATATGGTGGGAACAAGTCCTTGAGTGCCGACAAGCAAGAGGTGAACCTCCAATCACCACTTGGGCTCAAATGAAGGATGTCATGCGAGCACGCTTTGTGCCCACCTACTACAATCGTGATCTTTTCAAGAAGCTACAACTCCTCAAGCAAGGAACAAAGAGTGTTGAAGAATACTACAAGGAAATGGAGATTGCCATGATTCGAGCCAATGTCACGGAGGATGATGAGCAAACAATGGCACGATTCTTGAACGGACTCAACCATCCCATCAAGAAGATCGCCGACTTCCAACCCTACTCCAACCTCATTGAGCTCGTGCATCAAGCTACAAAGGCGGAACGACAAGTGCAAGATGACTTCAAGTACGCCAAGTACTCATCCAAGACATACGGCTTCTCCAACAACCAAGCTTCAACAACTACTCCAACTTCGACGTCAACCAAGCCTTCTCCAAGCAACGACGACAAGTCAAGTTACAAGAAAGCTTATACAAGTTCAAGTCGTCCTCCTCCTACTACAAGCAACTCCAAGCCGCGTGCTTCATCATCTACTCCGACCGATGAGACCGTCAAGACAAGCTCCTTCAAGTGTTTTACTTGCGGCGGCCGAGGCCACAAGTCATATGAATGCACCAACAAGCGGACTATGATACTCAACGACGATGGCACCTACGACTCAATGAGTGAAGATGAAATGGACGCTATTGAGCAAGTGGCCATGCACCGGCGCATCAACGAGGATGAAGATGATCAAGTCTTTTGTGATGAAGATACAAGTCCCGCTCTTGTTGTCTCCAAGGTCTTGACACTTCAACATCAACAAGAAGAAGACCAAAGATGCCACATCTTCCATACAAAGGCCGGCATCAATGGATGCTCCGTCAAGGTCATCATCGATGGAGGTAGTTGCCACAATTTGGCAAGCGAAGAACTATGCTCCAAGCTCCAATTGGTCAAGAAGAAGCATCCGCAACCCTACAAGGTTCAATGGCTAAGTGACTCCGGCACTATATGAGTTGAGCATACGGTCCAAGTATCCTTCAAAATCGGTGCATATGAGGACACTTTGGAGTGTGATGTGGTCCCAATGACCATTTGCCACCTCCTCCTTGGTCGGCCATGGCAATTCGACCGTGGTGTCTACCACAATGGGCGTACAAACCACTATAGCTTCAAGATGAAAGGTACAGAATATGTCCTACGACCAATGTCTCCTAGTCAAGTGATAGCCGACAAACAAGCCACCAACCAAAGAGAGAAGAGTGAGAAAGTGAACCACCAAAAAGTGAGTGAGAGCCACAAGCCACATTTGAGCGCCTCTTCGCCTAGAGAGAAAAACCTCATACTATTCGCCACCAAACATGAGATGAGAGAAGTGTGTGAGAACCCATCGAGTGTGATGCACTTCGTCCTTGTGTGCAAGGATGGAGAACCAAAAACTAACACCACTCATGAGCTACCTTTGGTGTTTCAATCTCTTTTGCAGGAATTTCAAGATGTTTTCCCCGATGAGCTACCTCCGGGTCTACCTCCTCTTCGAGGCATTGAGCATCGAATCGACCTCATCCCCGGAGCGCCACTTCCAAACAAAGCTCCCTACCATGTCAATCCCGAAGAAACCAAGGAGATTCAACGGCAAGTACAACAACTAATCGACAACGGTCATGTACGTGAAAGCTTAAGCCCTTGTGCCGTGCCCGTTATACTTGTGCCTAAACCTGATGGAAGTTTCCGCTTGTGCTCCGATTGTAGACCTATAAATGCTATCACCGTGTGCTATAGGCATCCCATTCCTCGCTTAGATGATATGCTTGATGAACTTAGTGGAGCCAACTTTTTCTCAAAAATTGATCTTAAAAGTGGCTATTATCAAATCCGCATTCATGAGGGTGATGAATGGAAAACTGCTTTCAAAACAAAATTTGGCTTATATGAATGGTTGATCATGCCTATGGGTTTGTCGGAAGCTCCCGGAACTTTTGTGCGTCTCATGCATCATGTACTTCGTCCATACATTGGAATCTTTGTTGTGGTTTACTTCGATGATATTCTTGTGTTTAGCAAAACCATGAAAGAGCATCTTGAACATGTTAAGCTTGTTTTGCAAACACTTCGAAAGGAAAGTCTTTATGCCAACTTGAAAAAATGCACTTTTGGCGTTGACAAAGTGGTTTTCTTGGGTTTCGTTGTCTCTTCCAAGGGTGTCCATGTTGATGAAACTAAGATCAAAGCAATTAAAACTTGGCCCCAACCCACCAATTTGCAACAAGTGCGAAGTTTCCTTGGTCTTGCAGGTTTTTATCGCCGCTTCGTGAAAAACTTTAGCACTATTGCAGCTCCTTTGCATGCTTTGAGTAAGAAGAATACTCCTTTTGTTTGGGGACCTTTGCAATCAAACGCTTTTGATGAGCTCAAGTCTTCGCTTACCCATGCTCCGATTCTTGCTTTGCCCAATTTTGACAAAACTTTTGAGGTCCATTGTGATGCAAGTGGTACCGGAATTGGCGGAGTTTTAATGCAAGAAAAACGAGTCATTGCTTATTTTAGTGAAAAACTCTCCGGTGCTCAACTTAACTATCCCGTGTATGATAAGGAATTGTATGCTTTAGTGCGTGTCCTCCATGTTTGGGAACATTATCTTAGACCTCATGAGTTTGTCATCCATACCGATCATGAAACGCTTAAGTACTTAAAAGGTCAAACTAAATTGAACAAGAGACATGCTAAATGGAGTGAATTTATTGAATCTTTTCCATATGTGATCAAGTACATTAAGGGCAAGGAAAATGTAGTTGCCGATGCACTTTCACGCATATGCACGCTTGTCACCCAACTTGAGTTGAATGTTATTGACTTTGAGCACATCAAAGATTTGTATGCTAGTGATCCATCTTTTGCACCTCATTATGCTAAATGTTTGACGCATACATCTTGGGAACAATATTACCTCAAGGATGGTTATCTTATGAGAGCTAACAAACTATGCATACCCGAGTCTTCTCTTCGTTTGCTCCTTTTGCAAGAGGCTCATGGCGGTGGACTCATGGGACACTTTGGACGCGACAAGACATTCGCCACGCTCTCCAAGAACTACTTTTGCCCAAAGATGTTTCGAGACGTCTCACGCTTCACCACAAGATGCTCAACATGCCGCAAAGCTAAGTCAAAAGCTCAATCTCATGGTCTTTACATGCCTCTTCCTATTCCTTATCAACCTTGGGAAGACATTAGCATGGACTTTGTACTTGGTTTGCCTAGAACACAAAATGGAAAGGACTCCGTATTTGTTGTTGTGGACTGATTTTCTAAAATGGCATATTTCATTCCTTGCAACAAGGTAGACGATGCTTCACATATTGCAAATCTCTTTTGTAGGGAAATCTTGCGCCTCCATGGAATACCAAAGTCAATCATCTCCGACCGCGATGTCAAGTTCTTGAGTTACTTTTGGAAAACTCTTTGCGCCAAGCTCGGCATCAAGCTCTTGTTCTCCTCTGCATACCATCCTCAAACTGACGGCCAAACGGAGGTGACGAACCGGACGCTCTCCACTCTACTTCGCGTTTTGATCAAGAAAAACATCAAGGAGTGGGAGGCGTGCCTACCCATCGCCGAGTACGCCTACAACCGCGCAAGACATTCGATGACCGGCAAGTCCCCCTTCGAGATCGTCTACGGCTTCAACCCATGATAGAGGCAAAGGTGTCCCGTCTTTCAATGAGATGATGGATTTCGCTTTGGTGGAAGTCGACTTTGACGATCCGACTACGAACGTGCGAGGACGTCGCGCCTTAGCAATCGCTAAACCAACTCCGAGAGGTTATTGACCACGCCGGAGCACGATCAACCTGACCACGAGGGTCTGTTTCCTGCGAGCAAACGAAGAACAAGCAAGAAACTGAGATTGCAATCTGGATATTGCGAATATAAGATGAAAGCTTTATTGATCAAGGTGGGGTTCTGTGACGCCTTTGTCTGGTCGTTGAACACAAACGAAGTACGCGAAGTTGCAGCTATGGCGAACTTTTAATCTAAACAAAACCCAAAGTCTAAACGGTGCCCTAAGGGCTGTATATATGGAGGAAGAGAGGGGAATTTCGTGGCCCTTGGTGGAGGGGTCCGAAATCAACCCTATCTCTTGTTTCCCCACACATACGGACTCTAAAAATAGCCTATACTTATGTATTTCGAAATTACATGGGCCTGGCCCAATAATAAGGTGACGCAACACCTATAATAGCCTCTGGATGAAATTTATGAAGTGGCATCTTGTATATTTCGTCCAAGGCTTCATGCACTCTTATGGTGGCTTCAAAGTCCTGAAATCATCACTTGTAACTCCGTTCTGGTTCCCCTTGCGCATGGCATCATCTCCATGCTTGCTCTTGCTCCAATGTCCATCCTTCTCCAAGCTAGGCCCTTCATTTGTAAGCAAAACAAATGTATCCAATTTAGGCAGCATCATATTCTCATGAACATTAGAATCATTACCAAGAAATGAAAGTACCTGATAATTTAATTGGCGTGCGCGAGCTCTAGTAATTGGTCCAGTATATGTAGCAGTAGGGGCTGTGGGTGTAACAATGGTATTGATGTCCTCATCATCCTCCCCTTCTTGAAATGAAGTCGTCCTCGACGAAAGCTCATCTTCCTCACCCAAATAAGGCTTCAAATCTGCAATGTTAAAAGTGGGACTAACCCCAAAATCTGCAGGCAGCTCAAGTTTATATGCATTATCATTTACTTTCTCCAACACCTTAAAGGGACCAGCAGCACGTGGCATTAGCTTTGATATGCGCAAATCAGGAAATCTATCCTTACGCAAATGTAACCAAACAAGATCTCCAGGTGCAAACACAACATGTTTTCTACCCTTATCTCCAGCAAGTTTATATTTAGCATTCATACGCTCAATGTTTTCCTTAGTTAACTCATGCATTTTTAAAATCAATTCAGCACGTTCTTTAGCATCAAAATTAACCTTCTCCGAAGATGGAAGAGGCAACAAATCAATAGGTGCACGAGGTAGGAAACCATACACAACTTCAAAAGGGCACATCTTAGTAGTAGAATGCAATGAACGATTATAAGCAAATTCAATATGAGGCAAGCATTCCTCCCACATTTTCTTATTATTCTTCAAAACAGCCCTAAGCATAGTAGACAATGTTCTATTGACTACTTCAGTTTGTCCATCAGTTTGGGGGTGACAAGTAGTACTAAAAAGCAGTTTAGTCCCCAACTTAGCCCATAAACATCTCCAAAAGTGGCTAAGAAATTTAGTATCGCGATCTGAAACAATAGTATTTGGCACACCATGCAAGCGAATAATTTCACGAAAGAACAAATCAGCAACATTAACAGCATCATCACTTTTATGACATGGTATAAAGTGTGCCCTTTTCGAGAATCTATCCACGACAACAAATATGCTATCCCTCCCCTTCTTTGTTCGAGGTAAACCTAAAACAAAGTCCATAGATATATCCTCCCAAGGAACACTAGGTACAGGCAAAGGCATATATAAACCATGAGGATTGAGTCGTGACTTAGCTTTTTGACATGTAGTGCAGCGAGCAATAAAACGCTCAACATCCCGTCTAATCATTGGCCAAAAGAAATGTGTAGCAAGTACGTCCTCCGTCTTCTTCACGCCAAAGTGTCCCATTAATCCTCCTCCATGCGCCTCCTGCAACAACAAAAGACGAACGGAGCTAGCTGGAATGCATAGCTTGTTAGCACGAAACACAAATCCATCATTAACGACAAACTTGTTCCACATTCTTCCTTCTTTACAATTCTGCATTACATCTTTAAAATCAGCATCATGCACATATTGATCTTTGATGGTCTCCAAACCAAATATTTTGAAGTCAAGTTGTGAAAGCATAGTATAGCGACGAGACAATGCATCAGCAATAACATTTTCTTTTCCCTTTTTGTGTTTAATGACATAAGGGAAAGTCTCAATGAATTCAACCCATTTAGCATGTCTACGATTCAGTTTAGCTTGACTTTTAATATGTTTCAAAGATTCATGATCAGAATGTATAACAAATTCTCTGGGCCATAAATAATGTTGCCATGTTTCTAAAGTCCGAACAAGAGCATATAATTCTTTATCATAAGTAGAATAATTCAGACTAGGCCCACTCAATTTTTCAGAAAAGTATGCAACAGGTTTGCCATCTTGTAATAACACACCTCCTAATCCAATTCCACTAGCATCACATTCAAGCTCAAAAGTCTTATTAAAATCAGGAAGTTGGAGTAAAGGAGCATGTGTCAACTTATCTTTCAATACCGTGAAGGCTTCTTCCTGTGCGGTACCCCACAGAAAAGGCACATCTTTCTTTGTAAGCTCATTGAGAGGTGCAGCAATGGTGCTGAAATCTCTCACAAAACGCCTATAGAATCCGGCGAGGCCAAGGAAACTCCTCACTTGTGTGACCGTTTTGGGCTGCGGCCAACTCTCAATAGCTTCAATCTTGGCTTTATCAACTTCAATTCCCTGTGGAGTAACAACATAGCCAAGAAAAGATACTCGGTCGGTGCAAAAGGTGCACTTTCCAAGGTTACCAAACAAACGTGCATCACATAGAGCAATAAAAACAGCACGTAAATGTTCCAAATGTTCTTCCAAAGATTTGCTATAAATCAATATATCATCAAAATAGACTACCACAAATCGTCCAATGAAAGCACGTAAAACTTCGTTCATTAATCTCATGAAAGTACTAGGTGCATTAGTTAACCCAAAAGGCATGACTAACCACTCATATAAACCAAACTTAGTTTTAAATGCTGTTTTCCATTCATCACCCAATTTCATACGAATTTGATGGTATCCACTACGCAAATCAACTTTGGAGAATATTGTAGAGCCACTCAATTCATCAAGCATATCATCTAGCCTAGGAATAGGATGACGATAACGAATAGTAATATTATTAATGTCTCGACAATCAACACACATACGTGACGTACCATCCTTTTTAGGCACTAGTATAATAGGAACAGCACAAGGACTAAGAGATTCGCGTATATAACCTTTGTCGAGTAGCTCCTGTACTTGACGCATAATCTCCTTCGTCTCCTCTGGATTGGTACGGTATGGTGCACGGTTGGGTAGCGATGCACCGGGAATTAAGTCAATTTGATGCTCAATCCCTCGAATGGGTGGTAATCCCGGTGGCACATCTTGTGGAAAGACGTCAGCGAACTCCTGCATAATGTTAGTGACAGCAGGGGGCAAAGAGGAAGGCACGTCCTCGAATGAAAATAATGCCTCTTTGCACACAAAAGCATAGCAAACAGATTTGCTGAAATCTAGCTCATCAATATCAGATTTGGTGGCAAATAAACATGCACTTTTCAATTTAATTTCAGAAGCAACACTAGATGGTTTATTATTAGGCTTCATTTGTTGCTCAAATTCTTTTGCCACAATCTGATTTTCACTCTTATTCTTCTCCTGTTTTGCTTTATTAGCTCTATTAATATCATCTTTCAAAATAGAATCAGGAGTCATAGGAAGCAAAGTAATATTTTTATCCTTATGAACAAGAGTATAATGATTGTTTCTACCATGGTGTACAGCATTTTTATCAAATTGCCATGGTCTACCAAGTAATAAGGAACATGCTTGCATAGGTACCACATCACAATCAACATAATCAGCATATGTAGAGATACTAAAATGCACACGAACAGTACGTGTTACCTTAACCTTGCCGCTGTTGTTGAACCATTGGATGTAGTAAGGATGTGGATGTGGTCTTGTGGTGAGAGAAAGCTTCTCCACCATCTCCATGCTAGCCAAGTTGTTGCAACTCCCTCCATCTATGTTCACGCGAACAGAACGTTCCTTCACAACTCCCTTTGTATGGAACAAATTATGCCTCTGATTTTGCTCAGCTTGTGTAACCTGCACACTCAAAACACGTTGAGCAACTAAACATTCATACCTGTCAGCATCTTCAGGAGCCATGTATTCCGTCTCATGATCAGAATCGTCTCCACCGTGTTCGTCATGTGTAATAAGAGCCAAAGTCTCCTCATCATAGTCACTAGCGGACTCATACCCACCATCCTCAGTAACAATCATCACACGCTTAGATGGGCATTCTCTCGCATAATGACCTCCACCCTTGCAACGTCGACAAATAATATCATGTGTTTGCCCTGTTGATGCCATGGATGAAGAAGAGCTCTTTGCAGGCCCAGAAGGTGTGCTCTTGGCAGATAGTGGTGATTGTGCCTGCTTTATTGTATCACGGTTGGAGATGGCAGCCGACGGAGGCGCTGGTGTAGCAGAACGTGTGGAAGTAGATGATGCACGTGGTGTCCATGATGAAGGTCGACCTGCAGAAAAGTTAGTCCGCGCCAATGCCTGTCGATCCTGCACTTCACGTTCAGCTTTACAAGCAAGATGGAATAAACGAGTGATATTAGTATACTCCTTATAGTCTAGAATGGTCTGAATCTCTCTATTTAATCCACCCAGAAAACGTGCAAGCATAGCTTCATTCTCCTCAACAATACCACATCTAATCATGCCAGTTTGTAATTCCTGATAATATTCTTCTACAGAATTTTTTCCTTGTCTTAAGCGCTATAATTTTTGAAGCAATTCACGTTGATAATATGGTGGAACCCAACGAGTACGCATAGCAGTTTTCAAAGCAGCCCAAGTAGCGGGAATAGGATATAATCTACAATGTTCAGACCACCATACACATGCAAAACTAGTGAAAGCACAAACAGCAGCAGCAACCCGTCTCTCCTCGGGATATTGTAAACATGTAAAATGTTGTTCAGTTTCTAACTCCCAAGTAAGATATATATCAGGAACATATCTACCCTCAAATGGTGGAATATTCAATTTCAGTTTAGGAATATGGACATCATCTCGTACCTGAGGTGGTGGTGCAGGCCTACCATTACGAATATATACCTGAGGTCGACCTGGTGGTGGTGGTGCTGGTGGCTGCACGTAGTGCTGATTTCGATCAACCTCATCCTCATAATCGCCCGCATACTCATCATCCTCCTGGGTACCACCAGCAGCAGTAGCAGGGGCCAAAGAAGCATCAACAACATGAACAGCAGCACCAGAAGTTTGGCCATCCTCAATAGGAACACGCCTCGCTCGTCCATACTGATTCGAAAGGATGCGTTGTTGTTGTTGTTGTTGTTGGAGAGGTGCGTTAGGTGCAGCGGGTGGTGGTGGTGGAAGACGCGCGAGCAATTCATTAAATTTGTTGTCAAGCTTTGTTTCGAACGTCTTCTCCATGCCATCTATCTTCTCCATGGCCTCTTCAAATCTGTTTAGCACATCTTGCACCTGTCCACTCATCATTTGCTGAAACTTATCATGAAGCTCCTTGTTCGATAAATTCTCCCAGTCAGTCACGTCGGCTTGTGATCCTGGCATGGTTAGCAGCAGAAGAAACACACAAGAATATGATCCTACAGACTACGAACAAGTGGTGGTGGTGGGTGTCACAAATCCGTCAAGCAAAACTCAAATTCTTACCAGTTCTTACCCAGCAGCAGGCGGTGATCGGCAACCGTTGTAGTCAAAAACTCTCAAAGCTTGGATAGAGCGAGTACCAGGGAGAGTCAAACGCACGACGTAGATGTATGTGGAGCTGGGAAGGCTTATAATATGGTAGCAAAAAGGATCAGCAATAATCAATTCAGAGATGCAAAGTTGAATAAACGCTCAACGACGGTACTGTGCTGGTCCTAGGCTAGACCGTGCTAGAGACGCGAGCCTAGAACACTAACAAAATCACGGCGCTGCACGTAAACAAGGGAAAAGCACACTCTGGATTTTTTTTTCGCTCTTTTTTTTGCGCTCTTTTTTTTTGCGCTGCTCTTTTTTTTTGCGAAAAATCACTATAATGGTGATGAGGACATCAATACCATTGTTACACCCACAGCCCCTACTGCTACATATACTGGACCGATTACTAGAGCTCGCGCACGCCAATTAAATTATCAGGTACTTTCGTTTCTTGGTAGTGATTCTAATGTTCATGAAAATATGATGCTGCCTAAATTGGATACATTTGTTTTGCTTACAAATGAAGGGCCTAGCTTGGAGAAGGATGGACATTGGAGCAAGAGCAAGCATGGAGATGATGCCATGCGCAAGGGGAACCAGAACGGAGTTACAAGTGATGATTTCAGGACTTTGAAGCCACCATAAGAGTGCATGAAGCCTTGGACGAAATATACAAGATGCTACTTAATAAATTTCGTCCAGAGGCTATTATAGGTGCTGCGTCACCTTATTATTGGGCCAGGCCCATGTAATTTCGAAATACATAAGTATAGGCTATTTTTAGAGTCCGTATGTGTGGGGAAACAAGAGATAGGGTTGATTTCGGACCCCTCCACCAAGGGCCACGAAATTCCCCCCCTCTTCCTCCATATATACAGCCCTTAGGGCGCCGTTTAGACTTTGGGTTTTGTTTAGATTAAAAGTTCGCCATAGCTGCAACTTCGCGTACTTCGTTTGTGTTCAACGACCAGACAAAGGCGTCACAGAACCCCACCTTGATCAATAAAGCTTTCATCTTATATTCGCAATATCCAGATTGCAATCTTAGTTTCTTGCTTGTTCTTCGTTTGCTCGCAGGAAACAGACCCTCGTGGTCAGGTTGATCGTGCTCCGGCGTGGTCAATAACCTCTCGGAGTTGGTTTAGCGATTGCTAAGGCGCGACGTCCTCGCACGTTCGTAGTCGGATCGTCAAAGTCGACTTCCACCAAAGCGATTTCCATCATCTCATCGAAAGACGGGACACCTTTGCCTCTATCAAGTGGTATCAGATTTCCAGGTTGCTCGGTGAGATTTTCCAGTTTTTCGTAGTTTAGATCGAGTCTGTTCTTCATACCTATAGTCCACGAAAAAGCCACAAAAACAAAATTAGGGTTAGTTCATCATATCCGAACCAATCTGAGCCTTTGCATAATCTTTTTAGGGTTTTGCTTTGTTGAATTTGCGGTTGCATCGTCGTTCTAGTTGCTGGTCTTAGAGTCTAGTCTTTTAGAGTTTCGAGTTCTGGTCATAAGTTGTCACGCCGCCGCCGCACCATCATCATCGCCCCTGCCATCTACCACCACCGCTCCGAATCCGTATCCATATACCACCACCAATCCGTGTCCATATACCACCACCGATCCATATCCATATACTACCACCGCTACCACCACCGCTGCCATATACCACCACCATATATCCACCACCAATCCGAGTTCCTTGCTTATTAGGTTTGTTTTCGGGATCCATCTAGTTTCCGATTCGTGTTTCCTTGCCGGAGTAGGTTTCGGAAAAAAAAAAGAGTCCGGAAACCACGCTCCGTTTAGGCCCAAAATTTTTCAAAAACGCATTTTTCGAAAAAATTTCTGGCTATCCTATTTTTAGGTGTTTCTGAGTGTTTTGAGATAGGTGCCATTATAGGAAGTTTTTTTTGACCCGTTTCCAGTTTTTGGGTCCGGGCAGTCGAAAAAACGAAAAAAAAAAATTGGTCGAAAAAATTTCGTGCCCATCCTGTCAGTTTGATCTACGAAGAGTTTTGAGACACTCGCCATTATAGTGATTTTTCGCAAAAAAAAAAAAGCAGCGCAAAAAAAAAGAGCGCAAAAAAAAAAGAGCGAAAAAAAAATCCAGAGTGTGCTTTTCCCTTGTTTACGTGCAGCGCCGTGATTCTGTTAGTGTTCTAGGCTCGCGTCTCTAGCACAGTCTAGCCTAGGACCAGCACAGTACCGTCGTTGAGCGTTTATTCAACTTTGCATCTCTGAATTGATTATTGCTGACCCTTTTTGCTACCATATTATAAGCCTTCCCAGCTCCACATACATCTACGTCGTGCGTTTGACTCTCCCTGGTAATCGCTCTATCCAAGCTTTGAGAGTTTTTGACTACAACGGTTGCCGATCACCGCCTGCTGCTGGGTAAGAACTGGTAAGAATTTGAGATTTGCTTGACGGATTTGTGACACCCACCACCACCTCTTGTTAGTAGTCTGTAGGATCATATTCTTGTGTGTTTCTATTGCTGCTAACCATGCCAGGATCACAAGCCGACGAGACTGACTGGGAGAACATGACGAATAAGGATTTGCATGATAAATTTCAGCAAATGATGAGTGGACAGGTGCAAGATGTGCTAAACAGATTTGAAGAGGCCATGGAGAAGATAGATGGCATGGAGAAGACGTTCGACACAAAGCTCGATAACAAGTTTAATGAATTGCTCGCGCGTCTTCCACCACCACCACCCGCTGCACCTAACGCACCTCTCCAACGACAACAACAACAACAACGCATCCTTTCGAATCAGTATGGACGAGCGAAGCGTGTTCCTATTGAGGATGGCCAAACTTCTGGTGCTGCTGTTCATGTTGTTGATGCTTCTTTGGCCCCTGCTACTGCTGCTGCTGGTACCCAGGAGGATGATGAGTATGTGGGCGATTATGAGGATGAGGTTGATCAAAATCAGCACTACGTGCAGCCACCAGCACCACCACCACCAGGTCGACCTCAGGTATATATTCATAATGGTAGGCCTGCACCACCACCTCAGGTACGAGATGATGTCCATATTCCTAAACTGAAATTGAATATTCCACCATTTGAGGGTAGATATGTTCCTGATATATATCTTACTTGGGAGTTAGAAACTGAACAACGTTTTACATGTTTACAATATCCCGAGGAGAGACGGGTTGCTGCTGCTGTTTGTGCTTTCACTAGTTTTGCATGTGTATGGTGGTCTGAACATTGTAGATTATATCCTATTCCCGCTACTTGGGCTGCTTTGAAAACTGCTATGCGTACTCGTTGGGTTCCACCATATTATCAACGTGAATTGCTTCAAAAATTACAGCGCTTAAGACAAGGAAAAAATTCTGTAGAAGAATATTATCAGGAATTACAAACTGGCATGATTAGATGTGGTATTGTTGAGGAGAATGAAGCTATGCTTGCACGTTTTCTGGGTGGATTAAATAGAGAGATTCAGACCATTCTAGATTATAAGGAGTATACTAATATCACTCGTTTATTCCATCTTGCTTGTAAAGCTGAACGTGAAGTGCAGGATCGACAGGCATTGGCGCGGACTAACTTTTCTGCAGGTCGACCTTCATCATGGACACCACGTGCATCATCTACTTCCACACGTTCTGCTACACCGGCGCCTCCGTCGGCTGCCACCTCCAACCGTGATACAATAAAGCAGGCACAATCACCACTATCTGCCAAGAGCACATCTTCTGGGCCTGCAAAGAGCTCTTCTTCATCCATGGCATCAACAGGGCAAACACATGATATTATTTGTCGACGTTATAAGGGTGGAGGTCATTATGCGAGAGAATGCCCCTCTAAGCGTGTGATGATTGTTACTGAGGATGGTGGGTATGAGTCCGCTAGTGACTATGATGAGGAGACTTTGGCTCTTATTACACGTGACGAACACGGTGGAGAAGATTCTGATCATGAGACGCAATACATGGCTCCTGAAGATGCTGACAGGTATGAATGTTTAGTTGCTCAACGTGTTTTGAGTGTGCAGGTTACACAAGCTGAGCAAAATCAGAGGCATAATTTGTTCCATACAAAGGGAGTTGTGAAAGAACGTTCTGTTCGCGTGATCATAGATGGAGGGAGTTGCAACAACTTGGCTAGCATGGAGATGGTGGAGAAGCTATCTCTCACCACAAGACCACATCCACATCCTTACTACATCCAATGGTTCAACAACAGCGGCAAGGTTAAGGTAACACGTACTGTTCGTGTGCATTTTAGTATCTCTACATATGTTGATTATGTTGATTGTGATGTGGTACCTATGCAAGCATGTTCCTTATTACTTGGTAGACCATGGCAATTTGATAAAAATTCTATTCATCATGGTAGAAACAATCAGTATACTCTTGTTCATAAGGATAAAAATATTACTTTGCTTCCTATGACTCCTGATTCCATTTTGAAAGATGATCTTAATAGAGCTAATAAAGCAAAACAGGAGAAACCTAAGAGTGAAAATCAGATTGTGGCAAAAGAATTTGAGCAACAAATGCAGCCTAATAATAATAAACAATCTAGTGTTGCTTCTGAAATTAACTTGAAAAGTGCATGTTTACTTGCCACCAAATCTGATATTGATGATCTAGATTTTAGCAAATCTGTTTGCTATGCTTTTGTGTGCAAAGAGGCATTATATTCATTCGAGGACGTGCCTTCCTTTTTGCCTCCTGCTGTCGCTAACATTTTGCAGGAGTTCGCTGACGTCTTTCCACAAGACGTGCCACCGGGATTACCACCTATTCGCGGGATTGAGCATCAAATTGACTTAATTCCCGGTGCATCATTACCCAACCGTGCACCATACCGTACCAATCCAGAGGAGACGAAGGAGATTATGCGTCAAGTACAAGAACTGCTCGACAAAGGTTATATACGCGAATCCCTTAGTCCTTGTGCTGTTCCTATCATTTTAGTGCCGAAAAAGGATGGTACGTCGCGTATGTGCGTTGATTGTAGAGGCATTATTATTGAGAGTTGGCCACAGCCCAAAACGGTCACACAAGTGAGGAGTTTCCTTGGCCTCGCTGGATTCTATAGGCGTTTTGTGAGAGATTTCAGCACCATTGCTGCACCTCTCAATGAGCTTACAAAGAAAGATGTGCCTTTTCTGTGGGGTACCGCACAGGAAGAAGCCTTCTCGGTATTGAAAGATAAGTTGACACATGCTCCTTTACTCCAACTTCCTGATTTTAATAAGACTTTTGAGCTTGAATGTGATGCTAGTGGAATTGGATTAGGAGGTGTGTTATTACAAGATGGCAAACCTGTTGCATACTTTTCTGAAAAATTGAGAGGGCCTAGTCTGAATTATTCTACTTATGATAAAGAATTATATGCTCTTGTTCGGACTTTAGAAACATGGCAACATTATTTATGGCCCAAAGAATTTGTTATACATTCTGATCATGAATCTTTGAAACATATTAAAAGTCAAGCTAAACTGAATCGTAGACATGCTAAATGGGTTGAATTCATTGAGACTTTCCCTTATGTCATTAAACACAAGAAGGGAAAAGAAAATGTTATTGCTGATGCATTGTCTCGTTGCTATACTATGCTTTCACAACTTGACTTCAAAATATTTGGTTTGGAGACCATCAAAGATCAATATGTGCATGATGCTGATTTTAAAGATGTAATGCAGAATTGTAAAGAAGGAAGAATGTGGAACAAGTTTGTCGTTAACGATGGATTTGTGTTTCGTGCTAACAAGCTATGCATTCCAGCTAGCTCCGTTCGTCTTTTGTTGTTGCAGGAGGCGCATGGAGGAGGATTAATGGGACACTTTGGCGTGAAGAAGACGGAGGACGTACTTGCTACACATTTCTTTTGGCCAAAGATGAGACGGGATGTTGAGCGTTTTATTGCTCGCTGCACTACATGTCAAAAAGCTAAGTCACGACTCAATCCTCATGGTTTATATATGCCTTTGCCTGTACCTAGTGTTCCTTGGGAGGATATATCTATGGACTTTGTTTTAGGTTTACCTCGAACAAAGAAGGGGAGGGATAGCATATTTGTTGTCGTGGATAGATTCTCGAAAATGGCACACTTTATACCATGTCATAAAAGCGATGATGCTGTTAATGTTGCTGATTTGTTCTTTCGTGAAATTATTCGCTTGCATGGTGTGCCAAATACTATTGTTTCAGATCGCGATACTAAATTTCTTAGCCACTTTTGGAGATGTTTATGGGCTAAGTTGGGGACTAAACTGCTTTTTAGTACTACTTGTCACCCCCAAACTGATGGACAAACTGAAGTAGTCAATAGAACATTGTCTACTATGCTTAGGGCTGTTTTGAAGACTAATAAGAAAATGTGGGAGGAATGCTTGCCTCATATTGAATTTGCTTATAATCGTTCATTGCATTCTACTACTAAGATGTGCCCTTTTGAAGTTGTGTATGGTTTCCTACCTCGTGCACCTATTGATTTGTTGCCTCTTCCATCTTCGGAGAAGGTTAATTTTGATGCTAAAGAACGTGCTGAATTGATTTTAAAAATGCATGAGTTAACTAAGGAAAACATTGAGCGTATGAATGCTAAATATAAACTTGCTAGAGATAAGGGTAGAAAACATGTTGTGTTTGCACCTGGAGATCTTGTTTGGTTACATTTGCGTAAGGATAGATTTCCTGATTTGCGCAAATCAAAGCTAATGCCACGTGCTGCTGGTCCCTTTAAGGTGTTGGAGAAAGTAAATGATAATGCATATAAACTTGAGTTGCCTGCAGATTTTGGGGTTAGTCCCACTTTTAACATTGCAGATTTGAAGCCTTATTTGGGTGAGGAAGATGAGCTTTCGTCGAGGACGACTTCATTTCAAGAAGGGGAGGATGATGAGGACATCAATACCATTGTTACACCCACAGCCCCTACTGCTACATATACTGGACCGATTACTAGAGCTCGCGCACGCCAATTAAATTATCAGGTACTTTCGTTTCTTGGTAGTGATTCTAATGTTCATGAGAATATGATGCTGCCTAAATTGGATACATTTGTTTTGCTTACAAATGAAGGGCCTAGCTTGGAGAAGGATGGACATTGGAGCAAGAGCAAGCATGGAGATGATGCCATGCGCAAGGGGAACCAGAACGGAGTTACAAGTGATGATTTCAGGACTTTGAAGCCACCATAAGAGTGCATGAAGCCTTGGACGAAATATACAAGATGCTACTTAATAAATTTCGTCCAGAGGCTATTATAGGTGCTGCGTCACCTTATTATTGGGCCAGGCCCATGTAATTTCGAAATACATAAGTATAGGCTATTTTTAGAGTCCGTATGTGTGGGGAAACAAGAGATAGGGTTGATTTCGGACCCCTCCACCAAGGGCCACGAAATTCCCCCCCTCTTCCTCCATATATACAGCCCTTAGGGCGCCGTTTAGACTTTGGGTTTTGTTTAGATTAAAAGTTCGCCATAGCTGCAACTTCGCGTACTTTGTTTGTGTTCAACGACCAGACAAAGGCGTCACAGAACCCCACCTTGATCAATAAAGCTTTCATCTTATATTCGCAATATCCAGATTGCAATCTTAGTTTCTTGCTTGTTCTTCGTTTGCTCGCAGGAAACAGACCCTCGTGGTCAGGTTGATCGTGCTCCGGCGTGGTCAATAACCTCTCGGAGTTGGTTTAGCGATTGCTAAGGCGCGACGTCCTCGCACGTTCGTAGTCGGATCGTCAAAGTCGACTTCCACCAAAGCGATTTCCATCATCTCATCGAAAGACGGGACACCTTTGCCTCTATCAAATGGCGAGTGTCTCAAAACTCTTCCTAGGTCAAACTGACAGGATGGGCACGAAATTTTTTCGACCAATTTTTTTTTTCGTTTTTTCGACTGCCCGGACCCAAAAACTGGAAACGGGTCAAAAAAAACTTCCTATAATGGCACCTGTCTCAAAACACTCAGAAACACCTAAAAATAGGATAGCCAGAAATTTTTTCGAAAAATGCGTTTTCGAAAAATTTTGGGCCTAAACGGAGCGTGGTTTCCGGACTCTTTTTTTTTCCGAAACCTACTCCGGCAAGGAAACACGAATCGGAAACTAGATGGATCCCGAAAACAAACCTAATAAGCAAGGAACTCGGATTGGTGGTGGATATATGGTGGTGGTATATGGCAGCGGTGGTGGTAGCGGTGGTAGTATATGGATATGGATCGGTGGTGGTATATGGACACGGATTGGTGGTGGTATATGGAAACGGATTCGGAGCGGTGGTGGTAGATGGCAGGGGCGATGATGATGGTGCGGCGGCGGCGTGACAACTTATGACCAGAACTCGAAACTCTAAAAGACTAGACTCTAAGACCAGCAACTAGACCGACGATGCAACCGCAAATTCAACAAAGCAAAACCCTAAAAAGATTATGCAAAGGCTCAGATTGGTTCGGATATGATGAACTAACCCTAATTTTTTTTGTGGCTTTTTCGTGGACTATAGGTATGAAGAACAGACTCGATCTAAACTACGAAAAACTGGAAAATCTCACCGAGCAACCTGGAAATCTGATACCACTTGATAGAGGCAAAGGTGTCCCGTCTTTCGATGAGATGATGGATTTCGCTTTGGTGGAAGTCGACTTTGACGATCCGACTACGAACGTGCGAGGACGTCGCGCCTTAGCAATCGCTAAACCAACTCCGAGAGGTTATTGACCACGCCGGAGCACGATCAACCTGACCACGAGGGTCTGTTTCCTGCGAGCAAACGAAGAACAAGCAAGAAACTGAGATTGCAATCTGGATATTGCGAATATAAGATGAAAGCTTTATTGATCAAGGTGGGGTTCTGTGACACCTTTGTCTGGTCGTTGAACACAAACGAAGTACGCGAAGTTGCAGCTATGGCGAACTTTTAATCTAAACAAAACCCAAAGTCTAAACGGTGCCCTAAGGGCTGTATATATGGAGGAAGAGAGGGGAATTTCGTGGCCCTTGGTGGAGGGGTCCGAAATCAACCCTATCTCTTGTTTCCCCACACATACGGACTCTAAAAATAGCCTATACTTATGTATTTCGAAATTACATGGGCCTGGCCCAATAATAAGGTGACGCAACACCTATAATAGCCTCTGGACGAAATTTATGAAGTGGCATCTTGTATATTTCGTCCAAGGCTTCATGCACTCTTATGGTGGCTTCAAAGTCCTGAAATCATCACTTGTAACTCCGTTCTGGTTCCCCTTGCGCATGGCATCATCTCCATGCTTGCTCTTGCTCCAATGTCCATCCTTCTCCAAGCTAGGCCCTTCATTTGTAAGCAAAACAAATGTATCCAATTTAGGCAGCATCATATTCTCATGAACATTAGAATCATTACCAAGAAACGAAAGTACCTGATAATTTAATTGGCGTGCGCGAGCTCTAGTAATTGGTCCATTATATGTAGCAGTAGGGGCTGTGGGTGTAACAATGGTATTGATGTCCTCATCAACCCATTGTCCCCATTGGACATTCTACCTCTACCTCTACCAGAGCGCACCAACCTCAACGCAAGTGCCCGTGCAAGCTACATCAAGAAGATGCATGAAGATACAAGAAACACCATCGAGCGCCAAGTACAACGACTAGCGACCAAGCTCAACATCAACAAGCAACCAATGATCTTCAACATAGGCGATCTCGTGTGGCTACACCTTCGCAAGGAACGCTTCCCCAACGAACGCAAGTCCAAACTACTACCCCGGGCCGACGGACCCTTCAAGGTGTTAGCGCGCTACAACAACAACGCCTACAAACTCGACCTACCAAGCGACAAGTACAACGTGAGCGACACCTTCAACGTCAAAGACCTCTCGCCTTTCCATGGTGATGAAGAACTAGATCCGAGGTCGGATCCTTTCGAAGGGAGGGGATATGATGCGGAGCATCCGTCCATCATCCCCATAGACTCTACATCGACACATCCAACCCCACAAGGACCTATGACTCGAGCACGTGCAAGAGCTCTCGAAACCGAGGTGACATCACTCCTATCACAACTCTCCTTCGATTCACATGAGACATGGTTGCTACCTCAAACAGAAACTCTATGCATACTCAGGTACCAAGGAGTCAACCATGAAGAGGCTAGGAAGCAAGGAGAACCGGAAGCGGAAGACATGCATGAAGACGGAGAGGAGAAAGCAACAAGGACCAGAGAGGCTGGACGATCCGGACGGAGGCCCGGACGATCCGGACAGAGCCCGGATGATCCGGACCCCGGTCCGGACGATCCGGCTAACTCCACCGAAGGCAACAGAAGCTCCCTCCCGAAGTCGGATCATCCGGACGCCGTCCCGGATCATTCGGACCCCGCCCGGACGTCCGGACCACCAGCCGGACATCCGGCCCTGCGCGACCGCCAGCCGACCCTCCGGCTCATCCGGGCCTCCACCCGGATCATCCGGGCCAGCCCGGATCATCCGGACCCCCGTCCGGATCATCCGGCCAGCGCCTGTGTGCGCGTGTTGGACAGATGTTCCCTAAAACGGTCATAATTTTCTCATTCGGAGTCCATGTCGGACCCATAAGTACTCAAACTGCTCGCGGCGAGCGCGCGAATCCAAAAAATACTCCCCGCTTGCGCCCGGAGGCCTGGAGTACTGATGCGGAGCATCCCACGTTCATCCCCATGTACACTCCGACTACTCTCCAAGCCCCAAGGATACTTAAGATGAGACCTCGACTATGCGCCATTGGACACAAGGTGAATTCACTCCTCTTCGAACCGTCACTTTCCGCATATGAGACATGGCTACTACCTCATGCATGGACCTTGCATACACTCAGGTACAACCAAGATGACCATGGAGAATCCAAGGACCAAGGCTAAGCATGGAAGAGAAGACAGAAGAAAGGAGAAGAAGAAGACGGAGCGGCTGTTGGAGACAGGTCGGACATCCGGACCGCCGTCCGGATCATCCGGGTCCAGCCGGATCATCCGGACCCTCCCCCGGATCATCCGGGTAACGGCACCGAAGACAACAGAAGCTCCTCGACGAAGCCGGATCATCCGGACGGTCGCCCGGATCATCCGGACCCCCGACACCCGGATCATCCGGGCCACCATCCGGATCATCCGGACCCCGCCTGTGTGCGCGACTTGGGCTGAGCCCATGTACCCCTTCGCCCCCTAGCCTATATATAGGACCCCTCCTCCTCACTTTGAGACTTAGCATTGGATTAGCTCATATTTGTGTGAGAGCCTTTGCTCATCCACTCGGTTACTTCTCCTCGGAGATCAGGACCTCCATCTAGGAGAAGATCCCTCAGCGGATTCAAGACCCCTATCTAGGGAAGAACATCAAGGCCTCCTCTTGGAGATGAACGGTTCCTTTGTATCCTTACCCTAGTTGACTATGTATCTTGTGGATCTCATGTGTGTATTTTGATCTAGCACTTGTGTGATCAATTCCTTGTTGGTTGAGTGATTCTCTCTCGTTTTCCCCATGTTTCCCCTCGTGCTTCCGCGTGTTCTTCGTGTTTCCTCCATAGGATCCCCTCCAAACGTGAAAGATCGACGAATTAGGGTTCCACCCTACATCACCATTGCATTTGGTTGTTCTCGCATCGTATGCCTCCATACTATGCAATACTCCCTTGTCATTTCTTATGATGAGCATGATACATACACTTGTTGGGTATCTTGCCACACGAATGATTGGTTTTGCCATTTCGCTAACCTCATTTGTTTTTCCAAGTGTTTGTCATGTTCTTTCATTTTCAAGGATTTACAAGGCGGTACCACCACGAGACATATTGGTTATGTGAAGGCATACAAGATGTGCGACTCCATCATCCTTGAGAAACTCCTAAAGGTGACATCCTTCTCTTTGAGCCATCCTCAAATACGCATATTGGATGGGTCACTCTTTCATTGTTGTTTCCTTCTTGTTGTCTACATGATACATCTCGTGAACGGAGGAGCAACATTGGAGATTGGCTCTATGGACCTTCACATTGAGCAACACTCGCACTTATTGGATGCACCTTCGGCACTCCACTCATGCCTCGACATCGAGCTTTGGAACACTACCACCTTCATATTTGTTGATTGTGCTCATACATGTCATGCTCAATGGACATATCATACTTACCACAAGTTTGCACCTCATGCATGGATTGACTCACATTATGATTGCCTTGTTGCATCTTGTATTCCCATGTCATCCATGATATATGAGCTTGTGCATTTCCTTAGCAAATTTGTTGTGATCTACCTTGATGGCATATTCATACATCATGATCAAGTTGTCCACCATCAATTGCATGATAACATACACACGTTGAGAATACATTGCCATATTCATGCTATTGATAAACCGTCTCACTATGACATCATTTTGCACCGTGGTTGCATTGATCATATTTACAACACATTTGTGTGCACAATGATTGCATTTCCTACCATGAATGATTTGCATCTCATTCTAGATCATCTTGATAAGCTTCATGCGCTTTGTCACGACCAATCTTGCCGCACGGACTCATTCTTACATGATGGACACTTTGTGCGCGCTAACCATTGTATTTCCGAGTGTTGCTTGTGTTTGCTCTTTTTGCATGTTTATCACTCCAGCGACACCTTGGATACTCGGATGGCGCCATGTCTTCAACTTCGTCCAACTACAAGTCCGTCTACGACAACCGTTTCCATGGTGATGAGGATCACGATCCGAGGTCGGATCTTTCCCAAGGGGGGGGGGAGATGATGCGGAGCATCCCACGTTCATCCCCATGTACACTCCGACTACTCTCCAAGCCCCAAGAGGACATATGACGAGACCTCGAACATACGCCATTGGACACAAGGTGAACTCGCTCCTCTCCGAACCATTACTTTCTACATGTGAGATATGGCTACTACCTCCAACGTGTGTTCTATGCATGATCAGGTACTTGGAGGAAAGCCACGCAGCCACCACATCCAACGGAAGAGCTAGCAAGGATGCCAAGTACAAGGACCCAGAGAAGAAGCGGCACGAAGCTACAGCCACCGGATGACTGGCCCAGCCCGGACGTCCGGCCCCTCAGGACCCGAGCCGAATCCACGGACGACCGGAGCCTCCGGACGTCCGACCTCTCTCCAGCGCCCGGACGACCGACGCCGACCGGAAGTCCGACACCACCTGTCCAGAGCCAAAACGTCGGACGTCCGACATGCACCGGACGACTGGACCCTCGCGAGCCTCCGAACGTCCGGAACCTGTCGGACGTCCGACGCCTGTGCGCTGCCATGTGTTGGGCCGCAGCCCATGTACCCCCTTCACCTACCCCTTCGTGGCCCTAGACTATATATACTCCTCCACCTCCTCCTAATTAGATTTAGCATTGGATTAGCTCATATTTGTGTGAGAGCCTTTGCTCATCCACTTGGATACTTCTTCTCGGAGATCACGACCTCTTCGGAGAAGATCCCCCAAGCGGATTCAAGACCCCTTTCTAGGGAAGAACATCAAGGCCTCCTCGCGGAGAAGAATGGTTCCTTTGTATCCTTACCTTTGTGGATCTTGAACCTTGTGCTACCTTATGTGTGTGGTGATCTAGCACTTGTGTGATTGATTCCTTGTCGGTTTAATGATTCTCTCTCGTCTTCCCCGTGTTTCCCTTTGTGCTTCCGCATGTTCTTCGTGATTCCCCGTAGGATCCACTCCAAACGTGAAAGATCGACGCTATAGGTTTCCACCCTACATCAAAACTCCTCACTTGTGTGACCGTTTTGGGCTCCGGCCAACTCTCAATAGCTTCAATATTGGCTTTATCAACTTCAATTCCCTGTGGGGTAACAACATAACCAAGAAAAGACACTCGGTCGGTGCAAAAGGTGCACTTCCCAAGGTTACCAAACAAACGTGCATCACGTAGAGCAATAAAAACAGCACGTAAATGTTCCAAATGTTCCTCCAAAGATTTGCTATAAATCAATATGTCATCAAAGTAAACTACCACAAATCGTCTAATGAAAGCACGTAAAACTTCGTTCATTAATCTCATGAAAGTACTAGGTGCATTAGTTAACCCAAAAGGAATGACTAACCACTCATATAATCCAAACATAGTTTTAAATGCTGTTTTCCATTCATCCCCCAATTTCATACGATATTGATGGTATCCACTACGCAAATCAACTTTGGAGAATATTATAGAGCCACTCAATTCATCAAGCATATTATCTAACCTAGGAATAGGATGACGATAACTAATAGTAATATTATTAATGCCTCTACAATCAACACACATACGCGATGTACCATCCTTTTTCGGCACTAGAATAATAGGAACAGCACAAGGACTAAGGGATTCGCGTATATAACCTTTGTCAAGAAGCTCTTGTACTTGACGCATAATCTCCTTCGTCTCCTCTGGATTGGTACGGTATGGCGCACGGTTGGGCAGTGAAGCACCGGGAATTAAGTCAATCTGATGCTCAATCCCTCGAATAGGCGGTAATCCCGGTGGCACGTCTTGTGGAAATACGTCAGCGAACTCCTGCAAAATGTTAGTGACAGTAGGAGGCAAAGAGGAAGGCACGTCCTTAAATGAAAATAATGCCTCTTTGCACACAAAAGCATAGCAAACAGATTTGCTAAGATCTAGCTCATCAATATCAGATTTAGTGGCAAGTAAACATGCACTTTTCAATTTAATTTCAGAAGCAACACTAGATGGTTTACTATTAGGCTTCATTTGTTGCTCAAATTCTTTTGCCACAATCTGATTTTCACTCTTATTTTTCTCCTGTTTTGCTTTATTAGCTCTATTAATATCATCTTTCAAAATGGACTCAGGAGTCATAGGAAGCAAAGTAATATTTTTATCCTTATGAACAAGAGTATACTGATTGTTTCTACCATGGTGTACAGAATTTTTATGAAATTGCCATGGTCGACCAAGTAATAAGGAACATGCTTGCATAGGTACCACATCACAATCAACATAATCAGCATATGTAGAGATACTAAAATGCACACAAACAGTACGTGTTACGTTAACCTTGCCGCTATTGTTGAACCATTGGATGTAGTAAGGATGTGATGTAGGGTGGAACCCTATAGCGTCGATCTTCCACGTTTGGAGCAGGATCCCTCGAAGAACACGATGAACACGGGGAAGAACGGGGAGAAATCACAAGGGGAAACACTCAAGAACAAGTCCAAATCACACATCCACTAGACAATCAAACACACAAGATCACAAGGTACATGAACAACAAAGGCAAAGATACCAGGTAAGGTTCATCTCCAAGAGGAGGTCTTGATGATATCTTAGATGGATCTTCCCACAAGGGGGTCTTGATGATATCCCGCGGGATCTTCTCCTAGATGGAGGTCTTGGCCTCCAATGGAGTAGTGGTCTCTCTCTCTCTCTCAAGAGTTGAGATAGGTAGGAGCAAAGCTCACCTAAGAATGAGCTATCACTTTGCTAACCCTAGAAAGGAGGTGGAGGAGGTCTATTTATAGTCTAGTGGGCGAAGGGGTAAGCGAGGGGGCGAATGGGTACATGGGCCTCGGCCCGAAACGTTGCACGCAAGCAAGGCCCGGATGATCCGGATGGGGGTCCGGATGATCCGGCCATCGTCCGGATGATCCGGGAGGGGGCCCGGATGATCCGGCCATCGTGCGCATGATCCGGGAGGGGGCCCGGATGATCCGGCTTCACATGAGGCCTTCGGGTGTCTTCGGACGAATTATCCGGATGATCCGGAGGGGGACCTGGATGATCCGGAGGGGGACCCGGATGATCCGGCTGAGCCCGGATGATCCGGACGGCGGTCCGGATGTCCGGCCTGGCTCCTGCAGCCGCTCTGTCTTCTTCTCCTTTCTTCCGTCTTCTCTTCCACGCTTCCCTCGCGGACGGTGTAGTCGTTCCTTGGCGCTTGCACTCCTCCTTGACATCCGTGAAGCTCCGACAATACCTATGCATGCACACGTAAGGAATGTCAAGTAGTATACCATCCTCGAGAGTGTCAAGTGAGCACGTGTAAAGGAGATGATTCACCTTTGTGTATGTGAAGTAGATGCCGCACGTGTCACTTGCCAAATGTGCTCTTGACGTGGTGATGTCCGCAGGATGCTCCGCATCATCCCCTCCCCCTTGGGAAAGATCCGACCTCCGATCGAAAACCAAATCACCATGGGAAAGAGATGGCGTTGCCGTGTAGAAGTGGTCGATCACCAAGTTCTTGTCATCTTGAGGTTCCAAATGGGCGCTCTCCAATGTCGCACCGTCTTGTAATTCCTTCAAAAGTAGCAAAGATAACAAGCACTTGGAAAAACAAATGTGGTTGTCGTAAGAGCAAAACCAAGCATTCAAACACCCAACAAGTGTTGTCATCAAGCATAGCATATGGTTTGACAAAGAAGTGTGTCATGACATTTGGACATATAAATTGAGCACAATCAAGTACATCATGGGAACAAGCATGTAAATGGGAGGTCAAGATGCAAATATATGTGATAAGTGAACAAGCATCTACCTCAAGGTCATAGCAAGCATGCATAAAGAGCTCAATGAACGGTCTATGGTAGGCATAAGAGTCATTCACAACACCAAATATAGTGAAATGTCTAAACACATGGGGCAAGTGCAAGACAATCCAAGCATAACGTGCATAGGGTGTAGTGAAGATATCGTGGCACTCAACACAATGGAAAGAGCAATTGTTCATCATGTGTGAGGCAATCAAGTCAAGTATATGATAAGCAAAGGGACATGGCATATGTGAAGTACTAGATGCAACACACAAGGCATATATGTCATGGAGCATGGCAATGTGGTAATGAGAAGTCGAAGCAACATCGCTAGCATGTGTGCAAAGTGTCGTGGAGCAAGCAACACATGAAGTACGATCCACAATATGCATGCTCATGGTTTGGGTGTTCTCGAGATAGAAGGATATCACCTCGAAAGCATGTCCTTGTGCGTTCTTCACAATGTCAAAGTGGTAGGAAGTATGGTGTAGAAGCGTGTCGCGATCGATTGTATGAGGCTCGCTCTCAAGAGCTCGAATGGTCAACTCACGTGAAGTGGAAGTCGACACGAAGTCCAAGTATCCTACACATGCACACAACAAAACAAAGAACGTATGCACATGGTAGACAAACACATCATCCATCATGATGGTTCTCTTCTCTTGCACATAACCATTAGAAGCACAAGTGCATGAGTAATATGATGCAACAATGGCGATATTCACGGCACTAGGTATATGGTGCAAAGAGATAATACAAGCATGCTTCACAAGGAATATGTCAAAATCTCCAAACATGTGTGAGAATGCTATGGGGGCAATCTCATGAGCAAGACTATAAGCATTGTTGCACTCAATACATGGCAAATCTAGCATGAGAGAGGCAACACGTGGAGATATATGACACGAAGCAATATGAATCATGTGCAAAGCATATAGATGGTTGTCATCAACCGCATGGGATGAGCAAGTATGACACAAGATACAATGATCAAGATATATCATGTGAGAGGCATGAGCATATATGTCATCAACCCAAGAAAGCAAGTAGTGGAACATGGGTGATGCAACATAGCAAGCAATCAAAGCAATCAAGTCAAGCAAGCTAGTAGTGCGAAGATGCAACATACTAGAGGAAATCATGGCAATCATGTCATTGGTGCAAATAGTGGGCATGAACAATTCACATGTCATAGCACAAGCATGAAAGCAAGATATGAGGACAATAGCATGGGGCACAAGATAAACATGGCAATAGCAACAAGGATCTCTACCAAGCATGCAAATACACATAGAAGTAGCATAATGATGAAACATGGGTAGATGCAAGCAAGGGTCACAATTGCATGGCAAAGGCATAGAAGCAAGCATAGCATGCAAAGTGAACACGGTAAAATGAGCATAATGTGAGAAGTGGTAAATGGCCCATAGCCATGTGATAGCCAAGTAGAGGAGTTGCGCGTAGTCCTTGCGCGAAGGGAACGGTGGTAAGGATAGTCCACGGGATCCCAAATCGTCATTGCTCTCAAGAGCTCGTTTTGTCAACTCGTGGGATTGCGAGGTTGACAAGTATTCCTGGGTACCTCCACAAAAGAGACACAAACGAAAGAAATTGTGTGTGTGGTAAATGTACACATTATCCATCATGATGTGTATGTGCACGTGTGAGTTAGCACAAGATAAGCATCGCTCAAAGAAATTTGATGCATGGTATAAGAACATGTCATCCATCATGAAAGAATAGTTCTTGTGTATGACACGATGGGGACACAAATTGAGCAAACAAGTATATGGCACATCAAAAGCATGTTTATTCATGGGGAGCATATGGTGCACACAAGTATTGGGATCATGCAATGAATGGGATGGATCAAATTCTCCTAACATGTATGAGGAAACTATGGGGGTCTCCTCATGAGCAATATCGGAAACATCATATGGAGAAAATGGACAACATCCAAAACACTGCATATCCGAAGCTAGGTGGTCATGGCATGGCATATGAGATAAATGATGCAAAGGGAGCATATCAATATCGTCACAAGAGAAACAAATGCCAATAACCATGGGCTTGTCATCTATGCCATATGTGCAAATTGGGTTTATTTTAATGGCATATGCATAGTCACTATGAATAGATTGCAAATAAGACATATGGTTGATCTCATGCATAGCATATGACAAGTCAAGCGGATTATCAAACAAGATGTGACCTAAAGAATTGTCACAAGAAATCCTATGTAACATGGCATCACAACTAATAGACTCCACAATAGAATCATCATACTCATCATAAATGGGCAAATCATCGCATGGGGAAATCATACTAGTATGAAGCATGGCAATAGGTGGATCAACATCATGCAAGCAATCAATGTCAAGAATGTCCACTAGTGGGAGTAGAGCATCACCTTCACCTATGTTACCTTTGTCATTCCACTCAAGTGGTGTAGGTGAGGTGGGAAAGACCAAATGGTGGTCATCATCATCATCTTGATGGAACCATGTGGGCGGTGCATCATATTCCACCATGGCCATCATCTTGTCCAAAGGGAGGACGAAGTCGTCGAGGATCGGCGTGTCATCATAAATGGGACCTAGCACCAAATGAGAAGACACAATAGAGGTAGAGGTCAAGTTGTTAGAAATGCAAATGGTTTCATATGCCTCATCAACTATCTCACTCTCCCTATGTGGTGGTGGCTCACTCACTCCCTCAAGATAGGTGCACTCAATGTCGCATATGTTGGAGTCACTCAAATCACTCAAGTGGTGGTGGTGGTGGCTCTCCTCACATGAGAATTGGGGTGGCTCATCATATATGGGGCTAGTGGTGAAGTCACTCTCACTCTCAATATGGTGGCAAAAGTGGTCGAAGGGAAAGTCCCATGCTCAACCATCTCGTCGTGGTCGCCGTGGATGAAGGCCAAAGATGGCACATCATCACTCTCGTCGTGGATGAAGGCCAAAGATGGCTCAACATCACTCTCGTCGTGGATGAAGGCCGAAGATGGCACATCATCACTCTCGCCTCCTAAGATGGAAGCATCATCCTTGCTCGCCACCTTGTCACTCGCCTCCAAAGCTTGGTCCTTGAAGGTCTCCGTAGTCGAACTCGTCGCCGCACCGTCTTGAAAAAGAGTCGAAGTAGACTCGGCATCATCAATGCGACAAAGAGGGATGGCGGTGAAGTCGCACTTGGGAGCATCGTCTTGGAGCTTGTCGGCCTTGGACATCGTGGTGGTACTAGCCTCATGCTTGTCGTAGAGCTTGGTCGCCGCGAAGTGTGCTTGGGGTGGAGAAGCCTTGGCCTTCATGAGTTCTTGTTCCGCCTTGAGAGCACCAATGTAGTAGTCGTCGATGGACTTGTAGTTCTCAATGAAGATGATCTTGGGGATGTCGTTGTGCAATCCCATCATGAAGTGGAACTTCATTGACATGGGGTCGTCCACGCCGGCTCGTCGCAAGGCAATCATCATCTCCTTGAAGTACTTGTCGATGGACTTGGATCCTTGGTTGGTGTTCTCCAATTGGCGTCGAAGTTGTTCCGTGTAGGTTGGAGGCACAAACTCTCGCCGTAAAGCTCTCTTCGTCTTGGGCCAACTCATGTCGTAGTACTCCGAAGGTGTGTGAAGCCACCAAGATGAGGCGTAGTCGTGGAAGTTTCTTGTGGCGCACTTCACTTGATCTTCGGGACGAACTTGATGTAGCTTGAGGTAGTCGTCCATCAAACGCTCCCACTCGAGGTACTCCTCGGGTTCTTGAGTCCCATAGAAAGGAATCTTATGGTCGGTGTCGAGGTCGTAGTAGCTCGTGGAAGTCGCGGACTTGAGCTTGGGTAGCTTCTCTTGAGTGTAGTCTTGAGGTTCTTGTTGGCGAAGATGCCATATGTCCGTAGGCGAAGATGCCTTGAAGTCGCTTGGCGAAGATGCCAAGGGAGATGGTGAAGTCGTTGAGCGGTTGTTGATGTAGAGCTCTTGACCTTCACGTTCTTGTTGGTGATGGTGTCGATGCCGATGTGATCTTGCCGGAGATGGTAGCTCGAAAGCATGTGCTCTTGAGCGTCTTCTCGAAGAGGAGGAAGATCGCTTGTAGGACTTGATGAGGGCTTTGATCTCCTCCATTTTAGCTTGCATCTTGGCGTCGGAGTTGTTGTTCATGGCATCGAACTCGTCGTTGTTGTCGTAGACCAAAGATGAAATGCCTTGCCTATCCATCACAAGACTCGAGTAGAGGTGAGTAGGAAATGAGATAAACAATACCAAGTTACCTTTTCCCAAAGTTGAGGATGTATCCCGTTTCACTCAATGTGAGATGAAAGAATAGTGGAATTGGTACCGGACTTGTTCACTCACACCTATCAAGTAAAGCTTATGGTAGAGCTCGGTGAGGATAGTGGCACAAAAATTTGATGCAAAATGTTAGCAAGAGTCAATAATGTTGAAAGAGATTCACAAATTCGCAAGTGAAACAAGTAGACCAATAGCAAATGGTACACGGAAACACACACACGGATAGATAAATGGGGTCGTGCAACCAAGGAATGAGCACAAAATGTGGAGTCCACGGAAAACGCTCGTGTTGCACAACTCAAGAGAGACGCTAGCACGATTGCTCAATAGGCAGATACGACACTTGTGCACAACCTATAGATGCGAAATGGATAAACTTCTATCCCAAGTATCCTATGTATGTATGGTTCCCGGTGTTTCTCTCAAGCATGATATCATATGATGTAGATTTTGGTATGGCTCTTATTTGCAATGGTAGTATGATGCTATGGCACTTGCTCACGAGCTCTTTGCTCTCTTTTTGCTTAAAAGCTTTTTCTCTTTTTTTTCTACTTTTGCACAATGCACAAACCAAGATAGCAATTGTGTATATGCGGGAACAAACTTGAGGCACAATGGATGATATGATACCAAGATGATATGGTATGTATGCAATGGATGGTGGATCACTAATGTGCACAAGTAACATTGCCGGCAATACTCAAATGGCTAGTCTCGATAGGCATGTAACGCAAAATGGGCTAGGGGTTAACAATGCAATTGCAAGGGAATATACAAAGGTGTCGTCGAGGTTACCGTCCTTGCGATGATGAGTGGCGGTGTTCTTGGTGTAGATACCAAGATGATGGAGACTCGTCCCTAAGTAGCCGAAACACCTTAGGAAACGGAAAAACCGCAAACTCAAAATCTCAAATGACAAATGTCACGGAAAGCGGTGGTGGTGTTGCACTAAGCAATGCGGAAGTGGAATGATGGGCTATATACGAGTCGGAGTTGAAGTTGCCGTCCCTAAGTAGCCGAAACACCTTAGGAGACACAAGCCACAACTCAAACAAAATTGGTTAAGTTGGGGTGGAAATGTATGGTGGGCACGTCTATGCGGAAGTGGTGGTGGTGGTTGATGAAGAAGCAATTGTCCTTAAGTAGCCTAAACACCTTAGTAGACTCAAATCACAACTCAAACAACCACTAATGCTATGAGGGAACAAAACGGGTTAGGTTGCGGAAGTGGTGGTGGTAATGCGGATGATGTGGTGGAAGCCCTGGGCAAACTTGCCAAATTTCAGAAAATATGATGGAGTCAAATGATGTTGTTGGTATTTTTGTGGGATAGGAGATGTCAATAGCTTCAAAACGAGCTAAAGAACGTCAAAAAACGGAGTTCGGATGAATTAGTTATGACCAAAACATAATTTCAGCCGTGTCAGTTTCAGGGTTAACCGGACATCCGAGAGGAGGTCTGATAGAGGCAAAGGTGTCCCGTCTTTCGATGAGATGATGGATATCGCTTTGGTGGAAGTCAACTTTGACGATCCGACTACGAACGTGCGAGGACGTTGCGCCTTAGCAATCGCTAAACCAACTCCGAGAGGTTATTGACCACGCCGGAGCACGATCAACCTGACCACGAGGGTCTGTTTCCTGCGAGCAAACGAAGAACAAGCAAGAAACTGAGATTGCAATCTGGATATTGCGAATATAAGATGAAAGCTTTATTGATCAAGGTGGGGTTCTGTGACGCCTTTGTCTGGTCGTTGAACACAAACGAAGTACGCGAAGTTGCAGCTATGGCGAACTTTTAATCTAAACAAAACCCAAAGTCTAAACGGTGCCCTAAGGGCTGTATATATGGAGGAAGAGAGGGGAATTTCGTGGCCCTTGGTGGAGGGGTCCGAAATCAACCCTATCTCTTGTTTCCCCACACATACGGACTCTAAAAATAGCCTATACTTATGTATTTCGAAATTACATGGGCCTGGCCCAATAAAAAGGTGACGCAACACCTATAATAGCCTCTGGACGAAATTTATGAAATGGCATCTTGTATATTTCGTCCAAGGCTTCATGCACTCTTATGGTGGCTTCAAAGTCCTGAAATCATCACTTGTAACTCCGTTCTGGTTTCCCTTGCGCATGGCATCATCAACATGCTTGCTCTTGCTCCAATGTCCATCCTTCTCCAAGCTAGGCCCTTCATTTGTAAGCAAAACAAATGTATCCAATTTAGGCAGCATCAGATTCTCATGAACATTAGAATCATTACCAAGAAACGAAAGTACCTGATAATTTAATTGGCGTGCGCGAGCTCTAGTAATTGGTCCAGTATATGTAGTAGTAGGGGCCGTGGGTGTAACAATGATATTGATGTCCTCATCATCCTCCCCTTCTTGAAATGAAGTCGTCCTCGACGGAAGCTCATCTTCCTCACCCAAATAAGGCTTCAAATCTGCAATGTTAAAAGTGGGACTAACCCCAAAATCTGCAGGCAGCTCAAGTTTATATGCATTATCATTTACTTTTTCCAACACCTTAAAGGGACCAGCAGCACGTGGCATTAGCTTTGATTTGCGCAAATCAGGTGATGAGGACATCAATACCATTGTTACACCCACAGCCCCTACTGCTACATATACTGGACCAATTACTAGAGCTCGCGCACGCCAATTAAATTATCAGGTACTTTCGTTTCTTGGTAATGATTCTAATGTTCATGAGAATATGATGCTGCCTAAATTGGATACATTTGTTTTGCTTACAAATGAAGGGCCTAGCTTGGAGAAGGATGGACATTGGAGCAAGAGCAAGCATGGAGAAGATGCCATGCACAAGGGGAACCAGAACGGAGTTACAAGTGATGATTTCAGGACTTTGAAGCCACCATAAGAGTGCATGAAGCCTTGGACGAAATATACAAGATGCCACTTCATAAATTTCGTCCAGAGGCTATTATAGGTGCTGCGTCACCTTTTTATTGGGCCAGGCCCATGTAATTTCGAAATACATAAGTATAGGCTATTTTTAGAGTCCGTATGTGTGGGGAAACAAGAGATAGGGTTGATTTCGGACCCCTCCACCAAGGGCCACGAAATTCCCCCTCTCTTCCTCCATATATACAGCCCTTAGGGCACCGTTTAGACTTTGGGTTTTGTTTAGATTAAAAGTTCGCCATAGCTGCAACTTCGCGTACTTCGTTTGTGTTCAACGACCAGACAAAGGCGTCACAGAACCCCATCTTGATCAATAAAGCTTTCATCTTATATTCGCAATATCCAGATTGCAATCTTAGTTTCTTGCTTGTTCTTCGTTTGCTCGCAGGAAACAGACCCTCGTGGTCAGGTTGATCGTGCTCCGGCGTGGTCAATAACCTCTCGGAGTTGGTTTAGCGATTGCTAAGGCGCGACGTCCTCGCACGTTCGTAGTCGGATCGTCAAAGTCGACTTCCACCAAAGCGAAATCCACCATCTCATCGAAAGACGGGACACCTTTGCCTCTATCAAGTGGTATCAGATTTCCAGGTTGCTCGGTGAGATTTTCCAGTTTTTCGTAGTTTAGATCGAGTCTGTTCTTCATACCTATAGTCCACGAAAAAGCCACAAAAAAAAAATTTAGGGTTAGTTCATCATATCCGAACCAATCTGAGCCTTTGCATAATCTTTTTAGGGTTTTGCTTTGTTGAATTTGCGGTTGCATCGTCGGTCTAGTTGCTGGTCTTAGAGTCTAGTCTTTTAGAGTTTCGAGTTCTGGTCATAAGTTGTCACGCCGCCGCCGCACCATCATCATCGCCCCTGCCATCTACCACCACCGCTCCGAATCCGTTTCCATATACCACCACCAATCCGTGTCCATATACCACCACCGATCCATATCCATATACTACCACCGCTACCACCACCGCTGCCATATACCACCACCATATATCCACCACCAATCCGAGTTCCTTGCTTATTAGGTTTGTTTTCGGGATCCATCTAGTTTCCGATTCGTGTTTCCTTGCCGGAGTAGGTTTCGGAAAAAAAAAGAGTCTGGAAACCACGCTCCGTTTAGGCCCAAAATTTTTCGAAAACGCATTTTTCGAAAAATTTTCTGGCTATCCTATTTTTAGGTGTTTCTGAGTGTTTTGAGACAGGTGCCATTATAGGAAGTTTTTTTTGACCCGTTTCCAGTTTTTGGGTCCGGGCAGTCGAAAAAACGAAAAAAAAATTGGTCGAAAAAATTTCGTGCCCATCCTGTCAGTTTGACCTAGGAAGAGTTTTGAGACACTCGCCATTATAGTGATTTTTTCGCAAAAAAAAAAAAAAAAAAAAGAGCAGCGCAAAAAAAAAGAGCGCAAAAAAAAAAAGAGCGAAAAAAAAATCCAGAGTGTGCTTTTCCCTTGTTTACGTGCAGCGCCGTGATTTTGTTAGTGTTCTAGGCTCGCGTCTCTAGCACGGTCTAGCCTAGGACCAGCACAGTACCGTCGTTGAGCGTTTATTCAACTTTGCATCTCTGAATTGATTATTGCTGATCCTTTTTGCTACCATATTATAAGCCTTCCCAGCTCCACATACATCTACGTCGTGCGTTTGACTCTCCCTGGTACTCGCTCTATCCAAGCTTTGAGAGTTTTTGACTACAACGGTTGCCGATCACCGCCTGCTGCTGGGTAAGAACTGGTAAGAATTTGAGTTTTGCTTGACGGATTTGTGACACCCACCACCACCACTTGTTCGTAGTCTGTAGGATCATATTCTTGTGTGTTTCTATTGCTGCTAACCATGCCAGGATCACAAGCCGACGTGACTGACTGGGAGAATTTATCGAACAAGGAGCTTCATGATAAGTTTCAGCAAATGATGAGTGGACAGGTGCAAGATGTGCTAAACAGATTTGAAGAGGCCATGGAGAAGATAGATGGCATGGAGAAGACGTTCGAAACAAAGCTCGATAAAAAATTTAATGAATTGCTCGCGCGTCTTCCACCACCACCACCCGCTGCACCTAACGCACCTCTCCAACAACAACAACAACAACAACAACGCATCCTTTCGAATCAGTATGGACGAGCGAGGCGTGTTCCTATTGAGGATGGCCAAACTTCTGGTGCTGCTGTTCATGTTGTTGATGCTTCTTTCGCCCCTGCTACTGCTGCTGGTGGTACCCAGGAGGATGTTGAGTATGCGGGCGATTATGAGGATGAGGTTGATCAAAATCAGCACTACGTGCAGCCACCAGCACCACCACCACCAGGTCGACCTCAGGTATATATTCGTAATGGTAGGCCTGCACCACCACCTCAGGTACGAGATGATGTCCATATTCCTAAACTGAAATTGAATATTCCACCATTTGAGGGTAGATATGTTCCTGATATATATCTTACTTGGGAGTTAGAAACTGAACAACGTTTTACATGTTTACAATATCCCGAGGAGAGACGGGTTGCTGCTGCTGTTTGTGCTTTCACTAGTTTTGCATGTGTATGGTGGTCTGAACATTGTAGATTATATCCTATTCCCGCTACTTGGGCTGCTTTGAAAACTGCTATGCGTACTCGTTGGGTTCCACCATATTATCAACGTGAATTGCTTCAAAAATTACAGCGCTTAAGACAAGGAAAAAATTCTGTAGAAGAATATTATCAGGAATTACAAACTGGCATGATTAGATGTGGTATTGTTGAGGAGAATGAAGCTATGCTTGCACGTTTTCTGGGTGGATTAAATAGAGAGATTCAGACCATTCTAGACTATAAGGAGTATACTAATATCACTCGTTTATTTCATCTTGCTTGTAAAGCTGAACGTGAAGTACAGGATCGACAGGCATTGGCGCGGACTAACTTTTCTGCAGGTCGACCTTCATCATGGACACCACGTGCATCATCTACTTCCTCCCGTTCTGCTACACCGGCGCCTTCGTCGGCTGCCACCTCCAACCGTGATACAATAAAGCAGGCACAATCACCACTATCTGCCAAGAGCACACCTTCTGGGCCTGCAAAGAGCTCTTCTTCATCCATGGCATCAACAGGGCAAACACATGATATTATTTGTCGACGTTGCAAGGGTGGAGGTCATTATGCGAGAGAATGCCCATCTAAGCGTGTGATGATTGTTACTGAGGATGGTGGGTATGAGTCCGCTAGTGACTTTGATGAGGAGACTTTGGCTCTTATTACACGTGACGAACACGGTGGAGACGATTCTGATCATGAGACGCAATACATGGCTCCTGAAGATGCTGACAGGTATGAATGTTTAGTTGCTCAACGTGTTTTGAGTGTGCAGGTTACACAAGCTGAGCAAAATCAGAGGCATAATTTGTTCCATACAAAGGGAGTTGTGAAGGAACGTTCTGTTCGCGTGATCATAGATGGAGGGAGTTGCAACAACTTGGCTAGCATGGAGATGGTGGAGAAGCTATCTCTCACCACAAGACCACATCCACATCCTTACTACATCCAATGGTTCAACAACAGCGGCAAGGTTAAGGTATCACGTACTGTTCGTGTACATTTTAGTATCTCTACATATGCTGATTATGTTGATTGTGATGTGGTACCTATGCAAGCATGTTCCTTATTACTTGGTAGACCATGGCAATTTGATAAAAATTCTATTCACCATGGTAGAAACAATCAGTATACTCTTGTTCATAAGGATAAAAATATTACTTTGCTTCCTATGACTCCTGATTCCATTTTGAAAGATGATATTAATAGAGCTAATAAAGCAAAACAGGAGAAAACTAAGAGTGAAAATCAGATTGTGGCAAAAGAATTTGAGCAACAAATGCAGCCTAATAATAATAAACAATCTAGTGTTGCTTCTGAAATTAAATTGAAAAGTGCATGTTTACTTGCCACCAAATCTGATATTGATGATCTAGATTTTAGCAAATCTGTTTGCTATGCTTTTGTGTGCAAAGAGGCATTATTTTCATTCGAGGATGTGCCTTCCTCTTTGCCTCCTGCTATCACTAACATTTTGCAGGAGTTCGCTGACGTCTTTCCACAAGACGTGCCACCGGGATTACCGCCTATTCGAGGGATTGAGCATCAGATTGACTTAATTCCCGGTGCTTCACTGCCAAACCGTGCACCATACCGTACCAATCCAGAGGAGACGAAGGAGATTATGCGTCAAGTACAAGAGCTTCTCGACAAAGGTTATATACGCGAATCCCTTAGTCCTTGTGCTGTTCCTATTATTCTAGTGCCGAAAAAGGATGGTACATCACGTATGTGCGTTGATTGTAGAGGCATTAATAATATTACTATTCGTTATCGTCATCCTATTCCTAGGCTAGATGATATGCTTGATGAATTGAGTGGCTCTACAATATTCTCCAAAGTTGATTTGCGTAGTGGATACCATCAAATTCGTATGAAATTGGGAGATGAATGGAAAACAGCATTTAAAACTAAGTTTGGATTATATGAGTGGTTAGTCATGCCTTTTGGGTTAACTAATGCACCTAGTACTTTCATGAGGTTAATGAACGAAGTTTTACGTGCTTTCATTGGACGATTTGTGGTAGTTTACTTTGATGACATATTGATTTATAGCAAATCTTTGGAGGAACATTTGGAACATTTACGTGCTGTTTTTATTGCTCTACGTGATGCACGTTTGTTTGGTAACCTTGGAAAGTGCACCTTTTGCACCGACCGAGTATCTTTTCTTGGCTATGTTGTTACTCCACAGGGAATTGAAGTTGATAAAGCCAAGATTGAAGCTATTGAGAGTTGGCCGCAGCCCAAAACGGTCACACAAGTGAGGAGTTTCCTTGGCCTCGCTGGATTCTATAGGCGTTTTGTGAGAGATTTCAGCACCATTGCTGCACCTCTCAATGAGCTTACAAAGAAAGATGTGCCTTTTCTGTGGGGTACCGCACAGGAAGAAGCCTTCACGGTATTGAAAGATAAGTTGACACATGCTCCTTTACTCCAACTTCCTGATTTTAATAAGACTTTTGAGCTTGAATGTGATGCTAGTGGAATTGGATTAGGAGGTGTGTTATTACAAGATGGCAAACCTCTTGCATACTTTTCTGAAAAATTGAGTGGGCCTAGTCTGAACTATTCTACTTATGATAAAGAATTATATGCTCTTGTTCGGACTTTAGAAACATGGCAACATTATTTATGGCCCAAAGAATTTGTTATACATTCTGATCATGAATCTTTGAAACATATTAAAAGTCAAGCTAAACTGAATCGTAGACATGCTAAATGGGTTGAATTCATTGAGACTTTCCCTTATGTCATTAAACACAAGAAGGGAAAAGAAAATGTTATTGCTGATGCATTGTCTCGTCGCTATACTATGCTTTCACAACTTGACTTCAAAATATTTGGTTTGGAGACCATCAAAGATCAATATGTGCATGATGCTGATTTTAAAGATGTAATGCAGAATTGTAAAGAAGGAAGAATGTGGAACAAGTTTGTCGTTAACGATGGATTTGTGTTTCGTGCTAACAAGCTATGCATTCCAGCTAGCTCCGTTCGTCTTTTGCTGTTGCAGGAGGCGCATGGGGGAGGATTAATGGGACACTTTGGCGTGAAGAAGACGGAGGACGTACTTGCTACACATTTCTTTTGGCCAAAGATGAGACGGGATGTTGAGCGTTTTGTTGCTCGCTGCACTACATGTCAAAAAGCTAAGTCACGACTCAATCCTCATGGTTTATATATGCCTTTGCCTGTACCTAGTGTTCCTTGGGAGGATATATCTATGGACTTTGTTTTAGGTTTACCTCGAACAAAGAAGGGGAGGGATAGCATATTTGTTGTCGTGGATAGATTCTCAAAAATGGCACACTTTATACCATGTCATAAAAGCGATGATGCTGTTAATGTTGCTGATTTGTTCTTTCGTGAAATTATTCGCTTGCATGGTGTGCCAAATACTATTGTTTCAGATCGTGATACTAAATTTCTTAGCCACTTTTGGAGATGTTTATGGGCTAAGTTGGGGACTAAACTGCTATTTAGTACTACTTGTCACCCCCAAACTGATGGACAAACTGAAGTAGTCAATAGAACATTGTCTACTATGCTTAGGGCTGTTTTGAAGAATAATAAGAAAATGTGGGAAGAATGCTTGCCTCATATTGAATTTGCTTATAATCGTTCATTGCATTCTACTACTAAGATGTGCCCTTTTGAAATTGTGTATGGTTTCCTACCTCGTGCACCTATTGATTTGTTGCCTCTTCCATCTTCGGAGAAGGTTAATTTTGATGCTAAAGAACGTGCTGAATTGATTTTAAAAATGCATGAGTTAACTAAGGAAAACATTGAGCGTATGAATGCTAAATATAAACTTGCTGGAGATAAGGGTAGAAAACATGTTGTGTTTGCACCTGGAGATCTTGTTTGGTTACATTTGCGTAAGGATAGATTTCCTGATTTGCGCAAATCAAAGCTAATGCCACGTGCTGCTGGTCCCTTTAAGGTGTTGGAGAAAGTAAATGATAATGCATATAAACTTGAGTTGCCTGCAGATTTTGGGGTTAGTCCCACTTTTAACATTGCAGATTTGAAGCCTTATTTGGGTGAGGAAAATGAGCTTCCGTCGAGGACGACTTCATTTCAAGAAGGGGAGGATGATGAGGACATCAATACCATTGTTACACCCACAGCCCCTACTGCTACATATACTGGACCAATTACTAGAGCTCGCGCACGCCAATTAAATTATCAGGTACTTTCGTTTCTTGGTAATGATTCTAATGTTCATGAGAATATGATGCTGCCTAAATTGGATACATTTGTTTTGCTTACAAATGAAGGGCCTAGCTTGGAGAAGGATGGACATTGGAGCAAGAGCAAGCATGGAGAAGATGCCATGCACAAGGGGAACCAGAACGGAGTTACAAGTGATGATTTCAGGACTTTGAAGCCACCATAAGAGTGCATGAAGCCTTGGACGAAATATACAAGATGCCACTTCATAAATTTCGTCCAGAGGCTATTATAGGTGCTGCGTCACCTTTTTATTGGGCCAGGCCCATGTAATTTCGAAATACATAAGTATAGGCTATTTTTAGAGTCCGTATGTGTGGGGAAACAAGAGATAGGGTTGATTTCGGACCCCTCCACCAAGGGCCACGAAATTCCCCCTCTCTTCCTCCATATATACAGCCCTTAGGGCACCGTTTAGACTTTGGGTTTTGTTTAGATTAAAAGTTCGCCATAGCTGCAACTTCGCGTACTTCGTTTGTGTTCAACGACCAGACAAAGGCGTCACAGAACCCCATCTTGATCAATAAAGCTTTCATCTTATATTCGCAATATCCAGATTGCAATCTTAGTTTCTTGCTTGTTCTTCGTTTGCTCGCAGGAAACAGACCCTCGTGGTCAGGTTGATCGTGCTCCGGCGTGGTCAATAACCTCTCGGAGTTGGTTTAGCGATTGCTAAGGCGCGACGTCCTCGCACGTTCGTAGTCGGATCGTCAAAGTCGACTTCCACCAAAGCGAAATCCACCATCTCATCGAAAGACGGGACACCTTTGCCTCTATCATCAGGAAATCTATCCTTACGCAAATGTAACCAAACAAGATCTCCAAGTGCAAATACAACATGTTTTCTACCCTTATCTCCAGCAAGTTTATATTTAGCATTCATACGCTCAATGTTTTCCTTAGTTAACTCATGCATTTTTAAAATCAACTCAGCACGTTGTTTAGCATCAAAATTAACCTTCTCCGAAGATGGAAGAGGCAACAAATCAATAGGTGCACGAGGTAGGAAACCATACACAACTTCAAAAGGGCACATCTTAGTAGTAGAATGCAATGAACGATTATAAGCAAATTCAATATGAGGCAAGCATTCCTCCCACACTTTCTTATTATTCTTCAAAACAGCCCTAAGCATAGTAGACAATGTTCTATTGACTACTTCAGTTTGTCCATCAGTTTGGGGGTGACAAGTAGTACTAAAAAGCAGTTTAGTCCCCAACTTAGCCCATAAACATCTCCAAAAGTGGCTAAGAAATTTAGTATCACGATCTGAAACAATAGTATTTGGCACACCATGCAAGCGAATAATTTCACGAAAGAACAAATCAGCAACATTAACAGCATCATCGCTTTTATGACATGGTATAAAGTGTGCCATTTTCGAGAATCTATCCACGACAACAAATATGCTATCCCTCCCCTTCTTTGTTCGAGGTAAACCTAAAACAAAGTCCATAGATATATCCTCCCAAGGAACACTAGGTACAGGCAAAGGCATATATAAACCATGAGGATTGAGTTGGGACTTAGCTTTTTGACATGTAGTGCAGCGAGCAATAAAACGCTCAACATCCCGTCTCATCTTTGGCCAAAAGAAATGTGTAGCAAGTACGTCCTCCGTCTTCTTCACGCCAAAGTGTCCCATTAATCCTCCTCCATGCGCCTCCTGCAACAACAAAAGACGAACGGAGCTAGCTGGAATGCCTAGCTTGTTAGCACGAAACACAAATCCATCGTTAACGACAAACTTGTTCCACATTCTTCCTTCTTTACAATTCTGCATTACATCTTTAAAATCAGCATCATGCACATATTGATCTTTGATGGTCTCCAAACCAAATATTTTGAAGTCAAGTTGTGAAAGCATAGTATAGCGACGAGACAATGCATCAGCAATAACATTTTCTTTTCCCTTCTTGTGTTTAATGACATAAGGGAAAGTCTCAATAAATTCAACCCATTTAGCATGTCTACGATTCAGTTTAGCTTGACTTTTAATATGTTTCAAAGATTCATGATCAGAATGTATAACAAATTCTTTGGGCCATAAATAATGTTGCCATGTTTCTAAAGTCCGAACAAGAGCATATAATTCTTTATCGTAAGTAGAATAATTCAGACTAGGCCCACTCAATTTTTCAGAAAAGTATGCAACAGGTTTGCCATCTTGTAATAACACACCTCCTAATCCAATTCCACTAGCATCACATTCAAGCTCAAAAGTATTATTAAAATCAGGAAGTTGGAGTAAAGGAGCATGTGTCAACTTATCTTTCAATACCGTGAAGGCTTCTTCCTGTGCGGTACCCTAAATAAAAGGCACATCTTTCTTTGTAAGCTCATTGAGAGGTGCAGCAATGGTGCTGAAATCTCTCACAAAATGCCTATAGAATCCAGCGAGGCCAAGAAAACTCCTCACTTGTGTGACCGTTTTGGGCTGCGGCCAACTCTCAATAGCTTCAATCTTGGCTTTATCAACTTCAATTCCCTGTGGAGTAACAACATAGCCAAGAAAAGATACTCGATCGGTGCAAAAGGTGCACTTCCCAAGGTTACCAAACAAACGTGCATCACGTAGAGCAATAAAAACAGCACGTAAATGTTCCAAATGTTCTTCCAAAGATTTGCTATAAATCAGTATATCATCAAAATAGACTACCACAAATCGTCCAATGAAAGCACGTAAAACTTCGTTCATTAATCTCATGAAAGTACTAGGTGCATTAGTTAACCCAAAAGGCATGACTAACCACTCATATAAACCAAACTTAGTTTTAAATGCTGTTTTCCATTCATCACCCAATTTCATACGAATTTGATGGTATCCACTACGCAAATCAACTTTGGAGAATATTGTAGAGCCACTCAATTCATCAAGCATATCATCTAGCCTAGGAATAGGATGACGATAACGAATAGTAATATTATTAATGCCTCTACAATCAACACACATACGTGACGTACCATCCTTTTTAGGCACTAGTATAATAGGAACATCACAAGGACTAAGAGATTCGCGTATATAACCTTTGTCGAGTAGCTCCTGTACTTGACGCATAATCTCCTTCGTCTCCTCTGGATTGGTACGGTATGGTGCACGGTTGGGTAGCGATGCACCGGGAATTAAGTCAATTTGATGCTCAATCCCTCGAATGGGTGGTAATCCCGGTGGCACGTCTTGTGGAAAGACGTCAGCGAACTCCTGCATAATGTTAGTGACAGCAGGGGGCAAATAGGAAGGCACGTCCTCGAATGAAAATAATGCCTCTTTGCACACAAAAGCATAGCAAACAGATTTGCTAAAATCTAGCTCATCAATATCAGATTTGGTGGCAAATAAACATGCACTTTTCAATTTAATTTCAGAAGCAACACTAGATGGTTTATTATTAGGCTTCATTTGTTGCTCAAATTCTTTTGCCACAATCTGATTTTCACTCTTATTCTTCTCCTGTTTTGCTTTATTAGCTCTATTAATATCATCTTTCAAAATAGAATCAGGAGTCATAGGAAGCAAAGTAATATTTTTATCCTTATGAACAAGAGTATAATGATTGTTTCTACCATGGTGTACAACATTTTTAGCAAATTGCCATGGTCTACCAAGTAATAAGGAACATGCTTGCATAGGTACCACATCACAATCAACATAATCAGCATATGTAGAGATACTAAAATGCACACGAATAGTACGTGTTACCTTAACCTTGCCGCTGTTGTTGAACGATTGGATGTAGTAAGTGTGTGGATGTGGTCTTGTGGTGAGAGAAAGCTTCTCCACCATCTCCATGCTAGCCAAGTTGTTGCAGCTACCTCCGTCTATGATGACGCGCACAGAACGTTCCTTCACAACTCCCTTGGTATGGAACTAATTGTGCCTCATATTTTGCTCAGCTTGTGTGACCTGCACACTCAAAATACGTTGAGCAACAAAACATTCATACCTGTCAGCGTCTTCAGGAGCCATGTATTGCGTCTCAGGATAAGAATCATCTCCACCATGTTCTTCACGTGTAATAAGAGCCAAAGTCTCCTCATCATAGTCACTAGCGGACTCATATCCACCATCCTCAGTAGCAATCATCACACGCTGAGATTTGCATTCTCTCGCAAAATGTCCTCTTCCCTTACAACGACGACAAATAATATCACTTGTGTGCCCTGTTGACGCCATGGACGAAGAAGAGCTCTGTGCAGGACCGGCAGGTGCGCTCTGGGCAGATAGTGGTGGTTGTGCCTGCTTTCTTGTATCACGGCTGGAGGTTGCAGCTGATGGAGGTGCTGGTACAGTGGAAGTAGAGGATGCAGGCGGTGTCCATGATGAAGGTCGATGATAGAGGCGGGGGGGGTGTCCCGATCTTTCGATGAGATGATAACTATCGATTTGGTGGAGACGACTTTGACGATCCGACTACAAACGTGCAACGACGTTGTGCCTTAGCAATCGCTAAACCAACTCCGAGAGGTTATTGACCACGCCGGAGCACGATCAACCTGACCACGAAGGTCTATTCCTGCAAGCAATCAAAGAACAAGCAAGAATATGATAAAAGCAATCTGAATATCACGAATATGTATGAAGTATTGATAATGGTGGGGATCCGAAAAGTGGTCTTGGTCTGGTCGTTGGACACAAATGAAGCACACGAAGTTGCAATGGCTAACTTTTAACTAAACAAATCCCCCAAGGAAAAGCTACTAGATGGATCTACTTATATAGGAGCAAGGGGTGGCGGCCAAGGAGGTGGGAGGACGTCCCAAGGCAGCCTAAAACTAAATCTAGGTCGTACAAGGCCAATGGGCCCAAGTGGAGGTGATGTAACACCTTTGGACTTGTAGTTTGACTCGGATTCTGCTGCAGCATCAGATTGTTTCGTCCACAACTCAACGCTCCAGACGAATTTGAAGGTGATTCCAATTGGGTTGGAAAGTGCACGAAATCTAGTTTCCAACAAAAAAAGAATCACCCAATTCGGAGTCCGTATGAAAAACTTGTGTGTGTTTTGAGTCAGGTATATCTGTGCAGTCCGAATCTGAATCCAGAACGTGAGAGACTTGGACTCTATCTTCTCTTGGGCCAAAAGTGACGTGAGAGAACTTTTTGGACAGCAAATAAACATCTCTTTCTTCCTTATCTTCATATGTGGATTGTACAGATGTCCCATACACCTGCAATTAGACAAAACACAAAAGTGTGTGAAGTATTTTTGTTCCGGATAACATAAATAGATTATTGAATAGTTTGCACTAGAAATCACCTGACAAATATGCATATATGCAATACTTTTGGTCATATCCAAGGTAGTCATCTCCTCATCATCCTCCCCTTCTTGAAAATAAAGCCGTCCTCGGCGTTGCTTAATCTGAAATGTGGCTAACAAAAGAGACAAGGTGTACGTGTTGTATATGTATATGTCATCCTTTTTTACTTCCCTTGATTTTTGCATATATGACACATGAATAGATGAGTAACTTGCATAGTTCATAAAATCTAAAGCCAAAAAATTAGCACAAGAAGTAGAAGGCATGAAAATATTGCAACTCAGTTTGCACATATAAGTGAAGCTCTTATTCATTTCAAAAGATTGACAATGTTCATCATTAAACCATCCCAACATTGGTGAATAAACCTTACTTGCATCAAATTTATATGCTACAACATGCTTAAATAAGCAAACATGCAATAAGTCATTCAACACAGAATCATCACCAAGATTAGAGGTCATATCAAAATGATTAAACATTGGTTCTTTTGCATCAATAGTTAATTCAATGGGTGCACTCAAAATTGTTGGTATTTCAGTTGTTTGATCACATGGCAAAGTCAAATTATCAACGTAGTCCTCTAAAATAGGTGGTGTGATCAAAGTAGTGGGTAGCTCATCAGATGGTGCATTCAAATTGACAAGGCATTCATCATTCTCATGTAGAGATGGAAGATCAGTACCTTTGTCATTATCTCTTATGATCAACTCAGATGATGTAGCCACTCTCGGGGGCGACGTGTCACATGGTGGAGGTGATGTAGTCCTGACAACAACGGATGTGGTTGTCATAGTATGCCTAGTAGTTGAAGGAACAATCATATCAACTCTTGGAATGTGCACCGTGCGCTTGTTCTCCTCGTGGCCAACACGTCGTTTTATTTCCTGTTCAGCTTTGCAAGCAAGATGAAACAAATGGTCCATAGGATAACACTCTTCATGAATTAGTATCTCTTGAATATCACGGTTTAATCCTCCACAAAATCTATCCATAAAATCATCTTCACTTTCTTCTAAAGAGGAATGCAACAAGGTAGTTTGTAAATCATCATAATATTTTGTTACAGTTTCACTACCTTGTTTTAAGTGTTGCAACTTCTTAATCATGTCACGAGTATAATAAGCAGGGACGAAAGTATGTCGCATGGCAAGTTTCAAATCATCCCAAGTAGTAGGTATATAATCAGGGTGTAACCGACAGTATTCACTCCACCAAACCAAAGCATAACCAGTGAAAGAACCAACTGCAACCTTAACCTTTTTATGTTCATCGAAATTATGGGAAGCAAATATATTTTTTATGTCGAACTCCCATTCAATATATAAAGCAGGTTTAAAACGGCCATTAAATGGTGGTATAGATACATTAACCTGATCATGTGCATTTGGATGTTTGTGCACCTCTCGTGATGGTTGTGGTATTTGCAAAGGTGGTGGCACGTCTCCCGCGATCGACAAAGCCCATGAATTGACTCTGGATCCTGTCATGATTAGTAGAACAAGAAACAAAACCCAAAAATAATGTTCCTATAACTACTAGGATGTGGTGGTAAAACGCTCACAGTAAAGCAAATATCAATGTCTTACAAGTTCTTACCATGCAGCAGGCGGTGATCGGCAACCAGCGGTGTCAAGTAACTCCGAATATTGAGTAAAGCGATTGCCAGGGGAGCGTACGTATACACGGTGTAGAAATATGTGGAGCTGGGTTGGCTATATATGATAGCAAAAGATTAGCAATAATCAATTCAAAGATGCAATGTTGAATAAACGCTCAACGACGGTACTGTGCTGGTCCTAGGCTAGACCGGACTAGAGACGCGAGCCTAGAACACTAATGAGGTCACGGCGTAGCACAACTAGCATCAATGAAGGATACTAAGTAGCTCTTGACAGCAAGATATAAGTGAAGATCACAACGGTAGTGAAGATAATGATGAAAAACAACTGCCAAGCAGGATATACAACAACTTTGTCTCCAACTTTCCTCTGAAAAAGTTTGTGCCGATTTTTTTTCTCCTTTTTTTTTTGACTTTTTTTTTCTTTTTTTTCTCCTTTTTTTTCTCTCTCTTTTTCTCCCTCTTTCCAAAACAAACTAGATAAGACGCAGATTGGATCAAGCAAAGATGTGAACGATCTCAACTATTATTATGACAATGAATGGTGGGTAGGACGTGGTGGAAATTGATGGATGGGTGATGGACAGCGGAAGAGATAATGATGCAGCGGTGGCGTGACTAATGTGAACAGAACTCGAAACTCTAAACGAACTAGACACTAAGACCAGCAACTCGACACGACGATGCAACCGATAATTCAACTATGCAAGCAATGAAAAGAAAATTGCAAAGGCTCAGACTGGCTTGGACCAAGGATGAATAGATCTAACTCTTTTTTGTGGCTTTTTCTTGGACAATAGGTAAGAAAATAAATCTAATCTAGGAAAACTGGAAATTCTCACCGAGCAACCTGAAAACTGATACCACTTGATAGAGGCGGGGGGGTGTCCCGATCTTTCGATGAGATGATAACTATCGATTTGGTGGAGACGACTTTGACGATCCGACTACAAACGTGCAACGACGTTGTGCCTTAGCAATCGCTAAACCAACTCCGAGAGGTTATTGACCACGCCGAAGCACGATCAACCTGACCACGAAGGTCTATTCCTGCAAGCAATCGAAGAACAAGCAAGAATATGATAAAAGCAATCTGAATATCGCGAATATGTATGAAGTATTCATAATGGTGGGGATCCGAAAAGTGGTCTTGGTCTGGTCGTTGGACACAAACGAAGCACACGAAGTTGCAATGGCTAACTTTTAACTAAACAAATCCCCCAAGGAAAAGCTACTAGATGGATCTACTTATATAGGAGCAAGGGGTGGCGGCCAAGGAGGTGGGAGGACGTCCCAAGGCAGCCTAAAACTAAATCTAGGTCGTACAAGGCCAATGGGCCCAAGTGGAGGTGATGTAACACCTTTGGACTTGTAGTTTGACTCGGATTCTGCTGCAGCATCAGATTGTTTCGTCCACAACTCAACGCTCCGGACGAATTTGAAGGTGATTCCAATTGGGTTGGAAAGTGCACGAAATCTAGTTTCCAACAAAAAAAGAATCACCCAATTCGGAGTCCGTATGAAAAACTTGTGTGTGTTTTGAGTCAGATATGTCTGTGCAGTCCGAATCTGAATCCAGAACGTGAGAGACTTGGACTCTATCTTCTCTTGGGCCAAAAGTGACGTGAGAGAACTTTTTGGACAGCAAATAAACATCTCTTTCTTATTTATCTTCATATGTGGATTGTACAAATGTCCCATACACCTGCAATTAGACAAAACACAAAAGTGTGTGAAGTATTTTTGTTCTGGATAACATAAATAGATTATTGAATAGTTTGCACTAGAAATCACCTGACAAATATGCATATATGCAATATTTTTGGTCATATCCAAGGTAGTCATGTCCTCATCAGTCGACCTGCAGAAAAGTTAGTTCGCGCCAATGCTTGTCGATCCTGCACTTCACTATCAGCTTTACAAGCAAGATGGAATGAACGAGTGACATTAGTATACTCCTTATACTCTAGAATGGTCTGAATCTCTTTATTTAATCCACCCGTAAAATGTGCAAGCATAGCTTCATTCTCCTCAACAATACCACATCTAATCATGTCAGTTTGTAATTCCTGATAATATTCTTCTACAGAATTTTTTCCTTGTCTTAAGTGCTGCAATTTTTGAAGTAATTCACGTTGATAATATGGTGGAACCCAACGAGTACGCATAGCAGTTTTCAAAGCAGCCCAAGTAGCTGGAACAGGATATAATCTACAATGTTCAGACCACCAAACACATGCAAAGCTAGTGAAAGCACAAACAGCAGCAGGAACACGTCTCTCCTCAGGATATTGTAAACATGTAAATCGTTGTTCAGTTTCTAACTCCCAAGTAAGGTATATATCAGGAACATATCTACCCTCAAACGGTGGAATATTCAATTTCAGTTTCGGAATATGGTCATTATCTCGTACCTGAGGTGGTTGTGCAGGCCTACCGTTGCGAACATATACCTGAGGTCGACCTGCTGGTGGTGCTGCTGGTGGCTGCACGTAGTTCTGATTTTTATCAACCTCATCCTCGTAATAGTCCTCCAACTCTGAAGTAACAGCAGGAGCTACAGAAGCACCAACAGTAGTAGCAGAGGCACCAGAATTTTGTCCTGGTTCAATAGGAACACGCTGTGCTCACCCTACTGTATCGCGGCGTAGAACTGGTTGTGGGAGACGTTTGAGTAATTCATCAAACTTGGCGTCCAACTTGGTGTCAATTGTCTTCTCAATGTCATCCATCCTCTCCAATGCCTTTGCCTGTACCTAGTGTTCCTTGGGAGGATATATCTATGGACTTTGTTTTAGGTTTACCTAGAACAAAGAAGGAGAGGGATAGCATATTTGTTGTCGTGGATAGATATTCGAAAATGGCACACTTTATACCATGTCATAAAAGCGATGATGTTGTTAATGTTGCTGATTTGTTCTTTCATGAAATTATTCGCTTGCATGGTGTGCCAAATACTATTGTTTCAGATCGTGATACTAAATTTCTTAGCCAGTTTTGGAGATGTTTATGGGCTAAGTTGGGGACTAAACTGCTTTTTAGTACTACTTGTCACCCCCAAACTGATGGACAAACTGAAGTAGTCAGTAGAACATTGTCTACTATGCTTAGGGCTGTTTTGAAGAATAATAAGAAAATGTCGGAGGAATGCTTGCCTCATATTGAATTTTCTTATAATCGTTCATTGCATTCTACTACTAAGATGTGCCCTTTTGAAGTTGTGTATGGTTTCCTACCTCGTGCACCTATTGATTTGTTGCCTCTTCCATCTTCGGAGAAGGTTAATTTTGATGCTAAAGAACGTGCTGAATTGATTTTAAAAATGCATGAGTTAGCTAAGGAAAACATTGAGTGTATGAATGCTAAATATAAACTTGCTGGAGATAAGGGTAGAAAACATGTTGTGTTTGCACCTGGAGATCTTGTTTGGTTACATTTGCGTAAGGATAGATTTCCTGATTTGCAAAAATCAAAGCTAATGCCATGTGCTGATGGTCCCTTTAAGGTGTTGGAGAAAATAAATGATAATGCATATAAACTTGAGCTCCCTGCAGATTTTGGGGTTAGTCCCACTTTTAACAATGCAGATTTGAAGCCTTATTTGGGTGAGGAAGATGAACTTTCGTCGAGGACGACTTCATTTCAAGAAGGGGAGGATGATGAGGACATCAATACCATTGTTACACCCACAACCCCTGCTGCTATACATACTGGACCAATTACTAGAGCTCGCGCACGCCAACTAAATTACCAGGTACTTTCGTTTCTTGGTAATGATTCTAATGTTCATGAGAATATGATGCTGCCTAAATTGGATACATTTGTTTTGCTTACAAATGAAGGGCCTAGCTTGGAGAAGGATGAACATTGGAGCAAGAACAAGCATGGAGATGACGGCATGTGCAAGGGGAACAAGAACGGAGTTACAAGTGATGATTTCAGGACTTTGAAGCCACCATAATGAGTGCATGAAGCCTTTGACGAAATATACAAGATGCCACTTCATAAATTTCGTCCCGAGGCTATTCTAGGTGCTGCATCACCTTATTATTGGACCAGGCCCATGTAATTTCGAAATACATAAGTATAGGCTATTTTTAGAGTCCGTATGTGTGGGGAAACAAGAGATAGGGTTAGTTTCGGACCCCTCCACCAAGGGCCACGAAATTCACCCACTCGTCCTCCATATATATACAGCCCTTAGGGCACCGTTTAGACTTTGGGTTTTGTTTAGATTAAAAGTTCGCCATAGCTGCAACTTCGCGTACTTCGTTTGTGTTCAACGACCAGACAAAGGCGTCATAGAACCCCACCTTGATCAATAAAGCTTTCCTCTTATATTAGCAATATCCAGATTGCAATCTCAGTTTCTTACTTGTTCTTCGTTTGCTCGCAGGAAACAGACCCTCGTGGTCAGGTTGATCGTGCTCCGGCGTGGTCAATAACCTCTCCGAGTTGGTTTAGCGATTGCTAAGGCGCGACGTCCTCGCACGTTCGTAGTCGAATCGTCAAAGTCGACTTCCACCAAAGCGATATCCATCATCTCATCGAAAGACGGGACACCTTTGCCTCTATCAGACTGCCATAGAATGGACAGATGTTCACTAAAACGGTCATAATTTTGTCATTCGGAATCCGTGTCGGACCAATAAATACTCAAACTGCTCGCGGCGAGCGCGCGAATCCAAAACATACTCCCCGCTTCCGCCAGGAGGCCCGGAGTACCCTCAAATTCAGCCTTAAGCAGGACCTTTTGGCCCTGAAAGTCAAAGAACATCATTCGTCGTCGTTTTTCAGACAAGTTTCTGAACCCATTGGCACTTCCTTTTGAAGGAAATTCTTGAGATTATGTTTCTTATAGACATTAGCCCCCCTGGTAGGGACAAACGTACGTTTCTGCAGATGCTCTATGATCCAGCAATCTCATTTGGCCGTAAATTGAAGAAAATCCAGCGGCTATATGCCTTATTCTCCTTGTTTTCGCCGGATGGCATGCTGTAACTCATGCGCGTGAAAGCCAAGAACAAAAGGGCATTCCTGACATCGATCAATATATATGTGGAAACGATATCTCCGCTATAGAGGACAAGAATTTTTGGGGCAATCAGGCAAAATGCGCACGAGAAAATGAAGTACTTTCAAGGACTGCAATAGAATGGAGAGATGTTCACTAAAACGGTCATAATTTTGTCATTCGGAGTCCATGTCGGACCCATAAGTACTCAAACTACTCGCCGCGAGCGCACGAATCCAAAAAATACTCCCGGCTTGCGCCAGGAGGCCCGGAGTACCCTCAAGTTCAGCCTTAAGCAGGACTTTTTGGCCCTGAAAGTCAACGAACATCATTCGTTGCTGTTTTATAGACAAGTTTCTGAACCCATTGGCACTTCCTTTTGAAGGAAATTCGAGAGATTATGTTGCTTATAGACATTAGCCCCCCTGGTAGGGACAAACGTTCCTTTCTGCAGTTGCTCTATGATCCGGGCACTCTCATTTGGTCGTAAATTGAAGAAAATCCAAAGGCTATATGCCTTATTCTCCTTATTTTCGCCGGATGGCATGCTGTAACTCATGCGCGTGAAAGCCAAGAACAAAAGTGCAATCCTGGCATTGTTCAATATATATGTGGAAACGATATCTCCTCTTTAGAGGACAAGAAATTTTGGGGCAATCAGGCAAAAAGCGCACGAGAAAATGAAGTACTTTCAAGGACTGCCATAGAAAGGACAGATGTTCACTAAAACGGTCATAATTTTGTCATTCGGAGTCCGTGTCGGACCCATAAGTACTCAAACTGCTCGCGGCGAGCGCGCGAATCCAAAAAATACTGCCCGCTTGCGCCAGGAGGCCCGGAGTACCCTCAAATTCAGCCTTAAGTAGGACTTTTTGGCCCTGAAAGTCAAAGAACATCATTCGTCGCTGTTTTTCAGACAAGTTTCTGAACCCATTGGCACTTCCTTTTGAAGGAAATTCTTGAGATTATGTTTCTTATAGACATTAGCCCCCCTGGTAGGGACAAACGTACGTTTCTGCAGATGCTCTATGATCCAGCAATCTCATTTGGCCGTAAATTGAAGAAAATCCAGCGGCTATATGCCTTATTCTCCTTGTTTTCGCCGGATGGCATGCTGTAACTCATGCGCGTGAAAGCCAAGAACAAAAGGGCATTCCTGACATCGATCAATATATATGTGGAAACGATATCTCCGCTATAGAGGACAAGAATTTTTGGGGCAATCAGGCAAAATGCGCACGAGAAAATGAAGTACTTTCAAGGACTGCAATAGAATGGAGAGATGTTCACTAAAACGGTCATAATTTTGTCATTCGGAGTCCATGTCGGACCCATAAGTACTCAAACTACTCGCCGCGAGCGCACGAATCCAAAAAATACTCCCGGCTTGCGCCAGGAGGCCCGGAGTACCCTCAAGTTCAGCCTTAAGCAGGACTTTTTGGCCCTGAAAGTCAACGAACATCATTCGTTGCTGTTTTATAGACAAGTTTCTGAACCCATTGGCACTTCCTTTTGAAGGAAATTCGAGAGATTATGTTGCTTATAGACATTAGCCCCCCTGGTAGGGACAAACGTTCCTTTCTGCAGTTGCTCTATGATCCGGGCACTCTCATTTGGTCGTAAATTGAAGAAAATCCAAAGGCTATATGCCTTATTCTCCTTATTTTCGCCGGATGGCATGCTGTAACTCATGCGCGTGAAAGCCAAGAACAAAAGTGCAATCCTGGCATTGTTCAATATATATGTGGAAACGATATCTCCTCTTTAGAGGACAAGAAATTTTGGGGCAATCAGGCAAAAAGCGCACGAGAAAATGAAGTACTTTCAAGGACTGCCATAGAAAGGACAGATGTTCACTAAAACGGTCATAATTTTGTCATTCGGAGTCCGTGTCGGACCCATAAGTACTCAAACTGCTCGCGGCGAGCGCGCGAATCCAAAAAATACTGCCCGCTTGCGCCAGGAGGCCCGGAGTACCCTCAAATTCAGCCTTAAGTAGGACTTTTTGGCCCTGAAAGTCAAAGAACATCATTCGTCGCTGTTTTTCAGACAAGTTTCTGAACCCATTGGCACTTCCTTTTGAAGGAAATGCGAGAGATTATGTTGCTTATAGACATTAGCCCCCCTGGTAAGGACAAACGTACCTTTCTGCAGATGCTCTATGATCCGGGCAATCTCATTTGGTCGTAAATTGAAGAAAATCCAGTGGCTATATGCCTTATTCTCCTTGTTTTCGCCGGATGGCATGCTGTAACTCATGCGCGTGAAAGCCAAGAACAAAAGGGCATTCCTGACATCGATCAATATATATGTGGAAACGATATCTCCGCTATAGAGGACAAGAAATTTTGGGGCAATCAGGCAAAAAGCGCACGAGAAAATGAAGTACTTTCAAGGACTGCCATAGAAAGGACAGATGTTCACTAAAACGGTCATAATTTTGTCATTCGGAGTCCGTGACGGACCCATAAATACTCAAACTGCTCGCGGCGAGCGCGCGAATCCAAAAATGCCCGCTTGCGCCAAGAGGCACGGAGTACCCTCAAATTCAGCCTTAAGCAGGACTTTTTTCCCCTGAAAGTCAAAGAACATCATTCGTCGCTGTTTTATAGACAAGTTTCTGAACCCATTGGCACTTCCTTTTGAAGGAAATTCGAGAGATTATGTTGCTTATAGACATTAGCCCCCCTGGTAGGGACAAACGTACCTTTCTGCAGATGCTCTATGATCCGGGCAATCTCATTTGGTCGTAAATTGCAGAAAATCCAGCGGCTATATGCCTTATTCTCCTTGTTTTCGCCGGATGGCATGCTGTAACTCATGCGCATGAAAGCCAAGAACAAAAGGACATTCCTGGCATCGGTCAATATATATATGGAAACGATATCTCCTCTATAGAGGACAAGAAATTTTGGGGCAATCAGGCAAAAAGCGCACGAGAAAATGAAGTACTTTCAAGGATTGCCATAGAATGGACAGATGTTCACTAAAACGGTCATAATTTTGTCATTCGGAGTCCATGTCGGACCCATAAGTACTCAAACTGCTCGCGGCGAGCACGCGAATCCAAAAAATACTCCCAGCTTGCACCAGGAGGCCCGGAGTACCCTCAAATTCAGCCTTAAGCAGGAATTTTTGGCCCTGAAAGTCAAAGAACATCATTCGTTGCTGTTTTATAGACAAGTTTCTGAACCCCTTGGCACTTCCTTTTGAAGGAAATTTGAGAGATTATGTTGCCTATAGACATTAGCCCCCCTGGTGGGGACAAACGTACCTTTCTGCAGATGCTCTATGATCCGGGCACTCTCATTTGGCCGTAAATTGAAGAAAATCCAAAGGCTATATGCCTTATTCTCCTTATTTTCGCCGGATGGCATGCTGTAACTCATGCGCGTGAAAGCCAAGAACAGAAGTGCATTCCTGGCATTGTTCAATATATATGTGGAAACGATATCTCCTCTTTAGAGGACAAGAAATTTTGGGGCAATCAGGCAAAAAGCGCACGAGAAAATGAAGTATTTTCAAGGACTGCCATAGAAAGGACAGATGTTCACTAAAACGGTCATAATTTTGTCATTCGGAGTCCGTGTCGGACCCATAAGTACTCAAACTGCTCGCGGCGAGCGCGCGAATCCAAAAAATACTCCCCGCTTGCGCCAGGAGGCCCGGAGTACCCTCAAATTCAGCCTTAAGTAGGACTTTTTGGCTCTAAAAGTCAAAGAACATCATCCGTCGCTGTTTTTCAGACAAGTTTCTGAACCCATTGGCACTTCCTTTTGAAGGAAATGCGAGAGATTATGTTGCTTATAGACAATAGCCCCCTGGTAGGGACAAACGTACCTTTCTGCAGATGCTCTATGATCTGGGCAATCTCATTTGGCCGTAAATTGAAGAAAATCCAGCGGCCATATGCCTTATTCTCCTTGTTTTCGCCGGATGGCATGCTGTAACTCATGCGCGTGAAAGCCAAGAACAATAGGGCATTCCTGGCATCGGTCAATATATATGTGGAAACGATATTTCCACTATAGAGGACAAGAAATTTTGGGGCAATCAGGCAAAAAGCGCAAAAGAAAATGAAGTACTTTCAAGGACTGCCATAGAATGGACAGATGTTCACTAAAACGGTCATAATTTTGTCATTCGGAGTCCATGTCGGACCCATAAGAACTCAAACTGCTCGCGGCGAGCGCGCGAATCCAAAAAATACTCCTCGCTTGCGCTAGGAGGCCCGGTGTACCCTCAAATTCAGCCTTAAGCAGGACTTTTTGCCCCTGAAAGTCGAAGAACATCATTCGTCGTTGTTTTATAGACAAGTTTCTGAACCCATTGGCACTTCCTTTTGAAGGAAATGCGAGAGATTATGTAGCTTATAGACATTAGCCCCCCTGGTAGGGACAAACGTACGTTTCTGCAGATGCTCTATGATCCGGGCAATCTCATTTGGCCGTAAATTGAAGAAAATCCAGCGGCTATATGCCTTATTCTCCTTGTTTTCGCCGGATGGCATGCTGTAACTCATGCGCGTGAAAGCCAAGAACAAAAGGGCATTCCTGACATCGATCAATATATATGTGGAAACGATATCTCCGCTATAGAGGACAAGAAATTTTGGGGTAATCAGGCAAAAAGCGCACGAGAAAATGAAGTACTTTCAAGGACTGCACTAGAATGGACAGATGTTCACTAAAACGGTCATAATTTTGTCATTCGGAGTCCATGTCGGACCCATAAGTACTCAAACTGCTCGCGGCGAGCGCACGAATCCAAAAAATACTCCCCGCTTGCGCCAGGAGGCCCGGAGTACCCTCAAATTCAGCCTTAAGCAGGACTTTTTGGCCCTGAAAGTCAAAGAACATCATTCGTTGCTGTTTTATAAACAAGTTTCTGAACCCATTGGCACTTCCTTTTGAAGGAAATTCAAGAGATTATGTTGCTTATAGACATTATCCCCCCTGGTAGGGACAAACGTACCTTTCTGCAGTTGCTCTATGATCCGGGCACTCTCATTTGGCCGTAAGTCGAAGAAAATCCAAAGGCTATATGCCTTATTCTCCTTATTTTCGCCGGATGGCATGCTGTAACTCATGCGCGTGAAAGCCAAGAACAAAAGTGCATTCCTGGCATTGTTCAATATATATGTGGAAACGATATCTCCTCTTTAGAGGACAAGAAATTTTGGGGCAATCAGGCAAAAAGCGCACGAGAAAATGAAGTACTTTCAAGGACTGCCATAGAAAGGACAGATGTTCACTAAAACGGTCATAATTTTGTCATTCGGAGTCCGTGCCGGACCCATAAGTACTCAAACTGCTCGCGGCGAGCGCGCGAATCCAAAAAATACTGCCCGCTTGCGCCAGGAGGCCCGGAGTACCCTCAAATTCAGCCTTAAGCAGGACTTTCTGGCCCTGAAAGTCAAAGAACATCATTCGTCACTGTTTTTCAGACAAGTTTCTGAACCCATTGGCACTTCCTTTTGAAGGAAATGCGAGAGATTATGTTGCTTATAGACATTAGCCCCCCTGGTAGGGACAAACGTACCTTTCTGCAGATGCTCTATGATCTGGGCAATCTCATTTGGCCGTAAATTGAAGAAAATCCAGTGGCTATATGCCTTATTCTCCTTGTTTTCGCCGGATGGCATGCTGTAACTCATGCGCGTGAAAGCCAAGAACAAAAGGGCATTCCTGGCATCGATCAATATATATGTGGAAATGATATCTCCGCTATAGAGGACAAGAAATTTTGGGGCAATCAGGCAAAAAGCGCACGAGAAAATGAAGTACTTTCAAGGACTGCCATAGAATGGACAGATGTTCACTAAAACGGTCATAATTTTGTCATTCGGAGTCCATGTCGGACCCATAAGTACTCAAACTGCTCGCGGCGAGCACGCGAATCCAAAAAATACTCCCAGCTTGCACCAGGAGGCCCGGAGTACCCTCAAATTCAGCCTTAAGCAGGAATTTTTGGCCCTGAAAGTCAAAGAACATCATTCGTTGCTGTTTTATAGACAAGTTTCTGAACCCCTTGGCACTTCCTTTTGAAGGAAATTCGAGAGATTACGTAGCTTATAGACATTAGCCCCCCTGGTGGGGACAAACGTACCTTTCTGCAGATGCTCTATGATCCGGGCACTCTCGTTTGGCCGTAAATTGAAGAAAATCCAAAGGCTATATGCCTTATTCTCCTTATTTTCGCCGGATGGCATGCTGTAACTCATGCGCGTGAAAGCCAAGAACAGAAGTGCATTCCTGGCATTGTTCAATATATATGTGGAAACGATATCTCCTCTTTAGAGGACAAGAAATTTTGGGGCAATCAGGCAAAAAGCGCACGAGAAAATGAAGTACTTTCAAGGACTGCCATAGAAAGGACAGATGTTCACTAAAACGGTCATAATATTGTCATTCGGAGTCCGTGTCGGACCCATAAGTACTCAAACTGCTTGCGGCGAGCACGCGAATCCAAAAAATACTCCCCGCTTGCGCCAGGAGGCCTGGAGTACCCTCAAATTCAGCCTTAAGTAGGACTTTTTGGCCCTAAAAGTCAAAGAACATCATTCGTCGCTGTTTTTCAGACAAGTTTGTGAACCCATTGGCACTTCCTTTTGAAGGAAATGCGAGAGATTATGTTGCTTATAGACATTAGCCCCCCTGGTAGGGACAAACGTACCTTTCTGCAGATGCTCTATGATCCGGGCAATCTCATTTGGCCGTAAATTGAAGAAAATCCAGCGGCCATATGCCTTATTCTCCTTGTTTTCGCCGGATGGCATGCTGTAACTCATGCGCGTGAAAGCCAAGAACAAAAGGGCATTCCTGGCATCGGTCAATATATGTGGAAACGATATTTCCGCTATAGAGGACAAGAAATTTTGGGGCAATCAGGCAAAAAGCGCACGAGAAAATGAAGTACTTTCAAGGACTGCCATAGAATGGACAGATGTTCACTAAAACGGTCATAATTTTGTCATTCGGAGTCCATGTCGGACCCATAAGTACTCAAACTACACGCGGCGAGCGCACGAATCCAAAAAATACTCCTTGCTTGCGCTAGGAGGCCCGGAGTACCCTCAAATTCAGCCTTAAGCAGGACTTTTTGGCCCTGAAAGTCAAAGAACATCATTCATCGCTGTTTTATAGACAAGTTTCTGAACCCATTGGCACTTCCTTTTGAAGGAAATGCGAGAGATTATGTAGCTTATAGACATTAGCCCCCCTGGTAGGGACAAACGTACGTTTCTGCAGATGCTCTATGATCCGGGCAATCTCATTTGGCCGTAAATTGAAGAAAATCCAGCGGCTATATGCCTTATTCTCCTTGTTTTCGCCGGATGGCATGCTGTAACTCATGCGCGTGAAAGCCAAGAACAAAAGGGCATTCCTGACATCGATCAATATATATGTGGAAACGATATCTCCGCTATAGAGGACAAGAAATTTTGGAGCAATCAGGCAAAAAGCGCACGAGAAAATGAAGTACTTTCAAGGACTGCACTAGAATGGACAGATGTTCACTAAAACGGTCATAATTTTGTCATTCGGAGTCCATGTCGGACCCATAAGTACTCAAACTGCTCGCGGCGAGCGCACGAATCCAAAAAATACTCCCCGCTTGCGCCAGGAGGCCTGGAGTACCCTCAAATTCAGCCTTAAGTAGGACTTTTTGGCCCTAAAAGTCAAAGAACATCATTCGTCGCTGTTTTTCACACAAGTTTGTGAACCCATTGGCACTTCCTTTCGAAGGAAATGCGAGAGATTATGTAGCTTATAGACATTAGCCCCCCTGGTAGGGACAAACGTACCTTTCTGCAGATGCTCTATGATCCGGGCAATCTCATTTGGCCGTAAATTGAAGAAAATCCAGCGGCTATATGCCTTATTCTCCTTGTTTTCGCCGGATGGCATGCTGTAACTCATGCGCGTGAAAGCCAAGAACAAAAGGGCATTCCTGGCATCGGTCAATATATATGTGGAAATGATATTTCCGCTATAGAGGACAAGAAATTTTGGGGCAATCAGGCAAAAAGCGCACGAGAAAACGAAGTACTTTCAAGGACTGCCATAGAATGGACAGATGTTCACTAAAACGGTCATAATTTTGTCATTCGGAGTCCATGTCGGACCCATAAGTACTCAAACTGCTCGCGGCGAGCGCACAAATCCAAAAAATACTCCTTGCTTGCGCCAGGAGGCCCGGAGTACCCTCAAATTCAGCCTTAAGCAGGACTTTTTGGCCCTGAAAGTCAAAGAACATCATTCATCGCTGTTTTATAGACAAGTTTCTGAACCCATTGGCACTTCCTTTTGAAGGAAATGCGAGAGATTATGTAGCTTATAGACATTAGCCCCCCTGGTAGGGACAAACGTACGTTTCTGCAGATGCTCTATGATCCGGGCAATCTCATTTGGCCGTAAATTGAAGAAAATCCAGCGGCTATATGCCTTATTCTCCTTGTTTTCGCCGGATGGCATGCTGTAACACATGCGCGTGAAAGCCAAGAACAAAAGGGCATTCCTGACATCGGTCAATATATATGTGGAAATGATATCTCCGCTATAGAGGACAAGAAATTTTGGGGCAATCAGGCAAAAAGCGCACGACAAAATGAAGTACTTTCAAGGACTGCCATAGAAAGGACAGATGTTCACTAAAACGGTCATAATTTTGTCATTCGGAGTCCGTGTCGGACCCATAAGTACTCAAACTGCTCGCGGCGAGCGCGCGAATCCAAAAAATACTCCTCACTTGCGCCAGGAGGCCCGGAGTACCCTCAAATTCAGCCTTAAGCAGGACTTTTTGGCCCTGAAAGTCAAAGAACATCATTCGTCGCTGTTTTATAGACAAGTTTCTGAACCCATTGGCACATCCTTTTGAAGGAAATGCGAGAGATTATGTAGCTTATAGACATTAGCCCCCCTGGTAGGGACAAACGTACGTTTCTGCAGATGCTCTATGATCCGGGGAATCTCATTTGGCCGTAAATTGAAGAAAATCCAGCGGCTATATGCCTTATTCTCCTTGTTTTCGCCGGATGGCATGCTGTAACTCATGCGCGTGAAAGCCAAGAACAAAAGGGCATTCCTGACATCGGTCAATATATATGTGGAAATGATATCTCCGCTATAGAGGACAAGAAATTTTGGGGCAATCAGGCAAAAAGCGCACGACAAAATGAAGTACTTTCAAGGACTGCAATAGAGTGGACAGATGTTCACTAAAACGGTCATAATTTTGTCATTCGGAGTCCATGTCGGACCCATAAGTACTCAAACTGCTCGCGGCGAGCGCACGAATCCAAAAAATACTCCTCGCTTGCGCCAGGAGGCCCGGTGTACCCTCAAATTCAGCCTTAAGCAGGATTTTTGCCCCTGAAAGTCAAAGAACATCATTCGTCGCTGTTTTATAGACAAGTTTCTGAACCCATTGGCACTTCCTTTTGAAGGAAATGCGAGAGATTATGTAGCTTATAGACATTAGCCCCCCTGGTAGGGACAAACGTACGTTTCTGCAGATGCTCTATGATCCGGGCAATCTCATTTGGCCGTAAATTGAAGAAAATCCAGCGGCTATATGCCTTATTCTCCTTGTTTTCGCCGGATGGCATGCTGTAACTCATGCGCGTGAAAGCCAAGAACAAAAGGGCATTCCTGACATCGATCAATATATATGTGGAAACGATATCTCCGCTATAGAGGACAAGAAATTTTGCGGCAATCAGGCAAAAAGCGCACGAGAAAATGAAGTACTTTCAAGGACTGCACTAGAATGGACAGATGTTCACTAAAACGGTCATAATTTTGTCATTCGGAGTCCATGTCGGACCCATAAGTACTCAAACTGCTCGCGGCGAGCGCACGAATCCAAAAAATACTCCCCGCTTGCGCCAGGAGGCCTGGAGTACCCTCAAATTCAGCCTTAAGTAGGACTTTTTGGCCCTAAAAGTCAAAGAACATCATTCGTCGCTGTTTTTCAGACAAGTTTGTGAACCCATTGGCACTTCCTTTCGAAGGAAATGCGAGAGATTATGTAGCTTATAGACATTAGCCCCCCTGGTAGGGACAAACGTACCTTTCTGCAGATGCTCTATGATCCGGGCAATCTCATTTGGCCGTAAATTGAAGAAAATCCAGCGGCTATATGCCTTATTCTCCTTGTTTTCGCCGGATGGCATGCTGTAACTCATGCGCGTGAAAGCCAAGAACAAAAGGGCATTCCTGGCATCGGTCAATATATATGTGGAAATGATATTTCCGCTATAGAGGACAAGAAATTTTGGGGCAATCAGGCAAAAAGCGCACGAGAAAATGAAGTACTTTCAAGGACTGCCATAGAATGGACAGATGTTCACTAAAACGGTCATAATTTTGTCATTCGGAGTCCATGTCGGACCCATAAGTACTCAAACTGCTCGCGGCGAGCGCACGAATCCAAAAAATACTCCTTGCTTGCGCCAGGAGGCCCGGAGTACCCTCAAATTCAGCCTTAAGCAGGACTTTTTGGCCCTGAAAGTCAAAGAACATCATTCATCGCTGTTTTATAGACAAGTTTCTGAACCCATTGGCACTTCCTGTTGAAGGAAATGCGAGAGATTATGTAGCTTATAGACATTAGCCCCCCTGGTAGGGACAAACGTACGTTTCTGCAGATGCTCTATGATCCGGGCAATCTCATTTGGCCGTAAATTGAAGAAAATCCAGCGGCTATATGCCTTATTCTCCTTGTTTTCGCCGGATGGCATGCTGTAACACATGCGCGTGAAAGCCAAGAACAAAAGGGCATTCCTGACATCGGTCAATATATATGTGGAAATGATATCTCCGCTATAGAGGACAAGAAATTTTGGGGCAATCAGGCAAAAAGCGCACGACAAAATGAAGTACTTTCAAGGACTGCCATAGAAAGGACAGATGTTCACTAAAACGGTCATAATTTTGTCATTCGGAGTCCGTGTCGGACCCATAAGTACTCAAACTGCTCGCGGCGAGCGCGCGAATCCAAAAAATACTCCTCGCTTGCGCCAGGAGGCCCGGAGTACCCTCAAATTCAGCCTTAAGCAGGACTTTTTGGCCCTGAAAGTCAAAGAACATCATTCGTCGCTGTTTTATAGACAAGTTTCTGAACCCATTGGCACTTCCTTTTGAAGGAAATGCGAGAGATTATGTAGCTTATAGACATTAGCCCCCCTGGTAGGGACAAACGTACGTTTCTGCAGATGCTCTATGATCCGGGCAATCTCATTTGGCCGTAAATTGAAGAAAATCCAGCGGCTATATGCCTTATTCTCCTTGTTTTCGCCGGATGGCATGCTGTAACTCATGCGCGTGAAAGCCAAGAACAAAAGGGCATTCCTGACATCGGTCAATATATATGTGGAAATGATATCTCCGCTATAGAGGACAAGAAATTTTGGGGCAATCAGGCAAAAAGCGCACGACAAAATGAAGTACTTTCAAGGACTGCAATAGAATGGACAGATGTTCACTAAAACGGTCATAATTTTGTCATTCGGAGTCCATGTCGGACCCATAAGTACTCAAACTGCTCGCGGCGAGCGCATGAATCCAAAAAATACTCCCCGCTTGCGCCAGGAGGCCCGGAGTACCCTCAAATTCAGCCTTAAGCAGGACTTTTTGGCCCTGAAAGTCAAAGAACATCATTCGTTGCTGTTTTATAGACAAGTTTCTGAACCCATTGGCACTTCCTTTTGAAGGAAATTCGAGAGATTATGTTGCTTATAGACATTAGCCCCCCTGGTAGGGACAAACGTACCTTTCTGCAGTTGCTCTATGATCCGGGCACTCTCATTTGGCCATAAATTGAAGAAAATCCAAAGGCTATATGCCTTATTCTCCTTATTTTCGCCGGATGGCATGCTGTAACTCATGCGTGTGAAAGTCAAGAACAAAAGTGCATTCCTGGCATTGTTCAATATATATGTGGAAACGATATCTCCTCTTTAGAGGACAAGAAATTTTGGGGCAATCAGGCAAAAAGCGCACGAGAAAATGAAGTACTTTCAAGGACTGCCATAGAAAGGATAGATGTTCACTAAAACGGTCATAATTTTGTCATTCGGAGTCCGTGTCGGACCCATAAGTACTCAAACTGCTCGCGGCGAGCGCGCGAATCCAAAAAATACTGCCCGCTTGCGCCAGGAGGCCCGGAGTACCCTCAAATTCAGCCTTAAGCAGGACTTTTTGGCCCTGAAAGTCAAAGAACATCATTCATCGCTGCTTTTCAGACAAGTTTCTGAACCCATTGGCACTTCCTTTTGAAGGAAATGCGAGAGATTATGTTGCTTATAGACATTAGCCCCCCTGGTAGGGACAAACGTACCTTTCTGCAAATGCTCTATGATCCGGGCAATCTCATTTTGATGAGGACATCAATACCATTGTTACACCCACAGCCCCTACTGCTACATATACTGGACCAATTACTAGAGCTCGCGCACGCCAATTAAATTATCAGGTACTTTCGTTTCTTGGTAATGATTCTAATGTTCATGAGAATATGATGCTGCCTAAATTGGATACATTTGTTTTGCTTACAAATGAAGGGCCTAGCTTGGAGAAGGATGGACATTGGAGCAAGAGCAAGCATGGAGATGATGCCATGCGCAAGGGGAACCAGAACGGAGTTACAAGTGATGATTTCAGGACTTTGAAGCCACCATAAGAGTGCATGAAGCCTTGGACGAAATATACAAGATGCCACTTCATAAATTTCGTCCAGAGGCTATTATAGGTGCTGCGTCACCTTTTTATTGGGCCAGGCCCATGTAATTTCGAAATACATAAGTATAGGCTAATTTTAGAGTCCGTATGTGTGGGGAAACAAGAGATAGGGTTGATTTCGGACCCCTCCACCAAGGGCCACGAAATTCCCCCTCTCTTCCTCCATATATACAGCCCTTAGGGCACCGTTTAGCCTTTGGGTTTTGTTTAGATTAAAAGTTCGCCATAGCTGCAACTTCGCGTACTTCGTTTGTGTTCAACGACCAGACAAAGGCGTCACAGAACCCCACCGTGAGCAATAAAGCTTTCATCTTATATTCGCAATATCCAGATTGCAATCTCAGTTTCTTGCTTGTTCTTCGTTTGCTCGCAGGAAACAGACCCTCGTGGTCAGGTTGATCGTGCTCCGGCGTGGTCAATAACCTCTCGGAGTTGGTTTAGCGATTGCTAAGGCGCGATGTCCTCGCACGTTCGTAGTCGGATCGTCAAAGTCGACTTCCACCAAAGCGAAATCCATCATCTCATCGAAAGACGGGACACCTTTGCCTCTATCAAGTGGTATCAGATTTCCAGGTTGCTCGGTGAGATTTTCCAGTTTTTCGTAGTTTAGATCGAGTCTGTTCTTCATACCTATAGTCCACGAAAAAGCCACAAAAAAAATTAGGGTTAGTTCATCATATCCGAACCAATCTGAGCCTTTGCATAATCTTTTTAGGGTTTTGCTTTGTTGAATTTGCGGTTGCATCGTCGGTCTAGTTGCTGGTCTTAGAGTCTAGTCTTTTAGAGTTTCGAGTTCTGGTCATAAGTTGTCACGCCGCCGCCGCACCATCATCATCGCCCCTGCCATCTACCACCACCACTCCGAATCTGTATCCATATACCACCACCAATCCGTGTCCATATACCACCACCGATCCATATCCATATACTACCACCGCTACCACCACCGCTGCCATATACCACAACCATATATCCACCACCAATCCGAGTTCCTTGCTTATTAGGTTTGTTTTCGGGATCCATCTAGTTTCCGATTCGTGTTTCCTTGCCGGAGTAGGTTTCAGAAAAAAAAAGAGTCCGGAAACCACGCTCCGTTTAGGCCCAAAATTTTTCGAAAACGCATTTTTCGAAAAAATTTCTAGCTATCTTATTTTTAGGTGTTTCTGAGTGTTTTGAGACAGGTGCCATTATAGGAAGTTTTTTTTGACCCGTTTCCAGTTTTTGGGTCCGGGCAGTCAAAAAAACGAAAAAAAAAATTGGTCGAAAAAATTTCGTGCACATCCTGTCAGTTTGACCTAGGAAGAGTTTTGAGACACTCGCCATTATAGTGATTTTTCGCAAAAAAAAAGAGCAGGGCAAAAAAAAAAGAGCGCAAAAAAAAAGAGCGAAAAAAAAAACCAGAGTGTGCTTTTCCCTTGTTTACGTGCAGCGCCGTGATTTTGTTAGTGTTCTAGGCTCGCGTCTCTAGCACAGTCTAGCCTAGGACCAGCACAGTACCGTCGTTGAGCGTTTATTCAACTTTGCATCTCTGAATTGATTATTGCTGACCCTTTTTGCTACCATATTATAAGCCTTCCCAGCTCCACATACATCTACGTCGTGCGTTTGACTCTCCCTGGTAATCGCTCTATCCAAGCTTTGAGAGTTTTTGACTATAACGGTTGCCGATCACCGCCTGCTGCTGGGTAAGAACTGGTAAGAATTTGAGATTTGCTTGACGGATTTGTGACACCCACCACCACCTCTTGTTAGTAGTCTGTAGGATCATATTCTTGTGTGTTTCTATTGCTGCTAACCATGCCAGGATCACAAGCCGACGAGACTGACTGGGAGAACATGACGAATAAGGATTTGCATGATAAATTTCAGCAAATGATGAGTGGACAGGTGCAAGATGTGCTAAACAGATTTGAAGAGGCCATGGAGAAGATAGATGGCATGGAGAAGACGTTCGAAACAAAGCTCGATAACAAGTTTAATGAATTGCTCGCGCGTCTTCCACCACCACCACCCGCTGCACCTAACGCACCTCTCCAACGACAACAACAACAACAACAACGCATCCTTTCGAATCAGTATGGACGAGCGAAGCGTGTTCCTATTGAGGATGGCCAAACTTCTGGTGCTGCTGTTCATGTTGTTGATGCTTCTTTGGCCCCTGCTACTGCTGCTGCTGGTACCCAGGAGGATGATGAGTATGTGGGCGATTATGAGGATGAGGTTGATCAAAATCAGCACTACGTGCAGCCACCAGCACCACCACCACCAGGTCGACCTCAGGTATATATTCGTAATGGTAGGCCTGCACCACCACCTCAGGTACGAGATGATGTCCATATTCCTAAACTGAAATTGAATATTCCACCATTTGAGGGTAGATATGTTCCTGATATATATCTTACTTGGGAGTTAGAAACTGAACAACGTTTTACATGTTTACAATATCCCGAGGAGAGACGGGTTGCTGCTGCTGTTTGTGCTTTCACTAGTTTTGCATGTGTATGGTGGTCTGAACATTGTAGATTATATCCTATTCCCGCTACTTGGGCTGCTTTGAAAACTGCTATGCGTACTCGTTGGGTTCCACCATATTATCAACGTGAATTGCTTCAAAAATTACAGCGCTTAAGACAAGGAAAAAATTCTGTAGAAGAATATTATCAGGAATTACAAACTGGCATGATTAGATGTGGTATTGTTGAGGAGAATGAAGCTATGCTTGCACGTTTTCTGGGTGGATTAAATAGAGAGATTCAGACCATTCTAGAATATAAGGAGTATACTAATATCACTCGTTTATTCCATCTTGCCTGTAAAGCTGAACGTGAAGTGCAGGATCGACAGGCATTGGCGCGGACTAACTTTTCTGCAGGTCGACCTTCATCATGGACACCACGTGCATCATCTACTTCCACACGTTCTGCTACACCGGCGCCTCCGTCGGCTGCCACCTCCAACCGTGATACAATAAAGCAGGCACAATCACCACTATCTGCCAAGAGCACATCTTCTGGGCCTGCAAAGAGCTCTTCTTCATCCATGGCATCAACAGGGCAAACACATGATATTATTTGTCGACGTTGCAAGGGTGGAGGTCATTATGCGAGAGAATGCCCCTCTAAGCGTGTGATGATTGTTACTGAGGATGGTGGGTATGAGTCCGCTAGTGACTATGATGAGGAGACTTTGGCTCTTATTACACGTGACGAACACAGTGGAGAAGATTCTGATCATGAGACGCAATACATGGCTCCTGAAGATGCTGACAGGTATGAATGTTTAGTTGCTCAACGTGTTTTGAGTGTGCAGGTTACACAAGCTGAGCAAAATCAGAGGCATAATTTGTTCCATACAAAGGGAGTTGTGAAGGAACGTTCTGTTCGCGTGATCATAGATGGAGGGAGTTGCAACAACTTGGCTAGCATGGAGATGGTGGAGAAGCTATCCACATCCTTACTACATCCAATGGTTCAACAACAGCGGCAAGGTTAAGGTAACACGTACTGTTCGTGTGCATTTTAGTATCTCTACATATGCTGATTATGTTGATTGTGATGTGGTACCTATGCAAGCATGTTCCTTATTACTTGGTAGACCATGGCAATTTGATAAAAATTCTATTCACCATGGTAGAAACAATCAGTATACTCTTGTTCCTAAGGATAAAAATATTACTTTGCTTCCTATGACTCCTGATTCCATTTTGAAAGATGATCTTAATAGAGCTAATAAAGCAAAACAGGAGAAAACTAGGAGTGAAAATCAGATTGTGGCAAAAGAATTTGAGCAACAAATGCAGCCTAATAATAATAAACAATCTAGTGTTGCTTCTGAAATTAAATTGAAAAGTGCATGTTTACTTGCCACCAAATCTGATATTGATGATCTAGATTTTAGCAAATATGTTTGCTATGCTTTTGTGTGCAAAGAGGCATTATTTTCATTCGAGGACGTGCCTTCCTCTTTGCCTCCTGCTGTCACTAACATTTTGCAGGAGTTCGCTGACGTCTTTCCACAAGACGTGCCACCGGGATTACCACCTATTCGCGGGATTGAGCATCAAATTGACTTAATTCCCGGTGCATCATTACCCAACCGTGCACCATACCGTACCAATCCAGAGGAGACGAAGGAGATTATGCGTCAAGTACAAGAACTGCTCGACAAAGGTTATATACGCGAATCCCTTAGTCCTTGTGCTGTTCCTATCATTTTAGTGCCAAAAAAGGATGGTACGTCGCGTATGTGCGTTGATTGTAGAGGCATTAATAATATTACTATTCGTTATCGTCATCCTATTCCTAGGCTAGATGATATGCTTGATGAATTGAGTGGCTCTACAATATTCTCCAAAGTTGATTTGCGTAGTGGATACCATCAAATTCGTATGAAATTGGGAGATGAATGGAAAACAGCATTTAAAACTAAGTTTGGATTATATGAGTGGTTAGTCATGCCTTTTGGGTTAACTAATGCACCTAGTACTTTCATGAGGTTAATGAACGAAGTTTTACGTGCTTTCATTGGACGATTTGTGGTAGTTTACTTTGATGACATATTGATTTATAGCAAATCTTTGGAGGAACATTTGGAACATTTACGTGCTGTTTTTATTGCTCTACGTGATGCACGTTTGTTTGGTAACCTTGGAAAGTGCACCTTTTGCACCGACCGAGTATCTTTTCTTGGCTATGTTGTTACTCCACAGGGAATTGAAGTTGATAAAGCCAAAATTGAAGCTATTGAGAGTTGGCCACAGCCCAAAACGGTCACACAAGTGAGGAGTTTCCTTGGCCTCGCTGGATTCTATAGGCGTTTTGTGAGAGATTTCAGCACCATTGCTGCACCTCTCAATGAGCTTACAAAGAAAGATGTGCCTTTTCTGTGGGGTACCGCACAGGAAGAAGCCTTCTCGGTATTGAAAGATAAGTTGACACATGCTCCTTTACTCCAACTTCCTGATTTTAATAAGACTTTTGAGCTTGAATGTGATGCTAGTGGAATTGGATTAGGAGGTGTGTTATTACAAGATGGCAAACCTGTTGCATACTTTTCTGAAAAATTGAGTGGGCCTAGTCTGAATTATTCTACTTATGATAAAGAATTATATGCTCTTGTTCGGACTTTAGAAACATGGCAACATTATTTATGGCCCAAAGAATTTGTTATACATTCTGATCATGAATCTTTGAAACATATTAAAAGTCAAGCTAAACCGAATCGTAGACATGCTAAATGGGTTGAATTCATTGAGACTTTCCCTTATGTCATTAAACACAAGAAGGGAAAAGAAAATGTTATTGCTGATGCATTGTCTCGTCGCTATACTATGCTTTCACAACTTGACTTCAAAATATTTGGTTTGGAGACCATCAAAGATCAATATGTGCATGATGCTGATTTTAAAGATGTAATGCAGAATTGTAAAGAAGGAAGAATGTGGAACAAGTTTGTCGTTAACGATGGATTTGTGTTTCGTGCTAACAAGCTATGCATTCCAGCTAGCTCCGTTCGTCTTTTGCTGTTGCAGGAGGCGCATGGGGGAGGATTAATGGGACACTTTGGCGTGAAGAAGATGGGGGACGTACTTGCTACACATTTCTTTTGGCCAAAGATGAGACGGGATGTTGAGCATTTTGTTGCTCGCTGCACTACATGTCAAAAAGCTAAGTCACGACTCAATCCTCATGGTTTATATATGCCTTTGCCTGTACCTAGTGTTCCTTGGGAGGATATATCTATGGACTTTGTTTTAGGTTTACCTCGAACAAAGAAGGGGAGGGATAGCATATTTGTTGTCGTGGATAGATTCTCGAAAATGGCACACTTTATACCATGTCATAAAAGCGATGATGCTGTTAATGTTGCTGATTTGTTCTTTCGTGAAATTATTCGCTTGCATGGTGTGCCAAATACTATTGTTTCAGATCGTGATACTAAATTTCTTAGCCACTTTTGGAGATGTTTATGGGCTAAGTTGGGGACTAAACTGCTATTTAGTACTACTTGTCACACCCAAACTGATGGACAAACTGAAGTAGTCAATAGAACATTGTCTACTATGCTTAGGGCTGTTTTGAAGAATAATAAGAAAATGTGGGAAGAATGCTTGCCTCATATTGAATTTGCTTATAATCGTTCATTGCATTCTACTACTAAGATGTGCCCTTTTGAAATTGTGTATGGTTTCCTACCTCGTGCACCTATTGATTTGTTGCCTCTTCCATCTTCGGAGAAGGTTAATTTTGATGCTAAAGAACGTTCTGAATTGATTTTAAAAATGCATGAGTTAACTAAGGAAAACATTGAGCGTATGAATGCTAAATATAAACTTGCTGGAGATAAGGGTAGAAAACATGTTGTGTTTGCACCTGGAGATCTTGTTTGGTTACATTTGCGTAAAGATAGATTTCCTAATTTGCGCAACTCAAAGCTAATGCCACGTGCTGATGGTCCCTTTAAGGTGTTAGAGAAAATAAATGATAATGCATATAAACTTGAGCTGCCTGCAGATTTTGGGGTTAGTCCCACTTTTAACATTGCAGATTTGAAGCCTTATTTGGGTGAGGAAAATGAGCTTCCGTCGAGGACGACTTCATTTCAAGAAGGGGAGGATGATGAGGACATCAATACCATTGTTACACCCACAGCCCCTACTGCTACATATACTGGACCAATTACTAGAGCTCGCGCACGCCAATTAAATTATCAGGTACTTTCGTTTCTTGGTAATGATTCTAATGTTCATGAGAATATGATGCTGCCTAAATTGGATACATTTGTTTTGCTTACAAATGAAGGGCCTAGCTTGGAGAAGGATGGACATTGGAGCAAGAGCAAGCATGGAGATGATGCCATGCGCAAGGGGAACCAGAACGGAGTTACAAGTGATGATTTCAGGACTTTGAAGCCACCATAAGAGTGCATGAAGCCTTGGACGAAATATACAAGATGCCACTTCATAAATTTCGTCCAGAGGCTATTATAGGTGCTGCGTCACCTTTTTATTGGGCCAGGCCCATGTAATTTCGAAATACATAAGTATAGGCTATTTTTAGAGTCCGTATGTGTGGGGAAACAAGAGATAGGGTTGATTTCGGACCCCTCCACCAAGGGCCACGAAATTCCCCCTCTCTTCCTCCATATATATAGCCCTTAGGGCACCGTTTAGACTTTGGGTTTTGTTTAGATTAAAAGTTCGCCATAGCTGCAACTTCGCGTACTTCGTTTGTGTTCAACGACCAGACAAAGGCGTCACAGAACCCCACCGTGATCAATAAAGCTTTCATCTTATATTCGCAATATCCAGATTGCAATCTCAGTTTCTTGCTTGTTCTTCGTTTGCTCGCAGGAAACAGACCCTCGTGGTCAGGTTGATCGTGCTCCGGCGTGGTCAATAACCTCTCGGAGTTGGTTTAGCGATTGCTAAGGCGCGACGTCCTCGCACGTTCGTAGTCGGATCGTCAAAATCGACTTCCACCAAAGCGAAATCCATCATCTCATCGAAAGACGGGACACCTTTGCCTCTATCACATTTGGCCGTAAATTGAAGAAAATCCAACGGCTATATGCCTTATTCTCCTTGTTTTCACCGGATGGCATGCTGTAACTCATGCGCGTGAAAGCCAAGAACAAAAGGGCATTCCTGGCATCGGTCAATATATATGTGGAAACGATATCTCCGCTATAGAGGACAAGAAATTTTGGGGCAATCAGGCAAAAAGCGCACGAGAAAATGAAGTACTTTCAAGGACTGCCATGGAATGGACAGATGTTCACTAAAACGGTCATAATTTTGTCATTCGGAGTCCTTGTCGGACCCATAAGTACTCAAACTAGTCGCGGCGAGCGCGCGAATCCAAAAAATACTCCCCGCTTGCACCAGGAGGTCCGGAGTACCCTCAAATTCAGCCTTAAGCAGGACTTTTTGGCCCTGAAAGTCAAAGAACATCATTCGTTGTTGTTTTATAGACAAGTTTCTGAACCCATTGGCACTTCCTTTTGAAGGAAATGCGAGAGATTATGTAGCTTATAGACATTAGCCCCCCTGGTAGGGACAAACGTACGTTTCTGCAGATGCTCTATGATCCGGGCAATCTCATTTGGCCGTAAATTGAAGAAAATCCAGCGGCTATATGCCTTATTCTCCTTGTTTTCGCCGAATGGCATGCTGTAACTCATGCGCGTGAAAGCCAAGAACAAAAGGGCATTCCTGACATCGGTCAATATATATGTGGAAATGATATCTCCGCTATAGAGGGCAAGAAATTTTGGGGCAATCAGGCAAAAAGCGCACGACAAAATGAAGTACTTTCAAGGACTGCAATAGAATGGACAGATGTTCACAAAAACGGTCATAATTTTGTCATTCGGAGTCCATGTCGGACCCTTAAGTACTCAAACTGCTCGCGGCGAGCGCACGAATCCAAAAAATACTCCCCGCTTGCGCCAGGAGGCCCGGAGTACCCTCAAATTCAGCCTTAAGCAGGACTTTTTGGCCCTGAAAGTCAAAGAACATCATTCGTTGTTGTTTTATAGACAAGTTTCTGAACCCATTGGCACTTCCTTTTGAAGGAAATTCGAGAGATTATGTTGCTTATAGACATTAGCCCCTCTGGTAGGGACAAACGTACCTTTCTGCAGTTGCTCTATGATCCGGGCACTCTCATTTGGCCGTAAATTGAAGAAAATCCAAAGGCTATATGCCTTATTCTCCTTATTTTCGCCGGATGGCATGCTGTAACTCATGCGCGTGAAAGCCAAGAAAAAAGTGCATTCCTGGCATTGTTCAATATATATGTGGAAACGATATCTCCTCTTTAGAGGACAAGAAATTTTGGGGCAATCAGGCAAAAAGCGCACGAGAAAATGAAGTACTTTCAAGGACTGCCATAGAAAGGATAGATGTTCACTAAAACGGTCATAATTTTGTCATTCGGAGTCCGTGTCGGACCCATAAGTACTCAAACTGCTCGCGGCGAGCACGCGAATCCAAAAAATATTGCCCGCTTGCGCCAGGAGGCCCGGAGTACCCTCAAATTCATCCTTAAGCAGGACTTTTTGGCCCTGAAAGTCAAAGAACATCATTCGTCGCTGTTTTTCAGACAAGTTTCTGAACCCATTGGCACTTCCTTTTGAAGGAAATGCGAGAGATTATGTTGCTTATAGACATTAGCCCCCCTGGTAGGGACAAACGTACCTTTCTGCAGATGCTCTATGATCCGGGCAATCTCATTTGGTCGTAAATTGAAGAAAATCCAGCGGCTATATGCCTTATTCTCCTTGTTTTCGCCGGATGGCATGCTGTAACTCATGCGCATGAAAGCCAAGAACAAAAGGACATTCCTGGCATCGGTCAATATATATGTGGAAACGATATCTCCTCTATAGAGGACAAGAAATTTTGGGGCAATCAGGCAAAAAGCGCACGAGAAAATGAAGTACTTTCAAGGACTGCCATAGAATGGACAGATGTTCACTAAAACGGTAATAATTTTGTCATTCGGAGTCCATGTCGGACCCATAAGTACTCAAACTGCTCGCGGCGAGCACGCGAATCCAAAAAATACTCCCAGCTTGCACCAGGAGGCCCGGAGTACCCTCAAATTCAGCCTTAAGCAGGAATTTTTGGCCCTGAAAGTCAAAGAACATCATTCATTGTTGTTTTATAGACAAGTTTCTGAACCCCTTGGCACTTCCTTTTGAAGGAAATTCAAGAGATTATGTTGCTTATAGACATTAGCCCCCCTGGTGGGGACAAACGTACCTTTCTGCAGATGCTCTATGATCCGGGCAATCTCATTTGGCCGTAAATTGAAGAAAATCCAGCGGCTATATGCCTTATTCTCCTTGTTTTCGCCGGATGGCATGCTGTAACTCATGCGCGTGAAAGCCAAGAACAAAAGGGCATTCCTGGCATCGGTCAATATATATGTGGAAATGATATTTCCGCTATAGAGGACAAGAAATTTTGGGGCAATCAGGCAAAAAGCGCACGAGAAAATGAAGTACTTTCAAGGACTGCCATAGAATGGACAGATGTTCACTAAAACGGTCATAATTTTGTCATTCGGAGTCTATGTCGGACCCATAACTACTCAAACTACTCGCGGCGAGCGCACGAATCCAAAAAATACCCCTCGCTTGCGCCAGGAGGCCCGGAGTACCCTCAAATACAGCCTTAAGCAGGACTTTTTGGCCCTGAAAGTCAAAGAACATCATTCATCGTTGTTTTATAGACAAGTTTCTGAACCCATTGGCACTTCCTTTTGAAGGAAATGCGAGAGATTATGTAGCTTATAGACATTAGCCCCCCTGGTAGGGACAAACGTACGTTTCTGCAGATGCTCTATGATACGGGCAATCTCATTTGGCCGTAAATTGAAGAAAATCCAGCGGCTATATGCCTTATTCTCCTTGTTTTCGCCGGATGGCATGCCGTAACTCATGCGCGTGAAAGCCAAGAACAAAAGGGCATTCCTGACATCGGTCAATATATATGTGGAAATGATATCTCCGCTATAGAGGACAAGAAATTTTGGGGCAATCAGGCAAAAAGCGCACGACAAAATGAAGTACTTTCAAGGACTGCCATAGAAAGGACAGATGTGCACTAAAACGGTCATAATTTTGTCATTCGGAGTCCGTGTCGGACCCATAAGTACTCAAACTGCTCGCGGCGAGCGCGCGAATCAAAAAAATACTCCTCGCTTGCGCCAGGAGGCCCGGAGTACCCTCAAATTCAGCCTTAAGCAGGACTTTTTGGCCCTGAAAGTCAAAGAACATCATTCGTCGCTGTTTTATAGACAAGTTTCTGAACCCATTGGCACTTCCTTTTGAAGGAAATGCGAGAGATTATGTTGCTTATAGACATTAGCCCCCCTGGTGGGGACAAACGTACGTTTCTGCAGATGCTCTATGATCCGGGCAATCTCATTTGGCCGTAAATTGAAGAAAATCCAGCGGCCATATGCCTGATTCTCCTTGTTTTCGCCGGATGGCATGCTGTAACTCATGCGCGTCAAAGCCAAGAACAAAAGGGCATTCCTGGCATCGGTCAATATATATGTGGAAACGATATTTCCGCTATAGAGGACAAGAAATTTTGGGGAAATCAGGCAAAAAGCGCACAAGAAAATGAAGTACTTTCAAGGACTGCAATAGAATGGACAGATGTTCACTAAAACGGTCATAATTTTGTCATTCGGAGTCCATGTCGGACCCAGAAGTACTCAAACTGCTCGCGGCGAGCGCACGAATCCAAAAAATACTCCTCGCTTGCGCCAGGAGGCCCGATGTACCCTCAAATTCAGCCTTAAGCAGGACTTTTTGCCCTGAAAGTCAAAGAACATCATTCGTCGCTGTTTTATAGACAAGTTTCTGAACCCATTGGCACTTCCTTTTGAAGGAAATGCGAGAGATTATGTAGCTTATAGACATTAGCCCCCCTGGTAGGGACAAACGTACGTTTCTGCAGATGCTCTATGATCCGGGCAATCTCATTTGGCCGTAAATTGAAGAAAATCCAGCGGCTATATGCCTTATTCTCCTTGTTTTCGCCGGATGGCATGCTGTAACTCATGCGCGTGAAAGCCAAGAACAAAAGGGCATTCCTGGCATCGGTCAATATATATGTGGAAATGATATTTCCGCTATAGACAAGAAATTTTGGGGCAATCAGGCAAAAAGCGCACGAGAAAATGAAGTACTTTCAAGGACTGCCATAGAATGGACAGATGTTCACTAAAATGGTCATAATTTATTCATTCGGAGTCCATGTCGGACCCATAAGTACTCAAACTGCTCGCGGCGAGCGCACGAATCCAAAAAATACTCCTCGCTTGCGCCAGGAGGCCCGAAGTACCCTCAAATTCAGCCTTAAGCAGGACTTTTTGGCCCTGAAAGTAAAAGAACATCATTCATCGCTGTTTTATAGACAAGTTTCTGAACCCATTGGCACTTCCTTTTGAAGGAAATGCGAGAGATTATGTAGCTTATAGACATTAGCCCCCCTGGTAGGCACAAACGTACGTTTCTGCAGATGCTCTATGATCCGGGCAATCTCATTTGGCCGTAAATTGAAGAAAATCCAGCGGCTATATGCCTTATTCTCATTGTTTTCGCCGGATGGCATGCTGTAACTCATGCGCGTGAAAGCCAAGAACAAAAGGGCATTCCTGACATCGGTCAATATATATGTGGAAATGATATCTCCGCTATAGAGGACAAGAAATTTTGGGGCAATCAGGCAAAAAGCGCACGACAAAATGAAGTACTTTCAAGGACTGCCATAGAAAGGACAGATGTTCACTAAAACGGTCATAATTTTGTCATTCGTAGTCCGTGTCGGACCCATAAGTACTCAAACTGCTCGCGGCGAGCGCGCGAATGCAAAAAATACTCCTCGCTTGCGCCAGGAGGCCCGGAGTACCCTCAAATTCAGCCTTAAGCAGGACTTTTTGGCCCTGAAAGTCAAAGAACATCATTCGTCGTTGTTTTATAGACAAGTTTCTGAACCCATTGGCACTTCCTTTCGAAGGAAATGCGAGAGATTATGTAGCTTATAGACATTAGCCCCCCTGGTAGGGACAAACGTACGTTTCTGCAGATGCTCTATGATCCGGGCAATCTCATTTGGCCGTAAATTGAAGAAAATCCAGCGGCTATATGCCTTGTTCTCCTTGTTTTCGCCGGATGGCATGCTGTAACTCATGCGCGTGAAAGCCAATAACAAAAGGGCATTCCTGACATCGGTCAATATATATGTGGAAATGATATCTCCGCTATAGAGGACAAGAAATTTTGGGGCAATCAGGCAAAAAGCGCACGACAAAATGAAGTACTTTCAATGACTGCAATAGAATGACAGATGTTCACTAAAACGGTCATAATTTTGTCATTCGGAGTCCATGTCGGACCCTTAAGTACTCAAACTGCTCGCGGCGAGCCCATGAATCCAAAAAATACTCCCCGCTTGCGCCAGGAGGCCCGGAGTACCCTCAAATTCAGCCTTAAGCAGGACTTTTTGGCCCTGAAAGTCAAAGAACATCATTTGTTGCTGTTTTATAGACAAGTTTCTGAACCCATTGGCACTTCCTTTTGAAGGAAATTCGAGAGATTATGTTGCTTATAGACATTAGCCCCCTGGTAGGGACAAACGTACCTTTCTGCAGTTGCTCTATGATCCGGGCACTCTCATTTGGCCGTAAATTGAAGAAAATCCAAAGGCTATATGCCTTATTCTCCTTGTTTTCGCCGGATGGCTTGCTGTAACTCATGCGCGTGAAAGCCAAGAACAAATGTGCATTCCTGGCATTGTTCAATATATATGTGGAAACGATATCTCCTCTTTAGAGGACAAGAAATTTTGGGGCAATCAGGCAGAAAGCGCACGAGAAAATGAAGTACTTTCAAGGACTACCATAGAAAGGATAGATGTTCACTAAAACGGTCATAATTTTGTCATTCGGAGTCCGTGTCGGACCCATAAGTACTCAAACTGCTCGCGGCGAGCGCGCGAATCCAAAAAATACTGCCCGCTTGCGCCAGGAGGCCCGGAGTACCCTCAAATTCAGCCTTAAGCAGCACTTTTTGGCCCTGAAAGTCAAAGAACATCATTCCTCGCTGTTTTTCAGACAAGTTTCTGAACCCATTGGCACTTCCTTTTGAAGGAAATGCGAGAGATTATGTTGCTTATAGACATTAGCCCCCCTGGTAGGGACAAACGTACCTTTCTGCAGATGCTCTATGATCCGGGCAATCTCATTTGGCCGTAAATTGAAGAAAATCCAACGGCTATATGCCTTATTCTCCTTGTCTTCGCCGGATGGCATGCTGTAACTCATGCGCGTGAAAGCCAAGAACAAAAGGGCATTCCTGGCATCGGTCAATATATATGTGGAAACGATATCTCCGCTATAGAGGACAAGAAATTTTGGGGCAATCAGGCAAAAAGCGCACGAGAAAATGAAGTACTTTCAAGGACTGCCATGGAATGGACAGATGTTCACTAAAACGGTCATAATTTTGTCATTCGGAGTCCTTGTCGGACCCATAAGTACTCAAACTGGTCGCGCCGAGCGCGCGAATCCAAAAAATACTCCCCGCTTGCACCAGGAGGTTCGGAGTACCCTCAAATTCAGCCTTAAGCAGGACTTTTTGGCCCTGAAAGTCAAAGAACATCATTCGTCGTTGTTTTATAGACAAGTTTCTGAACCCATTGGCAATTGCTTTTGAAGGAAATGCGAGAGATTATGTAGCTTATAGACATTAGCCCCCCTGGTAGGGACAAACGTACGTTTCTGCAGATGCTCTATGATCCGGGCAATCTCATTTGGCCGTAAATTGAAGAAAATCCAGCGGCTATATGCCTTATTCTCCTTGTTTTCGCCGGATGGCATGCTGTAACTCATGCGCGTGAAAGCCAAGAACAAAAGGGCATTCCTAACATCGGTCAATATATATGTGGAAATGATATCTCCGCTATAGAGGACAAGAAATTTTGGGGCAATCAGGCAAAAAGCGCACGACAAAATGAAGTACTTTCAAGGACTGCAATAGAATGGACAAATGTTCACTAAAACGGTCATAATTTTGTCATTCGGAGTCCATGTCGGACCCTTAAGTACTCAAACTGCTCGCGGCGAGCGCACGAATCCAAAAAGTACTCCCCGCTTGCGCCAGGAGGCCCCGAGTACCCTCAAAGTCAGCCTTAAGCAGGACTTTTTGGCCCTGAAAGTCAAAGAACATCATTCGTTGCTGTTTTATAGACAAGTTTCTGAACCCATTGGCACTTCCTTTTGAAGGAAATTCGAGAGATTATGTTGCTTATAGACATTAGCCCCCCTGGTAGGGACAAACGTACCTTTCTGCAGTTGCTCTATGATCCGGGCACTCTCATTTGGCCGTAAATTGAAGAAAATCGAAAGGCTATATGCCTTATTCTCCTTATTTTCGCCGGATGGCATGCTGTAACTCATGCGCGTGAAAGCCAAGAACAAAAGTGCATTCCTGGCATTGTTCAATATATATGTGGAAACGATATCTCCTCTTTAGAGGACAAGAAATTTTGGGGCAATCAGGCAAAAAGCGCACGAGAAAATGAAGTACTTTCAAGGACTGCCATAGAAAGGATAGATGTTCACTAAAACGGTCATAATTTTGTCATTCGGAGTCCGTGTCGGACCCATAAGTACTCAAACTGCTCGCGGCGAGCACGCGAATCCAAAAAATACTGCCCGCTTGCGCCAGGAGGCCCGGAGTACCCTCAAATTCAGCCTTAAGCAGGACTTTTTGGCCCTGAAAGTCAAAGAACATCATTCGTCGCTGTTTTTCAGACAAGTTTCTGAAACCATTGGCACTTCCTTTTGAAGGAAATGCGAGAGATTATGTTGCTTATAGACATTAGCCCCCCTGGTAGGGACAAACGTACCTTTCTGCAGATGCTCTATGATCCGGGCAATCTCATTTGGCCGTAAATTGAAGAAAATCCAACGGCTATATGCCTTATTCTCCTTGTTTTCGCCGGATGGCATGCTGTAACTCATGCGCGTGAAAGCCAAGAACAAAAGGGCATTCCTGGCATCGGTCAATATATATGTGGAAACGATATCTCCGCTATAGAGGACAAGAAATTTTGGGGCAATCAGGCAAAAAGCGCACGAGAAAATGAAGTACTTTCAAGGACTGCCGTGGAATGGACAGATGTTCACTAAAACGGTCTTAATTTTGTCATTCGGAGTCCTTGTCGGACCCATAAGTACTCAAACTAGTCGCGGCGAGCACGCGAATCCAAAAAATACTCCCCGCTTGCACCAGGAGGTCCGGAGTACCCTCAAATTCAGCCTTAAGCAGGACTTTTTGGCCCTGAAAGTCAAAGAACATCATTCGTCGTTGTTTTATAGACAAGTTTCTGAACCCATTGGCACTTCCTTTTGATGGAAATGCGAGAGATTATGTAGCTTATAGACATTCGCCCCCCTGGTAGGGACAAACGTACGTTTCTGCAGATGCTCTATGATCCGGGCAATCTCATTTGGCCGTAAATTGAAGAAAATCCAGCGGCTATATGCGTTATTCTCCTTGTTTTCGCCGGATGGCATGCTGTAACTCATGCGCGTGAAAGCCAAGAACAAAAGGGCATTCCTGACATCGGTCAATATATATGTGGAAATGATATCTCCGCTATAGAGGACAAGAAATTTTGGGGCAATCAGGCAAAAATCGCACGACAAAATGAAGTACTTTCAAGGACTGCAATAGAATGGACAGATGTTCACTAAAACGGTCATAATTTTGTTATTCGGAGTCCATGTCGGACCCTTAAGTACTCAAACTGCTCGCGGCGAGCGCACGAATCCAAAAAATACTCCCCGCTTGCGCCAGGAGGCCCGGAGTACCCTCAAATTCAGCCTTAAGCAGGACTTTTTGGCCCTGAAAGTCAAAGAACATCATTCGTTGCTGTTTTATAGACAAGTTTCTGAACCCATTGGCACTTCCTTTTGAAGGAAATTCGACAGATTATGTTGCTTATAGACATTAGCCCCCCTGGTAGGGACAAACGTACCTTCCTGCAGTTGCTCTATGATCCGGGCACTCTCATTTGGCCGTAAATTGAAGAAAATCCAAAGGCTATATGCCTTATTCTCCTTATTTTCGCCGGATGGCATGCTGTAACTCATGCGCGTAAAAGCCAAGAACAAAAGTGCATTCCTGGCATTGTTCAATATATATGTGGAAACGATATCTCCTCTTTAGAGGACAAAAAATTTTGGGGCAATCAGGCAAAAAGCGCACCAGAAAATGAAGTACTTTCAAGGTCTGCCATAGAAAGGACAGATGTTCACTAAAACGGTCATAATTTTGTCATTCGGAGTCCGTGTCGGACCCATAAGTACTCAAACTGCTCGCGGCGAGCGCGCGAATCCAAAAAATACTGCCCGCTTGCGCCAGGAGGCCCGGAGTACCCTCAAATTCAGCCTTAAGCAGGACTTTTTGGCCCTGAAAGTCAAAGAACATCATTCATCGTTGTTTTTCAGACAAGTTTCTGAACCCATTGGCACTTCCTTTTGAAGGAAATGCGAGAGATTATGTAGCTTATAGACATTAGCCCCCCTGGTAGGGACAAACGTACCTTTCTGCAGATGCTCTATGATCCGGGCAATCTCATTTGGCCGTAAATTGAAGAAAATCCAGCGGCTATATGCCTTATTCTCCTTGTTTTCGCCGGATGGCATGCTGTAACTCATGCGCGTGAAAGCCAAGAACAAAAGGGCATTCCTGACATCGGTCAATATATATGTGGAAATGATATCTCCGCTATAGAGGACAAGAAATTTTGGGGCAATCAGGCAAAAAGCGCACGACAAAATGAAGTACTTTCAAGGACTGCAATAGAATGGACAGATGTTCACTAAAACGGTCATAATTTTGTCATTCGGAGTCCATGTCGGACCCTTAAGTACTCAAACTGCTCGCGGCGAGCGCACGAATCCAAAAAATACTCTCCGCTTGCGCCAGGAGGCCCGGAGTACCCTCAAATTCAGCCTTAAGCAGGACTTTTTGGCCCTGAAAGTCAAAGAACATCATTCGTTGCTGTTTTATAGACATGTTTCTGAACCCATTGGCACTTCCTTTTGAAGGAAATTCGAGAGATTATGTTGCTTATAGACATTAGCCCCCCTGGTAGGGACAAACGTACCTTTCTGCAGTTGCTCTATGATCCGGGCACTCTCATTTGGCCGTAAATTGAAGAAAATCCAAAGGCTATATGCCTTATTCTCCTTATTTTCGCCGGATGGCATGCTGTAACTCATGCGCGTGAAAGCCAAGAACAAAAGTGCATTCCTGGCATTGTTCAATATATATGTGGAAACGATATCTCCTCTTTAGAGGACAAGAAATTTGGGGCAATCAGGCAAAAAGCGCACGAGAAAATGAAGTACTTTCAAGGACTGCCATAGAAAGGACAGATGTTCACTAAAATGGTCATAATTTTGTCATTCGGAGTCCGTGTCGGACCCATAAGTACGCAAACTGCTCGCGGCGAGCACGCGAATCCAAAAAATACTGCCCGCTTGCGCCAGGAGGTCCGGAGTACCCTCAAATTCATCCTTAAGCAGGACTTTTTGGCCCTGAAAGTCAAAGAACATCATTCGTCGCTGTTTTTCAGACAAGTTTCTGAACCCATTGGCACTTCCTTTTGAAGGAAATGCGAGAGATTATGTTGCTTATAGACCTTAGCCCCCCTGGTAGGGACAAACGTACCTTTCTGCAGATGCTCTATGATCCGGGCAATCTCATTTGGTCGTAAATTGAAGAAAATCCAGCGGCTATATGCCTTATTCTCCTTGTTTTCGCCGGATGGCATGCTGTAACTCATGCGCATGAAAGCCAAGAACAAAAGGACATTCCTGGCATCAGTCAATATATATGTGGAAACGATATCTCCTCTATAGAGGACAAGAAATTTTGGGGCAATCAGGCAAAAAGCGCACGAGAAAATGAAGTACTTTCAAGGACTGCCATAGAATGGACAGATGTTCACTAAAACGGTCATAATTTTGTCATTCGGAGTCCATGTCGGACCCATAAGTACTCAAACTGCTCGCGGCGAGCACGCGAATCCAAAGAATACTCCCAGCTTGCACCAGGAGGCCCGGAGTACCCTCAAATTCAGCCTTAAGCAGGAATTTTTGGCCCTGAAAGTCAAAGAACATCATTCATTGCTTTTTTATAGACAAGTTTCTGAACCCCTTGGCACTTCCTTTTGAAGGAAATTCGAGAGATTATGTTGCTTATAGACATTAGCCCCCCTGGTGGGGACAAACGTACCTTTCTGCAGATGCTCTATGATCCGGGCAATCTCATTTGGCCGTAAATTGAAGAAAATCCAGCAGCCATATGCCTTATTCTCCTTGTTTTCGCCGGATGGCATGCTGTAACTCATGCGCGTGAAAGCCAAGAACAAAAGGGCATTCCTGGCATCGGTCAATATATATGTGGAAACGATATTTCCGCTATAGAGGACAAGAAATTTTGGGGCAATCAGGCAAAAAGCGCACAAGAAAATGAAGTACTTTCAAGGACTGCCATAGAATGGACAGATGTTCAATAAAACGGTCATAATTTTGTCATTCGGAGTCCATGTCAGACCCATAAGTACTCAAACTGCTCGCGGTGAGCGCACGAATCCAAAAAATACTCCTCGCTTGCGCCAGGAGGCCCGGTGTACCCTCAAATTCAGCCTTAAGCAGGACTTTTTGGCCCTGAAAGTCAAAGAACATCATTCGTCGCTGTTTTATAGACAAGTTTCTGAACCCATTGGCACTTCCTTTTGAAGGAAATGCGAGAGATTATGTAGCTTATAGACATTAGCCCCCCTGGTAGGGACAAACGTACGTTTCTGCAGATGCTCTATGATCCGGGCAATCTCATTTGGCCGTAAATTGAAGAAAATCCAGCGGCTATATGCCTTATTCTCCTTGTTTTCGCCGGATGGCATGCTATAACTCATGCGCGTGAAAGCCAAGAACAAAAGGGCATTCCTAACATCGGTCAATATATATGTGGAAATGATATCTCCGCTATAGAGGACAAGAAATTTTGGGGCAATCAGGCAAAAAGCGCACGAGAAAATGAAGTACTTTCAAGGACTGCACTAGAATGGACAGATGTTCACTAAAACGGTCATAATTTTGTCATTCGGAGTCCATGTCGGACCCATAAGTACTCAAACTGCTCGCGGCGAGCGCACGAATCCAAAAAATACTCCCCGCTTGCACCAGGAGGCCCGGAGTACCCTCAAATTCAGCCTTAAGCAGGACTTTTTGGCCCTGAAAGTCAAAGAACATCATTCGTTGCTGTTTTATAGACAAGTTTCTGAACCCATTGGCACTTCCTTTTGAAGGAAATTCGAGAGATTATGTTGCTTATAGACATTATCCCCCCTGGTAGGGACAAACGTACCTTTCTGCAGTTGCTCTATGATCCGGGCACTCTCATTTGGCCGTAAATTGAAGAAAATCCAAAGGCTATATGCCTTATTCTCCTTATTTTCGCCGGATGGCATGCTGTAACTCATGCGCGTGAAAGCCAAGAACAAAAGTGCATTCCTGGCATTGTTCAATATATATGTGGAAACGATATCTCCTCTTTAGAGGACAAGAAATTTTGGGGCAATCAGGCAAAAAGCGCACGAGAAAATGAAGTACTTTCAAGGACTGCCATAGAAAGGACAGATGTTCACTAAAACAGTCATAATTTTGTCATTCGGAGTCCGTGTCGGACCCATAAGTACTCAAACTGCTCGCGGCGAGCGCGCGAATCCAAAAAATACTGCCCGCTTGCGCCAGGAGGCCCGGAGTACCCTCAAATTCAGCCTTAAGCAGGACTTTTTGGCCCTGAAAGTCAAAGAACATCATTCGTCGCTGTTTTTCAGACAAGTTTCTGAAACCATTGGCACTTCCTTTTGAAGGAAATGCGAGAGATTATGTTGCTTATAGACATTAGCCCCCCTGGTAGGGACAAACGTACCTTTCTGCAGATGCTCTATGATCCGGGCAATCTCATTTGGCCGTAAATTGAAGAAAATCCAACGGCTATATGCCTTATTCTCCTTGTTTTCGCCGGATGGCATGCTGTAACTCATGCGCGTGAAAGCCAAGAACAAAAGGGCATTCCTGGCATCGGTCAATATATATGTGGAAACGATATCTCCGCTATAGAGGACAAGAAATTTTGGGGCAATCAGGCAAAAAGCGCACGAGAAAATGAAGTACTTTCAAGGACTGCCGTGGAATGGACAGATGTTCACTAAAACGGTCATAATTTTGTCATTCGGAGTCCTTGTCGGACCCATAAGTACTCAAACTAGTCGCGGCGAGCACGCGAATCCAAAAAATACTCCCCGCTTGCACCAGGAGGTCCGGAGTACCCTCAAATTCAGCCTTAAGCAGGACTTTTTGGCCCTGAAAGTCAAAGAACATCATTCGTCGTTGTTTTATAGACAAGTTTCTGAACCCATTGGCACTTCCTTTTGATGGAAATGCGAGAGATTATGTAGCTTATAGACATTCGCCCCCCTGGTAGGGACAAACGTACGTTTCTGCAGATGCTCTATGATCCGGGCAATCTCATTTGGCCGTAAATTGAAGAAAATCCAGCGGCTATATGCGTTATTCTCCTTGTTTTCGCCGGATGGCATGCTGTAACTCATGCGCGTGAAAGCCAAGAACAAAAGGGCATTCCTGACATCGGTCAATATATATGTGGAAATGATATCTCCGCTATAGAGGACAAGAAATTTTGGGGCAATCAGGCAAAAATCGCACGACAAAATGAAGTACTTTCAAGGACCGCAATAGAATGGACAGATGTTCACTAAAACGGTCATAATTTTGTCATTCGGAGTCCATGTCGGACCCTTAAGTACTCAAACTGCTCGCGGCGAGCGCACGAATCCAAAAAATACTCCCCGCTTGCGCCAGGAGGCCCGGAGTACCCTCAAATTCAGCCTTAAGCAGGACTTTTTGGCCCTGAAAGTCAAAGAACATCATTCGTTGCTGTTTTATAGACAAGTTTCTGAACCCATTGGCACTTCCTTTTGAAGGAAATTCGAGAGATTATGTTGCTTATAGACATTAGCCCCCCTGGTAGGGACAAACGTACCTTCCTGCAGTTGCTCTATGATCCGGGCACTCTCATTTGGCCGTAAATTGAAGAAAATCCAAAGGCTATATGCCTTATTCTCCTTATTTTCGCCGGATGGCATGCTGTAACTCATGCGCGTGAAAGCCAAGAACAAAAGTGCATTCCTGGCATTGTTCAATATATATGTGGAAACGATATCTCCTCTTTAGAGGACAAAAAATTTTGGGGCAATCAGGCAAAAAGCGCACCAGAAAATGAAGTACTTTCAAGGTCTGCCATAGAAAGGACAGATGTTCACTAAAACGGTCATAATTTTGTCATTCGGAGTCCGTGTCGGACCCATAAGTACTCAAACTGCTCGCGGCGAGCGCGCGAATCCAAAAAATACTGCCCGCTTGCGCCAGGAGGCCCGGAGTACCCTCAAATTCAGCCTTAAGCAGGACTTTTTGGCCCTGAAAGTCAAAGAACATCATTCGTCGTTGTTTTTCAGACAAGTTTCTGAACCCATTGGCACTTCCTTTTGAAGGAAATGCGAGAGATTATGTAGCTTATAGACATTAGCCCCCCTGGTAGGGACAAACGTACCTTTCTGCAGATGCTCTATGATCCGGGCAATCTCATTTGGCCGTAAATTGAAGAAAATCCAGCGGCTATATGCCTTATTCTCCTTGTTTTCGCCGGATGGCATGCTGTAACTCATGCGCGTGAAAGCCAAGAACAAAAGGGCATTCCTGACATCGGTCAATATATATGTGGAAATGATATCTCCGCTGTAGAGGACAAGAAATTTTGGGGCAATCAGGCAAAAAGCGCACGACAAAATGAAGTACTTTCAAGGACTGCAATAGAATGGACAGATGTTCACTAAAACGGTCATAATTTTGTCATTCGGAGTCCATGTCGGACCCTTAAGTACTCAAACTGCTCGCGGCGAGCGCACGAATCCAAAAAATACTCTCCGCTTGCGCCAGGAGGCCCGGAGTACCCTCAAATTCAGCCTTAAGCAGGACTTTTTGGCCCTGAAAGTCAAAGAACATCATTCGTTGCTGTTTTATAGACAAGTTTCTGAACCCATTGGCACTTCCTTTTGAAGGAAATTCGAGAGATTATGTTGCTTATAGACATTAGCCCCCCTGGTAGGGACAAACGTACCTTTCTGCAGTTGCTCTATGATCCGGGCACTCTCATTTGGCCGTAAATTGAAGAAAATCCAAAGGCTATATGCCTTATTCTCCTTATTTTCGCCGGATGGCATGCTGTAACTCATGCGCGTGAAAGCCAAGAACAAAAGTGCATTCCTGGCATTGTTCAATATATATGTGGAAACGATATCTCCTCTTTAGAGGACAAGAAATTTGGGGCAATCAGGCAAAAAGCGCACGAGAAAATGAAGTACTTTCAAGGACTGCCATAGAAAGGACAGATGTTCACTAAAATGGTCATAATTTTGTCATTCGGAGTCCGTGTCGGACCCATAAGTACGCAAACTGCTCGCGGCGAGCACGCGAATCCAAAAAATACTGCCCGCTTGCGCCAGGAGGCCCGGAGTACCCTCAAATTCATCCTTAAGCAGGACTTTTTGGCCCTGAAAGTCAAAGAACATCATTCGTCGCTGTTTTTCAGACAAGTTTCTGAACCCATTGGCACTTCCTTTTGAAGGAAATGCGAGAGATTATGTTGCTTATAGACATTAGCCCCCCTGGTAGGGACAAACGTACCTTTCTGCAGATGCTCTATGATCCGGGCAATCTCATTTGGTCGTAAATTGAAGAAAATCCAGCGGCTATATGCCTTATTCTCCTTGTTTTCGCCGGATGGCATGCTGTAACTCATGCGCATGAAAGCCAAGAACAAAAGGACATTCCTGGCATCAGTCAATATATATGTGGAAACGATATCTCCTCTATAGAGGACAAGAAATTTTGGGGCAATCAGGCAAAAAGCGCACGAGAAAATGAAGTACTTTCAAGGACTGCCATAGAATGGACAGATGTTCACTAAAACGGTCATAATTTTGTCATTCGGAGTCCATGTCGGACCCATAAGTACTCAAACTGCTCGCGGCGAGCACGCGAATCCAAAGAATACTCCCAGCTTGCACCAGGAGGCCCGGAGTACCCTCAAATTCAGCCTTAAGCAGGAATTTTTGGCCCTGAAAGTCAAAGAACATCATTCATTGCTTTTTTATAGACAAGTTTCTGAACCCCTTGGCACTTCCTTTTGAAGGAAATTCGAGAGATTATGTTGCTTATAGACATTAGCCCCCCTGGTGGGGACAAACGTACCTTTCTGCAGATGCTCTATGATCCGGGCAATCTCATTTGGCCGTAAATTGAAGAAAATCCAGCAGCCATATGCCTTATTCTCCTTGTTTTCGCCGGATGGCATGCTGTAACTCATGCGCGTGAAAGCCAAGAACAAAAGGGCATTCCTGGCATCGGTCAATATATATGTGGAAACGATATTTCCGCTATAGAGGACAAGAAATTTTGGGGCAATCAGGCAAAAAGCGCACAAGAAAATGAAGTACTTTCAAGGACTGCCATAGAATGGACAGATGTTCACTAAAACGGTCATAATTTTGTCATTCGGAGTCCATGTCAGACCCATAAGTACTCAAACTGCTCGCGGCGAGCGCACGAATCCAAAAAATACTCCTCGCTTGCGCCAGGAGGCCCGGTGTACCCTCAAATTCAGCCTTAAGCAGGACTTTTTGGCCCTGAAAGTCAAAGAACATCATTCGTCGCTGTTTTATAGACAAGTTTCTGAACCCATTGGCACTTCCTTTTGAAGGAAATGCGAGAGATTATGTAGCTTATAGACATTAGCCCCCCTGGTAGGGACAAACGTACGTTTCTGCAGATGCTCTATGATCCGGGCAATCTCATTTGGCCGTAAATTGAAGAAAATCCAGCGGCTATATGCCTTATTCTCCTTGTTTTCGCCGGATGGCATGCTATAACTCATGCGCGTGAAAGCCAAGAACAAAAGGGCATTCCTGACATCGATCAATATATATGTGGAAACGATATCTCCGCTATAGAGGACAAGAAATTTTGGGGCAATCAGGCAAAAAGCGCACGAGAAAATGAAGTACTTTCAAGGACTGCACTAGAATGGACAGATGTTCACTAAAACGGTCATAATTTTGTCATTCGGAGTCCATGTCGGACCCATAAGTACTCAAACTGCTCGCGGCGAGCGCACGAATCCAAAAAATACTCCCCGCTTGCGCCAGGAGGCCCGGAGTACCCTCAAATTCAGCCTTAAGCAGGACTTTTTGGCCCTGAAAGTCAAAGAACATCATTCGTTGCTGTTTTATAAACAAGTTTCTGAACCCATTGGCACTTCCTTTTGAAGGAAATTCGAGAGATTATGTTGCTTATAGACATTATCCCCCCTGGTAGGGACAAACGTACCTTTCTGCAGTTGCTCTATGATCCGGGCACTCTCATTTGGCCGTAAGTTGAAGAAAATCCAAAGGCTATATGCCTTATTCTCCTTATTATCGCCGGATGGCATGCTGTAACTCATGCGCGTGAAAGCCAAGAACAAAAGTGCATTCCTGGCATTGTTCAATATATATGTGGAAACGATATCTCCTCTTTAGAGGACAAGAAATTTTGGGGCAATCAGGCAAAAAGCGCACGAGAAAATGAAGTACTTTCAAGGACTGCCATAGAAAGGACAGATGTTCACTAAAACAGTCATAATTTTGTCATTCGGAGTCCGTGTCGGACCCATAAGTACTCAAACTGCTCGCGGCGAGCGCGCGAATCCAAAAAATACTGCCCGCTTGCGCCAGGAGGCCCGGAGTACCCTCAAATTCAGCCTTAAGCAGGACTTTTTGGCCCTGAAAGTCAAAGAACATCATTCGTCGCTGTTTTTCAGACAAGTTTCTGAACCCATTGGCACTTCCTTTTGAAGGAAATGCGAGAGATTATGTTGCTTATAGACATTAGCCCCCTGGTAGGGACAAACCTACCTTTCTGCAGATGCTCTATGATCCGGGCAATCTCATTTGGCCGTAAATTGAAGAAAATCCAGTGGCTATATGCCTTATTCTCCTTGTTTTCGCCGGATGGCATGCTGTAACTCATGCGCGTGAAAGCCAAGAACAAAAGGGCATTCCTGGCATCGGTCAATATATATGTGGAAACGATATCTCCGCTATAGAGGACAAGAAATTTTTGGGCAATCAGGCAAAAAGCGCACGAGAAAATGAAGTACTTTCAAGGACTGCCATAGAATGGACAGATGTTCACTAAAACGGTCATAATTTTGTCATTCGGAGTCCATGTCGGACCCATAAGTACTCAAACTGCTCGCGGCGAGCACGCGAATCCAAAAAATACTCCCAGCTTGCACCAGGAGGCCCGGAGTACCCTCAAATTCAGCCTTAAGCAGAAATTTTTGGCCCTGAAAGTCAAAGAACATCATTCGTTGCTGTTTTATAGACAAGTTTCTGAACCCCTTGGCACTTCCTTTTGAAGGAAATTCGAGAGATTATGTAGCTTATAGACATTAGCCCCCCTGGTGGGGACAAACGTACCTTTCTGCAGATGCTCTATGATCCGGGCACTCTCGTTTGGCCGTAAATTGAAGAAAATCCAAAGGCTATATGCCTTATTCTCCTTATTTTCGCCGGATGGAATGCTGTAACTCATGCGCGTGAAAGCCAAGAACAGAAGTGCATTCCTGGCATTGTTCAATATATATGTGGAAACGATATCTCCTCTTTAGAGGACAAGAAATTTTGGGGCAATCAGGCAAAAAGCGCACGAGAAAATGAAGTACTTTCAAGGATTGCCATAGAAAGGACAGATGTTCACTAAAACGGTCATAATTTTGTCATTCGGAGTCCGTGTCGGACCCATAAGTAATCAAACTGCTCGCAGCGAGCGCGTGAATCCAAAAAATACTCCCCGCTTGCGCCAGGAGGCCTGGAGTACCCTCAAATTCAGCCCTAAGTAGGACTTTTTGGCCCTGAAACTCAAAGAACATCATTCGTCGCTGTTTTTCAGACAAGTTTCTGAACCCATTGGCACTTCCTTTTGAAGGAAATGCGAGAGATTATGTTGCTTATAGACATTAGCCCCCCTGGTAGGGACAAACGTACCTTTCTGCAGATGCTCTATGATCCGGGCAATCTCATTTGGTCGTAAATTGAAGAAAATCCAGCGGCTATATGCCTTATTCTCCTTGTTTTCGCCGGATGGCATGCTGTAACTCATGCGCGTGAAAGCCAAGAACAAAAGGGCATTCCTGGCATCGGTCAATATATATGTGGAAATGATATTTCCGCTATAGAGGACAAGAAATTTTGGGGCAATCAGGAAAAAAGCGCACGAGAAAATGAAGTACTTTCAAGGACTGCCATAGAATGGACAGATGTTCACTAAAACGGTCATAATTTTGTCATTCGGAGTCCATGTCGGACCCATAAGTACTCAAACTGCTCGCGGCGAGCGCACGAATCCAAAAAATACTCCTCGCTTGCGCCAGGAGGCCCGGAGTACCCTCAAATTCAGCCTTAAGCAGGACTTTTTGGCCCTGAAAGTCAAAGAACATCATTCATCGCTGTTTTATAGACAAGTTTCTGAACCCATTGGCACTTCCTTTTGATGGAAATGCGAGAGATTATGTAGTTTATAGACATTAGCCCCTCCTGGTAGGGACAAACGTACGTTTCTGCAGATGCTCTATGATCAGGGCAATCTCATTTGGCCGTAAATTGAAGAAAATCTAGCGGCTATATGCCTTATTCTCCTTGTTTTCGCCGGATGGCATGCTGTAACTCATGCGCGTGAAAGCCAAGAACAAAAGGGCATTCCTGACATCGGTCAATATATATGTGGAAATGATATCTCCGCTATAGAGAACAAGAAATTTTGGGGCAATCAGGCAAAAAGCGCACGACAAAATGAAGTACTTTCAAGGACTGCCATAGAAGGAACAGATGTTCACTAAAACGGTCATAATTTTGTCATTCGGAGTCCGTGTCGGACCCATAAGTACTCAAACTGCTCGCGGCGAGCGCGCCAATCCAAAAAATACTCCTCGCTTGCGCCAGGAGGCCCGGAGTACCCTCAAATTCTGCCTTAAGCAGGACTTTTTGGCCCTGAAAGTCAAAGAACATCATTCGTTGCTGTTTTATAGACAAGTTTCTGAACCCATTGGCACTTCCTTTTGAAGGAAATTCGAGAGATTATGTAGCTTATAGACATTAGCCCCCCTGGTAGGGACAAACGTACGTTTCTGCAGATGCTCTATGATCCGGGCAATCTCATTTGGCCGTAAATTGAAGAAAATCCAGCGGCTATATGCCTTATTCTCCTTGTTTTCGCCGGATGGCATGCTGTAACTCATGCGCGTGAAAGCCAAGAACAAAAGGGCATTCCTGACATCGGTCAATATATATGTGGAAATGATATCTCCGCTATAGAGGACAAGAAATTTTGGGGCAATCAGGCAAAAAGCGCACGACAAAATGAAGTACTTTCAAGGACTGCAATAGAATGGACAGATGTTCACTAAAACGGTCATAAGTTTGTCATTCAGCGTCCATGTCGGACCCATAAGTACTCAAACTGCTCGCGGCGAGCGCACGAATCCAAAAAATACTCCCCGCTTGCGCCAGGAGGCCCGGAGTACCCTCAAATTCAGCCTTAAGCAGGACTTTTTGGCCCTGAAAGTCAAAGAACATCATTCGATGCTGTTTTATAGACAAGTTTCTGAACCCATTGGCACTTCCTTTTGAAGGAAATTCGAGAGATTATGTTGCTTATAGACATTAGCCCCCCTGGTAGGGACAAACGTACCTTTCTGCAGTTGCTCTATGATCCGGGCACTCTCATTTGGCCGTAAATTGAAGAAAATCCAAAGGCTATATGCCTTATTCTCCTTATTTTCGCCGGATGGCATGCTGTAACTCATGCGCGTGAAAGCCAAGAACAAAAGTGCATTCCTGGCATTGTTCAATATATATGTGGAAACGATATCTCCTCTTTAGAGGACAAGAAATTTTGGGGCAATCAGGCAAAAAGCGCACGAGAAAATGAAGTGCTTTCAAGGACTGCCATAGAAAGGATAGATGTTCACTAAAACGGTCATAATTTTGTCATTCGGAGTCCGTGTCGGACCCATAAGTACTCAAACTGCTCGCGGCGAGCACGCGAATCCAAAAAATACTGCCCGCTTGCGCCAGGAGGCCCGGAGTACCCTCAAATTCAGCCTTAAGCAGGACTTTTTGGCCCTGAAAGTCAAAGAACATCATTCATCGCTGTTTTATAGACAAGTTTCTGAACCCATTGGCACTTCCTTTTGAAGGAAATGCGAGAGATTATGTAGTTTATAGACATTAGCCCCTCCTGGTAGGGACAAACGTACGTTTCTGCAGATGCTCTATGATCAGGGCAATCTCATTTGGCCGTAAATTGAAGAAAATCCAGCGGCTATATGCCTTATTCTCCTTGTTTTCGCCGGATGGCATGCTGTAACTCATGCGCGTGAAAGCCAAGAACAAAAGGGCATTCCTGACATCGGTCAATATATATGTGGAAATGATATCTCCGCTATAGAGAACAAGAAATTTTGGGGCAATCAGGCAAAAAGCGCACGACAAAATGAAGTACTTTCAAGGACTGCCATAGAAGGAACAGATGTTCACTAAAACGGTCATAATTTTGTCATTCGGAGTCCGTGTCGGACCCATAAGTACTCAAACTGCTCGAGGCAAGCGCGCGAATCCAAAAAATACTCCTCGCTTGCGCCAGGAGGCCCGGAGTACCCTCAAATTCTGCCTTAAGCAGGACTTTTTGGCCCTGAAAGTCAAAGAACATCATTCGTCGCTGTTTTATAGACAAGTTTCTGAACCCATTGGCACTTCCTTTTGAAGGAAATTCGAGAGATTATGTAGCTTATAGACATTAGCCCCCCTGGTAGGGACAAACGTACGTTTCTGCAGATGCTCTATGATCCGGGCAATCTCATTTGGCCGTAAATTGAAGAAAATCCAGCGGCTATATGCCTTATTCTCCTTGTTTTCGCCGGATGGCATGCTGTAACTCATGCGCGTGAAAGCCAAGAACAAAAGGGCATTCCTGACATCGGTCAATATATATGTGGAAATGATATCTCCGCTATAGAGGACAAGAAATTTTGGGGCAATCAGGCAAAAAGCGCACGACAAAATGAAGTACTTTCAAGGACTGCAATAGAATGGACAGATGTTCACTAAAACGGTCATAAGTTTGTCATTCAGAGTCCATGTCGGACCCATAAGTACTCAAACTGCTCGCGGCGAGCGCACGAATCCAAAAAATACTCCCCGCTTGCGCCAGGAGGCCCGGAGTACCCTCCAATTCAGCCTTAAGCAGGACTTTTTGGCCCTGAAAGTCAAAGAACATCATTCGTTGCTGTTTTATAGACAAGTTTCTGAACCCATTGGCACTTCCTTTTGAAGGAAATTCGAGAGATTATGTTGCTTATAGACATTAGCCCCCCTGGTAGGGACAAACGTACCTTTCTGCAGTTGCTCTATGATCCGGGCACTCTCATTTGGCCGTAAATTGAAGAAAATCCAAAGGCTATATGCCTTATTCTCCTTATTTTCGCCGGATGGCATGCTGTAACTCATGCGCGTGAAAGCCAAGAACAAAAGTGCATTCCTGGCATTGTTCAATATATATGTGGAAACGATATCTCCTCTTTAGAGGACAAGAAATTTTGGGGCAATCAGGCAAAAAGCGCACGAGAAAATGAAGTACTTTCAAGGACTGCCATTGAAAGGATAGATGTTCACTAAAACGGTCATAATTTTGTCATTCGGAGTCCGTGTCGGACCCATAAGTACTCAAACTGCTCGCGGCGAGCACGCGAATCCAAAAAATACTGCCCGCTTGCGCTAGGAGGCCCGGAGTACCCTCAAATTCATCCTTAAGCAGGACTTTTTGGCCCTGAAAGTCAAAGAACATCATTCGTCGCTGTTTTTCAGACAAGTTTCTGAACCCATTGGCACTTCCTTTTGAAGGAAATGCGAGAGATTATGTTGCTTATAGACATTAGCCCCCCTGGTAGGGACAAACGTACCTTTCTGCAGATGCTCTATGATCCGGGCAATCTCATTTGGTCGTAAATTGAAGAAAATCCAGCGGCTATATGCCTTATTCTCCTTGTTTTCGCCGGATGGCATGCTGTAACTCATGCGCATGAAAGCCAAGAACAAAAGGACATTCCTGGCATCGGTCAATATATATGTGGAAACGATATCTCCTCTATAGAGGACAAGAAATTTTGGGGCAATCAGGCAAAAAGCGCAGGAGAAAATGAAGTACTTTCAAGGACTGCCATAGAATGGACAGATGTTCACTAAAACGGTCATAATTTTGTCATTCGGAGTCCATGTCGGACCCATAAGTACTCAAACTGCTCGCGGCGAGCACGCGAATCCAAAAAATACTCCCAGCTTGCACCAGGAGGCCCGGAGTACCCTCAAATTCAGCCTTAAGCAGGAATTTTTGGCCCTGAAAGTCAAAGAACATCATTCATTGCTGTTTTATACACAAGTTTCTGAACCCCTTGGCACTTCCTTTTGAAGGAAATTCGAGAGATTATGTTGCTTATAGACATTAGCCCCCCTGGTGGGGACAAATGTACCTTTCTGCAGATGCTCTATGATCCGGGCACTCTCATTTGGCCGTAAATTGAAGAAAATCCAAAGGCTATATGCCTTATTCTCCTTATTTTCGCCGGATGGCATGCTGTAACTCATGCGCGTGAAAGCCAAGAACAGAAGTGCATTCCTGGCATTGTTCAATATATATGTGGAAACGATATCTCCTCTTTAGAGGACAAGAAATTTTGGGGCAATCAGGCAAAAAGCGCACGAGAAAATGAAGTACTTTCAAGGACTGCCATAGAAAGGACAGATGTTCACTAAAACGGTCATAATTTTGTCATTCGGAGTCCTTGTCGGACCCATAAGTACTCAAACTGCTCGCGGCGAGCGCGCGAATCCAAAAAATACTCCCCGCTTGCACCAGGAGGCCTGGAGTACCCTCAAATTCAGCCTTAAGTAGGACTTTTTGGCCCTGAAAGTCAAAGAACATCATTCGTCGCTGTTTTTCAGACAAGTTTCTGAACCCATTGGCACTTCCTTTTGAAGGAAATGCGAGAGATTATGTTGCTTATAGACATTAGCCCCCTGGTAGGGACAAACGTACCTTTCTGCAGATGCTCTATGATCCGGGCAATCTCATTTGGCCGTAAATTGAAGAAAATCCAGCGGCTATATGCCTTATTCTCCTTGTTTTCGCCGGATGGCATGCTGTAACTCATGCACGTGAAAGCCAAGAACAAAAGGATATTCCGGGCATCGGTCAATATATATGTGGAAACGATATTTCCGCTTTAGAGGACAAGAAATTTTGGGGCAATCAGGCAAAAAGCGCACGAGAAAATGAAGTACTTTCAAGGACTGCAATAGAATGGACAGATGTTCACTAAAACGGTCATAATTTTGTCATTCGGAGTCCATGTCGGACCCATAAGTACTCAAACTGCTCGCGGCGAGCGCGAATCCAAAAAATACTGCCCGCTTGCGCCAGGAGGCCCGGAGTACCCTCAAATTCAGCCTTAAGCGGGACTTTTTGGCCCTGAAAGTCAAAGAACATCATTCGTCGCTGTTTTTCAGACAAGTTTCTGAACCCATTGGCACTTCCTTTTGAAGGAAATGTGAGAGATTATGTTGCTTATAGACATTAGCCCCCCTGGTAGGGACAAACGTACCTTTCTGCAGATGCTCTATGATCCGGGCAATCTCATTTGGTCGTAAATTGAAGAAAATCCAGCGGCTATATGCCTTATTCTCCTTGTTTTCGCCGGATGGCATGCTGTAACTCATGCGCATGAAAGCCAAGAACAAAAGGACATTCCTGGCATCGGTCAATATATATGTGGAAACGATATCTCCTGTATAGAGGACAAGAAATTTTGGGGCAATCAGGCAAAAAGCGCACGAGAAAATGAAGTACTTTCAAGGACAGCCATAGAATGGACAGATGTTCACTCAAACGGTCATAATTTTGTCATTCGGAGTCCATGTCGGACCCATAATTACTCAAACTGCTCGCGGCGAGCACGCGAATCCAAAAAATACTCCCAGCTTGCACCAGGAGGCCCGGAGTACCCTCAAATTCAGCCTTAAGCAGGAATTTTTGGCCCTGAAAGTCAAAGAACATCATTCGTTGCTGTTTTATAGACAAGTTTCTGAACCCCTTGGCACTTCCTTTTGAAGGAAATTCGAGAGATTATGTTGCTTATAGACATTAGCCCCCCTGGTGGGGACAAACGTACCTTTCTGCAGATGCTCTATGTTCCGGGCACTCTCATTTGGCCGTAAATTGAAAAAAATCCAAAGAGTATATGCCTTATTCTCCTTATTTTCGCCGGATGGCATGCTGTAACTCATGCGCGTGAAAGCCAAGAACAGAAGTAAATTCCTGGCATTGTTCAATATATATGTGGAAACGATATCTCCTCTTTAGAGGACAAGAAATTTTGGGGCAATCAGGCAAAAAGCGCACGAGAAAATGAAGTACTTTCAAGGACTGCCATAGAAAGGACAGATGTTCACTAAAACGGTCATAATTTTGTCATTCGGAGTCCGTGTCGGACCCATAAGTACTCAAACTGCTCGCGGCGAGCGCGCGAATCCAAAAAATACTCCCCGCTTGCACCAGGAGGCCTGGAGTACCCTCAAATTCAGCCTTAAGTAGGACTTTTTGGCCCTGAAAGTCAAAGAACATCATTCGTCGCTGTTTTTCAGACAAGTTTCTGAACCCATTGGCACTTCCTTTTGAAGGAAATGCGAGAGATTATGTTGCTTATAGACATTAGCCCCCCTGGTAGGGACAAACGTACCTTTCTGCAGATGCTCTATGATCCGGGCAATCTCATTTGGCCGTAAATTGAAGAAAATCCAGCGGCTATATGCCTTATTCTCCTTGTTTTCGCCGGATGGCATGCTGTAACTCATGCGCGTGAAAGCCAAGAACAAAAGGGCATTCCTGGCATCGATCAATATATATGTGGAAACGATATTTCCGCTATAGAGGACAAGAAATTTTGGGGCAATCAGGCAAAAAGCGCACGAGAAAATGAAGTACTTTCAAGGACTGCCATAGAATGGACAGATGTTCACTAAAACGGTCATAATTTTGTCATTCGGAGTCCATGTCGGACCCATAAGTACTCAAACTGCTCGCGGCGAGCGCACGAATCCAAAAAATACTCTTCGCTTGCGCCAGGAGGCCCGGTGTACCCTCAAATTCAGCCTTAAGCAGGACTTTGTGGCCCTGAAAGTCAAAGAACATCATTCGTCGCTGTTTTATAGACAAGTTTCTGAACCCATTGGCACTTCCTTTTGAAGGAAATGCGAGAGATTATGTAGCTTATAGACATTAGCCCCCTGGTAGGGACAAACGTACGTTTCTGCAGATGCTCTCTGATCCGGGCAATCTCATTTGGCCGTAAATTGAAGAAAATCCAGTGGCTATATGCCTTATTCTCCTTGTTTTCGCCGGATGGCATGCTGCAACTCATGCGCGTGAAAGCCAAGAACAAAAGGGCATTCCTGACATCGATCAATATATATGTGGAAACGATATCTCCGCTATAGAGGACAAGAAATTTTGGGGCAATCAGGCAAAAAGCACACGAGAAAATGAAGTACTTTCAAGGACTGCAATAGGATGGACAGATGTTCACTAAAACGGTCATAATTTTGTCATTCGGAGTCCATGTCGGACCCATAAGTACTCAAACTGCTCGCGGCGAGCGCATGAATCCAAAAAATACTCCCCACTTGCGCCAGGAGGCCCGGAGTACCCTCAAATTCAGCCTTAAGCAGGAATTTTTGGCCCTGAATGTCAAAGAACATCATTCGTTGCTGTTTTATAGACAATTTTCTAAACCCATTGGCACTTCCTTTTGAAGGAAATTCGAGAGATTATGTTGCTTATAGACATTAGCCCCCCTGGTAGGGACAAACGTACCTTTCTGCAGTTGCTCTATGATCCGGGCACTCTCATTTGGCCGTAAATTGAAGAAAATCCAAAGGCTATATGCCTTATTCTCCTTATTTTCGCCGGATGGCATGCTGTAACTCATGCGCGTGAAAGCCAAGAACAAAAGTGCATTCCTGGCATTGTTCAATATATATGTGGAAACGATATCTCCTCTTTAGAGGACAAGAAATTTTGGGGCAATCAGGCAAAAAGCGCACGAGAAAATGAAGTACTTTCAAGGACTGCCATAGAAAGGACAGATGTTCACTAAAACGGTCATAATTTTGTCATTCGGAGTCCGTGTCGGACCCATAAGTACTCAAACTGCTCGCGGCGAGCGCGCGAATCCAAAAAATACTCCCCGCTTGCGCCAGGAGGCCCGGAGTACCCTCAAATTCAGCCTTAAGTAGGACTTTTTGGCCCTGAAAGTCAAAGAACATCATTCGTCGCTGTTTTTCAGACAAGTTTCTGAACCCATTGGCACTTCCTTTTGAAGGAAATGTGAGAGATTATGTTGCTTATAGACATTAGCTCCCCTGGTAGGGACAAACGTACCTTTCTGCAGATGCTCTATGATCCGGGCAATCTCATTTGGCCGTAAATTGAAGAAAATCCAGCGGCTATATGCCTTATTCTCCTTGTTTTCGCCGGATGGCATGCTGCAACTCTGATGAGGACATCAATACCATTGTTACACCCACAGTCCCTACTGCTACATATACTGGACCAATTACTAGAGCTCGCGCACGCCAATTAAATTATCAGGTACTTTAGTTTCTTGGTAATGATTCTAATGTTCATGAGAATATGATGCTGCCTAAATTGGATACATTTGTTTTGCTTACAAATGAAGGGCCTAGTTTGGAGAATGATGGACATTGGAGCAAGAGCAAGCATGGAGATGATGCCATGCGCAAGGGGAACCAGAACGGAGTTACAAGTGATGATTTCAGGACTTTGAAGCCACCATAAGAGTGCATGAAGCCTTGGACGAAATATACAAGATGCCACTTCATAAATTTCGTCCAGAGGTTATTATAGGTGCTGCGTCACCTTATTATTGGGCCAGGCCCATGTAATTTCGAAATACATAAGTATAGGCTATTTTTAGAGTCCGTATGTGTGGGGAAACAAGAGATAGGGTTGATTTCGGACCCCTCCACCAAGGGCCACGAAATTCCCCCTCTCTTCCTCCATATATACAGCCCTTAGGGCACCGTTTAGACTTTGGGTTTTGTTTAGATTAAAAGTTCGCCATAGCTGCAACTTCGCGTACTTCGTTTGTGTTCAACGACCAGACAAAGGCGTCACAGAACCCCACCTTGATCAATAAAGCTTTCATCTTATATTCGCAATATCCAGATTGCAATCTCAGTTTCTTGCTTGTTCTTCGTTTGCTCGCAGGAAACAGACCCTCGTGGTCAGGTTGATCGTGCTCCGGCGTGGTCAATAACCTCTCGGAGTTGGTTTAGCGATTGCTAAGGCGCGACATCCTCGCACGTTCGTAGTCGGATCGTCAAAGTCGACTTCCACCAAAGCGAAATCCATCATCTCATCGAAAGACGGGACACCTTTGCCTCTATCAAGTGGTATCAGATTTCCAGGTTGCTCGGTGAGATTTTCCAGTTTTTCGTAGTTTAGATCGAGTCTGTTCTTCATACCTATAGTCCACGAAAAAGCCACAAAAAAAATTTAGGGTTAGTTCATCATATCCGAACCAATCCGAGCCTTTGCATAATCTTTTTAGGGTTTTGCTTTGTTGAATTTGCGGTTGCATCGTCGGTCTAGTTGCTAGTCTTAGAGTCTAGTCTTTTAGAGTTTCGAGTTCTGGTCATAAGTTGTCACGCCGCCGCTGCACCATCATCATCGCCCCTGCCATCTACCACCACCACTCCGAATCCGTATCCATATACCACCACCAATCCGTGTCCATATACCACCACCGATCCATATCCATATACTACCACCGCTACCACCACCGCTGCCATATACCACCACCATATATCCACCACCAATCCGAGTTCCTTGTTTATTAGGTTTGTTTTCGGGATCCATCTAGTTTCCGATTCGTGTTTCCTTGCCGGAGTAGGTTTCGGAAAAAAAAGTCTGGAAACCACGCTCCGTTTAGGCCCAAAATTTTTCGAAAACGCATTTTTCGAAAAATTTTCTGGCTATCCTATTTTTAGGTGTTTCTGAGTGTTTTGAGACAGGTGCCATTATAGGAAGTTTTTTTTGACCCGTTTCCAGTTTTTGGGTCCGGGCAGTCGAAAAAACGAAAAAAAAAATTGGTCGAAAAAATTTCGTGCCCATCCTGTCAGTTTGACCTAGGAAGAGTTTTGAGACACTCGCCATTATAGTGATTTTTTCGCAAAAAAAAAAAAAAGAGCAGTGCAAAAAAAAAAGAGCGCAAAAAAAAAGAGCGAAACAAAAAAATCCAGAGTGTGCTTTTCCCTTGTTTACGTGCAGCGCCGTGATTTTGTTAGTGTTCTAGGCTCGCGTCTCTAGCACGGTCTAGCCTAGGACCAGCACAGTACCGTCGTTGAGCGTTTATTCAACTTTGCATCTCTGAATTGATTATTGCTGATCCTTTTTGCTACCATATTATAAGCCTTCCCAGCTCCACATACATCTATGTCGTGCGTTTGACTCTCCCTGGTACTCGCTCTATCCAAGCTTTGAGAGTTTTTGACTACAACGGTTGCCGATCACCGCCTGCTGCTGGGTAAGAACTGGTAAGAATTTGAGTTTTGCTTGACGGATTTGTGACACCCACCACCACCACTTGTTCGTAGTCTGTAGGATCATATTCTTGTGTGTTTCTATTGCTGCTAACCATGCCAGGATCACAAGCCGACGTGACTGACTGGGAGAATTTATCGAACAAGGAGCTTCATGATAAGTTTCAGCAAATGATGAGTGGACAGGTGCAAGATGTGCTAAACAGATTTGAAGAGGCCATGGAGAAGATAGATGGCATGGAGAAGACGTTCGAAACAAAGCTCGATAACAAATTTAATGAATTGCTCGCGCGTCTTCCACCACCACCACCCGCTGCACCTAACGCACCTCTCCAACAACAACAACAACAACAACAACGCATCCTTTCGAATCAGTATGGACGAGCGAGGCGTGTTCCTATTGAGGATGGCCAAACTTCTGGTGCTGCTGTTCATGTTGTTGATGCTTCTTTCGCCCCTGCTACTGCTGCTGGTGGTACCCAGGAGGATGTTGAGTATGCAGGCGATTATGAGGATGAGGTTGATCAAAATCAGCACTACGTGCAGCCACCAGCACCACCACCACCAGGTCGACCTCAGGTATATATTCGTAATGGTAGGCCTGCACCACCACCTCAGGTACGAGATGATGTCCATATTCCTAAACTGAAATTGAATATTCCACCATTTGAGGGTAGATATGTTCCTGATATATATCTTACTTGGGAGTTAGAAACTGAACAACGTTTTACATGTTTACAATATCCCGAGGAGAGACGGGTTGCTGCTGCTGTTTGTGCTTTCACTAGTTTTGCATGTGTATGGTGGTCTGAACATTGTAGATTATATCCTATTCCCGCTACTTGGGCTGCTTTGAAAACTGCTATGCGTACTCGTTGGGTTCCACCATATTATCAACGTGAATTGCTTCAAAAATTACAGCGCTTAAGACAAGGAAAAAATTCTGTAGAAGAATATTATCAGGAATTACAAACTGGCATGATTAGATGTGGTATTGTTGAGGAGAATGAAGCTATGCTTGCACGTTTTCTGGGTGGATTAAATAGAGAGATTCAGACCATTCTAGATTATAAGGAGTATACTAATATCACTCGTTTATTCCATCTTGCTTGTAAAGCTGAACGTGAAGTGCAGGATCGACAGGCATTGGCGCGGACTAACTTTTCTGCAGGTCGACCTTCATCATGGACACCACGTGCATCATCTATTTCCTCCCGTTCTGCTACACCGGCGCCTCCGTCGGCTGCCACCTCCAACCGTGATACAATAAAGCAGGCACAATCACCACTATCTGCCAAGAGCACATCTTCTGGGCCTGCAAAGAGCTCTTCTTCATCCATGGCATCAACAGGGAAAACACATGATATTATTTGTCGACGTTGCAAGGGTGGAGGTCATTATGCGAGAGAATGCCCCTCTAAGCGTGTGATGATTGTTACTGAGGATGGTGGGTATGAGTCCGCTAGTGACTATGATGAGGAGACTTTGGCTCTTATTACACGTGACGAACACGGTGGAGAAGATTCTGATCATGAGACGCAATACATGGCTCCTGAAGATGCTGACAGGTATGAATGTTTAGTTGCTCAACGTGTTTTGAGTGTGCAGGTTACACAAGCTGAGCAAAATCAGAGGCATAATTTGTTCCATACAAAGGGAGTTGTGAAGGAACGTTCTGTTCGCGTGATCATAGATGGAGGGAGTTGCAACAACTTGGCTAGCATGGAGATGGTGGAGAAGCTATCTCTCACCACAAGACCACATCCACATCCTTACTACATCCAATGGTTCAACAACAGCGGCAAGGTTAAGGTAACACGTACTGTTCGTGTGCATTTTAGTATCTCTACATATGCTGATTATGTTGATTGTGATGTGGTACCTATGCAAGCATGTTCCTTATTACTTGGTAGACCATGGCAATTTGATAAAAATGCTGTACACCATGGTAGAAACAATCATTATACTCTTGTTCATAAGGATAAAAATATTACTTTGCTTCCTATGACTCCTGATTCTATTTTGAAAGATGATATTAATAGAGCTAATAAAGCAAAACAGGAGAAGAATAAGAGTGAAAATCAGATTGTGGCAAAAGAATTTGAGCAACAAATGAAGCCTAATAATAAACCGTCTAGTGTTGCTTCTGAAATTAAATTGAAAAGTGCATGTTTATTTGCCACCAAATCTGATATTGATGAGCTAGATTTCAGCAAATCTGTTTGCTATGCTTTTGTGTGCAAAGAGGCATTATTTTCATTCGAGGACGTGCCTTCCTCTTTGCCCCCTGCTGTCACTAACATTATGCAGGAGTTCGCTGACGTCTTTCCACAAGACGTGCCACCGGGATTACCACCCATTCGAGGGATTGAGCATCAAATTGACTTAATTCCCGGTGCATCGCTACCCAACCGTGCTCCATACCGTACCAATCCAGAGGAGACGAAGGAGATTATGCGTCAAGTACAGGAGCTACTCGACAAAGGTTATATACGCGAATCTCTTAGTCCTTGTGCTGTTCCTATTATCCTAGTGCCTAAAAAGGATGGTACGTCACGTATGTGTGTTGATTGTAGAGGCATTAATAATATTACTATTCGTTATCGTCATCCTATTCCTAGGCTAGATGATATGCTTGATGAATTGAGTGGCTCTACAATATTCTCCAAAGTTGATTTGCGTAGTGGATACCATCAAATTCGTATGAAATTGGGTGATGAATGGAAAACAGCATTTAAAACTAAGTTTGGTTTATATGAGTGGTTAGTCATGCCTTTTGGGTTAACTAATGCACCTAGTACTTTCATGAGATTAATGAACGAAGTTTTACGTGCTTTCATTGGACGATTTGTGGTAGTCTATTTTGATGATATACTGATTTATAGCAAATCTTTGGAAGAACATTTGGAACATTTACGTGCTGTTTTTATTGCTATACGTGATGCACGTTTGTTTGGTAACCTTGGGAAGTGCACCTTTTGCACCGACCGAGTATCTTTTCTTGGCTATGTTGTTACTCCACAGGGAATTGAAGTTGATAAAGCCAAGATTGAAGCTATTGAGAGTTGGCCGCAGCCCAAAACGGTCACACAAGTGAGGAGTTTTCTTGGCCTCGCTGGATTCTATAGGCGTTTTGTGAGAGATTTCAGCACCATTGCTGCACCTCTCAATGAGCTTACAAAGAAAGATGTGCCTTTTATTTGGGGTACCGCACAGGAAGAAGCCTTCACGGTATTGAAAGATAAGTTGACACATGCTCCTTTACTCCAACTTCCTGATTTTAATAAGACTTTTGAGCTTGAATGTGATGCTAGTGGAATTGGATTAGGAGGTGTGTTATTACAAGATGGCAAACCCGTTGCATACTTTTCTGAAAAATTGAGTGGGCCTAGTCTGAATTATTCTACTTATGATAAAGAATTATATGCTCTTGTTCGGACTTTAGAAACATGGCAACATTATTTATGGCCCAAAGAATTTGTTATACATTCTGATCATGAATCTTTGAAACATATTAAAAGTCAAGCTAAACTGAATCGTAGACATGCTAAATGGGTTGAATTTATTGAGACTTTCCCTTATGTCATTAAACACAAGAAGGGAAAAGAAAATGTTATTGCTGATGCATTGTCTCGTCGCTATACTATGCTTTCACAACTTGACTTCAAAATATTTGGTTTGGAGACCATCAAAGATCAATATGTGCATGATGCTGATTTTAAAGATGTAATGCAGAATTGTAAAGAAGGAAGAATGTGGAACAAGTTTGTCATTAACGATGGATTTGTGTTTCGTGCTAACAAGCTATGCATTCCGGCTAGCTCCGTTCGTCTTTTGTTGTTGCAGGAGGCGCATGGAGGAGGATTAATGGGACACTTTGGCGTGAAGAAGACGGAGGACGTACTTGCTACACATTTCTTTTGGCCAAAGATGAGACGGGATGTTGAGCGTTTTATTGCTCGCTGCACTACATGTCAAAAAGCTAAGTCACGACTCAATCCTCATGGTTTATATATGCCTTTGCCTGTACCTAGTGTTCCTTGGGAGGATATATCTATGGACTTTGTTTTAGGTTTACCTCGAACAAAGAAGGGGAGGGATAGCATATTTGTTGTTGTGGATAGATTCTCGAAAATGGCACACTTTATACCATGTCATAAAAGCGATGATGCTGTTAATGTTGCTGATTTGTTCTTTCGTGAAATTATTCGCTTGCATGGTGTGCCAAATACTATTGTTTCAGATCGTGATACTAAATTTCTTAGCCACTTTTGGAGATGTTTATGGGCTAAGTTGGGGACTAAACTGCTTTTTAGTACTACTTGTCACCCCCAAACTGATGGACAAACTGAAGTAGTCAATAGAACATTGTCTACTATGCTTAGGGCTGTTTTGAAGAATAATAAGAAAATGTGGGAGGAATGCTTGCCTCATATTGAATTTGCTTATAATCGTTCATTGCATTCTACTACTAAGATGTGCCCTTTTGAAGTTGTGTATGGTTTCCTACCTCGTGCACCTATTGATTTGTTGCCTCTTCCATCTTCGGAGAAGGTTAATTTTGATGCTAAAGAACGTGCTGAATTGATTTTAAAAATGCATGAGTTAACTAAGGAAAACATTGAGCGTATGAATGCTAAATATAAACTTGCTGGAGATAAGGGTAGAAAACATGTTGTGTTTGCACCTGGAGATCTTGTTTGGTTACATTTGCGTAAGGATAGATTTCCTGATTTGCGCAAATCAAAGCTAATGCCACGTGCTGCTGGTCCCTTTAAGGTGTTGGAGAAAGTAAATGATAATGCATATAAACTTGAGCTGCCTGCAGATTTTGGGGTTAGTCCCACTTTTAACATTGCAGATTTGAAGCCGTATTTGGGCGAGGAAGATGAGCTTCCGTCGAGGACGACTTCATTTCAAGAAGGGGAGGATGATGAGGACATCAATACCATTGTTACACCCACAGTCCCTACTGCTACATATACTGGACCAATTACTAGAGCTCGCGCACGCCAATTAAATTATCAGGTACTTTCGTTTCTTGGTAATGATTCTAATGTTTATGAGAATATGATGCTGCCTAAATTGGATACATTTGTTTTGATTACAAATGAAGGGCCTAGTTTGGAGAATGATGGACATTGGAGCAAGAGCAAGCATGGAGATGATGCCATGCGCAAGGGGAACCAGAACGGAGTTACAAGTGATGATTTCAGGACTTTGAAGCCACCATAAGAGTGCATGAAGCCTTGGACGAAATATACAAGATGCCACTTCATAAATTTCGTCCAGAGGCTATTATAGGTGCTGCGTCACCTTATTATTGGGCCAGGCCCATGTAATTTCGAAATACATAAGTATAGGCTATTTTTAGAGTCCGTATGTGTGGGGAAACAAGAGATAGGGTTGATTTCGGACCCCTCCACCAAGGGCCACGAAATTCCCCCTCTCTTCCTCCATATATACAGCCCTTAGGGCACCGTTTAGACTTTGGGTTTTGTTTAGATTAAAAGTTCGCCATAGCTGCAACTTCGCGTACTTCGTTTGTGTTCAACGACCAGACAAAGGCGTCACAGAACCCCACCTTGATCAATAAAGCTTTCATCTTATATTCGCAATATCCAGATTGCAATCTCAGTTTCTTGCTTGTTCTTCGTTTGCTCGCAGGAAACAGACCCTCGTGGTCAGGTTGATCGTGCTCCGGCGTGGTCAATAACCTCTCGGAGTTGGTTTAGCGATTGCTAAGGCGCGACGTCCTCGCACGTTCGTAGTCGGATCGTCAAAGTCGACTTCCACCAAAGCGAAATCCATCATCTCATCGAAAGACGGGACACCTTTGCCTCTATCAAACTCATGCGCGTGAAAGCCAAGAACAAAAGGGCATTCCTGGCATTGGTCAATATATATGTGGAAACGATATTTCCGCTATAGAGGACAAGAAATTTTGGGGCAATCAGGCAAAAAGCGCACGAGAAAATGAAGTACTTTCAAGGACTGCCATAGAATGGACAGATGTTCACTAAAACGGTCATAATTTTGTCATTCGGAGTCCATGTCGCACCCATAAGTACTCAAACTGCTCGCGGCGAGCGCACGAATCCAAAAAATACTCCTCGCTTGCGCCAGGAGGCCCGGTGTACCCTCAAATTCAGCCTTAAGCAGGACTTTCTGGCCCTGAAAGTCAAAGAACATCATTCGTCGCTGTTTTATAGACAAGTTTCTGAACCCATTGGCACTTCCTTTTGAAGGAAATGCGAGAGATTATGTAGCTTATAGACATTAGCCCCCCTGGTAGGGACAAACGTATGTTTCTGCAGATGCTCTATGATCCGGGCAATCTCGTTTGGCCGTAAATTGAAGAAAATCCAGCGGCTATATGCCTTATTCTCCTTGTTTTCGCCGGATGGCATGCTGCAACTCATGCGCGTGAAAGCCAAGAACAAAAGGGCATTCCTGACATCGATTAATATATATGTGGAAACGATATCTCCGCTATAGAGGACAAGAAATTTTGGGGCAATCAGGCAAAAAGCGCACGAGAAAATGAAGTACTTTCAAGGACTGCAATAGAATGGACAGATGTTCACTAAAACGGTCATAATTTTGTCATTCGGAATCCATGTCGGACCCATAAGTACTCAAACTGCTCGCGGCGAGCGCACGAATCCAAAAAATACTCCCCGCTTGCGCCAGGAGGCCCGGAGTACCCTCAAATTCAGCCTTAAGCAGGACTTTTTGGCCCTGAAAGTCAAAGAACATCATTCGTTGCTGTTTTATAAACAAGTTTCTGAACCCATTGGCACTTCCTTTTGAAGGAAATTCGAGAGATTATGTTGCTTATAGACATTAGCCCCCCTGGTAGGGACAAACGTACCTTTCTGCAGTTGCTCTATGATCCGGGCACTCTCATTTGGCCGTAAATTGAAGAAAATCCAAAGGCTATATGCCTTATTCTCCTTATTTTCGCCGGATGGCATGCTGTAACTCATGCGCGTGAAAGCCAAGAAAAAAAGTGCATTCCTGGCATTGTTCAATATATATGTGGAAACGATATCCCCTCTTTAGAGGACAAGAAATTTTGGGGCAATCAGGCAAAAAGCGCACCAGAAAATGAAGTACTTTCAAGGTCTGCCATAGAAAGGACAGATGTTCACTAAAATGGTCATAATTTTGTCATTCGGAGTCCGTGTCGGACCCATAAGTACTCAAACTGCTCGCGGCGAGCGCGCGAATCCAAAAAATACTGCCCCCTTGCGCCAGGAGGCCCGGAGTACCCTCAAATTCAGCCTTAAGCAGGACTTTTTGGCCCTGAAAGTCAAAGAACATCATTCGTCGCTGTTTTTCAGACAAGTTTCTGAACCCATTGGCACTTCCTTTTGAAGGAAATGCGAGAGATTATGTTGCTTATAGACATTAGCCCCCCTGGTAGGGACAAACGTACCTTTCTGCAGATGCTCTATGATCCGGGCAATCTCATTTGGCCGTAAATTGAAGAAAATCCAGTGGCTATATGCTTTATTCTCCTTGTTTTCGCCGGATGGCATGCTGTAACTCATGCGCGTGAAAGCCAAGAACAAAAGGGCATTCCTGGCATCGGTCAATATATATGTGGAAACGATATCTCCGCTATAGAGGACAAGAAATTTTGGGGCAATCACGCAAAAAGCGCACGAGAAAATGAAGTACTTTCAAGGACTGCCATAGAATGGACAGATGTTCACTAAAACGGTCATAATTTTGTCATTCGGAGTCCATGTCGGACCCATAAGTACTCAAACTGCTCGCGGCGAGCACGCGAATCCAAAAATACTCCCAGCTTGCACCAGGAGGCCCGGAGTACCCTCAAATTCAGCCTTAAGCAGGAATTTTTGGCCCTGAAAGTCAAAGAACATCATTCGTTGCTGTTTTATAGACAAGTTTCTGAACCCCTTGGCACTTCCTTTTGAAGGAAATTCGAGAGATTATGTTGCTTATAGACATTAGCCCCCCTGGTGGGGACAAACGTACCTTTCTGCAGTTGCTCTATGATCCGGGCACTCTCATTTGGCCGTAAATTGAAGAAAATCCAAAGGCTATATGCCTTATTCTCCTTATTTTCGCCGGATGGCATGCTGTAACTCATGCGCGTGAAAGCCAAGAACAGAAGTGCATTCCTGGCATTGTTCAATATATATGTGGAAACGATATCTCCTCTTTAGAGGACAAGAAATTTTGGGGCAATCAGGCAGAAAGCGCACGAGAAAATGAAGTACTTTCAAGGACTGCCATAGAAAGGACAGATGTTCACTAAAACGGTCATAATTTTGTCATTCGGAGTCCGTGTCGGACCCATAAGTACTCAAACTGCTCGCGGCGAGCGCGCGAATCCAAAAAATACTCCCAGCTTGCGCCAGGAGGCCCGGATTACCCTCAAATTCAGCCTTAAGTAGGACTTTTTGGCCCTGAAAGTCAAAGAACATCATTCGTCGCTGTTTTTTAGACAAGTTTCTGAACCCATTGGCAGTTCCTTTTGAAGGACATGCGAGAGATTATGTTGCTTATAGACATTAGCCCCCCTGGTAGGGACAAACGTACCTTTCTGTAGATGCTCTATGATCCGGGCAATCTCATTTGGCCGTAAATTGAAGAAAATCCAGCGGCTATATGCCTTATTCTCCTTGTTTTCGCCGGATGGCATGCTGTAGATCATGCGCGTGAAAGCCAAGAACAAAAGGGCATTCCTGGCATCGGTCAATATATATGTGGAAACGATATTTCTGCTATAGAGGACAAGAAATTTTGGGGCAATCAGGCGAAAAGCGCACGAGAAAATGAAGTACTTTCAAAGACTGCCATAGAATGGACAGATGTTCACTAAAACGGTCATAATTTTGTCATTCGGAGTCCATGTCGGACCCATAAGTACTCAAACTGCTCGCGGCGAGCGCACGAATCCAAAAAATACTCCTCGCTTGCGCCAGGAGGCCCGGTGTACCCTCAAATTCAGCCTTAAGCAGGACTTTCTGGCCCTGAAAGTCAAAGAACATCATTCGTCGCTGTTTTATAGACAAGTTTCTGAACCCATTGGCACTTCCTTTTGAAGGAAATGCGAGAGATTATGTAGCTTATAGACATTAGCCCCCCTGGTAGGGACAAACGTACGTTTCTGCAGATGCTCTATGATCCGGGCAATCTCATTTGGCCGTAAATTGAAGAAAATCCAGCGGCTATATGCCTTATTCTCCTTGTTTTCGCCGGATGGCATGCTGCAACTCATGCGCGTGAAAGCCAAGAACAAAAGGGCATTCCTGACATCGATCAATATATATGTGGAAACGATATCTCCGCTATAGAGGACAAGAAATTTTGGGGCAATCAGGCAAAAAGCGCACGAGAAAATGAAGTACTTTCAAGGACTGCAATAGAATGGACAGATGTTCACTAAAACGTTCATAATTTTGTCATTCGGAGTCCATGTCGGACCCATAAGTACTCAAACTGCTCGCGGCGAGCGCACAAATTCAAAAAATACTCCCCGCTTGCGCCAGGAGGCCCGGAGTACCCTCAAATTCAGCCTTAAGCAGGACTTTTTGGCCCTGAAAGTCAAAGAACATCATTCGTTGCTGTTTTATAGACAAGTTTCTGAACCCATTGGCACTTCCTTTTGAAGGAAATTCGAGAGATTATGTTGCTTATAGACATTAGCCCCCCTGGTAGGGACAAACGTACCTTTCTGCAGTTGCTCTATGATCCGGGCACTCTCATTTGGCCGTAAATTGAAGAAAATCCAAAGGCTATATGCCTAATTCTCCTTATTTTCGCCGGATGGCATGCTGTAACACATGCGCGTGAAAGCCAAGAACAAAAGTGCATTCCTGGCATTGTTCAATATATATGTGGAAACGATATCTCCTCTTTAGAGGACAAGAAATTTTGGGGCAATCAGGCAAAAAGCGCACCAGAAAATGAAGTACTTTCAAGGTCTGCCATAGAAAGGACAGATGTTCACTAAAACGGTCATAATTTTGTCATTCGGAGTCCGTGTCAGACCCATAAGTACTCAAACTGCTCGCGGCGAGCGCGCGAATCCAAAAAATACTGCCCCCTTGCGCCGGGAGGCCCGGAGTACCCTCAAATTCAGCCTTAAGCAGGACTTTTTGGCCCTGAAAGTCAAAGAACATCATTCGTCGCTATTTTTCAGACAAGTTTCTGAACCCATTGGCACTTCCTTTTGAAGGAAATGCGAGAGATTATGTTGCTTATAGACATTGGCCCCCCTGGTAGGGACAAACGTACCTTTCTGCAGATGCTCTATGATCCGGGCAATCTCATTTGGCCGTAAATTGAAGAAAATCCATTGGCTATATGCTTTATTCTCCTTGTTTTCGCCGGATGGCATGCTGTAACTCATGCGCGTGAAAGCCAAGAACAAAAGGGCATTCCTGGCATCGGTCAATATATATGTGGAAACGATATCTCCGCTATAGAGGACAAGAAATTTTGGGTCAATCACGCAAGTACTTTCAAGGACTGCCATAGAATGGACAGATGTTCACTAAAACGGTCATAATTTTGTCATTCGGAGTCCATGTCGGACCCATAAGTACTCAAACTGCTCGCGGCGTGATAGAGGCAAAGGTGTCCCATCTTTCGATGAGATGATGGAATTCGCTTTGGTGGAAGTCGACTTTGACGATCCGACTACGAACGTGCGAGGACGTCGCGCCTTAGCAATCGCTAAACCAACTCCGAGAGGTTATTGACCACGCCGGAGCACGATCAACCTGACCACGGGGGTCTGTTTCCTGCGAGCAAACGAAGAACAAGCAAGAAACTAAGATTGCAATCTGGATATTGCGAATATAAGATGAAAGCTTTATTGATCAAGGTGGGGTTCTGTGACGCCTTTGTCTGGTCGTTGAACACAAACGAAGTACGTGAAGTTGCAGCTATGGCGAACTTTTAATCTAAACAAAACCCAAAGTCTAAACGGTTCCCTAAGGGCTGTATATATGGAGGAAGAGAGGGGGAATTTCGTGGCCCTTGGTGGAGGGGTCCGAAATCAACCCTATCTCTTGTTTCCCCACACATACGGACTCTAAAAATAGCCTATACTTATGTATTTCGAAATTACATGGGCCTGGCCCAATAAAAAGGTGACGCAGCACCTATAATAGCCTCTGGACGAAATTTATGAAGTGGCATCTTGTATATTTCGTCCAAGGCTTCATGCACTCTTATGGTGGCTTCAAAGTCCTGAAATCATCACTTGTAACTCCGTTCTGGTTCCCCTTGCGCATGGCATCATCTCCATGCTTGCTCTTGCTCCAATGTCCATCCTTCTCCAAGCTAGGCCCTTCATTTGTAAGTAAAACAAATGTATCCAATTTAGGCAGCATCATATTCTCATGAACATTAGAATCATTACCAAGAAACGAAAGTACCTGATAATTTAATTGGCGTGCGCGAGCTCTAGTAATTGGTCCAGTATATGTAGCAGTAGGGGCTGTGGGTGTAACAATGGTATTGATGTCCTCATCATCCTCCCCTTCTTGAAATGAAGTCGTCCTCGACGGAAGCTCATTTTCCTCACCCAAATAAGGCTTCAAATCTGCAATGTTAAAAGTGGGACTAACCCCAAAATCTGCAGGCAGCTCAAGTTTATATGCATTATCATTTATTTTCTCTAACACCTTAAAGGGACCATCAGCACGTGGCATTAGCTTTGATTTGCGCAAATTAGGAAATCTATCTTTACGCAAATGTAACCAAACAAGATCTCCAGGTGCAAACACAACATGTTTTCTACCCTTATCTCCAGCAAGTTTATATTTAGCATTCATACGCTCAATGTTTTCCTTAGTTAACTCATGCATTTTTAAAATCAATTCAGAACGTTCTTTAGCATCAAAATTAACCTTCTCCGAAGATGGAAGAGGCAACAAATCAATAGGTGCACGAGGTAGGAAACCATACACAATTTCAAAAGGGCACATCTTAGTAGTAGAATGCAATGAACGATTATAAGCAAATTCAATATGAGGCAAGCATTCTTCCCACATTTTCTTATTATTCTTCAAAACAGCCCTAAGCATAGTAGACAATGTTCTATTGACTACTTCAGTTTGTCCATCAGTTTGGGGGTGACAAGTAGTACTAAATAGCAGTTTAGTCCCCAACTTAGCCCATAAACATCTCCAAAAGTGGCTAAGAAATTTAGTATCACGATCTGAAACAATAGTATTTGGCACACCATGCAAGCGAATAATTTCACGAAAGAACAAATCAGCAACATTAACAGCATCATCGCTTTTATGACATGGTATAAAGTGTGCCATTTTCGAGAATCTATCCACGACAACAAATATGCTATCCCTCCCCTTCTTTGTTCGAGGTAAACCTAAAACAAAGTCCATAGATATATCCTCCCAAGGAACACTAGGTACAGGCAAAGGCATATATAAACCATGAGGATTGAGTCGTGACTTAGCTTTTTGACATGTAGTGCAGCGAGCAACAAAACGCTCAACATCCCGTCTCATCTTTGGCCAAAAGAAATGTGTAGCAAGTACGTCCTCCGTCTTCTTCACGCCAAAGTGTCCCATTAATCCTCCCCCATGCGCCTCCTGCAACAGCAAAAGACGAACGGAGCTAGCTGGAATGCATAGCTTGTTAGCACGAAACACAAATCCATCGTTAACGACAAACTTGTTCCACATTCTTCCTTCTTTACAATTCTGCATTACATCTTTAAAATCAGCATCATGCACATATTGATCTTTGATGGTCTCCAAACCAAATATTTTGAAGTCAAGTTGTGAAAGCATAGTATAGCGACGAGACAATGCATCAGCAATAACATTTTCTTTTCCCTTCTTGTGTTTAATGACATAAGGGAAAGTCTCAATGAATTCAACCCATTTAGTAGCATGTCTACGATTCAGTTTAGCTTGACTTTTAATATGTTTCAAAGATTCATGATCAGAATGTATAACAAATTCTTTGGGCCATAAATAATGTTGCCATGTTTCTAAAGTCCGAACAAGAGCATATAATTCTTTATCATAAGTAGAATAATTCAGACTAGGCCCACTCAATTTTTCAGAAAAGTATGCAACAGGTTTGCCATCTTGTAATAACACACCTCCTAATCCAATTCCACTAGCATCACATTCAAGCTCAAAAGTCTTATTAAAATCAGGAAGTTGGAGTAAAGGAGCATGTGTCAACTTATCTTTCAATACCGAGAAGGCTTCTTCCTGTGCGGTACCCCACAGAAAAGGCACATCTTTCTTTGTAAGCTCATTGAGAGGTGCAGCAATGGTGCTGAAATCTCTCACAAAACGCCTATAGAATCCAGCGAGGCCAAGGAAACTCCTCACTTGTGTGACCGTTTTGGGCTGTGGCCAACTCTCAATAGCTTCAATTTTGGCTTTATCAACTTCAATTCCCTGTGGAGTAACAACATAGCCAAGAAAAGATACTCGGTCGGTGCAAAAGGTGCACTTTCCAAGGTTACCAAACAAACGTGCATCACGTAGAGCAATAAAAACAGCACGTAAATGTTCCAAATGTTCCTCCAAAGATTTGCTATAAATCAATATGTCATCAAAGTAAACTACCACAAATCGTCCAATGAAAGCACGTAAAACTTCGTTCATTAACCTCATGAAAGTACTAGGTGCATTAGTTAACCCAAAAGGCATGACTAACCACTCATATAATCCAAACTTAGTTTTAAATGCTGTTTTCCATTCATCTCCCAATTTCATACGAATTTGATGGTATCCACTACGCAAATCAACTTTGGAGAATATTGTAGAGCCACTCAATTCATCAAGCATATCATCTAGCCTAGGAATAGGATGACGATAACGAATAGTAATATTATTAATGCCTCTACAATCAACGCACATACGCGACGTACCATCCTTTTTCGGCACTAAAATGATAGGAACAGCACAAGGACTAAGGGATTCGCGTATATAACCTTTGTCGAGCAGTTCTTGTACTTGACGCATAATCTCCTTCGTCTCCTCTGGATTGGTACGGTATGGTGCACGGTTGGGTAATGATGCACCGGGAATTAAGTCAATTTGATGCTCAATCCCGCGAATAGGTGGTAATCCTGGTGGCACGTCTTGTGGAAAGACGTCAGCGAACTCCTGCAAAATGTTAGTGACAGCAGGAGGCAAAGAGGAAGGCACGTCCTCGAATGAAAATAATGCCTCTTTGCACACAAAAGCATAGCAAACAGATTTGCTAAAATCTAGATCATCAATATCAGATTTGGTGGCAAATAAACATGCACTTTTCAATTTAATTTCAGAAGCAACACTAGATTGTTTATTATTATTAGGCTGCATTTGTTGCTCAAATTCTTTTGCCACAATCTGATTTTCACTCTTAGTTTTCTCCTGTTTTGCTTTATTAGCTCTATTAAGATCATCTTTCAAAATGGAATCAGGAGTCATAGGAAGCAAAGTAATATCTTTATCCTTATGAACAAGAGTATACTGATTGTTTCTACCATGGTGAATAGAATTTTTATCAAATTGCCATGGTCTACCAAGTAATAAGGAACATGCTTGCATAGGTACCACATCACAATCAACATAATCAGTATATGTAGAGATACTAAAATGCACACGAACAGTACGTGTTACCTTAACCTTGCCGCTGTTGTTGAACCATTGGATGTAGTAAGGATGTGGATGTGGTCTTGTGGTGAGAGATAGCTTCTCCACCATCTCCATGCTAGCCAAGTTGTTGCAACTCCCTCCATCTATGATCACGCGAACAGAACGTTCCTTCACAACTCCCTTTGTATGGAACAAATTATGCCTCTGATTTTGCTCAGCTTGTGTAACCTGCACACTCAAAACACGTTGAGCAACTAAACATTCATACCTGTCAGCATCTTCAGGAGCCATGTATTACGTCTCATGATCAGAATCTTCTCCACCGTGTTTGTCACGTGTAATAAGAGCCAAAGTCTCCTCATCATAGTCACTAGCGGACTCATACCCACCATCCTCAGTAACAATCATCACACGCTTAGAGGGGCATTCTCTCGCATAATGACCTCCACCCTTGCAACGTCGACAAATAATATCATGTGTTTGCCCTGTTGATGCCATGGATGAAGAAGAGCTCTTTGCAGGCCCAGAAGATGTGCTCTTGGCAGATAGTGGTGATTGTGCCTGCTTTATTGTATCACGGTTGGAGGTGGCAGCCGACGGAGGCGCCGGTGTAGCAGAACGTGTGGAAGTAGATGATGCACGTGGTGTCCATGATGAAGGTCGACCTGCAGAAAAGTTAGTCCGCGCCAATGCCTGTCGATCCTGCACTTCACGTTCAGCTTTACAAGCAAGATGGAATAAACGAGTGATATTAGTATACTCCTTATAATCTAGAATGGTCTGAATCTCTCTATTTAATCCACCCAGAAAACGTGCAAGCATAGCTTCATTCTCCTCAACAATACCACATCTAATCATGCCAGTTTGTAATTCCTGATAATATTCTTCTACAGAATTTTTTCCTTGTCTTAAGCGCTGTAATTTTTGAAGCAATTCACGTTGATAATATGGTGGAACCCAACGAGTACGCATAGCAGTTTTCAAAGCAGCCCAAGTAGCGGGAATAGGATATAATCTACAATGTTCAGACCACCATACACATGCAAAACTAGTGAAAGCACAAACAGCAGCAGCAACCCGTCTCTCCTCGGGATATTGTAAACATGTAAAACGTTGTTCAGTTTCTAACTCCCAAGTAAGATATATATCAGGAACATATCTACCCTCAAATGGTGGAATATTCAATTTCAGTTTAGGAATATGGACATCATCTCGTACCTGAGGTGGTGGTGCAGGCCTACCATTACGAATATATACCTGAGGTCGACCTGGTGGTGGTGGTGCTGGTGGCTGCACGTAGTGCTGATTTTGATCAACCTCATCCTCATAATCGCCCACATACTCATCATCCTCCTGGGTACCAGCAGCAGCAGTAGCAGGGGCCAAAGAAGCATCAACAACATGAACAGCAGCACCAGAAGTTTGGCCATCCTCAATAGGAACACGCTTCGCTCGTCCATACTGATTCGAAAGGATGCGTTGTTGTTGTTGTTGTCGTTGGAGAGGTGCGTTAGGTGCAGCGGGTGGTGGTGGTGGAAGACGCGCGAGCAATTCATTAAACTTGTTATCGAGCTTTGTTTCGAACGTCTTCTCCATGCCATCTATCTTCTCCATGGCCTCTTCAAATCTGTTTAGCACATCTTGCACCTGTCCACTCATCATTTGCTGAAATTTATCATGCAAATCCTTATTTGTCATGTTCTCCCAGTCAGTCTCGTCGGCTTGTGATCCTGGCATGGTTAGCAGCAATAGAAACACACAAGAATATGATCCTACAGACTACTAACAAGATGTGGTGGTGGGTGTCACAAATCCGTCTAGCAAATCTCAAATTCTTACCAGTTCTTACCCAGCAGCAGGCGGTGATCGGCAACCGTTGTAGTCAAAAACTCTCAAAGCTTGGATAGAGCGATTACCAGGGAGAGTCAAACGCACGGCGTAGATGTATGTGGAGCTGGGAAGGCTTATAATATGGTAGCAAAAAGGGTCAGCAATAATCAATTCAGAGATGCAAAGTTGAAAACGCTCAACGACGGTACTGTGCTGGTCCTAGGCTAGACTGTGCTAGAGACGCGAGCCTAGAACACTAACAAAATCACGGCGCTGCACGTAAACAAGGGAAAAGCACACTCTGGTTTTTTTTTTGTTTTTCGCTCTATTTTTTTTTTGCGCTCTTTTTTTTTTGCGCTGCTCTTTTTTTTTTTTTTTTTTTTTGCGAAAAATCACTATAATGGCGAGTGTCTCAAAACGCTTCCTAGGTCAAACTGACAGGATGGGCACGAAATTTTTTCGACCAATTTTTTTTTTCGTTTTTTCGACTGCCCGGACCCAAAAACTGGAAACGGGTCAAAAAAAAACTTCCTATAATGGCACCTGTCTCAAAACACTCAGAAACACCTAAAAATAAGATAGCCAGAAATTTTTTCGAAAAATGCGTTTTCGAAAAATTTTGGGCCTAAACGGAGCGTGGTTTCCAGACTCTTTTTTTTTCCGAAACCTACTCCGGCAAGGAAACACGAATCGAAAAATAGATGGATCCCGAAAACAAACCTAATAAGCAAGGAACTCGGATTGGTGGTGGATATATGGTTGTGGTATATGGCAGCGGTGGTGGAAGCGGTGGTAGTATATGGATATGGATCGGTGGTGGTATATGGACACGGATTGGTGGTGGTATATGGATACGGATTCGGAGTGGTGGTGGTAGATGGCAGGGGCGATGATGATGGTGCGGCGGCGGCGTGACAACTTATGACCAGAACTCGAAACTCTAAAAGACTAGACTCTAAGACCAGCAACTAGACCGACGATGCAACCGCAAATTCAACAAAGCAAAACCCTAAAAAGATTATGCAAAGGCTCAGATTGGTTCGGATATGATGAACTAACCCTAAATTTTTTTTGTGGCTTTTTCGTGGACTATAGGTATGAAGAAAAGACTCGATCTAAGCTACGAAAAACTGGAAAATCTCACCGAGCAACCTGGAAATCTGATACCACTTGATAGAGGCAAAGGTGTCCCGTCTTTCGATGAGATGATGGAATTCGCTTTGGTGGAAGTCGACTTTGACGATCCGACTACGAACGTGCGAGGACGTCGCGCCTTAGCAATCGCTAAACCAACTCCGAGAGGTTATTGACCACGCCGGAGCACGATCAACCTGACCACGAGGGTCTGTTTCCTGCGAGCAAACGAAGAACAAGCAAGAAACTAAGATTGCAATCTGGATATTGCGAATATAAGATGAAAGCTTTATTGATCAAGGTGGGGTTCTATGACGCCTTTGTCTGGTCGTTGAACACAAATGAAGTACGCGAAGTTGCAGCTATGGCGAACTTTTAATCTAAACAAAACCCAAAGTCTAAACGGTGCCCTAAGGGCTGTATATATGGAGGAAGAGAGGGGGAATTTCGTGGCCCTTGGTGGAGGGGTCCGAAATCAACCCTATCTCTTGTTTCCCCACACATACGGACTCTAAAAATAGCCTATACTTATGTATTTCGAAATTACATGGGCCTGGCCCAATAAAAAGGTGACGCAGCACCTATAATAGCCTCTGGACGAAATTTATGAAGTGGCATCTTGTATATTTCGTCCAAGGCTTCATGCACTCTTATGGTGGCTTCAAAGTCCTGAAATCATCACTTGTAACTCCGTTCTGGTTCCCCTTGCGCATGGCATCATCTCCATGCTTGCTCTTGCTCCAATGTCCATCCTTCTCCAAGCTAGGCCCTTCATTTGTAAGTAAAACAAATGTATCCAATTTAGGCAGCATCATATTCTCATGAACATTAGAATCATTACCAAGAAACGAAAGTACCTGATAATTTAATTGGCGTGCGTGAGCTCTAGTAATTGGTCCAGTATATGTAGCAGTAGGGGCTGTGGGTGTAACAATGGTATTGATGTCCTCATCACGGCGAGCACGCGAATCCAAAAAATACTCCCAGCTTGCACCAGGAGGCCCGGAGTACCCTCAAATTCAGCCTTAAGCAGGAATTTTTGGCCCTGAAAGTCAAAGAACATCATTCGTTGCTGTTTTATAGACAAGTTTCTGAACCCCTTGGCACTTCCTTTTGAAGGAAATTCGAGAGATTATGTTGCTTATAGACATTAGCCCCCCTGGTGGGGACAAACGTACCTTTCTGCAGTTGCTCTATGATCCGGGCAGTCTCATTTGGCCGTAAATTGAAGAAAATCCAAAGGCTATATGCCTTATTCTCCTTATTTTCGCCGGATGGCATGCTGTAACTCATGCGCGTGAAAGCCAAGAACAGAAGTGCATTCCTGGCATTGTTCAATATATATGTGGAAATGATATCTCCTCTTTAGAGGACAAGAAATTTTGGGGCAATCAGGCAGAAAGCGCACGAGAAAATGAAGTACTTTCAAGGACTGCCATAGAAAGGACAGATGTTCACTAAAACGGTCATAATTTTGTCTTTCGGAGTCCGTGTCGGACCCATTAGTACTCAAACTGCTCGCGGCGAGCGCGCGAATCCAAAAAATACTCCCGGCTTGCGCCAGGAGGCCCGGAGTACCCTCAAATTCAGCCTTAAGGAGGACTTTTTGGCCCTGAAAGTCAAAGAACATCATTCGTCGCTGTTTTTCAGACAAGTTTCTGAACCCATTGTCACTTCCTTTTGAAGGACATGCGAGAGATTATGTTGCTTATAGACATTAGCCCCCCTGGTAGGGACAAACGTACCTTTCTGTAGATGCTCTATGATCCGGGCAATCTCATTTGGCCGTAAATTGAAGAAAATCCAGCGGCTATATGCCTTATTCTCCTTGTTTTCGCCGGATGGCATGCTGTAACTCATGCGCGTGAAAGCCAAGAACAAAAGGGCATTCCTGGCATCGGTCAATATATATGTGGAAACGATATTTCCGCTATAGAGGACAAGAAATTTTGGGGCAATCAGGCGAAAAGCGCACGAGAAAATGAAGTACTTTCAAAGACTGCCATAGAATGGACAGATGTTCACTAAAACGGTCATAATTTTGTCATTCGGAGTCCATGTCGGACCCATAAGTACTCAAACTGCTCGCGGCGAGCGCACGAATCCAAAAAATACTCGCTTGCGCCAGGAGGCCCGGTGTACCCTCAAATTCAGCCTTAAGCAGGACTTTCTGGCCCTGAAAGTCAAAGAACATCATTCGTCGCTGTTTTATAGACAAGTTTCTGAACCCATTGGCACTTCCTTTTGAAGGAAATGCGAGAGATTATGTAGCTTATAGACATTAGCCCCCCTGGTAGGGACAAACGTACATTTCTGCAGATGCTCTATGATCCGGGCAATCTCATTTGGCCGTAAATTGAAGAAAATCCAGCGGCTATATGCCTTATTCTCCTTGTTTTCGCCGGATGGCATGCTTTAACTCATGCGCGTGAAAGCCAAGAACAAAAGGGCATTCCTGACATCGATCAATATATATGTGGAAACGATATCTCCGCTATAGAGGACAAGAAATTTTGGGGCAATCAGGCAAAAAGCGCACGAGAAAATGAAGTACTTTCAAGGACTGCAATAGAATGGACAGATGTTCACTAAAACGGTCATAATTTTGTCATTCGGAGTCCATGTCGGACCCATAAGTACTCAAACTGCTCGCGGCGAGCGCACGAATTCAAAAAATACTCCCCGCTTGCGCCGGGAGGCCCAGAGTACCCTCAAATTCAGCCTTAAGCAGGACTTTTTGGCCCTGAAAGTCAAAGAACATCATTCGTTGCTGTTTTATAGACAAGTTTCTGAACCCATTGGCACTTCCTTTTGAAGGAAATTCAAGAGATTATGTTGCTTATAGACATTAGCCCCCCTGGTAGGGACAAACGTACCTTTCTGCAGTTGCTCTATGATCCAGGCACTCTCATTTCGCCGTAAATTGAAGAAAATCCAAAGGCTATATGCCTTATTCTCCTTATTTTCGCCGGATGGCATGCTGTAACTCATGCGCGTGAAAGCCAAGAACAAAAGTGCATTCCTGGCATTGTTCAATATATATGTGGAAACGATATCTCCTCTTTAGAGGACAAGAAATTTTGGGGCAATCAGGCAGAAAGTGCACGAGAAAATGAAGTACTTTCAAGGACTGCCATAGAAAGGACAGATGTTCACTAAAACGGTCATAATTTTGTCATTCGGAGTCCGTGTCGGACCCATAAGTACTCAAACTGCTCGCGGCGAGCGCGCGAATCCAAAAAATACTGCCCCCTTGCGCCAGGAGGCCCGGAGTACCCTCAAATTCAGCCTTAAGCAGGACTTTTTGGCCCTGAAAGTCAAAGAACATCATTCGTCGCTGTTTTTCAGACAAGTTTCTGAACCCATTGGCACTTCCTTTTGAAGGAAATGCGAGAGATTATGTTGCTTATAGACATTAGCCCCCCTGGTAGGGACAAACGTACCTTTCTGCAGATGCTCTATGATCCGGGCAATCTCATTTGGCCGTAAATTGAAGAAAATACAGCGGCTATATGCCTTATTCTCCTTGTTTTCGCCGGATGGCATGCTGTAACTCATGCGCGTGAAAGCCAAGAACAAAAGGGCATTCCTGGCATCGGTCAATGATGAGGACATCAATACCATTGTTACACCGACAGCCCCTACTGCTACATATACTGGACCAATTACTAGAGCTCGCGCACGCCAATTAAATTATCAGGTACTTTCGTTTCTTGGTAATGATTCTAATGTTCATGAGAATATGATGCTGCCTAAATTGGATACATTTGTTTTGCTTACAAATGAAGGGCCTAGCTTGGAGAAGGATGGACATTGGAGCAAGAGCAAGCATGGAGATGATGCCATGCGCAAGGGGAACCAGAACGGAGTTACAAGTGATGATTTCAGGACTTTGAAGCCACCATAAGAGTGCATGAAGCCTTGGACGAAATATACAAGATGCCACTTCATAAATTTCGTCCAGAGGCTATTATAGGTGCTGCGTCACCTTTTTATTGGGCCAGGCCCATGTAATTTCGAAATACATAAGTATAGGCTATTTTTAGAGTCCGTATGTGTGGGGAAACAAGAGATAGGGTTGATTTCGGACCCCTCCACCAAGGGCCACGAAATTCCCCCTCTCTTCCTCCATATATACAGCCCTTAGGGCACCGTTTAGACTTTGGGTTTTGTTTAGATTAAAAGTTCGCCATAGCTGCAACTTCGCGTACTTCGTTTGTGTTCAACGACCAGACAAAGGCGTCACAGAACCCCACCTTGATCAATAAAGCTTTCATCTTATATTCGCAATATCCAGATTGCAATCTCAGTTTCTTGCTTGTTCTTCGTTTGCTCGCAGGAAACAGACCCTCGTGGTCAGGTTGATCGTGCTCCGGCGTGGTCAATAACCTCTCGGAGTTGGTTTAGCGATTGCTAAGGCGCGACGTCCTCGCACATTCGTAGTCGGATCGTCAAAGTCGACTTCCACCAAAGCGATATCCATCATCTCATCGAAAGACGGGACACCTTTGCCTCTATCAAGTGGTATCAGATTTCCAGGTTGCTCGGTGAGATTTTCTAGTTTTTCGTAGTTTAGATCGAGTCTATTCTTCATACCTATAGTCCACGAAAAAGCCACAAAAAAAAATTAGGGTTAGTTCATCATATCCGAACCAATCTGAGCCTTTGCATAATCTTTTTAGGGTTTTGCTTTGTTGAATTTGCGGTTGCATCGTCGGTCTAGTTGCTGGTCTTAGAGTCTAATCTTTTAGAGTTTCGAGTTCTGGTCATAAGTTGTCACGCCGCCGCCGCACCATCATCATCGCCCCTGCCATCTACCACCACCACTCCGAATCCGTATCCATATACCACCACCAATCCGTGTCCATATACCACCACCGATCCATATCCATATATTACCACCGCTTCCACCACCGCTGCCATATACCACAACCATATATCCGAGTTCCTTGCCTATTAGGTTTGTTTTCGGGATTCATCTAGTTTCCGATTCGTGTTTCCTTGCCGGAGTAGGTTTCGGAAAAAAAAAAGAGTCTGGAAACCACGCTCCGTTTAGGCCCAAAATTTTTCGAAAACGCATTTTTCGAAAAAATTTCTGGCTACCTTATTTTTAGGTGTTTCTGAGTGTTTTGAGACAGGTGCCATTATAGGAAGTTTTTTTTGACCCGTTTCCAGTTTTTGGGTCCGGGCAGTCGAAAAAACGAAAAAAAAATTGGTCGAAAAAATTTCGTGCCCATCCTGTCAGTTTGACCTAGGAAGAGTTTTGAGACACTCGCCATTATAGTGATTTTTCGCAAAAAAAAAAGAGCAGCGCAAAAAAAAAAGAGCGCAAAAAAAAAAGAGCGAAAAAAAAAACCAGAGTGTGCTTTTCCCTTGTTTACGTGCAGCGCCGTGATTTTGTTAGTGTTCTAGGCTCGCGTCTCTAGCACAGTCTAGCCTAGGACCAGCACAGTACCGTCGTGGAGCGTTTATTCAACTTTGCATCTCTGAATTGATTATTGCTGACCCTTTTTGCTACCATATTATAAGCCTTCCCAGCTCCACATACATCTACGTCGTGCGTTTGACTCTCCCTGGTAATCGCTCTATCCAAGCTTTGAGAGTTTTTGACTACAACGGTTGCCGATCACCGCCTGCTGCTGGGTAAGAACTGGTAAGAATTTGAGATTTGCTTGACGGATTTGTGACACCCACCACCACCTCTTGTTAGTAGTCTGTAGGATCATATTCTTGTGTGTTTCTCTTGCTGCTAACCATGCCAGGATCACAAGCCGACGAGACTGACTGGGAGAACATGACGAATAAGGATTTGCATGATAAATTTCAGCAAATGATGAGTGGACAGGTGCAAGATGTGCTAAACAGATTTGAAGAGGCCATGGAGAAGATAGATGGCATGGAGAAGACGTTCGAAACAAAGCTCGATAACAAGTTTAATGAATTGCTCGCGCGTCTTCCACCACCACCACCCGCTGCACCTAACGCACCTCTCCAACGACAACAACAACAACAACGCATCCTTTCGAATCAGTATGGACGAGCGAAGCGTGTTCCTATTGAGGATGGCCAAACTTCGGGTGCTGCTGTTCATGTTGTTGATGCTTCTTTGGCCCCTGCTACTGCTGCTGCTGGTACCCAGGAGGATGATGAGGATGTGGGCGATTATGAGGATGAGGTTGATCAAAATCAGCACTACGTGCAGCCACCAGCACCACCACCACCAGGTCGACCTCAGGTATATATTCGTAATGGTAGGCCTGCACCACCACCTCAGGTACGAGATGATGTCCATATTCCTAAACTGAAATTGAATATTCCACCATTTGAGGGTAGATATGTTCCTGATATATATCTTACTTGGGAGTTAGAAACTGAACAACATTTTACATGTTTACAATATCCCGAGGAGAGACGGGTTGCTGCTGCTGTTTGTGCTTTCACTAGTTTTGCATGTGTATGGTGGTCTGAACATTGTAGATTATATCCTATTCCCGCTACTTGGGCTGCTTTGAAAACTGCTATGCGTACTCGTTGGGTTCCACCATATTATCAACGTGAATTGCTTCAAAAATTACAGCGCTTAAGACAAGGAAAAAATTATGTAGAAGAATATTATCAGGAATTACAAACTGGCATGATTAGATGTGGTATTGTTGAGGAGAATGAAGCTATGCTTGCACGTTTTCTGGGTGGATTAAATAGAGAGATTCAGACCATTCTAGATTATAAGGAGTATACTAATATCACTCGTTTATTCCATCTTGCTTGTAAAGCTGAACGTGAAGTGCAGGATCGACAGGCATTGGCGCGGACTAACTTTTCTGCAGGTCGACCTTCATCATGGACACCACGTGCATCATCTACTTCCACACGTTCTGCTACACCGGCGCCTCCGTCGGCTGCCACCTCCAACCGTGATACAATAAAGCAGGCACAATCACCACTATCTGCCAAGAGCACATCTTCTGGGCCTGCAAAGAGCTCTTCTTCATCCATGGCATCAACAGGGCAAACACATGATATTATTTGTCGACGTTGCAAGGGTGGAGGTCATTATGCGAGAGAATGCCCCTCTAAGCGTGTGATGATTGTTACTGAGGATGGTGGGTATGAGTCCGCTAGTGACTATGATGAGGAGACTTTGGCTCTTATTACACGTGACGAACACGGTGGAGAAGATTCTGATCATGAGACGCAATACATGGCTCCTGAAGATGCTGACAGGTATGAATGTTTAGTTGCTCAACGTGTTTTGAGTGTGCAGGTTACACAAGCTGAGCAAAATCAGAGGCATAATTTGTTCCATACAAAGGGAGTTGTGAAGGAACGTTCTGTTCGCGTGATCATAGATGGAGGGAGTTGCAACAACTTGGCTAGCATGGAGATGGTGGAGAAGCTATCTCTCACCACAAGACCACATCCACATCCTTACTACATCCAATGGTTCAACAACAGCGGCAAGGTTAAGGTAACACGTACTGTTCGTGTGCATTTTAGTATCTCTACATATGCTGATTATGTTGATTGTGATGTGGTACCTATGCAAGCATGTTCCTTATTACTTGGTAGACCATGGCAATTTGATAAAAATTCTATTCACCATGGTAGAAACAATCAGTATACTCTTGTTCATAAGGATAAAAATATTACTTTGCTTCCTATGACTCCTGATTCCATTTTGAAAGATGATCTTAATAGAGCTAATAAAGCAAAACAGGAGAAAACTAAGAGTGAAAATCAGATTGTGGCAAAAGAATTTGAGCAACAAATGCAGCCTAATAATAATAAACAATCTAGTGTTGCTTCTGAAATTAAATTGAACAGTGCATGTTTACTTGCCACCAAATCTGATATTGATGATCTAGATTTTAGCAAATCTGTTTGCTATGATTTTGTGTGCAAAGAGGCATTATTTTCATTCGAGGACGTGCCTTCCTCTTTGCCTCCTGCTGTCACTAACATTTTGCAGGAGTTCGCTGACGTCTTTCCACAAGACGTGCCACCGGGATTACCACCTATTCGCGGGATTGAGCATCAAATTGACTTAATTCCCGGTGCATCATTACCCAACCGTGCACCATACCGTACCAATCCAGAGGAGACGAAGGAGATTATGCGTCAAGTACAAGAACTGCTCGACAAAGGTTATATACGTGAATCCCTTAGTCCTTGTGCTGTTCCTCTCATTTTAGTGCCGAAAAAGGATGGTACGTCGCGTATGTGCGTTGATTGTAGAGGCATTAATAATATTACTATTCGTTATCGTCATCCTATTCCTAGGCTAGATGATATGCTTGATGAATTGAGTGGCTCTACAATATTCTCCAAAGTTGATTTGCGTAGTGGATACCATCAAATTCGTATGAAATTGGGAGATGAATGGAAAACAGCATTTAAAACTAAGTTTGGATTATATGAGTGGTTAGTCATGCCTTTTGGGTTAACTAATGCACCTAGTACTTTCATGAGGTTAATGAACGAAGTTTTACGTGCTTTCATTGGACGATTTGTGGTAGTTTACTTTGATGACATATTGATTTATAGCAAATCTTTGGAGGAACATTTGGAACATTTACGTGCTATTTTTATTGCTCTACGTGATGCACGTTTGTTTGGTAACCTTGGAAGGTGCACCTTTTGCACCGACCGAGTATCTTTTCTTGGCTATGTTGTTACTCCACAGGGAATTGAAGTTGATAAAGCCAAAATTGAAGCTATTGAGAGTTGGCCACAGCCCAAAACGGTCACACAAGTGAGGAGTTTCCTTGGCCTCGCTGGATTCTATAGGCGTTTTGTGAGAGATTTCAGCACCATTGCTGCACCTCTCAATGAGCTTACAAAGAAAGATGTGCCTTTTCTGTGGGGTACCGCACAGGAAGAAGCCTTCTCGGTATTGAAAGATAAGTTGACACATGCTCCTTTACTCCAACTTCCTGATTTTAATAAGACTTTTGAGCTTGAATGTGATGCTAGTCGAATTGGATTAGGAGGTGTGTTATTACAAGATGGCAAACCTGTTGCATACTTTTCTGAAAAATTGAGTGGGCCTAGTCTGAATTATTCTACTTATGATAAAGAATTATATGCTCTTGTTCGGACTTTAGAAACATGGCAACATTATTTATGGCCCAAAGAATTTGTTATACATTCTGATCATGAATCTTTGAAACATATTAAAAGTCAAGCTAAACTGAATCGTAGACATGCTAAATGGGTTGAATTCATTGAGACTTTCCCTTATGTCATTAAACACAAAAAGGGAAAAGAAAATGTTATTGCTGATGCATTGTCTCGTCGCTATACTATGCTTTCACAACTTGACTTCAAAATATTTGGTTTGGAGACCATCAAAGATCAATATGTGCATGATGCTGATTTTAAAGATGTAATGCAGAATTGTAAAGAAGGAAGAATGTGGAACAAGTTTGTCGTTAACGATGGATTTGTGTTTCGTGCTAACAAGCTATGCATTCCAGCTAGCTCCGTTCGTCTTTTGCTGTTGCAGGAGGCGCATGGGGGAGGATTAATGGGACACTTTGGCGTGAAGAAGACGGAGGACGTACTTGCTACACATTTCTTTTGGCCAAAGATGAGACGGGATGTTGAGCGTTTTGTTGCTCGCTGCACTACATGTCAAAAAGCTAAGTCACGACTCAATCCTCATGGTTTATATATGCCTTTGCCTGTACCTAGTGTTCCTTGGGAGGATATATCTATGGACTTTGTTTTAGGTTTACCTCGAACAAAGAAGGGGAGGGATAGCATATTTGTTGTCGTGGATAGATTCTCGAAAATGGCACACTTTATACCATGTCATAAAAGCGATGATGCTGTTAATGTTGCTGATTTGTTCTTTCGTGAAATTATTCGCTTGCATGGTGTGCCAAATACTATTGTTTCAGATCGTGATACTAAATTTCTTAGCCACTTTTGGAGATGTTTATGGGCTAAGTTGGGGACTAAACTGTTATTTAGTACTACTTGTCACCCCCAAACTGATGGACAAACTGAAGTAGTCAATAGAACATTGTCTACTATGCTTAGGGCTGTTTTGAAGAATAATAAGAAAATGTGGGAAGAATGCTTGCCTCATATTGAATTTGCTTGTAATCGTTCATTGCATTCTACTACTAAGATGTGCCCTTTTGAAATTGTGTATGGTTTCCTACCTCGTGCACCTATTGATTTGTTGCCTCTTCCATCTTTGGAGAAGGTTAATTTTGATGCTAAAGAACGTTCTGAATTGATTTTAAAAATGCATGAGTTAACTAAGGAAAACATTGAGCGTATGAATGCTAAATATAAACTTGCTGGAGATAAGGGTAGAAAACATGTTGTGTTTGCACCTGGAGATCTTGTTTGGTTACATTTGCGTAAAGATAGATTTCCTAATTTGCGCAAATCAAAGCTAATGCCACGTGCTGATGGTCCCTTTAAGGTGTTAGAGAAAATAAATGATAATGCATATAAACTTGAGCTGCCTGCAGATTTTGGGGTTAGTCCCACTTTTAACATTGCAGATTTGAAGCCTTATTTGGGTGAGGAAAATGAGCTTCTGTCGAGGACGACTTCATTTCAAGAAGGGGAGGATGATGAGGACATCAATACCATTGTTACACCCACAGCCCCTACTGCTACATATACTGGACCAATTACTAGAGCTCGCGCACGCCAATTAAATTATCAGGTACTTTCGTTTCTTGGTAATGATTCTAATGTTCATGAGAATATGATGCTGCCTAAATTGGATACATTTGTTTTGCTTACAAATGAAGGGCCTAGCTTGGAGAAGGATGGACATTGGAGCAAGAGCAAGCATGGAGATGATGCCATGCGCAAGGGGAACCAGAACGGAGTTACAAGTGATGATTTCAGGACTTTGAAGCCACCATAAGAGTGCATGAAGCCTTGGACGAAATATACAAGATGCCACTTCATAAATTTCGTCCAGAGGCTATTATAGGTGCTGCGTCACCTTTTTATTGGGCCAGGCCCATGTAATTTCGAAATACATAAGTATAGGCTATTTTTAGAGTCCGTATGTGTGGGGAAACAAGAGATAGGGTTGATTTCGGACCCCTCCACCAAGGGCCACGAAATTCCCCCCTCTCTTCCTCCATATATACAGCCCTTAGGGCACCGTTTAGACTTTGGGTTTTGTTTAGATTAAAAGTTCGCCATAGCTGCAACTTCGCGTACTTCGTTTGTGTTCAACGACCAGACAAAGGCGTCACAGAACCCCACCTTGATCAATAAAGCTTTCATCTTATATTCGCAATATCCAGATTGCAATCTTAGTTTCTTGCTTGTTCTTCGTTTGCTCGCAGGAAACAGACCCTCGTGGTCAGGTTGATCGTGCTCCGGCGTGGTCAATAACCTCTCGGAGTTGGTTTAGCGATTGCTAAGGCGCGACGTCCTCGCACGTTCGTAGTCGGATCGTCAAAGTCGACTTCCACCAAAGCGATTTCCATCATCTCATCGAAAGACGGGACACCTTTGCCTCTATCAGTCAATATATATGTGGAAACGATATCTCGTCTATAGAGGACAAGAAATTTTGGGGCAATCAGGCAAAAAGCGCACGAGAAAATGAAGTACTTTCAAGGACTGCCATAGAATAGACAGATGTTCACTAAAACGGTCATAATTTTGTCATTCGGAGTCCATGTCGGACCCATAAGTACTCAAACTGCTCGCGGCGAGCAGGCGAATCCAAAAAATACTCCCCGCTTGCACCAGGAGTCCTGGAGTACCCTCAAATTCAGCCTTAAGCAGGACTTTTTGGCCCTGAAAGTCAATGAACATCATTCGTCGCTGTTTTATAGACAAGTTTATGAACCCATTGGCACTTCCTTTTGAAGGAAATTCGAGAGATTATGTTGCTTATAGACATTAGCCCCCCTGGTAGGGACAAACGTACCTTTCTGCAGATGCTCTATGATCCGGGCAATCTCATTTGGCCGTAAATTGAAGAAAATACAGCGGCTATATGCCTTATTCTCCTTGTTTTCGCCGGATGGCATGCTGTAACTCATGCGCGTGAAAGCCAAGAACAAAAGGGCATTCCTGGCATCGGTCAATATATATGTGGAAACGATATCTCCTCTATAGAGGACAAGAAATTTTGGGGCAATCAGGCAAAAAGCGCACGAGAAAATGAAGTACTTCCAAGGACTGCCATAGAATGGACATATCTTCACTAAAATGGTCATAATTTTGTCATTCAGAGTCCATGTCGGACCCATAAGTACTCAAACTGCTCGCGGCAAGCGCGCGAATCCAAAAAATACTCCCCGCTTGCGCCAGGAGGCCCGGAGTACCCTCAAATTCAGCCTTAAGCAGAACTTATTGGCCCTGAAAGTCAAAGAACATCATTCGTCGCTGTTTTATAGACAAGTTTCTGAACCCATTGGGACTTCCTTTTGAAGGAAATTCAAGAGATTATGTTGCTTATAGACATTAGCCCCCCTGGTAGGGACAAACGTACCTTTCTGCAGATGCTCTATGATTCGGGCAATCTCATTTGGCTGTAAATTGAAGAAAATCCATCGGCTATATGCCTTATTCTCCTTGTTTTCGCCGGATGGCATGCTGTAACTCATGCGCATGAAAGCCAAGAACAAAAGGGCATTCCTGGCAACGGTCAATATATATGTGGAAACGATATCTCCTCTATAGAGGACAAGAAATTTTGGGGCAATCAGGCAAAAAGCGCACGAGAAAATGAAGTACTTTCAAGGACTGCCATAGAATGGACAGATGTTCACTAAAACGATCATAATTTTATCATTCGGAGTCCATGTCGGACCCATAAGTACTCAAACTGCTCGCGGCGAGCGCGCGAATCCAAAAAATACTCCACGCTTGCGCCAGGAGGCCCGGAGTACCCTCAAATTCAGCCTTAAGCAGGACTTTTTGGCCCTGAAAGTCAAAGAACATCATTCGTCGCTGTTTTATAGACAAGTTTCTGAACCTATTGGCACTTCCTTTTGAAGGAAATTCGAGAGATTTTGTTGCTTATAGACATTAGCCCCCCTGGTAGGGACAAACGTACCTTTTTGCAGAGCTCTATGATCCGGGCAATCTCATTTGGCCGTAAATTGAAGAAAATCCAAAGGCTATATGCCTTATTCTCCTTATTTTCGCCGGATGGCATGCTGTAACTCATGCGCGTGAAAGCCAAGAACAGAAGTGCATTCCTGGCATTGTTCAATATATATGTGGAAACGATATCTCCTCTTTAGAGGACAAGAAATTTTGGGGCAATCAGGCAAAAAGCGCACGAGAAAATGAAGTACTTTCAAGGACTGCAATAGAAAGGACAGATGTTCACTAAAACGATCATAATTTTGTCATTCGGAGTCCGTGTCGGACCCATAAGTACTCAAACTGCTCGCGGCGAGCGCGTGAATCCAAAAATACTCCCCGCTTGCGCCAATAGGCCCGGAGTACCCTCAAATTCAGCCTTAAGAAGGACTTTTTGGCCCTGAAAGTCAAAGAACATAATTCGTCGCTGTTTTTCAGACAAGTTTCTGAACCCATTGGCACTTCCTTTTGAAGGAAATGCGAGAGATTATGTTGCTTATAGACATTAGCCCCCTGGTAGGGACAAACGTACCTTTCTGCAGATGCTCTATGATCCGGGCAATCTCATTTGGCCGTAAATTGAAGAAAATCCAGCGGCTATATGCCTTATTCTCCTTGTTTTCGCCGGATGGCATGGTGTAACTCATGCGCGTGAAAGCCAAGAAAAAAAGGTCATTCCTGGCATCGGTCAATATATATGTGGAAACGATATCTCAGCTATAGAGGACAAGAAATTTTGGGGCAATCAGGCAAAAAGCGCACGAGAAAATGAAGTACTTTCAAGGACTGCCATAGAATGGACAGATGATCACTAAAACGGTCATAATTTTGTCATTCGGAGTCCATGTCGGACCCATAAGTACTCAAACTGCTCGCGGCGAGCGCGCGAATCAAAAAATACTCCCCGCTTGCGCCAGGAGGCCCGGAGTACCCTCGAATTCAGCCTTAAGCAGGAATTTTTGGCCCTGAAAGTCAAAGAACATCATTCGTTGCTGTTTTATAGACAAGTTTCTGAACCCCTTGGCACTTCCTTTTGAAGGAAATTCGAGAGATTATGTTGCTTATAGACATTAGCCCCCCTGGTAGGGACAAACGTACCTTTCTGCAGATGCTCTATGATCCGGGCACTCTCATTTGGCCGTAAATTGAAGAAAATCCAAAGGCTATATGCCTTATTCTCCTTATATTCGCCGGATGGCATGCTGTAACTCATGTGCGCGAAAGCCAAGAACAGAAGTGCATTCTTGGCATTGTTCAATATATATGTGGAAACGATATCTCCTCTTTAGAGGACAAGAAATTTTGGGGCAATCAGGCAAAAAGCGCACGAGAAAATGAAGTACTTTCAAGGACTGCCATAGAATGGACAGATGTTCACTAAAACGATCATAATTTTATCATCGGAGTCCATGTCGGACCCATAAGTACACAAACTGCTCGCGGCGAGCGCGCGAATCCAAAAAATACTCCACGCTTGCGCCAGGAGGCCCGGAGTACCCTCGAATTCAGCCTTAAGCAGGAATTTTTGGCCCTGAAAGTCAAAGAACATCATTCGTTGTTGTTTTATAGACAAGTTTCTGAACCCCTTGGCACTTCCTTTTGAAGGAAATTCGAGAGATTATGTTGCTTATAGATATTAGCCCCCCTGGTAGGGACAAACGTACCTTTCTGCAAATGCTCTATGATCCGGGCAATCTCATATGGCCGTAAATTGAAGAAAATCCAAAGGCTATATGCCTTATTCTCCTTATTTTCGCCGGATGGCATGCTGTAACTCATGCGCGTGAAAGCCAAGAACATAAGGGCATTCCTGGCATCGGTCAATATATATGTGGAAATGATATCTCAGCTATAGAGGACAAGAAATTCTAGGGCAATCTGGCAAAAAGCGCACGAGAAAATGAAGTACTTTCAAGGACTGCCATAGAATGGACAGATGTTCACTAAAACGGTCATAATTTTGTCATTCGGAGTCCATGTCGGACCCGTAAGTACTCAAACTGCTCGCGGCGAGCGGGCGAATCCAAAAAGTACTCCCCGCTTGCGCCAGGAGTCCTGGAGTACCCTCAAATTCAGCCTTAAGCAGGACTTTTTGGCCCTGAAATTCAAAGAACATCATTCGTCGCTGTTTTATAGACAAGTTTATGAACCCATTGGCACTTCCTTTTGAAGGAAATTCGAGAGATTATGTTGCTTATAGACATTAGCCCCCCTGGTAGGGACAAACGTACCTTTCTGCAGATGCTCTATGATCCGGGCAATCTCATTTGGCCGTAAATTGAAGAAAATCCAGCGGCTATATGCCTTATTCTCCTTGTTTTAGCCGGATGGCATGCTGTAACTCATGCGCGTGAAAGCCAAGAACAAAAGGGCATTCCTGGCATCGGTCAATATATATGTGGAAACGATATCTCCTCTATAGAGGACAAGAAATTTTGGGGCAATCAGGCAAAAAGCGCACGAGAAAATGAAGTACTTTCAAGGACTGCCATAGAATGGACAGATCTTCACTAAAATGGTCATAATTTTGTCATTCAGAGTCCATGTCGGACCCATAAGTACTCAAACTGCTCGCGGCGAGCGCGCGAATCCAAAAAATACTACCCGCTTGTGCCAGGAGGCCCGGAGTACCCTCAAATTCAGCCTTAAGCAGCACTTATTGGCCCTGAAAGTCAAAGAACATCATTCGTCGTTGTTTTATAGACAAGTTTCTGAACCCATTGGGACTTCCTTTTGAAGGAAATTCGAGAGATTATGTTGCTTATAGACATTAGCCCCCCTGTTAGGGACAAACGTACCTTTTTGCAGATGCTCTATGATCCGAGCAATCTCATTTGGCCGTAAATTGAAGAAAATCCAAAGGCTATATGCCTTATTCTCGTTATTTTCGCCGGATGGCATGCTGTAACACATGCGCGTGAAAGCCAAGAACAGAAGTGCATTCCTGGCATTGTTCAATATATATGTGGAAACGATATCTCCTCTTTAGAGGACAAGAAATTTTGGGGCAATCAGGTAAAAAGCGCACGAGAAAATGAAGTACTTTCAAGGACTGCCATAGAATGGACAGATGTTCACTAAAACGATCATAATTTTATCATTCGGAGTCCATGTCGGACCCATAAGTACTCAAACTGCTCGCGGCGAGCGCGCAAATCCAAAAAATACTCCCCGCTTGCGCCAGGAGGCCCGGAGTACCCTCGAATTCAGCCTTAAGCAGGACTTTTTGGCCCTGAAAGTCAAAGAACATCATTCATCGCTGTTTTATAGACAAGTTTCTGAACCCATTGGCACTTCCTTTTGAAGGAAATTCGAGAGATTATGTTGCTTATAGCCATTAGCCCCCCTGTTAGGGACAAACGTACCTTTTTGCAGATGCTCTATGATCCGGGCAATCTCATTTGGCCGTAAATTGAAGAAAATCCAAAGGCTATATGCCTTATTCTCCTTATTTTCGCCGGATGGCATGCTGTAACTCATGCGCGTGAAAGCCAAGAACAGAAGTGCATTCCTGGCATTTTTCAATATATATGTGGAAACGATATCTCCTCTTTAGAGGACAAGAAATTTTGGGGCAATCAGGCAAAAAGCGCACGAGAAAATGAAGTACTTTCAAGGACTGCCATAGAATGGACAGATGTTCACTAAAACGGTCATAATTTTGTCATTCAGAGTCCATGTCGGACCCATAATGATGTAGGGTGGAACCCTAATTCGTCGATCTTTCACGTGTGGAGGGGATCGTACGGAGGGAACACGAAGAACGCGCGGAAGAACGAGAGGAAATCACGGGGAAGAACGAGAGAGACACTCAATCGACAAGAGATCAATCACACAAGGTCTAGATCATCGAAGCACGAGTGATACATGGTCCAAAATCAACAAAGGAAAGATACAAAGGTAGCCGTTCTTCTCCTGGAGGAGGTCTTGAATCCACGAGGGGATCTTCCCGTAGAGGGGTCTTGAATCCGATGGATCTTCTCCTAGACGGAGGTCCTGATCTCCGTGGAGACGTACCGGTGGATGAGCAAAGGCTCTCACACACAAATATGAGCTAATCCAATGCTAAGTCTCAAAGTGAGGAGAGGGGGTCCTATATATAGAGTCTGGGGCGAAGGGGTACATGGGCTCAGCCCAACACGCGCGCGCAGGAGCTGGCCGGACGATCCGGACGAGGGTCCGGATGATCTGGGTTGGTCCGGATGATCCGGGTGGAGGCCCGAACGGTCCGGATGCTCTGCAGGTGACGGCGCAGGGCCGGACGTCCGGCTGGTGGTCCGGATGTCCGGGCGGGATCCGGATGATCCGGGCCGGGGTCCGGATGATCCGGCTTCAGCGTGGAGGTTCTGTTGCCTTCGGTCGATTTAGCCGGATCGTCCGGACCGGGGTCCGGATCATCCGGGCTCTGTCCGGATCGTCCGGGCCTCCGTTCGGATCGTCCGGCCTCTCTGGTCCAGGTTGCTTTCTCCACTCCGTCTTCGTGCACGTCTTCCGCTTCCGGTTCTCCTTGCTTCCTAGCCTCTTCATGGTTGACTCCTTGGTACCTGAGTATGCATAGAGTTTCCGTTTAAGGTAGGAACCATGTCTCATGTGAATCGAAGGAGAGTTGTGATAGGAGTGATGTCACCTCGATTTCGAGAGCTCTTGCACGTGCTCGAGTCATAGGTCCTTGTGGTGTAGGATGTGTCGATGTAGAGTCCATGGGGATGGTGTAAGGATGCTCTGCATCATATCCCCTCCCTTCGAAAGGATCCGACCTCGGATCTAGTTCTTCATCACCATGGAAAGGCGAGAGGTCTTTGACGTTGAAGGTGTCGCTCATGTTGTACTTGTCGCTTGGTAGGTCGAGCTTGTAGGCGTTGTTGTTGTAGCGTGCTAACACCTTGAAGGGTCCATCGGCTCGAGGTAGAAGTTTGGACTTGCATTCGTTGGGGAAGCGTTCCTTGCGAAGGTGTAGCCACACGAGATCGCCTATGTTGAAGATCATGGGTTGCTTGTTGATGTTGAGCTTGGTCGCTAGTCGTTGTACTTGGCGCTCGATGGTGTTTCTTGTATCTTCATGCATCTTCTTGATGTAGCTTGCACGAGCACTTGCGTCGAGGTTGGTTCGCTCTTGTAGAGGTAGAGGTAGGATGTCCAATGGGGACAATGGGTTGAAGCCGTAGACGACCTCGAAGGGGGACTTGCCGGTCATCGAATGTCTTGCGCGGTTGTAGGCGTACTCGGCGATGGGTAGACACGCCTCCCACTCCTTGATGTTCTTCTTGATCAACACGCGAAGTAGAGTGGAGAGCGTCCGGTTTGCCACCTCCGTTTGGCCGTCGGTTCGAGGATGGTATGCGGAGGAGAACAAGAGCTTGATTCCGAGCTTGGCGCAAAGAGTTTTCCAAAAGTAACTCAAGAACTTGACGTCGCGGTCGGAGACGATTGACTTTGGTACTCCATGGAGGCGCAAGATTTCCCTACAAAATAGATTTGCAATATGTGAAGCATCGTCTACTTTGTTGCAAGGAATGAAATGTGCCATTTTGGAAAATCTGTCCACAACAACAAATACGGAGTCCTTTCCATTTTGAGTTCTAGGCAAACCAAGTACAAAGTCCATGCTAATGTCTTCCCAAGGTTGATAAGGAATAGGAAGAGGCATGTAAAGACCATGAGATTGAGCTTTTGACTTAGCTTTGCGGCATGTTGAGCATCGGGTAGTGAAGCGTGAAACGTCTCGAAACATCTTGGGCCAAAAGTAGTTCTTGGAGAGCGTGGCGAAGGTCTTATCGCGTCCAAAATGTCCCATGAGTCCACCTCCATGAGCCTCTTGCAAAAGGAGCAAACGAAGAGAAGACTCGGGTATGCATAGTTTGTTAGCTCTCATAAGATAACCATCCTTGAGGTAATATTGTTCCCAAGATGTATGCATCAAACATTTAGCATAATGAGGTGCAAACGATGGATCACTAGCATACAAATCTTTTATGTGCTCAAAGCCAATAACATTCAACTCAAGTTGGGTGACAAGCGTGCATATGCGTGAAAGTGCATCGGCAACTACATTTTCCTTGCCCTTAATGTACTTGATCACATATGGAAAAGATTCAATAAATTCACTCCATTTGGCATGACGCTTGTTCAATTTAGTTTGACCTTTCAAGTACTTAAGCGTTTCATGATCGGTATGGATGATAGAGGCGGGGTGTCCCGATCTTTCGATGAGATGATAACTATCGATTTGGTGGAGACGACTTTGACGATCCGACTACAAACGTGCAACAACGTTGTGCCTTAGCAATCGCTAAACCAACTCCGAGAGGTTATTGACCACGCCGGAGCACGATCAACCTGACCACGAAGGTCTATTCCTGCAAGCAATCGAAGAACAAGCAAGAATATGATAAAAGCAATCTGAATATCGCGAATAAGTATGAAGTATTGATAATGGTGGGGATCCGAAAAGTGGTCTTGGTCTGGTCGTTGGACACAAACGAAGCACACGAAGTTGCAATGGCTAACTTTTAACTAAGCAAATCCCAAGGAAAAGCTACTAGATGGATCTACTTATATAGGAGCAAGGGGTGGCGGCCAAGGAGGTGGGAGGACGTCCCAAGGCAGCCTAAAACTAAATCTAGGTCGTACAAGGCCAATGGGCCCAAGTGGAGGTGATGTAACACCTTTGGACTTGTAGTTTGACTCGGATTCTGCTGCAGCATCAGATTGTTTCGTCCACAACTCAACGCTCCGGACGAATTTGAAGGTGATTCCAATTGGGTTGGAAAGTGCACGAAATCTAGTTTCCAACAAAAAAAGAATCACCCAATTCGGAGTCCGTATGAAAAACTTGTGTGCGTTTTGAGTCAGGTACGTCTGTGCAGTCCGAATCTGAATCCAGAACGTGAGAGACTTGGACTCTATCTTCTCTTGGGCCAAAAGTGACGTGAGAGAACTTTTTGGACAGCAAATAAACATCTCTTTCTTCCTTATCTTCATATGTGGATTGTACAAATGTCCCATACACCTGCAATTAGACAAAACACAAAAGTGTGTGAAGTATTTTTGTTTTGGATAACATAAATAGATTATTGAATAGTTTGCACTAGAAATCACCTGACAAATATGCATATATGCAATATTTTTGGTCATATCCAAGGTAGTCATGTCCTCATCATCCTCCCCTTCTTGAAAATAAAGCCGTCCTCGGCGTTGCTTAATCTGAAATGTGGCTAACAAAAGAGACAAGGTGTATATGTTGTATATGTATATGTCATCCATTTTTACTTCCCTTGATTTTTGCATATATGACACATGAATAGATGAGTAACTTGCATAGTTCATAAAATCTAAAGCCAAAAAATTAGCACAAGAAGTAGAAGGCATGAAAATATTGCAACTCAGTTTGCACATATAAGTGAAGCTCTTATTCATTTCAAAAGATTGACAATGTTCATCATTAAACCATCCCAACATTGGTGAATAAACCTTACTTGCATCAAATTTACATGCTACAACATGCTTAAATAAGCAAACATGCAATAAGTCATTCAACACAGAATCATCACCAAGATTAGAGGTCATATCAAAATGATTAAACATTGGTTCTTTTGCATCAATAGTTAATTCAATGGGTGCACTCAAAATTGTTGGTATTTCAGTTGTTTGATCACATGGCAAAGTCAAATTATCAACGTAGTCCTCCAAAATAGGTGGTGTGATCAAAGTAGTGGGTAGCTCATCAGATGGTGCATTCAAATTGACAAGGCATTCATCATTCTCATGTAGAGATGGAAGATCAGTACCTTTGTCATTATCTCTTATGATCAACTCAGATGATGTAGCCACTCTCGGGGGCGATGTGTCACATGATGGAGGTGATGTAGTCCTGACAACAACGGATGTGGTTGTCATAGTATGCCTAGTAGTTGAAGGAACAATCATATCAACTCTTGGAATGTGCACCGTGCGCTTGTTCTCCTCATGGCCAACACGTCGTTTTATTTCCTGTTCAGCTTTGCAAGCAAGATGAAACAAATGGTCCATAGGATAACACTCTTCATGAATTAGTATCTCTTGAATATCACGGTTTAATCCTCCCCAAAATCTATCCATAAAATCATCTTCACTTTCTTCTAAAGAGGAATGCAACAAGGTAGTTTGTAAATCATCATAATATTTTGTTACAGTTTCACTACCTTGTTTTAAGTGTTGCAACTTCTTAATCATGTCACGAGTATAATAAGCAGGGACGAAAGTATGTCGCATGGCAAGTTTCAAATCATCCCAAGTAGTAGGTATATAATCAGGGTGTAACCGACAATATTCACTCCACCAAACCAAAGCATAACCAGTGAAAGAACCAACCGCAACCTTAACCTTTTTATGTTCATCGAAATTATGGGAAGCAAATATATTTTTTATGTTGAACTCCCATTCAATATATAAAGCAGGTTTAAAACGGCCATTAAATGGTGGTATAGATACATTAACCTGATCATGTGCATTTGGATGTTTGTGCACCTCTCGTGACGGTTGTGGTATTTGCAAAGGTGGTGGCACGTCTCCCGCGATCGACAAAGCCCATGAATTGACTCTGGATCCTATCATGATTAGTAGAACAAGAAACAAAACCCAAAAATAATGTTCCTATAACTACTAGGATGTGGTGGTAAAACGCTCACAGTAAAGCAAATATCAATGTCTTACAAGTTCTTACCATGCAGCAGGCGGTGATCGGCAACCAGCGGTGTCAAGTAACTCCGAATATTGAGTAAAGCGATTGCCAGGGGAGCGTACATATACACGGTGTAGAAATATGTGGAGCTGGGTTGGCTAAATATGGTAGCAAAAGATTAGCAATAATCAATTCAAAGATGCAATGTTGAATAAACGCTCAACGACGGTACTGTGCTGGTCCTAGGCTAGACCGGACTAGAGACGCGAGCCTAGAACACCAATGAGGTCACGGCGTAGCACAACTAGCATCAATGAAGGATAGTAAGTAGCTCTTGACAGCAAGATATAAGTGAAGATCACAACGGCAGTGAAGATAATGATGAAAAACAACTGCCAAGCAGGATATACAACAACTTTGTCTCCAACTTTCCTCTGAAAAAGTTTGTGCCGATTTTTTTGATTTTTTTCTCCTTTTTTTCTCTGACTTTTTTTCTCTTTTTTTTCTCGTTTTTTTCTCTCTTTTTTTCTCCCTCTTTCCAAAACAAACTAGATAAGACGCAGATTGGATCAAGCGAAGATGTGAACGATCTCAACTATTATTATGACAATGAATGGTGGGTAGCACGTGGTAGAAATTGATGGATGGGTGGTGGACAGCGGAAGAGATAATGATGCAGCGGTGGTGTGACTAATGTGAACAGAACTCGAAACTCTAAACGAACTAGACACTAAGACCAGCAAGTCGACACGACGATGCAACCGATAATTCAACTATGCAAGCAATGAAAAGAAAATTGCAAAGGCTCAGACTGGCTTGGACCAAGGATGAATAGATCTAACTCTTTTTTGTGGCTTTTTCTTGGACAATAGGTAAGAAAATAAATCTAATCTAGGAAAACTGGAAATTCTCACCGAGCAACCTGAAAACTGATACCACTTGATAGAGGCGGGGTGTCCCGATCTTTCGATGAGATGATAACTATCGATTTGGTGGAGATGACTTTGACGATCCGACTACAAACGTGCAACAACGTTGTGCCTTAGCAATCGCTAAACCAACTCCGAGAGGTTATTGACCACGCCGGAGCACGATCAACCTGACCACGAAGGTCTATTCCTGCAAGCAATCGAAGAACAAGCAAGAATATGATAAAAGCAATCTGAATATCGCGAATAAGTATGAAGTATTGATAATGGTGGGGATCCGAAAAGTGGTCTTGGTCTGGTCGTTGGACACAAACGAAGCACACGAAGTTGCAATGGCTAACTTTTAACTAAGCAAATCCCAAGGAAAAGCTACTAGATGGATCTACTTATATAGGAGCAAGGGGTGGCGGCCAAGGAGGTGGGAGGACGTCCCAAGGCAGCCTAAAACTAAATCTAGGTCGTACAAGGCCAATGGGCCCAAGTGGAGGTGATGTAACACCTTTGGACTTGTAGTTTGACTCGGATTCTGCTGCAGCATCAGATTGTTTCGTCCACAACTCAACGCTCCGGACGAATTTGAAGGTGATTCCAATTGGGTTGGAAAGTGCACGAAATCTAGTTTCCAACAAAAAAAGAATCACCCAATTCGGAGTCCGTATGAAAAACTTGTGTGCGTTTTGAGTCAGGTACGTCTGTGCAGTCCGAATCTGAATCCAGAACGTGAGAGACTTGGACTCTATCTTCTCTTGGGCCAAAAGTGACGTGAGAGAACTTTTTGGACAGCAAATAAACATCTCTTTCTTCCTTATCTTCATATGTGGATTGTACAAATGTCCCATACACCTGCAATTAGACAAAACACAAAAGTGTGTGAAGTATTTTTGTTCTGGATAACATAAATAGATTATTGAATAGTTTGCACTAGAAATCACCTGACAAATATGCATATATGCAATATTTTTGGTCATATCCAAGGTAGTCATGTCCTCATCAATGGATGACAAACTCATGAGGTCTAAGATAATGTTCCCAAACATGTAGCACACGCACTAAGGCATATAATTCCTTGTCATACACGGGATAGTTAAGTTGAGCACCGGAGAGTTTTTCACTAAAATAAGCAATGACTCGTTTTTCTTGCATTAAAACTCCGCCAATTCCGGTACCACTTGCATCACAATGGACCTCAAAAGTTTTGTCAAAATTGGGCAAAGCAAGAATCGGAGCATGAGTAAGCAAAGACTTGAGCTCATCAAAAGCGTTTGATTGCAAAGGTCCCCAAACAAAAGGAGTATTCTTCTTACTCAAAGAATGCAAAGGAGCTGCAATAGTGCTAAAGTTTTTCACAAAGCGACGATAAAAACCTGCAAGACTAAGGAAACTTCGCACTTGTTGCAAATTGGTGGGTTGGGGCCAAGTTTTAATTGCTTTAATCTTAGTTTCGTCAACATGAACACCCTTGGAAGAGACAACGAAACCCAAGAAAACCACTTTGTCAACTCCAAAAGTGCATTTTTTTCAAATTGGCATAAAGACTTTCTTTTCGAAGTGTTTGCAAAACAAGCTTAACATGATCAAGATGTTCTTTCATGGTTTTGCTAAACACAAGAATATCATCGAAGTAAACCACAACAAAGATTCCAATGTATGGGCGAAGTACATGATGCATAAGACGCACAAAAGTTCCGGGAGCTTCCGACAAACCCATAGGCATGACCAACCACTCATATAGGCCAAATTTTGTTTTGAAAGCAGTTTTCCATTCATCACCCTCATGAATGCGGATTTGATAATAGCCACTTTTAAGATCAATTTTTGAGAAAAAGTTGGCTCCACTAAGTTCATCAAGCATATCATCTAAGCGAGGAATGGGATGCCTATAGCGCACGGTGATAGCATTTATAGGTCTACAATCGGAACACAAGCGGAAACTTCCATCGGGTTTAGGCACAAGTATAACGGGTACGGCACAAGGGCTTAAGCTTTCACGTACATGACCGTTGTCGAGTAGTTGTTGTACTTGCCGTTGAATCTCCTTGGTTTCTTCGGGATTGACACGGTATGGGGCTTTGTTTGGGAGTGGCGCTCCGGGTATGAGGTCAATTCGATGCTCAATGCCTCGTAGAGGAGGTAGACCCGGAGGTAGCTCATCGGGGAACACATCTTGAAATTCCTGCAAAAGAGATTGAAACACCAAAGGTAGCTCATGAGTGGTGTTAGTTTTTGGTTCGCCGTCCTTGCACACAAGGATAAAGTGCATCACACTCGATGGGTTCTCACACACTTCTCTCATCTCATGTTTGGTGGCGAATAGTATGAGGTTTTTCTCTCTAGGCGAAGAGGTGCTCAAATTTGGCTTGTGGCTCTCACTCACTTTTTGGTGGCTCACTATCTCACTCTTCTCTTTTTGGTTGGTGGCTTGTTTGTCGGCTAACACTTGACTAGGAGACATGGGTCGTAGGACATATTCTTTGCCTTTCATCTTGAAGCTATAGTGGTTTGTACGCCCATTGTGATAGACACCACGGTCGAATTGCCATGGCCGACCAAGGAGGAGGTGGCAAACGGTCATTGGGACCACATCACACTCCAAAGTGTCCTCATATGCACCTATTTTGAAGGATACTTGGACCGTATGCTCAACTCGTATAGTGCCGGAGTCACTTAGCCATTGAACCTTGTATGGTTGCGGATGCTTCTTCTTGACTAATTGGAGCTTGGAGCATAGTTCTTCGCTTGCCAAATTGTGGCAACTACCTCCATCGATGATGACCTTGACGGATCTCCCATTGATGCCGGCCTTTGTGTGGAAGATGTGGCATCGTTGGTCTTCTTCTTGATGATGTTGAAGTGTCAAGACTTTGGAGACAACAAGAGCGGGGCTTGTATCTTCATCACAAAAGACTTGATCATCTTCATCCTCGTTGATGCGCCGGTGCAAGGCCACTTGCTCAATGGCGTCCATTTCATCTTCACTCATTGAGTCGTAGGTGCCATCGTCGTTGAGTATCATGGTGCGCTTGTTGGTGCATTCATATGACTTGTGGCCTCGGCCGCCGCAAGTAAAACACTTGAAAGAGCTTGTCTTGACGGTCTCATCGGTTGGAGTAGATGATGAAGCACGCGGCTTGGAGTTGCTTGTAGTAGGAGGAGGACGACTTGAACTTGTAGAAGTTTTCTTGTAACTTGACTTGTCGTCGTTGCTTGGAAAAGGCTTGGTTGATGTCGACGTTGGAGTAGTTGTTGAAGCTTGGTTGTTGGAGAGGCCGTATGTCTTGGATGAGTACTTGGCGTACTTGAAGTCATCTTGCACTTGTCGTTCCGCCTTTGTAGCTTGATGGACGAGCTCAATGAGGTTGGAGTAAGGTTGGAAGTCGGCGATCTTCTTGATGGGATGGTTGAGTCCATTCAAGAATCGTGCCATTGTTTGCTCATCATCTTCCTTGACATTGGCTCGAATCATGGCAATCTCCATTTCTTTGTAGTATTCTTAAACACTCTTTGTTCCTTGCTTGAGGAGTTGTAGCTTCTTGAAGAGATCACGGTTGTAGTAGGTGGGCACAAAGCGTGCTCGCATGACATCCTTCATTTGAGCCCAAGTGGTGATTGGAGGTTCACCTCTTGCTTGTCGGCGCTCAAGGATTTGTTCCCACCATATGAGCACATAATCTTGGAACTCAAGTGATGCCATAGCGATCTTCTTTTCTTCATCATAGTTGTGCAAATGAAAGATTTTGTCGACCTTCAATGCCCATGAGAGGTATTCTTCGGGATCATTGGTTCCATTGAACTTGGGCATTGTGAACTTGAGCTTGCCATAGCGGTGTTCTTCATTGTTTTGAGGTCGATGTTGATGATGACGTTCTTGATGTGGAGGGTGATCATCCTCATGTTGCTCTTGGCGAGGAGGAAGTCCATGATCAACTTGCTCTTGTTGACCTTGAGGTTGAGGATGAGCTTGAGGAGCTTGTGGAGGAGCTTGTGGGGCTTGACGTTGCGCTCGCGGATGGTAGTTCCTCTCTTGTATTTCTTCTCGAAGTGCTTCCTCTTGATTGCGCCTTTCGCAATTGCTGTTGGCGAGAGCTCGACTTGATGCTTGAAGGGCGCGTTCCGCCTCAAGAGCTTGTGCTTCTCGTTGTTGTTGTTGAAGACGTTGAGCCTCGGCGTCTTGTTGCTCTTGGTGTAGGCGCGCTCGTTCTTGTTCTTGTTGGTGACGAAGACATTGTCGTTCTTGAGCTTGAGCAAACGCCATTTGGCTCGATTGAGGACGAGGAACTTCTTCATTAACTTGCTCTTGGAGATTCTTGTCGTGTAGCGGGTTGCGAGATGCATGACGATCTTGACGTGCGGCTCATCGAAGAATGTTCGATGACGGTGTACTTGTGTCGGAGAAGGAGTCGTCGGAGTGGCGACTTGAGTGGCTCCGTCTTGAGTGTGAAGAGGTAGAAGTACGCCGGTTCACCAACAAGGCGCGGATCTCGTCCATTCTTGCATCGTTCTCTTTTTTGTGCGCGTCGAGTTTCTTGTCGAAGTAATCTCGTGTACGTTGCTCGGAGAGTCGCAAGTCGGTGGAGAGGTTGTTGATGCGTTCGCTCAATGCTTGTTGCTCTTGATGGAGAGCTCGTTGCACGCCAAAGAGGTGGCTCTTGGTGACGTAGGATGACATTTCGTTGTCTTGCTTGATGAAGAGTGGATTTGTAGAAGAACTTGGCCTATCCATCATTTCAAGCAAATTGTGAGTGGTAGAAGGAGAAGAATGAATACCAATGTACCTTTGACCGAAGTTGAAGATGAAGCAAGTTCACTCAAATGCGGACAATGAAATAGCACTATTGGTACCGATCCTTGTCGATTCTCACACCTACACAAGTAAAAGCTTTTGGTGGAGCTTGGTTAGGATGGTGGCACAAAATTGATTGCAATTGTTAGCTTGACTCAAAAATGTTGAAGAAGATTCGCAAATTCGCATATGCAACAAGTAGACCAAGCAAGTAGTGGTACACGGAAACACACACGCAAATAGATAAATGGGATTGTGCAAACCAAAAGTGAGCCAAAATGTGGAATCCACGAAAATGCTCTTGTTGCACAATACTAGAGAGACGCTAGCACGATTGCACAATAGGCGGATACGGAGCTTGTGCACGACCTACTAGGCAAAAATGCAACGATCTCTATCTATCCCACGTATGCTATATGTATGGTGTATCGGTGCAATGATCCAAGATGATCATGTATGACAATCTTAATGTTGTATGATGCTATGCTTGTTGCTTATAAGCTCTTTGCTTATCTTTCCTCTTTGCTTAAAAGCTTGAGTGGCTCTTTCTCTTTTGAGCTCTTTTCTTATGCAAACTTGACGAACTAAGATAGCAATTGTGTATGCGATGACAACTTTGTGACACACAAGTTGATTCCGAGATATGCACCTCGATTGTATGTATGATATGGTGTATGCAACTAATGTGCACAAGTCACGTTGCCGGCAATACTCAAAGGCTAGTCTCGGTGGGTAAGCAACGCAAAAGATGGTATATGATGGCTATCAATGCAATTGCAAGGTATGACAAAGATGTCGTCGATGTTACCATCTGTAGCGAAGATGAGTAGCCGACCAAAGTGAGCGTTTGTTGTTGATGTCACACCGCGCCTAGATAGCCGAAACACAAAAGGACACGGAAATCTCACTCAAATTGTCGAACTCAAAATCGAATGGTAGTACGGAGGTTGAGTCTTGGGGTTTGGCAAGTGGAAATGGTGGTGGATAGGGTGGGGAAGGTGTATATGTGTGTGGATGGTGGTGGTGGTGGATGTGGGCTGCAGAATCTGCAGTTTCGGTAGAGGAAGCCGGATGATCCGGGCCAGGAGCCGGATGATCCCGGCGAGTCCGGATGATCCGAGACTTGGTCCGGATGATCCGGGCAGGTCAACCACGCACAGGAACTGCTCGGGAAGAACACAAAAATGGGGTGGAAATTGACGATTTCGGGTATTTTGGGTGGATTTCGAGGGGGAGAAGGTGGGGAAACAAAAGATCCACGAGTTACACACCGAATCCACGGATCAAAAACAACAAAACATCATCAAAACTAACAAATCACAAAAAAATTTGGGGGGTTTTTGTGGGGATTTTCGGGTTTTTAGGACGAAACCAACAAAATCAAGCTAGAAATCACGAGGTAGGGGCTCCAAAAATGTGATCAACGTGGCTCATGATACCATAATGATGTAGGGTGGAACCCTAATTCGTGGATCTTTCACGTGTGGAGGGGATCCTACGGAGGGAACACGAAGAACGCGCGGAAGAACGAGAGGAAATCACGGGGAAGAACGAGAGAGACACTCAATCGACAAGAGATCAATCACACAAGGTCTAGATCATCGAAGCACGAGTGATACATGGTCCAAAATCAACAAAGGAAAGATACAAAGGTAGCCGTTCTTCTCCCGGAGGAGGTCTTGAATCCACGAGGGGATCTTCCCGTAGAGGGGTCTTGAATCCGATGGATCTTCTCCTAGACGGAGGTCCTGATCTCCGTGGAGAAGTACCGGTGGATGAGAAAAGGCTCTCACACACACATATGAGCTAATCCAATGATAAGTCTCAAAGTGAGGAGAGGGGGTCCTATATATAGAGTCTGGGGCGAAGGGGTACATGGGCTCAGCCCAAGACGCGCGCGCAGGCGCTGGCCGGACGATCCGGACGAGGGTCCGGATGATTCGGGTTGGTCCGGATGATCCGGGTGGAGGCCCGGACGGTCCGGATGCTCTGCAGGTGACGGCGCAGGGCCGAACGTCCGGCTGGTGGTCCGGATGTCCGGGCGGGATCCGGATGATCCGGGCCGGGGTCCGGATGATCCGGCTTCAGCGTGGAGGTTCTGTTGCCTTCGGTCGATTTAGCCGGATCGTCCGGACCGGGGTCCGGATCAACCGGGCTCTGTCCGGATCGTCCAGGCCTCCGTCCGGATCGTCCGGCCTCTCTGGTCCTGGTTGCTTTCTCCACTCCGTCTTCGTGCACGTCTTCCGCTTCCGGTTCTCCTTCCTTCCTAGCCTCTTCATGGTTGACTCCTTGGTACCTGAGTATGCATAGAGTTTCCGTTTGAGGTAGCAACCATGTCTCATGTGAATCGAAGGAGAGTTGTGATGGGAGTGATGTCACCTCGATTTCGAGAGCTCTTGCACGTGCTCGAGTCATAGGTCCTTGTGGTGTAGGATGTGTCGATGTAGAGTCCACGGGGATGGTGTAAGGATGCTCCGCATCACATAAGTACTCAAACTGCTCGCGGCGAGCGCGCGAATCCAAAAAATACTCCCCGCTTGCGCCAGGAGGCCCGGAGTACCCTCAAATTCAGCCTTAAGCAGGACTTATTGGCCCTGAAAGTCAAAGAACAACATTCGTCGCTGTTTTATAGACAAGTTTCTGAACCCATTGGGACTTCCTTTTGAAGGAAATTCGAGAGATTATGTTGCTTATAGACATTAGCCCCCCTGGTAGGTACAAACGTACCTTTCTGCAGATGCTCTATGATCCGGGCAATCTCATTTGGCCGTAAATTGAAGAAAATCCAAAGGCTATATGCCTTATTCTCCTTATTTTCGCCGGATGGCATGCTGTAACTCATGCGCGTGAAAGCCAAGAACAAAAGGGCATTCCTGGCATCGGTCAATATATATGTGGAAATGATATCTCAGCTATAGAGGACAAGAAATTTTGGGGCAATCAGGCAAAAAGCGCACGAGAAAATGAAGTGCTTTCAAGGACTGCCATAGAATGGACAGATGTTCACTAAAACGGTCATAATTTTGTCATTCGGAGTCCATGTCGGACCCATAAGTACTCAAACTGCTCGCGGTGAGCGCGCGAATCCAAAAAATACTCCCCGCTTGCGCCAGGAGGCCCGGAGTACCCTCAAATTCAGCCTTAAGCAGGAATTTTTGGCCCTGAAAGTCAAAGAACATCATTCGTTGCTGTTTTATAGACAAGTTTCTGAGCCCCTTGGCACTTCCTTTTGAAGGAAATTCGAGAGATTATGTTGCTTATAGACATTAGCCCCCCTGGTAGGGACAAACGTACCTTTCTGCAGATGCTCTATGATCCGGGCACTCTCATTTGGCCGTAAATTGAAGAAAATCCAAAGGCTATATGCCTTATTCTCTTTATTTTCGCCGGATGGCATGCTGTAACTCATGTGCGTGAAAGCCAACAACAGAAGTGCATTCCTGGCATTGTTCAATATATATGTGGAAACGATATCTCCTCTTTAGAGGACAAGAAATTTTGGGGCAATCAGGCAAAAAGCGCACGAGAAAATGAAGTACTTTCAAGGACTGCCATAGAAAGGACAGATGTTCACTAGAACGGTCATAATTTTGTCATTCGGAGTCCGTGTCGGACACATAAGTACTCAAACTGCTCGCGGCGAGCGCGCGAATCCAATAAATACTCCCCGCTTGCGCCAATAGGCCCGGAGTACCCTCAAATTCAGCCTTAAGCAGGACTTTTGGGCCCTGAAAGTCAAAGAACATAATTCGTCGCTGTTTTTCAGACAAGTTTCTGAACCCATTGGCACTTCCTCTTGAAGGAAATGCGAGAGATTATGTTGCTTATAGACATTAGCCCCCTGGTAGGGACAAACGTACCTTTCTGCAGATGCTCTATGATCTGGGCAATCTCATTTGGCCGTAAATTGAAGAAAATCCAGCGGCTATATGCCTTATTCTCCTTGTTTTCGCCGGATGGCATGCTGTAACTCATGCGCGTGAAAGCCAAGAACAAAAGGGCATTCCTGGCATCGGTCAACATATATGTGGAAACGATATCTCAGCTATAGAGGACAAGAAATTTTGGGGCAATCAGGCAAAAAGCGCACGAGAAAATGAAGTACTTTCAAGGACTGCCATAGAATGGACAGATGTTCACTAAAACGGTCATAATTTTATCATTCGGAGTCCATGTCGGACCCATAAGTACTCAAACTGCTCGCGGCGAGCGGGCAAATCCAAAAAATACTCCCCGCTTGCGCCAGGAGTCCCGGAGTACCCTTAAATTCAGCCTTAAGCAGGACTTTTTGGCCCTGAAAGTCAAAGAACATCATTTGTCGCTGTTTTCAGATAAGTTTATGAACCCATTGGCACTTCCTTTTGAAGGAAATGCGAGAGATTATGTTGCTTATAGACATTAGCCCCCCTGGTAGGGACAAACGTACCTTTCTGCAGATGCTCTATGATCCGGGCAATCTCATTTGGCCGTAAATTGAAGAAAATCCAGCGGCTATATGCCTTATTCTCCTTGTTTTCGCCGGATGGCATGCTGTAACTCATGCGCGTGAAAGCCAAGAACAAAAGGGCATTCCTGGCATCGGTCAATATATATGTGGAAACGATATCTCCTCAATAGAGGACAAGAAATCTTGGGGCAATCAGGCAAAAAGCGCACGAGAAAATGAAGTACTTTCAAGGACTGCCATAGAATGGACAGATGTTCACTAAAACGGTCATAATTTTGTCATTCAGAGTCCATGTCGGACCCATAAGTACTCAAACTGCTCACGGCGAGCGCGCGAATCCAAAAAATACTCCGCGCTTGCGCCAGGAGGCCCGGAGTACCCTCAAATTCATCCTTAACCAGGACTTATTGGCCCTGAAAGTCAAAGAACATCATTCGTCGCTGTTTTATAGACAAGTTTCTGAACCCATTGGGACTTCCTTTTGAAGCAAATTCCAGAGATTATGTTGCTTATAGACATTAGCCCCCCTGGTAGGGACAAACGTACCTTTCTGCAGATGCTCTATGATCCGGGCAATCTCATATGGCCGTAAATTGAAGAAAATGCAAAGGCTATATGCCTTATTCTCCTTATTTTCGCCGGATGGCATGCTGTAACTCATGCGCGTGAAAGCCAAGAACAGAAGTGCATTCCTGGCATTGTTCAATATATATGTGGAAACGATATCTCCTCTTTAGAGGACAAGAAATTTTGGGGCAATCAGGCAAAAAGCGCATGAGAAAATGAAGTACTTTCAAGGACTGCCATAGAAAGGACAGATGTTCACTAAAACGGTCATAATTTTGTCATTCGGAGTCCGTGTCGGACACATAAGTACTCAAACTGCTCGCGGCGAGCGCGCGAATCCAATAAATACTCCCCGCTTGCGCCAATAGGCCCGGAGTACCCTCAAATTCAGCCTTAAGCAGGACTTTTGGGCCCTGAAAGTCAAAGAACATAATTCGTCGCTGTTTTTCAGACAAGTTTCTGAACCCATTGGCACTTCCTCTTGAAGGAAATGCGAGAGATTATGTTGCTTATAGACATTAGCCCCCTGGTAGGGACAAACGTACCTTTCTGCAGATGCTCTATGATCCGGGCAATCTCATTTGGCCGTAAATTGAAGAAAATCCAGCGGCTATATGCCTTATTCTCCTTGTTTTCGCCGGATGGCATGCTGTAACTCATGCGCGTGAAAGCCAAGAACAAAAGGGCATTCCTGGCATCGGTCAACATATATGTGGAAACGATATCTCAGCTATAGAGGACAAGAAATTTTGGGGCAATCAGGCAAAAAGCGCACGAGAAAATGAAGTACTTTCAAGGACTGCCATAGAATGGACAGATGTTCACTAAAACGGTCATAATTTTATCATTCGGAGTCCATGTCGGACCCATAAGTACTCAAACTGCTCGCGGCGAGCGCGCGAATCCAAAAAATACTCCCCGCTTGCGCCTGGAGGCCCGGAGTACCCTCAAATTCAGCCTTAAGCACGACTTTTTGGCCCTGAAAGTCAAAGAACACCATTCGTCGCTGTTTTTCAATCAAGTTTCTGAACCCATTGGCACTTCCTTTTGAAGGAAATGCGAGAGATTATGTTGCTTATAGACATTAGCCCCCATGGTAGGGACAAACGTACCTTTCTGCAGATGCTCTATGATCCGGGCAATCTCATTTGGCCGTAAATTGAAGAAAATCCAGCGGCTATATGCCTTATTCTCCATGTTTTCGCCGGATGGCATGCTGTAACTCATGCGCGTGAAAGCCAAGAACAGAAGTGCATTCCTGGCATCGGTCAATATATATGTGGAAACGATATCTCCGATATAGAGGACAAGAAATTTTGGGGCAATCAGGCAAAAAGCGCACGAGAAAATGAAGTACTTTCAAGGACTGCCATAGAATGGACAGATGTTCACTAAAACGGTCATAATTTTGTCATTCGGAGTCCATGTCGGACCCATAAGTACTCAAACTGCTCGCGGCGAGCGCGCGAATCCAAAAAATACTCCCCGCTTGCGCCAATAGACCCGGAGTACCCTCAAATTCAGCCTTAAGCAGGACTTTTTGGCCCTGAAAGTCAAAGAACATCATTCGTTGCTGTTTTATGGACAAGTTTCTGAACCCATTGGCACTTCCTTTTGAAGGAAATGCGAGAGATTATGTTGCTTATAGACATTAGCCCCCCTGGTAGGGACGAACGTACCTTTCTGCAGATGCTCTATGATCCGGGAACTCTCATTTGATCGTAAATTAAAGAAACCAAACGCTATATGCCTTATTCTCCTTATTTTCGCCGGATGGCATGCTGTAACTCATGCGCGTGAAAGCCAAGAACAGAAGTGCATTCCTGGCATTGTTGAATATATATGTGGAAACGATATCTCCTCTTTAGAGGACAAGAAATTTTGGGGCAATCAGGCAAAAAGTGCACGAGAAATTGAAGTACTTTCAAGGACTGCCATAGAAAGGACAGATGTTCACTAAAACTGTCATAATTTTGTCATTCGGAGTCCGTGTCAGACCCATAAGTACTCAAACTGCTCGTGGCGAGCGCGCGAATCCAAAAAATACTCCCCGCTTGCGCCAGGAGGCCGGAGTACCCTCAAATTCAGCCTTAAGCAGGACTTTTTGGCCCTGAAAGTCAAAGAACATCATTCGTCGCTGTTTTTCAGATAAGTTTCTGAACCCATTGGCACTTCCTTTTGAAGGAAATGCGAGAGATTATGTTGCTTATAGACATTAGCCCCCTTGGTAGGGACAAACGTACCTTTCTGCAGATGCTCTATGATACGGGCAATCTTATTTGGCCGTAAAATGAAGAAAATCCAGCGGCTATATGCCTTATTCTCCTTGTTTTCGCCGGATGGCATGCTGTAACTCATGCGCGTGAAAGCCAAGAACAAAAGGGCATTCCTGGCATCAGTCAATATATATGTGGAAACGATCTCTCCTCTATAGAGGACAAGAAATTTTGGGGCAATCAGGCATAAAGCGCACGAGAAAATGAAGTACTTTCAAGGACTGCAATAGAATGGACAGATGTTCACTAAAACGGTCATATTTTTGTCATTCGGAGTCCATGTCTGACCCGTAAATACTCAAACTGCTCGCAGCGAGCGCGCGAATCCAAAAAATAATCCGCGCTTGCGCCAGGAGGCCCGGAGTACCCTCAAATTCAGCCTTAAGCAGGACTTTTTGGCACTGAAAGTCAAAGAACGTCATTCGTTGTTATTTTATAGACAAGTTTCTGAACCCATTGGCACTTCCTTTTGAAGGAAATTCAAGAGATTATGTTGCTGATAGACATTAGCCCCCCTGGTAGGGACAAACGTACCTTTCAGCAGATGCTCTATGATCCGGGCACTCTCATTTGGCCGTAAATTGAAGAAAATCCAAAGGCTATATGCCTTATTCTCCTTATTTTCGCCGGATGGCATGCTGTAACTCATGCGCGTGAAAGCCAAGAACAGAAGTGCATTCCTGGCATTGTGCAATATATGTGGAAACAATATCTCCTCCTTAGAGGACAAGAAATTTTGGGGCAATCAGGCAAAAAGCGCACGAGAAAATGAAGTACTTTCAAGGACTGCCATAGAAAGGGCAGATGTTCACTAAAACGGTCATAATTTTGTCATTCTGAGTCCGTGTCGGACCCATAAATACTCAAACTGCTCGCGGCGAGTGCGCGAATCCGAAAAATACTCCCCGCTTGCGGCAGGAGGCCCGGAGTACCCTCAAATTCAGCCTTAAGCAGGACTTTTTGGCCCTGAAAGTCAAAGAACATCATTCGTCACTGTTTTTCAGACAAGTTTCTGAACCCATTGGCACTTCCTTTTGAAGGAAATGCGAGAGATTATGTTGCTTATAGACATTAGCCCCCCTGGTAGGGACAAACTTACCTTTCTGCAGATGCTCTATGATCTGGGCAATCTCATTTGGCCGTAAATTGAAGAAAATCCAGCGGCTATATGCCTTATTCTCCTTGTTTTCGCCGGATGGCATGCTGTAACTCATGCGCGTGAAAGCCAAGAACAGAAGGGCATTCCTGGCATCGGTCAATATATATGTGGAAACGATATCTCCGCTATAGAGGACAAGAAGTTTTGGGGCAATCAGGCAAAAAGCGCACGAGAAAATGAAGTACTTTCAAGGACTGCCATAGAATGGACAGATGTTCACTAAAACGGTCATAATTTTGTCATTAGGAGTCCATGTCGGACCCATAAGTACTCAAACTGCTCGCGGCGAGCGCGCGAATCCAAAAAATACTCCCCGGTTGCATCAAGAGGCCCAGAGTACCCTCAAATTCAGCCTTAAGCAGGACTTTTTGGCCCTGAAAGTCAAAGAACATCATTCGTTGCTGTTTTATAGACAAGTTTCTGAACCCATTGGCACTTCCTTTTGAAGAAAATTCGAGAGATTATGTCGCTTATAGACATTAGCCCCCCTGGTAGGGGACAAACGTACATTTCTACAGATGCTCTCTGATCCCGGCACTCTCATTTGGCCGTAAATTGAAGAAAATCCAAAGGCTATATGCCTTATTCTCCTTATTTTCGCCGGATGACATGCTGTAACTTATGTGCGTGAAAGCCAAGAACAGAAGTGCATTCCTGGCATTGTTCAATATATATGTGGAAGCGATATCTCCTCTTTAGAGGACAAGAAATTTTGGGGCAATCAGGCAAAAAGCGCACGAGAAAATGAAGTACTTTCAAGGACTACCATAGAAAGGACAGATGTTCACTAAAACGGTCATAATTTTGACATTCGGAGTCCGTGTCGGTCCCATAAGTACTCAAACTGCTCGCAGCGAGCGCGCGAATCCAAAAAATACTCCCCGCTTGCGCCAGGAGGCCCGGAGTACCCTCAAATTCAGCCTTAAGCAGGACTTTTTGGCCCTGAAAGTCAAAGAACATCATTCGTCGCTGTTTTTCAGATAAGTTTCTGAACCCATTGGCACTTCCTTTTGAAGGAAATGCGAGAGATTATGTTGCTTATAGACATTAGCCCCCTTGGTAGGGAGAAACGTACCTTTCTGCAGATGCTCTATGATCCGGGCAATCTCATTTTGCCGTAAATTGAAGAAAATCCAGCGGCTATATGCCTTATTCTCCTTGTTTTCGCCGGATGGCATGCTGTAACTCATGCGCGTGAAAGCCAAGAACAAAAGGGCATTCCTGGCATCGGTCAATATATATGTGGAAACGATATCTCCGCTATAGAGGACAAGAAATTTTGGGGCAATCAGGCAAAAAGCGCACGAGAAAATGAAGTACTTTCAAGGACTGCAATAGAATGGACAGATGTTCACTAAAACGGTCATAATTTTGTCATTCGGAGTCCGTGTCGGACCCATAAGTACTCAAACTGCTCGTGTCGAGCGCGCGAATCCAAAAAATACTCCCCGCTTGTGCCAGGAGGCCCGGAGTACCCTCAAATTCAGCCTTAAGCAGGACTTTTTGGCCCTGAAAGTCAAAGAACATCATTCGTCGCTGTTTTTCAGATAAGTTTCTGAACCCATTGGCACTTCCTTTTGAAGGAAATGCGAGAGATTATCTTCACTGCCGTTGTGATCTTCACTTATATCTTGCTGTCAAGAGCTACTTAGTATCCTTCATTGTTGCTAGTTGTGCTACGCCGTGACCTCATTAGTGTTCTAGGCTCGCGTCTCTAGTCCGGTCTAGCCTAGGACCAGCACAGTACCGTCGTTGAGCGTTTATTCAACATTGCATCTTTGAATTGATTATTGCTAATCTTTTGCTACCATATATAGCCAACCCAGCTCCACATATTTCTACACCGTGTATACGTACGCTCCCCTGGCAATCGCTTTACTCAATATTCGGAGTTACTTGACACCGCTGGTTGCCGATCACCGCCTGCTGCATGGTAAGAACTTGTAAGACATTGATATTTGCTTTACTGTGAGCGTTTTACCACCACATCCTAGTAGTTATAGGAACATTATTTTTGGGTTTTGTTTCTTGTTCTACTAATCATGACAGGATCCAGAGTCAATTCATGGGCTTTGTCGATCGCGGGAGACGTGTCACCACCTTTGCAAATACCACAACCGTCACGAGAGGTGCACAAACATCCAAATGCACATGATCAGGTTAATGTATCTATACCACCATTTAATGGCCGTTTTAAACCTGCTTTATATATTGAATGGGAGTTCGACATAAAAATATATTTGCTTCCCATAATTTCGATGAACATAAAAAGGTTAAGGTTGCGGTTGGTTCTTTCACTGGTTATGCTTTGGTTTGGTGGAGTGAATATTGTCGGTTACACCCTGATTATATACCTACTACTTGGGATGATTTGAAACTTGCCATGCGACATACTTTCGTCCCTGCTTATTATACTCGTGACATGATTAAGAAGTTGCAACACTTAAAACAAGGTAGTGAAACTGTAACAAAATATTATGATGATTTACAAACTACCTTGTTGCATTCCTCTTTAGAAGAAAGTGAAGATGATTTTATGGATAGATTTTCGGGAGGATTAAACCGTGATATTCAAGAGATACTAATTCATGAAGAGTGTTATCCTATGGACCATTTGTTTCATCTTGCTTGCAAAGCTGAACAGGAAATAAAACGACGTGTTGGCCACGAGGAGAACAAGCGCACGGTGCACATTCCAAGAGTTGATATGATTGTTCCTTCAACTACTAGGCATACTATGACAACCACATCCGTTGTTGTCAGGACTACATCACCTCCATCATGTGATACATCGCCCCCGAGAGTGGCTACATCATCTGAGTTGATCATAAGAGGTAATGACAAAGGTACTGATCTTCCATCTCTACATGAGAATGATGAATGCCTTGTCAATTTGAATGCACCATCTGATGAGCTACCCACTACTTTGATCACACCACCTATTTTAGAGGACTACGTTGATAATTTGACTTTGCCATGTGATCAAACAACTGAAATACCAACAATTTTGAGTGCACCCATTGAATTAACTATTGATGCAAAAGAACCAATGTTTAATCATTTTGATATGACCTCTAATCTTGGTGATGATTCTGTGTTGAATGACTTATTGCATGTTTGCTTATTTAAGCATGTTGTAGCATGTAAATTTGATGCAAGTAAGGTTTATTCACCAATGTTGGGATGGTTTAATGATGAACATTGTCAATCTTTTGAAATGAATAAGAGCTTCACTTATATGTGCAAACTGAGTTGCAATATTTTCATGCCTTCTACTTCTTGTGCTAATTTTTTGGCTCTAGATTTTATGAACTATGCAAGTTACTCATCTATTCATGTGTCATATATGCAAAAATCAAGGGAAGTAAAAATGGATGACATATACATATACAACATGTACACCTTGTCTCTTTTGTTAGCCACATTTCAGATTAAGCAACGCCGAGGACGGCTTTATTTTCAAGAAGGGGAGGATGATGAGGACATGACTACCTTGGATATGACCAAAAATATTGCATATATGCATATTTGTCAGGTGATTTCTAGTGCAAACTATTCAATAATCTATTTATGTTATCTAGAACAAAAATACTTCACACACTTTTGTGTTTTGTCTAATTGCAGGTGTATGGGACATTTGTACAATCCACATATGAAGATAAGGAAGAAGAGATGTTTATTTGCTGTCCAAAAAGTTCTCTCACGTCACTTTTGGCCCAAGAGAAGATAGAGTCCAAGTCTCTCACGTTCTGGATTCAGATTCGGACTGCACAGACGTACCTGACTCAAAACGCACACAAGTTTTTCATACGGACTCCGAATTGGGTGATTCTTTTTTTGTTGGAAACTAGATTTCGTGCACTTTCCAACCCAATTGGAATCACCTTCAAATTCGTCCGGAGTGTTGAGTTGTGGACGAAACAATCTGATGCTGCAGCAGAATCCGAGTCAAACTACAAGTCCAAAGGTGTTACATCACCTCCACTTGGGCCCATTGGCCTTGTACGACCTAGATTTAGTTTTAGGCTGTCTTGGGACGTCCTCCCACCTCCTTGGCCGCCACCCCTTGCTCCTATATAAGTAGATCCATCTAGTAGCTTTTCCTTGGGATTTGTTTAGTTAAAAGTTAGCCTTTGCAACTTCGTGTACTTCGTTTGTGTCCAACGACCAGACCAAGACCGCTTATGGATCCCCACCTTTATCAATACTTCATATATACTCGCAATATTCAGATTGCTTTTATCATATTCTTGCTTGTTCTTCGATTGCTTGCAGGAATAGACCTTCGTGGTCAGGTTGATTGTGCTCCGGCGTGGTCAATAACCTCTCAGAGTTGGTTTAGCGATTGCTAAGGCGCAACGTCGTGCATGTTTGTAGTCGGATCGTCAAAGTCATCTTCACCAAATCGATAGTTATCATCTCATCGAAAGATCGGGACACCCCCGCCTCTATCACAAGTGAGGAGTTTTCTTAGCCTCGCTGGATTCTATAGGCGTTTTGTGAGAGATTTCAGCACCATTGCTGCACCTCTCAATGAGCTTACAAAGAAGGATGTGCCTTTTGTTTGGGGTACCGCACAGGAGGAAGCTTTCACGGTATTGAAAGATAAGTTGACACATGCTCCTTTACTCCAACTTCCTGATTTTAATAAGACTTTTGAGCTTGAATGTGATGCTAGTGGAATTGGATTAGGAGGTGTGTTATTACAAGATGGCAAACCTGTTGCATACTTTTCTGAAAAATTGAGTGGGCCTAGTCTGAATTACTCTACTTATGATAAAGAATTATATGCTCTTGTTCGGACTTTAGAAACATGGCAACATTATTTATGGCCCAAAGAATTTGTTATACATTCTGATCATGAATCTTTGAAACATATTAAAAGTCAAGCTAAATTGAATCGTAGACATGCTAAATGGGTTGAATTCATTGAGACTTTCCCTTATGTCATTAAACACAAGAGGGGTAAAGAAAATGTTATTGCTGATGCATTGTCTCGTCGCTATACTATGCTTTCACAACTTGACTTCAAAATATTTGGTTTGGAGACCATCAAAGATCAATATGTGCATGATGCTGATTTTAAAGATGTATTGCAGAATTGTAAAGAAGGAAGAACATGGAACAAGTTTGTCGTTAATGATGGATTTGTGTTCCGTGCTAACAAGCTATGCATTCCAGCTAGCTCCGTTCGTCTTTTGTTGTTGCAGGAGGCGCATGGAGGAGGACTAATGGGACACTTTGGCGTGAAGAAGACGGAGGACATACTTGCTACACATTTCTTTTGGCCAAAGATGAGACGGGATGTTGAGCGTTTTATTGCTCGCTGCACTACATGTCAAAAAGCTAAGTCACGACTCAATCCTCATGGTTTATATATGCCTTTGCCTGTACCTAGTGTTCCTTGGGAGGATATATCTATGGACTTTGTTTTAGGTTTACCTAGAACAAAGAAGGGGAGGGATAGCATATTTGTTGTCGTGGATAGATTCTCGAAAATGGCACACTTTATACCATGTCATAAAAGCGATGATGCTATCAATGTTGCTGATTTGTTCTTTCGTGAAATTATTCGCTTACATGGTGTGCCAAATACTATTGTTTCACATTGTGATACTAAATTTCTTAGCCACTTTTGGAGATGTTTATGGGCTAAGTTGGGGACTAAACTGCTTTTTAGTACTACTTGTCACCCCCAAACTGATGGACAAACTGAAGTAGTCAATAGAACATTGTCTACTATGCTTAGGGCTGTTCTAAAGAATAATAAGAAAATGTGGGAGGAATGCTTGCCTCATATTGAATTTGCTTATAATCGTTCATTGCATTCTACTACTAAGATGTGCCCTTTTGAAGTTGTGTATGGTTTCCTACCTCGTGCACCTATTGATTTGTTGCCTCTTCCATCTTCGGAGAAGGTTAATTTTGATGCTAAAGAACGTGCTGAATTGATTTTAAAAATGCATGAGTTAACTAAGGAAAACATTGAGCGTATGAATGCTAAATATAAACTTGCTGGAGATAAGGGTAGAAAACATGTTGTGTTTGCACCTGGAGATCTTGTTAGGTTACATTTGCGTAAGGATAGATTTCCTGATTTGCGCAAATCAAAGCTAATGCCACGTGCTGCTGGTCCCTTTAAGGTGTTGGAGAAAGTAAATGATAATGCATATAAACTTGAGCTGCCTGCAGATTTTGGGGTTAGTCCCACTTTTAACATTGCAGATTTGAAGCCATATTTGGGTGAGGAAGATGAACTTCCGTCGAGGACGACTTCATTTCAAGAAGGGGAGGATGATGACGACATCAATACCATTGTTACACCCACAGCCCCTGCTGCTATACATACTGGACCAATTACTAGAGCTCGCGCACGCCAACTAAATTACCAGGTACTTTCGTTTCTTGGTAATGATTCTAATGTTCATGAGAATATGATGCTGCCTAAGTTGGATACATTTGTTTTGCTTACAAATGAAGGGCCTAGCTTGGATAAGGATGAACATTGGAGCAAGAACAAGCATGGAGATGATGGCATGCGCAAGGGGGACAAGAACAGAGTTACAAGTGATGATTTCAGGACTTTGAAGCCACTATAATGAGTGCATGAAGCCTTGGACGAAATATACAAGATGCCACTTCATAAATTTCGTCCAGAGGCTATTCTAGGTGCTGCGTCACCTTATTATTGGGCCAGGCCCATGTAATTTCGAAATACATAAGTATAGGCTATTTTTAGAGTCCGTATGTGTGGGGAAACAAGAGATAGGGTTAGTTTCGGACCCCTCCACCAAGGGCCACGAAATTCACCCCCTCTTCCTCCATATATACAGCCCTTAGGGCACCGTTTAGACTTTGGGTTTTGTTTAGATTAAAAGTTCGCCATAGCTGCAACTTCGCGTACTTCGTTTGTGTTCAACGACCACACAAAGGCGTCACAGAACCCCACCTTGATCAATAAATCTTTCATCTTATATTTGCAATATCTAGATTGCAATCTCAGTTTCTTGCTTGTTCTTCGTTTGCTCGCAGGAAACAGACCCTCGTGGTCAGGTTGATCGTGCTCTGGCGTGGTCAATAACCTCTCGGAGTTGGTTTAGCGATTGCTAAGGCGCGACGTCCTCGCACGTTCGTAGTCGGATCGTCAAAGTCGACTTCCACCAAAGCGAAATCCACCATCTCATCGAAAGACGGGACACCTTTGCCTCTATCAAATACTGGACTCGGAATAGGACTGGTGGCGGAGAGGAATCTGGTGGAACTCGGACTGGTGGCGGCGATGAATCTGGTGGAACTCGGACTGGTGGCGGATATATGTTGTAGATGGAATCGGATTGGCGTGATGGCGGCGGATATGTGGTGGCGTATATGGACTTGGATTGGCGATGAATATGTGGTGGTGGTATAGGGCAGCAGCGATGATGATGATGCGGTGGTGATATATGGCAGCGGCGACGTGACAACCTGTGGACAGAACTCGAAACTCTAAAGGACTAGACGCTAAGACCAGCAACTTGACACGATGATGCAACCGCAAATTCAACAAAGCAAATACAGAAAAGATTATGCAAAGGCTCAGATTGGTTCGGATGGGATGAACTAACCCTAATTTTTTTTTGGCTTTTTCGTGGACTATAGGTATGAAGAACAGACTTGATCTAAACTACGAAAAACTGTAAAATCTCACCGAGCAACCTGGAAATCCGATACCACTTGATAGGGGCAAAGGTGTCCCGTCTTTCGATGAGATGGTGGCTATTGTTTTGGATGAAGTCGACTTTGACGTTCCGACTACGAATGTGCGAGGACGTCGCGCCTTAGCAATCGCTAAACCAACTCCGAGAGGTTATTGACCACGCAGGAGCACGATCAACCTGACCACGAAGGTCTGTTTCCTGCAGGCAAACGAAGAACAAGCAAGAAACTAAGATTGCAATCTGGATATTGCGAATATAAGAGGAAAGCTTTATTGGTCAAGGTGGGGTTCTGTGACGCCTTTGTCTGGTCGTTGAACACAAACGAAGTACGCGAAGTTGCAGCTATGGCGAACTTTTAATCTAAACAAAACCCAAAGTCTAAACGACGCCCTAGGGGCTGTATATATGGGGGAAAAGGAGGGAATTTCGTGGCCCTTGAGGGTGGGGTCCGAAACCAACCCTAACTCTTGTTTCCCCACACATACGGACTCTAAAAATAGCCTATACTTATGTATTTCGAAATTACATGGGCCGGGCCCAATAATAAGGTGACGCAGCACCTAGAATAGCCTATGGACGAATATTATGATGTGGCATCTTGTATATTTCGTCCAAGGCGTCATGCACTCCTTATGGTGGCTTCAAAGTCCTGAAATCATCACTTGTAACTCCGTTCTTGATCCCCTTGCGCATGCCATCAACTCCATGTGTGTTCTTGCTCCAACGTTCATCCTTCTCCAAGCTAGGCCCTTCATTTGTAAGCAAAACAAATGTATCCAATTTAGGCAGCATCATATTCTCATGAACATTAGAATCATTACCAAGAAACGAAAGTACCTGGTAATTTAATTGGCGTGCGCGAGCTCTAGTAATTGGCCCCGTATATGTAATAGTAGGGGCTGTGGGTGTAACAATGGTATTGATGTCCTCATCATCTTCATATGTGGATTGTACAAATGTCCCATACACCTGCAATTAGACAAAACACAAAAGTGTGTGAAGTATTTTTGTTCTGGATAACATAAATAGATTATTGAATAGTTTGCACTAGAAATCACCTGACAAATATGCATGTATGCAATTTTTTGGTCATATCCAAGGTAGTCATATCCTCATCATCCTCCCCTTCTTGAAAATAAAGCCGTCCTCGGCGTTGCTTAATCTGAAATGTGGCTAACAAAAGAGACAAGGTGTACATGTTGTATATGTATATGTCATCCATTTTTACTTCCCTCGATTTTTGCATATATGACACATGAATAGATGAGTAACTTGCATAGTTCATAAAATCTAAAGCCAAAAAATAAGCACAAGAAGTAGAAGGCATGAAAATATTGCAACTCAGTTTGCACATATAAGTGAAGCTCTTATTCATTTCAAAAGGTCGACAATGTTCATCATTAAACCATCCCAACATTGGTGAATAAACCTTACTTGCATCAAATTTACATGCTACAACATGCTTAAATAAGCAAACATGCAATAAGTCATTCAACACAAAATCATCACCAAGATTAGAGGTCATATCAAAATGATTAAACATTGATTCTTTTGCATCAACAGTTAATTCAATGGGTGCACTCAAAATTGTTGGTATTTCAGTTGTTTGATCACATGACACATTCATGACAGTATCAAGATTCTCTAAAATAGGTGTTGTGCTCAAATCACCAGGTAACTCAACACATGATGCATTCAAGTTAACTAGGGATGCATCATTCTCATGTGAAGTTATATCATCAATACCTTTACTGTTACCTTGTCGCAAAGACGTAGACAATGCACCATACTCTTGAGAAGATGTCGCGCTTACAATCCGAGGTGGGGCTGCGCAAGTAGGTGCAACGGTGGAGGAACCAACCGGCGGTGGTGAGCATGAACTGGAATAGTAGTTGTTGTAGTCACCCAATGCATCCTCCTGTAACTATCTCTCAAAGGTACAAGCACGAACATACATACCAGTAATGCAACGAGTAATATACTGAAATCTTGCCTGAATATCATGGTTCAAACCACCAAAAAATCTATTCATTGTATCATCCTCAGATTCTTCTATGTCACAATGATGCATATAAGATTTGAACTCTTGGTAGTAAGCATGAACAGTGTTGTTGCCTTGTATAAATTGTTCAAATTTGCGAAGCAATTCACGACGAAAGTAAGGAGGGAAAAATTGTTGCCTCATTATATCTTCCAAATGTTTCCAAGGTGTGGGTTGGTTATCAATGTTTTTCTTACAATGCACACTCCACCAAACAGAAGCAAAACCAGTAAATGCTCTAGTGGCAGCTCGTACTCTCTCAAGTTCAGAAAAGTTATGATGACGAAAAACTTGTTCTACTTCAAGCTCCCAAGCTAGATAAATAGCAGGATTAAATCTACCCTCAATTGACGGTAAAGAGATAACCTGACCATGTGCTTGTGTGTGTTGTCCCAACTCTCGTGATGGTGAAGATGTGTCCGTTGTCCAAGAACTTCTATCTCCGGAACCTTTCAAGATTAGTAGAAACAAGAAACAAAATTCGAGAATAATGTTCCTATGAACTACTAGGATGTGGCTATGTGCTCACAGTAAAGCAAATATCAATATCTTACAACTTCTTACCATGCGGCAGGTGGTGACAGGCAACCAGCGGTGTCAAGTAACTCTGAAGATTGTGTAAAGCGATTGCTGGGGGAACGTACGTATACACAATGTAGAAATATGTGGAGCTGGGTTGGCAATTAGACAAAACACAAAAGTGTGTGAAGTATTTTTGTTCTGGATAACATAAATAGATTATTGAATAGTTTGCACTAGAAATCACCTGACAAATATGCATGTATGCAATATTTTTGGTCATATCCAAGGTAGTCATGTCCTCATCACACGGACTCCGAATGACAAAATTATGACCGTTTTAGTGAACATCTCTCCATTATATGGCAGTCCTTGAAAGTACTTTATTTTCTCCTGCGCTTTTTGCCTGACTGCCCCAAAATTTCTTGTCCTCTATAGAGGAGATATCGTTTCCACATATATATTGACCGATGCCAGGAATGCCCTTTTGTTCTTGGCTTTCACTCGCATGAGTTACAGCATGCCATCCGGTGAAAACAAGGAGAATAAGGCATATAGCCGCTGGATTTTCTTCAATTTACGACCAAATGAGATTGCCCGGATCATAGAGCATCTGCAGAAAGGTACGTTTGTCCCAACCAGGGGGCTAATGTTGATAAGCAACATAATCTGTCAAATTTCCTTCAAAAGGAAGTGCCTATAGGTTCAGAAACTTGTGTTAAAAACAGTGATGAATGATGTTTTTGCCTTTCAGGGCCAAAAAGTCATGCTTAAGGCCATATTTCAGGGTACTCCGGGCCTCCTGGCACACGCGGGGAGTATTTTCTAGATTCGCATGCTCGCCGTGAGCAGTTCAAGTACTTGTGGGTCCGACACGGACTCCGAATGACAAAATTATGACCATTTTAGTGAACATCTCTCCACTCTATGGCAGTCCTTGAAAGTACTTCATTTTCTCATGCGCTTTTTGCCTGACTGCCCCAAAATTTCTTGTCCTCTATAGAGGAGATATCGTTTCTGATAAAGGCTAAGGTGTCCCGTCTTTCGATGAGATGATGGATTTCGCTTTGGTGGAAGTCGACTTTGACGATCCGACTACGAACGTGCGAGGACGTCGCGCCTTAGCAATCGCTAAACCAACTCCGAGAGGTTATTGACCACGCCGGAGCACGATCAACCTGACCACGAGGGTCTGTTTCCTGCGAGCAAACGAAGAACAAGCAAGAAACTGAGATTGCAATCTGGATATTGCGAATATAAGATGAAAGCTTTATTGATCAAGGTGGGGTTCTGTGACGCCTTTGTCTGGTCGTTGAACACAAACGAAGTACGCGAAGTTGCAGCTATGGCGAACTTTTAATCTAAACAAAACCCAAAGTCTAAACGGTGCCCTAAGGGCTGTATATATGGAGGAAGAGAGGGGGAATTTCGTGGCCCTTGGTGGAGGGGTCCGAAATCAACCCTATCTCTTGTTTCCCCACACATACGGACTCTAAAAATAGCCTATACTTATGTATTTCGAAATTACATGGGCCTGGCCCAATAATAAGGTGACGCAGCACCTATAATAGCCTCTGGACGAAATTTATGAAGTGGCATCTTGTATATTTCGTCCAAGGCTTCATGCACTCTTATGGTGGCTTCAAAGTCCTGAAATCATCACTTGTAACTCCGTTCTGGTTCCCCTTGTGCATGGCATCTTCTCCATGCTTGTTCTTGCTCCAATGTCCATCCTTCTCCAAGCTAGGCCCTTCATTTGTAAGCAAAACAAATGTATCCAATTTAGGCAGCATCATATTCTCATGAACATTAGAATCATTACCAAGAAACGAAAGTACCTGATAATTTAATTGGCGTGCGCGAGCTCTAGTAATTGGTCCAGTATATGTAGCAGTAGGGGCTGTGGGTGCAACAATGGTATTGATGTCCTCATCATCCTCCCCTTCTTGAAATGAAGTCTTCCTCGACGGAAGTTCATCTTCCTCACCCAAATATGGCTTCAAATCTGCAATGTTAAAAGTGGGACTAACCCCAAAATCTGCAGGCAACTCAAGTTTATATGCATTATCATTTACTTTCTCCAACACCTTAAAGGGACCAGCAGCACGTGGCATTAGCTTTGATTTGCGCAAATCAGGAAATCTATCCTTACGCAAATGTAACCAAACAAGATCTCCAGGTGCAAACACAACATGTTTTCTACCCTTATCTCCAGCAAGTTTATATTTAGCATTCATACGCTCAATGTTTTCCATAGTTAACTCATGCATTTTTAAAATCAATTCAGCACGTTCTTTAGCATCAAAATTAACCTTCTCCGAAGATGGAAGAGGCAACAAATCAATAGGTGCACGAGGTAGGAAACCATACACAACTTCAAAAGGGCACATCTTAGTAGTAGAATGCAATGAACGATTATAAGCAAATTCAATATGAGGCAAGCATTCCTCCCACATTTTCTTATTATTCTTTAGAACAGCCCTAAGCATAGTAAACAATGTTCTATTGACTACTTCAGTTTGTCCATCAGTTTGGGGGTGACAAGTAGTACTAAAAAGCAGTTTAGTCCCCAACTTAGCCCATAAACATCTCCAAAAGTGGCTAAGAAATTTAGTATCACGATCTGAAACAATAGTATTTGGCACACCATGCAAGCGAATAATTTCACGAAAGAACAAATCAGCAACATTGACAGCATCATCGCTTTTATGACATGGTATAAAGTGTGCCATTTTCGAGAATCTATCCACGACAACAAATATGCTATCCCTCCCCTTCTTTGTTCGAGGTAAACCTAAAACAAAGTCCATAGATATATCCTCCCAAGGAACACTAGGTACGGGCAAAGGCATATATAAACCATGAGGATTGAGTCGTGACTTAGCTTCTTGACATGTAGTGCAGCGAGCAATAAAACGCTCAACATCCCGTCTCATCTTTGGCTACAAGAAATGTGTAGCAAGTACGTCCTCCGTCTTCTTCACGCCAAAGTGTCCCATTAATCCTCCTCCATGCGCCTCCTGCAACAACAAAAGACGAACGGAGCTAGCTGGAATGCATAGCTTGTTAGCACGAAACACAAATCCATCGTTAACGACAAACTTGTTCCATGTTCTTCCTTCTTTACAATTCTGCAATACATCTTTAAAATCAGCATCATGCACATATTGATCTTTGATGGTCTCCAAACCAAATATTTTGAAGTCAAGTTGTGAAAGCATAGTATAGCGACGAGACAATGCATCAGCAATAACATTTTCTTTACCCTTCTTGTGTTTAATGACATAAGGGAAAGTCTCAATGAATTCAACCCATTTAGCATGTCTGCGATTCAGTTTAGCTTGACTTTTCATATGTTTCAAAGATTCATGATCAGAATGTATAACAAATTCTTTGGGCCATAAATAATGTTGCCATGTTTCTAAAGTCCGAACAAGAGCATATAATTCTTTATCATAAGTAGAGTAATTCAGACTAGGCCCACTCAATTTTTCAGAAAAGTATGCAACAGGTTTGCCATCTTGTAATAACACACCTCCTAATCCAATTCCACTAGCATCACATTCAAGCTCAAAAGTCTTATTAAAATCAGGAAGTTGGAGTAAAGGAGCATGTGTCAACTTAGCTTTCAATACCGTGAAGGCTTCTTCCTGTGCGGTACCCCAAACAAAAGGCACATCCTTCTTTGTAAGCTCGTTGAGAGGTGCATCAATGGTGCTGAAATCTCTCACAAAACGCCTATAGAAACCAGCGAGGCCAAGGAAACTCCTCACTTGTGTGACCGTTTTGGGCTGTGGCCAACTCTCAATAGCTTCAATCTTGGCTTTGTCAACTTCAATTCCCTGTGGAGTAACAACATAGCCAAGAAAAGATACTCGGTCGGTGCAAAAGGTGCACTTCCCAAGGTTACCAAACAAACGTGATGCGGAGCATCCTTCCATCGTCCCCATGGACTCTACATCAACACCTACAACACCACAAGGACCGATGACTCGAGCACGTGCAAGAGCTCTTGAAACCGAGGTGACATCACTCCTCTCACAACTCTCCTTCGATTCACATGAGACATGGTTACTACCTCAAAAGGAAACTCTATGCATACTCAGGCACCAAGGAGTCGACCATGAAGAGGCTGGGAAGCAAGGAGAATCGGAAGCGGAAGACATACGCGAAGACGGAGAGGAGAAAGTAAACAGGACCAGAGAGGCCGGACGATCCGGACGGAGGCCCGGACGATCCGGACAGAGCCCGGATGATCCGGACCCCGGTCCGGACGATCCGGCTAACTCCACCGAAGGCAACAGAAGCTCCTCCTCGAAGCCGGACAATCCGGACCCCGTCCCAGATCATCCGGACCGCACCCGGACGTCCGGACCGTCTGCCGGACATCCGGCCCTGCGCCGCCCCCAGCCGAGCACCCGGATCATCCGGGCCCCCACCCGGATCATCCGGACCAGCCCGGATCATCCGGACCCCCGTCCGGATCATCCGGCCAGCGCCTGCGCACGCCTGTTGGGCTGAGCCCATGTACCCCTTCGCCCCAAACTCTATATATAAGACCCCATATCCTCCCTTTGAGACTTAGCATTGGATTAGCTCATATTTGTGATGAGGACATCAATACCATTGTTACACCCACAGCCCCTACTGCTACATATACTGGACCAATTACTAGAGCTCGCGCACGCCAATTAAATTATCAGGTACTTTCGTTTCTTGGTAATGATTCTAATGTTCATGAGAATATGATGCTGCCTAAATTGGATACATTTGTTTTGCTTACAAATGAAGGGCCTAGCTTGGAGAAGGATGGACATTGGAGCAAGAGCAAGCATGGAGATGATGCCATGCGCAAGGGGAACCAGAACGGAGTTACAAGTGATGATTTCAGGACTTTGAAGCCACCATAAGAGTGCATGAAGCCTTGGACGAAATATACAAGATGCCACTTCATAAATTTCGTCCAGAGGCTATTATAGGTGCTGCGTCACCTTTTTATTGGGCCAGGCCCATGTAATTTCGAAATACATAAGTATAGGCTATTTTTAGAGTCCGTATGTGTGGGGAAACAAGAGATAGGGTTGATTTCGGACCCCTCCACCAAGGGCCACGAAATTCCCCTCTCTTCCTCCATATATACAGCCCTTAGGGCACCGTTTAGAATTTGGGTTTTGTTTAGATTAAAAGTTTGCCATAGCTGCAACTTCGCGTACTTCGTTTGTGTTCAACGACCAGACAAAGGCGTCACAGAACCCCACCTTGATCAATAAAGCTTTCATCTTATATTCGCAATATCCAGATTGCAATCTCAGTTTCTTGCTTGTTCTTCGTTTGCTCGCAGGAAACAGACCCTCGTGGTCAGGTTGATTGTGCTCCGGCGTGGTCAATAACCTCTCGGAGTTGGTTTAGCGATTGCTAAGGCGCGACGTCCTCGCACGTTCGTAGTCGGATCGTCAAAGTCGACTTCCACCAAAGCAATATCCATCATCTCATCGAAAGACGGGACACCTTTGCCTCTATCAAGTGGTGTCAGATTTCCAGGTTGCTCGGTGAGATTTTCCAGTTTTTCGTAGTTTAGATCGAGTCTGTTCTTCATACCTATAGTCCACGAAAAAGCCACAAAAAAAATTAGGGTTAGTTCATCATATCCGAACCAATCTGAGCCTCTGCATAATCTTTTTAGGGTTTTGCTTTGTTGAATTTGCGGTTGCATCGTCGGTCTAGTTGCTGGTCTTAGAGTCTAGTCTTTTAGAGTTTCGAGTTCTGGTCATAAGTTGTCACGCCGCCGCCGCACCATCATCATCGCCCCTGCCATCTACCACCACCGTTCCGAATCCGTATCCATATACCACCACCAATCCGTGTCCATATACCACCACCGATCCATATCCATATACTACCACCGCTGCCATATACCACAACCATATATCCACCACCAATCCGAGTTCCTTGCTTATTAGGTTTGTTTTCGGGATCCATCTATTTTCCGATTCGTGTTTCCTTGCCGGAGTAGGTTTCGGGAAAAAAAAAAGTCTGGAAACCACGCTCCGTTTAGGCCCAAAATTTTTCGAAAACGCATTTTTCGAAAAATTTTCTGGCTATCCTATTTTTAGGTGTTTCTGAGTGTTTTGAGACAGGTGCCATTATAGGAAGTTTTTTTTGACCCGTTTCCAGTTTTTGGGTCCGGGCAGTCGAAAAAACGAAAAAAAAATTGGTCGAAAAAATTTCGTGCCCATCCTGTCAGTTTGACCTAGGAAGAGTTTTGAGACACTCGCCATTATAGTGATTTTTCGCAAAAAAAAAAAAAAGAGAGCAGCGCAAAAAAAAAAAGAGCGCCAAAAAAAAAAAAAGAAGAGCGAAAAAAAAAATCCAGAGTGTGCTTTTCCCTTGTTTACGTGCAGCGCCGTGATTTTGTTAGTGTTCTAGGCTCGCGTCTCTAGCACGGTCTAGCATAGGACCAGCACAGTACCGTCGTTGAGCGTTTATTCAACTTTGCATCTCTGAATTGATTATTGCTGACCCTTTTTGCTACCATATTATAAGCCTTCCTAGCTCCACATACATCTACGTCGTGCGTTTGACTCTCCCTGGTAATCGCTCTATCCAAGCTTTGAGAGTTTTTGACTACAACGGTTGCCGATCACCGCCTGCTGCTGGGTAAGAACTGGTAAGAATTTGAGATTTGCTTGACGGATTTGTGACACCCACCACCACCTCTTGTTAGTAGTCTGTAGGATCATATTCTTGTGTGTTTCTATTGCTGCTAACCATGCCAGGATCACAAGCCGACGAGACTGACTGGGAGAACATGACGAATAAGGATTTGCATGATAAATTTCAGCAAATGATGAGTGGACAGGTGCAAGATGTGCTAAACAGATTTGAAGAGGCCATGGAGAAGATAGATGGCATGGAGAAGACGTTCGAAACAAAGCTCGATAACAAGTTTAATGAATTGCTCGCGCGTCTTCCACCACCACCACCCGCTGCACCTAACGCACCTCTCCAACGACAACAACAACAACAACGCATCCTTTCGAATCAGTATGGACGAGCGAAGCGTGTTCCTATTGAGGATGGCCAAACTTCTGGTGCTGCTGTTCATGTTGTTGATGCTTCTTTGGCCCCTGCTACTGCTGCTGCTGGTACCCAGGAGGATGATGAGTATGTGGGCAATTATGAGGATGAGGTTGATCAAAATCAGCACTACATGCAGCCACCAGCGCCACCACCACCAGGTCGACCTCAGGTATATATTCGTAATGGTAGGCCTGCACCACCACCTCAGGTACGAGATGATGTCCATATTCCTAAACTGAAATTGAATATTCCACCATTTGAGGGTAGATATGTTCCTGATATATATCTTACTTGGGAGTTAGAAACTGAACAACGTTTTACATGTTTACAATATCCCGAGGAGAGACGGGTTGCTGCTGCTGTTTGTGCTTTCACTAGTTTTGCATGTGTATGGTGGTCTGAACATTGTAGATTATATCCTATTCCCGCTACTTGGGCTGCTTTGAAAACTGCTATGCGTACTCGTTGGGTTCCACCATATTATCAACGTGAATTGCTTCAAAAATTACAGCGCTTAAGACAAGGAAAAAATTCTGTAGAAGAATATTATCAGGAATTACAAACTGGCATGATTAGATGTGGTATTGTTGAGGAGAATGAAGCTATGCTTGCACGTTTTCTGGGTGGATTAAATAGAGAGATTCAGACCATTCTAGATTATAAGGAGTATACTAATATCACTCGTTTATTCCATCTTGCTTGTAAAGCTGAACATGAAGTGCAGGATCGACAGGCATTGGCGCGGACTAACTTTTCTGCAGGTCGACCTTCATCATGGACACCACGTGCATCATCTACTTCCACACGTCCTGCTACACCAGCGCCTCCGTCGGCTGCCACCTCCAACCGTGATACAATAAAGCAGGCACAATCACCACTATCTGCCAAGAGCACATCTTCTGGGCCTGCAAAGAGCTCTTCTTCATCCATGGCATCAACAGGGCAAACACATGATATTATTTGTCGATGTTGCAAGGGTGGAGGTCATTATGCGAGAGAATGCCCCTCTAAGCGTGTGATGATTGTTACTGAGGATGGTGGGTATGAGTCCGCTAGTGACTATGATGAGGAGACTTTGGCTCTTATTACACGTGACGAACACGGTGGAGAAGATTCTGATCATGAGACGCAATACATGGCTCCTGAAGATGCTGACAGGTATGAATGTTTAGTTGCTCAACGTGTTTTAAGTGTGCAGGTTACACAAGCTGAGCAAAATCAGAGGCATAATTTGTTCCATACAAAGGGAGTTGTGAAGGAACGTTCTGTTCGCGTAATCATAGATGGAGGGAGTTGCAACAACTTGGCTAGCATGGAGATGGTGGAGAAGCTATCTCTCACCACAAGACCACATCCACATCCTTACTACATCCAATGGTTCAACAACAGCGGCAAGGTTAAGGTAACACGTACTGTTCGTGTGCATTTTAGTATCTCTACATATGCTGATTATGTTGATTGTGATGTGGTACCTATGCAAGCATGTTCCTTATTACTTGGTAGACCATGGCAATTTGATAAAAATTCTATTCACCATGGTAGAAACAATCAGTATACTCTTGTTCATAAGGATAAAAATATTACTTTGCTTCCTATGACTCCTGATTCCATTTTGAAAGATGATCTTAATAGAGCTAATAAAGCAAAACAGGAGAAAACTAAGAGTGAAAATCAGATTGTGGCAAAAGAATTTGAGCAACAAATGCAGCCTAATAATAATAAACAATCTAGTGTTGCTTCTGAAATTAAATTGAAAAGTGCATGTTTACTTGCCACCAAATCTGATATTGATGATCTAGATTTTAGCAAATCTGTTTGCTATGCTTTTGTGTGCAAAGAGGCATTATTTTCATTCGAGGACGTGCCTTCCTCTTTGCCTCCTGCTGTCACTAACATTTTGCAGGAGTTCGCTGACGTCTTTCCACAAGACGTGCCACCGGGATTACCACCTATTCGCGGGATTGAGCATCAAATTGACTTAATTCCCGGTGCATCATTACCCAACCGTGCACCATACCGTACCAGTCCAGAGGAGACGAAGGAGATTATGCGTCAAGTACAAGAACTGCTCGACAAAGGTTATATACGCGAATCCCTTAGTCCTTGTGCTGTTCCTATCATTTTAGTGCCGAAAAAGGATGGTACGTCGCGTATGTGCGTTGATTGTAGAGGCATTAATAATATTACTATTCGTTATCGTCATCCTATTCCTAGGCTAGATGATATGCTTGATGAATTGAGTGGCTCTACAATATTCTCCAAAGTTGATTTGCGTAGTGGATACCATCAAATTCGTATGAAATTGGGAGATGAATGGAAAACAGCATTTAAAACTAAGTTTGGATTATATGAGTGGTTAGTCATGCCTTTTGGGTTAACTAATGCACCTAGTACTTTCATGAGGTTAATGAACGAAGTTTTACGTGCTTTCATTGGACGATTTGTGGTAGTTTACTTTGATGACATATTGATTTATAGCAAATCTTTGGAGGAACATTTGGAACATTTACGTGCTGTTTTTATTGCTCTACGTGATGCACGTTTGTTTGGTAACCTTGGAAAGTGCACCTTTTGCACCGACCGAGTATCTTTTCTTGGCTATGTTGTTACTCCACAGGGAATTGAAGTTGATAAAGCCAAAATTGAAGCTATTGAGAGTTGGCCACAGCCCAAAACGGTCACACAAGTGAGGAGTTTCCTTGGCCTCGCTGGATTCTATAGGCGTTTTGTGAGAGATTTCAGCACCATTGCTGCACCTCTCAATGAGCTTACAAAGAAAGATGTGCCTTTTCTGTGGGGTACCGCACAGGAAGAAGCCTTCTCGGTATTGAAAGATAAGTTGACACATGCTCCTTTACTCCAACTTCCTGATTTTAATAAGACTTTTGAGCTTGAATGTGATGCTAGTGGAATTGGATTAGGAGGTGTGTTATTACAAGATGGCAAACCTGTTGCATACTTTTCTGAAAAATTGAGTGGTCCTAGTCTGAATTATTCTACTTATGATAAAGAATTATATGCTCTTGTTCGGACTTTAGAAACATGGCAACATTATTTATGGCCCAAAGAATTTGTTATACATTCTGATCATGAATCTTTGAAACATATTAAAAGTCAAGCTAAACTGAATCGTAGACATGCTAAATGGGTTGAATTCATTGAGACTTTTCCTTATGTCATTAAACACAAGAAGGGAAAAGAAAATGTTATTGCTGATGCATTGTCTCGTCGCTATACTATGCTTTCACAACTTGACTTCAAAATATTTGGTTTGGAGACCATCAAAGATCAATATGTGCATGATGCTGATTTTAAAGATGTAATGCAGAATTGTAAAGAAGGAAGAATGTGGAACAAGTTTGTCGTTAACGATGGATTTGTGTTTCGTGCTAACAAGCTATGCATTCCAGCTAGCTCTGTTCGTCTTTTGCTGTTGCAGGAGGCGCATGGGGGAGGATTAATGGGACACTTTGGCGTGAAGAAGACGGAGGACGTACTTGCTACACATTTCTTTTGGCCAAAGATGAGACGGGATGTTGAGCGTTTTGTTGCTCGCTGCACTACATGTCAAAAAGCTAAGTCACGACTCAATCCTCATGGTTTATATATGCCTTTGCCTGTACCTAGTGTTCCTTGGGAGGATATATCTATGGACTTTGTTTTAGGTTTACCTCGAACAAAGAAGGGGAGGGATAGCATATTTGTTGTCGTGGATAGATTCTCGAAAATGGCACACTTTATACCATGTCATAAAAGCGATGATGCTGTTAATGTTGCTGATTTGTTCTTTCGTGAAATTATTCGCTTGCATGGTGTGCCAAATACTATTGTTTCAGATCGTGATACTAAATTTCTTAGCCACTTTTGGAGATGTTTATGGGCTAAGTTGGGGACTAAACTGTTATTTAGTACTACTTGTCACCCCCAAACTGATGGACAAACTGAAGTAGTCAATAGAACATTGTCTACTATGCTTAGGGCTGTTTTGAAGAATAATAAGAAAATGTGGGAAGAATGCTTGCCTCATATTGAATTTGCTTATAATCGTTCATTGCATTCTACTACTAAGATGTGCCCTTTTGAAATTGTGTATGGTTTCCTACCTCGTGCACCTATTGATTTGTTGCCTCTTCCATCTTCGGAGAAGGTTAATTTTGATGCTAAAGAACGTTCTGAATTGATTTTAAAAATGCATGAGTTAACTAAGGAAAACATTGAGCGTATGAATGCTAAATATAAACTTGCTGGAGATAAGGGTAGAAAACATGTTGTGTTTGCACCTGGAGATCTTGTTTGGTTACATTTGCGTAAAGATAGATTTCCTAATTTGCGCAAATCAAAGCTAATGCCACGTGCTGATGGTCCCTTTAAGGTGTTAGAGCAAATAAATGATAATGCATATAAACTTGAGCTGCCTGCAGATTTTGGGGTTAGTCCCACTTTTAACATTGCAGATTTGAAGCCTTATTTGGGTGAGGAAAATGAGCTTCCGTCGAGGACGACTTCATTTCAAGAAGGGGAGGATGATGAGGACATCAATACCATTGTTACACCCACAGCCCCTACTGCTACATATACTGGACCAATTACTAGAGCTCGCGCACGCCAATTAAATTATCAGGTACTTTCGTTTCTTGGTAATGATTCTAATGTTCATGAGAATATGATGCTGCCTAAATTGGATACATTTGTTTTGCTTACAAATGAAGGGCCTAGCTTGGAGAAGGATGGACATTGGAGCAAGAGCAAGCATGGAGATGATGCCATGCGCAAGGGGAACCAGAACGGAGTTACAAGTGATGATTTCAGGACTTTGAAGCCACCATAAGAGTGCATGAAGCCTTGGACGAAATATACAAGATGCCACTTCATAAATTTCGTCCAGAGGCTATTATAGGTGCTGCGTCACCTTTTTATTGGGCCAGGCCCATGTAATTTCGAAATACATAAGTATAGGCTATTTTTAGAGTCCGTATGTGTGGGGAAACAAGAGATAGGGTTGATTTCGGACCCCTCCACCAAGGGCCACGAAATTCCCCTCTCTTCCTCCATATATACAGCCCTTAGGGCACCGTTTAGAATTTGGGTTTTGTTTAGATTAAAAGTTCGCCATAGCTGCAACTTCGCGTACTTCGTTTGTGTTCAACGACCAGACAAAGGCGTCACAGAACCCCACCTTGATCAATAAAGCTTTCATCTTATATTCGCAATATCCAGATTGCAATCTCAGTTTCTTGCTTGTTCTTCGTTTGCTCGCAGGAAACAGACCCTCGTGGTCAGGTTGATCGTGCTCCGGCGTGGTCAATAACCTCTCGGAGTTGGTTTAGCGATTGCTAAGGCGCGACGTCCTCGCACGTTCGTAGTCGGATCGTCAAAGTCGACTTCCACCAAAGCGATATCCATCATCTCATCGAAAGACGGGACACCTTTGCCTCTATCAATTTGTGTGTGAGAGCCTTTGCTCATCCACCGGTACTTCTCCACGGAGATCAGGACCTCCGTCTAGGAGAAGATCCATCGGATTCAAGACCCCTCTAAGGGAAGATCCCCTCGTGGATTCAAGACCTCCTCCGGGAGAAGAACGGCTACCTTTGTATCTTTCCTTTGTTGATTTTGGACCATGTATCACTCGTGCTTCGATGATCTAGACCTTGTGTGATTGATCTCTTGTCGGTTGAGTGTCTCTCTTGTTCTTCCCCGTGATTTCCTCTCGTTCTTCCGCGCGTTCTTCGTGTTCCCTCCGTAGGATCCCCTCCAAACGTGAAAGATCGACGAATTAGGGTTCCACCCTACATCATTATGGTATCATGAGCCACGTTGATCACGTTTTCGGAGCCCCTACCTCGTGATTTCTAGCTTGATTTTGTTGTTTTCGTCCTAAAAACCCGAAAATCCCCCCAAAAACCCCCCAAATTTTTTTGTGATTTGTTAGTTTTGATGATGTTTTGTTGTTTTTGATCCGTGGATTCGGTGTGTAACTCGTGGATCTTGTGTTTCCCCACCTTCTCCCCCTCGAAATCCACCTAAAATCCCCGAAATCGTCAATTTCCACCCCATTTTCGTGTTCTTCCCGAGCAGTTCCCGTGCGTGGTTGACCTGCCCGGATCATCCGGAACAAGTCCTGGATCATCCGGACTCGCCCGGATCATCCGGCTCCTGGCCCGGATCATCCGGCTTCCTCTGCCGAAACTGCAGATTCTGCAGCCCACATCCACCACCACCACCATCCACACACATATACACCTTCCCCACCCTGTCCACCACCATTTCCACTTGCCAAACCCCAAGACTCAACCTCCGTATTTCCATTCGAAGTTGAGTTCGACAATTTGAGTGAGATTTCCGTGTCCTTTTGTGTTTCGGCTATTTAGGCGCGGTGTGACATCAACAACAAACGCTCACTTTGGTCGGCTACTCATCTTCGCTACGGACGGTAACATCGACGACATCTTTGTCATACCTTGCAATTGCATTGATAACCATCATATACCATCTTTTGCGTTGCTTACCCACCGAGACTAGCCTTTGAGTATTGCCGGCAACGTGACTTGTGCACATTAGTTGCATACACCATATCATACATACAATCGAGGTGCATATCTCAAAATCAACTTGTGTGTCACAAAGTTGTCATCGCATACACTGATAGAGGCAAAGGTGTCCCGTCTTTCGATGAGATGATGGATTTCGCTTTGGTGGAAGTCGACTTTGACGATCCGACTACGAACGTGCGAGGACGTCGTGCCTTAGCAATCGCTAAACCAACTCCGAGAGGTTATTGACCACGCCGGAGCACGATCAACCTGACCACGAGGGTCTGTTTCCTGCGAGCAAACGAAGAACAAGCAAGAAACTGAGATTGCAATCTGGATATTGCGAATATAAAATGAAAGCTTTATTGATCAAGGTGGGGTTCTGTGATGCCTTTGTCTGGTCGTTGAACACAAACGAACTACGTGAAGTTGCAGCTATGGCGAACTTTTAATCTAAACAAAACCCAAAGTCTAAACGGTGCCCTAAGGGCTGTATATATGGAGGAAGAGAGGGGGAATTTCGTGGCCCTTGGTGGAGGGGTCCGAAATCAACCCTATCTCTTGTTTCCCCACACATACGGACTCTAAAAATAGCCTATACTTATGTATTTCGAAATTACATGGGCCTGGCCCAATAAAAAGGTGACGCAGCACCTATAATAGCCCCTGGACGAAATTTATGAAGTGGCATCTTGTATATTTCGTCCAAGGCTTCATGCACTCTTATGGTGGCTTCAAAGTGCTGAAATCATCACTTGTAACTCCGTTCTGGTTCCCCTTGCGCATGGCATCATCTCCATGCTTGCTCTTGCTCCAATGTCCATCCTTCTCCAAGCTAGGCCCTTCATTTGTAAGCAAAACAAATGTATCCAATTTAGGCAGCATCATATTCTCATGAACATTAGAATCATTACCAAGAAACGAAAGTACCTGATAATTTAATTGGCGTGCGCGAGCTCTAGTAATTGGTCCAGTATATGTAGCAGTAGGGGCTGTGGGTGTAACAATGGTATTGATGTCCTCATCATCCTCCCCTTCTTGAAATGAAGTCGTCCTCGATGGAAGCTCATTTTCCTCACCCAAATAAGGCTTCAAATCTGCAATGTTAAAAGTGGGACTAACCCCAAAATCTGCAGGCAGCTCAAGTTTATATGCATTATCATTTATTTGCTCTAACACCTTAAAGGGACCATCAGCACGTGGCATTAGCTTTGATTTGCGCAAATTAGGAAATCTATCTTTACGCAAATGTAACCAAATAAGATCTCCAGGTGCAAACACAACATGTTTTCTACCCTTATCTCCAGCAAGTTTATATTTAGCATTCATACGCTCAATGTTTTCCTTAGTTAACTCATGCATTTTTAAAATCAATTCAGAACGTTCTTTAGCATCAAAATTAACCTTCTCCGAAGATGGAAGAGGCAACAAATCAATAGGTGCACGAGGTAGGAAACCATACACAATTTCAAAAGGGCACATCTTAGTAGTAGAATGCAATGAACGATTATAAGCAAATTCAATATGAGGCAAGCATTCTTCCCACATTTTCTTATTATTCTTCAAAACAGCCCTAAGCATAGTAGACAATGTTCTATTGACTACTTCAGTTTGTCCATCAGTTTGGGGGTGACAAGTAGTACTAAATAGCAGTTTAGTCCCCAACTTAGCCCATAAACATCTCCAAAAGTGGCTAAGAAATTTAGTATCACGATCTGAAACAATAGTATTTGGCACACCATGCAAGCGAATAATTTCACGAAAGAACAAATCAGCAACATTAACAGCATCATCGCTTTTATGACATGGTATAAAGTGTGCCATTTTCGAGAATCTATCCACGACAACAAATATGCTATCCCTCCCCTTCTTTGTTCGAGGTAAACCTAAAACAAAGTCCATAGATATATCCTCCCAAGGAACACTAGGTACAGGCAAAGGCATATATAAACCATGAGGATTGAGCCGTGACTTAGCTTTTTGACATGTAGTGCAGCGAGCAACAAAACGCTCAACATCCCGTCTCATCTTTGGCCAAAAGAAATGTGTAGCAAGTACGTCCTCCGTCTTCTTCACGCCAAAGTGTCCCATTAATCCTCCCCCATGCGCCTCCTGCAACAGCAAAAGACGAACGGAGCTAGCTGGAATGCATAGCTTGTTAGCACGAAACACAAATCCATCGTTAACGACAAACTTGTTCCACATTCTTCCTTCTTTACAATTCTGCAAATTCTTTGGGCCATAAATAATGTTGCCATGTTTCTAAAGTCCGAACAAGAGCATATAATTCTTTATCATAAGTAGAATAATTCAGACTAGGCCCACTCAATTTTTCAGAAAAGTATGCAACAGGTTTGCCATCTTGTAATAACACACCTCCTAATCCAATTCCACTAGCATCACATTCAAGCTCAAAAGTCTTATTAAAATCAGGAAGTTGGAGTAAAGGAGCATGTGTCAACTTATCTTTCAATACCGAGAAGGCTTCTTCCTGTGCGGTACCCCACAGAAAAGGCACATCTTTCTTTGTAAGCTCATTGAGAGGTGCAGCAATGGTGCTGAAATCTCTCACAAAACGCCTATAGAATCCAGCGAGGCCAAGGAAACTCCTCACTTGTGTGACCGTTTTGGGCTGTGGCCAACTCTCAATAGCTTCAATTTTGGCTTTATCAACTTCAATTCCCTGTGGAGTAACAACATAGCCAAGAAAAGATACTCGGTCGGTGCAAAAGGTGCACTTTCCAAGGTTACCAAACAAACGTGCATCACGTAGAGCAATAAAAACAGCACGTAAATGTTCCAAATGTTCCTCCAAAGATTTGCTATAAATCAATATGTCATCAAAGTAAACTACCACAAATCGTCCAATGAAAGCACGTAAAACTTCGTTCATTAACCTCATGAAAGTACTAGGTGCATTAGTTAACCCAAAAGGCATGACTAACCACTCATATAATCCAAACTTAGTTTTAAATGCTGTTTTCCATTCATCTCCCAATTTCATACGAATTTGATGGTATCCACTACGCAAATCAACTTTGGAGAATATTGTAGAGCCACTCAATTCATCAAGCATATCATCTAGCCTAGGAATAGGATGACGATAACGAATAGTAATATTATTAATGCCTCTACAATCAACGCACATACGCGACGTACCATCCTTTTTCGGCACTAAAATGATAGGAACAGCACAAGGACTAAGGGATTCGCGTATATAACCTTTGTCGAGCAGTTCTTGTACTTGACGCATAATCTCCTTCGTCTCCTCTGGACTGGTATGGTATGGTGCACGGTTGGGTAATGATGCACCGGGAATTAAGTCAATTTGATGCTCAATCCCGCGAATAGGTGGTAATCCCGGTGGCACGTCTTGTGGAAAGACGTCAGCGAACTCCTGCAAAATGTTAGTGACAGCAGGAGGCAAAGAGGAAGGCACGTCCTCGAATGAAAATAATGCCTCTTTGCACACAAAAGCATAGCAAACAGATTTGCTAAAATCTAGATCATCAATATCAGATTTGGTGGCAAGTAAACATGCACTTTTCAATTTAATTTCAGAAGCAACACTAGATTGTTTATTATTATTAGGCTGCATTTGTTGCTCAAATTCTTTTGCCACAATCTGATTTTCACTCTTAGTTTTCTCCTGTTTTGCTTTATTAGCTCTATTAAGATCATCTTTCAAAATGGAATCAGGAGTCATAGGAAGCAAAGTAATATTTTTATCCTTATGAACTAGAGTATACTGATTGTTTCTACCATGGTGAATAGAATTTTTATCAAATTGCCATGGTCTACCAAGTAATAAGGAACATGCTTGCATAGGTACCACATCACAATCAACATAATCAGCATATGTAGACATACTAAAATGCACACGAACAGTACGTGTTACCTTAACCTTGCCGCTGTTGTTGAACCATTGGATGTAGTAAGGATGTGGATGTGGTCTTGTGGTGAGAGATAGCTTCTCCACCATCTCCATGCTAGCCAAGTTGTTGCAACTCCCTCCATCTATGATCACGCGAACAGAACGTTCCTTCACAACTCCCTTTGTATGGAACAAATTATGCCTCTGATTTTGCTCAGCTTGTGTAACCTGCACACTCAAAACACGTTGAGCAACTAAACATTCATACCTGTCAGCATCTTCAGGAGCCATGTATTGCGTCTCATGATCAGAATTTTCTCCACCGTGTTCGTCACGTGTAATAAGAGCCAAAGTCTCCTCATCATAGTCACTAGCGGACTCATACCCACCATCCTCAGTAACAATCATCACACGCTTAGAGGGGCATTCTCTCGCATAATGACCTCCACCCTTGCAACGTCGACAAATAATATCATGTGTTTGCCCTGTTGATGCCATGGATGAAGAAGAGCTCTTTGCAGGCCCAGAAGATGTGCTCTTGGCAGATAGTGGTGATTGTGCCTGCTTTATTGTATCACGGTTGGAGGTGGCAGCCGACGGAGGCGCCGGTGTAGCAGAACATGTGGAAGTTGATGATGCACGTGGTGTCCATGATGAAGGTCGACCTGCAGAAAAGTTAGTCCGCGCCAATGCCTGTCGATCCTGTACTTCACGTTCAGCTTTACAAGCAAGATGGAATAAACGAGTGATATTAGTATACTCCTTATAATCTAGAATGGTCTGAATCTCTCTATTTAATCCACCCAAAAAACGTGCAAGCATAGCTTCATTCTCCTCAACAATACCACATCTAATCATGCCAGTTTGTAATTCCTGATAATATTCTTCTACAGAATTTTTTCCTTGTCTTAAGCGCTGTAATTTTTGAAGCAATTCACGTTGATAATATGGTGGAACCCAACGAGTACGCATAGCAGTTTTCAAAGCAGCCCAAGTAGCGGGAATAGGATATAATCTACAATGTTCAGACCACCATACACATGCAAAACTAGTGAAAGCACAAACAGCAGCAGCAACCCGTCTCTCCTCGGGATATTGTAAACATGTAAAACGTTGTTCAGTTTCTAACTCCCAAGTAAGATATATATCAGGAACATATCTACCCTCAAATGGTGGAATATTCAATTTCAGTTTAGGAATATGGACATCATCTCGTACCTGAGGTGGTGGTGCAGGCCTACCATTACGAATATATACCTGAGGTCGACCTGGTGGTGGTGGTGGTGGGGGCTGCACGTAGTGCTGACTTTGATCAACCTCATCCTCATAATCGCCCACATACTCATCATCCTCCTGGGTACCAGCAGTAGCAGTAGCAGGGGCCAAAGAAGCATCAACAACATGAACAGCAGCACCAGAAGTTTGGCCATCCTCAATAGGAACACGCTTCGCTCGTCCATACTGATTCGAAAGGATGCGTTGTTGTTGTTGTTGTCGTTGGAGAGGTGCGTTAGGTGCAGCGGGTGGTGGTGGTGGAAGACGCGCGAGCAATTCATTAAACTTGTTATCGAGCTTTGTTTCGAACGTCTTCTCCATGCCATCTATCTTCTCCATGGCCTCTTCAAATCTGTTTAGCACATCTTGCACCTGTCCACTCATCATTTGCTGAAATTTATCATGCAAATCCTTATTCGTCATGTTCTCCCAGTCAGTCTCGTCGGCTTGTGATCCTGGCATGGTTAGCAGCAATAGAAACACACAAGAATATGATCCTACAGACTACTAACAAGAGGTGGTGGTGGGTGTCACAAATCCGTCAAGCAAATCTCAAATTCTTACCAGTTCTTACCCAGCAGCAGGCGGTGATCGGCAACCGTTGTAGTCAAAAACTCTCAAAGCTTGGATAGAGCGATTACCAGGGAGAGTCAAATGCACGACGTAGATGTATGTGGAGCTGGGAAGGCTTATAATATGGTAGCAAAAAGGGTCAGCAATAATCAATTCAGAGATGCAAAGTTGAATAAACGCTCAACGACGGTACTGTGCTGGTCCTAGGCTAGACTGTGCTAGAGACGCGAGCCTAGAACACTAACAAAATCACGGCGCTGCACGTAAACAAGGGAAAAGCACACTCTGGTTTTTTTTTTCGCTCTTTTTTTTTGCGCTCTTTTTTTTTGCGCTGCTCTTTTTTTTTTTTGCGAAAAATCACTATAATGGCGAGTGTCTCAAAACTCTTCCTAGGTCAAACTGACAGGATGGGCACGAAATTTTTTCGACCAATTTTTTTTTTCATTTTTTCGACTGCCCGGACCCAAAAACTGGAAACGGGTCAAAAAAAACTTCCTATAATGGCACCTGTCTCAAAACACTCAGAAACACCTAAAATAAGATAGCCAGAATTTTTTTTGAAAAATGCGTTTTCGAAAAATTTTGGGCCTAAACGGAGCGTGGTTTCCAGACTCGGAAAAGTTTTTTTTTTTCCGAAACCTAGTCCGGCAAGGAAACACGAATCGGAAACTAGATGGATCCCGAAAACAAACCTAATAAGCAAGAAACTCGGATTGGTGGTGGATATATGGTTGTGGTATATGGCAGCGGTGGTGGTAGCGGTGGTAGTATATGGATATGGATCGGTGGTGGTATATGGACACGGATTGGTGGTGGTATATGGATACGGATTCGGAGTGGTGGTGGTAGATGGCAGGGGCGATGATGATGGTGCGGCGGCGGCGTGACAACTTATGACCAGAACTCGAAACTCTAAAAGACTAGACTCTAAGACCAGCAACTAGACCGACGATGCAACCGCAAATTCAACAAAGCAAAACCCTAAAAAGATTATGCAAAGGCTCAGATTGGTTCGGATATGATGAACTAACCCTAATTTTTTTGTGTGGCTTTTTCGTGGACTATAGGTATGAAGAACAGACTCGATCTAAACTACGAAACACTAGAAAATCTCACCGAGCAACCTGGAAATCTGATACCACTTGATAGAGGCAAAGGTGTCCCGTCTTTCGATGAGATGATGGATTTCGCTTTGGTGGAAGTCGACTTTGACGATCCGACTACGAACGTGCGAGGACGTCGCGCCTTAGCAATCGCTAAACCAACTCTGAGAGGTTATTGACCACGCCGGAGCACGATCAACCTGACCACGAGGGTCTGTTTCCTGCGAGCAAACGAAGAACAAGCAAGAAACTGAGATTGCAATCTGGATATTGCGAATATAAGATGAAAGCTTTATTGATCAAGGTGGGGTTCTGTGACGCCTTTGTCTGGTCGTTGAACACAAACGAAGTACGTGAAGTTGCAGCTATGGCGAACTTTTAATCTAAACAAAACCCAAAGTCTAAACGGTGCCCTAAGGGCTGTATATATGGAGGAAGAGAGGGGGAATTTCGTGGCCCTTGGTGGAGGGGTCCGAAATCAACCCTATCTCTTGTTTCCCCACACATACGGACTCTAAAAATAGCCTATACTTATGTATTTCGAAATTACATGGGCCTGGCCCAATAAAAAGGTGACGCAGCACCTATAATAGCCTCTGGACGAAATTTATGAAGTGGCATCTTGTATATTTCGTCCAAGGCTTCATGCACTCTTATGGTGGCTTCAAAGTGCTGAAATCATCACTTGTAACTCCGTTCTGGTTCCCCTTGCGCATGGCATCATCTCCATGCTTGCTCTTGCTCCAATGTCCATCCTTCTCCAAGCTAGGCCCTTCATTTGTAAGCAAAACAAATGTATCCAATTTAGGCAGCATCATATTCTCATGAACATTAGAATCATTACCAAGAAACGAAAGTACCTGATAATTTAATTGGCGTGCGCGAGCTCTAGTAATTGGTCCAGTATATGTAGCAGTAGGGGCTGTGGGTGTAACAATGGTATTGATGTCCTCATCATACACAATTGCTATCTTAGTTCGTCAAGTTTGCATAAGAAAAGAGCTCAAAAGAGAAAGAGCCACTCAAGCTTTTAAGCAAAGAGGAAAGATAAGCAAAGAGCTTATAAGCAACAAGCATAGCATCATACAACATTAAGATTGTCATATAAGATCATCTTGGATCATTGCACCGATACACCATACATATAGCATACGTGGGATAGAGATTGTTGCATTTTTGCCTAGTAGGTTGTGCACAAGCTCCGTATCCGCCTATTGTGCAATCGTGCTAGCGTCTCTCTAGTATTGTGCACAAGAGCATTTTCGTGGATTCCACATTTTGGCTCAATTTTGGTTTGCACAATCCCATTTATCTATTTGCGTGTGTGTTTCCGTGTACCAATACTTGCTTGGTCTACTTGTTGCATATGCGAATTTGCGAATCTTCTTCAACATTTTTGACTCAAGCTAATGATTGCAATCAATTTTGTGCCACCATCCTAACCAAGCTCCACCAAAAGCTTTTACTTGTGTAGGTGTGAGAATCGACAAGGATCGGTACCAATAGTGCTATTTCATTGTCTGCATTTGAGTGAACTTGATTCATCTTCAACTTCGGTCAAAGGTACATTGGTATTCATTCTTCTCCTTCTACCACTCACAATTTGCTTGAAATGATGGATAGGCCAAGTTCTTCTACAAATCCACTCTTCATCGAGCAAGACGACAAAATGTCATCCTACGTCACCAAGAGCCACCTCTTTGGCGCAAAACGAGCTCTCCATCAAGAGCAACAAGCATTGAGCGAACGCATCGACAACCTCTCCACCGACTTGCGACTCTCCGAGCAACGTACACGAGATTACTTCGACAACAAACTCGACGTGCACAAGAAAGAGAATGATGCAAGAATGGACGAGATCCGCGCCTTGTTGGTGAACCGGCGTACTTCTACCTCTTCACACTCAAGACGGAGCCACTCAAGTCGCCACTCCGACGACTCCTTCTCCGACACAAGTACACTGTCATCGAACATTCTTCGACGAGCCGCGCGTCAAGATCGTCATGCATCTCGCAACCCGCTACACGACAGGAATCTCCAAGAGCAAGTTGATGAAGAAGTTCCTCGTCCTCAATCGAGCCAAATGGCATTTGCTCAAGCTCAAGAACGACAACGTCTTCGTCACCAACAAGAACAAGAACGAGCGCGCCTACACCAAGAGCAACAAGACGCCGAGGCTCAACGTCTTCAACAACAACAACGAGAAGCACAAGCTCTTGAGGCGGAACGCGCCCTTCAAGCATCAAGTCGAGCTCTCGCCAACCGCAATCGTGAAAGGCGAAATCAAGAAGAAGCACTTCAAGAAGAAATACAAGAGAGGAACTACCATCCGCGTGCGCAACGTCAAGTCCCACAAGCTCCTCCACAAGCTCCTCAAGCTCATCCTCAATCTCAAGGTCAACAAGAGCAAGTTGATCATGGACTTCCTCCTCGCCAAGAGCAACATGAGGATGATTACCCTCCACGTCAAGAACGTCATCATCAACATCGACCTCCAAACAATGAAGAACACCGCTATGGCAAGCTAAAGTTCACAATGCCCAAGTTCAATGGAACCAATGATCCTGAAGAGTACCTCTCATGGGCATTGAAGGTCGACAAAATCTTTCGTTTGCACAACTATGAGGAAGAGAAGAAGATCGCAATGGCATCACTTGAGTTCCAAGACTATGTGCTCATATGGTGGGAACAAGTCCTTGAGCGCCGACAAGCAAGAGGTGAACCTCCAATCACCACTTGGGCTCAAATGAAGGAGCTCATGAGAGCACGCTTTGTGCCCACCTACTACAACCGTGATCTCTTCAAGAAGCTACAACTCCTCAAGCAAGGAACAAAGAGTGTTGAAGAATACTACAAGGAAATGGATATTGCCATGATCCGAGCCAATGTCACGGAGGATGATGAACAAACAATGGCACGATTCTTAAATGGCCTCAACCATCCCATCAAGAAGATCGCCGACTTCCAACCCTACTCCAACCTCATTGAGCTCGTGCATCAAGCTACAAAGGCGGAACGAAAAGTGCAAGATGACTTCAAGTACGCCAAGTACTCATCCAAGACATACGGCCTCTCCAACAACCAAGCTTCAACAACCACTCCAACTTCGACATCAACCAAGTCTTTTCCAAGCAACGACGACAAGTCAAGTTACAAGAAAACTTCTACAAGTTCAAGTCGTCCTCCTCCTACTACAAGCAACTCCAAGCCGCGTGCTTCATCATCTACTCCAACCGATGAAACCGTCAAGACAAGCTCCTTCAAGTGTTTTACTTGCGGCGGCCGAGGCCACAAGTCATATGAATGCACCAACAAGCGCACCATGATACTCAACGACGATGGCACCTACGACTCAATGAGTGAAGATGAAATGGACGCTATTGAGCAAGTGGCCATGCACCGGCGCATCAACGAGGATGAAGATGATCAAGTCTTTTGTGATGAAGATACAAGCCCCGCTCTTGTTGTCTCCAAAGTCTTGACACTTCAACATCACCAAGAAGAAGACCAACGATGCCACATCTTCCACACAAAGGCCGGCATCAATGGGAGATCCATCAAGGTCATCATCGATGGAGGTAGTTGCCACAACTTGGCAAGCGAAGAACTATGCTCCAAGCTCCAATTGGTCAAGAAGAAGCATCCGCAACCATACAAGGTTCAATGGCTAAGTGACTCCGGCTCTATACGAGTTGAGCATACGGTCCAAGTATCCTTCAAAATCGGTGCATATGAAGACACTTTGGAGTGTGATGTGGTCCCAATGACCGTTTGCCACCTCCTCCTTGGTCGGCCATGGCAATTCGACCGTGGTGTCTATCACAATGGGCGTACAAACCACTATAGCTTCAAGATGAAAGGCAAAGAATATGTTCTACGACCCATGTCTCCTAGTCAAGTGATAGCCGACAAACAAGCCACCAACCAAAGAGAGAAGAGTGAGAAAGTGAGCCACCAAAAAGTGAGTGAGAGCCACAAGCCAAATTTGAACGCCTCTTCGCCTAGAGAGAAAAACCTCATAGTACTCGCCACCAAACATGAGATGAGAGAAGTGTGTGAGAACCCATCGAGTGTGATGCACTTTATCCTTGTGTGCAAGGACGGCGAACCAAAAACTAACACCACTCATGAGCTACCTTTGGTGTTTCAATCTCTTTTGCAGGAATTTCAAGATGTGTTCCCCGATGAGCTACCTCCGGGTCTACCTCCTCTACGAGGCATTGAGCATCGAATTGACCTCATACCCGGAGCGCCACTCCCAAACAAAGCCCCATACCGTGTCAATCCCGAAGAAACCAAGGAGATTCAACGGCAAGTACAACAACTACTCGACAACGGTCATGTACGTGAAAGCTTAAGCCCTTGTGTTGTACCCGTTATACTTGTGCCTAAACCCGATGGAAGTTTCCTCTTGTGTTCCGATTGTAGACCTATAAATGCTATCACCGTGCGCTATAGGCATCCCATTCCTCCCTTAGATGATATGCTTGATGAACTTAGTGGAGCCAACTTTTTCTCAAAAATTGATCTTAAAAGTGGCTATTATCAAATCCGCATTCATGAGGGTGATGAATGGAAAACTGCTTTCAAAACAAAATTTGGCTTATATGAATGGTTGGTTATGCCTATGGGTTTGTCGGAAGCTCCCGGAACTTTTGTGCGTCTCATGCATCATGTACTTCGTCCATACATTGGAATCTTTGTTGTGGTTTACTTCGATGATATTCTTGTGTTTAGCAAAAACATGAAAGAGCATCTTGATCATGTTAAGCTTGTTTTGCAAACACTTCGAAAGGAAAGTCTTTATGCCAACTTGAAAAAATGCACTTTTGGCGTTGACAAAGTGGTTTTCTTGGGTTTCGTTGTCTCATCCAAGGGTGTCCATGTTGATGAAACTAAGATCAAAGCAATTAAAACTTGGCCCCAACCTACCAATTTGCAACAAGTGTGAAGTTTCCTTGGTCTTGCAGGTTTTTATCGCCGCTTTGTGAAAAACTTTAGCACTATTGCAGCTCCTTTGCATGCTTTGAGTAAGAAGAATACTCCTTTTGTTTGGGGACCTTTGCAATCAAACGCTTTCAATGAGCTCAAGTCTTTGCTTACTCATGCTCCGATTCTTGCTTTGCCCAATTTTGACAAAACTTTTGAGGTCCATTGTGATGCAAGTGGTACCGGAATTGGCGGAGTTTTAATGCAAGAAAAATGAGTCATTGCTTATTTTAGTGAAAAACTCTCCGGTGCTCAACTTAACTATCCCGTGTATGACAAGGAATTGTATGCTTTAGTGCGTGTCCTCCATGTTTGGGAACATTATCTTAGACCTCATGAGTTTGTCATCCATACCGATCATGAAACGCTTAAGTACTTGAAAGGTCAAACTAAATTGAACAAGCGTCATGCCAAATGGAGTGAATTTATTGAATCTTTTCCATATGTGATCAAGTACATTAAGGGCAAGGAAAATGTAGTTGCCGATGCACTTTCACGCATATGCACGCTTGTCACCCAACTTGAGTTGAATGTTATAGGTTTTGAGCATATCAAAGATTTGTATGCTAGTGATCCATCTTTTGCACCTCATTATGCTAAATGTTTGACACATACATCTTGGGAACAATATTACCTCAAGGATGGTTATCTTATGAGAGCTAACAAACTTTGCATACCCGAGTCTTCTCTTCGTTTGCTACCTTTGCAAGAGGCTCATGGAGGTGGACTCATGGGACACTTTGGACGCGACAAGACTTTCGCCACGCTCTCCTAGAACTACTTTTGGCCAAAGATGTTTCGAGACGTTTCACGCTTCACCACCCGATGCTCTACATGCCGCAAAGCTAAGTTAAAAGCTCAATCTCATGGTCTTTACATGCCTCTTCCAATTCCATATCAACCTTGGGAAGACATTAGCATGGACTTTGTACTTGGTTTGCCTAGAACTCAAAATGGAAAGGATTCCGTGTTTGTGGTTGTAGATCGATTTTCTAAGATGGCACATTTTATTCCTTGCAACAAGGTAGACGATGCTTCACATATTGCAAATCTCTTTTGTAGGGAAATCTTGCGCCTCCATGGAGTACCAAAGACAATCGTCTCCGACCGCGACGTCAAGTTCTTGAGTTACTTTTGGAAGACTCTTTGCGCCAAGCTCGGCATCAAGCTCTTGTTCTCATCCGCATACCATCCTCAAACCGACGGCCAAACGAAGGTGACGAACCGGACGCTCTCCACTCTACTTCGCGTGTTGATCAAGAAGAACATCAAGGAGTGGGAGACGTGTCTACCCATCGCTGAGTACGCCTACAACCGCGCAAGACATTCGACGACCGGCAAGTTCCCCTTCGAGGTCGTCTACGGCTTCAACCCATTGTCCCCATTGGACATCCTACCTCTACCTCTACAAGAGCGCACCAACCTCGACGCTAGTGCCCGTGCAAGCTACATCAAAAAGATGCATGAAAATACAAGAAACACCATCGAGCGCCAAGTACAACGACTAGCGACCAAGCTCAACATCAACAAGCAACCCATGATCTTCAACATAGGCAATCTCGTGTGGCTACACCTTCGCAAGGAACGCTTCCCCAACGAACGCAAGTCCAAAACTTCTACCTCGAGCCGATGGACCCTTCAAGGTGTTAGCACGCTACAACAACAACGCCTACAAGCTCGACCTACCAAGCGACATTGATATAGGCTAAGGTGTCCCGTCTTTCGATGAGATGATGGAAATCGCTTGGGTGGAAGTCGACTTTGACGATCCGACTACGAACGTGCGAGGACGTCGCGCCTTAGCAATCGCTAAACCAACTCCGAGAGGTTATTGACCACGCCGGAGCACGATCAACCTGACCACGAGGGTCTGTTTCCTGCGAGCAAACGAAGAACAAGCAAGAAACTGAGATTGCAATCTGGATATTGCGAATATAAGATGAAAGCTTTATTGATCAAGGTGGGGTTCTGTGACGCCTTTGTCTGGTCGTTGAACACAAACGAAGTACGCGAAGTTGCAGCTATGGCGAACTTTTAATCTAAACAAAACCCAAGGAAAAGCTACTAGATGGATCTACTTATATAGGAGCAAGGGATGGCGGCCAAGGAGGTGGGAGGACGTCCCAAGGCAGCCTAAAACTAAATCTAGGTCGTACAAGGCCAATGGGCCCAAGTGGAGGTGATGTAACACCTTTGGACTTGTAGTTTGACTCGGATTCTGCTGCAGCATCAGATTGTTTCGTCCACAACTCAACGCTCCGGACGAATTTGAAGGTGATTCCAATTGGGTTGGAAAGTGCACGAAATTTAGTTTCCAACAAAAAAAGAATCGCCCAATTCGGAGTCCGTTTGAAAAACTTGTGTGCGTTTTGAGTCAGGTACGTCTGTGCAGTCCGAATCTGAATCCAGAACGTGAGAGACTTGGACTCTATCTTCTCTTGTGCCAAAAGTGACGTGAGAGAACTTTTTGGACAGCAAATAAACATCTCTTTCTTCCTTATCTTCATATGTGGATTGTACAAATGTCCCATACACCTGCAATTAGACAAAACACAAAAGTGTGTGAAGTATTTTTGTTCTGGATAACATAAATAGATTATTGAATAGTTTGCACTAGAAATCACCTGACAAATATGCATATATGCAATATTTTTGGTCATATCCAAGGTAGTCATGTCCTCATCATCCTCCCCTTCTTGAAAATAAAGCCGTCCTCGGCGTTGCTTAATCTGAAATGTGCCTAACAAAAGAGACAAGGTGTACATGTTGTATATGTATATGTCATCCATTTTTACTTCCCTTGATTTTTGCATATATGACACATGAATAGATGAGTAACTTGCATAGTTCATAAAATCTAAAGCCAAAAAATTAGCACAAGAAGTAGATTCATGAAAATATTGCAAGTCAGTTTGCACATATAAGTGAAGCTCTTATTCATTTCAAAAGATTGACAATGTTCATCATTAAACCATCCCAACATTGGTGAATAAACCTTACTTGCATCAAATTTACATGCTACAACATGCTTAAATAAGCAAACATGCAACAAGTCATTCAACACAGAATCATCACCAAGATTAGAGGTCATATCAAAATGATTAAACATTGGTTCTTTTGCATCAATAGTTAATTCAATGGGTGCACTCAAAATTGTTGGTATTTCAGTTGTTTGATCACATGGCAAAGTCAAATTATCAACGTAGTCCTCTAAAATAGGTGGTGTGATCAAAGTAGTGGGTAGCTCATCAGATGGTGCATTCAAATTGACAAGGCATTCATCATTCTCATGTAGAGATGGAAGATCAGTACCTTTGTCATTACCTCTTATGATCAACTCAGATGATGTAGCCACTCTCGGGGGCGATGTGTCACATGGTGGAGGTGATGTAGTCATGACAACAACGGATGTGGTTGTCATAGTATGGCTAGTAGTTGAAGGAACAATCATATCAACTCTTGGAATGTGCACCGTGCGCTTGTTCTCCACGTGGCCAACACGTTGTTTTATTTCCTGTTCAGCTTTGCAAGCAAGATGAAACAAATGGTCCATAGGATAACACTCTTCATGAATTAGTATCTCTTGAATATCACGGTTTAATCCTCCCCAAAATCTATCCATAAAATCATCTTCACTTTCTTCTAAAGAGGAATGCAACAAGGTAGTTTGTAAATCATCATAATATTTTGTTACAGTTTCACTACCTTGTTTTAAGTGTTGCAACTTCTTAATCATGTCACGAGTATAATAAGCAGGGACGAAAGTATGTCGCATGGCAAGTTTCAAATCATCCCAAGTAGTAGGTATATAATCAGGGTGTAACCGACAATATTCACTCCACCAAACCAAAGCATAACCAGTGAAAGAACCAACCGCAACCTTAACCTTTTTATGTTCATCGAAATTATGGGAAGCAAATATATTTTTTATGTCAAACTCCCATTCAATATATAAAGCAGGTTTAAAACGGCCATTAAATGGTGGTATAGATACATTAACCTGATCATGTGCATTTGGATGTTTGTGCACCTCTCGTGACGGTTGTGGTATTTGCAAAGGTGGTGGCACGTCTCCCGCGATCGACAAAGCCCATGAATTGACTCTGGATCCTGTCATGATTAGTAGAACAAGAAACAAAACCCAAAAATAATGTTCCTATAACTACTAGGATGTGGTGGTAAAACGCTCACAGTAAAGCAAATATCAATGTCTTACAAGTTCTTACCATGCAGCAGGCGGTGATCGGCAACCAGCGGTGTCAAGTAACTCCGAATATTGAGTAAAGCGATTGCCAGGGGAGCGTACGTATACACGGTGTAGAAATATGTGGAGCTGGGTTGGCTATATATGGTAGCAAAAGATTAGCAATAATCAATTCAAAGATGCAATGTTGAATAAACGCTCAACGACGGTACTGTGCTGGTCCTAGGCTAGACCGGACTAGAGACGCGAGCCTAGAACACTAATGAGGTCACGGCGTAGCACAACTAGCATCAATGAAGGATACTAAGTAGCTCTTGACAGCAAGATATAAGTGAAGATCACAACGGCAGTGAAGATAATGATGAAAAACAACTGCCAAGCAGGATATACAACAACTTTGTCTCCAACTTTCCTCTGAAAAAGTTTGTGCCGATTTTTTTGATTTTTTTTTCTCCTTTTTTTTTTCTCTGACTTTTTTTTTCTCTTTTTTTTTCTCTCGTTTTTTTCTCTCTTTTTTTTCTCCCTCTTTCCAAAACAAACTAGATAAGATGCAGATTGGATCAAGTGAAGATGTGAACGATCTCAACTATTATTATGACAATGAATGGTGGGTAGCACGTGGTGGAAATTGATGGATGGGTGGTGGACAGCGGAAGAGATAATGATGTAGCGGTGGCGTGACTAATGTGAACAGAACTCGAAACTCTAAACGAACTAGACACTAAGACCAGCAACTCGACACGACGATGCAACCGATAATTCAACTATGCAAGCAATGAAAAGAAAATTGCAAAGGCTCAGACTGGCTTGGACCAAGGATGAATAGATCTAACTCTTTTTTGTGGCTTTTTCTTGGACAATAGGTAAGAAAATAAATCTAATCTAGGAAAACTGGAAATTCTCACCGAGCAACCTGAAAACTGATACCACTTGATAGAGGCGGGGTGTCCCGATCTTTCGATGAGATGATAACTATCGATTTGGTGGAGACGACTTTGACGATCCGACTACAAACGTGCAACGACGTTGTGCCTTAGCAATCGCTAAACCAACTCCGAGAGGTTATTGACCACGCCGGAGCACGATCAACCTGACCATGAAGGTCTATTCCTGCAAGCAATCGAAGAACAAGCAAGAATATGATAAAAGCAATCTGAATATCGCGAATATGTATGAAGTATTGATAATGGTGGGGATCCGGAAAGTGGTCTTGGTCTGGTCGTTGGACACAAACGAAGCACACGAAGTTGCAATGGCTAACTTTTAACTAAACAAATCCCAAGGAAAAGCTACTAGATGGATCTACTTATATGGGAGCAAGGGGTGGCGGCCAAGGAGGTGGGAGGACGTCCCAAGGCAGCCTAAAACTAAATCTAGGTCGTACAAGGCCAATGGGCCCAAGTGGAGGTGATGTAACACCTTTGGACTTGTAGTTTGACTCGGATTCTGCTGCAGCATCAGATTGTTTCGTCCACAACTCAACGCTCCGGACGAATTTGAAGGTGATTCCAATTGGGTTGGAAAGTGCACGAAATCTAGTTTCCAACAAAAAAAGAATCACCCAATTCGGAGTCCGTATGAAAAACTTGTGTGCGTTTTGAGTCAGGTACGTCTGTGCAGTCCGAATCTGAATCCAGAACGTGAGAGACTTGGACTCTATCTTCTCTTGGGCCAAAAGTGACGTGAGAGAACTTTTTGGACAGCAAATAAACATCTCTTTCTTCCTTATGTTCATATGTGGATTGTACAAATGTCCCATACACCTGCAATTAGACAAAACACAAAAGTGTGTGAAGTATTTTTGTTCTGGATAACATAAATAGATTATTGAATAGTTTGCACTAGAAATCACCTGACAAATATGCATATATGCAATATTTTTGGTCATATCCAAGGTAGTCATGTCCTCATCACACTAAGACCAGCAACTCGACACGACGATGCAACCGATAATTCAACTATGCAAGCAATGAAAAGAAAATTGCAAAGGCTCAGACTGGCTTGGACCAAGGATGAATAGATCTAACTCTTTTTTGTGGCTTTTTCTTGGACAATAGGTAAGAAAATAAATCTAATCTAGGAAAACTGGAAATTCTCACCGAACAACCAGAAAACTGATACCACTTGATAGAGGCAAAGGTGTCCCGTCTTTCGATGAGATGATGGATATCGCTTTGGTGGAAGTCGACTTTGACGATCCGACTACGAACGTGCGAGGACGTCGCGCCTTAGCAATCGCTGAACCAACTCCGAGAGGTTATTGACCACGCCGGAGCACGATCAACCTGACCACGAGGGTCTGTTTCCTGCGAGCAAACGAAGAACAAGCAAGAAACTGAGATTGCAATCTGGATATTGCGAATATAAGATGAAAGCTTTATTGATCAAGGTGGGGTTCTGTGACGCCTTTGTCTGGTCGTTGAACACAAACGAAGTACGCGAAGTTGCAGCTATGGCGAACTTTTAATCTAAACAAAACCCAAGGAAAAGCTACTAGATGGATCTACTTATATAGGAGCAAGGGGTGGCGGCCAAGGAGGTGGGAGGACGTCCTAAGACAGCCTAAAACTAAATCTAGGTCGTACAATGCCAATGGGCCCAAGTGGAGGTGATGTAACACCTTTGGACTTGTAGTTTGACTCGGATTCTGCTGCAGCATCAGATTGTTTCGTCCACAACTCAACGCTCCGGACGAATTTGAAGGTGATTCCAATTGGGTTAGAAAGTGCACGAAATCTAGTTTCCAACAAAAAAAGAATCACCCAATTCGGAGTCCGTATGAAAAACTTGTGTGCGTTTTGAGTCAGGTACGTCTGTGCAGTCCGAATCTGAATCCAGAACGTGAGAGACTTGGACTCTATCTTCTCTTGGGCCAAAAGTGACGTGAGAGAACTTTTTGGACAGCAAATAAACATCTCTTTCTTCCTTATCTTCATATGTGGATTGTACAAATGTCCCATACACCTGCAATTAGACAAAACACAAAAGTGTGTGAAGTATTTTTGTTCTGGATAACATAAATAGATTATTGAATAGTTTGCACTAGAAATCACCTGACAAATATGCATATATGCAATATTTTTGGTCATATCCAAGGTAGTCATGTCCTCAACATCCTCCCCTTCTTGAAAATAAAGCCGTCCTCGGCGTTGCTTAATCTGAAATGTGCCTAACAAAAGAGACAAGGTGTACATGTTGTATATGTATATGTCATCCATTTTTACTTCCCTTGATTTTTGTATATATGACACATGAATAGATGAGTAACTTGCATAGTTCATAAAATCTAAAGCCAAAAAATTAGCACAAGAAGTAGAAGGCATGAAAATATTGCAACTCAGTTTGCACATATAAGTGAAGCTCTTATTCATTTCAAAAGATTGACAATGTTCATCATTAAACCATCCCAACATTGGTGAATAAACCTTACTTGCATCAAATTTACATGCTACAACATGCTTAAATAAGCAAACATGCAACAAGTCATTCAACACAGAATCATCACCAAGATTAGAGGTCATATCAAAATGATTAAACATTGATTCTTTTGCATCAATAGTTAATTCAATGGGTGCACTCAAAATTGTTGGTATTTCAGTTGTTTGATCACATGGCAAAGTCAAATTATCAACGTAGTCCTCTAAAATAGGTGGTGTGATCAAAGTAGTGGGTAGCTCATCAGATGGTGCATTCAAATTGACAAGGCATTCATCATTCTCATGTAGAGATGGAAGATCAGTACCTTTGTCATTACCTCTTATGATCAACTCAGATGATGTAGCCACTCTTGGGGGCGATGTGTCACATGGTGGAGGTGATGTAGTCCTGACAACAACGGATGTGGTTGTCATAGTATGCCTAGTAGTTGAAGGAACAATCATATCAACTCTTGGAATGTGCACCGTGCGCTTGTTCTCCTCGTGGCCAACACGTTGTTTTATTTCCTGTTCAGCTTTGCAAGCAAGATGAAACAAATGGTCCATAGGATAACACTCTTCATGAATTAGTATCTCTTGAATATCACGGTTTAATCCTCCCCAAAATCTATCCATAAAATCATCTTCACTTTCTTCTAAAGAGGAATGCAACAAGGTAGTTTGTAAATCATCATAATATTTTGTTACAGTTTCACTACCTTGTTTTAAGTGTTGCAACTTCTTAATCATGTCACGAGTATAATAAGCAGGGACGAAAGTATGTCGCATGGCAAGTTTCAAATCATCCCAAGTAGTAGGTATATAATCAGGGTGTAACCGACAATATTCACTCCACCAAACCAAAGCATAACCAGTGAAAGAACCAACCGCAACCTTAACCTTTTTATGTTCATCGAAATTATGGGAAGCAAATATATTTTTTATGTCAAACTCCCATTCAATATATAAAGCAGGTTTAAAACGGCCATTAAATGGTGGTATAGATACATTAACCTGATCATGTGCATTTGGATGTTTGTGCACCTCTCTTGACGGTTGTGGTATTTGCAAAGGTGGTGGCACGTCTCCCGCGATTGACAAAGCCCATGAATTGACTCTGGATCCTGTCATGATTAGTAGAACAAGAAACAAAACCCAAAAATAATGTTCCTATAACTACTAGGATGTGGTGGTAAAACGCTCACAGTAAAGCAAATATCAATGTCTTACAAGTTTTTACCATGCAGCAGGTGGTGATCGGCAACCAGCGGTGTCAAGTAACTCCGAATATTGAGTAAAGCGATTGCCAGGGGAGCGTACGTATACACGGTGTAGAAATATGTGGAGCTGGGTTGGCTATATATGGTAGCAAAAGATTAGCAATAATCAATTCAAAGATGCAATGTTGAATAAACGCTCAACGACGGTACTGTGCTGGTCCTAGGCTAGACCGGACTAGAGACGCGAGCCTAGAACACTAATGAGGTCACTGCGTAGCACAACTAGCATCAATGAAGGATACTAAGTAGCTCTTGACAGCAAGATATAAGTGAAGATCACAACGGCAGTGAAGATAATGATGAAAAACAACTGCCAAGCAGGATATACAACAACTTTGTCTCCAACTTTCCTCTCAAAAAGTTTGTGCCGATTTTTTTGATTTTTTTTCTCCTTTTTTTTCTCTGACTTTTTTTTTCTCTTTTTTTTCTCTCGTTTTTTTCTCTCGTTTTTTTTCTCTCTTTTTTTCTCCCTCTTTCCAAAACAAACTAGATAAGATGCAGATTGGATCAAGTGTAGATGTGAACGATCTCAACTATTATTATGACAATGAATGGTGGGTAGCACGTGGTGGAAATTGATGGATGGGTGGTGGACAGCGGAAGAGATAATGATGCAGCGGTGGCGTGACTAATGTGAACAGAACTCGAAACTCTAAACGAACTAGACACTAAGACCAGCAACTCGACACGACGATGCAACCGATAATTCAACTATGCAAGCAATGAAAAGAAAATTGCAAAGGCTCAGACTGGCTTGGACCAAGGATGAATAGATCTAACTCTTTTTTGTGGCTTTTTCTTGGACAATAGGTAAGAAAATAAATCTAATCTAGGAAAACTGGAAATTCTCACCGAACAACCAAAAAACTGATACCACTTGATAGAGGCAAAGGTGTCCCGTCTTTCGATGAGATGATGGATATCGCTTTGGTGGAAGTCGACTTTGACGATCCGACTACGAACGTGCGAGGACGTCGCGCCTTAGCAATCGCTGAACCAACTCCGAGAGGTTATTGACCACGCCGGAGCACGATCAACCTGACCACGAGGGTCTGTTTCCTGCGAGCAAACGAAGAACAAGCAAGAAACTGAGATTGCAATCTGGATATTGCGAATATAAGATGAAAGCTTTATTGATCAAGGTGGGGTTCTGTGACGCCTTTGTCTGGTCGTTGAACACAAACGAAGTACGCGAAGTTGCAGCTATGGCGAACTTTTAATCTAAACAAAACCCAAGGAAAAGCTACTAGATGGATCTACTTATATAGGAGCAAGGGGTGGCGGCCAAGGAGGTGGGAGGACGTCCCAAGACAGCCTAAAACTAAATCTAGGTCGTACAATGCCAATGGGCCCAAGTGGAGGTGATGTAACACCTTTGGACTTGTAGTTTGACTCGGATTCTGCTGCAGCATCAGATTGTTTCGTCCACAACTCAACGCTCCGGACGAATTTGAAGGTGATTCCAATTGGGTTGGAAAGTGCACGAAATCTAGTTTCCAACAAAAAAAGAATCACCCAATTCGGAGTCCGTATGAAAAACTTGTGTGCGTTTTGAGTCAGGTACGTCTGTGCAGTCCGAATCTGAATCCAGAACGTGAGAGACTTGGACTCTATCTTCTCTTGGGCCAAAAGTGACGTGAGAGAACTTTTTGGACAGCAAATAAACATCTCTTTCTTCCTTATCTTCATATGTGGATTGTACAAATGTCCCATACACCTGCAATTAGACAAAACACAAAAGTGTGTGAAGTATTTTTGTTCTGGATAACATAAATAGATTATTGAATAGTTTGCACTAGAAATCACCTGACAAATATGCATATATGCAATATTTTTGGTCATATCCAAGGTAGTCATGTCTCATCAAACAAGAGATAGGATTAGTTTCGGACCCCTCCACCAAGGGCCACGAAATTCACCCCCTCTTCCTCCATAGATACAACCCTTAGGGCACCGTTTAGACTTTTGGTTTTGTTTAGATTAAAAGTTCGCCATAGCTGCAACTTCGCGTACTTCGTTTGTGTTCAACGACCAGACAAAGGCGTCACAGAACCCCACCTTGATCAATAAAGCTTTCATCTTATATTCGCAATATCCAGATTGCAATCTCCGTTTCTTGCTTGTTCTTCATTTGCTCGCAGGAAACAGACCCTCGTGGTCAGGTTGATCGTGCTCCGGCGTGGTCAATAACCTCTCGGAGTTGGTTTAGCGATTGCTAAGGCGCGACGTCCTCGCACGTTCGTAGTCGGATCGTCAAAGTCGACTTCCACCAAAGCGAAATCCACCATCTCATCGAAAGACGGGACACCTTTGCCTCTATCAAACAGAACTACGTGCAGCCACCAGCACCACCACCAGCAGGTCGACCTCAGGTATACATTCGGAATGGTAGGCCTGTACCACCACCTCAGGTACGAGATGATGTCCATATTCCTAAACTGAAATTGAATATTCCACCATTTGAGGGTAGATATGTTCCTGATATATATCTTACTTGGGAGTTAGAAACTGAACAACGTTTTACATGTTTACAATATCCCGAGGAGAGACGGGTTGCTGCTGCTGTTTGTGCTTTCACTAGCTTTGCTTGTGTATGGTGGTCTGAACATTGTAGATTATATCCTATTCCCGCGACTTGGGCTGCTTTGAAAACTGCTATGCGTACTCGTTGGGTTCCACCATATTATCAACGTGAATTGCTTCAAAAATTGCAGCGTTTAAGACAAGGAAAAAATTATGTAGAAGAATATTATCAGGAATTACAAACTGGCATGATTAGATGTGGTATTGTTGAGGAGAATGAAGCTATGCTTGCACGTTTTATAGGTGGATTAAATAGAGAGATTCAGACCATTCTAGAGTATAAGGAGTATACTAATATCACTCGTTTATTCCATCTTGCTTGTAAAGCTGAACATGAAGCGCAGGATCGACAAGCATTGGCGCGAACTAACTTTTCTGCAGGTCGACTTTCATCATGGACACCGCGTGCATCCTCTACTTCCACTGCACCATCACCTCCTTCAGGTGCCACCTCCAATCGTGATAAAAGAAAGCAGGCTCAACCACCACTATCTGCCAAGAGCACACCTGCCGGGCCTACACAGAGCTCTTCTTCTTCCATGGCGTCAACAGGGCACACAAGTGATATTATTTGTCGTCGTTGTAAGGGAAGAGGACATTTTGCAAGAGAATGCAAATCTCAGCGTGTGATGATTGCTACTGAGGATGGTGGATATGAGTCCGCTAGTGACTATGATGAGGAGACTTTGGCTCTTATTACACGTGAAGAACATGGTGGAGATGATTCTGATCATGAGACGCAATACATGGCTCCTGAAGACGCTGACAGGTATGAATGTTTAGTTGCTCAACGTGTTTTGAGTGTGCAGGTCACACAAGCTGAGCAAAATCAGAGGCACAATTTGTTCCATACCAAGGGAGTTGTGAAGGAACGTTCTGTGCGCGTCATCATAGACGGAGGTAGCTGCAACAACTTGGCTAGCATGGAGATGGTGGAGAAGCTTTCTCTCACCACAAGACCACATCCACATCCTTACTACATCCAATGGTTCAACAACAGCGGCAAGGTTAAGGTAACACGTACTGTTCGTGTGCATTTTAGTATCTCTACATATGCTGATTATGTTGATTGTGATGTGGTACCTATGCAAGCATGTTCCTTATTACTTGGTAGACCATGGCAATTTGATAAAAATGCTGTACACCATGGTAGAAACAATCATTATACTCTTGTTCATAAGGATAAAAATATTACTTTGCTTCCTATGACTCCTGATTCTATTTTGAAAGATGATATTAATAGAGCTAATAAAGCAAAACAGGAGAAGAATAAGAGTGAAAATCAGATTGTGGCAAAAGAATTTGAGCAACAAATGAAGCCTAATAATAAACCATCTAGTGTTGCTTCTGAAATTAAATTGAAAAGTGCATGTTTATTTGCCACCAAATCTGATATTGATGAGCTAGATTTTAGCAAATCTGTTTGCTATGCTTTTGTGTGCAAAGAGGCATTATTTTCATTCGAGGACGTGCCTTCCTATTTGCCCCCTGCTGTCACTAACATTATGCAGGAGTTCGCTGACGTCTTTCCACAAGACGTGCCACCGGGATTACCACCCATTCGAGGGATTGAGCATCAAATTGACTTAATTCCCGGTGCATCGCTACCCAACCGTGCACCATACCGTACCAATGCAGAGGAGACGAAGGAGATTATGCGTCAAGTACAGGAGCTACTCGACAAAGGTTATATACGCGAATCTCTTAGTCCTTGTGCTGTTCCTATTATACTAGTGCCTAAAAAGGATGGTACGTCACGTATGTGTGTTGATTGTAGAGGCATTAATAATATTACTATTCGTTATTGTCATCCTATTCCTAGGCTAGATGATATGCTTGATGAATTGAGTGGCTCTACAATATTCTCCAAAGTTGATTTGCCTAGTGGATACCATCAAATTCGAATGAAATTGGGTGATGAATGGAAAACAGCATTTAAAACTAAGTTTGGTTTATATGAGTGGTTAGTCATGCCTTTTGGGTTAACTAATGCACCTAGTACTTTCATGAGATTAATGAACGAAGTTTTACGTGCTTTCATTGGACGATTTGTGGTAGTCTATTTTGATGATATACTGATTTATAGCAAATCTTTGGAAGAACATTTGGAACATTTACGTGCTGTTTTTATTGCTCTACGTGATGCACGTTTGTTTGGTAACCTTGGGAAGTGCACCTTTTGCACCGATCGAGTATCTTTTCTTGGCTATGTTGTTACTCCACAGGGAATTGAAGTTGATAAAGCCAAGATTGAAGCTATTGAGAGTTGGCCGCAGCCCAAAACGGTCACCCAAGTGAGGAGTTTTCTTGGCCTCGCTGGATTCTATAGGCGTTTTGTGAGAGATTTCAGCACCATTGCTGCACCTCTCAACGAGCTTACAAAGAAAGATGTGCCTTTTATTTGGGGTACCGCACAGGAAGAAGCCTTCACGGTATTGAAAGATAAGTTGACACATGCTCCTTTACTCCAACTTCCTGATTTTAATAAGACTTTTGAGCTTGAATGTGATGCTAGTGGAATTGGATTAGGAGGTGTGTTATTACAAGATGGCAAACCTGTTGCATACTTTTCTGAAAAATTGAGTGGGCCTAGTCTGAATTATTCTACTTACGATAAAGAATTATATGCTCTTGTTCGGACTTTAGAAACATGGCAACATTATTTATGGCCCAAAGAATTTGTTATACATTCTGATCATGAATCTTTGAAACATATTAAAAGTCAAGCTAAACTGAATCGTAGACATGCTAAATGGGTTGAATTTATTGAGACTTTCCCTTATGTCATTAAACACAAGAAGGGAAAAGAAAATGTTATTGCTGATGCATTGTCTCGTCGCTATACTATGCTTTCACAACTTGACTTCAAAATATTTGGTTTGGAGACCATCAAAGATCAATATGTGCATGATGCTGATTTTAAAGATGTAATGCAGAATTGTAAAGAAGGAAGAATGTGGAACAAGTTTGTCGTTAACGATGGATTTGTGTTCCGTGCTAACAAGCTATGCATTCCAGCTAGCTCCGTTCGTCTTTTGTTGTTGCAGGAGGCGCATGGAGGAGGATTAATGGGACACTTTGGCGTGAAGAAGACGGAGGACGTACTTGCTACACATTTCTTTTGGCCAAAGATGAGACGGGATGTTGAGCGTTTTATTGCTCGCTGCAATACATGTCAAAAAGCTAAGTCACGACTCAATCCTCATGGTTTATATATGCCTTTGCCTGTACCTAGTGTTCCTTGGGAGGATATATCTATGGACTTTGTTTTAAGTTTACCTCGAACAAAGAAGGGGAGGGATAGCATATTTGTTGTCGTGGATAGATTCTCGAAAATGGCACACTTTATACCATGTCATAAAAGCGATGATGCTGTTAATGTTGCTGATTTGTTCTTTCGTGAAATTATTCGCTTGCATGGTGTGCCAAATACTATTGTTTCAGATCGTGATACTAAATTTCTTAGCCACTTTTGGAGATGTTTATGGGCTAAGTTGGGGACTAAACTGCTTTTTAGTACTACTTGTCACCCCCAAACTGATGGACAAACTGAAGTAGTCAATAGAACATTGTCTACTATGCTTAGGGCTGTTTTGAAGAATAATAAGAAAATGTGGGAGGAATGCTTGCCTCATATTGAATTTGCTTATAATCGTTCATTGCATTCTAGTACTAAGATGTGCCCTTTTGAAGTTGTGTATGGTTTCCTACCTCGTGCACCTATTGATTTGTTGCCTCTTCCATCTTTGGAGAAGGTTAATTTTGATGCTAAAGAACGTGCTGAATTGATTTTAAAAATGCATGAGTTAACTAAGGAAAACATTGAGCGTATGAATGCTAAATATAAACTTGCTGGAGATAAGGGTAGAAAACATGTTGTGTTTGCACCTGGAGATATTGTTTGGTTACATTTGCGTAAGGATAGATTTCCTGATTTGCGCAAATCAAAGCTAATGCCACGTGCTGCTGGTCCCTTTAAGGTGTTGGAGAAAGTAAATGATAATGCATATAAACTTGAGCTGCCTGCAGATTTTGGGGTTAGTCCCACTTTTAACATTGCAGATTTGAAGCCTTATTTGGGTGAGGAAGATGAGCTTCCGTCGAGGACGACTTCATTTCAAGAAGGGGAGGATGATGAGGACATCAATACCATTATTACACCCACAACCCCTACTGCTACATATACTGGACCAATTACTAGAGCTCGCGCACGCCAATTAAATTATCAGGTACTTTCGTTTCTTGGTAATGATTCTAATGTTCATGAGAATATGATGCTGCCTAAATTTGATACATTTGTTTTGCTTACAAATGAAGGGCCTAGCTTGGAGAAGGATGGACATTGGAGCAAGAGCAAGCATGGAGATGATGCCATGCGCAAGGGGAACCAGAACGGAGTTACAAGTGATGATTTCAGGACTTTGAAGCCACCATAAGAGTGCATGAAGCCTTGGACGAAATATACAAGATGCCACTTCATAAATTTCGTCCAGAGGCTATTATAGGTGCTGCGTCACCTTTTTATTGGGCCAGGCCCATGTAATTTCGAAATACATAAGTATAGGCTATTTTTAGAGTCCGTATGTGTGGGGAAACAAGAGATAGGGTTGATTTCGGACCCCTCCACCAAGGGCCACGAAATTCCCCTCTCTTCCTCCATATATACAGCCCTTAGGGCACCGTTTAGACTTTGGGATTTGTTTAGTTAAAAGTTAGCCATTGCAACTTCGTGTACTTCGTTTGTGTCCAACGACCAGACCAAGACCGCTTACGGATCCCCACCTTTATCAATACTTCATATATACTCGCAATATTCAGATTGCTTTTATCATATTCTTGCTTGTTCTTCGATTGCTTGCAGGAATAGACCTTCGTGGTCAGGTTGATTGTGCTCCGGCGTGGTCAATAACCTCTCAGAGTTGGTTTAGCGATTGCTAAGGCGCAACGTCGTGCACGTTTGTAGTCGGATCGTCAAAGTCATCTTCACCAAATCGATAGTTATCATCTCATCGAAAGATCGGGACATCCTTTGCCTCTATCATCATCGAAAGACGGGACACCTCTGCCTCTATCAAGTGGTATCAGATTTCCAGGTTGCTCGGTGAGATTTTACAGTTTTTCGTAGTTTAGATCGAGTCTGTTCTTCATACCTATAGTCCACGAAAAAGCCACAAAAAAAATTAGGGTTAGTTCATCCTATCCGAACCAGTCTGAGCCTTTGCATAATTTTTTCTGTATTTGCATTGTTGAATTTGCGGTTGCATCGTCGTGTCTAGTTGCTGGTCTTAGAGTCTAGTCTTTTAGAGTTTCGAGTTCTGGTCATAAGTTGTCACGCCGCCGCCGCACCATTATCATCGCCCTGCCATCTACCACCACCGCTTATCCGCCACCGATTCGAATCCGTATCCATATACCACCACCGCTGCCATATACCACCACCGTTGCCATATACCACCACCATATATCCACCACCAATCCGAGTTCCTTGCATATTAGATTTGTTTTCGTGATCCATCTAATTTCCGATTCGTGTTTCCTTGTCTGAGTAGGTTTCGGATTCCAACAATCTTTTGCCGTCCGTAGAAGAGGTTGGTTTCCAAAAAAAAAAGAGTCCGGAAACCACCCTCCGTTTAGGCCCAAAATTTTCCAAAAACGCACGGGACAAAAAATTTTCTGGCTATCCTATTTTTAGGTGTTTCTAAGCGTATTGAGACAGTCGCCATTATAGAAAGTTTTTTTGACCCGTTTCCAGTTTTTGGGTCCAGGCAGTCGAAAAAAAAATAAAAAATTTGGTCGAAAAAATTTCGTGCCCATCCTATCAGTTTGACCTGGGAAGAGTTTTGAGACACTCGCCATTATAGTAATTTTTCGCAAAAAAAAAGAGCAGCGCAAAAAAAAAAAGAAAAGCAGCGCAAAAAAAAAAGATCGAAAAAAAAAATTCAGAGTGTGCTCCTCCCTTGTTTACGTGCAGCGCCGTGATTTTGTTAGTGTTCTAGGCTCGCGTCTCTAGCACGGTCTAGCCTAGGACCAGCACAGTACCGTCGTTGAGCGTTTATTCAAGTTTGCATCTCTGAATTGATTATTGCTGACCCTTTTTGCTACCATATTATAAGCCTTCCCAGCTCCACATACATCTACGTCGTGCGTTGGACTCTCCTTGGTAATCGCTATATCCAAGCTTTGAGAGTTTTGACTACAACGGTTGCCGATCACCACCTGCTGCTGGGTAAGAACTGGTAAGAATTTGAGATTTGCTTGACGGGTTTGTGATACACCACCACCACTTCTTAGTAGCCTGTAGGATCATATTCTTGTGTGTTTCTATTTGCTGCTAACCATGGCAGGATCACAAGCCGATGAGACTGTTTGGGAGAACCTGATGAACAAACAGCTACATGATAAGTTTCAGCAAATGATGATTGGACAGGTGCAAGATGTGCTAAACAGATTTGACGAGGCCATGGAGAAGATAGATGGCATTGAGAAGACGTTTGAAACAAAGATTGATAGCAAGTTTAATGAATTGCTCGCGCGTCTTCCACAACCACCGCCGGCTGCACCTATCGCACCTCTGCAACGACAACAACTACGCCCCCTTCCGAATCAGTATGGACGAGCTCAGCGTGTTCCTATTGAGCCAGGACAAAATTCTGGCGCCGCTGCTACTACTGTTGGTGCTTCTTTGGCTCCTGCTACTGCTGCTGGTGGTACCGAGGAGGATGATGAGTATGTGGGCGATTATGAGGATGAGGTTGATCAACATCAGAACTACGTGCAACCACCAGCACCACAACCACCAGGTCGTCCACATGCAAATAATGGCAATATTAGGGCTCCCCCTCAGGTACGAGATCATGACCATCTCCCTAAACTAAAATTGAGTATTCCACCATTTGAGGGTAGATATGTTCCTGATATATATCTTACTTGGGAGTTAGAAACTGAACAACGATTTACATGTTTACAATATCCTGAGGAGAGACGTGTTCCTGCTGCTGTTTGTGCTTTCACTAGCTTTGCATGTGTTTGGTTGATAGAGGCAAAGGTGTCCCGTCTTTCGATGAGATGATGGATTTCGCTTTGGTGGAAGTCGACTTTGACGATCCGACTACGAACGTGCGAGGACGTCGCGCCTTAGCAATCGCTAAACCAACTCCGAGAGGTTATTGACCACGCCGGAGCACGATCAACCTGACCACGAGGGTCTGTTTCCTGCGAGCAAACGAAGAACAAGCAAGAAACTGAGATTGCAATCTGGATATTGCGAATATTAGATGAAAGCTTTATTGATCAAGGTGGGGTTCTGTGACGCCTTTGTCTGGTCGTTGAACACAAACGAAGTACGCGAAGTTGCAGCTATGGCGAACTTTTAATCTAAACAAAACCCAAAGTCTAAACGGCGCCCTAAGGGCTGTATATATGGAGGAAGAGGGGGGGAATTTCGTGGCCCTTGTTGGAGGGGTCCGAAATCAACCCGATCTCTTGTTTCCCCACACATACGGACTCTAAAAATAGCCTATACTTATGTATTTCGAAATTACATGGGCCTGGCCCAATAATAAGGTGAAGCAGCACCTATAATAGCCTCTGGACGAAATTTATGAAGTGGCATCTTGTATATTTCGTCCAAGGCTTCATGCACTCTTATGGTGGCTTCAAAGTCCTGAAATCATCACTTGTAACTCCGTTCTGGTTCCCCTTGCGCATGGCATCATCTCCATGCTTGCTCTTGCTCCAATGTCCATCCTTCTCCAAGCTAGGCCCTTCATTTGTAAGCAAAACAAATGTATCCAATTTAGGCAGCATCATATTCTCATGAACATTAGAATCATTACCAAAAAACGAAAGTACCTGATAATTTAATTGGCGTGCGCGAGCTCTAGTAATTGGTCCAGTATATGTAGCAGTAGGGGCTGTGGGTGTAACAATGGTATTGATGTCCTCATCATCCTCCCCTTCTTGAAATGAAGTCGTCCTCGACGAAAGCTCATCTTCCTCACCCAAATAAGGCTTCAAATCTGCAATGTTAAAAGTGGGACTAACCCCAAAATCTGCAGGCAGCTCAAGTTTATATGCATTATCATTTACTTTCTCCAACACCTTAAAGGGACCAGCAGCACGTGGCATTAGCTTTGATTTGCGCAAATCAGGAAATCTATCCTTACGCAAATGTAACCAAACAAGATCTCCAGGTGCAAACACAACATGTTTTCTACCCTTATCTCCAGCAAGTTTATATTTAGCATTCATACGCTCAATGTTTTCCTTAGTTAACTCATGCATTTTTAAAATCAATTCAGCACGTTCTTTAGCATCAAAATTAACCTTCTTCGAAGATGGAAGAGGCAACAAATCAATAGGTGCACGAGGTAGGAAACCATACACAACTTCAAAAGGGCACATCTTAGTAGTAGAATGCAATGAACGATTATAAGCAAATTCAATATGAGGCAAGCATTCCTCCCACATTTTCTTATTATTCTTCAAAACAGCCCTAAGCATAGTAGACAATGTTCTATTGACTACTTCAGTTTGTCCATCAGTTTGGGGGTGACAAGTAGTACTAAAAAGCAGTTTAGTCCCCAACTTAGCCCATAAACATCTCCAAAAGTGGCTAAGAAATTTAGTATCGCGATCTGAAACAATAGTATTTGGCACACCATGCAAGCGAATAATTTCACGAAAGAACAAATCAGCAACATTAACAGCATCATCGCTTTTATGACATGGTATAAAGTGTGCCATTTTCGAGAATCTATCCACGACAACAAATATGCTATCCCTCCCCTTCTTTGTTCGAGGTAAACCTAAAACAAAGTCCATAGATATATCCTCCCAAGGAACACTAGGTACAGGCAAAGGCATATATAAACCATGAGGATTGAGTCGTGACTTAGCTTTTTGACATGTAGTGCAGCGAGCAATAAAACGCTCAACATCCCGTCTCATCTTTGGCCAAAAGAAATGTGTAGCAAGTACGTCCTCCGTCTTCTTCACGCCAAAGTGTCCCATTAATCCTCCTCCATGCGCCTCCTGCAACAACAAAAGACGAACGGAGCTAGCTGGAATGCATAGCTTGTTAGCACGAAACACAAATCCATCGTTAACGACAAACTTGTTCCACATTCTTCCTTCTTTACAATTCTGCATTACATCTTTAAAATCAGCATCATGCACATATTGATCTTTGATGGTCTCCAAACCAAATATTTTGAAGTCAAGTTGTGAAAGCATAGTATAGCGACGAGACAATGCATCAGCAATAACATTTTCTTTTCCCTTTTTGTGTTTAATGACATAAGGGAAAGTCTCAATGAATTCAACCCATTTAGCATGTCTACGATTCAGTTTAGCTTGACTTTTAATATGTTTCAAAGATTCATGATCAGAATGTATAACAAATTCTTTGGGCCATAAATAATGTTGCCATGTTTCTAAAGTCCGAAAAAGAGCATATAATTCTTTATCATAAGTAGAATAATTCAGACTAGGCCCACTCAATTTTTCAGAAAAGTATGCAACAGGTTTGCCATCTTGTAATAACACACCTCCTAATCCAATTCCACTAGCATCACATTCAAGCTCAAAAGTCTTATTAAAATCAGGAAGTTGGAGTAAAGGAGCATGTGTCAACTTATCTTTCAATACCGTGAAGGTTTCTTCCTGTGCGGTACCCCACAGAAAAGGCACATCTTTCTTTGTAAGCTCATTGAGAGGTGCAGCAATGGTGCTGAAATCTCTCACAAAACGCCTATAGAATCCGGCGAGGCCAAGGAAACTCCTCACTTGTGTGACCGTTTTGGGCTGCGGCCAACTCTCAATAGCTTCAATCTTGGCTTTATCAACTTCAATTCCCTGTGGAGTAACAACATAGCCAAGAAAAGATACTCGGTCGGTGCAAAAGGTGCACTTTCCAAGGTTACCAAACAAACGTGCATCACGTAGAGCAATAAAAACAGCACGTAAATGTTCCAAATGTTCTTCCAAAGATTTGCTATAAATCAATATATCATCAAAATAGACTACCACAAATCGTCCAATGAAAGCACGTAAAACTTCGTTCATTAATCTCATGAAAGTACTAGGTGCATTAGTTAACCCAAAAGGCATGACTAACCACTCATATAAACCAAACTTAGTTTTAAATGCTGTTTTCCATTCATCACCCAATTTCATACGAATTTGATGGTATCCACTACGCAAATCAACTTTGGAGAATATTGTAGAGCCACTCAATTCATCAAGCATATCATCTAGCCTAGGAATAGGATGACGATAACGAATAGTAATATTATTAATGCCTCGACAATCAACACACATACGTGACGTACCATCCTTTTTAGGCACTAGTATAATAGGAACAGCACAAGGACTAAGAGATTCGCGTATATAACCTTTGTCGAGTAGCTCCTGTACTTGACGCATAATCTCCTTCGTCTCCTATGGATTGGTACGGTATGGTGCACGGTTGGGTAGCGATGCACCGGGAATTAAGTCAATTTGATGCTCAATCCCTCGAATGGGTGGTAATCCCGGTGGCACATCTTGTGGAAAGACGTCAGCGAACTCCTGCATAATGTTAGTGACAGCAGGGGGCAAAGAGGAAGGCACGTCCTCGAATGAAAATAATGCCTCTTTGCACACAAAAGCATAGCAAACAGATTTGCTGAAATCTAGCTTATCAATATCAGATTTGGTGGCAAATAAACATGCACTTTTCAATTTAATTTCAGAAGCAACACTAGATGGTTTATTATTAGGCTTCATTTGTTGCTCAAATTCTTTTGCCACAATCTGATTTTCACTCTTATTCTTCTCCTGTTTTGCTTTATTAGCTCTATTAATATCATCTTTCAAAATAGAATCAGGAGTCATAGGAAGCAAAGTAATATTTTTATCCTTATGAACAAGAGTATAATGATTGTTTCTACCATGGTGTACAGCATTTTTATCAAATTGCCATGGTCTACCAAGTAATAAGGAACATGCTTGCATAGGTACCACATCACAATCAACATAATCAGCATATGTAGAGATACTAAAATGCACACGAACAGTACGTGTTACCTTAACCTTGCCGCTGTTGTTGAACCATTGGATGTAGTAAGGATGTGGATGTGGTCTTGTGGTGAGAGAAAGCTTCTCCACCATCTCCATGCTAGCCAAGTTGTTGCAACTCCCTCCATCTATGATCACGCGAACAGAACGTTCCTTCACAACTCCCTTTGTATGGAACAAATTATGCCTCTGATTTTGCTCAGCTTGTGTAACCTGCACACTCAAAACACGTTGAGCAACTAAACATTCATACCTGTCAGCATCTTCAGGAGCCATGTATTCCGTCTCATGATCAGAATCGTCTCCACCGTGTTCGTCATGTGTAATAAGAGCCAAAGTCTCCTCATCATAGTCACTAGCGGACTCATACCCACCATCCTCAGTAACAATCATCACACGCTTAGATGGGCATTCTCTCGCATAATGACCTCCACCCTTGCAACGTCGACAAATAATATCATGTGTTTGCCCTGTTGATGCCATGGATGAAGAAGAGCTCTTTGCAGGCCCAGAAGGTGTGCTCTTGGCAGATAGTGGTGATTGTGCCTGCTTTATTGTATCACGGTTGGAGATGGCAGCCGACGGAGGCGCTGGTGTAGCAGAACGTGTGGAAGTAGATGATGCACGTGGTGTCCATGATGAAGGTCGACCTGCAGAAAAGTTAGTCCGCGCCAATGCCTGTCGATCCTGCACTTCACGTTCAGCTTTACAAGCAAGATGGAATAAACGAGTGATATTAGTATACTCCTTATAGTCTAGAATGGTCTGAATCTCTCTATTTAATCCACCCAGAAAACGTGCAAGCATAGCTTCATTCTCCTCAACAATACCACATCTAATCATGCCAGTTTGTAATTCCTGATAATATTCTTCTACAGAATTTTTTCCTTGTCTTAAGCACTGTAATTTTTGAAGCAATTCACGTTGATAATATGGTGGAACCCAACGAGTACGCATAGCAGTTTTCAAAGCAGCCCAAGTAGCGGGAATAGGATATAATCTACAATGTTCAGACCACCATACACATGCAAAACTAGTGAAAGCACAAACAGCAGCAGCAACCCGTCTCTCCTCGGGATATTGTAAACATGTAAAACGTTGTTCAGTTTCTAACTCCCAAGTAAGATATATATCAGGAACATATCTACCCTCAAATGGTGGAATATTCAATTTCAGTTTAGGAATATGGACATCATCTCGTACCTGAGGTGGTGGTGCAGGCCTACCATTACGAATATATACCTGAGGTCGACCTGGTGGTGGTGGTGCTGGTGGCTGCACGTAGTGCTGATTTTGATCAACCTCATCCTCATAATCGCCCGCATACTCATCATCCTCCTGGGTACCACCAGCAGCAGTAGCAGGGGCCAAAGAAGCATCAACAACATGAACAGCAGCACCAGAAGTTTGGCCATCCTCAATAGGAACACCCCTCGCTCGTCCATACTGATTTGAAAGGATGCGTTGTTGTTGTTGTTGTTGTTGTTGGAGAGGTGCGTTAGGTGCAGCGGGTGGTGGTGGTGGAAGACGCGCGAGCAATTCATTAAATTTGTTATCAAGCTTTGTTTCGAACGTCTTCTCCATGCCATCTATCTTCTCCATGGCCTCTTCAAATCTGTTTAGCACATCTTGCACCTGTCCACTCATCATTTGCTGAAACTTATCATGAAGCTCCTTGTTCGATAAATTCTCCCAGTCAGTCACGTCGGCTTGTGATCCTGGCATGGTTAGCAGCAATAGAAACACACAAGAATATGATCCTACAGACTACGAACAAGTGGTGGTGGTGGGTGTCACAAATCCGTCAAGCAAAACTCAAATTCTTACCAGTTCTTACCCAGCAGCAGGCGGTGATCGGCAACCGTTGTAGTCAAAAACTCTCAAAGCTTGGATAGAGCGAGTACCAGGGAGAGTCAAACGCACGACGTAGATGTATGTGGAGCTGGGAAGGCTTATAATATGGTAGCAAAAAGGATCAGCAATAATCAATTCAGAGATGCAAAGTTGAATAAACGCTCAACGACGGTACTGTGCTGGTCCTAGGCTAGACCGTGCTAGAGACGCGAGCCTAGAACACTAACAAAATCACGGCGCTGCACGTAAACAAGGGAAAAGCACACTCTGGATTTTTTTTCGCTCTTTTTTTTTTTGCGCTCTTTTTTTTTTGCGCTGCTCTTTTTTTTTTTTTTTTTTTTTTGCGAAAAATCACTATAATGGCGAGTGTCTCAAAACTCTTCCTAGGTCAAACTGACAGGATGGGCACGAAATTTTTTCGACCAATTTTTTTTTCGTTTTTTCGACTGCCCGGACCCAAAAACTGGAAACGGGTCAAAAAAAACTTCCTATAATGGCACCTGTCTCAAAACACTCAGAAACACCTAAAAATAGGATAGCCAATTTTTTTTTCGAAAAATGCGTTTTCGAAAAATTTTGGGCCTAAACGGAGCGTGGTTTCCAGACTTTTTTTTTTTCCGAAACCTACTCCGGCAAGGAAACACGAATCGGAAACTAGATGGATCCCGAAAACAAACCTAATAAGCAAGGAACTCGGATTGGTGGTGGATATATGGTGGTGGTATATGGCAGCGGTGGTGGTAGCGGTGGTAGTATATGGATATGGATCGGTGGTGGTATATGGACACGGATTGGTGGTGGTATATGGATACGGATTCGGAGTGGTGGTGGTAGATGGCAGGGGCGATGATGATGGTGCAGCGGCGGCGTGACAACTTATGACCAGAACTCGAAACTCTAAAAGACTAGACTCTAAGACCAGCAACTAGACCGACGATGCAACCGCAAATTCAACAAAGCAAAACCCTAAAAAGATTATGCAAAGGCTCAGATTGGTTCGGATATGATGGACTAACCCTAATTTTTTTTTGTGGCTTTTTCGTGGACTATAGGTATGAAGAACATACTCGATCTAAACTACGAAAAACTGGAAAATCTCACCGAGCAACCTGGAAATCTGATACCACTTGATAGAGGCAAAGGTGTCCCGTCTTTCGATGAGATGATGGATTTCGCTTTGGTGGAAGTCGACTTTGACGATCCGACTACGAACGTGCGAGGACGTCGCGCCTTAGCAATCGCTAAACCAACTCCGAGAGGTTATTGACCACGCCGGAGCACGATCAACCTGACCACGAGGGTCTGTTTCCTGCGAGCAAACGAAGAACAAGCAAGAAACTGAGATTGCAATCTGGATATTGCGAATATTAGATGAAAGCTTTATTGATCAAGGTGGGGTTCTGTGACGCCTTTGTCTGGTCGTTGAACACAAACGAAGTACGTGAAGTTGCAGCTATGGCGAACTTTTAATCTAAACAAAACCCAAAGTCTAAACGGCGCCCTAAGGGCTGTATATATGGAGGAAGAGGGGGGGAATTTCGTGGCCCTTGTTGGAGGGGTCCGAAATCAACCCGATCTCTTGTTTCCCCACACATACGGACTCTAAAAATAGCCTATACTTATGTATTTCGAAATTACATGGGCCTGGCCCAATAATAAGGTGAAGCAGCACCTATAATAGCCTCTGGACGAAATTTATGAAGTGGCATCTTGTATATTTCGTCCAAGGCTTCATGCACTCTTATGGTGGCTTCAAAGTCCTGAAATCATCACTTGTAACTCCGTTCTGGTTCCCCTTGCGCATGGCATCATCTCCATGCTTGCTCTTGCTCCAATGTCCATCCTTCTCCAAGCTAGGCCCTTCATTTGTAAGCAAAACAAATGTATCCAATTTAGGCAGCATCATATTCTCATGAACATTAGAATCATTACCAAAAAACGAAAGTACCTGATAATTTAATTGGCGTGCGCGAGCTCTAGTAATTGGTCCAGTATATGTAGCAGTAGGGGCTGTGGGTGTAACAATGGTATTGATGTCCTCATCATTGGTGGTCTGAACATTGTAGATTATATCCTGTTCTAGCTACTTGGGCTGCTTTGAAAACTGCTATGCGTACTCGTTGGGTTCCACCATATTATCAACGTGAATTACTTCAAAAATTGCAGCGCTTAAGACAAGGAAAAAATTCAGTAGAAGAATATTATCAGGAATTACAAACTGGCTTGATTAGATGTGGTATTGTTGAGGAGAATGAAGCTATGCTTGCACGTTTTCTGGGTGGATTAAATAGAGAGATTCAGACCATTCTAGATTATAAGGATTATAATAATATCACTCGTTTATTCCATCTTGCTTGTAAAGCTGAACGTGAAGTGCAGGATCGACAGGCATTGGCGCGCACTAACTTTTCTGCAGGTCGACCTTCAGCATGGACAGCACGTGCATCATCTACTTCCACTACACCATCACCTCCTTCAGGTGCCACCTCCAACCGTGATACAAGAAAGCAGGCACAACCACCACTATCTGCCAAGAGCACACCTGCCGGGCCTGCACAGAGTTCTTCTTCTTCCATGGCGTCAACAGGGCACACAAGTGATATTATTTGTCGTCGTTGTAAGGGAAGAGGACATTTTGCGAGAGAATGCAAATCTCAGCGTGTGATGATTGCTACTGAGGATGGTGGGTATGAGTCCGCTAGTGACTATGATGAGGAGACTTTGGCTCTTATTACACATGAGGAACACGGTGGAGATGATTCTGATCATGAGACACAATACATGGCTGCTGAAGATGCTGACAGGTATGAATGTTTAGTTGCTCAACGTGTTTTGAGTGTGCAGGTTACACAAGCTGAGCAAAATCAGAGGCATAATTTGTTCCATACAAAGGGAGTTGTGAAGGAACGTTCTATTCGCGTCATCATAGATGGAGGGAGCTGCAACAACTTGGCTAGCATGGGGATGGTGGAGAAGCTATCTCTCACCACAAGACCACATCCACATCCTTACTACATCCAATGGTTCAACAATAGCGGCAAGGTTAAGGTAACACGTACTGTTCGTGTGCATTTTAGTATCTCCACATATGCTGATTATGTTGATTGTGATGTGGTACCTATGCAAGCATGTTCCTTATTACTTGGTCGACCATGGCAATTTGATAAAAATTCTGTACACCATGGTAGAAACAATCAGTATACTCTTGTTCATAAGGATAAAAATATTACTTTGCTTCCTATGACTCCTGAGTCCATTTTGAATGATGATATTAATAGAGCTAATAAAGCAAAACAGGAGAAAAATAAGAGTGAAAATCAGATTGTGGCAAAAGAATTTGAGCAACATATGAAGCCTAATAGTAAACCATCTAGTGTTGTTTCTGAAATTAAATTGAAAAGTGCATGTTTACTTGCCACTAAATCTGATATTGATGAGCTAGATTTTAGCAAATCTGTTTGCTATGCTTTTGTGTGCAAAGAGGCATTATTTTCATTCGAGGACGTGCCTTCCTCTTTGCCGCCTGCTGTCACTAACATTTTGCAGGAGTTCGCTGACGTCTTTCCACAAGACGTGCCACCGGGATTACCGCCTATTCGAGGGATTGAGCATCAGATTGACTTAATTCCCGGTGCTTCACTGGCAAACCGTGCGCCATACCGTACCAATCCAGAGGAGACGAAGGAGATTATGCGTCAAGTACAAGAGCTTCTCGACAAAGGTTATATACGCGAATCCCTTAGTCCTTGTGCTGTTCCTATTATTCTAGTGCCGAAAAAGGATGGTACATCGCGTATGTGTGTTGATTGTAGAGGCATTAATAATATTACTATTCGTTATCGTCATCCTATTCCTAGGCTAGATGATATGCTTGATGAATTGAGTGGCTCTACAATATTCTCCAAAGTTGATTTGCTTAGTGGATACCATCAAATTCGTATGAAATTGGGGGATGAATGGAAAACAGCATTTAAAACTAAGTTTGGATTATATGAGTGGTTAGTCATGCCTTTTGGGTTAACTAATGCACCTAGTACTTTCATGAGATTAATGAACGAAGTTTTACGTGCTTTCATTGGACGATTTGTGGTAGTTTACTTTGATGACATATTGATTTATAGCAGATCTTTGGAGGAACATTTGGAACATTTATGTGCTGTTTTTATTGCTCTACGTGATGCACGTTTGTTTGGTAACCTTGGGAAGTGCACCTTTTGCACCGACAGAGTGTCTTTTCTTGGCTATGTTGTTACTCCACAGGGAATTGAAGTTGATAAACCAAGATTGAAGCTATTGAGAGTTGGCCGCAGCCCAAAACGGTCACCCAAGTGAGGAGTTTTCTTGGCCTCGCTGGATTCTATAGGCGTTTTGTGAGAGATTTCAGCACCATTGCTGCACCTCTCAATGTGCTTACAAAGAAGGATGTGCCTTTTGTTTGGGGTACCGCACAGGAAGAAGCCTTCACGGTGTTGAAAGATAAGTTGACACATGCTCCTTTACTCCAACTTCCTGATTTTAATAAGACTTTTGAGCTTGAATGTGATGCTAGTGGAATTGGATTAGGAGGTGTGTTATTACAAGATGGCAAACCTGTTGCATACTTTTCTGAAAAATTGAGTGGGCCTAGTCTGAATTATTCTACTTATGATAAAGAATTATATGCTCTTGTTCGGACTTTAGAAACATGGCAACATTATTTATGGCCCAAAGAATTTGTTATACATTCTGATCATGAATCTTTGAAACATATTAAAAGTCAAGCTAAACTGAATCGTAGACATGCTAAATGGGTTGAATTCATTGAGACTTTCCCTTATGTCATTAAACACAAGAAGGGTAAAGAAAATGTTATTGCTGATGCATTGTCTCGTCACTATACTATGCTTTCACAACTTGACTTCAAAATATTTGGTTTGGAGACCATCAAAGATCAATATGTGCATGATGCTGATTTTAAAAATGTATTGCAGAATTGTAAAGAAGGAAGAACATGGAACAAGTTTGTCGTTAATGATGGATTTGTGTTCCGTGCTAACAAGCTATGCATTCCAGCTAGCTCCGTTCATCTTTTGTTGTTGCAGGAGGCGCATGGAGGAGGACTAATGGGACACTTTGGCGTGAAGAAGACGGAGGACATACTTGCTACACATTTCTTTTGGCCAAAGATGAGACGGGATGTTGAGCGTTTTATTGCTCGCTGCACTACATGTCAAAAAGCTAAGTCACGACTCAATCCTCATGGTTTATATATGCCTTTGCCTGTACCTAGTGTTCCTTGGGAGGATATATCTATGGACTTTGTTTTAGGTTTACCTAGAACAAAGAAGGGGAGGGATAGCATATTTGTTGTCGTGGATAGATTCTCGAAAATGGCACACTTCATACCATGTCATAAAAGCGATGATGCTGTCAATGTTGCTGATTTGTTCTTTCGTGAAATTATTCGCTTGCATGGTGTGCCAAATACTATTGTTTCAGATCATGATACTAAATTTCTTAGCCACTTTTGGAGATGTTTATGGGCTAAGTTGGGGACTAAACTGCTTTTTAGTACTACTTGTCACCCCCAAACTGATGGACAAACTGAAGTAGTCAATAGAACATTGTCTACTATGCTTAGGGCTGTTCTAAAGAAAAATAAGAAAATGTGGGAGGAATGCTTGCCTCATATTGAATTTGCTTATAATCGTTCATTGCATTCTACTACTAAGATGTGCCCTTTTGAAGTTGTGTATGGTTTCCTACCTCGTGCACCTATTGATTTGTTGCCTCTTCCATCTTCGGAGAAGGTTAATTTTGATGCTAAAGAACGTGCTGAATTGATTTTAAAAATGCATGAGTTAACTAAGGAAAACATTGAGCGTATGAATGCTAAATATAAACTTGCTGGAGATAAGGGTAGAAAACATGTTGTGTTTGCACCTGGAGATCTTGTTTGGTTACATTTGCGTAAGGATAGATTTCCTAATTTGCGCAAATCAAAGTTAATGCCACGTGCTGCTGGTCCCTTTAAGGTGTTGGAGAAAGTAAATGATAATGCATATAAACTTGAGCTGCCTGCAGATTTTGGGGTTAGTCCCACTTTTAACATTGCAGATTTGAAGCCATATTTGGGTGAGGAAGATGAACTTCCGTCGAGGACGACTTCATTTCAAGAAGGGGAGGATGATGAGGACATCAATACCATTGTTACACCCACAGCCCCTGCTGCTATACATACTGGACCAATTACTAGAGCTCGCGCACGCCAACTAAATTACCAGGTACTTTCGTTTCTTGGTAATGATTCTAATGTTCATGAGAATATGATGCTGCCTAAATTGGATACATTTGTTTTGCTTACAAATGAAGGGCCTAGCTTGGAGAAGGATGAACATTGGAGCAAGAACAAGCATGGAGATGATGGCATGCGCAAGGGGGACAAGAATGGAGTTACAAGTGATGATTTCAGGACTTTGAAGCCACCATAATGAGTGCATGAAGCCTTGGACGAAATATACAAGATGCCACTTCATAAGTTTCGTCCAGAGGCTATTCTAGGTGCTGCGTCACCTTATTATTGGGCCAGGCCCATGTAATTTCGAAATACATTAGTATAGGCTATTTTTAGAGTCCGTATGTGTGGGGAAACAAGAGATAGGGTTAGTTTCGGACCCCTCCACCAAGGGCCACGAAATTCACCCCCTCTTCCTCCATATATACAGCCCTTAGGGCACCGTTTAGACTTTGGGTTTTGTTTAGATCAAAAGTTCGCCATAGCTGCAACTTCGCGTACTTCGTTTGTGTTCAACGACCAGACAAAGGCGTCACAGAACCCCACCTTGATCAATAAAGCTTTCATCTTATATTCGCAATATCCAGATTGCAATCTCAGTTTCTTGCTTGTTCTTCGTTTGCTCGCAGGAAATAGACCCTCGTGGTCAGGTTGATCGTGCTCCGGCGTGGTCAATAACCTCTCGGAGTTGGTTTAGCGATTGCTAAGGCGCGACGTCCTCGCACACTCGTAGTCGGATCGTCAAAGTCGACTTCCACCAAAGCGAAATCCACCATCTCATCGAAAGACGGGACACCTCTGCCTCTATTAGTTGATAGAGGCAAAGGTGTCCCGTCTTTCGATGAGATGATGGAAATCGCTTTGGTGGAAGTCGACTTTGACGATCCGACTACGAACGTGCGAGGACGTCGCGCCTGAGCAATCGCTAAACCAACTCCGAGAGGTTATTGACCACGCCGGAGCACGATCAACCTGACCACGAGGGTCTGTTTCCTGCGAGCAAACGAAGAACAAGCAAGAAACTAAGATTGCAATCTGGATATTGCGAATATAAGATGAAAGCTTTATTGATCAAGGTGGGGTTCTGTGACGCCTTTGTCTGGTCGTCGAACACAAACGAAGTACGCGAAGTTGCAGCTATGGCGAACTTTTAATCTAAACAAAACCCAAAGTCTAAACGGTGCCCTAAGGGCTGTATATATGGAGGAAGAGAGGGGGGAATTTCGTGGCCCTTGGTGGAGGGGTCCGAAATCAACCCTATCTCTTGTTTCCCCACACATACGGACTCTAAAAATAGCCTATACTTATGTATTTCGAAATTACATGGGCCTGGCCCAATAAAAAGGTGACGCAGCACCTATAATAGCCTCTGGACGAAATTTATGAAGTGGCATCTTGTATATTTCGTCCAAGGCTTCATGCACTCTTATGGTGGCTTCAAAGTCCTGAAATCATCACTTGTAACTCCGTTCAGGTTCCCCTTGCGCATGGCATCATCTCCATGCTTGCTCTTGCTCCAATGTCCATCCTTCTCCAAGCTAGGCCCTTCATTTGTAAGCAAAACAAATGTATCCAATTTAGGCAGCATCATATTCTCATGAACATTAGAATCATTACCAAGAAACGAAACTACCTGATAATTTAATTGGCGTGCGCGAGCTCTAGTAATTGGTCCAGTATATGTAGCAGTAGGGGCTGTGGGTGTAACAATGGTATTGATGTCCTCATCATCCTCCCCTTCTTGAAATGAAGTCGTCCTCGACGGAAGCTCATTTTCCTCACCCAAATAAGGCTTCAAATCTGCAATGTTAAAAGTGGGACTAACCCCAAAATCTGCAGGCAGCTCAAGTTTATATGCATTATCATTTATTTTCTCTAACACCTTAAAGGGACCATCAGCACGTGGCATTAGCTTTGATTTGCGCAAATTAGGAAATCTATCTTTACGCAAATGTAACCAAACAAGATCTCCAGGTGCAAACACAACATGTTTTCTACCCTTATCTCCAGCAAGTTTATATTTAGCATTCATACGCTCAATGTTTTCCTTAGTTAACTCATGCATTTTTAAAATCAATTCAGAACGTTCTTTAGCATCAAAATTAACCTTCTCCGAAGATGGAAGAGGCAACAAATCAATAGGTGCACGAGGTAGGAAACCATACACAATTTCAAAAGGGCACATCTTAGTAGTAGAATGCAATGAACGATTATAAGCAAATTCAATATGAGTTGATTTTTGCATATATGACACATGAATAGATGAGTAACTTGCATAGTTCATAAAATCTAAAGCCAAAAAATTAGCACAAGAAGTAGAAGGCATGAAAATATTGCAACTCAGTTTGCACATATAAGTGAAGCTCTTATTCATTTCAAAAGATTGACAATGTTCATCATTAAACCATCCCAACATTGGTGAATAAACCTTACTTGCATCAAATTTACATGCTACAACATGCTTAAATAAGCAAACATGCAATAAGTCATTCAACACAGAATCATCACCAAGATTAGAGGTCATATCAAAATGATTAAACATTGGTTCTTTTGCATCAATAGTTAATTCAATGGGTGCACTCAAAATTGTTGGTATTTCAGTTGTTTGATCACATGGCAAAGTCAAATTATCAACGTAGTCCTCTAAATAGGTGGTGTGATCAAAGTAGTGGGTAGCTCATCAGATGGTGCATTCAAATTAACAAGGCATTCATCATTCTCATGTAGAGATGGAAGATCAGTACCTTTGTCATTACCTCTTATGATCAACTCAGATGATGTAGCCACTCTCGGGGGCGATGTGTCACATGGTGGAGGTGATGTAGTCCTGACAACAACGGATGTGGTTGTCATAGTATGCCTAGTAGTTGAAGGAACAATCATATCAACTCTTGGAATGTGCACCGTGCGCTTGTTCTCCTCGTGGCCAACATGTCGTTTTATTTCCTGTTCAGCTTTGCAAGCAAGATGAAACAAATGGTCCATAGGATAACACTCTTCATGAATTAGTATCTCTTGAATATCACGGTTTAATCCTCCCCAAAATCTATCCATAAAATCATCTTCACTTTCTTCTAAAGAGGAATGCAACAAGGTAGTTTGTAAATCATCATAATATTTTGTTACAGCTTCACTACCTTGTTTTAAGTGTTGCAACTTGATAGAGACGGGGGTGTCCCGATCTTTCGATGAGATGATAACTATCGATTTGGTGAAGATGACTTTGACGATCCGACTACAAACGTGCACGACGTTGCGCCTTAGCAATCGCTAAACCAACTCTGAGAGGTTATTGACCACGCCGGAGCACAATCAACCTGACCACGAAGGTCTATTCCTGCAAGCAATCGAAGAACAAGCAAGAATATGATAAAAGCAATCTGAATATTGTGAGTATATATGAAGTATTGATAAAGGTGGGGATCCGTAAGCGGTCTTGGTCTGGTCGTTGGACACAAACGAAGTACACGAAGTTGCAATGGCTAACTTTTAACTAAACAAATCCCAAGGAAAAGCTACTAGATGGATCTACTTATATAGGAGCAAGGGGTGGCGGCCAAGGAGGTGGGAGGACGTCCCAAGGCAGCCTAAAACTAAATCTAGGTCGTACAAGGCCAATGGGCCCAAGTGGAGGTGATGTAACACCTTTGGACTTGTAGTTTGACTCGGATTCTGCTGCAGCATCAAATTGTTTCGTCCACAACTCAACGCTCCGGACGAATTTGAAGGTGATTCCAATTGGGTTGGAAAGTGCACGAAATCTAGTTTCCAACAAAAAAAGAATCACCCAATTCGGAGTCCGTATGAAAAACTTGTGTGCGTTTTGAGTCAGGTACGTCTGTGCAGTCCGAATCTGAATCCAGAACGTGAGAGACTTGGACTCTATCTTCTCTTGGGCCAAAAGTGACGTGAGAGAACTTTTTGGACAGCAAATAAACATCTCTTTCTTCCTTATCTTCATATGTGGATTGTACAAATGTCCCATACACCTGCAATTAGACAAAACACAAAAGTGTGTGAAGTATTTTTGTTCTGGATAACATAAATAGATTATTGAATAGTTTGCACTAGAAATCACCTGACAAATATGCATATATGCAATATTTTTGGTCATATCCAAGGAAGTCATGTCCTCATCATCCTCCCCTTCTTGAAAATAAAGCCGTCCTCGGCCTTGCTTAATCTGAAATGTGGCTAACAAAAGAGACAAGGTGTACATGTTGTATATGTATATGTCATCCATTTTTACTTCCCTTGATTTTTGCATATATGACACATGAATAGATGAGTAACTTGCATAGTTCATAAAATCTAAAGCCAAAAAATTAGCACAAGAAGTAGAAGGCATGAAAATATTGCAACTCAGTTTGCACATATAAGTGAAGCTCTTATTCATTTCAAAAGATTGACAATGTTCATCATTAAACCATCCCAACATTGGTGAATAAACCTTACTTGCATCAAATTTACATGCTACAACATGCTTAAATAAGCGAACATGCAATAAGTCATTCAACACAGAATCATCACCAAGATTAGAGGTCATATCAAAATGATTAAACATTGGTTCTTTTGCATCAATAGTTAATTCAATGGGTGCACTCAAAATTGTTGGTATTTCAGTTGTTTGATCACATGGCAAAGTCAAATTATCAACGTAGTCCTCTAAAATAGGTGGTGTGATCAAAGTAGTGGGTAGCTCATCAGATGGTGCATTCAAATTGACAAGGCATTCATCATTCTCATGTAGAGATGGAAGATCAGTACCTTTGTCATTACCTCTTATGATCAACTCAGATGATGTAGCCACTCTTGGGGGCGATGTGTCACATGGTGGAGGTGATGTAGTCCTGACAACAACGGATGTGGTTGTCATAGTATGCCTAGTAGTTGAAGGAACAATCATATCAACTCTTGGAATGTGCACCGTGCGCTTGTTCTCCTCGTGGCCAACACGTTGTTTTATTTCCTGTTCAGCTTTGCAAGCAAGATGAAACAAATGGTCCATAGGATAACACTCTTCATGAATTACTATCTCTTGAATATCACGATTTAATCCTCCCCAAAATCTATCCATAAAATCATCTTCACTTTCTTCTAAAGAGGAATGCAACAAGGTAGTTTGTAAATCATCATAATATTTTGTTACAGTTTCACTACCTTGTTTTAAGTGTTGCAACTTCTTAATCATGTCACGAGTATAATAAACAAGGACGAAAGTATGTCGCATGGCAAGTTTCAAATCATCCCAAGTAGTTGGTATATAATCAGGGTGTAACCGACAATATTCACTCCACCAAACCAAAGCAAAACCAGTGAAAGAACCAACCGCAACCTTAACCTTTTTATGTTCATCGAAATTATGGGAAGCAAATATATTTTTTATGTCGAACTCCCATTCAATATATAAAGCAGGTTTAAAACGGCCATTAAATGGTGGTATAGATACATTAACCTGATCATGTGCATTTGGATGTTTGTGCACCTCTCGTGACGGTTGTGGTATTTGCAAAGGTGGTGGCACGTCTCCCGCGATCGACAAAGCCCATGAATTGACTCTGGATCCTGTCATGATTAGTAGAACAAGAAACAAAACCCAAAAATAATGTTCCTATAACTACTAGGATGTGATGGTAAAATGCTCATAGTAAAGCAAATATCAATGTCTTACAAGTTCTTACCATGCAGCAGGCGGTGATCGGCAACCAGCGGTGTCAAGTAACTCCGAATATTGAGTAAAGCGATTGCCAGGGAGCATACGTATACACGGTGTAGAAATATGTGGATCTGGGTTGGCTATATATGGTAGCAAAAGATTAGCAATAATCAATTCAAAGATGCAATGTTGAATAAACGCTCAACGACGGTACTGTGCTGGTCCTAGGCTAGACCGGACTAGAGACGCGAGCCTAGAACACTAATGAGGTCACGGCGTAGCACAACTGGCATCAATGAAGGATACTAAGTAGCTCTTGACAGCAAGATATAAGTGAAGATCTCAACGGCAGTGAAGATAATGATGAAAAACAACTGCCAAGCAGGATATACAACAACTTTGTCTCCAACTTTCCTCTGAAAAAGTTTGTGCCAATTTTTTTGATTTTTTTTCTCCTTTTTTTCTCTGACTTTTTTTCTCTTTTTTTCTTGTTTTTTTCTCTCTTTTTTTCTCCCTCTTTCCAAAACAAACTAGATAAGACGCAGATTGGATCAAGCGAAGATGTGAACGATCTCAACTATTATTATGACAATGAATGGTGGGTAGCACGTGGTGGAAATTGATGGATGGGCGGTGGACAGCGGAAGAGATAATGATGCAGCGGTGGCGTGACTAATGTGAACAGAACTCGAAACTCTAAACGAACTAGACACTAAGACCAGCAACTCGACACGACAATGCAACCGATAATTCAACTATGCAAGCAATGAAAAGAAAATTGCAAACGTGCACGATCCGACTTGATAGAGACGGGGGTGTCCCGATCTTTCGATGAGATGATAACTATCGATTTGGTGAAGATGACTTTGACGATCCGACTACAAACGTGCACGACGTTGCGCCTTAGCAATCGCTAAACCAACTCTGAGAGGTTATTGACCACGCCGGAGCACAATCAACCTGACCACGAAGGTCTATTCCTGCAAGCAATCGAAGAACAAGCAAGAATATGATAAAAGCAATCTGAATATTGTGAGTATATATGAAGTATTGATAAAGGTGGGGATCCGTAAGCGGTCTTGGTCTGGTCGTTGGACACAAACGAAGTACACGAAGTTGCAATGGCTAACTTTTAACTAAACAAATCCCAAGGAAAAGCTACTAGATGGATCTACTTATATAGGAGCAAGGGGTGGCGGCCAAGGAGGTGGGAGGACGTCCCAAGGCAGCCTAAAACTAAATCTAGGTCGTACAAGGCCAATGGGCCCAAGTGGAGGTGATGTAACACCTTTGGACTTGTAGTTTGACTCGGATTCTGCTGCAGCATCAAATTGTTTCGTCCACAACTCAACGCTCCGGACGAATTTGAAGGTGATTCCAATTGGGTTGGAAAGTGCACGAAATCTAGTTTCCAACAAAAAAAGAATCACCCAATTCGGAGTCCGTATGAAAAACTTGTGTGCGTTTTGAGTCAGGTACGTCTGTGCAGTCCGAATCTGAATCCAGAACGTGAGAGACTTGGACTCTATCTTCTCTTGGGCCAAAAGTGACGTGAGAGAACTTTTTGGACAGCAAATAAACATCTCTTTCTTCCTTATCTTCATATGTGGATTGTACAAATGTCCCATACACCTGCAATTAGACAAAACACAAAAGTGTGTGAAGTATTTTTGTTCTGGATAACATAAATAGATTATTGAATAGTTTGCACTAGAAATCACCTGACAAATATGCATATATGCAATATTTTTGGTCATATCCAAGGAAGTCATGTCCTCATCACAACTTCTTAATCATGTCACGAGTATAATAAGCAGGGACGAAAGTATGTCGCATGGCAAGTTTCAAATCATCCCAAGTAGTAGGTATACAATCAGGGTGTAACCGACAATATTCACTCCACCAAACCAAAGCATAACCAGTGAAAGAACCAACCGCAACCTTAACCTTTTTATGTTCATCGAAATTATGGGAAGCAAATATATTTTTTATGTGGAACTCCCATTCAATATATAAAGCAGGTTTAAAACGGCCATTAAATGGTGGTATAGATACATTAACCTGATCATGTGCATTTGGATGTTTGTGCACCTCTCGTGACGGTTGTGGTATTTGCAAAGGTGGTGGCACGTCTCCCGCGATCGACAAAGCCCATGAATTGACTCTGGATCCTGTCATGATTAGTAGAACAAGAAACAAAACCCAAAAATAATGTTCCTATAACTACTAGGATGTGGTGGTAAAACGCTCACAGTAAAGCAAATATCAATGTCTTACAAGTTCTTACCATGCAGCAGGCGGTGATCGGCAACCAGCGGTGTCAAGTAACTCCGAATATTGAGTAAAGCGATTGCCAGGGGAGCGTACGTATACACGGTGTAGAAATATGTGGAGCTTGGTTGGCTATATATGGTAGCAAAAGATTAGCAATAATCAATTCAAAGATGCAATGTTGAATAAACGCTCAACGACGGTACTGTGCTGGTCCTAGGCTAGACCGGACTAGAGACGCGAGCCTAGAACACTAATGAGGTCACGGCGTAGCACAACTAGCATCAATGAAGGATAGTAAGTAGCTCTTGACAGCAAGATATAAGTGAAGATCACAATGGCAGTGAAGATAATGATGAAAAACAACTGCCAAGCAGGATATACAACAACTTTGTCTCCAACTTCCCTCTGAAAAAGTTTGTGCCGATTTTTTTAATTTTTTTCTCCTTTTTTTCTCTGACTTTTTTTTCTCTTTTTTTTTCTCGTTTTTTTCTCTCTTTTTTTTCTCCCTCTTTCCAAAACAAACTAGATAAGACGCAGATTGTATCAAGCGAAGATGTGAACGATCTCAACTATTATTATGACAATGAATGGTGGGTAGCACGTGGTGGAAATTGATGGATGGGTGGTGGACAGCGGAAGAGATAATGATGCAGCGGTGGCGTGACTAATGTGAACAGAACTCGAAACTCTAAACGAACTAAACACTAAGACCAGCAACTCGACACGACGATGCAACCGATAATTCAACTATGCAAGCAATGAAAAGAAAATTGCAAAGGCTCAGACTGGCTTGGACCAAGGATGAATAGATCTAACTCTTTTTTGTGGCTTTTTCTTGGACAATAGGTAAGAAAATAAATCTAATCTAGGAAAACTGGAAATTCTCACCGAGCAACCTGAAAACTGATACCACTTGATAGAGGCGGGGGTGTCCCGATCTTTCGATGAGATGATAACTATCGATTTGGTGAAGATGACTTTGACGATCCGACTACAAACGTGCACGACGTTGCGCCTTAGCAATCGCTAAACCAACTCTGAGAGGTTATTGACCACGCCGGAGCACAATCAACCTGACCACGAAGGTCTATTCCTGCAAGCAATCGAAGAACAAGCAAGAATATGATAAAAGCAATCTGAATATTGCGAGTATATATGAAGTATTGATAAAGGTGGGGATCCGTAAGCGGTCTTGGTCTGGTCGTTGGACACAAACGAAGTACACGAAGTTGCAATGGCTAACTTTTAACTAAACAAATCCCCAGGAAAAGCTACTAGATGGATCTACTTATATAGGAGCAAGGGGTGATGGCCAAGGAGGTGGGAGGACGTCCCAAGGCAGCCTAAAACTAAATCTAGGTCGTACAAGGCCAATGGGCCCAAATGGAGGTGATGTAACACCTTTGGACTTGTAGTTTGACTCGGATTCTGCTGCAGCATCAGATTGTTTCATCCACAACTCAACGCTCCGGACGAATTTGAAGGTGATTCCAATTGGGTTGGAAAGTGCACGAAATCTAGTTTCCAACAAAAAAAGAATCACCCAATTCGGAGTCCGTATGAAAAACTTGTGTGCGTTTTGAGTCAGGTACGTCTGTGCAGTCCGAATCTGAATCCAGAACGTGAGAGACTTGGACTCTATCTTCTCTTGGGCCAAAAGTGACGTGAGAGAACTTTTTGGACAGCAAATAAACATCTCTTTCTTCCTTATCTTCATATGTGGATTGTACAAATGTCCCATACACCTGCAATTAGACAAAACACAAAAGTGTGTGAAGTATTTTTGTTCTAGATAACATAAATAGATTATTGAATAGTTTGCACTAGAAATCACCTGACAAATATGCATATATGCAATATTTTTGGTCATATCCAAGGTAGTCATGTCCTCATCACTCCTCCTTGACATCCGTGAAGCTCCGACAATACATATGCATGCACACGTAAGGAGTGTCAAGTAGTATACCATCCTCGAGAGTGTCAAGTGAGTACGTGTAAAGGAGATGATTCACCTTTGTGTATGTAAAGTAGATGTCGCACGCGTCACTTGCCAAATGGGCTCTTGACGTGGTGATGTCCGTAGGATGCTCCGCATCATCCCCTCCCCCTTGGAAAAGATCCGACCTCGGATCGAAATCCAAATCACCATGGGAAAGAGATGATGTCGTCATGTAGAAGTGGACGATCACCAAGCATTCGTCATCTTGTAGTTCCAAATGGGCACTCTCCAATGTCGCACCGTCTTGTGATTCCTTCAAAAGTAGCAAAGATAACAAGCACTTGGAAAAACAAATGTGGTTGTCGTAAGAGCAAAACCAAGCATTCAAGAGGTGATTCACCCAACAAGTGTTGTCATCAAGCATAGCATATGGTTTGACAAAGAAGTGTGGCATGGCATTTGAGCATATAAATTGAGCACAATCAAGTATATCATGGTAACAAGCATGCAAATGTGAGGTAGAGATGCAAATATGTGTGACAAGAGTATAAGCATCCACCTCAAGTTCATAGCAAACATGGGCAAAGCGCTCAATGAAAGGTCTATGGTAGGCATAGGAATCATTCACAACACCAAATAAGATAAGATGTCTAAACACATGGGTCAAACGTAAGACAATCGAAACATAATGTGCATAGGGTGTAGTGAATATAGGGTGGCCCTCAACACAATAGAAAGAGCAATTGTTCATCATGTGTTAGGCAATCAAGTCAAGCATGTGACAAGCAAAGGGACATGACATATGCGAAGAAATGATATTGGTGCAACCAACCATATGATAGTAGCAAGTAGTCCAAGAATTGGATGCAACACACAAGGCATATATATCATGATGCATGGGAATGTGATAATGGCAAGTCAAAGCAAGATCTATCATGTGAGAGGCATGAGCATGTATGTCATCAACCCAAGAAAGCAAGTAGTGGAACATGGGTGATGCAACATAGGAAGCAATCAAAGCAATCAAGTCAAGCAAGCTAGTAGTGCGAAGATGCAACATACTAGAGGAAACCATGGCAATCATGTCATTGGTGCAAATAGTGGGCATGAACAATTCACATGTCATAGCACAAGCATGAAAGCAAGATATGAGGACATTAGCATGGGGCACATGATAAACATGGCAATAGCAACAAGGATCTCTACCAAGCATGCAAATACACATAGAAGTAGCATAATGATGAAACATGGGTAGATGCAAGCAAGGGTCACAATTGCATGGCAAAGGCATAGAAGCAAGCATAGCATGCAAAGTGAACACGGTAAAATGAGCATAATGTGAGAAGTGGTAAATGGCCCATAGCCGTGTGAGAGCCAAGTAGAGGAGTTGCGCGTAGTCCTTGCGCGAAGGGAACGGTGGTAAGGATAGTCCACGGGATCCCGAATCGTCATTGCTCTCAAGAGCTCGTTTTGTCAACTCGTGGGATTGCGAAGTTGACAAGTATGCATGGGTACCTACACAAAAGAGACACAAACGAAAGAAATTGTGTGTGTGGTGAATGTACACATCATCCATCATGATGTGTATGTGCACGTGTGAGTTAGCACAAGATAGGCATCGCTCAAAGAAATTTGATGCATGGTATAGGAACATGTCATCCATCATGAAAGAATAGTTATTATGTATGACACAATGGGGACACAAATTGAGCAAACAAGTATATGGCACATCAAAAGCATGTTTATTCATGGGGAGCATATGGTGCACACAAGTACTGGGGTCATGCAATGAATGGGATGGATCAAATTCTCCTAACATGTATGAGGAAACTATGGGGGTCTCCTCATGAGCAATATCGGAAACATCATATGGAGAAAATGGACAACATCCAAAACAATGCATATCCGAAGCTAGGTGGTCATGGCATGGCATATGAGATAAATGATGCAAAGGGAGCATATCAATATCATCACAAGAGATACAAATGCCAATAACCCTGGGCTTGTCATCTATGCCATATGTGCAAATTGGGTTTATTTTAATGGCATATGCATAGTCACTATGAAGAGATTGCAAATAAGACATATGGTTGATCTCATGCATAGCATATGACAAGTCAAGTGGATTATCAAACATGATGTGACCTAAAGAATTGTCACAAGAAATCCTATGTAACATGGCATCATAACTACTAGACTCCACAAGAGAATCATCATACTCATCATAAATGGGCAAATCATCGCATGGGGAAATCATACTAGCATGAAGCATGGCAATAGGTGGATCAACATCATGCAAGTAATCGATGTCAAGAATGTCCACTAGTGGGACTAGAGCATCACCTTCACCTATGTTACCTTTGTCATTCCACTCAAGTGGTGTAGGTGAGGTGGGAAAGACCAAATGGTGGTCATCATCATCATCTTGATGGAACCATGTGGGCGGTGCATCATGTTCCACCATGACCATCGTCTTGTCCAAAGGGAGGACGAAGTCGTCGAGGATCGGCGCGTCATCATCAATGGGACCTAGCACCAAACGAGAAGACACAATAGAGGTAGAGGTCAAGTTGTTAGAAATGCAAATGGCCTCACGAGACCTATCAACTATCTCACTCTCTCTATGTGGTGGTTCACTCACTCCCTCAAAATAGGTGCACTCAAACTCACGTATGGTGGAGTCACTCATCTCACTCGAGTGGTGGGGGTTGTGGCTCTCCTCACATGGGAATTGTGGCAACTCATCATATATGGGGCTAGTGGTGAAGTCACTCTCACTCTCAATATGGTGGCACAAGTCACTCAAGTCATCATACGTCGCCGTGGTCGAAGGGAAGATCCCATGCTCAACCATCTCGTCACCGTCGCCGTAGATGAAGGCCGAAGATGGCACATCATCACTCTCGCCTCCACAGATGGAAGCATCATCCTTGCTCGCCACCTTGTCGCTTGCCTCCAAAGCTTGGTCCTTGAGGGTCTCCGTAGTCGAACTCGTCGCCGCACCGTCTTGAAAAAGAGTCGAAGTAGACTCGGCATCATCAATGCCACAAAGAGGGATGGCGGTGAAGTCGCACTTGGGAGCATCGTCTTGGAGCTTGTCGGCCTTGGACATCATGGTGGTACTAGCCTCATGCTTGTCGTAGAGCTTGATCACCGCGAAGTTTGCTTGGGGTGGAGAAGCCTTGGCCTTCATGAGTTCTTGTTCCGCCTTGAGAGCACCAATGTAGTAGTCGTCGATGGACTTGTAGTTCTCGAGGAAGATGGTCTTGGAGATGTCGTTGTGCAATCCCATCATGAAGTGGAACTTCATCGAAATGGGGTCGTCCACGCCGGCTCGTCGCAAGGCAATCATCATCTCCTTGAAGTACTTGTCGATGGACTTGGATCCTTGGGTGGTGTTCTCCAATTGGCGTTGAAGTTGTTCCGTGTAGGTTGGAGGCACAAACTCTCGCCGCAAAGCTTTCTTCGTCTTGGGCCAACTCATGTCGTAGTACTCTGAAGGTGTGTGAAGCCACCATGCCAATGCGTAGTCGTGGAAGTTTCTTGTGGCGCACTTCACTTGATCTTCGGGAGGAACTTGATGTAGCTTGAGGTAGTCGTCCATCAAACGCTCCCACTCGAGGTACTCCTCGGGTTCTTGAGTCCCATATAAAGGAATCTTGTGGTTGGTGTCGAGGTCGTAGTAGCTCGTGGAAGTCGCGGACTTGAGCTTGGGTAGCTTCTCTTGAGTGTAGTCTTGAGGTTCTTGTTGGCGAAGATGCCATATGTCCGTAGGCGAAGATGCCTTGAAGTCGCTTGGCGAAGATGCCAAGGGAGATGGTGAAGTCATTGAGCGGTTGTTGGTGTTGAGCTCTTGACCTTCACGTTCTTGTTGGTGATGGTGTCGATGCCGATGTGATCTTGCCGGAGATGGTAGCTCGGAAGGATGTGCTCTTGGGCGTCTTCTCGAAGATGAGGAAGATCGCTTGTAGGACTTGATGAGGGCCTTGATCTCCTCCATGCGCTTGTCCATCTTGGCGTCGTAGTTGTTGTTCATGGCATCGAACTCGTCGTTGTTGTTGTAGACCGAAAGTGAAATGCCTTGCCTATCCATCACAAGACTCGAGTAGAGGTGAGTAGGAAATGAGATAAACAATACCAAGTTACCTTTTCCCAAAGTTGAGGATGTATCCCGTGTCACTCAATGTGAGATGAAAGAATAGTGGAATTGGTACCGGACTTGTTCACTCACACCTACAAGTAAAGGCTTATGGTAGAGCTCGGTGAGGATAGTGGCACAAAAATTTGATGCAAAATGTTAGCAAGAGTTAATAATGTTGAAAAAGATTCACAAATTCGCAAGTGAAACAAGTAGACCAATAGCAATGAAAGGTACACGGAAACACACACACGGATAGATAAATGGGGTCGTGCAACCAAGGAATGAGCACAAAATGTGGAATCCACGGAAAACGCTCGTGTTGCACAACTCAAGAGAGACGCTAGCACGATTGCTCAATAGGCGGATACGACACTTGTGCACAACCTATAAGATGCAAAATGGATATTCTTTCTATCCCAAGTATGCTATGTATGTATGGTTCCCGGTGTTTCTCTCAAGCATGATATCATATGATGTAGATTTTGGTATGGCTCTTATTTGCAATGGGGGAATGATGCTATGGCACTTGCTCACGAGCTCTTTGCTCTCTTTTTGCTTAAAAGCTTTTCTCTCTTTTTTTCTATGGTCACTTTTGCACAATGCACAAACCAAGATAGCAATTGTGTATATGCGGGAACAAACGAGAGGCACAATGGATGATATGTTACCAAGATGATATGGTATGTATGCAATGGATGGCGGATCACTAATGTGCACAAGTAACGTTGCCGGCAATACTCAAATGGCTAGTCTCGATAGGTAAGTGACGCAAAATGGGCTAGGGGTTAACAATGCAATTGCAAGGTAATATACAAAGGTGTCGTCGAGGTTACCGTCCTTTGCGATGATGAGTAGCGGTGTTCTTGGTGTAGATACCAAGATGATGGAGACTCGTCCCTAAGTAGCCGAAACACCTTAGGAAACGGAAAAACCGCAAACTCAAAATCTCAAATGACAAATGTCAAAATGGTGGTAGCGGAAAGCGGTGATGGTGTTGCACTAGGCAATGCGGAAGTGGAATGATGGGCTATACACGTGTCGGAGTTGAAGTTGCCGTCCCTAAGTAGCCGAAACACCTTAGGAGACACAAGCCACAACTCAAACAAGCTCAAACAACTATTGGGTTAAGTTGGGTTGTCGGAAGTGTGTGGTGGGAAGGTTATGTGGAAGTGGTGGTGGTGGTGGTTGATGAAGAAGCAACCGTCCCTAAGTAGCCGAAACACCTTAGGAGACTCAAGTCACTACTCAAACAACCTCAAATGCTATGGGGAACAAAATGGGTTAGGTTGCGGAAGTCGGTGGTGGTAATGCGGATGATATGGTGGAGGGCCTAGGCAAACTTGCCAAATTTCAGAAAATTTGATGGTGTCAAATGGTGTTGGTGGTATTTTTGTTGGATGGGGGATGTCAATAGCTTCAAAACGAGCTAAAGAACGTCGAAAACGGACTCTGGATGAATTAGTTATGATCGAAACAAGATTTCAACCGAAGTCAGTTTCAGGGTTAACCGGACATCCGGGAGGAGATCCGGATGATCCGGGCTTGGTCCGGATGATCCGGGAGGAAATCCGGATGATCCGGCTTCGTCAGCGCCGGTTCTGTTTTCTGGGTGCGTGGGTTATCCGGACGTCCGGGAGAGGGTCCAGCTGATCCGGGCTTGGTCCGGATGATCTGGGAGAAGGTCCGGATGATCCGGGCAAGTCAAACTGCTCGGGATTTTCTCTCGGGGACGAATTTTTGGGCGGAAATGGATGATTTTCGGGGCAAAATTGAGGAGATTTTGTGGATGGAAGGTGGGGAAACTTGGGGGAAAGCTAGATCCACTTGAAACCAAGCAAATCCACGGATCAAAATCAACAAAACATCATCAAACCAACAAATCACAAAAAAAATTGGGGGCTATTTTTGGTGGGGATTTTCGGATTTAGGACGAAATCAAGCAAAAGAAGGCTAGAAAACGGTGGGAGGGACTCCAAACACGTGATCAACGTGGCTCATGATACCATATGATGTAGGGTGGAACCCTATAGTGTCGATCTTTCACGTTTGGAGCGGGATCCCTCGAAGAACACGATGAACACGAGGAAGAACGGGGAAACACTCAAGAACAAGTCCAAATCACACATCCACTAGACAATCAAACACACAAGATCACAAGGTACATGAACAACAAAAGGAAAGATACAAGGTAAGGTTCATCTCCAAGAGGATGTCTTGATGATATCCTAGATGGATCTTCCCACAAGGGGGTCTTGATGATATCCCGCGGGATCTTCTCCTAGATGGAGGTCTTGGCCTCCAATGGAGTAGTGGTCTCTCTCTCTCAAGAGTAGAGATAGGTAGGAGCAAAGCTCACCTAAGAATGAGCTATCACTTTGCTAACCCTAGAAAGGAGGTGGAGGAGGTCTATTTATAACCCAAGGGGCGAAGGGGTAAGTGAGGGGCGAAGGGGTACACGGGCTTCGGCCCAAGTCACGCACGCAGGCGGGGTCCGGATGATCCGGATGGTGGCCCGGATGATCCGGGTGTCGGGGGTCCGGATGATCCGGGCGACCGTCCGGATGATCCGGCTTCATCGAGCAGCTTCTGTTGTCTTCAGGCACGTTAGCCGGATCGTCCGGGAGGTCGTCCGGATCGTCCGGGCTCGGTCCGGATCGTCCGGCTGGGTGTCCGGATGATCCGGGCAACTCCAGTCTTCTTCTCCTTTCTTCCGTCTTCTCTTCCACGCTTCCCTCGCGGATGGTGTAGTTGTTCCTTGGCGCTTACACTCCTCCTTGACATCCGTGAAGCTCCGACAATACCTATGCATGCACACGTAAGGAGTGTCAAGTAGTATACCATCCTCGAGAGTGTCAAGTGAGTACGTGTAAAGGAGATGATTCACCTTTGTGTATGTAAAGTAGATGTCGCACGCGTCACTTGCCAAATGGGCTCTTGGCGTGGTGATGTCCGTAGGATGCTCCGCATCACTATCTAGGGAAGAACATCAAGGCCTCCTCTTGGAGATGAACGGTTCCTTTGTATCCTTACCTTAGTTGACCTTGTATCTTGTGGATCTCATATGTGTCTGGTGATCTAGCACTTGTGTGATCGATTCCTTGTTGGTTGAGTGTTTCTCTCTCGTTTTCCCCGTGTTTTCCCTTGTGCTTTCGCGTGTTCTTCGTGATTCCTCTGTAGGATCCACTCCAAACGTGAAAGATCGACGCCATAGGGTTCCACCCTACATCATAGTTTGCATTAGAAATCACCTCACAAATATACATGTATGCAATATATTTGGTCATATCCAAGGTAGTCATGTCCTCATCATTATGGCTCCGAATGACAAAATTATGACCGTTTTAGTGAACATCTCTCCATTCTATGGTAGTCCTTGAAAGTACTTTATTTTCTCGTGCGCTTTTTGCCTGATTGCCCCAAAATTTCTTGTCCTCTATAGAGGAGATATCGTTTCCACATATATATTGATCGATGCCAGGAATGCCCTTTTTGTTCTTGGCTTTCACGCGCGAGAGTTACAGCATGCCATCCGGCGAAAACAAGGAGAATAAGGCATATAGCTGTTGGATTTTCTTCAATTTACGGCCAAATGAGATTGCCCGGATCATAGAGCATCTGTAGAAAGGTACGTTTGTCCGTACTAGGGGGGCTAATGTCTGAAACATAATCTCTCAAATTTCCTTCAAAAGGAAGTGCCAATGGGTTCAGAAACTTGTCTAAAAAACAGCAACGAATGGTGTTCTTTGACTTTGAGGGCCAAAAAGTCCTACCTAAGGCCGTATTTGAGGGTACTCTAGGACTCCTGGCGCAAGCGAGGAGTATTTTCTAGATTCGCGCGCTCGCCGCGACCAGTTTGAGTACTTGTGGGTCCAACACGGACTCCGAATGACAAAATTACGACCGTTTAGTGAACATATCTCCATTCTATGGCAGTCCTTGAAAGTACTTCATTTTCTCGTGCGCTTTTTGCCTGATTGCCACAAAATTTCTTGTCCTCTATAGAGGAGATATCGTTTCCACATATATATTGACCAATGCCAGGAATGCCCTTTTGTTCTTGGCTTCCACGCGCGTGAGTTACAGCATGCCATCCGGCGAAAACAAGGAGAATAAGGCATATAGCCGCTGGATTTTCTTCAATTCACGGCCAAATGAGATTGCCCGGATCTTAGAGCATCTGCAGAAAGGTATGTTTGTCCCTACCAGGGGGGCTAATGTCTACAAGCAACATAATCTCTCGAATTTCCTTCAAAAGGAAGTGCCAATGGGTTCAGAAACTTGTCTGAAAAACAGCGACGAATGACGTTCTTTGACTTTCAGGGCCAAAAAGTCCTGCTTTAGGCCGTATTTGAGGGTATCCCGAGCCTCCTAGCGCAAGCGGGGATGATTTTTTGGATTCACGTGCTCGCCGCGAGCAGTTTGAGTACTTGTGGGTCCGACACGGACTCCGAATGACAAAATTATGACAGTTTTAGTGAACATCTCTCCATTCTATGGCAGTCCTTGAAAGTACTTCATTTTCTCGTGCGCTTTTTGCCTGATTGCCCCAAAATTTCATGTCCTCTATAGAGGAGATATCGTTTCCACATATATATTGACCAATGCCAGGAATGCCCTTTTGTTCTTGGCTTTCACGCGCGTGAGTTACAGCATGCCATCCGGCGAAAACAAGGAGAATAAGGCATATGGCCGCTAGATTTTCTTCAATTTACTGCCAAATGAGATTGCCCGGATCATAGAGCATCTGCAGAAAGGTAAGTTTGTCCCTACTAAGGGGGCTAATGTCTATAAGCAAGATAATCTGTCGAATTTCCTACAAAAGGAAGTGCCAATGGTTCAGAAACTTGTCTGCAAAACTACGACGAATGATGTTCTTTGACTTTCAGGGCCAAAAAGTCCTGCTTAAGGCTGTATTTGAGGGTACTCTAGGACTCCTGGCGCAAGCGGGGAGTATTTTCTGGATTCGCGCGCTCGCCTTGAGCAGTTTGAGTACTTGTAGGTCCGACACGGACTCCGAATGACAAAATTACGACCGTTTAGTGAACATATCTCCATTCTATGGCAGTCCTTGAAAGTACTTCATTTTCTCGTGCGCTTTTTGCCTGATTGCCACAAAGTTTCTTGTCCTCTATAGAGGAGATATCGTTTCCACATATATATTGACCGATGCCAGGAATGCCCTTTTGTTCTTGGCTTGCACGCGCGTGAGTTACAGCATGCCATCCGGCGAAAACAAGGAGAATAAGGCATATAGCCGCTGGATTTTCTTCAATTTACGGCCAAATGAGATTGCCCAGATCATAGAGCATCTGCAGAAAGGTACGTTTGTCCCTACCAGGGGGGCTAATGTCTATAAGCAACATAATCTCTCGAATTTCCTTCAAAAGGAAGTGCCAATGGGTTTAGAAACTTGTCTGAAAAACAGCGACGAATGATGTTCTTTGACTTTCAGGGCCAAAAAGTCATGCTTAAGGCCGTATTTGAGGGTACTCTGGGCCTCCTGGCACAAGCGGGGATGATTTTTTGGATTCACGCGCTCGCCGCGAGCAGTTTGAGTACTTGTGGGTCCGACGCGGACTCCGAATGACAAAATTATGAGAGTTTTAGTGAACATCTCTCCATTCTATGGCAGTCCTTGAAAGTACTTCATTTTCTCGTGCACTTTTTGCCTGATTGCCCCAAAATTTCTTGTCCTCTATAGAGGAGATATCGTTTCCACATATATATTGACCGATGAAAGGAATGCCCTTTTGTTCTTGGCTTTCACGCGCGTGATTTACAGCATGCCATCCGGCGAAAACAAGGAGAATAAGGCATATAGCCGCTGGATTTTCTTCAATGTACGGCCAAATGAGATTGCCTGGATCATAGAGCATCTGCAGAAAGGTACGTTTGTCCCTACCAGGGGGCTAATGTCTATAAGCAACATAATCTCTCGCATTTCCTTCAAAAGGAAGTGCCAATGGGTTCAGAAACTTGTCTGAAAAACAGCGACGAATTATGTTCTTTGACTTTCAGGGCCAAAAAGTCCTGCTTAAGGCTGAATTTGAGGGTACTCCGGGCCTATTGGCGCAAGCGGGGAGTATTTTTTGGATTCACGCGCTCGCCGCGAGCAGTTTGAGTACTTATGGGTCCGACACGGACTCCGAATGACAAAATTATGATCGTTTTAGTGAACATCTGTCCTTTCTATGGCAGTCCTTGAAAGTACTTCATTTTCTCGTGCGCTTTTTGCCTGATTGCCCCAAAATTTCTTATCCTCTAAAGAGGAGATATCGTTTCCACATATATATTGAACAATGCCAGGAATGCACTTCTGTTCTTGGCTTTCACGCGCATGAGTTACAGCATGCCATCCGGCGAAAATAAGGAGAATAAGGCATATAGCCTTTGGATTTTCTTCAGTTTACGGCCAAATGAGATTGCCCAGATCATAGAGCATCTGCAGAAAGGTACGTTTGTCCCTACCAGGGGGGCTAATGTCTATAAGCAACATAATCTCTCGAATTTCCTTCAAAAGGAAGTGCCAATGGGTTTAGAAACTTGTCTGAAAAACAGCGACGAATGATGTTCTTTGACTTTCAGGGCCAAAAAGTCATGCTTAAGGCCGTATTTGAGGGTACTCTGGGCCTCCTGGCACAAGCGGGGATGATTTTTTGGATTCACGCGCTCGCCGCGAGCAGTTTGAGTACTTGTGGGTCCGACGCGGACTCCGAATGACAAAATTATGAGAGTTTTAGTGAACATCTCTCCATTCTATGGCAGTCCTTGAAAGTACTTCATTTTCTCGTGCACTTTTTGCCTGATTGCCCCAAAATTTCTTGTCCTCTATAGAGGAGATATCGTTTCCACATATATATTGACCGATGAAAGGAATGCCCTTTTGTTCTTGGCTTTCACGCGCGTGATTTACAGCATGCCATCCGGCGAAAACAAGGAGAATAAGGCATATAGGCGCTAGATTTTCTTCAGTTTACGGCCAAATGAGATTGCCCGGATCATAGAGCATCTACAGAAAGGTACGTTTGTCCCTACTAAGGGGGCTAATGTCTATAAGCAAGATAATCTCTCAAATTTCCTTCAAAAGGAAGTGCCAATGGGTTCAGAAACTTGTCTGAAAAACTGCGACGAATGATGTTCTTTGACTTTCAGGGCCAAAAAGTCCTGCTTAAGGCCGTATTTGAGGGTACTCTGGGCCTCCTGGCGCAAGCAGGGAGTATTTTCTGGACGCGCGCGCTCGCCGCGAGCAGTTTGAGTCCTTGTCGGTCCGACACGGACTCCGAATGACAAAATTACGACCGTTTAGTGAACATATCTCCATTCTATGGCAGTACTTGAAAGTACTTCATTTTCTCGTGCACTTTTTGCCTGATTGCAACAAAATTTCTTGTCCTCTATAGAGGAGATATCATTTCCACATATATATTGACCGATGCCAGGAATGCCCTTTTTGTTCTTGGCTTGCACGCGCGTGAGTTACAGCATGCCATCCGGCGAAAACAAGGAGAATAAGGCATATAGCCGCTGGATTTTCTTCAATTTACGGCCAAATGAGATTGCCCTGATCATAGAGCATCTGCAGAAAGGTACGTTTGTCCCTACCAGGGGGGCTCATGTCTATAAGCAACATAATCTCTCGAATTTCCTTCAAAAGGAAGTGCCAATGGGTTCAGAAACTTGTCTGAAAAACAGCGACGAATGATGTTCTTTGACTTTCAGGGCCAAAAAGTCCTGCTTAAGGCCGTATTTGAGGGTACTCCGGGCCTCCTGGCGCAAGCGGCGATGATTTTTTGGATTCACGCGCTCGCCGCGAGCAGTTTGAGTACTTGTGGGTCCGACACAGACTCCGAATGACAAAATTATGACAGTTTTAGTGAACATCTCTCCATTCTGTGGCAATCCTTGAAAGTACTTCATTTTCTCATGCGCTTTTTGCCTGATTGCCCCAAAATTTCTTGTCCTCTATAGAGGAGATATTGTTTCCACATATATATTGACCGATGCCAGGAATGCCCTTTTGTTCTTGGCTTTCATGCGCGTGAGTTACAGCATGCCATCCGGCGAAAACGAGGAGAATAAGGCATATAGCCACTAGGTTTACTTCAATTTACGGCCAAATGAGATTGCCCGGATCATAGAGCGTCTGCAGAAAGGTACGCTTGTCCCTACTAAGGGGGCTAATGTCTATAAGCAAGATAATCTCGCGAATTTCCTTCAAAAGGAAGTGCCAATTGGTTTAGAAACTACGACGAATGATATTCTTTGACTTTCAGGGGCAAAAACTCCTACTTAAGGCCGTATTTGAGGGTACTCTGGGCCTCCTGGCGCAAGCGGGGAGTATTTTCTGGATGCGCGCGCTCGCCGCGAGCAGTTTGAGTCCTTGTCTGTCCGACACGGACTTCGAATGACAAAATTACGACCATTTAGTGAACATATCTCCATTCTATGGCAGTCCTAGAAAGTACTTCATTTTCTCGTGCGCTTTTTGCCTGATTGTCACAAAATTTCTTGTCCTCTATAGAGGAGATATCATTTCCACATATATATTGACCGATGCCAGGTATACCCTTTTGTTCTTGGCTTGCGCGCGCGTGAGTTACAGCATGCCATCCGGCGAAAACAAGGAGAATAAGGCATATAGCCGTTGGATTTTCTTCAATTTACGGCCAAATGAGATTATCCGGATCATAGAGCATCTGCAGAAAGGTACGTTTGTCCCTACCAGGGGGGCTAATGTGATAGAGGCGGGCTGTCCCGATCTTTCGATGAGACGATAACTATCGATTTGGTGGAGACGACTTTGACGATCCGACTACAAACATGCAACGACGTTGTGCCTTAGCAATCGCTAAACCAACTCCGAGAGGTTATTGACCACGCCGGAGCACGATCAACCTGACCACGAAGGTCTATTCCTGCAAGCAATCGAAGAACAAGCAAGAATATGACAAAAGCAATATGAATATCACGAATATGTATGAAGTATTGATAATGGTGGGGATCCGAAAAGTGGTCTTGGTCTGGTCGTTGGACACAAACGAAGCACACGAAGTTGCAATGGCTAACTTTTAACTAAACAAATCCCAAGGAAAAGCTACTAGATGGATCTACTTATATAGGAGCAAGGGGTGGCGGCCAAGGAGGTGGGAGGACGTCCCAAGGCAGCCTAAAACTAAATCTAGGTCGTACAAGGCCAATGGGCCCATGTGGAGGTGATGTAACACCTTTGGACTTGTAGTTTGACTCGGATTCTGCTGCAGCATCAGATTGTTTCGTCCACAACTCAACGCTCCGGACGAATTTGAAGGTGATTCCAATTGGGTTGGAAAGTGCACGAAATCTAGTTTCCAACAAAAAAAATCACCCAATTCGGAGTCCGTATGAAAAACTTGTGTGCGTTTTGAGTCAGGTATGTCTGTGCAGTCCGAATCTGAATCCAGAACGTGAGAGACTTGGACTCTATCTTCTCTTGGGCCCAAAGTGACGTGAGAGAACTTTTTGGACATCAAATAAACATCTCTTTCTTCCTTATCTTCATATGTGGATTGTACAAATGTCCCATACACCTGCAATTAGACAAAACACAAAAGTGTGTGAAGTATTTTTGTTCTGGATAACATAAATAGATTATTGAATAGTTTGCACTAGAAATAACCTGACAAATATGCATATATGCAATATTTTTGGTCATATCCAAGGTAGTCATGTCCTCATCATCCTCCCCTTCTTGAAAATAAAGCCGTCCTCGGCGTTGCTTAATCTAAAATGTGGCTAACAAAAGAGACAAGGTGTACATGTTGTATATGTATATGTCAGCCATTTTTACTTCCCTTGATTTTTGCATATATGACACATGAATAGATGAGTAACTTGCATAGTTCATAAAATCTAAAGCCAAAAAATTAGCACAAGAAGTAGAAGGCATGAAAATATTGTAACTCAGTTTGCACATATAAGTGAAGCTCTTATTCATTTCAAAAGATTGACAATGTTCATCATTAAACCATCCCAACATTGGTGAACAAACATTACTTGCATCAAATTTACATGCTACAACATGCTTAAACAAGCAAATATGCAATAATTCATTCAACACAGAATCATCACCAAGATTAGAGGTCATATCAAAATGATTAAACATTGGTTCTTATGCATCAATAGTTAATTCAATGGGTGCACTCAAAATTGTTGGTATTTCAGTTGTTTGATCACATGGCAAAGTCAAATTATCAACGTAGTCCTCTAAAATAGGTGGTGTGGTCAAAGTAGTGGGTAGCTCATCAGATGGTGCATTCAAATTGACAAGGCATTCATCATTCTCATGTAGAGATGGAAGATCAGTACCTTTGTCATTACCTCTTATGATCAACTCAGATGATGTAGCCACTCTCGAGGGTGATGTGTCACATGGTGGAGATGATGTAGTCCTGACAACAACGGATGTGGTTGTCATAGTATGCCTAGTAGTTGAAGGAACAATCATATCAACTCTTGGAATGTGCACCGTGCGCTTGTTCTCCTCGTGGCCAACACATCGTTTTATTTCCTGTTCAGCTTTGCAAGCAAGATGAAACAAATGGTCCATAGGATAACACTCTTCATGAATTAGTATCTCTTGAATATCACGATTTAATCCTCCCCAAAATCTATCCATAAAATCATCTTCACTTTCTTCTAAAGAGGAATGCAACAAGGTAGTTTGTAAATCATCATAATATTTTGTTATTCACTACCTTGTTTTAAGTGTTGCAACTTCTTAATCATGTCACGAGTATAATAAGCAGGGACGAAAGTATGTCGCATGGCAAGTTTCAAATCATCCCAAGTAGTAGGTATATAATCAGGGTGTAACCGACAATATTCACTCCACCAAACCAAAGCATAACCAGTGAAAGAACCAACCGCAACCTTAACCTTTTTATGTTCATCGAAATTATGGGAAGCAAATATATTTTTATGTCGAACTCCCATTCAATATATAAAGCAGGTTTAAAACGGCCATTAAATGGTGGTATAGATACATTAACCTGATCATGTGCATTTGGATGTTTGTGCACCTCTCGTGACGGTTGTGGTATTTGCAAAGGTGGTGGCACGTCTCCCGCGATCGACAAAGCCCATGAATTGACTCTGGATCCTGTCATGATTAGTAGAACAAGAAACAAAACCCAAAAATAATGTTCCTATAACTACTAGGATGTGGTGGTAAAACGCTCACAGTAAAGCAAATATCAATGTCTTACAAGTTCTTACCATGCAGCAGGCGGTGATCGGCAACCAGCGGTGTCAAGTAACTCTGAATATTGAGTAAAGCGATTGCCAGGGGAGCGTACGTATACACGGTGTAGAAATATGTGGAGCTGGGTTGGCTATATATGGTAGCAAAAGATTAGCAATAATCAATTCAAAGATGCAATGTTGAATAAACGCTCAACGACGATACTGTGCTGGTCCTAGGCTAGACCGGACTAGAGACGCGAGCCTAGAACACTAATGAGGTCACGGCGTAGCACAACTGGCATCAATGAAGGATACTAAGTAGCTCTTGACAGCAAGATATAAGTGAAGATCTCAACGGTAGTGAAGATAATGATGAAAAACAACTGCCAAGCAGGATATACAACAACTTTGTCTCCAACTTTCCTCTGAAAAAGTTTGTGCCGATTTTTTTGATTTTTTTTCTCCTTTTTTTCTCTGACTTTTTTTCTCTTTTTTTTTCTTGTTTTTTTTCTCTCTTTTTTTCTCCCTCTTTCCAAAACAAACTAGATAAGACGCAGATTGGATCAAGCGAAGATGTGAACGATCTCAACTATTATTATGACAATGAATGGTGGGTAGCACGTGGTGGAAATTGATGGATGGGTGGTGGACAGCGGAAGAGATAATGATGCAGCGGTGGCGTGACTAATGTGAGCAGAACTCGAAACTCTAAACGAACTAGACACTAAGACCAGCAACTCGACACGACGATGCAACCGATAATTCAACTATGCAAGCAATGAAAAGAAAATTGCAAAGGCTCAGACTGGCTTGGACCAAGGATGAATAGATCTAACTCTTTTTTGTGGCTTTTTCTTGGACAATAGGTAAGAAAATAAATCTAATCTAGGAAAACTGGAAATTCTCACCGAGCAACCTAAAAACTGATACCACTTGATAGAGGCGGGGTGTCCCGATCTTTCGATGAGACGATAACTATCGATTTGGTGGACACGACTTTGACGATCCGACTACAAACATGCAACGACGTTGTGCCTTAGCAATCGCTAAACCAACTCCGAGAGGTTATTGACCACGCCGGAGCACGATCAACCTGACCACGAAGGTCTATTCCTGCAAGCAATCGAAGAACAAGCAAGAATATGACAAAAGCAATATGAATATCACGAATATGTATGAAGTATTGATAATGGTGGGGATCCGAAAAGTGGTCTTGGTCTGGTCGTTGGACACAAACGAAGCACACGAAGTTGCAATGGCTAACTTTTAACTAAACAAATCCCAAGGAAAAGCTACTAGATGGATCTACTTATATAGGAGCAAGGGGTGGCGGCCAAGGAGGTGGGAGGACGTCCCAAGGCGGCCTAAATCTAAATCTAGGTCGTACAAGGCCAATGGGCCCAAGTGGAGGTGATGTAACACCTTTGGACTTGTAGTTTGACTCGGATTCTGCTGCAGCATCAGATTGTTTCGTCCACAACTCAACGCTCCGGACGAATTTGAAGGTGATTCCAATTGGGTTGGAAAGTGCACGAAATCTAGTTTCCAACAAAAAAAGAATCACCCAATTCGGAGTCCGTATGAAAAACTTGTGTGCGTTTTGAGTCAGGTATGTCTGTGCAGTCCGAATCTGAATCCAGAACGTGAGAGACTTGGACTCTATCTTCTCTTGGGCCAAAAGTGACGTGAGAGAACTTTTTGGACAGCAAATAAACATCTCTTTCTTCCTTATCTTCATATGTGGATTGTACAAATGTCCCATACACCTGCAATTAGACAAAACACAAAAGTGTGTGAAGTATTTTTGTTCTGGATAACATAAATAGATTATTGAATAGTTTGCACTAGAAATAACCTGACAAATATGCATATATGCAATATTTTTGGTCATATCCAAGGTAGTCATGTCCTCATCATAATGCCTATAAGAAACATAATCTCTCGAATTTCCTTCAAATGGAAGTGCCAATGGGTTCAGAAACTTGTCTGAAAAACAGCGACGAATGATGTTCTTTGACTTTTAGGGCCAAAAAGTCCTACTTAAGGCCGTATTTGAGGGTACTCTGGGCCTCCTGGCGCAAGCGGGGACGATTTTTGGGATTCACGCGCTCGCTGCGAGCAGTTTGAGTACTTGTGGGTCCGACACGGACTCCGAATAACAAAATTATGACCGTTTTAGTGAACATCTCTCCATTCTATGGCAGTCTTGAAAGTACTCCATTTTCTCGTGCGCTTTTTGCCTGATTGCCCCAAAATTTCTTGTCCTCTATAGAGGAGATATCGTTTCCACATATATATTGACCGATGCCAAGAATGCCTTTTGTTCTTGGCTTTCACGCGCATGAGTTACAGCATGCCATCTGGCGAAAACAAGGAGAATAAGGCATATAGCCGCTGGATTTTCTTCAATATACGGCCAAATGAGATTGCCCAGATCATAGAGCATCTGCAGAAAGGTACGTTTGTCCCTACCAGGGGGGCTAATATCTATAAGAAACATAATCTCTCGAATTTCTGATGCGGAGCATCCCACGTTCATCCCCATGTACACTCCGACTACTCTCCAAGCCCCAAGGATATATAAGATGAGACCTCGACTATGCGCCATCGGACACAAGGTGAATTCACTCCTCTTCGAACCGTCACTTTCCGCATATGAGACATGGCTACTACCTCATGCGTGGACCTTGTATACACTTAGGTATAACCAAGATGACCAAGGAGAACCCAAGGACCAAGGCCAAGCATGGAAGAGAAGACGGAAGAAAGGAGAAGAAGAAGACGGAGCGGCTGTTGGAGACAGGCCGGACATCCGGACCGCCGTTCGGATCATCCGGGTCCAGCCGGATCATCCGGACCCTCCCCCGGATCATCCGGGTAACGGCGCCGAAGACAACAAAAGCCGCGCGACGAAGCCGGATCATCCGGACGGTCGCCCGGATCATCCGGACCCCCGACACCCGGATCATCCGGACCACCATCCGGATCATCCGGACCCCGCCTGTGCGCGCGGCTTGGGCTGAGCCCATGCACCCCTTCGCCCCAAACTCTATATATAGGACCCCCTCTCCTCACTTTGAGACTTAGCATTGGATTAGCTCATATTTGTGTGAGAGCCTTTGCTCATCCACTCGGTTACTTCTCCTCGGAGATCAGGACCTCCGTCTAGGAGAATATCCCTCAGCGGATTCAAGACCCCTATCTAGGGAAGATCCCCCTCGTGGATTCAAGGCCCCTATCTAGGGAAGAACATCAAGGCCTCCTCTTGGAGATGAACGGTTCCTTTGTATCCTTACCCTAGTTGACTATGCATCTTGTGGATCTCATGTGTGTATGTTGATCTAGCACTTGTGTGATCGATTCCTTGTTGGTTGAGTGATTTCCTCTCGTTTTCCCCGTGTTTCCCCTCATGCTTCCGCGTGTTCTTCGTGTTTCCCCCGTAGGATCCCCTCCAAACGTGAAAGATCGACGAATTAGGGTTCCACCCTACATCAATTTCCTTCAAAAGGAAGTGCCAATGGGTTCAGAAACTTGTCTGAAAAACAGCGACGAATGATGTTCTTTGACTTTCAGGGCCAAAAAGTCCTGCTTAAGGCCGTATTTGAGGGTACTCTGGGCCTCCTGGCGCAAGCGGGGATGATTTTTTGGATTCACACGCTCGCCGCGAGCAGTTTGAGTACTTGTGGGTTCGACACGGACTCCGAATGACAAAATTATGACCGTTTTAGTGAACATCTCTCCATTCTATGGCAGTCCTTGAAAGTACTTCATTTTCTCATGCGCTTTTTGCCTGATTGCCCCAAAATTTCTTGTCCTCTATAGAGGAGATATCGTGTCCACATATATATTGACCGATGCCAGGAATGCCCTTTTGTTCTTGGCTTTCACGCGCATGAGTTACAGCATGCCATCTGGCGAAAACAAGGAGAATAAGGCATATAGCCGCTGGATTTTTCTTCAGTATACGGCCAAATGAGATTGCCCAGATCATAGAGCATCTGCAGAAAGGTACGTTTGTCCCTACCAGGGGGGCTAATGTCTATAAGCAACATAATCTCTCGTATTTCCTTCAAAAGGAACTGCCAATGGGTTCAGAAACTTGTCTGAAAAACAACGACGAATGATGTTCTTTGACTTTCAGGGCCAAAAAGTCTTGCTTAAGGCCGTATTTGAGGGTACTCCAGGCCTCCTGGCGCAAGCGGGCAGTATTTTCAGGATTCTTGTGCTCGCCGCGAGCAGTTTGAGTACTTGTGGGTCTGACACGGACTCCGAATGACAAAATTATGACCGTTTTAGTGAACATCTCTCCGTTATATGTAAGTCCTTGAAAGTACTTCATTTTCTCGTGCGCTTTCTGCCTGATTGCCTCAAAATTTCTTGTCCTCTATAGAGGAGATATCGTTTCCACATATATATTGACCGATGCCAGGAATGCCCTTTTGTTCTTGGCTTTCACGCGCGTGAGTTACAGCATGCTGTACGGCCAAAACATGGAGAATAAGGCATATAGCCGATGGATGTTCTTCAATTTACGGCCAAATGAGATTTCCCGGATCATAGAGCATCTGCAGAAAGGTACGTTTGTCTCTACCAGGGGGGCTAATGTCTATAAGCAACATAATCTCTCGAATTTCTTCAAAAAGAAGTGCCAATGGATTCAGAAACTTGTCTAAAAAACAGCGACGAATGATGTTCTTTATCTTTCAGGGCCAAAAAGTCCTGCTTAAGGCCGTATTTGAGGGTACACCGGGCCTCTTGGCACAAGCGGGGAGTATTTTCTGGATTCACGCGCTCGCCGGGAGTAGTTTGAGTACTTGTGGGTCCGACATGGACACCGAATGACAAAATTATGACCGTTTGAGTGAACATCTCTCCATTCTACGGCAGTCCTTGAAAGTACTTCATTTTCTCGTGCGCTTTTTGCCTGACTGCCCCAAAATTTCTTGTCCTCTATAGTGGAGATATCATTTTTACATATATATTGACCGATGCCAGGAATGCCCTTTTGTTCTTGGCTTTCACGCGCATGAGTTACAGCATGCCATCTGACGAAAACAAGGAGAATAACGCATATAGCCGCTGGATTTTCTTCAATTTACGGCCAAATGAGATTGCCCGGATCATAGAGCATCTGCAGAAAGGTACGTTTGTCCCTACCAGGGGGGCTAATTTCTATAAGCAACATAATCTCTCGAATTTCCTTCATGATAGAGGCAAAGGTGTCCCGTCTTTCGATGAGATGACGGATATCGCTTTGGTGGAAGTCGACTTTGACGATCCGACTACGAACGTGCGAGGACGTCGCACCTTAGCAATCGCTAAACCAACTCCGAGAGGTTATTGACCATGCCGGAGCACGATCAACCTGACCATGAGGGTCTGTTTCCTGCGAGTAAACGAAGAACAAGCAAGAAACTGAGATTGCAATCTGGATATTGTGAATATAAGATGAAAGCTTTATTGATCAAGGTGGGGTTCTGTCACGCCTTTGTCTGGTCGTTGAACACAAACGAAGTACGCGAAGTTGCAGCTATGGCGAACTTTAATCTAAACAAAACCCAAAGTCTAAATGGTGCCCTAAGGGCTGTATATATGGAGGAAGAGGGGGGGGGGGGAATTTCGTGGCCCTTGGTGGAGGGGTCCGAAATCAACTCTATCTCTTGTTTCCCCACACATACGGACTCTAAAAATAGCCTATACTTATGTATTTCGAAATTACATGGGCCTGGCCCAATAATAAGGTGACACAGCACCTAGAATAGCCCCGGGACAAAATTTATGAAGTGGCATCTTGTATATTTCGTCCAAGGCTTCATGCACCCATTATGGTGGCTTCAAAGTCCTGAAATCATCACCTGTAACTCCGTTCTTGTTCCCCTTGCGCATGCCATCATCTCCATGCTTGTTCATGCTCCAGTGTCCATCCTTCTCCAAGCTAGTTCCTTCATTTGTAAGCAAAACAAATGTATCCAATTTAGGCAGCATCGTATTCTCATGAACATTAGAATCATTACCAAGAAACGAAAGTACCTGATAATTTAATTGGGGGGTGCGTGCTCTAGTAATTGGTCCAGTATATGTAGCAGTAGGGGCTGTGGGTGTAACAATGGTATTGATGTCCTCATCATCCTCCCCTTCTTGCAATGAAATCGTCCTCGACGGAAGCTCATCTTCCTCACCCAAATACGGCTTCAAATCTGCAATGTTAAAAATGGGACTAACCCCAAAATCTGCAGGCAGCTCAAGTTTATATGCATTATCATTTATTTTCTCTAACACCTTAAAAGGTCCGTCAGCACGTGGCATTAGCTTTGATTTGCGCAAATCAGGAAATCTATCCTTACGCAAATGTAACCAAACATGATCTCCAAGTGCAAACACAACATGTTTTCTACCCTTATCTCCGGCAAGTTTATATTTAGCATTCACACGCTCAATGTTTTCCTTAGTTAACTCATGCATTTTTAAAATCAATTCAGCACGTTCTTTAGCATCAAAATTAACCTTCTCCGAAGATGGAAGAGGCAACAAATCCATAGGTGCACGAGGTAGGAAACCAACACAACTTCAAAAGGGCACATCTTAGTAGTAGAATGCAATGAACGATTATAAGCAAATTCAATATGAGGCAAGCATTCCTCCCACATTTTCTTATTATTCTTTAGAACAGCCCTAAGCATAGTAGACAATGTTCTATTGACTACTTCAGTTTGTCCATCAGTTTGGGGGTGACAAGTAGTACTAAAAAGCAGTTTAGTCCCCAACTTAGCCCATAAACATCTCCAAAAGTGACTAAGAAATTTAGTATCATGATCTGAAACAATAGTTTTTGGCACACCATGCAAGCGAATAATTTCACGAAAGAACAAATCAGCAACATTAACAGCATCATCGCTTTTATGACATGGTATAAAGTGTGCCATTTTCGAGAATCTATCCACGACAACAAATATGCTATCCCTCCCCTTCGTTCATTAATCTCATGAAAGTACTAGGTGCATTAGTTAACCCAAAAGGCACGACTAACCACTCATATAAACCAAACTTAGTTTTAAATGCTGTTTTCCATTCATCTCCCAATTTCATACGAATTTGATGGTATCCTCTACGCAAATCAACTTTGGAGAATATTGTAGAGCCACTCAATTCATCAAGCATATCATCTAGCTTAGGAATAGGATGACGATAACGAATAGTAATATTATTAATGCCTCTACAATCAACACACATATGTGATGTACCATCCTTTTTCGGCACTAGAATAACAGGAACAACACAAGGACTAAGGGATTCGCGTATATAACCTTTGTCGAGCAGCTCTTGTACTTGACGCATAATCTTCTTCGTCTCCTCTGGATTGGTACGGTATGGCGCATGGTTTGGCAGTGAAGCACCGGGAATTAAGTCAATCTGATGCTCAATCCCTCGAATAGGCAGTAATCCCGGTGGCACATCTTGTGGAAAGACTTCAGCGAACTCCTGCAAAATGTTTGTGACAGCAGGAGGCAAAGAGGAAGGCACGTCCTCGAATGAAAATAATGCCTCTTTGCACACAAAAGCATAACACACAGATTTGCTGAAATCTAGCTCATCAATATCAGATTTGGTGGCAAATAAACATGCACTTTTCAATTTTATTTCAGAAGCAACACTAGATGGTTTATTATTAGGCTTCATTTGTTGCTCAAATTCTTTTGCCACAATCTGGTTTTCTCTCTTATTCTTCTCCTGTTTTGCTTTATTAGCTCTATTAATATCATCTTTCAAAATAGAATCTGGAGTCATAGGAAGCAAAGTAATATTTTTATCCTTATGAACAAGAGTATACTGATTATTTCTACCATGGTGTACAGAATTTTTATCAAATTGCCATGGTCTACCAAGTAATAAGGAACATGCTTGCATAGGTACCACATCACAATCAACATAATCAGCATATGTAGAGATACTAAAATGCACACGAACAGTACGTGTTACCTTAACCTTGCCGCTGTTGTTGAACCATTGGATGTAGTAAGGATGTGGATGTGGTCTTGTGGTGAGAGAAAGCTTCTCCACCATCTCCATGCTAGCCAAGTTGTTGCAGCTCCCTCCGTCTATGATGACGCGCACAGAACGTTCCTTCATAACTCCCTTGGTATGGAACAAATTGTGCCTCTGATTTTGCTCAGCTTGTGTGACCTGCACACTCAAAACACGTTGAGCAACTAAACATTCATACCTGTCGGCGTCTTCAGGAGCCATGTATTGCGTCTCATGATCAGAATCATCTCCACCGTGTTCTTCACGTGTAATAAGAGCCAACGTCTCGTCATCATAGTCACTAGCGGACTCATACCCACCATCCTCAGTAGCAATCATCACACGCTGAGATTTGCATTCTCTCGCATAATGACCTCTTCCCTTACAACGACGACAAATAATATCACTTGTGTGCTCAGTTGATGCCATGGAAGAAGAAGAGCTCTGTGTAGGCCCGGCAGTTGCGCTCTTGGCAGATAGTGGAGGTTGTGCCTGCTTTCTTGTATCACGGCTGCAGGTAGCAGCTGATGGAGGTGTTGGTGTAGTGGAAGTAGAGGATGCACGTGGTGTCCATGATGAAAGTCGACCTGCAGAAAAGTTAGTTCACGCAAATGCTTGTCGATCCTGCACTTCACGTTCAGCTTTACAAGCAAGATGGAATAAACGAGTGATATTAGTATACTCCTTATACTCTAGAATGGTCTGAATCTCTCTATTTAATCCACCTATAAAACGTGCAAGCATAGCTTCATTCTCCTCAACAATACCACATCTAATCATGCCAGTTTGTAATTCCTGATAATATTCTTCTACAGAATTTTTTCCTTGTCTTAAACGCTGCAATTTTTGAAGCAATTCACGTTGATAATATGGTGGAACCCAACGAGTACGCATAGCAGTTTTCAAAGCAGCCCAAGTAGTTGGAATAAGATATAATCTACAATGTTCAGACCACCATACACATGCAAAACTAGTGAAAGTACAAACAGCAGCAGCAACCCGTCTCTCCTCGGGATATTGTAAACATGTAAAACGTTGTTCAGTTTCTAACTCCCAAGTAAGATATATATCAGGAACATATCTACCCTCAAATGGTGGAATATTCAATTTCAGTTTCGGAATATGGTCATTATCTCGTACTTGAGGTGGTAGTGCAGGCCTACCGTTGCGAATATATACCTGAGGTCGACCTGCTGGTGGTGGTGCTGGTGGCTGCACGTAGTTCTGATTTTGATCAACCTCATCCTCATAATATTCCTCCACCTCTGCAGTAACAGTAGGAGCTACAAAAGCACCAACAGCAGTAGCAGCGGCACCAGAATTTTGTCCTGGCTCAATAGGAACACGCTGTGCTCGTCCATACTGATTCGGAAGGGGGCGTTGTTGTAGTTGTTGTTACAGACGTGCGATAGGTGTAGCCGGCGGTGGTTGTGGAAAACGCGTGAGCAATTCATTAAACTTGCTATCAAGCTTTGTTTCGAATGTCTTCTCAATGCCATCTATCTTTTCCATGGCCTCGTCAAATCTGTTTAGCACATCTTGCACCTGTCCACTCATCATTTGCTGAAATTTATCATGTAGTTGTTTGTTCATCAGGTTCTCCCAATCAGTCTCTTCGGCTTGTGATCCTACCATGGTTAGCAGCAAATAGAAACACACAAGAATATGATCCTACAGACTACTAAGAAGTGGTGGCGGTGTATCACAAACCCGTGAAGCAAATCTCAAATTCTTACCAGTTCTTACCCAGCAGCAGGCGGTGATCGGCAACCGTTGTAGTCAAAACTCTCAAAGCTTGGATAGAGCGATTACCAGGGAGAGTCAAACGCACGACGTAGATGTATGTGGAGCTGGGAAGGCTTATAATATGGTAGCTAAAAGGGTCAGCAATAATCAATTCAGAGATGCAAAGTTGAATAAACGCTCAACGACGGTACTGTGCTGGTCATAGGCTAGACTGTCCTAGAGACGCGAGCCTAGAACACTAACAAAATCACGACGCTGCACGGAAACAAGGGAGAAGCACACTTTGAATTTTTTTAACTCTTTTTTTTGGGCTCTTTTTTTGCGCTCCTCTATTTTTTGCCGAAAATCACTATAATGGCAAGTGTCTCAAAACTCTTCCCAAGTCAAGAGAACAGGATTGGCAAGAAATTTTTTGACCAATTTTTTTTTCGACTGCCCGGACCCAAAAAATGGAAACGGGTCAAAAAAAACTTTCTATAACGGCGACTGTCTCAATACGCTTAGAAACACCTAAAACTAGGCTAGCCAGAAAAAATTTTGTCCAGTGCGTTTTTGGAAAATTTTGGGCCTAAACGGAGGGTGGTTTCCGGACTCTCTTTTTCTTTGGAAACCAACCTCTTCTACGGACGACAAAAGATTGTTGGAATCCGAAACCTACTCAGACAAGGAAACACGAATCGGAAATTAGATGGATCTCGAAAACAAACCTAATATGCAAGGAACTTGGATTAGTGGTGGATATATGGTGCTGGTATATGGCAGCGGTGGTGGTATATGGCAGCGGTGGTAGTATATGGATATGGATCGGTGGTGGTATATGGATACGGATTGGTGGTGGTATATGGATACGGATTCGGATCGGTGGTGGTAGGTGGCAGGGGTGATGATGATGGTGCGGTGGCGATGCGACAACTTATGACCAGAACTCGAAACTCTAAAGGACTAGACACTAAGACCAGCAACTAGACACGACGATGCAACCGCAAATTCAACAACACAAATACAGAAAAGATTATGCAATGGTTCAGACTGGTTTGGATATGATGAACTAAGCCCAATTTTTTTTGTGTGGCTTTTTCGTGGACAATAGGTATGGAGAACAGACTCGATCTAAACTACGAAAAACTGTAAAATCTCACCGAGCATCCTGGAAATCTGATACCACTTGATAGAGGCAAAGGTGTCCCGTCTTTCGATGAGATGATGGATTTCGCTTTGGTGGAAGTCGACTTTGACAATCCGACTACGAATGTGCGAGGACGTCGCGCCTTAGCAATCGCTAAACCAACTCCGAGAGGTTATTGACCACGCCGGAGCACGATCAACCTGACCACGAGGGTCTGTTTCCTGCGAGCAAAACGAAGAACAAGCAAGAAACTGAGATTGCAATCTGGATATTGCGAATATAAGATGAAAGCTTTATTGATCAAGGTGGGGTTCTGTGACGCCTTTGTCTGGTCGTTGAACACAAACGAAGTACGCGAAGTTGCAGCTATGGCGAACATTTAATCTAAACAAAACCCAAATTCTAAACGGTGCCCTAAGGGCTGTATATATGGAGGAAGAGAGGGGGAATTTCGTGGCCCTTGGTGGAGGGGTCCGAAATCAACCCTTATCTCTTGTTTCCCCACACATACGGACTCTAAAAATAGCCTATACTTATGTATTTCGAAATTACATGGGCCTGGCCCAATAAAAAGGTGACGCAGCACCTATAATAGCCTCGGGACGAAATTTATGAAGTGGCATCTTGTATATTTCGTCCAAGGCTTCATGCACCCATTATGGTGGCTTCAAAGTCCTGAAATCATCACTTGTAACTCCGTTCTTGTTCCCCTTGCGCATGGCATCATCTCCATGCTTGTTCTTGCTCCAATGTTCATCCTTCTCCAAGCTAGGCCCTTCATTTGTAAGCAAAACAAATGTATCCAATTTAGGCAGCATCATATTCTCATGAACATTAGAATCATTACCAAGAAACGAAAGTACCTGATAATTTAATTGGCGTGCGCGAGCTCTAGTAATTGGTCCCGTATATGTAGCAATAGGGGCTGTGGGTGCAACAATGGTATTGATGTCCTCATCATAATTCCCGGTGCTTCACTGCCAAACCGTGCGCCATACCGTACCAATCCAGAGGAGACGAAGGAGATTATGCGTCAAGTACAAGAGCTTCTCGACAAAGGTTATATACGCAAATCCCTTAGTCCTTGTGTTGTTCCTATTATTCTAGTGCCGAAAAAGGATGGTACATCGCGTATGTGTGTTGATTGTAGAGGCATTAATAATATTACTATTCGTTATCGTCATCCTATTCCTAGGCTAGATGATATGCTTGATAAATTGAGTGGCTCTACAATATTCTCCAAAGTTGCTTTGCGTAGTGGATACCATCAAATTCGTATGAAATTGGGGGATGAATGGAAAACAGCATTTAAAACTAAGTTTGTATTATATGAGTGGTTAGTCATGTCTTTTGGGTTAACAAATGCACCTAGTACTTTCATGAGATTAATGAACGAAGTTTTACGTGCTTTCATTGGACGATTTGTGGTAGTTTACTTTGATGACATATTGATTTATAGCAGATCTTTGGAGGAACATTTGGAACATTTACGTGTTGTTTTTATTACTCTACGTGATGCACGTTTGTTTATTAACCTTGGGAAGTGCACCTTTTGCACTGACCGAGTGTCTTTTCTTGGCTATGTTGTTAATCCACAGGGAATTGAAGTTGATAAAGCCAAGATTGAAGCTATTGAGAGTTGGCCGTAGCCCAAAACGGTAACACAAGTGAGGAGTTTTCTTGGCCTCGCTGGATTTTATAGGTGTTTTGTGAGAGATTTCAGCACCATTGCTGCACCTCTCAATGAGCTTATAAAGAAGGATGTGCCTTTTGTTTGGGGTACCGCACAGAAGAAGCCTTCACGGTGTTGAAAGATAAGCTGGCACATGCTCCTTTGCTCCAACTTCCTGATTTTAATAAGACTTTTGAGCTTGAATGTGATGCTAGCGGAATTGGATTAGGAGGTGTGTTATTACAAGATGGCAAACCTGTTGCATACTTTTCTGAAAAATTGAGTGGGCCTAGTCTGAATTATTCTACTTATGATAAAGAATTATATGCTCTTGTTCGGACTCTAGAAACATGGCAACATTATTTATGGCCCAAGGAATTTGTTATACATTCTGATCATGAATCTTTGAAACATACTAAAAGTCAAGCTAAACTGAATCGTAGACATGCTAAATGGGTTGAATTCATTGAGACTTTCCCATATGTCATTAAACACAAGAAGGGTAAAGAAAATGTTATTGCTGATGCATTGTCTCGTCGCTATACTATGCTTTCACAACTTGACTTCAAAATATTTGGTTTGGAGACCATCGAAGATCAATATGTGCATGATGCTGATTTTAAAGATGTATTGCAGAATTGTAAAGAAGGAACAACTTGGAACAAGTTCGTCGTTAATGATGGATTTGTGTTCCGTGCTAACAAGCTACGTATTCCAGCTAGCTCCGTTCGTCTTTTGTTGTTGCAGGAGGCGCATGGAGGAGGACTAATGGGACACTTTGGCATGAAGAAGACGGAGGGCGTACTTGCTACACATTTCTTTTGGCCTGTGATAGAGGCAAAGGGTGTCCCGATCTTTCGATGAGATGATAACTATCGATTTGGTGAAGATGACTTTGACGATCCGACTACAAACGTGCACGACATTGCGCCTTAGCAATCGCTAAACCAACTCTGAGAGGTTATTGACCACGCCGGAGCACAATCAACCTGACCACGAAGGTCTATTCCTGCAAGCAATCGAAGAACAAGCAAGAATATGATAAAAGCAATCTGAATATTGCGAGTATATATGAAGTATTGATAAAGGTGGGGATCCGTAAGCGGTCTTGGTCTGGTCGTTGGACACAAACGAAGTACACGAAGTTGCAATGGCTAACTTTTAACTAAACAAATCCCAAGGAAAAGCTACTAGATGGATCTACTTATATAGGAGCAAGGGGTGGCGGCCAAGGAGGTGGGAGGACGTCCCAAGGCAGCCTAAAACTAAATCTAGGTCGTACAAGGCCAATGGGCCCAAGTGGAGGTGATGTAACACCTTTGGACTTGTAGTTTGACTCGGATTCTGCTGCAGCATCAGATTGTTTCGTCCACAACTCAATGCTCCGGACGAATTTGAAGGTGATTCCAATTGGGTTGGAAAGTGCACGAAATCTAGTTTCCAACAAAAAAAGAATCACCCAATTCGGAGTCCGTATGAAAAACTTGTGTGCGTTTTGAGTCAGGTACGTCTGTGCAGTCCGAATCTGAATCCAGAACATGAGAGACTTGGACTCTATCTTCTCTTGGGCCAAAAGTGACGTGAGAGAACTTTTTGGACAGCAAATAAACATCTCTTTATTCCTTATCTTCATATGCGGATTGTACAAATGTCCCATACACCTTCAATTAGACAAAACACAAAAGTGTGTGAAGTATTTTTGTTCTGGATAATATAAATAGATTATTGAATAGTTTGCACTAGAAATCACCTGACAAATATGCATATATGCAATATTTTTGGTCATATCCAAGGTAGTCATGTCCTCATCATCCTCCCCTTCTTGAAAATAAAGCCGTCCTCGGCGTTGCTTAATCTGAATTGACTCTGAATCCTGTCATGATTAGTAGAACAAGAAACAAAACCCAAAAATAATGTTCCTATAACTACTAGGATGTGGTGGTAAAACGCTCACAGTAAAGCAAATATCAATGTCTTACAAGTTCTTACCATGCAGCAGGCGGTGATCGGCAACCAACGGTGTCAAGTAACTCCGAATATTGAGTAAAGCGATTGCCAGGGTAGCGTACGTATACACGGTGTAGAAATATGTGGAGCTGGGTTGGCTATATATGGTAGCAAAAGATTAGCAATGATCAATTCAAAGATGCAATGTTGAATAAACGCTCAACGACGGTACTGTGCTGGTCCTAGGCTAGACCGGACTAGAGACGTGAGCCTAGAACACTAATGAGGTCACGGTGTAGCACAACTAGCATCAATGAAGGATTGTAAGTAGCTCTTGACAGCAAGATATAAGTGAAGATCACAACGGCAGTGAAGATAATGATGAAAAACAACTGCCAAGCAGGATATACAACAACTTTGTCTCCAACTTTCCTCTGAAAAAGTTTGTGCCGATTTTTTTGATTTTTTTTCTCCTTTTTTTGCTCTGACTTTTTTTCTCTTTTTTTCTCGTTTTTTTTCTCTCTTTTTTTCTCCCTCTTTCCAAAACAAACTAGATAAGACGCAGATTGGATCAAGCGAAGATGTGAACGATCTCAACTATTATTATGACAATGAATGGTGGGTAGCACGTGGTGGAAATTGATGGATGGGTGGTGGACAGCGGAAGAGATAATGATGCAGCGGTGGCGTGACTAATGTGAACAGAACTCGAAACTCTAAACGAACTAGACACTAAGACCAGCAACTCGACACGACGATGCAACCGATAATTCAACTATGCAAGCAATGAAAAGAAAATTGCAAAGGCTCAGACTGGCTTGGACCAAGGATGAATAGATGATGAGGACATCAATACCATTGTTACACCCACAGCCCCTACTGCTACATATACTGGACCAATTACTAGAGCTCGCGCACGCCAATTAAATTATCAGGTACTTTCGTTTCTTGGTAATGATTCTAATGTTCATGAGAATATGATGCTGCCTAAATTGGATACATTTGTTTTGCTTACAAATGAAGGGCCTAGCTTGGAGAAGGATGGACATTGGAGCAAGAGCAAGCATGGAGATGATGCCATGCGCAAGGGGAACCAGAACGGAGTTACAAGTGATGATTTCAGGACTTTGAAGCCACCATAAGAGTGCATGAAGCCTTGGACGAAATATACAAGATGCCACTTCATAAATTTCGTCCAGAGGCTATTATAGGTGCTGCGTCACCTTTTTTATTGGGCCAGGCCCATGTAATTTCGAAATACATAAGTATAGGCTATTTTTAGAGTCCGTATGTGTGGGGAAACAAGAGATAGGGTTGATTTCGGACCCCTCCACCAAGGGCCACGAAATTCCCCTCTCTTCCTCCATATATACAGCCCTTAGGGCACCGTTTAGACTTTGGGTTTTGTTTAGATTAAAAGTTCGCCATAGCTGCAACTTCGCGTACTTCGTTTGTGTTCAACGACCAGACAAAGGCGTCACAGAACCCCACCTTGATCAATAAAGCTTTCATCTTATATTCGCAATATCCAGATTGCAATCTTAGTTTCTTGCTTGTTCTTCGATTGCTCGCAGGAAACAGACCCTCGTGGTCAGGTTGATCGTGCTCCGGCGTGGTCAATAACCTCTCGGAGTTGGTTTAGCGATTGCTAAGGCGCGACGTCCTCGCACGTTCGTAGTCGGATCGTCAAAGTCGACTTCCACCAAAGCGAAATCCACCATCTCATCGAAAGACGGGACACCTTTGCCTCTATCAAGTGGTATCAGATTTCCAGGTTGCTCGGTGAGATTTTCCAGTTTTTCGTAGTTTAGATCGAGTCTGTTCTTCATACCTATAGTCCACGAAAAAGCCACAAAAAAAAATTAGGGTTAGTTCATCATATCCGAACCAATCTGAGCCTTTGCATAATCTTTTTAGGGTTTTGCTTTGTTGAATTTGCGGTTGCATCGTCGGTCTAGTTGCTGGTCTTAGAGTCTAGTCTTTTAGAGTTTCGAGTTCTGGTCATAAGTTGTCACGCCGCCGCTGCACCATCATCATCGCCCCTGCCATCTACCACCACCACTCCGTATCCGTATCCATATACCACCACCAATCTGTGTCCATATACCACCACCGATCCGTATCCATATACTACCACCGCTGCCATATACCACCACCATATATCCACCACCAATCCGAGTTCCTTGCTTATTAGGTTTGTTTTCGGGATCCATCTAGTTTCCGATTCGTGTTTCCTTGCCGGAGTCTGGAAACCACGCTCCGTTTAGGCCCAAAATTTTTCGAAAACGCATTTTTCGAAAAATTTTCTGGCTATCCTATTTTTAGGTGTTTCTGAGTGTTTTGAGACAGGTGCCATTATAGTAAGTTTTTTTTGACCCGTTTCCAGTTTTTGGGTCCGGGCAGTCGAAAAAACGAAAAAAAAAAATTGGTCGAAAAAATTTTGTGCCCATCCTGTCAGTTTGACCTAGGAAGAGTTTTGAGACACTCGCCATTATAGTGATTTTTCGCAAAAAAAAAAAAAAAAAAAAAAAAAAAAGAGCCGCAAAAAAAAAAAAAAAAAAGAGCGCAAAAAAAAAAAAAAAAAAAAAAAAACAAAGAGCGAAAAAAAAAAGTCCAGAGTGTGCTTTTCCCTTGTTTACGTGCAGCGCCGTGATTTTGTTAGTGTTCTAGGCTCGCGTCTCTAGCACGGTCTAGCCTAGGACCAGCACAGTACCGTCGTTGAGCGTTTATTCAACTTTGCATCTCTGAATTGATTATTGCTGATCCTTTTTGCTACCATATTATAAGCCTTCCCAGCTCCACATACATCTACGTCGTGCGTTTGACTCTCCCTGGTACTCGCTCTATCCAAGCTTTGAGAGTTTTTGACTACAACGGTTGCCGATCACCGCCTGCTGCTGGGTAAGAACTGGTAAGAATTTGAGTTTTGCTTGACGGATTTGTGACACCTACCACCACCACTTGTTCGTAGTCTGTAGGATCATATTCTTGTGTGTTTCTATTGCTGCTAACCATGCCAGGATCACAAGACGTGACTGACTGGGAGAATTTATCGAACAAGGAGCTTCATGATAAGTTTCAGCAAATGATGAGTGGACAGGTGCAAGATGTGCTAAACAGATTTGAAGAGGCCATGGAGAAGATAGATGGCATGGAGAAGACGTTCGAAACAAAGCTTGATAACAAATTTAATGAATTGCTCGCGCGTCTTCCACCACCACCACCCGCTGCACCTAACGCACCTCTCCAACAACAACAACAACAACAACAACGCATCCTTTCGAATCAGTATGGACGAGCGAGGCGTGTTCCTATTGAGGATGGCCAAACTTCTGGTGCTGCTGTTCATGTTGTTGATGCTTCTTTGGCCCCTGCTACTGCTGCTGCTGGTACCCAGGAGGATGATGAGGATGTGGGCGATTATGAGGATGAGGTTGATCAAAATCAGCACTACGTGCAGCCACCAGCACCACCACCACCAGGTCGACCTCAGGTATATATTCGTAATGGTAGGCCTGCACCACCACCTCAGGTACGAGATGATGTCCATATTCCTAAACTGAAATTGAATATTCCACCATTTGAGGGTAGATATGTTCCTGATATATATCTTACTTGGGAGTTAGAAACTGAACAACGTTTTACATGTTTACAATATCCCGAGGAGAGACGGGTTGCTGCTGCTGTTTGTGCTTTCACTAGTTTTGCATGTGTATGGTGGTCTGAACATTGTAGATTATATCCTATTCCCGCTACTTGGGCTGCTTTGAAAATTGCTATGCGTACTCGTTGGGTTCCACCATATTATCAACGTGAATTGCTTCAAAAATTACAGCGTTTAAGACAAGGAAAAAATTCTGTAGAAGAATATTATCAGGAATTACAAACTGGCATGATTAGATGTGGTATTGTTGAGGAGAATGAAGCTATGCTTGCACGTTTTCTGGGTGGATTAAATAGAGAGATTCAGACCATTCTAGACTATAAGGAGTATACTAATATCACTCGTTTATTCCATCTTGCTTGTAAAGCTGAACGTGAAGTGCAGGATCGACAGGCATTGGCGCGGACTAACTTTTCTGCAGGTCGACCTTCATCATGGACACCACGTGCATCATCTACTTCCACACGTTCTGCTACACCGGTGCCTCCGTCGGCTGCCACCTCCAACCGTGATATAATAAAGCAGGCACAATCACCATTATCTGCCAAGAGCACACCTTCTGGGCCTGCAAAGAGCTCTTCTTCATCCATGGCATCAACAGGGCAAACACATGATATTATTTGTCGACGTTGCAAGGGTGGAGGTCATTATGCGAGAGAATGCCCATCTAAGCGTGTGATGATTGTTACTGAGGATGGTGGGTATGAGTCCGCTAGTGACTATGATGAGGAGACTTTGGCTCTTATTACACGTGACGAACACGGTGGAGACGATTCTGATCATGAGACGCAATACATGGCTCCTGAAGATGCTGACAGGTATGAATGTTTAGTTGCTCAACGTGTTTTGAGTGTGCAGGTTACACAAGCTGAGCAAAATCAGAGGCATAATTTGTTCCATACAAAGGGAGTTGTGAAGGAACGTTCTGTTCGCGTGATCATAGATGGAGGGAGTTGCAACAACTTGGCTAGCATGGAGATGGTGGAGAAGCTTTCTCTCACCACAAGACCACATCCACATCCTTACTACATCCAATGGTTCAACAATAGCGGCAAGGTTAAGGTAACACGTACTGTTCGTGTGCATTTTAGTATCTCTACATATGCTGATTATGTTGATTGTGATGTGGTACCTATGCAAGCATGTTCCTTATTACTTGGTAGACCATGGCAATTTGATAAAAATGCTGTACACCATGGTAGAAACAATCATTATACTCTTGTTCATAAGAATAAAAATATTACTTTGCTTCCTATGACTCCTGATTCTATTTTGAAAGATGATATTAATAGAGCTAATAAAGCAAAACAGGAGAAGAATAAGAGTGAAAATCAGATTGTGGCAAAAGAATTTGAGCAACAATTGAAGCCTAATAATAAACCATCTAGTGTTGCTTCTGAAATTAAATTGAAAAGTGCATGTTTATTTGCCACCAAATCTGATATTGATGAGCTAGATTTCAGCAAATCTGTTTGCTATGCTTTTGTGTGCAAAGAGGCATTATTTTCATTCGAGGACGTGCCTTCCTCTTTGCCCCCTGCTGTCACTAACATTATGCAGGAGTTCGCTGACGTCTTTCCACAAGACGTGCCACCGGGATTACCACCCATTCGAGGGATTGAGCATCAAATTGACTTAATTCCCGGTGCATCGCTACCCAACCGTGCACCATACCGTACCAATCCAGAGGAGACGAAGGAGATTATGCGTCAAGTACAGGAGCTACTCGACAAAGGTTATATACGCGAATCTCTTAGTCCTTGTGCTGTTCCTATTATACTCGTGCCTAAAAAGGATGGTACGTCACGTATGTGTGTTGATTGTAGAGGCATTAATAATATTACTATTCGTTATCGTCATCCTATTCCTAGGCTAGATGATATGCTTGATGAATTGAGTGGCTCTACAATATTCTCCAAAGTTGATTTGCGTAGTGGATACCATCAAATTCGTATGAAATTGGGTGATGAATGGAAAACAGCATTTAAAACTAAGTTTGGTTTATATGAGTGGTTAGTCATGCCTTTTGGGTTAACTAATGCACCTAGTACTTTCATGAGATTAATGAACGAAGTTTTACGTGCTTTCATTGGACGATTTGTGGTAGTCTATTTTGATGATATACTGATTTATAGCAAATCTTTGGAAGAACATTTGGAACATTTACGTGCTGTTTTTATTGCTCTACGTGATGCACGTTTGTTTGGTAACCTTGGGAAGTGCACCTTTTGCACCGACCGAGTATCTTTTCTTGGCTATGTTGTTACTCCACAGGGAATTGAAGTTGATAAAGCCAAGATTGAAGCTATTGAGAGTTGGCCGCAGCCCAAAACGGTCACACAAGTGAGGAGTTTTCTTGGCCTCGCTGGATTCTATAGGCGTTTTGTGAGAGATTTCAGCACCATTGCTGCACCTCTCAATGAGCTTACAAAGAAAGATGTGCCTTTTATTTGGGGTACCGCACAGGAAGAAGCCTTCACGGTATTGAAAGATAAGTTGACACATGCTCCTTTACTCCAACTTCCTGATTTTAATAAGACTTTTGAGCTTGAATGTGATGCTAGTGGAATTGGATTAGGAGGTGTGTTATTACAAGATGGCAAACCCGTTGCATACTTTTCTGAAAAATTGAGTGGGCCTAGTCTGAATTATTCTACTTATGATAAAGAATTATATGCTCTTGTTCGGACTTTAGAAACATGGCAACATTATTTATGGCCCAAAGAATTTGTTATACATTCTGATCATGAATCTTTGAAACATATTAAAAGTCAAGCTAAACTGAATCGTAGACATGCTAAATGGGTTGAATTTATTGAGACTTTCCCTTATGTCATTAAACACAAGAAGGGAAAAGAAAATGTTATTGCTGATGCATTGTCTCGTCGCTATACTATGCTTTCACAACTTGACTTCAAAATATTTGGTTTGGAGACCATCAAAGATCAATATGTGCATGATGCTGATTTTAAAGATGTAATGCAGAATTGTAAAGAAGGAAGAATGTGGAACAAGTTTGTCGTTAACGATGGATTTGTGTTTCGTGCTAACAAGCTATGCATTCCAGCTAGCTCCGTTCGTCTTTTGCTGTTGCAGGAGGCGCATGGGGGAGGATTAATGGGACACTTTGGCGTGAAGAAGACAGAGGACGTACTTGCTACACATTTCTTTTGGCCAAAGATGAGACGGGATGTTGAGCGTTTTGTTGCTCGCTGCACTACATGTCAAAAAGCTAAGTCACGACTCAATCCTCATGGTTTATATATGCCTTTGCCTGTACCTAGTGTTCCTTGGGAGGATATATCTATGGACTTTGTTTTAGGTTTACCTCGAACAAAGAAGGGGAGGGATAGCATATTTGTTGTCGTGGATAGATTCTCGAAAATGGCACACTTTATACCATGTCATAAAAGCGATGATGCTGTTAATGTTGCTGATTTGTTCTTTCGTGAAATTATTCGCTTGCATGGTGTGCCAAATACTATTGTGTCAGATCGTGATACTAAATTTCTTAGCCACTTTTGGAGATGTTTATGGGCTAAGTTGGGGACTAAACTGCTTTTTAGTACTACTTGTCACCCCCAAACTGATGGACAAACTGAAGTAGTCAATAGAACATTGTCTACTATGCTTAGGGCTGTTTTGAAGAATAATAAGAAAATGTGGGAGGAATGCTTGCCTCATATTGAATTTGCTTATAATCGTTCATTGCATTCTACTACTAAGATGTGCCCTTTTGAAGTTGTGTATGGTTTCCTACCTCGTGCACCTATTGATTTGTTGCCTCTTCCATCTTCGGAGAAGGTTAATTTTGATGCTAAAGAACGTGCTGAATTGATTTTAAAAATGCATGAGTTAACTAAGGAAAACATTGAGCGTATGAATGCTAAATATAAACTTGCTGGAGATAAGGGTAGAAAACATGTTGTGTTTGCACCTGGAGATCTTGTTTGGTTACATTTGCGTAAGGATAGATTTCCTGATTTGCGCAAATCAAAGCTAATGCCACGTGCTGCTGGTCCCTTTAAGGTGTTGGAGAAAGTAAATGATAATGCATATAAACTTGAGCTGCCTGCAGATTTTGGGGTTAGTCCCACTTTTAACATTGCAGATTTGAAGCCTTATTTGGGTGAGGAAGATGAGCTTTCGTCGAGGACGACTTCATTTCAAGAAGGGGAGGATGATGAGGACATCAATACCATTGTTACACCCACAGCCCCTACTGCTACATATACTGGACCAATTACTAGAGCTCGCGCACGCCAATTAAATTATCAGGTACTTTCGTTTCTTGGTAATGATTCTAATGTTCATGAGAATATGATGCTGCCTAAATTGGATACATTTGTTTTGCTTACAAATGAAGGGCCTAGCTTGGAGAAGGATGGACATTGGAGCAAGAGCAAGCATGGAGATGATGCCATGCGCAAGGGGAACCAGAACGGAGTTACAAGTGATGATTTCAGGACTTTGAAGCCACCATAAGAGTGCATGAAGCCTTGGACGAAATATACAAGATGCCACTTCATAAATTTCGTCCAGAGGCTATTATAGGTGCTGCGTCACCTTTTTTATTGGGCCAGGCCCATGTAATTTCGAAATACATAAGTATAGGCTATTTTTAGAGTCCGTATGTGTGGGGAAACAAGAGATAGGGTTGATTTCGGACCCCTCCACCAAGGGCCACGAAATTCCCCTCTCTTCCTCCATATATACAGCCCTTAGGGCACCGTTTAGACTTTGGGTTTTGTTTAGATTAAAAGTTCGCCATAGCTGCAACTTCGCGTACTTCGTTTGTGTTCAACGACCAGACAAAGGCGTCACAGAACCCCACCTTGATCAATAAAGCTTTCATCTTATATTCGCAATATCCAGATTGCAATCTTAGTTTCTTGCTTGTTCTTCGATTGCTCGCAGGAAACAGACCCTCGTGGTCAGGTTGATCGTGCTCCGGCGTGGTCAATAACCTCTCGGAGTTGGTTTAGCGATTGCTAAGGCGCGACGTCCTCGCACGTTCGTAGTCGGATCGTCAAAGTCGACTTCCACCAAAGCGAAATCCACCATCTCATCGAAAGACGGGACACCTTTGCCTCTATCAATAGATCTAACTCTTTTTTGTGGCTTTTTCTTGGACAATAGGTAAGAAAATAAATCTAATCTAGGAAAACTGGAAATTCTCACCGAGCAACCTGAAAACTGATACCACTTGATAGAGGCAAAGGGTGTCCCGATCTTTCGATGAGATGATAACTATCGATTTGGTGAAGATGACTTTGACGATCCGACTACAAACGTGCACGACGTTGCGCCTTAGCAATCGCTAAACCAACTTTGAGAGGTTATTGACCACGCCGGAGCACAATCAACCTGACCACGAAGGTCTATTCCTGCAAGCAATCGAAGAACAAGCAAGAATATGATAAAAGCAATCTGAATATTGCGAGTATATATGAAGTATTGATAAAGGTGGGGATCCGTAAGCGGTCTTGGTCTGGTCGTTGGACACAAACGAAGTACACGAAGTTGCAATGGCTAACTTTTAACTAAACAAATCCCAAGGAAAAGCTACTAGATGGATCTACTTATATAGGAGCAAGGGGTGGCGGCCAAGGAGGTGGGAGGATGTCCCAAGGCAGCCTAAAACTAAATCTAGGTCGTACAAGGCCAATGGGCCCAAGTGGAGGTGATGTAACACCTTTGGACTTGTAGTTTGACTCGGATTCTACTGCAGCATCAGATTGTTTCGTCCACAACTCAAAGCTCCGGACGAATTTGAAGGTGATTCCAATTGGGTGGGAAAGTGCACGAAATCTAGTTTCCAACAAAAAAAGAATCACCCAATTCGGAGTCCGTATGAAAAACTTGTGTGCGTTTTGAGTCAGGTACGTCTGTGCAGTCCGAATCTGAATCCAGAACGTGAGAGACTTGGACTCTATCTTCTCTTGGGCCAAAGGTGACGTGAGAGAACTTTTTGGACAGCAAATAAACATCTCTTTCTTCCTTATCTTCATATGTAGATTGTACAAATGTCCCATACACCTTCAATTAGACAAAACACAAAAGTGTGTGAAGTATTTTTGTTCTGGATAATATAAATAGATTATTGAATAGTTTGCACTAGAAATCACCTGACAAATATGCATATATGCAATATTTTTGGTCATATCCAAGGTAGTCATGTCCTCATCAAGTACTTTCATGAGATTAATGAACGAAGTTTTACGTGCTTTCATTGGACGATTTGTGGTAGTCTATTTTGATGATATACTGATTTATAGTAAATCTTTGGAAGAACATTTGGAACATTTACGTGCTGTTTTTAATGCTCTACGTGATGCACGTTTGTTTGGTAACCTTGGGAAGTGCACCTTTTGCACCGACCGAGTATCTTTTCTTGGCTATGTTGTTACTCCACAGGGAATTGAAGTTGATAAAGCCAAGATTGAAGCTATTGAGAGTTGGCCGCAGCCCAAAACGGTCACACAAGTGAGGAGTTTCCTTGGCCTCGCTGGTTTCTATAGGCGTTTTGTGAGAGATTTCAGCACCATTGCTGCACCTCTCAACGAGCTTACAAAGAAGGATGTGCCTTTTGTTTGGGGTACCGCACAGGAAGAAGCCTTCACGGTATTGAAAGCTAAGTTGACACATGCTCCTTTACTCCAACTTCCTGATTTTAATAAGACTTTTGAGCTTGAATGTGATGCTAGTGGAATTGGATTAGGAGGTGTGTTATTACAAGATGGCAAACCTGTTGCATACTTTTCTGAAAAATTGAGTGGGCCTAGTTTGAACTATTCTACTTATGATAAAGAATTATATGCTCTTGTTCGGACTTTAGAGACATGGCAACATTATTTATGGCCCAAAGAATTTGTTATACATTCTGATCATGAATCTTTGAAACATATTAAAAGTCAAGCTAAACTGAATCGTAGACATGCTAAATGGGTTGAATTCATTGAGACTTTCCCTTATGTCATTAAACACAAGAAGGGTAAAGAAAATGTTATTGCTGATGCATTGTCTCGTCGTTATACTATGCTTTCACAACTTGACTTTAAAATATTTGGTTTGGAGACCATCAAAGATCAATATGTGCATGATGCTGAATTTAGCGATGTATTGCAGAATTGTAAAGAAGGTAGAACATGGAACAAGTTCGTCGTTAACGATGGATTTGTGTTTCGTGCTAACAAGCTATGCATTCCAGCTAGCTCCGTTCGTCTTTTGTTGTTGCAGTAGGCGCATGGAGGAGGATTAATGGGACACTTTGGCGTGAAGAAGACGGAGGACGTACTTGCTACACATTTCTTTTGGCCAAAGATGAGACGGGATGTTGAGCGTTTTATTGCTCGATGCACTACATGTCAAAAAGCTAAGTCACGACTCAATCCTCATGGTTTATATATGCCTTTGCCTGTACCTAGTGTTCCTTGGGAGGATATATCTATGGACTTTGTTTTAGGTTTACCTCGAACAAAGAAGGGGAGGGATAGCATATTTGTTGTCGTGGATAGATTCTCGAAAATGGCACACTTTATACCATGTCATAAAAGTGATGATGCTGTTAATGTTGCTGATTTGTTCTTTCGTGAAATTATTCGCTTGCATGGTGTGCCAAATACTATTGTTTCAGATCGTGATACTAAATTTCTTAGCCACTTTTGGAGGTGTTTATGGGCTAAGTTGGGGACTAAACTGCTTTTTAGTACTACTTGTCACCCCCAAACTGATGGACAAACTGAAGTAGTCAATAGAACATTGTCTACTATGCTTAGGGCTGTTTTGAAGAATAATAAGAAAATGTGGGAGGAATGCTTGCCTCATATTGAATTTGCTTATAATCGTTCATTGCATTCTACTACTAAGATGTGCCCTTTTGAAGTTGTGTATGGTTTCCTACCTCGTGCACCTATTGATTTGTTGCCTCTTCCATCTTCGGAGAAGGTTAATTTTGATGCTAAACAACGTGCTGAATTGATTTTAAAAATGCATGAGTTAACTAAGGAAAACATTGAGCGTATGAATGCTAAATATAAACTTGCTGGAGATAAGGGTAGAAAACATGTTGTGTTTGCACCTGGAGATCTTGTTTGGTTACATTTGCGTAAGGATAGATTTCCTGATTTGCGCAAATCAAAGCTAATGCCACGTGCTGATGGTCCCTTTAAGGTGTTAGAGAAAATAAATGATAATGCATATAAACTTGAGTTGCCTGCAGATTTTGGGGTTAGTCCCACTTTTAACATTGCAGATTTGAAGCCTTATTTGGGTGAGGAAGATGAGCTTCCGTCGAGGACGACTTCATTTCAAGAAGGGGAGGATGATGAGGACATCAATACCATTGTTACACCCACAGCCCCTATTGCTACATATACGGGACCAATTACTAGAGCTCGCGCACGCCAATTAAATTATCAGGTACTTTCGTTTCTTGGTAATGATTCTAATGTTCATGAGAATATGATGCTGCCTAAATTGGATACATTTGTTTTGCTTACAAATGAAGGGCCTAGCTTGGAGAAGGATGAACATTGGAGCAAGAACAAGCATGGAGATGATGCCATGCGCAAGGGGAACAAGAACGGAGTTACAAGTGATGATTTCAGGACTTTGAAGCCACCATAATGGGTGCATGAAGCCTTGGACGAAATATACAAGATGCCACTTCATAAAGTTCGTCCCGAGGCTATTATAGGTGCTGCGTCACCTTTTTATTGGGCCAGGCCCATGTAATTTCGAAATACATAAGTATAGGCTATTTTTAGAGTCCGTATGTGTGGGGAAACAAGAGATAAGGGTTGATTTCGGACCCCTCCACCAAGGGCCACGAAATTCCCCCTCTCTTCCTCCATATATACAGCCCTTAGGGCACCGTTTAGAATTTGGGTTTTGTTTAGATTAAAAGTTCGCCATAGCTGCAACTTCGCGTACTTCGTTTGTGTTCAACGACCAGACAAAGGCGTCACAGAACCCCACCTTGATCAATAAAGCTTTCATCTTATATTCGCAATATCCAGATTGCAATCTCAGTTTCTTGCTTGTTCTTCGTTTTGCTCGCAGGAAACAGACCCTCGTGGTCAGGTTGATCGTGCTCCGGCGTGGTCAATAACCTCTCGGAGTTGGTTTAGCGATTGCTAAGGCGCGACGTCCTCGCACGTTCGTAGTCGGATCGTCAAAGTCGACTTCCACCAAAGCGAAATCCGTCATCTCATCGAAAGTCGGGACACCTTTGCCTCTATCAAATTAAGTCAATCTGATGCTCAATCCCTCGAATAGGCGGTAATCCCGGTGGCACGTATTGTGGAAAGACGTCAGCAAACTCCTGCAAAAGGTTAGTGACAGCAGGAGGCAAAGAGGAAGGCACGTCCTTGAATGAAAATAATGCCTCTTTGCACACAAAAGCATAGCAAACAGATTTGCTAAAATCTAGCTCATCAATATCTGATTTAGTGGCAAGTAAACATGCACTTTTCAATTTAATTTCAGAAGCAACACTAGATGGTTTACTATTAGGCTTCATTTGTTGCTCAAATTCTTTTGCCACAATTTGATTTTCACTCTTATTTTTCTCCTGTTTTGCTTTATTAGATGTATTAATATCATCTTTCAAAATGGACTCAGGAGTCATAGGAAGCAAAGTAATATTTTTATCCTTATGAACAAGAGTATACTGATTGTTTCTACCATGGTGTACAGAATTTTTATCAAATTGCCATTGATAGAGGCAAAGGTGTCCCGTCTTTCGATGAGATGATGGATTTCGCTTTGGTGGAAGTCGACTTTGACGATCCGACTACAAACATGCGAGGACGTCGCGCCTTAGCAATCGCTAAACCAACTCCGAGAGGTTATTGACCACGCCGGAGCACGATCAACCTGACCACGAGGGTCTGTTTCCTGCGAGCAAACGAAGAACAAGCAAGAAACGGAGATTGCAATCTGAATATTGCGAATATAAGATGAAAGCTTTATTGATCAAGGTGGGGTTCTGTGACGCCTTTGTCTGGTCATTGAACACAAACGAAATACGCGAAGTTGCAGCTATGGCGAACTTTTAGTCTAAACAAAACCCAAAGTCGAAACGGTGCCCTAAGGGCTGTATATATGGAGGAAGAGAGGGGGAATTTCGTGGCCCTTGGTGGAGGGGTCCGAAATCAACCCTATCTCTTGTTTCCCCACACATACGGACTCTAAAAATAGCCTATACTTATGTATTTCGAAATTACATGGGCCTGGCCCAATAAAAAGGTGACGCAGCACCTATAATAGCCTCGGGACGAAATTTATGAAGTGGCATCTTGTATATTTCGTCCAAGGCTTCATGCACCCATTATGGTGGCTTCAAAGTCCTGAAATCATCACTTGTAACTCCGTTCTTGTTCCCCTTGCGCATGGCATCATCTCCATGCTTGTTCTTGCTCCAATGTTCATCCTTCTCCAAGCTAGGCCCTTCATTTGTAAGCAAAACAAATGTATCCAATATAGGCAGCATCATATTCTCATGAACATTAGAATCATTACCAAGAAACGAAAGTACCTGATAATTTAATTGGCGTGCGCGAGCTCTAGTAATTGGTCCCGTATATGTAGTAGTAGGGGCTGTGGGTGTAACAATGTTATTGATGTCCTCATCATCCTCCCCTTCTTGAAATGAAGTCGTCCTCGACGGAAGCTCATCTTCCTCACCCAACAGGCTTCAAATCTGCAATGTTAAAAGTGGGACTAACCCCAAAATCTGCAGGCAGCTCAAGTTTATATGCATTATCATTTATTTTCTCTAACACCTTAAAGGGACCATCAGCACGTGGCATTAGCTTTGATTTGCGCAAATCAGGAAATCTATCCTTACGCAAATGTAACCAAACAAGATCTCGAGGTGCAAACACAACATGTTTTCTACCCTTATCTCCAGCAAGTTTATATTTAGCATTCGTACGCTCAATGTTTTCCTTAGTTAACTCATGCATTTTTAAAATCAATTCAGCACGTTGTTTAGCATCAAAATTAACCTTCTCCGAAGATGGAAGAGGCAACAAATCACTAGGTGCACGAGGTAGGAAACCATACACAACTTCAAAAGGGCACATCTTAGTAGTAGAATGCAATGAACGATTATAAGCAAATTCAATATGAGGCAAGCATTCCTTCCACATTTTCTTATTATTCTTCAAAACAGCCCTAAGCATAGTAGACAATGTTCTATTGACTACTTCAGTTTGTCCATCAGTTTGGGGGTGACAAGTAGTACTAAAAAGCAGTTTAGTCCCCAACTTAGCCCATAAACATCTCCAAAAGTGGCAGAGAAATTTAGTATCACGATCTGAAACAATAGTATTTGGCACACCATGCAAACGAATAATTTCACGAAAGAACAAATCAGCAACATTAACAGCACCATCGCTTTTATGACATGGTATAAAGTGTGCCATTTTCGAGAATCTATCCACGACAACAAATATGCTATCCCTCCCCTTCTTTGTTCGAGGTAAACCTAAAACAAAGTCCATAGATATATCCTCCCAAGGAACACTAGGTACAGGCAAAGGCATATATAAACCATGAGGATTGAGTCGTGACTTAGCTTTTTGACATGTAGCGCAGCGAGCAATAAAACGCTCAACATCCCGTCTCATCTTTGGCCAAAAGAAATGTGTAGCAAGTACGTCCTCCGTCTTCTTCACGCCAAAGTGTCCCATTAATCCTCCTCCATGCGCCTCCTGCAACAACAAAAGACGAACGGAGCTAGCTGGAATGCATAGCTTGTTAGCACGAAACACAAATCCATCGTTAACGACAAACTTGTTCCACATTCTTCCTTCTTTACAATTCTGCATTACATCTTTAAAATCAGCATCATGCACATATTGATCTTTGATGGTCTCCAAACCAAATATTTTGAAGTCAAGTTGTGAAAGCATAGTATAGCGACGAGACAATGCATCAGCAATAACATTTTCTTTTCCCTTCTTGTGTTTAATGACATAAGGGAAAGTCTCAATAAATTCAACCCATTTAGCATGTCTACGATTCAGTTTAGCTTGACTTTTAATATGTTTCAAAGATTCATGATCGGAATGTATAACAAATTCTTTGGGCCATAAATAATGTTGCCATGTTTCTAAAGTCCGAACAAGAGCATATAATTCTTTATCGTAAGTAGAATAATTCAGACTAGGCCCACTCAATTTTTCAGAAAAGTATGCAACAGGTTTGCCATCTTGTAATAACACACCTCCTAATCCAATTCCACTAGCATCACATTCAAGCTCAAAAGTCTTATTAAAATCAGGAAGTTGGAGTAAAGGAGCATGTGTCAACTTATCTTTCAATACCGTGAAGGCTTCTTCCTGTGCGGTACCCCAAACAAAAGGCACATCTTTCTTTGTAAGCTCATTGAGAGGTGCAGCAATGGTGCTGAAATCTCTCACAAAACGCCTATAGAATCCAGCGAGGCCAAGGAAACTCCTCACTTGTGTGACCGTTTTGGGTTGTGGCCAACTCTCAATAGCTTCAATTTTGGCTTTATCAACTTCAATTCCCTGTGGAGTAACAACATAGCCAAGAAAAGATACTCGGTCGGTGCAAAAGGTGCACTTTCCAAGGTTACCAAACAAACGTGCATCACGTAGAGCAATAAAAACAGCACGTAAATGTTCCAAATGTTCCTCCAAAGATTTGCTATAAATCAATATGTCATCAAAGTAAACTACCACAAATCGTCCAATGAAAGCACGTAAAACTTCGTTCATTAACCTCATGAAAGTACTAGGTGCATTAGTTAACCCAAAAGGCATGACTAATCACTCATATAATCCAAACTTAGTTTTAAATGCTGTTTTCCATTCATCTCCCAATTTCATACGAATTTGATGGTATCCACTACGCAAATCAACTTTGGAGAATATTGTAGAGCCACTCAATTCATCAAGCATATCATCTAGCCTAGGAATAGGATGACGATAACGAATAGTAATATTATTAATGCCTCTACAATCAACGCACATACGCGACGTACCATCCTTTTTCGGCACTAAAATGATAGGAACAGCACAAGGACTAAGGGATTCGCGTATATAACCTTTGTCGAGCAGTTCTTGTACTTGACGCATAATCTCCTTCGTCTCCTCTGGATTGGTACGGTATGGTGCACGGTTGGGTAATGATGCACCGGGAATTAAGTCAATTTGATGCTCAATCCCGCGAATAGGTGGTAATCCCGGTGGCACGTCTTGTGGAAAGACGTCAGCGAACTCCTGCAAAATGTTAGTGACAGCAGGAGGCAAAGAGGAAGGCACGTCCTCGAATGAAAATAATGCCTCTTTGCACACAAAAGCATAGCAAACAGATTTGCTAAAATCGAGATCATCAATATCAGATTTGGTGGCAAGTAAACATGCACTTTTCAATTTAATTTCAGAAGCAACACTAGATTGTTTATTATTATTAGGCTGCATTTGTTGCTCAAATTCTTTTGCCACAATCTGATTTTCACTCTTAGTTTTCTCCTGTTTTGCTTTATTAGCTCTATTAATATCATCTTTCAAAATGGAATCAGGAGTCATAGGAAGCAAAGTAATATTTTTATCCTTATGAACAAGAGTATACTGATTGTTTCTACCATGGTGAATAGAATTTTTATCAAATTGCCATGGTCTACCAAGTAATGAGGAACATGCTTGCATAGGTACCACATCACAATCAACATAATCAGCATATGTAGAGATACTAAAATGTACGCGAACAGTACGTGTTACCTTAACCTTGCCGCTGTTGTTGAACCATTGGATGTAGTAAGGATGTGGATGTGCTCTTGTGGTGAGAGATAGCTTCTCCACCATCTCCATGCTAGCCAAGTTGTTGCAACTCCCTCCATCTATGATCACGCAAACAGAACGTTCCTTCACAACTCCCTTTGTATGGAACAAATTATGCCTCTGATTTTGCTCAGCTTGTGTAACCTGCACACTCAAAACACGTTGAGCAACTAAACATTCATACCTGTCAGCATCTTCAGGAGCCATGTATTGCGTCTCATGATCAGAATCGTCTCCACCGTGTTCGTCACGTGTAATAAGAGCCAAAGTCTCCTCATCATAGTCACTAGCGGACTCATACCCACCATCCTCAGTAACAATCATCACACGCTTAGATGGGCATTCTCTCGCATAATGACCTCTGATGAGGACATGACTACCTTGGATATGACCAAAAATATTGCATATATGCATATTTGTCAGGTGATTTCTAGTGCAAACTATTCAATAATCTATTTATGTTATCCAGAACAAAAATACTTCACACACTTTTGTGTTTTGTCTAATTGCAGGTGTATGGGACATTTGTACAATCCACATATGAAGATAAGGAAGAAAGAGATGTTTATTTGCTGTCCAAAAAGTTCTCTCACGTCACTTTTGGCCCAAGAGAAGATAGAGTCCAAGTCTCTCACGTTCTGGATTCAGATTCGGACTGCACAGACGTACCTGACTCAAAACGCACACAAGTTTTTCATATGGACTCCGAATTGGGTGATTCTTTTTTTGTTGGAAACTAGATTTCGTGCACTTTCCAACCCAATTGGAATCACCTTCAAATTCGTCCGGAGCATTGAGTTGTGGACGAAACAATCTGATGCTGCAGCAGAATCCGAGTCAAACTACAAGTCCAAAGGTGTTACATCACCTCCACTTGGGCCCATTGGCCTTGTACGACCTAGATTTAGTTTTAGGCTGCCTTGGGACGTCCTCCCACCTCCTTGGCCGCCACCCCTTGCTCCTATATAAGTAGATCCATCTAGTAGCTTTTCCTTGGGATTTGTTTAGTTAAAAGTTAGCCATTGCAACTTCGTGTACTTCGTTTGTGTCCAACGACCAGACCAAGACCGCTCTGATACCACTTGATAGAGGCGGGGTGTCCCGATCTTTCGATGAGATGATAACTATCGATTTGGTGGAGACGACTTTGACGATCCGACTACAAACGTGCAACGACTTTGTGCCTTAGCAATCGCTAAACCAACTCCGAGAGGTTATTGACCACGCCGGAGCACGATCAACCTGACCACGAAGGTCTATTCCTGCAAGCAATCGAAGAACAAGCAAGAAACTGAGATTGCAATCTGGATATTGCGAATATAAGATGAAAGCTTTATTGATCAAGGTGGGGTTCTGTGACGCCTTTGTCTGGTCGTTGAACACAAACGAAGTATGCGAAGTTGCAGCTATGGCGAACTTTTAATCTAAACAAAACCCCAGGAAAAGCTACTAGATGGATCTACTTATATAGGAGCAAGAGGTGGCGGCCAAGGAGGTGGGAGGACGTCCCAAGGCAGCCTAAAACTAAATCTAGGTCGTACAAGGCCAATGGGCCCAAGTGGAGGTGATGTAACACCTTTGGACTTGTAGTTTGACTCGGATTCTGCTGCAGCATCAGATTGTTTCGTCCACAACTCAACGCTCCGGACGAATTTGAAGGTGATTCCAATTGGGTTGGAAAGTGCACGAAATCTAGTTTCCAACAAAAAAAGAATCACCCAATTCGGAGTCCGTATGAAAAACTTGTGTGCGTTTTGAGTCAGGTACGTCTGTGCAGTCCGAATCTGAATCCAGAACGTGAGAGACTTGGACTCTATCTTCTCTTGGGCCAAAAGTGACGTGAGAGAACTTTTTGGACAGCAAATAAACATCTCTTTCTTCCTTATCTTCATATGTGGATTGTACAAATGTCCCATACACCTGCAATTAGACAAAACACAAAAGTGTGTGAAGTATTTTTGTTCTGGATAACATAAATAGATTATTGAATAGTTTGCACTAGAAATCACCTGACAAATATGCATATATGCAATATTTTTGGTCATATCCAAGGTAGTCATGTCCTCATCATCAATACTTCATATATACTCGCAATATTCAGATTGCTTTTATCATATTCTTGCTTGTTCTTCGATTGCTTGCAGGAATAGACCTTCGTGATCAGGTTGATTGTGCTCCGGCGTGGTCAATAACCTCTCAGAGTTGGTTTAGCGATTGCTAAGGCGCAACGTCGTGCACGTTTGTAGTCGGATCGTCAAAGTCATCTTCACCAAATCGATAGTTATCATCTCATCGAAAGATCGGGACACCCCCGCCTCTATCAAGTGGTATCAGTTTTCAGGTTGCTCGGTGAGAATTTCCAGTTTTCCTAGATTAGATTTATTTTCTTACCTATTGTCCAAGAAAAAGCCACAAAAAAGAGTTAGATCTATTCATCCTTGGTCCAAGCCAGTCTGAGCCTTTGCAATTTCTTTTCATTGCTTGCATGGTTGAATTATCGGTTGCATCGTCGTGTCGAGTTGCTGGTCTTAGTGTCTAGTTCGTTTAGAGTTTCGAGTTCTGTTCACATTAGTCACGCCACCGCTGCATCATTATCTCTTCCGCTGTCCACCACCCATCCATCAATTTCCACCACGTGCTACCCACCATTCATTGTCATAATAATAGTTGAGATCGTTCACATCTTCACTTGATCCAATCTGCATCTTATCTAGTTTGTTTTGGAAAGAGGGAGAAAAAAAAGAGAGAGAAAAAACGAGAGAAAAAAAACGAGAGAAAAAAAAAGAGAAAAAAAAAGTCAGAGAAAAAAAGGAGAAAAAAAATCAAAAAAATCGGCACAAACTTTTTCAGAGGAAAGTTGGAGACAAAGTTGTTGTATATCCTTCTTGGCAGTTGTTTTTCATCATTATCTTCACTGCCGTTGTGATCTTCACTTATATCTTGCTGTCAAGAGCTACTTACTATCCTTCATTGATGCTAGTTGTGCTACGCCGTGACCTCATTAGTGTTCTAGGCTCGCGTCTCTAGTCCGGTCTAGCCTAGGACCAGCACAGTACCGTCGTTGAGCGTTTATTCAACATTGCATCTTTGAATTGATCATTGCTAATCTTTTGCTACCATATATAGCCAACCCAGCTCCACATATTTCTACACCGTGTATACGTACGCTCCCCTGGCAATCGCTTTACTCAATATTCGGAGTTACTTGACACCGCTGGTTGCCGATCACCGCCTGCTGCATGGTAAGAACTTGTAAGACATTGATATTTGCTTTACTGTGAGCGTTTTACCACCACATCCTAGTAGTTATAGGAACATTATTTTTGGGTTTTGTTTCTTGTTCTACTAATCATGACAGGATCCAGAGTCAATTCATGGGCTTTGTCGATCGCGGGAGACGTGCCACCACCTTTGCAAATACCACAACCGTCACGAGAGGTGCACAAACATCCAAATGCACATGATCAGGTTAATGTATCTATACCACCATTTAATGGCCGTTTTAAACCTGCTTTATATATTGAATGGGAGTTCGACATAAAAAATATATTTGCTTCCCATATTTTCGATGAACATAAAAAGGTTAAGGTTGCGGTTGGTTCTTTCACTGGTTATGCTTTGGTTTGGTGGAGTGAATATTGTCGGTTACACCCTGATTATATACCTACTACTTGGGATGATTTGAAACTTGCCATGCGACATACTTTCGTCCCTGCTTATTATACTCGTGACATGATTAAGAAGTTGCAACACTTAAAACAAGGTAGTGAAACTGTAACAAAATATTATGATGATTTACAAACTACCTTGTTGCATTCCTCTTTAGAAGAAAGTGAAGATGATTTTATGGATAGATTTTGGGGAGGATTAAACCGTGATATTCAAGAGATACTAATACATGAAGAGTGTTATCCTATGGACCATTTGTTTCATCTTGCTTGCAAAGCTGAACAGGAAATAAAACGACGTGTTGGCCACGAGGAGAATAAGCGCACGGTGCACATTCCAAGAGTTGATATGATTGTTCCTTCAACTACTAGGCATACTATGACAACCACATCCGTTGTTGTCAGGACTACATCACCTCCACCATGTGACACATCGCCCTCGAGAGTGGCTACATCATCTGAGTTGATCATAAGAGGTAATGACAAAGGTACTGATCTTCCATCTCTACATGAGAATGATGAATGCCTTGTCAATTTGAATGCACCATCTGATGAGCTACCCACTACTTTGATCACACCACCTATTTTAGAGGACTACATTAATAATTTGACTTTGCCATGTGATCAAACAACTGAAATACCAACAATTTTGAGTGCACCCATTGAATTAACTATTGATGCAAAAGAACCAATGTTTAATCATTTTGATATGACCTCTAATCTTGGTGATGATTCTGTGTTGAATGACTTATTGCATATTTGCTTATTTAAGCATGTTGTAGCATGTAAATTTGATGCAAGTAATGTTTATTCACCAATGTTGGGATGGTTTAATGATGAACATTGTCAATCTTTTGAAATGAATAAGAACTTCACTTATATGTGCAAACTGAGTTGCAATATTTTCATGCCTTCTACTTCTTGTGCTAATTTTTTGGCTTTAGATTTTATGAACTATGCAAGTTACTCATCTATTCATGTGTCATATATGCAAAAATCAAGGGAAGTAAAAATGGATGACATATACATATACAACATGTACACCTTGTCTCTTTTGTTAGCCACATTTCAGATTAAGCAACGCCGAGGACGGCTTTATTTTCAAGAAGGGGAGGATGATGAGGACATGACTACCTTGGATATGACCAAAAATATTGCATATATGCATATTTGTCAGGTGATTTCTAGTGCAAACTATTCAATAATCTATTTATGTTATCCAGAACAAAAATACTTCACACACTTTTGTGTTTTGTCTAATTGCAGGTGTATGGGACATTTGTACAATCCACATATGAAGATAAGGAAGAAAGAGATGTTTATTTGCTGTCCAAAAAGTTCTCTCACGTCACTTTTGGCCCAAGAGAAGATAGAGTCCAAGTCTCTCACGTTCTGGATTCAGATTCGGACTGCACAGACGTACCTGACTCAAAATGCACACAAGTTTTTCATACGGACTCCGAATTGGGTGATTCTTTTTTTGTTGGAAACTAGATTTCGTGCACTTTCCAACCCAATTGGAATCACCTTCAAATTCGTCCGGAGCGTTGAGTTGTGGACGAAACAATCTGATGCTGCAGTAGAATCCGAGTCAAACTACAAGTCCAAAGGTGTTACATCACCTCCACTTGGGCCCATTGGCCTTGTACGACCTAGATTTAGTTTTAGGCTGCCTTGGGACGTCCTCCCACCTCCTTGGCCGCCACCCCTTGCTCCTATATAAGTAGATCCATCTAGTAGCTTTTCCTTGGGATTTGTTTAGTTAAAAGTTAGCCATTGCAACTTCGTGTACTTCGTTTGTGTCCAACGACCAGACCAAGACCGCTTATGGATCCCCACCTTTATCAATACTTCATATATACTCGCAATATTCAGATTGCTTTTATCATATTCTTGCTTGTTCTTCGATTGCTTGCAGGAATAGACCTTCGTGATCAGGTTGATTGTGCTCCGGCGTGGTCAATAACCTCTCAGAGTTGGTTTAGCGATTGCTAAGGCGCAACGTCGTGCACGTTTGTAGTCGGATCGTCAAAGTCATCTTCACCAAATCGATAGTTATCATCTCATCGAAAGATCGGGACACCCCCGCCTCTATCAACCTCCACCCTTGCAACGTCGACAAATAATATCATGTGTTTGCCCTGTTGATGCCATGGATGAAGAAGAGCTCTTTGCAGGCCCAGAAGGTGTGCTCTTGGCAGATAGTGGTGATTGTGCCTGCTTTATTGTATCACGGTTGGAGGTGGCAGCCGACGGAGGCGCCGGTGTAGCAGAACGTGTGGAAGTAGATGATGCACGTGGTGTCCATGATGAAGGTCGACCTGCAGAAAAGTTAGTCCGCGCCAATGCCTGTCGATCCTGCACTTCACGTTCAGCTTTACAAGCAAGATGGAATAAACGAGTGATATTAGTATACTCCTTATAGTCTAGAATGGTCTGAATCTCTCTATTTAATCCACCCAAAAAACGTGCAAGCATAGCTTCATTCTCCTTAACAATACCACATCTAATCATGCCAGTTTGTAATTCCTGATAATATTCTTCTACAGAATTTTTTCCTTGTCTTAAGCGCTGTAATTTTTGAAGCAATTCACGTTGATAATATGGTGGAACCCAACGAGTACGCATAGCAGTTTTCAAAGCAGCCCAAGTAGCGGGAATAGGATATAATCTACAATGTTCAGACCACCATACACATGCAGAACTAGTGAAAGCACAAACAGCAGCAGCAACCCGTCTCTCCTCGGGATATTGTAAACATGTAAAACGTTGTTCAGTTTCTAACTCCCAAGTAAGATATATATCAGGAACATATCTACCCTCAAATGGTGGAATATTCAATTTCAGTTTAGGAATATGGACATCATCTCGTACCTGAGGTGGTGGTGCAGGCCTACCATTACGAATAAATACCTGAGGTCGACCTGGTGGTGGTGGTGCTGGTGGCTGCACGTAGTGCTGATTTTGATCAACCTCATCCTCATAATCGCCCGCATACTCATCATCCTCCTGGGTACCAGCAGCAGCAGTAGCAGGGGCCAAAGAAGCATCAACAACATGAACAGCAGCACCAGAAGTTTGGCCATCCTCAATAGGAACACGCTTCGCTCGTCCATACTGATTCGAAAGGATGCGTTGTTGTTGTTGTTGTTGTTGTTGGAGAGGTGCGTTAGGTGCAGCGGGTGGTGGTGGTGGAAGACGCGCGAGCAATTCATTAAACTTGTTATCGAGCTTTGTTTCGAACTTCTTCTCCATGCCATCTATCTTCTCCATGGCCTCTTCAAATCTATTTAGCACATCTTGCACCTGTCCACTCATTATTTGCTGAAATTTATCATGCAATTCCTTATTCGTCATGTTCTCCCAGTCAGTCTCGTCGGCTTGTGATCCTGGCATGGTTAGCAGCAATAGAAACACACAAGAATATGATCCTACAGACTACTAAGAAGAGGTGGTGGTGGGTGTCACAAATCCGTCAAGCAAATCTCAAATTCTTACCAGTTCTTACCCAGCAGCAGGCGGTGATCGGCAACCGTTGTAGTCAAAAACTCTCAAAGCTTGGACAGAGCGATTACCAGAGAGAGTCAAACGCACGACGTAGATGTATGTGGAGCTGGGAAGGCTTATAATATGGTAGCAAAAAGGGTCAGCAATAATCAATTCAGAGATGCAAAGTTGAATAAACGCTCAACGACGGTACTGTGCTGGTCCTAGGCTAGACCGTGCTAGAGACGCGAGCCTAGAACACCAACAAAATCACGGCGCGGCACGTAAACAAGGGAAAAGCACACTCTGGAACTCTTTTTTTTCGCTCTTTTTTTTTTGCAAAAAATCACTATAATGGCGAGTGTCTCAAAACTCTTCCCTCGTCAAACTGATAGGATGGGCACAAAATTTTTTTTTCACTTTTTTTTTCGGAAATTAGGGCAGCGACGACGAAAAAGTGCGACCAAAAAAAACACTATGATGGCACGTGGCTCAAAAGACTCAGAAAAGCCTAAAAATAGCATAGGGAAAAAAAATTTTGCCCGTGAAAATTTTGGCCTAAAAACTGCCCGGGGGTCTACAGACTTTTTTTTTTCCGAGACCTACGCAGGCAAGGAAACACGAATCGGAATTTAGATTGATATCAAGAACAAACCTAATATGAGAAGAACTCGGATTGGTGGTGGATATATGGTTGTGGTATATGGCAGCGGTGGTGGTATATGGTAGCGGTGGTGGTATATGGATACAGATTGCTGGTGGTATATGGATACGGGTTGGTAGTGGTATATGGATATGGATTCAGAGCGGTGGCGGATAAGCAAAAGTGGTAGATGGGCGATGATGATGGTGCGGCGGCGGCGTGACAACTTATGACCAGAACTCGAAACTCTAAAAGACTAGACTCTAAGACCAGCAACTTGACACGATGATGCAACCGCAAATTCAACAAAGCAAAAACCCTAAAAAGATTATGCAAAGGCTCAGATTGGTTCGGATATGATGAACTAACCCTAATTTTTTTTGTGGCTTTTTCGTGGACTGTGGGTATGAAGAACAGACTCGATCTAATCTATGTAAAACTGTAAAATCTCACCGAGCAACCTGGAAATCTGATACCACTTGATAGAGGCAAAGGTGTCCCGTCTTTCCATGAGATGATGGATTTCGCTTTGGTGGAAGTCGACTTTGACGATCCGACTACGAACGTGCGAGGACGTCGCGCCTTAGCAATCGCTAAACCAACTCCGAGAGGTTATTGACCACGGCGGAGCACGATCAACCTGACCACGAGGGTCTGTTTCCTGCGAGCAAACGAAGAACAAGCAAGAAACTGAGATTGCAATCTGGATATTGCGAATATAAGATGAAAGCTTTATTGATCAAGGTGGGGTTCTGTGACGCCTTTGTCTGGTCGCTGAACACAAACGAAGTACGTGAAGTTGCAGCTATGGCGAACTTTTAGTCTAAACAAAACCCAAAGTCTAAACGGTGCCCTAAGGGCTGTATATATGGAGGAAGAGAGGGGGAATTTCGTGGCCCTTGGTGGAGGGGTCCAAAATCAACCCTATCTCTTGTTTCCCCACACATACGGACTCTAAAAATAGCCTATACTTATGTATTTCGAAATTACATGGGCCTGGCCCAATAAAAAGGTGACGCAGCACCTATAATAGCCTCGGGATGAAATTTATGAAGTGGCATCTTGTATATTTCGTCCAAGGCTTCATGCACCCATTATGGTGGCTTCAAAGTCCTGAAATCATCACTTGTAACTCCGTTCTTGTTCCCCTTGCGCATGGCATCATCTCCATGCTTGTTCTTGCTCCAATGTTCATCCTTCTCCAAGCTAGGCCCTTCATTTGTAAGCAAAACAAATGTATCCAATTTAGGCAGCATCATATTCTCATGAACATTAGAATCATTACCAAGAAACGAAAGTACCTGATAATTTAATTGGCGTGCGCGAGCTCTAGTAATTGGTCCCGTATATGTAGTAGTAGGGGCTGTGGGTGTAACAATGGTATTGATGTCCTCATCAGCCATGGTCGACCAAGTAATAAGGAACATGCTTGCATAGGTACCACGTCACAATCAACATAATCAGCATATGTAGAGATACTAAAATGCACACGAACAATACGTGTTACCTTAACCTTGCCGCTGTTGTTGAACCATTGGATGTAGTAAGGATGTGGATGTGGTCTTGTGGTGAGAGATAGCTTCTCCACCATCTCCATGCTAGCCAAGTTGTTGCAGCTCCCTCCATCTATGATGACGCGCACAGAATGTTCCTTCACAACTCCCTTTGTATGGAACAAATTGTGCCTCTGATTTTGCTCAGCTTGTGTGACCTGTACACTCAAAACATGTTGAGCAACTAAGCATTCATATCTGTCAGCGTCTTCAGGAGCCATGTATTGTGTGTCATGATCAGAATCATCTGCACCATGTTCTTCACGTGTAATAAGAGCCAAAGTCGCCTCATCGTAGTCACTAGCGGACTCATACCCACCATCCTCAGTAGCAATCATCACACGCTGAGATTTGCATTCTCTCGCATAATGACCTCTTCCCTTACAACGACGACAAATAATATTACTTGTGTGCCCTGTTGATGCCATGGAAGAAGGAGAGCTCTGTGTAGGCCCCGCAGGTGCGCTCTTGGCAGATAGTGGTGGTTGTGCCTGCTTTCTTGTATCACGGCTAGAGGTAGCAGCTGATGGAGGTGCTGGTGTAGTGGAAGTAGAGGATGCACGCGGTGTCCATGATGAAAGTCGACCTGCAGAAAAATTAGTTCGTGCCAATGCTTGTCGATCCTGCACTTCACGTTCAGCTTTACAAGCAAGATGGAATAAACGAGTGATATTAGTATACTCCTTATACTCTAGAATGGTCTGAATCTCTCTATTTAATCCAGCTATAAAACGTGCAAGCATAGCTTCATTCTCCTCAATAATACCACATCTAATCATGCTAGTTTGTAATTCCTGATAATATTCTTCTACTGAATTTTTTCCTTGTCTTAAACGCTGCAATTTTTGAAGCAATTCATGTTGATAATATGGTGGAACCCAACGAGTACGCATAGCAGTTTTCAAAGCAGCCCAAGTAGTTGGAATAGGATATAATCTACAATGTTCAGACCACCATACACATGCAAAACTAGTGAAAGCACAAACAGCAGCAGCAACCCGTCTCTCCTCGGGATATTGTAAACATGTAAAACGTTGTTCAGTTTCTAACTCCCAAGTAAGATATATATCAGGAACATATCTACCCTCAAATGGTGGAATATTCAATTTCAGTTTCGGAATATGGTCATTATCTCGTACCTGAGGTGGTAGTGCAGGCCTACCGTTGCGAATATATACCTGAGGTCGACCTGCTGGTGGTGGTGCTGGTGGCTGCACGTAGTTCTGATTTTGATCAACCTCATCCTCATAATATTCCTCCACCTCTGCAGTAACAGCAGGAGCTACAGAAGCACCAACAGCAGAAGCAGCGGCACCAGAATTTTGTCCTGGCTCAATAGGAACACGCTGTGCTCGTCCATACTGATTCGGAAGGGGGCGTTGTTGTAGTTGTTGTTGTTGCAGAGGTGCGATAGGTGCAGCCGGCGGTGGCTGTGGAAAACGCGCGAGCAATTCATTAAACTTGCTATCAAGCTTTGTTTTGAACGTGTTCTCAATGCCACCTATCTTCTCCATGGCCTCGTCAAATCTGTTTAGCACATCTTGCACCTGTCCACTCATCATTTGCTGAAATTTATCATGTAGCTATTTTTTCGTCAGGTTCTCCCAATCAGTCTCATCGGCTTGTGATCCTACCATGGTTAGCAGCAAATAGAAACACACAAGAATATGATCCTACAGACTAGTAAGAAGTGGTGGTGGTGTATCACAAACCCGTGAAGCAAATCTCAAATTCTTACCAGTTCTTACCCAGCAGCAGGCGGTGATTGGCAACCGTTGTAGTCAAAACTAGGGAGAGTCAAACGCACGACGTAGATGTATGTGGAGCTGGGAAGGCTTATAATATGGTAGCAAAAAGGGTCAGCAAAAATCAATTCAGAGATGCAAAGTTGAATAAACGCTCAACGACGGTACTGTGCTGGTCTTAGGCTAGACTGTGCTAGAGACGCGAGCCTAGAACACCAACAAAATCACGGCGCGGCACGTAAACAAGGGAGGAGCACACTATGAATTTCTTTTCTCTTTTTTTTATTCCTTTTTTTGCACTTTTTTCTCCTTTTTTTTGCTCCGCGACAATTTTTTTTCGAAAAAGTCTACAAATGGTCTAAAAACTACCTAGCCAGAATTTTCCAGACTTAGTTTTTTTTTGAGTTTGGAACTATTTCTCTACTGCGGGTAGCACGGAAGTTGGGGAGTCCTTCTCTGTCCCGACTCGGAGTATGGCGTGATCTGGAAAACCAAAACAGAGTAACAAAATACTGGACTCGGAATAGGACTGGTGGCGGAGATGAAACTGGTGGAACTCGGACTGGTGGCGGAGATGAATCTGGTGGAACTCGGACTGGTGGCGGAGATGAATCTGGTGGAACTCGGACAGGTGGCGGATATATGTTGCAGGTGAACTCGGATTGGCGTGATGGCGGCGGATATGTGGTGGCGTATATGGATTCGGATTGGCGGTGAATATGTGGTGGTGGTATATGGCAGCAGCGACGATGATGATGCGGTGGTGATATATGGCAGCGGCGACGTGACAACCTGTGAACAGAACTCGAAACTCTAAAAGACTAGATGCTAAGACCAGCAACTTGACACGATGATGCAACCGCAAATTCAACAAACAAATACAGAAAAGATTATGCAAAGGCTCAGATTGGTTCGGATGGGATGAACTAACCCTAAAATTTTTTTTGGCTTTTTCGTGGACTATAGGAATGAAGAACAGACTCGATCTAAACTACGAAAAACTGTAAAATCTCACCGAGTAACCTAGAAATCTGATACCACTTGATAGTAGCAAAGGTGTCCCGTCTTTCGATGAGATGATGGATATCTCTTAGGTGGAAATCAACTTTGATGATCCGACTACGAACGTGCGAGGACGTCGCGCCTTAGTAATCGCTAAACCAACTCCGAGAGGTTATTGACCACGCCGGAGCATGATCAACCTGACCACGAGGGTCTGTTTCCTACGAGCATACGAAGAACAAGCAAGAAACTGAGTTTGCAATCTGGATATTGCGAATATAAGATGAAAGCTTTATTGATCAAGGTGGTGTTCTGAGACGTCTTTGTCTGGTCGTTGAACACAAACGAAGTACGCGAAGTTGCAACGATGGCGAACTTTAATCTAAACAAAACCCAAAGTCTAAACGGTGCCCTAAGGGCTGTATATATGGAGGAAGAGAGGGGAATTTCGTGGCCCTTGGTGGAGGGGTCCGAAATCAACCCTATCTCTTGTTTCCCCACACATACGGACTCTAAAAATAGCCTATACTTATGTATTTCGAAATTACATGGGCCTGGCCCAATAATAAGGTGACGCAGCACCTATAATAGCCTCTGGACGAAATTTATGAAGTGGCATCTTGTATATTTCGTCCAAGGCTTCATGCACTCTTATGGTGGCTTCAAAGTCCTGAAATCATCACTTGTAACTCCGTTTTGGTTCCCCTTGCGCATGGCATCATCTCCATGCTTGCTCTTGCTCCAATGTCCATCCTTTTCCAAGCTAGGCCCTTCATTTGTAAGCAAAACAAATGTATCCAATTTAGGCAGCATCATATTCTCATGAACATTAGAATCATTACCAAGAAACGAAAGTACCTGATAATTTAATTGGCGTGCGCGAGCTCTAGTAATTGGTCCAGTATATGTAGCAGTAGGGGCTGTGGGTGTAACAATGGTATTGATGTCCTCATCATCCTCCCCTTCTTGAAATGAAGTCGTCCTCGACGAAAGCTCATCTTCCTCACCCAAATAAGGCTTCAAATCTGCAATGTTAAAAGTGGGACTAACCCCAAAATCTGCAGGCAGCTCAAGTTTATATGCATTATCATTTACTTTCTCCAACACCTTAAAGGGACCAGCAGCACGTGGCATTAGCTTTGATTTGCGCAAATCAGGAAATCTATCCTTACGCAAATGTAACCAAACAAGATCTCCAGGTGCAAACACAACATGTTTTCTACCCTTATCTCCAGCAAGTTTATATTTAGCATTCATACGCTCAATGTTTTCCTTAGTTAACTCATGCATTTTTAAAATCAATTCAGCACGTTCTTTAGCATCAAAATTAACCTTCTCCGAAGATGGAAGAGGCAACAAATCAATAGGTGCACGAGGTAGGAAACCATACACAACTTCAAAAGGGCACATCTTAGTAGTAGAATGCAATGAACGATTATAAGCAAATTCAATATGAGGCAAGCATTCCTCCCACATTTTCTTATTAGTCTTCAAAACAGCCCTAAGCATAGTAGACAATGTTCTATTGACTACTTCAGTTTGTCCATCAGTTTGGGGGTGACAAGTAGTACTAAAAAGCAGTTTAGTCCCCAACTTAGCCCATAAACATCTCCAAAAGTGGCTAAGAAATTTAGTATCACGATCTGAAACTATAGTATTTGGCACACCATGCAAGCGAATAATTTCACGAAAGAACAAATCAGCAACATTAACAGCATCATCGCTTTTATGACATGGTATAAAGTGTGCCATTTTCGAGAATCTATCCACGACAACAAATATGCTATCCCTCCCCTTCTTTGTTCGAGGTAAACCTAAAACAAAGTCCATAGATATATCCTCCCAAGGAACACTAGGTACAGGCAAAGGCATATATAAACCATGAGGATTGATTCGTGACTTAGCTTTTTGACATGTAGTGCAGCGAGCAATAAAACGCTCAACATCCCGTCTCATCTTTGGCCAAAAGAAATGTGTAGCAAGTACGTCCTCCGTCTTCTTGACGCCAAAGTGTTCCATTAATCCTCCTCCATGCGCCTCCTGCAACAACAAAAGACGAACGGAGCTAGCTGGAATGCATAGCTTGTTAGCACGAAACACAAATCCATCGTTAACGACAAACTTGTTCCACATTCTTCCTTCTTTACAATTCTGCATTACATCTTTAAAATCAGCATCATGCACATATTGATCTTTGATGGTCTCCAAACCAAATATTTTGAAGTCAAGTTGTGAAAACATAGTATAGCGACGAGACAATGCATCAGCAATAACATTTTCTTTTCCCTTCTTGTGTTTAATGACATAAGGGAAAGTCTCAATAAATTCAACCCATTTAGCATGTCTACGATTCAGTTTAGCTTGACTTTTAATATGTTTCAAAGATTCATGATCAGAATGTATAACAAATTCTTTGGGCCATAAATAATGTTGCCATGTTTCTAAAGTCCGAACAAGAGCATATAATTCTTTATCATAAGTAGAATAATTCAGACTAGGCCCACTCAATTTTTCAGAAAAGTATGCAACAGGTTTGCCATCTTGTAATAACACACCTCCTAATCCAATTCCACTAGCATCACATTCAAGCTCAAAAGTCTTATTAAAATCAGGAAGTTGGAGTAAAGGAGCATGTGTCAACTTATCTTTCAATACCGTGAAGGCTTCTTGCTGTGCGGTACCCCAAATAAAAGGCACATCTTTCTTTGTAAGCTCATTGAGAGGTGCAGCAATGGTGCTGAAATCTCTCACAAAACGCCTATAGAATCCAGCGAGGCCAAGAAAACTCCTCACTTGTGTGACCGTTTTGGGCTGCGGCCAACTCTCAATAGCTTCAATCTTGGCTTTATCAACTTCAATTCCCTGTGGAGTAACAACATAGCCAAGAAAAGATACTCAGTCGGTGCAAAAGGTGCACTTCCCAAGGTTACCAAACAAACGTGCATCACGTAGAGCAATAAAAACAGCACGTAAATGTTCCAAATGTTCTTCCAAAGATTTGCTATAAATCAGAATATCATCAAAATAGACTACCACAAATCGTCCAATGAAAGCACGTAAAACTTCGTTCATTAATCTCATGAAAGTACTAGGTGCATTAGTTAACCCAAACGGCATGACTAACCACTCATATAAACCAAACTTAGTTTTAAATGCTGTTTTCCATTCATCACCCAATTTCATACGAATTTGATGGTATCCACTACGCAAATCAACTTTGGAGAATATTGTAGAGCCACTCAATTCATCAAGCATATCATCTAGCCTAGGAATAGGGTGACGATAACGAATAGTAATATTATTAATGCCTCTACAATCAACACACATACGTGACATACCATCCTTTTTAGGCACTAGTATAATAGGAACAGCACAAGGACTAAGAGATTCGCGTATATAACCTTTGTCGAGTAGCTCCTGTACTTGACGCATAATCTCCTTCGTCTCCTCTGGATTGGTACGGTATGGTGCACGGTTGGGTAGCGATGCACCGGGAATTAAGTCAATTTGATGCTCAATCCCTCGAATGGGTGGTAATCCCGGTGGCACGTCTTGTGGAAAGACGTCAGCGAACTCCTGCATAATGTTAGTGACAGCAGGGGGCAAAGAGGAAGGCACGTCCTCGAATGAAAATAATGCCTCTTTGCACACAAAAGCATAGCAAACAGATTTGCTGAAATCTAGCTCATCAATATCAGATTTGGTGGCAAATAAACATGCACTTTTCAATTTAATTTCAGAAACAACACTAGATGGTTTATTGTTAGGCTTCATTTGTTGCTCAAATTCTTTTGCCACAATCAGATTTTCACTCTTATTCTTCTCCTGTTTTGCTTTATTAGCTCTATTAATATCATCTTTCAAAATAGAATCAGGAGTCATAGGAAGCAAAGTAATATTTTTATCCTTATGAACAAGAGTATAATGATTGTTTCTACCATGGTGTACAGCATTTTTATCAAATTGCCATGGTCTACCAAGTAATAAGGAACATGCTTGCATAGGTACCACATCACAATCAACATAATCAGCATATGTAGAGATACTAAAATGCACACGAACAGTACGTGTTACCTTAACCTTGCCACTGTTGTTGAACCATTGGATGTAGTAAGGATGTGGATGTGGTCTTGTGGTGAGAGAAAGCTTCTCCACCATCTCCATGCTAGCCAAGTTGTTGCAGCTCCCTCCGTCTATGATGACGCGCACAGAACGTTCCTTCACAACTCCCTTGGTATGGAACAAATTGTGCCTCTGATTTTGCTCAGCTTGTGTGACCTGCACACTCAAAACACGTTGAGCAACTAAACATTCATACCTGTCAGCATCTTCAGGAGCCATGTATTGCGTCTCATGATCAGAATCATCTCCACCATGTTCTTCATGTGTAATAAGAGCCAAAGTCTCCTCATCATAGTCACTAGCGGACTCATATCCACCATCCTCAGTAGCAATCATCACACGTTGAGATTTGCATTCTCTCGCAAAATGTCCTCTTCCCTTACAACGACGACAAATAATATTACTTGTGTGCCCTGTTGACGCCATGGAAGAAGAAGAGCTCTGGGCAGGCCCGGCAGGTGTGCTCTTGGCAGATAGTGGTGGTTGTGCCTACTTTCTTGTATCACGGTTGGAGGTGGCACCTGAAGGAGGTGATGGTGCAGTGGAAGTAGATGATGCACGTGGTGTCCATGATGAAGGTCGACCTGCAGAAAAGTTAGTGCGCGCCAATGCCTGTCGATCCTGCACTTCACGTTCAGCTTTACAAGCAAGATGGAATAAACGAGTGATATTATTATAATCCTTATAGTCTAGAATGGTCTGAATATCTCTATTTAATCCACCCAGAAAACGTGCAAGCATAGCTTCATTCTCCTCAATAATACCACATCTAATCAAGCCAGTTTGTAATTCCTGATAATATTCTTCTACAGAATTTTTTCCTTGTCTTAAGCGCTGCAATTTTTGAAGTAATTCACGTTGATAATATGGTGGAACCCAACGAGTACGCATAGCAGTTTTCAAAGCAGCCCAAGTAGCTGGAACAGGATATAATCTACAATGTTCAGACCACCAAACACATGCAAAGCTAGTGAAAGCACAAACAGCAGCAGGAACACGTCTCTCCTCAGGATATTGTAAACATGTAAATCGTTGTTCAGTTTCTAACTCCCAAGAAAAATATATATCAGGAACATATCTACCCTCAAATGGTGGAATATTCAATTTCAGTTTAGGGAGATGGTCATGATCTCGTACCTGAGGGGGAGCCCTAACATTGCCATTATTTGCATGTGGACGACCTGGTGGTTGTGGTGCTGGTGGTTGCACGTAGTTCTGATGTTGATCAACCTCATCCTCGTAATCTCCCACATAATCATCCTCCTCGGTACCAGCAGCAGTAGTAGCAGGAGCCAAAGAAGCACCAACAACAGTAGCAGCGGCACCAGAATTTTGTCCTAGCTCAATAGGAACACGCTGAGCTCGTCCATACTGATTCGGAAGGGGCCGTAGTTGTTGTCGTTGCAGAGGTGCGATAGGTTCAACCGGCGGTGGTTGTGGAAAACGCGCGAGCAATTCATCAAACTTGCTATCAAGCTTTGTTTCAAATGTCTTCTCAATGCCATCTATCTTCTCCATGGCCTCGTCAAATCTGTTTAGCACATCTTGCACCTGTCCACTCATCAGTTGCTGAAATTTATCATGTAGCTGTTTGTTCGTCAGGTTCTCCCAATCAGTCTCATCGGCTTGTGATCCTACCATGGTTAGCAGCAAATAGAAACACAGAAGAATATGATCCTACAGAGTACTAAGAAGTGGTGGTGGTGTATCACAAACCCGTCAAGCAAATCTCAAATTCTTACCAGTTCTTACCCAGCAGCAGGCGGTGATCGGCAACCGTTGTAGTCAAAACTCTCAAAGCTTGGATAGAGCGATTACCAGGGAGAGTCCAACGCACGACGTAGATGTATGTGGAGCTGGGAAGGCTTATAATATGGTAGCAAAAAGGGTCAGCAATAATCAATTCAGAGATGCAAAGTTGAATAAACGCTCAACGACGGTACTGTGCTGGTCCTAGGCTAGACCGTGCTAGAGACGCGAGCCTAGAACACTAACAAAATCACGACGCTGCACGTAAACAAGGGAAAAGCACACTCTGGATTTTTTTTTCGCTCTTTTTTTTTGCGCTCTTTTTTTTTTGCGCTGCTCTTTTTTTTTGCGAAAAATCACTATAATGGCGACTGTCTCAAAACTCTTCCTAGGTCAAACTGACAGGATGGGCACGAAATTTTTTCGACCAATTTTTTTTTTTTCGTTTTTTCGACTGCCCGGACCCAAAAACTGGAAACGGGTCAAAAAAAAACTTCCTATAATGGCACCTGTCTCAAAACACTCAGAAACACCTAAAAATAGGATAGCCAGAAATTTTTTCGAAAAATGCGTTTTCGAAAAATTTTGGGCCTAAACGGAGCGTGGTTTCCGGACTCTTTTTTTTTCCGAAACCTACTCCAGCAAGGAAACACGAATCGGAAACTAGAGGGATCCCGAAAACAAACCTAATAAGCAAGGAACTCGGATTGGTGGTGGATATATGGTGGTGGTATATGGCAGCGGTGGTGGTAGCGGTGGTAGTATATGGCAGGGGCGATGATGATGGTGCGGCGGCGGCGTGACAACTTATGACCAGAACTCGAAACCCTAAAAGACTAGACTCTAAGACCAGCAACTAGACCGACGATGCAACCGCAAATTCAACAAAGCAAAACCCTAAAAAGATTATGCAAAGGCTGAGATTGGTTCGGATATGATGAACTAACCCTAAATTTTTTTTTGTGGCTTTTTCGTGGACTATAGGTATGAAGAACAGACTCGATCTAAACTACGAAAAACTGGAAAATCTCACCGAGCAACCTGGAAATCTGATACCACTTGATAGAGGCAAAGGTGTCCCGTCTTTCGATGAGATGATGGATTTCGCTTTGGTGGAAGTCGACTTTGACGATCCGACTACGAACGTGCGAGGACGTCGCGCCTTAGCAATCGCTAAACCAACTCCGAGAGGTTATTGACCACGCCGGAGCACGATCAACCTGACCACGAGGGTCTGTTTCCTGCGAGCAAACGAAGAACAAGCAAGAAACTGAGATTGCAATCTGGATATTGCGAATATAAGATGAAAGCTTTATTGATCAAGGTGGGGTTCTGTGACGCCTTTGTCTGGTCGTTGAACACAAACGAAGTACGCGAAGTTGCAGCTATGGCGAACTTTTAATCTAAACAAAACCCAAAGTCTAAACGGCGCCCTAAGGGCTGTATATATGGAGGAAGAGGGGGGAATTTCGTGGCCCTTGGTGGAGGGGTCCGAAATCAACCCTATCTCTTGTTTCCCCACACATACGGACTCTAAAAATAGCTTATACTTATGTATTTCGAAATTACATGGGCCTGGCCCAATAATAAGGTGACGCAGCACCTATAATAGCCTCTGGACGAAATTTATGAAGTGGCATCTTGTATATTTCGTCCAAGGCTTCATGCACTCTTATGGTGGCTTCAAAGTCCTGAAATCATCACTTGTAACTCCGTTCTGGTTCCCCTTGCGCATGGCATCATCTCCATGCTTGCTCTTGCTCCAATGTCCATCCTTCTCCAAGCTAGGCCCTTCATTTGTAAGCAAAACAAATGTATCCAATTTAGGCAGCATCATATTCTCATGAACATTAGAATCATTACCAAGAAACGAAAGTACCTGATAATTTAATTGGCGTGCGCGAGCTCTAGTAATTGGTCCAGTATATGTAGCAGTAGGGGCTGTGGGTGTAACAATGGTATTGATGAGGACATGACTACCTTGGATATGACCAAAAATATTGCATATATGCATATTTGTCAGGTGATTTCTAGTGCAAACTATTCAATAATCTATTTATGTTATCCAGAACAAAAATACTTCACACACTTTTGTGTTTTGTCTAATTGCAGGTGTATGGGACATTTGTACAATCCACATATGAAGATAAGGAAGAAAGAGATGTTTATTTGCTGTCCAAAAAGTTCTCTCACGTCACTTTTGGCCCAAGAGAAGATAGAGTCCAAGTCTCTCACGTTCTGGATTCAGATTCGGACTGCACAGACGTACCTGACTCAAAACGCACACAAGTTTTTCATACGGACTCCGAATTGGGTGATTCTTTTTTTGTTGGAAACTAGATTTCGTGCACTTTCCAACCCAATTGGAATCACCTTCAAATTCGTCCGGAGCGTTGAGTTGTGGACGAAACAATCTGATGCTGCAGCAGAATCCGAGTCAAACTACAAGTCCAAAGGTGTTACATCACCTCCACTTGGGCCCATTGGCCTTGTACGACCTAGATTTAGTTTTAGGCTGCCTTGGGACGTCCTCCCACCTCCTTGGCCGCCACCTCTTGCTCCTATATAAGTAGATCCATCTAGTAGCTTTTCCTGGGGTTTTGTTTAGATTAAAAGTTCGCCATAGCTGCAACTTCGCGTACTTCGTTTGTGTTCAACGACCAGACAAAGGCGTCACAGAACCCCACCTTGATCAATAAAGCTTTCATCTTATATTCGCAATATCCAGATTGCAATCTCAGTTTCTTGCTTGTTCTTCGTTTGCTCGCAGGAAACAGACCCTCGTGGTCAGGTTGATCGTGCTCCGGCGTGGTCAATAACCTCTCGGAGTTGGTTTAGCGATTGCTAAGGCGCGACGTCCTCGCACGTTCGTAGTCGGATCGTCAAAGTCGACTTCCACCCAAGCGATTTCCATCATCTCATCGAAAGACGGGACACCTTAGCCCCTATCAAGTGGTATCAGTTTTCAGGTTGCTCGGTGAGAATTTCCAGTTTTCCTAGATTAGATTTATTTTCTTACCTATTGTCCAAGAAAAAGCCACAAAAAAGAGTTAGATCTATTCATCCTTGGTCCAAGCCAGTCTGAGCCTTTGCAATTTTCTTTTCATTGCTTGCATAGTTGAATTATCGGTTGCATCGTCGTGTCGAGTTGCTGGTCTTAGTGTCTAGTTCGTTTAGAGTTTCGAGTTCTGTTCACATTAGTCACGCCACCGCTGCATCATTATCTCTTCCGCTGTCCACCACCCATCCATCAATTTCCACCACGTGCTACTGACCATTCATTGTCATAATAATAGTTGAGATCGTTCACATCTTCACTTGATCCAATCTGCATCTTATCTAGTTTGTTTTGGAAAGAGGGAGAAAAAAAAAGAGAAAAAAAACGAGAGAAAAAAAAGAGAAAAAAAAAGTCAGAGAAAAAAAAAGGAGAAAAAAAAAATCAAAAAAATTGGCACAAACTTTTTCAGAGGAAAGTTGGAGACAAAGTTGTTGTATATCCTGCTTGGCAGTTGTTTTTCATCATTATCTTCACTGCCGTTGTGATCTTCACTTATATCTTGCTGTCAAGAGCTACTTAGTATCCTTCATTGATGCTAGTTGTGCTACGCCGTGACCTCATTAGTGTTCTAGGCTCGCGTCTCTAGTCCGATCTAGCCTAGGACCAGCACAGTACCGTCGTTGAGCATTTATTCAACATTGCATCTTTGAATTGATTATTGCTAATCTTTTGCTACCATATATAGCCAACCCAGCTCCACATATTTCTACACCGTGTATATGTACGCTCCCCTGGCAATCGCTTTACTCAATATTCGGAGTTACTTGACACCGCTGGTTGCCGATCACCGCCTGCTGCATGGTAAGAACTTGTAAGACATTGATATTTGCTTTACTGTGAGCGTTTTACCACCACATCCTAGTAGTTATAGGAACATTATTTTTGGGTTTTGTTTCTTGTTCTACTAATCATGACAGGATCCAGAGTCAATTCATGGGCTTTGTCGATCGCGGGAGACGTGCCACCACCTTTGCAAATACCACAACCGTCACGAGAGGTGCACAAACATCCAAATGCACATGATCAGGTTAATGTATCTATACCACCATTTAATGGCCGTTTTAAACCTGCTTTATATATTGAATGGGAGTTCGACATAAAAAATATATTTGCTTCCCATAATTTCGATGAACATAAAAAGGTTAAGGTTGCGGTTGGTTCTTTCACTGGTTATGCTTTGGTTTGGTGGAGTGAATATTGTCGGTTACACCCTGATTATATACCTACTACTTGGGATGATTTGAAACTTGCCATGCGACATACTTTCGTCCCTGCTTATTATACTCGTGACATGATTAAGAAGTTGCAACACTTAAAACAAGGTAGTGAAACTGTAACAAAATATTATGATGATTTACAAACTACCTTGTTGCATTCCTCTTTAGAAGAAAGTGAAGATGATTTTATGGATAGATTTTGGGGAGGATTAAAACGTGATATTCAAGAGATACTAATTCATGAAGAGTGTTATTCTATGGACCATTTGTTTTATCTTGCTTGCAAAGCTGAACAGGAAATAAAACGATGTGTTGGCCACGAGGAGAACAAGCGCACGGTGCAAATTCCAAGAGTTGATATGATTGTTCCTTCAACTACTAGGCATACTATGACAACCACATCCGTTGTTGTCAGGACTACATCACCTCCACCATATGACACATCGCCCCCGAAAGTGGCTACATCATCTGAGTTGATCATAAGAGGTAATGACAAAGGTACTGATCTTCCATCTCTACATGAGAATGATGAATGCCTTGTCAATTTGAATGCACCATCTGATGAGCTACCCACTACTTTGATCACACCACCTATTTTAGAGGACTACGTTGATAATTTGACTTTGCCATGTGATCAAACAACTGAAATACCAACAATTTTGAGTGCACCCATTGAATTAACTATTGATGCAAAAGAACCAATGTTTAATCATTTTGATATGACCTCTAATCTTGGTGATGATTCTGTGTTGAATGACTTATTGCATGTTTGCTTATTTAAGCATGTTGTAGCATGTAAATTTGATGCAAGTAAGGTTTATTCACCAATGTTGGGATGGTTTAATGATGAACATTGTCAATCTTTTGAAATGAATAAGAGCTTCACTTATATGTGCAAACTGAGTTGCAATATTTTCATGCCTTCTACTTCTTGTGCTAATTTTTTGGCTTTAGCTTTTATGAACTATGCAAGTTACTCATCTATTCATGTGTCATATATGCAAAAATCAAGGGAAGTAAAAATGGATGACATATACATATACAACATGTACACCTTGTCTCTTTTGTTAGCCACATTTCAGATTAAGCAACGCCGAGGACGGCTTTATTTTCAAGAAGGGGAGGATGATGAGGACATGACTACCTTGGATATGACCAAAAATATTGCATATATGCATATTTGTCAGGTGATTTCTAGTGCAAACTATTCAATAATCTATTTATGTTATCCAGAACAAAAATACTTCACACACTTTTGTGTTTTGTCTAATTGCAGGTGTATGGGACATTTGTACAATCCACATATGAAGATAAGGAAGAAAGAGATGTTTATTTGCTGTCCAAAAAGTTCTCTCACGTCACTTTTGGCCCAAGAGAAGATAGAGTCCAAGTCTCTCACGTTCTGGATTCAGATTCGGACTGCACAGACGTACCTGACTCAAAACGCACACAAGTTTTTCATACGGACTCCGAATTGGGTGATTCTTTTTTTGTTGGAAACTAGATTTCGTGCACTTTCCAACCCAATTGGAATCACCTTCAAATTCGTCCGGAGCGTTGAGTTGTGGACGAAACAATCTGATGCTGCAGCAGAATCCGAGTCAAACTACAAGTCCAAAGGTGTTACATCACCTCCACTTGGGCCCATTGGCCTTGTACGACCTAGATTTAGTTTTAGGCTGCCTTGGGACGTCCTCCCACCTCCTTGGCCGCCACTTCTTGCTCCTATATAAGTAGATCCATCTAGTAGCTTTTCCTGGGGTTTTGTTTAGATTAAAAGTTCGCCATAGCTGCAACTTCGCGTACTTCGTTTGTGTTCAACGACCAGACAAAGGCGTCACAGAACCCCACCTTGATCAATAAAGCTTTCATCTTATATTCGCAATATCCAGATTGCAATCTCAGTTTCTTGCTTGTTCTTCGTTTGCTCGCAGGAAACAGACCCTCGTGGTCAGGTTGATCGTGCTCCGGCGTGGTCAATAACCTCTCGGAGTTGGTTTAGCGATTGCTAAGGCGCGACGTCCTCGCACGTTCGTAGTCGGATCGTCAAAGTCGACTTCCACCCAAGCGATTTCCATCATCTCATCGAAAGACGGGACACCTTAGCCTCTATCAGGTATTGATGTGCTCATCAGCCTGGCCCAATAATAAGGTGACGCAGCACCTAGAATAGCCTCGGGACGAAATTTATGAAGTGGCATCTTGTATATTTCGTCCAAGGCTTCATGCACCCATTATGGTGGCTTCAAAGTCCTGAAATCATCACCTGTAACTCCGTTCTTGTTCCCCTTGCGCATGCCATCATCCCCATGCTTGTTTGTGCTCCAATGTCCATCCTTCTCCAAGCTAGGCCCTTCATTTGTAAGCAAAACAAATGTATCCAATTTAGGCAGCAGCATATTCTCATGAACATTAGAATAACTACCAAGAAATGAAAGTACCTGATAATTTAATTGCCGGGCGCGTGCTCTAGTAATTGGTCCAGTATATGTAGCAGTAGGGGCTGTGGGTGTAACAATGGTATTGATGTCCTCATCAGGAATTCCCTTTTGTTCTTGGCTTTCACGCGCATGAGTTACAGCAAGCCATCCGGCGAAAACAAGGAGAATAAGGCATATAGCTGCTGGATTTTCTTCAATTTACGGCCAAATGAGATTGCCCGGATCATAGAGCATCTGCAGAAAGGTACGTTTGTCCCTACCGGGGGGCTAATGTCTATAAGCAACATAATCTCTCTAATTTCCTTCAAAAGGAAGTGTCAATGGGTTCAGAAACTTGTCTGCAAAACAGCGATGAATGATGTTCTTTGACTTTTAGGGCCAAAAAGTCCTGCTTAAGGCTGAATTTGAGGGTACTCCGGGCCTCCTGGTGCAAGCGGGGAGAATTTTTTGGATTCCCGCGCTCGCCGCGCGAAGTTTGAGTTTTTATGGGTTCGACACGGACTCCGAAGGACAAAATTATGAATGTTTTAGTGGACATCTGATGCGGAGCATCCTTCCATCATCCCCATGGACTCTACATCAACACATCCAACCCCACAAGGACCCATGACTCGAGCACGTGCAAGAGCTCTTGAAACCGAGGTGACATCACTCCTCTCACAACTCCCTTTCGATTCACACGAGACATGGTTACTACCTCGAACGGAAATGCTATGCATACTCAGGTACCAAGGAGTCGACCATGAAGAGGCTAGGAAGCAAGGAGAACCAGAAGCGGAAGACATGCGAGAAGACGGAGAGGAAAAAGCACCAAGGACCAGGGTGGCCGGACGTTCCGGACGGCGGCCCGGACGATCCGAACAGAGCCCGGACGATCCGGACCCCGGTCCGGACGATCCGGCTAATTCGACCGAAGGCAACAGAAGCTCCACCCTGAAGCCGGATCATCCGGACCCCGTCCCGGATCATCCGGACCCTTCCCGGACGTCCGGACCTCCATCCGGACATCCGGCCCTGCGCGACCACCAGCCGACCCTCCAGCTCATCCGGGCCTCCACCCGGATGATGAGGACATCAATACCATTGTTACACCCACAGCCCCTACTGCTACATATACTGGACCAATTACTAGAGCTCGCGCACGCCAATTAAATTATCAGGTACTTTCGTTTCTTGGTAATGATTCTAATGTTCATGAGAATATGATGCTGCCTAAATTGGATACATTTGTTTTGCTTACAAATGAAGGGCCTAGCTTGGAGAAGGATGGACATTGGAGCAAGAGCAAGCATGGAGATGATGCCATGCGCAAGGGGAACCAGAACGGAGTTACAAGTGATGATTTCAGGACTTTGAAGCCACCATAAGAGTGCATGAAGCCTTGGACGAAATATACAAGATGCCACTTCATAAATTTCGTCCAGAGGCTATTATAGGTGCTGCGTCACCTTTTTATTGGGCCAGGCCCATGTAATTTCGAAATACATAAGTATAGGCTATTTTTAGAGTCCGTATGTGTGGGGAAACAAGAGATAGGGTTGATTTCGGACCCCTCCACCAAGGGCCACGAAATTCCCCTCTCTTCCTCCATATATACAGCCCTTAGGGCACCGTTTAGACTTTGGGTTTTGTTTAGATTAAAAGTTCGCCATAGCTGCAACTTCGCGTACTTCGTTTGTGTTCAACGACCAGACAAAGGCGTCACAGAACCCCACCTTGATCAATAAAGCTTTCATCTTATATTCGCAATATCCAGATTGCAATCTTAGTTTCTTGCTTGTTCTTCGATTGCTCGCAGGAAACAGACCCTCGTGGTCAGGTTGATCGTGCTCCGGCGTGGTCAATAACCTCTCGGAGTTGGTTTAGCGATTGCTAAGGCGCGACGTCCTCGCACGTTCGTAGTCGGATCGTCAAAGTCGACTTCCACCAAAGCGAAATCCACCATCTCATCGAAAGACGGGACACCTTTGCCTCTATCAAGTGGTATCAGATTTCCAGGTTGCTCGGTGAGATTTTCCAGTTTTTCGTAGTTTAGATCGAGTCTGTTCTTCATACCTATAGTCCACGAAAAAGCCACAAAAAAAAATTAGGGTTAGTTCATCATATCCGAACCAATCTGAGCCTTTGCATAATCTTTTTAGGGTTTTGCTTTGTTGAATTTGCGGTTGCATCGTCGGTCTAGTTGCTGGTCTTAGAGTCTAGTCTTTTAGAGTTTCGAGTTCTGGTCATAAGTTGTCACGCCGCCGCTGCACCATCATCATCGCCCCTGCCATCTACCACCACCACTCCGTATCCGTATCCATATACCACCACCAATCTGTGTCCATATACCACCACCGATCCGTATCCATATACTACCACCGCTGCCATATACCACCACCATATATCCACCACCAATCCGAGTTCCTTGCTTATTAGGTTTGTTTTCGGGATCCATCTAGTTTCCGATTCGTGTTTCCTTGCCGGAGTAGGTTTCGGAAAAAAAAAAAAAAAAAAAAAAATTTCTGGCTATCCTATTTTTAGGTGTTTCTGAGTGTTTTGAGACAGGTGCCATTATAGTAAGTTTTTTTTGACCCGTTTCCAGTTTTTGGGTCCGGGTAGTCGAAAAAACGAAAAAAAAAAATTGGTCGAAAAAATTTTGTGCCCATCCTGTCAGTTTGACCTAGGAAGAGTTTTGAGACACTCGCCATTATAGTGATTTTTCGCAAAAAAAAAAAAAAAAAAAAAAAAGAGCAGCGCAAAAAAAAAAAAAAGAGCGCAAAAAAAAAAAAAAAAACAAAGAGCGAAAAAAAAAAGTCCAGAGTGTGCTTTTCCCTTGTTTACGTGCAGCGCCGTGATTTTGTTAGTGTTCTAGGCTCGCGTCTCTAGCACGGTCTAGCCTAGGACCAGCACAGTACCGTCGTTGAGCGTTTATTCAACTTTGCATCTCTGAATTGATTATTGCTGATCCTTTTTGCTACCATATTATAAGCCTTCCCAGCTCCACATACATCTACGTCGTGCGTTTGACTCTCCCTGGTACTCGCTCTATCCAAGCTTTGAGAGTTTTTGACTACAACGGTTGCCGATCACCGCCTGCTGCTGGGTAAGAACTGGTAAGAATTTGAGTTTTGCTTGACGGATTTGTGACACCCACCACCACCACTTGTTCGTAGTCTGTAGGATCATATTCTTGTGTGTTTCTATTGCTGCTAACCATGCCAGGATCACAAGACGTGACTGACTGGGAGAATTTATCGAACAAGGAGCTTCATGATAAGTTTCAGCAAATGATGAGTGGACAGGTGCAAGATGTGCTAAACAGATTTGAAGAGGCCATGGAGAAGATAGATGGCATGGAGAAGACGTTCGAAACAAAGCTTGATAACAAATTTAATGAATTGCTCGCGCGTCTTCCACCACCACCACCCGCTGCACCTAACGCACCTCTCCAACAACAACAACAACAACAACAACGCATCCTTTCGAATCAGTATGGACGAGCGAGGCGTGTTCCTATTGAGGATGGCCAAACTTCTGGTGCTGCTGTTCATGTTGTTGATGCTTCTTTGGCCCCTGCTACTGCTGCTGCTGGTACCCAGGAGGATGATGAGGATGTGGGCGATTATGAGGATGAGGTTGATCAAAATCAGCACTACGTGCAGCCACCAGCACCACCACCACCAGGTCGACCTCAGGTATATATTCGTAATGGTAGGCCTGCACCACCACCTCAGGTACGAGATGATGTCCATATTCCTAAACTGAAATTGAATATTCCACCATTTGAGGGTAGATATGTTCCTGATATATATCTTACTTGGGAGTTAGAAACTGAACAACGTTTTACATGTTTACAATATCCCGAGGAGAGACGGGTTGCTGCTGCTGTTTGTGCTTTCACTAGTTTTGCATGTGTATGGTGGTCTGAACATTGTAGATTATATCCTATTCCCGCTACTTGGGCTGCTTTGAAAACTGCTATGCGTACTCGTTGGGTTCCACCATATTATCAACGTGAATTGCTTCAAAAATTACAGCGTTTAAGACAAGGAAAAAATTCTGTAGAAGAATATTATCAGGAATTACAAACTGGCATGATTAGATGTGGTATTGTTGAGGAGAATGAAGCTATGCTTGCACGTTTTCTGGGTGGATTAAATAGAGAGATTCAGACCATTCTAGACTATAAGGAGTATACTAATATCACTCGTTTATTCCATCTTGCTTGTAAAGCTGAACGTGAAGTGCAGGATCGACAGGCATTGGCGCGGACTAACTTTTCTGCAGGTCGACCTTCATCATGGACACCACGTGCATCATCTACTTCCACACGTTCTGCTACACCGGTGCCTCCGTCGGCTGCCACCTCCAACCGTGATATAATAAAGCAGGCACAATCACCATTATCTGCCAAGAGCACACCTTCTGGGCCTGCAAAGAGCTCTTCTTCATCCATGGCATCAACAGGGCAAACACATGATATTATTTGTCGACGTTGCAAGGGTGGAGGTCATTATGCGAGAGAATGCCCATCTAAGCGTGTGATGATTGTTACTGAGGATGGTGGGTATGAGTCCGCTAGTGACTATGATGAGGAGACTTTGGCTCTTATTACACGTGACGAACACGGTGGAGACGATTCTGATCATGAGACGCAATACATGGCTCCTGAAGATGCTGACAGGTATGAATGTTTAGTTGCTCAACGTGTTTTGAGTGTGCAGGTTACACAAGCTGAGCAAAATCAGAGGCATAATTTGTTCCATACAAAGGGAGTTGTGAAGGAACGTTCTGTTCGCGTGATCATAGATGGAGGGAGTTGCAACAACTTGGCTAGCATGGAGATGGTGGAGAAGCTTTCTCTCACCACAAGACCACATCCACATCCTTACTACATCCAATGGTTCAACAATAGCGGCAAGGTTAAGGTAACACGTACTGTTCGTGTGCATTTTAGTATCTCTACATATGCTGATTATGTTGATTGTGATGTGGTACCTATGCAAGCATGTTCCTTATTACTTGGTAGACCATGGCAATTTGATAAAAATGCTGTACACCATGGTAGAAACAATCATTATACTCTTGTTCATAAGGATAAAAATATTACTTTGCTTCCTATGACTCCTGATTCTATTTTGAAAGATGATATTAATAGAGCTAATAAAGCAAAACAGGAGAAGAATAAGAGTGAAAATCAGATTGTGGCAAAAGAATTTGAGCAACCATTGAAGCCTAATAATAAACCATCTAGTGTTGCTTCTGAAATTAAATTGAAAAGTGCATGTTTATTTGCCACCAAATCTGATATTGATGAGCTAGATTTCAGCAAATCTGTTTGCTATGCTTTTGTGTGCAAAGAGGCATTATTTTCATTCGAGGACGTGCCTTCCTCTTTGCCCCCTGCTGTCACTAACATTATGCAGGAGTTCGCTGACGTCTTTCCACAAGACGTGCCACCGGGATTACCACCCATTCGAGGGATTGAGCATCAAATTGACTTAATTCCCGGTGCATCGCTACCCAACCGTGCACCATACCGTACCAATCCAGAGGAGACGAAGGAGATTATGCGTCAAGTACAGGAGCTACTCGACAAAGGTTATATACGCGAATCTCTTAGTCCTTGTGCTGTTCCTATTATACTCGTGCCTAAAAAGGATGGTACGTCACGTATGTGTGTTGATTGTAGAGGCATTAATAATATTACTATTCGTTATCGTCATCCTATTCCTAGGCTAGATGATATGCTTGATGAATTGAGTGGCTCTACAATATTCTCCAAAGTTGATTTGCGTAGTGGATACCATCAAATTCGTATGAAATTGGGTGATGAATGGAAAACAGCATTTAAAACTAAGTTTGGTTTATATGAGTGGTTAGTCATGCCTTTTGGGTTAACTAATGCACCTAGTACTTTCATGAGATTAATGAACGAAGTTTTACGTGCTTTCATTGGACGATTTGTGGTAGTCTATTTTGATGATATACTGATTTATAGCAAATCTTTGGAAGAACATTTGGAACATTTACGTGCTGTTTTTATTGCTCTACGTGATGCACGTTTGTTTGGTAACCTTGGGAAGTGCACCTTTTGCACCGACCGAGTATCTTTTCTTGGCTATGTTGTTACTCCACAGGGAATTGAAGTTGATAAAGCCAAGATTGAAGCTATTGAGAGTTGGCCGCAGCCCAAAACGGTCACACAAGTGAGGAGTTTTCTTGGCCTCACTGGATTCTATAGGCGTTTTGTGAGAGATTTCAGCACCATTGCTGCACCTCTCAATGAGCTTACAAAGAAAGATGTGCCTTTTATTTGGGGTACTGCACAGGAAGAAGCCTTCACGGTATTGAAAGATAAGTTGACACATGCTCCTTTACTCCAACTTCCTGATTTTAATAAGACTTTTGAGCTTGAATGTGATGCTAGTGGAATTGGATTAGGAGGTGTGTTATTACAAGATGGCAAACCCGTTGCATACTTTTCTGAAAAATTGAGTGGGCCTAGTCTGAATTATTCTACTTATGATAAAGAATTATATGCTCTTGTTCGGACTTTAGAAACATGGCAACATTATTTATGGCCCAAAGAATTTGTTATACATTCTGATCATGAATCTTTGAAACATATTAAAAGTCAAGCTAAACTGAATCGTAGACATGCTAAATGGGTTGAATTTATTGAGACTTTCCCTTATGTCATTAAACACAAGAAGGGAAAAGAAAATGTTATTGCTGATGCATTGTCTCGTCGCTATACTATGCTTTCACAACTTGACTTCAAAATATTTGGTTTGGAGACCATCAAAGATCAATATGTGCATGATGCTGATTTTAAAGATGTAATGCAGAATTGTAAAGAAGGAAGAATGTGGAACAAGTTTGTCGTTAACGATGGATTTGTGTTTCGTGCTAACAAGCTATGCATTCCAGCTAGCTCCGTTCGTCTTTTGCTGTTGCAGGAGGCGCATGGGGGAGGATTAATGGGACACTTTGGCGTGAAGAAGACAGAGGACGTACTTGCTACACATTTCTTTTGGCCAAAGATGAGACGGGATGTTGAGCGTTTTGTTGCTCGCTGCACTACATGTCAAAAAGCTAAGTCACGACTCAATCCTCATGGTTTATATATGCCTTTGCCTGTACCTAGTGTTCCTTGGGAGGATATATCTATGGACTTTGTTTTAGGTTTACCTCGAACAAAGAAGGGGAGGGATAGCATATTTGTTGTCGTGGATAGATTCTCGAAAATGGCACACTTTATACCATGTCATAAAAGCGATGATGCTGTTAATGTTGCTGATTTGTTCTTTCGTGAAATTATTCGCTTGCATGGTGTGCCAAATACTATTGTGTCAGATCGTGATACTAAATTTCTTAGCCACTTTTGGAGATGTTTATGGGCTAAGTTGGGGACTAAACTGCTTTTTAGTACTACTTGTCACCCCCAAACTGATGGACAAACTGAAGTAGTCAATAGAACATTGTCTACTATGCTTAGGGCTGTTTTGAAGACTAATAAGAAAATGTGGGAGGAATGCTTGCCTCATATTGAATTTGCTTATAATCGTTCATTGCATTCTACTACTAAGATGTGCCCTTTTGAAGTTGTGTATGGTTTCCTACCTCGTGCACCTATTGATTTGTTGCCTCTTCCATCTTCGGAGAAGGTTAATTTTGATGCTAAAGAACGTGCTGAATTGATTTTAAAAATGCATGAGTTAACTAAGGAAAACATTGAGCGTATGAATGCTAAATATAAACTTGCTGGAGATAAGGGTAGAAAACATGTTGTGTTTGCACCTGGAGATCTTGTTTGGTTACATTTGCGTAAGGATAGATTTCCTGATTTGCGCAAATCAAAGCTAATGCCACGTGCTGCTGGTCCCTTTAAGGTGTTGGAGAAAGTAAATGATAATGCATATAAACTTGAGCTGCCTGCAGATTTTGGGGTTAGTCCCACTTTTAACATTGCAGATTTGAAGCCTTATTTGGGTGAGGAAAATGAGCTTTCGTCGAGGACGACTTCATTTCAAGAAGGGGAGGATGATGAGGACATCAATACCATTGTTACACCCACAGCCCCTACTGCTACATATACTGGACCAATTACTAGAGCTCGCGCACGCCAATTAAATTATCAGGTACTTTCGTTTCTTGGTAATGATTCTAATGTTCATGAGAATATGATGCTGCCTAAATTGGATACATTTGTTTTGCTTACAAATGAAGGGCCTAGCTTGGAGAAGGATGGACATTGGAGCAAGAGCAAGCATGGAGATGATGCCATGCGCAAGGGGAACCAGAACGGAGTTACAAGTGATGATTTCAGGACTTTGAAGCCACCATAAGAGTGCATGAAGCCTTGGACGAAATATACAAGATGCCACTTCATAAATTTCGTCCAGAGGCTATTATAGGTGCTGCGTCACCTTTTTATTGGGCCAGGCCCATGTAATTTCGAAATACATAAGTATAGGCTATTTTTAGAGTCCGTATGTGTGGGGAAACAAGAGATAGGGTTGATTTCGGACCCCTCCACCAAGGGCCACGAAATTCCCCTCTCTTCCTCCATATATACAGCCCTTAGGGCACCGTTTAGACTTTGGGTTTTGTTTAGATTAAAAGTTCGCCATAGCTGCAACTTCGCGTACTTCGTTTGTGTTCAACGACCAGACAAAGGCGTCACAGAACCCCACCTTGATCAATAAAGCTTTCATCTTATATTCGCAATATCCAGATTGCAATCTTAGTTTCTTGCTTGTTCTTCGATTGCTCGCAGGAAACAGACCCTCGTGGTCAGGTTGATCGTGCTCCGGCGTGGTCAATAACCTCTCGGAGTTGGTTTAGCGATTGCTAAGGCGCGACGTCCTCGCACGTTCGTAGTCGGATCGTCAAAGTCGACTTCCACCAAAGCGAAATCCACCATCTCATCGAAAGACGGGACACCTTTGCCTCTATCACCGGATCATCCGGACTCGCCCGGATCATCCGGACCCTCGTCCGGATCATCCGGCCAGCGCCTGCGCGCGCGTGTTGGGCTGAGCCCATGTACCCCTTCGCCCCCCAACTCTATATATAGGACCCCATCTCCTCACTTTGAGACTTAGCGTTGATTTAGCTCGTTTTTGAGATAGAGCCTCGCTCATCTATCGGATCTCCTCCTCGTGAGAGACCGCGGCCTCTTCGGAGAAGATCCTCTCGGATTCAAGACCCCTTTACAGGAAGATCCCCTCGTGATAGAGGCAAAGGTGTCCCGTCTTTCGATGAGATGATGGAAATCGCTTTGGTGGAAGTCGACTTTGACGATCCGACTACGAACGTGCGAGGACGTCGCGCCTTAGCAATCGCTAAACCAACTCCGAGAGGTTATTGACCACGCCGGAGCACGATCAACCTGACCACGAGGGTCTGTTTCCTGCGAGCAATCGAAGAACAAGCAAGAAACTAAGATTGCAATCTGGATATTGCGAATATAAGATGAAAGCTTTATTGATCAAGGTGGGGTTCTGTGACGCCTTTGTCTGGTCGTTGAACACAAACGAAGTACGCGAAGTTGCAGCTATGGCGAACTTTTAATCTAAACAAAACCAAAGGAAAAGCAACTAGATGGATCTAACTTATATAGGAGCAAGGGGTGGCGGCCAAGGAGGTGGGAGGACGTCCCAAGGCAGCCTAAAACTAAATCTAGGTCGTACAAGGCCAATGGGCGCAAGTGGAGGTGATGTAACACCTTTGGACTTGTAGTTTGACTCGGATTCTGCTGCAGCATCAGATTGTTTCGTCCACAACTCAACGCTCCGGACGAATTTGAAGGTGATTCCAATTGGGTTGGAAAGTGCACGAAATCTAGTTTCCAACAAAAAAATATCACCCAATTCGGAGTCCGTATGAAAAACTTGTGTGCGTTTTGAGTCAGGTACGTCTGTGCAGTCCGAATCTGAATCCAGAACGTGAGAGACTTGGACTCTATCTTCTCTTGGGCCAAAAGTGACGTGAGAGAACTTTTTGGACAGCAAATAAACATCTCTTTCTTCCTTATCTTCATATGTGGATTGTACAAATGTACCATACACCTGCAATTAGACAAAACACAAAAGTGTGTGAAGTATTTTTGTTCTGGATAACATAAATAGATTATTGAATAGTTTGCACTAGAAATCACCTGACAAATATGCATATATGCAATATTTTTGGTCATATCCAAGGTAGTCATGTCCTCATCATCCTCCCCTTCTTGAAAATAAAGCCGTCCTCGGCGTTGCTTAATCTGAAATGTGGCTAAGAAAAGAGACAAGGTGTACATGTTGTATATGTATATGTCATCCATTTTTACTTCCCTTGATTTTTGCATATATGACACATGAATAGATGAGTAACTTGCATAGTTCATAAAATCTAAAGCCAAACAATTAGCACAAGAAGTAGAAGGCATGAAAATATTGCAACTCAGTTTGCACATATAAATGAAGCTCTTATTCATTTCAAAAGATTGACAATGTTCATCATTAAACCATCCCAACATTGATGAATAAACCTTACTTGCATCAAATTTACATGGTACAACATGCTTAAATAAGCAAACATGCAATAAGTCATTCAACACAGAATCATCACCAAGATTAGAGGTCATATCAAAATGATTAAACATTGGTTCTTTTGCATCAATAGTTAATTCAATGGGTGCACTCAAAATTGTTGGTATTTCAGTTGTTTGATCACATGGCAAAGTCAAATTATCAACGTAGTCCTCTAAAATAGGTGGTGTGATCAAAGTAGTGGGTAGCTCATCAGATGGTGCATTCAAATTGACAAGGCATTCATCATTCCCATGTAGAGATGGAAGATCAGTACCTTTGTCATTACCTCTTATGATCAACTCAGATGATGTAGCCACTCTCGGGGGCGATGTGTCACATGGTGGAGGTGATGTAGTCCTGACAACAACGGATGTGGTTGTCATAGTATGCCTAGAAGTTGAAGGAACAATCATATCAACTCTTGGAATGTGCACTGTGCGCTTGTTCTCCTCGTGGCCAACACGTTGTTTTATTTCCTGTTCAGCTTTGCAAGCAAGATGAAACAAATGGTCCATAGGATAACACTCTTCATGAATTAGTATCTCTTGAATATCACGGTTTAATCCTCCCCAAAATCTATCCATAAAATCATCTTCACTTTCTTCTAAAGAGGAATGCAACAAGGTAGTTTGTAAATCATCATAATATTTTGTTACAGTTTCACTACCTTGTTTTAAGTGTTGCAACTTCTTAATCATGTCACGAGTATAATAAGCAGGGACGAAAGTATGTCGCATGGCAAGTTTCAAATCATCCCAAGTAGTAGGTATATAATCAGGGTGTAACCGACAATATTCACTCCACCAAACCAAAGCATAACCAGTGAAAGAACCAACCGCAACCTTAACCTTTTTATGTTCATCGAAATTATGGGAAGCAAATATCTTTTTTATGTCGAACTCCCATTCAATATATAAAGCAGGTTTAAAACGGCCATTAAATGGTGGTATAGATACATTAACCTGATCATGTGCATTTGGATGTTTCTGCACCTCTCGTGACGGTTGTGGTATTTGCAAAGGTGGTGGCACGTCTCCCGCGATCGACAAAGCCCATGAATTGACTCTGGATCCTGTCATGATTAGTAGAACAAGAAACAAAACCCAAAAATAATGTTCCTATAACTACTAGGATGTGGTGGTAAAACGCTCACAGTAAAGCAAATATCAATGTCTTACAAGTTCTTACCATGCAGCAGGCGGTGATCGGCAACCAGCGGTGTCAAGTAACTTCGAATATTGAGTAAAGCGATTGCCAGGGGAGCGTACGTATACACGGTGTAGAAATATGTGGAGCTGGGTTGGCTATATATGGTAGCAAAAGATTAGCAATAATCAATTCAAAGATGCAATGTTGAATAAACGCTCAACGACGGTACTGTGCTGGTCCTAGGCTAGACCGGACTAGAGACGCGAGCCTAGAACACTAATGAGGTCACGGCGTAGCACAACTAGCATCAATGAAGGATAGTAAGTAGCTCTTGACAGCAAGATATAAGTGAAGATCACAACGGCAGTGAAGATAATGATGAAAAACAACTGCCAAGCAGGATATACAACAACTTTGTCTCCAACTTTCCTCTGAAAAAGTTTGTGCCGATTTTTTTGATTTTTTTTCTCCTTTTTTTCTCTTTTTTTTCTCGTTTTTTTCTCTATTTTTTTCTCGCTCTTTCCAAAACAAACTAGATAAGACGCAGATTGGATCAAGCGAAGATGTGAACGATCTCAACTATTATTATGACAATGAATGGTGGGTAGCACGTGGTGGAAATTGATGGATGAGTGGTGGACAGCGGAAGAGATAATGATGCAGCGGCGGCGTGACGAATGTGAACAGAACTCGAAACTCTAAAGGAACTAGACACTAAGACCAGCAACTAACACGACGATGCAACCGATAATTCAACTATGCAAGCAATGAATAGAAAATTGCAAAGGCTCAGACTGGCTTGGATAAAGGATGAACAGATCTAACTTTTTTTTGTGGCTTTATCATGGACTGTCGGTATGAATGACAGATGCGATCTAAACTATGAAAAACTGTAAAATCTCACCGAGCAACCTGAAAACTGATACCACTTGATAGAGGCAAAGGTGTCCCGTCTTTCGATGAGATGATGGAAATCGCTTTGGTGGAAGTCGACTTTGACGATCCGACTACGAACGTGCGAGGACGTCGCGCCTTAGCAATCGCTAAACCAACTCCGAGAGGTTATTGACCACGCCGGAGCACGATCAACCTAACCACGAGGGTCTGTTTCCTGCGAGCAATCGAAGAACAAGCAAGAAACTAAGATTGCAATCTGGATATTGCGAATATAAGATGAAAGCTTTATTGATCAAGGTGGGGTTCTGTGACGCCTTTGTCTGGTCGTTGAACACAAACAAAGTACGCGAAGTTGCAGCTATGGCGAACTTTTAATCTAAACAAAACCCAAGGAAAAGCAACTAGATGGATCTACTTATATAGGAGCAAGGGGTGGCGGCCAAGGAGGTGGGAGGACGTCCCAAGGCAGCCTAAAACTAAATCTAGGTCGTACAAGGCCAATGGGCGCAAGTGGAGGTGATGTAACACCTTTGGACTTGTAGTTTGACTCGGATTCTGCTGCAGCATCAGATTGTTTCGTCCACAACTCAACGCTCCGGACGAATTTGAAGGTGATTCCAATTGGGTTGGAAAGTGCACGAAATCTAGTTTCCAACAAAAAAAATCACCCAATTCGGAGTCCGTATGAAAAACTTGTGTGCGTTTTGAGTCAGGTACGTCTATGCAGTCCGAATCTGAATCCAGAACGTGAGAGACTTGGACTCTATCTTCTCTTGGGCCAAAAGTGACGTGAGAGAACTTTTTGGACAGCAAATAAACATCTCTTTCTTCCTTATCTTCATATGTGGATTGTACAAATGTCCCATACACCTGCAATTAGACAAAACACAAAAGTGTGTGAAGTATTTTTGTTCTGGATAACATAAATAGATTATTGAATAGTTTGCACTAGAAATCACCTGACAAATATGCATATATGCAATATTTTTGGTCATATCCAAGGTAGTCATGTCCTCATCACCTCGTGGATTCAAGACCTCCTCTCGGAGAAGAACGGTTACCTTTGTATCTTTCCTTTGTTGATTTTGAACCATGTGCTACTCGTGCCTCGATGATCTAGACCTTGTGTGATTGATCTCTTGTTGGTTGAGTGTCTCTCTCTCGTTCCTCCCCGTGATTTCCTCGTGTTCTTCCGCGCGTTCTTCGTGTTTCTCCCCGTAGGATCCACTCCAAACGTGAAAGATCGACACGTTGATCACGTTTTTGGAGCCCCTACCCCTCTTTTTCTAGCTTGATTTTGTTGTTTTCGTCCTAAATCCGAAAATCCCCACCAAAAATACCCCCAAATTTTTTTGTGATTTGTTGGTTTTGATGATGTTTTGTTGTTTTTGATCCGTGGATTCGGTGTGTAACTCGTGGATCTTGCTTTTCCCCACCTTCTCCCCCTCGAAATCCATCCAAAATCCCCGAAATCGTCAAATTTCTCCCCGTTTTCGTGTTCTTCCCGAGCAGTTCCCGTGCGTGGTTGACCTGGCCGGATCATCCGGACTCCGACCCGGATCATCCGGACGTGCCCGGATCATCCGGCTCCTGGCCCGGATCATCCGGCTTCCTCTGCCGAAACTGCATTTGTGCAGTCCCCCTCCACCACCACCACCACCTACACATACATACCGCATTCCCACCCCAACCACCACCACTTCCACTTGCCAAACCCCAGCAACACAACCTCCGTACCACCATTCGACTTTGGGTTCGACAATTTGAGTGAGATTTCCGTGTCCTTTTGTGTTCCGGCTATTTAGGCGCGGTGCGACATCTACAACAAACGCTCATTTTGGTCGACTACTCATCTTCACTACGGACGGTAACCTCGACGACATCTTTGTCATACCTTGCAATTGCATTGATAACCATCATAGACCATCTTTTGCGTTGCTTACCCATCGGGACTAGCCATTGAGTATTGCCGGCAACGTGACTTGTGCACATTAGTTGCATACACCATATCATACATACCATTGTGGTGCATATCTCGGAATCAACTTGTGTGTCACAAAGTTCTCATCGCATACACAATTGCTATCTTGGTTCTTCAAGTTTGCATAAGAAAAGAGCTCAAAGGAGAAAGAGCCACTCAAGCTTTTAAGCAAAGAGGAAAGATAAGCAAAGAGCTTATAACCAACAAGCATAGCATCATACAACATTAAGATTGTCATATAAGATCATCTTGGATCATTGCACCAAAATACCATACATATAGCATACTTGGGATAGAGATCGTTGCATTTTTGCCTAGTAGGTTGTGCACAAGCTCCGTATCCGCCTATTGTGCAATCGTGCTAGCGTCTCTCTAGTATTATGCAACAAGAGCATTTTCGTGGATTCCACATTTTGGCTCACTTTTGGTTTGCACAATCCCATTTATCTATTTGCGTGTGTGTTTCCGTGTACCACTACTAGCTTGGTCTACTTGTTGCATATGCGAATTTGCGAATCTTCTTCAACAATTTTGAGTCAAGCTAACGATTGCAATCAATTTTGTGCCACCATCCTAACCAAGCTCCACCAAAAGCTTTTACTTGTGTAGGTGTGAGAATCGACAAGGATCGATACCAATAGTGCTATTTCATTGTCTGCATTTGAGTGAACTTGATTCATCTTCAACTTCGGTCAAAGGTACATTGGTATTAGTTCTTCTCCTTCTACCACTCATAATTCTCTTCAAATGATGGATAGGCCAAGTTCTTCTACAAATCCACTCTTCATCGAGCAAGACGACAACATGTCATCATACGTCACCAAGAGCCACCTCTTTGGCGCACAACAAGCTCTCCATCAAGAGCAACAAGCAATGAGCGAACGCATCGACAACCTCGCCACCGACTTGCGACTCTTCGAGCAACGTACAAGAGACTACTTCGACAACAAACTCGACGCGCACAAGAAAGAGAACGATGCAAGAATGGATGAGATCCGCGCCTTGTTGGTCAACTAGCGTCCTTCTACTTCCTCACAGTCAAGACGGAGCCACTCAAGTCGCCACTCCGACGACTCCTTCTCCGACACAAGTACACCGTCATCGAACACTCTTCGACGAGCCGCGTGTCAAGACCGTCATGCATCGCGCAACCCGCTACACGACAAGCATTCCCAAGAGAAAGTTGATGAACAAGTTCCTCGTCCACAATCAAACCAAGTGGCGTTTGCTCAAGCTCAAGAACGACAACGTCTTCATCACCAACAAGAACAAGAACGAGCGCGCCTACACCAAGAGCAACAAGACGCCGAGGCTCAACGTCTTCAACAACAACAACGAGAAGCACAAGCTCTTGAGGCGGAACGTGCCCTTCAAGCATCAAGTCGAGCTCTCGCCAACCGCAATCGCGAAAGGCGCAATCAAGAGGAAGCCCTTCGAGAAGAAATACAAGAGAGGAACTACCATCCGCGTGCGCAACGTCAAGCCCAACAAGCTCCTCCACAAGCTCCTCAAGCTCAAACTCAACCTCAAGGTCAACAAGAGCAAGTTGATCATGGACTTCCTCCTCACCAAGAGCATCATGAGAATGATTACCCTCCACGTCAAGAACGTCATCATCAACATCGACCTCAACACAATGAAGAACAACGCTATGGCAAGCTTAAATTCACAATGCCCAAGTTCAATGGAACCAATGATCCCGAAGAGTACCTTTCATGGGCATCGAAGGTCGACAAAATCTTTCGTTTGCACAACTATGAGGAAGAGAAGAAGATCGCTATGGCATCACTTGAGTTCCAAGACTATGTGCTCATATGGTGGGAACAAGTACTTGAGCGCCGACAAGCAAGAGGTGAACCTCCAATCACCACTTGGGCTCAAATGAAGGATGTCATGCGAGCACGCTTTGTGCCCACCTACTACAGTGATCTCTTCAAGAAGCTACAACTCCTCAAGCAAGGAACAAAGAGTGTTGAAGAATACTACAAAGAAATGGAGATTGCCATGATTCGAGCCAATGTCAAGGAGGAGGATGAGCAAACAATGGCACGATTCTTGAATGGACTCAACCATCCCATCAAGAAGATCGCCGACTTCCAACCCTACTCCAACCTCATTGAGCTCGTGCATCAAGCTACAAAGGCGGAACGACAAGTGCAAGATGACTTCAAGTACGCCAAGTACTCATCCAAGACATACGGCTTCTCCAACAACCAAAACTTCAACAACTACTCCAACTTCGACATCAACCAAGCCTTCTCCAAGCAACGACGACAAGTCAAGTTACAAGAAAACTTCTACAAGTTCAAGTCGTCCTCCTCCTAATACAAGCAACTCCAAGCCGCGTGCTTCATCATCTACACCTACCGATGAGACCGTCAAGACAAGCTCCTTCAAGTGCTTCACTTGTGGCGGCCGAGGCCACAAGTCCTATGAATGCACCAACAAGCGCACCATGATACTCAACGACGATGGCACATACGACTCAATGAGTGAAGATGAAATGGACGCTATTGAGCAAGTGGCCATGCACCGGCGCATCAACGAGGATGAAGATGATCAAGTCTTTTGTGATGAAGATACGAGCCCCGCTCTTGTTGTCTCCAAGGTCTTGACACTTCAACATCAACAAGAAGAAGATCAAAGATGCCACATCTTCCACACAAAGGCCGGCATCAATGGACGCTCCGTCAAGGTCATCATCGATGGAGGTAGTTGCCACAACTTGGCAAGTGAAGAACTATGCTCCAAGCTCCAATTGGTCAAGAAGAAGCATCCGCAACCCTACAAGGTTCAATGGCTAAGTGACTCCGGCGAGTTGAGCATACGGTCCAAGTATCCTTCAAAATCGGTGCATATGAGGACACTTTGGAGTGTGATGTGGTCCCAATGACCGTTTGCCACCTCCTCCTTGGTCGGCCATGGCAATTCGACCGTGGTGTCTACCACAATGGGCGTACAAACCACTATAGCTTCAAGATGAAAGGCAAAGAATATGTCCTACGACCCATGTCTCCTAGTCAAGTGATAGCCGACAAACAAACCACCAACCAAAGAGAGAAGAGTGAGAAAGTGAGCCACCACAAAGTGAGTGAGAGCCACAAGCCAAACTTGAGCGCCTCTTCGCCTAGAGAGAAAAACCTCATACTATTCGCCACCAAACATGAGATGAGAGAAGTGTGTGAGAACCCATCGAGTGTGATGCACTTTGTCCTTGTGTGCAAGGATGGAGAACCAAAAACTAACACCACTCATGAGCTACCTTTGGTGTTTCAATCTCTTTTGCAGGAATTTCAAGATGTTTTCCCCGATGAGCTACCTCCGGGTCTACCTCCTCTCCGAGGCATTGAGCATCGAATCGACCTCATCCCCAGAGCGCCACTTCAAAACAAAGCTCCCTACCGTGTCAATCCCGAAGAAACCATGGAGATTCAACGGCAAGTACAACAACTAATCGACAACGGTCATGTACGTGAAAGCTTAAGCCCTTGTGCCGTTCCCGTTATACTTGTGCCTAAGCCTGATGGAAGTTTCCGCTTGTGTTCCGATTGTCGACCCATCAATGCTATCACCGTGCGCTATAGGCATCCCATTCCTCGCTTAGATGATATGCTTGATGAACTAAGTGGAGCCAACTTTTTCTCCAAAATTGATCTTAAAAGTGGCTATTATCAAATCCGCATTCATGAGGGTGATGAATGGAAAACTACTTTCAAAACCAAATTTGGCTTATATGAGTGGTTGGTTATGCCTATGGGTTTGTCGGAAGCTCCCGGAACTTTTTGATAGAGGCTAAGGGTGTGTCCCGATCTTTCGATGAGATGATAACTATCGATTTGGTGAAGATGACTTTGACGATCCGACTACAAACGTGCACGACGTTGCGCCTTAGCAATCGCTAAACCAACTCTGAGAGGTTATTGACCACGCCGGAGCACAATCAACCTGACCACGAAGGTCTATTCCTGCAAGCAATCGAAGAACAAGCAAGAATATGATAAAAGCAATCTGAATATTGCGAGTATATATGAAGTATCAATTTTCATGTTGCTCGGTGAGATTTTACAGTTTTTCATAGTTTAGATCGCATCTGTCATTCATACCTACAGTCCATGAAAAAGCCACAAAAAAAAGTTAGATATGTTCATCCTTTATCCAAGCCAGTCTGAGCCTTTGCAATTTTCTATTCATTGCTTGCATACTTGAATTATCGGTTGCATCGTCGTGTCAGTTGCTGGTCTTAGTGTCTAGTTCCTTTAGAGTTTCGAGTTCTGTTCACATTAGTCACGCCGCCGCTGCATCATTATCCCTTCCACCGTCCACCATCCCATCTATTAATTTCCACCACATGCTACGCACTATTCATTGTCATAATCATAGTTGAGGTCATTCACATCTTCGCCTGATCCAATCTGCATCTTATCTAGTTTGTCTTGGAAAGAGGGAGAAAAAAAAAGAGAGAAAAAAAAGAGAGAAAAAAGGAAAGAAAAAAAAGAAAAAGAGAGAGAAAAAAAAGAAAAAAACCGTGAGAAAAAAAGGAGAGAAGAAAAAAAAAATCGGATCTATCTAGAATCAATCTCGTACCTGAATTCGGATTGGAATCTGTTTTGCGCACTGTTCAGTAAAACAGGTGTATCTTCCTCATACGAAGTCCGTTTTGGCTTCGTGAGTACTCAAATTGAAGCTAGCGACGAGCCGCATCTAAATAGTTGCAAAAGCTAGTTCAATATTTGACACCTCAAAATCGTTTTCTAAATAGGTCTTTTTGCCCTCCAAAGTTTGTGAACACAACTTGTTCTAATTTTTCAGGCCAGTTTTAGAATTCTTTGACTCATCATATCAACTCGGAATTGAGTGATTCTTTTTGCATTGGAAAGCTTGAGTTATGAGCATTCTTTGAAAGAATTTATCAGAAAATTGGCTCAAACTTTTCAAGAGGAAAGTTTGAGAGAGAGTTGTTGTATATCCTGCTTGGCAGTTGTTTTTCATCATTATCTTCACTGCCGTTGTGATCTTCACTTATATCTTGTTGTGAAGAGCTACTTAGTATCCTTCATTGATGCTAGTTGTGCTACGCCGTGACCTCATTAGTGTTCTAGGCTCGCGTCTCTAGTCCGGTCTAGCTTAGGACCAGCACAATACCGTCGTTGAGCGTTTATTCAACATTGCATCTTTGAATTGATTATTGCTAATCTTTTGCTACCATATATAGCCAACCCAGCTCCACATATTTCTACACCGTGTATACGTACGCTCCCCTGGCAATCGCTTTACTCAATATTCAGAGTTACTTGACACCGCTGGTTGCCGATCACCGCCTGCTGCATGGTAAGAACTTGTAAGACATTGATATTTGCTTTACTATGAGCGTTTTACCACCACATCCTAGTAGTTATAGGAACATTATTTTTGGGTTTTGTTTCTTGTTCTACTAATCATGACAGGATCCAGAGTCAATTCATGGGCTTTGTCGATCGCGGGAGACGTGCCACCACCTTTGCAAATACCACAACCGTCACGAGAGGTGCACAAACATCCAAATGCACATGATCAGGTTAATGTATCTATACCACCATTTAATGGCCGTTTTAAACCTGCTTTATATATTGAATGGGAGTTCGACATAAAAAATATATTTGCTTCCCATAATTTCGATGAACATAAAAAGGTTAAGGTTGCAGTTGGTTCTTTCACTGGTTATGCTTTGGTTTGGTGGAGTGAATATTGTCGGTTACACCCTGATTATATACCTACTACTTGGGATGATTTGAAACTTGCCATGCGACATACTTTCGTCCCTGCTTATTATACTCGTGACATGATTAAGAAGTTGCAACACTTAAAACAAGGTAGTGAAACTGTAACAAAATATTATGATGATTTACAAACTACCTTGTTGCATTCCTCTTTAGAAGAAAGTGAAGATGATTTTATGGATAGATTTTGGGGAGGATTAAACCGTGATATTACTTGATAGAGGCGGGGGTGTCCCGATCTTTCGATGAGATGATAACTATCGATTTGGTGAAGATGACTTTGACGATCCGACTACAAACGTGCACGACGTTGCGCCTTAGCAATCGCTAAACTAACTCTGAGAGGTTATTGACCACGCCGGAGCACAATCAACCTGACCACGAAGGTCTATTCCTGCAAGCAATCGAAGAACAAGCAAGAATATGATAAAAGCAATCTGAATATTGCGAGTATATATGAAGTATTGATAAAGGTGGGGATCCGTAAGCGGTCTTGGTCTGGTCGTTGGACACAAACGAAGTACACGAAGTTGCAATGGCTAACTTTTAACTAAACAAATCCCAAAGTCTAAACGGCGCCCTAAGGGCTGTATATATGGAGGAAGAGGGGGGGAATTTCGTGGCCCTTGGTGGAGGGGTCCGAAATCAACCCTATCTCTTGTTTCCCCACACATACGGACTCTAAAAATAGCCTATACTTATGTATTTCGAAATTACATGGGCCTGGCCCAATAATAAGGTGACGCAGCACCTATAATAGCCTCTGGACGAAATTTATGAAGTGGCATCTTGTATATTTCGTCCAAGGCTTCATGCACTCTTATGGTGGCTTCAAAGTCCTGAAATCATCACTTGTAACTCCGTTCTGGTTCCCCTTGCGCATGGCATCATCTCCATGCTTGCTCTTGCTCCAATGTCCATCCTTCTCCAAGCTAGGCCCTTCATTTGTAAGCAAAACAAATGTATCCAATTTAGGCAGCATCATATTCTCATGAACATTAGAATCATTACCAAGAAACGAAAGTACCTGATAATTTAATTGGCGTGCGCGAGCTCTAGTAATTGGTCCAGTATATGTAGCAGTAGGGGCTGTGGGTGTAACAATGGTATTGATGTCCTCATCACTTTTGTGCGTCTCATACATCATGTACTTCGACCATACATTGGAATCTTTGTTGTGGTTTACTTCGATGATATTCTTGTGTTTAGCAAAATCATGAAAGAGCATCTTGATCATGTTAAACTTGTTTTGCAAACACTTTGAAAGGAAAGTCTATATGCCAACTTGAAAAAATGCACTTTTGGCGTTGACAAAGTGGTTTTCTTGGGTTTCGTTGTCTCTTTCAAGGGTGTCCATGTTGATGAAACTAAAATAAAAGCAATTAAAACTTGGCCCCAACCCACCAATTTGCAACAAGTGCGAAATTTCCTTGGTCTTGCATGTTTTTATCGTTGCTTTGTGAAAAACTTTAGCACTATTGCAGCTCCTTTGCATGCTTTGAGTAAGAAAAATACTCCTTTTGTTTGGGGACCTTTGATGATGAGGACATCAATACCATTGTTACACCCACAGCCCCTACTGCTACATATACTGGACCAATTACTAGAGCTCGCGCACGCCAATTAAATTATCAGGTACTTTCGTTTCTTGGTAATGATTCTAATGTTCATGAGAATATGATGCTGCCTAAATTGGATACATTTGTTTTGCTTACAAATGAAGGGCCTAGCTTGGAGAAGGATGGACATTGGAGCAAGAGCAAGCATGGAGATGATGCCATGCGCAAGGGGAACCAGAACGGAGTTACAAGTGATGATTTCAGGACTTTGAAGCCACCATAAGAGTGCATGAAGCCTTGGACGAAATATACAAGATGCCACTTCATAAATTTCGTCCAGAGGCTATTATAGGTGTTGCGTCACCTTATTATTGGGCCAGGCCCATGTAATTTCTAAATACATAAGTATAGGCTATTTTTAGAGTCCGTATGTGTGGGGAAACAAGAGATAGGGTTGATTTCGGACCCCTCCACCAAGGGCCACGAAATTCCCCTCTCTTCCTCCATATATACAGCCCTTAGGGCACCGTTTAGACTTTGGGTTTTGTTTAGATTAAAAGTTCGCCATAGCTGCAACTTCACGTACTTCGTTTGTGTTCAACGACCAGACAAAGGCGTCACAGAACCCCACCTTGATCAATAAAGCTTTCATCTTATATTCGCAATATCCAGATTGCAATCTCAGTTTCTTGCTTGTTCTTCGTTTGCTCACAGGAAACAGACCCTCGTGGTCAGGTTGATCGTGCTCCGGCGTGGTCAATAACCTCTCGGAGTTGGTTTAGCGATTGCTAAGGCGCGACGTCCTCGCACGTTCGTAGTCGGATCGTCAAAGTCGACTTCCACCAAAGCGAAATCCATCATCTCATCGAAAGACGGGACACCTTTGCCTCTATCAAGTGGTATTAGATTTCCATGTTGCTCGGTGAGATTTTCCAGTTTTTCGTAGTTTAGATCGAGTCTGTTCTTCATACCTATAGTCCACGAAAAAGCCACAAAAAAAATTAGGGTTAGTTCATCATATCCGAACCAATCTGAGCCTTTGCATAATCTTTTTAGGGTTTTGCTTTGTTGAATTTGCGGTTGCATCGTCGGTCTAGTTGCTGGTCTTAGAGTCTAGTCTTTTAGAGTTTCGAGTTCTGGTCATAAGTTGTCACGCCGCCGCCGCACCATCATCATCGCCCCTGCCATCTACCACCACCGCTCCGAATCCGTATCCATATACCACCACCAATCCGTGTCCATATACCACCACCGATCCATATCCATATACTACCACCGCTACCACCACCGCTGCCATATACCACCACCATATATCCACCACCAATCCGAGTTCCTTGCTTATTAGGTTTGTTTTCGGGATCCATCTAGTTTCCGATTCGTGTTTCCTTGCCGGAGTAGGTTTCGGAAAAAAAAAAAGAGTCCGGAAACCACGCTCCGTTTAGGCCCAAAATTTTTCGAAAACGCATTTTTCGAAAAATTTTCTGGCTATCCTATTTTTAGGTGTTTCTGAGTGTTTTGAGACAGGTGCCATTATAGGAAGTTTTTTTTGACCCGTTTCCAGTTTTTGGGTCCGGGCAGTCGAAAAAACGAAAAAAAAAATTGGTCGAAAAAATTTCGTGCCCATCCTGTCAGTTTGACCTAGGAAGAGTTTTGAGACACTCGCCATTATAGTGATTTTTCGCAAAAAAAAAGAGCAGCGCAAAAAAAAAGAGCGCAAAAAAAAAGAGCGAAAAAAAAATCCAGACTGTGCTTTTCCCTTGTTTACGTGCAGCGCCGTGATTTTGTTAGTGTTCTAGGCTCGCGTCTCTAGCACGGTCTAGCCTAGGACCAGCACAGTACCGTCGTTGAGCGTTTATTCAACTTTGCATCTCTGAATTGATTATTGCTGATCCTTTTTGCTACCATATTATAAGCCTTCCCAGCTCCACATACATCTACGTCGTGCGTTTGACTCTCCCTGGTACTCGCTCTATCCAAGCTTTGAGAGTTTTTGACTACAACGGTTGCCGATCACCGCCTGCTGCTGGGTAAGAACTGGTAAGAATTTGAGTTTTGCTTGACGGATTTGTGACACCCACCACCACCACTTGTTCGTAGTCTGTAGGATCATAATCTTGTGTGTTTCTATTGCTGCTAACCATGCCAGGATCACAAGCCGACGTGACTGACTGGGAGAATTTATCGAACAAGGAGCTTCATGATAAGTTTCAGCAAATGATGAGTGGACAGGTGCAAGATGTGCTAAACAGATTTGAAGAGGCCATGGAGAAGATAGATGGCATGGAGAAGACGTGCGAAACAAAGCTTGATAACAAATTTAATGAATTGCTCGCGCGTCTTCCACCACCACCACCCGCTGCACCTAACGCACCTCTCCAACAACAACAACAACAACAACGCATCCTTTCGAATCAGTATGGACGAGCGAGGCGTGTTCCTATTGAGGATGGCCAAACTTCTGGTGCTGCTGTTCATGTTGTTGATGCTTCTTTGGCCCCTGCTACTGCTGCTGGTGGTACCCAGGAGGATGATGAGTATGCGGGCGATTATGAGGATGAGGTTGATCAAAATCAGCACTACGTGCAGCCACCAGCACCACCACCACCAGGTCGACCTCAGGTATATATTCGTAATGGTAGGCCTGCACCACCACCTCAGGTACGAGATGATGTCCATATTCCTAAACTGAAATTGAATATTCCACCATTTGAGGGTAGATATGTTCCTGATATATATCTTACTTGGGAGTTAGAAACTGAACAACGTTTTACATGTTTACAATATCCCGAGGAGAGACGGGTTGCTGCTGCTGTTTGTGCTTTCACTAGTTTTGCATGTGTATGGTGGTCTGAACATTTTAGATTATATCCTATTCCCGCTACTTGGGCTGCTTTGAAAACTGCTATGCGTACTCGTTGGGTTCCACCATATTATCAACGTGAATTGCTTCAAAAATTACAGCGCTTAAGACAAGGAAAAAATTCTGTAGAAGAATACTATCAGGAATTACAAACTGGCATGATTAGATGTGGTATTGTTGAGGAGAATGAAGCTATGCTTGCACGTTTTCTGGGTGGATTAAATAGAGAGATTCAGACCATTCTAGACTATAAGGAGTATACTAATATCACTCGTTTATTCCATCTTGCTTGTAAAGCTGAACGTGAAGTGCAGGATCGACAGGCATTGGCGCGGACTAACTTTTCTGCAGGTCGACCTTCATCATGGACACCACGTGCATCATCTACTTCCACACGTTCTGCTACACCAGCGCCTCCGTCGGCTGCCATCTCCAACCGTGATACAATAAAGCAGGCACAATCACCACTATCTGCCAAGAGCACACCTTCTGGGCCTGCAAAGAGCTCTTCTTCATCCATGGCATCAACAGGGCAAACACATGATATTATTTGTCGACGTTGCAAGGGTGGAGGTCATTATGCGAGAGAATGCCCATCTAAGCGTGTGATGATTGTTACTGAGGATGGTGGGTATGAGTCCACTAGTGACTATGATGAGGAGACTTTGGCTCTTATTACACATGACGAACACGGTGGAGACGATTCTGATCATGAGACGGAATACATGGCTCCTGAAGATGCTGACAGGTATGAATGTTTAGTTGCTCAACGTGTTTTGAGTGTGCAGGTTACACAAGCTGAGCAAAATCAGAGGCATAATGTGTTCCATACAAAGGGAGTTGTGAAGGAACGTTCTGTTCGCGTGATCATAGATGGAGGGAGTTGCAACAACTTGGCTAGCATGGAGATGGTGGAGAAGCTTTCTCTCACCACAAGACCACATCCAGATCCTTACTACATCCAATGGTTCAACAACAGCGGCAAGGTTAAGGTAACACGTACTGTTCGTGTGCATTTTAGTATCTCTACATATGCTGATTATGTTGATTGTGATGTGGTACCTATGCAAGCATGTTCCTTATTACTTGGTAGACCATGGCAATTTGATAAAAATGCTGTACACCATGGTAGAAACAATCATTATACTCTTGTTCATAAGGATAAAAATATTACTTTGCTTCCTATGACTCCTGATTCTATTTTGAAAGATGATATTAATAGAGCTAATAAAGCAAAACAGGAGAAGAATAAGAGTGAAAATCAGATTGTGGCAAAAGAATTTGAGCAACAAATGAAGCCTAATAATAAACCATCTAGTGTTGCTTCTGATATTAAATTGAAAAGTGCATGTTTATTTGCCACCAAATCTGATATTGATGAGCTAGATTTCAGCAAATCTGTTTGCTATGCTTTTGTGTGCAAAGAGGCATTATTTTCATTCGAGGACGTGCCTTCCTCTTTGCCCCCTGCTGTCACTAACATTATGCAGGAGTTCGCTGACGTCTTTCCACAAGATGTGCCACCGGGATTACCACCCATTCGAGGGATTGAGCATCAAATTGACTTAATTCCCGGTGCATCGCTACCCAACCGTGCACCATACCGTACCAATCCAGAGGAGACGAAGGAGATTATGCGTCAAGTACAGGAGCTACTCGACAAAGGTTATATACGCGAATCTCTTAGTCCTTGTGCTGTTCCTATTATACTAGTGCCTAAAAAGGATGGTACGTCACGTATGTGTGTTGATTGTCGAGGCATTAATAATATTACTATTCGTTATCGTCATCCTATTCCTAGGCTAGATGATATGCTTGATGAATTGAGTGGCTCTACAATATTCTCCAAAGTTGATTTGCGTAGTGGATACCATCAAATTCGTATGAAATTGGGTGATGAATGGAAAACAGCATTTAAAACTAAGTTTGGTTTATATGAGTGGTTAGTCATGCCTTTTGGGTTAACTAATGCACCTAGTACTTTCATGAGATTAATGAACGAAGTTTTACGTGCTTTCATTGGACGATTTGTGGTAGTCTATTTTGATGATATATTGATTTATAGCAAATCTTTGGAAGAACATTTGGAACATTTACGTGCTGTTTTTATTGCTCTACGTGATGCACTTTTGTTTGGTAACCTTGGAAAGTGCACCTTTTGCACCGACCGAGTATCTTTTCTTGGCTATGTTGTTACTCCACAGGGAATTGAAGTTGATAAAGCCAAGATTGAAGCTATTGAGAGTTGGCCGCAGCCCAAAACGGTCACACAAGTGAGGAGTTTGCTTGGCCTCGCCGGATTCTATAGGCGTTTTGTGAGAGATTTCAGCACCATTGCTGCACCTCTCAATGAGCTTACAAAGAAAGATGTGCCTTTTCTGTGGGGTACCGCACAGGAAGAAGCCTTCATGGTATTGAAAGATAAGTTGACACATGCTCCTTTACTCCAACTTCCTGATTTTAATAAGACTTTTGAGCTTGAATGTGATGCTAGTGGAATTGGATTAGGAGGTGTGTTATTACAAGATGGCAAACCTGTTGCATACTTTTCTGAAAAATTGAGTGGGCCTAGTCTGAATTATTCTACTTATGATAAAGAATTATATGCTCTTGTTCGGACTTTAGAAACATGGCAACATTATTTATGGCCCAAAGAATTTGTTATACATTCTGATCATGAATCTTTGAAACATATTAAAAGTCAAGCTAAACTGAATCGTAGACATGCTAAATGGGTTGAATTCATTGAGACTTTCCCTTATGTCATTAAACACAAAAAGGGAAAAGAAAATGTTATTGCTGATGCATTGTCTCGTCGCTATACTATGCTTTCACAACTTGACTTCAAAATATTTGGTTTGGAGACCATCAAAGATCAATATGTGCATGATGCTGATTTTAAAGATGTAATGCAGAATTGTAAAGAAGGGAGAATGTGGAACAAGTTTGTCGTTAATGATGGATTTGTGTTTCGTGCTAACAAGCTATGCATTCCAGCTAGCTCCGTTCGTCTTTTGTTGTTGCAGGAGGCGCATGGAGGAGGATTAATGGGACACTTTGGCGTGAAGAAGACGGAGGACGTACTTGCTACACATTTCTTTTGGCCAAAGATGAGACGGGATGTTGAGCGTTTTATTGCTCGCTGCACTACATGTCAAAAAGCTAAGTCACGACTCAATCCTCATGGTTTATATATGCCTTTGCCTGTACCTAGTGTTCCTTGGGAGGATATATCTATGGACTTTGTTTTAGGTTTACCTCGAACAAAGAAGGGGAGGGATAGCATATTTGTTGTCGTGGATAGATTCTCGAAAATGGCACACTTTATACCATGTCATAAAAGTGATGATGCTGTTAATGTTGCTGATTTGTTCTTTCGTGAAATTATTCGCTTGCATGGTGTGCCAAATACTATAGTTTCAGATCGCGATACTAAATTTCTTAGCCACTTGTGGAGATGTTTATGGGCTAAGTTGGGGACTAAACTGCTTTTTAGTACTACTTGTCACCCCCAAACTGATGGACAAACTGAAGTAGTCAATAGAACATTGTCTACTATGCTTAGGGCTGTTTTGAAGAATAATAAGAAAATGTGGGAGGAATGCTTGCCTCATATTGAATTTGCTTATAATCGTTCATTGCATTCTACTACTAAGATGTGCCCTTTTGAAGTTGTGTATGGTTTCCTACCTCGTGCACCTATTGATTTGTTGCCTCTTCCATCTTCGGAGAAGGTTAATTTTGATGCTAAAGAACGTGTTGAATTGATTTTAAAAATGCATGAGTTAACTAAGGAAAACATTGAGCGTACGAATGCTAAATATAAACTTGCTGGAGATAAGGGTAGAAAACATGTTGTGTTTGCACCTGGAGATCTTGTTTGGTTACATTTGCGTAAGGATAGATTTCCTGATTTGCGCAAATCAAAGCTAATGCCACGTGCTGCTGGTCCCTTTAAGGTGTTGGAGAAAGTAAATGATAATGCATATAAACTTGAGCTGCCTGCAGATTTTGGGGTTAGTCCCACTTTTAACATTGCAGATTTGAAGCCTTATTTGGGTGAGGAAGATGAGCTTTCGTCGAGGACGACTTCATTTCAAGAAGGGGAGGATGATGAGGACATCAATACCATTGTTACACCCACAGCCCCTACTGCTACATATACTGGACCAATTACTAGAGCTCGCGCACGCCAATTAAATTATCAGGTACTTTCGTTTCTTGGTAATGATTCTAATGTTCATGAGAATATGATGCTGCCTAAATTGGATACATTTGTTTTGCTTACAAATGAAGGGCCTAGCTTGGAGAAGGATGGACATTGGAGCAAGAGCAAGCATGGAGATGATGCCATGCGCAAGGGGAACCAGAACGGAGTTACAAGTGATGATTTCAGGACTTTGAAGCCACCATAAGAGTGCATGAAGCCTTGGACGAAATATACAAGATGCCACTTCATAAATTTCGTCCAGAGGCTATTATAGGTGTTGCGTCACCTTATTATTGGGCCAGGCCCATGTAATTTCGAAATACATAAGTATAGGCTATTTTTAGAGTCCGTATGTGTGGGGAAACAAGAGATAGGGTTGATTTCGGACCCCTCCACCAAGGGCCACGAAATTCCCCTCTCTTCCTCCATATATGCAGCCCTTAGGGCACCGTTTAGACTTTGGGTTTTGTTTAGATTAAAAGTTCGCCATAGCTGCAACTTCGCGTACTTCGTTTGTGTTCAACGACCAGACAAAGGCGTCACAGAACCCCACCTTGATCAATAAAGCTTTCATCTTATATTCGCAATATCCAGATTGCAATCTCAGTTTCTTGCTTGTTCTTCGTTTGCTCGCAGGAAACAGACCCTCGTGGTCAGGTTGATCGTGCTCCGGCGTGGTCAATAACCTCTCGGAGTTGGTTTAGCGATTGCTAAGGCGCGACGTCCTCGCACGTTCGTAGTCGGATCGTCAAAGTCGACTTCCACCAAAGCGAAATCCATCATCTCATCAAAAGACGGGACACCTTTGCCTCTATCATTTGCAATCCAACGCTTTTGATGAGCTCAAGTCCTTGCTTACTCATGCTCCGATTCTTGCTTTACCCAATTTTGACAAAACTTTTGAGGTTCATTGTGATGCAAGTGGTACCGGAATTGGCGTAGTCTTAATGCAAGAAAAACGAGTCATTGCTTATTTTAGTGAAAAACTCTCCGGTGCTCAACTTAACTATCCCGTGTACGACAAGGAATTGTATGCTTTAGTGCGTGTACTACATGTTTGGGAACATTATCTTAGACCTCATGAGTTTGTCATCCATACCGATCATGAAACGCTTAAATACTTAAAAGGTCAAACTAAATTGAACAAGCGTCATGCCAAATGGAGTGAATTTATTGAATCTTTCCCATATGTGATCAACTACATTAAGGGCAAGGAAAACGTAGTTGCCGATGCACTTTCACGCATATGTACGCTTGTCACCCAACTTGAGTTGAATGTTATTGGCTTTGAGCACATCAAAGATTTGTATGCTAGTGATCCATATTTTGCACCTCATTATGCTAAATGTTTGACGCATACATCTTGGGAACAATATTACCTCAAGGATGGTTATCTTATGAGAGCTAACAAACTATGCATACCCGAGTCTTCTCTTCGTTTGCTCCTTTTGCAAGAGGCTCATGGAGGTGGACTCATGGGACATTTTGGACGCGACAAGACCTTCGCCACGCTCTCCAAGAACTACTTTTGGCCCAAGATGTTTCGAGACGTCTCACGCTTCACCACCCGATGCTCAACATGCCGCAAAGCTAAGTCAAAAGCTCAATCTCATGGTCTTTACATGCCTCTTCCTATTCCTTATCAACCTTGGGAAGACATTAGCATGGACTTTGTACTTGGTTTGCCTAGAACTCAAAATGGAAAGGATTCCGTGTTTGTTGTTGTGGATCGATTTTCTAAGATGGCACATTTCATCCCTTGCAACAAGGTAGACGATGCTTCACATATTGCAAATCTCTTTTGTAGGGAAATCTTGCGCCTTCATGGAGTACCTAAGACAATTGTCTCCGACCGCGACGTCAAGTTCTTAAGTTACTTTTGGAAGACTCTTTGCGCCAAGCTCGGCATCAAGCTCCTATTCTCATCGGCGTACCATCCTCAAACTGACGGCCAAACGGAGGTGACGAACCAGACGCTCTCCACTCTACTTCGCGTGTTGATCAAGAAGAACATCAAGGAGTGGGAGGCGTGTCTACCTATCGCCGAGTATGCCTACAACCGCGCAAGACATTCGACGACCGGCAAGTCCCCCTTCGAGGTCGTCTACGGCTTCAACCCATTGTCCCCATTGGACATTCTACCTCTACCTCTACAAGAGCGCACCAACCTCGACGCAAGTGCCCGTGTGATGAGGACATCAATACCATTGTTACACCCACAGCCCCTACTGCTACATATACTGGACCAATTACTAGAGCTCGCGCACGCCAATTAAATTATCAGGTACTTTCGTTTCTTGGTAATGATTGTAATGTTCATGAGAATATGATGCTGCCTAAATTGGATACATTTGTTTTGCTTACAAATGAAGGGCCTAGCTTGGAGAAGGATGGACATTGGAGCAAGAGCAAGCATGGAGATGATGCCATGCGCAAGGGGAACCAGAACGGAGTTACAAGTGATGATTTCAGGACTTTGAAGCCACCATAAGAGTGCATGAAGCCTTGGACGAAATATACAAGATGCCACTTCATAAATTTCGTCCAGAGGCTATTATAGGTGCTGCGTCACCTTTTTATTGGGCCAGGCCCATGTAATTTCGAAATACATAAGTATAGGCTATTTTTAGAGTCCGTATGTGTGGGGAAACAAGAGATAGGGTTGATTTCGGACCCCTCCACCAAGGGCCACGAAATCCCCCCCTCTCTTCCTCCATATATACAGCCCTTAGGGCACCGTTTAGACTTTGGGGTTTTGTTTAGATTAAAAGTTTGCCATAGCTGCAACTTCGCGTACTTCGTTTGTGTTCAACGACCAGACAAAGGCGTCACAGAACCCCACCTTGATCAATAAAGCTTTCATCTTATATTCGCAATATCCAGATTGCAATCTTAGTTTCTTGCTTGTTCTTCGTTTGCTCGCAGGAAACAGACCCTCGTGGTCAGGTTGATCGAGCTCCGGCGTGGTCAATAACCTCTCGGAGTTGGTTTAGCGATTGCTAAGGCGCGACGTCCTCGCACGTTCGTAGTCGGATCGTCAAAGTCGACTTCCACCAAAGCGATTTCCATCATCTCATCGAAAGACGGGACACCTTTGCCTCTATCAAGTGGTATCAGAGTTCCAGGTTGCTCGGTGAGATTTTCCAGTTTTTCGTAGTTTAGATCGAGTCTGTTCTTCATACCTATAGTCCACGAAAAAGCCACAAAAAAAATTAGGGTTAGTTCATCATATCCGAACCAATCTGAGCCTTTGCATAATCTTTTTAGGGTTTTGCTTTGTTGAATTTGCGGTTGCATCGTCGGTCTAGTTGCTGGTCTTAGAGTCTAGTCTTTTAGAGTTTCGAGTTCTGGTCATAAGTTGTCACGCCGCCGCCGCACCATCATCATCGCCCCTGCCATCTACCACCACCACTCCGAATCCGTATCCATATACCACCACTAATCCGTGTCCATATACCACCACCGATCCATATCCATATACTACCACCGCTTCCACCACCGCTGCCATATACCACAACCATATATCCACCACCAATCCGAGTTCCTTGCTTATTAGGTTTGTTTTCGGGATTCATCTAGTTTCCGATTCGTGTTTCCTTGCCGGACTAGGTTTCGGAAAAAAAAAAGAGTCTGGAAACCACGCTCCGTTTAGGCCCAAAATTTTTCGAAAACGCATTTTTCGAAAAAATTTCTGGCTACCTTATTTTTAGGTGTTTCTGAGTGTTTTGAGACAGGTGCCATTATAGGAAGTTTTTTTTGACCCGTTTCCAGTTTTTGGGTCCGGGCAGTCGAAAAAACGAAAAAAAAATCGGTCGAAAAAATTTCGTGCCCATCCTGTCAGTTTGACCTAGGAAGAGTTTTGAGACACTCGCCATTATAGTTATTTTTCGCAAAAAAAAAAAAGAGCAGCGCAAAAAAAAAAGAGCGCAAAAAAAATAGCGAAAAAAAAACCAGAGTGTGCTTTTCCCTTGGTTACGTGCAGCGCCGTGATTTTGTTAGTGTTCTAGGCTCGCGTCTCTAGCACAGTCTAGCCTAGGACCAGCACAGTACCGTCGTTGAGCGTTTATTCAACTTTCCATCTCTGAATTGATTATTGCTGACCCTTTTTGCTACCATATTATAAGCCTTCCCAGCTCCACATAGATCTACGTCGTGTGTTTGACTCTCCCTGGTAATCGCTCTATCCAAGCTTTGAGAGTTTTTGACTACAACGGTTGCCGATCACCGCCTGCTGCTGGGTAAGAACTGGTAAGAATTTGAGATTTGCTTGACGGATTTGTGACACCCACCACCACCTCTTGTTAGTAGTCTGTAGGATCATATTCTTGTGTGTTTCTATTGCTGCTAACCATGCCAGGATCACAAGCCGACGAGACTGACTGGGAGAACATGACGAATAAGGATTTGCATGATAAATTTCAGCAAATGATGAGTGGACAGGTGCAAGATGTGCTAAACAGATTTGAAGAGGCCATGGAGAAGATAGATGGCATGGAGAAGACGTTCGAAACAAAGCTCGATAACAAGTTTAATGAATTGCTCGCGCGTCTTCCACCACCACCACCCGCTGCACCTAACGCACCTCTCCAACGACAACAACAACAACAACGCATCCTTTCGAATCAGTATGGACGAGCGAAGCGTGTTCCTATTGAGGATGGCCAAACTTCTGGTGCTGCTGTTCATGTTGTTGATGCTTCTTTGGCCCCTGCTACTGCTGCTGCTGGTACCCAGGAGGATGATGAGTATGTGGGCGATTATGAGGATGAGGTTGATCAAAATCAGCACTACGTGCAGCCACCAGCACCACCACCACCAGGTCGACCTCAGGTATATATTCGTAATGGTAGGCCTGCACCACCACCTCAGGTACGAGATGATGTCCATATTCCTAAACTGAAATTGAATATTCCACCATTTGAGGGTAGATATGTTCCTGATATATATCTTACTTGGGAGTTAGAAACTGAACAACGTTTTACATGTTTACAATATCCCGAGGAGAGACGGGTTGCTGCTGCTGTTTGTGCTTTCACTAGTTTTGCATGTGTATGGTGGTCTGAACATTGTAGATTATATCCTATTCCCGCTACTTGGGCTGCTTTGAAAACTGCTATGCGTACTCGTTGGGTTCCACCATATTATCAACGTGAATTGCTTCAAAAATTACAGCGCTTAAGACAAGGAAAAAATTCTGTAGAAGAATATTATCAGGAATTACAAACTGGCATGATTAGATGTGGTATTGTTGAGGAGAATGAAGCTATGCTTGCACGTTTTCTGGGTGGATTAAATAGAGAGATTCAGACCATTCTAGATTATAAGGAGTATACTAATATCACTCGTTTATTCCATCTTGCTTGTAAAGCTGAACGTGAAGTGCAGGATCGACAGGCATTGGCGCGGACTAACTTTTCTGCAGGTCGACCTTCATCATGGACACCACGTGCATCATCTACTTCCACACGTTCTGCTACACCGGCGCCTCCGTCGGCTGCCACCTCCAACCGTGATACAATAAAGCAGGCACAATCACCACTATCTGCCAAGAGCACATCTTCTGGGCCTGCAAAGAGCTCTTCTTCATCCATGGCATCAACAGGGCAAACACATGATATTATTTGTCGACGTTGCAAGGGTGGAGGTCATTATGCGAGAGAATGCCCCTCTAAGCGTGTGATCATTGTTACTGAGGATGGTGGGTATGAGTCCGCTAGTGACTATGATGAGGAGACTTCGGCTCTTATTACACGTGACGAACACGGTGGAGAAGATTCTGATCATGAGACGCAATACATGGCTCCTGAAGATGCTGACAGGTATGAATGTTTAGTTGCTCAACGTGTTTTGAGTGTGCAGGTTACACAAGCTGAGCAAAATCAGAGGCATAATTTGTTCCATACAAAGGGAGTTGTGAAGGAACGTTTTGTTCGCGTAATCATAGATGGAGGGAGTTGCAACAACTTGGCTAGCATGGAGATGGTGGAGAAGCTATCTCTCACCACAAGACCACATCCACATCCTTACTACATCCAATGGTTCAACAACAGCGGCAAGGTTAAGGTAACACGTACTGTTCGTGTGCATTTTAGTATCTCTACATATGCTGATTATGTTGATTGTGATGTGGTACCTATGCAAGCATGTTCCTTATTACTTGGTAGACCATGGCAATTTGATAAAAATTCTATTCACCATGGTAGAAACAATCAGTATACTCTTGTTCATAAGGATAAAAATATTACTTTGCTTCCTATGACTCCTGATTCCATTTTGAAAGATGATCTTAATAGAGCTAATAAAGCAAAACAGGAGAAAACTAAGAGTGAAAATCAGATTGTGGCAAAAGAATTTGAGCAACAAATGCAGCCTAATAATAATAAACAATCTAGTGTTGCTTCTGAAATTAAATTGAAAAGTGCATGTTTACTTGCCACCAAATCTGATATTGATGATCTAGATTTTAGCAAATCTGTTTGCTATGCTTTTGTGTGCAAAGAGGCATTATTTTCATTCGAGGACGTGCCTTCCTCTTTGCCTCCTGCTGTCACTAACATTTTGCAGGAGTTCGCTGACGTCTTTCCACAAGACGTGCCACCGGGATTACCACCTATTCGCGGGATTGAGCATCAAATTGACTTAATTCCCGGTGCATCATTACCCAACCGTGCACCATACCGTACCAATCCAGAGGAGACGAAGGAGATTATGCGTCAAGTACAAGAACTGCTCGACAAAGGTTATATACGTGAATCCCTTAGTCCTTGTGCTGTTCCTATCATTTTAGTGCCGAAAAAGGATGGTACGTCGCGTATGTGCGTTGATTGTAGAGGCATTAATAATATTACTATTCGTCATCGTCATCCTATTCCTAGGCTAGATGATATGCTTGATGAATTGAGTGGCTCTACAATATTCTCCAAAGTTGATTTGCGTAGTGGATACCATCAAATTCGTATGAAATTGGGAGATGAATGGAAAACAGCATTTAAAACTAAGTTTGGATTATATGAGTGGTTAGTCATGCCTTTTGGGTTAACTAATGCACCTAGTACTTTCATGAGGTTAATGAACGAAGTTTTACGTGCTTTCATTGGACGATTTGTGGTAGTTTACTTTGATGACATATTGATTTATAGCAAATCTTTGGAGGAACATTTGGAACATTTACGTGCTGTTTTTATTGCTCTACGTGATGCACGTTTGTTTGGTAACCTTGGAAAGTGCACCTTTTGCACCGACCGAGTATCTTTTCTTGGCTATGTTGTTACTCCACAGGGAATTGAAGTTGATAAAGCCAAAATTGAAGCTATTGAGAGTTGGCCACAGCCCAAAACGGTCACACAAGTGAGGAGTTTCCTTGGCCTCGCTGGATTCTATAGGCGTTTTGTGAGAGATTTCAGCACCATTGCTGCACCTCTCAATGAGCTTACAAAGAAAGATGTGCCTTTTCTGTGGGGTACCGCACAGGAAGAAGCCTTCTCGGTATTGAAAGATAAGTTGACACATGCTCCTTTACTCCAACTTCCTGATTTTAATAAGACTTTTGAGTTTGAATGTGATGCTAGTGGAATTGGATTAGGAGGTGTGTTATTACAAGATGGCAAACCTGTTGCATACTTTTCTGAAAAATTGAGTGGGCCTAGTCTGAATTATTCTACTTATGATAAAGAATTATATGCTCTTGTTCGGACTTTAGAAACATGGCAACATTATTTATGGCCCAAAGAATTTGTTATACATTCTGATCATGAATCTTTGAAACATATTAAAAGTCAAGCTAAACTGAATCGTAGACATGCTAAATGGGTTGAATTCATTGAGACTTTCCCTTATGTCATTAAACACAAAAAGGGAAAAGAAAATGTTATTGCTGATGCATTGTCTCGTCGCTATACTATGCTTTCACAACTTGACTTCAAAATATTTGGTTTGGAGACCATCAAAGATCAATATGTGCATGATGCTGATTTTAAAGAGGTTATGCAGAATTGTAAAGAAGGAAGAATGTGGAACAAGTTTGTCGTTAACGATGGATTTGTGTTTCGTGCTAACAAGCTATGCATTCCAGCTAGCTCCGTTCGTCTTTTGCTGTTGCAGGAGGCGCATGGGGGAGGATTAATGGGACACTTTGGCGTGAAGAAGACGGAGGACGTACTTGCTACACATTTCTTTTGGCCAAAGATGAGACGGGATGTTGAGCGTTTTGTTGCTCGCTGCACTACATGTCAAAAAGCTAAGTCACGACTCAATCCTCATGGTTTATATATGCCTTTGCCTGTACCTAGTGTTCCTTGGGAGGATATATCTATGGACTTTGTTTTAGGTTTACCTCGAACAAAGAAGGGGAGGGATAGCATATTTGTTGTCGTGGATAGATTCTCGAAAATGGCACACTTTATACCATGTCATAAAAGCGATGATGCTGTTAATGTTGCTGATTTGTTCTTTCGTGAAATTATTCGCTTGCATGGTGTGCCAAATACTATTGTTTCAGATCGTGATACTAAATTTCTTAGCCACTTTTGGAGATGTTTATGGGCTAAGTTGGGGACTAAACTGTTATTTAGTACTACTTGTCACCCCCAAACTGATGGACAAACTGAAGTAGTCAATAGAACATTGTCTACTATGCTTAGGGCTGTTTTGAAGAATAATAAGAAAATGTGGGAAGAATGCTTGCCTCATATTGAATTTGCTTATAATCGTTCATTGCATTCTACTACTAAGATGTGCCCTTTTGAAATTGTGTATGGCTTCCTACCTCGTGCACCTATTGATTTGTTGCCTCTTCCATCTTCGGAGAAGGTTAATTTTGATGCTAAAGAACGTTCTGAATTGATTTTAAAAATGCATGAGTTAACTAAGGAAAACATTGAGCGTATGAATGCTAAATATAAACTTGCTGGAGATAAGGGTAGAAAACATGTTGTGTTTGCACCTGGAGATCTTGTTTGGTTACATTTGCGTAAAGATAGATTTCCTAATTTGCGCAAATCAAAGCTAATGCCACGTGCTGATGGTCCCTTTAAAGTGTTAGAGAAAATAAATGATAATGCATATAAACTTGAGCTGCCTGCAGATTTTGGGGTTAGTCCCACTTTTAACATTGCAGATTTGAAGCCTTATTTGGGTGAGGAAAATGAGCTTCCGTCGAGGACGACTTCATTTCAAGAAGGGGAGGATGATGAGGACATCAATACCATTGTTACACCCACAGCCCCTACTGCTACATATACTGGACCAATTACTAGAGCTCGCGCACGCCAATTAAATTATCAGGTACTTTCGTTTCTTGGTAATGATTCTAATGTTCATGAGAATATGATGCTGCCTAAATTGGATACATTTGTTTTGCTTACAAATGAAGGGCCTAGCTTGGAGAAGGATGGACATTGGAGCAAGAGCAAGCATGGAGATGATGCCATGCGCAAGGGGAACCAGAACGGAGTTACAAGTGATGATTTCAGGACTTTGAAGCCACCATAAGAGTGCATGAAGCCTTGGACGAAATATACAAGATGCCACTTCATAAATTTCGTCCAGAGGCTATTATAGGTGCTGCGTCACCTTTTTATTGGGCCAGGCCCATGTAATTTCGAAATACATAAGTATAGGCTATTTTTAGAGTCCGTATGTGTGGGGAAACAAGAGATAGGGTTGATTTCGGACCCCTCCACCAAGGGCCACGAAATCCCCCCCTCTCTTCCTCCATATATACAGCCCTTAGGGCACCGTTTAGACTTTGGGGTTTTGTTTAGATTAAAAGTTTGCCATAGCTGCAACTTCGCGTACTTCGTTTGTGTTCAACGACCAGACAAAGGCGTCACAGAACCCCACCTTGATCAATAAAGCTTTCATCTTATATTCGCAATATCCAGATTGCAATCTTAGTTTCTTGCTTGTTCTTCGTTTGCTCGCAGGAAACAGACCCTCGTGGTCAGGTTGATCGAGCTCCGGCGTGGTCAATAACCTCTCGGAGTTGGTTTAGCGATTGCTAAGGCGCGACGTCCTCGCACGTTCGTAGTCGGATCGTCAAAGTCGACTTCCACCAAAGCGATTTCCATCATCTCATCGAAAGACGGGACACCTTTGCCTCTATCACCGTGCAAGCTACATCAATAAGATGCATGAAGATACAAGACACACCATCGAGCGCCAAGTACAACGACTCACTACCAAGCCCAACATCAACAAGCAACCCATGATCTTCAAAATAGGCGATCTCGTGTGGCTACACCTTCGCAAGGAAAGCTTCCCCAATGAACGCAAGTCCAAACTTCTACCTCGAGCTGATGGACCCTTCAAGGTGTTAGCACGCTACAACAACAACGCCTACAAGCTCGACCTACCAAGCGACAAGTACAACGTGATCGACACCTTCAACGTCAAAGACCTCTCGCCTTTCCATGGTGATGAAGATCTAGATCCGAGGTCGGATCCTTTCGAAGGGAGGGGATATGATGCGGAGCATCCTTCCATCATCCCCATGGACTCTACATCAACACATCCAACCCCACAAGGACCCATGACTCGAGCACGTGCAAGAGCTCTTGAAACCGAGGTGACATCACTCCTCTCACAACTCCCTTTCGATTCACACGAGACATGGTTACTACCTCAAACGGAAATGCTATGCATACTCAGGTACCAAGGAGTCGACCATGAAGAGGCTAGGAAGCAAGGAGAACCGGAAGCGGAAGACATGCGAGAAGACGGAGAGGAAAAAGCACCAAGGACCAGGGTGGCCGGACGTTCCGGACGGCGGCCCGGACGATCCGGACAGAGCCCGGACGATCCGGACCCCGGTCCGGACGATCCGGCTAATTCGACCGAAGGCAATAGAAGCTCCACCCTGAAGCTGGATCATCCGGACCCCGTCCCGGATCTTCCGGACCCTACCCGGACGTCCGGATCTCCAGCCGGACATCCGGCCCTGCGCGACCACCAGCTGACCCTCCGGCTCATCCGGGCCTCCACCCGGATCATCCGGACTCGCCCGGATCATCCGGGCCACCATCCGGATCATCCGGACCCCGCCTGTGTGCGCGGCTTGGGCTGAGCCCATGCACCCCTTCGCCCCAAACTCTATATATAGGACCCCCTCTCCTCACTTTGAGACTTAGCATTGGATTAGCTCATATTTGTGTGAGAGCCTTTGCTCATCCACTCGGTTACTTCTCCTCGGAGATCAGGACCTCCGTCTAGGAGAAGATCCCTCAGCGGATTCAAGACCCCTATCTAGGGAAGATCCCCCTCGTGGATTCAAGGCCCCTATCTAGGGAAGAACATCAAGTGATGCGGAGCATCCCACGTTCATCCCCATGTACACTCCGACTACTCTCCAAGCCCCAAGAGGACATATGACGAGACCTCAAACATACGCCATTGGACACAAGGTGAATTCACTCCTCTTCGAACCGTCACTTTCCGCATATGAGACACGGCTACTACCTCATGCATGGACCTTGCATACACTCAGGTACAACCAAGATGACCATGGAGAATCCAAGGACCAAGGCCAAGCATGGAAGAGAAGACGGAAGAAAGGAGAAGAAGAAGACGGAGCGGCTGCTGGAATCAGGCCGGACGTCCGGGCCGCCGTCCGGATCATCCGGACCCTCCCCCGGATCGTCCGGGTAAATGCACCGAAGGCACCCGAAGGCTTCTGCTGAAGCCGGATCATCCGGAACTCCAGCCGGATCATCCGGACCCCGACGCCCGGATCATCCGGGATCCCGTCCGGATCATCCGGCCCTGCCTGCGTGCATGACTTGGGCCGAGGCCCGTGTACCCCTTCGCCCCTCACTTACCCCTTCGTGGCTTAGCACTATAAATAGACCTTCTCCTCCCCACTTTGAGGGTTAGCGTTGGTTTAGCTCAAGTTAGAGATAGAGCTACGCTCATCTATCGGATCTCCTCCTCGTGAGAGACCGCGGCCTCTTCGGAGAAGATCCCCTTGCGGATTCAAGACCCCTATCTAGGGAAGAACATCAAGGCCTCCTCTTGGAGATGAACGGTTCCTTTGTATCCTTACCCTAGTTGACTATGTATCTTGTGGATCTCATGTGTGTATGTTGATCTAGCACTTGTGTGATCGATTCCTTGTTGGTTGAGTGATTCTCTCTCGTTTTCCCCGTGTTTCCACTCGTGCTTCCGCGTGTTCTTCGTGTTTCCTCCGTAGGATCCCCTCCAAACGTGAAAGATCGACGAATTAGGGTTCCACCCTACATCATATGATATCATGAGCCACGTTGATCACGTTTTTGGAGCCCCTACCCCTCTTTTTCTAGCTTGATTTTGTTGATTTCGTCCTAAATCCGAAAATCCCCACCAAAAATAGCCCCAAATTTTTTTGTGATTTGTTGGTTTTGATGATGTTTTGTTGATTTTGATCCGTGGATTTGCTTGGTTTCAAGTGGATCTAGCTTTCCCCCAAGTTTCCCCACCTTCCATCCACGAAATCCATCAAATTTTGCCCCGAAAATCATCCATTTCCGCCCAAAAATTCGCCCCCGAGAGCAAATCCCGAGCGGATTGACTTGCCCGGATCATCCGGACCTTCTCCCGGATCATCCGGACCAAGCCCGGATCAGCTGGACGCCCCCCCGGACGTCCGGATACCCCACGCACCCAGAAAACAGAATCGGCGTTGACGAACCCGGATCATCCGGCTATACACCCGGATCATCCGGATCTAGCCCGGATCATCCGGACCTCCTCCCGGATGTCCGGTTAACCCTGAAACTGACGGACAGATTTCTGTTTTGGTCATAACTAATTCATCCGGAGTCCGATTTTGACGTTCTTTAGCTCGTTTTGAAGCTATTGACATCCCCTATCCCACAAAAATACCACGAACACCATTTGACACCAACAACTTTTCGGAATTTTGGCATCTTTGCCTAGGCCCTCCACCATACCATCCGCATTACCTCCACCGACTTCCGCAACCAAACCCATTTTGTTCCCCATAGCATTTGAGGTTGTTTGAGTAGTGACTTGAGTCTCCTAACGTGTTTCAGCTACTTAGGGACGGTTGCTTCTTCATCAACCACCACCACCACCACTTCCACATAACCTTCCCACCATACACTTCCGACAACCCCAACTTAACCCAATTGTTGTTTGAGCTTTTTCGAGTTGTGGCTTGTGTCTCCTAAGGTGTTTCGGCTACTTAGGGACGGCAACTTCAACTCTGACTCGTGTATAGCCCATCATTCCATCCGCATTGCCTAGTGCAACAACACCACCGCTTTCCGCTACCACCATTTGACATTTGTCATTTGAGATTTTGATTTTGCGGTTTTTCCGTTTCCTAAGGTGTTTCGGCTACTTAGGGACGAGTCTCCATCATCTTGGTATCTACACCAAGAACACCGCTACTCATCATCGCAAAGGACGGTAACCTCGACGACACCTTTGTATATCCCCTTGCAAATTGCATTGTTAACCCCTAGCCCATTTTTGCGTCACTTACCTATCGAGACTAGCCATTTGAGTATTGCCGGCAACGTTACTTGTGCACATTAGTGGTCCATACCTTCCATTGCATACATACCATATCATATTGGTATCATATCATCCATTGTGCCTCAAGTTTGTTCCCGCATATACACAATTGCTATGTTGGTTTGTGCATTGTACAAAAGTGGCCATAGAGAAAACAAAAAGAGAGAAAAAGCTTATAAGCAAAAAGAGAGCAAAGAGCTCGTGAGCAAGTGCCATAGCATCATACCCCATTACACATAAGAGCCATACCAAAATCTACATCATATGATACCATGCTTGAGAGAAACACTGGGAACCATACATACATAGCATACTTGGGATAGAAGAATATCCATTTTGCATCTTATAGGTTGTGCACATGTGTCGTATCCGCCTATTGAGCAATCGTGCTAGCGTCTCTCTTGAGTTGTGCAACACGAGCGTTTTGGTGGATTCCACATTTTGAGCTCATTCCTTGGTTGCACGACCCCATTTATCTATCCGTGTGTGTGTTTCCGTGTGCCATTCTTTGCTATTGGTCCATTTGTCTCACTTGCGAATTTGTGAATCTTTTTCAACATTATTGACTCTTGCTAACATTTTGCATTAAATTTTTTGTGCCACTATCCTCACCGAGCTCCACTATAAGCTTTACTTGTGTAGGTGTGAGAACCGACAAGGATTGGTACCAATAGTGCTATTTCATTGTCCACATTTGAGTGAACTTGATTCATCTTCAACTTTGGTCAAAGGTACATTGGTATATGTTCTTCTCTTTCAACCACTCATATTTGCTCGAGTCTTGTGATGGATAGGCAAGGCATTCCCTCTCCGGTCTACGACAACAACGACATCATGAACAACTACATCTCCAAAGCGTCTATCTTCGATCTACAACGACAAATGCAAGGCGCAGAATCAAGATTGCGAGAGCGCATCGAGAACATCTCCATCGACATTCGTCACTCCGAAGCAAGGAAAAGGGACTACATCGACAAGAAGCTTGCCGCACATAAAGAGGAGCAAGATGCAAGGATGGAGGAGATTAGAGCCTTGATCAAGTCTTCTTCCCCTTCATCATCCTCAAGACGACGACGGTCAAGCCACAAGTCTTCGGAGCGCGAAAAAGATGCAAGCCAAGTCACCTCCAAGCAACATGTGCACGACGACGACGGACGACATCTACTACGAGCTCAAGCACGACAACGACATCATCATCATGAAGATGCTCCACAAGCGCAAATGCACAAGTCCCAACAAGCCCTACTTCACGCCAAGTCCAAGCTTCAAGAGCACAAAAGAAGACCGCGAGACGACCACCACGAAGACGGCGCTACGGCTACACCAACCACTTTGGCATCTTCGCCTACTTCCCACGAGTACGCCTTTGGACGTACGTCATCTTCGCCTACTTCCCACGAGTACGCCTACATCGACTTCATCAAGTCCAAGGCGATTACATACGAGTGAGGGTGACACTTCCATCTTTGGAAGCCCCTCAAGGACGATGGCCGAGCATGGGACATTCCCTTCGGTCATGGAGACGAGCTATGAGGTGCCACATCATATGGGCCTCCTACACCAAGACGGTGACAAGAAGGTCGAGCAAGGGCCATCCCGTTCGACCACGGCGATAGAAGTTGAGCATGGAGACATTTGCACCTACATCTCTCTGACACCCACATATGTCGAGATGCCCAATTTGTCATGTGAGGAGAGCCACCACCACATGAGTGACATGAGTGATTCAACCATATGTGACAATGAGAGCATTTCCTATGAGAGGATGAGTGTGACCCACCACTAGCCCCACACATGAGAGCATGCCACACATCCTATGTGAGGTTGAGCGCCATTTGAGTGACTCCACCAGCCATATGAGTGAGAGCATCCTTGAGGGAGTGAGTGAGCCACAACACTTAGAGAGTGAGGTAGTTGACACGGCATGTGAGGCCACTATGATTTCTAACGACTTACCCTCTACTCCTTGTGTGTTTTCTCCTTTGGTGCTAGGTCTCCTACATGACGACACGCCTACCATTGATGAGTCCATACCTCTTATGGAGACGACGATGGCCATGATGGACGATGATGCACCCCCCACATGGTTCCATCAAGATGAAAATGACAATGAGACGATCTTCAACACCTCACCTACAACACATGAGCGACGCTCCAAAGGTAAATAGGTGATGGTGCTTCTCTTGTCCCACTAGTGGACTCTCTTGATAATGATTGCTCCCATGATGTTGACCCTCCTATTGCCATGTGATGCGGAGCATCCCACGTTCATCCCCATGTACACTCTGACTACTCTCCAAGCCCCAAGGATACATAAGATGAGACCTCGACTATGCGCCATCGGACACAAGGTGAATTCACTCCTCTTCGAACCGTCACTTTCCGCATATGAGACATGGCTACTACATCATGCGTGGACTTTGTATACACTCAGGTACAACCAGGATGGCCAAGGAGAATCCAAGGACCAAGGCCAAGCATGGAAGAGAAGACGGAAGAAAGGAGAAGTAGAAGATGGAGCGGCTGTTGAAGACAGGCCGGACGTCCGGGCCGCCGTCCGGATCATCCGGGCCCAGCCGGATCATCTGGACCCTCCCCCGGATCGTCCGGGTAAATGCACCAAAGACAACAGAAGCCCCCTCGACGAAGCCGAATCATCCGGACGGTCGCCCGGATCATCCGGACCCCCGACACCCGGATCATCCGGGCAACCATCCGGATCATCCGGACCCCGCCTGTGTGCGCGACTTGGGCCGAGGCCCGTGTACTCCTTCGCCCCTCACTTACCCCTTCGTGGCTTAGCACTATAAATAGACCTCCTCCTCCCCACTTTGAGGGTTAGCGTTGATTTAGCTCAAGTTAGAGATAGAGCTACGCTCATCTATCGGATCTCCTCCTCGTGAGAGACCGCGGCCTCTTCGGAGAAGATCCTCTCGGATACAAGACCCCTTTACGGGAAGATCCCCTCGTGGATTCAAGGCCTCCTCTTGGAGATGAACGGTTCCTTTGTATCCTTACCCTAGTTGACTATGTATCTTGTGGATCTCATGTGTGTATGTTGATCTAGCACTTGTGTGATCGATTCCTTGTTGGTTGAGTGATTCTGTCTCGTTTTCCCCGTGTTTCCCCTCGTGCTTCCGCGTGTTCTTCGTGTTTCCTCCGTAGGATCCCCTCCAAACGTGAAAGATCGACGAATTAGGGTTCCACCCTACATCATATGGTATCATGAGCCACATTGATCACGTTTTTGGAGCCCCTACCCCTCTTTTTCTAGCTTGATTTTGTTGTTTTCGTCCTAAATCCGAAAATCCCCACCAAAAATAGCCCCCAAATTTTTTTGTGATTTGTTGGTTTGATGATGTTTTGTTGATTTTGATCCATCGGTTTGCTTGGTTTCAAGTGGATCTAGCATTTCCCCAAGTTTCCCCACCTTCCGTCCACGAAATCTCGTCAATTTTGACCCCAAAATCCCCAAATTCCGCCCAAAAATTCGTCTCCACGAGCAAATCCCGAGCGGATTGACTTGCCCGGATCATCCGGACTTCTCCCGGATCATCCGGACAACCCCCGGATCAGATGGACGCCCCCCCGAACGTCCGGATAACCCACACACCCAGAAAACAGAACCGGCGCTGACGAACCCGGATCATCCGGATTTCCTCCCGGATCATCCGGACCGAGCCCGGATCATCCGGACCTCCTCCCGGATGTCCGGTTAACCCTGAAACTGACACGGACAGATTTTTGTTTTGGCCGTAACTAATTCATCCGAACTCCGATTTTGACGTTCTTTAGCTCGTTTTGAAGCTCTTGACATCCCCCATCCCACAAAAATACCACCAACATCATTTGACTCCATCAAATTTTCTGAAATTTGGCAAGTTTGCCTAAGCCCTCCACCATATCATCCGCATTACCACCACCGACTTCCGCAACCTAACCCATTTCGTTCCCCATTGCATATGTGGTTGTTTGAGTTGTGACTAGAGTCTCCTAAGGTGTTTCGGCTACTTAGGGACAATTGCTTCTTCATCAACCACCACCACCACTTCCGCATAGGCGTGCCCACCATACACTTCCGCCACCCCCAACTTAACCCAATTTTGTTTGAGCTTGTTTGAGTTGTGGCTTGTGTCTCCTAAGGTGTTTCGGCTACTTAGGGACGACAACTTCAACTCCGACTCGTGTATAGCCCATCATTCCATCCGCATTGCCTAGTGCAACACCACCACCGCTTTTCGCTATCACCATTTTGACATTTGTCATTTGAGATTTTGAGTTTGCGGTTTTTCCATTTCCTAAGGTGTTTCGGCTACTTAGGGACGAGTCTCCATCATCTTGGTATCTACACCAAGAACACCGCCACTCATCATCGCAAAGGACGGTAACCTCGACGACACCATTGTATTTTCCCTTGCAATTGCATTGTTAACCCCTAGCCAATTTTGCGTCACTTACCTATCGAGACTAGCCATTTGAGTATTGCCGGCAACGTTACTTGTGCACATTAGTGGTCCATACCTTCCATTGCATACATACCATATCATATTGGTATAATATCATCCATTGTGCATCAAGTTTGTTCCCGCATATTCACAATTGCTATCTTGGTTTGTACATTGTGCAAAAGTGGCCATAGAAGAAAAAAAAAGAGAGAATAAGCTTTTAAGCAAAGAAAAAGAGAGAGCAAAGAGCTCATGAGCAAGTGCCATAGCATCATACCCCCATTGCAAATAAGAGCCATACCAAAATCTACATCATATGATATCATGCTTGAGAGAAACACCGGGAACCATACATACATAGCATACTTGGGATAGAAAGTTTATCCATTTGCATCTTATAGGTTGTGCACAAGTGTCGTATCCGCCTATTAAGCAATCGTGCTAGCGTCTCTCTTGAGTTGTGCAACACGAGCGTTTTCCGTGGATTCCACATTTTGAGCTCATTCCTTGGTTGCACGACCCCATTTATCTATCCGTGTGTGTGTTTCCGTGTACCTTTCATTGCTATTGGTCTACTTGTTTCGCTTGCGAACTTGTGAATCTTTTTCAACATTATTGACTCTTGCTAACATTTTGCATTAAATTTTTGTGCCACTATCCTCACTGAGCTCCACTATAAGCTTTACTTGTATAGGTGTGAGAACCGACAAGGATTGGTACCAATAGTGCTATTTCATTGTCCACATTTGAGTGAACTTGATTCATCTTCAACTTTGGTCAAAGGTACATTGGTATACGTTCTTCTCTTTCTCCCACTCATATTTGCTCGAGTCTTGTGATGGATAGGCAAGGCATTCCCTCTCCGGTCTACAACAACAACGACGGCGTGAACAACTACATCTCCAAAGCGTCTATCTTCGATATACAACGATAAATGCAAGGCGCACAATCAAGATTGCGAGAGCGCATCGAGAACATCTCCATCGACATTCGTCACTCCGAAGCAAGGAAAAGGGACTACATCGACAAGAAGCTTGCCGCACATAAAGAGGAGCAAGATGCAAGGATGGAGGAGATTAGAGCCTTGATCAAGTCTTCTTCCCCTTCATCATCCTCAAGACGACGACGGTCAAGCCACAAGTCTTCGGAGCGCGAAAAAGATGCAAGTGCAAATCGTCCTCGTCCACATCTACATGGCGATCATCATCACGTTCACGATCCACATCGCCATGAAGGCCAAGTCACCTCCAAGCAACATGTGCACGACGACGACGAATGACATCTACTACGAGCTCAAGCACGACAACGACATCATCATCATGAAGATGCTCCACAAGCGCAAAGGCACAAGTACCAACAAGACCTACTTCACGCCAAGTCCAAGCTTCAAGAGCACAAAAGAAGACCGCGAGATGACCACCACCAAGACGGCGCTACGGCTACATCAACCACTTCGGCATCTTCGCCAAGTGTTCTCAAGGCATCTTCGCCTTTGGACGTACGGCATCTTCGCCTACTTCCCACAAGTACGCCTACATCGACTCCATCAAGTCCAAGGCGACCACCTACGAGCGAGGGTGACACTTCCATCTTCGGAAGCCCCTTAAGGAAGATGGCCGAGCATGGGAAACTCCCTTTGGTCATGGAGACGAGCTACGAGGTGCCACATCATATGGGCCTCCCACACCAAGACGGTGACAAGAAGGTCGAGCAAGGGCCATCCCCTTCGACCACGGCGATAGGAGTTGAGCATGGAGACATTTGCACCAACATCTCTCCGACACCCACATATGTCGAGATGCCCCAAGTGCCATGTGAGGAGAGCCACCACCCCATGAGTAAGATGAGTGACTCCACCATACGTGACATTGATAGCATTTCCTTTGAGAGGATGAGTGTGACCACCACTAGCCCCACACATGAGAGCATGCCACACATCCTATGTGAGGTTGAGCGCCACTTGAGTGACTCCACCAGCCATATGAGTGAGAGCATCCTTGAGGGAGTGAGTGAGCCACAACACTTAGAGAGTGAGGTAGTTGACACGACATGTGAGGCCACCATGATATCTAACGACTTACCCTCTACTCCTAGTGTGTTTTCTCCTTTGGTGCTAGGTCTCCTACATGACGACACGCCTACCATTGATGAGTCCATACCTCCTATGGAGATGACGATGGCCATGATGGACGATGATGCACCCCCCACATGGTTCCATCAAGATGAAGACGACAACGAGACGATCTTCAACACCTCACCTACAACACATGAGCGACGCTCCAAAGGTAACATAGGTGATGGTGCTTCTCTTGTCCCACTAGTGGACTCTCTTGATGATGATTGCTCCCATGATGATGACCCACCTATTACCATGCTCCATGCTAGTGAAACTTCTTCATGCCTTGACTTACCCATTTATGATGAATATGATGATGAGCATGTTGAGTTACCTAGTTGTGATGCTATGCTTCATAGGATATCATGTGAAAATTCTATTGGTCACTTCATGTTTGACAATCCATTGAACTTGTCATATGCTATGAGTGAGATCTCCCATATTGCTTCATTTCAATCTCAACATAGTAACTATGCATGCCCCATTAAAATCAATCCCATTTGCACTTATGGCATAGATGACGAGATGATGGTCATTGGCTTTTGTTTTTCATGTGATGCTATTGCCATGCTTCCTTTACATGATTTGCGCAATTCATCCAATATGTCATGCCATGATCACATTGTTCCAAATATGCATTGTTTTGGATGTTGTCAATATTCTCCACGTGATGTTGCTACTCATGCTCATGAGGAGACCCCCATAGTTTCCTCATACATATTAGGAGATCTTGATGCATTTCATACTTTGCATGATTCACATAATTGCTTGCACCATATGCATTCCATGAATAACAATGCTCTAGACATTGCTCGTGATGCATTACACAATTTGAATCTCCATTATGCTATACATATGATAGAGGCAAAGGTGTCCCGTCTTTCGATGAGATGATGGATTTCGCTTTGGTGGAAGTCGACTTTGACGATCCGACTACGAACGTGCGAGGACGTCGCGCCTTAGCAATCGCTAAACCAACTCCGAGAGGTTATTGACCACGCCGGAGCACGATCAACCTGACCACGAGGGTCTGTTTCCTGCGAGCAAACGAAGAACAAGCAAGAAACTGAGATTGCAATCTGGATATTGCGAATATAAGATGAAAGCTTTATTGATCAAGGTGGGGTTCTGTGACGCCTTTGTCTGGTCGTTGAACACAAACGAAGTACGCGAAGTTGCAGCTATGGCGAACTTTTAATCTAAACAAAACCCAAAGTCTAAACGACGCCCTAAGGGCTGTATATATGGAGGAAGAGGGGGGGGGGGGGGAATTTCGTGGCCCTTGGTGGAGGGGTCCGAAATCAACCCTATCTCTTGTTTCCCCACACATACGGACTCTAAAAATAGCCTATACTTATGTATTTCGAAATTACATGGGCCTGGCCCAATAATAAGGTGACGCAGCACCTATAATAGCCTCTGGACGAAATTTATGAAGTGGCATCTTGTATATTTCGTCCAAGGCTTCATGCACTCTTATGGTGGCTTCAAAGTCCTGAAATCATCACTTGTAACTCCGTTCTGGTTCCCCTTGCGCATGGCATCATCTCCATGCTTGCTCTTGCTCCAATGTCCATCCTTCTCCAAGCTAGGCCCTTCATTTGTAAGCAAAACAAATGTATCCAATTTAGGCAGCATCATATTCTCATGAACATTAGAATCATTACCAAGAAACGAAAGTACCTGATAATTTAATTGGCGTGCGCGAGCTCTAGTAATTGGTCCAGTATATGTAGCAGTAGGGGCTGTGGGTGTAACAATGGTATTGATGTCCTCATCATCCTCCCCTTCTTGAAATGAAGTCGTCCTCGACGGAAGCTCATCTTCCTCGCCCAAATACGGCTTCAAATCTGCAATGTTAAAAGTGGGACTAACCCCAAAATCTGCAGGCAGCTCAAGTTTATATGCATTATCATTTACTTTCTCCAACACCTTAAAGGGACCAGCAGCACGTGGCATTAGCTTTGATTTGCGCAAATCAGGAAATCTATCCTTACGCAAATGTAACCAAACAAGATCTCTAGGTGCAAACACAACATGTTTTCTACCCTTATCTCCAGCAAGTTTATATTTAGCATTCATACGCTCAATGTTTTCCTTAGTTAACTCATGCATTTTTAAAATCAATTCAGCACGTTCTTTAGCATCAAAATTAACCTTCTCCGAAGATGGAAGAGGCAACAAATCAATAGGTGCACGAGGTAGGAAACCATACACAACTTCAAAAGGGCACATCTTAGTAGTAGAATGCAATGAACGATTATAAGCAAATTCAATATGAGGCAAGCATTCCTCCCACATTTTCTTATTATTCTTCAAAACAGCCCTAAGCATAGTAGACAATGTTCTATTGACTACTTCAGTTTGTCCATCAGTTTGGGGGTGACAAGTAGTACTAAAAAGCAGTTTAGTCCCCAACTTAGCCCATAAACATCTCCAAAAGTGGCTAAGAAATTTAGTATCACGATCTGAAACAATAGTATTTGGCACACCATGCAAGCGAATAATTTCACGAAAGAACAAATCAGCAACATTAACAGCATCATCGCTTTTATGACATGGTATAAAGTGTGCCATTTTCGAGAATCTATCCACGACAACAAATATGCTATCCCTCCCCTTCTTTGTTCGAGGTAAACCTAAAACAAAGTCCATAGATATATCCTCCCAAGGAACACTAGGTACAGGCAAAGGCATATATAAACCATGAGGATTGAGTCGTGACTTAGCTTTTTGACATGTAGTGCAGCGAGCAATAAAACGCTCAACATCCCGTCTCATCTTTGGCCAAAAGAAATGTGTAGCAAGTACGTCCTCTGTCTTCTTCACGCCAAAGTGTCCCATTAATCCTCCTCCATGCGCCTCCTGCAACAACAAAAGACGAACGGAGCTAGCTGGAATGCATAGCTTGTTAGCACGAAACACAAATCCATCGTTAACGACAAACTTGTTCCACATTCTTCCTTCTTTACAATTCTGAATTACATCTTTAAAATCAGCATCATGCACATATTGATCTTTGATGGTCTCCAAACCAAATATTTTGAAGTCAAGTTGTGAAAGCATAGTATAGCGACGAGACAATGCATCATCAATAACATTTTCTTTTCCCTTCTTGTGTTTAATGACATAAGGGAAAGTCTCAATAAATTCAACCCATTTAGCATGTCTACGATTCAGTTTAGCTTGACTTTTAATATGTTTCAAAGATTCATGATCAGAATGTATAACAAATTCTTTGGGCCATAAATAATGTTGCCATGTTTCTAAAGTCCGAACAAGAGCATATAATTCTTTATCATAAGTAGAATAATTCAGACTAGGCCCACTCAATTTTTCAGAAAAGTATGCAACGGGTTTGCCATCTTGTAATAACACACCTCCTAATCCAATTCCACTAGCATCACATTCAAGCTCAAAAGTCTTATTAAAATCAGGAAGTTGGAGTAAAGGAGCATGTGTCAACTTATCTTTCAATACCGTGAAGGCTTCTTCCTGTGCGGTACCCCAAATAAAAGGCACATCTTTCTTTGTAAGCTCATTGAGAGGTGCAGCAATGGTGCTGAAATCTCTCACAAAACGCCTATAGAATCCAGCGAGGCCAAGAAAACTCCTCACTTGTGTGACCGTTTTGGGCTGCGGCCAACTCTCAATAGCTTCAATCTTGGCTTTATCAACTTCAATTCCCTGTGGAGTAACAACATAGCCAAGAAAAGATACTCGGTCGGTGCAAAAGGTGCACTTCCCAAGGTTACCAAACAAACGTGCATCACGTAGAGCAATAAAAACAGCACGTAAATGTTCCAAATGTTCTTCCAAAGATTTGCTATAAATCAATATATCATCAAAATAGACTACCACAAATCGTCCAATGAAAGCACGTAAAACTTCGTTCATTAATCTCATGAAAGTACTAGGTGCATTAGTTAAGCCAAAAGGCATGACTAACCACTCATATAAACCAAACTTAGTTTTAAATGCTGTTTTCCATTCATCACCCAATTTCATACGAATTTGATGGTATCCACTACGCAAATCAACTTTGGAGAATATTGTAGAGCCACTCAATTCATCAAGCATATCATCTAGCCTAGGAATAGGATGACGATAACGAATAGTAATATTATTAATGCCTCTACAATCAACACACATACGTGACGTACCATCCTTTTTAGGCACTAGGATAATAGGAACAGCACAAGGACTAAGAGATTCGCGTATATAACCTTTGTCGAGTAGCTCCTGTACTTGACGCATAATCTCCTTCGTCTCCTCTGGATTGGTACGGTATGGTGCACGGTTGGGTAGCGATGCACCGGGAATTAAGTCAATTTGATGCTCAATCCCTCGAATGGGTGGTAATCCCGGTGGCACGTCTTGTGGAAAGACGTCAGCGAACTCCTGCATAATGTTAGTGACAGCAGGGGGCAAAGAGGAAGGCACGTCCTCGAATGAAAATAATGCCTCTTTGCACACAAAAGCATAGCAAACAGATTTGCTGAAATCTAGCTCATCAATATCAGATTTGGTGGCAAATAAACATGCACTTTTCAATTTAATTTCAGAAGCAACACTAGATGGTTTATTATTAGGCTTCATTTGTTGCTCAAATTCTTTTGCCACAATCTGATTTTCACTCTTATTCTTCTCCTGTTTTGCTTTATTAGCTCTATTAATATCATCTTTCAAAATAGAATCAGGAGTCATAGGAAGCAAAGTAATATTTTTATCCTTATGAACAAGAGTATAATGATTGTTTCTACCATGGTGTACAGCATTTTTATCAAATTGCCATGGTCTACCAAGTAATAAGGAACATGCTTGCATAGGTACCACATCACAATCAACATAATCAGCATATGTAGAGATACTAAAATGCACACGAACAGTACGTGTTACCTTAACCTTGCCGCTGTTGTTGAACCATTGGATGTAGTAAGGATGTGGATGTGGTCTTGTGGTGAGAGAAAGCTTCTCCACCATCTCCATGCTAGCCAAGTTGTTGCAGCTACCTTCGTCTATGATGACGCGCACAGAACGTTCCTTCACAACTCCCTTGGTATGGAACAAATTGTGCCTCTGATTTTGCTCAGTTTGTGTGACCTGCACACTCAAAACACGTTGAGCAACTAAACATTCATACCTGTCAGCATCTTCAGGAGCCATGTATTGCGTCTCATGATCAGAATCATCTCCACCATGTTCTTCATGTGTAATAAGAGCCAAAGTCTCCTCATCATAGTCACTAGCGGACTCATATCCACCATCCTCAGTAGCAATCATCACACGCTGAGATTTGCATTCTCTCGCAAAATGTCCTCTTCCCTTACAACGACGACAAATAATATCACTTGTGTGCCCTGTTGACGCCATGGAAGAAGAAGAGCTCTGTGCAGGCCCGGCAGGTGTGCTCTTGGCAGATAGTGGTGGTTGTGCCTGCTTTCTTGTATCACGGTTGGAGGTGGCACCTGAAAGAGGTGATGGTGCAGTGGAAGTAGATGATGCACGTGGTGTCCATGATGAAGGTCGACCTGCAGAAAAGTTAGTGCGCACCAATGCCTGTCGATCCTGCACTTCACGTTCAGCTTTACAAGCAAGATGGAATAAACGAGTGATATTATTATAATCCTTATAGTCTAGAATGGTCTGAATATCTCTATTTAATCCACCCAGAAAACGTGCAAGCATAGCTTCATTCTCCTCAACAACACCACATCTAATCAAGCCAGTTTGTAATTCCTGATAATATTCTTCTACAGAATTTTTTCCTTGTCTTAAGCGCTGCAATTTTTGAAGTAATTCACGTTGATAATATGGTGGAACCCAACGAGTACGCATAGCAGTTTTCAAAGCAGCCCAAGTAGCTGGAACAGGATATAATCTACAATGCTCAGACCACCAAACACATGCAAAGCTAGTGAAAGCACAAACAGCAGGAGGAACACGTCTCTCCTCAGGATATTGTAAACATGTAAATCGTTGTTCAGTTTCTAACTCCCAAGTAAGATATATATCAGGAACATATCTACCCTCAAATGGTGGAATATTCAATTTCAGTTTAGGGAGATGGTCATGATCTCGTACGTGAGGGGGAGCCCTAACATTGCCATTATTTGCATGTGGACGACCTGGTGGTTGTGGTGCTGGTGGTTGCACGTAGTTCTGATGTTGATCAACCTCATCCTCGTAATCTCCCACATAATCATCCTCCTCGGTACCAGCAGCAGTAGTAGCAGGAGCCAAAGAAGCACCAACAGCAGTAGCAGCGGCACCAGAATTTTGTCCTAGCTCAATAGGAACACGCTGAGCTCGTCCATACTGATTCGGAAGGGGGCGTTGTTGTTGTCGTTGCAGAGGTGCGATAGGTGCAGCCGGCGGTGGTTGTGGAAAACGCGCGAGCAATTCATCAAACTTGCTATCAAGCTTTGTTTCAAACGTCTTCTCAATGCCATCTATCTTCTCCATGGCCTCGTCAAATCTGTTTAGCACATCTTGCACCTGTCCACTCATCAGTTGCTGAAATTTATCATGTAGCTGTTTGTTCGTCAGGTTCTCCCAATCAGTCTCATCGGCTTGTGATCCTACCATGGTTAGCAGCAAATAGAAACACAGAAGAATATGATCCTACAGAGTACTAAGAAGTGGTGGTGGTGTATCACAAACCCGTCAAGCAAATCTCAAATTCTTACCAGTTCTTACCCAGCAGCAGGCGGTGATCGGCAACCGTTGTAGTCAAAACTCTCAAAGCTTGGATAGAGCGATTACCAGGGAGAGTCCAACGCACGACGTAGATGTATGTGGAGCTGGGAAGGCTTATAATATGGTAGCAAAAAGGGTCAGCAATAATCAATTCAGAGATGCAAAGTTGAATAAACGCTCAACGACGGTACTGTGCTGGTCCTAGGCTAGACCGTGCTAGAGACGCGAGCCTAGAACACTAACAAAATCACGGCGCTGCACGTAAACAAGGGAAAAGCACACTCTGGATTTTTTTTTTGCTCTTCTTTTTTTTTTTGGCGCTCTTTTTTTTTTTGCGCTGCTCTTTTTTTTTTTGCGAAAAATCACTATAATGGCGAGTGTCTCAAAACTCTTCCTAGGTCAAACTGACAGGATGGGCACAAAATGTTTTCGACCAAATTTTTTTTTTCGTTTTTTCGACTGCCCGGACCCAAAAACTGGAAACGGGTCAAAAAAAACTTCCGAAACCTACTCCGGCAAATTTTTTCGACCAAATTTTTTTTTTCCGAAACCTACTCCGGCAAGGAAACACGAATCGGAAAATAGATGGATCCCGAAAACAAACCTAATAAGCAAGGAACTCGGATTGGTGGTGGATATATGGTTGTGGTATATGGCAGCGGTGGTAGTATATGGATATGGATCGGTGGTGGTATATGGACACGGATTGGTGGTGGTATATGGATACGGATTCGGAGCGGTGGTGGTAGATGGCAGGGGCGATGATGATGGTGCGGCGGCGGCGTGACAACTTATGACCAGAACTCGAAACTCTAAAAGACTAGACTCTAAGACCAGCAACTAGACCGACGATGCAACCGCAAATTCAACAAAGCAAAACCCTAAAAAGATTATGCAGAGGCTCAGATTGGTTCGGATATGATGAACTAACCCCAATTTTTTTGTGGCTTTTTCGTGGACTATAGGTATGAAGAACAGACTCGATCTAAACTACGAAAAACTGGAAAATCTCACCGAGCAACCTGGAAATCTGATACCACTTGATAGAGGCAAAGGTGTCCCGTCTTTCGATGAGATGATGGATTTCGCTTTGGTGGAAGTCGACTTTGACGATCCGACTACGAACGTGCGAGGACGTCGCGCCTTAGCAATCGCTAAACCAACTCCGAGAGGTTATTGACCACGCCGGAGCACGATCAACCTGACCACGAGGGTCTGTTTCCTGCGAGCAAACGAAGAACAAGCAAGAAACTGAGATTGCTGGATATTGCGAATATAAGATGAAAGCTTTATTGATCAAGGTGGGGTTCTGTGACGCCTTTGTCTGGTCGTTGAACACAAACGAAGTACGCGAAGTTGCAGCTATGGCGAACTTTTAATCTAAACAAAACCCAAAGTCTAAACGACGCCCTAAGGGCTGTATATATGGAGGAAGAGGGGGGGGGGATTTCGTGGCCCTTGGTGGAGGGGTCCGAAATCAACCCTATCTCTTGTTTCCCCACACATACGGACTCTAAAAATAGCCTATACTTATGTATTTCGAAATTACATGGGCCTGGCCCAATAATAAGGTGACGCAGCACCTATAATAGCCTCTGGACGAAATTTATGAAGTGGCATCTTGTATATTTCGTCCAAGGCTTCATGCACTCTTATGGTGGCTTCAAAGTCCTGAAATCATCACTTGTAACTCCGTTCTGGTTCCCCTTGCGCATGGCATCATCTCCATGCTTGCTCTTGCTCCAGTGTCCATCCTTCTCCAAGCTAGGCCCTTCATTTGTAAGCAAAACAAATGTATCCAATTTAGGCAGCATCATATTCTCATGAACATTAGAATCATTACCAAGAAACGAAAGTACCTGATAATTTAATTGGCGTGCGCGAGCTCTAGTAATTGGTCCAGTATATGTAGCAGTAGGGGCTGTGGGTGTAACAATGGTATTGATGTCCTCATCAACATAATAACAAACCTATCATGATGGATGACATGTTTCTATATCACGCATCTCATTTATTTGAGCGTTGGATATTTGGTGCTAACAAACACACGCACGTGCGCATCATGATGGATGATGTGTACATCTACCACGCACACACAATTTTCCCTTTGTCTTTGTTTTGTGTAGGTACCCACGTATACTCGTCAACCTCTCAATCCCAAGAGTTGACGAAACGAGCTCTTGAGAGCAGCGATGCTTCGGGATCCCGTGGACTATCCTTACCACCGTCCCCTTCGCGCAAGGACTACGCGCAACTCCTCTAGTTGGCTCTCACACGGCTATGGGCCATTTACCACTTGTCACCTTATGCTCATTTTACCGTGTTCACTTTGCATGCTATGCTTGCTTCTATGCCTTTGCCATGCAATTGTGACCCTTGCTTGCATTTACCCATGATGAACCATTATGATATCCCATTGTGTATTTGCATGCTTGGTGGAGATCCTTGTTGCTATTGCCATGTTTATCATGTGCCCCATACTATTGATACTTGTTGTGTTGGGAGAGTCATGATGCCCCATTGCTATTTACATATGGTCTCTCGCCAATACATTGATGACATTTTACTCGTATCTTGCTTTCATGCTTGCGCTATGACATGTGAATTATTCATGCCCACTATTTGCACACATGACATGCTTGCCATGATTCCTTCTAGTATGTTGCATCTTCGCACTACTAGCTTGCTTGACTTGATCGCTATGATTGCTTGCTATGTGGCATCACCCATGTTCCTCTATTACTTGCTTTCTTGGGTTGATGACATATATGCTCATGCCTCTCACATGATTTGTCATGATCATTACTTCTTGTCTCCATTAGTTGCATCTCTCATATCACCTTGTATTGAGTGCCAACTTGCTATGCTTATTGATCTTGGAGACTTGGACACTTTACTTGTGATGCATGCTTGTTTGATTGAGCCTATTGCACTTGGTTGTTCTTACATCATATGCCTCCATACTTTGAAATGCTCCCTTGTACTTTCTTATGATGAGCATGTTACATACACTTGTTCGGTATCTTACCACACGAATGATAGGTTTTGCATTTCCGCTAACCTCATTTGTTTTTCCGAGTGTTTGTCATGTTCTTTCATTTTGGAGGTTTCACAAGGCAATGCCGTTATGCGACATATTGGTTATGTGAAGGCATACATGATGTGCAACACCAACATTTACGAGAATCTACTACAGGTGAACTCCTTCCCTTTGAGCCATCCTCAAGTACGCATATTGGCTGGGTCACTCTTTCATTGTTGTTTCCTTCTTGTTGTCTACATGTTACATCTATTGGATGGAGGAGCAACATTGGAGATTGGCTCTATGGACCTTCACATTGAGGAGCGCTCGCACTTATTGGATGCACCTTCGACACTCCACTCATGCCTCGACATCGAGCTTTGGTACACCAACACCTTCATATTTGTTGATTGTGCTCATACATGTCATGCTCGATGGACATATCATACTTACCACAAGTTTGCACCTCATGCGTGGATTGACTCACACTATGATTGCCCATCTTGTATTCCCATGTCATCCATGATATATGAGCATATGCATTTCCTTAGCAAATTTGTTGTGGTCTACCTCGATGGCATATTCATATATCATGATCATATTGTCCATCATCAATTGCATGATAACATATACATATTGAGCATCCATTGCCATATTCATGCTATTGATAAACCGTCTCACTATGACATCATTTTGCACCGTGGTTGCATTGATCATATTTACAACACATTTGTGTGCACAATGATTGCATTTCCTCCCATGAATGCTTTGCATCTCATTCTATATCATTTTGATAAGCTTCATGCGCTTTGTCACAACCAATCTTGTCGCACGGACTCATTCTTACATGATGGACACTTTGTGTGCGCTAACCATTGTATTTCCGAGTGTTGCTCGTGTTTGCTCTTTTTGCATGTCTATCACTCCGGCGACACCTTGGACTACGCGGATTGCACCATGCCTTCAACTTCGTCCAACTACAAGTCCGTCTACGACAACCGTTTCCATGGTGATGAGGATTACGATCCGAGGTCGGATCTTTCCCAAGGGGGGGATATGATGCGGAGCATCCCACGTTCATCCCCATGTACACTCCGACTACTCTCCAAGCCCCAAGGATACATAAGATGAGACCTCGACTATGCGCCATCGGACACAAGGTGAATTCACTCCTCTTCGAACCGTCACTTTCCGCATATGAGACATGGCTACTACCTCATGCGTGGACCTTGTATACACTGAGGTATAACCAAGATGACCAAGGAGAACCCAAGGACCAAGGGCAAGCATGGAAGAGAAGACGGAAGAAGGGAGAAGAAGAAGACGGAGCGGCTGTTGGAGACAGGCCGGACATCCGGACCGCCGTCCGGATCATCCGGACCCTCCCCCGGATCATCCGGGTAACGGCGCCGAAGACAACAGAAGCCCCGCGACGAAGCCGGATCATCCGGACGGTCGCCCGAATCATCCGGACCCCCGACACCCTGATCATCTGGGCCACCATCCGGATCATCCGGACCCCGCCTGTGTGCGCGGCTTGGGCTGAGCCCATGCACCCCTTCGCCCCAAACTCTATATATAGGACCCCCTCTCCTCACTTTGAGACTTAGCATTGGATTAGCTCATATTTGTGTGAGAGCCTTTGCTCATCCACTCGGTTACTTCTCCTCGGAGATCAGGACCTCCGTCTGGGAGAAGATCCCTCAGCGGATTCAAGACCGCTATCTAGGGAAGACCCCCCTCGTGGATTCAAGGCCCATATCTAGGGAAGAACATCAAGGCCTCCTCTTGGAGATGAACGGTTCCTTTGTATCCTTACCCTAGTTGACTATGTATCTTGTGGATCTCATGTGTGTATGTTGATGGGTCCGACATCAGTATTTATGGGTCCGACACGGATTCCGAATGACAAAATTATGACCGTTTTAGTGAACATTTGTCCATTCTATGGCAGTTCTTGAAATTACTTCATTTTCTCATGCACTTTTTGCCTGATTACCCCAAAATTTCTTGTCCTCTATAGAGGAGATATCGTTTCCACATATATACTGACCGATGCCAGGAATGCCCTTTTGTTCTTGGCTTTCACGCGCATGAGTTACAGCATGCCATCTGGCGAAAACAAGGAGAATAAGGCATATAGCCACTAGATTTTCTTGAATTTACGACCAAATGAGATTGCCCGGATCATAGAGCATCTGCAGAAAGGTACGTTTGTCCCTACCAGGGGGACTAATGTCTATAAGCAACATAATCTCTCGAATTTCATTCAAAAGGAAGTGCCAATGGGTTCAGAAACTTGTCTGAAAAACAGCGACGAATGATGTTCTTTGACTTTCAGGGCCAAAAAGTCCTGCTTAAGGCTGAATTTGAGGGTACTCCGGGCCTCCTGGAGGAAGCGTGGAGTATTTATTGGAGTCGCGCGCTCGCCGCGAGCAGTTTGAGTACTTATGGGTCCGACACAAACTCCGAATGACAAAATTATGACCGCTTTAGTGAACATCTGTCCATTTTATGGCAGTCCTTGAAAGTACTTCATTTTCTCATGCGCTTTTTGCCTGATTGCCCCAAAATTTCTTGTCCTCTATAGAGGAGATATCGTTTCCACATATATATTGGCTGATCCCAGGAATGCCCTTTTGTTCTTGGCTTTCACGCGCATGAGTTACAGCATGCCATCCGGCGAAAACAAGGAGAATAAGGCATATAGCCTTTGGATTTTCTTCAATTTATGACCAAATGAGATTGCCCGGATCATAGAGCATCTGCAGAACCTACGTTTGTCCCTACCAGGGGGGCTAATGTCTATAAGCAACATAATCTATCGAATTTCCTTCAAAAGGAAGTGCCAATGGGTTCAGAAACTTGTCTGAAAAACAGCGAAGAATGATGTTATTTGACTTTCAGGGCCAAAAAGTCCTGCTTAAGGCTGAATTTGAGGGTACTCCGGGCCTCCTGGCGCAAGCGGCGAGTATTTTTTGGATTCGCGCGCTCGCCGCGAGCAGTTTGAGTACTTATGGGTCCGACACGGACTCCGAATGACAAAATTATGACCGTTTTAGTGAACATCTGTCCTTTCTATGGCAGTCCTTGAAAGTACTTCATTTTCTCGTGCGCTTTTTGCCTGATTGCCCCAAAATTTCTTGTCCTCTAAAGAGGAGATATCGTTTCCACATATATATTGACCAATGCCAGGAATGCACTTTTGTTCTTGGCTTTTACGCGCATGAGTTACAGCATGCCATCCGGCGAAAATAAGGAGAATGAGGCATATAGCCTTTGGATTATCTTCAATTTATGGCCAAATGAGATTGCCCGGATCATAGAGCATCTGCAGAAAGGTACATTTGTCCCTACCATGGGGGCTAATGTCTATAAGCAACATAATCTCTCGAATTTCCTTCAAAAGGAAGTGCCAATGGGTTCAGAAACTTGTCTATAAAACAGCGACGAATGATGTCCTTTGACTTTCAGGGCCAAAAAGTCCTGCTTAAGGCTGAATTTGAGGGTACTCCGGGCCTCCTCGCGCAAGTGGGGAGTATTTTTTGGATTCGCGCGCTCGCCGCAGCAGCTTGAGTACTTATGGGTCCGACATGGACTCTTAATGACAAAATTATGACCGTTTTAGTGAACATCTGTCCATTCTATGGCAGTCCTTGAAAGTACTTCATTTTCTCGTGCGCTTTTTGCCTGATTGCCCCAAAATTTCTTGTCCTCTATAGAGGAGATATCGTTTCCACATATATATTGACCGATGCCAGGAATGCCCTTTTGTTCTTGGCTTTCACGCGCATGAGTTACAGCATGCCATCCGGCGAAAACAAGGAGAATAAGGTATATAGCCTTTGGATTTTCTTCAATTTACGACCAAATTAGATTGCCCGGATCATAGAGCATCTGCAGAACCTATGTTTGTCCCTACCAGGCGGGCTAATGTCTATAAGCAACATAATCTATCGAATTTCCTTCAAAAGGAAGTGCCAATGGGTTCAGAAACTTGTCTATAAAACAACGACGAATGATGTTCTTTGACTTTCAGGGCCAAAAAGTCCTACTTAAGGCTGTATTTGAGGGTCCTCCGGGCCTCCTGGCGCAAGCGGGGTGTATTTTTTGGATTCGCGCGCTCGACGCGAGCAGTTTGAGTACTTATGGGTCCGACACAGACTCCGAATGACAAAATTATGACCGTTTTAGTGAACATCTGTCCTTTCTATGGCAGTCCTTGAAAGTACTTCAATTTCTCGTGCGCTTTTTGCCTGATTGCCCCAAAATTTCTTGTCCTCTAAACAGGAGATATCGTTTCCACATATATATTGACCAATGCCGGGAATGCACTTTTGTTTTTGGCTTTTACGCGCATGAGCTACAGCATGCCATCCGGCGAAAATAAGGAGAGTAAGGCATATAGCCTTTGGATTATCTTCAATTTACGGCCAAATGAGATTGCCCGGATCATAGAGCATCTGCAGAAAGGTATGTTTCTCCCTACCAGGGGGGCTAATGTCTATAAGCAACATAATCTCTCGAATTTCCTTCAAAAGGAAGTGCCAATGTGTTCAGAAACTTGTCTATAAAACAGCGACGAATGATGTTCTTTGACTTTCAGGGCCAAAAATTCCTGCTTAAGGCTGAATCTGAGGGTACTCCAGGCCTCCTGGCGCAAGCGGGGAGTATTTTTTGGATTCGCGCGCTCGCCGCGAGCAGTTTGAGTACTTATGGGTTCGCATGGACTCTTAATGACAAAATTATGACCGTTTTAGTGAACATCTGTCCATTCTATGGCAGTCCTTGAAAGTACTTCATTTTCTCGTGCGCTTTTTGCCTGATTGCCCCAAAATTTCTTGTCCTCTATAGAGCAGATATCGTTTCCACATCTATATTGACCGATGCCAGGAATGCCCTTTTGTTCTTGGCTTTCACGCGCATGAGTTACAGCGTGCCATCCGGCGAAAACAAGGAGAATAAGGCATATAGCCGCCGGATTTTCTTCAATTTACGGCCAAATGAGATTGCCCGGGTCATAGAGCATCTGCAGAAAGGTACGTTTGTCCCTACCAGGGCGGCTAATGTCTATAAGCAACATAACCTGTCGAATTTCCTTCAAAAGGAAGTGCCAATGGGTTCAGAAACTTCTCTGAAAAACAGCGATGAATGATGTTCTTTGACTTTCAGGGCCAAAAAGTCCTGCTTAAGGCTGAATTTGAGGGTAGTCCGGGCCTCCTGGCGCAAGCGGGGAGTCTTTTTTTAATTCGCGTGCTCGCCGCGAGCAGTTTGAGTACTTATGGGTCCGACACGGACTCCGAATGACAAAATTATGACCGTTTTAGTGAACATTTGTCCATTCTATGGCAGTTCTTGAAATTACTTCATTTTCTCATGCGCTTTTTGCCTGATTACCCCAAAATTTCTTGTCCTCTATAGAGGAGATATCGTTTCCACATATATACTGACCGATGCCAGGAATGCCCTTTTGTTCTTGGCTTTCACGCGCATGAGTTACAGCATGCCATCTGGCGAAAACAAGGAGAATAAGGCACATAGCCACTAGATTTTCTTGAATTTACGACCAAATGAGATTGCCCGGATCATAGAGCATCTGTAGAAAGGTACGTTTGTCCCTACCAGGGGGACTAATGTCTATAAGCAACATAATCTCTCGAATTTCATTCAAAAGGAAGTGCCAATGGGTTCAGAAACTTGTCTGAAAAACAGCGACGAATGATGTTCTTTGACTTTCAGGGCCAAAAAGTCCTGCTTAAGGCTGAATTTGAGGGTACTCCCTCCTGGAGGAAGCGTGGAGTATTTTTTGGGGTCGCGCGCTCGCCGCGAGCAGTTTGAGTACTTATGGGTCTGACACAAACTCCGAATGACAAAATTATGACCGTTTTAGTGAACATCTGTCCATTTTATGGCAGTCCTTGAACGTACTTCATTTTCTCATGCGCTTTTTGCCTGATTGCCCCAAAATTTCTTGTCCTCTATAGAGGAGATATCGTTTCCACATATATATTGGCTGATGCCAGGAATGCCCTTTTGTTCTTGGCTTTCACGCGCATGAGTTACAGCATGCCATCCGGCGAAAACAAGGAGAATAAGGCATATAGCCTTTGGATTTTCTTCAATTTATGACCAAATGAGATTGCCCGGATCATAGAGCATCTGCAGAACCTACGTTTGTCCCTACCAGGGGGGCTAATGTCTATAAGCAACATAATCTCTCGAATTTCCTTCAAAAGGAAGTGCCAATGGGTTCAGAAACTTGTCTGAAAAACAGCGACGAATGATGTTCTTTGACTTTCAGGGCCAAAAGTCCTGCTTAAGGCTGAATTTGAGGGTACTCCGGGCCTCCTGGCGCAAGCGGGGAGTCTTTTTTTAATTCGCGCGCTCGCCGCGAGCAGTTTGAGTACTTATGGGTCCGACACAGACTCCGAATGACAAAATTATGACCGTTTTAGTGAACATTTGTCCATTCTATGGCAGTTCTTGAAATTACTTCATTTTCTCATGCGCTTTTTGCCTGATTACCCCAAAATTTCTTGTCCTCTATAGAGGAGATATCGTTTCCACATATATACTGACCGATGCCAGGAATGCCCTTTTGTTGTTGGCTTTCACGCGCATGAGTTACAGCATGCCATCTGGCGAAAACAAGGAGAATAAGGCATATAGCCACTAGATTTTCTTGAATTTACGACCAAATGAGATTGCCCGGATCATAGAGCATCTGCAGAAAGGTACGTTTGTCCCTACCAGGGGGACTAATGTCTATAAGCAACATAATCTCTCGAATTTCATTCAAAAGGAAGTGCCAATGGGTTCAGAAACTTGTCTGAAAAACAGCGATGAATGATGTTCTTTGACTTTCAGGGCCAAAAAGTCCTGCTTAAGGCTGAATTTGAGGGTACTCCGGGCCTCCTGGAGGAAGCGTGGAGTATTTTTTGGAGTCGCGCGCTCGCCGCGAGCAGTTTGAGTACTTATGGGTCCGACACAAACTCCGAATAACAAAATTATGACCGTTTTAGTGAACATCTGTCCATTTTATGGCAGTCCTTGAACGTACTTCATTTTCTCATGCGCTTTTTGCCTGATTGCCCCAAAATTTCTTGTCCTCTATAGAGGAGATATCGTTTCCACATATATATTGGCTGATGCCAGGAATGCCCTTTTGTTCTTGGCTTTCACGCGCATGAGTTACAGCATGCCATCCGGCGAAAACAAGGAGAATAAGGCATATAGCCTTTGGATTTTCTTCAATTTATGACCAAATGAGATTGCCCGGATCATAGAGCATCTGTAGAACCTACGTTTGTCCCTACCAGGGGGGCTAATGTCTATAAGCAACATAATCTATCGAATTTCCTTCAAAAGGAAGTGCCAATGGGTTCAGAAACTTGTCTGAAAAACAGCGAAGAATGATGTTATTTGACTTTCAGGGCCAAAAAGTCCTGCTTAAGGCTGAATTTGAGGGTACTCCGGGCCTCCTGGCGCAAGCGGCGAGTATTTTTTAGATTCGCGCGCTCGCCGCGAGCAGTTTGAGTACTTATGGGTCCGACACGGACTCCGAATGACAAAATTATGACCGTTTTAGTGAACATCTGTCCTTTCTATGGCAGTCCTTGAAAGTACTTCATTTTCTCGTGCGCTTTTTGCCTGATTGTCCCAAAATTTCTTGTCCTCTAAAGAGGAGATATCGTTTCCACATATATATTGACCAATGCCAGGAATGCACTTTTGTTCTTGGCTTTTACGCGCATGAGTTACAGCATGCCATCCGGCGAAAATAAGGAGAATGAGGCATATAGCCTTTGGATTATCTTCAATTTATGGCCAAATGAGATTGCCCGGATCATAGAGCATCTGCAGAAAGGTACATTTGTCCCTACCATGGGGGCTAATGTCTATAAGCAACATAATCTCTCGAATTTCCTTCAAAAGGAAGTGCCAATGGGTTCAGAAACTTGTCTATAAAACAGCGACGAATGATGTCCTTTGACTTTCAGGGCCAAAAAGTCCTGCTTAAGGCTGAATTTGAGGGTACTCCGGGCCTCCTCGCGCAAGTGGGGAGTATTTTTTGGATTCGCGCGCTCGCCGCAGCAACTTGAGTACTTATGGGTCCGACATGGACTCTTAATGACAAAATTATGACCGTTTAGTGAACATCTGTCCATTCTATGGCAGTCCTTGAAAGTACTTCATTTTCTCGTGCGCTTTTTGCCTGATTGCCCAAAAATTTCTTGTCCTCTATAGAGGAGATATCGTTTCCACATATATATTGACCGATGCCAGGAATGCCCTTTTGTTCTTGGCTTTCACGCGCATGAGTTACAGCATGCCATCCGGCGAAAACAAGGAGAATAAGGTATATAGCCTTTGGATTTTCTTCAATTTACGACCAAATTAGATTGCCCGGATCATAGAGCATCTGTAGAACCTACGTTTGTCCCTACCAGGCGGGCTAATGTCTATAAGCAACATAATCTATCGAATTTCCTTCAAAAGGAAGTGCCAATGGGTTCAGAAACTTGTCTATAAAACAACGACGAATGATGTTCTTTGACTTTCAGGGCCAAAAAGTCCTACTTAAGGCTGTATTTGAGGGTCCTCCGGGCCTCCTGGTGCAAGCGGGGTGTATTTTTTGGATTCGCGCGCTCGACGCGAGCAGTTTGAGTACTTATGGGTCCGACACAGACTCCGAATGACAAAATTATGACCGTTTTAGTGAACATCTGTCCTTTCTATGGCAGTCCTTGAAAGTACTTCAATTTCTCGTGCGCTTTTTGCCTGATTGCCCCAAAATTTCTTGTCCTCTAAACAGGAGATATCGTTTCCACATATATATTGACCAATGCCGGGAATGCACTTTTGTTTTTGGCTTTTACGCGCATGAGTTACAGCATGCCATCCGGCGAAAATAAGGAGAGTAAGGCATATAGCCTTTGGATTATCTTCAATTTACGGCCAAATGAGATTGCCCGGATCATAGAGCATCTGCAGAAAGGTATGTTTCTCCCTACCAGGGGGGCTAATGTCTATAAGCAACATAATCTCTCGAATTTCCTTCAAAAGGAAGTGCCAATGTGTTCAGAAACTTGTCTATAAAACAGCGACGAATGATGTTCTTTGACTTTCAGGGCCAAAAATTCCTGCTTAAGGCTGAATCTGAGGGTACTCCAGGCCTCCTGGCGCAAGCGGGGAGTATTTTTTGGATTCGCGCGCTCGCCGCGAGCAGTTTGAGTACTTATGGGTTCGCATGGACTCTTAATGACAAAATTATGACCGTTTTAGTGAACATCTGTCCATTCTATGGCAGTCCTTGAAAGTACTTCATTTTCTCGTGCGCTTTTTGCCTGATTGCCCCAAAATTTCTTGTCCTCTATAGAGCAGATATCGTTTCCACATCTATATTGACCAATGCCAGGAATGCCCTTTTGTTCTTGGCTTTCACGCGCATGAGTTACAGCGTGCCATCCGGCGAAAACAAGGAGAATAAGGCATATAGCCGCCGGATTTTCTTCAATTTACGGCCAAATGAGATTGCCCGGGTCATAGAGCATCTGCAGAAAGGTACGTTTGTCCCTACCAGGGCGGCTAATGTCTATAAGCAACATAACCTGTCGAATTTCCTTCAAAAGGAAGTGCCAATGGGTTCAGAAACTTCTCTGAAAAACAGCGATGAATGATGTTCTTTGACTTTCAGGGCCAAAAAGTCCTGCTTAAGGCTGAATTTGAGGGTAGTCCGGGCCTCCTGGCGCAAGCGGGGAGTCTTTTTTTAATTCGCGTGCTCGCCGCGAGCAGTTTGAGTACTTATGGGTCCGACACGGACTCCGAATGACAAAATTATGACCGTTTTAGTGAACATTTGTCCATTCTATGGCAGTTCTTGAAATTACTTCATTTTCTCATGCGCTTTTTGCCTGATTACCCCAAAATTTCTTGTCCTCTATAGAGGAGATATCGTTTCCACATATATACTGACCGATGCCAGGAATGCCCTTTTGTTCTTGGCTTTCACGCGCATGAGTTACAGCATGCCATCTGGCGAAAACAAGGAGAATAAGGCACGTAGCCACTAGATTTTCTTGAATTTACGACCAAATGAGATTGCCCGGATCATAGAGCATCTGTAGAAAGGTACGTTTGTCCCTACCAGGGGTACTAATGTCTATAAGCAACATAATCTCTCGAATTTCATTCAAAAGGAAGTGCCAATGGGTTCAGAAACTTGTCTGAAAAACAGCGACGAATGATGTTCTTTGACTTTCAGGGCCAAAAAGTCCTGCTTAAGGCTGAATTTGAGGGTACTCCAAGCCTCCTGGAGGAAGCGTGGAGTATTTTTTGGAGTCGCGCGCTCGCCGCGAGCAGTTTGAGTACTTATGGGTCCGACACAAACTCCGAATGACAAAATTATGACCGTTTTAGTGAACATCTGTCCATTTTATGGCAGTCCTTGAACGTACTTCATTTTCTCATGCGCTTTTTGCCTGATTGCCCCAAAATTTCTTGTCCTCTATAGAGGAGATATCGTTTCCACATATATATTGGCTGATGCCAGGAATGCCCTTTTGTTCTTGGCTTTCACGCGCATGAGTTACAGCATGCCATCCGGCGAAAACAAGGAGAATAAGGCATATAGCCTTTGGATTTTCTTCAATTTATGACCAAATGAGATTGCCCGGATCATAGAGCATCTGCAGAACCTATGTTTGTCCCTACCAGGGGGGCTAATGTCTATAAGCAACATAATCTCTCGAATTTCCTTCAAAAGGAAGTGCCAATGGGTTCAGAAACTTGTCTGAAAAACAGTGACGAATGATGTTCTCTGACTTTCAGGGCCAAAAGTCCTGCTTAAGGCTGAATTTGAGGGTACTCCGGGCCTCCTGGCGCAAGCGGGGAGTCTTTTTTTAATTCGCGCGCTCGCCGCGAGCAGTTTGAGTACTTATGGGTCCGACACAGACTCCGAATGACAAAATTATGACCGTTTTAGTGAACATTTGTCCATTCTATGGCAGTTCTTGAAATTACTTCATTTTCTCATGCGCTTTTTGCCTGATTACCCCAAAATTTCTTGTCCTCTATAGAGGAGATATCGTTTCCACATATATACTGACCGATGCCAGGAATGCCCTTTTGTTGTTGGCTTTCACGCGCATGAGTTACAGCATGCCATCTGGCGAAAACAAGGAGAATAAGGCATATAGCCACTAGATTTTCTTGAATTTACGACCAAATGAGATTGCCCGGATCATAGAGCATCTGCAGAAAGGTACGTTTGTCCCTACCAGGGGGACTAATGTCTATAAGCAACATAATCTCTCGAATTTCATTCAAAAGGAAGTGCCAATGGGTTCAGAAACTTGTCTGAAAAACAGCGACGAATGATGTTCTTTGACTTTCAGGGCCAAAAAGTCCTGCTTAAGGCTGAATTTGAGGGTACTCCGGGCCTCCTGGAGGAAGCGTGGAGTATTTTTTGGAGTCGCGCGCTCGCCGCGAGCAGTTTGAGTACTTATGGGTCCGACACAAACTCCGAATGACAAAATTATGACCGTTTTAGTGAACATCTGTCCATTTTATGGCAGTCCTTGAACGTACTTCATTTTCTCATGCGCTTTTTGCCTGATTGCCCCAAAATTTCTTGTCCTCTATAGAGGAGATATCGTTTCCACATATATATTGGCTGATGCCAGGAATGCCCTTTTGTTCTTGGCTTTCACGCGCATGAGTTACAGCATGCCATCCGGCGAAAACAAGGAGAATAAGGCATATAGCCTTTGGATTTTCTTCAATTTATGACCAAATGAGATTGCCCGGATCATAGAGCATCTGCAGAACCTACGTTTGTCCCTACCAGGGGGGCTAATGTCTATAAGCAACATAATCTATCGAATTTCCTTCAAAAGGAAGTGCCAATGGGTTCAGAAACTTGTCTGAAAAACAGCGAAGAATGATGTTATTTGACTTTCAGGGCCAAAAAGTCCTGCTTAAGGCTGAATTTGAGGGTACTCCGGGCCTCCTGGCGCAAGCGGCGAGTATTTTTTGGATTCGCGCGCTCGCCGCGAGCAGTTTGAGTACTTATGGGTCCGACACGGACTCCGAATGACAAAATTATGACCGTTTTAGTGAACATCTGTCCTTTCTATGGCAGTCCTTGAAAGTACTTCATTTTCTCGTGCGCTTTTTGCCTGATTGTCCCAAAATTTCTTGTCCTCTAAAGAGGAGATATCGTTTCCACATATATATTGACCAATGCCAGGAATGCACTTTTGTTCTTGGCTTTTACGCGCATGAGTTACAGCATGCCATCCGGCGAAAATAAGGAGAATGAGGCATATAGCCTTTGGATTATCTTCAATTTATGGCCAAATGAGATTGCCCGGATCATAGAGCATCTGCAGAAAGGTACATTTGTCCCTACCATGGGGGCTAATGTCTATAAGCAACATAATCTCTCGAATTTCCTTCAAAAGGAAGTGCCAATGGGTTCAGAAACTTGTCTATAAAACAGCGACGAATGATGTCCTTTGACTTTCAGGGCCAAAAAGTCCTGCTTAAGGCTGAATTTGAGGGTACTCCGGGCCTCCTCGCGCAAGTGGGGAGTATTTTTTGGATTCGCGCGCTCGCCGCAGCAGCTTGAGTACTTATGGGTCCGACATGGACTCTTAATGACAAAATTATGACCGTTTTAGTGAACATCTGTCCATTCTATGGCAGTCCTTGAAAGTACTTCATTTTCTCGTGCGCTTTTTGCCTGATTGCCCCAAAATTTCTTGTCCTCTATAGAGGAGATATCGTTTCCACATATATATTGACCGATGCCAGGAATGCCCTTTTGTTCTTGGCTTTCACGCGCATGAGTTACAGCATGCCATCCGGCGAAAACAAGGAGAATAAGGTATATAGCCTTTGGATTTTCTTCAATTTACGACCAAATTAGATTGCCCGGATCATAGAGCATCTGCAGAACCTACGTTTGTCCCTACCAGGCGGGCTAATGTCTATAAGCAACATAATCTATCGAATTTCCTTCAAAAGGAAGTGCCAATGGGTTCAGAAACTTGTCTATAAAACAACGACGAATGATGTTCTTTGACTTTCAGGGCCAAAAAGTCCTACTTAAGGCTGTATTTGAGGGTCCTCCGGGCCTCCTGGCGCAAGCGGGGTGTATTTTTTGGATTCGCGCGCTCGACGCGAGCAGTTTGAGTACTTATGGGTCCGACACAGACTCCGAATGACAAAATTATGACCGTTTTAGTGAACATCTGTCCTTTCTATGGCAGTCCTTGAAAGTACTTCAATTTCTCGTGCGCTTTTTGCCTGATTGCCCCAAAATTTCTTGTCCTCTAAACAGGAGATATCGTTTCCACATATATATTGACCAATGCCGGGAATGCACTTTTGTTTTTGGCTTTTACGCGCATGAGTTACAGCATGCCATCCGGCGAAAATAAGGAGAGTAAGGCATATAGCCTTTGGATTATCTTCAATTTACGGCCAAATGAGATTGCCCGGATCATAGAGCATCTGCAGAAAGGTATGTTTCTCCCTACCAGGGGGGCTAATGTCTATAAGCAACATAATCTCTCGAATTTCCTTCAAAAGGAAGTGCCAATGTGTTCAGAAACTTGTCTATAAAACAGCGACGAATGATGTTCTTTGACTTTCAGGGCCAAAAATTCCTGCTTAAGGCTGAATCTGAGGGTACTCCAGGCCTCCTGGCGCAAGCGGGGAGTATTTTTTGGATTCGCGCGCTCGCCGCGAGCAGTTTGAGTACTTATGGGTTCGCATGGACTCTTAATGACAAAATTATGACCGTTTTAGTGAACATCTGTCCATTCTATGGCAGTCCTTGAAAGTACTTCATTTTCTCGTGCGCTTTTTGCCTGATTGCCCCAAAATTTCTTGTCCTCTATAGAGCAGATATCATTTCCACATCTATATTGACCGATGCCAGGAATGCCCTTTTGTTCTTGGCTTTCACGCGCATGAGTTACAGCGTGCCATCCGGCGAAAACAAGGAGAATAAGGCATATAGCCGCCGGATTTTCTTCAATTTACGGCCAAATGAGATTGCCCGGGTCATAGAGCATCTGCAGAAAGGTACGTTTGTCCCTACCAGGGCGGCTAATGTCTATAAGCAACATAACCTGTCGAATTTCCTTCAAAAGGAAGTGCCAATGGGTTCAGAAACTTCTCTGAAAAACAGCGATGAATGATGTTCTTTGACTTTCAGGGCCAAAAAGTCCTGCTTAAGGCTGAATTTGAGGGTAGTCCGGGCCTCCTGGCGCAAGCGGGGAGTCTTTTTTTAATTCGCGTGCTCGCCGCGAGCAGTTTGAGTACTTATGGGTCCGACACGGACTCCGAATGACAAAATTATGACCGTTTTAGTGAACATTTGTCCATTCTATGGCAGTTCTTGAAATTACTTCATTTTCTCATGCGCTTTTTGCCTGATTACCCCAAAATTTCTTGTCCTCTATAGAGGAGATATCGTTTCCACATATATACTGACCGATGCCAGGAATGCCCTTTTGTTCTTGGCTTTCACGCGCATGAGTTACAGCATGCCATCTGGCGAAAACAAGGAGAATAAGGCACATAGCCACTAGATTTTCTTGAATTTACGACCAAATGAGATTGCCCGGATCATAGAGCATCTGTAGAAAGGTACGTTTGTCCCTACCAGGGGGACTAATGTCTATAAGCAACATAATCTCTCGAATTTCATTCAAAAGGAAGTGCCAATGGGTTCAGAAACTTGTGTGAAAAACAGCGACGAATGATGTTCTTTGACTTTCAGGGCCAAAAAGTCCTGCTTAAGGCTGAATTTGAGGGAACTCCAAGCCTCCTGGAGGAAGCGTGGAGTATTTTTTGGAGTCGCGCGCTCGCCGCGAGCAGTTTGAGTACTTATGGGTCCGACACAAACTCCGAATGACAAAATTATGACCGTTTTAGTGAACATCTGTCCATTTTATGGCAGTCCTTGAACGTACTTCATTTTCTCATGCGCTTTTTGCCTAATTGCCCCAAAATTTCTTGTCCTCTATAGAGGAGATATCGTTTCCACATATATATTGGCCGATGCCAGGAATGCCCTTTTGTTCTTGGCTTTCACGCGCATGAGTTACAGCATGCCATCCGGCGAAAACAAGGAGAATAAGGCATATAGCCTTTGGATTTTCTTCAATTTATGACCAAATGAGATTGCCCGGATCATAGAGCATCTGCAGAACCTACGTTTGTCCCTACCAGGGGGGCTAATGTCTATAAGCAACATAATCTCTCGAATTTCCTTCAAAAGGAAGTGCCAATGGGTTCAGAAACTTGTCTGAAAAACAGCGACGAATGATGTTCTTTGACTTTCAGGGCCAAAAGTCCTGCTTAAGGCTGAATTTGAGGGTACTCCGGGCCTCCTGGCGCAAGCGGGGAGTCTTTTTTTAATTCGCGCGCTCGCCGCGAGCAGTTTGAGTACTTATGGGTCCGACACAGACTCCGAATGACAAAATTATGACCGTTTTAGTGAACATTTGTCCATTCTATGGCAGTTCTTGAAATTACTTCATTTTCTCATGCGCTTTTTGCCTGATTACCCCAAAATTTCTTGTCCTCTATAGAGGAGATATCGTTTCCACATATATACTGACCGATGCCAGGAATGCCCTTTTGTTGTTGGCTTTCACGCGCATGAGTTACAGCATGCCATCTGGCGAAAACAAGGAGAATAAGGCATATAGCCACTAGATTTTCTTGAATTTACGACCAAATGAGATTGCCCGGATCATAGAGCATCTGCAGAAAGGTACGTTTGTCCCTACCAGGGGGACTAATGTCTATAAGCAACATAATCTCTCGAATTTCATTCAAAAGGAAGTGCCAATGGGTTCAGAAACTTGTCTGAAAAACAGCGACGAATGATGTTCTTTGACTTTCAGGGCCAAAAAGTCCTGCTTAAGGCTGAATTTGAGGGTACTCCGGGCCTCCTGGAGGAAGCGTGGAGTATTTTTTGGAGTCGCGCGCTCGCCGCGAGCAGTTTGAGTACTTATGGGTCCGACACAAACTCCGAATGACAAAATTATGACCGTTTTAGTGAACATCTGTCCATTTTATGGCAGTCCTTGAACGTACTTCATTTTCTCATGCGCTTTTTGCCTGATTGCCCCAAAATTTCTTGTCCTCTATAGAGGAGATATCGTTTCCACATATATATTGGCTGATGCCAGGAATGCCCTTTTGTTCTTGGCTTTCACGCGCATGAGTTACAGCATGCCATCCGGCGAAAACAAGGAGAATAAGGCATATAGCCTTTGGATTTTCTTCAATTTATGACCAAATGAGATTGCCCGGATCATAGAGCATCTGCAGAACCTACGTTTGTCCCTACCAGGGGGGCTAATGTCTATAAGCAACATAATCTATCGAATTTCCTTCAAAAGGAAGTGCCAATGGGTTCAGAAACTTGTCTGAAAAACAGCGAAGAATGATGTTATTTGACTTTCAGGGCCAAAAAGTCCTGCTTAAGGCTGAATTTGAGGGTACTCCGGGCCTCCTGGCGCAAGCGGCGAGTATTTTTTGGATTCGCGCGCTCGCCGCGAGCAGTTTGAGTACTTATGGGTCCGACACGGACTCCGAATGACAAAATTATGACCGTTTTAGTGAACATCTGTCCTTTCTATGGCAGTCCTTGAAAGTACTTCATTTTCTCGTGCGCTTTTTGCCTGATTGTCCCAAAATTTCTTGTCCTCTAAAGAGGAGATATCGTTTCCACATATATATTGACCAATGCCAGGAATGCACTTTTGTTCTTGGCTTTTACGCGCATGAGTTACAGCATGCCATCCGGCGAAAATAAGGAGAATGAGGCATATAGCCTTTGGATTATCTTCAATTTATGGCCAAATGAGATTGCCCGGATCATAGAGCATCTGCAGAAAGGTACATTTATCCCTACCATGGGGGCTAATGTCTATAAGCAACATAATCTCTCGAATTTCCTTCAAAAGGAAGTGCCAATGGGTTCAGAAACTTGTCTATAAAACAGCGACGAATGATGTCCTTTGACTTTCAAGGCCAAAAAGTCCTGCTTAAGGCTGAATTTGAGGGTACTCCGGGCCTCCTCGCGCAAGTGGGGATTATTTTTTGGATTCGCGCGCTCGCCGCAGCAGCTTGAGTACTTATGGGTCCGACATGGACTCTTAATGACAAAATTATGACCGTTTTAGTGAACATCTGTCCATTCTATGGCAGTCCTTGAAAGTACTTCATTTTCTCGTGCGCTTTTTGCCTGATTGCCCCAAAATTTCTTGTCCTCTATAGAGGAGATATCGTTTCCACATATATATTGACCGATGCCAGGAATGCCCTTTTGTTCTTGGCTTTCACGCGCATGAGTTACAGCATGCCATCCGGCGAAAACAAGGAGAATAAGGTATATAGCCTTTGGATTTTCTTCAATTTACGACCAAATTAGATTGCCCGGATCATAGAGCATCTGCAGAACCTACGTTTGTCCCTACCAGGCGGGCTAATGTCTATAAGCAACATAATCTATCGAATTTCCTTCAAAAGGAAGTGCCAATGGGTTCAGAAACTTGTCTATAAAACAACGACGAATGATGTTCTTTGACTTTCAGGGCCAAAAAGTCCTACTTAAGGCTGTATTTGAGGGTCCTCCGGGCCTCCTGGCGCAAGCGGGGTGTATTTTTTGGATTCGCGCGCTCGACGCGAGCAGTTTGAGTACTTATGGGTCCGACACAGACTCCGAATGACAAAATTATGACCGTTTTAGTGAACATCTGTCCTTTCTATGGCAGTCCTTGAAAGTACTTCAATTTCTCGTGCGCTTTTTGCCTGATTGCCCCAAAATTTCTTGTCCTCTAAACAGGAGATATCGTTTCCACATATATATTGACCAATGCCGGGAATGCACTTTTGTTTTTGGCTTTTACGCGCATGAGTTACAGCATGCCATCCGGCGAAAATAAGGAGAGTAAGGCATATAGCCTTTGGATTATCTTCAATTTACGGCCAAATGAGATTGCCCGGATCATAGAGCATCTGCAGAAAGGTATGTTTCTCCCTACCAGGGGGGCTAATGTCTATAAGCAACATAATCTCTCGAATTTCCTTCAAAAGGAAGTGCCAATGTGTTCAGAAACTTGTCTATAAAACAGCGACGAATGATGTTCTTTGACTTTCAGGGCCAAAAATTCCTGCTTAAGGCTGAATCTGAGGGTACTCCAGGCCTCCTGGCGCAAGCGGGGAGTATTTTTTGGATTCGCGCGCTCGCCGCGAGCAGTTTGAGTACTTATGGGTTCGCATGGACTCTTAATGACAAAATTATGACCGTTTTAGTGAACATCTGTCCATTCTATGGCAGTCCTTGAAAGTACTTCATTTTCTCGTGCGCTTTTTGCCTGATTGCCCCAAAATTTCTTGTCCTCTATAGAGCAGATATCGTTTCCACATCTATATTGACCGATGCCAGGAATGCCCTTTTGTTCTTGGCTTTCACGCGCATGAGTTACAGCGTGCCATCCGGCGAAAACAAGGAGAATAAGGCATATAGCCGCCGGATTTTCTTCAATTTACGGCCAAATGAGATTGCCCGGGTCATAGAGCATCTGCAGAAAGGTACGTTTGTCCCTACCAGGGCGGCTAATGTCTATAAGCAACATAACCTGTCGAATTTCCTTCAAAAGGAAGTGCCAATGGGTTCAGAAACTTCTCTGAAAAACAGCGATGAATGATGTTCTTTGACTTTCAGGGCCAAAAAGTCCTGCTTAAGGCTGAATTTGAGGGTAGTCCGGGCCTCCTGGCGCAAGCGGGGAGTCTTTTTTTAATTCGCGTGCTCGCCGCGAGTAGTTTGAGTACTTATGGGTCCGACACGGACTCCGAATGACAAAATTATGACCGTTTTAGTGAACATTTGTCCATTCTATGGCAGTTCTTGAAATTACTTCATTTTCTCATGCGCTTTTTGCCTGATTACCCCAAAATTTCTTGTCCTCTATAGAGGAGATATCGTTTCCACATATATACTGACCGATGCCAGGAATGCCCTTTTGTTCTTGGCTTTCACGCGCATGAGTTACAGCATGCCATCTGGCGAAAACAAGGAGAATAAGGCACATAGCCACTAGATTTTCTTGAATTTACGACCAAATGAGATTGCCCGGATCATAGAGCATCTGTAGAAAGGTACGTTTGTCCCTACCAGGGGGACTAATGTCTATAAGCAACATAATCTCTCGAATTTCATTCAAAAGGAAGTGCCAATGGGTTCAGAAACTTGTCTGAAAAACAGCGACGAATGATGTTCTTTGACTTTCAGGGCCAAAAAGTCCTGCTTAAGGCTGAATTTGAGGGTACTCTAAGCCTCCTGGAGGAAGCGTGGAGTATTTTTTGGAGTCGCGCGCTCGCCGCGAGCAGTTTGAGTACTTATGGGTCCGACACAAACTCCGAATGACAAAATTATGACCGTTTTAGTGAACATCTGTCCATTTTATGGCAGTCCTTGAACATACTTCATTTTCTCATGCGCTTTTTGCCTGATTGCCCCAAAATTTCTTGTCCTCTATAGAGGAGATATCGTTTCCACATATATATTGGCTGATGCCAGGAATGCCCTTTTTTTCTTGGCTTTCACGCGCATGAGTTACAGCATGCCATCCGGCGAAAACAAGGAGAATAAGGCATATAGCCTTTGGATTTTCTTCAATTTATGACCAAATGAGATTGCCCGGATCATAGAGCATCTGCAGAACCTACGTTTGTCCCTACCAGGGGGGCTAATGTCTATAAGCAACATAATCTCTCGAATTTCCTTCAAAAGGAAGTGCCAATGGGTTCAGAAACATGTCTGAAAAACAGCGACGAATGATGTTCTTTGACTTTCAGGGCCAAAAGTCCTGCTTAAGGCTGAATTTGAGGGTACTCCGGGCCTCCTGGCGCAAGCGGGGAGTCTTTTTTTAATTCGCTCGCTCGCCGCGAGCAGTTTGAGTACTTATGGGTCCGACACGGACTCTGAATGACAAAATTATGACCGTTTTAGTGAACATTTGTCCATTCTATGGCAGTTCTTGAAATTACTTCATTTTCTCATGCGCTTTTTGCCTGATTACCCCAAAATTTCTTGTCCTCTATAGAGGAGATATCGTTTCCACATATATACTGACCGATGCCAGGAATGCCCTTTTGTTGTTGGCTTTCACGCGCATGAGTTACAGCATGCCATCTGGCGAAAACAAGGAGAATAAGGCATATAGCCACTAGATTTTCTTGAATTTACGACCAAATGAGATTGCCCGGATCATAGAGCATCTGCAGAAAGGTACGTTTGTCCCTACCAGGGGGACTAATGTCTATAAGCAACATAATCTCTCGAATTTCATTCAAAAGGAAGTGCCAATGGGTTCAGAAACTTGTCTGAAAAACAGCGACGAATGATGTTCTTTGACTTTGAGGGCCAAAAAGTCCTGCTTAAGGCTGAATTTGAGGGTACTCCGGGCCTCCTGGAGGAAGCGTGGAGTATTTTTTGGAGTCGCGCGCTCGCCGCGAGCAGTTTGAGTACTTATGGGTCCGACACAAACTCCGAATGACAAAATTATGACCGTTTTAGTGAACATCTGTCCATTTTATGGCAGTCCTTGAACGTACTTCATTTTCTGATGAGGACATCAATACCATTGTTACACCCACAGCCCCTACTGCTACATATACTGGACCAATTACTAGAGCTCGCGCACGCCAATTAAATTATCAGGTACTTTCGTTTCTTGGTAATGATTCTAATGTTCATGAGAATATGATGCTGCCTAAATTGGATACATTTGTTTTGCTTACAAATGAAGGGCCTAGCTTGGAGAAGGATGGACATTGGAGCAGGAGCAAGCATGGAGATGATGCCATGCGCAAGGGGAACCAGAACGGAGTTACAAGCGATGATTTCAGGACTTTGAAGCCACCATAAGAGTGCATGAAGCCTTGGACGAAATATACAAGATGTCACTTCATAAATTTCGTCCAGAGGCTATTATAGGTGCTGCGTCACCTTTTTATTGGGCCAGGCCCATGTAATTTCGAAATACATAAGTATAGGCTATTTTTAGAGTCCGTATGTGTGGGGAAACAAGAGATAGGGTTGATTTCGGACCCCTCCACCAAGGGCCACGAAATTCCCCCTCTCTTCCTCCATATATACAGCCCTTAGGGCACCGTTTAGACTTTGGGTTTTGTTTAGATTAAAAGTTCGCCATAGCTGCAACTTCGCGTACTTCGTTTGTGTTCAACGACCAGACAAAGGCGTCACAGAACCCCACCTTGATCAATAAAGCTTTCATCTTATATTCGCAATATCCAGATTGCAATCTTAGTTTCTTGCTTGTTCTTCGTTTGCTCGCAGGAAACAGGCCCTCGTGGTCAGGTTGATCGTGCTCCGGCGTGGTCAATAACCTCTCGGAGTTGGTTTAGCGATTGCTAAGGCGCGACGTCCTCGCACGTTCGTAGTCGGATCGTCAAAGTCGACTTCCACCAAAGCGATTTCCATCATCTCATCGAAAGACGGGACACCTTTGCCTCTATCAAGTGGTATCAGATTTCCAGGTTGCTCGGTGAGATTTTCCAGTTTTTCGTAGCTTAGATCGAGTCTTTTCTTCATACCTATAGTCCACGAAAAAGCCACACAAAAAATTAGGGTTAGTTCATCATATCCGAACCAATCTGAGCCTTTGCATAATCTTTTTAGGGTTTTGCTTTGTTGAATTTGCGGTTGCATCGTCGGTCTAGTTCCTGGTCTTAGAGTCTAGTCTTTTAGAGTTTCGAGTTCTGGTCATAAGTTGTCACGCCGCCGCCGCACCATCATCATCGCCCCTGCCATCTACCACCACCACTCCGAATCCGTATCCATATACCACCACCAATCCGTGTCCATATACCACCACCGATCCATATCCATATACTACCACCGCTACCACCACCGCTGCCATATACCACAACCATATATCCACCACCAATCCGAGTTCCTTGCTTATTAGGTTTGTTTTCGGGATCCATCTAGTTTCCGATTCGTGTTTCCTTGCCGGAGTAGGTTTCGGAAAAAAAAATTCGGAGTCTGGAAACCACGCTCCGTTTAGGCCCAAATTTTTTCGAAAACGCATTTTTCGAAAAATTTTCTGGCTATCTTATTTTTAGGTGTTTCTGAGTGTTTTGAGACAGGTGCCATTATAGGAAGTTTTTTTTGACCCGTTTCCAGTTTTTGGGTCCGGGCAGTCGAAAAAACGAAAAAAAAAATTGGTCGAAAAAATTTCGTGCCCATCCTGTCAGTTTGACCTACGAAGCGTTTTGAGACACTCGCCATTATAGTGATTTTTCGCAAAAAAAAAAAAGAGCAGCGCAAAAAAAAAAGAGCGAAAAAAAAACCCAGAGTGTGCTTTTCCCTTGTTTACGTGCAGCGCCGTGATTTTGTTAGTGTTCTAGGCTCGCGTCTCTAGCACAGTCTAGCCTAGGACCAGCACAGTACCGTCGTTGAGCGTTTATTCAACTTTGCATCTCTGAATTGATTATTGCTGACCCTTTTTGCTACCATATTATAAGCCTTCCCAGCTCCACATACATCTACGTCGTGCGTTTGACTCTCCCTGGTAATCGCTCTATCCAAGCTTTGAGAGTTTTTGACTACAACGGTTGCCGATCACCGCCTGCTGCTGGGTAAGAACTGGTAAGAATTTGAGATTTGCTTGACGGATTTGTGACACCCACCACCACCTCTTGTTAGTAGTCTGTAGGATCATATTCTTGTGTGTTTCTATTGCTGCTAACCATGCCAGGATCACAAGCCGACGAGACTGACTGGGAGAACATGATGAATAAGGATTTGCATGATAAATTTCAGCAAATGATGAGTGGACAGGTGCAAGATGTGCTAAACAGATTTGAAGAGGCCATGGAGAAGATAGATGGCATGGAGAAGACGTTCGAAACAAAGCTCGATAACAAGTTTAATGAATTGCTCGCGCGTCTTCCACCACCACCACCCGCTGCACCTAACGCACCTCTCCAACGACAACAACAACAACAACGCATCCTTTCGAATCAGTATGGACGAGCGAAGCGTGTTCCTATTGAGGATGGCCAAACTTCTGGTGCTGATGTTCATGTTGTTGATGCTTCTTTGGCCCCTGCTACTGCTGCTGCTGGTACCCAGGAGGATGATGAGGATGTGGGCGATTATGAGGATGAGGTTGATCAAAATCAGCACTACGTGCAGCCACCAGCACCACCACCACCAGGTCGACCTCAGGTATATATTCGTAATGGTAGGCCTGCACCACCACCTCAGGTATGAGATGATGTCCATATTCCTAAACTGAAATTGAATATTCCACCATTTGAGGGTAGATATGTTCCTGATATATATCTTACTTGGGAGTTAGAAACTGAACAACGTTTTACATGTTTACAATATCCCGAGGAGAGACGGGTTGCTGCTGCTGTTTGTGCTTTCACTAGTTTTGCATGTGTATGGTGGTCTGAACATTGTAGATTATATCCTATTCCCGCTACTTGGGCTGCTTTGAAAACTGCTATGCGTACTCGTTGGGTTCCACCATATTATCAACGTGAATTGCTTCAAAAATTACAGCGCTTAAGACAAGGAAAAAATTCTGTAGAAGAATATTATCAGGAATTACAAACTGGCATGATTAGATGTGGTATTGTTGAGGAGAATGAAGCTATGCTTGCACGTTTTCTGGGTGGATTAAATAGAGAGATTCAGACCATTCTAGACTATAAGGAGTATACTAATATCACTCGTTTATTCCATCTTGCTTGTAAAGCTGAACGTGAAGTGCAGGATCGACAGGCATTGGCGCGGACTAACTTTTCTGCAGGTCGACCTTCATCATGGACACCACGTGCATCATCTACTTCCACACGTTCTGCTACACTGGCGCCTCCGTCGGCTGCCACCTCCAACCGTGATACAATAAAGCAGGCACAATCACCACTATCTGCCAAGAGCACACCTTCTGGGCCTGCAAAGAGCTCTTCTTCATCCATGGCATCAACAGGGCAAACACATGATATTATTTGTCGACGTTGCAAGGGTGGAGGTCATTATGCGAGAGAATGCCCATCTAAGCGTGTGATGATTGTTACTGAGGATGGTGGGTATGAGTCCGCTAGTGACTATGATGAGGAGACTTTGGCTCTTATTACACGTGACGAACACGGTGGAGACGATTCTGATCATGAGACGCAATACATGGATCCTGAAGATGCTGACAGGTATGAATGTTTAGTTGCTCAACGTGTTTTGAGTGTGCAGGTCACACAAGCTGAGCAAAATCAGAGGCACAATTTGTTCCATACCAAGGGAGTTGTGAAGGAACGTTCTGTGTGCGTCATCTTAGACGGAGGTAGTTGCAACAACTTGGCTAGCATGGAGATGGTGGAGAAGCTATCTCTCACCACAAGACCACATCCACATCCTTACTACATCCAATGGTTCAACAACAGCGGCAAGGTTAAGGTAACACGTACTGTTCGTGTACATTTTAGTATCTCTACTTATGCTGATTATGTTGATTGTGATGTGGTACCTATGCAAGCATGTTCCTTATTACTTGGTAGACCATGGCAATTTGATAAAAATTCTATTCACCATGGTAGAAACAATCAGTATACTCTTGTTCATAAGGATAAAAATATTACTTTGCTTCCTATGACTCCTGATTCCATTTTGAAAGATGATCTTAATAGAGCTAATAAAGCAAAACAGGAGAAAACTAAGAGTGAAAATCAGATTGTGGCAAAAGAATTTGAGCAACAAATGCAGCCTAATAATAATAAACAATCTAGTGTTGCTTCTGAAATTAAATTGAAAAGTGCATGTTTACTTGCCACCAAATCTGATATTGATGATCTAGATTTTAGCAAATCTGTTTGCTATGCTTTTGTGTGCAAAGAGGCATTATTTTCATTCGAGGACGTGCCTTCCTCTTTGCCTCCTGCTGTCACTAACATTTTGCAGGAGTTCGCTGACGTCTTTCCACAAGACGTGCCACCGGGATTACCACCTATTCGCGGGATTGAGCATCAAATTGACTTAATTCCCGGTGCATCATTACCCAACCGTGCACCATACCGTACCAATCCAGAGGAGACGAAGGAGATTATGCGTCAAGTACAAGAATTGCTCGACAAAGGTTATATACGCGAATCCCTTAGTCCTTGTGCTGTTCCTATCATTTTAGTGCCGAAAAAGGATGGTACGTCGCGTATGTGCGTTGATTGTAGAGGCATTAATAATATTACTATTCGTTATCGTCATCCTATTCCTAGGCTAGATGATATGCTTGATGAATTGAGTGGCTCTACAATATTCTCCAAAGTTGATTTGCGTAGTGGATACCATCAAATTCGTATGAAATTGGGAGATGAATGGAAAACAACATTTAAAACTAAGTTTGGATTATATGAGTGGTTAGTCATGCCTTTTGGGTTAACTAATGCACCTAGTACTTTCATGAGGTTAATGAACGAAGTTTTACGTGCTTTCATTGGACGATTTGTGGTAGTTTACTTTGATGACATATTGATTTATAGCAAATCTTTGGAGGAACATTTGGAACATTTACGTGCTGTTTTTATTGCTCTACGTGATGCACGTTTGTTTGGTAACCTTGGGAAGTGCACCTTTTGCACCGACCGAGTATCTTTTCTTGGCTATGTTGTTACTCCACAGGGAATTGAAGTTGATAAAGCCAAGATTGAAGCTATTGAGAGTTGGCCGCAGCCCAAAACGGTCACACAAGTGAGGAGTTTTCTTGGCCTCGCTGGATTCTATAGGCGTTTTGTGAGAGATTTCAACACCATTGCTGCACCTCTCAATGAGCTTACAAAGAAAGATGTGCCTTTTATTTGGGGTACCGCACAGGAAGAAGCCTTCACGGTATTGAAAGATAAGTTGACACATGCTCCTTTACTCCAACTTCCTGATTTTAATAAGACTTTTGAGCTTGAATGTGATGCTAGTGGAATTGGATTAGGAGGTGTGTTATTACAAGATGGCAAACCCGTTGCATACTTTTCTGAAAAATTGAGTGGGCCTAGTCTGAATTATTCTACTTATGATAAAGAATTATATGCTCTTGTTCGGACTTTAGAAACATGGCAACATTATTTATGGCCCAAAGAATTTGTTATACATTCTGATCATGAATCTTTGAAACATATTAAAAGTCAAGCTAAACTGAATCGTAGACATGCTAAATGGGTTGAATTTATTGAGACTTTCCCTTATGTCATTAAACACAAGAAGGGAAAAGAAAATGTTATTGCTGATGCATTGTCTCGTCGCTATACTATGCTTTCATAACTTGACTTCAAAATATTTGGTTTGGAGACCATCAAAGATCAATATGTGCATGATGCTGATTTTAAAGATGTAATGCAGAATTGTAAAGAAGGAAGAATGTGGAACAAGTTTGTCGTTAACGATGGATTTGTGTTTCGTGCTAACAAGCTATGCATTCCAGCTAGCTCCGTTCGTCTTTTGTTGTTGCAGGAGGCGCATGGAGGAGGATTAATGGGACACTTTGGCGTGAAGAAGACGGAGGACGTACTTGCTACACATTTCTTTTGGCCAAAGATGAGACGGGATGTTGAGCGTTTTATTGCTCGCTGCACTACATGTCAAAAAGCTAAGTCACGACTCAATCCTCATGGTTTATATATGCCTTTGCCTGTACCTAGTGTTCCTTGGGAGGATATATCTATGGACTTTGTTTTAGGTTTACCTCGAACAAAGAAGGGGAGGGATAGCATATTTGTTGTCGTGGATAGATTCTCGAAAATGGCACACTTTATACCATGTCATAAAAGCGATGATGCTGTTAATGTTGCTGATTTGTTCTTTCGTGAAATTATTCGCTTGCATGGTGTGCCAAATACTATTGTTTCAGATCGTGATACTAAATTTCTTAGCCACTTTTGGAGATGTTTATGGGCTAAGTTGGGGACTAAACTGCTTTTTAGTACTACTTGTCACCCCCAAACTGATGGACAAACTGAAGTAGTCAATAGAACATTGTCTACTATGCTTAGGGCTGTTTTGAAGAATAATAAGAAAATGTGGGAGGAATGCTTGCCTCATATTGAATTTGCTTATAATCGTTCATTGCATTCTACTACTAAGATGTGCCCTTTTGAAGTTGTGTATGGTTTCCTACCTCGTGCACCTATTGATTTGTTGCCTCTTCCATCTTCGGAGAAGGTTAATTTTGATGCTAAAGAACGTGCTGAATTGATTTTAAAAATGCATGAGTTAACTAAGGAAAACATTGAGCGTATGAATGCTAAATATAAACTTGCTGGAGATAAGGGTAGAAAACATGTTGTGTTTGCACCTGGAGATCTTGTTTGGTTACATTTGCGTAAGGATAGATTTCCTGATTTGCGCAAATCAAAGCTAATGCCACGTGCTGCTGGTCCCTTTAAGGTGTTGGAGAAAGTAAATGATAATGCATATAAACTTGAGCTGCCTGCAGATTTTGGGGTTAGTCCCACTTTTAACATTGCAGATTTGAAGCCGTATTTGGGCGAGGAAGATGAGCTTCCGTCGAGGACGACTTCATTTCAAGAAGGGGAGGATGATGAGGACATCAATACCATTGTTACACCCACAGCCCCTACTGCTACATATATTGGACCAATTACTAGAGCTCGCGCATGCCAATTAAATTATCAGGTACTTTCGTTTCTTGGTAATGATTCTAATGTTCATGAGAATATGATGCTGCCTAAATTGGATACATTTGTTTTGCTTACAAATGAAGGGCCTAGCTTGGAGAAGGATGGACAGTGGAGCAAGAGCAAGCATGGAGATAATGCCATGCGCAAGGGGAACCAGAACGGAGTTACCAGTGATGATTTCAGGACTTTGAAGCCACCATAAGAGTGCATGAAGCCTTGGACGAAATATACAAGATGCCACTTCATAAATTTCGTCCAGAGGCTATTATAGGTGCTGCGTCACCTTTTTATTGGGCCAGGCCCATGTAATTTCGAAATACATAAGTATAGGCTATTTTTAGAGTCCGTATGTGTGGGGAAACAAGAGATAGGGTTGATTTCGGACCCCTCCACCAAGGGCCACGAAATTCCCCCTCTCTTCCTCCATATATACAGCCCTTAGGGCACCGTTTAGACTTTGGGTTTTGTTTAGATTAAAAGTTCGCCATAGCTGCAACTTCGCGTACTTCGTTTGTGTTCAACGACCAGACAAAGGCGTCACAGAACCCCACCTTGATCAATAAAGCTTTCATCTTATATTCGCAATATCCAGATTGCAATCTCAGTTTCTTGCTTGTTCTTCGTTTGCTCGCAGGAAACAGACCCTCGTGGTCAGGTTGATCGTGCTCCGGCGTGGTCAATAACCTCTCGGAGTTGGTTTAGCGATTGCTAAGGCGCGACGTCCTCGCACGTTCGTAGTCGGATCGTCAAAGTCGACTTCCACCAAAGCGATATCCATCATCTCATCGAAAGACGGGACACCTTTGCCTCTATCAGAACTACCTTTGGTACATTAGAACACATAACTCATAATATAAATCGTCACCGAATGTTAAGCGTGCGGACCCTACGAGGTTCGAGAACTATGTAGACATGACCGAGACACATCTTCGGTCAATAACCAATAGCGGAACCTGGATGCTCATATTGGCTCCCACATATTCTACGAAGATCTTTATCGGTCAAACCACATAACAACATACGTTGTTCCCTTTGTCATCGGTATGTTACTTGCCTGAGATTCGATCGTCGGTATCTCAATACCTAGTTCAATCTCATTACCGGCAAGTCTTTCTACTCGTTACGTAATGCATCATCCCGCAACTAACTCATTAGTTGCATTGCTTGCAAGGCTTATAGTGATGTGCATTACCGAGAGGGCCCAGAGATACCTCTCCAACAATCGGAGTGACAAATCCTAATCTCGAAATACGCCAATTCAACAAGTACCTTCGGAGACACCTGTAGAGCACCTTTATAATCACCCAGTTATGTTGTGAAGTTTGGTAGCGCACAAAGTGTTCCTCCGGTAAACGGGAGTTGCATAATCTCATAGTCATAGGAACATGTATAAGTCATGAATAAAGCAATAGCAACATACTAAATGATCAAGTGCTAAGCTAACGGAATGGGTCAAGTCAATCACATCATTCTCTAATGATGTGATCCCGTTAATCAATTGACAACTCATGTCTATGGCTAGGAAACTTAACCATCTTTGATTCAACGAGCTAGTCAAGTAGAGGCATACTAGTGACACTATGTTTGTCTATGTATTCACACATGTATTATGTTTCCGGTTAATACAATTCTAGCATGAATAATAAACATTTATCATGAAGTAAGGAAATAAGTAATAACTTTATTATTGCCTCTTGGGCATATTTCCTTCAGGACTTCATTTCGATAACTAATAGATTTTTGCAATAAGTATGTGAGTTCTTTATGACTAATGTTGGGTCCATGGATTATACGCACTCTCACCATTCCACCATTGCTAGCCTCTCTTGTGCCGCGCAACTCTCGCCGGTACCATATACCTTCCTCAAATCAGCCGCCATACCTACCTATTTTGGCATTTCCATAGCCATTCTGATCTATTACCATGCAACTTTCCACCGTACCGTTTATTATGACACGCTTCATCATTGTCATATTGATTTGCATGATCATGTAGTTGACATCGTATTTGTGGCAAAGCCACCTTTCATAATTCTTTCATACATGTCACTCTTGATTCATTGCACATCCCGGTACACCGCAGGAGGCATTCATATAGAGTCATATTTTGTTCTAAGTATCGAGTTGTAATTATTGAGTTGTAAGTAAATAAAAGTGTGATGATCTTCATTATTAAAGCATTGTCCCAGTGAGGAAAGGATGATGGAGACTATGATTCCCCCAAAAGTCAGGATGAGTCTCCGAACGAAAAAATGAGAGAAAAAGAGAGAAGGGGCAATGTTACTATCCTTTTTCCACACTTGTGCTTCAAAGTAGCACCATGATCTTCATGACAGAGAGTCTCCTATGATATCACTTTCATATACTAGTGGGATTTTTCATTATAGAACTTGCTTTGTATATTCCAATGATGGGCTTCCTCAAATTGCCCTAGGTTTTTGTGAGCAAGCGAGTTGGATGCACACCCACTTAGTTTTCTTTTTGAGCTTTCATAAACTTATAGCTCTAGTGCATCATTGCATGGCAATCCCAACTCACTCACATTGATATCTATTGATGGGCATCTCCATAGCCCATTGATACGCCTAGTTCATGTGAGACTATCTCGTTCTTTTTGTCTTCTCCACAACCACCATATTGTACTCCACCTATAGTGCTCTAGACATGGCTCACGTTCATGTATTGCGTGAAAGTTGAAAAGGTTTGAGAACATCAAAAGTATGAAACAATTGCTTGGCTGGTCATCGGGGTTGTGCATGATTCAAATATTTTGTGTGATGAAGATGGAGCATAGCTAGACTACATCATTTTGTAGGGATAGCTTTCTTTGGCCATGTTATTTTGAGAAGACATAATTGCTTTATTAGTATGCTTGAAGTATTATCATTTTTATGTCAATTTTAACTTTTTTTTAATCTTACGGATCTGAACATTCATGCCACAATAAAGAAAATTACATGGATAAATATGTTAGGTAGCATTCCACATCAGAAATTTTGTTTTTATCATTCACCTACTCGAGGACGAGCAGGAATTAAGCTTGGGGATGCTTGATACGTCTCCAACTTATCTATAATTTTTATTGTTCCATGCAATTATATTATCTGTGTTGGATATTTTATATGCATTAATATGCTATTTTATATTATTTTTGGGACTAATCTATTAACCTAGAGTCCAGTGAGTTCCTGTTTTTTCCTTGTTTTAGAGTTAAGCAGAAAAGGAATACCTAACGGAGTCCAAACAGAATAAAACTTTCGTGATGATCTTTCTTGGACCACAAGCAAACTAGGAGGCTTGGAGATGAAGTCGGAGGAGCCTAGAGGTGGCCACAAGGGTGGAGGGCGCGCCAAGGGGGGTAGGGCGTGCCCCCTATCTTGTGGGCCCCTCGTGGGTCTCTTGACCTAATTTCTTCGCCTATCTATTCCCATATACCCCCCAAACCAATCGTGGCATCAATGAAAACACTTTTCCACCGCCGCAACCTTCCATACCCATGAGATCCCATCTAGGGGCCTTTTCTGGCGTCCTGCCGAAGGGGGATTCGATCACAGAGGGTTTCTCCATCAAAACCATTGCCCTTCTACTGAAGCGTGAGTAGTTTACCTGATAGAGGCAAAGGTGTCCCGTCTTTCGATGAGATGATGGATTTCGCTTTGGTGGAAGTCGACTTTGACGATCCGACTACGAACGTGCGAGGACGTCACGCCTTAGCAATCGCTAAACCAACTCCGAGAGGTTATTGTCCACGCCGGAGCACGATCAACCTGACCACGAGGGTCTGTTTCCTGCGAGCAAACGAAGAACAAGCAAGAAACTGAGATTGCAATCTGGATATTGCGAATATAAGATGAAAGCTTTATTGATCAAGGTGGGGTTCTGTGACGCCTTTGTCTGGTCGTTGAACACAAACGAAGTACGCGAAGTTGCAGCTATGGCGAACTTTTAATCTAAACAAAACCCAAAGTCTAAACGACGCCCTAAGGGCTGTATATATGGAGGAAGAGGGGGGGGAATTTCGTGGCCCTTGGTGGAGGGGTCCGAAATCAACCCTATCTCTTGTTTCCCCACACATACGGACTCTAAAAATAGCCTATACTTATGTATTTCGAAATTACATGGGCCTGGCCCAATAATAAGGTGACGCAGCACCTATAATAGCCTCTGGACGAAATTTATGAAGTGGCATCTTGTATATTTCGTCCAAGGCTTCATGCACTCTTATGGTGGCTTCAAAGTCCTGAAATCATCACTTGTAACTCCGTTCTGGTTCCCCTTGCGCATGGCATCATCTCCATGCTTGCTCTTGCTCCAATGTCCATCCTTCTCCAAGCTAGGCCCTTCATTTGTAAGCAAAACAAATGTATCCAATTTAGGCAGCATCATATTCTCATGAACATTAGAATCATTACCAAGAAACGAAAGTACCTGATAATTTAATTGGCGTGCGCGAGCTCTAGTAATTGGTCCAGTATATGTAGCAGTAGGGGCTGTGGGTGTAACAATGGTATTGATGTCCTCATCATCCTCCCCTTCTTGAAATGAAGTCGTCCTCGACGGAAGCTCATCTTCCTCGCCCAAATACGGCTTCAAATCTGCAATGTTAAAAGTGGGACTAACCCCAAAATCTGCAGGCAGCTCAAGTTTATATGCATTATCATTTACTTTCTCCAACACCTTAAAGGGACCAGCAGCACGTGGCATTAGCTTTGATTTGCGCAAATCAGGAAATCTATCCTTACGCAAATGTAACCAAACAAGATCTCCAGGTGCAAACACAACATGTTTTCTACCCTTATCTCCAGCAAGTTTATATTTAGCATTCATACGCTCAATGTTTTCCTTAGTTAACTCATGCATTTTTAAAATCAATTCAGCACGTTCTTTAGCATCAAAATTAACCTTCTCCGAAGATGGAAGAGGCAACAAATCAATAGGTGCACGAGGTAGGAAACCTTACACAACTTCAAAAGGGCACATCTTAGTAGTAGAATGCAATGAACGATTATAAGCAAATTCAATATGAGGCAAGCATTCCTCCCACATTTTCTTATTATTCTTCAAAACAGCCCTAAGCATAGTAGACAATGTTCTATTGACTACTTCAGTTTGTCCATCAGTTTGGGGGTGACAAGTAGTACTAAAAAGCAGTTTAGTCCCCAACTTAGCCCATAAACATCTCCAAAAGTGGCTAAGAAATTTAGTATCACGATCTGAAACAATAGTATTTGGCACACCATGCAAGCGAATAATTTCACGAAAGAACAAATCAGCAACATTAACAGCATCATCGCTTTTATGACATGGTATAAAGTGTGCCATTTTCGAGAATCTATCCACGACAACAAATATGCTATCCCTCCCCTTCTTTGTTCGAGGTAAACCTAAAACAAAGTCCATAGATATATCCTCCCAAGGAACACTAGGTACAGGCAAAGGCATATATAAACCATGAGGATTGATTCGTGACTTAGCTTTTTGACATGTAGTGCAGCGAGCAATAAAACGCTCAACATCCCGTCTCATCTTTGGCCAAAAGAAATGTGTAGCAAGTACGTCCTCTGTCTTCTTCACGCCAAAGTGTCCCATTAATCCTCCTCCATGCGCCTCCTGCAACAACAAAAGACGAACGGAGCTAGCTGGAATGCATAGCTTGTTAGCACGAAACACAAATCCATCGTTAACGACAAACTTGTTCCACATTCTTCCTTCTTTACAATTCTGCATTACATCTTTAAAATCAGCATCATGCACATATTGATCTTTGATGGTGTCCAAACCAAATATTTTGAAGTCAAGTTGTGAAAGCATAGTATAGCGACGAGACAATGCATCAGCAATAACATTTTCTTTTCCCTTCTTGTGTTTAATGACATAAGGGAAAGTCTCAATAAATTCAACCCATTTAGCATGTCTACGATTCAGTTTAGCTTGACTTTTAATATGTTTCAAAGATTCATGATCAGAATGTATAACAAATTCTTTGGGCCATAAATAATGTTGCCATGTTTCTAAAGTCCGAACAAGAGCATATAATTCTTTATCATAAGTAGAATAATTCAGACTAGGCCCACTCAATTTTTCAGAAAAGTATGCAACGGGTTTGCCATCTTGTAATAACACACCTCCTAATCCAATTCCACTAGCATCACATTCAAGCTCAAAAGTCTTATTAAAATCAGGAAGTTGGAGTAAAGGAGCATGTGTCAACTTATCTTTCAATACCGTGAAGGCTTCTTCCTGTGCGGTACCCCAAATAAAAGGCACATCTTTCTTTGTAAGCTCATTGAGAGGTGCAGCAATGGTGCTGAAATCTCTCACAAAACGCCTATAGAATCCAGCGAGGCCAAGAAAACTCCTCACTTGTGTGACCGTTTTGGGCTGCGGCCAACTCTCAATAGCTTCAATCTTGGCTTTATCAACTTCAATTCCCTGTGGAGTAACAACATAGCCAAGAAAAGATACTCGGTCGGTGCAAAAGGTGCACTTCCCAAGGTTACCAAACAAACGTGCATCACGTAGAGCAATAAAAACAGCACGTAAATGTTCCAAATGTTCTTCCAAAGATTTGCTATAAATCAGTATATCATCAAAATAGACTACCACAAATCGTCCAATGAAAGCACGTAAAACTTCGTTCATTAATCTCATGAAAGTACTAGGTGCATTAGTTAACCCAAAAGGCATGACTAACCACTCATATAAACCAAACTTAGTTTTAAATGCTGTTTTCCATTCATCACCCAATTTCATACGAATTTGATGGTATCCACTACGCAAATCAACTTTGGAGAATATTGTAGAGCCACTCAATTCATCAAGCATATCATCTAGCCTAGGAATAGGATGACGATAACGAATAGTAATATTATTAATGCCTCTACAATCAACACACATACGTGACGTACCATCCTTTTTAGGCACTAGGATAATAGGAACAGCACAAGGACTAAGAGATTCGCGTATATAACCTTTGTCGAGTAGCTCCTGTACTTGACGCATAATCTCCTTCGTCTCCTCTGGATTGGTACGGTATGGTGCACGGTTGGGTAGCGATGCACCGGGAATTAAGTCAATTTGATGCTCAATCCCTCGAATGGGTGGTAATCCCGGTGGCACGTCTTGTGGAAAGACGTCAGCGAACTCCTGCATAATGTTAGTGACAGCAGGGGGCAAAGAGGAAGGCACGTCCTCGAATGAAAATAATGCCTCTTTGCACACAAAAGCATAGCAAACAGATTTGCTGAAATCTAGCTCATCAATATCAGATTTGGTGGCAAATAAACATGCACTTTTCAATTTAATTTCAGAAGCAACACTAGATGGTTTATTATTAGGCTTCATTTGTTGCTCAAATTCTTTTGCCACAATCTGATTTTCACTCTTATTCTTCTCCTGTTTTGCTTTATTAGCTCTATTAATATCATCTTTCAAAATAGAATCAGGAGTCATAGGAAGCAAAGTAATATTTTTATCCTTATCAACAAGAGTATAATGATTGTTTCTACCATGGTGTACAGCATTTTTATCAAATTGCCATGGTCTACCAAGTAATAAGGAACATGCTTGCATAGGTACCACATCACAATCAACATAATCAACATATGTAGAGATACTAAAATGCACACGAACAGTACGTGTTACCTTAACCTTGCCGCTGTTGTTGAACCATTGGATGTAGTAAGGATGTGGATGTGGTCTTGTGGTGAGAGAAAGCTTCTCCACCATCTCCATGCTAGCCAAGTTGTTGCAGCTCCCTCCGTCTATGATGACGCGCACAGAACGTTCCTTCACAACTCCCTTGGTATGGAACAAATTGTGCCTCTGATTTTGCTCAGCTTGTGTGACCTGCACACTCAAAACACGTTGAGCAACTAAACATTCATACCTGTCAGCATCTTCAGGAGCCATGTATTGCGTCTCATGATCAGAATCATCTCCACCATGTTCTTCATGTGTAATAAGAGCCAAAGTCTCCTCATCATAGTCACTAGCGGACTCATATCCACCATCCTCAGTAGCAATCATCACACGCTGAGATTTGCATTCTCTCGCAAAATGTCCTCTTCCCTTACAAGGACGACAAATAATATCACTTGTGTGCCCTGTTGACGCCATGGAAGAAGAAGAGCTCTGTGCAGGCCCGGCAGGTGTGCTCTTGGCAGATAGTGGTGGTTGTGCCTGCTTTCTTGTATCACGGTTGGAGGTGGCACCTGAAAGAGGTGATGGTGCAGTGGAAGTAGATGATGCACGTGGTGTCCATGATGAAGGTCGACCTGCAGAAAAGTTAATGCGCACCAATGCCTGTCGATCCTGCACTTCACGTTCAGCTTTACAAGCAAGATGGAATAAACGAGTGATATTATTATAATCCTTATAGTCTAGAATGGTCTGAATATCTCTATTTAATCCACCCAGAAAACGTGCAAGCATAGCTTCATTCTCCTCAACAATACCACATCTAATCAAGCCAGTTTGTAATTCCTGATAATATTCTTCTACAGAATTTTTTCCTTGTCTTAAGCGCTGCAATTTTTGAAGTAATTCACGTTGATAATATGGTGGAACCCAACGAGTACGCATAGCAGTTTTCAAAGCAGCCCAAGTAGCTGGAACAGGATATAATCTACAATGCTCAGACCACCAAACACATGCAAAGCTAGTGAAAGCACAAACAGCAGCAGGAACACGTCTCTCCTCAGGATATTGTAAACATGTAAATCGTTGTTCAGTTTCTAACTCCCAAGTAAGATATATATCAGGAACATATCTACCCTCAAATGGTGGAATATTCAATTTCAGTTTAGGGAGATGGTCATGATCTCGTACCTGAGGGGGAGCCCTAACATTGCCATTATTTGCATGTGGACGACCTGGTGGTTGTGGTGCTGGTGGTTGCACGTAGTTCTGATGTTGATCAACCTCATCCTCGGAATCTCCCACATAATCATCCTCCTCGGTACCAGCAGCAGTAGTAGCAGGAGCCAAAGAAGCACCAATAGCAGTAGCAGCGGCACCAGAATTTTGTCCTAGCTCAATAGGAACACGCTGAGCTCGTCCATACTAATTCGGAAGGGGGCGTTGTTGTTGTCGTTGCAGAGGTGCGATAGGTGCAGCCGGCGGTGGTTGTGGAAAACGCGCGAGCAATTCATCAAACTTGCTATCAAGCTTTGTTTCAAACGTCTTCTCAATGCCATCTATCTTCTCCATGGCCTCGTCAAATCTGTTTAGCACATCTTGCACCTGTCCACTCATCAGTTGCTGAAATTTATCATGTAGCTGTTTGTTCGTCAGGTTCTCCCAATCAGTCTCATCGGCTTGTGATCCTACCATGGTTAGCAGCAAATAGAAACACAGAAGAATATGATCCTACAGAGTACTAAGAAGTGGTGGTGGTGTATCACAAACCCGTCAAGCAAATCTGAAATTCTTACCAGTTCTTACCCAGCAGCAGGCGGTGATCGGCAACCGTTGTAGTCAAAACTCTCAAAGCTTGGATAGAGCGATTACCAGGGAGAGTCCAACGCACGACGTAGATGTATGTGGAGCTGGGAAGGCTTATAATATGGTAGCAAAAAAGGTCAGCAATAATCAATTCAGAGATGCAAAGTTGAATAAACGCTCAACGACGGTACTGTGCTGGTCCTAGGCTAGACCGTGCTAGAGACGCGAGCCTAGAACACTAACAAAATCACGGCGCTGCACGTAAACAAGGGAAAAGCACACTCTGGATTTTTTTTTTCGCTCTTCTTTTTTTTTTGGCGCTCTTTTTTTTTTTGCACTTCTCTTTTTTTTTTTTGCGAAAAATCACTATAATGGCGAGTGTCTCAAAACTCTTCCTAGGTCAAACTGACAGGATGGGCACGAAATTTTTTCGACCAATTTTTTTTTTCGTTTTTTCGACTACCCGGACCCAAAAACTGGAAACGGTCAAAAAAAACTTCCTATAATGGCACCTGTCTCAAAACACTCAGAAACACCTAAAAATAGGATAGCCAGAAAATTTTTCGAAAAATGCGTTTTCGAAAAATTTTGGGCCTAAACGGAGCGTGGTTTCCGGACTCCGGCAAGGAAACACGAATCGGAAAATAGATGGATCCCGAAAACAAACCTAATAAGCAAGGAACTCGGATTGGTGGTGGATATATGGTTGTGGTATATGGCAGCGGTGGTAGTATATGGATATGGATCGGTGGTGGTATATGGACACGGATTGGTGGTGGTATATGGATACGGATTCGGAGCGGTGGTGGTAGATGGCAGGGGCGATGATGATGGTGCGGCGGCGGCGTGACAACTTATGACCAGAACTCGAAACTCTAAAAGACTAGACTCTAAGACCAGCAACTAGACCGACGATGCAACCGCAAATTCAACAAAGCAAAACCCTAAAAAGATTATGCAGAGGCTCAGATTGGTTCGGATATGATGAACTAACCCTAATTTTTTTTTGTGGCTTTTTCGTGGACTATAGGTATGAAGAACAGACTCGATCTAAACTATGAAAAACTGGAAAATCTCACCGAGCAACCTGGAAATCTGATACCACTTGATAGAGGCAAAGGTGTCCCGTCTTTCGATGAGATGATGGATTTCGCTTTGGTGGAAGTCGACTTTGACGATCCGACTACGAACGTGCGAGGACGTCGCGCCTTAGCAATCGCTAAACCAACTCCGAGAGGTTATTGTCCACGCCGGAGCACGATCAACCTGACCACGAGGGTCTGTTTCCTGCGAGCAAACGAAGAACAAGCAAGAAACTGAGATTGCAATCTGGATATTGCGAATATAAGATGAAAGCTTTATTGATCAAGGTGGGGTTCTGTGACGCCTTTGTCTGGTCGTTGAACACAAACGAAGTACGCGAAGTTGCAGCTATGGCGAACTTTTAATCTAAACAAAACCCAAAGTCTAAACGACGCCCTAAGGGCTGTATATATGGAGGAAGAGGGGGGGAATTTCGTGGCCCTTGGTGGAGGGGTCCGAAATCAACCCTATCTCTTGTTTCCCCACACATACGGACTCTAAAAATAGCCTATACTTATGTATTTCGAAATTACATGGGCCTGGCCCAATAATAAGGTGACGCAGCACCTATAATAGCCTCTGGACGAAATTTATGAAGTGGCATCTTGTATATTTCGTCCAAGGCTTCATGCACTCTTATGGTGGCTTCAAAGTCCTGAAATCATCACTTGTAACTCCGTTCTGGTTCCCCTTTCGCATGGCATCATCTCCATGCTTGCTCTTGCTCCAATGTCCATCCTTCTCCAAGCTAGGCCCTTCATTTGTAAGCAAAACAAATGTATCCAATTTAGGCAGCATCATATTCTCATGAACATTAGAATCATTACCAAGAAACGAAAGTACCTGATAATTTAATTGGCGTGCGCGAGCTCTAGTAATTGGTCCAGTATATGTAGCAGTAGGGGCTGTGGGTGTAACAATGGTATTGATGTCCTCATCATTACCTCAGACCTACGGGTCCATAGCTAGTAGCTAGATGGCTTCTTCTCTCTCTTTGATTCTCAATACCATGTTCTCCTCGATGTTCTTGGGAGATCTATTTGATGTAATACTTTTTTGCGGTGTGTTTGCCAAGATCCGATGAATTGTCGATTTATGATCAGCTTATCTATGAATATTATTTGAATGTTCTCTGAATTCTTATATGCATGATTTGATGTCTTTGCAAGACTCTTCAAATTATCGGTTTGGTTTGGCCAACTAGATTAGTTTTTCTTGCAACGGGAGAAGTGTTTAGCTTTGGGTTCAATCTTGCAGTGTCCTTTCCTAGTGACAATAGGGGCAGCAAGGCACGTATTCTATTGTTGCCATCGAAGATAAAAAGATGGGGTTTTCATCATATTGCTTGAGTAAAATCCTCTACATCATGTTATCTTACTTAATGCGTTACTCCGTAATTTATGAACTTAATACTCTAGATGCATGCTGGATAGCGGTTGATGTGTGGAGTAGTAGTAGTAGATACAGAATCATTTTGGTCTACTTGACACGAACGTGATGCCTATATTCATGATCATTGCCTTAGATATCGTCATAACTTTGCGTTTTTCTATTAATTGCTCGGCAGTAATTTGTTCACCCACCATATTATTTTCTATCTTGAGAGAAGCCTCTAGTGAAACCTATGGCCCCAGGGTCTCTTTTCCATCATATAAGTTTCCGATCTGAAATATTAGTTTCCAATCTACTATTCTTGCAATCTTTTACTTTCCGATCTATAAACCAAAAATACCAAAAATATTTATTTTATCGTTTATCTATCTCTATCAGATCTCACTTTTGCAAGTAACCTTGAAGGGATTGACAACCCCTTTATCGCGTTGGGTGCAATTTTGTTTGATTGTTTGTGTAGGTATTCGGTGATTTGTGCGTTGTCTCCTACTGGATTGATACCTTGATTCTCAAACTAAGGGAAATACTTATCTCTACTTTGCTGCATCAACCTTTCCTCTTCAAGGGAAAAACCAACGCAAGCTTAAGAAGTACAGGGATCAAGATAAAGTGCATGACTACATCACCAAAGGTCATCTCTTCGCGTTCAACAAGCTCTACATCAAGAAAGTGATGCTTTGGGCAAGCGCATCAAGCAACTCGCCACCGACCTATGTCAATCGAAAGCAAGCTTCGACAAATGATTAAATAATGAAATACATCATCGCTTTGAGAAGTATGTGATAAGCAAGGTCTCCCCTAAATTTGGGCATTATTGGAAATTAGTGTTTGAATGCAATGCACAATTGATTAGAATTATGGGTCACACTTTCATGTCACATACAACTTGGTGGAGCGCACAAAATGATATGAGTGAAATAGTAAGCACGCATCACCAAAAGCATAATTTAATGATCATAAACAAATAATTATAGGGATAAGCATTAAACATCACATGAAGCATATTATGATCAATCACACATAACCAACAAAGTATCACGAATCAAGCGCAAATAGTAGCAAGAACTCAAGAAAAAACCAATGGGCAAAAGCAAGACACTCTCACTCGAAGCCTAATCATCTATACAAATTCTCCCCATTTGGCAACAAGTACCAAAAAGTTCGAATAGGTATAGAGCTATACGTATCTCTAGGCACGGTCCTTGGTAGCTCCTGAAGGTGACTTCTGGCTAGTGGATCTAGTGTGCATAGACGACATGGAGAGAAGTGCATTCGCGAAGGCTTTAGCTAACATCTGCTGGGCTAGTGCAGTAGAGACAGGAGGTGCCACAGTAGCAGTGGCAGCAGATGCAGAGTGAGTGGTCCTCGTGTCTGCAACTAGCATGACAGCAGATCTGGGTGCCCTGGGTACTGCTTGGTATCTATCTGTTGTGGCTCTCTCATCTTAATGGTCATAAGCTCTCACTACATCAGTGTCATCTCTGAGCTTCACCACAATGGTCTGAACCTCAGTGATCTTCACATCAAGATCATATCTTAGCCTCGACCACCCTCTCTAGGCTCTCGTGGTTCTTGGTGTGGTTGGCCAGACTTTGCTCAATCCTCAGGGTAGCTTCTAGCAGGTAAGTAATCTGGTCATTCTTTGTCTTGAGGTTGGCTATGGGAGCATTGGGTGCAGATGCCTCTTGTGCTGCTCTTGCTACTGCAGCTTCCTGGATCTCCTCTTGAGCTTGAGCAGATGAGGGATGTGAAGGATCCATCACTACAATGTTGTCCTCAAACTCAGGCTGGAAAGACAGGTGCTCGCGATCAAGTAGATAAGTTCTTGTTCCAACTTTGTAGTTGATGAGCAACTGAATATGAGGAGCAAATCTACAAGCTCTCTTCATGTCAGTTGTGGTTCTCTTGATTGTCTCAACTATCAGGCTCATAACTTTGAATTTCTATGATGTGCCAAACAAATGCAGCAGGTTGATGGAGTGGCCACGGATCATCTTGTCATCTCCAGACTTCGGTAGAAGGTTGTGCCTCAGGATAGTGTTGGTGCTGGCCAACCCAGCAAGCAAGTGCTTTACTGAACCAAGCTTATGAGTGTCAAGATCTTTCTTGGAATAGGCTTGTACATGTTTGCCATGGAGTTACACTACAAAAAAAAGACACATCCATGACATTTTGGGCCGAACGAAAAAAAATTGTCATACTTATGACACTTCTATGACGATAATTGTGACAAAACCCAGTATCATCATAGATGTGGTGGGCTCCTACTTCTATGACAAAAAATCATGACAGGAAATGTGCTTTTCATCCTGGGCGGGCCGGAGACGCAGCTGCATGACATTCTTTGGGCCATCCATGACGAAAAAAACCATGGTAGAAGTGAGAGCGAGGAAAATATCGGGGTGTTCCCGGTTACGGTGGGTGGTCGGGGCCGAGCGATGCATGTTTCTCTCGTACACGTACGCACGTGTGTGCGAGGCATTGGCTCTAACTGAACCTGAGCGAGGCGTTGATCTCTAACTGAACCCGAGCGATTGCATAGCAGGCTACGCGTTACTGAACCCGAGAGATCGATCGATGGCTGTTAACTGAACCTGATCGAGCGATTCCTTTGCTACGGCTGCTAACTGAAGCTGATCGATGCTGCCTCTGGATGAATAGTGAGCGTTGTGTGTGTGTGGGGGGGGGGGGGGGGTTGGATGAACAGTGAGCGGTGGGGGTGGATGAACAGGACCCCGTGGCGTTGCCTCTGGGTGAACAGGACCCCAATCGATCAAGCGGGTTGGGGTTGGATGAACAGGACCCCGTGGAGGGCTAGATGAACAGGACGACCCCGTGGAGGGCTGGATGAACAGTACACGGTGGAGGGGTGGTTGAACAGGAGCCCGTGGAGAGGGGTGGTGGAACAGTAGCCGGTGGAGTAGCGCGCGGTGGAGGCTGGATGAACAAGAGCCTGTGGATGAACAGTCAAAGGTGGAGGCTGGAGGAGGTCGATGGTGGATGAACAGTAGCCCGTGGAGGCTGGAGCAGGTCGACGGTGGAGATGACCAGTATCCCGTGGAGTCCCGTTTTGCGGTACGCCACACCCCTCCCGATGAAGAGGAACCCGTTTCGACCATAGCGCTCCAACACAAGTCCCTTTCCTCCGTTTTGCGGTACGCCACACCCCTCCCGATCAACAGGACCCCGTTTCGACCGTAGGAGGTCCAACACAAGTCCGTTTCCTCCATTTTGTGGTACGCTAGACCCCTCCCGATGAACAGGATCCCATTTCAAACATGGTCGGTCGAACACAAGGCCGTTTCCTTCATTGTGCGGTATGCCAGGCCTCGTTTCCATCGCTTGTTCCGTCCAAGCCCTCCCGATGAACACAACGACGTATTCCGTTCTGACCTAGCCGGTTGGCTCCCCATGAACAAGATGAAGACACTATTTCTCTGTTCCGACCAAGCCATGTACACGAGCCCTGGGTGTACGTATGCGCGAGTAGGCGTTCGAGACCCCGCCCGTATGTACGTACGTGGCCGTATTTTATTTCTTGCACACTGGCCGCTGTACGTACGTGTACATGCTATGTCTGCGCCTCTACTACGACACGTGCGCACCTCTACTTCCACCAGTATGTATGTACACGTTCGCGACTAGAATGACAACGCTACGTACGCTTCGACCATGTAGGTCCCGACTGTCAGGCATTTCCTTGCATGCGAAGATGTAGCTGGTGGCTCACAACAGTCAGGGGGGAAACGTTTTTTTTGCGAAATACAGTGGCCCGTCCAATGGTCCCTGCTGTCAGGTGGAGGTATCATTATTTTCCATGTAATAAGGAGGCACTTCCTTGCTGCGGCCGTGGACCCAGCTATCAGCCTCTCCACGTACAGTACACGTCCGATGGAAGTCGTTCCTTGACCACGTTAACCACGCCGCGCCGAGAGCACCACGGTGGTGGACGACGGCGAGGCCTAGGAAGGGGACGACGCGGAGCCGGGGAAGACGCGGCAGTGGATGCCCACGCGGAGAGGAGTACAAGGGCTCACCGGTTCAGCTGCGGTGTGAGGCTGTCGTCGCTGCAGAATCTGGCCAGCGGTGGGAATAGTAGGGGGCGGTGAGGCCTCCGCGGCAGCACAGCCGGCCATGGGAGACAGGAGCATGCAGCACGACCGGCGCTGCTTTGTGCGGCTGGAGCACGAAGACGAGAGGTTGAAGAAGCACTACGGCCGTTGGATGGACATCGTACGGTCACTGGAGCTAGAATCGTTCATATTGACTAAGTTGACAAAGCCCTCCGTCCCCGTCAACTTAGTAGGCCCACAAGTCAGCCTCCCACCAAGGAGGGTCCCAGCTAGCAGGGGGAGTAATAATTTTTTTGTGCATAATAAGGAGGTACTTCCGGTGGGTCCGAACTGACAGAGGGGGGAACGTTTTTTCACGAAATACGGTGGCCCGACCGGTGGGTCCCCGCTGTCAGGTGGAGGAATAATTATTTTGCGTGTAATAAGGAGGCACTTCCTTGCGGCCGTCGTGGACCCAGCTGTCAGCCTCTCCACAAACAGTACTCTTCCGATGGAAGTCGTTCCTTGACCATGTTGACCATGCCATGCCGAGAGCACCAGGGTGGTGGACGACGGCGAGGCCTAGGAAGGGGACGACGCGGAGCCGGGGAAGACGCGGCAGTGGAAGCCCGCGCAGAGAGGAGTACGAGGGTTCACTGGTTCGACTGCGGTGTGAGGCTGCCGTCGCCACAGGGCCTGGCCAGCGGTGGGAATAGTAGGGGGCGGTAAGGCCTCCGCGGCGGCATAGCCGACCACGGGAGGCAGGAGCATGCGGCACGACCGACGCTGCTTTGGGCAGCTGGAGCAAGAAGACCAGATGTTGAAGAAGCACTACGGCCGTTGGATGGACATCATATGGTCACAGGAGCTAGAATCATTCATATTGACTAAGTTGACAAAGCCCTCCGTCCCTGTCAACTTAGTAGGCCCACAAGTCAACCTCCCACCAAGGGGGGTCCCAGCTAGCAGGGGGACTATTCATTTTTTTGTGCGTAATAAGGAGGCACTTCCGGTGGGTCTGAGCTGACAGAGGGGGGAACGTTTTTTTTCCAAAATACGGTGGCCCGTCCGGTGGGTCCCAGCAGTCAGGGGGGAAACGTTTTTTCGTGAAATACGGTGGCCCGTCTGCTGGGTCCCTGTTGTCTGGTGGAGGAATAATTATTTTGCGCGTAATAAGGAGGCACTTCCTTGCGGCTGCCGTGGACCCAGCTGTCAGCCTGTCCACGTACAGTACTCTTCCGATGGAAGTCGGTCATTGACCACATTGACCACGCCGCGGCGAGAGCACCACGGCAGTGGACGACGGTGAGGCCTAGCAAGGGGACAACACGGAGCCGGGGAAGACGCGGCAGTGGATGCCCACGCGGAGAGGAATACGCGTCAACTTCTTTTTTTAGGGGACGCGTCAACTTAGTAGGCCCACAAGTGTGTGGCAGAGAACTTATAGCCCATTTCCGATTTGTAAGAATGTACATCCCATTTTTGAATTCTAATAGAATTTACTACAGCCCTTTTTCTAGCTAGGACAGCGATTAATAATTTCAACCAACCGTTCAAGACAGAATTCAATAAAATCTCCCACATTTTGATGGGATCCAAAATATTTTTATCCCGAAATTTCTAGTCAGATTAAATATAAATCTGTATTATGTAAAATCCAGCGAAACATTGCACGCGCAACAATTAAAAATTAAGATTTTCAAAACCCATAAATAATATTTTAGAAACTAATTTCGTGTTTGGTGCATTTTTTATAGTTACTGCCCAGTTTTCATAATTACATCCCATTTATTATTTTTTAAAGCCCATTTTCCTGTTAAGCCTAATGCATCCCTCCTAGGAAAGATTTGCAGCCCAGCAGGACGGAGAATAACAAGTTGGCCTTGCGTGGGTATTCCTCAAAAAAAGTATAGCTAGGCTAGCCATTTTCATATTGAAAAAAATTAATATCTGGGCTGGATATCTTGCCAGGGCTAGACGGGCCACAGCCCGCCCAGTTAATACACTGCTCTCCTCTGAACAACAACGAAAACATCGCCAAGAAAAGCTCTGCAGTGATCAGGCCTCAAAAACGCACATACTGCTCGAGCTACTTGGTCCCAGCTGTCAGCCGCACCTTGTGCAATTTCTCTCATTTATATTGACTACATAGGTTGTACATAATAAGGAGGCACTTGCGTACATACGGCTATGGCCCTAGTGGGTCCCTACTGTCATACAGTCAAAATAAAGTCATCTCCTGAATCCTCATGTTCGTTGACCATGTTAACAATGCTCGGCACCACGGCGAGCGCAACAACTCAAAGGACAACGGAGAGGACCTCGCGGGCCCTACGGATAGTCTGATACAGCGCCCGCTGCTCATTCAGGAAGCCAGGATAATCGGACATGATAGAGGCAAAGGTGTCCCGTCTTTCGATGAGATGGTGATTATCGTTTTGGGAGGAGTAGACTTTGATGATCCTACTACGTACGTGCGAGGACGTCGCACCAAAGCAATCGCTAAACCAACTCCGAGAGGTTATCGATCACGCCGGAGCACGATCAACCTGACCACGAGGTTCTATTTCCTGCGAGCAAACGAAAAACAAGAAAGAAACTGAGATTGCAATCTGGATATTGCGAATATAAGATGAAAGCTTTATTGATCAAGATGGGGTTCCGTGACGTCTTGGTCTGGTCGTTGAACAAAAACGAAGAACGCGAAGTTGCAGCTATGGCAAACTTTTAATCTAAACAAAACCCAAAGTCTAAACGACGCCCTAAGGGTTGTATATATGGAGGAAGAGGGGGGAATTTCATGGACCTTGGGGAAGGGGTCCGAAACCAACCCTATCTCTTGTTTCCCCACATATAGGGACTCAAAAAACAGCCTATACTCATGTATTTCAAAAATACATGGGCCTGGCCCAATAATAAGGTGACGTGGCACCTACAATAGCCTCTGGACGAAAGTTATGAAGTAGCATCTTGTATATTTCGTCCAAGGCTTCGTGCACTAATTATGGTGGCTTCAACGTCCTAGAATCATCACTTGTAACTCCGTTCTTGTTCCCCTTGCGCATGCCATCATCTCCATGCTTGTTCTTGCTCCAATGTTCATCCTTCTGCAAGCTAGGCCCTTTATTTGTAAGCAAAACAAATGTATCCAATTTAGGCAGCATCATATTCTCATGAACATTAGAATCATTACCAAGAAACGAAAGTACCTGGTAATTTAATTGGCATGTGCAAGCTCTAGTAATTGGTCCAGTATGTATAGCAGCAGGTCCTGTGGGTGTAACAATGGTATGATGTCCTCATCATCCTCCCCTTCTTGAAATGAAGTCGTCCTCGACGGAAGCGCATCTTCCTCACCCAAATAAGGCTTCAAATCTGCAATGTTAAAAGTGGGACTAACCCCAAAATCTGCAGGCAGCTCAAGTTTATATGCATTATCATTTATTTTCTCTAACACCTTAAAAGGACCATCATCACGTGGCATTAGATTTGATTTGCGCAAATCAGGAAATCTATCCTTACGCAAATGTAACCAAACAAGATCTCCAGGTGCAAACACAACATGTTATCTACCCCTATCTCCAGCAAGTTTATATTTAGCATTCATACGCTCAATGTTTTCCTTAGTTAATCATGCATTTTTAAAATCAATTCAGCACGTTGTTTAGCATCAAAATTAACCTTCTCCGAAGATGGTAGAGGCAACAAATCAATAGGTGCACGAGGTAGGAAACCATACACAATTTCAAAATGGCACATCTTAGTAGTAGAATGCAATGAACGATTATAAGCAAATTCAATATGAGGCAAGCATTCTTCCCACATTTTCTTACTATTCTTTAAAACAGCCCTAAGCATAGTAGACAAAGTTCTATTGACTACTTCAGTTTCTCCATCAGTTTCGGGGTGACAAGTAGTACTAAAAAGCAGTTTAGTCCCCAACTTAGCCCATAAACATCTCCAAAAGTGGCTAAGAAATTTAGTATCACGATCTGAAACAATAGTATTTGGCACACCGTGCAAGCGAATAATTTCACAAAAGAACAAATCAGCAACATTAAATAGCATCATCGCTTTTATGACATGGTATAAAGTGTGCCATTTTTGAGAATATATCCACGACAACAAATATGTTATCCCTCCCCTTCTTTGTTCGAGATAAACCTAAAACAAAATCCGTAGATATCTCCTCCCAAGGAACACTAGGTACAGGAAAAGGCATATATAAACCATGAGGATTGAGTCATGACTTAGCTTTTTGATATGTAGTGCAGCGATCAACAAAGCGCTCAACATCCCGTCTCATCTTTGGCCAAAAGAAATGTGTAGCAAGTACGACCTCCGTCTTCTTCACGCCAAAGTGTCCCATTAGTCCTCCTCCATGCGCCTCCTGCAACAACAAAAGACGAACGGAGCTAGCTTGAATGCATAGCTTGTTAGCACGGAACACAAATCCGTCATTAATGACGAACTTGTTCCAAGTTCTTCCTTGTTTACAATTCTGTAATACATCTTTAAAATCAGCATCATGCACATATTGATCTTTTATGGTCTCCAAACCAAATATTTGAAGTCAAGCTGTGAAAGCATAGTATAGCGACGAGACAATGCATCAGCAATAACATTTTCTTAACCCTTCTTGTGTTTAATGACATAAGGGAAAGTCTCAATGAATTCAACCCATTTAGCATCTCTACGATTCAGTTTAGCTTGACTTTTAATATGTTTCAAAGATTCATGATCAAAATGTATAACAAATTCTTTGGGCCATAAATAATGTTGCCATGTTTCTAAAGTCCGAACAAGAGCATAAAATTATTTATCATAAGTAGAGTAATTCAGACTAGGCCCACTCAATTTTTCAGAAAAGTATGCAATCGGATTGCCATCTTGTAATAACACACCTCCTAATCCAATTCTACTAGCATCACATTCAAGCTCAAATGTCTTATTAAAATCAGGAAGTTGGAGTAAAGGAGCATGTGTCAACTTATCTTTCAACACCGTGAAGGCTTCTTCCTGTGCGGTACCCCAAACAAAAGGCACATCCTCCTTTGTGAGCTCATTGAGAGATGCAGCAATGGTGCTAAAATCTCTCAGAAAATGCCTATAGAATCCAGCGAGGCCAAGGAAACTCCTCACTTATGTGACCGTTTTGAGCTGCGGCCAACTCTCAATAGCTTCAATCTTGGCTTTATCAACTTCAATTCCCTGTGGAGTAACAACATAGCCAAGAAAAGGCATTCGGTCGATGCAAAAGGTGCACTTCCCAAGGTTACCAAACAAACATGCATCCCGTAGAGCAATAAAAACAGCACGTAAATGTTCCAAATGTTCCTCCAAAGATCTGCTATAAATCAATATGTCATCAAAGTAAACTACCACAAATCGTCCAATGAAAGCACGTAAAACTTCGTTCATTAATCTCATGAAAGTACTAGGTGCATTAGTTAACCCAAAAGGCATGACTAACCACTCATATAATCCAAACTTAGTTTTAAATGCTGCTTTCCATTCATCTCCCAATTTCATACGAATTTGATGGTATCCACTACGCAAATCAAATTTGGAGAATATTGTAGCGCCACTCAATTCATCAAGCATATCATCTAGCCTAGGAATAGGATGACGATAACGAATATTATTAATGCCTCTACAATCAACACACATACGCGATGTACCATCCTTTTTTGGCACTAGAATAATATGAACGGCACAAGGACTAAGGGATTTGCGTATATAACCTTGGTCGAGAAGCTCTTGTACTTGACGCATAATCTCCTTCGTCTCCTCTGGGTTGGTACGGTATGGCGCATGGTTTGGTAGTGAAGCACCGGAAATTAAGTCAATCTGATGCTCAATCCCTCGAATAGGCGGTAATCCCGATGGCACGTCTTGTGGGAAGACGTCAGCGAACTCCTGCAAAATGTTAGTGACAGCTGGAGGCAAAGAGGAAGGCACGTCCTTGAATGAAAATAATGCCTCGTTGCACACAAAAGCATAGCAAACAGATTTGCTGAAATCTAGCTCATCAATATCAGATCTGGTGGCAAATAACATGCACTTTTCAATTTAATTTCAGAAGCAACACTAGATGGTTTATTATTAGACTTCATTTGTTGCTCAAATTCTTTTGCCACAATCTGATTTTCACTCTTATTCTTCTCCTATTTTGCTTTATTAGCTCTATTAATATGATCTTTCAAAATGGAATCAGGAGTCATAGGAAGCAAAGTAATATTTTTATCCTTATGAACAAGAGTATACTAATTGTTTCTACCATGGTGTACATAATTTTTATCAAATTGCCATGGTCGACCAAGTAATAAGGAACATGCTTGCATAGGTACCACAGCACAATCAACATAATCAACATATGTAGAGATACTAAAATGCACACGAACAGTACGTGTTACCTTAACCTTGCCGCTGTTGTTGAACCATTGGATGTAGTAAGGATGTGGATGTGGTCTTGTGGTGAGAGATAGCTTCTCCACCATCTCCATGCTAGCCAAGTTGTTGCAGCTCCCTCCATCTATGATGACGCGCATAGAACGTTCCTTCACAACTCCCTTTGTATGGAACAAATTATGCCTCTAATTTTGCTCAGCTTGTGTGACCTACACACTCAAAACATGTTGAGCAACTAAACATTCATACCTGTCAGCATCTTCAGGAGCCATGTATTGTGTCTCATGATCAGAATCATCTCCACCGTGTTCTTCACGTGTAATAAGAGCCAACTTCTCCTCATCATAGTAACTAGCGGGCTCATACCCACCATCCTCAGTAGCAATCATCACATGCTGAGATTTGCACACATAATGACCTCTTCCCTTACAACAACGACAAATAATATTACTTGTGTGCCCGGTTGATGCCATGGAAGAAGAAGAGCTCTATGCAGGCCCGGCAGGTGCGCTCTTGGCAGATAGTCGTGGTTGTGCCTGCTTTCTTGTATCACGGCTGGAGGTGGCACCTGACGGAGGTGCCGGTGCAGTGGAAGTCGAAGATGCACGGGGTGTCCATGATAAAGGTCTATGATAGAGGCAAAGGTGTCTCGTCTTTCAATGAGATGGTGGCTATCGTTTAGGAGGAAGTCGACTTTGACGATCCGACTACGAACGTGCGAGGACGTCGCGCCTTAGCAATCGCTAAACCAACTGCGAGAGGTTATTGACCACGCCGGAGCACGATCAACCTGACCACGAAGATCTGTTTCCTGCAGGCAAACGAAGAACAAGCAAGAAACTAAGATTGCAATCTGGATATTGCGAATATAAGAGGAAAGCTTTATTGATCAAGGTGGGGTTCTGTGACGCCTTTGTCTAGTCGTTGAACACAAACGAAGTACGCGAAGTTGGTACTATGGCGAACTTTAATCTAAACAAAATCCAAAGTCTAAACGATGCCCTAAGGGTTGTATATATGGAGGAACATGGGGGAATTTCGTGGCCCTTGGTGGAGGGGTCCGAAATCAACCCTATCTCTTGTTTCCCCACACATACGGACTCTAAAAATAGCCTATACTTATGTATTTCAAAATTACATGGGCCTGGCCCAATAATAAGGTGACGCAGCACCTAAAATAGCCTCGGGACAAAATTTACGAAGTGGCATCTTGTATATTTCGTCCAAGGCTTCATGCACCCATTATGGTGGCTTCAAAGTCCTGAAATCATCACTTGTAACTCCGTTCTTGTTCCCCTTGCGCATGCCATCATCTCCATGCTTGTTCTTGCTCCAATGTTCATCCTTCTCCAAGCTAGGCCCTTCATTTGTAAGCAAAACAAATGTATCCAATTTAGGCAGCATCATATTCTCATGAACAATAGAATCATGACCAAGAAACGAAAGTACCTGGTAATTTAGTTGGCGTGCGCGAGTTCTAGTAATTGGTCCAGTATGTATAGCAGCAGGGGCTGTGGGTGTAACAATGGTATTGATGTCCTCATCATCCTCCCCTTCTTGAAATGAAGTCGTCCTCGACGGAAGTTCATCTTCCTCACCCAAATAAGGCTTCAAATCTGCAATGTTAAAAGTGGGACTAACCCCAAAATCGGCAGGCAGCTCAAGTTTATATGCATTATCATCTATTTTCTCCAACACCTTAAAGGGACCATCAACACGTGGCATTAGCTTTCATTTGCGCATATCAGGAAATCTATCCTTACGCAAATGTAACCAAACAAGATCTCCAGGTGCAAACACAATATGTTTTCTACCCTTATCTCCAGCAAGTTTATATTTAGCATTCATACGCTCAATGTTTTCCTTAGTTAACTCATGCATTTTTAAAATCAATTCAGCACGTTGTTTAGCATCAAAATTAACCTTCTCCAAAGATGGAAGAGGCAACAAATCAATAGGTGCACGAGGTAGGAAACCATACACAACTTCAAAAGGGCACATCTTAGTAGTAGAATGCAATGAACGATTATAAGCAAATTCAATACGAGACAAGCATTCCTCCCACATTTTCTTATTATTCTTCAAAACAGCCCTAAGCATAGTAGACAATGTTCTATTGACTACTTCAGTTTGTCCATCAGTTTGGGGGTGACAAGTAGTACTAAAAAGCAGTTTAGTCCCCAACTTAGCCCATAAACATCTCCAAAAGTGGCTAAGAAATTTAATATCACGATCTGAAACAATAGTATTTGGCACACCATGCAAGCGAATAATTTCACGAAAGAAGAAATCAGCAACATTAACAGCATCATCGCTTTTATGACATGGTATAAAGTGTGCCATTTTCGAGAATCTATCCACGACAACAAATATGCTATCCCTCCCCTTCTTTGTTCTAGGTAAACCTTAAACAAAGTCCATAGATATATCCTCCCAAGGAACACTAGGTATAGGCAAACACATATATAAACCATGGGGATTGAGTCGTGACTTTGCTTTTTGACATGTAGTGCAGCGAGCAATAAAATGCTCAACATCCCGTCTCATCTTTGGCCAAAAGAAATGTGTAGCAAGTACGTCCTCCGTCTTCTTCACGCCAAAGTGTCCCATTAGTTCTCCTCCATGCGCCTCCTGCAACAACAAAAGACGAATGGCGCTATCTGGAATGCATAGCTTGTTAGCACGGAACACAAATCCATCATTAACGATGAACTTGTTCCATGTTCTTCCTTCTTTACAATTCTGCAATACATCTTTAAAATCAGCATCATGCACATGTTGATCTTTGATGGTCTCCAAACCAAATATTTTGAAGTCAAGTTGTGAAAGCATAGTATAGCGACGAGACAATTCATCAGCAATAACATTTTCTTTACCCTTCTTGTGTTTAATGACATAAGGGAAAGTCTCAATGAATTCAACCCATTTAGCATGTCTACGATTCAGTTTAGCTTGACTTTTAATATGTTTCTAAGATTCATGATCAGAATGTATAACAAATTCTTTGGGCCATAAATAATGTTGCCATGTTTCTAAAGTCCGAACAAGAGCATATAATTCTTTATCATAAGTAGAATAATTCAGACTAGGCCCACTCAATTTTTCATAAAAGTATGCAACAGGTTTGCCATCTTGTAATAACACGCCTCCTAATCCAATTCCACTAGCATCATATTCAAGCTCAAAAGTCTTATTAAAATCAGGAAGTTGCAGTAAAGGAGCATGTGTCAACTTATCTTTCAATACCGTGAAGGCTTCTTCCTGTGCGGTACCACAAACAAAAGGCACATCCTTCTTTGTAAGCTCGTTGAGAGGTGCAGCAATGGTGCTGAAATCTCTCACAAAACGCCTATAGAATCCAGCGAGGCCAAGAAAACTCCTCACTTGTGTGACCGTTTTGGGCTGCGGCCAACTCTCAATAGCTTCAATATTGGCTTTGTCAACTTCAATTCCCTGTGGAGTAACAACATAGCCAAGAAAAGATACTCGGTCGGTGCAAAAGGTGCACTTCCAAAGGTTACCAAACAAACGTGCATCACGTAGAGCAATAAAAACAGCACATAAATGTTCCAAATGTTCTTCCAAAGATCTGCTATAAATCAATATGTCATCAAAGTACACTACCACAAATCGTCCAATGAAAGCACGTAAAACTTCGTTCATTAATCTCATGAAAGTACTAGGTGCATTAGTTAACCCAAAAGGCATGACTAACCACTCATATAATCCAAACTTAGTTTTAAATGCTGTCTTCCATTCATCTCCCAATTTCATACGAATTTGATGGTATCCACTACGCAAATCAACTTTGGAGAATATTGTAGAGCCACTCAATTCATCAAGCATATCATCTAGCCTAGGAATAGGATGACGATAACGAATAGTAATATTATTAATGCCTCTACAATCAACACGCATACGTGATGTACCATCCTTGTTTGGCACTAGAATAATAGGAACAGCACAAGGACTAAGGGATTCGCGTAGATAACCTTTGTCGAGCAGCTCCTGTACTTGACGCATGATCTCCTTCGTCTCCTCTGGATTGGTACGGTATGGTGATGAGGACATCAATACCATTGTTACACCCACAGCCCCTACTGCTACATATACTGGACCAATTACTAGAGCTCGCGCACGCCAATTAAATTATCAGGTACTTCCGTTTCTTGGTAATGATTCTAATGTTCATGAGAATATGATGCTGCCTAAATTGGATACATTTGTTTTGCTTACAAATGAAGGGCCTAGCTTGGAGAAGGATGGACATTGGAGCAAGAGCAAGCATGGAGATGATGCCATGCGCAAGGGGAACCAGAACGGAGTTACAAGTGATGATTTCAGGACTTTGAAGCCACCATGAGAGTGCATGAAGCCTTGGACGAAATATACAAGATGCCATTTCATAAATTTCGTCCAGAGGCTATTATAGGTGCTGCGACACCTTTTTATTGGGCCAGGCCCATGTAGTTTCGAAATACATAAGTATAGGCTATTTTTAGAGTCCGTATGTGTGGGGAAACAAGAGATAGGGTTGATTTCGGACCCCTCCACCAAGGGCCACGAAATTCCCCCTCTCTTCCTCCATATATACAGCCCTTAGGGCACCGTTTAGACTTTGGGTTTTGTTTAGATTAAAAGTTCGCCATAGCTGCAACTTCGCGTACTTCGTTTGTGTTCAACGACCAGACAAAGGCGTCACAGAACCCCACCTTGATCAATAAAGCTTTCATCTTATAATCGCAATATCCAGATTGCAATCTTAGTTTCTTGCTTGTTCTTCGCTTGCTCGCAGGAAACAGACCCTCGTGGTCAGGTTGATCGTGCTCCGGCGTGGTCAATAACCTCTCGGAGTTGGTTTAGCGATTGCTAAGGCGCGACGTCCTCGCACGTTCGTAGTCGGATCGTCAAAGTCGACTTCCACCAAAGCGATTTCCATCATCTCATCGAAAGACGGGACACCTTTGCCTCTATCAAGTGGTATCAGATTTCCAGGTTGCTCGGTGAGATTTTCCAGTTTTTCGTAGTTTAGATCGAGTCTGTTCTTCATACCTATAGTCCACGAAAAAGCCACAAAAAAAATTAGGGTTAGTTCATCATATCCGAACCAATCTGAGCCTTTGCATAATCTTTTTAGGGTTTTGCTTTGTTGAATTTGCGGTTGCATCGTCGGTCTAGTTGCTGGTCTTAGAGTCTAGTCTTTTAGAGTTTTGAGTTCTGGTCATAAGTTGTCACGCCGCCGCCGCACCATCATCATCGCCCCTGCCATCTACCACCACCACTCCGAATCCGTATCCATATACCACCACCAATCCGTGTCCATATACCACCACCGATCCATATCCATATACTACCACCGCTACCACCACCGCTGCCATATATCACCACCAATCCGAGTTCCTTGCTTATTAGGTTTGTTTTCGGGATCCATCTAGTTTCCGATTCGTGTTTCCTTGCCGGAGTAGGTTTCGAAAACAAAAAAGAGTCTGGAAACCACGCTCCGTTTAGGCCCAAAATTTTTCGAAAACGCATTTTTCGAAAAAAATTCTGGCTATCTTATTTTTAGGTGTTTCTGAGTGTTTTGAGACCCGTTTCCAGTTTTTGGGTCCGGGCAGTCGAAAAAACGAAAAAAAAAATTGGTCGAAAAAATTTTGTGCCCATCCTGTCAGTTTGACCTAGGAAGCGTTTTGAGACACTCGCCATTATAGTGATTTTTCGCAAAAAAAAAAAAAAAAAAGAGCAGCGCAAAAAAAAAAAGAGCAGCGCAAAAAAAAAGAGCGAAAAAAAAACCAGAGTGTGCTTTTCCCTTGTTTACGTGCAGCGCCGTGATTTTGTTAGTGTTCTAGGCTCGCGTCTCTAGCACAGTCTAGCCTAGGACCAGCACAGTACCGTCGTTGAGCGTTTATTCAACTTTGCATCTCTGAATTGATTATTGCTGACCCTTTTTGCTACCATATTATAAGCCTTCCCAGCTCCACATACATCTACGTCGTGCGTTTGACTCTCCCTGGTAATCGCTCTATCCAAGCTTTGAGAGTTTTTGACTACAACGGTTGCCGATCACCGCCTGCTGCTGGGTAAGAACTGGTAAGAATTTGAGATTTGCTCGACGGATTTGTGACACCCACCACCACCTCTTGTTAGTAGTCTGTAGGATCATATTCTTGTGTGTTTCTATTGCTGCTAACCATGCCAGGATCACAAGCCGACGAGACTGACTGGGAGAACACCCAAAAAAAGGATTTGCATGATAAATTTCAGCAAATGATGAGTGGACAGGTGCAAGATGTGCTAAACAGATTTGAAGAGGCCATGGAGAAGATAGATGGCATGGAGAAGACGTTCGAAACAAAGCTCGATAACAAGTTTAATGAATTGCTCGCGCGTCTTCCACCACCACCACCCGCTGCACCTAACGCACCTCTCCAACGACAACAACAACAACAACAACAACGCATCCTTTCGAATCAGTATGGACGAGCGAAGTGTGTTCCTATTGAGGATGGCCAAACTTCTGGTGCTGCTGTTCATGTTGTTGATGCTTCTTTGGCCCCTGCTACTGCTGCTGCTGGTACCCAGGAGGATGATGAGTATGTGGGCGATTATGAGGATGAGGTTGATCAAAATCAGCACTACGTGCAGCCACCAGCACCACCACCACCAGGTCGACCTTAGGTATATATTCGTAATGGTAGGCCTGCACCACCACCTCAGGTACGAGATGATGTCCATATTCCTAAACTGAAATTGAATATTCCACCATTTGAGGGTAGATATGTTCCTGATATATATCTTACTTGGGAGTTAGAAACTGAACAACGTTTTACATGTTTACAATATCCCGAGGAGAGACGGGTTGCTGCTGCTGTTTGTGCTTTCACTAGTTTTGCATGTGTATGGTGGTCTGAACATTGTAGATTATATCCTATTCCCGCTACTTGGGCTGCTTTGAAAACTGCTATGCGTACTCGTTGGGTTCCACCATATTATCAACGTGAATTGCTTCAAAAATTACAGCGCTTAAGACAAGGAAAAAATTCTGTAGAAGAATATTATCAGGAATTACAAACTGGCATGATTAGATGTGGTATTGTTGAGGAGAATGAAGCTATGCTTGCACGTTTTCTGGGTGGATTAAATAGAGAGATTCAGACCATTCTAGATTATAAGGAGTATACTAATATCACTCGTTTATTCCATCTTGCTTGTAAAGCTGAACGTGAAGTGCAGGATCGACAGGCATTGGCGCGGACTAACTTTTCTGCAGGTCGACCTTCATCATGGACACCACGTGCATCATCTACTTCCACACGTTCTGCTACACCGGCGCCTCCGTCGGCTGCCACCTCCAACCGTGATACAATAAAGCAGGCACAATCACCACTATCTGCCAAGAGCACATCTTCTGGGCCTGCAAAGAGCTCTTCTTCATCCATGGCATCAATAGGGCAAACACATGATATTATTTGTCGACGTTGCAAGGGTGGAGGTCATTATGCGAGAGAATGCCCCTCTAAGCGTGTGATGATTGTTACTGAGGATGGTGGGTATGAGTCCGCTAGTGACTATGATGAGGAGACTTTGGCTCTTATTACACGTGACGAACACGGTGGAGAAGATTCTGATCATGAGACGCAATACATGGCTCCTGAAGATGCTGACAGGTATGAATGTTTAGTTGCTCAACGTGTTTTGAGTGTGCAGGTTACACAAGCTGAGCAAAATCAGAGGCATAATTTGTTCCACACAAAGGGAGTTGTGAAGGAACGTTCTGTTCGCGTGATCATAGATGGAGGGAGTTGCAACAACTTGGCTAGCATGGAGATGGTGGAGAAGCTATCTCTCACCACAAGACCACATCCACATCCTTACTACATCCAATGGTTCAACAACAGCGGCAAGGTTAAGGTAACACGTACTGTTCGTGTGCATTTTAGTATCTCTACATATGCTGATTATGTTGATTGTGATGTGGTACCTATGCAAGCATGTTCCTTATTACTTGGTAGACCATGGCAATTTGATAAAAATTCTATTCACCATGGTAGAAACAATCAGTATACTCTTGTTCATAAGGATAAAAATATTACTTTGCTTCCTATGACTCCTGATTCCATTTTGAAAGATGATCTTAATAGAGCTAATAAAGCAAAACAGGAGAAAACTAAGAGTGAAAATCAGATTGTGGCAAAAGAATTTGAGCAACAAATGCAGCCTAATAATAATAAACAATCTAGTGTTGCTTCTGAAATTAAATTGAAAAGTGCATGTTTACTTGCCACCAAATCTGATATTGATGATCTAGATTTTAGCAAATCTGTTTGCTATGCTTTTGTGTGCAAAGAGGCATTATTTTCATTCGAGGACGTGCCTTCCTCTTTGCCTCCTGCTGTCACTAACATTTTGCAGGAGTTCGCTGACGTCTTTCCACAAGACGTGCCACCGAGATTACCACCTATTCGCGGGATTGAGCATCAAATTGACTTAATTCCCGGTGCATCATTACCCAACCGTGCACCATACCGTACCAATCCAGAGGAGACGAAGGAGATTATGCGTCAAGTACAAGAACTGCTCGACAAAGGTTATATACGCGAATCCCTTAGTCCTTGTGCTGTTCCTATCATTTTAGTGCCGAAAAAGGATGGTACGTCGCGTATGTGCGTTGATTGTAGAGGCATTAATAATATTACTATTCGTTATCGTCATCCTATTCCTAGGCTAGATGATATGCTTGATGAATTGAGTGGCTCTACAATATTCTCCAAAGTTGATTTGCGTAGTGGATACCATCAAATTCGTATGAAATTGGGAGATGAATGGAAAACAACATTTAAAACTAAGTTTGGATTATATGAGTGGTTAGTCATGCCTTTTGGGTTAACTAATGCACCTAGTACTTTCATGAGGTTAATGAACGAAGTTTTACGTGCTTTCATTGGACGATTTGTGGTAGTTTACTTTGATGACATATTGATTTATAGCAAATGTTTGGAGGAACATTTGGAACATTTACGTGCTGTTTTTATTGCTCTACGTGATGCATGTTTGTTTGGTAACCTTGGAAAGTGCACCTTTTGCACCGACCGAGTATCTTTTCTTGGCTATGTTGTTACTCCACAGGGAATTGAAGTTGATAAAGCCAAAATTGAAGCTATTGAGAGTTGGCCACAGCCCAAAACGGTCACACAAGTGAGGAGTTTCCTTGGCCTCGCTGGATTCTATAGGCGTTTTGTGAGAGATTTCAGCACCATTGCTGCACCTCTCAATGAGCTTACAAAGAAAGATGTGCCTTTTCTGTGGGGTACCGCACAGGAAGAAGCCTTCTCGGTATTGAAAGATAAGTTGACACATGCTCCTTTACTCCAACTTCCTGATTTTAATAAGACTTTTGAGCTTGAATGTGATGCTAGTGGAATTGGATTAGGAGGTGTGTTATTACAAGATGGCAAACCTGTTGCATACTTTTCTGAAAAATTGAGTGGGCCAAGTATGAATTATTCTACTTATGATAAAGAATTATATGCTCTTGTTCGGACTTTAGAAACATGGCAACATTATTTATGGCCCAAAGAATTTGTTATACATTCTGATCATGAATCTTTGAAACATATTAAAAGTCAAGCTAAACTGAATCGTAGACATGCTAAATGGGTTGAATTCATTGAGACTTTCCCTTATGTCATTAAACACAAGAAGGGAAAAGAAAATGTTATTGCTGATGCATTGTCTCGTCGCTATACTATGCTTTCACAACTTGACTTCAAAATATTTGGTTTGGAGACCATCAAAGATCAATATGTGCATGATGCTGATTTTAAAGATGTAATGCAGAATTGTAAAGAAGGAAGAATGTGGAACAAGTTTGTCGTTAACGATGGATTTGTGTTTCGTGCTAACAAGCTATGCATTCCAGCTAGCTCCGTTCGTCTTTTGCTGTTGCAGGAGGCGCATGGGGGAGGATTAATGGGACACTTTGGCGTGAAGAAGACGGAGGACGTACTTGCTACACATTTCTTTTGGCCAAATATGAGACGGGATGTTGAGCGTTTTGTTGCTCGCTGCACTACATGTCAAAAAGCTAAGTCACGACTCAATCCTCATGGTTTATATATGCCTTTGCCTGTACCTAGTGTTCCTTGGGAGGATATATCTATGGACTTTGTTTTAGGTTTACCTCGAACAAAGAAGGGGAGGGATAGCATATTTGTTGTCGTGGATAGATTCTCGAAAATGGCACACTTTATACCATGTCATAAAAGCGATGATGCTGTTAATGTTGCTGATTTGTTCTTTCGTGAAATTATTCGCTTGCAAGGTGTGCCAAATACTATTGTTTCAGATCGTGATACTAAATTTCTTAGCCACTTTTGGAGATGTTTATGGGCTAAGTTGGGGACTAAACTGCTATTTAGTACTACTTGTCACCCCCAAACTGATGGACAAACTGAAGTAGTCAATAGAACATTGTCTACTATGCTTAGGGCTGTTTTGAAGAATAATAAGAAAATGTGGGAAGAATGCTTGCCTCATATTGAATTTGCTTATAATCGTTCATTGCATTCTACTACTAAGATGTGCCCTTTTGAAATTGTGTATGGTTTCCTACCTCGTGCACCTATTGATTTGTTGCCTCTTCCATCTTCGGAGAAGGTTAATTTTGATGCTAAAGAACGTTCTGAATTGATTTTAAAAATGCATGAGTTAACTAAGGAAAACATTGAGCGTATGAATGCTAAATATAAACTTGCTGGAGATAAGGGTAGAAAACATGTTGTGTTTGCACCTGGAGATCTTGTTTGGTTACATTTGCATAAAGATAGATTTCCTAATTTGCGCAAATCAAAGCTAATGCCACGTGTTGATGGTCCCTTTAAGGTGTTAGAGAAAATAAATGATAATGCATATAAACTTGAGCTGCCTGCAGATTTTGGGGTTAGTCCCACTTTTAACATTGCAGATTTGAAGCCTTATTTGGGTGAGGAAAATGAGCTTCCGTCGAGGACGACTTCATTTCAAGAAGGGGAGGATGATGAGGACATCAATACCATTGTTACACCCACAGCCCCTACTGCTACATATACTGGACCAATTACTAGAGCTCGCGCACGCCAATTAAATTATCAGGTACTTTCGTTTCTTGGTAATGATTCTAATGTTCATGAGAATATGATGCTGCCTAAATTGGATACATTTGTTTTGCTTACAAATGAAGGGCCTAGCTTGGAGAAGGATGGACATTGGAGCAAGAGCAAGCATGGAGATGATGCCATGCGCAAGGGGAACCAGAACGGAGTTACAAGTGATGATTTCAGGACTTTGAAGCCACCATGAGAGTGCATGAAGCCTTGGACGAAATATAATAGATGCCACTTCGTAAATTTCGTCCAGAGGCTATTATAGGTGCTGCGACACCTTTTTATTGGGCCAGGCCCATGTAATTTCGAAATACATAAGTATAGGCTATTTTTAGAGTCCGTATGTGTGGGGAAACAAGAGATAGGGTTGATTTCGGACCCCTCCACCAAGGGCCACGAAATTCCCCCTCTCTTCCTCCATATATACAGCCCTTAGGGCACCGTTTAGACTTTGGGTTTTGTTTAGATTAAAAGTTTGCCATAGCTGCAACTTCGCGTACTTCGTTTGTGTTCAACGACCAGACAAAGGCGTCACAGAACCCCACCTTGATCAATAAAGCTTTCATCTTATAATCGCAATATCCAGATTGCAATCTTAGTTTCTTGCTTGTTCTTCGCTTGCTCGCAGGAAACAGACCCTCGTGGTCAGGTTGATCGTGCTCCGGCGTGGTCAATAACCTCTCGGAGTTGGTTTAGCGATTGCTAAGGCGCGACGTCCTCGCACGTTCGTAGTCGGATCGTCAAAGTCGACTTCCACCAAAGCGATTTCCATCATCTCATCGAAAGACGGGACACCTTTGCCTCTATCATATGGTGCACGGTTGGGTAATGATGCACCGGGAATTAAGTCAATCTGATGCTCAATCCCTCGAATGTGAGGTAATCCCGGTGGCACGTCTTGTGGAAAGACGTCAGCGAACTCCTCCAAAATGTTAGTGACAGCAGGAGGCAAAGAGGAAGGCACGTCCTTGAATGAAAATAATGCCTCTTTGCACACAAAAGCATAGCAAACGGATTTGCTGAAATCTAGCTCATCAGTATCAGATTTAGTGGCAAGTAAACATGCACTTCTCAATTTAATTTCAGAAGCAACACTAGATGGTTTACTATTAGGCTTCATTTGTTGCTCAAATTCTTTTACCACAATCTAATTTTCACTCTTATTTTTCTATAGTTTTGCTTTATTAGCTCTATTAATATCATCTTTCAAAATGGAATCAGGAGTCATAGGAAGCAAAGTAATATTTTTATCCTTATGAACAAGAGTATACTAATTGTTTCTACCATGGTGTACAAATTTTTTATCAAATTGCCATAGTCTACCAAGTAATAAAGAACATGCTTGCATAGGTACCACATCAGAATCAACATAATCAGCATATGTAGAGATACTAAAATGCACACGAATAGTACGTGTTACCTTAACCTTGCCGCTGTTGTTGAACCATTGGATGTAGTAAGGATGTGGATGTGGTCTTGTGGTGAGAGATAGCTTCTCCACCATCTCCATTCTAGCCAAGTTGTTGTAGCTCCCTCCGTCTATGATGACACGCACAGAACATTCCTTCACAACTCCCTTTGTATGGAACAAATTGTGCCTCTGATTTTGCTCAGTTTGTGTGACCTGGACACTCAAAACACGTTGAGCAACTAAACATTCATACATGTCAGCGTCTTCAGGAGCCATGTATTGCATCTCATGATCAGAATCATCTCCACCATGTTCTTCACGTGTAATAAGAGCCAAAGTCTCCTCATCACAGTCACTAGCGGACTCATACCCACCATGCTCAGTAGCAATCATCACACGCTGAGATTTGCATTCTCTGGCATAATGACCTCTTCCCTTACAACGACGACAAATAATATCACTCGTGTGCCCTGTTGATGCCATGGAAGAAGAAGAACTCTGTGGAGGCCCGGCAGGTGCGCTCTTGGCAGATAATGGTGGTTGTGCCTACTTTCTTGTATCACGGCTGGAGGTGGCACCTGATGGAGGTGCTGGTGCAGTTGAAGTAGAAGATGCACGCGGTGTCCATGATGAAGGTCGGCCTGCAGAAAAGTTAGTTCACGCCAATGCTTGTCGATCCTGCACTTCACGTTCAGCTTTACAAGCAAGATGGAATAAACGAGTGATATTAGTATACTCCTTATACTCTAGAATGGTCTGAATCTCTCTATTTAATCCACCCATAAAACGTGCAAGCGTAGCTTCATTCTCCTCAATTATACCACATCTAATCATGCCAGTTTGTAATTCCTGATAATATTCTTCTACAGAATTTTTTCCTTGTCTTCAACGCTGCAATTTTTGAAGCAATTCACGTTGATAATGTGGTGGAACCCAACGAGTACGCATAGCAGTTTTCAAAGCAGCCCAAATAGCTGGAATAGGATATAACCGACAATGTTTAGACCACCATACACATGCAAAACTAGTGAATGCACAAACAGCAGCAGCAACCCGTCTCTCCTCGGGATATTGTAAACATGTAGAACGTTGTTTAGTTTCTAACTCCCAAGTAAGATATATATCAGGAACATATGTACCCTCAAACGGTGGAATATTCAATTTCAGTTTAGGAATATGGTCATTATCTCGTACCTGAGGTGGTGGTGCAGGCCTACCGTTGCGAATATATACCTGAGGTCGACCTGCTGGTGGTGGTGCTGGTGGCTGCACGTAGTTCTGATTTTGATCAACCTCATCCTCGTAATAGTCATCCACCTCTGCAGTAGCAGCAGGAGCTACAGAAGCACCAACAGCAGTAGCAGCGGCACCAGAAATTTGCCCTGGCTCATTAGGAATATGCTGTGCTCGCCCTACTATATCGTGGCGTGAAACTAGTGGTGGGAGACGTTTGAGTAATTCATCGAACTTGGCGTCCAACTTGGTGTCAATTGTATTCTCAATGTCATCCATCTTCTCCATTGCCTTTCCAAAGCTGGCCATCACGGCTTCCACCTGTTGACCCAACATTTGATGAAACTTATCATGAAGCTCCTTGTTCGTCATGTTCTCCTAGTCAATCTCGTCGGCTTGTGGTCCTGCCATAGTTAGCAGCAATAGAAACAGACAAGAATATGATCCTACAGACTACTAGAAAATGGTGGTGGTGGGGTGTCACAAATCTGTCAAGCGAATCACAAATTCTTACCAGTTCTTACCCAGCAGCAGGTGGTGATCAGCAACCATTGTTGTCAAAACTCTCAAAGCTTGGATAGAGCGATTACCAGGGAGAGTCAACCGCACGACATAGATGTATGTGGAGCTGGGAAGGCTTATAATATGGTAGCAAAAAAGGTCAGCAATAATCAATTCAGAGATGCAAAGTTGAATAAACGCTCAATGACGGTACTGTGCTGGTCCTAGGCTAGACCGTGCTAGAGACGAGAGCCTAGAACACTAACAAAATCACGGCGCTGCACGTAAACAAGGGAGGAGCACACTCTGAATTTTTTTTCTCTTTTTTTCGCTTTTTTTCACTTTTTTTCACTTTTTTTGCACTTTTTTTGCTCTGCAACAATTTTTTTCGAAAAAGTCTAAAAATGGTCTAGAAACTGCCTAGCCAGAATTTTACAAACATAGTTTTTTTTTTAAACTGGAATTATTTTTCTACTGTGGGTAACACGAAAGTTCGGGAGTCCTTCTCTGTCACGACTAGTAGTATGGCATGATCTCGAAATCCAAAACAGAGTAACAAAATACTGGACTCAGACTAGGACTGGTGGCGGAGATGAATCTGGTGGAACTCGCACTGGTGGCGGAGATGAATCTGGTGGAACTCGGACTGGTGGCGGATATATGTTGCAGGTGGACTTGGATTATTGTGATGGTGGTGGATATGTGGTATATGGCTGCGGTGATGACGATGGTGGTAGATGGCAGCGGTGATGACGATGGTGGTATATGGCAGCGGTGATGACGATGGTGGTATATGGCAGCGGTGACGATGATGGTGGGTATATGGCAGCGGTGACGATGATAATGCAGTGGCGGCGTGACAACTTGTGAACAGAACTCAAAACTCTAAAGGACTAGACACTAAGACCAGCAACTAGACACGATGATGCAACCGCAAATTCAACAATGCAAAACCTGATGAGGACATGACTACCTTGGATATGACCAAAAAGGCGAGGGGTGTCCCGATCTTTCGATGAGATGATAACTATCGATTTGGTGAAGATGACTTTGACGATCCGACTACAAACGTGCACGACGTTGCGCCTTAGCAATCGCTAAACCAACTCTGAGAGGTTATTGACCACGCCGGAGCACAATCAACCTGACCACGAAGGTCTATTCCTGCAAGCAATCGAAGAACAAGCAAGAATATGATAAAAGCATTCTGAATATTGCGAGTATATATGAAGTATTGATAAAGGTGGGGATCCGTAAGCGGTCTTGGTCTGGTCGTTGGACACAAACGAAGTACACGAAGTTGCAATGGCTAACTTTTAACTAAACAAATCCCAAGGAAAAGCTACTAGATGGATCTACTTATATAGGAGCAAGGGGTGGCGGCCAAGGAGGTGGGAGGACGTCCCAAGGCAGCCTAAAACTAAATCTAGGTCGTACAAGGCCAATGGGCCCAAGTGGAGGTGATGTAACACCTTTGGACTTGTAGTTTGACTCGGATTCTGCTGCAGCATCAGATTGTTTCGTCCACAACTCAACGCTCCGGACGAATTTGAAGGTGATTCCAATTGGGTTGGAAAGTGCACGAAATCTAGTTTCCAACAAAAAAAGAATCACCCAATTCGGAGTCCGTATGAAAAACTTGTGTGCGTTTTGAGTCAGGTACGTCTGTGCAGTCCGAATCTGAATCCAGAACGTGAGAGACTTGGACTCTATCTTCTCTTGGGCCAAAAGTGACGTGAGAGAACTTTTTGGACAGCAAATAAACATCTCTTTCTTCCTTATCTTCATATGTGGATTGTACAAATGTCCCATACACCTGCAATTAGACAAAACACAAAAGTGTGTGAAGTATTTTTGTTCTGGATAACATAAATAGATTATTGAATAGTTTGCACTAGAAATCACCTGACAAATATGCATATATGCAATATTTTTGGTCATATCCAAGGTAGTCATGTCCTCATCAAAACCCTAAAAAGATTATGCAAAGGCTCAGATTGGTTCGGATATGAGGAACTAACCCAAAAAAATTTTTGGCTTTTTCGTGGACTGTAGGTATGAAGAATAGACTCGATATAAACTACAAAAAATTGTAAAATCTCACCGAGCAACCTGGAAATTTGATACCACTTGATAGAGGCAAAGGTGTCCCGTCTTTTGATGAGATAGAGATTATCGTTTTGGGAGGAGTAGACTTTGACGATCTGACTACATATGTGCGAGGACGTCGCGCCTTAGCAATCGCTAAACCAACCCCGAGAGGTTATCGATCACGCCGGAGCACGATCAACCTGACCACGAGGGTCTATTTCCTGCGAGCAAACGAAGAACAAGCAAGAAACTGAGATTGCAATCTGGATATTGCGAATATAAGATGAAAGCTTTCTTGATCAAGATGGGGTTCTGTGACGTCTTGGTCTGGTCGCTGAACACAAACGAAGTACGCGAAGTTGCAACTATGGGAAACTTTTATTCTAAACAAAAGCCAAAGTCTAAACAACGCCCTAAGGGTTGTATATATGGAGGAAGAGGGGGGAATTTTGTGGCACTTGGGGAAGGGGTCCGAAACCAACCCTATCTCTTGTTTGCCCACACATATGGACTCTAAAAACAGCCTATACGCAAGTATTTCGAAAATACATGGACCTGGCCCAATAATAAGGTGACGCAGCACCTAGAATAGCCTCTGGACGAAAGATATGAAGTAGCATCTTGTATATTTTGTCCAAGCCTTCATGCACTCATTATGGTGGCTTCAACATCCTAGAATCATCACTTGTAACTCCGTTCTTGTTCCCCTTGCGCATGCCATCATCTCCATGCTTGTTCGTGCTCCAATGTTCATCCTTCTCTAAGCTAGGCCCTTCATTTGTAAGCAAAACAAATGTATCCAATTTAGGCAGCATCATATTCTCATGAACATTAGAATCATTACCATGAAACGGAAGTACCTGGTAATTTAATTGGCGTGCGCGAGCTCTAGTAATTGGTCGAGTATGTATAGCAGCAGGGGTTGTGGGTGTAACAATGGTATTGATGTCCTCATCAGGACACCTATGGGCACCTTCGAGAGACTGACACGGCATGAAACGGTAAGGCCGTGCTTGGGAGCTCTGGTTTATTTCACACCTGTATTAACATACAAGTGTAATTTACTCATCATCGGAAACAACGCATAAAATACAGGCGTAATGAAACCGATGGCCTGAGGTCTGTAAGTAAAACCGGCGGGTTCTGCGTGTAATTTGAGAGACCAGTGTATATTTCACTAGTCGGAATCGACCAACCAAGCGCTTCGCCCGAGACCATCTGCTTTTATTTACAAGCGTCAGTTATACAAGCGGTTTTGGTTGGAAAACGACGATCCAATCACGGCCTAAGATGATGAGTTGGTCGGAAGATCATATGGTTTCACATCTAACCTACTCGACTTGTCGCATAGGCTATGAATGAAACATAAGACGATGAACTTCTTAAGCACGGAAATAACAGAAGAGGATGATCTTCTTAACAAGCAAATCACTGGCATTAGATCAACATGCAAAACAATACGAAGCATTATTCTTAGGAGGCACGGTGAACAGCTCGTGATGCCGCATGCCACAACATTCCAAGCTCAACTTTGCAATCAAACACAAGGCCTGGCATTACATAGAAAATATTCATAACAAACTCTAAACATAGGAATATCTCAGCAGAGTAACTATTTACTTCTAAACTGAACACAGGAATAGGAAAAAACGATCGACGCTGCTCATAGCAAAGGGTGTCCCACTCAATAATATCAAATGCATGTCTTCTGGCTAACATCAATGAGCAAATTTTGACAAGGTTTTCCAATTCCAATATATTAAACTAACGTCTTCTTGCTAACACCAATGATTAAACTTTGACAAGCTTTTCCCATTCAAAATATGTAATGCCTATGATCTGGAGTCCTGTCGTGGCTTCCTGTACTTGTTTGGGCACTTTTTGCCCAGTGCACTCCACGTGTGGTAGAATTGCCGATGCTCTCTGCATACTAGTCATATCACCAGCGTCTACTAATACTCTGTAAAGCTTCTCGGTCATTCCTTCTGTAATGTAGCGCAAACAGTGACTGCTTCTTTCTACAAAGTGGAACGACCAACTGGACCCACTAATGCAGCAGTTTGCCTTGGACACATTGGCTCCTTTTGTGCAGTTCAACTCAAATCAAAGTCGGAATAAAACCGAGCTTTAATTTTGATATCCTGTAAGCAACAATAGGTATAAGAGAAACAATTACTGAGAAATAACGGTTAATGACTTGTACTCACAGAAGAAAAGCATCTACTGATCTACCTTATCTTAATGGGAAACAAAGCAAGAGAGTAACAGTTCTCCATCAGTGTAATTCATTCATATTGACTGAGACATTATCTTAAGAATGCCTTGTTTCAACATGTATAAAGAACGACAAAGCCGAAAAGTACCATTCCTAAAACAATGCGACTGATTCATTTTAACAGAGACATTATCTTAACCATACCTTGGTTAAACATGTAGAAAGAACTACAAAGCAGGATAGTACCATTCCTAAATCTATGCGACTGATTCGTTTTAACAGAGGCAAAAAAGGAATCAATTACTGGCCAATAAAGGAGGATGAAACCTGCGGCCACAAAAATGGTAATCCCGCCAATCCCTAACAAGTGTTGCAGTTTTGAACTAAGATTCAGTAGTTAATTAATTCTGAGAGTGGCATTGCTTAATTTTACCAGCAGCATTAGATTAACAAAAAGCATAAACAGTTCCAGGGAGAATGGGCGCAACAACAACATGTGCTTCCATCTACTTATAAAGGGGTGATGCAGAATTTTGTTGTAACAAAGAAACAAGCATCATGTCTGCATTGGGACAATTTTTGCTCACTTAATGATAAAAGACAACAGTTCAATAGCTTCAATTCAACATTTATCCAAAACAGTACCAATACAAGTATCTCAAAGCACATTGCAGCATCATGTGGATGAAAGTTGGTACTGACCTTTCTTGACCAAGATTTGAAGCAGCTCGAGAGGAAGACTGGACACATATCCCAACACATATATGAAATCTGGATCTCTTCTTATGCAGTTCCACCAAAATTAAGCAAAGTTGTCGGGTGACATTCAAGTTGAACTGCACAAAACACTCTTAAAACATAAGTGCTTTGCGCAGCGAAGCAAAATGTCGCAATAGCAACAAGTTGAATAGATATCCCTGTTTAAACAGAGGCAAAAAAGGAATCAATTACTGGCTAATAAAGGAGGATGAAACATGCGGCCACAAAAATGGTAATCCCGCCAATCCCTAACAAGTGTTGCAGTTTTGAAATAAGATTCAGTAGTTAATTCTGAGAGTGGCATTGCTTAATTTTACCAGCGATATTAGATTAACGAAAAGCATAAACAGTTCCAGGGGAGAGTGGGCACAACAACAATATGTGCTTCCATCTATTTATAAAGGGGCTGATGCTGAATTTGTTGTAACAAAGCAACAAGCATCATGTCTGGGTTGGTCCCATTTTTGTTCACTACTTAATGGGAAAAGACAGCAATACAATAGCTTCAATTCAACATTTATTTAGAACATTACCAAAACAAGTAGCACAACATCTCAAAGCACACTACACATCATGTGGATGAGACCAAGATTTGAAACAACTCGCCACAAAGACTGGAAACAAATCTCGATCTCCTTTTGTGCAGTTCCACCAAAATTAAGCAAAGTCATCGGTGTGACATTCAAGTTGAACTGCACAAAACACTCATAAAACATAAGTGTTTCACATAGCGAAGCAAAATCTCGCAATAGCAACAAGTTGAATAGATACCCCTGTTTTAACAGAGGCAAAAAAGGAAACAATTACTTGCCGATAAAGGAGGATGAAACAAACGGCAACAAAAATAAGCATCTAACTTATCTTGATGGAAAACAAAGTAGGATAGTAGCATTTCTAAAATGGTTGCATTGATTCATATTAACAGAGATATTCTCTTAGAACAACATTCGTTAAAAAATGTAATTTACTTTTAACAGTGGCTTTGCTTCAATTTTCCGGCGGCATTCTTAGATTAACAACAACAAAATAGTTGTATGGGACATGGGACATGGGACATGCTAGCACCATGTGCGTCCACAAGTATAAATGGGTGATGCAGAGTATGTAGACAAGCAGCATATCTGCGTTGGTCCCATATTTGTTCTCTTCAACCTTTTTCCTATGTGAGGGCAGCAAATCTAGTCCTGCACAAACTACCCGACCCCCCAGTTTTAGGTTACCCCCTTTTTCCCTTTTCTACCAACAAAGCGGCTGGATAGCCAGTCTATACTACTTTCCCTCCCTCCTTTCCTCATTGAACCACGTCATAGATTCATGCTCCAGCCCACCGCACCCTTCTTTCCTCTTTGAACCAAGACCTAGATTCGACTACAGATCGAAAAGGATCCACATGCAGCTAGAGCAACGACGGTTTCAAAGAAACTTATACCTTAGGGTCGTCGGGATGTGGCAAGGCGTGCGGCGGGAGGCTGGATCTTCCCACACTACGTACGGCAGCAAGGAAGAAGGGGACGATGGCCCTCTCGCACAGGCGCTGGGTGAAAGAGAACAGCGCAGCCGATAGTGGATTGCCTCCCTCGCCAAAGGCGATAGAGTGAACGCTGCACCTCCTCCCCTTCCTGGTGCGATGGGATTCGGACGCCTCCTTCACCAGCTATGAGGGGGGAGAGAGAGACAAGAGGCCAACGCAGTCTTGTTTAGATCTGGTGAAAAGAGGGTGAGAGACTGCGAATATAGCAAACCCTAGCAAAGGAACATTAAGCCTCCAGCGTGTATATATATATATATATGTAGTGCGGCGAGAGTGTGGAGAGTGCAAACCCTAGCGAACAAGCGCTGAGGCTCCAGCTTATATATACTACTTTAGTACGGACTGAGCTCCGGTGCCTTAACTGCACCTGCTTTTGGCTGTATGACAGGTGAGCCAGCCACATTTTAGGCCCACCTGTCATAAACCCAAAGGCAGGTGCACTAAGTCAATGAAGCTGCATCCATATAGTACTTGTGTATACGACTAATATATATAGTGGAGTGGTTTTCTTGTTCTCTCCATAACAATCGTTTTAAATTGTGTAAGTACGAAACAAAACTCTTTATTTAACGTACAATGAAGAAAACTACTACTATTTCCAATGAACTAACGATCCACGCATCTTGGTCGCACTTCCTGTCCTTCACGTGCGGTACACTACCCTCCCTTAAGTGAACAACCACACATGCGCCAAATTATCGGAAACATGTGAGAATGTGTACACATAAAGAATTTTAATTTCAATTATCGGAAAGGTTTGAGAGTATTACAAAGTTTGACTTCAGTCAAATCTAATATGCGGAGTAAATAAAAATGGAGGGCTACTACGTCCATCCGGGTTTTTAGTCCACACCATTTTTTAAATCAAAGTTAATAGCTGGAGAAATAAAATTACAGGGGAGCTGGAGACAAAGTTGTGAGAAGGCTTAGAAATCAATACAAACTTATGCTCTTAGTACCAACGTCGATCCTTCTTCGAGGAAACATTTGGTTCATAGTCAATTGTGTGATAAAATTGCACCAACGTGAAAGACGACTGCGTCTCCAACGGAACCAAGGTGAACTGACGAAGGATATCATCTTTGTGCGTAACAAAGGTGTACTGATGGAAGACAGCTTGTTTTTCATTGAAAATCAATCAGCTTCACCAGCCGACACAACCGTGAGGCGCAACCATGAGCATCGATAGGTCATCGTGGTGATGCATCATCCATTTGGCATCAAGTTTGGGTGAGGCACCTATGAAGTTCGACAAATCCTCACTGTGGTCTGTTTCTTCTCAGTAATCAAGCTCAAGGAAGGAAGAACCACGTGGCAGAGGACAGTGAGGCAGAACAACAATGGCCATCCAATTTTGTGCAGTTCCACTAAAATTGAGGAAGACATGCCCGGGTATGGAGATCGCATCGCTGTTTCCAAAAATATAAAAAAGGGATATAGTGTTGTTACTTTGTTATACAAGATTAACAACGACATCTCAATTGTCAATAAGAATTAATGAAAAGTACACCAACAAACATAAGCATCATGATTATCTTGAAGGGAACTAAACCAGGATACCCGAGAAAAAAAGCATTTCTTCATTTAACTAGTGATAGTATTAGATTAGCAGCAGCAATAGGAGCATATGGACAATGACCGCACAACCACCATGTACTTTTTGTCGAAACAACATGTATACCTCCACCGAGGCATAAATCAGGACAACTTTTCGAGTGGCATTTCCTCTATAATAGTAGGTGATGTTGGACCAGCCGACGAACCCTAGCTACTATACATGGGGAGTTAGGGAGTAGTCGCACAGAAGAAAACCCGCACGCAGCAACCTGGGGAGCTGGACCAGTACAAGAAGTTATACCTCAGGTGGGCGAGATGTCGTTTAGGCGGGCGGGCGGGATCTTCCCACATGACGGTAGCGAACAAGGGCACGGAGGACCTTCGTCCGTGCCAGCGCCGGCTCCGAGAGGACGGTGCATCGGCTTCCTTCGTCGCCGACGGCGACAACGTCAACGCTGCACCTCCTCACCTCCCGCGGTGGACGGGATCCGGCTGGATCTGTGACCACCAGTGAGGAGAGAGATAGAGTGGACACTGTGATGTAGGGTGGAACCCTATAGCGACGATCATTCACGTTTGGAGTGGGATCCCTCGAAGAACACGATGAACACGGGGAAGAACGGGGAGAAATCACAAGGGGAAACACTCAAGAACAAGTCCAAATCACACATCCACTAGACAATCAAACACACAAGATCACAAGGTACATGAACAACAAAGGGAAAGATACAAGGTAAGGTTCATCTCCAAGAGGAGGTCTTGCTGATATCCTAGATGGATCTTCCCACAAGGGGGTCTTGATGATATTCCGCAGGATCTTCTCACATGGAGGTCTTGAACTCCATGGGAGTGGTAGTCCCTCTCTCTCAAGAGTAGAGGTAGGAGCAAAGCTCACCTAAGAATGAGCTATCATATTTGCTAACCCTAGAAAAGAGGTGGAGGTGGTCTATTTATAGTCTAAGCCTCGAAGGGGTAAGTGGGGAAGAGATACAAGGCCAAAGGCCCGCGGCTACGCACACAGGCGTCGGACGTCCGGTGGGGGTCGGACGTCCGATGGCTCGGGACGGGCCGGACGTCCGGAAGTCTTCGGACTTCCGCTATTTTCCTTCTGGACTGGTGGCACCGGACGTCCGGTATCTTCGGTCTTCCGTTAATATTACCGGTCGTCCGCTGGGGGCCGGACGTCCGCTCGCTGGGAGGTGTTGTAGCTGGTGTTGGCTGGGCCTTCTGGCTGGTGCGGCTTCCAGGCGTCGGACGTCCGGTCCCGACCAGTCGTCCGGTGGCTGTAGCATGTAGCAGCTCCGTTTCTTCCGTCTTCTCTTCCATGCTTCCCTCGCGGATGGTGTAGGTGTTCCTTGGCGCTTTGATGAGGACATCAATACCATTGTTACACCCACAGCCCCTACTGCTACATATACGGGACCAATTACTAGAGCTCGTGCACGCCAATTAAATTATCAGGTACTTTCGTTTCTTGGTAATGATTCTAATGTTCATGAGAATATGATGCTGCCTAAATTGGATACATTTGTTTTGCTTACAAATGAAGGGCCTAGCGTGGAGAAGGATGAACATTGGAGCAAGAACAAGCATGGAGATGATGCCATGCGCAAGGGGAACAAGAACGGAGTTACAAGTGATGATTTCAGGACTTTGAAGCCACCATAATGGGTGCATGAAGCCTTGGACGAAATATACAAGATGCCACTTCATAAATTTCGTCCCGAGGCTATTGTAGGTGCTGCGTCACCTTTTTATTGGGCCAGGCCCATGTAATTTCGAAATACATAAGTATAGGCTATTTTTAGAGTCCGTATGTGTGGGGAAACAAGAGATAGGGTTGATTTCTGACCCCTCCACCAAGGGCCACGAAATTCCCCCTCTCTTCCTCCATATATACAGCCCTTAGGGCACCGTTTAGATTTTGGGTTTTGTTTAGATTAAAAGTTCGCCATAGATGCAACTTCGCGTACTTCGTTTGTGTTCAACGACCAGACAAAGGCGTCACAGAACCCCACCTTGATCAATAAAGCTTTCATCTTATATTCGCAATATCCAGATTGCAATCTCAGTTTCTTCCTTGTTCTTCGTTTGCTCGCAGGAAACAGACCCTCATGGTCAGGTTGATCGTGCTCCGGCGTGGTCAATAACCTCTCGGAGTTGGTTTAGCGATTGCTAAGGCGCGACGTCCTCGCACGTTCGTAGTCGGATCGTCAAAGTCGACTTCCACCCAAGAGAAATCCATCATCTCATTGAAAGACGGGACACCTTGGCCTCTATCAAGTGGTATCAGATTTCCAGGTTGCTCGGTGAGATTTTACAGTTTTTCGTAGTTTAGATCGAGTCTGTTCTTCATACCTATAGTCCACGAAAAAGCCAAAAAAAAATTTAGGGTTAGTTCATCCCATCCGAACCAATCTGAGCCTTTGCATAATCTTTTCTGTATTTGCTTTGTTGAATTTGCGGTTGCATCGTCGTGTCAAGTTGCTGGTCTTAGCGTCTAGTCTTTTAGAGTTTCGAGTTCTGTTCACATGTTGTCACGTCGCCGCTGCCATATACCACCACCACATATTCATCGCCAATCCGAATCCATATACGCCACCACATATCCGCCGCCATCACGCCCATCCGAGTCCACCTGCAACATATATCCGCCACCAGTCCGAGTTCCACCAGATTCATCTCCGCCACCAGTCCGAGTTCCACCAGATTCATCTCCGCCACCAGTCCGAGTTCCACCAGATTCATCTCCGCCACCAGTCCTAGTCCAAGTCCAGTAATTGTTGCATTGTGTTCAATTTCCAGATCACGCGATACTCCGAGTCGTGACAGCGGAGGACTCCCCAACTTCCGAGCCATCCGCAGAAGAAAAATAGTTCCAGTTTCAAAAAAAAAACTAAGTCTGGAAAATTCTGGCTAGGCAGTTTTTAGACCATTTGTAGACTTTTTCGAAAAAAATTTGTTGCAGAGCAAAAAAAAAAGAGGAAAAAAAAGTGCAAAAAAAAAGGAAAAAAAAGAGAAATTTTTTTTTCAGAGTGTGCTCCTCCCTTGTTTACGTGCCGCGCCGTGATTTTGTTGGTGTTCTAGGCTCGCGTCTCTTTGACGAGGCCATGGAGAAGATAGATGGCATTGAGAAGACGTTTGAAACAAAGCTTGATAGAAAGTTTGATGAATTGCTCGCGCGTTTTCCACAACCACCGCCGGCTGCACCTATCGCACCTCTGCAACGACAACAACTACGCCCCCTTCCGAATCAGTATGGACGAGCTCAGCGTGTTCCTATTGAGCTAGGACAAAATTCTGGTGCCGCTGCTACTGCTGTTGGTGCTTCTTTGGCTCCTGCTACTACTGCTGCTGGTACCGAGGAGGATGATTATGTGGGAGATTACGAGGATGAGGTTGATCAACATCAGAACTACGTGCAACCACCAGCACCACAACCACCAGGTCGTCCACATGCAAATAATGGCAATGTTAGGGCTCCCCCTCAGGTACGAGATCATGACCATCTCCCTAAACTGAAATTGAATATTCCACCATTTGAGGGTAGATATGTTCCTGATATATATCTTACTTGGGAGTTAGAAACTGAACAACGATTTACATGTTTACAATATCCTGAGGAGAGACATGTTCCTGCTGCTGTTTGTGCTTTCACTAGCTTTGCATGTGTTTGGTGGTCTAAACATTGTAGATTATATCCTGTTCCAGCTACTTGGGCTGCTTTGAAAACTGCTATGCATACTCGTTGGGTTCCACCATATTATCAACGTGAATTACTTCAAAAATTGCAGCGCTTAAGACAAGGAAAAAATTCTGTAGAAGAATATTATCAGGAATTACAAACTGGCTTGATTAGATGTGGTATTGTTGAGGAGAATGAAGCTATGCTTGCACGTTTTCTGGGTGGATTAAATAGAGATATTCAGACCATTCTAGACTATAAGGGTTATAATAATATCACTCGTTTATTCCATCTTGCTTGTAAAGCTGAACGTGAAGTGCAGGATCGACAGGCATTGGCGCGCACTAACTTTTCTGCAGGTCGACTGATGAGGACATCAATACCATTGTTACACCCACAGCCCCTACTGCTACATATACTGGACCAATTACTAGAGCTCGCGCACGCCAATTAAATTATCAGGTACTTTCGTTTCTTGGTAATGATTCTAATGTTCATGAGAATATGATGCTGCCTAAATTGGATACATTTGTTTTGCTTACAAATGAAGGGCCTAGCTTGGAGAAGGATGGACATTGGAGCAAGAGCAAGCATGGAGATGATGCCATGCGCAAGGGGAACCAGAACGGAGTTACAAGTGATGATTTCAGGACTTTGAAGCCACCATAAGAGTGCATGAAGCCTTGGACGAAATATACAAGATGCCACTTCATAAATTTCGTCCAGAGGCTATTATAGGTGCTGCGTCACCTTTTTATTGGGCCAGGCCCATGTAATTTCGAAATACATAAGTATAGGCTATTTTTAGAGTCCGTATGTGTGGGGAAACAAGAGATAGGGTTGATTTCGGACCCCTCCACCAAGGGCCACGAAATTCCCCCCCTCTCTTCCTCCATATATACAGCCCTTAGGGCACCGTTTAGACTTTGGGTTTTGTTTAGATTAAAAGTTCGCCATAGCTGCAACTTCGCGTACTTCGTTTGTGTTCAACGACCAGACAAAGGCGTCACAGAACCCCACCTTGATCAATAAAGCTTTCATCTTATATTCGCAATATCCAGATTGCAATCTCAGTTTCTTGCTTGTTCTTCGTTTGCTCGCAGGAAACAGACCCTCGTGGTCAGGTTGATCGTGCTCCGGCGTGGTCAATAACCTCTCGGAGTTGGTTTAGCGATTGCTAAGGCGCGACGTCCTCGCACGTTCGTAGTCGGATCGTCAAAGTCGACTTCCACCCAAGCGATTTCCATCATCTCATCGAAAGACGGGACACCTTAGCCTATATCAAGTGGTATCAGATTTCCAGGTTGCTCGGTGAGATTTTCCAGTTTTTCGTAGTTTAGATCGAGTCTGTTCTTCATACCTATATTCCACGAAAAAGCCACAAAAAAAAATTAGGGTTAGTTCATCATATCCGAACCAATCTGAGCCTTTGCATAATCTTTTTAGGGTTTTGCTTTGTTGAATTTACGGTTGCATCGTCGGTCTAGTTGCTGGTCTTAGAGTCTAGTCTTTTAGAGTTTCGAGTTCTGGTCATAAGTTGTCACGCCGCCGCTGCACCATCAGCATCGCCCCTGCCATCTACCACCACCACTCCGAATCCGTATCCATATACCACCACCAATCCGTGTCCATATACCACCACCGATCCATATCCATATACTACCACCGCTACCACCACCGCTGCCATATACCACCACCATATATCCACCACCAATCCGAGTTCCTTGTTTATTAGGTTTGTTTTCGGGATCCATCTAGTTTCCGATTCGTGTTTCCTTGCCGGAGTAGGTTTCGGAAAAAAAAAAAAGAGTCTGGAAACCACGCTCCGTTTAGGCCCAAAATTTTTCGAAAACGCATTTTTCGAAAAATTTTCTGGCTATCCTATTTTTAGGTGTTTCTGAGTGTTTTGAGACAGGTGCCATTATAGGAAGTTTTTTTTGACCCGTTTCCAGTTTTTGGGTCCGGGCAGTCGAAAAAACGAAAAAAAAATTTGGTCGAAAAAATTTCGTGCCCATCCTGTCAGTTTGACCTCGGAAGAGTTTTGAGACACTCGCCATTATAGTGATTTTTCGCAAAAAAAAAAAAAAAAAAAAAAGAGCGAAAAAAAAATCCAGAGTGTGCTTTTCCCTTGTTTACGTGCAGCGCCGTGATTTTGTTAGTGTTCTAGGCTCGCGTCTCTAGCACGGTCTAGCCTAGGACCAGCACAGTACCGTCGTTGAGCGTTTATTCAACTTTGCATCTCTGAATTGATTATTGCTGATCCTTTTTGCTACCATATTATAAGCCTTCCCAGCTCCACATACATCTACGTCGTGCGTTTGACTCTCCCTGGTACTCGCTCTATCCAAGCTTTGAGAGTTTTTGACTACAACGGTTGCCGATCACCGCCTGCTGCTGGGTAAGAACCGGTAAGAATTTGAGTTTTGCTTGACGGATTTGTGACACCCACCACCACCACTTGTTCGTAGTCTGTAGGATCATATTCTTGTGTGTTTCTATTGCTGCTAACCATGCCAGGATCACAAGCCGACGTGACTGACTGGGAGAATTTATCGAACAAGGAGCTTCATGATAAGTTTCAGCAAATGATGAGTGGACAGGTGCAAGATGTGCTAAACAGATTTGAAGAGGCCATGGAGAAGATAGATGGCATGGAGAAGACGTTCGAAACAAAGCTCGATAACAAATTTAATGAATTGCTCGCGCGTCTTCCACCACCACCACCCGCTGCACCTAACGTACCTCTCCAACAACAACAACAACAACAACAACGCATCCTTTCGAATCAGTATGGACGCGCGAGGCGTGTTCCTATTGAGGATGGCCAAACTTCTGGTGCTGCTGTTCATGTTGTTGATGCATCTTTCGCCCCTGCTACTGCTGCTGGTGGTACCCAGGAGGATGTTGAGTATGCGGGCGATTATGAGGATGAGGTTGATCAAAATCAGCACTACGTGCAGCCACCAGCACCATCACCACCAGGTCGACCTCAGGTATATATTCGTAATGGTAGGCCTGCACCACCACCTCAGGTACGAGATGATGTCCATATTCCTAAACTGAAATTGAATATTCCACCATTTGAGGGTAGATATGTTCCTGATATATATCTTACTTGGGAGTTAGAAACTGAACAACGTTTTACATGTTTACAATATCCCGAGGAGAGACGGGTTGCTGCTGCTGTTTGTGCTTTCACTAGTTTTGCATGTGTATGGTGGTCTGAACATTGTAGATTATATCCTATTCCCGCTACTTGGGCTGCTTTGAAAACTGCAATGCGTACTCGTTGGGTTCCACCATATTATCAACGTGAATTGCTTCAAAAATTACAGCGCTTAAGACAAGGAAAAAATTCTGTAGAAGAATATTATCAGGAATTACAAACTGGCATGATTAGATGTGGTATTGTTGAGGAGAATGAAGCTATGCTTGCACGTTTTCTGGGTGGATTAAATAGAGAGATTCAGACCATTCTAGATTATAAGGAGTATACTAATATCACTCGTTTATTCTATCTTGCTTGTAAAGCTGAACGTGAAGTGCAGGATCGACAGGCATTGGCGCGGACTAACTTTTCTGCAGGTCGACCTTCATCATGGACACCGCGTGCATCATCTACTTCCACACGTTCTGCTACACCGGCGCCTCCGTCGGCTGCCACCTCCAACCGTGATACAATAAAGCAGGCACAATCACCACTATCTGCCAAGAGCACATCTTCTGGGCCTGCAAAGAGCTCTTCTTCATCCATGGCATCAACAGGGCAAACACATGATATTATTTGTCGCCGTTGCAAGGGTGGAGGTCATTATGCGAGAGAATGCCCCTCTAAGCGTGTGATGATTGTTACTGAGGATGGTGGGTATGAGTCCGCTAGTGACTATGATGAGGAGACTTTGGCTCTTATTACACGTGACGAACACGGTGGAGAAGATTCTGATCATGAGACGCAATACATGGCTCCTGAAGATGCTGACAGGTATGAATGTTTAGTTGCTCAACGTGTTTTGAGTGTGCAGGTTACACAAGCTGAGCAAAATCAGAGGCATAATTTGTTCCATACAAACGGAGTTGTGAAGGAACGTTCTGTTCGCGTGATCATAGATGGAGGGAGTTGCAACAACTTGGCTAGCATGGAGATGGTGGAGAAGCTATCTCTCACCACAAGACCACATCCACATCCTTACTACATCCAATGGTTCAACAACAGCGGCAAGGTTAAGGAGTTCGCTGACGTCTTTCCACAAGACGTGCCACCGGGATTACCACCTATTCGCGGGATTGAGCATCAAATTGACTTAATTCCTGGTGCATCATTACCCAACCGTGCACCATACCGTACCAATCCAGAGGAGACGAAGGAGATTATGCGTCAAGTACAAGAACTGCTCGACAAAGGTTATATACGCGAATCCCTTAGTCCTTGTGCTGTTCCTATCATTTTAGTGCCGAAAAAGGATGGTACGTCGCGTATGTGCGTTGATTGTAGAGGCATTAATAATATTACTATTCGTTATCGTCATCCTATTCCTAGGCTAGATGATATGCTTGATGAATTGAGTGGCTCTACAATATTCTCCAAAGTTGATTTGCGTAGTGGATACCATCAAATTCGTATGAAATTGGGAGATGAATGGAAAACAGCATTTAAAACTAAGTTTGGATTATATGAGTGGTTAGTCATGCCTTTTGGGTTAACTAATGCACCTAGTACTTTCATGAGGTTAATGAACGAAGTTTTACGTGCTTTCATTGGACGATTTGTGGTAGTTTACTTTGATGACATATTGATTTATAGCAAATCTTTGGAGGAACATTTGGAACATTTACGTGCTGTTTTTATTGCTCTACGTGATGCACGTTTGTTTGGTAACCTTGGAAAGTGCACCTTTTGCACCGACCGAGTATCTTTTCTTGGCTATGTTGTTACTCCACAGGGAATTGAAGTTGATAAAGCCAAAATTGAAGCTATTGAGAGTTGGCCGCAGCCCAAAACGGTCACACAAGTGAGGAGTTTCCTTGGCCTCGCTGGATTCTATAGGCGTTTTGTGAGAGATTTCAGCACCATTGCTGCACCTCTCAATGAGCTTACAAAGAAAGATGTGCCTTTTCTGTGGGGTACCGCACAGGAAGAAGCCTTCTCGGTATTGAAAGATAAGTTGACACATGCTCCTTTACTCCAACTTCCTGATTTTAATAAGACTTTTGAGCTTGAATGTGATGCTAGTGGAATTGGATTAGGAGGTGTGTTATTACAAGATGGCAAACCTGTTGCATACTTTTCTGAAAAATTGAGTGGGCCTAGTCTGAATTATTCTACTTATGATAAAGAATTATATGCTCTTGTTCGGACTTTAGAAACATGGCAACATTATTTATGGCCCAAAGAATTTGTTATACATTCTGATCATGAATCTTTGAAACATATTAAAAGTCAAGCTAAACTGAATCGTAGACATGCTAAATGGGTTGAATTCATTGAGACTTTCCCTTATGTCATTAAACACAAGAAGGGAAAAGAAAATGTTATTGCTGATGCATTGTCTCGTCGCTATACTATGCTTTCACAACTTGACTTCAAAATATTTGGTTTGGAGACCATCAAAGATCAATATGTGCATGATGCTGATTTTAAAGATGTAATGCAGAATTGTAAAGAAGGAAGAATGTGGAACAAGTTTGTCGTTAACGATGGATTTGTGTTTCGTGCTAACAAGCTATGCATTCCAGCTAGCTCCGTTCGTCTTTTGCTGTTGCAGGAGGCGCATGGGGGAGGATTAATGGGACACTTTGGCGTGAAGAAGACGGAGGACGTACTTGCTACACATTTCTTTTGGCCAAAGATGAGACGGGATGTTGAGCGTTTTGTTGCTCGCTGCACTACATGTCAAAAAGCTAAGTCACGACTCAATCCTCATGGTTTATATATGCCTTTGCCTGTACCTAGTGTTCCTTGGGAGGATATATCTATGGACTTTGTTTTAGGTTTACCTCGAACAAAGAAGGGGAGGGATAGCATATTTGTTGTCGTGGATAGATTCTCGAAAATGGCACACTTTATACCATGTCATAAAAGCGATGATGCTGTTAATGTTGCTGATTTGTTCTTTCGTGAAATTATTCGCTTGCATGGTGTGCCAAATACTATTGTTTCAGATCGTGATACTAAATTTCTTAGCCACTTTTGGAGATGTTTATGGGCTAAGTTGGGGACTAAACTGCTATTTAGTACTACTTGTCACCCCCAAACTGATGGACAAACTGAAGTAGTCAATAGAACATTGTCTACTATGCTTAGGGCTGTTTTGAAGAATAATAAGAAAATGTGGGAAGAATGCTTGCCTCATATTGAATTTGCTTATAATCGTTCATTGCATTCTACTACTAAGATGTGCCCTTTTGAAATTGTGTATGGTTTCCTACCTCGTGCACCTATTGATTTGTTGCCTCTTCCATCTTCGGAGAAGGTTAATTTTGATGCTAAAGAACGTTCTGAATTGATTTTAAAAATGCATGAGTTAACTAAGGAAAACATTGAGCGTATGAATGCTAAATATAAACTTGCTGGAGATAAGGGTAGAAAACATGTTGTGTTTGCACCTGGAGATCTTGTTTGGTTACATTTGCGTAAAGATAGATTTCCTAATTTGCGCAAATCAAAGCTAATGCCACGTGCTGATGGTCCCTTTAAGGTGTTAGAGAAAATAAATGATAATGCATATAAACTTGAGCTGCCTGCAGATTTTGGGGTTAGTCCCACTTTTAACATTGCAGATTTGAAGCCTTATTTGGGTGAGGAAAATGAGCTTCCGTCGAGGACGACTTCATTTCAAGAAGGGGAGGATGATGAGGACATCAATACCATTGTTACACCCACAGCCCCTACTGCTACATATACTGGACCAATTACTAGAGCTCGCGCACGCCAATTAAATTATCAGGTACTTTCGTTTCTTGGTAATGATTCTAATGTTCATGAGAATATGATGCTGCCTAAATTGGATACATTTGTTTTGCTTACAAATGAAGGGCCTAGCTTGGAGAAGGATGGACATTGGAGCAAGAGCAAGCATGGAGATGATGCCATGCGCAAGGGGAACCAGAACGGAGTTACAAGTGATGATTTCAGGACTTTGAAGCCACCATAAGAGTGCATGAAGCCTTGGACGAAATATACAAGATGCCACTTCATAAATTTCGTCCAGAGGCTATTATAGGTGCTGCGTCACCTTTTTATTGGGCCAGGCCCATGTAATTTCGAAATACATAAGTATAGGCTATTTTTAGAGTCCGTATGTGTGGGGAAACAAGAGATAGGGTTGATTTCGGACCCCTCCACCAAGGGCCACGAAATTCCCCCCCTCTCTTCCTCCATATATACAGCCCTTAGGGCACCGTTTAGACTTTGGGTTTTGTTTAGATTAAAAGTTCGCCATAGCTGCAACTTCGCGTACTTCGTTTGTGTTCAACGACCAGACAAAGGCGTCACAGAACCCCACCTTGATCAATAAAGCTTTCATCTTATATTCGCAATATCCAGATTGCAATCTCAGTTTCTTGCTTGTTCTTCGTTTGCTCGCAGGAAACAGACCCTCGTGGTCAGGTTGATCGTGCTCCGGCGTGGTCAATAACCTCTCGGAGTTGGTTTAGCGATTGCTAAGGCGCGACGTCCTCGCACGTTCGTAGTCGGATCGTCAAAGTCGACTTCCACCCAAGCGATTTCCATCATCTCATCGAAAGACGGGACACCTTAGCCTATATCATCGACCTTCATCATGGACACCACGTGCATCATCTACTTCCACTGCACCATCACCTCCTTCAGGTGCCACCTCCAACCGTGATACAAGAAAGCAGGCACAACCACCACTATCTGCCAAGAGCACACCTGCCGGGCCTGCACAGAGCTCTTCTTCTTCCATGGCGTCAACAGGGCACACAAGTGATATTATTTGTCGTCGTTGTAAGGGAAGATGACATTTTGTGAGAGAATGCAAATCTCAGCGTGTGATGATTGCTACTGAGGATGGTGGATAAGAGTCCGCTAGTGACTATGATGAGGAGATTTTGGCTCTTATTACACGTGAAGAACATGGTGGAGATGATTCTGATCATGAGACGCAATACATGGCTCCTGAAGACGCTGACAGGTATGAATGTTTAGTTGCTCAACGTGTTTTGAGTGTGCAGGTCACACAAGCTGAGCAAAATCAGAGGCACAATTTGTTCCATACCAAGGGAGTTGTGAAAGAACATTCTGTGCGCATCATCATAGATGGAGGGAGCTGCAACAACTTGGCTAGCATGGAGATGGTAGAGAAGCTTTCTCTCACCACAAGACCACATCCACATCCTTACTACATCCAATGGTTCAACAACAGCGGCAAGGTTAAGGTAACACGTACTGTTCGTGTGCATTTTAGTATCTCTACATATGCTGATTATGTTGATTGTGATGTGGTACCTATGCAAGCATGTTCCTTATTACTTGGTAGACCATGGCAATTTGATAAAAATGTTGTACACCATGGTAGAAACAATCATTATACTCTTGTTCATAAGGATAAAAATATTACTTTGCTTCCTATGACTCCTGATTCTATTTTGAAAGATGATATTAATAGAGCTAATAAAGCAAAACAGGAGAAGAATAAGAGTGAAAATCAGATTGTGGCAAAAGAATTTGAGCAACAAATGAAGCCTAATAATAAACCATCTAGTATTGCTTCTGAAATTAAATTGAAAAGTGCATGTTTATTTGCCACCAAATCTGATATTGATGAGTTAGATTTCAGCAAATCTGTTTGCTATGCTTTTGTGTGCAAAGAGGCATTATTTTCATTCGAGGACGTGCATTCCTCTTTGCCTCCTGCTATCACTAACATTTTGCAGGAGTTCGCTGACGTCTTTCCACAAGACGTGCCACCGGGATTACCACCTATTCGAGGGATTGAGCATCAGATCGACTTAATTCCCGGTGCTTCACTGCCAAACCGTGCGCCATACCGTACCAATCCAGAGGAGACGAAGGAGATTATGCGTCAAGTACAAGAGCTTCTCGACAAAGGTTATATACGCGAATCCCTTAGTCCTTGTGCTGTTCCTATTATTCTAGTGCCGAAAAAGGATGGTACATCGCGTATGTGTGTTGATTGTAGAGGCATTAATAATATTACTATTCGTTATCGTCATCCTATTCCTAGGCTAGATGATATGCTTGATGAATTGAGTGGCTCTACAATATTCTCCAAAGTTGATTTGCGTAGTGGATACCATCAAATTCGTATGAAATTGGGGGATGAATGGAAAACAGCATTTAAAACTAAGTTTGGATTATATGAGTGGTTAGTCATGCCTTTTGGGTTAACTAATGCGCCTAGTACTTTCATGAGATTAATGAACGAAGTTTTACGTGCTTTCATTGGACGATTTGTGGTAGTCTATTTTGATGATATACTGATTTATAGCAGATCTTTGGAAGAACATTTGGAACATTTACGTGTTGTTTTTATTGCTCTACGTGATGCACGTTTGTTTGGTAACCTTGGGAAGTGCACCTTTTGCACCGACCGAGTATCTTTTCTTGGCTATGTTATTACTCCACAGGGAATTGAAGTTGATAAAGCCAAGATTGAAGCTATTGAGAGTTGGCCGCAGCCCAAAACAGTCACACAAGTGAGGAGTTTTCTTGGCCTCGCTGGATTCTATAGGCGTTTTGTGAGAGATTTCAGCACCATTGCTGCACCTCTCAATGAGCTTACAAAGAAAGATGTGCCTTTTCTGTGGGGTACCGCACAGGAAGAAGCCTTCACGGTATTGAAAGATAAGTTGACACATGCTCCTTTACTCCAACTTCCTGATTTTAATAAGACTTTTGAGCTTGAATGTGATGCTAGTGGAATTGGATTAGGAGGTGTGTTATTACAAGATGGCAAACCTGTTGCATACTTTTCTGAAAAATTGAGTCGGCCTAGTCTGAATTATTCTACTTACGATAAAGAATTATATGCTCTTGTTCGGACTTTAGAAACATGGCAACATTACTTATGGCCCAAAGAATTTGTTATACATTCTGATCATGAATCTTTGAAACATATTAAAAGTCAAGCTAAACTGAATCGTAGACATGCTAAATGGGTTGAATTTATTGAGACTTTCCCTTATGTCATTAAACACAAGAAGGGAAAAGAAAATGTTATTGCTGATGCATTGTCTCGTCGCTATACTATGCTTTCACAACTTGACTTCGAAATATTTGGTTTGGAGACCATCAAAGATCAATATGTGCATGATGCTGATTTTAAAGATGTAATGCAGAATTGTAAAGAAGGAAGAATGTGGAACAAGTTTGTCATTAACGATGGATTTGTGTTTCGTGCTAACAAGCTATGCATTCCAGCTAGCTCCGTTCGTCTTTTGTTGTTGCAGGAGGCGCATGGAGGAGGATTAATGGGACACTTTGGCGTGAAGAAGACGGAGGACATACTTGCTACACATTTCTTTTGGCCAAAGATGAGACGGGATGTTGAGCGTTTTATTGCTCGCTGCACTACATGTCAAAAAGCTAAGTCACGACTCAATCCTCATGGTTTATATATGCCTTTGCCTGTACCTAGTGTTCCTTGGGAGGATATATCTATGGACTTTGTTTTAGGTTTACCTCGAACAAAGAAGGGGAGGGATAGCATATTTGTTGTCATGGATAGATTCTCGAAAATGGCACACTTTATACCATGTCATAAAAGCGATGCTGCTGTTAATGTTGCTGATTTGTTCATTCGTGAAATTATTCGCTTGCATGGTGTGCCAAATACTATTGTTTCAGATCGTGATACTAAATTTCTTAGCCACTTTTGGAGATGTTTATGGGCTAAGTTGGGGACTAAACTGCTTTTTAGTACTACTTGTCACCCCCAAACTGATGGACAAACTGAAGTAGTCAATAGAACATTGTCTACTATGCTTAGGGCTGTTTTGAAGAATAATAAGAAAATGTGGGAGGAATGCTTGCCTCATATTGAATTTGCTTATAATCGTTCACTGCATTCTACTACTAAGATGTGCCCTTTTGAAGTTGTGTATGGTTTCCTACCTCGTGCACCTATTGATTTGTTGCCTCTTCCATCTTCGGAGAAGGTTAATTTTGATGCTAAACAACGTGCTGAATTGATTTTAAAAATGCATGAGTTAACTAAGGAAAACATTGAGCGTATGAATGCTAAATATAAACTTGCTGGAGATAAGGGTAGAAAACATGTTGTGTTTGCACCTAGAGATCTTGTTTGGTTACATTTGCGTAAGGATAGATTTCCTGATTTGCGCAAATCAAAGCTAATGCCACGTGCTGATGGTCCCTTTAAGGTGTTAGAGAAAATAAATGATGATGCATATAAACTTGAGCTGCCTGCAGATTTTGGGGTTAGTCCCACTTTTAACATTGCAGATTTGAAGCCTTATTTGGGTGAGGAAGATGAGCTTCCGTCGAGGACGACTTCATTTCAAGAAGGGGAGGATGATGAGGACATCAATACCATTGTTACACCCACAGCCCCTACTGCTACATATACGGGACCAATTACTAGAGCTCGCGCACGCCAATTAAATTATCAGGTACTTTCGTTTCTTGGTAATGATTCTAATGTTCATGAGAATATGATGCTGCCTAAATTGGATACATTTGTTTTGCTTACAAATGAAGGGCCTAGCGTGGAGAAGGATGAACATTGGAGCAAGAACAAGCATGGAGATGATGCCATGCGCAAGGGGAACAAGAACGGAGTTACAAGTGATGATTTCAGGACTTTGAAGCCACCATAATGGGTGCATGAAGCCTTGGACGAAATATACAAGATGCCACTTCATAAATTTCGTCCCGAGGCTATTATAGGTGCTGCGTTACCTTTTTATTGGGCCAGGCCCATGTAATTTCGAAATACATAAGTATAGGCTATTTTTAGAGTCCGTATGTGTGGGGAAACAAGAGATAGGGTTGATTTCGGACCCCTCCACCAAGGGCCATGAAATTCCCCCTCTCTTCCTCCATATATACAGCCCTTAGGGCACCGTTTAGACTTTGGGTTTTGTTTAGATTAAAAGTTCGCCATAGTTGCAACTTCGTGTACTTCGTTTGTGTTCAACGACCAGACAAAGGCGTCACAGAACCCCACCTTGATCAATAAAGCTTTCATCTTATATTCGCAATATCCAGATTGCAATCTCAGTTTCTTGCTTGTTCTTCGTTTGCTCGCAGGAAACAGACCCTCGTGGTCAGGTTGATCGTGCTCCGGCGTGGTCAATAACCTCTCGGAGTTGGTTTAGCGATTGCTAAGGCGCGACGTCCTCGCACGTTCGTAGTCGGATCGTCAAAGTCGACTTCCACCCAAGCGAAATCCATCATCTCATCGAAAGACGGGACACCTTGGCCTCTATCACGCTTGCACTCCTCCTCGTCATCCGTGAAGCTCCGGCAATACCTATGCATGCACACGAGTGGAGTGTCAAGTAGTATACCATCCTCTAAGGGGTCAAGTGAGCACGTGTAAAGGAGAAGATTCACCTTTATGTATGAGAAGTAGAGGTCGCATGTGTCACTTGTCAAACGGACTCTTGACATGGTGATGATCGTAGGATGCTCCGCATCATCCCCTCCCTCTTGGAAAAGATCCGACCTCGGATCGAAAACCAAATCATCATGGGAAAGAGATGGCGTTGCCGTGTCGAAGCGGTCGATCGCCAAGCACTCATCATCTTGAAGCTCGAAATAGGCACTCTCCAATGTCGCACTGTCTTGTGATTCCTTCAAAAGGAGCAAATAGAACAAACACTTGGAAAAACAAATGTGGTTAGCGTTAGTGCAAAACCAAGCATTCAAGAGGTGATTCACCAAACAAGTGTTGTCATCAAGCATAGCATAGGGTGTGACAAAGGATTGTGACATGGCATGTAAGCATATGAATTGAGCAAAATCAAGGTCATCATGGAAACAAGCATGTAAATGTGAGATAGAGATGCAAATATGTGTGATAAGAGCATAAGCATCTACCTCAAGGTCATAGCAAGCATTCACAAATTGCTCAATGAAAGATCTATGGTAGGCATAAGAATCATTCACAACACCGAATAAAATGAAGTGTCTAAACACATGGGTCAAGTGCAAGACAATCCAAGCATAATGTGCATAAGGTGTAGTGAAGATGGAGTGGCACTCAACACAATAGAAATAGCAATTGTTCATAATGTGTGAGGCAATCAAGTGAATCATGTGACAAGCAAAGGGACATGGCATATGTGAAGAAATGATATTGGTGCAACCAACCATATGATAGTAGCAAGTAGTCCAAGAATTGGATGCAACACACAAGGTATATATGTCATGGAGCATGGAAATGTGGCAATCATGGGTGAAAGCAATGGTGCAAGCAACACATGGAGTATGATCCACAATATCCAAGCTCAAGAAGGATGTCACCTTGAAAGCGTGTCCTTGTGCATTCTTCACAATGCCGAAGTGGTAGGAAAGGTGGTGTAGAAGCGAGTCGTGGTAGAATGTAAGAGGCTCGCTCTCAAGAGCTCGAATGGTCAACTCACGTGAAGTGGAAGTCGACACAAAGTCCAAGTATCCTACACATGCACAAAACAAAACAAAGAGTGTATGCACATGGTAGATAAACACATCGTCCATCTTGATGGTTCTCATCTTTTGCACAAAACCATTAGAAGCACAAGTGCATGAATAATATGATGCAACAATGGCAATATTCATGGCACTAGGTATATGGTGCAAAGAAGTAAGACAAGCATGCTTCACAAGTAATATGTCAAAATCTCCAAACATATGTGAGAATGCTATGGGGGCAAACTCATAAGCAAGAAGAGAATCATTGTTGCACTCAATACATGGCAAATCATCTAGCATGAGAGAGGCAACACATGGAGATATATGACAAGAAGCAATATGAATCATGTGCAAAGCATATAGATGGTTGTCATCAACCGCATGAGATGAGCACGTATGACACAAGATACAATGATCAAGATATATCATGTGAGAGGCATGAGCATATATGTCATCAACCCAAGAAAGCAAGTAGTGGAACATGGGTGATGCAACATAGCAAGCAATCATAGCAATCAAGTCAAGCAAGCTAGTAGTGCGAAGATGCAACATACTAGGAGGAATCATGGTAAACATGTCATATGTGCAAATAGTGGGCATGAGTAATGCATATGACATAGCACAAGCATGAAAGCAAGATATGAGTAGAATGGCATGAATGTATTGGCGAGAGGCCATATGTAGGTAGCAATGGGGCATCATGAGTCTCCCAACACAACAAGCATCAATAGCATGGGGCACATGATAAACATGGCAATGGCAACAAGGATCTCTACCAAGCATGCAAATACACATAGAAGTAGCATAATGATGAAACATGGGTAGATGCAAGCAAGGGTCACAATTGCATGGCAAAGGCATAGAAGCAAGCATAGCATGCAAAGTGAACATGGTAAAATGAGCATAATGTGAGAAGTGGTAAATGGCCCATAGCCGTGTGAGAGCCAAGTAGAGGAGTTGCGCGTAGTCCTTGCGCGAAGGGGACGGTGGTAAGGATAGTCCACGGGATCCCAAGTCATCATTGCTCTCTAGAGCTCATTTTTCCAACTCGTGGGATTGCGAGGTTGACAAGTATTCATGGGTACCTACACAAAAGAGACACAAACGAAAGAAATTGTGTGTGTGGTAAATGTACACATCATCCATCATGATGTGTATGTGCACGTGTGAGTTAGCACAAGATAAGCAATGCTCAAAGAAATTTGAGGCATGGTATATGAACATGTCATCCATCATGAAAGAATAGTTGTTATGTATGACACGACGGGGACACAAATTGAGCAAACAAGTATATGGCACATCAAAAGCATGTTTATTCATGGGGAGCATATGTTGCACACACGTATTGGGATCATGCAATGGATGGGATGGATCAAAATCTCCTAAAATGTATGAGGAAACTATGGGGGTCTCCTCATGAGCAATATCGGAAACATCATATGGAGAAAATGGACAAGATCCAAAACAATGCATATCCGAAGCTAGGTAGTCATGGCATGGCATATGAGATAAATGATGCAAAGGGAGCATATCAATATCATCACAAGAGAAACAAATGCCAATAACCATGGGCTTGTCATCTATGCCATATGTGCAAATTGGGTTTATTTTAATGGCATATGCGTAGTCACTATGATGAGATTGCAAATAAGACATATGGTTGATCTCATGCATAGCATATGACAAGTCAAGCGGATTATCAAACATGATGTGACCTAAAGAATTGTCACAAGAAGTCCTATGTAACATGGCATCACAACTAATAGACTCCACAATAAAATCATCATACTCATCATAAATGGGCAAATCATCGCATGGGGAAATCATACTAGCATGAAGCATGGCAATAGGTGGATCAACATCATGCAAGCAATCAATGTCAAGAATGTCCACTAGTGGGACTAGAGCATCACCGTCACCTTTGTTACCTTTATCATTCCACTCAAGTGGTGTAGGTGAGGTGGGAAAGACCAAATGGTGGTCATCTTCATCTTGATGGAACCATGTGGGGGTGCATCATATTCCACCATGGCCATCGTCTTGTCCAAAGGGAGGACGAAGTCGTCGAGGATCGGCGCGTCATCATAAATGGGACCTAGCACCAAACGAGAAGACACAATAGAGGTAGAGGTCAAGTTGTTAGAAATGCAAATGGCCTCATGAGACCTATCAACTATCTCACTCTCTCTATGTGGTGGTTCACTCACTCCCTCAAAATAGGTGCACTCAAACTCACGTATGGTGGAGTCACTCATCTCACTCAAGTGGTGGGGGTTGTGGCTCTCCTCACATGGGAATTGTGGTAACTCATCATATATGGGGCTAGTGGTGAAGTCACTCTCACTCTCAATACGGTGGCACAAGTCACTCAAGTCATCATACGTCGCCGTGGTCGAAGGGAAGATCCCATGCTCAACCATCTCATCGTCGTCGCCGTGGATGAAGGCCGAAGATGGCACATCATCACTCTTCTCCATGACCGAAGGGAAAATCCCATGCTCGATCATCTCGTCACCGTCGCCATAGATGAAGGCCGAAGATGTCACATCATCCCTCTCGCCTCCAAAGATGGAAGCATCATCCTTGCTCGCCACCTTGACGCTCGCCTCCAAAGCTTGGTCCTTGAGGGTCTCCGTAGTCGTACTTGTCGCCGCACCGTCTTGAAAAAGAGTCGAAGTAGACTCGGCACCATCAATGCCACAAAGAGGGATGGCGGTGAAGTCAAACTTGGGAGCATCGTCTTGGAGCTCATCGGGCTTGGACATCTTGGTGGTACTAGCCTCATGCTTGTCGTAGAGCTTGGTCGCCGCGAAGTTTGCTTGGGGTGGAGAAGCCTTGGCCTTCATGAGTTCTTGTTCCGCCTTGAGAGCACCAATGTAGTAGTCGTCGATGGACTTGTAGTTCTTGAGGAAGATGGTCTTGGAGATGTCATTGTGCAATCCCATCATGAAGTGGAACTTCATCGAAATGGGGTCGTCCACGCCGGCTCGTCGCAAGGCAATCATCATCTCCTTGAAGTACTTGTCGATGGACTTGGATCCTTGGGTGGTGTTCTCCAATTGGCGTCGAAGTTGTTCCGTGTAGGTTGGGGGCACGAACTCTCACCGTAAAGCTCTCTTCGTCTTGGGCCAACTCATCTCGTAGCTATTCGAAGGTGTGTGAAGCCACCATGTCGAGGCGTAGTCCTGGAAGTTTCTTGTGGCGCACTTCACTTGATCTTCGGGACGAACTTGATGTAGCTTGAGGTAGTCGTCCATCAAACGCTCCCACTCGAGGTACTCCTCGGGTTCGTGAGTCCCATAGAAAGGAATCGCGTGGTCGAAGTCGAGGTCGTAGTAGCTCGTGGAAGTCGTGGACTTGAGCTTGGGGAGCTTCTCTTGAGCGTAGTCTTGGGATTCTTGTTGGCGAAGATGCCATATGTCCGTAGGCGAAGATGCCTTGAAGTCGCTTGGCGAAGATGCCAAGGGAGATGGTGAAGTCATTGAGCGGTTGTTGATGTAGTGCTCTTGACCTTCACGTTCTTGTTGGTGATGGTGTCGATGCCGATGTTATCTTGCCGGAGATGGTAGCTCGGAAGCATGTGCTCTTGAGCGTCTTCTCGAAGATGAGGAAGATCGCTTGTAGGACTTGATGAGGGCTTTGATGTCTTCCATTTTAGCTTGCATCTTGGCGTCGGAGTTGTTGTTCATGGCATCAAACTCGTCGTTGTTGTTGTAGACCGAAGATGAAATGCCTTGCCTATCCATCACAAGACTCGAGTAGAGGTGAGTAGGAAATGAGATAAACAATACCAAGTTACCTTTTCCCAAAGTTGAGGATGTATCCCGTGTCACTCAATGTGAGATGAAAGAATAGTGGAATTGGTTCCGGACTTGTTCACTCACACCTATCAAGTAAAGCTTATGGTAGAGCTCGGTGAGGATAGTGGCACAAAAATTTGATGCAAAATGTTACCAAGAGTCAATAATGTTGAAAGAGATTCACAAATTCGCAATTGAAACAAGTAGACCAATAGCAATATGTGGCACACAGAAACACACACACGGATAGATAAATGGGGTCGTGCAACCAAGGAATGAGCACAAAATGTGGAATCCATGGAAAACGCTCGTGTTGCACAACTCAAGAGAGACGCTAGCACGATTGCTCAATAGGCGGATACGACACATGTGCACAACCTATAAGATGCGAAATGTATAAACTTTCTATCCCAAGTATGCTATGTATGTATGGTTCCCGGTGTTTCTCACAAGATGATCCAAGATGATCAAATATGATAACATATGATATATTGTGATGCTATGGCTATTGCTTACAAGCTTCTTTGCTCTCTCTTTTTCTTTGCTTAAAAGCTTATTCTCTTTTTTTTGGATATGGCCACTTTGCGAAATGCACTAACCAAGATAGCAATTGTGTATATGCGGGAACAAACTTGAAACACAATGGATGATATGATACCAAGATGATATGATATGTATGTAATGGAAGGTATATACCACTAATGTGCACAAGTCACATTGCCGGCAATACTCAAATGGCTAGTCTCGATAGGTAAGTGACGCAAAATGGGCTAGGGGTTAACAATGCAATTGCAAGGGAATATACAATGGTGTCGTCGAGGTTACCGTCCTTTGCGATGATGAGTGGCGGTGTTCTTGGTGTAGATACCAAGATGATGGAGACTCGTCCCTAAGTAGCCGAAACACCTTAGGAAACGGAAAAACCGCAAACTCAAAATCTCAAATGACAAATGTCAAATGGTGGTAGCGGAAAGCGGTGGTGGTTTTGCACTAGGCAATGCGGAAGTGGAATGATGAGCTATACACGTGTCGGAGTTGAAGTTGCCGTCCCTAAGTAGCCAAAACACCTTAGGAGACACAAGCCACAACTCAAACAAGTATTGGGTTAAGTTGGGGGTGGCGGAAGTGTATGGTGGGCACGCCTATGCGGAAATGGTGGAGGTGGTTGATGAAGAAGCAATCGTCCCTAAGTAGCCGAAACACCTTAGGAGACTCGAATCGCTACTCAAGCAACCACTAATGCTATGGTGAACAAAATGGGTTAGGTTGCGGAAGTCGTTGGTGGCTATGCGGATGATATGGTGGAAGGCCTAGGCAAAGATGCCAAAGTTCACAACATTTGATGGAGTCAAATGATGTTGGTGTTATTTTTGTGGGATGGGGGATGTCAAGAGTTTCAAAACGAGCTAAAGAACGTCAAAACCGGAGTTCGGATGAATTAGTTATGGATGAAACAAGAATATGCCGAAGTTGATATGTACAGGTAGCGGACGTCCGGAAATAAAGGATGTCCGGTGGCCGGACGTCCGGTCGGGTCGGAAATCCGCTAATTTCAGCTCGGGTTAGATGTTCTGGTCGTCCGGAAAGGTCGAACGTCCGGTCGTTCCTGCGGCTCCAGACGTCCGGTAAAGTGACGGTCGTCCGGTGGGTCTGGGTCAACGCGAGATGCGAGTTCGGGGGCGCGATTTTGGGCGGAAAATGGAGATTTCGGGGTCGAAATTGACGAGATTTTGTGGATGGAAAGTGGGGAAACTTGGGGAAATGCTAGATCCACTCGAAACCAAGCAAATCCATGGATCAAAATCAACAAAACATCATCAAACCAACAAATCACAAAAAAAAATTGGGGCTATTTTTGGTGGGGGTTTTTGAATTTTAGGACGAAATCAAGCAAAAGAAGGCTAGAAAACGGTGGGAGGGACTCCAAATACGTGATAAACGTGGCTCATGATACCATATGATGTAGGGTGGAACCCTATAGCGACGATCTTTCACGTTTGGAGTGGGATCCCTCGAAGAACACGATGAACATGGGGAAGAACGGGGAGAAATCACAAGGGGAAACACTCAAGAACAAGTCCAAATCACACATCCACTAGACAATCAAACACACAAGATCACAAGGTACGTGAACAACAAAGGGAAAGATACAAGGTAAGGTTCATCTCCAAGAGGAGGTCTTGATGATATCCTAGATGGATCTTCCCACAAGGGGGTCTTGATGATATCCCGCAGGATCTTCTCACATGGAGGTCTTGAACTCCATGGGAGTGGTAGTCTCTCTCTCTCAAGAGTAGAGGTAGGAGCAAAGCTCACCTAAGAATGAGCTATCATATTTGCTAACCCTAGAAAAGAGGTGGAGGTGGTCTATTTATAGTCTAAGCCTCGAAGGGGTAAGTGGGGGAGAGATACAAGGCCAAAGGCCCGCGGCTGCGCACACAGGCGTCGGACGTCCGGTGGGGGTCGGACGTCCGGTGGCTCGGGACGGGCCGGAAGTCCGGAAGTCTTCGGACTTCCGCTATTTTCCTTCTGGACTGGTGGCACCGGACGTCCGGTATCTTCGGTCTTCCGTTAATATTACCGGTCGTCCGCTGGGGGCCGGACGTCCGCTCGCAGGGAGGTGCTGTAGCTGGCGTTGGCTGGGCCTTCTGGCTGGTGCGGCTTCCAGGCGTCGAACGTCCGGTCCCGACCGGTCGTCCGGTGGCTGTAGCATGTAGCAGCTCCGTTTCTTCCGTCTTCTCTTCCATGCTTCCCTCGCGGATGGTGTAGGTGTTCCTTGGCGCTTGCACTCCTCCTCGTCATCCGTGAAGCTCCGGCAATACCTATGCATGCACACGAGTGGAGTGTCAAGTAGTATACCATCCTCTAAGGGGTCAAGTGAGCACGTGTAAAGGAGAAGATTCACCTTTATGTATGAGAAGTAGAGGTCGCACGTGTCACTTGTCAAACGGATTCTTGACATGGTGATGACCGTAGGATGCTCCGCATCACACTGTCATCTTGTTTTGATATGGAGAGGAAGAGAGAGCGAGACATGAGAAACTCTATCAAACAAGAGGCTATAGTGGAGTAAAAAAAATCTCTCCATAGCAGTGGTTTTAAATAGAATATGCATGTTCCCGGAAAAAAGAAACAAAAACTGGCGGACAATTTTTTAACGTACCAAGAAAGAAAACTCGATCAAAAACACGCCCCCGCTTCCAGGTCGCGAGAGTCATCGCGCACACACACATAGACATAGACATGCATATACGTGTTTACGTAAAATTCCATTTCCATCTCCATCTCCAATCATATTTGTCCAACTGGCACATTATTTACGTTGTTAATTATATACGCAACAATATTAAGGTACAACATCTCTTGTTTGCAGGCGTCCGGACCGCTGCCACGGCCGGTCCTGACCAACCCGAACCCTCTTCATCACCCGCGCGTGCTTCCCTCCCAAAACGGTCAGTGCCACATTCATGCCCGGCCAGAGCAGTCGCGACCTCTCACTGGCGCCGGCATTGAAGCGGCGCGCTGGCCGAGAGAGTGTCGCCCGCGCTGCTTCCTGGTGCACGCGACTGCTCCGCGTTCAAAGGTCACAATACCCGACCACAACATGCATGTAAAAAGTTCTTGGGAGTTTGTGCTACAGCTAGCTGTCCTCCCCCAACTCGTCAATCTCTTCCAGTAGTGCTAGTACTCCATGGCGCGATCCATCGACAAGCAGGCGGGGAAGTTATCGTATACTCGGTTTGCGGTGAGTGGCATGCCGAGCGACCATGTGGGATTGAGCCATGGAGGAGGGTGAGACACGAACACGACAGACGTGATTTAAACGTTGGTTTTGCTCAATGGCGCGATCCAACGAAACTAAATGTTGGTTTCTCTCTGTTTCCATTTTTTCTCCGGAAAAATGGAAACTTTCCACTACATTTTCATTCCTATTCCAAGGTTGCCCCATTACAACATTCCAGCAAATACAAAGGAAAACTAACACGCATGTTCATGCATCTCAATGATTCACAGATCATAGCCAATATTTACTTCACAACTAAAGACAAAAGTTGTGAGAGCGTGTACGAATGAAAAACTACTGATGGGGTCACTATGACTTAAACCCTAAACCGGATTTAATTTCCAGGCCAGGTAGAATCTGTCAAAGGAAAGACGGCTGGCACCCTCGGATCATACGATGCTTTTGTGCAGTTCCACTTAAATCGACCTGAGCATCCCTGATGGCAAAGATATTGAAGAAGTGTGATTAGAATAATAGTACTAGCCCTAATTCATGAGACATAAACTCATCACAAGTAGAAGCCGGTAGAAGTAGAGAAAGATCGACATGGAGATGGAGCTATGGAAGTGGAGCAAGCCGGCTCCAAAAGGAAGATGGACTACCTGGGACGTCGGGCTGTAGCTAGAAGGGCGGTTGGGACGCGGCATCGGCCCATACCGTGGTGACCCCCGATTGGGAGGCACCGACTATGGGGTTTTCTCCCTCGTCGATGTCGACCGCGTCTATGTAGAACATTGTTCCCTTCCCCCAGCTGCGGGATCAGGCCGGATATGTGACCAGCGGTGAGGCCACCATCATTCTATGCTTGTGAAGAGAGCAACCTAAGCAAAAAAGCAAGCAGGCTTATAGCTTAGGCTCCTGGTAGTGTATATATAGTGGTTTTATTTTTCTCTCCATATCAACCATTTTATATTGCGTACGTGTCATTGAAGAGTGAAATGATGGTTGCTTCTTCCGACTAACTTACTGTGTGATTTGACTGCTTCTTAGTGGCCCCTACACGTACCCCCCCTACGTGTATGCAACAGTCACACGTACACATGGACGCAAAAACGCGCGCGACGCCCTAATGCATGCATGTCCGAGCACATGACGGAACACACACGGTCACGCTCAAGTGCTCAACCTACACGTGCATGCACACACATACTCAGTGACCTTATAAACACCGGAATATATATATATATATTGAGCGCAATGAGCATATTATGAACTCCACTGACCGTATTTTTTACAAATATACAGTGACAGACAGTGTATTTATCTTGTTTGAAATTAAGCCATATTAACCGGAGAGGGGGCAGTATGGACTAGCATTACTTTGCTGTGTCCCGTCAACTTGCCGAACGACGAGAAGGTTGCAGGACGGGAGAAGCTTGCGCGTGGTGGCTCGCAGGACAAGGAGAAACTTTTGACTAATGCAAGCTCTCCCTCGCTCAAGCGGTGAACGTGAAACAGTTAATTCGGTGTCAGATTGCCAGAAGCATACACTATACTAGTACTATTATTGTTCGACTTCCCGAATAGGCGAATAGCCAAGCGCAAAGCTTACTAGTAGTACTAGTACTACTACTATAGTCTATAGAGGTATGTACTATACTAGTACTTGGAACCGGATGGAGGAGCATCTGCACTCTTATTATAATTTTAAAATGTGATAAAGCAATCTTAAACACATTTGGTTCTCTTCGAGAGTTCTCGCATGTGATAATGGAAGTTGATTGCATGGAACACTCGCCACAATTCTCGCTTAACTCTGGCTCATATCCTGTCACAAATAGGAGCGCTCGGTAATATTTCCTCTTTTTTGTTATTCAGCATGTAAACAGGTCAGCAAACCTTGCGACGCATCTTTGTGCGAACCGTGCTTTCTGCACTTTGAATGTGGCCGAGAGCTGGCTTGATGAAACACCTCGCTTCCTAGTGGCCAGTGTCTTGGCTGATCGTCCTAAGAATGCTTATATATGAATAAAGCTCTCTCATTTACCCGCAAAAAAGATTAAGCCATATTAACCGAAAAGGAGGGAGTATGGACTAGCACTACTTTTTGGTGTGTCCCGTCAACTCGCAGAACAAGGAGAAGCTTGGAGGACAAGATGAAGCTTGCTTACGCCTTTTGACTAATGCAACCTACCCTCGGTGGACATGCATCAGTACATTCGGTGTCAGATTGTCAGAGGTATACATTGTAGTACCCAACATGCGGAGTACCATCATTGTTCGACTTCACGAAGAGGCAAAGAGCCAAGCGCAAGGTTTAGTAGTACGAGTAGTACTACTACTAGAACCGCATGGTGGAGCGTCTGTACTCTTATTTTTTTAATCTCTGATAAAGTACACATTTATTCCGGAGAAGGGCAGAAAACGGCAGCCCAACATGTAATGATGATATCGATCAACCAACCATGCTCGAATATATCTTGGCCTCTGTGCGAGCCCGTTTGTGTGTTCTCGCTCCTCATCTCTCTCAAGGAATGGCGGGTTGGCCATTTTGCCGTCAATTGAGATCGGTTTGCTCACACTCCTATCCCACATGTCAGTGATATGCCAAGAGGAGGTGCATTGACCGACTGGTCATACGCGTACTTGGTTTTGCACCTTCATATACTACTCCCTCTGTCACAGTTTACGGGGCGCGCTTCATTATGATGCATTTCTCTCAATCCATTTCCACCACCAGAGAGACTTTAGATGCGTTTGGTTTAATGATCAATTAATTAGGGGGTGGTAACCGCAATCAAGTCCACAATTTTCTCTCGATGTACTACTACGGAGTGGAGTATGTGCATGCATGTGTGTACTCGGGGTGGAAGCACTGCATGCATGTGTGTACGTATTATTTCCTCTAGTAATAGACGCCATGCTATAACTACCAATGCTATTTTTCAGGCCGATCGCTAGTCGCCTTGGTCCCACGGATTTTTTCTTTTTTTCTGAAGCGCGCTATATAAAGAGTGACGGATGGAGTAGTATGAGTGGATTCAAAGAAGAGCGTATTGATGGTTGCTTCTTCCGAGCAACTTACAGTGGGAAAGGTGGGGCTTATGATTTGACTGCTCATTACTCATTATTAAATTGGTGCAACGACCGGGCTGATTCTCCCATGCGGTTGTGCACTATCCCCTCAGTTCTTAAATATACTCCGGAGTATTTGTCTTTCTAGAGATGTCAACGAGTGACTCCTCAAATATTTGTCCTTTTAGAGATTCAAATGGACTACTACATACGGATGTATATGGACATATTTTAGAGTATAGATTCACTCATTTTGCTCCGTATGTAGTCACTTGTTGAAATCTCTAGAAAGACAAATAGAGTATTTTGGAATGGAGGGAGTACAAATACGACGCAAAATGAGTGAATCTACACTCTAAAATATGCCCATTTGAAATTTGTAAAAAGACAAATATTTGGGAACAAAGGAGTATAATTTTGTGCATGGCACATGGACCCGGATGCTGGAGAGGCTTCTTGCAATGCTATCAAGCTTCCAGCATTTGTTTACATAATTGACGTACTATACAAATAATTTTCCAGCGACATGAAATTGTACAAAGGTGTGAGCTTTCAGCTTTTGTTTCGTATGTCTTGCCATCGATGCTCTTTTGGAAACAATAAAAAAAACTAACTTCCTTGCTATTGCATCTCAATTATTAGCAGATCAGAGCTAATATTTACATCACAACTGAAGACAAAGTTGTGAGAAGGTGTTAAATTAAAATTGATCCATGCTTTCATTGGCAGCAATGTCCACCCAGCTCTTTCGAAATCAACAAGGCATGTTGGAAAAAAGTAGCTGTCTGGAGCATGCAACATTCCGATCATTTTGTGCAGTTCCACTAAAATAGAGCTGAGCGTCCCTGTTCCAAAGATATTAAGTGTGATTACGATAATAGAGGACTACTGATGAAACAATAAACACACAAATAGAAGCCAGTTACCTTTGCAGTCTCTCTTAAGACTAACTAGTTGGAGAAGATTAGGCTCGGAGTTGGATGAGGAGGATAGAGAAAAACCAATCTCCCTTTGTGCAGTCGCACTTAAATGTAGAGACGTTGCCCGTGTGAAATTTTAGTACAACTGCACAAAACACTCTTAATAAAAAAGTTATTTGTGCAGTTCACCAAAAGGTCGCAATAGCAACGAGGTGAAATGGATAGCCCTGTTTGCAAAAAAGACGTAGAAAGGAAACAATTACCGACCAATAACAGTTGATGGCACATGCGACGACAAAAAAGAAGCATATTCCTTGTCCTAATGGAAGATAACAACACGGTTGTGTTTGTCTAAAACGGTGTGAGGACGAGATTGCAATATGGAAAGTACGCCGGACGAGCTACGTTTTGGGCAAAGAACTATGGAAGATCCACATGTAGCGACGTGGGAAGACGGGCAGTGGAGCAAGGCCGGAAGGGATACCAGGAGGTCGTCTGGATGTAACTAGGTGAGCGGCGGCAGGCGGAATCTTCCCATACTGCGGCAGCGAGCAGGTGGCATAGGGCCTACCGTGCCGGAGCTTGGTCAGAGAGAACAGCGTGTACCGCAGATCGGGACGTGCTTCCTCGGCACCGTCGAACGGAGAAACGATGCACTTCCTCCCTTTCCCCCGGCGGACGCGATGCGGCCGGATCAGTGACCAACGGTGATAGAGAGAGAGAGGCCACCGCAGCCTTGTGTGAGATACTCTGAAGAGAGACAAACCAGGCAGGCAGGCTCCATTGTATATTGTGGAGCGGACTACCATTTTCTCCATAAAGATCGTTTTATATTCTGTGTACCTGCCATTGAGCGCTGTAACTTTATTTAAAAATAACGCGCCAACGCGTCAAGTCGAACTTTGTTTCGTGTACGCGTGGTACCACGACCTCCCTAGGTAAACAACCGCTACACGCGTTCAAATTAGCACGTGGGCTGCCATTTCGTAAAGAAATGAGCTCCACCGTGTACCCGCGTGGGTGTGGCTGGGCACGAAGCAAGAGTACGTGCATGGTGCACCTATTCTCTTCTTGTATACGTACACCACCTACGTGGGGTTGTGTGAGAGAGATACAAACCTAGAGAGATATAGTGTGTGGGTTCGTGAGAGTTTTCTTTTGGGGGGAGGGGGGTCAATCAAAAAATGTAACATATGCAATGTGTGTGAAATAGAGTCCTGGATATATCATATATATATATAGAGGGGGCGATCCACGTGAAGAGAGTGGAGGTATCATCGGCTTGAGGTGTCCATAGAATCGAAGAGAGGGATGATGTGTGTGTGTGCGCGCGCGATCGATAAAGAGTGCCATCGAATTTGTGTGTGCCCACGTCAAATATATAGAGTGGCTGGCCTACTGGAACATGAGAGGGGACATGTGCAGTTTGTCTCTGTGGCATGGATACCTACCTACAGCGCTCGACTATCGGTGTGTGGTGGGGGAGAGGGAGGCCTAATTAACTATAGAGGTACAATGGCTGGTATATGTGCGGAGGAGGAGAGAGGCCTACCTCATGTATTAAGGAGATCCATCGGCATCCATGCATATGTAGAGGAGAGGAATAAGGTTGGGAGAGAGACAGAGCTAGAGTGTTGGAGGGCGTGGTAGTGGAGTTGCTTCTAACAAATGGTTGGATAGGCTTGCTAGACAAACGGAGGGCACACCCGCAATATCAATAAGAGAGGAGATGGCTGCTTGTCTGTGCATGTGCGTGTGAGAGACGGGTCACGGGGCATGCACGAATGATTAGGGAGGACGATATGGCTGTGGTAAGCAGACTTAACTACATAAGAAGATCAATCGCCCTTTGTTAGAGAAAGGAGATACATAACTTGTGAGGTACATCGATCGATGGGGGGGGAATAGTTAAAGTCGATCTAGGTATATGTTGGGAGATCGATCGGCATACATGCATGTGTGTGTTAGAAGCAAATGAGGCACGGGGAGAAGGATAGAGAGAGGGATGCATCTAGGAGGTGGTACGAGAGGCATACTATATAAAGGGGCAAGGAGTGTGCGAGTACGAGATCGATGAAAAGAGTGGTGGGAGTGAGGCATGGACGGTGATAAGAGAAGAGAGGAAGCTTGTGTTTGTGCTAGGCACAGCTGGCTAGAGAGGCATATCGATCGATGTGTGCTGTAAAGAAGGAGCTGGGGAGCCTACACACACCGTGGGTGAATGACATGAAGTGAAAAGACGAATTTGCGCGATGGAGCTAGAGAATGCTGGGGGAGGTTGATAGGGATGCAGGCGTGTGCATGCACAAGAGAAAATTAGCGCTAGCTACAAACATAAGAGGATTGTGTGGGTGTAAAAGACGAATAGAGATCATACTTCACTATAAAAAGCGAATTCGGATATTTGAAGAATTTATCATAGTGTTTTAAACCGACGCATGTGTGAATATAAATAACGGTGATACACATGGTGTGGTTATGAACATGTTATACTACATATAATATATTTTATCTCTACTCTTATAAAAAACGGAGTTGTTGATGATGGTGTGCCTGCCATCTTGCAATATGGGTCGTCTGATTTATATCTGGCGGATAGGAAGGAAACTATGGAAATTTTGAAAAAAGATACCCACACCCCTCTCCATATTTGCAAATTAGGCCCCTTGATCATGTTAAATGCTCTGTGGAACGTATGGGCATCTTGCTAGTACTACGTATAATACATAGAACATTGATTATAATTTGGGCTAATGTGTGGCTTTTGCAGCTCAGGTCTAAATACTTGTCATAATGTTGGGGGCGAGGCACTATACTTTGTGTGATAAACACGGTGTACGTATGGAACATGGTTTAGATTATGAATATATAGTTAGTACATCAAATGTACTATTATTTGGAATAAACATCAAGTGTATTCAAAAAATAGAATTCGAGTTCATGTAGTACACATAGTTCATATCTATCTCTATAGTAATCATGTGGTGTGTTATTAAGGTAATACACGAATGATGGTTGAAGTTGGCAACAATCATGATTGTAGATTCTTATTGAAATAGAGAAACGAATTCAAATTTAGTTCGAATTGCAGCGGTAGTATATACATTTGGAATGCACTAAAATGTTAGTATGAATAGGTTACATGCATTATACAGCAAGCGAAAAAATTTAATTGGACATAATATGGATTCATACTCCCTCCTTCCATCTATATAGGGTCGTAATGAGTTTTTAAAGACCGCCTTTGACTATTGACAAGATTAATAGTACATGACATGCACAATGTGAAAATTATATCATTGAAAGAACCTTTCACAGACGAATTTAATGGTGTGCTTTGTGTAAGTTGCATGTCATATATTATTGCTCTAATATTTGGTCAGAGTTAGCATCAAAAACGCATTAGGCCCTATATAGATGGAAGGAGGGAGTAGCTTTGAATAGCATTTGTATAGTAAAACGGGGCAAGACTCTCTCTTTGTGTGGTATGAATAGTTTTATTTTTTCATTTTCTTTTTGGTTGAGGGAAGTGCGAATTGATTTGGTACGTACAAGTACAATATTACTACACATTAGGCTTGTCCATAAAATTCAACCTGCGCCTTTTTATATCCCGAAAACAGATATCGTGCTCCCAAAACTGGCGCCTGATAGAGGCAAAGGTGTCCCGTCTTTCGATGAGATGATGGAAATCGCTTTGGTGGAAGTCGACTTTGACGATCCGACTACGAACGTGCGAGGACGTCGCGCCTTAGCAATCGCTAAACCAACTCCGAGAGGTTATTGACCACGCCGGAGCACGATCAACCTGACCACGAGGGTCTGTTTCCTGCGAGCAAACGAAGAACAAGCAAGAAACTAAGATTGCAATCTGGATATTGCGAATATAAGATGAAAGCTTTATTGATCAAGGTGGGGTTCTGTGACGCCTTTGTCTGGTCGTTGAACACAAACGAAGTACGCGAAGTTGCAGCTATGGCGAACTTTTAATCTAAACAAAACCCAAAGTCTAAACGGCGCCCTAAGAGCTGTATATATGGAGGAAGAGGGGGGCAATTTCGTGGCCCTTGGTGGAGGGGTCCGAAATCAACCCTATCTCTTGTTTCCCCACACATACGGACTCTAAAAATAGCCTATACTTATGTATTTCGAAATTACATGGGCCTGACCCAATAATAAGGTGACGCAGCACCTATAATAGCCTCTGGACGAAATTTATTAAGTAGCATCTTGTATATTTCGTCCAAGGCTTCATGCACTCTTATGGTGGCTTCAAAGTCCTGAAATCATCACTTGTAACTCCGTTCTGGTTCCCCTTGCGCATGGCATCATCTCCATGCTTGCTCTTGCTCCAATGTCCATCCTTCTCCAAGCTAGGCCCTTCATTTGTAAGCAAAACAAATGTATCCAATTTAGGCAGCATCATATTCTCATGAACATTAGAATCACTACCAAGAAACGAAAGTACCTGATAATTTAATTGGCGTGCGCGAGCTCTAGTAATCGGTCCAGTATATGTAGCAGTAGGGGCTGTGGGTGTAACAATGGTATTGATGTCCTCATCATCCTCCCCTTCTTGAAATGAAGTCGTCCTCGACGAAAGCTCATCTTCCTCACCCAAATAAGGCTTCAAATCTGCAATGTTAAAAATGGGACTAACCCCAAAATCTGCAGGCAACTCAAGTTTATATGCATTATCATTTACTTTCTCCAACACCTTAAAGGGACCAGCAGCACGTGGCATTAGCTTTGAGTTGCGCAAATCAGGAAATCTATCCTTACGCAAATGTAACCAAACAAGATCTCCAGGTGCAAACACAACATGTTTTCTACCCTTATCTCCAGCAAGTTTATATTTAGCATTCATACGCTCAATGTTTTCCTTAGTTAACTCATGCATTTTTAAAATCAATTCAGCACGTTCTTTAGCATCAAAATTAACCTTCTCCGAAGATGGAAGAGGCAACAAATCAATAGGTGCACGAGGTAGGAAACCATACACAACTTCAAAAGGGCACATCTTAGTAGTAGAATGCAATGAACGATTATAAGCAAATTCAATATGAGGCAAGCATTCCTCCCACATTTTCTTATTAGTCTTCAAAACAGCCCTAAGCATAGTAGACAATGTTCTATTGACTACTTCAGTTTGTCCATCAGTTTGGGGGTGACAAGTAGTACTAAAAAGCAGTTTAGTCCCCAACTTAGCCCATAAACATCTCCAAAAGTGGCTAAGAAATTTAGTATCGCGATCTGAAACAATAGTATTTGGCACACCATGCAAGCGAATAATTTCACGAAAGAACAAATCAGCAACATTAACAGCATCATCGCTTTTATGACATGGTATAAAGTGTGCCATTTTCGAGAATCTATCCACGACAACAAATATGCTATCCCTCCCCTTCTTTGTTCGAGGTAAACCTAAAACAAAGTCCATAGATATATCCTCCCAAGGAACACTAGGTACAGGCAAAGGCATATATAAACCATGAGGGTTGAGTCGTGACTTAGCTTTTTGACATGTAGTGCAGCGAGCAATAAAACGCTCAACATCCCGTCTCATCTTTGGCCAAAAGAAATGTGTAGCAAGTACGTCCTCCGTCTTCTTCACGCCAAAGTGTCCCATTAATCCTCCTCCATGCGCTTCCTGCAACAACAAAAGACGAACGGAGCTAGCTGGAATGCATAGCTTGTTAGCACGAAACACAAATCCATCGTTAACGACAAACTTGTTCCACATTCTTCCTTCTTTACAATTCTGCATTACATCTTTAAAATCAGCATCATGCACATATTGATCTTTGATGGTCTCCAAACCAAATATTTTGAAGTCAAGTTGTGAAAGCATAGTATAGCGACGAGACAATGCATCAGCAATAACATTTTCTTTTCCCTTTTTGTGTTTAATGACATAAGGGAAAGTCTCAATGAATTCAACCCATTTAGCATGTCTACGATTCAGTTTAGCTTGACTTTTAATATGTTTCAAAGATTCATGATCAGAATGTATAACAAATTCTTTGGGCCATAAATAATGTTGCCATGTTTCTAAAGTCCGAACAAGAGCATATAATTCTTTATCATAAGTAGAATAATTCAGACTAGGCCCACTCAATTTTTCAGAAAAGTATGCAACAGGTTTGCCATCTTGTAATAACACACCTCCTAATCCAATTCCACTAGCATCACATTCAAGCTCAAAAGTCTTATTAAAATCAGGAAGTTGGAGTAAAGGAGCATGTGTCAACTTATCTTTCAATACCGTGAAGGCTTCTTCCTGTGCGGTACCCCACAGAAAAGGCACATCTTTCTTTGTAAGCTCATTGAGAGGAGCAGCAATGGTGCTGAAATCTCTCACAAAACGCCTATACAATCCGGCGAGGCCAAGGAAACTCCTCACTTGTGTGACCGTTTTGGGCTGCGGCCAACTCTCAATAGCTTCAATCTTGGCTTTATCAACTTCAATTCCCTGTGGAGTAACAACATAGCCAAGAAAAGATACTCGGTCGGTGCAAAAGGTGCACTTTCCAAGGTTACCAAACAAACGTGCATCACGTAGAGCAATAAAAACAGCACGTAAATGTTCCAAATGTTCTTCCAAAGATTTGCTATAAATCAATATATCATCAAAATAGACTACCACAAATCGTCCAATGAAAGCACGTAAAACTTCGTTCATTAATCTCATGAAAGTACTAGGTGCATTAGTTAACCCAAAAGGCATGACTAACCACTCATATAAACCAAACTTAGTTTTAAATGCTGTTTTCCATTCATCACCCAATTTCATACGAATTTGATGGTATCCACTACGCAAATCAACTTTGGAGAATATTGTAGAGCCACTCAATTCATCAAGCATATCATCTAGTCTAGGAATAGGATGACGATAACGAATAGTAATATTATTAATGCCTCGACAATCAACACACATACGTGACGTACCATCCTTTTTAGGCACTAGTATAATAGGAACAGCACAAGGACTAAGAGATTCGCGTATATAACCTTTGTCGAGTAGCTCCTGTACTTGACGCATAATCTCCTTCGTCTCCTCTGGATTGGTACGGTATGGTGCACGGTTGGGTAGCGATGCACCGGGAATTAAGTCAATTTGATGCTCAATCTGATGAGGACATCAATACCATTGTTACACCCACAGCCCCTACTGCTACATATACTGGACCAATTACTAGAGCTCGCGCACGCCAATTAAATTATCAGGTACTTTCGTTTCTTGGTAATGATTCTAATGTTCATGAGAATATGATGCTGCCTAAATTGGATACATTTGTTTTGCTTACAAATGAAGGGCCTAGCTTGGAGAAGGATGGACATTGGAGCAAGAGCAAGCATGGAGATGATGCCATGCGCAAGGGGAACCAGAACGGAGTTACAAGTGATGATTTCAGGACTTTGAAGCCACCATAAGAGTGCATGAAGCCTTGGACGAAATATACAAGATGCCACTTCATAAATTTCGTCCAGAGGCTATTATAGGTGCTGCGTCACCTTTTTATTGGGCCAGGCCCATGTAATTTCGAAATACATAAGTATAGGCTATTTTTAGAGTCCGTATGTGTGGGGAAACAAGAGATAGGGTTGATTTCGGACCCCTCCACCAAGGGCCACGAAATTCCCCCCCTCTCTTCCTCCATATATACAGCCCTTAGGGCACCGTTTAGACTTTGGGTTTTGTTTAGATTAAAAGTTCGCCATAGCTGCAACTTCGCGTACTTCGTTTGTGTTCAACGACCAGACAAAGGCGTCACAGAACCCCACCTTGATCAATAAAGCTTTCATCTTATATTCGCAATATCCAGATTGCAATCTCAGTTTCTTGCTTGTTCTTCGTTTGCTCGCAGGAAACAGACCCTCGTGGTCAGGTTGATCGTGCTCCGGCGTGGTCAATAACCTCTCGGAGTTGGTTTAGCGATTGCTAAGGCGCGACGTCCTCGCACGTTCGTAGTCGGATCGTCAAAGTCGACTTCCACCCAAGCGATTTCCATCATCTCATCGAAAGACGGGACACCTTAGCCCATATCAAGTGGTATCAGATTTCCAGGTTGCTCGGTGAGATTTTCCAGTTTTTCGTAGTTTAGATCGAGTCTGTTCTTCATACCTATAGTCCACGAAAAAGCCACAAAAAAAAATTAGGGTTAGTTCATCATATCCGAACCAATCTGAGCCTTTGCATAATCTTTTTAGGGTTTTGCTTTGTTGAATTTACGGTTGCATCGTCGGTCTAGTTGCTGGTCTTAGAGTCTAGTCTTTTAGAGTTTCGAGTTCTGGTCATAAGTTGTCACGCCGCCGCTGCACCATCAGCATCGCCCCTGCCATCTACCACCACCACTCCGAATCCGTATCCATATACCACCACCAATCCGTGTCCATATACCACCACCGATCCATATCCATATACTACCACCGCTACCACCACCGCTGCCATATACCACCACCATATATCCACCACCAATCCGAGTTCCTTGTTTATTAGGTTTGTTTTCGGGATCCATCTAGTTTCCGATTCGTGTTTCCTTGCCGGAGTAGGTTTCGGAAAAAAAAAGAGTCTGGAAACCACGCTCCGTTTAGGCCCAAAATTTTTCGAAAACGCATTTTTCGAAAAATTTTCTGGCTATCCTATTTTTAGGTGTTTCTGAGTGTTTTGAGACAGGTGCCATTATAGGAAGTTTTTTTTGACCCGTTTCCAGTTTTTGGGTCCGGGCAGTCGAAAAAACGAAAAAAAAATTTGGTCGAAAAAATTTCGTGCCCATCCTGTCAGTTTGACCTCGGAAGAGTTTTGAGACACTCGCCATTATAGTGATTTTTCGCAAAAAAAAAAAAAAAAAAAAAAGAGCAGCGCAAAAAAAAAAAGAGCGCAAAAAAAAAAAAAAAAAAAAGAGCGAAAAAAAAAAATCCAGAGTGTGCTTTTCCCTTGTTTACGTGCAGCGCCGTGATTTTGTTAGTGTTCTAGGCTCGCGTCTCTAGCACGGTCTAGCCTAGGACCAGCACAGTACCGTCGTTGAGCGTTTATTCAACTTTGCATCTCTGAATTGATTATTGCTGATCCTTTTTGCTACCATATTATAAGCCTTCCCAGCTCCACATACATCTACGTCGTGCGTTTGACTCTCCCTGGTACTCGCTCTATCCAAGCTTTGAGAGTTTTTGACTACAACGGTTGCCGATCACCGCCTGCTGCTGGGTAAGAACCGGTAAGAATTTGAGTTTTGCTTGACGGATTTGTGACACCCACCACCACCACTTGTTCGTAGTCTGTAGGATCATATTCTTGTGTGTTTCTATTGCTGCTAACCATGCCAGGATCACAAGCCGACGTGACTGACTGGGAGAATTTATCGAACAAGGAGCTTCATGATAAGTTTCAGCAAATGATGAGTGGACAGGTGCAAGATGTGCTAAACAGATTTGAAGAGGCCATGGAGAAGATAGATGGCATGGAGAAGACGTGCCTTTTGGGTTAACTAATGCACCTAGTACTTTCATGAGGTTAATGAACGAAGTTTTACGTGCTTTCATTGGACGATTTGTGGTAGTTTACTTTGATGACATATTGATTTATAGCAAATCTTTGGAGGAACATTTGGAACATTTACGTGCTGTTTTTATTGCTCTACGTGATGCACGTTTGTTTGGTAACCTTGGAAAGTGCACCTTTTGCACCGACCGAGTATCTTTTCTTGGCTATGTTGTTACTCCACAGGGAATTGAAGTTGATAAAGCCAAAATTGAAGCTATTGAGAGTTGGCCGCAGCCCAAAACGGTCACACAAGTGAGGAGTTTCCTTGGCCTCGCTGGATTCTATAGGCGTTTTGTGAGAGATTTCAGCACCATTGCTGCACCTCTCAATGAGCTTACAAAGAAAGATGTGCCTTTTCTGTGGGGTACCGCACAGGAAGAAGCCTTCTCGGTATTGAAAGATAAGTTGACACATGCTCCTTTACTCCAACTTCCTGATTTTAATAAGACTTTTGAGCTTGAATGTGATGCTAGTGGAATTGGATTAGGAGGTGTGTTATTACAAGATGGCAAACCTGTTGCATACTTTTCTGAAAAATTGAGTGGGCCTAGTCTGAATTATTCTACTTATGATAAAGAATTATATGCTCTTGTTCGGACTTTAGAAACATGGCAACATTATTTATGGCCCAAAGAATTTGTTATACATTCTGATCATGAATCTTTGAAACATATTAAAAGTCAAGCTAAACTGAATCGTAGACATGCTAAATGGGTTGAATTCATTGAGACTTTCCCTTATGTCATTAAACACAAGAAGGGAAAAGAAAATGTTATTGCTGATGCATTGTCTCGTCGCTATACTATGCTTTCACAACTTGACTTCAAAATATTTGGTTTGGAGACCATCAAAGATCAATATGTGCATGATGCTGATTTTAAAGATGTAATGCAGAATTGTAAAGAAGGAAGAATGTGGAACAAGTTTGTCGTTAACGATGGATTTGTGTTTCGTGCTAACAAGCTATGCATTCCAGCTAGCTCCGTTCGTCTTTTGCTGTTGCAGGAGGCGCATGGGGGAGGATTAATGGGACACTTTGGCGTGAAGAAGACGGAGGACGTACTTGCTACACATTTCTTTTGGCCAAAGATGAGACGGGATGTTGAGCGTTTTGTTGCTCGCTGCACTACATGTCAAAAAGCTAAGTCACGACTCAATCCTCATGGTTTATATATGCCTTTGCCTGTACCTAGTGTTCCTTGGGAGGATATATCTATGGACTTTGTTTTAGGTTTACCTCGAACAAAGAAGGGGAGGGATAGCATATTTGTTGTCGTGGATAGATTCTCGAAAATGGCACACTTTATACCATGTCATAAAAGCGATGATGCTGTTAATGTTGCTGATTTGTTCTTTCGTGAAATTATTCGCTTGCATGGTGTGCCAAATACTATTGTTTCAGATCGTGATACTAAATTTCTTAGCCACTTTTGGAGATGTTTATGGGCTAAGTTGGGGACTAAACTGCTATTTAGTACTACTTGTCACCCCCAAACTGATGGACAAACTGAAGTAGTCAATAGAACATTGTCTACTATGCTTAGGGCTGTTTTGAAGAATAATAAGAAAATGTGGGAAGAATGCTTGCCTCATATTGAATTTGCTTATAATCGTTCATTGCATTCTACTACTAAGATGTGCCCTTTTGAAATTGTGTATGGTTTCCTACCTCGTGCACCTATTGATTTGTTGCCTCTTCCATCTTCGGAGAAGGTTAATTTTGATGCTAAAGAACGTTCTGAATTGATTTTAAAAATGCATGAGTTAACTAAGGAAAACATTGAGCGTATGAATGCTAAATATAAACTTGCTGGAGATAAGGGTAGAAAACATGTTGTGTTTGCACCTGGAGATCTTGTTTGGTTACATTTGCGTAAAGATAGATTTCCTAATTTGCGCAAATCAAAGCTAATGCCACGTGCTGATGGTCCCTTTAAGGTGTTAGAGAAAATAAATGATAATGCATATAAACTTGAGCTGCCTGCAGATTTTGGGGTTAGTCCCACTTTTAACATTGCAGATTTGAAGCCTTATTTGGGTGAGGAAAATGAGCTTCCGTCGAGGACGACTTCATTTCAAGAAGGGGAGGATGATGAGGACATCAATACCATTGTTACACCCACAGCCCCTACTGCTACATATACTGGACCAATTACTAGAGCTCGCGCACGCCAATTAAATTATCAGGTACTTTCGTTTCTTGGTAATGATTCTAATGTTCATGAGAATATGATGCTGCCTAAATTGGATACATTTGTTTTGCTTACAAATGAAGGGCCTAGCTTGGAGAAGGATGGACATTGGAGCAAGAGCAAGCATGGAGATGATGCCATGCGCAAGGGGAACCAGAACGGAGTTACAAGTGATGATTTCAGGACTTTGAAGCCACCATAAGAGTGCATGAAGCCTTGGACGAAATATACAAGATGCCACTTCATAAATTTCGTCCAGAGGCTATTATAGGTGCTGCGTCACCTTTTTATTGGGCCAGGCCCATGTAATTTCGAAATACATAAGTATAGGCTATTTTTAGAGTCCGTATGTGTGGGGAAACAAGAGATAGGGTTGATTTCGGACCCCTCCACCAAGGGCCACGAAATTCCCCCCCTCTCTTCCTCCATATATACAGCCCTTAGGGCACCGTTTAGACTTTGGGTTTTGTTTAGATTAAAAGTTCGCCATAGCTGCAACTTCGCGTACTTCGTTTGTGTTCAACGACCAGACAAAGGCGTCACAGAACCCCACCTTGATCAATAAAGCTTTCATCTTATATTCGCAATATCCAGATTGCAATCTCAGTTTCTTGCTTGTTCTTCGTTTGCTCGCAGGAAACAGACCCTCGTGGTCAGGTTGATCGTGCTCCGGCGTGGTCAATAACCTCTCGGAGTTGGTTTAGCGATTGCTAAGGCGCGACGTCCTCGCACGTTCGTAGTCGGATCGTCAAAGTCGACTTCCACCCAAGCGATTTCCATCATCTCATCGAAAGACGGGACACCTTAGCCTATATCACAATCCCTCGAATGGGTGGTAATCCCGGTGGCACATCTTGTGGAAAGACGTCAGCGAACTCCTGCATAATGTTAGTGACAGCAGGGGGCAAAGAGGAAGGCACGTCCTTGAATGAAAATAATGCCTCTTTGCACACAAAAGCATAGCAAACAGATTTGCTGAAATCTAGCTCATCAATATCAGATTTGGTGGCAAATAAACATGCACTTTTCAACTTAATTTCAGAAGCAACACTAGATGGTTTATTATTAGGCTTCATTTGTTGCTCAAATTCTTTTGCCACAATCTGATTTTCACTCTTATTCTTCTCCTGTTTTGCTTTATTAGCTCTATTAATATCATCTTTCAAAATAGAATCAGGAGTCATAGGAAGCAAAGTAATATTTTTATCCTTATGAACAAGAGTATAATGATTGTTTCTACCATGGTGTACAGCATTTTTATCAAATTGCCATGGTCTACCAAGTAATAAGGAACATGCTTGCATAGGTACCACATCACAATCAACATAATGAGCATATGTAGAGATACTAAAATGCACACGAACAGTACGTGTTACCTTAACCTTGCCGCTGTTGTTGAACCATTGGATGTAGTAAGGATGTGGATGTGGTCTGGTGGTGAGAGAAAGCTTCTCCACCATCTCCATGCTAGCCAAGTTGTTGCAACTCCCTCCATCTATGATCACGCGAACAGAACGTTCCTTCACAACTCCCTTTGTATGGAACAAATTATGCCTCTGATTTTGCTCAGCTTGTGTAACCTGCACACTCAAAACACGTTGAGCAACTAAACATTCATACCTGTCAGCATCTTCAGGAGCCATGTATTCCGTCTCATGATCAGAATCGTCTCCACCGTGTTCGTCATGTGTAATAAGAGCCAAAGTCTCCTCATCATAGTCACTAGCGGACTCATACCCACCATCCTCAGTAACAATCATCACACGCTTAGATGGGCATTCTCTCGCATAATGACCTCCACCCTTGCAACGTCGACAAATAATATCATGTGTTTGCCCTGTTGATGCCATGGATGAAGAAGAGCTCTTTGCAGGCCCAGAAGGTGTGCTCTTGGCAGATAGTGGTGATTGTGCCTGCTTTATTGTATCACGGTTGGAGATGGCAGCCGACGGAGGCGCTGGTGTAGCAGAACATGTGGAAGTAGATGATGCACGTGGTGTCCATGATGAAGGTTGACCTGCAGAAAAGTTAGTCCGCGCCAATGCCTGTCGATCCTGCACTTCACGTTCAGCTTTACAAGCAAGATGGAATAAACGAGTGATATTAGTATACTCCTTATAGTCTAGAATGGTCTGAATCTCTCTATTTAATCCACCCAGAAAACGTGCAAGCATAGCTTCATTCTCCTCAACAATACCACATCTAATCATGCCAGTTTGTAATTCCTGATAATATTCTTCTACAGAATTTTTTCCTTGTCTTAAGCGCTGTAATTTTTGAAGCAATTCACGTTGATAATATGGTGGAACCCAACGAGTACGCATAGCAGTTTTCAAAGCAGCCCAAGTAGCGGGAATAGGATATAATCTACAATGTTCAGACCACCATACACATGCAAAACTAGTGAAAGCACAAACAGCAGCAGCAACCCGTCTCTCCTCGGGATATTGTAAACATGTAAAACGTTGTTCAGTTTCCAACTCCCAAGTAAGATATATATCAGGAACATATCTACCCTCAAATGGTGGAATATTCAATTTCAGTTTAGGAATATGGACATCATCTCGTACCTGAGGTGGTGGTGCAGGCCTACCATTACGAATATATACCTGAGGTCGACCTGGTGGTGGTGGTGCTGGTGGCTGCACGTAGTGCTGATTTTGATCAACCTCATCCTCATAATCGCCCGCATACTCATCATCCTCCTGGGTACCACCAGCAGCAGTAGCAGGGGCGAAAGAAGCATCAACAACATGAACAGCAGCACCAGAAGTTTGGCCATCCTCAATAGGAACACGCCTCGCTCGTCCATACTGATTCGAAAGGATGCGTTGTTGTTGTTGTTGTTGTTGTTGGAGAGGTGCGTTAGGTGCAGCGGGTGGTGGTGGTGGAAGACGCGCGAGCAATTCATTAAATTTGTTATCGAGCTTTGTTTCGAACGTCTTCTCCATGCCATCTATCTTCTCCATGGCCTCTTCAAATCTGTTTAGCACATCTTGCACCTGTCCACTCATCATTTGCTGAAACTTATCATGAAGCTCCTTGTTCGATAAATTCTCCCAGTCAGTCACGTCGCCTTGTGATCCTGGCATGGTTAGCAGCAATAGAAACACACAAGAATATGATCCTACAGACTACGAACAAGTGGTGGTGGTGGGTGTCACAAATCCGTCAAGCAAAACTCAAATTCTTACCAGTTCTTACCCAGCAGCAGGCGGTGATCGGCAACCGTTGTAGTCAAAAACTCTCAAAGCTTGGATAGAGCGAGTACCAGGGAGAGTCAAACGCACGACGTAGATGTATGTGGAGCTGGGAAGGCTTATAATATGGTAGCAAAAAGGATCAGCAATAATCAATTCAGAGATGCAAAGTTGAATAAACGCTCAACGACGGTACTGTGCTGGTCCTAGGCTAGACCGTGCTAGAGACGCGAGCCTAGAACACTAAAAAAATCACGGCGCTGCACGTAAACAAGGGAAAAGCACACTCTGGCTTTTTTTTTCGCTCTTTTTTTTTTGCGCTTTTTTTTTTGCGCTGCTCTTTTTTTTTTTGCGAAAAATCACTATAATGGCGAGTGTCTCAAAACTCTTCCTAGGTCAAACTGACAGGATGGGCACGAAATTTTTTCGACCAATTTTTTTTTTTCGTTTTTTCGACTGCCCGGACCCAAAAACTGGAAACGGGTCAAAAAAAACTTCCTATAATGGCACCTGTCTCAAAACACTCAGAAACACCTAAAAATAGGATAGCCAGAAAATTTTTCGAAAAATGCGTTTTCGAAAAATTTTGGGCCTAAACGGAGCGTGGTTTCCAGACTCTTTTTTTTTCCGAAACCTACTCCGGCAAGGAAACACGAATCGGAAACTAGATGGATCCCGAAAACAAACCTAATAAACAAGGAACTCGGATTGGTGGTGGATATATGGTGGTGGTATATGGCAGCGGTGGTGGTAGCAGTGGTAGTATATGGATATGGATCGGTGGTGGTATATGGACACGGATTGGTGGTGGTATATGGATACGGATTCAGAGTGGTGGTGGTAGATGGCAGGGGCGATGATGATGGTGCAGCGGCGGCGTGACAACTTATGACCAGAACTCGAAACTCTAAAAGACTAGACTCTAAGACCAGCAACTAGACCGACGATGCAACCGCAAATTCAACAAAGCAAAACCCTAAAAAGATTATGCAAAGGCTCAGATTGGTTCGGATATGATGAACTAACCCTAAATTTTTTTTTGTGGCTTTTTCGTGGACTATAGGTATGAAGAACAGACTCGATCTAAACTACGAAAAACTGGAAAATCTCACCGAGCAATCTGGAAATCTGATACCACTTGATAGAGGCAAAGGTGTCCCGTCTTTCGATGAGATGATGGAAATCGCTTTGGTGGAAGTCGACTTTGACGATCCGACTACGAACGTGCGAGGACGTCGCGCCTTAGCAATCGCTAAACCAACTCCGAGAGGTTATTGACCACGCCGGAGCACGATCAACCTGACCACGAGGGTCTGTTTCCTGCGAGCAAACGAAGAACAAGCAAGAAACTAAGATTGCAATCTGGATATTGCGAATATAAGATGAAAGCTTTATTGATCAAGGTGGGGTTCTGTGACGCCTTTGTCTGGTCGTTGAACACAAACGAAGTACGCGAAGTTGCAGCTATGGCGAACTTTTAATCTAAACAAAACCCAAAGTCTAAACGGCGCCCTAAGGGCTGTATATATGGAGGAAGAGGGGGGGAATTTCGTGGCCCTTGGTGGAGGGGTCCGAAATCAACCCTATCTCTTGTTTCCCCACACATACGGACTCTAAAAATAGCCTATACTTATGTATTTCGAAATTACATGGGCCTGGCCCAATAATAAGGTGACGCAGCACCTATAATAGCCTCTGGACGAAATTTATTAAGTAGCATCTTGTATATTTTGTCCAAGGCTTCATGCACTCTTATGGTGGCTTCAAAGTCCTGAAATCATCACTTGTAACTCCGTTCTGGTTCCCCTTGCGCATGGCATCATCTCCATGCTTGCTCTTGCTCCAATGTCCATCCTTCTCCAAGCTAGGCCCTTCATTTGTAAGCAAAACAAATGTATCCAATTTAGGCAGCATCATATTCTCATGAACATTAGAATCACTACCAAGAAACGAAAGTACCTGATAATTTAATTGGCGTGCGCGAGCTCTAGTAATCGGTCCAGTATATGTAGCAGTAGGGGCTGTGGGTGTAACAATGGTATTGATGTCCTCATCATCGCCTTCACAACCCGCGCCTTGCTATCCTGAAATTAGAACGCGCGCGAAAACTCCCTCGAGCTGCCAAATCCCGACACGCGAAATCCCCCTTCTAACCCTGAGCCGAAAGGGCTGCTAGTTCAAATCGGTGGGGGGTACTTTTGTAACACACCCTACATTTTGGACAAGCGCGTCCCTAAGTCATGGTTCACCCCCTCCCATTGCCCCCTTTTCGCCATTGGAAATCCCAGGCCGCCATAACCTCTCCGCTCCAGCCGCAAAACCCCACCCTCCTCCGTCCGCCACCTCACCGCTACCCAGCCGGAGCTTCTTCCCTGACGACATCGTCCACCGCAACAGCTCGACGTCCCTCGTCCACCTCCCCGGATGAGGATCCGTTGTCCATCTCGTCGTCCCGCTGGTTCAGCCTCCCCGTCCTCCACCTCCAACGAGCTGCTCCGACGATTGTCACGTCTATCGCGGCTGCTCCATCCCCCCAGCACCACCTTAACCTGCTCCACCGGAACTGCAGCATCCTCACCGACTCCTCGGACAAAGCCGAGGCCTACTCAACGCCACCAAAGAGGTTGTACACTCATCGCATCGCACCTTCTCCTTAACTCGACCTCCCGGCGCCGACGGTGCTCCATCCCGCACCCCCATGGAGCGGCTACCTTGATGCCGCCGCCGCGGGACACATCTCCACAGCGGCTCTCCCCTAGTGCGAGGCCCCTTCGGCGGCGACGTCCATACCAACCGGATCTGCTGCTGCTGCTGCTTCGGCTCTCGCTCGGTCGCTCGCGCTGCTGCTGCTGCTGCTTCGGCTCTTGCTCGATTGCTCGCTCGCCTAGCTGTTGCTGCTGCTCCGGCTCTCGCTCGCTCGCTCACGCTTCTGCTACTGCTCTCCCCCTCGCTCATGCAGCTCTCTGCTCCGATTTAGCTACACTTCAGTCGACTGAATCGACTTTTGGGTCAGTCGATTTTCAGGGGGTGGGGGGGCTCGCCACAGTAAAGGAAGAACCACCCGCAGCGGGGACGGGGTCTCGCCGGAGAAGTACCCCACTATCTATCTTAGGGTTAAGGGTGGGGGCGGGGGCCTAGAGGGCTGGCCGGGGCGACGGGGCGCCGACAGACCGGCGGTGGGGAGTTGTTTCGGGGCAGCGAGGCGGCGCTGGGGCCGGTGGTTCGGGAGGTGGTGGCTGGCGGCTCGGGGGGGTGCAGGTTGAAGATGAACTGCAGGCCCTCCCTAAACTACATGTCAACTGCCTCTCTGCTACCATTGCGTTCAGTCTCGACAGTAACATTCAGATTCCACAATAAATTTCAGTTTCGACAGTTAAGTTCAGAGTCAACAGTTTTTACCTTATCTGTTGTAGTCAGGTGGTTTTTGGTGATATAAATTTTACATCTATTTTACATCATCTATTGGACTCCAAGTCAGGTCCAAATTAATGTTCAAACTTGAGTTCTAAATTAGTTGGGGGGCACATATCGAGGAAGCAATGAATAGTATCTCTGTCTAATATCTGGTTCACCTAGGGTATGCCTATGTTGTTCATCTTGGGTGGGAAACAAATAGTAAAGCAGTCATCATCTGTCTTCTTATTAAATTAAAGCAATCATCAGCCTGCTATCATTTCTTTGGATCCATCCACTGGTTGTTACCATCACTCTAAATTTTTGCATGCTCTCCTTACATAATCTCACCATATTTTTTTCGTATGCATGTCAGATATTGTACACAGTCATGCTGAACATGTAGAGAAAAAGAGAAGAGTTTTGCGCGGCAATACAATGTCATGCAGACATCGCTCCATGGTGGGTTCAATGGCAAACCCTCCCCACCCCTCTCCAGATTGTAATCCAGAGGAAGATATATGTTCTGAGGCGGATTCAGACATCGCTGACCACTCCTATTTACCCCCCAAGGTGTTTGCTCTACTTTGCCATGATGATATTAGTCATATCATGCATATGTTGCCTTGCAGTGCCTACTTTTGACATCATATATGTCATCTGCTTAGTTTAGACATGTTCTGTAATGCCACCTGTTTAGTTTCTATATCATATATGGGAATTATGATGTCTCATGTCTTTTTGCCAGCCATAATATATGTAAAATGTGCAATGCCATCCTGCTTAACCAGGCATCATATATTTGAATGATATCTTGCCCATCCTTTTCTTCATTACATTTCCATTTGTCGACAATGTTTGTACATTAAACTACTCTTCCTGTGAATCAGCCATTTGAGTGGGAGATTGAAAAATCTGGAGTGAAAACAAGGCCTTCAGAGCAGACAGTGCTACCTATCGAAGCAGATCTCTTGTTGGGTCCCGATAGCTCCTTAGAGATGGATTCAGAGACAGATGACCAGTCCTATTCCCCCACCGAGGTGTATGCTCTAACTTGGCACGGTTATACTGCTCATATCATGCATATGTTGTCTTGCATTGCATAGTTTAGACATCATATACAATATTCAACACCATGTTCTTAGTTCAGACATCACATCAAATGCCCTCTGTTTAGCATATAAATCACATATGTGAATTAAATGATGTGATCTTGATTACTTAGATAACATGTAGGTGAATTATGTCATGCGATGATGTTTAGTTATTCATCATACCTTTGAATTATGTTATGCTATGCTATCTAGTTTAGATAGACATCATATATGTGAAATTATGTCATGCTATCCGTTTTAGTAAAACAATATACATGTCAACTATTTCATGCCCTCTTTTTTCCACACTATCTATTGCATCTGTCTCTCATACAATGTTTGTACATTGAACTATGTTTCCTGTTTATCAGCCATTTGAATTGGAGCGGGTTATGCCAGTATCTAGCGGACTAAAAACACGGTCTTCAAATAAAACAGTTGATGAGGACATCACTACCATTGTTACTCCCACAACCCCTACTGCTACATATACTGGACCAATTACTAGAGCTCGCGCACGCCAAATAAATTATCAGGTACTTTCGTTTCTTGGTAATGATTCTAATGTTCATGACAACATGATGCTGCCTAAATTGGATACATTTGTTTTGCTAACAAATGAAGGGCCTAGCTTGGACAAGGATGAACATTGGAGCAAGAACAAGCATGGAGACAATGGCATACGCAAGGGGAACAAGAACGGAGTTATAAGTGATGATTTCAGGACTTTCAAGCCACCATAATGAGTGCATAAAGCCTTGGACGAAATATACAAGATGCCACTTCATAAATTTTGTCCAAAGGCTATTCTAGGTGTTGCGTCACCTTATTATTGGTCCAGGCCCATGTAATTTCGAAATACATAAGTATAGGCTATTTTTAGAGTCCGTATGTGTGGGGAAACAAGAGATAGGGTTAGTTTCGGACCCCTCCACCAAGGGCCACGAAATTCACCCCCTCTTCCTCCATATATACAGCCCTTAGGGCACTGTTTAGACTTTGGGGTTTTGTTTAGATTAAAAGTTCGCCATAGCTGCAACTTCACTTACTTCGTTTGTGTTCACCGATCAGACAAAGGCGTCACAGAACCCCACCTTGATCAATAAAGCTTTCCTCTATTATTTGCAATATCCAGATTGCAATCTTAGTTTCTTGCTTGTTCTTCGTTTGCTTGCAGGAAATAGGCCTTCGTGGTCAGGTTGATCATGCTCCGGCGTGGTCAATAACCTCTCGGAGTTGGTTTAGCGATTGCTAAGGCGCGACGTCTTCGCACGTTCGTAGTCGGATCGTCAAAGTCGACTTCCACCAAAGCGATAACCATCATCTCATCGAAAGACAGGACACCTTTGCCTCTATCAAGTGGTATCAGATTCTAGGTTGCTCGGTGAGATTTTACAGTTTTTTGTAGTTTAGATCGAGTCAGTTCTTCATACCTACAGTCCACGAAAAAGCCGCACAAAAAATTAGGGTTAGTTCATCATATCTGAACCAATCTAAGCCTTTGCATAATCTTTTTAGGATTTTTCTTTGTTGAATTTGCGGTTGCATCGTTGTGTCTAGTTGCTGGTCTTAGCGTCTAGTCCTTTAGAGTTTCGAGTTCTGTCACAGTTTGTCACGCCGCCGCCGCACCATCTTCATCGTTGTTGCCATATACCACCACCGCTGCCATATCCCACCAACGCTGCCTTATACCACCACCGCTGCCATATACCACCACCGCTGCCATATCCCAACAACGCTGCCATATACCGCTGATCCATATCCATATACCACCATCGCTATCATATACCACCACCGCTGCCATATCCTACCACCATATATCCACCACCAATCCGAGTTCTTTTCGTATTAGGTTTGTTTCCGAGATCCATCTAATTTCCGATTCGTGTTTCCTTGCCTGAGTAGGTTTCGGGAAAAAAAAGGATTCTGGAGACCCCCGGGCTGTTTTTAGGCCAAAATTTCGGCGACCGAAAATATTTTTTCCCTATCCTATTTCTAGGTCCCAGGAGTGTTTTGAGACATTCGCCATCATAGTGATTTTTTGTCGCACTTTTTCATCGTCGCTGCCCTGATTTCCGAAAAAAATTGTCAAAATATTTCGTGCCCACCCTGTCAGTTTGACCTGGGAAGAGTTTTGAGACACTCGCCATTATAGTGATTTTTCGCAAAAAAAGAGCTGCGCAAAAAAACAGAGCGAAAAAAAAGTTCCAGAGTGTGCTTTTCCCTTGTTTACGTGCAGCGCTGTGATTTTGTTAGTGTTCTAGGCTCCGTTGAGCGTTTACTCAACTTTGTATCTCTGAATTTGTATCGTCGTTGAGCGTTTATTCAACTTTGAGCGTTTATTCAACTTTGTATCTCTGAGTTGATTATTGCTGACCCTTTTTGCTACCATATTATAAGCCTTCCCAGCTCCACATACATCTACGTCGTGCGTTTGACTCTCCTGGTAATCGCTTTATCCAAGCTTTGAGAGTTTTGACTACAACAGTTGCCGATCACCTCCTGCTGCTGGGTAAGAACTGGTAAGAATTTGAGATTTGCTTGACGGGTTTGTGATACACCACCACCTATTCCTAGTAGTCTATAGAATCATATTCTTGTTTGTTTCTATTTGCTGCTAACCATGGTAGGATCACAAGCCGATGAGACTGATTGGGAGAACCTGACAAACAAACAACTACATGATAAATTTCAGCAAATGATGAGTGGACAGGTGCAAGATGTGCTAAACAAATTTGAAGAGGCCATGGAGAAGATAGATGGCATTGAGAAGACGTTTGAAACAAAGCTTGATAACAAGTTTAATGAATTGCTCGCGTGTTTTCCACAACCACCACCGGCTACACCTATCGAACCTCTGCAACGACAACAACAACGCCCCCTTCCAAATCAGTATGGACGAGCGCAGTGTGTTCCTCTTGAGGATGGCCAAACTTCTGGTGCTGCTGTACCTGTTGTTGATGCTTCTTTGGCTCCTACTACTGCTGCTGCTGGTACCCAGGAGGATGATGAGTATGCGGGCAATTATGAGGATGAGGTTGATCAAAATCAGAACTACGTGCAGCCACCAGCACCACCACCAGCAGGTCGACCTCGGGTATATAATCGCAATGGTAGGCCTGCACCACCACCTCAGGTACGAGATCATGACCATGTTTCTAAACTGAAATTGAATATTCCACCATTTGAGGGTAGATATGTTCCTGATATATATCTTACTTGGGAGTTAGAAACTGAAAAAGGTTTTACATGTTTACAATATCCCGAGGAGAGACGGGTTTCTGCCGCTGTTTGTGCTTTTACTAGTTTTGCATGTGTATGGTGGTCTGAACATTGTCGATTATATCCTATTCCAGCTACTTGGGCTGCTTTGAAAATTGCTATGCGTACTCGTTGGGTTCCACCATATTATCAACGTGAATTGCTGCAAAAATTGCAGCGTTTAAGACAAGAAAAAAATTCTGTAGAAGAATATTATCAGGAATTACAAACTGGCATGATTAGATGTGGTATTGTTGAGGAGAATGAAGCTATGCTTGCACGTTTTTACGGGTGGATTAAATAGAGAGATTCAGACCATTCTAGAGTATAAGGAGTATACTAATATCACTCGTTTATTCCATCTTGCTTGTAAAGCTGAACGTGAAGTGCAGGATCGACAAGGAATGGCGCGCACTAACTTTTCTGCAGGTCGACCTTCCTCATGGACACCGTGTGCATCTTCTACTTCCACTACACCAGCACCTCCATCAGGTGCCACCTCCAGCCGTGATACAAGAAAGCAGGCACAACCACCACTATGTGCCAAGAGCGCACCTGCCGGACCTACACAGAGCTATTCTTCTTCCATGGCATCAACAGGGCACACAAGGATATTATTTGTCGTCGTTGTAAAGGAAGAGGTCATTATGCGTGAGAATGCAAATCTCAGCGTGTGATGATTGCTACTGAGGATGGTGGTTATGAGTCCGCTAGTGACTATGATGAGGAGACTTTGGCCCTTATTACACGTGAAGAACATGGTGGATATGATTTTGATCATGAGACGCAATACATGGCTCCTGAAGACGCTGACAGGTATGAATGTTTAGTTGCTCAACGTGTTTTGAGTGTGCAGGTCACACAAGCTGAGCAAAATCAGAGGCATAATTTGTTCCATACAAAGGGAGTTGTGAAGGAACGTTTGGTGCGCGTCATCATAGACGGAGGGAGCTGCAACAACTTGGCTAGCATGGAGATGGTGGAGAAGCTCTCTCTCACCACAAGACCACATCCACATCCTTACTACATCCAATGGTTCTACAACAGCGGCAAGGTTAAGGTAACACGTATTGTTCGTGTGCATTTTAGTATCTCTACATATGCTGATTATGTTGATTGTGATGTGGTACCTATGCAAGCATGTTCCTTATTACTTGGCCGACCATGGCAATTTGATAAAAATTCTGTCCACCATGGTAGAAACAATCAGTATACTCTTGTTCATAAGGATAAAAATATTACTTTGTTTCCTATGACTCCTGATTCCATTTTGAAAGATGATATTAATAGAGCTAATAAAGCAAAACAGGAGAAGAATAAGAGTGAAAATCAGATTGTGGCAAAAGAATTTGAGCAACAAATGAAGCCTAATAATAAACCATCTAGTGTTGCTTCTGAAATTAAATTGAAAAGTGCATGTTTACTTGCCACTAAATCTGATATTGATGAGCTAGATTTTAGCAAATCTGTTTGCTATATGCTTTTGTGTGCAAAGAGGCATTATTTTCATTCGAGGACGTGCCTTCCTCTTTTCCCCCTGCTGTCACTAACATTTTGCAGAAGTGATAGAGGCGGGGGTGTCCCGATCTTTCGATGAGATGATAACTATCGATTTTACTAACATTTTACTTGCCTTAACCTTTTTATGTTCATCGAAATTATGGGAAGCAAATATATTTTTTATGTCGAACTCCCATTCAATATATAAAGCAGGTTTAAAACGGCCATTAAATGGTGGTATAGATACATTAACCTGATCATGTGCATTTGGATGTTTGTGCACCTCTCGTGACGGTTGTGGTATTTGCAAAGGTGGTGGCACGTCTCCCGCGATCGACAAAGCCCATGAATTGACTCTGGATCCTGTCATGATTAGTAGAACAAGAAACAAAACCCAAAAATAATGTTCCTATAACTACTAGGATGTGGTGGTAAAACGCTCACAGTAAAGCAAATATCAATGTCTTACAAGTTCTTACCATGCAGCAGGCGGTGATCGGCAACCAGCGGTGTCAAGTAACTCCGAATATTGAGTAAAGCGATTGCCAGGGGAGCGTACGTATACACGGTGTAGAAATATGTGGAGCTGGGTTGGCTATATATGGTAGCAAAAGATTAGCAATAATCAATTCAAAGATGCAATGTTGAATAAACGCTCAACGACGGTACTGTGCTGGTCCTAGGCTAGACCGGACTAGAGACGCGAGCCTAGAACACTAATGAGGTCACGGCGTAGCACAACTAGCATCAATGAAGGATAGTAAGTAGCTCTTGACAGCAAGATATAAGTGAAGATCACAACGGCAGTGAAGATAATGATGAAAAACAACTGCCAAGCAGGATATACAACAACTTTGTCTCCAACTTTCCTCTGAAAAAGTTTGTGCCAATTTTTTTGATTTTTTTTCTCCTTTTTTTCTCTGACTTTTTTTCTCGTTTTTTTTCTCTCTTTTTTTTCTCCCTCTTTCCAAAACAAACTAGATAAGACGCAGATTGGATCAAGTGAAGATGTGAACAATCTCAACTATTATTATGACAATGAATGGTGGTTAGCACGTGGTGGAAATTGATGGATGGGTGGTGGACAGCGGAAGAGATAATGATGCAGCGGTGGCGTGACTAATGTGAACAGAACTCGAAACTCTAAACGAACTAGACACTAAGACCAGCAACTCGACACAACGATGCAACCGATAATTCAACTATGCAAGCAAAGAAAAGAAAATTGCAAAGGCTCAGACTGGCTTGGACCAAGGATGAATAGATCTAACTCTTTTTTGTGGCTTTTTCTTGGACAATAGGTAAGAAAATAAATCTAATCTAGGAAAACTGGAAATTCTCACCGAGCAACCTGAAAACTGATACCACTTGATAGAGGCGGGGGTGTCCCGATCTTTCGATGAGATGATAACTATCGATTTGGTGAAGATGACTTTGACGATCCGACTACAAACGTGCACGACGTTGCGCCTTAGCAATCGCTAAACCAACTCTGAGAGGTTATTGACCACGCCGGAGCACAATCAACCTGACCACGAAGGTCTATTCCTGCAAGCAATCGAAGAACAAGCAAGAATATGATAAAAGCAATCTGAATATTGCGAGTATATATGAAGTATTGATAAAGGTGGGGATCCGTAAGCGGTCTTGGTCTGGTCGTTGGACACAAACGAAGTACACGAAGTTGCAATGGCTAACTTTTAACTAAACAAATCCCAAGGAAAAGCTACTAGATGGATCTACTTATATAGGAGCAAAGGGTGGCGGCCAAGGAGGTGGGAGGACGTCCCAAGGCAGCCTAAAACTAAATCTAGGTCGTACAAGGCCAATGGGCCCAAGTGGAGGTGATGTAACACCTTTGGACTTGTAGTTTGACTCGGATTCTGCTGCAGCATCAGATTGTTTCGTCCACAACTCAACGCTCCGGACGAATTTGAAGGTGATACCAATTGGGTTGGAAAGTGCACGAAATCTAGTTTCCAACAAAAAAAATCACCCAATTTGGAGTCCGTATGAAAAACTTGTGTGCGTTTTGAGTCAGGTACGTCTGTGCAGTCCGAATCTGAATCCAGAACGTGAGAGACTTGGACTCTATCTTCTCTTGGGCCAAAAGTGACGTGAGAGAACTTTTTGGACAGCAAATAAACATCTCTTTATTCCTTATCTTCATATGTGGATTGTACAAATGTCCCATACACCTGCAATTAGACAAAACACAAAAGTGTGTGAAGTATTTTTGTTCTGGATAATATAAATAGATTATTGAATAGTTTGCACTAGAAATCACCTGACAAATATGCATATATGCAATATTTTTGGTCATATCCAAGGTAGTCATGTCCTCATCAAGAAGTTCGCTGACGTCTTCCCACAAGACGTGCCACCGAGATTACCACCTATTCGAGGGATTGAACATCAAATTGACTTAATTCCCGGTGCATCGCTACCCAACCGTGCACCATACCGTACCAATCCAAAGGAGACGAAGGAGATTATGCGTCAAGTACAAGAGCTTCTCGACAAAGGTTATATACGTGAATCCCTTAGTCCTTGTGTTGTTCCTATTATTTTAGTGCCGAAAAAGGATGGTACATAACGTATGTGTGTTGATTGTAGAGGCATTAATAATATTATTATTCGTTACCGTCATCCTATTCCTAGGCTAGATGATATGCTTGATGAATTGAGTGGCTCTACAATATTCTCCAAAGTTGATTTGCGTAGTGGATACCATCAAATTCGTATGAAATTGGGAGATGAATGGAAAACAGCATTTAAAACTAAGTTTGGATTATATGAGTGGTTAGTCATGCCTTTTGGGTTAACTAATGCACCTAGTACTTTCATGAGATTAATGAACGAAGTTTTACGTGTTTTCATTGGATGATTTGTGGTAGTTTACTTTGGTGACATATTGATTTATAGCAGAACTTTGGAGGAACATTTGGAACATTTACGTGTTGTTTTTATTGCTCTACGTGATGCACGTTTGTTTGGTAACCTTGGAAAGTGCACCTTTTGCACTGACCGAGTGTCATTGAAGCTATTGAGAGTTGGCCGCAGCCCAAAACGGTCACACAAGTGAGGAGTTTTCTTAGCCTTGCTGGATTCCATAGGCGTTTTGTGAGAGATTTCAGCACCATTGCTGCACCTCTCAATGAGCTTACAAAGAAGGATGTGCCTTTTGTTTGGGGTACCGCACAGGAAGAAGCCTTCACGGTATTGAAAGATAAGTTGACACATGCTCCTTTACTGCAACTTCCTGATTTTAATAAGACTTTTGAGCTTGAATGTGATGCTAGTGGAATTGGATTAGGAGGTGTGTTATTACAAGATGGCAAACCTGTTGCATATTTTCTAAAAATTGAGTGGGCCTAGTCTGAATTATTCTACTTATGATAAAGAATTATATGCTCTTGTTCGCACTTTAGAGACATGGCAACATTATTTATGGCCCAAAGAATTTGTTATACATTCTGATCATGAATCTTTGAAACATATTAAAAGTCAAGCTAAACTGAATCGTAGACATGCTAAATGGGTTGAATTCATTGAGACTTTCCCTTATGTCATTTAACACAAGAAGGGTAAAGAAAATGTTATTGCTGATGCATTGTCTCGTCGCTATACTATGCTTTCACAACTTGACTTCAAAATATTTGGTTTGGAGACCATCAAAGATCAATATGTGCATGATGCTGATTTTAAAGATGTATTGCAGAATTGTAAAGAAGGGAGAACATGGAACAAGTTCGTCGCTAATGATGGATTTGTGTTTCGTGCTAACAAGCTATGCATTCCAGCTAGCTCTATTGGTCTTTTGTTGTTGCAGGAGGCGCATGGAGGGGGATTAATGGGACACTTTGGCGTGAAGAAGACGGACGACGTACTGGCTACACATTTCTTTTGGCCAAAGATGAGACGGGATGTTGAGCGTTTTATTGCTCGCTGCACTACATGTCAAAAAGCTAAGTCACGACTCAATCCTCATGGTTTATATATGCCTTTGCCTGTACCTAGTGTTTGTTGGGAAGATATATCTGTGGACTTTGTTTTAGGTTTACCTCGAACAAAGAAGGGGAGGGATAGCATATTTGTTGTCGTGGATAGATTCTCGAAAATGGCACACTTTATACCATGTCAAAAAGCGATGATGCCGTTAATGGTGCTGATTTGTTCTTTCGTGAAATTATTCGCTTGCATGGTGTGCCCAATACTATTGTTTCAGATCGTGATACTAAATTTCTTAGCCACTTTTGGATATGTTTATGGGCTAAGTTGGGGACTAAACTGCTTTTTAGTACTACTTGTCACCCCCAAACTGATGGACAAACTAAAGTAGTCAATAGAACATTGTCTATTATGCTTAGGGTTGTTTTGAAGAATAATAAGAAAATGTGGGAAGAATGCTTGCCTCATTTTGAATTTGCTTATAATCGTTCATTGCATTCTACTACTAAGATGTGCCTTTTTGAAATTGTGTATGGTTTCCTACCTCGTGCACCTATTGATTTGTTGCCTCTTCCATCTTCGGAAACGGTTAATTTTGATGCTAAACAACGTGCTGAATTGATTTTAAAAATGCATGAGTTAACTAAGGAAAACATTGAGCATATGAATGCTAAATATAAACTTGCTGGAGATAAGGGTAGAAAACATGTTGTGTTTGCACCTGGAGATCTTGTTTGGTTACATTTGCGTAAGGATAGATTTCCTGATTTGCGCAAATCAAAGTTAATGCCACGTGCTGATGGTCCTTTTAAGGTGCTGGAGAAAATAAATGATAATGCATATAAACATTGGAGCAAGAAGGATGAAGGGGTTAGTCCCACTTTTAACATTGCAGATTTGAAGCCTCATTTGGGTGAGGAAGATGAGCTTCCGTCGAGGATGACTTCATTTCAAGAAGGGGAGGATGATGAGGACATCACTACCATTGTTACACCCACAGCCCCTACTGCTACATATACTGGACCAATTACTAGAGCTCGCGCACGCCAAATAAATTATCCGGTACTTTCGTTTCTTGGCAATGATTCTAATTTTCATGAGAACATGATGCTGCCTAAATTGGCTACATTTGTTTTGCTTACAAATGAAGGGCCTATCTTGGAGAAGGATGAACATTGGAGCAAGAACAAGCATGGAGATGATGACATGCGCAAGGGGAACAAGAACGGAGTTACAAGTGATGATTTCAGGACTTTGAAGCCACCATAATGAGTGCATGAAGCCTTGGACGAAATATACAAGATGCCACTTCATAAATTTCGTCCAGAGGCTATTCTAGGTGCTGCGTCACCTTATTATTGGGCGAGGCCCGTGTAATTTCGAAATACATAAGATAGGCTATTTTTAGAGTCTGTATGTGTGGGGAAACAAGAGATAGGGTTAGTTTCGGACCCCTCCACCAAGGGCCACGAAATTCACCCCCTCTTCCTCCATATATACAGCCCTTAGGGCACTGTTTAGACTTTGGGGTTTTGTTTAGATTAAAAGTTCGCCATAGCTGCAACTTCACGTACTTCGTTTGTGTTCAACGACCAGACAAAGGCGTCACAGAACCCCACCTTGATCAATAAAGCTTTCCTCTATTATTCGCAATATCCAGATTGCAATCTTAGTTTCTTGCTTGTTGTTCGTTTGCTTGCAGGAAATAGACCTTCGTGGCCAGGTTGATCGTGCTCCGGCGTGGTCAATAACCTCTCGGAGTTGGTTTAGCAATTGCTAAGTTGCGATGTCTTCCCATGTTCATAGTCGGATCGTCAAATTCGACTTCCACCAAAGCGATAACCATCATCTCATCGAAAGACGGGACACCTTTGCCTCTATCAACAGTGCTACCTCTTGGTGGACAAAGCACCCAGGTTGTACATGCACGAGAACCGGCCCTACCACACATAACCAAACTCTCGCAGATTGTACCCCTACTGCGATGGACACAGAACCAGCTTCACCCAATCTAACCCCAACCCCAGCAGATAGTAATCCAGTTCTTGTTGACACAGCACCATCTCCACCATAGAGCTCCCAAACAAGAGCAGTTAGTAAGCAGCTCAAGTGCCCAAAGGGCTAGTACTACCACGGCGAGCCCCAACTCCACCAGTTAGTACGCCTATTCCTGTGGAGGTGGCACAACTAGCTAGTCAAAGTTTAGCATCTATCGCATTTGATGTTGTTAAATCGTATGTGCGTATCTTCCCATCTTGGAAATATTATACTGAAGATGAAGGAAAATGCTAGTTGCAAGTGTTTGTCCAGGAGTTGTGTGTAAGTAATGTTATTAATGGCAATTACTTTGCTTTGTCCCATACATCCTACCTCCGTGATGGTTATAATACAACAATTTTTCCCATTTTTCTCTACATAGAAGGACCGATTTGGAAACTCGGGATGAGGTAACCTGTGCTAATACCTCTACTATCTTCAAGAATGCTTGGTGGCAGTATCAGAATTACCTGAAGAAAACGTACTTCACACTACTGGAAACAGGGAATTTGCCATCAGTCAGATCTGTGCCATCTGCCAATGGATGGCAAAGAACGTCTTTGCCATCTGCTTACACAAAATAGACGGCAAAGAACTGACAGATGGCAAAGAACCTGGTTGCCATTAGCAAGTTCTTTGTTATCGTCCAGCTGATGGCAAAGAATCTTTGCCATCCGCTGGCAGACGGCAAGGAGGTGGGTGGACACCGGTGCTATCAAACCACCTCTTTGTCGTCTGCCAGCGGATGGCAAAGAATCTTTTCCATCTGCTGGCAGACGGTAAAGAAGTGGGTGGGGCCCAGTGGATGACGGCGCTGTAACGGCCCAGTAGCCCCACCTCTTTGCCATTTGTCAGCAGACGGCAAAGATTCTTTGCCATCTGCTGGCTGATGGCAAAGAGTTGGGGCTTTGCCATCCGCTGGCCGATGGCAAAGATGTGGGTCTTTGCCGTCTGTTGGCTTATGGCAAAGAGGTGGGACTATCTCCTCCCCCCTCTTTTGCTCAAAAAAAAATCTCCTCCCCCATCTCCCAGCCCGGCCCCACCCCCCCCTCTCTCTCCCCTCTTTCCCAGCCCGGCCCTACCCCTCTCTCTCCCAGCCCGGCCCCACCCCTCTATCTCTCTCCCCCCACCTCACACACCCACCACCGCACCCGCGCGCCCCAGCCTCGCGTTCCCGATGCCGCCCAGCACCGTCGCCGGCCCGCCCCTCCCCGCCACCGCCCAGCACCGCCACCGGCCCACCCCTCCCCGCCATCGCAGCCCGCCCCTCCCCCGTCCCACCCCGCCACCGCAGCCCGCCCCTCCCCTGCCCCTCCCCGCCACCGCAGCCCGCCCCTTCCCGCCACCGCAGCCCTCCCCTGGGCCTTCCCCTCCACAGTTCCAGGCCGCGGCGCCGCCCCCTCCCCGCGGCTTTCCCGGCCACCGCGGCGTGCCCCGCGGCCCTCCCCGCCACCATAGCCCGCCCCTGCGCCCGCCCCTCCACCGAGCCAGGCCGCGGCGCCGCCCCCTCCCTGCGGCCCTCCCCGCCACCGCGGCGTGCCCCATGGCCTCCCCGCCACCACAGTGCGCCCCTACGCCATCCACGACCCGCCCCACACCGACCTTCCTCCCTGCACCGGCCCTCCTCAGCCACCACCGGAGCCTGGCTTGTAACTTTCCATTAACCCAGGATTTACTTCTGCACAAAGCAAGTTTCATTTCTAAATTCGAGCAAGCGAGAAGTTTAGTGCATATTCAAATTAAAGAAGATTAGTTTTATGTGGTATATACCTGCAAAAACAATTTTAGTTACCAATCTAAGCCCATTGTAACCCTTACTACATATGTATTGACTTCTGTAGTAGCTTCATATACCTAGAGTTTGATGTTGGGAAATACCTGGTATGTATTTTGCAATGTTGGGAAATACCTGGTATGTATTTTGAAATGTCAACTAAGTTTCAGTTTGGATTAGAAATCACAGCCCACAAAAAGATAACCGATTTGATGCCATCCATAAAATCCAAAGGTAAGTACTTATTCACTTGGGAGACACAAAGTAGGACACATGCCAACGGCAACATAATCTGTAGACATTAATTACCTAGAGTCATTGGTAGAAGCAAAAAACACTGGTCAATCCTGAACATGTATAATTATTCAGATGCAAAAGGCGACAGTAGCCGATATGCGCATGACTACCATGACACTATCAGCATATGTCACCTACTTCACATACAGATTCGATATTTAGTTGTATATTTAGCACCAACAAAACCATAAAGCTTACTATTGTCTCCATATATATATTTTACAGAAGATTAGATCATGTTTCTTTATACACGCACAAAGAAGAATACCTTTCTATTATGATTATTTATTCATCATTATTTTAGGCATATTACTATCGAAGCTAGGCTAGTATTGTGGTAGTGGTTCCAGTTTGATTCGTTGAAATCTGCAGCTTGCAAAAAAGGGATATCGTGAATAACATATCTTATCATTTGAGCCATCCATCTAGAGAGCACAAATGAAACTTGCTTCAACAAAGTTGTATATTCTGTTATTTCTCTTTTAGCTGTTGCTTGTCATTTTATTTGGCTTTCTTTTAAAGTTTTTCTACATGTCCGATCATTACCAGAAAGTGATCTTATAGGCAATATCTTATACACACTGCCATCAAGCTTAGAAGATTCAGTAAAGTTCTGATGGATATGTCTTGGAAAACACTGTAGGAAATTTTATATTTTTTATTGAAATGAACAAAGTTCATAAGATCCACTTTATATGATTGATTGATTGATTGCAATATCTACTGTTTTAGGTAGAGAAATAACTCAAAAGTACATACTTTTCAATTATGCAAGTCATGCTCAGTGAAGGTACTACAATGATCGAGACATGCATGTGCAAACACATCCCACGATAATACCCAGTCTCATCTGCCACCCTCTGATTATTGTCCAGCTTGTTGCACTATCCCATGTGAGGAAGCAATCTATCTGAGAAAGAAATTTTAAGAGGATTTTTAACCTAGCTTTTACTGTTTAGTGCTAGTTTGGCTTGCCTTAGCTTTTATATTTGAACAATCAGGTTCACAAATAGATACCATCCTAGACACAAGCTGGATAAACCCTATCTGGTTTTGTTTCCTCCACTTGAGATTTGCAGGGGAGGTTGCATTGCCCGGAGGAAAGGTAGAGGAGGGTGATGCTGATGATGCAGCAACAACATTAAGGGAGGTAAAGGAGGAGATTGGGCTTGATCCGGCCTTGGTCACTGTCGTTTCCTCGCTTGAGCACTTCTTGCCCAAGGTAAGATGTCTATGAGTTCTCGCTTATACCCCTACTGAAAAAAATCACATTGTACAGTGGACAGACTATTTAAGTTCACATTGAAAGGCATGTTAGTTTTTTTTATTCTTAGACTTCGAAAAAACACATGCATGCAGCCAAGATTTAGGATATGCTAAAAAAACATTGCAAATGATCTTTAATTTGGTGCAGCATAACTCCCGACAAGCATCGACGTCTGCCACTAGCACGAGCAAGAACCCCGATCCTCCTCTGTCTGCCACTGCCGCGAGCAAGAACCCCGATCCTTCACCTACGGTTGACGGTAAGTTTCCCCTAGTGCTTTGCTTAACAAATGCATACTTAGCTTAAGAAATGACCTATTTAGCACTAAAATGACCTATACTTGCCACCTTTTCCTCCAAAATGGCATAATAACCTTAATTAGCTCCAAAATGACCTATTTAACCTAGGATAGCTCTAAAATGACCTATACTTAGCACTTTTTCCTCCAAAATGACATAATAACCTTACTTAGCTCCAAAATGACCTATTTAACCCACGATAGCTCTAAAATGACCTATTATTAGCATATATTCCTTCAAAATGACTTAATATGCTTAGATAGCTCAAAAATGACATAATAACTTTAAATAGCTCCAAAATGACCTATTTAACCTTGGATAGCTCTAAAATGACCTATACTTAGCATTTATTCCTCCAAAATGACTTAATATGCTTAGCTAGCTCAAAAACGACATATTTAACCTAGGATAGCTCTAAAATGACCTATACTTATCATCTTTTCCGCCAAAATGACTTAATATGCTTAGCTAGCTCTAAAATGACATAATATGCTTAAGAAATGACATATTTTAGCTCCTAAATGACTTCATATGCTTAGCTAGCTCCAAAATGACATAATAAACTTACTTAGCTCCAAAATGACCTTACCTAGCATTTTTACACCAAAATGACTTAGTATGCTTAGCTCCAAAATGACCGTACTTAGCATTTTTTACACCAAAATGACTTAGTATGCTTAGCTAGATCAAAAATGACATAATAACCATACTTAGCTTCAAAATGACCTATTTTACGGATACAAGTTGCATCATAATAATCTTCGCATTTTAGTTGCATCATAATAATCTTCTTCTTCTAGTCTTCTTCTTCTAACTTTCTTCTTTCCCATTTTGCAGATTTGCTTCAGATCACGGAAGCTTGGGTTGATGGAGTGCTTGTCTTTAGCTTTTGTTTGACTTTGTGAAACTTGCTACCTATGATGAAACTGTGTAATATTGATGAAACTATGTATATGTATGGATGAAACTTGCTACTATTGGTAACATGTGTTGGATATGTGTTCATGTATATGTGTTGGATATATATGTATGTTTGATTTTCTGTGAAAATGAATTGATATAAGAAAAAAATTAAATGGGGCAATATAGGCACTTTGCCATCAGCTGGCAGATGGCAAAGAGCTTTGCCATCCGCTGGCAGATGGCAAAGAGGCCACGTGGCAGCTACCCATACAAACTGGGAAGCACCCATCTGGCCTATTTACAGCCTTTGCCATCCGCTGCCGGATGGCAAAGAGCCTGCAGCCTTTGCCATCAGCTGGCGGATGGCAAAGAGCCTGCAGCCTTTGCCATCTGCCAGCCGATGGCAAAGCATGCTGTTAGCCTCCTAACGTGGCTAACCCTGTTCCTCTGTCATCCAGAGGCTTTGCCATCTGCCAGCTGATGGCAAAGCTACGGGCTCTTTGCCATCTACCAGCTGACGGCAAAGAAGCCTTTACCAGAGTGTATTCAGCCATCGCTTTGCCATCCGCTGGCTGATGGCAAAGCCCTTTGCCATCTACCGGCCATGCATTTGCCATCTGCCATGGCAGATGGCAAATTACCTGATTCCTGTAGTGTCACCGGCAAAGAAACTCATAAAATTCCATTACGTTCTCCTGAGACACATTTACTGGACGATGACTGGGAACGCCTTGTTCTGTACTGGTCCCGAACCAAGAATGTGGTAAGGTCTATGAGCTCATTTTCTATTTTGACGTACTATATTCTTGCTTCTTACTGTACTCTATTCATGTAGAACAAGTGCCTAAACCTGAAGAACAATTGTTCTAATTTAAGATTCCATTACTATCACAGTTCAAAAAAGTGCTAGGCGTTAATTGTGCGTTTTGCCACCGCCTTGCGCTTTACTGACTAAAGCGCATGCTTATGCGCGGTTATGCACAGATTAAGCATAGTTATGCGCAATGCGTTTTGCCAACGCCTAGAGCCTAGGCGCGCTTAAGCGCTCGCTTAGGCGTGCCTTTTTTAACTATGATTGCTTTGCTCTTGTATCACTGTATTTACTCATACAAACTTATTTTTAAATTGAAGGATCCAATCGAAACTCTAATGGCACAGTAGGTATGTTCACACATGTTTCTTTAACAGGTTTTGATGTAGGGCGGATCCCTATGGGGCCGATCTTTCACGTTTGGAGTGGATCCTACGGGGAAACATGAAGAACGCGTGGAAAACACAAGGGAAAACACGGGGAGAAATGAGAGAATCACTCAACCGACAAGTAATTGATCACACAAGGGCTGGATCACCGAACACACGAGGTTGCACAAGATTCAAAATCAACAAAGGAAAGATACAAAGGTAGACGTTCTTCTCCGTGAGGAGGTCTTGATTGTCTTCCCTTGAAGGGGTCTTGAATCCGCTTGGGGGATCTTCTCCGAAGAGGTCATGAGCTCCGAGGAGAAGTAACCAAGTGGATGAGCAAGGCTCTCACACAAAATATGAGCTAAACCAATGCTAAAAATAAAAGTACGGGATGAGGGAGTATATATAGTCAAACGGCGAAGGGGTACATGGGTCACGGCCCAAAGGAGCTGCGCGCAGGCAGAGGATGCCGGATGTCCGGGCGACGGGCCGGATGTCCGGGCGCTCACGAGGTGCCGGATGTCCGGGCTGGAGGGGCCGGATGTCTTGGCCAGTGGAGTTGACTCTTTTGTTCACTGGATGGGCAACGCCGGATGTCCGCTCGGAGGGGCCGGATGTCCGCGGCTTCGGTAGGCGCCGGATGTCCGGGCTGTCTGGGCAAGCTTTTGTGCTCCCTGGACACCAGCGCCGGATGTCCGGTATTTAGGCTGGATTTCCGATGGGGGCCGGATGTCCGGGCTGGATGCCGAATGTCCGGTCCCTGTAGCTTCTTCTGCCGATGCCTGGCCTTGTGGATCTCCAGGGGCCGGATGTCCGGGGTCCTGGCCGAATGTCCGGTGCCTGGAGGCTGTTCTTGCCTTCTTCCATTGGTTCTCTTCTTCCATGGACTTGGGGTCTTGACCATCTTCATGTGCATCCTCGGGAGGGTCCTCTTGGTACCTAATCATGCACAACATTCCGGATTGAGGTAGTAGCCATGTCTCGAGAGGATCATATGAGATATCATTAAGGAGAGAAGTCACCTCGGTCTCGAGAGCTCTAGCACGTGCTCTAGTCATGGGTCCTCTTGGGGCTTGGTGAGGCGATGGAAGGTCCATGGGGATGACCGAAGGATGCTCCGCATCATCTCCCCCCCCCCCTTGGGAAAGATCCGACCTCGGATCGAAATCCTCATCACCATGGTACGGGGAGAGATCGGAGACATTGAAGATGTCGCTCACGTTGTACTTGTCGCGTGGGAGATCGATCTTGTAAGTGTTGTTGTTGTAGCGTGCCATCACCTTGAAGAGTCCATCGGCTCAAGGGAGAAGCTTGGACTTGCGTTAGTTGGGGAAGCGGTCCTTGCGAAGGTGTAGCCACACGAGGTCTCCAATGTTGAATAACATGGGATGCTTGTTGACGTTGAGCTTGGTCGCGAGTCGTTGTACTTGGCGCGCGATGGTGTGTATTGTATCTTCATGCATCTTCTTGATGTAGCTTGCACGGTCACTTGCGTCGAGGTTGGTGCGCTCTTGAAGAGGAAGAGGTAGAATGTCCAATGGGGACAACAGGTTGAAGCCGTAGACGACCTCGAAGGGGGACTTTTCGGTCATCGAATGTCTTGCACGGTTGTAGGCGTACTCGGCGATGGGTAGACACTCCTCCCACTCCTTGATGTTCTTCTTGATAAACACGCAAAGTAGAGTGGAGAGTGTACGGTTCGTCACCTCCGTTTGGTCGTCGGTTTGAGGGTGGTATGCGGATGAGAACAAGAGCTTGATTCCGAGCTTGGCGCATAGGGTCTTCCAAAAGTAACTCAAGAACTTGACGTCGCGGTCGGAGACTATTGTCTTTGGTACTCCATGGAGGCGCAAGATTTCCCTACAAAATAGGTTTGCAACGTATGAAGCATCGTCTATCTTGTTGCAAGGGATGAAATGTGCCATCTTAGAAAATCGGTCCACAACAACAAACACGGAATCCTTGCCATTTTGAGTTCTAAACCAAGTACAAAATCCATGCTAATGTCTTCCCAAGGTTGATAAGGAATAGGAAGAGGCATGTAAAGACCATGGGATTGAGCTTTAGACTTAGCTTTGCGACATGTAGAGCATCGGGTGGTGAAGCATGAGACGTCACGGAACATCTTGGGCCAAAGGTAGTTCTTGGAGAGCGTGGCGAATGTCTTGTCGCGTCCGAAATGTCCCATGAGTCCGCCTCCATGAGCCTCTTGCAAAAGGAGCAAACGAAGAGAAGACTCGGCAATGCAAAGTTTGTTAGCTCTCATAAGATAACCATCCTTGATGTAATATTGTTCCCAATATGTATGCATCAAACATTTAGCATAAGGAGATTCAAAAGATGGACCATTAGCACACAAGTCTTTTATGTGCTCAAAGCCGATAACATTCAACTCAAGTTTAGTGACAAGCGTGCATATGCGTGAAAGTGCATCGGCAACTACATTTTCCTTACCCTTAATGTACTTGATCACATAGGGAAAAGATTCAGTAAATTCACACCATTTGGCATGACGCTTGTTCAACTTAGTTTGACCTTTTAAGTACTTAAGCGTTTCATGATCAGTATGGATGACAAACATGTAGCACACGCACTAAAGCATACAATTCTTTGTCATATATGGGATAGTTAAGTTGAGCACAGGAGAGTTTTTCACTAAAATATGCAATGGCTCGTTTTTCTTGCATGAAAACTCTGCCAATTCCGGTACCACTTGCATCATAATGAACCTCAAAAGTTTTGTCAAAATTGGGCAAAGCAAGAATCGGAGCATGAGTAAGCAAACACTTGAGCTCATCAAAAGCGGTGGATTGCAAAGATCCCCAAACAAAAGGAGCATTCTTCTTACTCAAGGCATGCAAAGGAGTTGCGATAGTGCTAAAATCTTTCACAAAGCGACAATAAAAACCTGCTAGACCAAGAAAACTACGCACTTGTTGCAAATTGGTGGGTTGGGGCCAAGTTTTAATTGCTTCAATTTTAGATTCATCAACATGGACACCCTTGGAAGATACAACAAAACCCAAGAAAACCACTTTGTCAACACCAAATGTGCACTTTTTCATGTTTGCATAAAGACTTTCCTTGCGAAGGGTTTGTAACACAGCCCTAACATGATTAAGATGCTCTTTCATGGTTTTGCTAAACACAAGAATATCATCAAAGTAAACCACAACAAAGACTCCAATATAAGGGCGAAGCACATAATGCATGAGGCGCGCGAAAGTACCGGGAGCCTTCGGTAAATCCATAGGCATAACTAACCACTCATATAGGCCAAATTTGGTTTTGAAAGCAGTTTTCCATTCATCACCCTCTTGAATGCGTATTTGGTAATAGCCACTTTTAAGATCAATTTTTGAGAAAAAGTTGGCTCCACTAAGTTCATCAAGCATATCATCTAAGTGAGGAATGGGATGCCTATAGCGAACGGTAATAGCATTTATAGGTCTACAATCGGAACACAAGCGGAAACTTCCATCGGGCTTAGGCACAAGTATAACCGGGACGGCACAAGGGCTTAAGCTTTCATGTACATGACCATTGTTGATTAGTTGTTGTACTTGCCGTTGAATCTCCTTGGTTTCTTCAGGATTGACACGGTATGGAGCTTTGTTTGGAAGTGGCGCTCCGGGGATGAGGTCGATTCGATGCTTAATGCCTCGTAGAGGAGGTAGACCCGCAGGTAGCTCATCGGGGAAAACATCTTATAATTCCTGCAAAAGATATTGAAACACTAAAGGTAGCTCGTGAGAGGTGTTAGTTTTTGGTTCTCCATCCTTGCACACAAGGACAAAGTGCATCACACTCGATGGGTTCTCACACACTTCTCTCATCTCACTTTTTGTGGCAAATAGTATGAGGATTTTCTCTGTAGGCGAAGAGGCGCTCAAGTTTGGCTTGTGGCTCTCACTCACTTTTTGGTGGATCACTTTCTCACTCTTCTCTTGACGATGGGTGGCTTGCTTGTCGGTTATCACTTGACTAGGAGACATAGGTCGTAGCACATATTCCTTCCCTTTGATCTTGAAGCTATAGTGATTGGTGCGCCCGTTGTGGATGACACCACGGTCGAATTGCCATGGCCTACCAAGAAGGAGGTGGCAAACGTTCATGGGGACCACATCACACTCCAAAGTGTCTTCATATGCACCAATTTTGAAGGAGACTTGGACCGTATGCTCAACTCGGATAGTGCCGGGGTCACTTAGCCATTGAACCTTGTAGGGGTGCGGGTGCTTCCTCTTTACCAATTGAAGCTTGGAGCATAGTTCTTCACTTGCCAAGTTATGGCAACTACCTCCATCGATGATGACCTTGACGGATCGTCCATTGATGCCGTCCTTAGTGTGGAATATGTGGCATCTTTGGTCTTCTTCTTGTTGATGTTGAAGAGTCAAGACCTTGGAGACAACAAGAGCGGGCCTCGTATCTTCATCACAAAAGACTTGATCATCTTCATCCTCGTTCACGCACCGGTGCATGGCCACTTGCTCAAGAGCTTCCATTTCGTCTTCACTCATTGAGTCGTAGGTGCCATCGTCGTTGTGGATCATGGTGCACTTGTTTGTGCATTCACAGGACTTGTGGCCTCGGCCGCCGCAAGTGAAACACTTGAAGGAGCTCGTCTTGACGGTCTCATCGGTGGAGTAGATGAAGAAGCACGCGGCTTGTAGTTGCTTGTAGTAGGAGGAAAACGACTTGAACTTGACGAAGGTTTCTTGTAACTTGATTTGTCGTCGTTGCTTGGAGAAGGCTTGGTTGATGTCGAAGTTGGAGTAGTTGTTGAAGCTTGATTATTGGAGAAGCCGTAGGTCTTGGATGAGTACTTGGCGTACTTGAGGTCATCTTGCACTTGACGTTCCGCCTTTGTAGCTTGATGCACGAGCTCAATGAGGTTGGAGTAGGGTTGGAAGTCGGCGATCTTCTTGATGGGATGATTGAGTCCATTAAAGAATCGTGCCATAGTTTGCTCATCATCCTCTGTGACATTGGCTCGAATCATGGCAATCTCCATTTCCTTGTAGTATTCTTCAACACTCTTTGTTCCTTGCTTGAGGAGTTGTAGCTTCTTGAAGAGATCGTGGTTGTAGTATGTGGGCACAAAACATGCTCGCATGACATCCTTCATTTGAGCCCAAGTGGTGATTGGAGGTTCACCTCTTGCTTGTCGGCGCTCAAGGACTTGTTCCCACCATATGAGCACATAGTCTTGGAACTCTAGTGATGCCATAGCAATCTTCTTCTCTTCCTCATAGTTGTGCAAACGAAAGATTTTGTCGACCTTCAATGCCCTTGAGAGGTACTCTTCCGGATCATTGTTTCCATTGAACTTGGGCATTGTGAATTTGAGCTTGCCATAGCGTTGCTCTTCATTGTGTTGTTGGCGATGGTGATGATGACACCCTTGACGTGGAGGGTAATCATCCTCATGTTGCTCCTGCGTGGAGGAAGTCCATGATCAACTTGCTCTTGTTGAACTTGAGTTTGAGGTGGAGCTTGACGAGCTTGTGAAGGAGCTTGTGGAGCTTGACGTTGCACACGCGGTTGGTGGTTCCTCTCTTGGATTTCTTCTCGAAGGGCTTCCTCTTGATTGCGCTGTTCGCGATTGCGGTTGGCGATGGCTCGACTTTATTCTTGAAGGGCACGTTCCGCCTCAAGAGCTTGTGCTTCTCCTTGTTGTTGTTGAAGACGTTGAGCCTCGGCGTCTTGTTCCTCTTGGTGTAAACGCGCTCGTTCTTCCTCTTGGCGTCGTAGTCGTTGTCGTTCTTGAGCTTGAGCAAAAGCGACTTGGTTTGATTGAGAACGAGGAACTTACTCATCGGCTTGCTCTTGTGAATGCTTGACATGTAGTGGGTTGCGAGATGCATGACGGTCTTGACGCGCGGCTCATCGAAGAGTGTTCGATGACGGTGTACTTGAGCCGGAGAAGGAGTCATCGGAGTGTCGACTTGAGTGGCTCCGTCTTGAGTATGACGATGTAGAAGGAGGCCGGTTCACCAACAAGGCGTGGATCTCATCCATTCTTGCATCGTTCTCTTGCTTGTGTGCGTCGAGCTTGTTGTTGAAGTAGTCTCTTGTATGTTGCTCGGACAGTCGCAAGTCGGTGGTGAGGTTGTCGATGCGGTCGTTCATTGCTTGTTGCTCTTGATGCAACGCTCGTTGTGCACCAAAGAGGTGGCTCTTGGTGACGTATGATGACATGTCGTCGTCTTGCTCGATGAAGAGTGGGTTGGTAGAAGTACTTGGCCTGTCCATCATTCCAAGAAAAATGTGAGTGGTAGAAGGAGAAGAACTTATACCAGTGTACCTTTGACCGATGTGATGATGAATCAAGTTCATTCAAACGCGGACAATGAAATAGCACTATTGGTACCAATTCTTGTCGGTTCTCACACCTACACAAGTAAAAGCTTATGGTGGAGCTTGGTTAGGATGGTGGCACAAAATTTGATGCAATTGAAAGCGAGATTCAATAATGTTGGAAAAGATTCACAAATTTGCAAATGCAACAAGTAGACCAAGCAAGTAGGGGTACACGGAAACACACACGCAAATAGATAAATGGGATTGTGCAAACCAAAAGTGAGCCAAAATGTGGAATCCACGAAAATGCTCTTGTTGCACAATACTAGAGAGACGCTAGCACGATTGCCCAATACGCGGATACGGAGCTTGTGCACAACCTACTAGGCAAAAATGCAACGATCTCTATCCCAAGTATGCTATATGTATGGTATTTCGGTGCTATGATCCAAGATGATCTTATATGACAATCTTAATGTAGTATGATCCTATGGTTCTTGCTTATAAGCTCTTTGCTTATCTTTCCTCTTTGCTTAAAAGCTTGGGTGGCTCTTTCACTTTTGAGCTCTTTTCTCATGCAAAATTTCACAAACCAAGATAGCAATTGTGTATGCTATGACAACTTTGTGACACACAAGTTGATTCCAAGATATGCACCACGGTGGTATGGTATGTATGCTATGGAGTATGATCACTAATGTGCACAAGTCACGTTGCCGGCAATACTCAATGGCTAGTCTCGATGGGTAAGCTACGCAAAAGTAAGGCCATGTGGGGTATCAATGCAATTGCAAGGTATGACAAATATGTCGTCGAAGTTACCGTCCTTGGCGATGTTGAGTAGTCGATGGAGATGAGCGGTGGTGATGGTGACGTCGAACCGTACCTATATAGCCGAAATGTCCTACGACACGGGAACCACAACTCAAAATCGCAAAGACCAAAACGTGTCAAAATCGACATGGGAGGTAGCGGTGAACGGTGGTGGTGTTTGTGGAAACATTGGGAGTTTGCGGAAGTAAGCGTGGGCACCGGGGCAAAATTGGGGATAGTATGCGGAAATGGGCGTGGGGGATGTAGTTGCTGCTCCCCGGGGCCGGATGTCCAGGCCAGCTGCCGGATGTCCGGTGGACACGGGGCAGATGTCCGGGCTCTGGATCGGGGACGAACACGATGAACTCCACGGGAAAAATTGCAACTCTGGGGCAAAATTCGGACAAATTGGTGGATGGAAATCGCGGGAGAGAAGGGGAAAAGCTAGATCAAATCGATGCAAAGCAGATCCGTGGATCAAATCCAACAAAACTTCATCACACCAACACATCACAAAAAAATTTGGGGCTATTTTTGGTGGGGATTTTTGGATTTAGGACGAAAACAACAAAATCAAGCTAGAAAACACGGGGTAGGGGCTCCAAAAACGTGATCAATGTGGCTCATGATACCAAGATGATGTAGGGCGGATCCCTATGGGGCCGATCTTTCACGTTTGGAGTGGATCCTACGGGGAAACACGAAGAACGCGCGGAAAACACAAGGAAAACATGGGGAGAAACGAGAGAATCACTCAACCGACAAGTAATTAATCACACAAGGGCTAGATCACCGAACACACGAGGTAGCACAAGATTCAAAATCAACAAAGTAAAGATACAAAGGTAGCCATTCTTCTCCGTGAGGAGGTCTTAATTGTCTTCCCTTGAAGGGGTCTTGAATCCGCTTGGGGGGATATTCTCCGAAGAGGTCGTGAGCTCCGAGGAGAAGTAACCAAGTGGATGAGCAAGGCTCTCACACAAAATATGAGCTAAACCAATGCTAACCCTAAAACATACGGGATGAGGGAGTATATATAGTCAAAGGGCGAAGGGGTACATGGGTGACGGCCCAAAGGAGCTGCGCGCAGGCAGAGGAAGCCGGATGTCCGGGCGACGGGCCGGATGTCCGGGTCCTCACGAGGTGCCGGATGTCCGGGCTGGAGGGGCTGGATGTTCGGGCCAGTGGAGTTGACTCTTCTGTTCACTGGATGGGCAACGCCGGATGTCCGCTCGAAGGGGCCGGATGTCCGCGGCTTCGGGAGGCGCCGGATGTCCGGGGCGAACGCCGGATGTCCGGGCTGTCGGGGCAAGCTTCTGTGCTCCCTGGACGCTAGTGACGGATGTCCGGGATTTAGGCTGGATTTCTGGTGGGGGCCGGATGTCCGGGCTGGACGCCGGATGTCCGGTCCCTGTAGCTTCTTCTACAGATGCCTGGCCTTGTGGATCTCTAGGGGCCAGATATCCGGGGTCCTGGCCGGATGTCCGGTGCCTGGAGGCTGTTCTTGCCTTCTTCCATTGGTTCTCTTCTTCCATGGACTTGGGGTCTTGACCATCTTCATGTGCATCCTCAGGAGGGTCCTCTTGGTACCTAATCATGCACAACATTCCGGATTGAGGTGGTAGCCATGTCTCGAGAGGATCATATGAGATATCATTAAGGAGAGAAGTCACCTCGGTCTCGAGAGCTCTAGCACGTGCTCTAGTCATGGGTCCTCTTGGGGCTTGGTGAGGCGATGGAAGGTCCATGGGGATGACCGAAGGATGCTCCGCATCAGGTTTACTCTTATCAATAGCTCTATTGATTTCAATTTCAATTGTGTATATAGTTGACTTCTCATATCGTGCACATTACTAGCATCACAACAGAGCCGATAGTGTCGTTGTACATGTAGACCCGTGGTACCCATCTGAAATCTTGTTGTGTCATGTAGTTTCCCACGCTTTGTATTCTTTCGCTGCTGCTTTGTCTTGAACCGATATGATTTGAATCGTGTCTCTATTTTGATTTGGCAAGAAAATGCAGTGACCATGGGACATAGATATATGTTTGTTTGATGCTTTTATTATGTACTAGTACTTAGCAATAGAATACTTGGTAGTTTAATCATGTCCACCTTACTAATGAACTGGTTCACTGAAATGAGTTTCATATACTAGAACATGCTAAACATGTCATGTGGGTGCTTGTTTCTTCTTTTAGAATGCTGATAGAATATTGGGGAAGAGTGCCTTATTAAGCAATGGTAAAGGAAGTAATGCAGATAAGGTTCAGGATAGTGACACATCCTTGTTGGTCTCCAACAAAGCTGATAAAATAGCTAAGGAAGACTATCTTGAAGACAGTGAGACAACCCCAAAGTCCTGTCTTGGTTTAGTGTTCGAGTTACTGGCCACTACCGCTTGCACAAGCTATTCAAACTCACTGCATGAATCAGTTCGGTTTCTTGAGTCTCAACTACATGCTGAAAGACATCGATCAGTTGTGCTGCGACAAGAAGCGAAAGGACTGCGGAAGTCCCTGGAGCATTCAGATGCATACTTTCTGGTGCAACAGCAAGCGTTGGAGGATTTTAGCGCCAAACAGGACAAAGCTAATAAGCTTGCTAAGCTTATTGCCAGCATGGTGGATACCCAGGATAACGTTTCTTTAGCTCTTATGAAGTTGTTTCAGTTATGCTCTTGTTTTGCTGCCACGTTTATTTGCACTGGTGGCCAATTTTGACGGCCAGTGTATGTAATATGCTGCTTTGTTCCCTATATTTGCACTGGTGGCGAACTTTGATGCCCGGTGGATGTAATACGTGTAATAGCGGTAATAGGCTAGCGTTAATTGCTTGCTTATTTATTTCCTTATTGTCTTGTCTAGTTGTTTGCTTGTAGTCACTGCAGTTCTTTTTCTGTGTTTTTCTAGTGGCCACAGTAGCCTATTCTTGGTAACTAGGCCAAAATAATCATGGCAACAAACGGACTGTTGTAACCATGCGCCTCCTGCGGGCCGTATGATCCATGGGCCTTCTACGGGCCATAGGATCCATTGGCCTTTTATACGGGCCGTAGGTTCCATCGGCCTTCTACCGGCTTTACGATCCATGGGCCTTCTACCGGCCGTACAATCCATGGGCCTTCTACGGGCCGTAGGATCCATGGGCCTTCTATGGGGCGTATCATCATTTCACTAATCATGGGCCGTACTATTCGTGGACCATAGCGGGTCGTTAATAGGACGTATTTGATAACTCTATGAAAACAGCCCAACGATTTTTTTTACATGAAAACAGCCCAACATATTAACGGGCCACAAACGGGCCGACTGTAACGGCAGGCTGAATTTGGCCCACAAGCAGAAAATGACAATAATGGGCCGTAAGCAACCGAATGCTGGAAATGAGCCCAAGAATAAATGGGCCCTGAGAAGGCCGAAAGATAACTTGGGCTGGAAACGGCCCAATGGAATAATGGGACGTTAATGGGTATAAAGTGATACACTGTTCATTACGGGCCAATTTCACCACGGGCCGTTAATGGGCCAAGAGTTACAAAGGGCGTCATATGGGCCGAAAGACGTCATGGGCCATACATGGGCCAGAAGTTAAAACGGGCTGGAATCATATTGGACGGCCCAGATGAAGCTACTGGGCCTAATTCGGAGAGGTTGTAACGGGCCCTCGGTTAGCGGGCTGTAAATGGGCTAAATGCGAACATGCCTTTAACAGGCTTTCCGTGGGCCGGCCCGCCACCTTTTGACCAAGTCAAACGGGCCGGCCTTTTCACAGGAATGGGCCTCTGTTGGACCGTGCCATGTGTCGACGTATCATAGGCGCCTTGGGTCCAATGAGTGGATGACATTTGTCCCAACGGTGAGCCGGCACGTGTTTCCTCCAGCCAACGATGATTTTACACATGGAAAATCCCCATTGGTCGGGGCTGTTAACGGGTTATCGGATCCAAAACCGGACCCGATAGCTTAACGGCGTTCGGTTACGGTGGATGCCACGTGTCGGTCACCCTTGACAAAAGCACTTCTGTGACGCACGATTTATCGTCATGGAAGTTGACACTTCTGTGATGATAATTTTGATAATGTCATGGAACACTTCTACGACAGCACAGGTATGACTATCTTGATTCTGTCATAAAATTGTCATGGATGTACATGCATGACAAAAAACGCGACCTACTGTGACAAACACGTACCATCACGGAAGTGTATTTTTTTTGTAGTGTTATGATCCATCCTGGGCTTGCCATAGACATCAATGTCATTTTCTTCTTCCTTAGAGGCACCAAGAAGTTCAGCCCACTCAGAGATGGTCGACTGGTATTTAGATCCCTCAGTCATCCATACAATTCTACCATCTAGATAGAAATGCACTGTGGAATAGAATTGCATGATCATCTTGTCATTCCACTTGGTGAGCTTCTTCCCAACGAATGCATCAACTCCTGCAAGCTTGAAGCTCTCATGAACATGGGGGAAGTGATCCTCATTGGCATCAATGTACTTCAAGTCCACCCATTTCATGTCACTGACTATGGGCTTCTTGTCAAGCAAAACGATCTCATAGAAATCTTGTTGCTCTCGTGTGTGAAAGCGGTAGTCACATGCATTCCTCCTCTTGACAGAATATGGACCACACATCCTCCACTGACGCGGACCTTTGTCCTTCCCGAGCATCTAGTTTTCTACTACTGGATGAGAGTTGTCATGGTCTAAAATCTTGGGCTTCAGCTTCCAAAGAACTAGTGGTTCATCATCACTTTCAGCCTCAGGCATTGTGGCCTTGTTCTTCTCACTAGCGGAGGTGTTCCTGGTAGACCTCATAGGAGTTGGAGCTTTGGGCTTGGACTTGGGCTTGGAGGGAGCAGCAGACTTCATAGCATCTAACATAAGCTTCAGAGTCTTTGCTAGAGGTGCATCTGCAATGGGTTCTCCTCGTCATCATCATCATCATCAACCATGGAGGGTTTGCCAATGACACGAGCAGTAGTCTTCCTTGGCCTCTTCTTCTCCTAGCCTGCATCAGCCTCTGAATCACTTGGCTCCTCTAGTGTGAAAGTCATGGTTTCTTTGGGAGTTGAGGCTTTGTCACCCTTGGAGATTGGGACCTTCCTCACTACCAATCTCTCCTTGGCACTGCCTGATGACCTGGTGTTGGCTGATGTGCCATACTCCTTGGCAAGCACCTTCTTCTTCTTTTATGTGGCTTCACTTGCCACAAAGTCCTCAGCCTCATCATCCGAGGTTCTCTTCTTCCTGGTCCGTGTGGCAGCTCTTGGCAGTTCAGGTGAGCTTCTCACACCTTCATAGTAGCTTCCCTCTGGACTGGATCCCTCACTGAGATCCTCATGTGCTCTCAGATGTTCTGGCTATCACTGCCACTTGACATCTTGCAGAAAGATCCTGTGAATGGATAGGTATGGGCAGAGTAGATGAGTCATCACAAAAGATAGATGATTTTTTAAAAAACGAGTTCAAATCTTAGTTTTAGGTTTTCGCAGAATGCGTTTTTTGATCTACCGAGATGGTCATTTCTGATGAGGACATGACTACCTTGGATATGACCAAAAATATTGCATATATGCATATTTGTCAGGTGATTTCTAGTGCAAACTATTCAATAATCTATTTATGTTATCCAGAACAAAAATACTTCACACACTTTTGTGTTTTGTCTAATTGCAGGTGTATGGGACATTTGTACAATCCACATATGAAGATAAGGAAGAAAGAGATGTTTATTTGCTGTCCAAAAAGTTCTCTCACGTCACTTTTGGCCCAAGAGAAGATAGAGTCCAAGTCTCTCACGTTCTGGATTCAGATTCGGACTGCACAGACGTACCTGACTCAAAACGCACACAAGTTTTTCATACGGACTTCGAATTGGGTGATTCTTTTTTTGTTGGAAACTAGATTTCGTGCACTTTCCAACCCAATTGGAATCACCTTCAAATTCATCCGGAGCGTTGAGTTGTGGATGAAACAATCTGATGCTGCAGCAGAATCCGAGTCAAACTACAAGTCCAAAGGTGTTACATCACCTCCACTTGGGCCCATTGGCCTTGTACGACCTAGATTTAGTTTTAGGCTGCCTTGGGACGTCCTCCCACCTCCTTGGCCGCCACCCCTTGCTCCTATATAAGTAGATCCATCTAGTAGCTTTTCCTTGGGATTTGTTTAGTTAAAAGTTAGCCATTGCAACTTCGTGTGCTTCGTTTGTGTCCAACGACCAGACCAAGACCGCTTACGGATCCCCACCATTATCAATACTAACTACATATTCGCGATATTCAGATTGCTTTTATCATATTCTTGCTTGTTCTTCGATTGCTTGCAGGAATAGACCTTCGTGGTCAGGTTGATCGTGCTCCGGCGTGGTCAATAACCTCTCGGAGTTGGTTTAGCGATTGCTAAGGCACAACGTCGTTGCACGTTTGTAGTCGGATCGTCAAAGTCATCTCCACCAAATCGATAGTTATCATCTCATCGAAAGATCGGGACACCCCGCCTCTATCAAGTGGTATCAGTTTTCAGGTTGCTCGGTGAGAATTTCCAGTTTTCCTAGATTAGATTTATTTTCTTACCTATTGTCCAAGAAAAAGCCACAAAAAAGAGTTAGATCTATTCATCCTTGGTCCAAGCCAGTCTGAGCCTTTGCAATTTTCTTTTCATTGCTTGCATAGTTGAATTATCGGTTGCATCGTCGTGTCGAGTTGCTGGTCTTAGTGTCTAGTTCGTTTAGAGTTTCGAGTTCTGTTCACATTAGTCACGCCACCGCTGCATCATTATCTCTTCCGCTGTCCACCACCCATCCATCAATTTCCACCACGTGCTACCCACCATTCATTGTCATAATAATAGTTGAGATCGTTCACATCTTCACTTGATCCAATCTTAATCTTATCTAGTTTGTTTTGGAAAGAGGGAGAAAAAAAAGAGAGAAAAAAAAGAGAAAAAAAAAAGAGAAAAAAAAAGTCAGAGAAAAAAAGGAGAAAAAAAATCAAAAAAATTGGACAAACTTTTTCAGAGGAAAGTTGGAGACAAAGTTGTTGTATATCCTGCTTGGCAGTTGTTTTTCATCATTATCTTCACTGCCGTTGTGATCTTCACTTATATCTTGCTGTCAAGAGCTACTTAGTATCCTTCATTGATGCTAGTTGTTCTATGCCGTGACCTCATTAGTGTTCTAGGCTCGCGTCTCTAGTCCGGTCTAGCCTAGGACCAGCACAGTACCGTCGTTGAGCGTTTATTCAACATTGCATCTTTGAATTGATTATTGCTAATCTTTTGCTACCATATATAGCCAACCCAGCTCCACATATTTCTACACCGTGTATACGTACGCTCCCCTGGCAATCGCTTTACTCAATATTCGGAGTTACTTGACACCGCTAGTTGCCGATCACCGCCTGCTGCATGGTAAGAACTTGTAAGACATTGATATTTGCTTTACTGTGAGCGTTTTACCACCACATCCTAGTAGTTATAGGAACATTATTTTTGGGTTTTGTTTCTTGTTCTACTAATCATGACAGGATCCAGAGTCAATTCATGGGCTTTGTCGATCGCGGGAGACGTGCCACCACCTTTGCAAATACCACAACCGTCACGAGAGGTGCACAAACATCCAAATGCACATGATCAGGTTAATATATCTATACCACCATTTAATGGACGTTTTAAACCTGCTTTATATATTGAATGGGAGTTCGACATAAAAAATATATTTGCTTCCCATAATTTCGATGAACATAAAAAGGTTAAGGTTGCGGTTGGTTCTTTCACTGGTTATGCTTTGGTTTGGTGGAGTGAATATTGTCGGTTACACCCTGATTATATACCTACTACTTGGGATGATTTGAAACTTGCCATGCGACATACTTTCGTCCCTGCTTATTATACTCGTGACATGATTAAGAAGTTGCAACACTTAAAACAAGGTAGTGAAACTGTAACAAAATATTATGATGATTTACAAACTACCTTGTTGCATTCCTCTTTAGAAGAAAGTGAAGATGATTTTATGGATAGATTTTGGGGAGGATTAAACCGTGATATTCAAGAGATACTAATTCATGAAGAGTGTTATCCTATGGACCATTTGTTTCATCTTGCTTGCAAAGCTGAACAGGAAATAAAACGACGTGTTGGCCACGAGGAGAACAAGCGCACGGTGCACATTCCAAGAGTTGATATGATTGTTCCTTCAACTACTAGGCATACTATGACAACCACATCCATTGTTGTCAGGACTACATCACCTCCACCATGTGACACATCGCCCCCGAGAGTGGCTACATCATCTGAGTTTATCATAAGAGGTAATGACAAAGGTACTGATCTTCCATCTCTACATGAGAATGATGAATGCCTTGTCAATTTGAATGCACCATCTGATGAGCTACCCACTACTTTGATCACACCACCTATTTTAGAGGACTACGTTGATAATTTGACTTTGCCATGTGATCAAACAACTGAAATACCAACAATTTTGAGTGCACCCATTGAATTAACTATTGATGCAAAAGAACCAATGTTTAATCATTTTGATATGACCTCTAATCTTGGTGATGATTCTGTGTTGAATGACTTATTGCATGTTTGCTTATTTAAGCATGTTGTAGCATGTAAATTTGATGCAAGTAAGGTTTATTCACCAATGTTGGGATGGTTTAATGATGAACATTGTCAATCTTTTGAAATGAATAAGAGCTTCACTTATATGTGCAAACTGAGTTGCAATATTTTCATGCCTTCTACTTCTTGTGCTAATTTTTTGGATTTAGATTTTATGAACTATGCAAGTTACTCATCTATTCATGTGTCATATATGCAAAAATTAAGGGAAGTAAAAATGGATGACATATACATATACAACATGTACACCTTGTCTCTTTTGTTAGCCACATTTCAGATTAAGCAACGCCGAGGACGGCTTTATTTTCAAGAAGGGGAGGATGATGAGGACATGACTACCTTGGATATGACCAAAAATATTGCATATATGCATATTTGTCAGGTGATTTCTAGTGCAAACTATTCAATAATCTATTTATGTTATCCAGAACAAAAATACTTCACACACTTTTGTGTTTTGTCTAATTGCAGGTGTATGGGACATTTGTACAATCCACATATGAAGATAAGGAAGAAAGAGATGTTTATTTGCTGTCCAAAAAGTTCTCTCACGTCACTTTTGGCCCAAGAGAAGATAGAGTCCAAGTCTCTCACGTTCTGGATTCAGATTCGGACTGCACAGACGTACCTGACTCAAAACGCACACAAGTTTTTCATACGGACTCCGAATTGGGTGATTCTTTTTTTGTTGGAAACTAGATTTCGTGCACTTTCCAACCCAATTGGAATCACCTTCAAATTCATCCGGAGCGTTGAGTTGTGGATGAAACAATCTGATGCTGCAGCAGAATCCGAGTCAAACTACAAGTCCAAAGGTGTTACATCACCTCCACTTGGGCCCATTGGCCTTGTACGACCTAGATTTAGTTTTAGGCTGCCTTGGGACGTCCTCCCACCTCCTTGGCCGCCACCCCTTGCTCCTATATAAGTAGATCCATCTAGTAGCTTTTCCTTGGGATTTGTTTAGTTAAAAGTTAGCCATTGCAACTTCGTGTGCTTCGTTTGTGTCCAACGACCAGACCAAGACCGCTTACGGATCCCCGCCATTATCAATACTAACTACATATTCGCGATATTCAGATTGCTTTTATCATATTCTTGCTTGTTCTTCGATTGCTTGCAGGAATAGACCTTCGTGGTCAGGTTGATCGTGCTCCGGCGTGGTCAATAACCTCTCGGAGTTGGTTTAGCGATTGCTAAGGCACAACGTCGTTGCACGTTTGTAGTCGGATCGTCAAAGTCATCTCCACCAAATCGATAGTTATCATCTCATCGAAAGATCGGGACACCCCGCCTCTATCAATTTCGGTGATATCGAAGCACTCAACAGAACCAAAACACTCCATTTAGGTCTGACCGAGATGTGGTCTGGTTCCTCCGAGTTGCTAGGGTTTCACTAAAATTTTACTTTTGGTCTCACTGATTAGCACTTCTCGGTGGCACAGAGATGTACTAGTGTAATGGCTAGAGCCAAACCAGTGACTCCGAAAATTCCTAGTCGGTCGGTCTGAGATGCTTTCGGCGGAAACCTAAATCTAAAATCTTTGCTCGAAACTAGTCTAAGGAATCAATCTGGTAGATAGAGGAATTTCATTCATAGAAAGATACATGACAAAACTCTTGTGCATTGAATCAGAAAAAGTGAAGCACGAGGGGGTCGAATCTCACCCTAACTTGGTGGAGATCCTCTACAGCGGCAATGGCAGGGAAGATTTTGTTGTCAACGGCGGATTCCGGTGGCGAGAGCTCGCAGGAGACAGGGCGATGATCTGACAATCCGGCGGGGGTTGTGACGTTTGAAGAATTTTTCAACCGTACGGGCCGCGGGATATATATACCCGAGAGCTATCGTTGGCACCGAATGGAACAACCGGTGGCACCATGACATGTAATTGCTTGTAGTTACAGCAGATCGATACGCCGAGTTGGTCTAATCGGTAGCACCGAGATGAAAACCTAGATCAATCTAAATGATTTCAGTTTCACCGAGTTTGAGTGAGTTGGCCCAACCGAAATGGATAAAGAAGGTTTTGGAGGTCAGTTTTTTCAAATCGATGACTCCGAGTGCTCCTCACCCGGAGCATGAATAGAGTTTGAGACAAGAAAAGCATAGATAGCTAGAGAAGGTTCTTAGGCATTCTTGTACGTCCATTTGGCCAGAAAAACCAAGACAATCAAAAGAACAAATCTATGTCCTCAAATGAATAAAATATGCAAACCAATATGCTCACACAATAAAATGGCAAATGAGATATGTTTCAAACATGCACAACCAATTCTAGCATCTATCATGCAACTGAAGATGACTAGGTCATCTATATATGAGTATATTGTCTTAGGAGTCAAATGAGAACATTTGATCATAGGTCATACTCATCGTCTAAGCACAAGTGGGGTTGCCACTTTTACATAAAGCCTTAATGTGTTCACACCATTAGAGTTGCTTTAGCTCAATTTTTAGAGGAAAGCTCCCCTGAGATGTGATATCCCCCCAAAGAGGGATGAACTAATCTTGTGTTTTGTCGATGATGACTTCATGTAGATAGTGAAGATGTGGATGCTCAATGTTGATGTAGATCATCAAGGGTTCAGAGCAATCCTTTGGAGTTTTGCAATTTCAACACCTACATGGGTTAGGCCCACAAGGAACATACAAGGATATCCATAGACATAGAGTGAATTGCACATATGATGATGTCCATGAAAACATTAGGTTACCTTGTCCCTTGCCTTACCAACAAGAGGGTTTGTGACTCCATGAACTAGTGCAAGATGTGAAAGTTGATTGCACAAGTCCTTGCCAAAATGAATATGAGTAAAGTATGTTGGCGGAGTCACCCTCAAGAACACTCTATTTCTTCTTCTTTGGGACCCACATCAACTTGATGGGAATCATTGGAGTTGTAGTTGAACTTAATGAAGTCTTTGAATTTTTTTATGGAGCCTAGAAAATCCAACTCACTATCACGGCCCATATATCTTGATCTGTCGGACATGGGTGTCCCTCTCATTCAGATGATTGGCCAACACCCTGACTTGGAGCATAAATGTGTGAATGAATGTTTCTCTCCACAAACATGGAAGAAAAAGAGTTATGCAACTGTCTGCAAAGGCAGTAAAATTAAGTTGTGGTATCCAAATAGTATCATTATCCCATTCAATTAGTTTCCACTCTAAGAGATGAAAAGATTGAAATCCTCATGTATTTTCAATAGCAAATTGTAATGTCAAAGAGGAAGCTAATGTGACGTTAATAGACTAAAATGAGTTAATTGCAGCATTAGATATGCTTGACACTTTGACAGAACATTAGAAACATTGTTATCACTACAAAGGATATATTATTAGGAAATTCTATAACATAAATGCACAATATGTGATCGGATCGTATTGACAAACTCTAAGCTACCTTTTGAAATTCCAATGCTAGAAGGACTTGTATGTTTATGCTACAGTTATAAATGCATACCGGGGCCAGCTCCAAATAATGAAATGGACCCATCCAACTGATTTTGAAAGACCCACAGTTTAAATTTCCTGGAATCATGAGAAAATTATGGTTCAGACTCAAAGTGTCAGGCTGGATGACAAGAGCTGATCGAACGGTAAAAATCATGGTTCAGGAAAATAGCAACACAGATCAAGAAAAGAACTCGAGCTGAATATTGTAAAACACACATAAGAAAAAATCATGTACGTTGTTAAAAACTGCTAACCTATCTAATGATGGCGTCCTAGCCGGTCTCTCTCTCTCTCTCTCTCTCCCTCTCTCTTTGTGTGTGTGTGTGTGTCCCTCCCTCCCTCTCTTCCTCCCTCCCAAAAAAAATTGTGGCAGGGGACTAAGAAAGTAGGAGATGGAGGACAAGTAAATTCAAAAAACACTTGGATGCACTGGTCTGCCCGAAAGATGACACCTATCCGCGTGGAGATTTCAGTATGAATCAAGATGCTGAATCGAACAGAAATATTATTATGGTAAGAAAAATACACCCTTTTTAACAATAATAGAAATACACCAATGTAAGCTACAAGGCCCTGCAAAATGTCTATGGTGCTTGAGAACGTCCTGGACAAATGGAACATGCTAACAGAATGACACTTGCCTTATCTTGAACAGCATCAATCGATGCAAATGGATCGACCTAACCATCTCATTGCTGAGAGATGAAGTGCAAAGTATCCTACAAGACCAGATTTTTTGGATAGGGACAGGAACACATGCTGATAGAGGCGAAGGTGTCCCGATGTTTGGACGAGATAGCTATCGTTTTCTTTGGGAGTCGACATTGACGATCTGACTATGAACATGCGAAGACGTCGTGCCTTAGCAATCGCTAAACCAACTTCCGAGGGGTTATTGACCACGCCGCAGCACGATCAACCTAACCACGAGGGTCTATTTCCTGTGAGCAAATGAAGAACAAGCAAGAAACTGAGATTGCAATCTGGATATTGTGAATATAAGAGGAAAGCTTTATTGATGAAAGTTGGGTTCTATGACGTCTTTGTCTGGTTGTTGAACACAAACGAAGTACGCGAAGTTGCAGCTATAGCAAACATTTACGGCTGTATATATGGAGGAAGAGGGGGGAATTTCGTGACCCTTGGAGGAGAGGTCTGAAACCAAACCTAACTCTTGTTTCCCACACATACGGACTCTAGAAACATCTTATACTCAAGTATTTCGAAATTACATGGGCCTGGCCCAAAAATAAGGTGGCACGGCACATATTATAAGCTATGGACGAAATTTATGAAAGGCCATCTTGTATATTTCGTCCATATCCTTGTATGTCATCAAGGAGGCTTCAAAGTACTGAAATCTGCACTAGAAACGTTGTTCTAGTTCCCTTCGCGCGCGCCTTCATCTCCATACTTGTTTCTGCTCCAGTGTTCATCCCTCTTGTCCATGCTAGCCCCTTCGTTAGTAATCAACACAAATGTATCCAATTTAAGCAGCATCATATTCTCATGAACATTAGAATTGTTACCAAGAAACGGAAGTACCTTGTAATTCAATTGGCATGCGCGAGCTCTAGTGATTGGTCCAGTATGTATAGCAGCAGGGGTTGTGGCTGTAACAATGGTATTGATGTCCTCATCACATGCCTTTCCCGAACAAAAAAGGTGTGCACTAAATCTCATTCATGCTTCTGAAAATTCGGCGACAAGTTGGTAGGGATCATCAGAAGAAAGGTATGAAGCATGGGAGCATGGAAACAGAAACACACAACACCAAAGACAGAGAGGTCAATCAGAGGAACTCGTCGAACATGTGGTGGCCATCCACGCGCCACATGGTGCGGCCTCTGCCACCACCCTTCCCTATGGCGTTCACTCACCGTGCTACAATGGTTGTGGAAGGCGGAGCAGCACCGTGTGCATCACTATTGCATAGAGGAGCATCGGCAGTCGGCTCCTTTCTTGGCTATGTGGAAGAATGTCGGCGACCATCCATAGGAATAGCAGCTTCCGCATCGTCGGCTATGCGGAAGAATGGCGACAACATCATGATGTAGGGTGGAACCCTAGGGGCCGATCTTTCACGATTTAGAGGTGATCCCGTGAAGAACATGAAGAACACGAGGGGAAACACGAGGGAAATCATGAGAGGAACACTCAAGGACAAGTCCAATCACACATCCACTAGACAATCAAACACACAAGATCCACAAGGGTTCATGAACAACAAAGGGAAAGATAAAAGGTGAAGTTCATCCCAAATCCAAAGGAGATGGGGGTCTTGACTCCTAGAAAGGTCTTCTCCATGAAGAGGTCTTGAATCCCCGGGATCTTCTCCTAGATGGAGGTATTGGCCTCCAAAGCAGTGGTCTCTCTCTCTCTCTCTCTCTCTCTCTCTCTCTCTCTCTCTCTCTCTCTCTCTCTCTCTCTCTCGCTCTCTCTCGCTCTCTCTCGCTCTTTCTCGCTCGCTCTCTCTCTCTCTCCCTCTCCCTCTCCATCTCCATCTCCCTCTCCCTCTATCTCTCTCTTTCTCTCTCCATCTCTCTCCCTCCCTCTCAAGAGGAGGAGGTAGGAGAAAATCTCACATGCAAATGAGCTATCATATTTGCTAACCCTAGAAAGGAGAAGGGGGAGTTCTATTTATAGTCTAAGCCACAAACGGCTAAGTGGGGGAGGGATACAAGGCCAAAGGCTTGGCTACGCACTAGAAGGCGTCAGACGTCCGAGGGACGTCGGTCGTCCGGTGACTGGGACTTGTCGGACGTCCGGAGGTTGGCGGTTGTCCCGGAGTTGTAGAGTTGGCGGCATCCGTCCTTCTGGTCGGTTGGCTATGGATGCGTTGGACGTCTGGGGGAGCTCGGTCGTTCGGGCGTTGTAGAGTATCAAACGTCCGGCGCCTTCCAGTCGTCTGGCCACTGTAGACTATGTAGCTCTGTCTTCTTCCGTCTTTGCTTCCATGCTTCCCTCGTGGATGGTGTAGGTGTTCCTTGGCGCTTGCACTCCTCCTCGTCATCTGTGAAGCTCCGGCAATACCTATGCATGAACACGAGAGGAATGTCAAGTAGTATACCATCCTCGAAGGGGTGAAGTGAGCACATGTAAAGGAGATGATTCACCTTTATGTATGTGTCGAATTTTGGGTTCTGCAAACCCTTGATAGGTTCGAACTCTAGGGTGCATGTGGAGATCTCAACCTACCCAGCCTGTCTACTCGCGATCCTCAAGGCCTAGCACGTCGGGCTCAAAGGGACAGGGAGACACAGCAGTTTATCCTGGTTCGGGCCACCTTGTGGTGTAATACCCTACTCCAGCATTTTTGGTCGATTGCCTCAAGGGGCTGAGGATGAACTAGTACAGTGGATGAACTGGCCTCAGGAGGTGAGGTGTTCTTGAGCTCGGGAGAGCTGGAGAGGTGGTCGGATGAGAGTGGATCCGTTCTGCCCGTCCCCTTCTATGGTGGTGGCTAAGTCCTATTTATAGGGGCCTTTGTCATCTTCCCAAATGTTGGCGGGAAGGGATCCCACAACGGCCAGATTTGAAGGGGGACAAGAAGTACATCCTATCCTGACTAAAGTGGTCTTTGCCTACGAAAAGCCTCTGATCGTGACGCTGCGGTGGGATCGGCGATGACCTTCGTCCTGCCGTCCTAGCGGTCTTGGTCTTGTTGCACCAGAATGGAAACCTTTGGCTGATTCCTCGGGACTTCGCGCCTGCTTCTTACCTCCTTTGCACCAAAGAGGAAACTGGTACTCTGCGCTCAATGGCACCCGCCTGGCGCCCGCCTGGCCTTGGTCATCATGGATCACGTCAGCTGAGCCTCGTGAGGTGCACCTTGCATAGAAGTCTTCGCCCTTTGGGAGCCAGCCTGATGAGGCTGATCCTCTTGGGGGTCTTGGTGTCATCCGCTTCATGAGGCTTGGCCCCTTGCGAGGGTATTGAGTTGTTGATGTTGAAGCTGGAACATACCAGGCCGTCGATGGAGCCACGTAGTGGGCCGTAGGTAGGCAAGTCTGGGTACTCACGTATCCAGAACGCAGACATTAGCCCCTAGGCCCAAGGCGGGCTCAGACTTGGCTTCTAGGCAAAGCCAATGGGCAAGTGCGGAGTGCCGCGGGCCCTAACCGCCTGCGGTCTTGAATGACGCGTGGCGATTGAAGGGACGTGGGTGTCTCCACTTCCCCGCGCTGCCTCGGCAACCGTTCGACTTGACGAGTCGATGCTGGATGTAGAAGATCATCATTATGCGAGGTCGTGGAGGCTGTCGGTTGGCCTACCTCTGGCTATAAATGAGGGGAGGGGCAGAGCCCCCTTCGCTCATCTCTCCCTCCGTCTTCTCGCTGATCGTTTCTTCTCCTTCTCCAACTTTCGGTTGCTTCCATGGCGCCGATCAGGAGGTTTTCTGCGGCCAAAAGGGAAAGGCCCCTCAGGAGGGGGGTGATCCTCTCCTGCCAAAGAAGCGCTTCCGTCGTTCCCGTGACACCGGCGCAAGGCAGGAGGCGGCCAGGCCTTGGCAATCAAGGCCTCCGCCCGGCTTCCCCCTTCCTCTGTACGCCCGCGCACAGAACAATGACGAGCGCAGTCGAGCAATCCCAGGCAACGAAGGACGAGCCGCTGCCATCCCGCCCGCCGAGCCGCGGACCCATGCTGAGGGCAGCTCGCGCGAGTTTGTGGTGTGGGCAGCGATACCGCCTAACTCGTGGATCCGGCTCCCGAGGTTCTTCGCCGACGAGCTGCCACCGAGGGGGCCACTTGAGTTGTGGCTGCAGCACGCCGAGTGCTGAAGCCTGGCCACTGGGGCAGAGGTCGAGGTGGTGCCCTCTGTCGATGTCTTCATGACCCGTGGATGGGGCGAGGTCGCTTGAGCCTGTCGTGTAGAGGAGGCCCTCGTGATCCACTTCGAGTACGACGGCGCCTCCACCCTGTTCTTCAAGGTCTTCGACGAAGAGCGCTGGTGGCTGGAGTGCTGCCCCGGAGGAAGCAGCCTGCTGGATGCGGCCGAGGGTGCTAGACCTACTTCTGTCCCCGCCAGCACCTCCTCGTGCAGCAGCGGCAACTCTTGGGAATCCAGCGATTCTCCTGAGGCCAGCGAATCTCCGGAGTCTAGCGACGACAGCTACGTGTCGCCAAGCTCTCACCGCAGCCAGAGCGCGGTAGTGGTTGCCGCTCGGCGTCGTGACGTCGGTGGTGCGTGCTGGCCTGGTCGGAGCCTTTCTTATTTTGCTTCCCTGTGCGGAATTAGGACTAGCCCCGCGGGGCATGTAAGGATTGAAATGTTTAATTCCAGCATCGTTCTTTTGGTTTTATGATGAAATCGCGTATCCCAATCTGGCATGATTCCCCCCTTTCTTCCCCTTAGGTAGCATAGCGCTCTACGCCGGCGGGACCCAGTCCCAGGCAGGCTTTAGCCATCGCTAGTATGCCAGGTCGCGATGTCGTGGTCAAGGCTAGGAGGTGAGCGGCCCGAGGTCCGGTGAGAGCTCATGAGGCGTGATGCTCACGAGGTCCCCCTTGGAGTGCAAGCAACTGCCTAAGAAACGGAAAGGGGAGCGAATCTGCCGGAGTGGGACTGTGAGACTTGGGTGAGCGGGTTGCGAGGCTCAAATCGTAGCGCGTGCGATTATCTTTTAGCAGGCTCATTGCGATTCCCCTGGGTGGTGCCCATTCATGCTTCCACAGCGGCGTCACCAGGCAGGGCCTGCGATGCTCATCCCCTTTCCTCGCTTGCCTCGGTGCTCTACGTCCTTGGGTCCCGGCCCTCGAGAGGACTTAGCCGCCGCTGGTATGCCAGGTCGCGATGTCGTGGTCAAGGCAAGGGGGTGAGGGCTGGACAGCCAGTAGGGGCTCTTGAGGCGTGATGCTTAGGACCCACCCCCCTTTAACGCGCGAGCGACTCACAGGGTAAGGTGGCGACCGCCGAGGCTAGCCCATAGATTGGCCTCTGGTGAACCTGTGTGTTAGCTGGCAGAAGAGATTGCAATCTCCTATGGTGCTGGCTGCTTGTCCTTGGACCTGTCGCGGGAAGACGAAGGCACCGAGGACCTGGTGAGGTGGCGTGCGCGAGGCGAGCCGCGAGCCAGAGCTTGGTCCTCGGGTTTATCAGCGTTGCAAGGACAGACCCGAGCACAAGCACCGTGCCAGCGTGAGTAGCCCCCGTTGTGGGATGGGCAAAGGGCAACCAGCAATGTAGGGAGACCGCGAGGCGGATAAGATTCGAAGCAAGCAGGTGATGATCATAGATAAGCTCATGAGAGATGGTTAGGCAATTCTGATGAATGCAAAAGGATACATGTCGCAGGGACGGACCCACGCGACTTGGGGATAATGCAGCCTGAGGGGCGCCCCCAAACTGAACGAACTAAAAAGATGTCACCTGGCACCGTTGCTGAAGAGATGTCGGGGTAGCAGAAGACGCGCGTTGCTGAAGTCGTTCCTCACGAGCCGCCTTGGCCCTGAACCTCGGGAAGCTCCGGGGGTCTGGGGGGCTCCTAAAGATGCGTCTCCATCTGCGCCAGGATCGCTTGGTGCCTAGCCTCTCGAGCTGCTAGGACATCCCGCATGCGGTGCTGGAATGCGACAGCCGCGCTCAGCAGGCCAAAGGGCATGCGAACGTAGCTGTGAGGGGGGCCCTCGCATCGGCCGACACAGAGCGGCCAGAAGAGCTGCCGAGATGCGGCCTTGTTGAGCCCTGGGATGTCGATGCAGATGCAGAACTCCTTACCCTCTCCAAGGCAATGAGCCGCGCTCGGCGGTGGGTGGCGATCGCCCTGCCAAACCCTTGCCTCTTGAATCTCCTCGACTGCCTTGCTGATGAACTGTTGAACAACTGGCGCCTCACGCCCTGTGCCTTCTCCCGGGAAGCATGCGCTGAAGCATGCCTCCACATGGTGCCCGAGCGCCTCCCTCGTGACGTCGGCTAGATCTGAGGCCCTCCAGAGGAGAGCCCTCGAGCCCAACCTGAGAGGGGCATCGGGTGCTGATACCTCCATTTTGCATCATGCTTTTATATCAATATTTATTGCATTATGGGCTGTTATTACACATTATGTCACAATACTTAAGGCTATTCTCTCTTATTTTACAATGCTTAACATAAAGAGGGGGAATGCCAACAACTGGGATTCTGGGCTGGAAAAGGAGCAAATATTGGAAACCTATTCTGCACAGCTCCAAAAGTCCTGAAACTCCACGAAAGTCATTTTTGAATTAATAAGAATTATTGAGCGAAAGAAGTACCAGAGGGGGCCCACACCCTGGCCACGAGGGTAGGGGGCGCGCCCACCCCTACTGGGCATGACCCCTGCCTCGTGGGCCCCCTAGTGGCCCTCCGGTGCCCATCTTCTTCTATATGAAGTCTCTTACCCTGGAAAAAATCATAAGCAAGCTCACGGGATGAAACTCCGTTGCCACAAGGTGGAACCTTGGCGGAACCAATCTAGGGCTCCGGCGGAGCTGTTCTGCCGAGGAAACTTCCCTCCGGGAGGGGGAAATCATCACCATCTTCATCACCAACGATCCTCTCATCGGGAGGGGGTCAATCTCCATCAACATCTTCACCAGCACCATCTCCTCTCAAACCCTAGTTCATCTCTTGTATCCAATCTTTGTACCAAAACCTCATATTGGTACATGTGGGTTGCTAGGAGTGTTGATTACTCCTTGTAGTTGATGCTAATTGGTTTATTTGGTGGAAGATCGTACATTCAGATCCTTAATGCATATTAATACCCCTCTGATTATGAACATGAATATGCTTTGTGAGTAGTTATGTTTGTTCCTGAGGACATGGGTGAAGTCTTGCTATTAGTAGTCATGTGAATTTGGTATTCGTTCGATATTTTGATGAGATGTATGTTGTCTCTCCTCTAGTGGTGTTATGTGAATGTCGACTACATGACACTTCACCATTATTTGGGCCTAGAGGAAGGCATTGGTAAGTAATAAGTAGATGATGGGTTGCTAGAGTGATAGAAGCTTAAACCCTAGTTTATGTGTTGCTCCGTAAGGGGCTGATTTGGATCCACTAGTTTCATGCTATGGTTAGGTTTACCTTAATACTTCTTTTGTAGTTGCGGATGCTTGCCATAGGGGTTAATCATAAGTGGGATGCTTGTCCAAGAAAGGGCAGTACCCAAGCACCGGTCCACCCACATATCAAATTATGAAAGTAACGAACGCAAATCATATGAGCATGATGAAAACTAGCTTGGTGATAATTCCCATGTGTCCTCGGGAGCGCTTTTCTCATTATAAGAATTTGTCCAGGCTTTTCCTTTGCTACAAAAAGGATTGGGCCACCTTGCTGCACTTATTTACTTTTATTGCTTGTTACCCATTACAAATTATCTTATCACAAAACTATCTGTTACCTACAATTTTAGTGCTTGCAGAGAATACCTTACTGAAAACCGCTTGTCATTTCCTTCTACTCCTCGTTGGTTTTGACACTCTTACTTATCGAAAGGAGTATGATAGATCCCCTATACTTGTGGGTCATCAAGACTCTTTTCTGGCGCCGTTGCCAGGGAGTGAAGCCCCTTTGGTGAGTGGAACTTGGTAAGGAAATATTTATATAGTGTGCTGAAATTTACTGTGACTTGTTACTATGGAAACTAATCCTTTGAGGGGCTTGTTTGAGGCATCTTTACCCCGACCAGTAGAGCAAAGAGTTGCTCCTCAACCTACTGAACCTACTGAAAATGTTTACTTTGAAATTCCTTCGGGTATGATAGAGAAACTGCTAGCTAATCCCTTTGAAGGACATGGAACATTGCATCCTGATTTACACCTTATCTATGTGGATGAAGTTTGTGGATTATTTAAGCTTGCAGGTATGCCCGATGATGTTGTCAAGAGTAAGGTCTTCCCTTTATCTTTGAAGGGAGATGCATTGACATGGTATAGGCTATGTGATGATACGGGATCTTGGGACTATAAACGATTGAAATTGGAATTTCACCAGAAGTTCTATCCTATGCATCTTGTTCATCGTGATCGTAATTATATATATAATTTTTGGCCTCGCAAAGGAGAAAGCATCTCTCAAGCTTGGGGGAGGCTTAAGTCAATGTTGTATTCATGCCCCAATCATGAGCTCTCAAGAGAAATGATTATTCAAAAAATTTATGCTCGACTTTCTCTCAATGATCGCACCATGCTCGATACTTCTTGTGCTGGTTCTTATATGCTGAAGATTATTGAATTCAAGTGGGACTTATTGGAAAGAATTAAACGCAACTCTGAAGATTGGGGTTCCGACGATGGTAAGGAGTCAGGTATGACACCTAAGTTTGATTGTGTTAAATCTTTTATGGATACCGATGCTTTTCCTGGATTTAGCGCTAATTATGGACTTGACTCTGAGATAGTAGCTTCTTTCTGTGAATCTTTTGCTACTCACGTTGATCTCCCTAAGGAGAAGTGGTTTAAATATAATCCTCCCATTGAAGTAAAAGTAGTTGCACCTGTTACAGTTGAAGAAAAGACTATCACTTATAATGATCCTATTGTTCCTACTACTTATGTTGACAAACCACCTTTCCCTGTTAGGATAAAGGATCATGCTAAATCTTCAACCGTGGTTCGTAAAAGTAATACTAGAGCACATACACCTCCTGAGCAAATTAAAGTTGAACCTAGTATTGCTATGGTTAAAGATCTCTGGGCTAATAATATTGATAGGCATGTTATTTACTTCTCTGAGGAAGCTGCTAATATTGCTAAACCCGATGCTAAGATACATAGACCTGTTGTAGGCATGCCTGTTATTTCTGTTAAAATAGGAGATCATTGTTATCATGGCTTATGTGATATGGGTGCTAGTGCTAGTGCAATACCTATTTCCTTATATAATGAAATTATGCATGATATTGCACCCGCTGAAATATAAGATATTGATGTTACAATTAAGCTTGCCAATAGAGATACTATTTCACCAGTTGGGATTGTTAGAGATGTTGAAGTCTTGTGTGGGAAAGTTAAATACCCTACTAATTTTCTTGTTCTTGGCTCCCCAAAAGATAGCTTTTGCCCCATTATATTTGGTATACCCTTCTTGAATACTGTTAATGCTAAGATTGATTGTGAAAATGATGTTGTTACAATTGGCTTGGGGGATATGAAACATGAGTTTAATTTTGCTAAGTTCTGTAGACAACCCCATGATAAAGAATTGCCTAGTAAGGATGAAATTATTGGACTTGCTTCCATTGCCGTGCCTCCTACTGATCTTTAGAACAATATTTGCTAGACCATGAAAATGATATGTTCATGAAGGAAAGAAGGGAGAGAGATGAAGTATTCTTTCAACAGGGTCCTATTCTGAAACACAACTTGCCTGTTGAAATCCTAGGGGAACCTCCTCCACCCAAGGGTGATCCCATGTTTGAGCTTAAACCATTACCTGATACTCTTAAATATGCTTATCTTGATGAAAAGAAGATATATCCTATTATTATTAGTGCTAACCTTTCAGAGCAGGAAGAGGAAAGATTATTGAAAACTCTGAAGAAGCACCGTTCTGCTATTGGATATACTCTCTATACCAACACAAAATAAAATTGGACGAAGACGCCAAACCAGTTAGAGATCATCAACGACGGTTAAATGCTAAGATGAACGAAGTGGTAAGAAAGGAAATACTAAAGCTCCTTGAGGCAGGTATAATTTATCCCGTTGTTGATAGTCAGTGGGTAAGTCTTGTCCATTGTGTCCCTAAGAAGGGAGGTATTACTGTAGTCCCTAATGATAAAGATGAATTGATCCCGCAAAGAATTATTACAGGTTATAGGATGGTAATTGCTTTCCGCAAATTAAATAAAGCTACTAAGAAAGATCATTACCCTTTACCCTTTATTGATCAAATGCTAGAAAGACTATCCAAACATACACATTTCTGCTTTCTACATGGTTATTCTGGTTTCTCTCAAATACCTGTGTTAGCGGACGATCAAGCAAAGACTCTTTTACTTGCCCTTTCGGTACTTTTGCTTATAGACGTATGCCTTTTGGTTTATGTAATGCGCCTGCTACCTTTCAAAGATGCATGATGGCTATATTCTCTGACTTTTGTGAAAAGATTTGTGAGGTATTCATGGATGACTTCTCCGTTTATGGATCCTTTTTTGATGATTGCTTGAGCAACCATGATCGAGTTTTGCAGAGATGCGAAGATAGTAGTCTTGTTTTGAATTGGGAAAAGTGCCACTTTATGGTTAATGAAGGCATTGTCTTGGGGCATAAAATTTCTGAAAGAGGTATTGAAGTTGATAAAGCTGAAGTTGATGCTATTGAAAAGATGCCATGTCCTAAGGACATTAAAGGTATAAGAAGTTTCCTTGGTCATGCCGGTTTTTATAGGAGGTTCATTAAGGACTTTTATAAAATCTCTAGGTCTCTAACTAATCTATTACAAAAAGATATTCCTTTTGTTTTCGATGATGATTGTGTAGAAGCATTTGAAATACTTAAGAAAGCCTTGATCACTGCACCTATTGTTCATCCACCTGATTGGAATTTACCCTTTGAAATTATGTGTGATTCTAGTGATTATGTTGTAGGTGCTGTTCTAGGGCAAAGAGTTGATAAGAAACTAAATGTTATTCAATATGCTAGTAAAACTCTTGATATTGCTCAGAGAATTATGCTACTACTGAAAAAGAATTCTTAGCAATTGTATTTGCATGTGATAAGTTCAGATCTTATATTGTTGATTCTAAAGTAACTATTCACAGTGATCATGTTGCTATTAAATATCTTATGGAAAAGAAAGATGCTAAACCTAGACTTATTAGATGGGTTCTCTTGCTCCAAGAATTTGATTTGCATATTATTGATAGAAAGGGAGCTGAGAACCCCGTTGCAAACAACTTGTCTAAGTTAGAGAATGTTCTTGATGACCCACTACCTATTGATGATAGCTTTCCTGATGAACAATTAGCTGTCATAAATGCCTCTCGTGCTGCTCCATGGTATGTTGATTATGCTAATTACATTGTTGCTAAATTTATACCACCTAGTTTCACATACCAACAAAAGAAAAAGTTCTTTTATGATTTAAGACATTGCTTCTGGGATGACCCACACCTTTATAAAGGAGTAGATGGTGTTATTAGACGTTGTGTACCTGAGCATGAACAGGAACAGATCCTAAGCAAGCGTCATTCCGAACATATGGAGGACACCATGCTGTAGATAGAACTGCACATAAGGTATTGCAATCCGGTTTTTATTGGCCTACTCTCTTCAAAGATGCCCGTAAGTTTGTCTTGTCTTGTGATGAATGTCAAAGAATTGGTAATATTAGTAGACGTCAAGAAATGACTATGAATTATTCTCTTGTTATTGAGCCATCTGATGTTTGGGGCTTTGATTATATGGGACATTTTCCTGCCTCTAATGGATATACACATATTTTAGTTGATGTTGATTACGTTACTAAGTGGGTAGAACCTATTCCAACTAGTAGTGTTGATCATAACACCTCTATTAAGATACTTAAAGAAGTTATTTTTCCGAGGTTTGGAGTCCCTAGATACTTAATGACCGATGGTGGTTCACATTTTATTCATGGTGCTTTCCGTAAAATGCTTGCTAAATATGACGTCAATCATAGAACTGCATCTCCTTATCACTCACAGTCTAGTGGTCAAGTAGAGTTGAGCAATAGAGAGCTCAAATTAATTTTGCAAAAGACTGTTAATAGATCTAGAAAGAATTGGTCCAAGAAACTTGATGATGCATTATGGGCCTATAGAACTGCATATAAGAATCCTATGGGTATGTCTCCGTATAAAATGGTTTATGGAAAAGCACGTCACTTACCTCTCAAACTTTAACATAAGGCATATTGGGCTATTAAAGAGCTCAATTATGATTTCAAACTTGCCGGTAAGAAGAGGTTATTTGACATTAGCTCACTTGATGAATGGAGAACCCAGGCCTATGAGAATGCCAAGTTGTTTAAAGAAAAAGTTAAAAGATGGCATGACAAAAGGATACAAAAGCGTGAGTTTAACGTAGGTGATTGTGTGTTGCTATTCAACTCTCGTTTAAGATTCTTTGCAGGAAAAACTTCTCTCTAAATGGGAAGGTCCTTGCGTTATCGGGGAGGTCTATCGTTCTGGTGCCATAAAAATCAACAACTTCGAAGGCACAAGTCCGAGGGTGGTGAACGGTCAAAGAATCAAACATTATATCTCAGGTAATCCTATAAATGTTGAAACTAATATTATTGAAACCGTAACTCTGAAGGAATACATAAGAGACACTTTCTAGAATGTTTCAGACTCCGAAAAGGAATAGGTATGTGGTACGGTAAGTAAACCGACTCCAAAACAGTTCTAATAGCAATTTTTCTCTGTTTTGGAATATTTAAGAAAATAGGAAAATAAGAAGTAGTCCGGGAAGGACATGAGGCCTCCACGAGGGTGGAGGGCGCGCCCCCTGCCTCGTGGGCACCTCGTGTGTTCTCCGGACTCCGTTTTCTTGCACGTTACTTCTTTTGGTCGGTAAAAATTCATTATATAATCTCCCGAAGGTTTTGACCACCGTATCACGAAAAAAATTATGTCTTTGTTTCGAGCTGTTTTTCTGACAGATCTAGAGCATCATGACATCACCCTCCTCCAACAATGAAGACAAGGATGCTTGGCTATTGAAGATAGAGATGAAAAGAGAAGAACTGAAGGAGATCAACAAGGTGGAAGGGATTAAGAAGGCCATGGAGGATCAAGCTCCGGCGGCGGAAGAAGAAAACATCCCTCAACCTCTACCTAACCTCTTTACCCCAACTGAGATTGAAGCTTTCAAGGTGATTGAGTTAGCTCGCATACAAAACAAGTATCTCACACAGGAAAATATTTTGTTGAAGGATCATATCGTCGCACTCAAGGGCATTATCCGCAAGTTGGAGGAACTCTTATGCTTGATGTGCGATTATCCATCAACAACACTACCTTCATCACCTCCGAGGACATAATCACATGGGTATGGGCACTCCCCTTGGCAACTGCCAAGCTTGGGGGAGGTGCCCCGGTATCATATCACCATCACACTCCTACCTTTACTGTTTTTCTTAGTTCGATCCTTTTGGTAATAACTTGATCTAGTAGAATAAAGCTTCGGTATGAATTAGTTTTGAGTTTTGCTTTGTGATCCCTCTATGTAATCGAGTCCGTGAGCTATATATAATAAAGATTAGTGTTGAGTCAAGGGCTTTGCTATCTTGCTATGATCTTGAGAAAATAAAAAGAATAAAAAGAAATAAAAGAGTTCATATTGATCTTATGGATAGTAATGACTTCACACATAAAGAGTATGATACATAAAAGTTGTTGAGAATTGGCAAACATAGTTTTGGTCATCGTTGCAATTAATAGGAAGTAATAAAGAAAGAGAGGTTTTCACATATAAATATACTATCTTGGACATCTTTTATAATTGTGAGCACTCATTACAGTATGACATGCAAAAGAGTTGATGTTGGGCAAGGAAGACAACGTAATGGGTTATGTTTTCTCACATCTTAGTTAAAGTATATTGTCATGGATCGTTCAACATGTTGAGCTTGCCTTTCCCCCTCATGCTAGCCAAAATTCCTTGCACCAAGTAGAGATACTACTTGTGCTTCCAAATATCCTTAAACCCAGTTTTGCCATGAGAGTCCACCGTACCTACCTATGGATTGAGTAAGATCCTTCAAGTAAGTTGTCATGTTGCAAGAAATAAATATTGCTCTATAAATATGTATGACTTATTAGTGCGGAGAAAATAAGCTTTATACGATCATGTGATATGGAAGTAATAAAAGCGACGGACTGCATAATAAAGGTTCATATCACAAGTGGCAATATAAAGTGACGTTCTTTTGCATTAAGATTTTGTGCATCTAACCCTAAAAGCACATGACAACCTCTGCTTCCCTCTGCGAAGGGCCTATCTTTTACATTATGCAAGAGTTAAGGTGATCTTTACCTTTCCCTTTTTCATTTTATCCTTTGGCAAACACCTCGTGTTGGAAAGATCCTGATATATATATATATACATCTGGGTTATTCTGTTACGCGTAACAGAATATTATTCTGTTACCCTTTTTGAACTGACGGTTTCAGGTGGTTGTACTGATGTTTTCGAAGCGGTTGAACTGATGCTTTCAGTTGTGTTTAAAATATCGTCTTCTTTAGTTCAAAAACTTTTTGTAAATTTTTTATCGGAACGGGGCGTGTAATATATCGTTGGAAAGCTCTTGACAACCATATTTCAAGTATATTGAACATTTTTGCAAAATCATTATGGTTTAAGAGCAGTTTTGAAAAAACTATTTTTTTTCAAAACCGAAAACGTGAATTGTATTTTGGACACAATTTTCAAACCGTTTGTCAGAATTGAGCAAATAAGATGGCGTTGAAAAGCTGGTGAAAATCCGCATCTTCCATATATGTATTGTTTTTTCTAATTCTATATGATTTAAAAGTAATTTGAAAAACGGTGAAATTCTGGGCGAAAAGTATTTTCACGATTTTTTGCAAACGGTTTGTTGGATTGACGCAAATGATACGGCGTTGGAAAGCTATGGAAAATGCGCAACTTCTTCGTATAGAAATGTTTTTCTAATTCCTTACGGTTTAAAAACGAATTCGAATACGGTCAAATTTGATTTTGAACGCGTTTTTTTAGAAGTTTGTCGAAATATGGCAAATAATATACCGTTGGATAGCTATCGAAAATGCGAAACTTAGTCATGTTGAACATTTTCTCTACTTCGCAACTGTTTAAGAGTAATTTTGAATACGGCATGACGGATCCTGCTGTTTTCTCGTCTGAAAAACAGAGTAGTCGTACTGATATATGTGTATGTTTGTAGTGATCTATTTTCTGTAGAGTAATTTTGAATGGTTCCGAAAAATGGTACTTGTACTGATGCTTGCATGGGTTTGTACTCAGCGTATTTTCACTAACTAGACTTTGCTCTGTTTTTTGGGTAATATTTTTCTCGTAAGTTTTCAACGGTGTACTGTATCGTCGCCTCTGTACTTGTATGGTTTGTATCATCAAAGTGAATGTTATTTTTATTCAAAAAGAAAGTGTGTTTGTTTTGTTTCTTTTTTTTGAACTCAACATTTTTTTGACAACCTTGTTCTGAACTTCTCTCATTTTACGACTTGTACTGAGGTACTTACTAAGCAGGATTTTCATGGGGTTTCTTTTTTTGCTTGAATTTTTACAATTTGAATTTCTGCCATTTATTTTATTCCGAACGGACCGCCGTTTTTAACTCGTACTGAGGTACTTACTAGTCCCGAACTGGGTGGCTGTCGTTGAACTGAATGACATTTTTTTTCAAAAAGAAAAGTTTTGTGTGTCTTTTTTTAACTCAACATTTTTTTGCTACGGTGCTTTTTACTTCTCTCAATTTACTACTTGAACTTTTTACCATTTGATTTTCCGTGGGTTTCTTTTTGTTTGAGCTTTTTTCCCAACCTCATCTGGGATGTCATGTTGAACTTACAACTTTTTTTAATCAATGCCAAACCTAGCAAATAGTAGGACATTCACCCAGCTTTTTTAACCCAAACTGATTATTCTCTTTAATTTGAACTGATCATTCATTTTTTAGAATTCAATCTAATCATGGCTTTTACTTCAAACTGATTTTTAAATTCAAACTAACCATTTTTTTTATTTTGAGCTGATCATTGTTTTTAATTTGCACTGATTAATTGTTTTTTATGTAAACCATTTCTTTCATTCTTGCATGCATAGCAAACGGTCATGTATACCTTCTTTGAAGAAGTAACAATCATATCATCATAGACAGAAAATTTTCCGCACATATAATACATGTACATGAATGACATATACACCACACCGACTGCACATTTTCATATTATCCATAGCACCCACCGCAACAAAAAAATCGCAGGCCTATTTCCTGCACAACAAATGTTCAACCACACCCACATGACAATAATAATAATCATCAGAAAATAAAGTGCTTCCGCACAAGGGTACAAAAAAATTTCCACTAGTGCAAAGCTTGACCCGACCAAACACTATTGTTCTCTAACACACATAGGAACTTATAGCAATTGGTCATTTGAACCAAGAGCAATAGAAATAAGAAATGTGTACACGGATACAACTTTGCATCATCAAAATCTAGAGTTAGAAGACATTTACATGTGATGAGGTTTCTCGATGGAAAAATACGCATATGATGCGCATGTAGCAGCAGACAATCTTGTTTCGGTGTGCATTAAAAAATCTTCACAATAAAACTTCACTAAGAAGACAAAGGCTACATTTACTGAATGTGCAATAGCAATTAACAAATAATTAATCTGCATGAACAACGACAAGCCTGAAGCTCATCAATACTAGAGCTGTGCATGAATAGGCTCGACGGTGAGTGCACCGGGGCGGTGGAAGAACAGATAGGACCTCCGGCGATGCCCGGAGCTGGCACGAGGCGCATCGGCCTTCTTTGACCAATGCTCCGTTGGCTTATGCCAGAAGTAGAACTTCCTGGCCTTCCAAACTAGTACTGGAGACAAGTACCAAAGAACAACATGCATCAGTATTTAGAAGGCATACAAGGGCTACACACTGCCGTGAGGTACCAAAAAACACAATAGTTTGTGCATCTTTTAACACAATGATATTTTATGGAACTGCTTCAGTAATACATCTATACTGTCCGGAACAACAAATTAACCAAAAGAAAACTAATTTATGAAGGAAACAATTCCTGAAATTTGGTTTGAGCTTGGTTTGTTGAGATTTTTGAACTCGTGCAGCACTAATACGTGAACTTGCATGGCACACTCTTTATTCAGTTGAGAGCGTCTCATATTTTGTAGAATATACTACATGTAAAGAGGAAGGGGGGAGACCAGACCTCATCGTTGCGTTGTTGAACGGCCTCGGCTGTCGGTAGTGAACGGACTATGGTGCCGGCGGTGAACGGCCTGTCCGCTGCGGGAATGGGGGGATGTGGCATGGCCTGCAGAAGCAGGAGGTGGTGACCTGCAGAAGGAAGAGGCTGCGACCTGACGGCGGAAGAGAACTGAAGAAATAAATATTGGGGCCTGCTCATATATCCACATATTCAGACACCAAAACTAAAAGAAAATAAAAGAACAGAAATAATAGAATGTTAAATTTGACATCTCAGTTTTTAGCATCACTTATATACCTTTTGTTTTTCACTCCTATCTAATCTTCAACAATTTACTCAAACCATTCACACTCATATGAGCTTTCCATTCAAGACTTCCTGTCCTAACTTCTTCTAAACAATTTGAGAACTTGAACCACATTTTATTTTGGAAGCTGTACTGAAATCCTAGCACATATACTACTTTACAGCAAGTAGCTTTAGAACAAAACATAATAGAAAGTTGCAAGCAGTAAATATACCATATTTTTGTACATACAAGCATACGGAAAATTATAGAATCAACATAGCATACCCTGATATGTAGTTGCACTGACGCTTTGGCAATTTTAGAACTGAAGAAGCACAGACTGGCTGCACTAATAAATAAGATATAAATGTTTACTATCCAAGAGCGGCCGTGCCATGTATTCAGAATTTCCTCGCACCATTTGTCATACACAAAAGTCATGTATGGCTATCAGGCACATCTTCTATATATAGAAGGACCATTAATGGTCTTAGAAACCAACTAGGAGTACATGATTTCAATCAACTCGATGCTCATCAGTTCTAGAATTATTGGACAAGAAGTTTAGATTTGTAGCAGCACACGCACCAAACTTACAGATTTTTCTTGAACTTATTTAGGTGACTGAAGACAAGCAATGAAATAGATATAATAACAAAACATTCATTCTCATACAGCTAGAGAGATGTAAACAAACTATTTTACTACATCGCAATGTTGATTCGATGGGGCACTAGCTACAGTTATACATAAACTCCTTACCTTTTTCTCAGTGAAAATGTCAGAAGGGCTCATTTATTTTTCGTTCGAACTTACCACGTTTCTCAGTTTGAACTTTTAGAATTTTGGTCGATGAACTTCAAACATATAACTATTCATTTTTTTTATCCATTTGAACTCCTATATAAACTCAATTATTTTTAGACATACGAACAAACATGCAGTGAACTGACGAGCAATATTACTTCCTACGAGATGAGAGATGAGAGAGCAATATTACTGTGTACGAGAGAGAGGTTCTGCCTTCTTCCGTCAGGTCTGAAACAAAGCAGCACTAGTTCAATTCAAAATAAAATGTCAGTTCAAACAGGAGGCATGGAGATCTTCACCGTCGGGAGATGGAGAAGAGAGATTTTGAGCAGGGTGTACCTCACAATGACTGGGAAGGAGGCACGCGCAAAAGTAGGCATTGCGACAGTAAACAGCCTCCGGCGGCGCTGTTGGACTGCTGGACGCAGCGGTGTCGGGCCTCGCCGCCGTCCTCACCTAAGGAGGTGCTAGACAGCCTGGCCTGTGTGTGCGGCAAGGGGAGGAGAGACTCCAATGCTAGATGAGGGAAGATGATGGACGACTCACGCAGGCTAAACTCTTGAACTTGCGCCAGGACAATCTTTGAACCTCCTACAAGAAAAGAATATATATCATACATCATTTTTTATTTATATCTTGCTCAATCATGCACCCAAAAAATTTAAACACAACAAAATATCAGCCTTTTGGCTCCCAGACCTCCTGCATATACATTTTGAACTGATGTTCTTTCTGCCATTGCACTATTGTTGATATATACAAAGGAACTGAAATTCTGTAACTTTTTTGTCAATTCAAATGTAGAGGGGCATTACCATCAGAGCATCTGCAACAGCCAGTCACAACACTTTGACTCGTCCTCCATCAGCAGTTGCTCCCATGCACCCGGATGACTGTCCCTAACCTGGCATACAACATTATTAGAACCTGCAGGTTCTCCACACTAGCACTGAGATTTTTCTTTTCCTACTTTTTAACTAAATCAAACTTCCGAACTCACTCTATGACAATGATTGAACTTGCACATTTCAGCCGTGGCATCAAGCAGCAACTAGAAGTAAACAATTTTTACAGCACTAAAAAAGTTCAAAACATCACATCAATAAGCACAATGGTGGATATCACAGTGATGCCGAAGAAGGCACATCTATCCAGTAGCAATTTCAATTAGAAAAACACAGTAGCAATTTTGCCGAATGCCATCAAATGAAACTTGCATGGTTCAATTAGAAACACACATTAGCAAACATATTTGCAGATTTTTTTGTGTATGAAAAAGCTAGTGGTTTAAATTGAAAACATGGACAGCGCCACCACAGATTTTCTTTTAGTATATCTTCTCATTTCATCCTAAAGTGCATGTTTTGTGTTATAGGAAGAAAATGGAAAACATATAGGGAATCGTACTTATGATTGGGAATTAGATGTACTGAATAGCTTACATTAGATGAACTGGAAAAAATACAAGCTCAAGAGCCTCACGAAGAACTGGATCACGGTTTGGGGCTGCGAATGGTGGTGAAGCTCCACATCCGCCATCGCCGGCAAGCTCCAGCCATGGGCTACAGTAGAAAGGAAAGGGTGAAGCTGATGTGATCGTCACTACAGAGGAAAGAGGAGCTGAGGCCTTGGACTACTGCTCATAATGAACTGAACTAAAATAAATCTTTGTTTATGCATTTAAGCAAACACTTTGAAGCAGATTAGTTTTATATACTTGGCTTAATACCTACTCTTCTCAGTGTTCATTTTTCTTCTTACTCCCTGACCGACTAACAGGAACAGGGGCGAAATGAATTAGTAAGCAAGAGACGGCACCAGGGTGAAGTACCTACCGGTGCCGGTGGAGAACCATGGTGGTCTTGCCAGCGAACATGGGGTCGACTATGACGTTAATATCGCCGAGTTGGACGTCCTCGCCCCCCGTGGCTTCTCCTGCAGGTTCCACTTTTTTGCCACTGAAGAAATTGAATTGAGTGTGTGACGAGTTAGTTAATGTGAAATTGAACTGAGTGTTTCACATCACTCTACAGCACACTAATGCGTACGCACAGCCAGTAGTGAAAAAATGTGCATCAAGAGTAGCTACCATCTATCATCAGTGGCATGCACCACCAACAGAGAACAAGCAGCAAGGTGGAGGAGCGGGGTGGCCGGCGGCCGAGGTTATGGCTAGAGAGAAAGAAGGGGAAATGGAATTACGCAGCCGTTGAAGTGGGATTGACAGGAGGAGAGGGTTTTTCTTTGCTGAACTGATAGAATTTTTTTTGTTTAGTGAACAAAATATAATGCAAAACCGTACTGTTTTGTTTTTAACACACACATCAAACTTCGCATCGTACTGTTTTTGTGTTTCATTTTGAACTGATGCAAATGTTTTTTCTGCACCCACACCAACAGATGCGGCTGAACTTAAGGTCACTTAGGAAAACTATGCAAAAGGGAGAGATAGGCATGCAAACGATGTATGCGCCAAACTGTTGTATCTTGGTCAAACCTAACAGAGAATTTTAACAACACACACACAAACTGACAAGTGTATGATTCAAACTTCTATACAGAGGACAAGCCAACATGTAAAATTAGGAGACAACTATTTTTTTTTTAACATTCATGATGAATTCCCCCCCCACATATTTTGTACTTCACATAGTAGGGATGTAAGCATACTGGACATCCACACGTACAAAGATCATGGATAGAATAGTACAGCAGAACAAAAGAGAAACATGAAAAAAATATGAACGTTTGTTGTAGGCATTCCAACAAACACATTGAGGGCAATAAAACAAAACCACAACAATAAAAATCATGGATGTCTTCTCCTTTTTGTTCAGTTTCTCTGAATCAAAACCTCAACATCACCACAACATCACGCAGCATCAGCAGAGGAAGCAGCAACATCTGTTGCTAGAGAGAAAGAAGAGAGAAATCAGAGGAGAGCAGCACCGTGCACATGTTCGAGGGAAGTTGCGCGGAGGCCTGCTAGGGGCTGGGGTGGGGGCCAGCTCGGGGACAGCGAGTCCGACCATTCGAGGCAGAGGTGCGCGGCAGTTCAAGGACGGATGCCCAGTCGCAATATTCCGCCGCTATTAGCTTCACGGTTACCAGGAGGTCGACGGGGGCCATGAGGATGAGTCTGGGAGCGGCGCCGTTGGCTGGGCGGGGGCGGCGCTGGTGGCTGGTCGGGAGCGGCACCAGTGGCTGGGCGGGGGACGGCGCCCGTGCCTGGGCGAGGCGGCGCCCGTGGCTGGGCGGGGGCGGCGCCCGTGGCTGGGCGAGGCGGCACCGGTGGCTGGTCGAGGGTGGCGCCGGTGACTGGGTCGAGGGCGGCGCCGGAGGATGGGCGGGGGCTGGAGCGGCGCCGGTGGATGGGGCATCAGGATGGTGACACTCGGGACTAGAGGTTAGGGATAGAATGGGCGGCCCATGGTTTACTCTTTTTTTGTTTTAGTTACCGATTTGTAAATCGCGTCGCGCGCCCTTATAGGAGCATTATTCTGTTACCGGTAACAGAATAGTCTAGCCCTATATATATATATTGTTGGGAGGCAACACAATAAGCCCCTATCTTTCTCTGTGTCCGATTAAAACTCAATAACCATAAGTATTGCGTGAGTGTTAGTAATTGTGAAAGACTATATGATAGTTGAGTATGTGGACTTGCTGAAAAGCTCTATTTTTGACTCTTTCCGATGTTATGATAAATTGCAATTGCTTTAAGGACTGAGATTATAGTTTGTTAGTTCGCAATGAAGTTTCTGAACTATACTTGACAGTGTGAAAAGATTGTTACTTGAGAATATGAAATCATATGACAAAATTTACATGTTGCTGTTATAAGAATGATGATGATGCCCTCATGTCCGTATTTTATTTTTATCGACACCTCTATCTCTAAACATGTGGACATAGTTTTCGATATCGGCTTCCGCTTGAGGACAAGCGAGGTCTAAGCTTGGGGGAGTTGATACGTCCATTTTGCATCATGTTTTTATATCGATATTTATTGCATTATGGGCTGTTATTACACGTTATGTCACAATACTTATGGCTATTCTCTCTTATTTTACAAGGCTTAAGATAAAGAGGGGGAATGCCGGCAGCTGGGATTCTGGGCTGGAAAAGGAGCAAATATTGGAAACCTATTCTGCACAGCTCCAAAAGTCCTGAAACTCCATGAAAGTCATTTTTGGAATTAATAAGAATTATTGAGCAAAAGAAGTACCAGAGGGGGCCCACACCCCACGAAACTCTGCCGCCACAAGGCGGAACCAATCTAGGGTTCCGACAGAGCTGCTCTGACGGGAAACTTCCCTCCGGGAGGGGGAAATCATCACCATCGTCATCACCAACGATCCTCTCATCGGGAGGGGGTCAATCTCCATCAACATCTTCACCAACAATATCTCCTCTCAAACCCTAACTCATCTCTTGTATTCAATCTTTGTACCAAAACCTCATTGGTACCTGTGGGTTGCTAGTAGTGTTGATTACTACTTGTAGTTGATGCTAATTGGTTTCTTTGGTGGAAGATCATATGTTTAGATCCTTAATGCATATTAATACCCCTCTAATTATGAACATGCATATGATTTGTGAGTAGTTACGTTTGTTCCTGAGGACATGGGTGAAGTCTTGCTATTGGTAGCCATGTGAATTTGGTATTCGTTCGATATTTTGATGAGATGTATGTTGTCTCTCCTCTAGTGGTGTTATGTGAACGTCGACTACATGACACTTCACCATTATTTGGGCCTAGAGGAAGGCATTGGGAAGTAATAAGTAGATGATGGGTTGCTAGAGTGACAGAAGCTTAAATCCTAGTTTATGTGTTGCTTTGTAAGGGGCTGATTTGGATCCACTAGTTTCATGCTATGGTTAGGTTTACCTTAATACTTCTTTTGTAGTTGCGGATGCTTGCAATGGGACGCTTGTCCAAGAAAGGGTAGTACCCAAGCACCGGTCCACCCACATATCAAATTATCAAAGTAACGAACGTGAATCATATGAGCGTGATGAAAACTAGCTTGATGATAATTCCCATGTGTCCTCGGGAGCGCTTTTCTCATTATAAGAATTTGTCCAGGCTTGTCCTTTGCTACAAAAAGGATTGGGCCACCTTGCTGCACTTTATTTACTTTTATTGCTTGTTACAAATTATCTTATCACAGAACTATCTGTTACCTACAATTTCAGTGCTTGCAGACAATACCTTACTGAAAACCGCTTGTCATTTCCTTTTTCTCCTCGTTGGGTTCGACACTCTTACTTATCAAGAGGACTACGATAGATCCCATATACTTGTGGGTCATCAGGCGCGCCTTCCTATGCGATGGGCGAAGGCGCCCCATCCAGGGACGCGAGGCTCGGCGCGGCGCTGTCGGGCGATGCCTCCTCATGAGACCCCTGGCCTAGCTGCAGCTTCTTCGTCTTGGGGGCGACCTCAGGAGAGGGGACGCCGCCCTTGTCTTCAGGGTTCTCGACTGCTGCAGCCTGGAAGGCGCGCTCGAGGGAGCACACCTCGCCCTTTTCCTCGTAGGCGACCGTGATGATGTCGCTGCTCCCTGGCATCTTGAGGACGTTGTAGTCGTGGTGCGTTGCCACCATGAACTTGGCCAGTGGTGGGTACCCGAGGATGGCGTTGTATGGCAGACAAATTTCAGCGACGTCAAAGTCGATGAGCTCGGTGTGGTAGTTGTCGCGCTTGCCGAAGGTAACAGGGAGGCGGACCAGCCCTATCGGATGCGTGGAGCCGTCGGTCACTCCTGAGAAGGGCTTGGTGGGATGAAGGTGGTGATATGGCACTTGGAGCCTGTTGAACGTCTGGACAGAGAGAACGTTGAGCCCTGCTCCACCATCAATTAGGGTCTTGGTGACAACCACATTGCTGATGACGGGCGAGCAGAGCATTAGGAGCGCGCCGGCAGTGGCCACGCACTTGAGCTGGTCGGAGGAGTTGAAGTTGATGGCATATTTGCACCACCTGAGCGGGCGTGTCACCTCGAGCTTGGGAAGCGCTGCGTTCACCTTGCGCACGAACTGCTTGAAGATGCGGTGAGAGGCTGGGGCCTAAGAGCCGCCCAGGATGCAGGTGATGGCTCGAGGCTCCTAGAAGCCCCCAGCCCCCTCGTCCTAGTGATGATCTTCATTCCTTCTTGGCGGTGGAGGCAGCGGAGGAAGACCGGCGTTGCCCTGAGGCAGATCCTCGCGAGGTTGGTCCCTCCAGGCACCTTCGCGAGGCTCCAGATGACGTTGTGAAGCTCCGGGGTGAACGCGCGGCGCCCTGCTGTGGTCACGGGAGCCCGTCGAGGAGGCGGAGCTTGGTCATGGTGCTCGCACACCGCCGTCACCACAGGTCGCACAAGGTCTTGACGTGGAGGTGCTGGAAGCGCACGTGCATCTTCTTGGGGCCGCTGCACCACTTGGCAGCTCACCTCTTCGCGCGCAAGCGCCTGGCGCGGCGCGTCGCACCGCAGTGCCACCCGCCTTGGTTCGACGATGGCGCCCTGGGCCGGAGGTGGTGGAGGTGCCCTGTGAGCCACGTCGCCCGTTGCTGGCGGCTACTGAGGCAGTGAGCGGGCCGGCACAGTGGAGTCCCCGGCGGCGCTGACAAGCTCGGCGATGCGCTCGAGCCACTCCTCATAGAAGTCGTCGACTGGGCGGCAGCGAAGGAGCTCCCGCGCCATGAGCAGAGCAGCTTGCACGTTCGCCGGGCCGCGATGCGCGTGGGAGGACAAAGCGGTCGGGGTCAGCGATGGAGTGGCGGTGTGCCCGTGGTGCCGCACCGAGGGGTGCAGCAATGAAGCTTGCTGCTCGTGGCCAGCAGGGCCCATGCAGAGTTGGCTGCCGGTGACGGAGGACGACGAGGGCAGCCGTCACCCGCTGGAGCCCTCTGACCCGGCGCTCAATGCGAGCCCGATGTGCGTCATCCATGGAAGTGTTGAAGTAGCGATGGACCGATCAGCGGAAGAGAGGATCCGATGCACCCCTACCTGGCGTGCCAAATGTCGGGTTTCAGGTTCCGCAAACCCTTGATAGGTTCAAACTCTAGGGTGCATGCGAAGATCTCAACCTACCCAGCCTGTCTACTCGTGATCCTCAAGGCCTAGCGTGTCGGGCTCAAAGGGATAGAGAGACACAGCAGTTTATCCTGGTCGGGCCACCTTGCGGTGTAATACCCTACTCCAACGTTTTTGGTGGATTACCTCGAGGGGCTGAGGATGAACTAGTATAGTGGATGAACTGACCTTAGGAGGTGAGGTGTTCTTGAGCTCGGGAGAGATGGAGAGGGGGTCCGATGAGAGTGGATTCGTTCTGCCCGTCCCCTTCTATGGTGGTGGCTAAGTCCTATTTATAGTGGCCTTGGTCCTCTTCCCAAATGTTGGCGGGAAGGGATCCCACAACGGCCAGATTTGAAGGGGGACAAGAAGTACATCGTATCCTGACTAAAGTGGTCTTCGCCTGTGAAATGCCTGTGGTCGTGACGCTGTGGTGGGGTCGGCGATGACCTCCGTCCTGCCATCCTGGCGGTCTTTGTCTTGTTGCACCAGAATGGAAACCTTTGGCTAATTCCTCGGGACTTAGCGTCTGCTGCTTGCCACCTTTGCACCAAAGAGGAAACCGGTACCCTGCGCTCGCTGGCACCCGCCTGGCCTTGGTCGTCATGGCTCACGTCAGCTGAGCCTTGTGAGGTGCACCTTGCATAGAAGTCTCAGCCCCTCGGGAGCCAGCCTAATGAGGTTGATCCCCTTGGGGGTCTTGGCATTGTCCACCTCGCGAGGCTTGGCCCCTCGCGAGGGTCTTTAGTTGTTGATGCTGAAGCTGGGTCATACCAAGCCGTCGATGGAGCCACGCAGTGGGCTGCAGGCAGGCAAGTCTGGGTACCCACGTATCCAGAATGTCGATAGTATGTGAAGTAGATGTTGCACGTGTTACTTTCCAAACGGACTCTTGACATGGTGATGTCCGTAGGATTCTCCACATCATCTCCCCCCCCCCCCTTGGGAAAGATCCCCTCGGATTAAAAACCAAATCACCATGGGGAAGAGATGGCTTCGTTGTGTAGAAATGGACGGTCACCAAGTACTCATCATCTTCAAGATCGTAATGTGCACTCTCCAAAGCCGCACCATTTTGTGATTCCTTCAAAAGGAGTAAGGACAACAAACACTTGGAAAAACAAATGTGGTTAGCGTTAGTGCAAAACCAAGTATTCAAGAGGTGATGCACCCAACAAGTGTTGCCATCAAGCATAGCATATGGCGGGACAAGGGATTGTGACATGGCATGTAAGCACATAAATTAAGCACAATCAAGGACATCATGGAAACAAGCATGTAATTGTGAGGTAGGGATGCAAATATGTGTGTCAAGTGGACAAGCATCTACCTCAAGGTGATAGCAAGCATTCACAAATTACTCAATGAAAGGTCTATGGTAGGCATAAGAATCATTCACAACACCAAAGGAAATGAAGTGTCTAAACACATGGATCAAGTGCAAGACAATCCAAGCATAACGTGCCTAGGTTGTAGTGAAAATCGTGTGGCACTCAACATAACAGAAAGAGCAATTGGTCATCATGTGTGAGGCAATCAAGGTAAGCATGTAGGAATCAATGGGACATGGCATATGTGAAGAAATGACATTGTTGCAACCAAGCATATGATAGGAGCAAGAATCAAAAAGTTGGATGCAACACACAAGGTATATATGTCATGAGGCATGGCAATGTAACAAGCATGACTGAAGGCAATATCTCTAACATGTGTGCAAATGGTGCAAGCAACACATGAAGTATGATCCATGATATCCAAGCTCAAGAAAGATGTCACCTTGAAGGTGTGTCCTTCTGCATTCTTCACAATGCCGAAGCACAAGCAAATGCGGTGTAGAAGCGTGTCGTGGTAGAATGTATGTGGCTTGATATCAAGAGCTCGAATGGTCAACTCACGTGAAGTGGGTGTCGATACGAAGTCCAAGTATCCTACACATGCACACAAAAAAATAAAGACCGTGTGCACATGGTAGATAAACACATCATCCATCATGATGGTTCTCTTCTCTCGCACATAACCATTAGTAGCAAAAGTGCATGAATAATATGATGCGGCAATGTGCATATTCATGTCACTAGGCATATGGTACAAAGATGGAAGACAAGCATGCTTCACAAGAATTATGTCAAAATCTCCATATATATGCGAGAATGCTATGGGGGCAATCTCATTAGCAAGACAAAAATCATTGTTGCACTTGATACATGGCAAATAATCTAGCAAGAGACAGGCAACATATGGAGATATATGACAATAAGCAATAGCAATCATGTGCAAAGCATGTAGATGGTTGTCATGAATCACATGAAACAAGCAAGTATGAGTCATCGATGATGCAACAAGGCAAGCAATCATAGTAATCAAGTCGTGCAAACTAGTGGAGAGAAGATGCAACACACTAGAGGAAATCATGGCAATCATGTCATGTGAGCAAATAGTGGATATAGGAAATGCACATGACATATCGCAAGCACAAACACAACGTAAGATCAAAGTATCACCATAGGAATGGGTCACAAAGGAAACATGGCAAGAACAAACAGTATCTCCACCAAGCTTGGAAATACACATACAAGTTCTAGAGTCAATCATCATGTGTAATGCAAAGCATGGGTCACAAATGCATGGTAAAGGTATAGGAATGAGCATATCATGCAAAATGAACATGGCAAGATAGGCATAGAATATGTAATTGACAATAACTCATAACCATGTGAGGGCCATGTAGAAGAAATGCGCGAAGTCTTTGCGCGAAGGGAGCGGTGGAAAAACCAATCCACGGGATCCCAAGTCATCGTTTCTCTCTAGAGCTCATTTTGTCAACTTGTGGGATTGTGGACAAGTATGCATGGGTACCTACACAACAAATACACAAATGAAAGAAATTGTGTGTGTGGTAAATGTATACATCATCCATCATGATGTGTATGTGCACGTGAGAGTTAGCACAAGATATGCATCGCTCAAAGAAATTTTAAGCATGGTATAAGAACACGTCATCCATCATGAAAGAATAGTTGTTATGTATAACACGATGGGGACACAAATTAAGCGTGCAAGTATATGGCACAACAATAGCATTATCATTTATGGGGAGCATATTTTGCACAAAGTATTAGGATCATGCAATGGATAGGATGGATCAAAATCTCCTAACTTGTATGAGGAAACTATGGGGGTCTCCTCATGAGCAATATCGAAAGCATCATATGGAGAAACTCGACATCTTCCAAAACAATGCATATCCGAAGGTAGGCGGTCACGGCATGGCATATGAGATAAATGATGCAAAGGGGACATATCAATATCATCAAGAAAAACAAATGCCAATAACCATGGGCCTATCATCTATGCGATAAGTGCAAATGGGGTTTATTTTAATAGCATATGCATAGTCACTATGATGAGATGACATATGGTTGATCTCATGCATAGCATATGACAAGTCAAGCGGATTGTCAAACATGATGTGACCGAGAGAGTTATCACAAGAAATCATATGCAACATGGCAACACAAATAATAGACTCCACATGGCAATCATCAAACTCATCATAAATGGGTAAATCATCGCATGGGAAAGTCTCACTATCATGAAGCATGGCACAAGGTGGAACAACATCATGCAAGAAATCAATGTCAAGATAGTCCACTAGTGGTACAAGAGCATCACCGTCACCTATGTTACCTTTGTCATTCCACTCAAGTGGTGTAGGTGAGGTGGGAAAGACCAAATGGTGGTCCTCATCGTCAACTTGATGGAACCATGTGGGGGTGCATCATATTCCACCATGGCCAACATCTTGTCCAAAGGAAGGAAGAAATCATCGAGTATCGGTGCGTCATCATATATGGGACCTAGCACCAAATGAAAAGATACAATAGAGGTAGAGATTAAGTCATTAGAGTTCAAAATGTCCTCACATGACCTATCAACTATCACACTCCCTCTATGTGGTGGCTCACTCACTCCCTCAAAGTAGGTGCACTAAAAGTCACATATGGTAGAGTCACTCATCTCACTCAAGTGGTGGGGGTTGTGGCTCTCCTCACATGGGAATTGGAGCAACTCATCATATATGGGCTAGTGGTGAACTTGCTCTCACTCTCAATATGGTGGCACAAGTCACTAAAGTCATCACAAAACGTCGTCGTGGTCGAGGTGAAATGCTCAACCATCTTGTCGCCGTCGCCGTGAATGAAGGCCGAAGATGGCACATCATCGCTCTCCTCCATGACCGAAGGGAAAATCCCATGCTCGATCATCTCATCCCCATCATCGTGGATGAAGGCCGAAGATGGCACATCATCACTCTCGCCTCCAAAGATGGAAGCATCATCCTTGCTCACCACTTTGTCGCTTGCCTCCAAAGCATGTTCCTTCAGACAGTCTGTAGTCGTAGTCGTTGTCGCATCGTCTTGAAAAAGAGTCGTGGTAGACTCGGCATCATCAATGCCACAAAGAGGGATGGAGGTGAAGTTGAACTTGGAAGCATCGTCGCGAAGTGAGCTTGGGGTGAAGAAGTCTTGGCCTTCATGTGTTCTTGTTCCGCCTTGAGAGCACCAATGTAGAGGTCGTCGAGGGACTTGTAGTTCTCATGGAAGATAGTCTTGGAGATGTCGTTGTTCAATCCCATCATGAAGTGGAACTTCATCCAAATGGGGTCGTCCACGCCGGCTCGTCGCGAGGCTTTCTTCATCTCCTTGAAGTACTCGTCGAGGGACTTGGATCCTTGTGTGGTGTTCTCAAAAGGTGTTGAAGGTTTTCCGTGTAGGTGGAAGGCACAAACTCTTGCCGCATAGCTTTCTTCGTCTTGGGCCAACTCATGTCGAAGGTCTTCGAAGGCGTATGAATCCACCATGTCGACGCGTAGTCATGGAAGTTACTTGTGGCGCACTTCACTTGGTCTTCGGAAGGGACTTGATGTAGCTTGAGGTATTCGTCCATCTTGTGCTCCCACTCGAGATACTCCTTGGGGTCTTGAGACCCATAGAAAGGAAGCTCGTGGTCGGTGTCGAGGTCGTAGTAGCTCGTGGAAGTCGTGGACTTGAGCTTGGGGAGCTTCTCTTGAGTGTAGTCTTGAGGTGCTTGTAGGCGAAGATGCCGAATGTCCAAAGGTGAAGATGCCTTGAAGTCGCTTGGTGAAGATGCCAATGTAGATGGTGAAGTCGTTGAGTGGTTGTTGGTGTTGAGCTCTTAACCTTCAGGTTCTTATTGGTGGTGGTGTCGATGCCGATGTGACCATACCGGAGATGGTAGCTCGGAAGGATGTGCACTTGAGCGTCTTCTCAAAGATGAGGAAGATCTCTTGTAGGACTTGATGAGGGCTTTGATCTCCTCCATTTGAGCATCCATCTTGGCGTCAATGAAGTTTTTCGTGGCATCGAACTCGTTGTTGTTGTTGTAGACCAAAGTAGATGTGCTTTGCCTATCCATCACAAGACTCGAGCAAAGGTGAGGAGGAAATGATAAACAATACCAAGCTACCTTTTCCCAAAGTTGTGGGTGTATCCCGTTTCACTCAATGTGAAATGAAAGAATAGTGGAATTGGTACCGGACTTGCTCATTCACACTTACAAAGTAAAGCTTATCAAGTGGCTTGGTTAGGACAAGTGGCACAAAAAATTGATGCAATTGTTGGTAAGAGTCAATGATGTTGAAAGAGATTCACAAATTCGCAAGTGAAACAAGTACACCAATAGCAATGAATGGCACACGGAAACACACACACACACACGAATAGATAAATGGGGTCGTGCAACGAAAGAATGAGCTCAAAATGTGGAATCCACGGAAAATGCTCTTGTTGCACAACTCTAGACAGACGCTAGATGATTGCTCAATAGGCAGATTCGACACTTGTGCACACCCTATAAGAGACAAAAATGCAACGACTTCTATCCCAAGTGTGATATGTATATATGATGTTCCCGGTGATCTTCTCAAGATGGTCCAAGGTGATCGGATATGACAATCTTATATCCAATGTGGTATGATGCTATGGCTCTTGCTTACAAGCTTCTTTGCTCTTCTCTTTTGCTTAAAAGCTTTATTCTTTTTTTATACGGCCATTATGCAAAATGTACAAACCAAGATAGCAATTGTGTATATGCGGGAACAATCTTGTGACACAAGAGATGATATGATGATACCATGATGAGGATACCAAGACGATATGGTATGTATGCAATGGAAGGTGTAGATCGATGATCACTAATGTGCACAAGTAACATTGCCCATAATACTCAAGTGGCTAGTCTCGATAGGCAAGTGACGCAAAATGGCTTGAGGGTTAACAATACTATGGCAAGAAGAATGTACAATGATGGTATACCATGATACCAAGATGATATAGAGGTTACCGTGCTTGCGTACGGTAGGGTGTTAAAATGGTGAAGGTGGTCGATGTCGAAACCTTGGCAAAGTTGAGAGGCGGTGTTGTCGATGTCGAACCATTCCTAGTTAGCCGAGACACCCTAGGAAACGGAAAAAACGCAAACTCAAAATCTCCAAAGGCAAATGTCAAATGGTGGTAGCGGAAAGCAGTGGTGGTTTTGTGGAAGCTCAATGGTTTGCGGAAGTGCAAAGATGGGTTCTGTGAGTTAGAGTTGAAGGCCCCATCCCTAAGTAGCCGAAAAACCTTAGGAGACACAACACACAAGTCAAACACGCTCAAACAAAATTGGGTTAAGTTGGGGTGGCGGAAATATATGGTGGGCAAGCTTATGCAGAAGTTATGGTGGTGGTTGATGAAGAAGTAACCATCCCTAAGTAGCCTAAACAACTTAGGAGACTCGAATCACACCTCAAGCAACCACAAATGAAATGGCAATCAAAATGGTTTAGGTTGCGGAAGTCGGTGATGGTATAGCTGATGATGTGGTGAAGGCCCTAGGCAAAGATGCCAAAGTTCCAAAATTTTGATGAAGTCTAATGATGGCGGTTGTATTTTTGTGGTATGGGGGGGTGTCAAGAACTTCAAAACGAGCTAAAGAACGTCAAAATCCGAGTCCGGATGAATTAGTTATGGACGAAACAAAACTCGGCCGAAGTCAATATCTACAGGCGTCAGACGTCCGGTAAGTGTCGGATGTCCGGTGGACAGACATCCGGAAGGTCCGGAAATCCCTTAATTTCCGTTATGTTGGGTGGCACCGATCGTTCGGTGCTTCGGGAGGGTCCATACGTCCGGTAAACATCGATCCTCCGGTGGGTCGGGGTCAACTCGGGATCCGAGATTGGGGACACGATTTTGGGTGGAAATTGGAGATTTTGGGGTCAAAGTTGATGAAATTTCATGGATGGAAGTTGGGGAAACTTGTGGAGAAGCTAGATCTACTCGAAACACAACTAATCCATGGATCAAAATCAACAAAACATTATCAAACCAAGAAATCACAAAAGAATGGGGCTATTTTCGGTGGGGATTTTCGAAATTGGGGAAGAACACAACAAAATTAGCTAGAAAACAAGGGGTAGGGACTCCAAATTTGTGATCAATGTGGCTCATGATACCAAGATGATGTAGGGTGGAACACTAGGGGCCGATCTTTCACAATTTGGAGGGGATCCCATGAAGAACACGAAGAACACGAGGGGAAACATGAGGGAAATCATGAGAGGAACACTCAAGAACAAGTCCAATTACAGATCCACTAGACAATCAAACACACAAGATCCACAAGGGTACATGGCCAACAAAGGGAAAGAAACAAGGTGAAGTTCATTCCAAATCCAAAGGAGATGGGGGCTTGAATCCTAGAAGGATCTTCTCCGTGAAGAGGTCTTGAATCCCTCAGGATCTTCTCCTAGATGGAGGTCTTGGCCTCCAAAGGAGTGGTCCCTCTCTCTCTCTCTAAAGAGGAGGAGTGTCACAACCCTAGTCAATGCATGCATTAGAGTGATTGCATCATGTTTACTTTTCACAGAAAGCTGAAATGGGAATGACAGAAACCCCCAGCACCACTTAATCAAACTAGGGTTTACTCAAATCTTTTTCAATGAACCTAAAATGCCCTTCAAAAATGTTCATCATCTTTGCCTTGGTCTAGAACCTCTGACAAAAATGGTGCACAATTTTCTAGGACAGCTTTGGGTCACTAAATTAAATCATATTCTATTTGCATTTGTGCATTTAAATGCTATATAATATTTTAAATGTCCAAATAATCATGAACTAAAATATTTGCTGTTGGAAATAATCCAAACAGTGGGCTTGAGCAGTATCATGATTTTTCAGATAGTCTTGGTATTCTTAATAAAGCCACAAAGTTACAGAAAGGAAACAAAACAGAAAATAAAAGGAAAGAAACTTACCTCGCCAAACCTACTGGTGGCCCACCTGGCGGCCCAGTACTGTACTGGCGCATGGCCAATCAGCTGCTTCCTCTCGCCAGGCAAGCAGAGAGGAGAGCATCGATGCGCCCGAGCTCGCCACGCCGTCACCTTCTTTCCGCCGAGCTGCTCGACGCATGGATGAGTTCCACCTCATTGCCCCGACCTCCCCGACACCTCATTCGCCCCCTGCGCCTCTCTCTCGCTCTCTCCCCACCATGGCCGATGCCGCCGCAGCTGCACCGCCGTCATAACTGCGGCCACCGTCGCCTCCACATCACCCCGCCGTGTCCACGAGCTCCACCCTCCGCTTCATCGATCAAACCGAGCCCCGAGCGCTCATTTGCCCCGGAGCCACTACATCAACCTCGCTCCACCTCGCCGTCACCGGAGATCCACTTTGCTGTCCTGCTCGCTCCAGCTCGTCCCCGACCCCGCTACCTAGCTTGCTGAGACCGCTGTGAGCTCTTGCCTCTCTCCCTCCCTCCGTTCTCGCTACCGCACACCGTAGCGACCGCAACGAGCACACCCGCACACGCCACCCCCTGAGCTCGCCGCCGACGTGGCTCCGGCCATTCAACGGCCTCACCACCATGCCCAACGCATTCACTGCACCGCGTAGGCCTCATAGGAGCTAGCCCCGAGCCTCCACGTGCACTGCAACGACGAGTTCGAGCTAGCCCGAACTCCAGCAGCCGCCAAGCTCATCACCGGCATCGTTTCCGCTGACCCTGAGCTCAACCACCACCACCACTTGACGTGGCTTGCTCCCAGCTACGCGTAGATGGCCTTCGCCGTCCATTTGGTCGCCGGAGTGTGAAACCCGCACCCCTCTGCCGCGTCTGGTCGTCGCCGGTAGCTAAACGCCGGCGAGTTGACCCAGTTTGACCAGAGATTTGACCCCTGGGTCACTGACATGTGGGCCCTGCCCTTTGGTCAAACCTAGATTAGCAACTAATCGAACTTTAACTAGTTAGTTAACTAATTATGACACTGACCAGTGGGTCCCATTGGTCAGGTTTGACCTGGACCACCCAGTTGACCTGTTGATGTAGTGATGATGCAATGCTGATGCTGTAATGCCTTTTCTGGATTTATTCCTATTCAGGAAATTTGAGAAAATGGTGCTAACTTCTAAAAATCATAGAAATTAATCTGTAACTTCAAATGCAAAGATTTATATATGAAAAATGATCAGAAAAATCCAATCTATCCATCTGTACTGGTTACATGCATGTTAAAGCAACTTAACCTTGCTGTTTAGTGAAAAATATGATAAGGCACTATTTAAATTCATAAGATGAGTTTGGGGTTGAACCTTTGGTTCAAAATGGCTCAAACCCATCTGGTTGTAGTTGCAGTAGCCCAACACACTCATTTTGCCATGTCATATGCATGCATCATATTGTTGCATATTGTCATGTATTGATTGTGTTACTGGTATGTTCTTTGAGGTAGGTTCTGTTCCGGAGGATTACCGTGAATATCCAACTAAAGGACAGTACCCGTCTACCGATCTGCCAGGCAAGGAACCACCATTTGGTCACATCGATAAAATCCCACGTTCTCGCTCCTGCTCTCATTTACTGCATTTAAGACAACAACATTTCAAACTGTTGTGTGCTACGGTAGTTGAACCCATTTCCTCGGCATGACCTGTCATTGCCACAGTAACTAGATGAAACCCACTAGCATGTGTAGGAGTTGATTGAGCCATGTTTGTGTTTCCTACCTTGCTATGCCTGCTATGCTTAGAGTCGTGTCAGGTCTGGTTCATCTGGGTGATGGGCTAGAGTGAAATGATTATGTCGGTGATGAGAGTGAAGTGTTGAACACGATTTGGTAAAGGTATCGATGAGAGGTCATGTAGGAGTACATGTTGGGTTGTTTCATTGGAACCATCCCTAAGAACTGAGATCTGTATGTGTGATTTAAGATTCAGCTACTACCATGCATTGGGCCCTGAAATATGACCCCGCTCGACTTATTAACCGCCCTTGTCCTCTGTTCAGGAGTTGCAAGTAGTTTCTGGTGTCTGTAGTATACTAGAGGTCATGCACAGCGCTGACCCTTGGGGTGGGCTGTGATGCGGTAGGTACGTGGCACAGTGTACCGAGCGCCCGTTTGGTGTCTCAAGAACCCTGCACACATCATTCGGGGCCGTATGTGGAAACCTCAGCCGGACTCCCTGCGGATGGAACCCGAATAGGTGATAAACCTGGACTAGAGACTTGTGTGGTTAGTCAGGTCGTGGTCTACACCCATGTCGGCTTTTGCTTGAAGTCTGCCGAGCACATGTCGTGTGCAGACGCTAAGTGGTGGAAACATGTATGAAGAAGTACACCCCTGCAGGGTTAACATCATCTATTCGAATAGTTGCGTCCGCGGTAAAGGACTACTTGGTTGCCTATACAGTTCATAGACAAGTAAATGGAAACTACTAAAAGTCTCAAGACAAGTGTGAGTGTCGTGGATGGTCCTTCCATAGGATGACGGAAGAGGATCCTGAGCATGTGAAGGACCCTTGTAGATAGTCAGGCTTTCTCAAGCCTTTTTACTTTCTGGTTGGCTTTATCAGATAAGTTACTTCCGCTTGTGCTTGTATGCTTGTATGACTTGAATGTCGGGTCGTGTGACCCCTATCTGTATGAATGATATGTATGGCTATCTGGAGCCTTTTAAATAAAGTACTTGAGTTGTAGAGTTTTGTTGTGATGCCATGTTGTATTTGCACATATCAAGCATATTGTGTGTATGATTTGAAATGCTTGGTATGTGTGGGATCTGACTACCTAGTTGTTTATCCTTGTGATAGAGGCGGGGTGTCCCGATCTTTCGATGAGATGATAACTATCGATTTGGTGGAGACGACTTTGACGATCCGACTACAAACGTGCAACGACGTTGTGCCTTAGCAATCGCTAAACCAACTCCGAGAGGTTATTGACCACACCGGAGCACGATCAACCTGACCACGAAGGTCTATTCCTGCAAGCAATCGAAGAACAAGCAAGAATATGATAAAAGCAATCTGAATATCGCGAATATGTATGAAGTATTGATAATGATGGGGATCCGAAAAGTGGTCTTGGTCTGGTCGTTGGACACAAACGAAGCACACGAAGTTGCAATGGCTAACTTTTAACTAAACAAATCCCAAGGAAAAGCTACTAGATGGATCTACTTATATAGGAGCAAGGGGTGGCGGCCAAGGAGATGGGAGGATGTCCCAAGGCAGCCTAAAACTAAATCTAGGTCGTACAAGGCCAATGGGCCCAAGTGGAGGTGATGTAACACCTTTGGACTTGTAGTTTGACTTGGATTCTGCTGCAGCATCAGATTGTTTCGTCCACAACTCAACGCTCCGGACGAATTTGAAGGTGATTCCAATTGGGTTGGAAAGTGCACGAAATCTAGTTTCCAACAAAAAAAGAATCACCCAATTCGGAGTCCGTATGAAAAACTTGTGTGCGTTTTGAGTCAGGTAGGTCTGTGCAGTCCGAATCTGAACCCAGAACGTGAGAGACTTGGACTCTATCTTCTCTTGGGCCAAAAGTGACGTGAGAGAACTTTTTGGACAGCAAATAAACATCTCTTTCTTCCTTATCTTCATATGTGGATTGTACAAATGTCCCATACACCTGCAATTAGACAAAACACAAAAGTGTGTGAAGTATTTTTGTTCTGGATAACATAAATAGATTATTGAATAGTTTGCACTAGAAATCACCTGACAAATATGCATATATGCAATATTTTTGGTCGTATCCAAGGTAGTCATGTCCTCATCATCCTCCCCTTCTTGAAAATAAAGCCGTCCTCGGCGTTGCTTAATCTGAAATGTGGCTAACAAAAGAGACAAGGTGTACATGTTGTATATGTATATGTCATCCATTTTTACTTCCCTTGATTTTTGCATATATGACACATGAATAGATGAGTAACTTGCATAGTTCATAAAATCTAAAGCCAAAAAATTAGCACAAGAAGTAGAAGGCATGAAAATATTGCAACTCAGTTTGCACATATAAGTGAAGCTCTTATTCATTTCAAAAGATTGACAATGTTCATCATTAAACCATCCCAACATTGGTGAATAAACCTTACTTGCATCAAATTTACATGCTACAACATGCTTAAATAAGCAAACATGCAATAAGTCATTCAACACAGAATCATCACCAAGATTAGAGGTCATATCAAAATGATTAAACATTGGTTCTTTTGCATCAATAGTTAATTCAATGGGTGCACTCAAAATTGTTGGTATTTCAGTTGTTTGATCACATGGCAAAGTCAAATTATCAACGTAGTCCTCTAAAATAGGTGGTGTGATCAAAGTAGTGGGTAGCTCATCAGATGGTGCATTCAAATTGACAAGGCATTCATCATTCTCATGTAGAGATGGAAGATCAGTACCTTTGTCATTACCTCTTATGATCAACTCAGATGATGTAGCCACTCTCGGGGGCGATGTGTCACATGGTGGAGGTGATGTAGTCCTGATAACAACGGATGTGGTTGTCATAGTATGCCTAGTAGTTGAAGGAACAATCATATCAACTCTTGGAATGTGCACCGTGCGCTTGTTCTCCTCGTGGCCAACACGTCGTTTTATTTCCTGTTCAGCTTTGCAAGCAAGATGAAACAAATGGTCCATAGGATAACACTCTTCATGAATTAGTAACTCTTGAATATCACGGTTTAATCCTCCCCAAAATCAATCCATAAAATCATCTTCACTTTCTTCTAAAGAGGAATGCAACAAGGTAGTTTGTAAATCATCATAATATTTTGTTACAGTTCCACTACCTTGTTTTAAGTGTTGCAACTTCTTAATCATGTCACGAGTATAATAAGCAGGGACAAAAGTATGTCGCATGGCAAGTTTCAAATCATCCCAAGTAGTAGGTATATAATCAGGGTGTAACCGACAATATTCACTCCACCAAACCAAAGCATAACCAGTGAAAGAACCAACCGCAACCTTAACCTTTTTATGTTCATCGAAATTATGGGAAGCAAATATATTTTTTATGTCGAACTCCCATTCAATATATAAAGCAGGTTTAAAACGGCCATTAAATGGTGGTATAGATACATTAACCTGATCATGTGCATTTGGATGTTTGTGCACCTCTCGTGACGGTTGTGGTATTTGCAAAGGTGGTGGCACGTCTCCCGCGATCGACAAAGCCCATGAATTGACTCTGGATCCTGTCATGATTAGTAGAACAAGATACAAAACCCAAAAATAATGTTCCTATAACTACTAGGATGTGGTGGTAAAACGCTCACAGTAAAGCAAATATCAATGTCTTACAAGTTCTTACCATGCAGCAGGCGGTGATCGGCAACCAGCGGTGTCAAGTAACTCCAAATATTGAGTAAAGCGATTGCCAGGGGAGCGTACGTATACACGGTGTAGAAATATGTGGAGCTGGGTTGGCTATATATGGTAGCAAAAGATTAGCAATAATCAATTCAAAGATGCAATGTTGAATAAACGCTCAACGACGGTACTGTGCTGGTCCTAGGCTAGACCGGACTAGAGACGCGAGCCTAGAACACTAATGAGGTCACGGCGTAGCACAACTAGCATCAATGAAGGATACTAAGTAGCTCTTGACAGCAAGATATAAGTGAAGATCACAACGGCAGTGAAGATAATGATGAAAAACAACTGCCAAGCAGGATATACAACAACTTTGTCTCCAACTTTCCTCTGAAAAAGTTTGTGCCGATTTTTTCGATTTTTTTTCTCCTTTTTTTTCTCTGACTTTTTTTTTCTCTTTTTCTTTCTCTCGTTTTTTTCTCTCTTTTTTTTCTCCCTCTTTCCAAAACAAACTAGATAAGATGCAGATTGGATCAAGTGAAGATGTGAACGATCTCAACTATTATTATGACAATGAATGGTGGGTAGCACGTGGTGGAAATTGATGGATGGGTGGTGGACAGCGGAAGAGATAATGATGCAGCGGTGGCGTGACTAATGTGAACAGAACTCGAAACTCTAAATGAACTAGACACTAAGACCAGCAACTCGACACGACGATGCAACCGATAATTCAACTATGCAAGCAATGAAAAGAAAATTGCAAAGGCTCAGACTGGCTTGGAGCAAGGATGAATAGATCTAACTCTTTTTTGTGGCTTTTTCTTGGACAAAAGGTAAGAAAATAAATCTAATCTAGGAAAACTGGAAATTCTCACCGAGCAACCTGAAAACTGATACCACTTGATAGAGGCGGGGTGTCCCGATCTTTCGATGAGATGATAACTATCGATTTGGTGGAGACGACTTTGACGATCCGACTACAAACGTGCAACGACGTTGTGCCTTAGCAATCGCTAAACCAACTCCGAGAGGTTATTGACCACACCGGAGCACGATCAACCTGACCACGAAGGTCTATTCCTGCAAGCAATCGAAGAACAAGCAAGAATATGATAAAAGCAATCTGAATATCGCGAATATGTATGAAGTATTGATAATGATGGGGATCCGAAAAGTGGTCTTGGTCTGGTCGTTGGACACAAACGAAGCACACGAAGTTGCAATGGCTAACTTTTAACTAAACAAATCCCAAGGAAAAGCTACTAGATGGATCTACTTATATAGGAGCAAGGGGTGGCGGCCAAGGAGATGGGAGGATGTCCCAAGGCAGCCTAAAACTAAATCTAGGTCGTACAAGGCCAATGGGCCCAAGTGGAGGTGATGTAACACCTTTGGACTTGTAGTTTGACTTGGATTCTGCTGCAGCATCAGATTGTTTCGTCCACAACTCAACGCTCCGGACGAATTTGAAGGTGATTCCAATTGGGTTGGAAAGTGCACGAAATCTAGTTTCCAACAAAAAAAGAATCACCCAATTCGGAGTCCGTATGAAAAACTTGTGTGCGTTTTGAGTCAGGTAGGTCTGTGCAGTCCGAATCTGAACCCAGAACGTGAGAGACTTGGACTCTATCTTCTCTTGGGCCAAAAGTGACGTGAGAGAACTTTTTGGACAGCAAATAAACATCTCTTTCTTCCTTATCTTCATATGTGGATTGTACAAATGTCCCATACACCTGCAATTAGACAAAACACAAAAGTGTGTGAAGTATTTTTGTTCTGGATAACATAAATAGATTATTGAATAGTTTGCACTAGAAATCACCTGACAAATATGCATATATGCAATATTTTTGGTCGTATCCAAGGTAGTCATGTCCTCATCACCTTGGTAGCCTCTCTTACCGCGAAATGTCTCCTAGTGCTTCCGCTGAGCCATGGTAGCTTGCTACTGCTCCGGAACACTTAGGCTGGCCGACATGTGTCCTTCTTTGTTCATGTGTCTGTCCCCTCGGGGAAATATCACGTGGTGTTCCTTTAAGTCCATGTAGCTTGCTACGACTTGGGTTCATACGATGTTGATCGACACGTTCGTTAATGGGTCATGTATGCATGTCCCTGTCAATTAGCGCCACTTTGGGTTCACGACTAGTCATGTCAGCCCGGGTTCTCTGTCATATAGATGCTAGCGACACTATCATATACATGAGCCAAAAGGGGCAAACGGTCCCAGGGCAGGTAAGGTGGCACCCGTGGGAATACCGTGCATGAGGTTGCAAAGTGATATGATGTGTTACATGCTAGATCGGTGTGACTTAGAATCGGGGTCCTGACAAGGAGGTAGGAGCAAAGCTCACATACAAATGAGCTATCATATGTGCTAACCCTACAAGGCTAAAGGCCTGGCTGCGCACTGGCAGGCGTCAGACGTCCGAGGGACGTTGATGTCTACTACACAACTTGTTCTTGTAGACTCGTGTTGGGCCTCCAAGCACAGAGTTTAGTAGGACAGTATCAATTTTCCCTCCAGTGGATGACCTAAGGTTTATCAATCTGTGGGAGGCGTAGGATGAAGATCGTCTCTCTCAAACAGCCATGCAACCAAATAACAAAAAGTCTCTTGTGTTGTAGCGAACAGACCTCATACAGTCTGATCTCTGTGCATCAATGTCATCCCTGGATCAGTAATGCTGACACGCACAGTACTTGAAGGATTTATAACAGAGTAGCAATCACACACTTATTACATCGAATGTCTCAAAAGAGAACTTATTACAATAAATATGGCTTAAGGCCATCTAATAACGGTACCAGCGGAAGGCTTGGAAGATAAAGTGAGTCCATCAACTCCAATGGCATCAGTGAGTGAAAGATCACGACCTAAGGCACCTTACTCGTCGTCTGAAAAGTCTGCAGCATGAACGTTGCAGCCCGAAAACGGGTCAGCACATGGAATATGCTGGCAATGTAACACATAGAGAGTAATGAACAGAATAATGCTATCACTACATGCATATATGGTTGGTGGAAAGCTCTATGGTTACGGTTTTGCATAAAGCCAATTTTTTCCTACAACAAAGGAATAAATTTTATTTAACTATCATGGTGGTTGTTAAACATTGAGAAGGTTCACCCAACTCAATCCCAATTAAGCATCATCATTAAACCCAATCAAAATTAATTTAAGTAACATGATGAGATTCACATGATAATCCAAGTACTAGATACTCAAAACGCCCATAACCGGGGACACGGCTAACCATGATTAGTTTATACACTCTGCAGAGGTTTGCGCACTTTTCCCGCAAGACTCGATCTCCTCCGTTGGATTCTCGCACTACATATTGTTTGAGAAACGAATGACCGAGACATAGTCTTTCAAAAGCGTTAGCACCTTACGATGGGTAGACAGTACCGCCTACATCCCCTGCATCTGCTAGTCTACCACTGTAAGAGTTCACACGACTTAATCCACTATGCTAGAGCCCATAGTAGCTTGCGGCTGCACACGGAAGTTTCTAGCATGAAAAATCTCATGATCCCTTTGAGCCTGGGTGGCAGTCCATAGGAGAATCACACGGTACCCCGGGATTTCCAAAAATACAGGCAACACTGGGTTCCCCAGGTGCCTCAATCCACCCAGATGTGTATTAAAGTTGCCACGTTAAGTTGAACCATTAATTAACAATCTCACGTCTGTCATGGATACACTCACCCAATCCACGTCTACAAGCATAGCATAGCATTATAAGCAAATGTAGAAGTAACTCCCAAAGGTTTGATAATAAACAGGACAATAGGTACTACCTCATCTACTTCCCAACCCACATACTAAACAGATCCTAACCACGCAATTGTTTGAGGATTGATCTAATGCAATAAAACTGGGTAGTAAAGAGGTATGATCAAAGTGTTACTTGCCTTGCTGATGATCCGTGAAACCTAGAGACTCGTAGTAGCACCCGACGCACTCCGGGTACTCTATCGCAAACAAACAAGCATACAATCAGCACTCATCTAATGCACGGGTACAACTCAAATAAGAGATCTAACCAGAAAGTTCAACTTAAGAACTCCGGTTTGCAAAAAGAATCAAATCAAACAAAACAATGAAACTCAAACGGCGAAAGAAACAAGCTCCGTTTACTAATCTGGACCTAAGTCAAATTTTATAGTAGCAAAAACTTGTTTAAGTTGGTTAAACGGAAAGAGGGTTTCGAGACGAAACTCCAGGCGCTTGAATCGCCTGATTCCGATAAATGAGCGAAAATTTAAACTAAAACGAAAATCGGATCAGAAATCACGATCGAAAATAATCGCGAAAAACCCGAGAAAAAGAAAAACTAACGAACAGGCTAATGAATGAACGTTCGCTATCTGCGGCTAATCGGTGAAAACCGTTCGTTAAAACGAACGAATGAACGGGCGTTCGTTAAATAAACTAAACCGAGAAAAACCGACGAACCGATCTAAAAAAATCGAACGGTTTTTTCGAGGAAAAACCGGCGGCGGCGGCGAGGCTCCAGCGGCTACCTCGACGGGCGGCGGCTCCGGCGGTGGTGGTCGGCGACGGCGGGCGGGGCGGCGACGGCGGGCGGTGGTGGCGGTGGTGTCGGCGACAGGCGGTGGGGCGGCGACGGGCGGCGATGGCGGTGGCGAGTCGCGACGGTGGCGGCGGCGCGGATCGGCTAGGGTTAGGGTTTGGGCGCAGGTGGGCTATGATGGCGGGACGGGCTGGGGTCGCGGGGCGGCAGCTTTTAAAGGCCGGCCCGAAGAGTCCAGGCCGGGTACGGCCCGAACTCGGTTTGCCTTTTTTATAAATAATTCTGACGTGCAGAAAAAGAAAGAAAAGAAATACTAAATGGACTCCAAAAATCCCGAAATAAATTTTCCCCGTCCTCTAAAAATAAGCCGGACAAGGTGAACATTTATTTGGGCCTAAAATGCAATTTTGAAAAACGCGCATTTTTCCTAATTCAACGTATTCAACAAGCAATTGCAGTTCAACGTATGTTCTTAGTCACCAAGCAATTGCAGTTCAACGTATTCAACAAAGTCAAAGTAAGAGCTCCACATACTCAATCATCACCTAGTCTTCTATGATTGCTAGTACTCAAAGCATATTCTTAGAACAAATGGCATCTATCAAACACAGAGAAAGATAGACTTAATGTTTCGCCTCCTGATACCTCTCCAACGTATCTATAATTTTTGATTGTTCCATGCTATTATATTATCTGTTTTGGATGTTTTATATGCATTAATATGCTATTTTATAGTCTTTTTGGGACTAACCTGTTAACCTAGAGCCCAGTGCCAGTTTTTATTTCTTTTCTTGTTTTTGAGTTTCACAGAAAAGGAATATCAAACGAAGTCCAAATGGAATAAAACTTTCGCGATGATTTTTTTGGACAAGAAGACACCTATGAGACTTGGAGGTGAAGTCAGAAGACCCACGAGGCGATGACAAGCCGTAGGGGTGCGCCTCCTAGCTTGTGGTTCCCTCGAGAGTCCACCGACCAACTTCTTCGTCCTATAAATTAAGATATATTCCAAAACCCTCAGAGGAAGCCACGGAAATACTTTTCCACTGCCGCAAACTTCTGTTCCCGTGAGATCCCATCTTGGGACATTTTTGATAATCTTCCAGAGGGGGATTCGATCACGGAGGGCATCTACATCAACCCTATTGCCCTTCTGATGAAGCGTGAGTAGTTTACCTCAGACCTACGGGTCCATAGCTAGTAGCTAGATGGCTTCTTCTCTCTCTTTGGTTCTTAATACCATGTTCTCCTCGATGTTCTTGGAAATCTATCCAGCGTAATCTTCTCTTGCGGTGTGTTTGTCAAGATCCGATGAATTGTGGATTTATGATCAGATTATCAATGAATATTATTTGAATCTCCTCTGAATTCTTATATGCATGATTTGATATCTTTGTATTTCTCTTTGAATTATCGGTTTGGTTTGGCCAACTAGATTGGTATTTCCTGCAATGGGAGAGGTGCTTAGTTTTGGGTTCAATCTTGCGGTGTCCTCACCTAGTGACATAGTAGGGGTAGCAAGGCACGTATTGTATTGTGGCCATCAAGGGTAAAAAGATGTGGTTTTCATCATATTGCTTGAGGTTATGCCTCTACATCATGTCATCTTACTTAAGGCGTTACTCTGTTCTTTACGAACTTAATACTCTAGATGCATGCTTGACAGCGATCGATGTGTGGAGTAATAGTAGTAGATGCAGGCAGGAGTCGGTCTACTTGACACGGATGTGATGCCTATATGCGTAATCATTGCCTTGGATATCATCATAACTTTGCGCTTTTCTATCAATTGCTCGACAGTAATTTGTTCACCCACCGTATTATTTGCCTTCAAGAGATAAGCCTCTAGTGAAACCTATGGCCCCGGGGTCTATTTTCCATTATATATTTTCAGATCTATGAACCAAAAAAACCAAAAATACCTTGCTACAAATTATGTACTTATTATTTAGTTTTATGTTCTAGCAATCTTTTATATCTATCTCTATCAGATCTCACCATTGCAATTGACCGTGAAGGGATTGACAACCCCTTTATCATGTTGGGTGCAAGTGTTGATTGTTTGTGCAGGTGCTTAGATTGGGAACTTGCTTGTACCTCCTACTGGATTGGTACTTGGTTCTCTAACTGAGGAAATACTTATCTCTACTTTGTTACATCGCCCTTTCCTCTTCAAGGGAAAACCAACGCAAGCTCAAGAAGTAGCAGGAAGAATTTCTGGCGCCGTTATCGGGGAGGTCTACATCAAGCCTACCAAGTACCCATCATAAACTCTCATCTCTTGCATTACATTATTCGCCATTTGCCTCTCATTTTCCTCTCCCCTACTTCTAAAATGATTTTCAGAAAAATACAAAAAGATTTGCCTTTTTATTTGCCTTCTTTCAATTTGCTCTTATGTCTTACTTGGTTTGTTCGCTCATTTGCTTGGCACAATTGTGTGTTTATTCAAAAACATGAAGCAAAGAGTTTATAGATCCTCATCCACTTGCTAATCATTTTAAGATATCCAGTTATCATGAACCAATTGCTAGTGAGTTGTGTGCACTAGATTATGTTTATGAAGTTTTGCTTGAAATTCATGAATCTGAAAATTGTGATGAAGTGTTAAAAGAAGAAATTTATGAAGTGATTCACGATAGCTCCTTAGATGAAAAGCATGATTGCAATGGTTCTACTATAAATTCTACTAATGTCAGTTGTGCTAATGATATGCAAAACCCTATGCTTGAGGATGCTAATTTTGCTATGTCCACTAGTTGTTGTAATGATCACGATTGGGGTGATTTTTCTTATGATATTCAAAATTTATTTAAGCCTCATGATGAATATGTTTGCAATAATATAGAAAGTGGGTTTGTAAGAGTGTCAACTCTAGGTAATAATGATCCCACTACTTTGGAGTATGGTCAATCTTACGAAATTTTTGATAAAAGTGGGCTTGGAGAGGTCATGACTTTGGTTAATGTTAATCCCACTATCTTGGAGAGTGTCAACTTTGCATGCGTGTGGATCATCTAGAGAATATGTTATGTGATAGCTATATTGTTGAATTTGAATATGATCTCACATATAATTATTATGAGAGAGGAAAATATGGTTGTAGAAAGTTTCATGTTATTAAATTACCTCTCGTCATGTTGAGATTGCTATTGTTTCTTTCTTCTTCGTTGCATATGCTAGTTTTGCTTGCCTTGATAATTTGTTTGCATATAAAAATGCATGTGAATAGGAAGTATATTAGACTTAAATATGTTTGTCACATGCTATATGATGCTCTCTTTGTGCTTCAATTATTATCTTTCTTGTGAGCATCATTTAAATCTCAATGCCTAGCTAAAAGGCTTTAAAGAAAAGCACTTGTTGGGAGATAACCCAATCTTTTTATTTTCTGTTTTTATGAGATACGCATTATTACCTCTGTAGTAATTGTGTTTTGGTGTTTTAATTAGTGTTTGTGCCAAGTAAGACCTTTGGGATGGCTTAAGGTGATAGTTGAATTGATCTTGCTGAAAAACAGAAACTTTTACGCCCATTGCCAGAATTGTCAAAATTCACAAAAGCGCAAAATAATACTGATTCTTTTTGCACAAGATTGATACACAAATTTCTACTGTTGTCCTAATTTTCAGAATTTTTGGAGTTACAGAAGTATTCAAAATTGCCAGATTCCTACAGACTAATCTGTTTTTGACAGATTCTGTTTTCTATGTGTTGTTTGCTTATTTTAATGAATCTATGGGTAATATCGGGGGTATGAACCATGGAGAAGTTGGAATACAGTAGATATTACACCAATATAAATAAATAATGGGGTCACAACAGTGCCAAAAGTGGTGATTTTATTTTCTTATACTAACGGATCTCATGAGTTTTCTGTTGAGTTTTGTGTTGTGAAGTTTTCAAGTTTTGGATAAAGATTTGATCGACTATGGAATAAGGAGTGGCAAGAGCCTAAGCTTGGGGATGCCCAACCCACCCCAAGGTGATATTCAAGTACAACAAAGAGCCTTAGCTTGGGGATGCACCAGAAGGCATCCCCTCTTTCGTCTCAATCCATCGGTATATTTACTAGAGGCTACATTTTTATTCACCACATGATATGAGTTTTGCTTGGAGCGTCTTGTATGATCTGAGTCTTTGCTTTTTATTTTGCCACAACCATCCTTTTGTACACACCTTTTGAGAGGGACACGCTTAAATCATGAATTTATTACAATACTCTATGTGCTTCACTTATATCTTCTGAGCTAGGCAATTTTGCTCTAGTGCTTCACTTATATCTTTTTAGAGCACGGCGGTGGCTTCGTTTTATAAAAATTGTTGAACTATCTTGCTTCACTTATATTATTTGGGGAGTCTCTAAACAGCATGGTAATTTGCTTTGGTTATGAATTTAGTCCTAATATGATGGGCATCAAAGAGGGATATAATGAAAACTTTCATATAAAGTGCATTGGATATTATGTGAAATTTGATTCCTTCTTTTGAGATATAAAGATGGTGATATTAGAGTCATTCTAGTGAGTAATTATGGATTATTATAAATACTTGTGTAAAAGTTTGTGATTCCCATACCATGCACGTATGGTGAACCGTTATGTGATGAAGTCGGAGCATGATTTATTTATTGATTGTCTTCCTTATGAGTGGCGGTCGGGGATGAGTGATGGTCTTTTCCTACCAATCTACCCTAGGGGCATGCGTCTAATACTTTGTTTTGATAGCTAATAGACTTTTGCAATAAGTATGTGAGTTCTTTATGACTAATGTTGAGTTCATGGATTATACGCACTCTCACCCTTCCACCATTGCTAGCCTCTCTAGTACCGCGCAACTTTCGAAGGTGCATTAAACCCACCATATACCTTCTCAAAACAGCCACCATACCTACCTTTTGTGGCATTTCCATAGCCATTCCGGGATATATTGCCATGCAACTTCCACCATTCCGTTTATTATGACACGCACCATCATTTTCATATTGCTCTGCATGATCATGCAGTTGACATCGTATTTGTGGAAAGGCCACCATTTATATATGTCATACATGTCACTGTTGAGTCATTGCACATCCCGGTACACCGCCCGAGGCATTCATATAGAGTCATATTTTGTTCTCAGTATCGAGTTGTAATTCTTGAGTTGTAACTAAATAAAAGTGTGGTGATCATCATTATTAGAGCATTGTCCCATGTGAGGAAAGGATGATGGAGACTATGATTCCCCCACAAGTAGGGATGAGACTCTGGACGAAAAATAAAAAAGGTAGAAAAGAAAAAAAGGAGAAAAAAAGAGAGGCCAAAGAGCCCAAAATAAAAATGAGAGAAATAGAGAAGGGGCAATGTTACTATCCTTTTTCCACACTTGTGCTTCAAATAGCACCATGGTCTTCATTATAGAGAGTCTTCTATGTTGTCACTTTCATATACTAGTGGGAATTTTTCGTTATAGAACTTGGCTTGTATATTCCAATGATGGGCTTCCTCAAATTGCCCTAGGCCTTTCTGAGCAAGCGAGTTGGATGCACACCCACTTAATTTCTTTTTGAGCTTTCATACACTTATAGATCTAGTGCATCCATTGCATGGTAATCCCTACTCACTCACATTGATATCTATTGATGAGCATCTCCATAGCCCGTTGATACGCCCAGTTGATGTGAGACTATCTCCTTCCTTTTGTCTTCTCCACAACCACCATATTCTATTCCACCTATAGTATTATATCCATGGCTCACGCTCATGTATTGCATGAAAGTTGAAAAGGTTTGAGAACATCAAAAGTATGAAACAATTGATTGGCTTGTCATCAGGGTTGTGCATGATTTAATACTTTGTGTGATGAAGACGGAGCATAGCCAAACTATATAATTTTGTAGGGATTCTTTGGCCATGTTATTTTGAGAAGACATGGTTGCTTTATTAGTATGCTTGAAATATTATTGTTTTTATGTCAATATTAAACTTTTGTTTTGAATCTTATGGATCTGAATATTCATGCCACAATAAAGAAAATTACATGGACAAATATATTAGGTAGCATTCCACATCAAAAATTCTGTTTTTATCATTTACCTACTTGAGGACGAGCATGAATTAAGCTTGGGAATGCTTGATACATCTCCAGCGTATCTATTATTTTTTATTGTTCCATGCTATTATATTATCTGTTTTGGATGTTTATATGCATTAATATGCTATTTTATATTATTTTTTGGACTAACCTATTAACCAAGAGCCTAGTGCCAGTTTCCATTTTTTTCTTGTTTTTGAGTTTCACAGAAAAGGAATATCAAACGGAGTACAAACGCAATAAAACTTTCACGATGATTTTCGTTGGACCAGAAGACACCTACAAGACTTGGAGATGAAGTTAGAAGACCCACGAGGCGACGACAAGCCGTAGGGGCGCGTCCTAGGGGGGCACACCCCCTGGCTTGTGGACCCCTTGGTAGTTCACCAACCAAGTTCTACGTCCTATAAATTCAGATATATTCCAAAACCCTCAAAGGAAGCAACGGAAATACTTTTCCACCACCGCAACATTATGTTCCTGTGAGATCCCATCTTGGGGCCTTTTCCGGCGATCTGCCGGAGGGGGCTTCGACACGGAGGGAATCTATATCAACCCTATTGCCCTTCCGATGAGTGTGAGTAGTTTACCTCAGACCTATGGGTCCATAGCTAGTAGCTAGATGGCTTCTTCTCTCTCTTTGATTCTCAATACCATGTTCTCCTCGATGTTCTTGGAGATCTATCTGATGTAATCTTCTTTTGCGGTGTGTTTGTTGATATCCGATGAATTGTGGATTTATGATCTATCTATGAATATTATTTGAATCTCCTCTGAATTCTTATATGCATGATTTGATATCTTTGTATTTCTCTTCGAATTATCAGTTTGGTTTGGCTAACTAGATTGGTACTTCTTGCAATGGGAGAGGTGCTTAGTTTTGGGTTCAATCTTGCGGTGTCCTCACCCGGTGACATTGTAGGGGTAGTGAGGCACGTATTGTATTGTTGCCATCAAGGGTAAAAAGATGGGGTTTTCATCATATTGCATGAGTTTATCCCTCTACATCATGTCATCTTACTTAAGGCGTTACTCCATTCTTTACGAACTTAATACTCTAGATGCATGCTGGATAACGGTCGATGTGCGGAGATATAGTAGTAGATGCAGTCAGGAGTCGGTGTACTTGACACGGACGTTATGCCTATATGCATAATCATTGCCTTAGATATCATCGTAACTTTGCGCTTTTCTAGCAATTGCTCGACAGTAATTTGTTCACCCATCGTATTATTTGCCTTCAAGAGAGAAGCCTCTAGTGAAACCTATGGCCCCTAGGTCTATTTTCCATTATATATACCAAAAATACTTTGTGCAATTTATTTAGTTTTATGTTCTAGCAATCTTTTATAACTATCTCTATCAGATCTCACAATTGCAATTGACCGTGAAGGGATTGACAACCCCTTTATCGCGTTGGGTGCAAGTGTTTGATTGTTTGTGTAGGTGCGTAGATTGGGACTTGCTTGTACCTCCTACTGGATTGATACCTTGGTTCTCTAACTAAGGAAAATACTTATCTCTACTATGCTACATCAACGCTTCCTGTTCAAGGGAAAAACCAACGCAAGCTCAAGAAGTAGCACCTCCTAACTCATTTATCATAGAGATAAGTTTCAACAAAAATGAATCATGATCAAATATATTTGACTGGTCATATGTGCCTAGATCATTCCCCACCACATGATTCTTGCTAACTAGAGAAGAATTGAGGTTGAAATGAGAATGCATACTATTAACTCTTGCATAAAAGTAAATACAGAAAAGCAAAAGATAGGCCCTTCGCAGAAGTAACCAGAGGTTATCATGCACTTTTTATTTGGACCCAAGCTCTTAATGCAAAGGAACTTCACATTATATTGCCCCTTAAGATTTAAGATAGCAAACTTTATTATGCAGTTCGTCGCTTTTATTACTTTGCCATCAAAAGTTCGTACAATGCTCAATTTTCCCTTACAATAAAAGATCAAATATATTTAGGAGCAATTTTTAATGCTTTATGCACTGATGACAACTTACTTGAAGGATCTTATTCAATCCATAGGTAGGTATGGCGGACACTCATGGCAAGAAACTAGGTTTAAGGCTTTTTGGATGCACAAGTAGTATCTCTACTTAGTATGAATATTTGGCTAGCAAAAGATCCTAAGAAAACACAACATGTTGGAGGATCCATAACAATATAACTTCTATGCAAATATACACAACCATAACTCATTACATTGTCTTCCTTGTGCAACTTCAACTAATTTGCTCAAGTTTGAAAATAATTAATGGGTATTCACAATCATAGAAAATGTCCAAGATAATATATTTGTATATGAAAGTTATCTTCCTTATAATAGTCATTCATGAATTGCTTGTATGACCAATATTCTGATTGTCAAGCTTCAAAAGATTTCACTTTATAAACCCAATGTGAAGCTACTACTAGGCAAGATATGAACATATAATTTCAACTTTATGATATTCAGTTCAAACAATTTACTCATAGGATATAAGTGAAGCACAAGAGTAAATGACAAACTACTCCAAAAAGATATAAGTGAAGATCAAGCGAGTAGTTAAGTAAAAGGCTAGCTAATCGAGGATTCTTACTCATTTAAAAACTTTAAGATTTAAGTATTTTATTAAAACAGCAATCAAAACAAAATAAAATGACATTCTAATAATATCACATCAGGTGAAGAAGCAAAAACTTAGGCTCAACCGATACCAACCGATAATTGTTGATGAAGAAAGGTGGGATGCCTACCGGGGCATCCCCAAGCTTAGATGCTTGAGACTTCTTGAAATATTATCCTGGTATGCCTTGGGAATCCCCAATCTTGAGCTCTTGTGTCTTCTTCATTCCTCTCATATCACGGTTTTCCTCAATCTCAACAACTTCATCCACACAAAACTCAACAAGAAATCGTGAGATGAGTTAGCATAAATCAATGCAAAAACCTTATCATTCTCTACTGCAGCAAATCACTAAAATTATTATTTAACATTGCATACTAAATGCTGCTACATATTTAATAATCCTATCCTCAAATAGAATCATTAAACAAGCAAACATATGCAAACATAACAGCAATCTGCCAAAACAGGACAGTGTGTAAAGAATGCAAGAGGATTCATACTTCTCTAACTCCAAAAATTCTAAAAAAAATACCATACTGTAGAAAATTTATCATAGCTTACCGTGCAAGAAATTTAACATTTTATCACATTCTGACATTTTTCAAGAATTCACGCACTAGCGTGCAACTTTCTGTTTTCAAACAGCCACATATAGACTTGCAAAATAAGCATGGCAAAGGCTATACTTGACATTTTTATTGAAGTAAAAGATACAAAAAATTATTCTAAATAACAGCAAGCAAATCCTCACAAAAGAAAATGATGCTCCAAGTAAAACTCATATCATGTGATGAATGAAAGTATAGCTCCAAGTAACTAAGGTTACCGATAATGTTGGAGACGAAAGAGGGGATGCCTTCCGGGGCCTCCCCAAGCTTAGTTGCTTGGACCTTCCTTGAATATTACCTTGTGGTGACTTGGTCATCCCCAAGCTTAGGGTCTTGTCACTCCTTATTCTCCTGATATTGATATCTCACCCAAAACTTGAAAAGTTCAATCACACAAAACTTAACGGAACTTCATGAGATAGGTTAGTATGATAGAGATAAATCATTCACTTTCGTAACGTCAAATACAAGATTCATGATTGTTATCATACAATTCTTATTGTATCTTATCATTTACGCAATTCATATTGAGAAATATAAGCCATAGAAACTAGGAAACAAGCAAACTATGCATTGAAAACAGAATATGCCAAAAACAGAATAGTCTATAGTAATATGTACTCTAACCATACTTCTGTAACTCCAAAAATTATGAAAAATTAGTACAATGTAGGAAATTTTTATATAAATCATCTTTAAAAAATTCAGAGTTTTTCAATGCTCCAGTGAATTTAAACAATTCTTTTACTGGAAGCAAAAGTTTCTGTTTTTGCACAGAATCAAGTCAACTAGCATCCACACTATCCCAAAGGCTTTACTTGGTAATTTATTGAAACAAAAGCTATAAAACATGATTAGTACAGTATCTTAATCATTTGAACACACAAAAACGGTAGGTAAAAGTGTTGGGTTGTCTCCGAACAAGCGCTTTTCTTTAATGCCTTTTTAGCTAGGCATGATGATTTCGATGATGCTCGCATAAAAGATAAGAATTGAAACATAAAAAGAGCATCATGAAACACATGGCAAGCACATTTAAGCATAACCCACTTCCTATGCATAGGGATTTTGTGAGCAAATAATTTATGGGAACAAGAATCGACTACCATAGGAAGGCAAAACAAGTGCAACTTCAAAACTTTCAACACATAGAGAGGAAATTTGATATTATTGAAATAGGTAAAAGCATATGTTCCTCTCCCATAATAATTTTCAATAGCATCATGAATGAATTCAACAATATAACTATCACATAAAGCATTATTTTCATGATGCATAAGCATAGAAATTTTGTTACTCTCCACATAAGCAAATTTATTCTGAGCAAACTCAATAAAATAACTATCATGTGATTGCAAATTAAAATCATGATGACAAGTTTCATGGTTATCATTATTATTTATAGCATACATGTCATCAATAGAATCATCATAGATAGCAACTTGGTTCTCATCATAATTAATTGAAACCTCTTCCAAAATAGTGGATTCCTCACTAAATAAAGTCATGACCTCTCCAAATCCACTTTCATAAATATAATCATCATAAATAGGTGGCATGCAATCATCATAATAAATTTTCTCATCAAAACTTGGGGAACTAAAAATACCATCTTCATCAAATATAGCATCCCCAAGCTTATGGCTTTGCATATCATTAGCATCATGGGTCTTCAAAGAATTCTTAACAACAACATTGCAATCATTCTCATCATTCAAAGTTTTTTTGTCAAACATTTTATAAAATTCTTCTTCTATCAATTGAGCACGACTTTCCTTTCCATCATTTTCATTAAAGACATTATAAAGATGGACAATATGATGCAACCTCAATTCCATTTTTTTAGTTTTCTTTTACAAACCAAACTATCGATAAAACAAGAAACTAAAAGATTCAGTTGCAAGATCTAAAGGTATACCTTCAAGCACTCACCTCCTCGGCAACGGCGCCAGAAAAGAGCTTGATGACTACTACACAACTTGTTCCTGTAGACTTGTGTTGGGCCTCCAAGCACAGAGTTTTGTAGCACAGTAGCAATTTTCCCTCAAGTGGATGACCTAGGGTTTATCAATCTGTGGGAGGCGTAGGATGAAGATTGTCTCTCTCAAACAACCCTGCAACCAAATAACAAAAAGGCTCTTGTGTCCCCAACACACTAAATACAATTGTAAATTGTATAAGTGCACTAGTTCAGTGAAGAGATGATGATACAAGTGTAATATGGATAGTAGATATTGATTTTTGTAACAGGAAAAATTACAAACAGCAAGGTAGAAATTGACAAAAGGGAGCACAAATGGTATTGCAATCCTTGAAAATGAGGCCTAGGGTTCGTACTTTCGCTAGTGCAATCTCTCAACAATGATAATATAATTGGATCATATAACCATCCCTCAACTTGCGATGAAGAATTACTCCAAAGTTCCTATCTAGCGGAGAACATAAGAAGAAATTGTTCGTAGGGTACGAAACCACCTCAAAGCTATTCTTTCCCATCAATATATCCTAGAGTTCGTACTAAAATAACACCAAGTTGTTCTTTTCGATTGATCTAACCAAGAGTTCGTACTAAAATAACACCATATGATACACATCAACCAACTCTAATGTCACCTGGATACTCCAATGTCACCGCGAGTATCCGTGAGTTGATTATACGATATGCATCAAACAATTTCAGATTCATAATACTCAATCCAACTCAAAGAACGTCAAAGAGTGCCCCAAGATTTCAACCGAAGAAACAAAGACAAGAATGTGCATTTACCCCTATGCATAGATTACCCTAATGTCACCTCGGGAATCCGCGAGTTGAGTGCCAAAACAAATATCAAGTGACTCAATATGATACCCCATTGTCACCACGGGTGTTCATAGCAAGACATACATAAAGTGTTCTCAAATCCATAAGAGTATTCAATCCGATAATGTCAGGGGGATAAACCCCGTGTAGCCTCATCCGCACCCAAAGATATTTCAAGACATCGGGGCTAGCTAAGCCCCTCGTGTCGACTGGTCGCACGGTCGGCTTCAACGGCCGGCTGGTGCCATGTGGCCAGCCTCCAGAAGATAGTGTGGTCCAAGAAGGCGGCTAGGGCATGGGACGGCCTCTAGCAGGCGGTCTGTCCCTTCCCTCGGAGTCTACACTCAACCACTACGACAAGACGAAGTATGGCAACAGTGCCACCTACTCTCCTCGAATCCCGGCGGGGTATGGCTACAATGGGCGCTGACTAGGCGGCCACTAACCCGCCTGATGGTGCACTGTAGCCATATGGCTCCTGACGCCGTCCTCGTCAGCACGGACGGTGCTACAGCGAAGTCAGAGGGGCCCGTAGGCGTTAGGCTTTACCTATCGGCCGGATTCTCGGCAGCTGGTGAGGCCCTCCAGAGGCGGGCCCCAGCAGCCGGCGGAGAACCGGCAACCCTAGAAACTGACACCAGGGTCCTACACCCGGCTGTATTACCATTGTACCCCTGGGGGTTGGCCTATAAAACCCCCCAAGGCTCACCCATGCAAAGGGTTCACCTTAGTTCAGCCCACACACCATAGCTAGGAGAAGAGAGCTAGCCTTGCCCTTCTTCCTCCTCTAGCAACACAGCTCAAGGAGCAACCTTGTACTCATATTGGTCATAGTCATCATGAGGAGACCCCGCGGAGCAGGACTAGGGGTGTTATCTCTCCAGAGAGCCCTGAACTTGGGTACGTCTTGTGTCCGATCGAGCTCGTGCTCACTCCCGCTTCCAGGACCCAACGACGTCCTCTTGGCCCCATCCCTGATAAGCCACCCCCTGGCATCTGACGTGAGATTACCATGATAGTTCGCGCCCACCGTGGGGCCATCCGCGGCATCGGCCGAAGACATGTTCTGGACGGGAACCGCCTTCCTCTTCGGCGAGCGCGTCGTGGCTGGTTTGATCAGCCAGCCTGATGTGCTTGCTTACGCCTGCACCGGCGCATCGCTTGATGCGGGAGCCATCTGCCCCGCAAGCTGCCTCGTCGACCTCTTCGGCAAGCTCAGCCTCTCCGATGCAGCCACCACCGACCACTTCCCAAGCGACGTCATGGTCATTGATGATCCATTCCCTACTGTCACCAGCGACGCCTCTGCCAGTGCGCTCGGTGCTGGCATCTTCATGGAGGTGATGGTCTCTGGCGATAGCCAGAACGCTGGCGGGTCCGCTCAGGATCCGTTGCGAGCGGCAATGCAAGACCTAGCTACTCCCGTTCGTGCTGATGTCGACCGGGAGGAGCTAGAGGAGTTCCGCGCCAAGCTCCTTGACAGCGCCACCAAGATGGCGGCCATCAAGCGTCGCGCTGAAGCCAACTAATACGTCTCCAACGTATCTATGACTTTTTATTGTTCCATGCTATTATATTACCTGTTTTGGATGTTTATGGGCTTTACTTTACACTTTTATATCATTTTTGGGACTAACCTACTAACCGGAGGCCCAGTCCGTGTTGCTGTTTTTTTTGCCTATTTCAGTGTTTCGAAGAAAAGTAATATCAAACGGAGTCCAAACGGAATGAAACCTTCGGGAGCAATCTTTTTGGAACAAACGTGATCCAGAGGACTTGGAGTGCAAGTCAAGAAGCAATCGAGGAGGCCACGAGGGTGGAAGGCGCCCCCCCCTACTGGGCGCGCCCCCTATCTCGTGGGCCCCTTGGGAGTCCACCGACCTACTTCTTCCTACTATATATACCCACGTACCCCGAGAACATCAGAGGCGACCACGAAAAACTATTTCCAGCAACATAACCTTCTGTATCCGCGAGATCCCATCTTGGAGCCTTCGTCGGTGCTCCGCTGGAGGGGGAATCAACCACAGAGGGCTTCTACATCAACACCATAGCCTCTCCGACGAGTTGTGAGTAGTTTACCATAGACCTTCGGGTCCACAGTTATTAGCTAGATGACTTCTTCTCTCTCTTTGAATCTCAATACCATGTTCTTCTTGATCTTCTTGGAGATCTATTTGATGTAACTCTTTTTGCGGTGTGTTTGTCGAGATCCGACGAATTGTGGGTTTATGATCAAGTTTATCTATGAGAAATATTTGAATCTCCTCTGAATTATTTTATGTGTGATTAAGTTATCTTTGCAAGTCTCTTTGAATTATCAGTTTGATTTGGCCTACTAGATTGATCTTTATTGCAATGGGAGAAGTGCTTAGCTTTGGGTTCAATCTTGCGGTGTCCTTTCCCAGTGACAGCAGGGGCAGCAAGGCACGTATTGTATTGTTGCCATCGAGGATAAAAAGATGTGGTTTATATTATATTGCATGAGCTTATCCCTCTACATCATGTCATCTTTCTTAATGCGTTACTCTGTTCTTTATGAACTTAATACTCTGATGCATGCTGGATAGCGGTCGATGTGTGGAGTAATAGTAGTAGATGCAGGCAGGAGTCAGTCTACTTGTCACGGATGTGATGCCTATATACATGATCATGCCTAGATAATCTCATAATTATTCGCTTTTCTATCAATTGCTCAACAGTAATTTGTTCGCCCACCGTAATACTTATGCTATCTTGAGAGAAGCCACTAGTGAAACATATGGCCCCCGGGTCTATCTTTTATCATATAAGCTTTCAATCTACTTTTATTTGCATCTTTACTTTTTCTATCTATATTATAAAATACCAAAAATATATTTATCTTATCATATTATCTCTATCAGATCTCACTTTCGCAAGTGGCCGTGAAGGGATTGACAACCCCTTTATTGCGTTGGTTGCGAGTTCTTGTTTGTTTGTGTAGGTGCGTGGGACTTTTGAAGAGCCTCCTACTGGATTGATACCTTGGTTCTCAAAAACTGAGGGAAATACTTACGCTACTATTGTTGCATCACCCTTTCCTCTTCACGAAAAACCAACGCAAGCTCAAGACGTAGCAACAAGGATTTCTGGCGCCATTGTCGGGGAGGTCTTCGCTCAAGTCAAGACATACCAAGTACCCATCACAAACTCATCTCCCTCCCACTTACATTATTTGTCATTTACCTCTCGTTTTCCTCTCCCCCACTTCACCTTTGCCATTTTATTCGCCCTCTCTTTCCCAATCTCCTCTCTCTTTCACTTGCCTTTTGTGTACTCGTCGTTATGGCTAGTCCTCCTATTATCATCAATACTCCCGATCATGAAGTACTCAAATTTAAACAAAGGGAGGGAGAAAATTTGAAAGATGCTTGGCATAGAATTTGCAATGCTCAAAATAGATCCACTAGGAAGCAATCCACTTCCGTTCTTCTTCGCAATTTTTATGTGGGCATTACTCCTTGGAATAGATACATCCTTGATACCATTACCGGAGGGAATTTCTTGGGTAGCCATACTTTTGATGCTTATAATGCTATGTTAGATTTGTTTGGTCCATCCCCTCTTTTGGTTAATGGAACTGTTTTAACTTTGGAACATGTGATGCAAAGGCTTGAAATTTTTGAAAATAAGGTTGCCACTGTTGAGTTAATGAAAATTTGGATAAAAAGATCCACAATCAAATTACCCAATATGGATCTAGGGTTGGTGTTACCTTAATTTTTTTAAAGAAAAACAACTTATAGTTAATGAAAGAACAGATCTAGATTCTACAAGAATTGGTAAACTGGAGGACATTATCACCAACTAAGGGTGTGCCTTTGCATCTGTGAAAATACCCCAACTCCTCCTACCAAATTTGCCAAGGTCATGTATGTTCCTAAAAATAAGGGTGAATCTTCTAGTAAAGGAAGTGTCGATCTCAAATCAATAAGTGTTCACCCCAATTTTCTTGCTATCATTAAGGAACCTTTTGCTACAAATGAATTTTTTGATTTCTTACCTAGGAGCTTAATCACTACTAAAATGAAAGAAACTCCTAGGGATAACAAATGCTCTATTGAAGAATTGAGTGCCAAAGATGGCACAACTTAGATCTATCCTCGCTTTTTTGCCTAGCTAGGGGCGTTAAACGATAGCACTAGTTGGGAGGCAACCCAATTTTATTTGTGTTTTTTGTTTTTGTTTCTGTTTAGTAATAAATTTTGCATCTACCTTCTGTTTAGATATCTTTTTATGTTTTATTTAGTGTTTGTGCCAAGTAGAACCTATAGGATAACCTATGGCGATAGTTAATTTGATTCTGCTAAAAAACAGAAACTTTGCGCGCACGAAAATAATTTTAGTAATTCACAGAAACGTTCTTTTGCATTGATTCTTTTTGCTGTAGATCAATAGACAAATTTCCCAGGACTTCCGATTTTTGTAGGATTTTTAGAGTTCCATAAGTATTCGAGAGTTACAGATTGTTACAGACTGTTCTTTTTTTGACAGATTCTGTTTTTCGTGTGTTGTTTGCTTATTTTGATGCATCTATGGCAAGTATGTAAGGATATGAACCATAGAAAAGTTGAAATAAAGTAGGTTTAACACCAATATAAATAAATAATGAGTTCATTACAGTACCTTATGTGGTGGTTTTTCTTTCTTTCACTAACGGATCTTATGAAATTACCTGTTGAGTTTTGTGTTGTGAAGTTTTCAAGTTTTGGGTAAAGATTTGATGGACTATGGAATAAGGAGTGGCAAGAGCCTGAGCTTTGGGATGCCCATGGCACCCCGAGACATTCAAGAATAGCCAAAAGCCTAAGCTTGGGGATGCCCTGGAAGGCATCCCCTCTTTCGTCTTCGTTTATCAGTAACTTTACTTGGAGCTATATTTTTATTCGCCACATGATATGTGTTTTGCTTGGAGCGTCTTGTATGATATTAGTATTTGCTTTTTAGTTTTCCACAATCATCCTTGCTGTACACACCTTTGGGAGAAGCCCACTTGATTAGAATTTATTAGAATACTCTATGTGCTTCACTTATATCTTTTGAGCTAGATAGTTTTTGCTCTAGTACTTCACTCATATCTTTTAGAGCACGGCGGTGGCTTAATTTTGAAGAAATTGTTGATTTCTCATGCTTCACTTATATTATTTTGAGAGTATTTTAGAACAGCATGGTATTTGCTATGGTTATAAATTTGGTCCTAGAATGATGAGCATCCAAGTTGGGTATAATAAAAACTATCATAGAAAGTGCATTAAACACTAGGATCAATTTGATGCTTGATAATTGTTTTGAGATATAAAGGTGGTAATGTTAGAGTCATGCTAGTGGGTAATTATGAAATTGAGAAATACTTGTGTTGAAGTTGGCAAGTACTTATATCCCTCTAGGGGCATGCGTAGTAGTACTTTGCTTCGAGGGCAAGTAGACTTTTGCAATAAGTATATGAGTTCTTTATGACTAATGTGAGTCCATGGATATACACACACTCACCCTTCCACTTTGCTAGCCTCTATTGTGCCGCGCAATTTTCGCCGGTATCATGCACCCATTATTTACCTTCCTCAAAACAGCCACCATACCTACCTATTATGGCATTTCCATAGCCATTCCGAGATATATTGCCATGCAACTTTCCACCGTTCCGTTATTATGACACGCTCCATCATTGTCATATTGCTCTTTGCATGATCATGTAGTTGACATTTTATTTGTGGCAAGGTCATCCTCATAATTTTCATACACGTCACTCTTGATTCATTGCATATCTCGATATACCGCCGGAGGCATTCATATAGAGTCATATTTTGTTCTAAGTGTTGAGTTGTAATTCTCGAGTTGTAAATTAATAAAAGTGTGATGATCTTCATTATTAGAGCTTTGTCCCAAGTGGGGAAAGGATGATGAAGACTATGATTCCCCCACAAGTCGGGATGAGACTTCGGACTTCAAAAAAAAGAGGCCAAAGAGCCCACCAAATAAAAAAAAGAAAGGCCAAATAAAAAAAGAGAAAGGCCAAATAAAAACATGAGAGAAAAAGAGAGAAGGGACAATGCTACTATCTCTTTTCCACACTTGTGCTTCCGAATAGCACCATGATCTTCATGATAGAGAGTCTCTTGTGTTGTCACTTTCATATACTAGTGGGAATTTTTCATTATAGAACTTGGCTTGTATATTCCAATGATGGGCTTCCTCAAAATGCCCTAGGTCTTCGTGAGCAAGCGAGTTGGATGCACTCCCACTTAGTTTCTTTTGTTGAGCTTTCATATATTTATAGCTCTAGTGCATACGTTGCATGGCAATCCCTACTCACTCAGATTGATATCTATTGATGGGCATCTCCATAGCCCGTTGATATGCCTAGTTGATGTGAGACTATCTTCTCCCTTTTTGTCCTCACAACCACCACCATATACCACCATAGTGCTATGTCCATGGCTTGCGCTCATGTATTGCGTAAGAGTTGAAAAAGTTGAAGCGCGTTAAAAAGTATGAACCAATTGCTCGGCTCGACATCGGGGTTGTGCATGAGTATTTTGTGTAATGAAAATGAAGCATGGCCTAACTATATGATTTTGTAGGGATAAGATTTCTTTGGCTATGCTATTTTGATAGGACATGATTATTTGATTAGTATGCTTCGAGTATTACTATTTTTATGTTTTATAAGCTTTTATCTTGAATCATTTGGATCTGAACAATCATGCCACAATAAAGAAAATTACATTGAGAATTATGCTAGGTAGCTTTCCATATCAAAAATTCTGTTTTTATCATTTACCTACTCGAGGACGAGCAGGAATTAAGCATGGGGATGCTTGATACGTCTCCAACGTATCTATAATTTCTGATTGTTCCATGCTATTATATTACCTGTTTTGGATGTTTATGGGCTTTACTTTACACTTTTATGTCATTTTTTGGACTAACCTACTAACCGGAGGCCCAGCCCGTATTGCTGTTTTTTTTTTGCCTATTTCAGTGTTTCGAAGAAAAGGAATATCAAATGGAGTCCAAACAGAATGAAAACTTCGGGAGCGATCTTTTTGGAACAAACGTGATCCAGAGGACTTGGAGTGCAAGTCAAGAAGCAATCGAGGAGGCCACGAGGGTGGAGGGCGCCCCCCCCCCTACTGGGCGCGCCCCCCTATCTCGTGGGCCCCTTGGGAGCCCACCGACCTACTTCTTCCTCCTATGTATACCCACGTACCCCGAGAACATCAGAGGCGACCACGAAAAACTATTTCCACCACCGTAACCTTCTATATCCGCGAGATCCCATCTTGGAGCCTTCGCCAACGCTCCGCCGGAGGGGGAATCAACCACGGAGGGCATCTACATCAACACCATAGCCTCTCCGATGAGTTGTGAGTAGTTCACCACAGACCTTCGGGTCCATAGTTATTAGCTAGATGGCTTCTTCTCTCTCTTTGAATCTCAATACCATGTTCTCCTTGATCTTCTTGGAGATCTATTCGATGTAACTCTTTTTGCGGTGTGTTTGTCGAGATCCAATGAATTGTGGGTTTATGATCAAGTTTATCTATGAGAAATATTTGAATCTCCTCTGAATTATTTTATGTGTGATTAAGTTATCTTTGCAAGTCTCTTCGAATTATCAGTTTGGTTTGGCCTACTAGATTGATCTTTCTTGCAATGGAAGAAGTGCTTAGCTTTGGGTTCAATCTTGCGGTGTCCTTTCCCAGTGATAGCAGGGGCAGCAAGGCACGTATTGTATTGTTGCCATCGAGGATAAAAAGATGGGGTTTATATCATATTGCATGAGTTTATCCCTCTACATCATGTCATCTTTCTTAATGCGTTACTCTGTTCTTTATGAACTTAATACTCTAGATGCATGCTGGATAGCGGTTGATATGTGGAGTAATAGTAGTAGATGCAGGCAGGAGTCGGTCTACTTGTCACGGACGTGATGCCTATATACATGATCATGCCTCGATAATCTCATAATTATTCGCTTTTCTATCAATTGCTCGACAGTAATTTGTTCACCCACCGTAATACTTATGCTATCTTGAGAGAAGCCACTAGTGAAACCTATGGCCCCCGGGTCTATCTTTTATCATATAAGCTTTCAATCTACTTCTATTTGCATCTTTACTTTTTTCTATCTATATTATAAAATACCAAAAATATATTTATCTTATCATATTATCTCTATCAGATCTCACTTGCGCAAGTGGCCGTGAAGGGATTGACAACCCCTTTATTGCGTTGGTTGCTTCTTGTTTGTTTGTGTAGGTGCGTGGGACTTTTGAGGAGCCTCCTACTGGATTGATACCTTGGTTCTCAAAAACTGATGGAAATACTTACGCTACTATTGCTGCATCACCCTTTCCTCTTCAAGGAAAACCAACGCAAGCTCAAGACATAGCACCAACCAGCGCGAGATCGACCGGATAGTGGGCGGCACGCCGGCTGGTGGCGAGCCCAGCCAGGCCAGTGCCATCCGGCAACGCAGCGCAGACATTGACAGCATGTTGGGAGTCAGACGCCTAGTCTAGGAGACTCCCGTGCAGAACCTACGCGCCGCGCAGGCGGCTGCAGAAGAACTTGAGAACCTGGAGGGCGAGGAATGGCGCAGCCAGATGGACTACCTCCAGGAGCTCCTCAACAGTGCGAACACGTAGCAAGACGCGTGCAACTGTGTGGTGGAAGCCGGCCGGCAGGCCGAGAACCCGCCACCTCGCCATGAGAATGGAGCAACCTCCCGGTCCCCTAGCAGCGACGGCCGCAACCAGCGGAACCCAGAGCCAGCAGCTAGTCGTATCCGGAACTCTCGTGGTACGGTTGTGGCTGCCGGCAAGACCTTCTGAACCCGGAGGCCCAGGGTGACCACTCCGGCGTCGGCTAATCACCCGACTCTCAGCGGCCGGCTAGGCCCCCGCGAAGCAGTCAGCGAGAACGACGCTCGTCGCCGGATCAAGCAGCTGGCTCGGTCCTTGGCAGTGGAGGAGGAAGACATGATTGGTCCGGCCTGCTTCGGCCCCCGCATCCGTGATGAGCCCTTCCCCAAAGGGTTCACGCTCCCTCGAGATACTCCCAAGTACACTGGCGCCGTGAAGCCGGAGGACTGGCTGATCCACTAAGCCACAACCGTCAGCATAGCAAACGGCAACAAGCGCGTTGCCGTGAAGTATGTTCCGCTCATGCTCCATGGAACGACCCGGACATGGCTGAACAGCCTCAAGCCCAACAGCATCAACACCTGGCTGGATTTCAGCGATGTCTTATCCGCAACTTCACCAGCGCCTACAAGTGTCCCCCCAAGCCTCGCCAGGTCTCCATGTGCGTCCAGGGCCCAACCGATTCAATGCGTGACTACCTGACGCGCTGGGCCGAGTTGCGCAACTCCTGCAAGGGGGTCCACGAGTTGCAGGCCATCGAGTACTTCATCGCCAAGTGCATATAGGACACCCTGCTCAAGCACAAGCTTCTGTGCGATGAGCCGGCCACATTGGACGAGCTTCTGGTTGTGGCGGACAAGTACACCACGGTCGACTCCTCCATGAAGTCAGAGATTCGGGTTGTCGCGACCGGCAAGGTGATCCAGCCGGGTTCTCAAGCGTCGGCTGGTGATACCAACCGGCGCCAATAGCCGAACGACAACAAACGCAATGCCCAGCAGCCGGCTCCCAACAACCGGCAAGTGGCCACTGTCGAGGATCAATAGCCGGCCGGGCAACCGGCCCCAAGCGTCAGCGGGGCGGCAAGGGTGCCTAGCAGCTTTCCTTCTCCTTCGAGCAAGCCCTCGATGCCCCGTGCAAGTTCCACAACGGCGCGAAGCCGTCCAACCACACCACCCGGAAGGGCAACTGGCTCGCACACCGGTGTGAGGCCTTGCTGCCACCTCCGCCAGCCGGCCAGGCGGCTCTGGCTCCTCAGCAGTCGGCCCGTCCTATCGGCATGCTCCAAGATGAGTTCCCCAATGAGAACTCCACCTACGTTGTCTTCACCAGTGAAGCCGACGATAGGAACAGCCGTCGGCAGCAGCACCGCGAGGTGAATGTTGTCGTCCCCGAGGTCCCCAATTTATGCACTAGTCTGAGAGGCCCATCACCTGGAGCCGTGATGATCACCTGGCAGAGATGCCCGCGCCGGGTGCATATGCAATGGTGCTGGACTCCACCTTCTCAACGGAGAGGTGGGCTTGCCGCTTCTCCCGAGTCCTGATAGACGGCGGCAGCATCATCAACTTCCTCTACCGCAACACCATGGAGAAGCTGGGCATCAAGGAGAAGCAACTCCAGCCCAGCCGGACCGTCTTCCATGGCATTATCCCTGGGCTTTCCTGTTCTCCAATCAGAAAGATCAAGATTGACGTCATGTTCAGCGACAAGACACACTTCCGCCGCGAGCCCATCTGGTTTGAAGTGGTCGACTTGGACAGCCCTTACCACGCGCTCTTGGGCCGGCCTATGCTGGCCAAGTTCATGATGGTCCCGCACTACGCGTACCTAAAGGCCAAGATGCCGGGTCCCAAGGGCATCATCACCATTGCCGGCGACTACAAGAAATCGCTAGTGTGCGCCGCCGCCAGCTCTCGGTTGGCCGAGTCCCTTGTCATCACTGAAGAGAAGCGCTTCCTTGACCGGGTGGTGGCCATGGCCAGCAAGCAGCCAGAAATGCCCATTGACCCCAAGGATGTTGAAGGTGAGGCCTCCTTCCAGCCGGCCAGGGAAACCAAGAGGATCATCTTGGACCCGGCGCACCCAAAGAAGTTCGCTGTCATAGGGTCAAACCTAGGCAAGAAATAGGAAAGCGAGCTCGTCGACTTCCTCCGTGAGAATCGGGATATCTTTGCATGGTCCCCCAAAGACATGTCGGGTGTTCCGAAGGATTTTGCCGAGCACAAGCTGCATGTGAGGCCGGATGCTAAATCAGTCAAGCAACCCCTCTGCCGCCTATCAAAAGAGAAGAGAAGGATCATTGGTGAAGAAATCGCCCAGCTTCCGGCAGCCGGCTTCATCATTGAAGTGTTCTACCCGGACTGGCTTGCCAACCCAATCCTCGTTTTGAAGAAAAACAACAAGTGGTGCATGTGTATCGACTACACAAGCCTCAACAAAGTCTACCCCAAGGATCCGTTTGCCTTGCCTCAGATCAATCAGGTGATAGACTCCACGGCGGGCTGCGAGATGTCCTTCCTGGACACCTACTCCGGCTACCACCAGATCAAGCTGGACCCGGCCGACCGCTTAAATACCGCATTCATCACCCTTTTCGGCGCCTTCTGCTACATCATGATGACGTTCGGCTTGAGGAATGTCGGCGCCACCTTTCAGCGCTGCATGCAGAAGTGCCTCCTGAAGCAACTTGGTCGGAACACCCATGTCTATGTGGATGACATAGTGGTGAAGACGGAGAAGTGCGGCACCCTTAGGTGGATCTCAAGGATACCTTCGATAACTTGCGCCGTGTCCAGATCAAGCTCAACCCAGAGAAGTGCGTCTTCGGAGTACCAGTCGGCCAGCTCCTTGTCTTCCTTGTTTCTGAGCATGGGACTGAGTGCAACCCCATGAAGATTAAGGCAATCGAGCGGATGGAGAAACCCACCAAGCTGCGTGACGTCCAAAAGTTCACCGGGTGCCTAGAATCCCTCAGTCGGTTCATCAGATGGCTGGGCGAGAAGGGCCTCCCCCTGTACCAGATTATGAAGAAAACCACTTGCTTCGAGTGGACCGACCAGGCGGACGAAGCTTTCCTCCAGCTCAAGCGTGTGATGTCCACGCCGCCTGTCCTGACCGCTCCGCCTGCCAAGGAAGCCATGCTCCTCTACATTGCCGCCACCAACCGAGTTGTCAGCACGGTGATCGTCGTCGAGCGCGCAGAAGTCGGCAAGGCACAGTCCAGAGGTCGGTCTATTACCTGAGCGAGGTGTTGTCCGCCTCTAAGCAGAACTACCCCCACTACCAGAAGATGTGCTATGGCGTGTACTTTGCCGCCAAGAAGTTGAAGCAGTACTTCCAGGAGCACTCCATCACGGTTGTCTGCACCGCCCCTTGCCGAGATCATGGGCAACCGAGATGCCTCGAGCCGGGTGGCCAAGTGGGTCATCGAGCTAGCTCCCCACACCATCCTCTACCAGCCCCGCACCGCCATCAAGTCCAAAGCACTGGCCGACTTCCTTGTTAACTGGGCCGAGACCTAGTACCTGCCACCAGCGCCGGATTCCATGCATTGGCGGATGCACTTCGACGGCTCGAAGATGCGCTCCGGTCTGGGAGTCGGCATCGTCCTCACCTTCCCCAAAGGCGACAAGCTGAAGTACATGCTGCAAATCCACTTCGCCGCCTCCAACAATGTAGTTGAGTATGAGGCGCTCTTCTACGGGTTCCGGCTGGCCAAGGAGACAACATCCGCCGCATTCTGTGCTACGATGACTCAGACATTGTGGTACAGCAGTCTTCTGGCGACTGGGGCGCCAAGGATGCCAACATGGCGAGCTACTGCTTCCTCGTCCAGCAGATGAGCGGGCACTTCGACGGGTGCGAGTTCATCCATGTACCATGGGCCGACAGCGAAGAAGCCGATGCCCTAGCATGTATTGGCTTCACCCGGCACGCCATTCCAGCCGGCGTCTCCCTCGAGTTCCTACGCAAGCCATCTATCAAGCCTTCGCCGGAATCAAAGTCCATTTTTGTGCCGGCTGAGCCTCCAGCAGCCTGATCCGGTTCAAGACTGCAGCAGTCGGCTCGGGGACTTCTGCATGCGGCCCGGGGGCTGCAGCACCTGCACCCGGCCCATGGACTCCAGCACCCGGACCGAGGACTGCTACAGTCGGCCCGGGAACTTCATCGACGCCACCAGGAGCGGCCGACTCCAGCCCGCCGCCTCCCAACCCAGCCACCCTAGTGCCAGTTGCCGTCATGGTGGTGGTGGAAGCTCTGTCTTGGGCGCAGCCCATCCGCGGCTTTCTGGTGAGCAGCGTGCTACCAGCCAACGAAGTGTTGGCCCGACAGATCCAACATCGGGCGGGTGCCTACACCATCATCAATGGAGAGCTCGCCAGGCGCAGCGTGACTGGCGTCTTCCAGCGTTGCGTAGAGCCGGAGAAGGGCATGGCCATCCTCAGGGACATTCATCAAGGCGAATGTGGCCATCCTGTCGCCTCCGGATCTCTTGTGGCCAAAGCCTTCTGCCACGGATTCTTCTGGCCGACTGCTTTGGACGATACCAAGGAGTTGGTCCAGAAGTGCAAGGGGTGCCAGAAGTTCAGCACCAAGCAACACCAGCCGGCCTCCGCCCTCAAGACCATCCCCATTACTTGGTCGTTTGAAGTATGGGGTTTGGACATAGTGAGCCCGTTCAAGACAGCACGCGGCGGCATGACCCATCGGCTGGTCACCATGGACAAGTTCACGAAGTGGATCAAAGCCAAGCCGATCAAGAAGCTAAACGGCCCAACAGCTGTCACATTCATCACGAACATCACCGTTCGATACGGCGTCCCACACAGCATCATCACCGACAACGGTACGAACTTCGCCAAATGCGCCTTGGCCCATTTCTGCGTGACTCAGGGCATCCGACTTAACCTCGCATTGGTTGCTCACCTGCAGTCAAACGGCCAGGTGGAGCGAGCAAACGGCCTCATCCTGTCCGGCATCAAGCCAGGGCTTGTCGAACCACTGGAGCGCTTGGCCGGCTGCTGGATCGAGGAGCTGTCGGCCGTCCTTTGGAGTCTTCAGACCATGCCCAATAGATCAACCGGCTTCACTCCCTTCTTCCTCGTGTACGGGGCCAAGTCCATCATCCCAATGGATATCGAGTTTGACTCGCCTAGCGTCACCATGTACACGGAGGCGGACAAAAAGGAGGCACAAGAAGACGGCATCGACCTGCTCGAAGAGGCCTGCTGCTAGCACACAGCTGGTCCGCCATCTGCCAGCAAAGCTTGCGCCGCTACCACAACAAGAAGATTAAGCCGCGTGTCTTCCGCGAAGGCGACCTTGTGCTCCGCCTGATCTAGTGATCAGCCGGCCAGCACAAGCTCGCTGCTCCTTGGGAAGGTCCCTTCATCATCAGCAAGGCCCTAGGCAACGACTCATACTACCTCATCGACGCACAAAAGCCCAGGGCACGCAAGCGAAGCGCAGCCGGCGAAGAGATGGAGCGACCGTGGAACGCGAACCTCCTTCGTATGTTTTACAGTTGATTCAGTGTATGTACCATGCTATATTTTGTACTCCCTCCATCCCAAAATTCTTGTCTTAGATTTGTCTAGATACGGATGTATCTAACACTAAAACGTAACTAGATACATCCGTATTTAGACAAATTTAAGACAAGAATTTTGGGACGGAGGGAGTATTAAGCAAAGACCTCAGGTACCTCGAGGCGCACTCGGGGGCTACCTTTTTATCTATATGATAAGCTTCTCCCATGATTTGAGTTTTTGTTCTTTCGCCCCGTCCGGGTCCGATCAGCCGGCCCGGGGGCTCGCCGCCTTGGCCTAAGTTGGTACCATCCGAAGTCGGATCAGTAGTGTGTCGAAGCCAAAGCCCTTTCTTCGCTCCAGCCACAACTCGTAGCGCGACTGTCCAGCTAGCAAGAGCTAAAGGCCGGAAACGTTGTCCACATGAAAAAAGACTAAGGAAGAATACTGATTCTAGCCAAACCGGCCTTTCGCCTTCCTCGACCGGCTGCTCAGTAGCCGGTAGGCCGGCTTCTCGTTCGACTAGCTACGCTCTAAGTGGCTGAAGTAAGTTGCCCGTTCTAAATGGCCAAGTCCCTGACCCAGCCACAGACCGCAGACGGTTGTCCGGCTAGTAGGGCGGCGAACAAGACAAAGGAGCAAGCCAAAAAAGCAAAGGCAAAATCAGGTTAGAACCCGGCAACACATGCAAACATGTGGGGAATTTAAACTTATTTACATTGCAAAAAGGCCCAAGGCCAGCATTCATCAGAGTTTAAAATACACCCTAGTGGGTGGAACTGCGCATAACTGACAATGTACAAGACAGAAAAACTTAAAAAGATAAAGGCCGCTTAGGCTGAAGGCTCCACGGGTTGCCCGGACAGGTCGGCGTCGGCTGTAGCTTCGGCTGGCGAGGCCTCCGGCTGCTGGGTCTCGGCCTGGTCATTGGCGGTGGCCGATGTGGTCTCCGGCTGTTTGCTAGCGGGGGCCGGGTCGGCCCGAGCCTGGCTGGTCGCTCCGCCATCTGGTGCGACGCTGCGGCCTTCCTCGTCCTCGTCCTCCTCGCCGACTTCATCGCTGGAGGCGATCTCCTCCGCCGAGTCCTCCCCATTGTCCGGGTTTAGCCCGAACCAGGACGGGGGAACCTCGGTGCCATTTTATGCCTGCTCCAGGATGAAGAAACTAACGTCGGTGTACTCGGCGAGAGCTGACACGCGGATGGCGATCTCCTCGCGCTCCAGCGCCAACTCCGGTGCCTCCTCCTGGCGGGAAGTGGCCAGCTGTGCCAGACGCACGCCTGGATACCACGCCTTGACGAATTCCAGTGCCTTCGTAGCACCGGCCTGCGCTGCGGAGCCTTTCCAAGCCTCGAGCCGCTCCCACGCTGCCTCCAGCCAGTCGGTCATCCGGCTGGGAGTTCAAGGGATCGTTGCACCCGGCCAGAGCCCCTCCAAGACCAGAGACCCGGGGTGTTGAAGCCGGTGAAGTAGGTGGCACGTCGGCTCAAGGCGGCGCATCTTGACAGCCATCAGCTGCTCGCCCAAGTTCCTGGGCTGGTTTGGTTCAATCTCTGCGCCCTCGCTCCTCTGCTGTTCGCGCCGTTCTTCGATCGCCTGGACGACGACAACGGAGTAGCCCAGGAGGTACTCTGTTCAAAGAAGACAAAAAGAGTTAGAAGCCGTCTTCCACTAATAGCCGGCAACTAACCAGTCGGTGAAGAAAGAAGACATACCTTCAAGCATGTCGTCAATTACTGAGTAGCCGCCCGACAGGTGCTTCTCCTCGGCCTAGCTCGAGCGCTGGGACTCGAACTCGGCCTTGAGGTGCTCCTCCTCAGCCTTCAGAAGCCGGACCTGCTCCACGTGTCGGGTTGCCTGGTCTGCCAGCTCCGTCTCGAGCCGACCGTGCACCGTGGCCGCCTGGCTGCGTTCCAGCTCCTCAGCCTAGAGCTAGCTCTCGAGCTCCTGCACGCGGGTCCTCAGCCAGGCGACAGCCTCTACAAAAGCAAGCAAGAATCGACAACATCTACATCAACGAAAACAAGAAGTTGCCGGAGAAGATCTGGCCCGACTGCTCAGCAGTCGGCCCGAATCTCGGGGGCTACACCCAGTGGGTGCGCTTGCGCGCCCCCACTGAAAGTCGGCTTACATACCTCGGCTCTGGTTCAACTCGGAAGTCCGAGTGGAGAGCGTCTGATTCTAAGTGTTGTAGGCAGCCGCTCGCATGTTGTGGTAGCCATGCAACAAGAGCAACATTTCGACAATCAGAAGCACGCCTTTAAGTTCCAACTCGTCGGCTCAGCAGCCGGCTTGGAACTCGGGGGCTACACCCAGTGGGTGTGCTGGCGCGCCCCACTGAAGATCCCAAAAGAAAACAAAGCAAGACAAAAGCATACCCGGACGGATGTTCGCATCGCCGGCTTCTCTTCCCTCGCCCTCTGGAGAGTGGCGTTGTGGGCAGAGAACTTGTCCAGCACGTCCTGCACTGCGAGGTTCAGCGTGGCCGAGCTGGCCCCCGCTATCCAGCCCGAAGTGGCAGCGCTTGTGGCCCCGGCATTGGTCCCTTGTGAGCTCGAAGCCCCGGTTTCCACCGGCGTCGGCTCAGAAATCGCTCGCCCCAAGCACAGGCGCAAGGAAGTGTGTGTTACCACGACCTGGCTCGGCGCCAACCCAGTGCCGGCCTGCAGCACCTCTGGCCCTCTAGGTTGGCCGTCTCCTCGCCCTTTATCCCCGGCGCGCGCTGAACCTCCTCCGACTCCGGGATGGCGGCATCGACAACCACCTGCTCTGGCGCCGACTGGTTGCCACCGGCTGTCCTAGTCGAGGTTGGTGGTCTCCGGGACTCCGCCACCAGCCGGATCCTCCGCGGCCTTGGCGTCGGCCTCCGCCTGCACCTTGGTCGCCGCCTCCGCATGCGCCTTCATCCTGGCCTGGCCTCCACCTGTGCTGCCTCAGCCGCCTGGGCGTTGGCCTGTCCCTTCTCCGTGGCCTTCCTCTCCTCGCACGCCTCCCATGCGTTCCTTTCCGTCGCCTCCTGGAGGGCGGCGGCTGGATCCACGCGCCGGGCCTCCTCAGATCCGCTCGCTGACCCAATCGGCGAAGCGGATGGAGCTCGTGTAGTGGCATTGGGCGCCCTACTCAGCAAGAGAACAAAAATGAGAGATTCCCCAAGAGAAAGAAAAAAATATGAAGACTGTGCAACCATCGCACTCAACCAGATACGAACGGTAGCGGCTTAGGAGCCTTCCGGGTGGCGGCCACCTTCACTACCTCATGCCGCTTGGTCCCAGCCGCCTGCTTGGCCTTCTTTGCCATCCCCTCAGGGCAGCGCTTGTGCGCACCGAGTGCGGCAGACGGCGTCGAAGGGTCGGCTCCCGTCCTCGCGGCTCCTTCAGGGCTGCGCCCCCTCATCATCTTCGTCATCATCCGGCTAGGACCGGACGTCGCCGTATCCTCCTACGCCGCCTCCCGAAGATCCGCCCGCTCCAGCGCCGCCTCCTCTAGTGGCGTCGTCCTCGCCTCTGTCGTCTAAGGTGGCCTCCCTAGCTCAGGGGCACCCACATCACTCGCCTCGCGGTCCAGCATCCATTGATGGCCCGGAGCCGGCGCGCCTTGGCCCGGGAAGCGCTGCCATGCGGCCAGGTGGTCAGGTAGGATAAAAATCATTGCACGAACGAAGAAGGCGGACCAGATACTCACCGGTGGTGGGTTGGCGCACCTGTACGGCTCCTTGCCGAAGTGCGAGTCGGTCTCGTTGTGTTTGCTGTTGGAGAAGTAGTTGACATGTCGGACCACTTCGATAGTCGGTAGCTCCTTCATGGACATCCGGCATGGGTCCCGATGGCCACTCATCTCACAGATCATGTGCGGCCGAAATTGGAGAGGCGAAACCTAGCGGTGGATAAAGGCGGCCAATAAGTCGTCCAGCTTGAGACCCTCCGAGTCCGTCATCTCTTGAAGCCATTCGAGGACATTGGTGATGAGAGCTGGCAACTGTTTGGGGGGTTGCTGGCCCTAGTTGTTCTGCTATCCAGCAGGCGGACCGATCGCGAAAGCCGGTAAGTTGACATTCGTCGGGTGGAGATTCTGGAGACATAGAAGTATGACTTCTGCCAGAGCTTCGTCGACTCCAGCATGGCGATGGCCGGGAAGCGGGTCCCGGAGCCGGTGCGCCGCATGGCGATGCATGCCCCGCATTGAGCCGGCTCGCCCTTCGCCTGGGTGCCCTGCTTGAGGTAGAAGAACCTGTCGCACAACTCGAGTGTGGGCAAGACGCTGAGGTAGCCTTCGTAGAAGGTCATGAAGGTGGACAGCAGCACTACGGTGTTGGGGTGAGATGGTGTGGTTGAAGATGGTAGAAGTCGAGGAAGGAGTGAACGAAGCTGCTAACGGGCAGGGCAATGCCCCTGAGAAAGTGGGTCCTGAAGACGACAAACTCGCCGGCCTGCGGTGCCGGCGTGATCTCCGGCTCATTGGGAAGGCGCACCCCCAAGACCCCTTAATGGGGAAGTCTCCGGGTCTCGGGGAGGAACTCGATGTGCCCCTCGTGATGAGGACATCAATACCATTGTTACACCCCACAGCCCCTACTGTTACATATACTGGACCAATTACTAGAGCTCGCGCACGCCAATTAAATTATCAGGTACTTTCGTTTCTTGGTAATGATTCTAATGTTCATGAGAATATGATGCTGCCTAAATTGGATACATTTGTTTTGCTTACAATTGAAGGGGCTAGCTTGGAGAAGGATGAACATTGGAGCAAGAACAAGCATGGAGATGATGGCATGCGCAAGGGGAACAAGAACCGAGTTACAAGTGATGATTTCAGGACTTTGAAGCCACCATAATGAGTGCATGAAGCCTTGGACGAAATATACAAGATGCCACTTCAAAAATTTCGTCCAGAGGCTATTCTAGGTGCTGCTTCAACTTATTATTGGGCCAGGCCCATGTAATTTCGAAATACATAAGTATAGGCTATTTTTAGAGTCCGTATGTGTGGGGAAACAAGAGATAGGGTTAGTTTCGGAACCCTCCACCAAGGGCCACAAAATTCACCCCCTCTTCCTCCATATATACAGCCCTTAGGGCACCGTTTAGACTTTGGGTTTTGTTTAGATTAAAGTTCGCCATAGCTGCAACTTTGCGTACTTCGTTTGTGTTCAACGACCAGACAAAGACATCTCAGAACCCCACCTTGATCAATAAAGCTTTCATCTTATATTCGCAATATCCAGATTGCAATCTCAGTTTCTTGCTTGTTCTTCATTTGCTCGCAGGAAACAGACCCTCGTGGTCAGGTTGATCGTGCTCTGGCGTGGTCAATAACCTCTCAGAGTTGGTTTAGCGATTGCTAAGGCGCGACGTCCTCGCACGTTCATAGTCGGATCGTCAAAGTCGATTTCCACCAAAGCGATATCCATCATCTCATCGAAAGACGGGACACCTTTGCCTCTATCAAGTGGTATCAGATTTCCAGGTTGCTCGGTGAGATTTTATAGTTTTTCATAGTTTAGATCGAGTCTGTTCTTCATACCTACAGTCCACGAAAAAGCCAAAAAAAATTTAGGGTTAGTTCATCATATCCGAACCAGTCTGAGCCATTGCATAGTCTTTTCAGTATTTTGCTTTGTTGAATTTTCGGTTGCATCGTCGTGTCTAGTTGCTGGTCTTAGTGTTTAGTCTTTTAGAGTTTCGAGTTCTGTTCACGGGTCTTCACGCCGCCGCCGCACCATCATCATCCGCTGCCATATACCACCACCACACCAGATATGTCGTTCCTGCCATCTACCATCCCGCTTATCCGCCACCGCTCCGAGTGCATATACCAACACCGATCCGAGTCCATATACCACCATCGACCCACATCCATATACTACCACCACTCCGAGTCCATCTCATATTAGGTTAACTTTCGAGATCCATCTATTTCCATATTTGTGTTTTCCTTGTCTGAGTAGGTTTCGGATTCCAGCAATCTTTTGTCGTCCGTAGAAGAGGTTGGTTTCCAAAAAAAAGTGTCCGGAAACCACCCTTCGTTTAGGCCCAAAATTTTCCAAAAACGCACTGGACAAAAAAAATTCTAGCTATCCTATTTTTAGGTGTTTCTAAGCGTATTGAGACAGTCGCCGTTATAGAAAGTTTTTTTTGACCCGTTTCCAGTTTTTGGGTCCGGGCAGTCGAAAAAAAATTGGTTGAAAAAATTTCATGCCTATCCTGTTATCTTGACTTGGGAAGAGTTTTGAGACACTCGCCATTATAGTGATTTTAGGCAAAAAAAAGAGGAGCGCAAAAAAAGAATGAAAAAAATTCTAGAGTGTGCTTCTCCCTTGTTTACGTGCAGCGCCGAGATTTTGTTAGTGTTTTAGGCTCGCGTCTCTAGTACGGTCTAGCCTAGGACCAGCACAGTACCGTCGTTGAGCGTTTATTCAACTTTGCATCTCTGAATTGATTATTGCTGATCCTTTTTGCTACCATATTATAAGCCTTCCCAGCTCCACATACATCTACGTCGTGTGTTGACTCTCCCTGGTAATCGCTCTATCCAAGCTTTGAGAGTTTTGACTACAACGGTTGCCGATCACCGCCTGCTGCTGGGTAAGAACCGGTAAGAATTTGAGTTTTGCTTGACGAATTTGTGACACCCACCACCACCACTTGTTAGTAGTCTATAGGATCATATTCTTGTGTGTTTCTATTGCTGATAACCATGCCAGGATCACAAGCCGACGAGATTGACTGGGAGAACTTAACGAACAAGGAGCTTCATGATAAGTTTCAGCAAATGATGACTGAACAGGTGCAAGATGTGCTGAACAATTTTGAAGAGGCCATGGAGAAGATCACTGGCCTTGAGAAGATGTTCGAAACAAAGCTCGATAACAGATTTAATGAACTGCTTGTGCGTCTTCCACCACCGGTTGCACCTGTCGCACCTCTGCAACAACAACAACAACGACGACTACCTCCACATCGTGAAACAGCCCTCCGTCGAGCGAGCCGTGTTCCTCTTCAGCCTGGCCAAACTGTTGGTGCTGCTGTTGATAATTCTGTGGCTCCTGTTGCTGATGGGGAGGAGGATGATTATGCGGGAGATTATGAGGATGCGGTTGATCAAAATCAGAACTACGTGCAACCACCAGGTCGTCCACATGCAAATAATGGCAATGTTAGGGCTCCCCCTCAGGTACGAGATCATGACCATCTCCCTAAACTGAAATTGAATATTCCACCATTCGAGGGTAGATATGTTTCTGATATATATCTTACTTGGGAGTTAGAAACAGAACAACGATTTACATGTTTATAATATCCTGAGGAGAGACGTGTTCCTGCTGCTGTTTGTGCTTTCACTCGCTTTGCATGTGTTTTGTGGTCTGAACATTGTAGATTATATCCTGTTCCAGCTACTTGGGCTGCTTTGAAAACTGCTATGCGTACTCGTTGGGTTTGACCATATTATCAACGTGAATTGCTTCAAAAATTGCAGCGTTTGAGACAAGGAAAAATTTTTGTAGAAGAATATTATCAGGAATTACAAATTGGCATGATTAGATGTGGTATTGTTGAGGAGAATGAACCTATGCTTGCACGTTTTATGGGTGGATTAAATAGAGAGATTCAGACCATTCTAGAGTATAAGGAGTATACTGATATCACTCGTTTATTCCATCTTGCTTGTAAAGCTGAACGTGAAGTGCAGGATCGACAAGCATTGGCGCGAACTAACTTTTCTGAAGGTCGACCTTCATCATGGACACCGCATGCATCTTCTACTTCCACTGCACCAGCACCTCCATTAGGTGCCACCTCCAGCCGTGATACAAGAAAGCAGGCACAACTACCACTATCTGCCAAGAGCGCACCTGCCGGGCCTACATAGAGCTCTTCTTCTTCCATGGCATCAACTGGGCACACAAGTGATATTATTTGTCGTCGTTGTAAGGGAAGAGGTCATTATGCGAGAGAATGCAAATCTCAGCGTGTGATGATTGCAACTGAGGATGGTGGGTATGAGTCCGCTAGTGACTATGATGAGGAGACGTTGGCTCTTATTACACGTGAAGAACACGGTGGAGATGACTCTGATCATGAGACGCAATACATGGCTCCTGAAGACGCTGACAGGTATGAATGTTTAGTTGCTCAACGTGTTTTGAGTGTGCAGGTCACACAAGCTGAGCAAAATCAGAGGCATAATTTGTTCCATACAAAGGGAGTTGTGAAGGAACGTTTGGTGCGCGTCATCATAGACGGAGGGAGCTGCAACAACTTGGCTAGCATGGAGATAGTGGAGAAGCTCTCTCTCACCACAAGACCACATCCACATCGTTACTACATCCAAGGTTCAACAACAGCCGCAAGGTTAAGGTAACACGTATTGTTCATGTGCATTTTAGTATCTCTACATATGTTGATTATGTTGATTGTGATGTGGTACCTATGCAAGCATGTTCCTTATTACTTGGCCGACCATGGCAATTTGATAAAAATTCTGTCCACCATGGTAGAAACAATCAGTATACTCTTGTTCATAAGGATAAAAATATTACTTTGCTTCCTATGACTCCTGATTCCATTTTGAAAGATGATATTAATAGAGCTAATAAAGCAAAACAGGAGAAGAATAAGAGTGAAAATCAGATTGTGGCAAAAGAATTTGAGCAACGAATGAAGCCTAATAATAAACCATCTAGTGTTGCTTCCGAAATTAAATTGAAAAGTGCATGTTTACTTGCCACTAAATCTGATATTGATGAGCTAGATTTTAGCAAATCTGTTTGCTATATGCTTTTGTGTGCAAAGAGGCATTATTTTCATTTGAGGACGTGCCTTCCTCTTTGCCCCCTGCTGTTACTAACATTTTGCAGAAGTTCGCTGACGTCTTCCCACAAGACATGCCACCGAGATTACCACCTATTCGAGGGATTGAACATCAAATTGACTTAATTCCCGGTGCATCGCTACCCAACCGTGCACCATACCGTACCAATCCAGAGGAGACGAAGGAGATTATGCGTCAAGTACAAGAGCTTCTCGACAAAGGTTATATACGCGAATCCCTTAGTCCTTGTGCTATTCCTATTATTTTAGTGCCGAAAAAGGATGGTACATCGCGTATGTGTGTTGATTGTAGAGGCATTAATAATATTACTATTCGTTATCGTCATCCTATTCCTAGGCTAGATGATATGCTTGATGAATTGAGTGGCTCTACAATATTCTCCAAAGTTGATTTGCGTAGTGGATACCATCAAATTCGTATGAAATTGGGGGATGAATGGAAAACGGCATTTAAAACTAAGTTTGGATTATATGAGTGGTTAGTCATGCCTTTTGGGTTAACTAATGCACCTAGTACTTTCATGAGATTAATGAACGAAGTTTTACGTGCTTTCATTGGACGATTTGTGGTAGTTTACTTTGATGACATATTGATTTATAGCAGAACTTTGGAGGAACATTTGGAACATTTACGTGCTATTTTTATTGCTCTACATGATGCACGTTTGTTTGGTAACCTTGGGAAGTGCACCTTTTGCACGGACCGAGTGTCTTTTCTTGGCTACGTTGTTACTCCACAGGGAATTGAAGTTGATAAAGCCAAGATTGAAGTTATTGAGAGTTGGCCGCAGCCCAAAACGGTCACACAAGTGAGGAATTTTCTTGGCCTTGCTGGATTCTATAGGCGTTTTGTGAGATATTTCAGCACCATTGCTGCACCTCTCAATGAGCTTACAAAGAAGGATGTGCCTTTTGTTTGGGGTACCGCACAGGAAGAAGCCTTCACGGTATTCAAAGATAAGTTGACACATGCTCCTTTACTCCAACTTCCTGATTTTAATAAGACTTTTGAGCTTGAATGTGATGCTAGTGGAATTGGATTAGGAGGTGTGTTATTACAAGATGGCAAACCTGTTGCATATTTTTCTGAAAAATTGAGTGGGCCTAGTCTGAATTTTTCTACTTATGATAAAGAATTATATGCTCTTGTTCGGACTTTAGAGACATGGCAACATTATTTATGGCCCAAAGAATTTGTTATACATTCTGATCATGAATCTTTGAAACATATTAAAAGTCAAGCTAAACTGAATCGTAGACATGCTAAATGGGTTGAATTCACTAAGACTTTCCCTTATGTTATTAAACACAAGAAGGGTAAAGAAAATATTATTGCTGATGCATTGTCTCGTCGCTATACTATGCTTTCACAACTTGACTTCAAAATATTTGGTTTGGAGACCATCAAAGATCAATATGTGCATGATGTTGATTTTAAAGATGTATTGCAGAATTGTAAAGAAGGGAGAACATGGAACAAGTTCGTCGTTAATGATGGATTTGTGTTTCGTGCTAACAAGCTATGCGCATTCCAGCTAGCTCTGTTCGTCTTTTGTTGTTGCAGGAGGCGCATGGAGGAGGATTAATGGGACAGTTTGGCGTGAAGAAGACGGAGGACGTACTTGCTTCACATTTCTTTTGGCCAAAGATGAGACGGGATGTTCAGCGTTTTATTGCTCGCTGCACTACATTTCAAAAAGCTAAGTCACGACTCAATCCTCATGGTTTATATATGCCTTTGCCTGTACCTAGTGTTCCTTGGGACGATATATCTATGGACTTTGTTTTAGGTTTACCTCGAACAAAGAAGGGGAGGGATAGCATATTTGTTGTCGTGGATAGATTCTCGAAAATGGCACACTTTATACCATGTCATAAAAGCGATGATGCCGTTAATGTTGCTGATTTGTTCTTTCGTGAAATTATTCGCTTGCATGGTGTGCCCAATACTATTGTTTCAGATCGTGATACTAAATTTCTTAGCCACTTTTGGATATGTTTATGGGCTAAATTGGGGACTAAACTGCTTTTTAGTACTACTTGTCACCCCCAAACTGATGGACAAACTGAAGTAGTCAATAGAACATTGTCTACTATGCTTAGGGCTGTTTTGAAGAATAATCAGAAAATTTGGGAAGAATGCTTGCCTCATATTGAATTTTCTTATAATCGTTCATTAGATTATACTACTAAGATGTGCCCTTTTGAAATTGTGTATGGTTTCCTACCTCGTGCACCTATTGATTTGTTGCCTCTTCCATCTTCGGAGAAGGTTAATTTTGATGCTAAACAACGTGCTGAATTGATTTTAAAAATGCATGAGTTAACTAAGGAAAACATTGAGCGTATGAATGCTAAATATAAACTTGCTGGAGATAAGGGTAGAAAACATCTTGTGTTTGCACCTAGAGATCTTGTTTGGTTACATTTGCGTAAGGATAGATTTCCTGATTTGCGTAAATCAAAGTTAATGCCACGTGCTGATGGTCCTTTTAAGGTGTTGGAGAAAATAAATGATAATGCATATAAACTTGAGCTGCCTGCAGATTTTGGGGTTAGTCCCACTTTTAACATTGCAGATTTGAAGCCTTATTTGGGTGAGGAAAATGAGCTTCCGTCGAGGACGACTTCATTTCAATAAGGGGAGGATGATGAGGACATCAATACCATTGTTACACCCACAGCCCCTACTGTTACATATACTGGACCAATTACTAGAGCTCGCGCACGCCAATTAAATTATCAGGTACTTTCGTTTCTTGGTAATGATTCTAATGTTCATGAGAATATGATGCTGCCTAAATTGGATACATTTGTTTTGCTTACAAATGAAGGGGCTAGCTTGGAGAAGGATAAACACTGGAGCAAGAATAAGCATGGAGATGATGGCATGCGCAAGGGGAACAAGAACCGAGTTACAAGTGATGATTTCAGGACTTTGAAGCCACCATAATGAGTGCATGAAGCCTTGGACGAAATATAAAAGATGTCACTTCATAAATTTCGTCCAGAGGCTATTCTAGGTGCTGCGTCACCTTATTATTGGGCCAGGCCCATGTAATTTCGAAATACATAAGTATATGCTATTTTTGAGTCCGTATGTGTGGGGAAACAAGAGATAGGGTTAGTTTCGGACCCCTCCACCAAGGGCCACAAAATTCACCCCCTCTTCCTCCATATATACAGCCCTTAGGGCACCGTTTAGACTTTGGGTTTTGTTTAGATTAAAGTTCGTCATAGCTGCAACTTCACGTACTTCGTTTGTGTTCAACGACCAGACAAAGACGTCTCAGAACCCCACCTTGATCAATAAAGTTTTCATCTTATATTCGCAATATCCAGATTGCAATCTCAGTTTCTTGCTTGTTCTTCATTTGCTCGCAGGAAATAGACCCTCGTGGTCAGGTTGATCGTGCTCCGGCGTGGTCAATAACCTCTCGGTGTTGGTTTAGCGATTGCTAAGGCGCGACGTCCTCGCATGTTCGTAGTCGGATCGTCAAAGTCGATTTCCACCAAAGCGATATCCATCATCTCATCAAAAGACGGGACACCTTTGCCTCTATCACCTCGTGCACATTGGAGCCGTCCCACTCGCTCCTCCCCATGGCTTGGGCCAGCTCGACGGCGGCTCGGTGAAGCGGGACGAAGATGGCGTCGCAGCAGCGCTCCGGTAGCGCGAGTCGCGTCATCGCAGCAGCGGCAAGGAAGTAGAAGGCAAGGAAGAAGAAGAAGATGGAGGGGGCGCACGTGCGTTCGGCCGCCCCCCTCCTCCCCTATTTATAGGGCGTCAGTGACAAAGCCGAGGCGACGCGTCGTGGGGGCGTGGGATTAACTGCGCCCACTCCTCGCACGCCCCCACAAATCCCGCGCCGTAATGGCGCACTTAATCCGCCCCGGAAGGGCAACCGCCCACCTCGGTCACGACAGATCTGCGCACGCGCCAAGGCCGTGTAGTGGTGGTCCCGGGCCTACGGCGATGTCCCGTCGCGCGCGTGGGCTGGCAGGCCAGCCTGGCCTGCTAGCGCCGCGTGGCGCTCGAGTGACGGGCGGCGCCTCCCCAGCGCCCGCCGCGCCGATTCAAATTCCTACATGCGGCAGCCTCAGCCGCGGCCGGCTCCTAGCACACAACTTCTCCCAGTCGGAGGGAGCAAAGGTGCAGGATCCCTCAAAGGGGAAACTGCTGAGGCACTCCGGTTGCCATCCGTAGCGCCTCACCAGCTTCGGGGACTACTTCGGGGGGATAAACCCCGGGTAGCCTCATCCGCACGCAAAGATATTTCAAGACATCGGGGCTAGCTAAGCCCCACGTGCAGAATGGTCGCACGGCCGGCTTCTAGAGCTGGCTGGTGCCACGCGGCCGGCCTCCAAAAGACGGCGTGCTCCAAGAAGGCGGCTAGGGCATAGGCCGGCCTCCAGCAGGCGGTCCGTCACTTCCCTCGGAGTCTGCACTCAACCACTACGACAAGACGGATTATGGCAACAGTGCCACCTGCTCCCCTCGAATCCCGGCGGGGTATGGCTACAGTGGGCGCTGACCAGACGGCCACCAACCCACCTGATGGAGCACTATATCCATACGTCTCCTAACGCCGCCCTCGTCAGCACAAACGGTGCTACAGCAAAAAGCAATCAGAGGGGCCCGCAGGCGGCGGGCCCTACCTGTCGTCCGGATTCTCGGCAGTCGGCGGGACCCTCCAGAGGCGGGCCCCAATAGCCGGCGGAGAACCCGGTGACCCTAGACACTGACACCCGGGTCCTACACCCGGTCGTATTACCATTGTACCCCTAGGTGGTTGGCCTATAAAACCCCCCAGGGCTCACCCATGCAAAGGGTTCACCTCAGTTCAGCCCACACACCATAGCTAGGTGAAGAGAGCTAGCCTGCCCTTCTTCCTCCTCTAGCAACACAGCTCAAGGAGCAACCTTGTACTCATATTGATCATAGTCATCATGCGGAGACCCTGCAGAGCAGGACTAGGGGTGTTATCTCTTCGAAGAGCCCTGAACCTGGGTACGTCTCGTGTCCGATCGAGCTCGTGCTGACTCCCACTTCTAGGACCCGACGACGTCCTCCTGGGCCCATCCATGAAGCCACTCCTTGGCATCTAACGAGAGGATTACCACGACAGATAAGAACGAAATCTCAAAGGGAAAACTCAATTCACAACAAGATAGAGAGGGGAAAACAACATATGATCCAACTATATTAACAAAGCCCATGATACATCAAGATCGTGACATCTCAAGAGAGAGAGAGAGAGATATATATATATAGAGAGAGAGAGAGAGATGAAACACATAGCTACTGGTACAAAGCCTCAGCCACGAGGGTGGACTACTCCCTCCTCATCATGGTGGCCGCCAGGATGACGGAGATGGCCACCGGTGATGATTTCCCCCTCCGGCAGGGTGCCGGAACGAGGTCTAGATTGTTTTTTCGTGGCTACCGAGGCTTGCGACGGCGGAACTTCTGATCTATTGACTCTCCTAGGGTTTTTTGGAATATTTGAGAATTTATAGGGCGAAGAGGCGCAGGTGGGCACAACCCACCTGGGCACCCCCTCTGGTACTTCTTTGGCCCAAGTTGTGTCTTCTGGCCCATGAAAATTCTCCAAAAAGTTTCGCTGCATTTGGGATTGATTTTCTGCGATGTAAAAAACAAGCAAAAAACAACAATTGGCACTGGGCACTGGGTCAATAGGTAGTCCCAAAAAATGATATAAAGTTGGTATAAAATGATTGTAAAACATCAAGAATGATAATATAACAGCATTAATACTTCAGAAAATATAGATGCGTTGGAGACGTGTCAGACGTCGGTCGTCCGGTGACTCGGACTTGTCGGACGTCCGGAGGTTGGCGGTCGTCCGGGCGCTGGCAACATCCGTCCTTTTGTTCGGTTGGGTGTGGATGCGTCGGACGTCCGAGGGCGCTCGGTCGCCCAGGAGCTATAGAGTGTTGGACGTCCGGTGGCTTCCGGTTGTTCGGCCGCCGTAGACTCTGTAGCTCCGTCTTCGCTTCCATGCTTCCCTCGCGGATGGTGTAGGTGTTCCTTGGCGTTTGCACTCCTCATCATCCGTAAAGCTCCGGCAATACCTACGCATGCACACGAGAGGAATGTCAAGTAGTATACCATCCTCGAAGGGGTCAAGTGAGCACGTGTAAAGGAGATGATTCACCTTTATGTATGTGAAATAGATGTCGCACGTGTCACTTGCCAAACAGACTCTTGACATGGTGATGTCCGTAGGATGCTCCGCATCACATCATCTTGTGCTGATTCCTGCGCCCCCTATATGTGGTAGCTGAAGATTGTACTGACGATCCTCGCATGCGGAGTAACAGCGGCGGCAATTCATCGATTTCTAAAGTGGCGGTGGGGCGTCCAATCTCCTTATCAGATGAGGCGGCTCATGCGGCAGACATGGAGCGCCCGCGGCGGGGGCGTTCAATCTCCTTGTTAGATGAGGCGACTCCTGCGGCGGAGACATGGCGCGCCGGTGGCGGGGGCGTCCAATCTCCTTGTCAGATGAGGCAGCTCCTGCGGCAGAGACATGGAGCGCCGACAGCGGCAAGCGTGGGAAGGTGTGGGCAGAGGCTAGAAGAGGAGGGCGCTGGCGAGGGGGCGGCCTGGAGGAGGGATCATGGGGAGGGACGAGGGATATCACGGACCCATTGCGCTTCAATTGGCAGACCGTGGCAGAACATTTACCGTGCGTCGTTCGATGGGGGAAGCAGACCACAAAGTAATATTGACTCTCAGATTTTGTTACTTGGATCAGATCGAAGGATCCTGGTTAGCCTGTGTACACTTTGTGGGGTGGTTTTAGGGGAACTTAAGTTTACTCTTTTAATAGTAGTAGAGATGATTGCAGTTTCCCGCAAAAAAAAAAGTATGATTGCAGAATTCACAAAACTGCTAGACAAACATCCAGAGTAAAAAAGGGGATCAAATTGTTCCAAAATAAGTATATTTCAGCCGAGCCCATAATTGAATTTTGCATGCATTAAACCTGCGTACTTAACTGCATTCCTACTAACACAATCTCATAAGTATTTATCAGTACATTCTGGCTACGTGAAACCTCCAGTAAATTGGCATATATTCACATTTTCATTTGTGCGAGTTATGTTCCGTGTAAAGGAAATGTGGACACCACTACCATAAAAGAAAGAGGCGCAGGGTTATAGCTGCGACTACCCGGTCGATGCACTGCTCTGGCCGAATATATGGGGGATCCCGTCCCAGTTTCCTTTTTCCCTCGCTTCCCAGTATCCCCCAAGATAGCAGTAGCTGTCGTCCTCGTCCTTCCTGAACCACCTCGGTTGCCAGCCTTTCTCTTGTAACCTTCGAGCCTGTAAATATAAGCCATTACAGGTGGCACCAGCAGGAGTGAAGCCCAGCCAAAAAATGAGCCTGGTGATGAACACAAGTGATATGCTGCCAAATAGCATAAGCACCAAAGTTATGATTTCTTCCTCATTATGAATATGAGTGCTTAAAATTCTCAACCTGTCAGAATCTTGTCATCTTTGCAAATCAAACTAGAATAAGATTTAATAAACTGGGTCTCAATTGCTAGTTGCTACAACCAATTGAAAGAACTCCTGGGAAGTTTCTTTTCCAATGTGTAAGGAAGAACGCTTAGGAAATTACAATCATATTTCACTAATTCATATATTGAGCTTTACAAACATTGTGCCAGCATCAGATCCACGGAACAATTAGAAGATGCTTCTTCATTCATGAGACTGATGAGTGCAAATTACACACGACAGATGAGATTCCAAACACATGGTTTCTGACTTATAATATTAGCCACGATACTTTGTCGGCCAATGTGACGATCTCAACTCCTATAAATGATGCTATGATAAAAAGAAACAAGAAAACACATTGATAAAAGATTAAATCAAACATATAATACTGGAATACCTGCCGCTGAAGTTGTTCAAGTCTGAGTTTCTCCGAATTTGCCTTTTCGTATTCACCATTTTCCAGATGTCTCTGATCAGGCCTCAGGCGAGAATCAGTAGGAGGCAACATCGTCAACATGTGAGGTGGCAATTCATTTAAAGAAATTGCAAATGGAGAAAGGTTATATCGGGTTTGATTCAAAGACTTGTCTCTCTCCCACAAAAGAACTGCTTCCGACATTGGGTCGTACCACTTGGGTTTAGCGCTTGGATCCCCAAGCACATAATACATAGCTTCATCCCATTTTCCAATTAACATAGCGACTTTCTTTCCAGTCCTATTATCTTGTACAAATCCTTGCACCTGCGTGATTGATCCAAATTATTTAAGATGTTGACCCTATGTGTGCCCAAATATATTTAGACTGCAAATAAATTACTGACGACCAATAGCAAATGCATAGCTAAAGTTGAGACACTTATTTTGGGATGGAGGGGGTACATTGCAGTGACCATGTCGCCCTTTAAGGACGTCAGCCACAGTTCTCTACGGAGGCCAGTTCTTTGGCCGATTCTCTCAGAATCTTGAGAATCAGACCTCCCCCCAGATTCTCCAAGAATCTTGAACTCGTATTTTTTTCGACAATCCTAGCTAGTTAGACTACTCCTACTCAAGGATTACGAGTCGACGAGTCGTTCCGAGGTTGAGACTCATAGACTAATCGGACTAGTCTTAGACTAGTGCTAGACTAGTCGACAAAGTACTGTAGTAGTCAACTACTAATACCTAGTAGCAGTATGTAGTAAACTGTACAGCACATTACAGTATATACAATAAAACCAGCAGTGCTAGCCAACGCTCGCCAGGCCCAGCCCAGTGCAGCTCAGCACGCCACCCCCACCTGGCCCATTTGGGCCCAAGTAGCCAGCCTACATCCCATCCCATCCCATCCCATCCCATCCCATCCCATCCCTCTCCCTCCCTCCCTCCCTCCCTCCCTCCCTCCCTCCCTCTCTCTCTCTCTCTCTCTCTCTCTCTCTCTCTCTCTCTCTCTCTCTCCACAGGGCCACACGCGCCTACGGGGCACGGCCATGGCCGCCGCCCGAGCAAGAGCTCCGGCCGGCTGCCGCGCCTTGCTTCACCATCCGCCGTTCCGGCAGCGGGTCAGTGGGTGCTGGCGGTGGCCTCGTCCAGGCGGCTCGTTCTCATAGCTCGCTCTCCAAATTTCCCCTCCCAAATTTGAGTCGAGCGACTCAGACAACAGGACTAGTCCAGACTAGTCGACTAGTCTCTTGACCGCTCGACTCATCGAATTAGTCTACACGAGATGGGGGCTTTGGCTATGGCATCAGGAATCAAGAAGGAGAAGATGTCTTAAGCTTTGCTCTAGCCTACAACATGATTGTAGCTAACACCCTCTTTAGAAAGAGAGAATCACATCTGGTGACTTTTAGTAGTGGCCAACACTCTAGCCAGATTGATTTCATCCTCTTGAGAAGAGAAGATAGGCGTGCGTGCCTAGACTGTAAGGTGATACCTGGAGAGAGTGTTGTACCCCAGCATAAGCTGGTGGTTGCTGACTTCCGCTTTCGGATTCGTGTCCAGCGGGATAAGCGTGCCAAAGTCGCTAGAACGAAGTGGTGGAAGCTCAAGGGGGAGGTAGCTCAGGTGTTCAAGGAGAGGGTAATTAAGGAGGGCCCTTGGGAGGAAGGAGGGGATGCGGACAATGTGTGGATGAAGATGGCGACTTGCATTCGTAAGGTGGCCTCGGAGGAGTTTGGAGTGTCCAGGGGAAGGAGAAGCGAAGATAAGGATACCTGGTGGTGGAATGATGATGTCCAGAAGGCGATTAAAGAGAAGAAAGATTGCTTCAGACGCCTATACCTGGATAGGAGTGCAGACAACATAGAGAAGTACAAGATGGCGAAGAAGGCCGCAAAGCGAGCTGTTGGTGAAGCAAGGGGTCGGGCATATGAGGACCTCTACCAACGGTTAGGCACGAAGGAAGGTGAAAGGGACATCTATAAGATGGCTAAGATCCGGGAGAGGAAGACGAGGGATATTGGCCAAGTCAAATGCATCAAGGACGGAGCAAGCCAACTCTTGGTGAAGGACGAGGAGATTAAGCATAGATGGCGGGAGTACTTCGACAAGCTGTTCAATGGGGAGAATGAGAGTTCTACCATTGAACTGGACGACTCCTTTGATGAGACCAGCATGCGTTTTGTGCGGCGCATCCAGGAGTCTGAGGTGAAGGAGGCTTTAAAAAGGATGAAAGGAGGCAAGGCGATGGGCCCTGATTGTATCCCCATTGAGGTGTGGAAAGGTCTCGGGGACATTGCGATAGTATGGCTAACCAAGCTTTTCAACCTCATTTTTCGGGCAAACAAGATGCCAGAAGAATGGAGACGGAGTATATTAGTACCAATCTTCAAGAACAAGGGGGATGTTCAGAGTTGTACTAATTACCGTGGAATTAAGCTGATGAGCCATACAATGAAGCTATGGGAGAGAGTCATTGAGCACCGCTTAAGAAGAATGACAAGCGTGACCAAAAATCAGTTTGGTTTCATGCCTGGGAGGTCGACCATGGAAGCCATTTTCTTGGTACGACAACTTATGGAGAGATATAGGGAGCAAAGGAAGGACTTGCATATGGTGTTCATTGACTTGGAGAAGGCCTATGATAAGATACCGCGGAATGTCATGTGGTGGGCCTTGGAGAAACACAAAGTTCCAGCAAAGTACATTACCCTCATCAAGGACATGTACGATAATGCTGTGACAAGTGTTCGAACAAGTGATGTCGACACCGGTGACTTCCCGATTAAGATAGGACTGCATCAGGGGTCAGCCTTGAGCCCTTATCTTTTTGCATTGGTGATGGATGAGGTCACAAGGGATATACAAGGAGATATCCCATGGTGTATGCTCTTTGCGGATGATGTGGTGCTAGTTGACGATAGTCGGACGGAGGTAAATAGGAAGTTAGAGTTATGGAGACAAACCTTGGAATCGAAAGGGTTTAGGCTTAGTAGAACTAAAACCGAGTACATGATGTGCGGTTTCAGTACTACTAGGTGTGAGGAGGAGGAGGTTAGCCTTGATGGCCAGGTGGTACCTCGGAAGGACACCTTTCGGTATTTGGGGTCAATGTTGCAGGAGGATGGGGGTATTGATGAAGATGTGAACCATCGAATCAAAGCCGGATGGATGAAGTGGCGCCAAGCTTCTGGCATTCTCTGTGACAAGAGAGTGCCACAAAAGCTAAAAGGCAAGTTCTACAGGACGGCGGTTCGACCCGCAATGTTGTATGGCGCGGAGTGTTGGCCGACTAAAAGGCGACATGTTCAACAGTTAGGTGTGGCGGAGATGCGTATGTTGAGATGGATGTGTGGCCACACGAGGAAGGATCGAGTCCGGAGTGATGATATACGAGATAGAGTTGGGGTAGCACCAATTGAGGAGAAGCTTGTCCAACATCGTCTGAGATGGTTTGGGCATATTCAGCGCAGGCCTCCAGAAGCTCCAGTGCATAGCGGACGGCTAAAGCGTGCGGAGAATGTCAAGAGAGGGCGGGGTCGACCGAATTTGACATGGGAGGAGTCCGTTAAGAGAGACCTGAAGGATTGGAGTATCGACAAAGAGCGAGCTATGGACAGGGGTGCGTGGAAGCTTGCTATCCATGTGCCGGAGCCATGAGTTGGTTGCGAGATCTTACGGGTTTCACCTCTAGCCTACCCCAACTTGTTTGGGACTAAAGGCTTTGTTGTTGTTGTTGTTGTTGTTGTTGAGATTCGCAGTCGACACCACAGTTGCGACTCATAGACTAGTCCATCGACTAGTCTCGACTAGTCCTTCGACTCGTAATCAGTGCTCCTACTGTCCTATACAACAACAGAATGCATCAGAACACGACAAGGGGGTTGCTTCAGACCAAGGGACCCTTCCAAGAGAAGGAACAAAATCATAGTGCCTATATTGATGTTTTAAAAGATGCATTATCTTAGAATTAATACATCCGTCCCATAATGTAAGACGTTTTTCGACACTACACTCGAAAAACGTCTTACATTATGGGACGGAGGTAGTAATTCTAATTTTAATCAATTGCTACTTTTAATGTAAATTATTGTTTAGCCTAGTAGGCATTTGCTAAAAACAGAAGTTTATTACATTTCAATACAACAACAAAGCCTTTAGTCTCAAACAAGTTGGGGTAGGCTAGAGCTGAAACCCATAAGATCTCGAAACCAACTCATGGTTCTGGCACGTGGATAGCTAAACTTCCACACACCCCTGTCAATTTGTAGGTATGTTTTGAAATGTCCCCATGGCAAATTGTAGATAATATTTTTTTTACGTATTGTACCATGGCAAATTTCTTTTTGTATGTAGCATGTCAATTTCATGTTACATATAAGATGAATTTTTCATTGTGTTAAGGCATTTTTCATGTTACATATAGGTGGCATTTTCATGTTACAAAGAGGTGGCATTTTCCTACTGTCATGGTATTTCTATCTCTGTTTTTATGTATACATCCATGTTATTTTTTTCTCTTATGTCTAAATTATACAATTTTTTGGCAATTCATGTATCATAATTTTTCGATTTTTTGTTGACGGCATTTTTTTGCAAAAAGCAGTTAATTGGGCTAGCCAGTTTTGTCCCACGCGCTTTGCTTTATTTCTGGGTCACAGGCGTTCGCTCCAGGATCCCTCCTGAGCTGACGCCCGCCCACCCCCCCCCCCCCCCCCCCCTTATTGCGGTCCAAATAAAAGAGAGTCTATGGCCAAACAGACATTTATGAGCAAGCATCTGACTAGACGGGTATCTATTTTATGCTTGATATAAATTCATTTTGTACTGAAATTACATATTTACCTGGTGTGGGTTCCGATCAATAATTGACAGTTCTTTGAATTTAAGCTTGCAAGAGTACTGACTACTTCCCTTGATGTGCATTGTGCCATAGTGGTCACAATAAATTTTCCCTATAATGATATTGTATATGGAAGTAGTAACTTTACTCCACTGGAATTTCTCCCCATCATCAAATTGAAGGGTTAGAACGCCTATTGGATCAAGCTGAATGGATCGACCCCAGAACTTGCCTCTCAGATTCGAATCACCCCAGAATTTCCAACCTCGACCATCACAGTGACATGCAACAACCACGGGGTGGTGACTGACCTGAAATAATCAAATTTAAAATAAGAACATATTTTTAATCAGCCGAGTGAGCACTTCACAAGACACAAAAAGATCGTACTTACATAAAGTTGCGTGGTAATAAGAAAAATAATGTCATGAACTAGGAATTGCTCTATTCGGAAATAACTCATAATCTCTTCAAATAATGACTTTTTGGAGATCCCTAAGAGAGTGTTGAAGAGACTAGACTATAATTGGTCTTGGCTTCTCGCTTCTTTTGGCAATCTGATCAGCATAAAAGAAAAAATTGTTTAGCACGTTGTGAGATTATGTGTACTCCTGAGGACCAGGGCGGCCTCGGTATTCAAGATTTGGAGGGTATTCAAGATTTGGAGGTTATTGGATATTCAAGCTGTGAATAGAGGGTGGAGATTGACAATCATTGTCGCAAAATAAATATTTGGGGCAAAAACCACCCAGTTCGGTTAAAGACAAGCCAACAGACTCGCATTTTTGGAAGGGCCTTATGAGGTTGAAGGACGCTTTTTTACAAGTTGGTTCACTCAGTATGAAAAATGGGGAATCGCCTAGGTTTTGGGAGGATAAACGGATCGGCATATGCCCTTTTCAGTTATGTACCCGAGATTATTCAACATTGTCTGACATAAGGATGCCATGGTAGCCGCTGTTCTCCGGGTGGCTGTCAGACCCACCAAGGTCTGAAGAACAAGATTCAGACAACTCTCACTCAAATCACAAAACTTAGCAAATTTGGAGCTTAATTGTGGGAATATAGGCCAAGTTAAGATACACCTAAGGGCCAGCCAGGAACACCGGCGGCTAGGGTTTACCCCAATACAGGGAGAATGATCCCAATGTCTGTCTCCAGATACTTGGCTTTACTTACAAATGAGATAAGAACGAAGAAAAAGTAAAACAGAGTAGTTGCCTACTGTAGCCTTTGCGGTAAAGTAACAGTGACGCCTCAGAGTCTTCTATGCCGGATCAACATCGACTGCTTCATCATTACACGCGAAGCGGTACCGAGGAAGGAGGGGCGTAAGATGGTAGATGGACAGCTTGCTTGACTTCACGTGCTCGATAGACGATTCAAACTTAACTGACCAAGAACATGGCTGTCAAATTCTTCAGAGAAGTGTTGGCTGGGTCCTGACAGTGGCGAATCCACTGGTTGATTTCAGCCGACCCTCATTGGATAGCATTTAAATGACTGGAATGAGATTGTCCTCAAAGTAGCAGAGGTTCAACTAACTCAGGGGCAAGATCTGTTTAAGTGGGATCTTCATACCACATGAGTTTTTTCTGTACACTCCATGTATAGGCCTTAATGTTAAGTGGGTCAGATTTAGATCAAAACAGTTATGGCGTCTGAAACTGCTTCTAAAGGTCAGAATTCCTGTGGTTTTAATGCACGAGGGTAGTCCTTACAAAGGACAATCGAATAAGTGTAAGTGGCAGGGGGGACACATGGTGTAGCTTTTGCTGTGAACAGGAAACTATCCAAAATCCTTTTTTATTGTACCCCTGTCCATGGCTAGTTCGTTGGTGATATTCCAATCCTTCAGATCTCTCTTTACGGACTCCTTCCAATTTGGCTATGCAGGAATGATGTTGACAAAAAGAAATTTCACTCATGTATGCAGGTGCTACTCTGGTGTACCAGTTGCTTGTGGTCATGGGCATTGTTACAAAAGAAGCAATACAAGGAATCCATGAAGCTTGGCGCCAAGTGGCTCGAACAGATTAACAGGGAGTCTATATCCCAGTTTGGATGGTGTGCCAGTGCTAGGCTTCTTAGTTTATAGAGTAGTCTTGGATGCCATATTACTATCGTCTGGTGTTGGTTGATCTTGTTGTTTAGGTATCTTCCTTTTGCTGTTGAGATTGTTGTTTCATGATTATGTAACAAACAATGTAAGAAGTCTGGTTGGATGCATCGATGAGACCAGGGGTAATAATAACTTCAATTATCTAAGAAACAACTACACAACCTTCTCAGAGAAAAAGCGAAGTCCTTTATCTGGATAATCAGCTTCATATGTTTCACCAAGTAGAGGATTGAAGGGTTTGCATTGCCGACCTTCAGTTGAAGCATAGCTTGATACTGCAAAAGCCGCAACAAGAAGTGTCCTCATCAAGCTGTCACCCTGTATTGTATTTCACCAAGAATTTATTCATTGCAAAATACAAATGACGAGTCTCCAGTGCAAAGTAACCTTAGTGCAAAAGGTTAAACTGTTAAAAAGGCATTGTAAACAAGATTGAATAGTGTCTTCCTTCAGTAACCAGAAATATTAAAATAAAATACGGTATACAAGTAAAATAGTAAAATATTATCAAGAAGTACTAAAATTAAATATTTACTAGAAAACCTCGGTCAGTTATAGATGACATATGGAAATCGCATATTTTTCAAGGACAAAAGGAAAGGATTGACAGGAAAGCCCCAACTTAAGCAAATATTCCAGAATTTAGAATGAACCGCTGGAGATTATACACTATTGGTCCATCAATTCTTCATAGCAAACACAATTTAGACTCCGAAAAGAATTGATGGATGTAATAATTATTTAAGGTAGAGAATCATGTACTATCTGACTCAACAAGAGTTAGAAAAAAAACGTGTTCTTCATAGTAAACTCAATTTAGACTCCAACAAGAGTTGATGGATGTACCTTTCCCTTTTTGCCCCTCACTTAACCCTTCATGCCTAGGACTATATATATACTCTTCTCCCACCTCCTCTCCAGGGTTAGCAAAGATTATATCTAAAACTAAGAGAGCTTTGCTCAGCTACCTCCCATTGTGGGATTCCTCCAATGCCGATACGGTTCCTCATGGAGAACAAGGCCACCTTGCAAGGTGAAGACCCCAAGGAGTTTCAAGACCTCTACTTGTCGAGAAGATTCCCCCATAGGACTTAGGGAAGAACCTTATATTGCTCCCTCTCTCTCTCTCTCTCTCTCTCTCTTGGATGATTTGAATCAAGGATTAATCCATGTGCATCTTGTTTTCCAACTTGTGTCTTGATTTATGCTAGTTTCCCTCATAATTCCTCTCGTTTTCTCCCGAGTTTTTCGCGTTCTTCCTCAAATCCACCTCCAAATCGTGAAGAGCATCCCCGCGGTTTCCCCGTATCATTTGGCATCAAGAGCAAAGTTGCGACGAATTGGAACCCCCTCACCTCCCTTTGCTAGTCTTTTTTTTCCTGCCCAAATTCAAAAATCCCCACCAAAAATAGCACAAAGTCAATTTCAAGTGATTTGTTAGATTTCGTGCAAATTGGTTGGTTTTGCTTCATGGATCTCTTGCATAGTTGCATATCTAGTTGATCTACCTTCCTTTTCGTGGATTTAGCCCAAGTTTTCTTTTCCTCGTCAAATTTTGATTTTGAACCCAAGTTTTTTCCCTCGAGACCCCGCAGACTCGACCTCCCGCAGCCCTGGGCCTACCCCGGATTTACAAACCTCTTTTGACACGCTCTTTGAATAACCCCGAAGCCCCCCCCCCCCCCCCTTCCTCCCTCCCTTCCCGACTTAGCCAACACCATTCACCTTTTGGTCATAACATTTCATTCTAGACTCCAATTCCAGCGTTCTTGGGCTAGATTTGATGCTATCGACATGCCCAAGATCACCACATTGGTTTCCACATCATTTGCGTTAGACACTTTTGGAGGAATTTCATCGACACCAACCATCAAGCTCGTTTGGTCGTCCAAGTTTCATCAGGTGAAGCATTCGGTCACCGCCAAGTTTCATCAGGTGAAGCATTCGGTCACCGCTACATCGACCTCACCAACAACTACGTCATCCACAACCACTAATTCATCCTTTTTGACACATTCGCCGGAAGCACTGTCGGTACACTCTCCATTCCGTCGTAACCTTACTCTTCCCTAATATTGCTTTTGATAGCCAATTGTTCCTTTGCGAAAACTTTGATCCCACTGAGACTAGCTATTTGAGTATTGTCGGCATCGTACACTTGAGTACCGTAGTGACATCTTTGTCATATACATCATTGCTATCTTGAACAATAACATAGTAAGAATCATTTGATATCTACTTGGCGCATCAATTGGTATCTTATGTACATGCTAGCCATATCTCGTGATTGTTAGTCTTGTATCTTGGACTTGGCACAAAGGAAAAAGCAAAGGAAAAAAAGCTTTAAAAAAACAAAATAAAAAAGAAAGAAAAGCTTATAAGCAAGAGAAAGAGCAAAATAAATACATGAAGTATACTTCTTATAGGAAAACATTAAGTTTGCAAGTCGTTACAGTGGTGCCAAGTTTACAAATCCATTGCCCTATACATGCAATCAAGTTAGCATCTCTCCTTGTGTTTGTGCAACACGAGCATTAGTCTTCGTTTGGCCAAAAAAAAATTGCTCATTCCTTTGGTTGCACAAGCCTGCTATCTTTGCATGTGTTCCTTTTGTTTCCTTCCTCTACACTTGTGATCAACTTGCATTGTTTTGAGTTAATTTGGATCTTGGCCAATTTTTTCCATATCTTGATCCGCTATTGCTTGATTTTGGTCCGCTAAACCCTCTAATCTCCATATATTAGCCTTTTTGCAAGTTTGTAGGTGTTATGTTTGGGAACACTTATTAGCATATCAGCTTTGCTCACTTGGGTAACTTGATATTGTTCTTTCACTTTAGCCACTTACTATTTGCACTAGTGTCATCATGTAGGAACAGTGGAGCACTTGTGAAAGAACTTGCGACATAGCCTCAAAAACTTCATCCGCCCAGAACTCTATGCGAGGGACCCACACAAACAATGATAACTATGGTGGTCGTGGCAAATCTGCCCACAAGTCCCACAAGACAAGTACCTCCACATCAAGAGAGTACACCGACAAGGGCCACCACCAAACCAATCATCTAGTGCAATCTCAACAAGCCCCCCAAAACAAAGAACAAGAAATGCTTCTCAGGCTCAAGTCCACCACTCCCACGAGTTAAAATGACTTCAACGACACTGAGATACCATTTTATGGGACTCATGGCCACGAAGATTATCTCAAGTTGGAATGAAGCACAGACACATCCTTCATCCATTGACAAGTTCCCTATAAAGATCAAGTGAGGCACGCCACAAGAAACTTCCATCACTATGCGTCTGAATGGTGGCGTCAACTTCCTTCAAAGAACTTACCTACAAGTTGGTCCACGTTGAAGAAGGCAATGCTGCATGAGGTTGTGCCATCCAAGTAAGTGGATACTCTTCTGCGCCAATTGGAGCGCACCACAAAAGGAACCAAGTCCATCAACAAGTACTTCAAGTTGAAGCGATGAACAAAGCCTCATTTGGATGAAGTACTGCCGGCGTTCTGGGAACGGGGGTACCCAAACTTACCTGCCGGCGGCCCACGGCGTGGCTCCATCGGCGGCCTGGTACGGCCCAGCTTCGACATCAACAACTCAAGACCCTCGCGATGGGCCAAGCCTCGCGCGGCGGACGACACCAAGACCCCCAAAAGGATCAGCCTCCTCAGGCTGGCTCCCGAGGAGCGGAGATTTCCATGCAAGGCTCACGTCGCGAGGTTCAGATGACGTGAGCCATGACGACCAAAGCCAGGCGGGCGCCAGCGGGCGCAGTGTACTAGTTTCCTCTTTGGTGCTAAGGACGCAAGCGCAGGCGCGGAGTCCCGAGGGATCAGCTAAAGGTTTTCATTCCCGTGCAACAAGATCAAGACCGCCTGGACGGCAGGACGGAGGTCGTCGCCTAGCCCACCACGGCGTCACGACCAGAAGCTTTTGCAGGCGAAGACTACTTTCGTCAGGACAAGATGTACTAGTTGTCTCCCTTCAAATTTGGCCGTTGTGGGATCCCTTCCCGCCTTCATTTGGGAAGACCAAGGCCATTATAAATAGGACCTAGCCACCATCATGGGGGGAGAGCGGATCGTATCCATTCCACCCACGCTAGCTCACTCGAGCTCAAGAACACACCTCCTGAGGTTGTTCTCCACTGTACTAGTTCATCCTCAACCCCTCAAGGCCAATCCACCACAAAGCAGGAGTAGGGTTTTACACCGCAAGGTGGCCCGAACCTGGGTAAACTGCACTGTCCCATTTCCTTTGAGTTCGACGAGCTAGGCTATGAGATTAGCGAGTAGGCAGACTGGGGAGGTTGAGATCTTCGCGCACACCCCAGAGTTTGAATCTTGCGGAACCCGAAATCTGACATTTGGCGCGCCAGGTAGGGGTGCATCGAAGATCCTCCGCTCCGTCCGCTGCGCTCCGCTGTCGGCTCTCATGGCGGACGCTCCTCCATCGACCGGATCGGCGCGCACCTTCGGAGGAGCGGAGGGCCTCCGAGCTTTCACCCCCGCCCTGCGGCGGGTGCAGTGGCCACCCAAGTTCAGGCGGGACTTGCCGCCTCGCTACGACGGCGCGGCAGATCCGACAGGCTTCCTCCAAGCATACGAGGAGGCAGTTTGGGCGGCCGGCGGCGACCACAAGGTCATGGCCAATTGGCTCCCCATGGCCCTCGCGGGCACGCCGCGCGCCTGGCTGCTCAGCTTGACAGGGTCTTCAGTGGCCTCCTGGAAGGAGCTGTGCGGCCTCTTCATCGCGCGCTTCGCGGTGCCGGCGCCCCACGTCGTCGCAGCCCTCCTCGGTGGTTCGCAGGCGCCGCCCTCGGACCGCCACGTCAAGCAGTTCTTCCGCCAAGTGGGTGCCGCCCGCGTGCAGCAGGGGGCTCCCTCGGGCTGGGCGGCGCCCAAGGCCGACCTCACCTTCTACTCAGGGGATCACCCCGCGACCACCGCAGGCGCAGGCGCGCTCCCGATGCTCTGCACCCCTAGCATCTGCAACGTGGCGGTCACCAAGACCCTCATCGACGGTGGAGCCGGACTCAATGCGCTCTCTATGGAGGCATTCGGCTTGCTTCATGTGCCCCATGGCCGGCTCCGCCCCACCAAGCCTTTCTCCGGAGTCGTCGACGGCTTCACCTGCCCCATGGGGCAGATCCGCCTCCTCGTCACCTTCGGCACCCATGACAACTACCGCACCGAGCTCATCGACTTCGACATCGCCCGAATCAGCCTCCCGTACAACGCCATTCTCGGGTACCCAGCCCTGGCCAAGTTCATGGCAGCAATTCATCCAGCCTACAATCTCATGAAGATGTCAGAAAGCAGCGGCGTCCTCACGGTGGTAGGGGACACCAAGGACGCGCTACTGACCCTCAAGCTCGCCTTCAGGTCCGCGGCGGCCGCGTAGTCAAGTGAGGAAGGAGCCCCAGAGGCTCCGAGAGCTGCGCCAGCAAAGAAGAAACAGTTGTTCTCCCAGGATCGTGCCGAGACAAAGCAAGTACCAGTTGATGAAGACGGAGCATCAGGCGCCACCTTCACCATAGGTGTCGGCCTCCCTCCGGACCAAGAAAAGGCATTGGTCAGCTCCTTGCGCACCAAGGATCTGGTTGGAATCCCGAGGGGAATAATCGAGCATCGCATGAGGGTGTGCCCTAACGTGCGCCCGGTGAAGCAGAAGGCACGACGGCAGTCCACGGAGAAGCAGGCGTTCATCGTCCAAGAAACCCGCAAGCTGCAGGATGCTGGTGTCATTCGGGAGGTGCGATACCCGGAGTGGCTGGCGAACCCAGTTATTGTCCCCAAGAAGGGCGGGAAGGAGCGCATGTGCGTCGATTTCACCAACCTCAACAAGGCTTGCCCTCAAGACCCTTTCCCGCTCCCGCTCATAGATCAGATCGTCGACTCCACCGCTGAGTGCGATCTACTATGCTTTTTGGACGCCTTCTCTATCACCAAATCAAGATGGTTGTGGAAGATGTGGAGAAGACGGCTTTCCTGACCCCATGCGGATGTACTGTTACACCTGCATGCCGTTCGGGCTGCGTAATGCTGGAGCAACCTTTCAGCGGCTAATGCATATCGCTCTGAGCCAACAGCTCGGGAGGACCGTTGAGGCTTACGTCGACGACATAGTGGTGAAGTCTCAGGAGGCAAGAACCCTCATCAGGGACCTGGAAGAGACGTTTGCCAGTCTGCGCAAGGTGGACCTGCGGCTCAACCCAGAGAAGTGTGTTTGGCGTCCCCTCCGGCAAGCTGCTGGGTTTCCTGGTGTCACACAGAGGGATCGAGGCCAACCCGGAGAAAGTCAAGGCCATAGAAAATATGAGCCTGCCACAAACCCTCAAGGAGATGCAGAAGCTGGCAGGCTGTGTGACCTCGCTGGGGCGCTTCATTTCCATGTTGGGGGAGCACACCCTCTCGTTCTTCAAGCTGATGAAAAGGAAGGGGCCGTTTGAGTGGACCCCTGAAGCTGACGCGGCTTTCCAAGACCTACCTGGCCGCCACACCTCACTCCGCCAGCGCGGCGCTAGTGGCGCCAAGGGAAGAGCGCCCAACCGAGGACACACGGAGGGGCGCCTCGTCGTCAAGCGGCGCGCTGCAGTCCCAGGATGGCGCTCCTGGGCTTCAGCTGCCCCACCAGTCAACATCGCTCCTGAGACCCCGGCCGACCTCCCAGGCAGCGGGGCTCTAGAGGACGGAGCTCATGAGGCCACGGTTGGTGCGACAAGCAACAAGACCCCTGAAGGCCAGCATACTCAAGAGGTGCAAGACCTCACCAACACCACCTCCCTCATCGAGCACCCGGTCTACTTCGTCAGCACGGTGCTCCGTAAGGCGCGGGCGCGCTACCCCATGCCCCAAAAGCTCTTGCGCTCCTTGTCGCCTCCCGAAAGTTGCGCCACTACTTCCAAGGCCACCCCATCAAGGTCGTCTCGGCTTACCCACTAGAGAGGGTGCTCCGAAGCCCCAATGTTGCAACAGAGTGGAACATCGAGTTGCAGGCGTTCCAGCTGGAGTTCAGCACCACCAGGGTCATTAAGGTCGCGGCCTTCACAGATTTCGTGGCAGAATGGACTGGCGTCCCTGATCGTGAAGTATGCGAGGACCATTCCCTCTTGCCCGGGGACGAGGTGCCAGACGGATGGACCATGTACTTCGACGGTGCGTTCGCACGCCAAGGCGCGGGGGCTCGAGCAGTACTCATTTCGCCCACTAAGGACAAGCTCTACTACGCTGTACAACTCTGCTTCCAGCAAGGCGAAAAGGTCTCCAACAACATCGCAGAATACGAAGGCCTAACTGCCGGCCTCAGAGCTGTTGCGGCGCTGGGGGTGTAGCGCCTCACCATCAGGGGCGACTCCCAGCTCCTCGTCAACTTCTCCAATAAAGAGTACACCCCAAAGGACGAGCACATGGAAGCATACCTGGAGGAGGTACGCAAAATGGAAAAACAATTCTTGGCTTGGAATTGCAGCATGTGCCACGAGGCACAAACAAGGAGGCGGACGACGTCGCCAAGAGGGCATCCCGGCGGCTGCCTCAGGAGCCAGGCGTCTTTGAAGAATGGCTCTTCAAGCCGTCAGCAACCCCCACCGTTGTGGAACCGGCACCGCCTCAGGAGGACCTTCCCCGAGCCCCTGCGATAGGCGCCCCAGCCTGCGGCCCAACCTCGAGGGCCCGTCTGCTCCTCGCGCTCGAGCCTCGGGAGGGGTGCTGGACCGAGGAGTTCAAGGTGTACTTGCTTCAGGGGACCCTGCCGCAGAAGGAGAAGATGCCGAGCGCGTGGCTCGCCAGGCCACTGCATACTGCATCCAGGACGGTGAGTTGTACCATAAGCGGCCAAACGATGTTCTCTTGCGATGCATCTCCAGGGAGCAGGGGCGCGAGCTACTGGCCGACATACATGGCGGGGACTGCGGGCATCACTCTTCGTCGCGCACCCTCGTGGGCAAGGCGTTCCGTAGTGGGTTCTACTGGCCCACGGCACTCAACGATGCCATCGAACTGGTGAGATCCTATGAGGCCTGCCAATTCCATGCCAAGCAGATCCATCGGCCTGCTCAGGGCCTCCAGACCATCCCGCTCACATGGTCGTTCGCGGTCTGGGGGCTGGATATCCTGGGGCCATTCTCTCGAGCGCCTGGGGCTACCGCTATCCCTACGTCGCCATCGACAAGTTCACCAAGTAGGCGGAGGTAGAAGCTGTCCGCACCATCCCGGCCGGCACGCCGTCAAGTTCATCAAGGGCCTCGTGAGCCGGTTTGGGGTTCCTAATTGCATCATCACCGACAATGGCTCACAATTCACCAGCAACCTTTTCAAAACATACTACGCTAACCATGGAACGCAGATATGCTACGCTTCAATGGCACACCCCAGGAGCAATGGCCAGGCCGAGCGCGCAATGCAGAGGTCCTGAGAGGCCTCAAGGCAAGGACCTTTAAGAAGAAACTCGAGGCCTGCGGCAAGGGCTGGCTCGACGAGCTCCAGTCCGTGTTGTGGTCCATCCGCACCACCGGAACCAAGCCGACGGGCGAGACCCCGTTCTTCCTCGTCTATGGAGCTGAAGCGGTTCTCCCTCACGAGGTCAGGCATCACTCCACGGGGGTCTTGGCGTTCGACGAGGCATGCCAGGACGCCACGCAGGGGGTGGATCTCGTGCTGGGGGAGGAATGCCGCCGTCAAGCCTCGCTCCAAGCGGCGAGATACCAACAGGCGTTGCGGTGGTACCACCGCCGCAGCGTCCGCCCCAGGACGCTTGAGGTGGGTGATCTCATCCTGAGGCGGGTGCTCTCCAGGTAAGGGTTGCACAAGCTTTCACCCATGTGGGAGGGCCCGTTTAGGATCGCCTGTGTCTCCAGGCCTGGCGTCGCGCGCCTGGAGACACTGGACGGGATCCCCATCCAAAACGCCTGGAACATCCAGCACCTCCGGAAGTTCTACCCATGAAGCAAGGCCCATGCCTGTGAAGGTCTCCGCTCGTGACACTCTCACGTAATAATAAGTGGGGCTGTACACGCCTCGAAGTCTCCTGAGTGTCGCCCGCGGGCCCCACGGGGCTCCCTCCCACGTCCTAGTGGCAGCACTTAGCTCCGCGCTGGTGAGAAGACTAGACTAGGAGCCGAACGCGGTTGTTCTTATGAAATTTGAAGTTTTCGTGTTTCTGTTCGCCGAAGTTGGATTTTCTCTCTTACTTCGATCGTTCTCAGCCTTGGCCTGGGACGAGCGGCAATTGCTCGTCGCTCCTCCTCGCGTGTCTCGCGCATGGGGGCTAGGCAGGTGTGCGCGTTTGGGTTCACCCGCGTGCAAGCGCACCTCGCCGAAACCCCGTTGTCCCAGTGCTTCGGCCTTCTTAATCCTCGCGAGACGCCCTCGATTGAGCTCATGGGCATGCGCACCCTTTTTATGTCCGTGCCCCCCAGGCAGCACGACGTGATGCACTGAGCCACGACTGACCCACGTCAGGGGGCTCGCGCAAGGAGGAATGAGGTGCCCCGTCAAGATATCTAACAACTCTGCAGCAGCTCTACAGCGTCCCCTGAGGCCGACGGCTCCCCGAGTCGTCAAGAGGGGGCGCTCCGCCAGATAACCAAGGGACGCGCCCTCGCGAGGTGGGAAGCTGTCGCAAGCGTATCAAGCTAAGTTACCCTAGCCGCGCCTACTCGAGATACAGATATCACGGCATAACATCAAGATAATAAGCATAGCATAGTGGCATAACTGCCACAGTTCATTACACACCCCAGCGGGGCACTCTACTTTTTTCAAATGCAGGAGAAAGCAAAGGTTAAACATAAGTGGCCTGCATGACCGCAGCAGCTCCTGAAGCCAGGCTCCGGCAGTCCCGGGCTCAGTTCGGGCCCTCCTCCCGCTTCACCGGAGCGCGGCGGCGGGACGACCCATTGTCTTCCCCGATGCGAGCTCGGTGGCGCGGTGGTTGGTCGTAGCCGCAGCTGCTGGTGCTCTCGCCTGAAGAGGAGTTGCCGCTGCTAGAAGAAGCACAGCCGTCGTCAAGGGCAAGCTCACCCTCGTCGCCGTCGCGGCCGTCGTCAAGACCAAGCTCATCGTCGCCGCTGCCGTCTTCTGGGCAGCACCCCGCGTGGCGGCCGTCCTCCTTGAACACCCTCACGTAGAGGGTCGCGAGGCCGTCGTACTTGAAGTGGAGGGTGCACCTCCCGCTCAGGCCTCTTCCGCGGGCAAACGCCTGCCTACCGCAGTGACCTCGACCCCGACCCACGAGGCCCTGCTGCAGCAGTCGTCAGCCTGCAGCCAGAGGCCGTCGAGCCCCGTGGTCGGCAGCTCGCCGGCGAAGAAGCGTGGAAGCCAGAGCAAGGTACTGGTGGGCCTTTCCGACCACACGACAAACTCTGGGAGCACATTCGCCGAGGGGAAGCACGGCCGAGGAGGCCGGGCAACCACGGCGCGCCTTCCCTCATTGCGGGGGCTGCCCCGTTCCCGGCGGCCCCCACCGCGAGAAAAAGCGCCGCCACGGCTGCCGAAGGAGACGCCAGCAACCGAAGAAGTGCGCACGCGCCCCCTAGGAGCTGCCGCCGGGGTCGCAACGTGCTTGCGGGGACGGTCGCGGCCCCTCTTGGGCGGCAACGAAACCGGCCCTTCCTTGGGGGCCTTCCCCTTCTCGGCGGCAGAGAGCCTATTCGTCGGCGCCATGGACTCCGTAACTACGGCAAGACGAAGGAGAAGCAGGAGCAGGCAGCAAGAAGATGGAGATGAGCGAGGGGGGCTCTGCCCCTCCCCCTCATTTATAGCCAGAGGGAGGCCAACCGCCAGCCTCCACGACCCCACGCAATGATGGTTTTTCCTGCATACAGCAGGGACTCATCAAGTCAAACGGTTGTCGAGGCTGCATGGGGAAGCGAAGACGCCCACGTCCCATCAATCGCCACGTCGACCACGGCCGCAGGCAGTTAGGGCCCGCGGCGCTCCGCACTTGCCCTTTGGCTTCGCATCGAAGCCTAGTCCGAGCGCGCCTTGGGCCCGGGGGCTACTGTCGATGTTCTGGGAACAGGGGTACCTAGACTTGCCTGCCTGCGGCCCACGGCATGGCTCCATCGGCTGCCTGGTACGGCCCAGCTTCGACATCAACAACTCAAGACCCTCGCGAGGGGCCAAGCCTCGCGAGGCGGACGACACCAAGACCTCCAAAAGGATCAGCCTCCTCAGGCTGGCTCCCAAGGAGCGGAGATTTCCAAGCAAGGCTCACCTCGCGAGGTTCAGATGATGCGAGCCATGACGACCAAGGCCAAGCGGGCGCCAGCGGGCGCAGTGTACCAGTTTCCTCTTTGGTGCTAAGGAGGCAAGCGCAGGCGCGGAGTCCCGAGGGATCAGCTAAAGGTTTCCATTCCCGTGCAACAAGACCAAGACCGCCTGGACAGCAGGACAGAGGTCGTCGCCGAGCCCACCACGACGTCACGACCAGAGGCTTTTGCATGCGAAGACTACTTTCGTCAGGATAAGATGTACTAGTTGTCTCCCTTCAAATTTGGCCGTTGTGGGATCCCTTCCCGCCTTCATTTGGGAAGAGGACCAAGGCCACTACAAATAGGACCTAGCCACCAACATGGGGGGGAGAGCGGATCATTTCCATTCCACCCACGCCAGCTCACTCGAGCTCAAGAACACACCTCCTGAGGTTGTTCTCCACTATACTAGTTCATCCTCGGCCCCTCGAGGCCAATCCACCACAAAGCAAGAGTAGGGTTTTACACTGCAAGGTGGCCCGAACCTGGGTAACATGTTGTGTCCCATTTCCTTTGAGTTCGACGAGCTAGGCTGTGAGATTAGCGAGTAGGCAGATTGGGGAGGTTGAGATCTCCACACGCACCCCAAAGTTCGAACCTCTCAAGGGTTTGCGGAACCCGAAATCCGACAAGTACTACTCCACAACGGGATTGAAGCACGACATCGCCAAGGCTACCTCCCTCAAGTACAAGTTCCTCGAAGACCTATTCGATGGTGCTATCAAGGCGGGAAGACACATCAAGAAGGCCAAGGCCACTTGCGCCCATGCACACTTTAGGGCGACCAACACCCAACAATACGAGCACTAGGATACTTCCATCAAAATGTCAAAGCTTAACGCGACGATATTCCAAGATGACGCTTTGAAGATCAATGTCCCCGTATGTGGATTGCCTAGCCCTTCCCATCAATTCGGACTTTTGGTTGCTTTGGCCAGTGCATGAAGCTTAACATGGTATTAGGGCCTAAGGTCTTGAGTTCAAGTCCTGGCTTTCGCAGTTTATCCAAACTTTGTTGTTCCCCCTTTGTGTCCACGTATAGGCCTCTTGAACCATACCTCTTGAGTCTATCCACGTGTTGACTTCCCGCGTCATACGTGGGAGGGGGTGTTGAGGTGTATATGTGGATTGCCTAGCCCTTTCCATCAGTTCGGACTTTTGGTTGTGTTGGCTAGTGCATGAAGCTTAACAATCATGATAACAAAAATGCCAAGTCGAGCACAACTCTTTTTGGAGAAGTGGGCACGGTGAGGACGACAATGAAGCCAATCAAGGAGCATTCTTTGGAAACAAGTGATAAGGTGGCAAGCAAGGAACAAGCTTCCACCCATGGAGGCGAATATAGTGAGACACCCGAGCATGGGAATTTCCCTTCTGTTATGGATGCGAGTGATGATGAGCCACATCTTACAGCCTTCATCTTTGGCGACATGGTTGAGCATGGGGTTGTCCCTTCAACAAAGGCAACACATGATAATGACTACGGAGACATTTGCGCCCATATTGAGAGAGTGAGTGATCACCACTAACCACATATAAGACGTGATGCCCCACTTCCCATGTGAGGAGAGCAACCACCACCACTTGAGTGACTCCACCAAATGAGCACTGAGATCATCTACTCTGACAGAGTGAGTGAACCACCACAAGAGTTGAGTGACATAGTTGATAGGTCATGTGGGGCCATTTACAACTCTTAACAACTTAATCTCTACCTCTTCGGTGTCTTCTCATTTGGTGCTAGGTCTCATGCATGAAGAGCGCCAATCCTCAACAAGTTCGTCCCTCGAATGGACAAGATGATGACCATGGCACAAGAAGATGAAGTCCCCAAATGGTTCCATAAAGATGAAGATGGCCACAAGATGGTCCTTTCCACCACTCCTACACCACGTGAGTAGAACTACAAATGTAACAATATAGGTGATGTTCTTGTCCCACTAGTGGACGTTGTTGGATAATGAGCAACTAGTATTCACTGAGGGCCAAAGGCCAATACATATACATGTGTGGTAAAGTGCAGAAAACCCCTTATACAATGGGGATATACACAAAGGGGACTATACACATCTACACTAGTGGACGTTGTTCGACAAGTTCTCACGACGTTCGTCTGCGCGGCCCTCGCATGGTTATTGGGTATTGTCCATTCCATACCTTGTGCCCATATTACCATATCCACTTTGCATGCTTTGAGCACTTCTATTCCGATGACATGCCATTCTGACCCATGTCTTGCATTAAACATGCTCCATACTTCTTCCACAGTTCCACTTGTATGTTTATTTGTAAGCATGGTTGAAGTGTGTTGATAATGTCGAGAGGTCAGGGTAGAGCAAACTTGACATGGGAGGAGTACGTAAAGAGAGATCTGAAGGACTGGAATATCACCAACTAGCCATGGACTAGGGTGCACGAAAGTTAGCTATCCATGTGCCAGAACCATGACTTGGTTTCGAGCTCATGGGTTTCAACTCTAGCCTACCCCAACTAGTTTGGGACTAAAAGGCTTTATTGTTGTTGTACCATTTTTCATACAAACCATTAATGATGCTTCTTGTGGTGGGGGAGTCATGATGACACAATGTTCTTTACATAGGACTTCTCACCAACACAATGATACTTTGGCCATGCTTTGGCCATGCTTTGTTTTGACCATTTTGATTATGCTTACTTTGTTGCATCAAACTTGTTTCCTTGTTCTTTCCATATGTTCGATCGCAACAATGCCCATGCTTTGCACATGCCATGCCATAATTGTTGTCAAAATTCCCCCTTTGTTGCCTCTACCATGTTGAACAATTGCTCTTTTCTGTGTGTAGAGTGCAACAATGCTTTTATTGTTGAACATGAGAATGCCCCCATAGCTTCCTCACATGATTAGGAGATTTTGATCCATCCCATGTAAAGCATGTTCCTTGTCCTTCTTTGCTCAATATGCATGATGCACATATTGCCATGACTTGTGACATGCATACACAATGCATTAATGCACATGTTTTGTACTAACAGTGATATGCAAGACAAGCATTGCATCATGATGGATGATGCATTTGTCCACCATGCAAACACACTCTTTGATTTGTCTTGTGCATGTGTAGGCCTCAAGTACATGGTGAGTGTCCCATACCACAATGTCGAGTCATCTTTTTCAGATGGTGATGTGGATTTCGATCCGAGGTCGAATCTAGTCGAATCATTTTCAAGCGGGGGAAGATGATGTGGAGCATCCTACTGACATCACCATGGCAAGTGCCCCATCGTTAAGAGACATGCGCATCATACACTTCATATATGCAGAGGTGAAATTCTCTTACGGGTGTCTACTTGGTTCTCCCGCGGATGATATAGTACTTGGCACTCCTACCATGTGCACCTTTCGGTTTGTGTCGAACGTCACACCATGGAGAAGGTCAAGCACAAAAGAACGCCTACACCATCTAAGAGGGGAACTTGGAAGCATAGAAGCAACCATGAAGACGAAGGGGAGCTTCTGGAAGCATCGACAAGCAAGTCCAAGGGAAGACTATTGCAAGTTCTCGACACCCCAGAGATCCGAGCCTTCAAACCATAGGAGCTCCGGGCCTACGATGGCTCCCTCTCTAGGCACCCCGGACCCCCCCCCCCCCCTTGACTTCCGTCGGAGGAGTATCAAGACCTCTACATGTGGAGAAGACTCCATGGAATTCAAGCACTCTTTGTCTTAGGACTTGGGGAAGAACCTTATAGTGCCTCCTCTCTCTCCCTTGTGGATGATTTGGATCAAGGATTTATCCATGTGCATCTTGTTTTGCAACTTGTGTGTTGATTTGTGCTAGTTTCCTTTGTGACTCCTCCCCTTTTTTTTCCTTCGCAATCTTCCTCAAATTCACCTCCAATTCGTGAAGATCGGGCCAACCCCATGGTTTGCCCCGTATCTAGGGAGGGAAACTTGAAGGAAATATTGGTGCGACAAGAAGCTCCAGTGTGTTGTCCTGGCAGATGACGAGCAGAAGCGCTTGCGTTTCTTCGAGCTTTGATGCCTCTCCTCCCCTTCCAAGCAGCTCCATAGCTTGCGGGATCAAGCATTCAAGTCCCAAAGAGACTTTTATGTACAATTCCCCAAGTGTCTTGCAATACAACGAGAAATGATGCACTAACCATAAAACTACAGTCAAATTATCTATCAATATTTAACAAAGGAATGTAAACCTGAAAGCTTCGAAAATGGAATGTATGGACAAATACTTAATAAGCATATACGGGGATATCTTATACTGAGATGAAAACAGAACTGTTTTGCATCAATGAGCTATACAGAGAGTTGGAGTGGATTATCAACTATACCTGCTTTCCCCATTGTAGTGCATTGTCAACCAAGTAAGAGTACTCCAGATCCTCAAAACATTTTTGCAAAGAAGACAAAGGCTCATTGAAATAAACAGGGAGACAAACACCGGAGAGATCTTTCCCTATATTTTCTTTAATTATTGACCATAATCCTATTGGTTTCTCTTTCTCCTTTGGCTCAGGTAACTTATCTCGACGCTCAACAATGGGATATTTGGTAAACTTGGCAGTATACAATCTGGAGTCTCCAATAGATTCTAATGCATTGCAGCCATTTGTCACAAGTTCCCTCCTTCGAGAAGCACTTCGTAAAGATTCTACAGACAAAAAATCTCTTGTATCAAAGTATGTCACTTCGTCTTCATCAGATTCAGCATCTGCAACTTGACTTGCAGTGTCCGGATCAGATTCGCTTGCACTCCCGCCTGATAGAACTGAATAAAAATCTGCACATTCAACAATGCAGTAAAGAATTAACTGAAAGCGTAGGGGACAGCACTACATAAATTTAGCACTCGAAGAAGATTAGAATGTGTCGCTTGCCAACAGAGAATATCATGTTTCAATACTAACGTGAACACTAGTAATATGAACAAGCTGCTAAAAGTGTAAGAAGATTATATCTCTAAAGCAGTATGAATGCATAAGGTGTACTAGCTATAATATGCAGTGCAGGTGGGTGGTAGGATGACTCAACTTGTTAGGACTGAAAGGATAGAATGCCAGGTTAGAAAGACAAAGAAAAAGTGGGATCACAAGCAAGATATGGTAGGATGAAGATGAAACTACTGACCACTGTATCTGCCATTAACATAGCCATGTGCTTCCCTCTCTTTAGTTTCATGCACAACCGTTCTCTCCAGCTCAACTTTCTCTGTCTACCAAAAGAACTGAACCATCTTAGTCCTTCAGATCATGTTTAAAAAGTTGTCATTTCAGACTGAAAAAAAAAAACTCAAGTTACAGAACAGAAGAATTTTATGGCAGCTAGCAACAATGTACAGCTTATATAATTGAAGTGTGCTATATGCATCTACCACTAATCCATACTTCCATAACACGGGCAGTTATTTTAGTTGCGGCCATAAATGATGTCATATGCTGTCAATTGTCAACCTTTGTCCAAATATATGAATAAAAATCAATTAACAACGACTGGTTCTCAAATGAATGAATAAAATTTAAATGAATCTCACACTTATCACAGGATTTTATAACCATCGACAGTTTATATCCCAATGTTCACCAAAATGTCTCAGACTTACACACAAACATTACATGCACAAAATGTCCATGCATACAGAGTATTATCCTGTCTCAAGAAAAGTAGAAATGCTCGTCTACAAGGTTACAATTATGCAACAATCAGAACGAAACTAGTGGTGGTGATGGTATACAAGAAGCAATTAAGACAAAAAGGAAATGAAAATCCCTGCTAGTATTCAGTTCATCACTAATATGTGATGTGAAGAACCAAATGCTACTGTGTGCTAAAATAATAAAATACCTTTAATATTACCAGGATTCTGGAAAGTGCATTATGTACGTATGGTAAACGCAATAAAAAGTACAGAACATTGTCAAGTAAACAAAACTAGAAATAGAAAGTTACCTCAAGCTGACGGAGCCGGTCTACTAAAACAGAGTGCTGCTGCTGCTGAGACTTTATCTGACTGTGCAGTTCCAACAGCTCAGTCATCATAATAGACTCGCATTCATTGACCACTGTTTCATTCAGTCCCTCATGTAGCAGACGCATCCTCAGCTTCTCAGTGGACAGCATAATATCAGCCACGGGAGCAAAATCATTGGTCATTAGCGACCTCAGAAACCGATCCTTTGCCACCAACAAAGCCTCTAGCCATGCATTCCTGTCCTCCTCAGTTTCACACCTCAAGTGTAATGTCTTAGTTCCACTGAATATATACAACCTCTTATCATCCGACCTGCTTGCACGGATAGACGAAACCTGAACACCAGAGCAGGAATTTTTTTACTGTTAAGCAATGCTGGTCTTGTTCTTCCCTCTAGCATTCTGTCAAAGCATTCGTATAACCCCATAATAATGGTAAATTTCAGCACTAAACTAAATTCTTTGCAAACAAAATCATTGATAGCCGTAAACACATCTAGCCCAGTAATAAGAATACAATATTCCTTCGGCCAATCATTACCCGAGCAATGGTACTTCAACAATCTAACTGGTACTTCAACAATCTAACTTCCTAATGGCGCAACCCCAGGTGTGAACAAACCCAATCTAGCGCTGCCAAACACAAGTGTAACGTACCTTGAGGTGTATATCCCCGAAGGGCTTCCACTGCTTCCCAGCAGCTGCAGCGTCCTCCCGCGCCCGCCGTAGCGCGTCACCTTCCCCGATCACCCTTGCCGCCGCTGTCGACGCCGACGATTCACCGCTTTCCCCTCCGCCGTCGCGGAGCTTGTAGTAGGAGAGGACCCCGTCCTCGAGCACGAACCACCTCGACCGCCACCCCTTCCCGTAGTTCACCCACTTGTGCAGCACCCCCGAAACAACAGGGGGCGTGGGCTGAGGCGGAGCCGCCTCTGGCGTTGCAGATAGTGTCGCGGCTGCGACACTGCGGGGTTGGTGGTGGTGGTGGTGGTCCGCGGCGTAGTCGACCGATACGGGCGCGATGCAGCAAAGCGGATTCATGGGGAAGCCAGACCCAGCCGCCGCGATGTGGTGGATCGGTCGCTCAGGAGGATCTTCTGCCGGCGGCTAGGGTTTGCGAGGCCATGGAAACCGTAGTTGCATTCCCGCGAGAGTGGGAGTGGTACTAGCCAGTAGCCAGTAGCCAGCGGTGGTGGTGGACTGTGGTAACGATGTGAAGTGCTGTTTTGATGGCGAAGGTGGCCGCGGTAATATAACATGTTTCCAAACTTGAAACAAAATCACATTATTTATTTATATATAATAGGAAAAAAGTTACGGAAATGCTAAAAATCGACATCAGATTTTTAGGCATGGCAACTAAAACGTTTATCATGTCAACTTATATCGACGTGAGGATGAAAAAATTAGTTGACGATCACGGTAATTTTCTAGCAAAAGATATAAACTGAAACGGATTTGTCATCCTCGTCAACTAAATTTGTCACCCTCAACAAACATAATTTGCCATGAAAATATTTGATTTGCCATAACTAAAATCTAACGTTCGCTGGATGTCTGGATCCAAAAATTATTTGCCAAACATTCCAAATCTTGTAATAGATCGAACCCGCGATGCGTCTGGCTGTGGCTTGGTTAAGCATTCAGCTCTAGTAGTTGGTTGTTGGATCAAAGACAATCCAACCATTTTGGGTGTTAAAACTAAGGCAGATGATCTTCCTATTAGGTTCTCTTGGCAGTTTGCTTTATCTATAAAGCGGGGCGAAAGCCTTTTTCGGTATTAGGTTAGGTCTTGATTTTATGTATCAAACTGAAAAGTGATGGTCGAACCGGGGCCTAGGTTTTTTTTATATGCAAGAGTTTGGTGTGGTTATGGATTGCATTGGGGACCTTTAGATCCAGTGGTTATATTTCCGGAAGGCACTTTTGACATTGGGGACCTCAAGGCACCAAATCCTGATGGGTTACACTCTATCTTCTATAAACGGTTCTGGCCAATGTTAGGTGATGATTTGACTGCAGAAGTTCTTGTTGCTCTTAACTCTAGAAGCATTCCTGAAGGGTGGAATGACACCACTATTGTTATGATCCCTAAGGTTAAAACTCCTGAGAAGGTTGCATACTTCAGGCCAATTAGCTTATGTAATGTGGTCTACAAGGCAATCTCAAATGCTTGATGCATGTCTTAAGCTTATTCTATCGGATGTTAATTAGTCCTACATAGAGTGCCTTTTTGCCCGGGGGGGTTTATTACAGATAATGTGTTAGTTGCATATGAAAGCTTCCATGCTATGAAAATTAAACGTGTGGGTAAAGAGGGCTTCTGTGTGGTTAAGTTGGATATGCATAAAACCTATGATGGAGTGGAATGGGTATTTCTGGAAAATATTTTGTTAAAGTTGGGCTTTCATGCCAGTTGGCTGGACATGGTCATGCAATGTGTGACTTCTGTGCAATATCGCATCCGCCTAAATTCTGAAGTAACTGGGAGCTTTAAACCAAGACAGGGTGATCCACTATCACCGTACTTGTTTCTTTTTATGCACTGAAGGTCTCACGACTCTATTGAATCATGTTAAAGAAACAAGTTTGTTGGAAGAAGTCAGAGTTTGCAGAGAGGCACCCACTATTACAAACTTGCTAGTCGTAGATGACTCTTTGATTCTCATGAAGGCAAATTCAAATAATGCTAATACTTTGATAAATATATGGGCACAAAACTGTGAACCCTTGGGTTACATGATGAGTGCTGATAAATCTAGTATTTTTCTCAGCCCATGCACGGATGTTGGGGTGAGGGTGCAAGTTTGCAACATCCTACATACCATGACTGAAGCTCTTAATGATAAATATCTTGGCCTACCAGCACACGTGGGTTTGGATAAAACTTATACTTTTCAGCATTTGATTGATCACGTATGGCAAAGATTGATGGCTGGAAAGAGAGACAACTCTCAACAGGTGGAAAAGAAGTGCTCCTTAAAGAAGTTGCTCGATCTATACCATCATATGCAATGTTAGTCTTTAAAATTCCCAAAAAAAACTTGCAAGGGTATACCTGACATGGTGTTGCGTTATTGGTGGGGAGATGGTGATGTTTATAGGAGAACTCATTGGTTTGCATGGTGGAAAATGTGTGTACCAAAACAACAAGGAGGTGTGGGTTTTAGAGATATCCATTGTTTCAATCTTGCTCTTTTGGCTAAACAGGCTCGGAGGCTTACTGAGAACCCAGACTCCATGTGTGCACGTACTTTGACATCGAAGTATTTTTCCGAATGGTGATCTATTTGTCGGTGTCTAAGAGCCGGACATTGTGTTGTTAGCTACAACACTTCGAGAGTTTGGCTAGGGACTGAACGCATCTATCTTCCTAGGTCATGATCGATCAAGGAAGGAAGACTAGAAGGTAGAACACACAGAAAGTACACAGGTTTAGGCCACCTTGTTGGTGTAATACCCTACTCCTGCATTTGCTCTTTATTTCATATGCAATATGGCTACAGTGTGTAACTTGTGTTGTGAATGAATCTGACCCCTTCTCAGGTCCTAGCTTGCCCATATTTATACTACTCTTGCCTCCCCCCTCGTCCTTGCCAACCTCCCCACTCTGCTCGTAACTAGGGAGCAGACAAGGAGGGAAAGAACCCAATGGGCAAAGAGGATCGTCCTTTGTTCTCCTAATGGTTAAAAGAGGGTGCCCCTTTTGACCATCCTGGGCATGGCGCCATAGGGTGCTCCTGTAGCACGCTCACGCGGGTCCTCCTCCAACACTATAGATGATCCGTTTGATTCAGGATGCCGACGTCTTCTCCCAACACAAACCATGTCCTTTTGGTCCCTTGTCTTGTCCTTTGGCATGGATCACCTCAACTACTTTCATCATGGCTTCCCTCTCCCGGGCCTCCATCCCTCGTCCTTCTGCATAGGGAGGGGGAGGAAGAGAAAAAGATCTCTTCGTAGATTCTCCGGAAAGTGGTTCCCAGGCCGTTTTCATAGCTGAAAGTGCAACTAATCCCCGGGTGGTTTTGGTAGTTCATAACAACATATATCTCATTGAACTAATGTCCATTTAAGATAAATATTTCAGGATGTTCAATGATTGGCATGGCATGGACTAGAGATGTGGAACCTTCAAAGTGCTAAGAATAAGGATCAACAAAAGCTACACAGACATATACAAATGAAAAAGGTTGAGAAGCCTGACTATCTACCAGATCCTGCCGGGGCACAAGATCGTAGCTGAGGTAACAAGCTAAACGTCAAAGTCCACACGGAACTATTATCGAGACTGAAGTCTCTCTGCAAAAACATAAATTAAGCAAACATGAGTACAAATGTACCCAGCAAGACTTACATCAGAACTAACTACATATGCATCAGTATCAGCAAAGGGGATGGTGGGATTTAACAGGAACAAGCCAGCTTTGACTTGGTGGCTATCCTGAACTACGACTGCAAGTAACTCTTTTGAGGTGGCACACATGAGTCCACATATTCACCATAACAATACACCACTATGGATCCGCTCCCGTCTCCCTACGAGAACGCCATCCATAGCACTCACACTTATCTTGCGCATTTTAGAGTATCCACTTTCACTTGTCTATGAACTGTATAGGCAACCCAGAGGTCCTTTACCGCGGACGCGGCTATTCAAATATAGAGTATTATTTATAACCCTACATGGGTGTACTTCTTCACACATGTTTCCACCACTTAGCGTCTGCACACGACATGTGCTCGGTAGACTTCAAGTGAAAGCCGACGTGGGTGTAGACCACGACCTACCTAAACACTCAAGTCTCTAGTCCAGGTTTATCGCCTATCCAGGTTCCATCCGTAGGGAGTCCGGCCGAGGTTTCCACATACGGCCCCGAACGATGTGTACAGGGTTCCGCGACACCAAACGGGCGCCCGGCATACCCGGCCACGTGCGTACCACATCACACCCCACCCCTCGGGTCAGTGCTGCGCACGGCCTCCAGCATACTACAAACACCAAAAACTACTTGCAACCACTGGACAGAGGACTAGGGTGGTTAAGAAGTCGGGCGGGGTCATATTTCAGGGCCCAACGTGTGGTAGTAGTTGTTTCATGGATCACAAACACAGAACTCAGTTCCTGAGGACGGCTTCAATGAGACAACCCACCATGTACTCCTACATGGCCTCTCACCGCTACCTTTACCAAAATCGTATTCACACACTTAGCTCACACACAGTAGGACAAGTTCACCACTTTCCAATTCATTCCCGATGAATCAGACCTGACACAACCCTAAGCAGTAGCAGGCATGACAAACAAGCATGAATGAGTAGGCACATTAGGGCTCAAACAACTCCTACTCATGCTAGTGGGTTTCATCTATTTACTGTGGCAATGACAGGTCATGCAGAGGAAAAGGGGTTCAACTACCGCAGCAAGTAACAGATGAATCCTTGTTGTCCTAATGCTGTAAAAGAGAGCAGGAGCGAGAGAGTGGGATTGTATTGGAATGAACAAGGGGTTTTTGCTTGCCTGGCACTTCTGAAGATAGTATAGTGATACATCTCCAACGTATCTATAATTTTTGATTGTTCCATGCTATTATATTACCCCTTTTGGATGTTTATGGGCTTTATTTTACACATTTATATCATTTTTGGGACTAACCTATTAACCGGAGGCCCAGCCCATATTGTTGTTTTCTTGCCTGTTTCAGTATTTCGAAGAAAAGGAATATCAAACGGAGTCCAAACGGAATGAAACCTTCGGAAAAGTTATTTTTGGAACAGAACCATGATACGTCTCCAACGTATCTATAATTTATGAAGCATTCATGCTATTTTATTATCTATCTTGAATGATTACGGGCTTTATTATACACTTTTATATTACTTTTGGGACTAACCTATTAACCGGAGGCCCAACCCATATTGTTGTTTTATTGCCTATTTTAGTATTTCAAGGAAAAGGAATATCAAACGGAGTCCAAACGGAATGAAACCTTCGGCAACGTGATTTTTTGGAAGAATATGATCCTGGAGACTTGGAGTTCACGTCAGAAGATACTCGAGGCAGCCACGAGATAGGAGGGCGCCCGCCCCCCTTTAGGGCGCGCCCCCTGTCTCGTGGGCCCCTCGAGCACCCCCCGACCGACTTCTTTCGCCTATATAAGCCTACGTACCCTAAAAACATCGAATATCAAGATAGATCGGGAGTTCCGCCGCCGCAAGCCTCTGTAGCCACCAAAAACCTCTCGGGAGCCCGTTCCGGCACCCTGCCGGAGGGAAAACCCATCACCGGTGGCCATCTTCATCATCCCGGTGCTATCCATGATGAGGAGGGAGTAGTTCACCCTCGGGGCAGAGGGTATGTAGCAGTAGCTATGTGTTTGATCTCTCTCTCTCTCTCGTGTTCTCTCTATGGCACGATCTTGATGTATCGCGAGCTTTGCTATTATAGTTGGAGCTTATGATGTTTCTCCCCCTCCACTCTCTTGTGATGAATTGAGTTTCCCTCTTGAAGTTATCTTATTGGATTGAGTCTTTTATTTGAGAACACTTGATGTATGTCTTGTCGTGTTTATATGTGGTGACAATGGGATATCACGTGCCTCTTGATGTATGTTTTGGTGACCAACTTGCGGGTTCCGCCCATGAACCTATGCATAGGGGTTGGCACATGTTTTCTTGACTCTCCGGTAGAAACTTTGGGGCACTCTTTGAAGTACTTTATGTTGGTTGGATGAATCTGAGATTGTGTGATGCATATCGTATAATCATGCCCACGGATACTTGAGGTGACAATGGAGTATCTAGGTGACATTAGGGTTTTGGTTGATTTGTGTCTTAAGGTGTTATTCTAGTACGAACTCTTGAATAGATTGATCCGAAAGAATAACTTTGAGGTGGTTTCGTACCCTACCATAATCTCTTCGTTTGTTCTCCGCTATTAGTGGCTTTGGAGTGACTCTTTGTTGCATGTTGAGGGATTGTTATATGATCTATCTATGTTATTATTGTTGAGAGAACTTGCACTAGTGAAAGTATGAACCCTAGGCCTTGTTTCCTATCATTGCAATACTGTTTGTGCTCACTTTTATCATTAGTTACCTTGCTGTTTTTTATTATTTCAGATTACAAATACCTATATCTACCATCCATATTGCACTTGTATCACCATCTCTTCGCCGAACTAGTGCACCTATGCAATTTACCATTGTATTTGGTGTGTTGGGGACACAAGAGACTCTTTATTATTTGGTTGCAGGGTTGCTTGAGAGAGACCATCTTCATCTTACACCTCCCACAGATTGATAAACCTTAGGTCATCCACTTGAGGGAAATTTGCTACTCTCCTACAAACTTGTGCACTTGCAGGCCCAACAACGTCTACGAGAAGAAGGTTGTGTAGTAGACATCAAGCTCTTTTCTGGCGCCGTTGCCGGGGAGGTGAGTGCTTGAAGGTATATCTTTAGATCTTGCAATCGAATCTTTTTGTTTCTTGTTTTATCACTAGTTTAGTTTATAAAAGAAAACTACCAAAAAAAATAGAATTGAGTTTGTCTCATACGCTTCGTCTTTTTAATATCTTTCGTGAGTATGATCGAAAGGAAAATTGTGCTCAGGTGCTAGAAGAAGAATTACATAGAATGCTTGGCATAAAATCTTTGAATGATGAGCATGATTGCAATATTGTTAGTGTGAATTCTTTGAATACCCATGATGCTAATGATATGCAAGGCCACAAGCTTGGGGAAGCTATGTTTGATGAATATGGTATTTTTATTCCCCCAAGCTTTTATGAGAATATTTATTATGATGAAAGCATTCCTCCTATTTATGATGATTATATTGATGAAAGTGGGTTTGGAAGAGTGTCAACTTTATTTAGTGATGAATCCACTATTTCGGAAGAGGTTCCAATTGATTATGAGAACAAAGTTGCTATCTATGATGATTATTGTGATGAGTTGTATGCTATTAGGAATAATGATAACCATGAAACTTGTCATCATGATTTTAGTTTTCAATTGAATTATGCCTCACATGATAATTATTTTGTTGAGTTTGCTCCCACTACTATTCATGAGAAGAATTTTGCTTATGTGGAGAGTAGTAAATTTTCTATGCTTATAGATCATGAAAACAATGCTTTAGGTGCTGGTTATATTGTTGAATTCATTCATGATGCTACTGAACATTATTATGAGGGAGGAATATATGCTTGTAGGAATTGCAATAATATCAACTTTCCTGTCTATGTGCTTAAAATTTTGAAGCTATACTTGTTTTGCCTTCCTTTGCTTGTTGATTATTGTTCCCATAAGTTGTTTGATCACAAAATCCCTATGCATAGGAAGTGGGTTAGACTTAAATGTGCTAGTCATATGCTTCATGATGCTCCCATTATGTTTCAATTCTTATCTTTTATGTGAGCATCATTGTCATCATCATGCCTAGCTAGAAAGGCATTAAAGAAAAGTGCTTGTTGGGAGACAACCCAATATTTATCCTTACTGTTTTTGTGTGTTCACATTATTATGCTACTGTATTAATCATGGTTTATAGCTTTTGTTTCAATAAAGTGCCAAGTAAGACCTTTAGGATAGCTTACGGTGATAGATGTGTTGCTCCTGCTGAGAATCAGAAACTTTTGCACCCAGTAAATTAGTTTTGCTAATTCACAGAAACGTGCTTCTGATATGTTTATTTTTGCTCTGGACTGGTACACAAATTTCCTAGGACTTCCTAATTTTTTAGGATTTTTGGAGTTCCAGAAGTATACGTTTGATACAGATTACTACAGACTATTCTGTTTTTGACAGATTCTGTTTTCTATGTGTTGTTTGCTTATTTTGATGAATCTATGGCTAGTATTAAGTGGTATGAACCATAGAGAAGTTGGAATACAGTAGATATTACACCAATATGAATTTAGAATGAGTTCATTACAGTACCTAAGTGGTGGTTTTATTTTCTTATACTAACGGAGCTTACGAGTTTTGTGTTGTGGAGTTTTCAAGTTTTGGGTAAAGATTCGATGTACTATGGAATAAGGAGTGGCAAAAGCCTAAGCTTGGGGATGCCCAAGGCACCCCAAGGTAATATTCAAGGACAACCAAGAGCCTAAGCTTGGGGATGCCCCGGATGGCATCCCCTCTTTCGACTTCGTTCATCGGTAACTTTACTTGGAGCTATATTTTTATTCACCACATGATATGTGTTTTGCTTGTAGTGTCATTTTCTTTTGTTAGTATTTGCTTGCTGTTATTTAGAATAATGTTGTGAATCTTTAGTTTCAATAAAAGAGTCAAGGATAGCCTTTGCCATGCTTATTTTGCTAGTATACATGTTGCTGTTTGAAAACAGAAAGTTTACCGCTGTTGCAAAAATTCCCTAGAAAATTCAGAGCATGATATAATGATGAAACTTTTTGCATATTAAGCTCTGATAAATTCATTACAGTGGGGATTTTATTTAATAATTTTTGGAGTTAGGTAAGTATTGATACTCTTGCATTCTTTACAGATTATACTGTTTTGGCAGATTGCTGTTATGTTTGCTTGTTTAATGATTCTATTTGATGATAGGAGTATTAAATATGCAGAGGCATTTAGTATGCAATGTTGAATAATAATTTTAGTGATTTGTTACAGTAGAAAATGATAAGGTTTTGCATTGGTTTATACTAACCTATCTCACGAGTTCTTGTTGAGTTTGGTGTGGATGAAGCTTTTGATAAAAAGAGAAACCATGATATGAGAGGAATTAAGGAGACACAAAAGTTCAAGCTTGAGGATGCCCAAGGCACCCCAAGATAATATCTCAAGAAGTCTCAAGCATCTAAGCTTGGGGATTCCCCGGTAGGCATCCCACCTTTCTTCTTCAACAACTATTGGTTAGTATCGGTTGAGCCTAAGCTTTTGCTTCTTCACATGAGTTGTGCTATTCTTGCAATGTCATTTTATTTTGTTTTGCTTGCTGTTTGAATACAATACCAAGATATGAAATTCTTAAATGAGAGGGAGTCTTTGCATAGTTACATAATTATTTAGCTACTCATTGATCTTCACTTATATCTTTTTAGAGTAGTTTTTCATTTACTCGTGTGCTTCACTTATATCCTATGAGTAAATGGTTGAATGAGTTGAATGTCATAGATCTGAAATTATATATGTTTCATTTGCTTATCCCATGGGGAGTAATGACTTCACATCTAAGAAGTAGAGGTTGTAAATTTATTGAAGGTTAGCAAGCATTGTATTGGTCATTTGAACAATTCATGAAAGAATATTGAAGGAAGAGAGATTTCACATATAAATACACTATTGTAGACATCTTTTATAATTGGCAGCACTCATTAAGTATGACATGCTAAAGAGTTGATGTTGGACAAGGAAGACAACATAATGGGTTATGTTTTCCGACAACTCAGTTAAAGTATATTGTCATAGATCATTCAAACATGTTGAGCTTGCCTTTCCCCCCTCATGCTAGCCAAAAATTCCTTGCACCAAGTAGAGATACTACTTGTGCTTCCAAACATCCTTAAACCCAGTTTTGCCATGAGAGTCCACCATACCTACCTATGGATTGAGTAAGATCCTTCAAGTAAGTTGTCATCAGTGCAAGCAATAAAAATTGCTCTCTAAATATGTATGATCTTTTGGTGTGAAGAAAATAACTTTATACGATCTTGTTATGGAAGCAATAAAAGCGACGAACTGCATAATAAAGGTCCATATACAGGTGGCAATATAAAGTGAAGTTCATTCGCATTAAGATTTTGTGCATCCAACCCTAAAAGCGCATGACAACATCTGCTTCCCTTTGTGAAGGGCCTATCTTTTACTTTATATCTTTTACCTTTATGCAAGAGTCAAGGTGATCTTCACCTTTCCCTTTTTCATTTTATCCTTTGGCAAGCACTTTGTGTTGGGGTGGTCCTGATATATATATCCAATTGGATGTAAGTTAGCATGAACCATTATTGTTGACATCACCCAAAGGTGAATACGTTGGGAGGCAACACTATAAGCCCCTGTCTTTCTCAGTGTTCGATTGAAACTCCATAACCATTAGTATTGCGTGAGTGTTAGTGATTGTAGAAGACTATATGATAGTTGAGTATGTGGAGTTTGCTATTCCTGAAAATAAGACGAATTGCAATTGTTTGATGACTGGGAATGTAGTTTGCTAGTTTTCAAGAAAGTTTATGGTCTATGCTTTGACATGTGAATTGCTTGTTACTTTATCGTGAGAAGTTTTATGAGATGAACTACTGTTATGACATATTATCATGCTAGAAAAGGTGATTGAAATTATCATTGATCAAACTTGTGCACATTCTAGCATTCACACTTCATAAATTCTTTCTTTATCATTTACCTACTCGAGGACGAGTAGGAATTAAGCTTGGGGATGCTGATACGTCTCCAACGTATCTATAATTTATGAAGCATTCATGTTGTTTTATTATCCGTTTTGAATGATTACGGGCTTTATTATACACTTTTATATTACTTTTGGGACTAACCTATTAACCGGAGGCCCAGCCCATATTGTTGTTTTATTGCCTGTTTCAGTATTTCGAGGAAAAGGAATATCAAACGGAGTCCAAACGGAATGAAACCTTCGGCAACGTGATTTTTTGGAAGAATATGATCCTGGAGACTTGGAGTTCACGTTAGAAGATACTCGAGGCAGCCACGAGATAGGAGGGTGCGCCCCCCTGTAGGGCGCGCCCCCCTGTCTCGTGGGCCCCTTGAGCACCTCCCGACCGACTTCTTTCGCCTATATAAGCCTACGTACCCTAAAAAAATCGAATATCAAGATAGATCGGGAGTTCCGCCGCCGCAAGCCTCTGTAGCCACCAAACAACTCTCGGGAGCCCATTCCGGCACCCTGCCGGAGGGGGAACCCATCATCGGTGGCCATCTTCATCATCCCGGCGCTATCCATGACGAGGAGAGAGTAGTTCACCCTCGGGGCTGAGGGTATGTACCAGTAGCTATGTGTTTGATCTCTCTCTCTCTCGTGTTCTCTCTATGGAACGATCTTGATGTATCGCAAGCTTTGCTATTATAGTTGGATCTTATGATGTTTCTCCCCCTCTACTCTCTTGTGATGAATTGAGTTTCCCTCTTGAAGTTATCTTATTGGATTGAGTCTTTTATTTGAGAACACTTGATGTATGTCTTGCCATGTTTATCTGTGGTGACAATGGGTTATCACGTGCCTCTTGATGTATGTTTTGGTGACCAGCTTGCGGGTTCCGCCCATGAACCTATGCATAGGGGTTGGCACACGTTTTCTTGACTCTCTGGTAGAAACTTTGGGGCACTCTTTGAAGTACTTTATGTTGGTTGGATGAATCTGAGATTGTGTGATGCATATCGTATAATCATGCCCACGGATACTTGAGGTGACAATGGAGTATCTACATGACATTAGGGTTTTGGTTGATTTGTGTCTTAAGGTGTTATTCTAGTACGAACTCTTTTATAGATCGATCCAAAAGAATAACTTTGAGGTGGTTTCGTACCCTACCATAATCTCTACGTTTGTTCTCCGCTATTAGTGGCTTTGGAGTGACTCTTTGTTGCATGTTGAGGGATTGTTATATGATCTATCCATGTTATATTGTTGAGAGAACTTGCACTAGTGAAAGTATGAACCATAGGCCTTGTTTCCTATCATTGCAATATCGTTTGTGCTCACTTTTATCATTAGTTACCTTGCTGTTTTTTATTATTTCAGATTACAAATACCTATATCTACCATCCATATTGCACTTGTATCACCATCTCTTCGCCAAACTAGTGCACCTATACAATCTACCATTGTATTGGGTGTGTTGGGGACACAAGAGACTCTTTGTTATTTGGTTGCAGGGTTGCTTGAGAGAGACCATCTTCATCCTACGCCTCCCACGGATTGATAAACCTTAGGTCATCCACTTGAGGGAAATTTGCTACTGTCCTACAAACCTGTGCACTTGCAGGCCCAACAATGTCTACGAGAAGAAGGTTGTGTAGTAGACATCAAACCAATCCCAGGAACTTGGAGTGCAAGCCAGGGGATCATCGAGGAGGCCACGAGATAGGGGGGCGCGCCCTACCCTCTCGTGGGCCCCTCGAGGCTCTCCCGACCGACTTCTTTCACCTATATAAGCCTACGTACCCTAAAAACATCGAAAAAGAAGATAGATCGGGAGTTCCGCCGCCGCAAGCCTCTGTAGCCACCAAAAACCTCTCGGGAGCCCGTTCCGCACCCTGCCGGAGGGGGAACCCATCACCGGTGGCCATCTTCATCATCCCGGCGCTCTCCATGACGAGGAGGGAGTAGTTCACCCTCGGGGCTGAGGGTATGTACCAGTAGCTATGTGTTTGATCTCTCTCTCTCTCTCTCGTGTTCTCTCTATGGCACGATCTTGATGTATCACGAGCTTTGCTATTATAGGTGGATCTTATGATGTTTCTCCCCCTCTACTCTCTTGTAATGGATTGAGTTTTCCCTTTGAAGTTATCTTATCGGATTGAGTCTTTAATGATTTGAGAACACTTGGTGTATGTCTTGCCGTGTTTATCTGTGGTGACAATGGGATATCACGTGCCACTTGATGTATGTTTTGGTGATCAACTTGCGGGTTCCGCCCATGAACCTATGCATAGGGGTTGGCACACGTCTTTGTCTTGACTCTTCGGTAGAAACTTTGGGGCACTCTTTGAAGTACTTTGTGTTGGTTGGATGAATATGAGATTGTGTGATGCATATCGTATAATCATGCCCACGGATACTTGAGGTGACAATGGAGTATCTAGGTGACATTAGGGTTTTGGTTGATTTGTGTCTTAAGGTGTTATTCTAGTACGAACTCTTGAATAGATTGATCCGAAAGAATAACTTTGAGGTGGTTTCGTACCCTACCATAATCTCTTCGTTTGTTCTCCGCTATTAGTGGCTTTGGAGTGACTCTTTGTTGCATGTTGAGGGATTGTTATATGATCTATCTATGTTATTATTGTTGAGAGAACTTGCACTAGTGAAAGTATGAACCCTAGGCCTTGTTTCCTATCATTGCAATACCGTTTACGCTCACTTTTATCATTACTTACCTTGCTGTTTTTATTATTTCAGATTTCAAAAACCTTTATCTACTATCCATATTGCACTTGTATCACCATCTCTTCGCCGAACTAGTGCACCTATACAATTTACCATTGCATTGGGTGTGTTGGGGACACAAGAGACTCTTTGTTATTTGGTTGCAGGGTTGCTTGAGAGAGACCATCTTCATCCTACGCCTCCCACGGATTGATAAACCTTAGGTCACCCACTTGAGGGAAATTTGCTACTGTCCTACAAACCTGTGTACTTGCAGGCCCAACAACGTCTACAAGAAGAAGGCTGTGTAGTAGACATCATATAGTTCTTCATCGGTGTCATCGAACTCATGGTCGGAACGTCGTCTACTAAGAGGGGACAAATATCGGCAAACAAGGAAGAACACAATCAATGCAATGCCCAATATGATGCATGATCATGACATGTCAATATGCTGTGATTTGAGCTAATGCACCTAGCAACAGATTAAATGGAGTTGGTTTGATCCAAGATTCAAATTCAAACTCCATATGTGGATATTCAAATTCCATTTATATGATTTTTCCTAAACAGTAGCTATAAGTTGTTCTAACATGCATGAAAATGGTACATATGGATAAATTGGATTTTTCTGATCATTTTTCATATATAATTTGTTCCAATTGGAGTTACGGTTGAATTTCTATGAATTTTAGAGTTTTTAGCTATTTTCTGGAATTTCCCGATTAATAATAAATCCAGAAAATGTATTACTACGTCAGCATTAGGTCATGCTGACCTGAGCAGGTCAATAGGTGCCGTCCAGGTCAAACCTGACCAGTGGGGCCCACTGGTCAGTGACTCAGTTAGTTAACTGAGTTAATTAGAGTTAAACTAATTATAATAAAAATGTCAGCAGGGCTGGGCCCACATGTAAGTGGCTCAGGGTTAGTTTAGCGAGGGGATTAACACCTAACAGTGATGATTAGCATTAAGTAACACCTAACTAATCCAGTTAGGGCCGGCCGCACATGTCATAGACTCGGGTGGGGCCCAGCCGGGGTCAAAGTGGGTCAAACCCACCGGCGAGGCCAGGACGGCGGAGGGGCTCAGGATTTGCCCACGGTCGACCAAATCGACCGCGGTTTGGTCCTACGCGCCGCTGAGGCTCGCACGCGTCTGGCAGGGCAAGCGGGAGGAGATGGGGTGGCCGGAGTTGACGACGGCGAGCTCTAAGGAGGCGGTCGGAGTTCGGGCGTGCACGGAAACGAGGCTACGGAGCACGGTGTGAGGTTCTGGTGGGTGTGTTCGGCTCCTGGGAGTGTACTGAGTGTAGTGACGCGCTCGGTTTGGACGGAGGCGAACCAAAACAACGACGGCGACAAGTCCGGCGCCGGTGAGGCCTCGGTCTCAACAGAAATGAAGGCTACGATGAGCCATTGAGCATGGGGGCAGGGGGATCGGTAGAGGAGCTCACGGCGAGTCGGGCGAGGGTCTCAGCGAGCTCGGGGAAGCACTATGGATGACGAACAGGCGCCGGCGATCTCCGGCGGCAGAGGAGGAAGAAGACGGGGTAGCCGGTGATGCGGGGCGTCCGGCGTCGCGTGGCTCCTCGTAGATGATGAGGATGACCCTGCGACTCTTTTGGGCGGGTCGGCGAGGCGAGACAGTGGCTCTGGGCGCGGTGGAGGTGAACGGCGGCGATGACGTGCTCAGTTGTATGGGAGGGAGAGAGCCAGGGGAGGAGATGGGGACGAGGGAGTGAGCGAGAGGGTTCCAGGGGGTGCGTGGTGCCACCAGAGAAGGCCAGGGCGTCGAGGAGGAGCGGCAAGCAGGGGGTGGCCGGGGCGCGTGTGCGCGCATGGCGGCCACACGCCCTCCTGCCCACTGGCAGGAGGTGGAAGACGACAGGGAGGAGCCCATGGTGGGCTGGGCTGGCTTTGCCCAGCTGGGCTGCTACAGTGCCAGGCCAGGTGGGCTTTGCCAGGTAAGTTTCCTTTATTTTTATTATTTCCTATTTTCTATTTTTTCTGCAACTTGATGGCTTTATTAAAAATACTTAGGCACACTCAAAAATCATGAAACTGCTCATGCTCACTGTTGGGAATATATCCTACAGTAAACATTTCAGTTTACGATTATTTGGGCATTTAAAATATTTTATAGCATTTAAATGCCCAAATGCAAATACTATATGATTTAATTCAGTGACCCTCTATTGTCCTAGAAAAGTGTGCACCATTTTTGCCAGTGGTTCTAGACCAAGGCAAAGATGATGAACATTTTAGAAGGGCATTTTGGGTTCATTGAAAATGATTTTAGTAAACCCTAGTTGGTTTAAGGGGGTGCTGGGAGTTCTGTCATCCCCATTTCAACTTTCTGGGAGATTTAAACATGATGCAACACCACATGCTAGCACTAGACATTACCATAAAGTGATCCAATATCACATTGAGTCCATAGTGTTCTAAATGATCTATTTGCTCAAGTGCTTAGTGATATTGCCCCCAAAACCCTCAGCCACTTTCTCTACCCAAATATGCCCAAACCCTAATTTCCAACTCGGCCACACCGATATTTTCTACCTAAACTACCGAGTTCATCTGGACTTAGCCACTGCCAAAACCCTAACAATTCGGTCCCACCGATATGGATCTCGGTCCCACCGAGATGGCCTTGTCAGCTCTTTGTTGCTTGTTGCAATTATTTCGGTTCCACCGAGATGTTGCAATCGGTCTCACCGAGATGGCTTGATTGAATCTCTATTGCCTTGTTGCTTCACTTCTATCATGCCCAATATGCGACCCTATCCAAGAGGAACTCGAAGGTCCCCCCAAGGATAGAAGCACATATTGAAGACGCTTTGCAAGGTGGATATCATTACATCGTACCATTACATAATAGATGGGGATACATACAAAGGCATACAAGTGCCACATGAATACAACAAACATCATACAGAAGAGAGGCATCCGACTATAGATGGAAACAAACAGAAAACACAAATGACATCCACTCTGCTAGCCCAGGCTGCTGACCAGGAACCTATCCCCTGATCGAACAGGAAGAAGAAGCAGAAGAAGAACTCCAAAACAAGCAAACATCGCTCTGGCGTCAGTTCATCGCATTACCTGTACCTCCAACTGTTGTTGTAGTAACCTGTGAGCCACGAGGACTCAGCAATCCCATTACCATGGGTATCAAGTCTAACAAAGCTTAATGGGTAAGTAATGGATAAGTAGTGAGGTTGCAGCAACACTAAGCATTTATATGATGGCTAACTTATGAGTATAAGAATAAGAAGAGAAACCACGCATACGGTTGAGGGAGTCCTGGATTAGGGGGTATCCGGACAGCCGGACTATATACTTTGTCCGGACTATTGGAGCGTGAAGATACAAGACACAAGACTTCGGCCCGTGTCCGGATGGGACTCTCCTTGGCGTGGAAGGCAAGCTTGGCGATCCGGATATTGTGTTTCCTTCCTTGTAACCGACTCCATGTAAACCCTAGCCCTCTCCGGTGTCTATATAAACCGGAGAGGTTGGTCCTTAGAAGGCCGATCACAATTACAATCATACCATCATAGGCTGGCTCTTAGGGTTTAGCCTCTACGATCTCGTGGTAGATCTACTCTTGTACTACCCATATCATCAATATTAATCAAGCAGGAAGTAGGGTTTTACCTCCATCGAGAGGGCCCGAACCTGGGTAAACATCTGTGTCCCTTGCTTCCTGTTACCATCAGCCTTGACGCACAGATCGGGACCCCCTACCCGAGATCCGCCGGTTTTGACACCGACATTGGTGCTTTCACTGAGAGTTCCTCTGTGTCGTCGCTTCGGGGCTTGATGGCGCCTCCAATCATCAACAACACGGTCCAGGGCGAGACTTTTCTCCCCGGACAGATCTTCGTGTTCGGTGGCTTCGCACCGCGGGCCAATTTGCTTGGCCATCTGGAGCAGATCGACAGCTACACCCCTGGCCATCGAATCAGGTTCGGAAACTTGAACTACACCGCGGATATTCGCAGAGACTTGATCTTCGACGGATTTGAGCCTGCGCCAGGAGCACCGAACAGTCATGATGGGCACGGCTCAGACATACTGTCGGACAATGCACGGGATATCACCCCTGCAGTAGCTCCGGCTTTACATCCGGAGCAGGTTGTGTTGCCTGAAGACGGAGGGGTGGACCCCGCCCCGCAGGCCGTACCCCCATCGGCGATAGAGCCAAACACGGGCCTCACCTCTGAGGAGGCCTGTGACTCCGGACCCCCGGACTCGTATCCGGTTGTAGGTTCCTATTCGCGCATTCCCGAGCCGGTCGAGCCAGGTTGGGCTCCGGTAATGGAGTTCACCGCTGCGGACATCTTCCGGCACTCGCCCTTTGGCGACATGCTGAACTCATTAAAAACTCTCTCTTTGACAGAAAATTCCAGGCCGAACTATGTCCGGCTCGAGTGGGGAGCAGGCGACGAAGAAATTCGTTACCCACCTACCACCCACTTCATAGCCATGATTGATGATTTAACCGACGTGCTTGACTTCGACTCCGAAGGCATCAACGGTATGGACGACGATGCAGGAGAAGATTCAGAACCTATGGGGTACCGGACTTCCGCCTCATCACACGACATATACATGGTGGATACGCCCAAGGAAGACGACAGTGACAATCCAGAAGATAAAACCCCTGGGCAAAAGCCAAAGCGACGGCGCAGACGCCGTTCCAAGTCTAGCAGCAGTAAAAATATCAGCAAGAGCACCAGAAGGATCGATACTCCGGTCAACCCCGAAGGCAACAACGACCACACGGAACCAGCGATGGAGCAGGACGAACCAGGTCACGCTAAACACAGCTCGGAGCAGACGCCCCAAGACAATGATCCAGAGGGACGAGTTCGTCAAACCGGCCCAGGACAAGAAGACAGTCCGGACGATGATGCATTCATCATCCCGGAAGAATGCGTGGAACGAGAAAACCTCCACAGGAAGCTTATGGCCATAGTTAGAAGTCTAAAGAAGCAGAAGCAACGGCTTAAAGTCGCACAGGAAATGCTCAACCGCAGATGGAACAAAGTGCTAGACACTGAAGAAAGATATGGCGACGATCGCCATACAAAGAGCTACCCAAAACGTAAGCTACTGCCAGAATTCGACGACGAGGCCGTTCCACCAAAGAGTAACCTCCATAACCGCAACAAAGCAGCTACAGACGCCGCGCATGACCTATGTGAGCACCTGGATAAGAAAGCTGGCGCAGCTAGGTCCATCTACGGATCTAAAGGACACACCCCGGCGAGGGACTGTAGTCATCAAAACGATTTGCCAATCAAATACCAGCTCGGAATAAACACCGGACACAACAACAGCCGACGGCATGCCACAACACGTCCAGATACAGAGGGGCCACTCACCCCCTGTGCTTTACCAAAGAGGTACTGGACCATGAATTTCCACAGGGCTTTAAACCTGTAAACATAGAGGCATACGACGGAATGACAGACCCAGGGGTCTGGATCGAGGACTTTATCCTACATATACACATGGCTCGTGGGGATGACCTCCACGCCATCAAATACCTTCCCCTCAAGCTAAAGGGACCAGCTAGACACTGGTTGAAAAGCCTCCCCGAAAATTCAATTGGGAGTTGGGAGGAACTCGAAGACGCTTTCAGGGCCAATTTTCAAGGGACTTATGTCCGGCCTCCGGATGCTGACGATTTAAGTCACATAATCCAACAGCCCGGAGAGTCCGCCCGCAAGCTTTGGAACAAATTCCTCACTAAGAAGAATCAAATTGTTGATTGTCCGGATGCCGAAGCCTTAGCGGCATTCAAACACAGCATCCGTGACGAGTGGCTCGCCAGACACCTCGGCCAAGAAAAGCCAAGGACAATGGCATCCCTAACAAGCCTTATGACCCGCTTTTGCGCGGGTGAAGATAGCTGGCTAGCCTGTAAAGGCACCAGCGACCCCAGCACATCCGAAATAAGGGATGGCAACGGGAAGCCACGGCGTAATAAAAACAAACGCCAAAACAAGGAAGAGAGCCCGGACAACACAACGGTTAATGCCGGATTCAGGGGCTCTCGACCTAATCAGCAAAAGAAGCCATCTAAAGGAAGCAAAGAAGGACCATCCGGTCTGAACAGAGTCCTGGACAGACTGTGCCAAATTCATGGCACCCCTGACAAGCCTGCAAACCACACGCACAGAGAGTGCTGGGTCTTCAAACAGGCCGGCAAATTAAATGCCGAACACAAGGGAACGGAGACACCAAGTGAAGACGAGGATGAACCTCGCCAGCCGAACACTAGGGGACAGAAAAAATTCCCACTAGAGGTTAAAACAGTGAACATGATCCACGCGACTCGTACATCCATGAGAAGGCACGAACGCGTGCATAGAGACGCGCACGATATAGAGCCCATCATACCCTCACTTAACTACTGGATGCCTTATCCGATCACTTTCGATCACTTGGACGGCTGAACTAGTATTCAGCATGGAGGATCAAAGGCCTTGGTGCTTGACCCAATAATCGACGGATACCGTCTCACCCGGGTCCTCATGGATGGCGGCAGTAGTCTCAATTTAATATACGAGGACACTGTCCGCATGATGGGGATAAACCCATCCAGAATCAGCCAAAGCAACACCACCTTTGAAGGGGTGATACCAGGCGTTGAAGCCTACAGCAGGGACTCCATCATACTAGAGGTAACATTTGGCTCTCCAGGCAACTCCAGAAGCGAAGAGCTACTCTTCATCATTGCACCCTTCCAAAGCGACTATCACACAGTGCTCGGAAGAATGGCCTTCGCCCGCTTCAACGCATTGCCACACTATGGCTACCTTAAACTCAAGATGCCCAGTCCACGTGGCGTCATCACCATTAGCAGAATAACAAAGCGCTCTTCACGCGCAGAGGAACACGCGACGGCCCTAGCGGCCGGACTATAAGCAACCTCCAATATCAAAAAATTAACTGGTCGTTAAGACCACAAACACGGTTAGACGAGTCCGGTAGCCCAGATTGAACTGGGGCACCGTATATGTAATCCTATAGCGGATACCAAGGGCTATAAATACTTAATAAAGCCCCAGGCTTGGCTCAACCTTATTGGCAGGCCAGCACCTTACACTTTTACTATCCATCGCATACTTATGTTGTAATCTCCTATGAGTTTTCTTTTTCCACAGACAACGTTCGCGCGACACCCTTCCAGGATATGGCACAACGGAGATAAAGGCGCAGACGTGCAGCAGGGCCCTGCTCAACAGGTTTCTTTTTAGATTAAGCCCCTGTGTAAACCTTTTCTATTGCCTCTTGTTGCTTAACCATCCCATGGGTTCCATACCCATAGAGGATACTGCCGTTTTTGGCATTTCGCCACGATAGATCAATGCACGTACCTGAAAACACAGGGTTTATCAATGGGCATTCTTGAGCCCATCATCCGTTATAAAGTCCGAATACCTTCGGGAGTGTTCGGCGTCACGACTTTGGCCTTATATGCATCAGCTCCGAATCATGTCTTTGGTCAAATGTTGGGTTAGCCCGGCTCCTGGGTTTGCCGCCTGACGTTCTGTTATTATCGGCTAGGGTGGCCAAAGGAGAACTACTGCGATTGTGCCCTGGTTATTCCGGATGAGCACCTCAGTAGAGAAAGCCGAAAACTGACTGTCATGATACAGCGAGAGACTGAAAAACCACTCGACAACTCACCGGAATCTCTAGGATTCCTACGCATTAACGAAGGGCCATTTCCCGGCCAGATACATACGCGCCCGTATTCGGATGCACGCGAAGGTACCAGGGGCTACATAGTAGCCCCAACGTTAGAATCCCGCGGCTAAGCGAAAGTGTTACAACTATATAGTCCGGTTGCCTAGTTCGACGTGCGATCACCTCCTTAATGGACCAAGACGTTGGATCAAGTGTGATTAAGCACATTTTTCGCGAACACCCCTGCATTGTATGCGTGGGGGCTGAAGCCAACGACTGCTAACTTTCGGATTACATATATATCTATAAACAGCCATACAGGGGACACAATCATATTTTCAGGCAAACAGTATAAATATAGCCTTATAATCAAAATAAACATTGTTTTTACATTAATTCGATTCATCACTCGAACAATACACTCTTCGAGCACTGCGCCTCTATCAGGCGGGCACCCTCTGTGACCTGCGCCAAGTAGTGCTCGGCCGGATATTGGCCCCCCACCGGATCCTGGGACGCTATAATGGTGGCATCCATATCCATCCAATACGCTTTAACGCGGGCAAGGGCCATCCGTGCACCTTCTATGCACGCCGACCTTCTTATGGCATCGATCTGGGGCACGGCCCCAAGGAATTGTTGCACCAAGCCAAAGTAACTGTCCGGCTTAGGCCCCTTCGGCCAAAGATGGTCTATTACAGACCGCATTGCAAGTCAGGACAGCCGGTGAAGCTCTGCTACAGCAGCCATCTTGTCACTTAACGGCAGCGGGCGAGTGGGAGCATTGAATTGCGACCAAAAAAGCTTCTCCACTCCCTTATCACCTTGATCTTTGAAGAACTCGGCAGCGTCGGCCGCACTCTTCGCCAAATCCGCATATGCGTCTGCAGGACTCCAGTGTCCATCCAGGGGAGCATACTTAGGATCGAAAAACTTCTTCCGTAGCAAATAGGAGCTCCCAGCCGTGATTTTATCGGCCTATTGAAGCTCCTCCCGCGCACCCCTGAGCTCGGTCCGTATTTCCTTGGTGGCATTAAGTGCCTTGTTCAGGTCGGCCGAACTATCCTCATGCTCCTTTTTAAGGAGCTCATACCGGTCAGCGGCATTTTTTTAACTCGATAGCCATTTCGGCTATCTTTTCCTCACTTCGGCGATGAGCAGCCTATTCGGCTCTCAATTCCTCGGCCGCCCTTAGGGCAGCCGCATTGCTCACCTGAGCTTGTTCCTTGGCTAGAGCGAGTTCCGCCCTCAGGGCCTCCACGGCAGCAGCGCCATCTGCAGTCCAAACATATTACATTAATATATGCCACCTTAACATTTTTCCCTACAAGGGAAGGCAGGGCACATACCTTGTGATTGGTCCAGCCGCTCATTCACCAGCGTGATATCGGCATCAATTGATCCAATTTGCCTCGCTAGTTCGGCAACTTCAACGGACTGATTGGCGGCCGGACCCACAGTTACCTGCACGTATTTACAAATCAGTCATTGGTTTATGATCCCCCGTTTGCCGCCTAGGGCGGGCAACCAGAGTCTCAGGGGCTACTATCTATATGGAGCACACCTACCACGTGCCTCACAGCCAAAGAAATAGTGTATTCTTCATTACATACCTCAAAGCCTCTGAGCAAACTTGTGAATGCTTCATTCAAACCGCTTGTAGCGGATGAAATCTTCTCGAGCACCGCGCTCATTAATGAGCGGTGCTCCTCCGAGAGCGCAAATCGCTCCAGTAAGCCCGTCAGTACGTCCGGACTCAGGGCGGCTGCCGTATTGGCTTCCGGCTTCGGCAGATCCGGACTCCTCCGTGACGACACCTCGGTATCGCCCGCTTCATGAGTCGGAGAGGCGGGTGGGGTCTCGCTCTCCATCATCTCTGGAGGAAGGTCCCCCGAAGACGAACCCTGTTGAGAAGAGCTGCTATCCGGACTGCAAAAAAGTTGAATCCTGGTTATTGATCCAGGAGAAATACAATACCCTCAAATTAACAATTGACTTACAGCTCGGTGGAGGGCTGGCCCATTGGCGGGCATGATGCGGTGAGGATGCCCGTCGCAGCAGAGCCCCTTGGTGATACCTTCTTCCCTTGCTTGGGCATCTTCGTCTCCAAGTCTTCAGAAGCGACCCTTTTCTTCCTGCGCGGGGAGGAGGCCTTAGCCTCCCCATCCCGATTATCCTCCTTGGGGGAGGTATCAATTCCCCCGGTTCGGATGCGTAGCGTGTGGGATTCGGTTTCTTCGTTCTTCCCCTTGTCTTTCCCTGAGGGTATTTTGCTGAGTACCCGGTCGAGCATCTTGGCCATGGTAGGGCCGGGCGAGCCTTCGGGAAGTGGCGCCGGACACCTGATTCTCTCCGCCTTGCTGAGCCATTCCTGGCCGCGGATGATTTTTAGAACAAACAATTATGAAAAATGCAAAACGAGGTGTCCGATATCAAGGCTACTTACTTGGGTATCTAGGCGATTGCAGCTTAGGCCCGCATCCTCGATGGTGTCCGGACACTCTACTTTCTGTCTGAAGAATAATTTGCACATCTCTTCGAGCTTCAAGCCGAAGAAGTGCTTGACAGTCCGCGGACCCTCCGGATTGAACTCCCACATCCGGAGAGGCCAGCGTTGGCATGGCAACATCCGTCGGATTAACATCACTTGCATTATGCTGACGAGGTTAATGTCCCTCCCAAGAAGCTCCCGGATGCGATTCTGCAGTACTGGTACATCACCAGCGAGCCCCCAATTCCGTCCTACGTCTGTCCAAGACGCCAACTGCGATGGAGAGCCCGAGCGGAACTCGGGGGCAGCCACCCACTTTGTGCCTCTAGGGGCCGTGACATAAAACCACCTCCATTGCCATACATCGGATACTTCTTGAAAAGAACCCTCTGGCCATGGGGCATCGGCGTTCCTGCTTATTACAGCACCTCCGCACTCCACATGTCGCCCCTCGATCATCTTCGGCGTCACATTGAAGGTCTTAAGCCATAAGCCGAAGTGTGGGGTGACGTGGAGAAAAGCCTCGCACAGGATAATGAACGACGAGATATGGAGGATAGAGTCTGGAGCCAGATCATGAAAATCCAACCCATAATAGAACATGAGCCCCCTCACTAAAGCCCAAGCCGTGGAGGAAGTGCGGGACAAAAATGACGCACTCATTAGGCTCCGGTGTGGGGATGACCTGCCCTGGAGCAGGAAGCCTGTGCTGGATGTCGGCAGTCAGGTATCCGACCTCCCTAAGCTTCACAATGTCGTCCTCCTGAATCGAGGAGGCCACCCACCGGCCTTGAGGGACAGATCCGGACATATTGGAGGATCTGGGGTGTTGAAGCTTGGGTTTCGGGTGTTAGAACTCGAGGTGCGAGAAGGCGCGAGGAAGGTGGAAAAGAGGCATAGGCCTCGACCCCTTTATAAAGGGGGTGAATATCAAGAGTCCTTGGTGTGACCGTTTGAGGCTTATGTAGAAACACAAGGAGTTATACCAACGGCCATCGTGGGGGCACGCACACCCATATTTATGGAAAATCCCATAATAAGAGGAACACGATCTCTGCCTCGACGGGACGTGCCAATAAAACCGCCTCGTAACACGAGTCGAGGTGGGGTAAGAAACACCGGTTCGCGTTGGACCAGGCCACGATGCAAGGGCACGACGCCCGAAGATTGCCAACGGATCGGGTTTATGCTATGTGAAGATCATCTTGCAGATCCAGACACGGTCTACGTGTTCGATAACTACTTTGGAGTATTCGGAGAAGGAACCCGCCTTGCAATGCCGAAGACAATACTGCGCGCCGGACTCATCGTCATTGAAGCCTGGTTCAGGGGCTACTGAGGGAGTCCTGGATTAGGGGGTATTCGGACAGCCGGACTATATACTTTGTCCGGACTATTGGAGCGTGAAGATACAAGACTCAAGACTTCGACCCGTGTCCGGATGGGACTCTCCTTGGCGTGGAAGGCAAGCTTGGCGATCCGGATATTGTGTTTCCTTCCTTGTAACCGACTCCATGTAAACCCTAGCCTTCTCCGGTGTCTATATAAACCGGAGAGGTTGGTCCTTAGAAGGCCGATCACAATTACAATCATACCATCATAGGCTAGCTCTTAGGGTTTAGCCTCTACGATCTCGTGGTAGATCTACTCTTGTACTACCCATATCATCAATATTAATCAAGCAGGAAGTAGGGTTTTACCTCCATCGAGAGGGCCTGAACCTGGGTAAACATCTGTGTCCCTTGCTTCCTGTTACCATTAGCCTTGACGCACAGATCGGGACCCCCTACCCGAGATCCGCCGGTTTTGACACCAACAATGGTCGCAAACTAGTAATGATTAATAAGTGATTCTGAACTACCTACAAGTCAAACATAACCCCACCGTGTTCTATTCTCGAACTCACTCGAAAAGAGATAGTCACGGTTAAACACATGGTTGATGTATTTTATTTCGGATCTGGTGTCAAGTTCTCTACAACTGGAGTCCCAACTTAGTCCATCACAAACTCTCACGATCCACGGAGGAAAAACCTCCTTCCAGAACAACCCGATCAAGCTCGGAATCCCGGTTCACAAGACATTTCGACAATGGTAAAACAAAACCAACGAGACCTCCCGACGTGCCGACACCCTGATAGTAGTTGTGCGTATCTCGTCTCAGGCCACGACGGATGAGCGAAGCTTACAGTCGCTGGGACCCAAGTTGCCAAGGGGGCGCCGCAAGGTGCTCTGTTTTGGACCAACACTCATGAGGAGCAATGGCCCGGGTTGTTGATTAATTATCCTTAGGGTCCGGAAAGTCCCTATGCAAGTTTTAGTTGTTATTAGGCAAATGGTACAACCAAAGTTGGGCCTTGCTGGAAGAGTTTTATTCAAAGCGAACTGTCAAGGGGGCCCATAAACCCCGACCATGTTAGGAACGCAAAATCAAGGAACATAACACCGGTATGACGGAAACTAGGGCGGCAAGAGTGATGAGGACATCAATACCATTGTTACACCCACAACCCCTGCTGTTATACATACTGGACCAATTACTAGAGCTCGCGCAGGACAATTAAATTACCGGGTACTTTCGTTTCTTGGTAATGATTCTAATGTTCATGAGAATATGATGTTGCCTAAATTGGATACATTTGTTTTGCTTACAAATGAAGGGCCTAGCTTGGAGAAGGATGAACATTGGAGCAAGAACAAGCATGGGGATGATGGCGTGCGCAAGGGGAACAAGAACGAAGTTACAAGTGATGATTTCAGGACGTTGAAGCCACCATAATGAGTGCACGAAGCCTTGGACGAAATATACAAGATGCTACTTCATAATTTTCGTCCACAGGCTATTCTAGGTGCTGCGTCACCTTATGATTGGTCCAGGCCCATGTAATTTCGAAATACTTGATTGTAGGCTATTTTTAGAGTCCGTATGTGTGGGGAAACAAGAGTTAGGGTTGGTTTCGGACCCCTCCCTCAAGGGCCACGTAATCCCCCCCTCTTCCTCCATATATACAGCCCTTAGGGCGTCGTTTAGACTTAGGGTTTTGTTTAGATTAAAAGTTTGCCATAGTTGCAACTTCGCGTACTTTGTTTGTGTTGAACAACCAGACCAAGACGTCACAGAACCCCACCTTCATTAATAAAGCTTTCCTCTTATATTCGCAATATCCAGATTGCAATCTCAGTTTCTTGCTTGTTCTTTGTTTGCTCACAGGAAATAGACCCTCGTGGTCAGGTTGATCGTGCTCCAGTATGGTCAATAACCTCTCAGAAGTTGGTTTAGCGATTGCTAAGGTGCGACATCTCGCACGTTCGTAGTCAGATCGTCAAGGTCGACTCCCACAGAAAACGATAGCCACCATCTCATCGAAACATCAGGACACCTTTGCCTCTATCAAGTGGTATCAGATTTTCAGGTTACTCGGTGAGATTTTACAGTTTTTCATAGTTTAGATCGAGTCTGTTTCTTCATACCTACAGTCCATGAAAAAGCCAAAAAAAATTAGGGTTAGTTCATCCTATCCGAACCAATCTGAGCCTTTGCATAATCTTTTCTGTATTTGCTTTGTTGAATTTGCGGTTGCATCATCGTGTCAAGTTGCTGGTCTTAGCATTAGTCCTCTAGAGTTTTGAGTTCTGTTCACACGTTGTCACGTCGCCGCTGCCATATATCACCACTGCATCATCATCATTGTTGCTGCCATATACCACCACCGCACCAACTTCATCGCCGCTGCCATACACCACCACCACATATTCACCGCCAATCCGCGTCCATATACGCCACCACATATCCACCGCCATCACGCCAATCCGAGTCCACCTGCAACATATATCCGCCACCAGTCCAAGTTCCACCAGCATCTCCGCCACTAGTCTGAGTTCCACCAGATTCATCTCCGCCACTAGTTCTAGTCCGAGTCTAGTATTTTGTTACTCTGTTTTGGTTTTCGAGATCAAGCCATACTCCAAGTCGTGACAGAGTAGGACTCCCGAACTTTCGTGCTACTTATACATGAAAAATAGTTCCAGTTTCAAAAAAAGCCCAAGTCTGGAAAATTCTAGCTAGACAGTTTTTAGACCATTTGTAGAATTTTTTGAAAAAAATTTGTTGCGGAGGAAAAAAAAGTGAAAAAAAATTCTAGTGCCGCTGTACCTACTATTGATGCTTCTGTAGCTCCTGCTGCTACTGCCGAGGTGGTGGACCAATACGAGGATGAGGTTGATCAAAATCAGAACTATGTGCAACCACCAGCACCACCACCACCAGGTCGTCCTCATGCATATCATCGCAACGGTAGGGCTGCACCACCACCTGAGGTACGAGATCATGGCAAATTTCCTAAACTAAAATTGAATATTCCACCATTTGAGGGTAGATATGTTCCTGATATATATCTTACTTGGGAGTTAGAAACTGAACAACGTTTTACATGTTTATAATATCCTGAGGAGAGACGTGTTCCTGCTGCTATTTGTGCTTTCAATAGTTTTGCATGTGTTTGGTGGTCTAAACGTTGCAGATTATATCCTATTCCAGCTACTTGGGCTGCTTTGAAAACTACTATGCATACTCGTTGGGTCCCACCATATTATAATTGTGAATTGCTTCAAAAGTTGCAGCATTTAAGACAAGGAAAAAAACTGTAGAAGAATATTGTCAGGAATTACAAACTGGCATGATTAGATGTGGTATTGTTGAGGAGAACGAAGCTATGCTTGCACGTTTTATGGGTGGATTAAATAGAGAGATTCAGACCATTCTAGAGTATAAGGAGTATACTAATATCACTCGTTTATTCCATCTCGCTTGTAAAGCTAAACGTGAAGTGCATGATCGACAAGCATTGGCGCGAACTAACTTTTCTGCAGGTCGGCCTCCATCAAGGACACCGCGTGGATCTTCTACTTCCACTGCACTAGCACCACCATCAGGTGCCACCTCCAGCCGTGATACAAGAAAGCAGGCACAACCACCACTATCTGCCAAGAGCGCACCTGCCGGGCCTGCACAGAGCTCTTCTTCCATGGCATCAACAGGGCACACAAGTGATATTATTTGTCGTTGTTGTAAGGGAAGAGGGCATTATGCGCGAGAATGCAAATCTCAGCGTGTGATGATTGCTACTGAGGATGGTGGTTATGAGTATGCTAGTGACTATAATGAGGAGACTTTGGCTCTTATTACAAGTGAAGAACACGGTGGAGATGATTCTGATCATGAGACGCAATACATGGCTCCTGAAGACGCTGACAGGTATGAATGTTTAGTTGCTCAATATGTTTTGAGTGTGCAGGTTACATAAGCTGAGCAAAATCAGAGGCATAATTTGTTCCATACAAAGGGAGTTGTGAAGGAACGTTCTGTGCGCGTCATTATAGATGGAGGGAGATGCAACAACTTGGCTAGCAAGGAGATGGTGGAGAAGCTATCTCTCACCACAAGACCACATCCACATCCTTACTACATCCAATGGTTTAGCAACAACGGCAAGGTGAAAGTAACACGTACTGTTCGTGTGCATTTTAGTACCTCTACATATGCTGATTGTGTTTATTGTGATGTGGTACCTATGCAAGCATGTTCCTTATTACTTGGTAGACCGTGGCAATTTGATAAAAAAATTGTACACCATGGTAGAAACAATTAGTATACTCTTGTCCATAAGGATAAAAATATTACTTTGCTTCCTATGACTCCTGATTCCATTTTAAAAGATGATATTAATAGAGCTAGTAAAGCAAAACAGGAGAAAAATAAGAGTGAAAATCAGATTGTGGCAAAAGAATTTGAGCAACAAATGAAGCCTAATAATAAACCATCTAGTGTTGCTTCTGAAATTAAATTGAAAAGTGCATGTTTACTTGCCACCAAATCTGATATTGATGAGCTAGGTTTCAGCAAATTTGTTTGCTATGCTTTTGTGTGCAAAGAGGCATTATTTTCATTCGAGGACGTGCCTTCCTCTTTGCCTCCTGCTGTCACTAACATTTTGCAGGAGTTCGCTGATGTCTTTCCACAAGACGTGCCACCAGGATTACCTCCCATTCGAGGGATTGAGCATCAGATTGACTTAATTCCCGGTGCATCATTACCCAACCGTGCACCATACCGTACCAATCCAGAGGAGATGAAGGAGATTATGCGTCAAGTACAGGGGCTGCTCGACAAAGGTTATATACGTGAATCCGTTAGTCCTTGTGATGTTCCTATGATTTTAGTGCCGAAAAAGGATGGTACTCTGCGTATGTGCATTGATTGTAGAGGCATTAATAATATTACTATTTGTTATCGTCATCCTATTCCTAGGCTAGATGATGGAGAGCATCCCTCAACCATCACCATGGATGTCACACCACCTCCGGAAGCATGGAAAGGACCTACGTCGAGAGCTCGCACATGCACCATCGAAACCGAGGCCACTTCTTTCCTCTTCGAACTCCATTCGATTTCACATGTGAACCGGGTCCTACCTCAAACGGAGATATATTTCACTCTCAAGTACCGAGGAGATGACTGTGTGGAGGCGAGGACGAAGACCCGGACACACAAGAAGAAGGAGAAGGAGAGAAGTGTGAAGAACGAGAGGACCGGAGGCCCCTGGACACTTCGGGTGCCCGGACGTGGACATCCCCGGGTGCCCGGTCCCCTAGCAGCCTGCCGGCCCCCTCCCTGGAGGCCCCGGGTGCCCGGCCTGGTTGGCCTCGGGTGCCCGGCCCTGCTGCTGGGCGCTGCAGCTGCCTCCCCGGGTGCCCGGCCAGCTGGCCCCGGGTGCCCGGCCCCTGCACTAGAGCTGCTGCCTCCCCCCCCGGGTGCCCGGGCTTGGCACCCTGGGTGCTCGGCCCCTCTCCAGCCGGCCCTCGGCCCAGAACGGGTGCCCGGCCCTTGCAGCCCTGGGTGCCCGGCCCCGCCTGGCGCGCGCCTCTGTCCAGTCCGGGTGCCCGGACCCCTTTGCCCCGGGTGCCCGGACCCATCCGAGTGTGTGTGCGTTTTGAGGGTCATTTTGGACCTTTGTATCCCCCTCTCCCTCTATTTCATCCCTAGACTATAAGTACCTCCCACCTATCTCATTTAGAGGATAGATAAGAATAGACACAAATCATAGAGCTTAGCTCATGTACCTCCCCTTGTGGGATTCCTCTTGAGAGACAAGACTCCATTGGAGTACAAGACCTCCATTGGAGAAGATCCCTAGGGATTCAAGCCCCCCTTGAGGGAAGGATCTACCTAGATCATCAAGCCCTCATCTCCTTCATAGGATTTGGGATGAACTCTACCATGTATCTTGTTTCCCTTCGATTGTTCATGTACCTTGTGGATCTTGTGTGTTTGTTGGTCTAGTGGATGTGTGATTGGGCTTGTTCTTGAGTGTTCCTCTTGTTTTCTCTCTTGTGTTCATCTTGTTCTTAGGGATTCCCCCTCCAATTCGTGAAAGATCTCCACTTAGGGTTCCACCCTACAACATCTTGGCATCATGAGCCATGGTTTCTCATGAAATTGGAGGCCCCCATCTTGTTCTCTTGCTTAAGTTTGTTGTGTTCTTCCCCAATTTCGAAAATTCCCTACCAAAAATAGCCCCAATTTTTTTTGTGATTTGTTGGTTTGATGAGATTTTGTTGGATTTGATCCATGGATTTGCTTGGTTTCAAGTGGATCTAGCTTTCCCCCCATCCATCTCCACCTTTCCTTCCACGAAATCCACAAATTTCTTCCATTTATCCATGAATTTCCGCCCAAACCCGACACCCCCGGGCACTCGGACCTCAACCCCCGGGCACCCGGACCCCCTCGCCCACCCCCGCTGACCACCCCGGGTGCCCGCACCCCAAACCCCGGGCACCCGCACCCCCGGGCTGTTTGGCTCGCTGACCACCCCGGGCACCCGCACCTCTCACCCCGGGTGCCCGCACCCCCCGAATCAGCCCACCAACATTCACCGTTTCGGCCATAACTTTCACTCCCGGAGTCCGTTTTTGACGTTCTTTAGCTCATTGAGTAGCTATTGACATCCCCCATCCATATAGATAGGTTTCAAAACCATTTGACTCCATCAAAATTTGGCATTTTGGCATCTTTTCCTAGGCCATCCACCATATCGTCCGCAAAACCACCATAGCTTTCCGCAACCTAACCCATCTTCGATCCATATAGCATTTGTGGTTGCTTGAGTGGTGACTTGAGTCTCCTAAGGTGTTTTAGCTACTTAGGGACGGTTGCTTCATCATCAACCACCACCACCACTTCCGCATTGCTAACTTCGGAACCACCAACACATTCCGCTACCACCATTTGACATTTTCCTTGAGATTTTGAGTTCGCGGGTTTTTACCGTTTCCTAAGGTGTTTCAGCTACTTAGGGACGGGTCTACATCATCTTGGTATCTACATCATCTTGGTATCTACATCAAGAACACTGCCACTCATCATCGCCACGAGGTCATTACCGACATCGACCACTTCACCATTTTGACAACCTAACCGTAAGCAAGAACGGCAACCTCCGTATCATCTTGGTATTGTGGTATCCCCTCATTGTACATTCTTGCCATTACATTGTTAACCCTTTGGCCCATTTTGCTTCACTTGCCTATTGAGACTAGCCATTTGAGTATTGCCGGTAACGTTACTTGTGCACATTAGTGATCCATACCTTCCATTGCATACATACCATATCATATTGGTATCATCTTGGTATCATCATATCATCCCTTGTGTCACAAGATCGTTCCCGCATATACACAATTGCTATCTTGGTTTGTGCATTTCGTATAAGTGGCCATATAAAAAAAAGAATAAGCTTTTAAGCAAAAAAGAGAGCAAAGAGCTTGTGAGCAAGAGCCATAGCATCATACCACATTGCACATAAGATTGTCATATCCGATCATCTTGGATCATCTTGAGAGAACACCGGGAACATCATACACAGAGCATACTTGGGATTGAAGGCTCATACATTTTGCATCTTATAGGTTGTGCACAAGTGTCGTATCCGTCTATTGAGCAATCGTGCTAGCGTCTCTCTTGAGTTGTGCAACACGAGCGTTTTCCGTGGATTCCACATTTTGTGCTCATTCCTTGGTTGCACGACCCCATTTATCTATCCGTGAGTGTGTTTCCGTGTGCCACATATTGCTATTGGTCTACTTGTTTCACTTGCGAATTTGTGAATCTTTTCCAACATTACTGAATCTTGCTAACATTTTGCATCAAATTTTTGTGCCACTATCCTCACCGAGCTCCACCATAAGCTTTACTTGATAGGTGTGAGTGAACAAGTCCGGTACCAATTCCACTATTCTTTCATCTCACATTGAGTGAAACGGGATACATCCTCAACTTTGGGAAAAGGTAACTTGGTATTGTTTATCTCATTTCCTACTCACCTCTACTCGAGTCTTGTGATGGATAGGCAAGGCATTTCATCTTCGGTCTTCCATGACAACGACAATGCAAACAACTACATCACCAAAACATCCATCTTCGGACTACAACGTGCAATGCAAGGCATTGAGCGACTCGCCATCGACATTCGCCAAAACAAAGCAAGGATAAGGGACTACCTTGACACCAAGTTGGCCAAACAAAGGGATCAAGTATGAGAAATGGTGGCCAACTACAAGTCTTCTTCCCCTTTGTCATCTTCAAGGCGGCGACACTCAAGTGGCCAATCTTCGGAAAGTCATCGAGCTCAAGCACTACAACACCATCAAGATGAAGCTGCTCGTGATGCGTACACCTACAAGTCCCAACAAGCTCTACATCAAGCTACGACCAGCCATCATGAGCAAAAGATAAGACCACGAGACAAGCACCACCAAGATGGAGCTACGACTACTACGACCACTTCGGCATCTTTGCCAAGTGTCATCAAGGCATCTTCGCCTTTGGACGTATGGCATCTTCGCCAACCTCCGACGAGTACGCCTACATCGGCCTTCCTCCACGGCAACAGTGACGAGATGATCGAGCATGGGATTTTCCCTTCGGTCATGGAGGAGAGTGATGATGTGCCATCTTCGGCCTTCATCCACGGCGACGACAACGAGATGGTTGAGCATGAGATTTTCCCTTCGACCACGGCGACGTATGATGACTTGAGTGACTTGTGCCACCATATTGAGAGAGAGAGAGAGTGACTTCACCACTAGCCCCATATATGATGAGTTGCCACAATTTCCATGTGAGGAGAGCCACAACCCCCACCACTCGAGTGAGATGAGTGACTCCACCATATGTGACATTGAGTGCACCTACCTTGAGGGAGTGAGTGAGCCACCACCACATTGAGAGAGTGAGGTCATTTCGATTTCTAACAACTTAACATCCCTCTATGGTGTCTTCTCATTTGGTGCTAGGTCCCATATATGACTTGTGCCACCATATTGAGAGAGAGAGTGACTTCACCACTAGCCCCATATATGATGAGTTGCCACAATTTCCATGTGAGGAGAGCCACAACCCCCACCACTCGAGTGAGATGAGTGACTCCACCATATGTGACATTGAGTGCACCTACCTTGAGGGAGTGAGTGAGCCACCACCACATAGAGAGAGTGAGGTCATTTCGATTTCTAACAACTTAACCTCTACCTCTATGGTGTCTTCTCATTTGGTGCTAGGTCCCATATATGATTATGCGCTGATCCGCGACGACTTCGTCCTTCCTATGGACAAGACGATGGCCATGGTGGACTATGATGCACCCCCACATGGTTCCATCACGATGATGACGTTGACCATGCTTTGGTCTTTCCCACCTCACCTACACCACTTGAGTGGAACGAGAAAGGTAACATAGGTGAAGGTGATGCTCATGTCCCACTAGTGGACGTTCTTGACATTGATTGCTTGCATGATGTTGCTCCACCTATTACCATGCTTCATGCTAGTATGATTTCCCCATGCGATGATTTACCCATTTATGATGAGTTTGATGATTGCCATGCGGAGTCTAGTAGTTGTGATGCCATGTTACATAGGATTTCTTGTGATAATTCTTTTGGTCACATCATGTTTGATAATCCGCTTGACTTGTCATATGCTATGCATGAGATCAACAATATGTCATATTTGCAATCTCATCATAGTGACTATGCATATACCATCAACATAAACCCAATTTGCACATATGGCATAGATGACAAGCCCATGGTTATTAGCATTTGTTTTTCTTGTGATAATATGGATATGCTACCTTTGCATCATTTATCTCATATGCCATGCCATGACCACCTAGCTTTGGATATGCATTGTTTTGGATGTTCTCCATTTTCTCCATATCATGTTTCCACTATTGCTCATGAGGACATCCCCATAGTTTCCTCATACATTTTAGGAGATTTTGATTCATCCTATCCATTGCATGATCTCACTACGTGTGTGCACCATATGCTCCCCATGAATGAAAATGCTATTGTTGTGTCACACACTTGCTATAATTTGCGTCCAAATCATGTTGAACACAATAACTATCATTGCATGATGGATGACATATTTCTCTACCATGCCTCAAATTTCTTTGAGCGATGCTTATCTTGTGCTAACTCACACATGCACATACACATCATGATGGATGATGTGTACATTTACCACGCACACACTTTCTTTGGTTTGTGTCTTTTTTGTGTAGGTACCCATGAATACTTGTCAACCTCGCAATCCCACGAGTTGACAAAACGAGCTCTAGAGAGCAACGATGGCTTGGGATCCCTTGGAGTGTCTTTCCCACTGCTCTCTTCACGCAAAGATTTCGCGCATTTCTTCTACATGGCTCTCACATGGTTATGGGTTATTTACCACTTCTCACTTTATGCCCATATTGCCATGTTCACTTTGCATGATATGCTCATTACTATGCCTTTGCCATGCATTTGTGACCCATGCTTTGCATTACACATGATGATTGATTCTACTATGTGTATGTGTATTTGCAAGCTTGGTGGAGATATTGCTTGTTATTGCCAGGTTCTACCTATGACCTATGCCTATGATGATACTATGATCTTGCTTTGTGTTCGTGCTTGCGATATGTCATGTGCATTGCCTATGCCTACTACTTACACACATGACATGATTGCCATGATTTCCTCTAGTGTGTTGCATCTTCGCTCCACTAGTTCACATGACTTGATTCCTATGCTTTCTCATGTTGCATCCAATTCTTGGATTACTTGGTCCTATAACATGCTTGGTTGCAACAATGTCATTACTTCACTTATGCCATGTCCCATTGCTTATCACATGATTGATTTGATTGCCTCACACATGATGAACAATTGCTCTTGCTATCGTGTTGAGTGCCACTCGATTTTCACTACACCATGTGCACATTATGATCGGATTGTCTTGCACTTACCCCATGTGTTTAGACATCTTCTCTTATTTGGTGTTGTGAATGCTTCTTATGCATACCATTGACCGTTTGTTGAGCCCCTAATGCACGCTTGCCATGACATTGAGGTAGATGCTTGTTCACTTGTCCCACATATTAGAACCTTTACCTCACCCTTGCATGATCGTTTCCATGATGCTTCTCCATATGATAAATTTATGTGCTTACATGCTATGCCACACTCCCTTGTCAAACCATATGCTATGCTTGATGACGACACTTGCTTGGTGAATCACCTCTTGGATGCTTGGTTTTGCTTTAATGCCAACCACATTTGTTTTTCCACGTGCTTGTTATCTTGCTCCTTTTAAAGGAATTACAAGACGGTGCGACATTGGAGAGTGACCATTTCGAGCTTCCACATGACAAGTGCTTGGGGGTTGTCCACTTCTGGACGGATCTCTCCCAAGGGGGGAGATGATGTGGAGCATCCCTCAACCATCACCATGGATGTCACACCACTCTGCAAGCATGGGAAGGACCTACGTCGAGAGCTCGCACATGCACCGTCGAAACCAAGGTCACTTCTTTCCTCTTCGAACTCCATTCGATTTCACATGTGAACCGGGCCCTACCTCAAACGGAGATATATTGCACTCTCAGGTACCGAGGAGATGACCGTGTGGAGGCGAGGACGAAGACCCGGACACACAAGAAGAAGGAGAAGGAGAGAAGCGTGAAGAATGAGAGGACCGGAGGCTCTTGGACACTTCGGGTGCCTGGACGTGGACATCCCCGGGTGCCCGGTCCCCTAGCAGTCGGCCGGCCCCCTCCCTGGACGCCCCGGGTGCGCGGCCTGGTTGGCCCCGGGTGCCCGGCCCTGCTGCTGGGCGCTGCAGCCGCCACCCCTGGGTGCCCGGCCAGCTGGCCCCGGGTGTCCGGCCCCTGCACTAGAGCTGCTGCCTCCCCCCCAGGTGCCCGGGCTTGGCACCCCGGGTGCCCGGCCCCTCTCCAGCCGGCCCTCGGCCCAGTCCGGGTGCCCGACCCTTGCAGCCCCGGGTGCCCGGCCCCACCTGGCGCGCGCCTTTGTCCAGTCCGGGTGCCCGGACCCCTTTGCCCCGGGTGCCCGGACCCATCCGAGTGTGTGTGCGTTTTAAGGGTCATTTGGACCTTTGTATCCCCCTCTCCCTCTATTTCGTCCCTAGACTATAAGTACCTCCCACCTATCTCATTTAGAGGACAACTAAGAATAGACACAAATCATAGAGCTTAGCTCATGTACCTCCCCTTGTGGGATTCCTCTTGAGAGAGAAGACTCCATTGGAGTACAAGACCTCCATTGGAGAAGATCCCTAGGGATTCAAGCCCTCCTTGAGGGAAGGATCTACCTAGATCATCAAGCCCTCATCTCCTTCATAGGATTTGGGATGAACTCTACCATGTATCTTGTTTCCCTGTGATTGTTCATGTACCTTGTGGATCTTGTGTGTTTGTTGGTCTAGTGGATGTGTGATTGGACTTGTTCTTGAGTGTTCCTCTTATTTTCTCTCTTGTGTTCATCTTGTTCTTGGGGATTCCCCCTCCAAATCGTGAAAGATCTTCACTTAGGGTTCCACCCTACAACACTAGATGCTATGCTTGATGAATTGAGTGGCTCTACAATATTCTCGAAAGTTGATTTGAGTAGTGGATACCATCAATTTCGTATGAAATTGGGAGATGAATGGAAAACAACATTTAAAACTAACTTTGGATTATATGAGTGGTTAGTCATGCCTTTTGGGTTAACTACTGCACCTAGTACTTTCATGAGATTAATGAATGAAGTTTTACGTGCTTTCATTGGACGATTTGTGGTAGTTTACTTTGATGACATATTGATTTATAGCAGATCTTCGGAGGAACATTTGGAACATTTACGTGCTGTTTTTATTGCTCTACGTGATGCACGTTTGTTTGGTAACCTTGGGAAGTGCACCTTTTGCATCGACCGAGTGTCTTTTCTTGGCTCTGTTGTTACTCCACAGGGAATTGAAGTTGACAAAGCCAAGATTGAAGCTATTGAGAGTTGGCCGCAGCCCAAAATGGTCACACAAGTGAGGAGTCTTCTTGGCCTCGCTGGATTCTATAGGCGTTTTGTGAGAGATTTCAGCACCATTGCTGCACCTCTCAATGAGCTTACAAAGAAAGATGTGCCTTTTCTTGGCCTCGCTATACTATGCTTGCACAACTTGACTTCAAAATATTTGGTTTGGAGACCATCAAAGATTAATACGTGCAGGATGTTGATTTTAAAGATGTAATACAGAATTGTAAAGAAGGAAGAATGTGGAACAAGTTCGTCGTTAATGATGGATTTGTGTTCCGTGCTAACAAGCTATGCATTCCAGCTAGCTCCGTTTGTCTTTTGTTGTTGCAGGAGGCGCATGGATGAGGATTAATGGGACACTTTGGCATGAAGAAGACGGAGGACGTACTTGCTACACATTTCTTTTGGCCAAAGATGAGACGGGATGTTGAGCGTTTTATTGCTCGCTACACTACATGTCAAAAAGCTAAGTCTCGGACTCAATCCTCATGGTTTATATATGCCTTTGCGTGTACCTAGTGTTCCTTGGGAGGATATATCTATGGACTTTGTTTTAGGTTTACCTCGAACAAAGAAGGGGAGGGATAGCATATTTGTTGTTGTGGATAGATTCTCGAAAATGGCACACTTTATACCATGTCATAAAAGTGATGATGCTATTAATGTTGCTGATTTGTTCTTTCGTGAAATTATTCGCTTGCATGGTGTGCCAAATACTATTGTTTTAGATCGTGATACTAGATTTCTTAGCCACTTTTAGAGATGTTTATGGGCTAAGTTGGGGACTAAACTGCTTTTTAGTACTACTTGTCACCCCCAAACTGATAGACAAACTGAAGTAGTCAATAGAACATTGTCTACTATGCTTAGGGCTGTTTTGAAGAATAATAAGAAAATGTGGGAGGAATGCTTGCCTCATATTGAATTTGCTTATAATCGTTCATTTCATTCTACTACTAAGATGTGCCCTTTTGAAGTTGTGTATGGCTTCCTACCTCGTGCACCTATTGATTTGTTGCCTCTTCCATCTTCGGAGAAGGTTAATTTTGATGCTAAACAGCGTGTTGAATTGATTTTAAAAATGCATGAGTTAACTATAAGGAAAACATTGAGCGTATGAATGCTAAATATAAACTTGCTGGATATAAGGGTAGAAAACATGTTGTGTTTGCACCGGGAGATCTTGTTTGGTTACATTTGCGTAAGGATAGATTTCCTGATTTGCGCAAATCAAAACTAATGCCACGTGCTGATGGTCCCTTTAAGGTGTTAGAGAAAATAAATGATAATGCATATAAACTTGAGCTGCCTACAGATTTTGGGGTTAGTCCCACTTTTAACATTGCAGATTTGAAGCCTTATTTGGGTGAGGAAGATGAACTTCCGTTGAGGACGACTTCATTTCAAGAAGGGGAGGATGATGAGGACATCAATACCATTGTTACACCCACATCCCCTGCTGCTATACACACTGGACCAATTACTAGAGCTCGCGCACGCCAACTAAATTACCAGGTACTTTCGTTTCTTGGTAATGATTCTAATGTTCATGAGAATATGATGCTGCCTAAATTTGATACATTTGTTTTGCTTACAAATGAAGGGCCTAGCTTGGAGAAGGATGAACATTGGAGCAAGACCAAGCATGGAGATGATGGCATGCGCAAGGGGAACAAGAACAGAGTTACAAGTGATGTTGGGCTTTGAAGCCACCATAACGAGTGCATGAAGCCTTGTACGAAATATACAAGATGCCACTTCATAAATTTCGTCCAGAGGCTATTTTAGGTGCCACGTCACCTTTTTATTGGGCCAGGCCCATGTAATTTCGAAATACATAAGTATATGCTATTTTTAGAGTCCGTATGTGTGTGGAAACAAGAGATAGGGTTAGTTTCGGACCCCTCCACCAAGGGCCACGAAATTCCCCCCTCTTCCTCCATATATACAGCCTTAGGGCACCGTTTAGACTTTGGGTTTTGTTTAGATTAAAAGTTCGCCATAGCTGCAATTTCGTGTACTTCGTTTGTGTTCAACGACCAGACAAAGGCGTCACAGAACCCCACCTTCATTAATAAAGCTTTCCTCTGTTATTCGCAATATCCAGATTGCAATCTTAATTTCTTGCTTGTTTTTCGTTTGCTTGCAGGAAATAGACCTTCGTGGTCAGGTTGATCGTGCTCCGACGTGGTCAAGAACCTCTCGGAGTTGGTTTAGCGATTGCTAAGGCGCGACGTCCTCGCACGTTCGTAGTCGAATCATTAAAGTCGACTTCCACCAAAATGATGGCCACCATCTCATCGAAAGACGAGACACCTTTGCCTCTATCAAAATCCGGCGGCGGTGACGTGGATTTCGAGGCGGGTGGCGGCTAGGGTTTGGGGCTGGGGCGGCTCGGGCCTACGGCTTAAAAGGGCCGGCCGGGTGCAGTGTCCTAGTCGGACACGGCCCGGTAAGGCGGTTGACTTTCTTTTTTAAATAATTCCGCGCAGAAAAACGAAGAAAAGAAATAGTAAACGAACTCCAAAAATTCTGAAATAAATTTTCCCCGTCCTCTAAAAATATAGCGGACAAAGTGAACATTTATTTGGGCCTCTAATGCAATTTTGAAAAACACATTTTTTCCCAATTCAAATAAAATTGCGATAAAACTCCGAATAAAAATTCTTATTTGATTTTAATATTTAACCTCCAATATTCCTTTATTTTGGGAAAGTCATTTATCCCTTCTCTTTTATTTTCCTCTAAGAAATATTCGAAGAGAAAAATAATTAAAATCAAACGTTCCTCTTTTCAAAATTTGAGAAAACTCAAATATGAAAATAACGAAATCCCCAACTCTCTCCGTGGGTCTTTGTGTTGCGTAGAAATTCTAGGATCAAGCCAAAATGCAATAAAATATGATATGCAATGATGATCTAATGTATAACATTCCAAATTGAAAATTTGGGATGTTACAAACCTACCCCCCTTAAGATGAATCTCGCCCTCGAGATTCGGGTTGGCTAGAAAATAGGTGAGGGTGGTCCTTCCGTAGATCTTCCTCTCGTTCCCAGGTGGCTTCATCCTCGGTATGGTGGCTCCACTGAACTTTGCAAAACTTGATAACCTTGTTGCGGGTGACTCGGCTGGCAAACTTGAGAATCTTGACTGGTTTCTCCTCGTAGGTCAACGCTATCCAACTGAATCGCTTCCAGTGGCACTGTATCTCTCAGAGGAATATCCGCCATCTCTGCGTGGCATTTCTTCAACTGGGAAACGTGGAACACATCGTGAACTCCTGACAATCCTTCTGGCAATTCCAACTTGTAAGCAACTTCTCGCATACGTTCCAAAACTTTGTATGGTCCCACAAAACGTGGTGCTAACTTTCCCTTAACTCCAAAACGCTTAACTCTTCGAAGTGGGGACACACGAAGATACACTCTGTCCCCGACTTTGTAAACTGTCTCCTTGCGTTTAGAATCCGCATAGCTCTTTGCCTAGACTGGGCTACCTTGAGTCTATCGCGAATCAATTTGACCTTCTCTTTAGACTCTTTAATCAAATCTGGTCCAAACAACCGACGGTCTCCAACTTCATCCCATAACAACGGTGTCCTGCACCTCCTTCCGTACAAAGCTTCGAAAGGGGCCATCTTCAATGATAGAGGCAAAGGTGTCCCGTCTTTCGATGAGATGGTGGATTTCGCTTTGGTGGAAGTCGACTTTGACGATCCGACTACGAACGTGCGAGGACGTCGCGCCTTAGCAATCGCTAAACCAACTCCGAGAGGTTATTGACCACGCCGGAGCACGATCAACCTGACCACGAGGGTCTGTTTCCTGCGAGCAAACGAAGAACAAGCAAGAAACTAAGATTGCAATCTGGATATTGCGAATATAAGATGAAAGCTTTATTGATCAAGGTGGGGTTCTGTGACGCCTTTGTCTGGTCGTTGAACACAAACGAAGTACGCGAAGTTGCAGCTATGGCGAACTTTTAATCTAAACAAAACCCAAAGTCTAAACGGCGCCCTAAGGGCTGTATATATGGAGGAAGAGGGGGGGAATTTCGTGGCCCTTGGTGGAGGGGTCCGAAATCAACCCTATCTCTTGTTTCCCCACACATACGGACTCTAAAAATAGCCTATACTTATGTATTTCGAAATTACATGGGCCTGGCCCAATAAAAAGGTGACGCAGCACCTATAATAGCCTCTGGACGAAATTTATGAAGTGGCATCTTGTATATTTCGTCCAAGGTTTCATGCACTCTTATGGTGGCTTCAAAGTCCTGAAATCATCACTTGTAACTCCGTTCTGGTTCCCCTTGCGCATGGCATCATCTCCATGCTTGCTCTTGCTCCAATGTCCATCCTTCTCCAAGCTAGGCCCTTCATTTGTAAGTAAAACAAATGTATCCAATTTAGGCAGCATCATATTCTCATGAACATTAGAATCATTACCAAGAAACGAAAGTACCTGATAATTTAATTGGCGTGCGCGAGCTCTAGTAATTGGTCCAGTATATGTAGCAGTAGGGGCTGTGGGTGTAACAATGGTATTGATGTCCTCATCATCCTCCCCTTCTTGAAATGAAGTCGTCCTCGACGAAAGCTCATCTTCCTCACCCAAATAAGGCTTCAAATCTGCAATGTTAAAAGTGGGACTAACCCCAAAATCTGCAGGCAGCTCAAGTTTATATGCATTATCATTTACTTTCTCCAACACCTTAAAGGGACCAGCAGCACGTGGCATTAGCTTTGATTTGCGCAAATCAGGAAATCTATCCTTACGCAAATGTAACCAAACAAGATCTCCAGGTGCAAACACAACATGTTTTCTACCTTTATCTCCAGCAAGTTTATATTTAGCATTCATACGCTCAATGTTTTCCTTAGTTAACTCATGCATTTTTAAAATCAATTCAGCACGTTCTTTAGCATCAAAATTAACCTTCTCCGAAGATGGAAGAGGCAACAAATCAATAGGTGCACGAGGTAGGAAACCATACACAACTTCAAAAGGGCACATCTTAGTAGTAGAATGCAATGAACGATTATAAGCAAATTCAATATGAGGCAAGCATTCCTCCCACATTTTCTTATTATTCTTCAAAACAGCCCTAAGCATAGTAGACAATGTTCTATTGACTACTTCAGTTTGTCCATCAGTTTGGGGGTGACAAGTAGTACTAAAAAGCAGTTTAGTCCCCAACTTAGCCCATAAACATCTCCAAAAGTGGCTAAGAAATTTAGTATCACGATCTGAAACAATAGTATTTGGCACACCATGCAAGCGAATAATTTCACGAAAGAACAAATCAGCAACATTAACAGCATCATCGCTTTTATGACATGGTATAAAGTGTGCCATTTTCGAGAATCTATCCACGACAACAAATATGCTATCCCTCCCCTTCTTTGTTCGAGGTAAACCTAAAACAAAGTCCATAGATATATCTTCCCAAGGAACACTAGGTACAGGCAAAGGCATATATAAACCATGAGGATTGAGTCGTGACTTAGCTTTTTGACATGTAGTGCAGCGAGCAACAAAACGCTCAACATCCCGTCTCATCTTTGGCCAAAAGAAATGTGTAGCAAGTACGTCCTCCGTCTTCTTCATGCCAAAGTGTCCCATTAATCCTCCCCCATGCGCCTCCTGCAACAGCAAAAGACGAACGGAGCTAGCTGGAATGCATAGCTTGTTAGCACGAAACACAAATCCATCGTTAACGACAAACTTGTTCCACATTCTTCCTTCTTTACAATTCTGCATTACATCTTTAAAATCAGCATCATGCACATATTGATCTTTGATGGTCTCCAAACCAAATATTTTGAAGTCAAGTTGTGAAAGCATAGTATAGCGACGAGACAATGCATCAGCAATAACATTTTCTTTTCCCTTCTTGTGTTTAATGACATAAGGGAAAGTCTCAATAAATTCAACCCATTTAGCATGTCTACGATTCAGTTTAGCTTGACTTTTAATATGTTTCAAAGATTCATGATCAGAATGTATAACAAATTCTTTGGGCCATAAATAATGTTGCCATGTTTCTAAAGTCCGAACAAGAGCATATAATTCTTTATCATAAGTAGAATAATTCAGACTAGGCCCACTCAATTTTTCAGAAAAGTATGCAACAGGTTTGCCATCTTGTAATAACACACCTCCTAATCCAATTCCACTAGCATCACATTCAAGCTCAAAAGTCTTATTAAAATCAGGAAGTTGGAGTAAAGGAGCATGTGTCAACTTATCTTTCAATACCGAGAAGGCTTCTTCCTGTGCGGTACCCCACAGAAAAGGCACATCTTTCTTTGTAAGCTCATTGAGAGGTGCAGCAATGGTGCTGAAATCTCTCACAAAACGCCTATAGAATCCAGCGAGGCCAAGGAAACTCCTCACTTGTGTGACCGTTTTGGGCTGCGGCCAACTCTCAATAGCTTCAATTTTGGCTTTATCAACTTCAATTCCCTGTGGAGTAACAACATAGCCAAGAAAAGATACTCGGTCGGTGCAAAAGGTGCACTTTCCAAGGTTACCAAACAAACGTGCATCACGTAGAGCAATAAAAACAGCACGTAAATGTTCCAAATGTTCCTCCAAAGATTTGCTATAAATCAATATGTCATCAAAGTAAACTACCACAAATCGTCCAATGAAAGCACGTAAAACTTCGTTCATTAACCTCATGAAAGTACTAGGTGCATTAGTTAACCCAAAAGGCATGACTAACCACTCATATAATCCAAACTTAGTTTTAAATGCTGTTTTCCATTCATCTCCCAATTTCATACGAATTTGATGGTATCCACTACGCAAATCAACTTTGGAGAATATTGTAGAGCCACTCAATTCATCAAGCATATCATCTAGCCTAGGAATAGGATGACGATAACGAATAGTAATATTATTAATGCCTCTACAATCAACGCACATACGCGACGTACCATCCTTTTTCGGCACTAAAATGATAGGAACAGCACAAGGACTAAGGGATTCGCGTATATAACCTTTGTCGAGCAGTTCTTGTACTTGACGCATAATCTCCTTCGTCTCCTCTGGATTGGTACGGTATGGTGCACGGTTGGGTAATGATGCACCGGGAATTAAGTCAATTTGATGCTCAATCCCGCGAATAGGTGGTAATCCCGGTGGCACGTCTTGTGGAAAGACGTCAGCGAACTCCTGCAAAATGTTAGTGACAGCAGGATGCAAAGAGGAAGGCACGTCCTCGAATGAAAATAATGCCTCTTTGCACACAAAAGCATAGCAAACAGATTTGCTAAAATCTAGATCATCAATATCAGATTTGGTGGCAAGTAAACATGCACTTTTCAATTTAATTTCAGAAGCAACACTAGATTGTTTATTATTATTAGGCTGCATTTGTTGCTCAAATTCTTTTGCCACAATCTGATTTTCACTCTTAGTTTTCTCCTGTTTTGCTTTATTAGCTCTATTAAGATCATCTTTCAAAATGGAATCAGGAGTCATAGGAAGCAAAGTAATATTTTTATCCTTATGAACAAGAGTATACTGATTGTTTCTACCATGGTGAATAGAATTTTTATCAAATTGCCATGGTCTACCAAGTAATAAGGAACATGCTTGCATAGGTACCACATCACAATCAACATAATCAGCATATGTAGAGATACTAAAATGCACACGAACAGTACGTGTTACCTTAACCTTGCCGCTGTTGTTGAACCATTGGATGTAGTAAGGATGTGGATGTGGTCTTGTGGTGAGAGATAGCTTCTCCACCATCTCCATGCTAGCCAAGTTGTTGCAACTCCCTCCATCTATGATCACGCGAACAGAACGTTCCTTCACAACTCCCTTTGTATGGAACAAATTATGCCTCTGATTTTGCTCAGCTTGTGTAACCTGCACACTCAAAACACGTTGAGCAACTAAACATTCATACCTGTCAGCATCTTCAGGAGCCATGTATTGCGTCTCATGATCAGAATCTTCTCCACCGTGTTCGTCACGTGTAATAAGAGCCAAAGTCTCCTCATCATAGTCACTAGCGGACTCATACCCACCATCCTCAGTAACAATCATCACACGCTTAGAGGGGCATTCTCTCGCATAATGACCTCCACCCTTGCAACGTCGACAAATAATATCATGTGTTTGCCCTGTGGATGCCATGGATGAAGAAGAGCTCTTTGCAGGCCCAGAAGATGTGCTCTTGGCAGATAGTGGTGATTGTGCCTGCTTTATTGTATCACGGTTGGAGGTGGCAGCCGACGGAGGCGCCGGTGTAGCAGAACGTGTGGAAGTAGATGATGCACGTGGTGTCCATGATGAAGGTCGACCTGCAGAAAAGTTAGTCCGCGCCAATGCCTGTCGATCCTGCACTTCACGTTCAGCTTTACAAGCAAGATGGAATAAACGAGTGATATTAGTATACTCCTTATAATCTAGAATGGTCTGAATCTCTCTATTTAATCCACCCAGAAAACGTGCAAGCATAGCTTCATTCTCCTCAACAATACCACATCTAATCATGCCAGTTTGTAATTCCTGATAATATTCTTCTACAGAATTTTTTCCTTGTCTTAAGCGCTGTAATTTTTGAAGCAATTCACGTTGATAATATGGGGGAACCCAACGAGTACGCATAGCAGTTTTCAAAGCAGCCCAAGTAGCGGGAATAGGATATAATCTACAATGTTCAGACCACCATACACATGCAAAACTAGTGAAAGCACAAACAGCAGCAGCAACCCGTCTCTCCTCGGAATATTGTAAACATGTAAAACGTTGTTCAGTTTCCAACTCCCAAGTAAGATATATATCAGGAACATATCTACCCTCAAATGGTGGAATATTCAATTTCAGTTTAGGAATATGGACATCATCTCGTACCTGAGGTGGTGGTGCAGGCCTACCATTACGAATATATACCTGAGGTCGACCTGGTGGTGGTGGTGCTGGTGGCTGCACGTAGTGCTGATTTTGATCAACCTCATCCTCATAATCGCCCGCATACTCAACATCCTCCTGGGTACCACCAGCAGCAGTAGCAGGGGCGAAAGAAGCATCAACAACATGAACAGCAGCACCAGAAGTTTGGCCATCCTCAATAGGAACACGCCTCGCTCGTCCATACTGATTCGAAAGGATGCGTTGTTGTTGTTGTTGTTGTTGTTGGAGAGGTGCGTTAGGTGCAGCGGGTGGTGGTGGTGGAAGACGCGCGAGCAATTCATTAAATTTGCTATCGAGCTTTGTTTCGAACGTCTTCTCCATGCCATCTATCTTCTCCATGGCCTCTTCAAATCTGTTTAGCACATCTTGCACCTGTCCACTCATCATTTGCTGAAACTTATCATGAAGCTCCTTGTTCGATAAATTCTCCCAGTCAGTCACGTCGGCTTGTGATCCTGGCATGGTTAGCAGCAATAGAAACACACAAGAATATGATCCTACAGACTACGAACAAGTGGTGGTGGTGGGTGTCACAAATCCGTCAAGCAAAACTCAAATTCTTACCAGTTCTTACCCAGCAGCAGGCGGTAATCGGCAACCGTTGTAGTCAAAAACTCTCAAAGCTTGGATAGAGCGAGTACCAGGGAGAGTCAAACGCACGACGTAGATGTATGTGGAGCTGGGAAGGCTTATAATATGGTAGCAAAAAGGATCAGCAATAATCAATTCAGAGATGCAAAGTTGAATAAACGCTCAACGACGGTACTGTGCTGGTCCTAGGCTAGACCGTGCTAGAGACGCGAGCCTAGAACACTAACAAAATCACGGCGCTGCACGTAAACAAGGGAAAAGCACACTCTGGATTTTTTTTTTTTCGCTCTTTTTTTTTTTTTTGCGCTCTTTTTTTTTTTTTTTTGCGCTCTTTTTTTTTTTTGCGCTGCTCTTTTTTTTTTTTTTGCGAAAAATCACTATAATGGCGAGTGTCTCAAAACTCTTCCTAGGTCAAACTGACAGGATGGGCACGAAATTTTTTCGACCAATTTTTTTTTTCGTTTTTCGACTGCCCGGACCCAAAAACTGGAAACGGGTCAAAAAAAACTTCCTATAATGGCACCTGTCTCAAAACACTCAGAAACACCTAAAAATAGGATAGCCAGAAAATTTTTCGAAAAATGCGTTTTCGAAAAATTTTGGGCCTAAACGGAGCGTGGTTTCCAGACTCTTTTTTTTTTTTTTTTTTTTTTTTTCCGAAACCTACTCCGGCAAGGAAACACGAATCGGAAACTAGATGGATCCCGAAAACAAACCTAATAAACAAGGAACTCGGATTGGTGGTGGTTATATGGTGGTGGTATATGGCAGCGGTGGTGGTAGCGGTGGTAGTATATGGATATGGATCGGTGGTGGTATATGGACACGGATTGGTGGTGGTATATGGATACGGATTCGGAGTGGTGGTGGTAGATGGCAGGGGCGATGATGATGGTGCAGCGGCGGCGTGACAACTTATGACCAGAACTCGAAACTCTAAAAGACTAGACTCTAAGACCAGCAACTAGACCGACGATGCAACCGCAAATTCAACAAAGCAAAACCCTAAAAAGATTATGCAAAGGCTCAGATTGGTTCGGATATGATGAACTAACCCTAAATTTTTTTTGTGGCTTTTTCGTGGACTATAGGTATGAAGAACAGACTCGATCTAAACTACGAAAAACTGGAAAATCTCACCGAGCAACCTGGAAATCTGATACCACTTGATAGAGGCAAAGGTGTCCCGTCTTTCGATGAGATGGTGGATTTCGCTTTGGTGGAAGTCGACTTTGACGATCCGACTACGAACGTGCGAGGACGTCGCGCCTTAGCAATCGCTAAACCAACTCCGAGAGGTTATTGACCACGCCGGAGCACGATCAACCTGACCACGAGGGTCTGTTTCCTGCGAGCAAACGAAGAACAAGCAAGAAACTAAGATTGCAATCTGGATATTGCGAATATAAGATGAAAGCTTTATTGATCAAGGTGGGGTTCTGTGACGCCTTTGTCTGGTCGTTGAACACAAACGAAGTACGCGAAGTTGCAGCTATGGCGAACTTTTAATCTAAACAAAACCCAAAGTCTAAACGGCGCCCTAAGGGCTGTATATATGGAGGAAGAGGGGGGGGGAATTTCGTGGCCCTTGGTGGAGGGGTCCGAAATCAACCCTATCTCTTGTTTCCCCACACATACGGACTCTAAAAATAGCCTATACTTATGTATTTCGAAATTACATGGGCCTGGCCCAATAAAAAGGTGACGCAGCACCTATAATAGCCTCTGGACGAAATTTATGAAGTGGCATCTTGTATATTTCGTCCAAGGTTTCATGCACTCTTATGGTGGCTTCAAAGTCCTGAAATCATCACTTGTAACTCCGTTCTGGTTCCCCTTGCGCATGGCATCATCTCCATGCTTGCTCTTGCTCCAATGTCCATCCTTCTCCAAGCTAGGCCCTTCATTTGTAAGTAAAACAAATGTATCCAATTTAGGCAGCATCATATTCTCATGAACATTAGAATCATTACCAAGAAACGAAAGTACCTGATAATTTAATTGGCGTGCGCGAGCTCTAGTAATTGGTCCAGTATATGTAGCAGTAGGGGCTGTGGGTGTAACAATGGTATTGATGTCCTCATCATTCAAACTGGCTTGATAACTGTTGTTGTAAGAGAACACTGCATATGGCAAATTGTCATCCCAACTAGATCCATAATCTAGCACACAAGCTCGCAACTTGTCCTCTAGAATCTGATTGACTCCCCCGGTCTGTCTGTCTGTCTGTGGATGAAAGGCTGTACTGAACTCTAGCCTGGTACCCAAAGTCTCATGCAACTGATTCTAGAACTTTGAGGTAAACTAGGTTCCTCTATCTGATACAATGGTCCTCGGAACTCCATGCAGACATACGATCCTAGTCATGTATATCTTCGCCAACTTAGCACTAGTGTAAGTGGTCTTCACTGGGATGAAATGAGCTACCTTCGTCAACCGATCGACTACAACCCATATCGAGTCATAGCCCGAACGAGTCCTGGGAAATCCCGTGATAAGTCCATGCCTAGTTTATCCCACTTCCATTCGGGTATCGGCAATGGCTGTAGCAAACCTGCTGGCTTCTGATGCTCTGCCTTTACTCTCTGACATACATCACAAACATGGACATACTCCGCAATATCCTTCTTCATTCCGGTCCACCAGAAACTGTCCTTCAAATCCAGATACATCTTGGTATTTCCTGGGTGAATGGAATATGGCGAATCATGGGCCTCCTGCAGAATCAACTTCCTGATCTCTGGGTCATTAGGCACATATACGCGGTCCTCAAACCATAAGGTATCATGCTCATCCTCACGAAATCCTTTAGCCTTTACTTTGCTCATCCTTTCCTTTATCTCCGCAATCTCCTTGTCCATCTTTTGAGCTTCTCTGATCTTATTCATCAAAGTAGACTGAATTTCCAATGCTGCTACATAACCTTTCAGAACTATCTCCATACATAGCTCACGAAGATCCTCTGCTAACTCCTTGGGTAACTCTCCGGTCATGAGTGTGTTGACAATGACTCTTGCGGCTCAACGCATTGGCTACTACGTTAGCCTTTCCGGGATGATAATGCAATCTCATATCATAATATTTGATGAGCTCCAACCATCTCCTCTGCCTAAGATTCAACTCCTTCCGCGTGAAGATATACTTCAAACTCTTGTGATCCGTGTACACCTCACAATGGTTTCCGATGAGAAAATGTCTCCATGTCTTCAACGCATGCACTATGACTGCTAACTCCAAATCATGTGTAGCATAATTCAACTCATGGGGTTTAAGCTGTCGTGAGGCATATGAAACAACTCTTCCCTCCTGCATAAGCACTGCTCCAAGTCCTCGATGAGAAGCGTCGCAATACACTTGATAATCCTTGCGTTGATCTGGAAGAATCAATACTGGGGCTGTAACCAAACGTTTCTTCAACTCCTAAAAACTGGCCTCACATTCCTCGGTCCATTTGAACTTGGTGTCCTTCTTCAACAACTCCGTCATGGGCTTTGCAATCTTCGAGAAATTCTCAATGAACCTCCTGTAGTATCCTACGAGTCCAAGAAACCTCCAGATCTCTCCAACTGACGTGGGTGCTTCCCAATTTTTCACGGTGACAACCATGGTGGGGTCTACTGCTATTCCTTCTCCGGATATAACATGTCCGAGGAATCCAACTTCCTTCAACCAAAACTCACACTTGCTGAACTTGGCATATAACTGATGTTCTCTGAGCTTTCCAAGTACCAAATGCAAATGCTCCTTATGCTCCTATGTCATCAATGAACACCACGACAAATTTATCCAGAAACTCCATAAACACCTTGTTCATCATGTTCATGAAATAGGCAGGTGCGTTAGTCAGACCAAATGACATAACGGTATACTCATATAGCCCGTACCTTGTGGTAAAATCTGTCTTAGGTATATCCTGCTCTTGAATCTTCAGCTGGTGGTATCCTGATCGCAGATCGATCTTGGAAAATACTTTAGCTCCTTGCAACTGGTCAAATAGATCATTGATCATCGATAGTGGGTACTTGTTCTTGATTGTTACTTCATTCAATCCACGATAATCAACAAGCATCCTCAACGATCCATCCTTCTTCTCCACTAGAAGCACTGGTGATCCCCAAGGTGACGAACTTGGGAGAATATAGCCTTTATCCAGTAACTCCCTAATCTGCTTCTTAATTTCCTCCAAATCCTTTGCGGGCATTCTGTATGGTCTCTTAGATATTGGCCCTGTGCCTGGCAAAAGCTCAATCAAAAACTCGATGTCTTTATCCGCTGGCATGCCTGGCAACTCTTCTGGAAATACACCAGGGAAATCCTTCACCACTAGTACTTCCTCCTGTACAACTCCTGATAAGGAATTCACTTGAGTCCTCTTCGGCACATGCCAGGATACATACTTGATCCTGCTTCCTTCTGGGGTGGTGAGCATAATCGACTTACTGGCGCAATCGATGTTTCCTCCATACATCAATAGCCAATCCATACCCAAAATCACATCCAAACCTTGCAACTCCAAAATTATCAGGTCTGAGGGGACACATGCCTACCTATGGTCAATGGCATTTGAAAACATCCTTGGCTTGCCATATGCTCCGCTCCTGGAGAGCTTACTAACATGGTTGTTCTAAGAACCTTGGTGGCAACTTATACTTATCCACAAACACCCTTGATATGTATGAATGCGATGCACCAGTATAAAAAAGAACGATTGCAGTAAATGACTTAACCAAAAACTTACCTATTACTGCATCTGGCTGGGCTTCAACCTCCTCCACGTTAACGTGGTTCACTTGTCCCCTGTTGAAAGGGTTGGGCTTCTTCCCAGAGCTTCCATTGCCATTTCCATTCTTTGCTTCAGAACACTCCGTGGCGTAATGTCCATTCTTCCCGCACTTGAAACAAGTAATGTGACTTAGATCCTTCTTGGTGGGCGTTGCTGGGTTGGAACGGTTCTGGCCGTTGCTTCCTCCATTACCATTCCCATTCTTGGGGCCACTATGGTTATGAGAACTCCCTCCATTGGAATTATGGCCTCCATGGTTATGGTGAAGGTGTCCTCCCGAGTTCGGGGTAAAACGGGGCCTCTGCTGAGCTCCAGAATTGTACTTCCCTTGTCCATACTTCCTCTTGCGGTTGTCAATCTGTTGCTGCTTCCCTTCAGTCATGAGAGCTCTATGTACCAACTCCTGGTAGTTGTTGAAGGTTGCCACCATCAACTGCATGCTCAGCTCATCATTCAGTCCTTCCAGAAACTTCTCCTGCTTAGCTGCATCCGTAGCAACGTCATCCAGCGCATAACGTGCTAACTTACTGAAATCATCCACATACTGGCCCACTATGCGTCCTCCTTGGCGCAAGTTGCGAAACTCGTGCTTCTTCATGGCCATAGCTCCTGCTGAAACATGGGATGTGCGAAAAGCTTGCTGAAACTGGTCCCATGTGACAGTGTTGATGGGGTAAGTGGCTGTGAAATTCTCCCACCATGATGCTGCGGGTCCATCAAGCTGATGTGCGGCAAAACACACTCTCTCCGCATCTGTGCATCCTACAATGGTCAACTCCCTTCCAATCTTGCAGAGCCAATCATCTGCAACAATCGGCTCGGTGCTACTGGGGAACATCGGTGGATTCAGCCTTAGAAAATGGGCTAAGTGATCAACAGGTGGTGGTGGTGGGTTGTTGTTATTGTTGTTGTTGTTCCCTTGGTTCTGATTCTTGACTAGTATCTGCATCAATGCATTCTGCTGCTGGATCAACTGAGTGAGCTCCGGTGGGAAAGCAAATCCATTGTCGCGTCTCAGAGGCATCTGATGGGTTTAGAAAAGATGAGAATACCGAATAGAATCAGATCTAGAGGGAAAACACTACCCATATGCACATGAGACAAACACAAACATATCACTTGAATCAATTCAAACAAGGGCATACAGTCGGTCTAACTATCGTTACAAAAGTGCTCGGACTATACTATATACATGGGGGAATACTACTATTGATATGGTGGTCGACTAGAAAAATTGATCGGTGGAAGACTCCATGATATCTGCTCCAGCTTCATCAACATAGTCATCATCGCTATCATCGGTGTCCAAGTCGGTGTCGTCGATGATGATGTAGTTCTCTGGGCAAGTGGAACCATCGTCTTCTCCTCCTGGCGCGGGGTCTCCCATGAATATTCCTAGCTTCCTTGTGAAATCGTCATTCTTCTCCACGAGTATCGTCATTTCCTACTCATATCCATTGCATGTAGACTTGAGTTCTTCCTCCAGCTCTGTAATCCTGGTCATTGCCTTCTTCAGATCTATCATGCCTGCGCACATGTGGTTCTCCTGGCGACGAATGTGCTGGTTTAACTCCTGGATGAAAGCTGCAATGGATCTATCCTTCCTGGTGCTGATCATCTCCCATTGCTCATCTCGGCGCCCACAAATCTGGTAGATAGTATCCTTGAGATCCTTGTGATAAACTTCTCCAATGCGTCCCATGGTGATGTGGGCTGCCATGCTCTTTTCTAGGCTCCAGGTTGGTGCATCGAAGAAAACTCTATGGGCTCAGTGACTGGCATGAACGTCCTTCCTGGAACTTGAACTCGAATCATCCAACGCTCCTCTTCTAGCAAAGTGGTGATGTAGGTCCCGGTGAAGCTTGGTATTCTGATGTTTAGGTACCTAGTGACTTCCTTCAAGTGTCATCCAAAAGGTGTATCTTCATCCGGTTTGGTGAACTTGTTCCTTGCATCCGCCATCCTATAGAGTCGAAAAGGAGAGAAGTCAGAAATGAGGAGAGAGTTGTGATCTAGGGTTTTAGCTTAGTGGTCGTGTCCTATAGTCAGCATGTGCTCTGATACCATCTTGTAGCGACCAGACCTCAAACAGTCTGATCTCTGTGCATCAGTGTCGTCCCTGGATCGGTAATGCTGACACGCACCGTACTTGAGGATTTATAACAGAGTAGCAATCACACACTTATTACATCGAGTAGTCTTAAAAGAGAAGTTATTACAATAATATTGCTTAAGGCCATCTAAATACGATAACAGTGGAAGGCTTGGAAGATAAAGTGAGTCCATCAACTCCAACGTCATAGCTGAGTGAAAGACAACGACCTATGGCACCTTACTCATCGTCTGAAAAGTCTGCAACATGAACGTTGCAGCCCGAAAAGGGGTCAGCACATGGAATATGCTGGCAATGTAACACACAGAGTAATGAACAGAATAAATGCTATCACTACATGCATATATGGCTGGTGGAAAGCTCTATGGTTACAGTTTTGCATGAAGATAATTTTTCCCTACAACAAAGGAATACATTTATTTAACTATCATGGTGGTTGTTAAACATTGAGAAGGTTCCTCCAACTCAATCCCAATTAAGCATCATCATTTAAAACCCAAACAAATTATATTTAGAGTGATGAGATCAACATGACAATCCAAGAACTAGATACTCAAAACGTCCATAACCAGGGACACGGCTAATCACGATTAGTTTGAACACTCTGCAGAGGTTTGCGCACTTTTCCCCACAAGACTCGAATACATCCATGGTCGGAGAATCGAGATACAGTCTTTCTGAAACAAGAACTCTTTACTCTGGGTGGACAGCTCCACCTACTTTCCCCTACATCTGCTAGCCCACCACTGAAAGAGGTCTTACAACTTACTCAACTATGCTAGAGCCCATAATAGCTTGTGTCTGCACACGGAAGTTTTTAGCATGAATAATCTTATGATCCCTTTGAGCCTGGGTGGCGGACCATAGGATGATCACACGGGTAGTCCGGGATATCCTTGGACAACACTGGATTCTCTAGGTGCCCTGAAAACCCCTAGGTACTCCAGGGTGCCTCAAGCAATCCACCCAGATGTGTATTAAAGTTGCCACCTTAATAATAACTCTCACATCTGTCATGAATCACTCGAACAAATCACGTCTATGAGCATAGCATAGCAATATAAGCATAACGTAGAAGTAACTCCCAAAGGTTTGATAATAAACAGGGCAATAGGTTCTACCTCATCATCTACTTCCCAAAACCCACATATTAATACATCACTACAAAAAAAGACACATCCGTGACATTTTGGGCCGAACGATTTTTTTTCTATCATACTTATGACACTTCTATGACGATAATTTTGACAAAACCCGGTATCATCATAGATGTGGCGGGGTCGTACTTCTATGACAAAAAATCATGACAGAAAATTGGCTTTTCGTCCTGGGCGGGCCGGAGACGCAGCTTCATGACATTCTTTGGGCCGTCCATGATGGAAAAAACCGTGGTAGAAGCGAGGGCGAGGAAAATATCGGGGTGTTCCCGGTTACGGTGGGTGGTCGGGGCCGAGCGATGCGTGTTTCTCTCATACACGCACACCCGTGGGTGCGAGGCATTGGGCTCTGACTGAACCTGAGCGATTGCACTGCAGGCTACGCGTTATTGAACCCGAGCGATCGATCGATGGCTGTTAACTGAACCCATCGAGCGATTCCTTCGCTACTGCTGCTAACTAAAGCCGATTGATGCTGCCTCTAGATGAATAGTGAGTGTTGCTGTGTGTGTGTGTGTGTGTGTGTGGGGGGGGGGGGGTTGGATGAACAGTTCCCGGTAGGGGTGGATGAGCAGGACCCCGTGGTGTTGCCTCTGGATGAACAGGACCCCGACCGATCGAGCCGGTTGGGGCTAGATGAACAGGACCCCGTGGAGGGCAGGATGAACAGGACCACCCCGTGGAGGGCTGGATGAACAGTAGATGTGGAGGGCTGGATGAATAGTAGCCCATGGAGGGGTGGTTGAACAGGAGCCTGTGGAGAGGGCTGGTTGAACAGTAGCCGGTGGAGTAGCGCATGGTGGAGGCTAGATGAACAGGAGCCCATGGATGAACAGTCGTAGGTGGAGGCTGGAGAATGTCGACGGTGGATGAACAGTAGCCCGTGGAGGCTAGAGGGGGTCGACGGTGGAGATGAGCATTATCCCGTGGAGTCCCGTTTTGCGGTACGCCATACCCCTCCCGATGAACAGGACCCCCGTTTCGACCGTAGCGCTCCAACACAAGTCCGTTTCCTCCGTTTTGCGGTATGCCACACCCGTCCCGATCAACAGGACCCCCGTTTCGACCGTAGGAGGTCCGTTTCCTCCGTTTTGCGGTACGCCAGACCCCTCCCGATGAACAGGATCCCGTTTCGAACATGGCCGGTCGAACACAAGGACGTTTCCTTCGTTCTGCAGTACGCTAGGCCTCGTTTCCATCGGCTGTTCCGTCCAAGCCGGTTGGCTCCCACGCGTTCCGTTGCCTCCCGATGAACACGACGCATTTCGTTGCCTCCCCATGAACACGAGGGAGACGCAGTTTGTCCGTTCCGACCCAGCCATGTACAGGAGCCCTGGCCATATGTACGCGCGACTAGGCATTCGAGACCCCGCCCATATGTACGTACGTGGCCGTACTTACTTTCTTGCACACTGGCCGCTGTACGTACGTGTACATGCTACATGCGCGCCTCTACTATGACACGTGCGCACCTCTATATCGACCAGTATGTACGTACACGTTCGCGACCAGAATTGACAATGCTATGTACGCTTCGACCAGGTGGATCCCGACTGTCAGGCACTTCCTTGCGTGCAAAGATGTAGCTGGTGGGTCCCAGCAGTCAGGGGGGCGAATCATTTTTTTTGTCCGGACGCACTTCCTTGCACGCGAAGATGTAGCTGGTGGGTCCCAGCAGTTAGGGGGAAACATTTTTTCATGAAATATGGTGGCCCGTCCGGTGGGTCCCCGCTGTCAGGTGGAGGAATAATTATGCGCGTAATAAGGAGGCACTTCCTTGTTGCAGCCGTGGACCCAGCTGTCAGCCTCTCCACGTACAGTCCACGTCCGATTGAAGCCGTTCCTTGACCACGTTGACCATGCCGCGCCGAGAGCACTAGGGCGGTGGACGATGGCGAGGCCTAGGAAGGGGATGACGTGGAGCCGGGGAAGACGCGGCAGTGGATGCCCACGCGTAGAGGAGTATGAGGGTTCACTGGTTCGCTGCGGTGTGAGGCTGCCGTCGTCGCAGAATAACAGGGGGTGTGGGTGAATAGAGGGATGGCCTGGCCAGCGATGGGAGTAGTAGGGGGCGGTGAGGCCTCCGCCGCATCGCAGCCGGCCACGAGAGGCAGGAGCACAAGGCACGACCGGCGCTGGTTTGGGCGGTTGGAGCAAGAAGACCAGAGGTTGAAGAAGCACTACGGCTGTTGGATGGACATCGTACGGTCACTGGAGCTATAATCGTGCATATTGACTAAGTTGACAAAGCCCTCCGTCCCCGTCAACTTAGTAGGCCCACAAGTCAGCCTGCCACTATACTAGGTCCCAGCTAGCAGGGGGAGTATTCATTTTTTTGTGCGTAATAAGGAGGCACTTCCTTGCGTGCGAAGATATAGCTGGTGGGTCCAAGCTGTCAGCGGCGGTAACGTTTTTTCGTGAAATACAGAGGCCCTTTCGGTGGGTCCCAGATGTCAGGTGGAGGAATAATTATTTTGTGCGTAATAAGGAGGCATTTCCTTGCGTGTGGCCGTGGACCCAGCTGTCAGCCTCTCCACGTACAGTCCACTTCAGATGCATGTCGGTCATTGACCATGTTGACCAGGCCGCGCCGAGAGCACCAGGGCGATGGATGACAACGAGGCCTAGGAAGGGAACGGCACGGAGGCAGGGAAGATTCGGAAGTTGTTTCCCACGCAGAGGGGGGTACGACTGTACGAGGGTTTACTGGTTCGTCTGCCATCGCCGAAGAATAACAGCAGTTGTGGGTGAGTAGAGGGATGGCTAGGCCAGCAAGCTGTCAGCCTCTCCATGTACAGTACTCCTCCGATGGAAGTCAGTCGTTGACCACATTGACAACGCCGCACCGAGAGCACCAAGGCGGTGGCCGACGGTGAGGCCTAGGAAGGGGACGACACGGAGCCGGGGAAGACGCGGCAGTGGATGCCCACGCGAAGAGGAGTTCGAGGGTTCACTGGTTCGGCTGCGGCGTGAGGCTGCCGTCACCGCAGAATAACAGGGGGTGTGGGTGAGTAGAGGGATTCCCTGGCCAGCGGTGGGAGTAGTAGGGGGCGGTGAGGCCTCCGCGGCATCACAGCCGGCCATGAGAGGCAGGAGCACGCGGCACGACCGGCGCTGCTTTGGGCGGCTGGAGCAAGAAGACCAGAGGTTGAAGAAGCACTATGGCCGTTGGATGGACATCGCACGGTCACTTGAGCTAGAATCGTTCATATCGACTAAGTTGGCAAAGCCCTCCGTCCCCGTCAGCTTAGTAGGCCCACAAGTCAGCCACCCACTATGGTGGGTCCCAGCTAGCAAGGGGTGAGGGAGTCCTGGATTAGGGGGTCCTCGGACAGCCGGACCATGTACTTGTGCCGGACTGTTGGACTATGAAGAAACAAGATTGAAGACTTCGTCCCGTGTCCGGGTGGGACTCTCCTTTGTATGGAAGGCAAGCTTGGCTATTCGGATATGTAGATTTCCTTCTCTATAACCGACTCTTTGTAACCCTAGCCCCCTCTAGTGTCTATATAAACCGGAGGGTTTAGTCCGTAGGACAAGAACAATCATAATCATAGGCTAGCTTCTAGGGTTTAGCCTCTACGATCTCGTGGTAGATCAACTCTTGTAATACTCATATCATCAAGATCAATCAAGCAGGAAGTAGGGTATTACCTCCATGGAGAGGGCCCGTGATGAGGACATCAATACCATTGTTACACCCACAGCCCCTACTGCTACATATACTGGACCAATTACTAGAGCTCGCGCACGCCAATTAAATTATCAGGTACTTTCGTTTCTTGGTAATGATTCTAATGTTCATGAGAATATGATGCTGCCTAAATTGGATACATTTGTTTTGCTTACAAATGAAGGGCCTAGCTTGGAGAAGGATGGACATTGGAGCAAGAGCAAGCATGGAGATGATGCCATGCGCAAGGGGAACCAGAACGGAGTTACAAGTGATGATTTCAGGACTTTGAAGCCACCATAAGAGTGCATGAAGCCTTGGACGAAATATACAAGATGCCACTTCATAAATTTCGTCCAGAGGCTATTATAGGTGCTGCGTCACCTTTTTATTGGGCCAGGCCCATGTAATTTCGAAATACATAAGTATAGGCTATTTTTAGAGTCCGTATGTGTGGGGAAACAAGAGATAGGGTTGATTTCGGACCCCTCCACCAAGGGCCACGAAATTTCCCCTCTCTTCCTCCATATATACAGCCCTTAGGGCACCGTTTAGACTTTGGGTTTTGTTTAGATTAAAAGTTCGCCATAGCTGCAACTTCGCGTACTTCGTTTGTGTTCAACGACCAGACAAAGGCGTCACAGAACCCCACCTTGATCAATAAAGCTTTCATCTTATATTCGCAATATCCAGATTGCAATCTTAGTTTCTTGCTTGTTCTTCGTTTGCTCGCAGGAAACAGACCCTCGTGGTCAGGTTGATCGTGCTCCGGCGTGGTCAATAACCTCTAGGAGTTGGTTTAGCGATTGCTAAGGCGCGACGTCCTCGCACGTTCGTAGTCGGATCGTCAAAGTCGACTTCCACCAAAGCGATTTCCATCATCTCATCGAAAGACGGGACACCTTTGCCTCTATCAAGTGGTATCAGATTTCCAGGTTGCTCGGTGAGATTTTCCAGTTTTTCGTAGTTTAGACCGAGTCTGTTCTTCATACCTATAGTCCACGAAAAAGCCACAAAAAAAAATTAGGGTTAGTTCATCATATCCGAACCAATCTGAGCCTTTGCATAATCTTTTTAGGGTTTTGCTTTGTTGAATTTGCGGTTGCATCGTCGGTCTAGTTGCTGGTCTTAGAGTCTAGTCTTTTAGAGTTTCGAGTTCTGGTCATAAGTTGTCACGCCGCCGCCGCACCATCATCATCGCCCCTGCCATCTACCACCACCACTCCGAATCCGTATCCATATACCACCACCAATCCGTGTCCATATACCACCACCGATCCATATCCATATACTACCACCGCTACCACCACCGCTGCCATATACCACAACCATATATCCACCACCAATCCGAGTTCCTTGCTTATTAGGTTTGTTTTCGGGATCCATCTAGTTACCGATTCGTGTTTCCTTGCCGGAGTAGGTTTCGAAAAAAAAAGAGTCTGGAAACCACGCTCCGTTTAGGCCCAAAATTTTTCGAAAACGCATTTTTCGAAAAATTTTCTGGCTATCTTATTTTTAGGTGTTTCTGAGTGTTTTGAGACAGGTGCCATTATAGGAAGTTTTTTTTGACCCGTTTCCAGTTTTTGGGTCCGGGCAGTCGAAAAAACGAAAAAAAAAATTGGTCGAAAAAATTTTGTGCCCATCCTGTCAGTTTGACCTAGGAAGCATTTTGAGACACTCGCCATTATAGTGATTTTTCGCAAAAAAAAAAAAGAGCAGCGCAAAAAAAAAAAGAGCAACGCAAAAAAAAAGAGCAGCGCAAAAAAAAAAGAGCGAAAAAAAAACCAGAGTGTGCTTTTCCCTTGTTTACGTGCAGCGCCGTGATTTTGTTAGTGTTCTAGGCTCGCGTCTCTAGCACAGTCTAGCCTAGGACCAGCACAGTACCGTCGTTGAGCGTTTATTCAACTTTGCATCTCTGAATTGATTATTGCTGACCCTTTTTGCTACCATATTATAAGCCTTCCCAGCTCCACATACATCTACGTCGTGCGTTTGACTCTCCCTGGTAATCGCTCTATCCAAGCTTTGAGAGTTTTTGACTACAACGGTTGCCGATCACCGCCTGCTGCTGGGTAAGAACTGGTAAGAATTTGAGATTTGCTTGACGGATTTGTGACACCCACCACCACCTCTTGTTAGTAGTCTGTAGGATCATATTCTTGTGTGTTTCTATTGCTGCTAACCATGCCAGGTTCACAAGCCGACGAGACTGACTGGGAGAACATGACGAATAAGGATTTGCATGATAAATTTCAGCAAATGATGAGTGGACAGGTGCAAGATGTGCTAAACAGATTTGAAGAGGCCATGGAGAAGATAGATGGCATGGAGAAGACGTTCGAAACAAAGCTCGATAACAAGTTTAATGAATTGCTCGCGCGTCTTCCACCACCACCACCCGCTGCACCTAACGCACCTCTCCAACGACAACAACAACAACAACGCATCCTTTCGAATCAGTATGGACGAGCGAAGCGTGTTCCTATTGAGGATGGCCAAACTTCTGGTGCTGCTATTCATGTTGTTGATGCTTCTTTGGCCCCTGCTACTGCTGCTGCTGGTACCCAGGAGGATGATGAGTATGTGGGCGATTATGAGGATGAGGTTGATCAAAATCAGCACTACGTGCAGCCACCAGCACCACCACCACCAGGTCGACCTCAGGTATATATTCGTAATGGTAGGCCTGCACCACCACCTCAGGTACGAGATGATGTCCATATTCCTAAACTGAAATTGAATATTCCACCATTTGAGGGTAGATATGTTCCTGATATATATCTTACTTGGGAGTTAGAAACTGAACAACGTTTTACATGTTTACAATATCCCGAGGAGAGACGGGTTGCTGCTGCTGTTTGTGCTTTCACTAGTTTTGCATGTGTATGGTGGTCTGAACATTGTAGATTATATCCTATTCCCGCTACTTGGGCTGCTTTGAAAACTGCTATGCGTACTCGTTGGGTTCCACCATATTATCAACGTGAATTGCTTCAAAAATTACAGCGCTTAAGACAAGGAAAAAATTCTGTAGAAGAATATTATCAGGAATTACAAACTGGCATGATTAGATGTGGTATTGTTGAGGAGAATGAAGCTATGCTTGCACGTTTTCTGGGTGGATTAAATAGAGAGATTCAGACCATTCTAGATTATAAGGAGTATACTAATATCACTCGTTTATTCCATCTTGCTTGTAAAGCTGAACGTGAAGTGCAGGATCGACAGGCATTGGCGCGGACTAACTTTTCTGCAGGTCGACCTTCATCATGGACACCACGTGCATCATCTACTTCCACACGTTCTGCTACACCGGCGCCTCCGTCGGCTGCCACCTCCAACCGTGATACAATAAAGCAGGCACAATCACCACTATCTGCCAAGAGCACATCTTCTGGGCCTGCAAAGAGCTCTTCTTCATCCATGGCATCAACAGGGCAAACACATGATATTATTTGTCGACGTTGCAAGGGTGGAGGTCATTATGCGAGAGAATGCCCCTCTAAGCGTGTGATGATTGTTACTGAGGATGGTGGGTATGAGTCCGCTAGTGACTATGATGAGGAGACTTTGGCTCTTATTACACGTGACGAACACGGTGGAGAAGATTCTGATCATGAGACGCAATACATGGCTCCTGAAGATGCTGACAGGTATGAATGTTTAGTTGCTCAACGTGTTTTGAGTGTGCAGGTTACACAAGCTGAGCAAAATCAGAGGCATAATTTGTTCCATACAAAGGGAGTTGTGAAGGAACGTTCTGTTCGCGTAATCATAGATGGAGGGAGTTGCAACAACTTAGCTAGCATGGAGATGGTGGAGAAGCTATCTCTCACCACAAGACCACATCCACATCCTTACTACATCCAATGGTTCAACAACAGCGGCAAGGTTAAGGTAACACGTACTGTTCGTGTGCATTTTAGTATCTCTACATATGCTGATTATGTTGATTGTGATGTGGTACCTATGCAAGCATGTTTCTTATTACTTGGTAGACCATGGCAATTTGATAAAAATTCTATTCACCATGGTAGAAACAATCAGTATACTCTTGTTCATAAGGATAAAAATATTACTTTGCTTCCTATGACTCCTGATTCCATTTTGAAAGATGATCTTAATAGAGCTAATAAAGCAAAACAGGAGAAAACTAAGAGTGAAAATCAGATTGTGGCAAAAGAATTTGAGCAACAAATGCAGCCTAATAATAATAAACAATCTAGTGTTGCTTCTGAAATTAAATTGAAAAGTGCATGTTTACTTGCCACCAAATCTGATATTGATGATCTAGATTTTAGCAAATCTGTTTGCTATGCTTTTGTGTGCAAAGAGGCATTATTTTCATTCGAGGACGTGCCTTCCTCTTTGCCTCCTGCTGTCACTAACATTTTGCAGGAGTTCGCTGACGTCTTTCCACAAGACGTGCCACCGGGATTACCACCTATTCGCGGGATTGAGCATCAAATTGACTTAATTCCCGGTGCATCATTACCCAACCGTGCACCATACCGTACCAATCCAGAGGAGACGAAGGAGATTATGCGTCAAGTACAAGAACTGCTCGACAAAGGTTATATACGTGAATCCCTTAGTCCTTGTGCTGTTCCTATCATTTTAGTGCCGAAAAAGGATGGTACGTCGCGTATGTGCGTTGATTGTAGAGGCATTAATAATATTACTATTCGTTATCGTCATCCTATTCCTAGGCTAGATGATATGCTTGATGAATTGAGTGGCTCTACAATATTCTCCAAAGTTGATTTGCGTAGTGGATACCATCAAATTCGTATGAAATTGGGAGATGAATGGAAAACAGCATTTAAAACTAAGTTTGGATTATATGAGTGGTTAGTCATGCCTTTTGGGTTAACTAATGCACCTAGTACTTTCATGAGGTTAATGAACGAAGTTTTACGTGCTTTCATTGGACGATTTGTGGTAGTTTACTTTGATGACATATTGATTTATAGCAAATCTTTGGAGGAACATTTGGAACATTTACGTGCTGTTTTTATTGCTCTACGTGATGCACGTTTGTTTGGTAACCTTGGAAAGTGCACCTTTTGCACCGACCGAGTATCTTTTCTTGGCTATGTTGTTACTCCACAGGGAATTGAAGTTGATAAAGCCAAAATTGAAGCTATTGAGAGTTGGCCACAGCCCAAAACGGTCACACAAGTGAGGAGTTTCCTTGGCCTCGCTGGATTCTATAGGCGTTTTGTGAGAGATTTCAGCACCATTGCTGCACCTCTCAATGAGCTTACAAAGAAAGATGTGCCTTTTCTGTGGGGTACCGCACAGGAAGAAGACTTCTCGGTATTGAAAGATAAGTTGACACATGCTCCTTTACTCCAACTTCCTGATTTTAATAAGACTTTTGAGCTTGAATGTGATGCTAGTGGAATTGGATTAGGAGGTGTGTTATTACAAGATGGCAAACCTGTTGCATACTTTTCTGAAAAATTGAGTGGGCCTAGTCTGAATTATTCTACTTATGATAAAGAATTATATGCTCTTGTTCGGACTTTAGAAACATGGCAACATTATTTATGGCCCAAAGAATTTGTTATACATTCTGATCATGAATCTTTGAAACATATTAAAAGTCAAGCTAAACTGAATCGTAGACATGCTAAATGGGTTGAATTCATTGAGACTTTCCCTTATGTCATTAAACACAAGAAGGGAAAAGAAAATGTTATTGCTGATGCATTGTCTCATCGCTATACTATGCTTTCACAACTTGACTTCAAAATATTTGGTTTGGAGACCATCAAAGATCAATATGTGCATGATGCTGATTTTAAAGATGTAATGCAGAATTGTAAAGAAGGAAGAATGTGGAACAAGTTTGTCGTTAACGATGGATTTGTGTTTCGTGCTAACAAGCTATGCATTCCAGCTAGCTCCGTTCGTCTTTTGCTGTTGTAGGAGGCGCATGGGGGAGGATTAATGGGACACTTTGGCGTGAAGAAGACGGAGGACGTACTTGCTACACATTTCTTTTGGCCAAAGATGAGACGGGATGTTGAGCGTTTTGTTGCTCGCTGCACTACATGTCAAAAAGCTAAGTCACGACTCAATCCTCATGGTTTATATATGCCTTTGCCTGTACCTAGTGTTCCTTGGGAGGATATATCTATGGACTTTGTTTTAGGTTTACCTCGAACAAAGAAGGGGAGGGATAGCATATTTGTTGTCGTGGATAGATTCTCGAAAATGGCACACTTTATACCATGTCATAAAAGCGATGATGCTGTTAATGTTGCTGATTTGTTCTTTCGTGAAATTATTCGCTTGCATGGTGTGCCAAATACTATTGTTTCAGATCGTGATACTAAATTTCTTAGCCACTTTTGGAGATGTTTATGGGCTAAGTTGGGGACTAAACTGTTATTTAGTACTACTTGTCACCCCCAAACTGATGGACAAACTGAAGTAGTCAATAGAACATTGTCTACTATGCTTAGGGCTGTTTTGAAGAATAATAAGAAAATGTGGGAAGAATGCTTGCCTCATATTGAATTTGCTTATAATCGTTCATTGCATTCTACTACTAAGATGTGCCCTTTTGAAATTGTGTATGGTTTCCTACCTCGTGCACCTATTGATTTGTTGCCTCTTCCATCTTCGGAGAAGGTTAATTTTGATGCTAAAGAACGTTCTGAATTGATTTTAAAAATGCATGAGTTAACTAAGGAAAACATTGAGCGTATGAATGCTAAATATAAACTTGCTGGAGATAAGGGTAGAAAACATGTTGTGTTTGCACCTAGAGATCTTGTTTGGTTACATTTGCGTAAAGATAGATTTCCTAATTTGCGCAAATCAAAGCTAATGCCACGTGCTGATGGTCCCTTTAAGGTGTTAGAGAAAATAAATGATAATGCATATAAACTTGAGCTGCCTGCAGATTTTGGGGTTAGTCCCACTTTTAACATTGCAGATTTGAAGCCTTATTTGGGTGAGGAAAATGAGCTTCCGTCGAGGACGACTTCATTTCAAGAAGGGGAGGATGATGAGGACATCAATACCATTGTTACACCCACAGCCCCTACTGCTACATATACTGGACCAATTACTAGAGCTCGCGCACGCCAATTAAATTATCAGGTACTTTCGTTTCTTGGTAATGATTCTAATGTTCATGAGAATATGATGCTGCCTAAATTGGATACATTTGTTTTGCTTACAAATGAAGGGCCTAGCTTGGAGAAGGATGGACATTGGAGCAAGAGCAAGCATGGAGATGATGCCATGCGCAAGGGGAACCAGAACGGAGTTACAAGTGATGATTTCAGGACTTTGAAGCCACCATAAGAGTGCATGAAGCCTTGCACGAAATATACAAGATGCCACTTCATAAATTTCGTCCAGAGGCTATTATAGGTGCTGCGTCACCTTTTTATTGGGCCAGGCCCATGTAATTTCGAAATACATAAGTATAGGCTATTTTTAGAGTCCGTATGTGTGGGGAAACAAGAGATAGGGTTGATTTCGGACCCCTCCACCAAGGGCCACGAAATTTCCCCTCTCTTCCTCCATATATACAGCCCTTAGGGCACCGTTTAGACTTTGGGTTTTGTTTAGATTAAAAGTTCGCCATAGCTGCAACTTCGCGTACTTCGTTTGTGTTCAACGACCAGACAAAGGCGTCACAGAACCCCACCTTGATCAATAAAGCTTTCATCTTATATTCGCAATATCCAGATTGCAATCTTAGTTTCTTGCTTGTTCTTCGTTTGCTCGCAGGAAACAGACCCTCGTGGTCAGGTTGATCGTGCTCCGGCGTGGTCAATAACCTCTCGGAGTTGGTTTAGCGATTGCTAAGGCGCGACGTCCTCGCACGTTCGTAGTCGGATCGTCAAAGTCGACTTCCACCAAAGCGATTTCCATTATCTCATCGAAAGACGGGACACCTTTGCCTCTATCAGCCCGAACCTGGGTAAAACATTGTGTCCCCCGCCTCCTGTTACCATTAGCCTTAGACGCACAGTTCGGGACCCCCTACCTGAGATCCGCCAGTTTTGACCCCGACATTGGTGCTTTCATTGAGAGTTCCACTGTGTCGTCATGGTAAGGCTTGATGGATCGCCTTGTTATCAAGGACAACATCACCTCTGGGGGAGTCCTGGCTTTAGGCCAAACTCTCCGACTAGGCGGCTTCGTCACGACCGCCCGTTCGGCCGCCGCGCCGACGATGACTTCTCGGGTCATCAAAAACAGCCTCCACGTCAGCTCGGAATACACCGAGCAGATGGATCCAATGGAGCTCTCGTCCTTGAATGAGCTCTTGGATTGCATCGCCGCCTTGGGAGTCGCTACAAACTATGATCGGATCAGGCTTAAACCCGACCAAAGAGAGATTAACTCTCCGCCGGTCACCCAACAGATAGCGGTGGTGGAGGAGCAATGCAGTGATTCTTCCTCTATTTTGAGGATGAGCTATGTCCGGATTCCCGAGCTCTCCAAGCCGGATACCCATTTGCGGTAGGATATGACCCAGGCTCCGAACTTAGAATTGGACAACGGGCCAGAAAAATTGGGCAACTTCCCGGAGCCCGAACTGCCTAGTTCGGAAGCTCCTCTGCCCCTGGGTCTCAGATCGGGTCAAGGTCCGGACTTAAATCTACCCACACACCCAGATAAAAGCGATCTTTCCCACATTAGACAAGAGCTCCAAGAGACAGTACATCACATTTGGGCCAGATTCCTCTTTGTAATGAGCAAGGTCAAGGACTGTCGCGAGGAAGGCGCAATCTCATTCTTTTGCAAAAATTGCACGGACAAGGGAATCCTCAACGCCATAAGTCGCCGTGACATAACACACTTCGATGACTTGGCGGCCATAGTACAGAAGTACTGTGCGATGGAAAGCGCCTGGAAAACCCAAGCAAAATTCTGGGATCCTCCGACCCTCACTAAACCCCTCGTCCGAACTAAAAGGGTGCACTCTCTCAAGTCACCCAATCCAATTACAAAGAAACCAAAGCCCACTACTGGGCGTGGAACCGTATTGGAGGGATGGCTCAATCGGCCATGCAAAATTCACACCACACCAGATACCATACCAACACACAGCCTTAGAGCATGTTGGATACTTCAGCAGGTGCCCAAGAGCGGCGAGGATCTCCTCATTAACGATACCGCAGAGCATCATCCCGTAGAAAACAACGATACAGTATTGATAATCTTTGAGACTTTCGCCTCAAATAACAGGCGCAAGAGAGCACTCCGCAGCCTCGCTGAAGTCTGCCATGTTGCAGCAATAAATCCATGGAGTGACACGGCCATAACCTTCAATGCCAGTGACGAACCTCAATTCTGAACTATCCGAGCACCAGTCGCTTTGGTCCTTAGCCCAATTGGGGACGGCTTCCGGCTCACTAAAGTGCTCATGGATGGTGGCAGCGGATTAAATCTCATCTACGAGGAAACTCTCAACAAAATGGAAATAGACAAGAGCCGCATTGAGCAAAGCAGCACGACTTTCAGAGGAATCATCCCTAGTCGGGAGGCACCATGTGCGGGAAAAATCACACTCGATGTGGTATTTGGCACGCCGGAGAATTACACGTCCGAGGAGATAACATTCCAAGTGGCCCCATTCAGCAGCGGATATCACGCGCTTTTAGGGCAGGATGCATTCGTGAGCTTCCAAGCTATACCCCATTACGGGTACATGAAGCTCAAGATGCCCGGGCCCAATGGAATCATCACTCTAGCCAGTGATCCGGACGTAGCACTCCACGCCGAAAATAAAACCGCTGCCCTAGCCATTGAGGCATTATCCGAAGCCCTCGTGGCCAAAGAACTAACTGCGATGCGCTCCACAGTGGACAAGGACGATGTGATACTCGACAAACGATCCAAGTCCACCTCTTTCAAACCAGCGGATGAAATAGTCAAATTCCAAGTCCACCCAACGGACTCTACAAAAATAGCATCCATCGGGGCACAGTTGAACCCCACAATAGACGCCGCACTACCTGCGTTCTTGCGCGAGAATTGGGACATCTTCGCCTGGCACCCTTCAGACATGCCAGGCATCCCACGCAGGCTGGCCGAGCATAGCCTAAAAATACTGAAGGGATACAAGCCGGTCAAGCATACTCTTCGGCGATTTTCAGAACCTAAATGACAAGCCATGGGGGAGGAGCTAGCCAATTTATTTGAAGCCGGATTCATCAGAGAAATTAAACACCCGGACTGGCTAGCAAACCTGGTGATGGTACCAAAGAAGGACAAATCTTGGCGCCTATGTGTCGATTTCAAGGACCTCAATAAGGCTTGCCCCAAGGATCCCTTCCCTCTTCCCCGCATCGATCAAATCATCGACACTACCGCAGGACACGACTCATTGTGCTTCCTCGACGCATACTCCGGATACCATCAAATCAAGATGGCGGAGTCTGATCAAGCCGCAACAGCATTCATCACTCCATACGGCCCCTTCTGTTTCAACACCATGCCTTTCGGGCAAAAAAAATGCCGGTGCAACCTATCAACGCATGATTCAGACATGCCTGAAAAAACAAATCGGCAAAACAGTTGAGGCATACGTAGACGACGTGGTCATCAAGACTAGACACTTCGAATCTTTAATAGACGACCTCAGGCTTACGTTCGACAATCTCCGAACATATGACATCAAGCTCAATCCGGAAAAATGCGTTTTGGGCGTTCCTGCCGGAAAGCTCCTGGGTTTCATCGTTTCCAATAGAGGAATTCAAGCAAATCCGGCCAAAATCCGAGCTTTGTCACAGTTGGCTACCCCAACAGACCTCAAGCAAATCCAGAAATTAACTGGATGCGTGGCTGCCTTAAGCCACTTAATCTCCCGACTGGGAGAAAAGGCACTACCCCTCTATCGCCTTCTCCGACGCACTGAACACTTCGAGTGGACGGATGCGGCCATGGCCGGACTGGAAGAAATAAAGGCCCTCTTGGCCAGCAACCCAATCCTGGCCGCACCAAACATCGGCGAACCCATGCTATTATATATAGCTGCAACGCACCAAGTTGTAAGCACAGTGCTCGTCATCGAACGAGAGGAGGACGGACATAAGTTCCCGCTTGAAAAGCCGGTATACTACGTATCCACTGTCCGCACACCATGCAAGTCACGGTACCCACATTATCAAAAGATAGCATATGCAGTCTTCATGGCATCCCGTGAACTACGACACTACTTTCAAGAGTGTTCAATCACGGTGGCCTCCGAAGTACCACTCAATGATATAATAAATAACCGTGATGCTACAGGCCGGATTGCTAAGTGGGCCATCGAGCTCCTCCCGTTCGACATCATATATAAACCACGGCGAGCAATTAAGTCGCAAGTACTGGCTGACTTTGTCGCCGAATGGACAGAAGCTGAACTCCCTAAAGAGTACGGTGCATACTCCAATTGAATCATGCACTTTGACGGCTCTAAGATGCTGGCCGGACTGGGAGCGGGCGTTGTCCTGACATCCCCCACCGGAGATACATTCCAATACGTACTCCAAATATTAAACACAGACTCCAACAATGCAGCCGAATACGAGGCTCTGTTGCATGGTCTTTGGATGGCAGTCTCCATGGGCATTCAATACCTAGAAGTGCGGGGGGATTCGAACCTCGCAATATCTCAAATAAATGGAGACTTTGATGCCAAGGACCCGAAAATGGCGGCTTACCGCAATGCCATCCTCAAGATGTCAGCTTGGTTCGAGGGGCTCGAATTCCATCATGTGGTTCGAGAAAACAATCAAGCGGTGGATATCCTCACCCGCATCCGCGCTAAGCACGACCATGTCCCACCTAATATCTTGTCCGAAAGGCTATTCAAGCCATCCGTGGTGTGGCAAGGGGAGACCGAAAATACTAGTCCGGATCCGACCACAACCCCAGATCCCGAACACACTGACATAATCGGAGGCTCCGCTACCGAAATAACACCCTCGGCCCACGTGATCATGGTTGTCATCGCCCCATGGACAGAACCCTTGATAGAGGCAAAGGTGTCCCGTCTTTCGATGAGATGATGGAAATCGCTTTGGTGGAAGTCGACTTTGACGATCCGACTACGAACGTGCGAGGACGTCGCGCCTTAGCAATCGCTAAACCAACTCCGAGAGGTTATTGACCACGCCGGAGCATGATCAACCTGACCACGAGGGTCTGTTTCCTGCGAGCAAACGAAGAACAAGCAAGAAACTAAGATTGCAATCTGGATATTGCGAATATAAGATGAAAGCTTTATTGATCAAGGTGGGGTTCTGTGACGCCTTTGTCTGGTCGTTGAACACAAACGAAGTACGCGAAGTTGCAGCTATGGCGAACTTTTAATCTAAACAAAACCCAAAGTCTAAACGGTGCCCTAAGGGCTGTATATATGGAGGAAGAGAGGGGGAATTTCGTGGCCCTTGGTGGAGGGGTCCGAAATAAACCCTATCTCTTGTTTCCCCACACATACGGACTCTAAAAATAGCCTATACTTATGTATTTCGAAATTACATGGGCCTGGCCCAATAAAAAGGTGATGCAGCACCTATAATAGCCTCTGGACGAAATTTATGAAGTGGCATCTTGTATATTTCGTCCAAGGCTTCATGCACTCTTATGGTGGCTTCAAAGTCCTGAAATCATCACTTGTAACTCCGTTCTGGTTCCCCTTGCGCATGGCATCATCTCCATGCTTGCTCTTGCTCCAATGTCCATCCTTCTCCAAGCTAGGCCCTTCATTTGTAAGCAAAACAAATGTATCCAATTTAGGCAGCATCATATTCTCATGAACATTAGAATCATTACCAAGAAACGAAAGTACCTGATAATTTAATTGGCGTGCACGAGCTCTAGTAATTGGTCCAGTATATGTAGCAGTAGGGGCTGTGGGTGTAACAATGGTATTGATGTCCTCATCATCCTCCCCTTCTTGAAATGAAGTCGTCCTCGACGGAAGCTCATTTTCCTCACCCAAATAAGGCTTCAAATCTGCAATGTTAAAAGTGGGACTAACCCCAAAATCTTCAGGCAGCTCAAGTTTATATGCATTATCATTTATTTTCTCTAACACCTTAAAGGGACCATCAGCACGTGGCATTAGCTTTGATTTGCGCAAATTAGGAAATCTATCTTTACGCAAATGTAACCAAACAAGATCTCCAGGTGCAAACACAACATGTTTTCTACCCTTATCTCCAGCAAGTTTATATTTAGCATTCATACGCTCAATGTTTTCCTTAGTTAACTCATGCATTTTTAAAATCAATTCAGAACGTTCTTTAGCATCAAAATTAACCTTCTCCGAAGATGGAAGAGGCAACAAATCAATAGGTGCACGAGGTAGGAAACCATACACAATTTCAAAAGGGCACATCTTAGTTGTAGAATGCAATGAACGATTATAAGCAAATTCAATATGAGGCAAGCATTCTTCCCACATTTTCTTATTATTCTTCAAAACAGCCCTAAGCATAGTAGACAATGTTCTATTGACTACTTCAGTTTGTCCATCAGTTTGGGGGTGACAAGTAGTACTAAATAGCAGTTTAGTCCCCAACTTAGCCCATAAACATCTCCAAAAGTGGCTAAGAAATTTAGTATCACGATCTGAAACAATAGTATTTGGCACACCATGCAAGCGAATAATTTCACGAAAGAACAAATCAGCAACATTAACAGCATCATCGCTTTTATGACATGGTATAAAGTGTGCCATTTTCGAGAATCTATCCACGACAACAAATATGCTATCCCTCCCCTTCTTTGTTCGAGGTAAACCTAAAACAAAGTCCATAGATATATCCTCCCAAGGAACACTAGGTACAGGCAAAGGCATATATAAACCATGAGGATTGAGTCGTGACTTAGCTTTTTGACATGTAGTGCAGCGAGCAACAAAACGCTCAACATCCCGTCTCATCTTTGGCCAAAAGAAATGTGTAGCAAGTACGTCCTCCGTCTTCTTCACGCCAAAGTGTCCCATTAATCCTCCCCCATGCGCCTCCTGCAACAGCAAAAGACGAACAGAGCTAGCTGGAATGCATAGCTTGTTAGCACGAAAAACAAATCCATCGTTAACGACAAACTTGTTCCACATTCTTCCTTCTTTACAATTCTGCATTACATCTTTAAAATCAGCATCATGCACATATTGATCTTTGATGGTCTCCAAACCAAATATTTTGAAGTCAAGTTGTGAAAGCATAGTATAGCGACGAGACAATGCATCAGCAATAACATTTTCTTTTCCCTTCTTGTGTTTAATGACATAAGGGAAAGTCTCAATGAATTCAACCCATTTAGCATGTCTACGATTCAGTTTAGCTTGACTTTTAATATGTTTCAAAGATTCATGATCAGAATGTATAACAAATTCTTTGGGCCATAAATAATGTTGCCATGTTTCTAAAGTCCGAACAAGAGCATATAATTCTTTATCATAAGTAGAATAATTCAGACTAGGCCCACTCAATTTTTCAGAAAAGTATGCAACAGGTTTGCCATCTTGTAATAACACACCTCCTAATCCAATTCCACTAGCATCACATTCAAGCTCAAAAGTCTTATTAAAATCAGGAAGTTGGAGTAAAGGAGCATGTGTCAACTTATCTTTCAATACCGAGAAGGCTTCTTCCTGTGCGGTACCCCACAGAAAAGGCACATCTTTCTTTGTAAGCTCATTGAGAGGTGCAGCAATGGTGCTGGAATCTCTCACAAAACGCCTATAGAATCCAGCGAGGCCAAGGAAACTCCTCACTTGTGTGACCGTTTTGGGCTGTGGCCAACTCTCAATAGCTTCAATTTTGGCTTTATCAACTTCAATTCCCTGTGGAGTAACAACATAGCCAAGAAAAGATACTCGGTCGGTGCAAAAGGTGCACTTTCCAAGGTTACCAAACAAACGTGCATCACATAGAGCAATAAAAACAGCACGTAAATGTTCCAAATGTTCCTCCAAAGATTTGCTATAAATCAATATGTCATCAAAGTAAACTACCACAAATCGTCCAATGAAAGCACGTAAAACTTCGTTCATTAACCTCATGAAAGTACTAGGTGCATTAGTTAACCCAAAAGGCATGACTAACCACTCATATAATCCAAACTTAGTTTTAAATGCTGTTTTCCATTCATCTCCCAATTTCATACGAATTTGATGGTATCCACTACGCAAATCAACTTTGGAGAATATTGTAGAGCCACTCAATTCATCAAGCATATCATCTAGCCTAGGAATAGGATGACGATAACGAATAGTAATATTATTAATGCCTCTACAATCAACGCACATACGCGATGTACCATCCTTTTTCGGCACTAAAATGATAGGAACAGCACAAGGACTAAGGGATTCGCGTATATAACCTTTGTCGAGCAGTTCTTGTACTTGACGCATAATCTCCTTCGTCTCCTCTGGATTGGTACGGTATGGTGCACGGTTGGGTAATGATGCACCGGGAATTAAGTCAATTTGATGCTCAATCCCGCGAATAGGTGGTAATCCCGGTGGCACGTCTTGTGGAAAGACGTCAGCGAACTCCTGCAAAATGTTAGTGACAGCAGGAGGCAAAGAGGAAGGCACGTCCTCGAATGAAAATAATGCCTCTTTGCACACAAAAGCATAGCAAACAGATTTGCTAAAATCTAGATCATCAATATCAGATTTGGTGGCAAGTAAACATGCACTTTTCAATTTAATTTCAGAAGCAACACTAGATTGTTTATTATTATTAGGCTGCATTTGTTGCTCAAATTCTTTTGCCACAATCTGATTTTCACTCTTAGTTTTCTCCTGTTTTGCTTTATTAGCTCTATTAAGATCATCTTTCAAAATGGAATCAGGAGTCATAGGAAGCAAAGTAATATTTTTATCCTTATGAACAAGAGTATACTGATTGTTTCTACCATGGTGAATAGAATTTTTATCAAATTGCCATGGTCTACCAAGTAATAAGAAACATGCTTGCATAGGTACCACATCACAATCAACATAATCAGCATATGTAGAGATACTAAAATGCACACGAACAGTACGTGTTACCTTAACCTTGCCGCTGTTGTTGAACCATTGGATGTAGTAAGGATGTGGATGTGGTCTTGTGGTGAGAGATAGCTTCTCCACCATCTCCATGCTAGCTAAGTTGTTGCAACTCCCTCCATCTATGATTACGCGAACAGAACGTTCCTTCACAACTCCCTTTGTATGGAACAAATTATGCCTCTGATTTTGCTCAGCTTGTGTAACCTGCACACTCAAAACACGTTGAGCAACTAAACATTCATACCTGTCAGCATCTTCAGGAGCCATGTATTGCGTCTCATGATCAGAATCTTCTCCACCGTGTTCGTCACGTGTAATAAGAGCCAAAGTCTCCTCATCATAGTCACTAGCGGACTCATACCCACCATCCTCAGTAACAATCATCACACGCTTAGAGGGGCATTCTCTCGCATAATGACCTCCACCCTTGCAACGTCGACAAATAATATCATGTGTTTGCCCTGTTGATGCCATGGATGAAGAAGAGCTCTTTGCAGGCCCAGAAGATGTGCTCTTGGCAGATAGTGGTGATTGTGCCTGCTTTATTGTATCACGGTTGGAGGTGGCAGCCGACGGAGGCGCCGGTGTAGCAGAACGTGTGGAAGTAGATGATGCACGTGGTGTCCATGATGAAGGTCGACCTGCAGAAAAGTTAGTCCGCGCCAATGCCTGTCGATCCTGCACTTCACGTTCAGCTTTACAAGCAAGATGGAATAAACGAGTGATATTAGTATACTCCTTATAATCTAGAATGGTCTGAATCTCTCTATTTAATCCACCCAGAAAACGTGCAAGCATAGCTTCATTCTCCTCAACAATACCACATCTAATCATGCCAGTTTGTAATTCCTGATAATATTCTTCTACAGAATTTTTTCCTTGTCTTAAGCGCTGTAATTTTTGAAGCAATTCACGTTGATAATATGGTGGAACCCAACGAGTACGCATAGCAGTTTTCAAAGCAGCCCAAGTAGCGGGAATAGGATATAATCTACAATGTTCAGACCACCATACACATGCAAAACTAGTGAAAGCACAAACAGCAGCAGCAACCCGTCTCTCCTCGGGATATTGTAAACATGTAAAACGTTGTTCAGTTTCTAACTCCCAAGTAAGATATATATCAGGAACATATCTACCCTCAAATGGTGGAATATTCAATTTCAGTTTAGGAATATGGACATCATCTCGTACCTGAGGTGGTGGTGCAGGCCTACCATTACGAATATATACCTGAGGTCGACCTGGTGGTGGTGGTGCTGGTGGCTGCACGTAGTGCTGATTTTGATCAACCTCATCCTCATAATCGCCCACATCCTCATCATCCTCCTGGGTACCAGCAGCAGCAGTAGCAGGGGCCAAAGAAGCATCAACAACATGAACAGCAGCACCAGAAGTTTGGCCATCCTCAATAGGAACACGCTTCGCTCGTCCATACTGATTCGAAAGGATGCGTTGTTGTTGTTGTTGTCGTTGGAGAGGTGCGTTAGGTGCAGCGGGTGGTGGTGGTGGAAGACGCGCGAGCAATTCATTAAACTTGTTATCGAGCTTTGTTTCGAACGTCTTCTCCATGCCATCTATCTTCTCCATGGCCTCTTCAAATCTGTTTAGCACATCTTGCACCTGTCCACTCATCATTTGCTGAAATTTATCATGCAAATCCTTATTCGTCATGTTCTCCCAGTCAGTCTCGTCGGCTTGTGATCCTGGCATGGTTAGCAGCAATAGAAACACACAAGAATATGATCCTACAGACTACTAACAAGAGGTGGTGGTGGGTGTCACAAATCCGTCAAGCAAATCTCAAATTCTTACCAGTTCTTACCCAGCAACAGGCGGTGATCGGCAACCGTTGTAGTCAAAAACTCTCAAAGCTTGGATAGAGCGATTACCAGGGAGAGTCAAACGCACGACGTAGATGTATGTGGAGCTGGGAAGGCTTATAATATGGTAGCAAAAAGGGTCAGCAATAATCAATTCAGAGATGCAAAGTTGAATAAACGCTCAACGACGGTACTGTGCTGGTCCTAGGCTAGACTGTGCTAGAGACACGAGCCTAGAACACTAACAAAATCACGGCACTGCACGTAAACAAGGGAAAAGCACACTCTGGTTTTTTTTTTCGCTCTTTTTTTTTGCGCTGCTCTTTTTTTTTTTGGCGCTGCTCTTTTTTTTTTTGCGCTGCTCTTTTTTTTTTTGCGCTGCTCTTTTTTTTTTTGCGAAAAATCACTATAATGGCGAGTGTCTCAAAACGCTTCCTAGGTCAAACTGACAGGATGGGCACGAAATTTTTTCGACCAATTTTTTTTTTCGTTTTTTCGACTGCCCGGACCCAAAAACTGGAAACGGGTCAAAAAAAACTTCCTATAATGGCACCTGTCTCAAAACACTCAGAAACACCTAAAAATAAGATAGCCAGAAATTTTTTCGAAAAATGCGTTTTCGAAAAAATTTGGGCCTAAACGGAGCGTGGTTTCCAGACTCTTTTTTTTTTCGAAACCTACTCCGGCAAGGAAACACGAATCGGAAACTAGATGGATCCCGAAAACAAACCTTAGAAGCAAGGAACTCGGATTGGTGGTGGGTATATGGTTGTGGTATATGGCAGCGATGGTGGTAGCGGTGGTAGTATATGGATATGGATCGGTGGTGGTATATGGACACGGATTGGTGGTGGTATATGGATACGGATTCGGAGTGGTGGTGGTAGATGGCAGGGGCGATGATGATGGTGCGGCGGCGGCGTGACAACTTATGACCAGAACTCGAAACTCTAAAAGATTAGACTCTAAGACCAGCAACTAGACCGACGATGCAACCGCAAATTCAACAAAGCAAAACCCTAAAAAGATTATGCAAAGGCTCAGATTGGTTCGGATATGATGAACTAACCCTAATTTTTTTTGTGGCTTTTTCGTGGACTATAGGTATGAAGAACAGACTCGATCTAAACTACGAAAAACTGGAAAATCTCACCGAGCAACCTGGAAATCTGATACCACTTGATAGAGGCAAAGGTGTCCCGTCTTTCGATGAGATGATGGAAATCGCTTTGGTGGAAGTCGACTTTGACGATCCGACTACGAACGTGCGAGGACGTCGCGCCTTAGCAATCGCTAAACCAACTCCGAGAGGTTATTGACCACGCCGGAGCACGATCAACCTGACCACGAGGGTCTGTTTCCTGCGAGCAAACGAAGAACAAGCAAGAAACTAAGATTGCAATCTGGATATTGCGAATATAAGATGAAAGCTTTATTGATCAAGGTGGGGTTCTGTGACGCCTTTGTCTGGTCGTTGAACACAAACGAAGTACGCGAAGTTGCAGCTATGGCGAACTTTTAATCTAAACAAAACCCAAAGTCTAAACGGTGCCCTAAGGGCTGTATATATGGAGGAAGAGAGGGGGAATTTCGTGGCCCTTGGTGGAGGGGTCCGAAATAAACCCTATCTCTTGTTTCCCCACACATACGGACTCTAAAAATAGCCTATACTTATGTATTTCGAAATTACATGGGCCTGGCCCAATAAAAAGGTGACGCAGCACCTATAATAGCCTCTGGACGAAATTTATGAAGTGGCATCTTGTATATTTTGTCCAAGGCTTCATGCACTCTTATGGTGGCTTCAAAGTCCTGAAATCATCACTTGTAACTCCGTTCTGGTTCCCCTTGCGCATGGCATCATCTCCATGCTTGCTCTTGCTCCAATGTCCATCCTTCTCCAAGCTAGGCCCTTCATTTGTAAGCAAAACAAATGTATCCAATTTAGGCAGCATCATATTCTCATGAACATTAGAATCATTACCAAGAAACGAAAGTACCTGATAATTTAATTGGCGTGCACGAGCTCTAGTAATTGGTCCAGTATATGTAGCAGTAGGGGCTGTGGGTGTAACAATGGTATTGATGTCCTCATCAACCCTTCTTAGCCTACCTAAATAGGCAAGAACTCCCCGAGGACCAAAATGAAGCACGTTGGATTGTGTGCGCTCTATAGCCTACAAGGTCCACGAGGGAGAGCTTTATAAGAAAAGCGCTACCGGAGTACTCCAAAGGTGCATCTCCGAAGAGGAAGGGCGACAGCTTTTAGCCAAAATTCATGCTGGACTCGGCGGCCACCACGTCGCAGCTCGGGCCCTTGTAAGCAAGGCCTTCCGCACAGGTTTCTACTGGCCGACAGCCCGAGCATATGCACAGGACCTCGTCCAACATTGCGTTGGTTGCCAGGTCTTTGCAAATCAAAGCCATATGCCACCTACCGTCTCCAAAAAATCCCCATAACTTGGCCCTTTGCGGTCTGGGGGCTTGATATGGTCGGACCCCTTAAAGGAGGAAGCCATAAGAAAAAATACCTATTGGTCATGGTGGATAAATTCACCAAATGGATAGAGGCCAAACCAGTTAAAATGGCCGAATCCGGACCAGTGATAGACTTCATATCAAGGGTTGTACACCGTTACGGTGTCCCCCACAGCATCATCACCGATAATGGCTCCAACTTCACAGCCGACAAGGTGAAAACTTGGTGCGGCAACATGGGCATTAAGCTCGATTACGCCTCCATCTATCACCCCCAAACAAACGGTCAAGTCGAATGAGCAAACGATCTTATTATGAGCGGCATCAAACCCAGACTAGTGCGATCCTTGAAGGAATCAGATACGTACTGGGTTTGAGGAGCTCAACTCCGTATTATGGGGACTACGGACCACGCCAAATCGCACTACCGGATACACACCATTCTTCATGGTGTACGGCACAGAGGCGGTATTGCCCTGCGATATCATTCATGACTCACCTCGAGTGCGCATGTATGAAGAAAGAGAAGCCAAGCTTGATCGGCAGGGCAGTCTAGATGCCCTGGAGGAGGAGCGCGATGTCGCAAAAGCCTGTTCCGCATTCTATCAGCAACAGGCTCGAAGGTATCATAGCAGATAAGTGCGGGCCAAAACTTATAACGTTGGCGAACTGGTTTTACGCCTACCGGAGAAGAAAAAGGACAAGCTCAAGCCCAAGTGGGAGGGTCCCTTCATCATTGATAAAGTTCTCACCGGAGGAGCGTACCGCCTATGTGATGCATCAGATCATCGACTCGAGCCAAACCCATGGAACGCAGCCAGACTTCGAAGATTCTATGCCTAGCGCCGAACTCTGTGTTTGTCTGCTTACCTCCGCACTTTTTAAATTATGTCCTCTTTCTTTCTTTCTTTCTTTCTTTCTTTCTTTCTTTCTTTCTTTCTTTTTATCCTTATGGCCCTAAAAAGCTTTAATTGTGACTCGACTACACAATCTTGACACACTATGCGCGCTCATTATACCTGGGGGCTTCTTATACAGAAGCTTAATATAATTATCTTCCAGGCTTTATGCCCATTACATATGTGTCACTTTTCCATATGTACCTTTTCTTCGCCAATATATGCATTGATATGACTTAAGTTTTGGCCAAGCTGGGTTGCCTGGCTCCTGTGTTTATGCCCTACATTCCCGTTAGTTCGGCTAGGGCATAAGGGGAGCACCTATGCGATTGTTACTGCCGGGTCCGCCGGACGTGTACCTCGGACTGGGTGAAGCCGAAAGCTAGCGTTCTTAAGGGAATATTCGGTCGGCGAACAAAAGATGTTTCTTACCTATTACAATATAAACCCCCAAATGTTTCATATCCTGCGTCTCTGTTCACAGTTCGGACATGCACATTAATGCATGCGTACCCAGGGAAAGGAACCCTTAACGGAACTATTCTCCCTGGAAGATGTTTCTTACTATCCATGTAATATAACATAGCTAGTTGGGTACTTGTCTGTTCAAGCACTTATGACCCCTACGCCTGGTTTCCACGCGTACCCCAGTTTACATAACTGAGCGGGTATTCGGATACACTCCGAACTTTCAGGTCCGGAGGTTGAAGCAAAAAGGTCCGCCATGAAAAATGATTTACAATCCGGCTAGGGACAAAATATGTCAATTGAAGTACACAATCACTTAGACTGGCTAAATTCTTCTTCTATATCATCCAACAGGCTGTCTAGCCTACAATCCTGTTGGGAATACTTTGCGGCTAATCCTACCTGGTCATATACCAGACTAACGGGAATCTCTTTCCCATCTGACCCTATAGGCCCAACTAGGGCCATGTGATTCGGATCACTCTTGATGTACCGCGTTTTTACCATCGCCCAGGCTTCCCTCGCACCTTGTCGGCAGGCCGATATCTTCCACAAATGGAAGCGCCGCCGCGCTCCCTTGAGCAGCTCTACAAGTTCCCCCATGCTTCCTGGCAGGGAGGCAGACGGCCACAAGGCTTGGGCAATACCCTGCATCACCTGCCGAACTTGTTCGTGCAGTTGCGAAAGCTCTTGCAGAAGATCGCCTGCGGAGCGGGCCATCTCCTCTTCAGGACGACCCGTCAGCGTACCTACAGACATAACTCTGTTAGCCCGTTTCTTCGCTGAACTGTATAAAGGTCCGTTTGAGCTCATACTAAAAATGCCACGTCGAAGCCTCTTATTCTCCTTCACGGAGTCAGCAAGCTGGTGCAGAACATCTTCCAATTCAACGCCCAGCCGGTATTGGCATCCTGGAGATCGCTTTTCTCTCGCCTAACCCGTGTAAGCACGCGCTCGCCAGCCTCTAGCTGTCGTTTAGCTTGTTGCTCATCCTCTTATATGATCTCCGGATCCACTCCTGGATTGTCTACAGAATCTATTGTTAGATTTGTGAGCATGCCGAATACTCACTGGTACACGTAATTACATTCTTTTTGATTGCGACAAGTATTACCAGATGAGGCCTTCTTGGATTCCTCCATTCCGGCAACTGCGGCCCTTAGCTGGGCTTTGCACTCCTCCAGCTCTTGATACAAATGGGTGTCCTTCTCTGTAAGAACCTATGCATACAATGATCCTTAAATCAGTTGTACCAACTATTTTAAGTCTCAGGGGCATCTGATATATAACTATCAGATTTTTCTTACCCGTATATCCTTTAAATACTGGTCTGTGGCTCTAGCAAGCCCACCTTGAGCAGCTCGGATGTACGCGTCTCCCGAGTTGAAGGCATTGAACGCCTCTTCGGAGAAATTAGGGTCTGGAGTACGGCCCGTCGATGCCTGTGATTCATAGAGCTCTCCACTTTGGAATTTGTAGCGGATATTCTACCGGCATCCTTTGTAGGAGGACCGTCCAGCGTTGTCCTCACGTTAGCCTCTGCCCTTGAGTCCGGCCCTGGAGTCCGGCTGGTGGAGGCGTGGCTGGCAGGATCTCCGGACACAGTCCGGCGAGTGTTTTTTCTGCCAAGGGACAATGGACATTGTTATATTTTAAAGACGATAATCACAGAGCAGGTTTTTAATCATACCTCTGCGATGACGTCTCGGTCCTGACCGCCTTCCTTTTAAGCCTACCCGGCTTCGGTGCCCCTTGTTGGTGAGTCGTCGCGGGTTCGGCACGGCGCCCCGATGGCCTTCCCTATAAAGCGCAATATGTGTGCGGTGGGTAAGGCGTAAAGAAGGGATCCATCTCGGAAGTTAGGACTCTGGTTCTACTTACATGTGATGCAGGGAGTAAGCTAGGATAGTCGACTATGATAGCCACTAAGGCACCGTCACAGCTTGCCTGGTAAAACGTCCTGTCGACGAGCTCCACAAATATGTCCGGATCTTCTTCAAGTCTGGGGTTGAGGGCCCGATTGGGGTCCTCTGGCTGTGGAAACGGGCTGTGGACCTCCCTCACAGCTTTTCGCAGTTCCTGCTATGAATGAGCAAGGCAAATATTTGTGATGAAAGACTGCGGGAATGAATAGAGTTGAGTAAAAGATAGCAACTCACCCAGCTAGGGGGGTTGTACATGAAAAACCCATCCCGTGGCTTAATGCGGTTGAACTCTTCTTCTTCTCCTTTATATAAATCGGATAATATTTTCGCTAGAGCGGCGGTGGAGTCCGGACCTTTACGACCGCAGCGGGTGGCGTCGTCTTCTCCATTGAAGTGCCACATGGGATTCCCCCGGTACTGGAGTGGCTGCACCCCCCGCATTATGCATATTGACATAACCTCGATTATTGTCAATCCTGATTTGGCCAGCGTTTTTATCCTGCCCATTAGATAAAGGACCTCTCTGTTATGTTCCTCCTGGGGGCCTCGGGGACGCCAGCTGCGGCGTTTGTTCAGTGGGGCATTGGTAAACTCAGGAAGGCCTATCCGGATATGGTCCGGAAGGGGGACATCCTCTATATAAAACCACTCCGAAGGCCAGTCTTCGGATGTCTTCTTCGGAGCGCCATATTTCGGCTCCGCCCACTTGGTATATTGATCCCTTATGATTGCAAGGGACGAGGCATAATAGCTTCTTCCATAGCTCGAAATGAGCTTCGCAGCCCAGAAATAACTCACAAAGGGCGACATAACCTGCGATGTGCAGTATGGAGGCAGGAGTGAGGTTATGCAGCTGGAGGCCATAATACTCTAGGAGCCCGCGGAGGAACGGATGGATTGGAAATCCGAGGCCCCTCAGCAAGTAAGGGACAAGGCATACTCGCTTCCCCCTGGATGGGTTGGGGGAACTCTCTGCTTGCTCCCCGCCATTGTAAGTGGCCAATCCGGCTCGGACGGGGACAAGGTCTGCAGGTGGTAGAAACCCCTGGGTCTGCAACTCCACCAATTGGCCATGAGATACGGTACACTTCTCCCAATCACCTGGCCTAATGCTGTGGGAGCGAGAGGAGGGGCTGCGGCGGCCGGCCATGGTGGGATGGTTTTTTTGGGCGCGCTCTGATGAATCCTCACTTGGGGAAGACGGTGTGGTTTGGATCTGAGGATCCCCGTCTCTTTAATAGAAAATTTATTTACATGGTTAGGGTGGCAAGTGTAAAAATGCCCCGAGGAGTGCAACATTAATGGGAAGCCGGACACAGCTCGTTACAACAGGTACTCAGGGATTTTGGAGAAGAACCCGCCTTGCAATGCCGAAGACAATCTGTGCGCCGGACTCATCGTCATTGAAGCCTGGTTCAGGGGCTACTGAGGGAGTCCTGGATTAGGGGGTCCTCGGACAGCCGGATTATGTACTTGTGCTAGACTGTTGGACTATGAAGATACAAGATTGAAGACTTCGTCCCGTGTCTGGGTGGGACTCTCCTTTGAGTGGAAGGCAAGCTTGGGTATTCGGATATGTAGATTTCCTTCTCTGTAACCGAATCTGTGTAACCCTAGCCCCTCCGGTGTCTACGTAAACCGGAGGGTTTAGTCCGTAGGACAAGAACAATCATAATCATAGGCTAGCTTCTAGGGTTTAGCCTCTACGATCTCGTGGTAGATCAACTCTTGTAATACTCATATCATCAAGATCAATCAAGCAGGAAGTAGGGTATTACCTCCATGGAGAGGGCCCGAACCTGGGTAAAACATTGTGTCCCCCGCCTCCTGTTACCATTAGCCTTAGACGCACAGTTCAGGACCCCCTACCCGAGATCCGCTGGTTTTGACACCAACAGGGGGTATTCATTTTTGTGTGCGTAATAAGGAGCACTTCCTTGCGTGCGTAGATGTAGCTGGTGGGTCCGACCTATCAGCGGGGGGAACGTTTTTTTTCGCGAAATACAGAAGCCCTTCCCACGTACAGTCCACGTACAGTGCGTAATAAGGAGGAACTTTCCTTGCGTGCGACCATGGACCTCGTGGGTCCCAGCCATCAGGCTCTCCATGTACAGTCCTCTTCCGATGACTCTCGTATGTTGACCATGCCACGCCGAGCGCCCCGAGGCAATGGACGACGGCGAGGCCCTAGACTGGAATGACCCGGAGATGGGGAAGACGCGGCAGTGGAGTCGCAGACGGAGAGGAGTGGGAAACTTGACTGGTTCGGGTGCGGGGTGGGCCTACACTCGGCAGAGAATAATAGGAGATGCGGAGTGGAGTGATGGCCTGGCCGTCGGCGGGGTAGCGTTTCACTGAGGAGCGCAAAACAACGCTGCTGGACGCCGAAGGCTGGAGCAGGCAGTCTCGGCAGCGCTGGGGGAAGAAGACGAGAGATTGAAGAAGAATGCCAGCAGTTGGATGTAAATCCAACGCCTTCTTAGGCTTCGACCTACTAGCCCACATGTCAGCCAATCCATTTGTTTTTTTAGTCCATTTGGTGGGCTGGGTGAAACAATGATGTAGCATCTATGCAGCCCGTTTATATATATGGTAGAATTTAAAGCCCATTTGCATTTTTCTCGAAATCCGTGGACTTGCTGGGCTGGGTGAAAATATCATGTTGGCCTAGATGGAGAAATGTTATAAAAACATAAACACATGATTGCACGTCGTCACCTAAAAAAAACATGATTGCACGTCTATTACTGCATTGGTCAGTAAAATCTTTGCAAGCTTATGTACACAATCACTAGGAGTTAACTTGCCAAGTTATATATAAACAATTATTATTATTATTTTGTAGGAACTTTCAACTTATGGAATAAAATATCATTTAAATTTGATGAGTTAATAGTACGTGGGGTATTATTATTTTTTAGGCTAGACGTGGGACAGTTGAGTTGGTTCTAGGGAAAAGTACTGGGAGAAAACTCAGTTTACATCGAAAAAGAAAGTGGGAGAAAATTCAGATATAGGATTAATGAAAACAAAAAACAGAACTGAGCTGTGCGTCGTCTTGAAAAAACAAACATAACTTGGGCTGCTGATGTTATAGACAAGCTAGGTTGGGAGGCCCAGAGGCCGCTTGATACCTGCTGGAACCAAAAAGTGTTGAAACATGTCATGGGTTGCCCATGTTAAACAACAAAACCTAGGCCATGGACCTGGTGGGCCCGGGACTGTCAGCCTCTCGACGAACAGTTGTCTCCCAATTCCTCTTGTTTTGCTGACCATGTTGGGAACGATAGACGGCAGCGCCGCGGGTAGAGCACCAAGGTGGAGGACGACGTTGAGACCTCGGACCGAGCGAACCAGAGCGGGGGAAGACGCAGGCGGAGGGGAGTACGAGGGTTGACTTGTTTGGGTGCAGGGTGGGCCAGTGGAGCTGCCGCCACCGGACAATGTGTGGTAGTAGAGGGATGGCCTGGCCAACGCCATAGGCTATGATGGCCAGCCTCTATATAGGAAGAGGACAAAAAATTGAACAAAATAAATAAATACAAATGGATAGGTGGTTGGTCCCATATGTCTGTGTACGAGACCTGCTGGGTCCACCCGAGGAGGGGAATATGTTGGGAGGAAGGAGATTCAAAGCACGACAGCCGAGTGAACTAGTTTTTTAACGGACAAGTGAACTAGTTACATACATAAGCAAATAGTCACTAAAAAAAGCAAACATGTTAATGGGTTCTTAAAAGAAATATTTCGGACAAAACAGATAATTACGACACATATGCTAATGCATGAAACACTCAGATGATAAAGGTGCTTATAAACAGATAAAGTACAACATCTAGACCTTCCTGGCACGCTTGATCATGACGCTGCGGCTGTCCGTGTACTCGTCGGTTACGGGAAGCAGACACGCCCTCATGTCCAAGATCTGCCTGTACATGTCGTAGCATGCTTATGCATCCTTGGCCGCGTAGGTTATGTAGGCTAGATTCAGAGGTACCTCCCATGTGTTCAGGTCCTTGGTATCGTTGTCTTCTTTCATGTTGGCGTATCAAGGGTCGATGATGGTCTCGGCGAGGTCAACCATGGAGTCCTTCTCCTGCCCGTTGCTGATGATCTTGTATTGCTTCTGGATGTCGACAAGCTTGTTGCACCAGATGGCCGAATCGTCGCGTTATTCCTTCTCTCCACCGTAGTGAAGGTGCAGTCGGCGCTACCGATGAAACGGGCGAATGCTCCAGAACCTCTGATGGCCCTACAGAAGTGGTAGATGAGAACCTCGTCCCGCACACATACCTGGGCGACGGGATCCACTGGTCCCTATGAGGAGACGAATGCATGGGCACAAGGTCTAGTCCTGCGACCTTGTGCTTTCTCGTCCTATAGGTACTGCTTGAACTCGGCGAGGCAGAGCTTCACCGAGTCCGGATCGTTGGTGTACATCACATTCAACTTAGTGCAGCCATAGGACTGAACGGCGAACTCAAAGGGGGACTCCTTGCTGAAGTCCATATCCAGGAGGCTCACCCCTCGGATCGCCATTGGTGTCTCTTCAAGTGAACGAGTGTGTAGGCGGCGGTAGTAGTTCGTTTTTCAGCTCTTGGGGAACTGGATTCAACAGTAAACAGAGTGTGTACAGGCGACAACAGTTACTACCCCTCCCTCATCCGCTGCACGCCTGACAGAAGATGCACCCTTGGCGCATTCAAACGCCTCCATTAAGAAACCTACTCCGGCCACACGTCGATTCACGAGTGGGTCTGTATTGGTACTGTAATAACAGGAGTTAGTGGTCACTTTACTAAAATTTAATTAGCTTTAATAGAAATTTATACTTAAAACAAGAAATGCATTGGCTCGTTCTATCAGTGCCACAGGATCAACATGCACAACAATTAGAATTATTATTCTCAGGACGCACACGATTAGCACATTTGTCGCACTTTCACAAAGATAATACTACCAAGTTTTAACTGTTTGTTATGGTTGTTGTCCTCTGCATCATCATGCCGTGTTTCCCAGCTTGCAAGATTCAGAACCACCAAATAAGATCCAAATAATAAGTACAACAAAGATGCCTACACATCTCATTGATTCCCAGCTTGCAAGATTCGAAACCAACAAATAAGATCCAAATAATAAGTACAACAAAGATGCCTACACATCTCATTGATTCCCAGCTTGCAAGATTCAGAACCAACAAATAAGATTCAAATAATAAGTACAACAAAGATGCCTACACATCTCATTGATTCCCAGCTTGCAAGATTCAGAACCAACCCATTAGAGCCTTTTGATAAAGTGAATATCGGGATTAAATCCATCTTGGCTAGCCATGTCATACAATCGAAGAACTTGGCGAATGCTCTTGACCATCACAACATCTATAGTTGAGTATTCCTGTTTGCACAGCACAAACAAGAAGAGCATGATTTCACTTTAATAGTGGCCTCCTTGAACTCAACTTGCAGCTCCATTCGGATGAGGTCAACCTCCAGCTCCATGATTCAATTCATGCGTCTTTTTCTGCAGTTCACCTGAAATGAAGCAAAGATTGCATCATTCAGCTAGCAAGAAGTACTTGCTCTCGTGAGCTGGCAGGTTCTTCTTTAGTAGTTGCACTAAAATTGAGGAACATTAAGGTTGGCTGTCCGGATCATGTAAGGTGCAACTATAATTTTCTCATCCTTTTGTGCAGTTCCACTAAAATAAAGTGCCATTGTGGTGACAGTGACGACTCATCTTGCAAAGGCTAATAAAATGTTGCACGAGATTACCAGCAGAACTTGACGAAGATTTTGGAAACTCCAATCACCATTTTGTGCAGTTCCACCAAAATTGAGAGATGTTGCCCACGTGACATTTTAGTTGAACTGCACAAGACACTCATTCCAAAAAAGTGTTTTATGTAGTTCACCAAAAGGTCACAATAGCAACAAGGTGAAATGGATATCCCTATCTGCATGAAAATATAGAAAGTAAATAGTTGCTGGTCAATAAGAATATATGAAACATGTACAAAATGAAAAGAAGCATCTTAATTATGTTCATGGCAATCACGCAAGGACAGTAGAAATTTTAAAACGTCAGCAATGCTTCATGTTACCAGAAGCATTACGATCAACGATGAGATTCCTCAAATATGGGATTACTTTAATGGTGGCATTGCTTGTTTACCAGACACAGTAAATCAACAGCAGCTAAAGGGTTGGTTTAAGGGCATGGGACCGTGGGGACACCAGGACACTCAGCAGCGTAAAGGAGCAACTTACTTATCATACTGGGGAAAACAGCAGGAGTGCCATTTGTAACACAGTTTAATTGCATCTTATCACTGGAGGCATTAGATTAACAATAACACTGGTTAGACATGTCCCTAAGGTAACAGTGTGATCGCTTCATTCTACATGCGCCCTTACATTAACAACAGCAAAAGGTTGGTATAAGGACATGCGACAGTGGACGCATCAGCACAATGTACCTACAAGGAGGCATAAAGTGGTGATGCCGAGTTTGTTCATGCTATGTGAGGGCAGCAAATCTAATCCTGGAGACCTTTTACTATGTGAGGGCAGCAAACCTAATCCTGGAGACCTTGTACTATGTGAGGGCAGCAAATCTAATCCCGGAGACCTTTTACTATGTGAGGGCAGCAAATCTAATCCTGGAGACATTTTACTATGTGAGGGCAGCAAATCTAATCCTGAGACCTTTTACTATGTGAGGGCGGCAATTCTAATCCTGGAGGCCTTTTACTACGTGAGGGCGACAAATCTAATCCCGGACATACTCTGTTGACTTGTCCACCAGCCGCCAGTTTCTATCCTTTTTCAACCAATAATAGATCTGTTCTTTATCCAGTTTGTACTGTGTTTCCCCATTATTTCCCTTTTCAACCAAGAGACCGGTTGGGTATCCGGTCTCTACTACTTTCACCATATTATTTCCTCTTTGAATCAATTCCTAGATTCATGCTACAACTTTCCCCCCTTTCTTCGTTGTTTGAACAAAGCCCTAGATTTGAATGCATGAAGTAGCTTTACCTCTAATAATACTAAAAATTTAGGTGGCTTTGGAAGAGATGATGGGAGTAGAAAAAGATGCACATGCAGACACGTGGGGAGCTGGGGCAGTAGAGCAAGGCCGCTTTCGAAGAACTTATACCTGAGGGTCGCCGGGATGTCGGCGGCGGCAGGTCGGATCTGCGGACAATACGGCAGGGAGGAAGAAGGGTCGGAGGACCTCCCGAGCCGGCGCTATGTCGGAGAGAACGGCACGAGCAGAGGATCGGGCCCCTTCGGCAGCTGCCGGTTTCCTCCCTCGCCGGCGATGACCGCGTGAACGATGCACATAGTCCTCTACACACACCAGCCGAAGGGATCCGGCCGGATCTGTGACTAGCGGTGAGCGGAGAGAAAATGTCGCTACTGCTGTCTTGTTTATATCTGGAGAGGATGAGAGAATGAAGAGAGTAACCCTAGTAAAGCAAGCACTCAGGCCCCTGCGTACATATATAGTGGAGTAATTATCTTTTTCTCTCCACAACAAGCATTTCAATTTGTGTACGTGGCATTAAAGAAAAGAAACTCTCTATTTAAGGTGACTACTGTACGACTCCTACTTACTACTAGTAGTACTAGTATTGTTCACTTGTGCTCCCCTCCCCTCCATTCATTGAACAACCCCACGGGTGAATAAACATACAATAAGTATTTATATAGAACGAACAAGCTCGAACTATTTTCGCGTAGTTAAAAGTTGAGGGCGGGGCTTTTCCCGGGCAGGATGCACGACAATTTTCGGGTAGGCGGTTTAACAGAGAGGCGAGGAGGGTGCGAGTGGCGGATTCTCAAACATACCGCCGGAAAGGTCGGGCTGTGCGATTTGACGGCGCATTACTGCTGGAAAGATTTGTGATATGACCACTCACTATAGTCATGAATTACTGGCGCTCTGACCGGGGTGATGCCCCGCTTCCGTTCCGTGCTCTAATCTGGTGCATGACACGTCGACCCGGATGCTACCTCTCCCACATGTCGGAGTAGTAAAAAGGAGCAAAGAATGATGCGGTATATACTGGTGCTACTATTACTCAGGTCGGAGGAGTGCGAACCACGGCAGCCCAGTGAATCAGCAGTGCGAACCACGATAGCCCAGTGAACCAGCAGTAGAAAAACAATGTGGTGATATGGCCATAAAAAACAATGTGCTACGGTCCACACTGTAGCATGTACAATAACACTCCTCTTTGTTTGGATCCCTGAGTTAGAGCTAGTTTGGGTTGAGATAACCTCAAATTATCGAAACACAAGGGGTTAGTTTGAGCTAGTTTGCTCAAACCCAGCTAAAAAAACTAGCCCAATGGAGAGGTTCTAATTGGGTTAGTTATCCTCGGGCCCACTAAAAGAGAACTAAAAAAATCTCCCCTGCCCGCACCAGATCGCTCCCCCCTCTCGCATGACTCCTCTTTGTTCCCCATAGGGCCGCCCGCCCAAGCGCCGCTCGCCCTCTCTCTCCTCCGGCCGCCCTCTCCTTCCGGCCTCCGCCGCCCTACTCCGGCCGCCCTCTCCCTCCGGCCTTTGAAGGTCGCCCTGCTCCCCCTTCACCGGTCGTTTTTCTCCCTCTGTCGTGCACGGCAGCAGCGCATCTACCAGGGAGGTCGTGAGAGGGGTGAGTTTGTTTGTTCCTTCTCTGTCTCACAGCCATATCATTGATCTTGCTCGCTCTAGCGCTAATTCTGATTTGGAAAAGTAGATCCTGATCAAACTTGGTATAGATTTGTGGTTCACGCATGGAATTGTTTGATGCTGCTTGAGGAGGTAATAAATCTTTCTAGAGGCCCAAAGATTCAGTTCACATTTCTAGGTATTTCAGTTTCAGGCTTGCATTATTTCTAGAGGCCCAAATATTCAATTCACCTTTCTAGGTATTTCAGTTTCAGGCTTGCATTATTTCTAGAGGCCCAAAGATTCAGTTCACCTTTCTAGGTATTTTAGTTTCAGGCTTGCATTATTTCTAGAGGCCCAAAAATTAAGTTCCCAGTCGGCGGCAAGCGGCCCTGCTACCCATGCCGGTGTCGACCTAAACTCGCAAGGGCCGACGTCGAAGGGGTTCCCGGGGCTTGGGCTCTACAGAGCCTTCCTCCAGAGCGATGACGGCGAGCTCCTCCCTCGGTGGGTGAGGGGCTCCGGGCTCCCTCCCTATCGTGAATGACTTCCGTGATGAGTTAGCTCATGCTTTGTTTCATGGAGTGTTTTTTGTGAAGCTTGATTGACGACTTGTATGTTTAAGTGGGATATCTCATTTGTATGGACAAAGTAAAATTTTTCATGTTTTCTATGCTTGATTTGTAAAGATGGTTTGTTTATGTCAATTGTGAGCGAGAGGAGGCCACAGAAGAGCCAGCCACACCAAATCCGGCAGGAAATAGGGTCCAAAGTAGTCAAATGATTGAGAAAGAGCATTTATTGTCAATCTAACCCTGCCATCCATACACCTCTTTGGTTTAGAGTTAGTTCAGGGTTAGAATCTAACTCTAACCTCTAACTGAGTTAGAGTTTTCCTCGTCTCGGTTCATCGCCATCATACTTTCCCCATTCCTGTGTTTTCAGTATCCTGCGAATCAAAGAGGCCCTTTTTTGCAGGAAAAATCAAAGATGCCCTTAGACTGGTTTAGGTCCGGTCATTTTTTATAAACGTGTTATATCCAAAATTAATGAACGTGCTCCGTTTTCTATGAAAATTATCTGGTTTCGTATAGTAATTCATTCATTTATTTATTGTTCTGCGGGGGGTTTGCATGTAATTCGTGAGGTCTGAAATGTAAAGTACCCCGACATATGCTCCGAGTTGTGCATGCACTATGACCCAGATGCTCTATGTCCCACATGTCGGCGAATGGGAGCACGTGGAAATAGCCTAGGAGTACATATAGGAGGATAAATGCGTGAAAAAATATGTACTGTGAAGCGTAGCTGTGGTTCGAAAAGGAGACCTAAAGTGATGATAGCTATAGGTCGCACGCACCCAACTAGTGGTACTGGACATATGACTAATTTTTCCCTAAAATAAAAGAGGCACGAGTGCTCAGTACTCCTATTCTATCAACACGAGTCCCATCTGACAACAGCGTCCATGCTATAGCTAGCTCTCCTCCCTCGTTTCTCTCTTCTAATTCTAAACTCGGCCGACGCCCGGTGGGCGGGGTGGGTTTGCTCAACTGCGGCCCCACCTCACAGTGAAAACGTTATGACTAGAATAAAAATGCCATATACTCTCTCCGTTCCTAAATATAAGCCTTTTTAGATATTATTTCAAATGGAATACATCATACAGATGTATGTAGACATAGTTTAGAGTGTAGATTCACTCATTTTGCTCCGTATGTAGTAGTCACTTGTTGGAATCTTTAGAAAGACTTATATTTGGGAACGGAGGAAGTACTATACTAATAAAACATTAAGCCCACGAGGTGATGCAGTGCTGGTTACAGGAGGAAAGAAGAAGAGATGCATCCATCGACGACGTCCACCTCCTCGACTCAGGGCGCCGACTCACTGAACGACGCCTAAGTAACAGCGGCTTTCATGGCCAGGTCGACGTGCTTCTGAACAATGGCGTCCAAAGATTCCATCCGCTGGAAGAAGGCCAACGTCTTTCTGTCCTCGCTTGCCTTGTAGTGGCCTATGTAGACGATTTCCTCATAGACGTGGATGTGCAGGTCGATGGTTTCTTGCATGGCAAGGCGCTGCGCGGCGAGCGCGGCCTCGAGGTGCACATTCTTCGTCGCGACCTCCGGCACCTGCAGGGCCACCAGGGCTTGAAAGAGTTCGTCACCATGGAGGCCGATGAGGGTGGCAGGCAATGAGGAGCCTGGGCGCGCGGGCTGGAGCAGTACGACAAGGTCGTCCATGCGCTTCTTGACGGCGGTGAACTTGCAGATGGAGTTGACCATCATGTCGTGCATGCAAGAGGCGAAGCCAGTGTCAGCGAGGGCTACGACACTGGTGGTCGCCAGCACCGTCTGGAAATGCTGCGCCGTGCGGGGCCGTAGGCCGACGCCTTGGATGATTTGGCACAGCCAACTGCCACTCGCATCCATCGCCTCCATAGGTGCTTGTGGCTTCTGGTCACTTGGTCTTTGATTGGAGTGAGCAGTGTTGTGTAGAGACTTGGGAGTAGATGGATTGGAGTGGTGGGGCGCCTTTAGACTAACCATAGTTGATGAGGACATGACTACCTTGGATATGACCAAAAATATTGCATATATGCATATTTGTCAGGTGATTTCTAGTGCAAACTATTCAATAATCTATTTATGTTATCCAGAACAAAAATACTTCACACACTTTTGTGTTTTGTCTAATTGCAGGTGTATGGGACATTTGTACAATCCACATATGAAGATAAGGAAGAAAGAGATGTTTATTTGCTGTCCAAAAAGTTCTCTCACGTCACTTTTGGCCCAAGAGAAGATAGAGTCCAAGTCTCTCACGTTCTGGATTCCGATTCGGACTGCACAGACGTACCTGACTCAAAATGTACACAAGTTTTTCATACGGACTCCGAATTGGGTGATTCTTTTTTTGTTGGAAACTAGATTTCGTGCACTTTCCAACCCAATTGGAATCACCTTCAAATTCGTCCGGAGCGTTGAGTTGTGGACGAAACAATATGATGCTGCAGCAGAATCCGAGTCAAACTACAAGTCCAAAGGTGTTACATCACCTCCACTTGGGCCCATTGGCCTTGTACGACCTAGATTTAGTTTTAGGCTGCCTTGGGACGTCCTCCCACCTCCTTGGCCGCCACCCCTTGCTCCTATATAAGTAGATCCATCTAGTAGCTTTTCCTTGGGGTTTTATTTAGTTAAAAGTTAGCCATCGCTGCAACTTCGTGTACTTCGTTTGTGTCCAACGACCAGACTAAGACCGCTTATGAAACCCCACTTTTATCAATACTTCATCCATACTCGCAATATTCAGATTGCTTAATCATATTCTTGCTTGTTCTTCGATTGCTTGCAGGAATAGACCTTCGTGGTCAGGTTGATCGTGCTCCAGCGTGGTCAATAACCTCCCGGAGTTGGTTTAGCGATTGCTAAGGCGCAACGTCGTGCACGTTTGTAGTCGGATCGTCAAAGTCATTTCCACCAAATCGATAGTTATCATCTCATCGAAAGATCGGGACCCTCGCCTCTATCAAGTGGTATCAGTTTTCAGGTTGCTCGGTGAGAATTTCCAGTTTTCCTAGATTAGATTTATTTTCTTACCTATTGTCCAAGAAAAAGCCACAAAAAAGAGTTAGATCTATTCATCCTTGGTCCAAGCCAGTCTGAGCCTTTGCAATTTTCTTTTCATTGCTTGCATAGTTGAATTATCGGTTGCATCGTCGTGTCGAGTTGCTGGTCTTAGTGTCTAGTTCGTTTAGAGTTTCGAGTTCTGTTCACATTAGTCACGCCACCGCTGCATCTTTATCTCTTCCGCTGTCCACCACCCATCCATCAATTTCCACCACGTGCTACCCACCATTCATTGTCATAATAATAGTTGAGATCGTTCACATCTTCACTTGATCCAATCTGCATCTTATCTAGTTTGTTTTGGAAAGAGGGAGAAAAAAAGAGAGAAAAAAAACAAGAGAAAAAAAACAAGAGAAAAAAAAAGAGAAAAAAAAAGTCAGAGAAAAAAAAGGAGAAAAAAAATCAAAAAAATCGGCACAAACTTTTTCAGAGGAAAGTTGGAGACAAAGTTGTTGTATATCCTGCTTGGCAGTTGTTTTTCATCATTATCTTCACTGCCGTTGTGATCTTCACTTATATCTTGCTGTCAAGAGCTACTTAGTATCCTTCATTGATGCTAGTTGTGCTACGCCGTGACCTCATTAGTGTTCTAGGCTCGCGTCTCTAGTCCGGTCTAGCCTAGGACCAGCACAGTACCGTCGTTGAGCGTTTATTCAACATTGCATCTTTGAATTGATTATTGCTAATCTTTTGCTACCATATATAGCCAACCCAGCTCCACATATTTCTACACCGTGTATACGTACGCTTCCCTGGCAATCGCTTTACTCAATATTCGGAGTTACTTGACACCGCTGGTTGCCGATCACCGCCTGCTGCATGGTAAGAACTTGTAAGACATTGATATTTGCTTTACTGTGAGCGTTTTACCACCACATCCTAGTAGTTATAGGAACATTATTTTTGGGTTTTGTTTCTTGTTTTACTAATCATGACAGGATCCAGAGTCAATTCATGGGCTTTGTCGATCGCGGGAGACGTGCCACCACCTTTGCAAATACCACAACCGTCACGAGAGGTGCACAAACATCCAAATGCACATGATCAGGTTAATGTATCTATACCACCATTTAATGGCCGTTTTAAACCTGCTTTATATATTGAATGGGAGTTCGACATAAAAAATATATTTGCTTCCCATAATTTCGATGAACATAAAAAGGTTAAGGTTGCGGTTGGTTCTTTCACTGGTTATGCTTTGGTTTGGTGGAGTGAATATTGTCGGTTACACCCTGATTATATACCTACTACTTGGGATGATTTGAAACTTGCCATGCGACATACTTTCGTCCCTGCTTATTATACTCGTGACATGATTAAGAAGTTGCAACACTTAAAACAAGGTAGTGAAACTGTAACAAAATATTATGATGATTTACAAACTACCTTGTTGCATTCCTCTTTAGAAGAAAGTGAAGATGATTTTATGGATAGATTTTGGGGAGGATTAAACCGTGATATTCAAGAGATACTAATTCATGAAGAGTGTTATCCTATGGACCATTTGTTTCATCTTGCTTGCAAAGCTGAACAGGAAATAAAACGACGTGTTGGCCACGAGGAGAACAAGCGCATGGTGCACATTCGAAGAGTTGATATGATTGTTCCTTCAACTACTAGGCATACTATGACAACCACATCCGTTGTTGTCAGGACTACATCACCTCCACCATGTGACACATCGCCCCCGAGAGTGGCTACATCATCTGAGTTGATCATAAGAGGTAATGACAAAGGTACTGATCTTCCATCTCTACATGAGAATGATGAATGCTTTGTCAATTTGAATGCACCATCTGATGAGCGACCCACTACTTTGATCACACCACCTATTTTAGAGGACTACGTTGATAATTTGACTTTGCCATGTGATCAAACAACTGAAATACCAACAATTTTGAGTGCACCCATTGAATTAACTATTGATGCAAAAGAACCAATGTTTAATCATTTTGATATGACCTCTAATCTTGGTGATGATTCTGTGTTGAATGACTTATTGCATGTTTGCTTATTTAAGCATGTTGTAGCATGTAAATTTGATGCAAGTAAGATTTATTCACCAATGTTGGGATGGTTTAATGATGAACATTGTCAATCTTTTGAAATGAATAAGAGCTTCACTTATATGTGCAAACTGAGTTGCAATATTTTCATGCCTTCTACTTCTTGTGCTAACTTTTTGGCTTTAGATTTTATGAACTATGCAAGTTACTCATCTATTCATGTGCCATATATGCAAAAATCAAGGGAAGTAAAAATGGATGACATATACATATACAACATGTACACCTTGTCTCTTTTCTTAGCCACATTTCAGATTAAGCAACGCCGAGGACGGCTTTATTTTCAAGAAGGGGAGGATGATGAGGACATGACTACCTTGGATATGACCAAAAATATTGCATATATGCATATTTGTCAGGTGATTTCTAGTGCAAACTATTCAATAATCTATTTATGTTATCCAGAACAAAAATACTTCACACACTTTTGTGTTTTGTCTAATTGCAGGTGTATGGGACATTTGTACAATCCACATATGAAGATAAGGAAGAAAGAGATGTTTATTTGCTGTCCAAAAAGTTCTCTCACGTCACTTTTGGCCCAAGAGAAGATAGAGTCCAAGTCTCTCACGTTCTGGATTCAGATTCGGACTGCACAGACGTACCTGACTCAAAATGTACACAAGTTTTTCATACGGACTCCGAATTGGGTGATTCTTTTTTTGTTGGAAACTAGATTTCGTGCACTTTCCAACCCAATTGGAATCACCTTCAAATTCGTCCGGAGCGTTGAGTTGTGGACGAAACAATATGATGCTGCAGCAGAATCCGAGTCAAACTACAAGTCCAAAGGTGTTACATCACCTCCACTTGGGCCCATTGGCCTTGTACGACCTAGATTTAGTTTTAGGCTGCCTTGGGACGTCCTCCCACCTCCTTGGCCGCCACCCCTTGCTCCTATATAAGTAGATCCATCTAGTAGCTTTTCCTTGGGGTTTTATTTAGTTAAAAGTTAGCCATCGCTGCAACTTCGTGTACTTCGTTTGTGTCCAACGACCAGACTAAGACCGCTTATGAAACCCCACTTTTATCAATACTTCATCCATACTCGCAATATTCAGATTGCTTAATCATATTCTTGCTTGTTCTTCGATTGCTTGCAGGAATAGACCTTCGTGGTCAGGTTGATCGTGCTCCAGCGTGGTCAATAACCTCCCGGAGTTGGTTTAGCGATTGCTAAGGCGCAACGTCGTGCACGTTTGTAGTCGGATCGTCAAAGTCATTTCCACCAAATCGATAGTTATCATCTCATCGAAAGATCGGGACCCTCGCCTCTATCAATAGTGGGAGTAACTTTGGTAGTAACATCGAGTCCAACTCAGCAAATTTGCTTATGTGGCAATGAGTTAATGAGGAGAGATGTAGTACTAGTAACTTAGCTAGTTACTGTAACATCACATGTCCCAATGCAATATGAGTCTATAACCTAATAAATAAGGCTTTGCATGTTACTACACTTATGTTACTACCCAATATTGAGGTAGTAACATAGTCTAGGGATATGTGTATGTTACTAGTGTATGTTACTCTCCATTGTGGCTAGTCTTATATGAGAGTCTAAACTCTGTTGCATTCACATCGTGCTGGCTCTGTTCTACTTCTCCAATTAATTCCCTCTGCATGTAATTGAGGATGCATCATTGACCATTCAACGTCTCGGGAACCGCTACCTCTCCCTCCTTGGCATTCAAGCACCTATGGAGGCGAATGCCACTCACGTCTATCGCGTGTCAGGAGACGTTCCCGTCGACGACGAGGTGCCTATGGTGACTTCATAAATTTCAAGATGATAGTGCCGTGCGTGTGTGCGTTCATAGGGGTGAGTGTATGCGCGTGTATATCAGCGCTTGCGTCTTTACTGTGTCAAAAAAATGTAAATGCGTGTCAAAAAGAGACTAGTGAGTATACTCAATATTGTGCACCTCGGAGAGGAAAACGATAGAACTATGTATTTGTTTATGGTGCAGATTCACTCATTTTGCTCCATATGTACTCCGTCTCGGTGTAGTCTAGTCACTTGTTGAAATCTCTAGAAAGGCAAATACTCCTTTCTGGTTTACAGGGCTATACTAACAAGTAGTTGTACGTACTAGTACAATAGTGGGCTCACATAGCAATTTTGTCTCATGCAAGAGCCTGGCTATATGCGTGCTCCAATGTTCGCCACGTTCGGGTTGCGCTTGGCTCTTCGCCTCTTCGAGAAGACGAACAATGATGTTACTACTACTGCTTCTACAGTGTCGAATCCACTGTTGCATGTCCGTTCACCGCGAGCGGGAGGGATAGCTTGTTGTAGAAGTACTACTATAAGCAAAAGCCTGTCCTCATTTGTGAGCAACCGCGCGCATGGGCGAGGGAGAAGGCGTGTAGTAGTAAAATCAAGCTTCTCCTCGTTGTACGAGTTGACGCAACACATCACAGCACTGGCCCCACATGCTTGCCTCTAAACTTGGCTGAAAGACCCGCAATGTACAATATATTTGCTGCAACCTCTAACATTTACCCACCACAAATTAAAATATATATTCCTGTCTTGACCAGATGAGCGTGCAAACTACAATCACCAGGGTGATAGGTAGGGCCAGAAGACTTTAAAAAAAAAACTTCAAGACGGCCACATAGCATGGAGCCGACCCCAATGATTTTAAGCTTACAGGCACGGTACATGCTATCCTAGACTACTCTACACATGAGAATGCCACACGAGCGTCTGGGCTATGCTTGGCTCTTCGCCTCTTCGAGAAGTCGAACAATGAGGGAGTACTACTGCACTGGAGGAGTACTACAGTACACTTCTGGCCATCTAACACCGATTCAACTGCTACATGTCCACCGCGTGCGGGAGGGAGAGCGTGTAGCGAAAGCTTCTCCTAGTCTTGCCAGCCACCACGCTCATGGGTGAGGGAGGGACGCTCCTGCCTTTGCGTGTATGACAGTTGGGCTCGACAGGTGGGTGGCCAACCTGTCATACAGCCAAAGGCAGGTGCAGTTAAGTCCGCGAGGGAGAGGATAATCAAACTTCTTGTTGATGTACGAGTTGACGCGACACATCAAAGCACTACACTCGATATATTTCAATAATTTGCGTTTACCGATGCATTAATTACAATGCATGCATGCATGCCGTGACTCTCCTTTTGATACTTGCATGTGTTGATTTAATGCACCTTGAAGTAGTATAAAATATGTGACGGTAAAGCTTTGTAATGCCCCGGCCCAAGCGAGAGATGGTTGTGCACGAGGAGGGCGAGATCATGTAGATGGGACATGACCCGACAATGGAGCTCTCTAAGGTCTCGATGGACCTCACCGTGCTCCACTGCCCCTTGTGACTCCACCCCTTGACGCCTCCAGTGTATGAGGTTCGAATACACCTCATCCGTTCGGCTGATTGAGCAAGGTGCATGTTTCTTGATTGATGTGTTGTTCGATTGATTTCTGCAGCGCAAGGGAGGGCACCTGGCCTGCGCGGACTATCGCGTCGAGTGTCCCGGGAACCAGCGGCAGTGCCAGAAGTGCGAGAACGGCGGTGGCTTCGATGTGCGGAACACAGCTGGTGTCCCTCCACATTCAGATTGACAAGCTCACGTCCTAAATGTTTCTACAGTGCCTTCTGTTTATCTTAGTAATATGCTAATATAGGGATTACCTCGGTCTACTCTAGCTTAAGAAATGGTGGGTTTTGGCAGCGATGCAGCAATTACTTCGACATCAGATCAGTAATTTCCAACAGTCGAACGGATATTTTGTGTCTGTTGGATATAAAGTTCCTTTGGGTAAGAAGTACTACTTGTCATCAAAATGGTAAAAGGAGATGTATGTAGACGTATTTTAGTTCTAGATACGTCCCTTTTTATCCATTTTGATGACAAGCACTCCCTCCGTTCCACAATACATGCCTTCCATTTGTCAAAATATAGATGTATCTAGACATGTTTTAGTATATAGGTACATCCATGATAGAGCCAATCGGATGGTTGAGAACACTACAATTCATAGCTACAGATGCATGTGTGACTCCCAGATGCAGAGGCCAAGGGTCATCGTCCTCCTTTTCGAGAAAAAATAGACGCGTGTGTGAGAGGACGAGTGCGTGCGCGCACCTCTTCTCTTCCTGTATAATGTACTCCCTCCGTTCGGAAATACTTGTCGTAGAAATGCATAAAAATGGATGTATCTAGAACTAAAATACATCTAGATACATCTATTTCTCCGACAAGTATTTCGGGACGGAGGGAGTACTAAACTCAGAGTACAAGTTTTTCTGGGTGGCACGATGGTGCGTGCGAGAAGTCCCGAGAGATAGGTTTAATGCGTCTGAAAAAAAGACTAGCCTATAGCTCGCCACGCGGCTGTTCCCGTCGAACGCCCCATTAACCGTAAGATATGTATACGACGGTGCCAGCTATTGCACGTACACTGCAGTAGAAAAAGAACTACCAAGGCATATGCTACACCACGACCGAGAACACGTGCCCACGTAACGCCGTCCGGGAATAGTGCCGCACTTCGAAACTAGAACCGTCAATAAATTTTGAGGTTGCGTCTCGTCACATTCCAAATTACTCCATGCTATATTGAATTGCAAACCTGTTCACACCGATCACAACCTAAACGGTTTCCCACTTAGGAGCGTATTAGTATCACGCTATATTGAATTGCAAACCTGTTCACACCGATAACAACCTAAACGGTTTCCCACTTAGGAGTATATTAGTACTCGGTTATAAAAACTAGTATGCCAAGATGACTGCACATTCCTCCTCAACTCCTCATCCACAAAAACAAATGTCATTTAGCATCCTTCCCTTGCGTCTGCCATGGCTAGCGTGAGTTCTGGGTCGAGAGATTGCCACCAGGGAGAGGCGAGCATGGAAGCGGAAGCTCGAGAGATGTCCCGCCTTGCTGCGAAAGCAACCGACATGTCCCACCGCGTGTGAAGTAGCAGCACAGAGGTCCTGTCGCGCTGCTGAAGCAGCACGGAGGTCCCGCCGCACCATTGATGCATCAGACTGGTCCGGCCGGACCATGGAAGCAGCAGAGATGTCCCGCCACGCCGCGAATGCAGCAGAGATGTCCCGCCGCGCCGCGGTGGCCTGGGAAAATTTCTCGCGGGCAGGTGACGACTCTTACAGGTGCATGCATGCGATCGTCCATAGCCAGATGGATCAGATCTCCAGCTGGGTGAGGTTGCAGGACGACATGAAAGCCTCATTTGAATAGGCTACCGGTGTCATCCGGCAACTAAGGGAGGTGATGTAGGGCGGAACCCTAGGGGCCGATCTTTCACGTTTGGAGGGGATCCTATGGGGAAACACGAAGAACACGCAGAAGCACAAAGGGGAAACACGGGGAAAACAAGAGAGAATCACTAAACCAAGAAGGAATCAATCACACAAGTGCTATATCACCGAACACATAGAGTATCTCAAGATCCACAATCAACAAAGGTAAGGATACAAAGGAACCGTTCTTCTCTATGAGGAGGTCTTGATGATCTTCCCTAGAAAGGGGCCTTGAATCCGCTTGGGGGATCTTCTTCGAAGAGGCCGTGAACTCCGAGGAGAAGTATCCAAGTGGATGAGCAAGGCTCTCACAAAAATATGAGCTAATCCAATGCTAACCCTAGAAAGAGGAAGGGAAAGGAGTATATATAGTCTAGGGGGGCGAAGAGGTACATGCGCTTCGGCCCTTTACTGTGCGTAGACAGGCGGAGCCGGATGTCTGGGCGTCGGGCCGGATGTCGGGGGCTTCCAGAGGGGCCGGATGTCCGGGCCAAGTCGCCGGATGTCCGGGCTGGAGGCTTGAGCTTCTGTAGTTCCTGGCGCGTGGCACCGGATTTCCGAGACTTTGGTCAGATTTCCGGGCTGGGGCCGGATGTCCGGGCGGGACACCGGATGTCCGGGCCCTGTAGACTTGGCCGGCTTGGCTGTTGCTGATGTAGACGCTCCAGGGGCCGGATGTCTGGGGCCTGGAAGGTCAGCTTGCCCGTTTCAGCTGGTTCTCTTCATCAGTGGAGTTGGCGTCTTGTCCATCTTCACGTGCATCCTCAGGAGGTTCTTCTTGACACCTAATCATGCATAGTATATCGGACTTAGGTAGTAGCCTTGTCTTGAGAGGATCATATGAGATATCATTTAGGAGAGAAGTCACCTCGGTCTCGAGAGCTCTAGCACGTGCTCTAGTCATGGGTCCTCTTGAGGCTTGGTGAGGCGATGGAAGGTCCATGGGGATGACCGAAGGATTCTCCGCATCATCTCCCTCCCCCCCTGGGAAAGATCCGACCTCGGATCGAAATCCTCATCACCATGGTACGGGGAGAGATCGGAGACGTTAAAGATGTCGCTCACGTTGTACTTGTCGCGTGGGAGATCGATCTTGTAAGCGTTGTTGTTGTAGCGTGCTATCACCTTGAAGGGTCCGTCGACTCGAGGGAGAAGCTTGGACTTGCGTTCGTTGGGGAAGCGGTCCTTGCGAAGGTGTAGCCACACGAGGTCTCCAATGTTGAATAACATGGGATGCTTGTTGACGTTGAGCTTGGTCGCGAGTCGTTGTACTTGGCACTCAATGGTGTGTCTTGTATCTTCATGCATCTTCTTGATGTAGCCTGCACGAGCACTTGCGTCGAGGTCGGTGTGCTCTTGTAGAGGAAGAGGTAGAATGTCCAATGGGGACAATGGGTTGAAGCCGTAGACGACCTCGAACGGGGACTTGCCAGTTGTGGAATGTCTTGCACGGTTGTAGGCGTACTCGGCGATGGGTAGACACTCCTCCCACTCCTTGATGTTCTTCTTGATCAACACGTGAAGTAGAGTAGAGAGTGTACGGTTCGTCACCTCCGTTTGGCCGTCGGTTTGAGGGTGGTATGCGGATGAGAACAAGAGCTTGATTCCGAGCTTGGCGCATAGGGTCTTCCAAAAGTAACTCAAGAACTTGACGTCGCGGTCGGAGACGATTGTCTTTGGTACTCCATGGAGACGCAAGATTTCCCTACAAAAGAGATTTGCAACATGTGAAGCATCGTCTATCTTGTTGCAAGGGATGAAATGTGCCATCTTAGAAAATCGGTCCACAACAACAAACACGAAATCTTTGCCATTTTTAGTTCTAGGCAAACCAAGTACAAAATCCATGCTTATGTCTTCCCAAGGTTGATAAGGAATAGGAAGGGGCATGTAAAGACCATGGGATTGAGCTTTAGACTTAGCTTTGCGACATGTAGAGCATCGGGTGTTGAAGTGTGAGACGTCACGAAACATCTTGGGCCAAAAGTAGTTCTTGGAGAGCGTGGCGAAAGTCTTGTCGCATCCAAAGTGTCCCATGAGTCCACCTCCATGAGCCTCTTGCACAAGGAGCAAACGAAGAGAAGACTCGGGAATGCATAGTTTGTTAGCTCTCATAAGATAACCATCCTTGATGTAATATTGTTCCCAAGAAGTATGCGTCAAACACTTAGCATAAGGAATAGCAAACGATGGATCATTAGCATACAAGTCTTTTATGTTCTCAAAGCCTATAACATTCAACTCAAGTTTAGTGACTAGCGTGCATATGCGGGAAAGAGCATCAGCAACTACATTTTCTTTACCCTTAATGTACTTGATCACATAGGGAAAAGATTCAATAAATTCACTCCGTTTGGCATGACGCTTGCTTAAGTTTGTTTGACCTTTGAAGTACTTAAGCATTTCATGATCGGTATGAATGACAAACTCATGAGGTCTAAGATAATGTTCCCAAACATGTAGTACACGCACTAAAGCATACAATTCTTTGTCATATGTGGGATAGTTAAGTTGAGCACCGGAGAGTTTTTCACTAAAATATGCAATGGCTCGTTTTTCTTGCATCAAAACTCCGCCAATTCAGGTACCACTTGCATCACAATGAACCTCAAAAGTTTTGTCAAAGTTGTGCAAAGCAAGAATCGGAGCATGAGTAAGCAAAGACTTGAGCTCATCAAAAGCGGTGGATTGCAAAGATCCCCAAACAAAAGGAGCATTTTTCTTACTCAAGGCATGCAAAGGAGCGGCAGTTGTGCTAAAATCTTTCACAAAGCGACGATAAAACCCGCAAGACCAAGAAAACAACGCACTTGTTGCAAATTGGTGGGTTGGGGCCAAGTTTTAATTGCTTCAATTTTAGTTTCATCAACATGGACACCCTTGGAAGATACAATGAAACCCTAGAAAACCACTTTGTTAACACCAAATGTGCACTTTTTCATGTTTTCATAAAGGCTTTCCTTGCGAAGGGTTTGCAAAACAGCCCTAACATGATTAAGATGTTCTTTCATGGTTTTGCTAAACACAAGAATATCATCGAAGTAAACCACAACAAAGACTCCAATATAAGGGCGAAGCACATAATGCATGAGACGCACGAAAGTACCAGGAGCCTCCGATAAACCCATAGGCATAACTAACCACTCATATAGGCCAAATTTGGTTTTGAAAGCAGTTTTCCATTCATCACCCTCTTGAATGCGTATTTGGTAATAGCCACTTTTAAGATCAATTTTTGAGAAAAAGTTGACTCCACTAAGTTCATCAAGCATATCATCTAAGCGAGGAATGGGATGCCTATAGCGAACGGCAATAGCATTTATAGGTCTACAATCGAAACACAAACGGAAACTTCCATCGGTCTTAGGCACAAGTATAACCGGAACGGCACAAGGGCTTAAGCTTTCACGTACATGACCGTTGTCAATTAGTTGTTGTACTTGCCGTTGAATCTCCTTGGTTTCTTCGGGATTGACACGATATGGAGCTTTGTTTGGAAGTGGTGCTCCGGGGATGAGGTCGATTCGATGCTCAATGCCTCGTAGAGGAGGTAGACCCGGAGGTAGCTCATCGGGGAAAACATCTTGAAATTCCTGCAAAAGAGATTGAAACACCAAAGGTAGCTCGTGAATGGTGTTAGTTTTTGGTTCTCCATCCTTGCACACAAGAATGAAGTGCATCACACTCGATGGGTTCTCACACACTTCTCTCATCTCACTTTTTGTGGCAAATAGTATGATGTTTTTCTCTCTAAGCGAAGAGGCACTCAAGTTTGGCTTGTGGCTCTCACTCACTTTTTGGTGGATCTCTTTTTGACTCTTCTCTCTATGGTGGTTGGCTTGCTTGTCGGCTATCACTTGACTAGGAGACATCGGTCATAGCACATATTCCTTCCCTTTCATCTTGAAGCTATAGTGGTTGGTACGCTCGTTGTGGAAGACACCACGGTCGAATTGCCATGGTCGACCAAGAAGGAGGTGGCAAACGGTCATTGGGACCACATCACACTCCAAAGTGTCCTCATATGCACCAATTTTGAAGGATACTTGGACCGTATGCTCAACTCGTATAGTGCCGGAGTCACTTAGCCATTGAACCTTGTAGGGGTGCGGGTGCTTCTTCTTGACCAATTGAAGCTTGGAGCATAGTTCTTCACTTGCCAAGTTGTGGCAACTACCTCCATCGATGATGACCTTGACGGATCGTCCATTGATGCCGGCCTTTGTGTGGAAGATGTGGCATCGCTGGTCTTCTTCTTGTTGATGTTGAAGAGTCAAGACCTTGGAGACAACGAGAGCGGGGCTCGTATCTTCATCACAAAAGACTTGATCATCTTCATCCTCGTTCACGCGTCGGTGCAGGGCCACTTTCTCAAGAGCTTCCATTTCATCTTCACTCATTGAGTTGTAGGTTCCATCGTTGTTGAGAATCATGGTGCGCTTGTTTGTGCATTCATAGGACTTGTGGCCTCGACCGCCGCAAGTGAAACACTTGAAGGAGCTTGTCTTGATGGTATCATCGGTTGGAGTAGATGACGAAGCGCGCGACTTGAAGTTGCTTGCAGTAGGAGGAAGATGACTTGAACTTGTCGAAGTTTTCTTGTAACTTGACTTGTCGTCGTTGCTTGGAGAAGGCTTGGTTGATGTCGAAGTTGGAGTAGTTGTTGAAGCTTGGTTATTGGAGAAGCCGTAGGTCTTGGATGAGTACTTGGCGTATTTGAAGTCATCTTGCACTTGACGTTCCGCCTTTGTAGCTTGATGCATGAGCTCAATGAGGTTGGAGTAGGGTTGGAAGTCGGTGATCTTCTTGATGGGATGATTGAGTCCATTCAAGAATCGTGCCATAGTTTTCTCATCATCCTCCGTGACATTGGCTCGAATTATGGCAATCTCCATTTCCTAGTAGTATTGTTCAACACTCTTTGTTCCTTGCTTGAGGAGTTGTAGCTTCTTGAAGAGATCGCGGTTGTAGTATGTGAGCACAAAACGTGCTCGCATGGCATCCTTCATTTGAGCCCAAGTGGTGATTGGAGGTTCACCTCTTGCTTGTCGGCGCTCAAGGACTTGTTCCCTCCATATGAGCACATAGTCTTGGAACTCTAGTGATGCCATAGCGATCTTCTTCTCTTCCTCATAGTTGTGCAAACGAAAGATTTTGTCGTCCTTCAATGCCCTTGAGAGGTACTCTTCCGGATCATTGCTTCCATTGAACTTGGGCATTGTGAATTTGAGCTTGCCATAACGTTGCTCTTCATTGTGTTATTGGTGATGGTGATGATGACGCCCTTGACGTGGAGGGTAATCATCCTCATGTTGCTCTTGGCATGGAGGAAGTCCATGATCAACTTGCTCTTGTTGACCTTGGGGTTGAGGTGGAGCTTGACGAGCTTGTGAAGGAGCTTGTGGAGCTTGACGTTGCACACGCGGATGGTAGTTCCTCTCTTGGATTTCTTCTCGAAGAGCTTCCTCTTAATTGCGCCGTTCGCGATTGCGGTTGGCGATGGCTCGACTTGATTCTTGAAGGGCACGTTCCGCCTCAAGAGCTTGTGCTTCTCGTTGTTGTTGTTGAAGACGTTGAGTGATAGAGGCAAAGGTGTCCCGTCTTTCGATGAGATGATGGATATCGCTTTGGAGGAAGTCAACTTTGACGATCCGACTACGAACGTGCAAGGACGTCGCGCCTTAGCAATCGCTAAACCAACTCCGAGAGGTTATTGACCACGCCAGAGCACGATCAACCTGACCACGAGGGTCTATTCCTGCGAGCAAACGAAGAACAAGCAAGAATATGATAAAAGCAATCTGAATATTGCGAGTATATATGAAGTATTGATAAAGGTGGGGATCCGTAAGCGGTCTTGGTCTGGTCGTTGGACACAAACTAAGTACACGAAGTTGCAATGGCTAACTTTTAACTAAACAAATCCCCAAAGTCTAAACGGTGCCCTAAGGGCTGTATATATGGAGGAAGAGAGGGGAATTTCGTGGCCCTTGGTGGAGGGGTCCGAAATCAACCCTATCTCTTGTTTCCCCACACATACGGACTCTAAACATAGCCTATACTTATGTATTTCGAAATTACATGGGCCTGGCCCAATAAAAAGGTGACGCAGCACCTATAATAGCCTCTGGACGAAATTTATGAAGTGGCATCTTGTATATTTCGTCCAAGGCTTCATGCACTCTTATGGTGGCTTCAAAGTCCTGAAATCATCACTTGTAACTCCGTTCTGGTTCCCCTTGCGCATGGCATCATCTCCATGCTTGCTCTTGCTCCAATGTCCATCCTTCTCCAAGCTAGGCCCTTCATTTGTAAGCAAAACAAATGTATCCAATTTAGGCAGCATCATATTCTCATGAACATTAGAATCATTACCAAGAAACGAAAGTACCTGATAATTTAATTGGCGTGCGCGAGCTCTAGTAATTGGTCCAGTATATGTAGCAGTAGGGGCTGTGGGTGTAACAATGGTATTGATGTCCTCATCATCCTCCCCTTCTTGAAATGAAGTCGTCCTCGACGAAAGCTCATCTTCCTCACCCAAATAAGGCTTCAAATCTGCAATGTTAAAAGTGGGACTAACCCCAAAATCTGCAGGCAGCTCAAGTTTATATGCATTATCATTTACTTTCTCCAACACCTTAAAGGGACCAGCAGCACGTGGCATTAGCTTTGATTTGCGCAAATCAGGAAATCTATCCTTACGCAAATGTAACCAAACAAGATCTCCAGGTGCAAACACAACATGTTTTCTACCCTTATCTCCAGCAAGTTTATATTTAGCATTCATACGCTCAATGTTTTCCTTAGTTAACTCATGCATTTTTAAAATCAATTCAGCACGTTCTTTAGCATCAAAATTAACCTTCTCCGAAGATGGAAGAGGCAACAAATCAATAGGTGCACGAGGTAGGAAACCATACACAACTTCAAAAGGGCACATCTTAGTAGTAGAATGCAATGAACGATTATAAGCAAATTCAATATGAGGCAAGCATTCCTCCCACATTTTCTTATTATTCTTCAAAACAGCCCTAAGCATAGTAGACAATGTTCTATTGACTACTTCAGTTTGTCCATCAGTTTGGGGGTGACAAGTAGTACTAAAAAGCAGTTTAGTCCCCAACTTAGCCCATAAACATCTCCAAAAGTGGCTAAGAAATTTAGTATCACGATCTGAAACAATAGTATTTGGCACACCATGCAAGCGAATAATTTCACGAAAGAACAAATCAGCAACATTAACAGCATCATCGCTTTTATGACATGGTATAAAGTGTGCCATTTTCGAGAATCTATCCACGACAACAAATATGCTATCCCTCCCCTTCTTTGTTCGAGGTAAACCTAAAACAAAGTCCATAGATATATCCTCCCAAGGAACACTAGGTACAGGCAAAGGCATATATAAACCATGAGGATTGAGTCGTGACTTAGCTTTTTGACATGTAGTGCAGCGAGCAACAAAACGCTCAACATCCCGTCTCATCTTTGGCCAAAAGAAATGTGTAGCAAGTACGTCCTCCGTCTTCTTCACGCCAAAGTGTCCCATTAATCCTCCCCCATGCGCCTCCTGCAACAGCAAAAGACGAACGGAGCTAGCTGGAATGCATAGCTTGTTAGCACGAAACACAAATCCATCGTTAACGACAAACTTGTTCCACATTCTTCCTTCTTTACAATTCTCCATTACATCTTTAAAATCAGCATCATGCACATATTGATCTTTGATGGTCTCCAAACCAAATATTTTGAAGTCAAGTTGTGAAAGCATAGTATAGCGACGAGACAATGCATCAGCAATAACATTTTCTTTTCCCTTCTTGTGTTTAATGACATAAGGGAAAGTCTCAATAAATTCAACCCATTTAGCATGTCTACGATTCAGTTTAGCTTGACTTTTAATATGTTTCAAAGATTCATGATCAGAATGTATAACAAATTCTTTGGGCCATAAATAATGTTGCCATGTTTCTAAAGTCCGAACAAGAGCATATAATTCTTTATCATAAGTAGAATAATTCAGACTAGGCCCACTCAATTTTTCAGAAAAGTATGCAACGGGTTTGCCATCTTGTAATAACACACCTCCTAATCCAATTCCACTAGCATCACATTCAAGCTCAAAAGTCTTATTAAAATCAGGAAGTTGGAGTAAAGGAGCATGTGTCAACTTATCTTTCAATACCGTGAAGGCTTCTTCCTGTGCGGTACCCCAAATAAAAGGCACATCTTTCTTTGTAAGCTCATTGAGAGGTGCAGCAATGGTGCTGAAATCTCTCACAAAACGCCTATAGAATCCAGCGAGGCCAAGAAAACTCCTCACTTGTGTGACCGTTTTGGGCTGCGGCCAACTCTCAATAGCTTCAATCTTGGCTTTATCAACTTCAATTCCCTGTGGAGTAACAACATAGCCAAGAAAAGATACTCGGTCGGTGCAAAAGGTGCACTTCCCAAGGTTACCAAACAAACGTGCATCACGTAGAGCAATAAAAACAGCACGTAAATGTTCCAAATGTTCTTCCAAAGATTTGCTATAAATCAGTATATCATCAAAATAGACTACCACAAATCGTCCAATGAAAGCACGTAAAACTTCGTTCATTAATCTCATGAAAGTACTAGGTGCATTAGTTAACCCAAAAGGCATGACTAACCACTCATATAAACCAAACTTAGTTTTAAATGCTGTTTTCCATTCATCACCCAATTTCATACGAATTTGATGGTATCCACTACGCAAATCAACTTTGGAGAATATTGTAGAGCCACTCAATTCATCAAGCATATCATCTAGCCTAGGAATAGGATGACGATAACGAATAGTAATATTATTAATGCCTCTACAATCAACACACATACGTGACGTACCATCCTTTTTAGGCACGAGTATAATAGGAACAGCACAAGGACTAAGAGATTCGCGTATATAACCTTTGTCGAGTAGCTCCTGTACTTGACGCATAATCTCCTTCGTCTCCTCTGGATTGGTACGGTATGGTGCACGGTTGGGTAGCGATGCACCGGGAATTAAGTCAATTTGATGCTCAATCCCTCGAATGGGTGGTAATCCCGGTGGCACGTCTTGTGGAAAGACGTCAGCGAACTCCTGCATAATGTTAGTGACAGCAGGGGGCAAAGAGGAAGGCACGTCCTCGAATGAAAATAATGCCTCTTTGCACACAAAAGCATAGCAAACAGAGTTGCTGAAATCTAGCTCATCAATATCAGATTTGGTGGCAAATAAACATGCACTTTTCAATTTAATTTCAGAAGCAACACTAGATGGTTTATTATTAGGCTTCATTTGTTGCTCAAATTCTTTTGCCACAATCTGATTTTCACTCTTATGCTTCTCCTGTTTTGCTTTATTAGCTCTATTAATATCATCTTTCAAAATAGAATCAGGAGTCATAGGAAGCAAAGTAATATTTTTATCCTTATGAACAAGAGTATAATGATTGTTTCTACCATGGTGTACAGCATTTTTATCAAATTGCCATGGTCTACCAAGTAATAAGGAACATGCTTGCATAGGTACCACATCACAATCAACATAATCAGCATATGTAGAGATACTAAAATGCACACGAACAGTACGTGTTACCTTAACCTTGCCGCTATTGTTAAACCATTGGATGTAGTAAGGATGTGGATGTGGTCTTGTGGTGAGAGAAAGCTTCTCCACCATCTCCATGCTAGCCAAGTTGTTGCAACTCCCTCCATCTATGATCACGCGAACAGAACGTTCCTTCACAACTCCCTTTGTATGGAACAAATTATGCCTCTGATTTTGCTCAGCTTGTGTAACCTGCACACTCAAAACACGTTGAGCAACTAAACATTCATACCTGTCAGCATCTTCAGGAGCCATGTATTGCGTCTCATGATCAGAATCGTCTCCACCGTGTTCGTCACGTGTAATAAGAGCCAAAGTCTCCTCATCATAGTCACTAGCGGACTCATACCCACCATCCTCAGTAACAATCATCACACGCTTAGATGGGCATTCTCTCGCATAATGACCTCCACCCTTGCAACGTCGACAAATAATATCATGTGTTTGCCCTGTTGATGCCATGGATGAAGAAGAGCTCTTTGCAGGCCCAGAAGGTGTGCTCTTGGCAGATAATGGTGATTGTGCCTGCTTTATTATATCACGGTTGGAGGTGGCAGCCGACGGAGGCACCGGTGTAGCAGAACGTGTGGAAGTAGATGATGCACGTGGTGTCCATGATGAAGGTCGACCTGCAGAAAAGTTAGTCCGCGCCAATGCCTGTCGATCCTGCACTTCACGTTCAGCTTTACAAGCAAGATGGAATAAACGAGTGATATTAGTATACTCCTTATAGTCTAGAATGGTCTGAATCTCTCTATTTAATCCACCCAGAAAACGTGCAAGCATAGCTTCATTCTCCTCAACAATACCACATCTAATCATGCCAGTTTGTAATTCCTGATAATATTCTTCTACAGAATTTTTTCCTTGTCTTAAACGCTGTAATTTTTGAAGCAATTCACGTTGATAATATGGTGGAACCCAACGAGTACGCATAGCAGTTTTCAAAGCAGCCCAAGTAGCGGGAATAGGATATAATCTACAATGTTCAGACCACCATACACATGCAAAACTAGTGAAAGCACAAACAGCAGCAGCAACCCGTCTCTCCTCGGGATATTGTAAACATGTAAAACGTTGTTCAGTTTCTAACTCCCAAGTAAGATATATATCAGGAACATATCTACCCTCAAATGGTGGAATATTCAATTTCAGTTTAGGAATATGGACATCATCTCGTACCTGAGGTGGTGGTGCAGGCCTACCATTACGAATATATACCTGAGGTCGACCTGGTGGTGGTGGTGCTGGTGGCTGCACGTAGTGCTGATTTTGATCAACCTCATCCTCATAATCGCCCACATCCTCATCATCCTCCTGGGTACCAGCAGCAGCAGTAGCAGGGGCCAAAGAAGCATCAACAACATGAACAGCAGCACCAGAAGTTTGGCCATCCTCAATAGGAACACGCCTCGCTCGTCCATACTGATTCGAAAGGATGCGTTGTTGTTGTTGTTGTTGTTGTTGTTGGAGAGGTGCGTTAGGTGCAGCGGGTGGTGGTGGTGGAAGACGCGCAAGCAATTCATTAAATTTGTTATCGAGCTTTGTTTCGAACGTCTTCTCCATGCCATCTATCTTCTCCATGGCCTCTTCAAATCTGTTTAGCACATCTTGCACCTGTCCACTCATCATTTGCTGAAACTTATCATGAAGCTCCTTGTTCGATAAATTCTCCCAGTCAGTCACGTCGGCTTGTGATCCTGGCATGGTTAGCAGCAATAGAAACACACAAGAATATGATCCTACAGACTACGAACAAGTGGTGGTGGTGGGTGTCACAAATCCTTCAAGCAAAACTCAAATTCTTACCAGTTCTTACCCAGCAGCAGGCGGTGATCGGCAACCGTTGTAGTCAAAAACTCTCAAAGCTTGGATAGAGCGAGTACCAGGGAGAGTCAAACGCACGACGTAGAATGTATGTGGAGCTGGGAAGGCTTATAATATGGTAGCAAAAAGGATCAGCAATAATCAATTCAGAGATGCAAAGTTGAATAAACGCTCAACGACGGTACTGTGCTGGTCCTAGGCTAGACCGTGCTAGAGACGCGAGCCTAGAACACTAACAAAATCACGGCGCTGCACGTAAACAAGGGAAAAGCACACTCTGGATTTTTTTTTTTGCTCTTTGTTTTTTTTTTTTTTGCGCTCTTTTTTTTTTTTTTGCGCTGCTCTTTTTTTTTTTTTTTTTTTTTTTTGCGAAAAATCACTATAATGGCGAGTGTCTCAAAACTCTTCCTAGGTCAAACTGACAGGATGGGCACGAAATTTTTTCGACCAATTTTTTTTTTTTCGATTTTTCGACTGCCCGGACCCAAAAACTGGAAACGGGTCAAAAAAAACTTCCTATAATGGCACCTGTCTCAAAACACTCAGAAACACCTAAAAATAGGATAGCCAGAAATTTTTTCGAAAAATGCGTTTTCGAAAAATTTTGGGCCTAAACGGAGCGTGGTTTCCAGACTTCGAAATTTTTTTTTTTTTTTTTTTTTTTCCGAAACCTACTCCGGCAAGGAAACACGAATCGGAAACTAGATGGATCCCGAAAACAAACCTAATAAACAAGGAACTCGGATTGGTGGTGGTTATATGGTGGTGGTATATGGCAGCGGTGGTGGTAGCGGTGGTAGTATATGGATATGGATCGGTGGTGGTATATGGACACGGATTGGTGGTGGTATATGGATATGGATTCGGAGTGGTGGTGGTAGATGGCAGGGGCGATGATGATGGTGCAGCGGCGGCGTGACAACTTATGACCAGAACTCGAAACTCTAAAAGACTAGACTCTAAGACCAGCAACTAGACCGACGATGCAACCGCAAATTCAACAAAGCAAAACCCTAAAAAGATTATGCAAAGGCTCAGATTGGTTCGGATATGATGAACTAACCCTAAATTTTTTTTGTGGCTTTTTCGTGGACTATAGGTATGAAGAACAGACTCGATCGAAACTACGAAAAACTGGAAAATCTCACCGAGCAACCTGGAAATCTGATACCACTTGATAGAGGCAAAGGTGTCCCGTCTTTCGATGAGATGATGGATATCGCTTTGGAGGAAGTCAACTTTGACGATCCGACTACGAACGTGCAAGGACGTCGCGCCTTAGCAATCGCTAAACCAACTCCGAGAGGTTATTGACCACGCCAGAGCACGATCAACCTGACCACGAGGGTCTATTCCTGCGAGCAAACGAAGAACAAGCAAGAATATGATAAAAGCAATCTGAATATTGCGAGTATATATGAAGTATTGATAAAGGTGGGGATCCGTAAGCGGTCTTGGTCTGGTCGTTGGACACAAACTAAGTACACGAAGTTGCAATGGCTAACTTTTAACTAAACAAATCCCCAAAGTCTAAACGGTGCCCTAAGGGCTGTATATATGGAGGAAGAGAGGGGAATTTCGTGGCCCTTGGTGGAGGGGTCCGAAATCAACCCTATCTCTTGTTTCCCCACACATACGGACTCTAAACATAGCCTATACTTATGTATTTCGAAATTACATGGGCCTGGCCCAATAAAAAGGTGACGCAGCACCTATAATAGCCTCTGGACGAAATTTATGAAGTGGCATCTTGTATATTTCGTCCAAGGCTTCATGCACTCTTATGGTGGCTTCAAAGTCCTGAAATCATCACTTGTAACTCCGTTCTGGTTCCCCTTGCGCATGGCATCATCTCCATGCTTGCTCTTGCTCCAATGTCCATCCTTCTCCAAGCTAGGCCCTTCATTTGTAAGCAAAACAAATGTATCCAATTTAGGCAGCATCATATTCTCATGAACATTAGAATCATTACCAAGAAACGAAAGTACCTGATAATTTAATTGGCGTGCGCGAGCTCTAGTAATTGGTCCAGTATATGTAGCAGTAGGGGCTGTGGGTGTAACAATGGTATTGATGTCCTCATCATTGAGCCTCGGCGTCTTGTTGCTCTTAGTGTAGATGCGCTCGTTCTTCTTCTTCTTGGCGACGAAGACGTTGTCGTTCTTGAGCTTGAGCAAACGTGACTTGGTTTGATTGAGGACGAGGGACTTGGTCATCGACTTGCTCTTCTGAATGCTTGACGTGTAGCAAGTTGCGAGATGCATGACGGTCTTGCGCGCGGCTCGTCGAAGAGTGTTTGATGACGGTGTACTTGAGCCGGAGAAGGAGTCATCGGAGTGTCGACTTGAGTGGCTCCGTCTTGAGTATGACGATGTAGAAGGAGGCCGGTTCACCAACAAGGCGTAGATCTCGTCCATTCTTGCATCGTTCTCTTGCTTGTGCGCGTCGAGCTTGTTGTCGAAGTAGTCTCTTGTACGTTGCTCGGAGAGTCACAAGTCGGTGGCGAGGTTGTCGATGTAGTCGTTCATTGCTTGTTGCTCTTGATGCAACGCTCGTTGTGCACCAAAGAGGTGGCTCTTGGTGACGTATGATGACATGTTGTCGTCTTACTCGATGAAGAGTGGGTTGGTAGAAGTACTTGGCCTATCCATCATTTCAAGCAAAATGTGAGTGGTAGAAGGAGAAGAACTTATACCAATGTACCTTTGACCGATGTTGATGATGAATCAAGTTCACTCAAATGCGGACAATGAAATATCACTATTGGTACCAATTCTTGTCGGTTCTCACACCTACACAAGTAAAAGCTTATAGAGGAGCTTGGTTAGGATGGTGTCACAAAATTTGATGCGATTGAAAGCGAGATTCAATAATGTTGGAAAAGATTCATAATTTTGCAAATGCAACAAGTAGACCAAGCAAGTAGGGGTACACGAAAACACACACGCAAATAGATAAATGGGATAGTGCAACCCAAAAGTGAGCCAAAATGTGGAATCCATGAAAATGCTCTTGTTGCACAATACTAGAGAGACGCTAGCACGATTGCACAATAGGCGGATACGGAGCTTGTGCACAACCTACTAGGCAAAAATGCAACGATCTCTAACCCAAGTATGCTATATGTATGGTATTTCGGTGCTATGATCCAAGATGATCTTATGTGCCAATCTTAATGTAGTATGATGCTATGGTTCTTGGTTTTAAACTCTTTGCTTATCTTTCCTCTTTGCTTAAAAGCTTCGGTGGCTCTTTCACTTTTGAGCTCTTTTCTCATGCAAAACTTCACGAACCAAGATAGCAATTGCGTATGCTATGACAACTTTGTGACACACAAGTGGATCCCAAGATATGCACCACGATGGTATGGTATGTATGATATGGAGTATGATCACTAATGTGCACAAGTCACGTTGCCGGCAATACTCAATGGCTAGTCTCGATGGGTAAGCTACACAAAAGTAAGGCCATGTGGGGTATCAATGCAATTGCAAGGTATGACAAAGATGTCGTCGAAGTTATCGTCCTTGGCGATGTTGAGTAGTCGATGGAGGTGAGCGGTGGTGATGGTGACGCCGAACCGTACCTATATAGCCGAAACACAATAGGACACGGGAACCACAACTCAAAATCTCAAAGACCAAAACGTGTCAAAATCGACATAGGAGGTAGCGGTGAGCGGTGGTGGTGTTTGTGGAAAATGTTGGGGTTATCCGGAAGTAAGCGTGGGCACCGGTGCAAAATTGGGCGAAGGTATGGGGAAATGGGCATGGGGGATGGAGTTGCTGCTCCCAGGGGCCGGATGTCCGGTGGACACGGGGCAGATGTCCGGGCTCTGGATCGGGGACGAACACGATGAACTCCACGGTAAAAATTGCAACTCTGGGGCAAAATTCAGACGAATTTGTTGATGGAAATTGTGGGAGAGATGGGGAAAAGCTAGATCAACTCGATGCAAAGCAGATCCGTGGATCAAATCCAACAAAACTTCATCACACCAACAAATCAGAAAAAAAAATTGGGGCTATTTTTGGTGGGGATTTTCGGATTTAGGATGAAAACAACAAAATCAAGCTAGAAAACACGGGGTAGGGGTTCCAAAAACGTGATCAACGTGGCTCATGATACCAAGATGATGTAGGACGGAACCCTAGGGGCCGATCTTTCACGTTTGGAGGGGATCCTATGGGGAAACACGAAGAACACGCGGAAGCACAAAGGGGAAACACAGGGAAAACGAGAGAGAATCACTAAACCGACAAGGAATCAATCACACAAGTGCTAGATCACCGAACACATAGAGTATCTCAAGATCCACAATCAACAAAGGTAAGGATACAAAGGAACCGTTCTTCTCCTTGAGGAGGTCTTGATGATCTTCCCTAGAAAGGGGTCTTGAATCCACTTGGGGGATCTTCTCCGAAGAGGCCGTGAACTCCGAGGAGAAGTATCCAAGTGGATGAGCAAGGATCTCACACAAATATGAGCTAATCCAATGCTAACCCTAGAAAGAGGAAGGGGAAGGAGTATATATAGTCTAGGGGGGCGAAGAGGTACATGGGCTTCAGCCCTTTACTGTGCGCAGACAGGCGGAGCCGGATGTCCGGGCGTCGGGCCGGATGTCCGGGGCTTCCGGAGGGGCCGGATATCCGGGGCAAGTCGCCGGATGTCCGGGCTGGAGGCTTTAGCTTCTGTAGTTCCTGGCGCGTGGCGCCGGATTTCCGGGACTTTGGCCGGATTTTCGGGCTGGGGCCGGATGTCCGGGCGGGACGCCGAATGTCCGGGCCTAGTAGACTTGGCCGGCTTGGCTGTTGCTGATGGAGACGCTCCAGGGGCCGGATGTCCGGGGCCTGGGCCGGATGTCCGGGGCCTGGAAGGTGAGCTTGTCCATTTCAGCCGGTTCTGTTCATCCGTGGAGTTGGCGGCTTGTCCATCTTCACGTGCATCCTCGGGAGGTTCTTCTTGACACCTAATCATGCATAGTATATCGGACTTAGGTAGTAGCCATGTCTCGAGAGGACCATATGAGATATCATTTAGGAGAGAAGTCACCTCGGTCTCGAGAGCTCTAGCACGTGCTCTAGTCATGGGTCCTCTTGAGGCTTGGTGAGACGATGGAAGGTCCATGGGGATGACCGAAGGATGCTCCGCATCAGGAGGAAATGAGAGGCTCTGGGCCGAGCGCGACCTGCTGAGGGCGAAGATCGTACGAAGTGCAGACCAGCAGGAGGAGACCAGTGCCTTGTTGAAGAGGACTGGCGTCACGTCAAGAGACTTATGGACGAGAATGACATGCTTCGCATCGAGCGCCAAAGGCTGGTGGAGGAATCCGTGGATGTTCTCAAGCAGCGTCTTGAGGACAGGAAAGAGCTCATCGCCGCTCGCCGCGGACACTAGTTCCCGCGGCCTGCAGCAACGCATCAAGAAAGTAGAGATCAGCGAGCCTGATCCTTGTCTTCATTCTTCTTTTGCCCTTGTGTATTTCGGGCATAGCCGCATATGGATTTTTGAATTATCTTTCTAATTATGTAAGACAATTAATTGTCCTTACATATTCATCAGTCTTGCTATAAGTCGCAGTAGATGGTATATAGGTCCGTCAGATCTTACATCAAGATCCGTGCTTTCAGATTTTCTTTTCTCTCTCTTAAATCTCAGTCGAGTGAGACATAGCCACGCCATTAAACAGAGGCTCGAGTGCCATTAATGGAGACCTTGGGAGAGAGGTGGACGACAGATGGAGGTCAAAGGGTTCTCCTCCCGATAAGCATGCGCAGGGGTCTGATCGCACGCCTCTGGTACTCAAATAGCTACCCTGCACGACACCTCCTAGCTAATGAAAATGGGGACGCGTGGTGACACGTAAATGGTAGTAAATAGAACGCCCACAGTTTCAATAATACTTGTGTTTCCGATTGTAACGTGACAACACTTGTTCCTAAATGACTTTGTTGATTGTTAATGTGTGCGCCTTCGCAAATCGGACTGCAAAATTACCACAGCATGTTGATGCCATGTCATGGCACCAAGCCAAGTTTCATTATTTTTATTCGTGTTTTGGATTACAGGAATTAAAAAACTAAGTTTCTCAATGTTTCCAGCCCAGCCACGGCGCCCAGAATTTTGAATTTCATTCCCATTTCTTGCATGGAACCTAGAAATTTACTCGAGGACACGCATGTGATTTTTCCACCAACTTTGGTGCACTGGAACATGTGCTTGCATTTCAAATTTGAATTATGCACACAAAGGTGACACGTTCCCTCTGAGAACCACGAGCCTTCTTGAGATAAGCTCCGATTTGCAAGAAGCTTATACCAAAATTTGTTCCTATTCGGCCAATTTTTTTACCACGACATGGTACTACCATGACATGACACCATGCCAAGTTTCATGATTTTAAAACCAAGTTTCTCAATGTTCTCGACCGAGCCACGATGCCCAGATGTTTGAATTTTATTCCCATTTTTTGCATGGGACCTAGAAATTCACCCGAGGACACATATGTGATTTTTCAACCAACTTTGGTGCACGGGAGCATGTGCTTGTAGTTCAAATTTGAATTATGCACATCAAATGACCAAAAACTCAATTAATGTGTAAAAAAGGCCAAACGAACCCGGAATAATTCCAAAATTTAACAGGGCACTCATGTAGTTCTATGTTGCCTTTGTAAATAAACTCAAGGGGGACAGCGTATATTGTTTCGCACTCAAAGATGGCACGTTCCCTCTTAGAACCATGAGCCTTCTTGAGAGAAGCTTCGGTTTGGAAGAAGCTTATACCAAAAATCTGTTCCTATTCGGCCAATTTTTTTACCACAGCATGGTAGTACCATGACATGACACCATGCCAAGTTTCATGATTTTCAGACGTGTTTTGGATTTACAAGAATTTTAAAACCAAGTTTCTCAATGTTCTCGGCCGAGCCACGATGCCCAGATGTTTGAATTTTATTCTCATTTCTTGCATGGGACCTAGAAATTCACCCGAGGACATAGATGTGATTTTCCAACCAACTTTGGTGCACGACAGCATGTGCTTGTAGTTCAAATTTGACTTATGCACATTAAATGACCAGAAACTCAATTAATGTATAAAAATGACAAATGAACCCAGAATAATTCCAAAATTTAACAGGGCACTCATGTAGTTCTATGTTGCCTTTGTTAAGAAACTCAAGGGGGGGGGGCAGCGTATATCATTTCACACTCAAAGGTGGCACGTTCCCTCTTAGAACCATGAGCTTCCAAATCAGCCCAATTTTTTACCACAACATGTTAGTGCCATGACATGACACCATGCCAAGTTTCATGATTTCCAGGCGAGTTTTGGATTTACATGAATTTAAAATCTAAGTTTCTCGATGTTCTCGGCCGAGTCACGACGCCCAACCCTAAAGCTCACCTAAAAATGAGCTATCATATTTGCTTACCCTAGAAAGGAGGTGGAGGTGGTCTATTTATAGTCTAAGCCACGAAGGGGTAAGTGGGAGAGGGATACAAGGCCAAAGGCCCGTGGCTGCGCACACAGGCGTCGGACGTCTGGTGGGGGTCGGACGTCCGGAAGCTCGGGACGGTCCGGACGTCCGGAAGTCTTCAGACTTCCGTAAATTCTGTTCTGTCGCCATAGCACCGGTTGTCCGGTCGGTGTCGGTCGTCCGTGCGCTGGGACTTGTCGGATGTCCGGCGTTCGTCGGTCGGCCTGCCGCTGTAGCTTTCGTCGGTTGGACTTTTGGGCTGGCTGGAGCTCCAGGCATCGGACGTCCGGCGTTGTCCGGTCGTCCAGTGGCCGTAGATCATAGCACCTCCGTTTCTTCCGTCTTCTCTTCCATGCTTCCCTCGCAGATGGTGTAGGTGTTCCTTGGCACCTGCACTCCTCCTCGTCGTCCGTGAAGCTCCGGTGATACCTATGCATGCACACGGATGGAGTGTCAAGTAGTATACCATCCTCGAAGGGGTCAAGTGAACACGTGTAAAGGAGAAGATTCACCTTTATGTATGAGAAGTAGATGTCGCACGTGTCACTTGCCAAACGGACTCTTGACATGGTGATGACCGTAGGATGCTCCGCATCATATTAGCATAAAGTCGCTCATTCTTAAGGGTTTGCAACACGGTTTTAAGATGGATGACATGATCTTTGAGGGATTTGCTAAAGACAAGAATATCATCGAAATAGACCACAACAAATACACCAATATAGGTACGAAGAACAAAGTGCATGACTCGCATGAAAGTATCGGGTGCTTCGGATAAACCTATTGGCATAACTAGCCATTCATATAAGCCAAATTTGGTCTTAAATGCGGTTTTCCATTCATCACCTTCTTGGATGCGTGTTTGATAGTAGCCACTCTTAAGATCGATCTTAGAGAAAATGGTGGCTCCGTTAAGCTCATCAAGCATATCATCTAAGCGTGGAATAGGGTAATGATATCTAACGGTGATAGCATTGATGGGATGGCAATCGGAAACCATGCAATAAGTACCATCTTTCTTTGGAACAAGAATGACCGGAACGGCACACGGGCTCAAGCTTTCACATACTTGACCGTTGTCGATGAGTTGTTGTACTTGCCGTTGGATCTCCTTAGTTTCCTCGGGGTTGACGCGGTAGGGAGCCTTGTTAGGTAGAGGTGCTCCGGGGATGAGGTCGATTCAGTGCTCAATGCATCGTAGTGGGCGTAGACCTGGAGGTAGCTCATCGGGGAAAACATCTTCGAATTCCTGCAAAAGAGAAGACAACACTAAAGGTAGATCGTGAGAGGTGTCAGTTTTTGGTGCCTCGTCCTTGCACACAAGGACATAGTGCATAACACTTTATGGGTTCTCACACACTTCTCTCATCTCACTTTTGGTGGAAAATAGGACTAAGTTTTTCTTGTCGTTCATCGTGGAGGCACTCGATTTTGGCTTGTGGCGCTCACTCTCTTTTGGGTGGGTCACTCTCTCACTCTTTTCTCCATGATGGGTGGCTTGCTTGTCGGTGATCACTTGACTTGGAGACATAGGTCATATCACGTACTCCTTTCCTTTCATCTTGAAGCTATAGTAATTGGTACGCCCGTTGTGGACGACACCGCGGTCAAATTGCCATGGTTGACCAAGAAGGAGGTGGCAAACGGACATTGGGACGACATCACACTCCAAAGTGTCTTCAATGCTCCGATTTTGAAGGAGACTTTGACCCTATGCTCAACTTGGATAGTGCCAGAATCGCTTAGCCGGTGAACCATGTAGGGGTGCGGGTGCTTCATCTTGACCAATTGTAGCTTGGAGCATAGTTCTTCACTTGCCAAGTTGTGACAGCTCCCTCCATCAATGATGACCTTGACGGACTGTATTGATGCCGACCTTTTTGTGGAAGATGTGGCATCTTTGGTGTTCGTCTTGTTGGTGTTGAAGAGTCAAGACTTTGGAGACAATGAGAGCGGGGCTCGAATCCTCATCACAAAAGACTTGATCATCTTCATCTCCGTTCACGCGCCGGTGCATGGCCACTTGCTCAAGGGCTTCTATCTCCTCTTCATTCATGGAGTCATAGGTTCCGTCGTTGTTGAGGATCATGGTGCGCTTGTTGGCACACTCAAAGGTCTTGTGGCCTCGGTCGCCGTATGTGAAACACTTGATGGAACTTGTCTTGACGGTCTCATTAGTTGGAGTAGATGATGAAGTGTGCGCCTTGAAGTTGCTTGTAGTAGGAGGACGACTTGAGGTTGTCGAAGTTTTCTTGTAACTAGGCTTGTCTTCGTTGCTTGTAGGTGGTTTGGTTGAGGTAGAAGTTGTTGGAGTAGTTGAAGCTTGGGTGTTGGAGGAGCCGTAGCTCTTGGACGAGTACTTGGCGTACTTGAAGTCATCTTGCACTTGACGTTCCGCTTTGGTAGCTTGATGCACTAGCTCGATGAGGTTGGATTAGGGTTGGAAGTCGGCAATCTTCTTGATGGGATGATCGAGGAAATTCAAGAAACGGGCCATAGTTTGCTCATCATCTTCCGTGACATTGGCTCTTATCATGGCAATCTCCATTTCCTTGTAGTATTTTTCAATGTTCTTTGTTCCTTGTTTGAGAAGTTGGAGTTTCTTGAAGATATCGCGGTTGTAGTAGGTTGGCACAAAGCGTGCACACATGACATCTTTCATTTCCTCCCATGTGGTGATTGGTGGTTCACCTCTTGCTTTTCGGCGTTAAGGACTTGTTACCACCATATGAGCACATAGTCTTGGAACTCAAGGGATGCCATAGCGATCTTCTTCTCTTCCTCATAGTTGTGCAAACGAAAGATCTTGTCGACCTTCAATGCCCATGAAAGGTACTGTTCGGTATCATTGCTTCTGTTGAACTTGGGCATGGTGAACTTGAGCTTGCCGCAGCGTTGCTCTTCATTGTGTTGGGGTCGAGGGTGATGATGACGCCCTTGACGTGGAGGATTGTCAACCTCATATTGCTCTTGACGTGGAGGGGCTTGTCGAGCTTGTGGAGGAGCTTGAGGAACTTGATGGTGCACTTTTGCTTGATAGTTTCGCTCTTGAATTTCTTTGCGAAGTGCTTCCTCTTGATTGTGCCTATCTCGGTTGCGGTTGGCAATAGCTCGACTTGATTCTTGAAGGGCACGTTGCGCCTCAAGAGCTTGTGCTTCACGTTGTTGTTGTTGAAGACGTTGAGCCTTGGTGTCTTGTTCGTCTTGATATTGTTGCGCTCGCTCTTCCTCTTGGTGACATTGACGCTGTCGTTCTTAACTTGTGTAAGATGAGCTTGGTGTTGGCGATGATGATGTGGTTTCTCATCGAATTGCTCTTGTGGATGATTGCCGTGTAGAGGATTGCGAGTTGCTTGATAGTCTTGGCGCGCGACTCGACGTAGAGTGTTTGTTGTTGGTGTACTTGAGCCAGAGAAGGTGTCATCGGAGTGTCGACTCGAGTGGCTCTGTCTTGAGTAGGATGAAGTGGTAGAATGGAGGTTCACCAACAAGGCACGAATCTCGTCCATTCTTGCATTGTTCCCTTATTTGTGAGCGTCGAGCTTGTTGTCGAAGTAGTCTCTTGCACGTTGCTCGGAGAGTCGCAAGTTGGTGGCGAGATTGTCGATGCGGTCGCTCATTGCTTGTTATTCTTGATGCAAAGCTCTTTGTGCACCGAAGAGGTGGCTCTTAGTGACATAGGATGACATGTCGCCATCTTGCTCGATGAAGAGTGGGTTGGTAGAAGAACTTGGCCTATTCATCATTCCAAGCAAATATGTGAGTGGGAGAAAGAGAAGAACTTATACCAAATGTACCTTAACCGATGTTAAAAATGGATCAATGATTACTCAAATGTGGAACTATAACACCCCAAAAATTTAACCATGATTGTTTATTAAAATTTTGCCAGGAAATTAAATTTTTATTTTCTGGATTTATCTTTTGATTTCAGAACCTCTCTTTTCTCTGATATTGTGGAGTTTTTACCCCAGGTGAAAACTTTCCAAAAATATTATTGGACTTGTATACCCTCTCAAGAAAACATTTCTTTTATCATTGGATTTATTTGCACAATTGTTTTTCCTGAGCTTTATTCATTTAAAAATGATTTTTCATAAGTTTTGGAGCCTCTTTTGCACTGCAACCATTTCAAATACTTCTTTAAAATCCCCACCAAAATTTTGGGATGACATATGATGTCCCTAAATCACTTTTATGCAAAAACCTCTCTTAAGCATTTGGAGATTTTGAGCTCTACTCCAAGTTTTCAAATCTGGCCCAGTTTGCACTTTTGCACTACAACCTATTTAAATATTCCTTTAAAACTTCCACCAAAATTAGGGGATGTTAGTGTGGGTATATAATTAATCTTTGTGCAAAAATCCACTGGTGTTCTTTGAAAAAATTGAGCAAATCATCCTCTTTTGCTCTCTGGTCCAGTTGGGTGTTTTCTACTGCAACTCTATTTTATTCTGCTCTAGTGCCCATGATCTTTCTCCTACTTATAAACCACCCTAAAAAACCCTTAAGCCCAGGAGATGGGACCCATTGGAACATTTTTGGTCCATGCAATAATAGCCTTTAGTTTCTGCCCAGATTTGGTTTTCTCAAAAACTTGCACTAACAAGTTTCTGCTTTTGCCCAACTAACATTGCCACCCTCTCTATCATCTAAGGAGACTAGGATCTGGAGTTTTTGGCCACCCCAAGAGATGCCTAGATGCCCATGACATTCTGTCGAGCACTTTGTGTGCATAGCCAGATTTGGCATGATTTTTAGTTTGCATTGTGAGCTTGATCCTCTGACCCAACAAACTTGTCCACTAAACTCCTAGCTAACCCTAACCCAGGCCTGTTAACTACCCGCCTCGCTCAAGCTATCTAGCACACGATGGCATTACGTCGAGCACCTGGCATGCGTGCTCTGGGCGTGCCCAGAGCGCACGTTTTGCGCGCGCGCGCACCGAGTCGCCGCGTCTCGCTGCCGCCCTCCCCTGCACCTATTCTGATCCTTGACCATTCGCCGCCAACACGCCCGACACCTCCCCCGTCGCAGAGCCGCCCTGGCCCCTCCTGGTGCCCTACAGCACCACCAGCGCAAGCCGCCACTGCCGCCCGGCCGGCCCCTGCCATGGACGGCGCCGCCCAAGCCATACGCGTGCGCCAGCTGCTCTCTAGAGCAGCTCAAGCTAATCCACAAGCCGTCTGCTAACGGCCATCGCCGCCACGTCGCCTTGCAAGCTACAGAACGGCGGTTCGCCGTTCTTATCCATGGCCGCCATCGAAACCGACCTTGGCCGGCTATCAATAGGGACCCCCGAGCCTCTCCAAACCCCCAGGAAACCTCAGGCCATCCCTCTGATGCTCCCCTAGCCAGCCATCAACGGGGGGAGGCCTTCTTCCTCATCTCCGGCCAGTTCGGCCGACGCCACACTCCGGTGCCATGCGTCACGAGGAGAGCCTCCCCCATCCTTCTAGCACCACCGTTCAACTCCCCATGGCCTTGCGGAGCCGCCCGACCTCTCAGCTTCGACGGGGAGCCACCATAGCCCAAGCCCCCAATCCTCCCGAAGCCACCGTCCGCCGCAGAGCTCGCTGCCGGTGACTCCTGATGAGGACATCAATACCATTGTTACACCCACAGCCCCTGCTGCTATACATACTGGACCAATTACTAGAGCTCGCGCATGCCAACTAAATTACCAGGTACTTTCGTTTCTTGGTAATGATTCTAATGTTCATGAGAATATGATGCTGCCTAAATTGGATACATTTGTTTTGCTTACAAATGAAGGGCCTAGCTTGGAGAAGGATGAACATTGGAGCAAGAACAAGCATGGAGATGATGGCATGCGCAAGGGGGACAAGAACAGAGTTACAAGTGATGATTTCAGGACTTTGAAGCCACCATAATGAGTGCATGAAGCCTTGGACGAAATATACAAGATGCCACTTCATAAATTTCGTCCAGTGGCTATTCTAGGTGCTGCGTCACCTTATTATTGGGCCAGGCCCATGTAATTTCGAAATACATAAGTATAGGCTATTTTTAGAGTCCGTATGTGTGGGGAAACAAGAGATAGGGTTAGTTTCGGACCCCTTCACCAAGGGCCACGAAATTCACCCCCTCTTCCTCCATATATACAGCCCTTAGGGCACCGTTTAGACTTTGGGTTTTGTTTAGATTAAAGTTAGCCATTGCAACTTCGTGTACTTCATTTGTGTCCAGCGACCAGACCAAGACCGCTTACGGATCCCCACCTTTATCAATACTTCATACATACTCTGATGAGGACATGACTACCTTGGATATGACCAAAAATATTGCATATATGCATATTTGCCAGGTGATTTCTAGTGCAAACTATTCAATAATCTATTTATGTTATCCAGAACAAAAATACTTCACACACTTTTGTGTTTTGTCTAATTGCAGGTGTATGGGACATTTGTACAATCCACATATGAAGATAAGGAAGAAAGAGATGTTTATTTGCTGTCCAAAAAGTTCTCTCACGTCACTTTTGGCCCAAGAGAAGATAGAGTCCAAGTCTCTCACGTTCTGGATTCAGATTCGGACTGCACAGACATACCTGATTCCGATACCGTGACCTCATTAGTGTTCTAGGCTCGCGTCTCTAGTTCGGTCTAGCCTAGGACCAGCACAGTACCGTCGTTGAGCGTTTATTCAACATTGCATCTTTGAATTGATTATTGCTAATCTTTTGCTACCATATATAGCCAACCCAGCTCCACATATTTCTACACCGTGTATACGTACGCTCCCCTGGCAATCGCTTTACTCAATATTCGGAGTTACTTGACACCGCTGGTTGCCGATCACCGCCTGCTGCATGGTAAGAACTTGTAAGACATTGATATTTGCTTTACTGTGAGTGTTTTACCACCACATCCTAGTAGTTATAGGAACATTATTTTTGGGTTTTGTTTCTTGTTCTACTAATCATGACAGGATCCAGAGTCAATTCATGGGCTTTGTCGATCGCGGGAGACGTGCCACCACCTTTGCAAATACCACAACCGTCACGAGAGGTGCACAAACATCCAAATGCACATGATCAGGTTAATGTATCTATACCACCATTTAATGGCCGTTTTAAACCTGCTTTATATATTGAATGGGAGTTCGACATAAAAAATATATTTGCTTCCCATAATTTCGATGAACATAAAAAGGTTAAGGTTGCGGTTGGTTCTTTCACTGGTTATGCTTTGGTTTGGTGGAGTGAATATTGTCGGTTACACCCTGATTATATACCTACTACTTGGGATGATTTGAAACTTGCCATGCGACATACTTTCGTCCCTGCTTATTATACTCGTGACATGATTAAGAAGTTGCAACACTTAAAACAAGGTAGTGAAACTGTAACAAAATATTATGATGATTTACAAACTACCTTGTTGCATTCCTCTTTAGAAGAAAGTGAAGATGATTTTATGGATAGATTTTGGGGAGGATTAAACCGTGATATTCAAGAGATACTAATTCATGAAGAGTGTTATCCTATGGACCATTTGTTTCATCTTGCTTGCAAAGCTGAACAGGAAATAAAACGACGTGTTGGCCACGAGGAGAACAAGCGCACGGTGCACATTCCAAGAGTTGATATGATTGTTCCTTCAACTACTAGGCATACTATGACAACCACATCCGTTGTTGTCAGGACTACATCACCTCCACCATGTGACACATCGCCCCCGAGAGTGGCTACATCATCTGAGTTGATCATAAGAGGTAATGACAAAGGTACTGATCTTCCATCTCTACATGAGAATGATGAATGCCTTGTCAATTTGAATGCACCATCTGATGAGCTACCCACTACTTTGATCACACCACCTATTTTAGAGGACTACGTTGATAATTTGACTTTGCCATGTGATCAAACAACTGAAATACCAACAATTTTGAGTGCACCCATTGAATTAACTATTGATGCAAAAGAACCAATGTTTAATCATTTTGATATGACCTCTAATCTTGGTGATGATTCTGTGTTGAATGACTTATTGCATGTTTGCTTATTTAAGCATGTTGTAGCATGTAAATTTGATGCAAGTAAGATTTATTCACCAATGTTGGGATGGTTTAATGATGAACATTGTCAATCTTTTGAAATGAATAAGAGCTTCACTTATATGTGCAAACTGAGTTGCAATATTTTCATGCCTTCTACTTCTTGTGCTAATTTTTTGGCTTTAGATTTTATGAACTATGCAAGTTACTCATCTATTCATGTGTCATATATGCAAAAATCAAGGGAAGTAAAAATGGATGACATATACATATACAACATGTACACCTTGTGATGAGGACATGACTACCTTGGATATGACCAAAAATATTGCATATATGCATATTTGTCAGGTGATTTCTAGTGCAAACTATTCAATAATCTATTTATGTTATCCAGAACAAAAATACTTCACACACTTTTGTGTTTTGTCTAATTGCAGGTGTATGGGACATTTGTACAATCCACATATGAAGATAAGGAAGAAAGAGATGTTTATTTGCTGTCCAAAAAGTTCTCTCACGTCACTTTTGGCCCAAGAGAAGATAGAGTCCAAGTCTCTCACGTTCTGGATTCAGATTCGGACTGCACAGACGTACCTGACTCAAAATGTACACAAGTTTTTCATACGGACTCCGAATTGGGTGATTCTTTTTTTGTTGGAAACTAGATTTCGTGCACTTTCCAACCCAATTGGAATCACCTTCAAATTCGTCCGGAGCGTTGAGTTGTGGACGAAACAATATGATGCTGCAGCAGAATCCGAGTCAAACTACAAGTCCAAAGGTGTTACATCACCTCCACTTGGGCCCATTGGCCTTGTACGACCTAGATTTAGTTTTAGGCTGCCTTGGGACGTCCTCCCACCTCCTTGGCCGCCACCCCTTGCTCCTATATAAGTAGATCCATCTAGTAGCTTTTCCTTGGGGATTTGTTTAGTTAAAAGTTAGCCATTGCAACTTCGTGTGCTTCGTTTGTGTCCAACGACCAGACCAAGACCACTTTTCGGATCCTCACCATTATCAGTACTTCATCCATATTCGCGATATTCAGATTGCTTTTATCATATTCTTGCTTGTTGTTCGATTGCTTGCAGGAATAGACCTTCGTGGTCAGGTTGATCGTGCTCCGGCGTGGTCAATAACCTCTCGGAGTTGGTTTAGCGATTGCTAAGGCACAACGTCGTTGCACGTTTGTAGTCGGATCGTCAAAGTCATCTCCACCAAATCGATAGTTATCATCTCATCGAAAGATCGGGACACCCCGCCTCTATCAAGTGGTATCAGTTTTCAGGTTGCTCGGTGAGAATTTCCAGTTTTCCTAGATTAGATTTATTTTCTTACCTATTGTCCAAGAAAAAGCCACAAAAAAGAGTTAGATCTATTCATCCTTGGTCCAAGCCAGTCTGAGCCTTTGCAATTTTCTTTTCATTGCTTGCATAGTTGAATTATCGGTTGCATCGTCGTGTCGAGTTGCTGGTCTTAGTGTCTAGTTCGTTTAGAGTTTCGAGTTCTGTTCACATTAGTCACGCCACCGCTGCATCATTATCTCTTCCGCTGTCCATCACCCATCCATCAATTTCCACCACGTCCTACCCACCATTCATTGTCATAATAATAGTTGAGATCGTTCACATCTTTGCTTGATCCAATCTGCGTCTTATCTAGTTTGTTTTGGAAAGAGGGAGAAAAAGAGAGAGAAAAAAAAGGAGAAAAAAAAGAAAAAAAAAGTCAAAAAAAAAGGAGAAAAAAAATCGGCACAAACTTTTTCAGAGGAAAGTTGGAGACAAAGTTGTTGTATATCCTGCTTGGCAGTTGTTTTTCATCATTATCTTCACTACCGTTGTGATCTTCACTTATATCTTGCTGTCAAGAGCTACTTAGTATCCTTCATTGATACTAGTTGTGCTACGCCGTGACCTCATTAGTGTTCTAGGCTCGCGTCTCTAGTCCGGTCTAGCCTAGGACCAGCACAGTATCGTCGTTGAGCGTTTATTCAACATTGCATCTTTGAATTGATTATTGCTAATCTTTTGCTATCATATATAGCCAACCCAGCTCCACATATTTCTACACCGTGTATACGTACGCTCCCCTGGCAATCGCTTTACTCAATATTCGGAGTTACTTGACACCGCTGGTTGCCGATCACCGCCTGCTGCATGGTAAGAACTTGTAAGACATTGATATTTGCTTTACTGTGAGCGTTTTACCACCACATCCTAGTAGTTATAGGAACATTATTTTTGGGTTTTGTTTCTTGTTCTACTAATCATGACAGGATCCAGAGTCAATTCATGGGCTTTGTCGATCGCGGGAGACGTGCCACCACCTTTGCAAATACCACAACCATCACGAGAGGTGCACAAACATCCAAATGCACATGATCAGGTTAATGTATCTATACCACCATTTAATGGCCGTTTTAAACCTGCTTTATATATTGAATGGGAGTTCGACATAAAAAATATATTTGCTTCCCATAATTTCGATGAACATAAAAAGGTTAAGGTTGCAGTTGGTTCTTTCACTGGTTATGCTTTGGTTTGGTGGAGTGAATACTGTCGGTTACACCCTGATTATATACCTACTACTTGGGATGATTTGAAACTTGCCATGCGACATACTTTCGTCCCTGCTTATTATACTCGTGACATGATTAAGAAGTTGCAACACTTAAAACAAGGTAGTGAAACTGTAACAAAATATTATGATGATTTACAAACTACCTTGTTGCATTCCTCTTTAGAAGAAAGTGAAGATGATTTTATGGATAGATTTTGGGGAGGATTAAACCGTGATATTCAAGAGATACTAATTCATGAAGAGTGTTATCCTATGGACCATTTGTTTCATCTTGCTTGCAAAGCTGAACAGGAAATAAAACGACGTGTTGGCCACGAGGAGAACAAGCGCACGGTGCACATTCCAAGAGTTGATATGATTGTTCCTTCAACTACTAGGCATACTATGACAACCACATCCGTTGTTGTCAGGACTACATCACCTCCACCATGTGACACGTCGCCCCCGAGAGTGGCTACATCATCTGAGTTGATCATAAGAGATAATGACAAAGGTACTGATCTTCCATCTCTACATGAGAATGATGAATGCCTTGTCAATTTGAATGCACCATCTGATGAGCTACCCACTACTTTGATCACACCACCTATTTTAGAGGACTACGTTGATAATTTGACTTTGCCATGTGATCAAACAACTGAAATACCAACAATTTTGAGTGCACCCATTGAATTAACTATTGATGCAAAAGAACCAATGTTTAATCATTTTGATATGACCTCTAATCTTGGTGATGATTCTGTGTTGAATGACTTATTGCATGTTTGCTTATTTAAGCATGTTGTAGCATATAAATTTGATGCAAGTAAGGTTTATTCACCAATGTTGGGATGGTTTAATGATGAACATTGTCAATCTTTTGAAATGAATAAGAGCTTCACTTATATGTGCAAACTGAGTTGCAATATTTTCATGCCTTCTACTTCTTGTGCTAATTTTTTGGCTTTAGATTTTATGAACTATGCAAGTTACTCATCTATTCATGTGCCATATATGCAAAAATCAAGGGAAGTAAAAATGGATGACATATACATATACAACATGTACACCTTGTCTCTTTTCTTAGCCACATTTCAGATTAAGCAACGCCGAGGACGGCTTTATTTTCAAGAAGGGGAGGATGATGAGGACATGACTACCTTGGATATGACCAAAAATATTGCATATATGCATATTTGTCAGGTGATTTCTAGTGCAAACTATTCAATAATCTATTTATGTTATCCAGAACAAAAATACTTCACACACTTTTGTGTTTTGTCTAATTGCAGGTGTATGGGACATTTGTACAATCCACATATGAAGATAAGGAAGAAAGAGATGTTTATTTGCTGTCCAAAAAGTTCTCTCACGTCACTTTTGGCCCAAGAGAAGATAGAGTCCAAGTCTCTCACGTTCTGGATTCAGATTCGGACTGCACAGACGTACCTGACTCAAAATGTACACAAGTTTTTCATACGGACTCCGAATTGGGTGATTCTTTTTTTGTTGGAAACTAGATTTCGTGCACTTTCCAACCCAATTGGAATCACCTTCAAATTCGTCCGGAGCGTTGAGTTGTGGACGAAACAATATGATGCTGCAGCAGAATCCGAGTCAAACTACAAGTCCAAAGGTGTTACATCACCTCCACTTGGGCCCATTGGCCTTGTACGACCTATATTTAGTTTTAGGCTGCCTTGGGACGTCCTCCCACCTCCTTGGCCGCCACCCCTTGCTCCTATATAAGTAGATCCATCTAGTAGCTTTTCCTTGGGGATTTGTTTAGTTAAAAGTTAGCCATTGCAACTTCGTGTGCTTCGTTTGTGTCCAACGACCAGACCAAGACCACTTTTCGGATCCTCACCATTATCAGTACTTCATCCATATTCGCGATATTCAGATTGCTTTTATCATATTCTTGCTTGTTGTTCGATTGCTTGCAGGAATAGACCTTCGTGGTCAGGTTGATCGTGCTCCGGCGTGGTCAATAACCTCTCGGAGTTGGTTTAGCGATTGCTAAGGCACAACGTCGTTGCACGTTTGTAGTCGGATCGTCAAAGTCATCTCCACCAAATCGATAGTTATCATCTCATCGAAAGATCGGGACACCCCGCCTCTATCACCTTGTCTCTTTTGTTAGCCACATTTCAGATTAAGCAACGCCGAGGACGGCTTTATTTTCAAGAAGGGGAGGATGATGAGGACATGACTACCTTGGATATGACCAAAAATATTGCATATATGCATATTTGTCAGGTGATTTCTAGTGCAAACTATTCAATAATCTATTTATGTTATCCAGAACAAAAATACTTCACACACTTTTGTGTTTTGTCTAATTGCAGGTGTATGGGACATTTGTACAATCCACATATGAAGATAAGGAAGAAAGATATGTTTATTTGCTGTCCAAAAAGTTCTCTCACGTCACTTTTGGCCCAAGAGAAGATAGAGTCCAAGTCTCTCACGTTCTGGATTCAGATTCGGACTGCACAGACGTACCTGACTCAAAACGCACACAAGTTTTTCATACAGACTCCGAATTGGGTGATTCTTTTTTTGTTGGAAACTAGATTTCGTGCACTTTCCAACCCAATTGGAATCACCTTCAAATTCGTCCGGAGCATTGAGTTGTGGACGAAACAATCTGATGCTGCAGCAGAATCCGAGTCAAACTACAAGTCCAAAGGTGTTACATCACCTCCACTTGGGCCCATTGGCCTTGTACGACCTAGATTTAGTTTTAGGCTGCCTTGGGACATCCTCCCACCTCCTTGGCCGCCACCCCTTGCTCCTATATAAGTAGATCCATCTAGTAGCTTTTCCTGGGGGATTTGTTTACTTAAAAGTTAGCCATTGCAACTTCGTGTACTTCGTTTGTGTCCAACGACCAGACCAAGACCGCTTACGGATCCCCACCTTTATAAATACTTCATATATACTCGCAATATTCAGATTGCTTTTATCATATTCTTGCTTGTTCTTCGATTGCTTGCAGGAATAGACCTTCGTGGTCAGGTTGATTGTGCTCCGGCGTGGTCAATAACCTCTCAGAGTTGGTTTAGCGATTGCTAAGGCGCAACGTCGTGCACGTTTGTAGTCGGATCGTCAAAGTCATCTTCACCAAATCGATAGTTATCATCTCATCGAAAGATCGGGACACCCCCGCCTCTATCAAGTGGTATCAGTTTTCAGGTTGCTCGGTGAGAATTTCCAGTTTTCCTATATTAGATTTATTTTCTTACCTATTGTCCAAGAAAAAGCCACAAAAAAGAGTTAGATCTATTCATCCTTGGTCCAAGCCAGTCTGAGCCTTTGCAATTTTCTTTTCATTGCTTGCATAGTTGAATTATCGGTTGCATCGTCGTGTTGAGTTGCTGGTCTTAGTGTCTAGTTCGTTTAGAGTTTCGAGTTCTGTTCACATTAGTCACGCCACCGCTGCATCATTATCTCTTCCGCTGTCCACCACCCATCCATCAATTTCCACCACGTGCTACCCACCATTCATTTGTCATAATAATAGTTGAGATCGTTCACATCTTCGCTTGATCCAATCTGCGTCTTATCTAGTTTGTTTTGGAAAGAGGGAGAAAATAAGAGAGAAAAAAAAGAGAAAAAAAAAGAGAAAAAAAGTCAGAGAAAAAAAGGAGAAAAAAATCAAAAAAAAATCGGCACAAACTTTTTCAGAGGAAAGTTGGAGACAAAGTTGTTGTATATCGTGCTTCGCAGTTGTTTTTCATCATTATCTTCACTGCCGTTGTGATCTTCACTTATATCTTGCTGTCAAGAGCTACTTAGTATCCTTCATTGATGCTAGTTGTGCTACGCCATGACCTCATTAGTGTTCTAGGCTCGCGTCTCTAGTTCGGTCTAGCCTAGGACCAGCACAGTACCGTCGTTGAGCGTTTATTCAACATTGCATCTTTGAATTGATTATTGCTAATCTTTTGCTACCATATATAGCCAACCCAGCTCCACATATTTCTACACCGTGTATACGTACGCTCCCCTGGCAATCGCTTTACTCAATATTCGGAGTTACTTGACACCGCTGGTTGCCGATCACCGCCTGCTGCATGGTAAGAACTTGTAAGACATTGATATTTGCTTTACTGTGAGTGTTTTACCACCACATCCTAGTAGTTATAGGAACATTATTTTTGGGTTTTGTTTCTTGTTCTACTAATCATGACAGGATCCAGAGTCAATTCATGGGCTTTGTCGATCGCGGGAGACGTGCCACCACCTTTGCAAATACCACAACCGTCACGAGAGGTGCACAAACATCCAAATGCACATGATCAGGTTAATGTATCTATACCACCATTTAATGGCCGTTTTAAACCTGCTTTATATATTGAATGGGAGTTCGACATAAAAAATATATTTGCTTCCCATAATTTCGATGAACATAAAAAGGTTAAGGTTGCGGTTGGTTCTTTCACTGGTTATGCTTTGGTTTGGTGGAGTGAATATTGTCGGTTACACCCTGATTATATACCTACTACTTGGGATGATTTGAAACTTGCCATGCGACATACTTTCGTCCCTGCTTATTATACTCGTGACATGATTAAGAAGTTGCAACACTTAAAACAAGGTAGTGAAACTGTAACAAAATATTATGATGATTTACAAACTACCTTGTTGCATTCCTCTTTAGAAGAAAGTGAAGATGATTTTATGGATAGATTTTGGGGAGGATTAAACCGTGATATTCAAGAGATACTAATTCATGAAGAGTGTTATCCTATGGACCATTTGTTTCATCTTGCTTGCAAAGCTGAACAGGAAATAAAACGACGTGTTGGCCACGAGGAGAACAAGCGCACGGTGCACATTCCAAGAGTTGATATGATTGTTCCTTCAACTACTAGGCATACTATGACAACCACATCCGTTGTTGTCAGGACTACATCACCTCCACCATGTGACACATCGCCCCCGAGAGTGGCTACATCATCTGAGTTGATCATAAGAGGTAATGACAAAGGTACTGATCTTCCATCTCTACATGAGAATGATGAATGCCTTGTCAATTTGAATGCACCATCTGATGAGCTACCCACTACTTTGATCACACCACCTATTTTAGAGGACTACGTTGATAATTTGACTTTGCCATGTGATCAAACAACTGAAATACCAACAATTTTGAGTGCACCCATTGAATTAACTATTGATGCAAAAGAACCAATGTTTAATCATTTTGATATGACCTCTAATCTTGGTGATGATTCTGTGTTGAATGACTTATTGCATGTTTGCTTATTTAAGCATGTTGTAGCATGTAAATTTGATGCAAGTAAGATTTATTCACCAATGTTGGGATGGTTTAATGATGAACATTGTCAATCTTTTGAAATGAATAAGAGCTTCACTTATATGTGCAAACTGAGTTGCAATATTTTCATGCCTTCTACTTCTTGTGCTAATTTTTTGGCTTTAGATTTTATGAACTATGCAAGTTACTCATCTATTCATGTGTCATATATGCAAAAATCAAGGGAAGTAAAAATGGATGACATATACATATACAACATGTACACCTTGTCTCTTTTGTTAGCCACATTTCAGATTAAGCAACGCCGAGGACGGCTTTATTTTCAAGAAGGGGAGGATGATGAGGACATGACTACCTTGGATATGACCAAAAATATTGCATATATGCATATTTGTCAGGTGATTTCTAGTGCAAACTATTCAATAATCTATTTATGTTATCCAGAACAAAAATACTTCACACACTTTTGTGTTTTGTCTAATTGCAGGTGTATGGGACATTTGTACAATCCACATATGAAGATAAGGAAGAAAGAGATGTTTATTTGCTGTCCAAAAAGTTCTCTCACGTCACTTTTGGCCCAAGAGAAGATAGAGTCCAAGTCTCTCACGTTCTGGATTCAGATTCGGACTGCACAGACGTACCTGACTCAAAACGCACACAAGTTTTTCATACAGACTCCGAATTGGGTGATTCTTTTTTTGTTGGAAACTAGATTTCGTGCACTTTCCAACCCAATTGGAATCACCTTCAAATTCGTCCGGAGCATTGAGTTGTGGACGAAACAATCTGATGCTGCAGCAGAATCCGAGTCAAACTACAAGTCCAAAGGTGTTACATCACCTCCACTTGGGCCCATTGGCCTTGTACGACCTAGATTTAGTTTTAGGCTGCCTTGGGACATCCTCCCACCTCCTTGGCCGCCACCCCTTGCTCCTATATAAGTAGATCCATCTAGTAGCTTTTCCTGGGGGATTTGTTTACTTAAAAGTTAGCCATTGCAACTTCGTGTACTTCGTTTGTGTCCAACGACCAGACTAAGACCGCTTACGGATCCCCACCTTTATAAATACTTCATATATACTCGCAATATTCAGATTGCTTTTATCATATTCTTGCTTGTTCTTCGATTGCTTGCAGGAATAGACCTTCGTGGTCAGGTTGATTGTGCTCCGGCGTGGTCAATAACCTCTCAGAGTTGGTTTAGCGATTGCTAAGGCGCAATGTCGTGCACGTTTGTAGTCGGATCGTCAAAGTCATCTTCACCAAATCGATAGTTATCATCTCATCGAAAGATCGGGACACCCCCGCCTCTATCATACTCGCAATATTCAGATTGCTTTTATCATATTCTTGCTTGTTCTTCGATTGCTTGCAGGAATAGACCTTCGTGGTCAGGTTGATTGTGCTCCGGCGTGGTCAATAACCTCTCGGAGTTGGTTTAGCGATTGCTAAGGCGCAACGTCATGCACGTTTGTAGTCGGATCGTCAAAGTCATCTCCACCAAATCGATAGTTATCATCTCATCGAAAGATCGGGACACCCTCGCCTCTATCAAGTGGTGTCAGATTTCCAGGTTGCTCGGTGAGATTTTACAGTTTTTCGTAGTTTAGATCGAGTCTGTTCTTCATACCTACAGTCCACGAAAAAAACCACAAAAAAAATTAGGGTTAGTTCATCATATCCGAACCAATCTGAGCCTTTGCATAATCTTTTCTGTATTTGCGTTGTTGAATTTGCGGTTGCATCGTCGTGTCTAGTTGCTGGTCTTAGAGTCTAGTCTTTTAGAGTTTCGAGTTCTGGTCATAAGTTGTCACGCCGCCGCCGCACCATCATCATCGCCCCTGCCATCTACCACCATCGCTTATCCGCCACCGCTTCGAATCAGTATCCATATACCACCACCGCTATCATATACCACCACCGCTGCTGTGTTCCTTGTCTGAGCAGGTTTCGGATTCCAGCAATCTTTTGCCATCCGTAGAAGAGGTTGGTTTCCAAAAAAAAAGAGTTCGGAAACCACCCTCCGTTTAGGCCCAAAATTTTCCGAAAACGCACTTGACAAAAAATTTTCTGGCTATCCTATTTTTAGGTGTTTCTAAGCGTATTGAGACAGTCGCCGTTATAGAAAGTTTTTTTTGACCCGTTTCCAGTTTTTGGGTCCAGGCAGTCGAAAAAAAAAATTTGGTCGAAAAAATTTCGTGTCCATCCTGTCAGTTTGACCTGGGAAGAGTTTTGAGACACTCGCCATTATAGTGATTTTTCGCAAAAAAAAGAGCAGCGCAAAAAAAAGCAGCGCAAAAAAAAAAAGAGCGAAAAAAAAATTCCAGAGTGTGCTTTTCCCTTGTTTACGTGCAGCGCCGTGATTTTGTTAGTGTTCTAGGCTCGCGTCTCTAGCACGGTCTAGCCTAGGACCAGCACAGTACCGTCGTTGAGCGTTTATTCACTTTGCATCTCTGAATTGATTATTGCTAACCTTTTTTGCTACCATATTATAAGCCTTCCCAGCTCCACATACATCTACGTCGTGCGTCTGATTCTCCCTGGTAATCGCTATAGCCAAGCTTTGAGAGTTTTGACTACAACGGTTGCCGATCACCACCTGCTGCTGGGTAAGAACTGGTAAGAATTTGAGATTTGCTTGACGGGTTTGTGATACACCACCACCACTTTTAGTAGTCTGTAGGATCATATTCTTGTGTGTTTCTATTTGCTGCTAACCATGGTAGGATCACAAGCCGATGAGACAGATTGGGAGAACCTGACGAACAAACAGCTACATGATAAATTTCAGCAAATGATGAGTGGACAGGTGCAAGATATGCTCAACAGATTTGACGAGGCCATGGAGAAGATAGATGGCATTGAGAAGACGTTTGAAACAAAGCTTGATAGCAAGTTTAATGAATTGCTCGCGCGTTTTCCACAACCACCGCCAGCTGCACCTATCGCACCTCTACAACGACAACAACTACGCCCCCTTCTGAATCAGTATGGACGAGCTCAGCGTGTTCCTATTGAGCCAGGAGAAAATTCTGGTGCCGCTGCTACTGCTGTTGGTGCTTCTTTGGCTCCTGCTACTGCTGCTGCTGGTACCGAGGAGGATGATGAGTATGCGGGCGATTATGAGGATGAGGTTGATCAAAATCAGAACTACGTGCAGCCACCAGCACCACCACCAGCAGGTCGACCTCAGGTATATATTCGTAATGGTAGGCCTGCACCACCACCTCAGGTACGAGATGATGTCCATATTCCTAAACTGAAATTGAATATTCCACCATTTGAGGGTAGATATGTTCCTGATATATATCTTACTTGGGAGTTAGAAACTGAAAAACGTTTTACATGTTTACAATATCCCGAGGAGAGACGGGTTGCTGCTGCTGTTTGTGCTTTTACTAGTTTTGCATGTGTATGGTGGTCTGAACATTGTCGATTATATCCTATTCCAGCTACTTGGGCTGCTTTGAAAACTGCTATGCGTACTCGTTGGGTTCCACCATATTATCAACGTGAATTGCTTCAAAAATTGCAACGTTTAAGACAAGGAAAAAATTCTGTAGAAGAATATTATCAGGCATTACAAACTGACATGATTAGATGTGGTATTGTTGAGGAGAATGAAGCTATGCTTGCACGTTTTATAGGTGGATTAAATAGAGAGATTCAAACCATTCTAGAGTATAAGGAGTATACTAATATCACTCGTTTATTCCATCTTGCTTGTAAAGCTGAACGTGAAGTGCAGGATCGACAAGCATTGGCGCGAACTAACTTTTCTGCAGGTCGACTTTCATCATGGACACCGCGTGCATCCTCTACTTCCACTACACCAGCACCTCCATCAGCTGCTACCTCCAGCCGTGATACAAGAAAGCAGGCACAACCTCCACTATCTGCCAAGAGCACACCTGCCGGGCCTACACAGAGCTCTTCTTCTTCCATGGCATCAACTGGGCGCACCAGTGATATTATTTGTCATCGTTGTAAGGGAAGAGGTCATTATGCGAGAGAATGCAAATCTCAGCGTGTGATGATTGCTACTGAGGATGGTGGGTATGAGTCCGCTAATGACTATGATGAGGAGACGTTGGCTCTTATTACACGTGAAGAACACGGTGGAGATGATTCTGATCATGAGACGCAATACATGGCTCCTGAAGACGCTGACAGGTATGAATGTTTAGTTGCTCAACGTGTTTTGAGTGTGCAGGTCACACAAGCTGAGCAAAATCAGAGGCACAATTTGTTCCATACCAAGGGAGTTGTGAAGGAACGTTCTGTGCGCGTCATCATAGACGGAGGGAGCTGCAACAACTTGGCTAGCATGGAGATGGTGGAGAAGCTTTCTCTCACCACAAGACCACATCCACATCCTTACTACATCCAATGGTTCAACAACAGCGGCAAGGTTAAGGTAACACGTACTGTTCGTGTGCATTTTAGTATCTCTACATATGCTGATTATGTTGATTGTGATGTGGTACCTATGCAAGCATGTTCCTTATTACTTGGTAGACTATGGCAATTTGATAAAAAATTTGTACACCATGGTAGAAACAATCAGTATACTCTTGTTCATAAGGATAAAAATATTACTTTGCTTCCTATGACTCCTGATTCTATTTTGAAAGATGATATTAATAGAGCTAATAAAGCAAAACAGGAGAAGAATAGGAGCGAAAATCAGATTGTGGCAAAAGAATTTGAGCAACAAATGAAACCTAATAATAAACCATCTAGTGTTGCTTCTGAAATAAAATTGACAAGTGCATGTTTATTTGCCACCAAATCTGATATTGATGAGCTAGATTTCAGCAAATCTGTTTGTTATGCTTTTGTGTGCAAAGAGGCATTATTTTCATTCGAGGACGTGCCTTCCTCTTTGCCTCCTGCTGTCACTAACATTTTGCAGGAGTTCGCTGACGTCTTTCCACAAGACGTGCCACCGGGATTACCACCTATTCGAGGGATTGAGCATCAGATTGACTTAATTCCCGGTGCTTCACTGCCAAACCGTGCGCCATACCGTACCAATCCAGAGGAGACGAAGGAGATTATGCGTCAAGTACAAGAGCTGCTCGACAAAGGTTATATGCGCGAATCCCTTAGTCCTTGTGCTGTTCCTATTATTCTAGTGCCGAAAAAGGATGGTACATCACGTATGTGTGTTGATTGTAGAGGCATTAATAATATTACTATTCGTTATCGTCATCCTATTCCTAGGCTAGATGATATGCTTGATGAATTGAGTGGCTCTATAATATTCTCCAAAGTTGGTTTGCGTAGTGGATACCATCAAATTCGTATGAAATTGGGGGATGAATGGAAAACATCATTTAAAACTAAGTTTGGATTATATGAGTGGTTAGTCATGCCTTTTGGGTTAACTAATGCACCTAGTACTTTCATGAGATTAATGAACGAAGTTTTACGTGCTTTCATTGGACGATTTGTGGTAGTTTACTTTGATGACATATTGATTTATAGCAGATCTTTGGAGGAACATTTGGAACATTTACGTGCTGTTTTTATTGCTCTACGAGATGCATGTTTGTTTGGTAACCTTGGGAAGTGCACCTTTTGCACCGACCGAGTGTATTTTCTTGGTTATGTTGTTACTCCATAGGGAATTGAAGTTGATAAATCCAAGATTGAAGCTATTGAGAGTTGGCCGCAGCCCAAAACGGTCACACAAGTGAGGAGTTTTCTTGGCCTCGCTGGATTCTATAGGCGTTTTGTGAGAGATTTTAGCACCATTGCTGCACCTCTCAATGAGCTTACAAAGAAGGATGTGCCTTTTGTTTGGGGTACCGCACAGGAAGAAGCCTTCACGGTATTGAAAGATAAGTTGACACATGCTCCTTTACTCCAACTTCCTGATTTTAATAAGACTTTTGAGCTTGAATGTGATGCTAGTGGAATTGGATTAGGAGGTGTGTTATTACAAGATGGCAAACCTGTTGCATACTTTTTTGAAAAATTGAGTGGGCCTAGTCTGAATTATTCTACTTATGATAAAGAATTATATGCTCTTGTTCGGACTTTAGAAACATGGCAACGTTATTTATGGCCCAAAGAATTTGTTATACATTCTGATCATGAATCTTTGAAACATATTAAAAGTCAAGCTAAACTGAATCGTAGACATGCTAAATGGGTTGAATTCATTGAGACTTTCCCTTATGTCATTAAACACAAGAAGGGTAAAGAAAATGTTATTGCTGATGCATTGTCTCGTCGCTATACTATGCTTTCACAACTTGACTTCAAAATATTTGGTTTGGATACCATCAAAGATCAATATGTGCATGATGCTGATTTTAAAGATGTATTGCAGAATTGTAAAGAAGGAAGAACATGGAACAAGTTTGTCGTTAATGATGGATTTGTGTTCCGTGCTAACAAGCTATGCATTCCAGCTAGCTCCGTTCGTCTTTTGTTGTTGCAGGAGGCGCATGGAGGAGGACTAATGGGACACTTTGGCGTGAAGAGGACGGAGGACGTACTTGCTACACATTTCTTTTGACCAAAGATGAGACGGGATGTTGAGCGTTTTATTGCTCCCTGCACTACATGTCAAAAAGCTAAGTCACGACTCAATCCTCATGGTTTATATATGCCTTTGCCTGTACCTAGTGTTCCTTGGGAGGATATATCTATGGACTTTGTCTTAGGTTTACCTAGAACAAAGAAGGGGAGGGATAGCATATTTGTTGTCGTGGATAGATTCTCGAAAATGGTACACTTTATACCATGTCATAAAAGCGATGATGCTGTTAATGTTGCTGATTTGTTCTTTCGTGAAATTATTCGCTTGCATGGTGTGCCAAATACTATTGTTTCAGATCGTGATACTAAATTTCTTAGCCACTTTTGGAGATGTTTATGGCCTAAGTTGGGGACTAAACTGCTTTTTAGTACTACTTGTCACCCCCAAACTGATGGACAAACTGAAGTAGTCAATAGAACATTGTCTACTATGCTTAGGGCTGTTCTAAAGAATAATAAGAAAATGTGGGAGGAATGCTTGCCTCATATTGAATTTGCTTATAATCGTTCATTGCATTCTACTACTAAGATGTGCCCTTTTGAAGTTGTGTATGGTTTCCTACCTCGTGCACCTATTGATTTGTTGCCTCTTCCATCTTCGGAGAAGGTTAAATTTGATGCTAAAGAACATGCTGAATTGATTTTAAAAATGCATGAGTTAACTAAGGAAAACATTGAGCGTATGACTGCTAAATATAAACTTGCTGGAGATAAGGGTAGAAAACATGTTGTGTTTGCACCTGGAGATCTTATTTGGTTACATTTGCGTAAGGATAGATTTCCTGATTTGCGCAAATCAAAGCTAATGCCACGTGCTGCTGGTCCCTTTAAGGTGTTGGAGAAAGTAAATGATAATGCATATAAACTTGAGCTGCCTGCAGATTTTGGGGTTAGTCCCACTTTTAACATTGCAGATTTGAAGCCATATTTGGGTGAGGAAGATGAACTCCATCGAGGACGACTTCAATTCAAGAAGGGGAGGATGATGAGGACATCAATACCATTGTTACACCCACAACCCCTGCTGCTATACATACTGGACCAATTACTAGAGCTCGCGCACGCCAACTAAATTACCAGCTACTTTCGTTTCTTGGTAATGATTCTAATGTTCATGAGAATATGATGTTGCCTAAATTAGATACATTTGTTTTGCTTACAAATGAAGGGCCTAGCTTGGAGAAGGATGAACATTGGAGCAAGAACAAGCATGGAGATGATGGCATGCGCAAGGGGGACAAGAACGGAGTTACAAGTGATGATTTCAGGACTTTGAAGCCACCATAATGAGTGCATGAAGCCTTGGACGAAATATACAAGATGCCACTTCATAAATTTCGTCCAGAGGCTATTCTAGGTGCTGCATCACCTTATTATTGGGCCAGGCCCATGTAATTTCGAAATACATAAGTATAGGCTATTTTTAGAGTCCGTATGTGTGGGGAAACAAGAGATAGGGTTAGTTTCGGACCCCTCCACCAAGGGCCACGAAATTCACCCCCTCTTCCTCCATATATACCGCCCTTAGGGCACCATTTAGACTTTGGGTTTTGTTTAGATTAAAGTTAGCCATTGCAACTTCGTGTACTTCGTTTGTGTCCAACGACCAGACCAAGACCGCTTACGGATCCCCACCTTTAACAATACTTCATACATACTCGCAATATTCAGATTGCTTTTATCATATTCTTGCTTGTTCTTCGATTGCTTGCAGGAATAGACCTTCGTGGTCAGGTTGATTGTGCTCCGGCGTGGTCAATAACCTCTCGGAGTTGGTTTAGCGATTGCTAAGGCGCAACGTCGTGCACGTTTGTAGTCGGATCGTCAAAGTCGTCTCCACCAAATCGATAGTTATCATCTCATCGAAAGATCGGGACACCCTCGCCTCTATCAACTCCCTTCGCCCCCGCCAGCCGTTCGACCACCGGGAGGACCGCCCTAGACCAGCGGATCCATCCCTGCTCTTGGAACCCCGCGGGGAGCCGCCGTTCGTCGATGGCGATCGCCGGAGCCCCGCCTCCGCTCGGGCAGAGGAGAAAGGAGGGGGGGGGGGGGGGCGACTGGTCAAACCTGATCAGTGGGCCCAAGGGACCCACTGTCAGTGACCCCGAGCCGGTCCACGCTGGCATAAGTGAAAGCGTAAAGCACAGAGTACGCTTTCCCCCCGAACCGTTTTTCTTTTTCTGTTTCTTTTTTTTAAAATAGAATTTTGACTAAACTTTGACTGGCTATAACTTTTTAAATATAAGTCCAAATGATTTAATTTTTTTTCTGTTGTTTCTCAAATTTTGTCTAGTTTATTTTCATGTTTATTTGAAAAAATTTCAGACAACTTTTTTGTACTGTTTTAAAACTATGTGTTAATTTGAATTTTCTTGAAATAGGATTGTTGGAGAGAGAAGAAAAACTTTCAAAAAAGTTTTGGAATGCACCCTGCCTCTCCACAAATTGAAGGCAAGCATTCTGAACCCTGGCATAATATTTTTGTGTGTCGTTTGATACGTTTACAACACCACCTGGACATGGAGCATTCGTTATTTTATGTGATGATACGATCATTCGCATGAGTGCGTAATGAAGATGCTTTGCTGTTGGAAATGGATATGCTTGTGATAGTAATCATCCTCGTATGCCTTTCATGCCTTCCGGGAGGAAGCCGGGAAAGCCTCTGTCTTGGGTAGACACGATCTTGTCTCTAGTTCCTCGTTGAGACGGTTGTGTCCGGCATGGCATGATGAGGTATGATGAGTGGTGATTCTGTCTGTTGGATGAAATATATTTGTTAAGCTAATCATGCAGGGAATACTAAAACCTCCTGAGTCGACCATAGATCGAGTCTTGTTCCAGTAACCCCCATGCTTGTTTCGTACTACCACTTGTCCCTGCCGCAGGTAGGGTACAGTTCAGTAAGTTGCCAACCCCTTTCTTGGCACACACCGTACAGAGAGGCCATGGTGGAAGATACCGGCTGCATTCGGTAGGCATGCCACTTGGTCCGGGGGCATGGGTGTTTCCGGTTGGGACCGAGAGGGGGGCACCCCTTAGTAGCGCGCGGTATAAATTTGATCCCATGCTAATCGAGGTTGTAGCCTCCCCACTTAGAGTTTTGCTTGAAAGGTGTCATGGGTGATTCCAGACACCGGTAAGTTAAGCTGGTGTGTGCGAGTCAGGTGTGTTTTCAATTAAAAGACCGTAAATGGAATTAGTCCCGATGGACTAAAGGAATCCGTTACTCGTGGGTAAAGAGTACACCCTCTGCAGAGGTTATACCTATTCGAATAGTCGTGTCCATGGTTAAGCACTACAGTCTGGGATGGGTCAAGTGTCAGTCTTCGGAGGAAAAATTGCTAAACCAGAACATGGATCGTGACTTGTGACTCATGATGATTGTGATTACTATTATTATGGACTAACCATTTACATTATTTGAATTATTGAGTATCCCTGGGATGGTACTACCTCCTGGATATTCACTGTGATTATTCTCTTATAAGCCCTTTATGTGGTGTCGCTCAGACGCCTGACTGCGGCACGCCCGTCTTTTAAATTACTTATAAGCCCTTTATGTGGTGTCACTAAGACGCCCGATTGTGGCATGCTTGTTATTTATTTACTTTCTAAGCCCTTTATGTGGTGTCACACAGACGCCCGACTATGGCATGTTTGTTACTTATTTCACTTATAAGCCCTTTATGTGGTGTCGCTCAGACACCCGACTGAGGCATACTTTATATCATTATCCTTTCGAGGCGTCGCTTCAAACACCCGACCGGTGCATGCTATTTCTACTCCATGATTGCATATTCATGTTGTATATGAATAACCTGCTTGCGTGCATCATGGATTTTATTTTATGACTGACGTTGTGATCATAGAATATTCCAGAGCATGATTATCATTTGTTATGTTATACCCGTGTTCATAATGTTTGCGAGTACATTCAAAGTACTCACTGGCTTGTCCCTAACTATTGTCTTGGCCAGATTTCTTGCATGGAGAGGAGCGCTGTGATGACAGCCCCGGAACCTACGCAATGGTGAGAGCAGTCTCGCGAAGATAGGAGTTATCCAGGTCAGCAGTTCCTGTGGGAAATGGAGTCCCATAGACGCAGATGGACCACAACGCCATCAGCCACTAGAAACCAATTGTTGTACTCACAGGCCAGAATGGTCTTGTACTACACATTTTGTATTTTTGCTTGGAATTTCTATATCAAGTTGGTGCCTCATCAGCTAACAGTAATCCTGGGGCTGGTGAGCACAAGGGCCATTTTCTGGGAAATTGATATCCCGAAAATCAGGTCGTTACAGGAACAAGGAAATAACAAAATTGGTACCAATTCTTGTCGGTTCTCACACCTACACAAGTAAAAGCTTATGGTGGAGCTTGGTTAGGATGGTGGCGCAAAATTTGATGCAATAGTTAGTGAGCCTCAAATATGTTGGAATAGATTCACAAATTTGCAAATGCAACAAGTAGACCAATAGCAAGATATGGTACACGGAAACACGCACGCAAATAGATAAGTGGGGTCGTGCATCCAAGGAATGAGCCGAAATGTGGAATCCACGAAAATGCTCTTGTTGCACAACACTAGAGAGACACTAGCACGATTGCACAATAGGTGGATACAGAGCTTGTGCACAACCTACTAGGCAAAAATGCAACAACTTCTATCCCAAGTATGCTGTAAGTATGTTATTTCGGTGGTATGATCCAAGATGATCGAATATGACAATCTTAATGTAGTATGATGATATGGTTCTTGCTTATAAGCTCTTTACTTATCTTTCCCTTTTGCTTAAAAGCGTGTTTGGCTCTTTCTGTTTTGAGCTCTTTTCTCATGCAAAACTTCACGAACCAAGATAACGATTGTGTATGCTATGACAACTTTGTGACACAAAAGATGATACCAATATATGCACCACTATGATATGGTATGTATGCTATGGAGAGTATGGTCACTAATGTGCACAAGCCATGTTGCCGGCAATACTCAAAGGCTAGCTAGTCTCGATGGGAAAGCAACGCAAAAATAAGGCTATGGTGGTTATCAATGTAATGGCAAGGAATGTACCATGAAAGGATACCACGATATCAAGATGAAATAGAGGTTACCATTCTTGCTTACGGCCGAGGTGTCAAAATTGTGTAGCGGTCGATGTCAGAGCTGATGAGTCCTTGGCGAAGATGAGTGATGGTGATGTTGATGTTGCACCGTACCTATATAGCCGAAACACAATAGGACACGGGAACCACAACTCAAATTCCCCAAAACCAAAACGGGTCAAAATTGTTGGAGTTGATAGTGGGTAAGCAATGGTGGTGTTTGCGGAAAGCGGTGGTGTTATGAGGAAGTGATGGTGGTATGCGGAAGTGTATGTGCGCACTCGAACAAAGTTTGGCGAAAGTTAGGAGGGAAACGGGGCGGTGGATGGAGTTGTTGTTGTTGTCTGGGGCCGGATGTCCGGGCCTGGGAGCTGGATGTCCTGATGAGGACATCAATACCATTGTTACACCCACAGCCCCTACTGCTACATATACTGGACCAATTACTAGAGCTCGCGCACGCCAATTAAATTATCAGGTACTTTCGTTTCTTGGTAATGATTCTAATGTTCATGAGAATATGATGCTGCCTAAATTGGATACATTTGTTTTGCTTACAAATGAAGGGCCTAGCTTGGAGAAGGATGGACATTGGAGCAAGAGCAAGCATGGAGAAGATGCCATGCACAAGGGGAACCAGAACGGAGTTACAAGTGATGATTTCAGGACTTTGAAGCCACCATAAGAGTGCATGAAGCCTTGGACGAAATATACAAGATGCCACTTCATAAATTTCGTCCAGAGGCTATTCTAGGTGCTGCGTCACCTTATTATTGGGCCAGGCCCATGTAATTTCGAAATACATAAGTATAGGCTATTTTTAGAGTCCGTATGTGTGGGGAAACAAGAGATAGGGTTGATTTCGGACCCCTCCACCAAGGGCCACGAAATTCCCCCTCTCTTCCTCCATATATACAGCCCTTAGGGCACCGTTTAGACTTTGGGTTTTGTTTAGATTAAAAGTTCGCCATAGCTGCAACTTCGCGTACTTCGTTTGTGTTCAACGACCAGACAAAGGCGTCACAGAACCCCACCTTGATCAATAAAGCTTTCATCTTATATTCGCAATATCCAGATTGCAATCTTAGTTTCTTGCTTGTTCTTCGTTTGCTCGCAGGAAACAGACCCTCGTGGTCAGGTTGATCGTGCTCCGGCGTGGTCAATAACCTCTCGGAGTTGGTTTAGCGATTGCTAAGGCGCGACGTCCTCGCACATTCGTAGTCGGATCGTCAAAGTCGACTTCCACCAAAGCGAAATCCACCATCTCATCGAAAGACGGGACACCTTTGCCTCTATCAAGTGGTATCAGATTTCCAGGTTGCTCGGTGAGATTTTCCAGTTTTTCGTAGTTTAGATCGAGTCTGTTCTTCATACCTATAGTCCACGAAAAAGCCACACAAAAAAATATAGGGTTAGTTCATCATATCCGAACCAATCTGAGCCTTTGCATAATCTTTTTAGGGTTTTGCTTTGTTGAATTTGCGGTTGCATCGTCGGTCTAGTTGCTGGTCTTAGAGTCTAGTCTTTTAGAGTTTCGAGTTCTGGTCATAAGTTGTCACGCCGCCGCTGCACCATCATCATCGCCCCTGCCATCTACCACCACCACTCCGAATCCGTATCCATATACCACCACCAATCCGTGTCCATATACCACCACCGATCCATATCCATATACTACCACCGCTACCACCACCGCTGCCATATACCACCACCATATATCCACCACCAATCCGAGTTCCTTGTTTATTAGGTTTGTTTTCGGGATCCATCTAGTTTCCGATTCGTGTTTCCTTGCCGGAGTAGGTTTCGGAAAAAAAAAGAGTCTGGAAACCACGCTCCGTTTAGGCCCAAAATTTTTCGAAAACGCATTTTTCGAAAAAATTTCTGGCTATCCTATTTTTAGGTGTTTCTGAGTGTTTTGAGACAGGTGCCATTATAGGAAGTTTTTTTGACCCGTTTCCAGTTTTTGGGTCCGGGCAGTCGAAAAAAACGAAAAAAAAAAATTGGTCGAAAAATTTCGTGCCCATCCTGTCAGTTTGACCTAGGAAGAGTTTTGAGACACTCGCCATTATAGTGATTTTTTTCGCAAAAAAAAAAAAGAGCAGCGCAAAAAAAAAAGAGCGCAAAAAAAAAAAGAGCGAAAAAGAAAATCCAGAGTGTGCTTTTCCCTTGTTTACGTGCAGCGCCGTGATTTTGTTAGTGTTCTAGGCTCGCGTCTCTAGCACGGTCTAGCCTAGGACCAGCACAGTACCGTCGTTGAGCGTTTATTCAACTTTGCATCTCTGAATTGATTATTGCTGATCCTTTTTGCTACCATATTATAAGCCTTCCCAGCTCCACATACATCTACGTCGTGCGTTTGACTCTCCCTGGTACTCGCTCTATCCAAGCTTTGAGAGTTTTTGACTACAACGGTTGCCGATCACCGCCTGCTGCTGGGTAAGAACTGGTAAGAATTTGAGTTTTGCTTGACGGATTTGTGACACCCACCACCACCACTTGTTCGTAGTCTGTAGGATCATATTCTTGTGTGTTTCTATTGCTGCTAACCATGCCAGGATCACAAGCCGACGTGACTGACTGGGAGAATTTATCGAACAAGGAGCTTCATGATAAGTTTCAGCAAATGATGAGTGGACAGGTGCAAGATGTGCTAAACAGATTTGAAGAGGCCATGGAGAAGATAGATGGCATGGAGAAGACGTTCGAAACAAAGCTCGATAACAAATTTAATGAATTGCTCGCGCGTCTTCCACCACCACCACCCGCTGCACCTAACGCACCTCTCCAACAACAACAACAACAACAACAACAACGCATCCTTTCGAATCAGTATGGACGAGCGAGGCGTGTTCCTATTGAGGATGGCCATACTTCTGGTGCTGCTGTTCATGTTGTTGATGCTTCTTTCGCCCCTGCTACTGCTGCTGGTGGTACCCAGGAGGATGTTGAGTATGCGGGCGATTATGAGGATGAGGTTGATCAAAATCAGCACTACGTGCAGCCACCAGCACCACCACCACCAGGTCGACCTCAGGTATATATTCGTAATGGTAGGCCTGCACCACCACCTCAGGTACGAGATGATGTCCATATTCCTAAACTGAAATTGAATATTCCACCATTTGAGGGTAGATATGTTCCTGATATATATCTTACTTGGGAGTTAGAAACTGAACAACGTTTTACATGTTTACAATATCCCGAGGAGAGACGGGTTGCTGCTGCTGTTTGTGCTTTCACTAGTTTTGCATGTGTATGGTGGTCTGAACATTGTAGATTATATCCTATTCCCGCTACTTGGGCTGCTTTGAAAACTGCTATGCGTACTCGTTGGGTTCCACCATATTATCAACGTGAATTGCTTCAAAAATTACAGCGCTTAAGACAAGGAAAAAATTCTGTAGAAGAATATTATCAGGAATTACAAACTGGCATGATTAGATGTGGTATTGTTGAGGAGAATGAAGCTATGCTTGCACGTTTTCTGGGTGGATTAAATAGAGAGATTCAGACCATTCTAGACTATAAGGAGTATACTAATATCACTCGTTTATTCCATCTTGCTTGTAAAGCTGAACGTGAAGTACAGGATCGACAGGCATTGGCGCGGACTAACTTTTCTGCAGGTCGACCTTCATCATGGACACCACGTGCATCATCTACTTCCTCCCGTTCTGCTACACCGGCGCCTCCGTCGGCTGCCACCTCCAACCGTGATACAATAAAGCAGGCACAATCACCACTATCTGCCAAGAGCACACCTTCTGGGCCTGCAAAGAGCTCTTCTTCATCCATGGCATCAACAGGGCAAACACATGATATTATTTGTCGACGTTGCAAGGGTGGAGGTCATTATGCGAGAGAATGCCCATCTAAGCGTGTGATGATTGTTACTGAGGATGGTGGGTATGAGTCCGCTAGTGACTTTGATGAGGAGACTTTGGCTCTTATTACACGTGACGAACACGGTGGAGACGATTCTGATCATGAGACGCAATACATGGCTCCTGAAGATGCTGACAGGTACGAATGTTTAGTTGCTCAACGTGTTTTGAGTGTGCAGGTTACACAAGCTGAGCAAAATCAGAGGCATAATTTGTTCCATACAAAGGGAGTTGTGAAGGAACGTTCTGTTCACGTGATCATAGATGGAGGGAGTTGCAACAACTTGGCTAGCATGGAGATGGTGGAGAAGCTATCTCTCACCACAAGACCACATCCACATCCTTACTACATCCAATGGTTCAACAACAGCGGCAAGGTTAAGGTAACACGTACTGTTCGTTATTACTTGGTAGACCATGGCAATTTGATAAAAATTCTATTCACCATGGTAGAAACAATCAGTATACTTTTGTTCATAAGGATAAAAATATTACTTTGCTTCCTATGACTCCTGATTCCATTTTGAAAGATGATATTAATAGAGCTAATAAAGCAAAACAGGAGAAAACTAAGAGTGAAAATCAGATTGTGGCAAAAGAATTTGAGCAACAAATGCAGCCTAATAATAATAAACAATCTAGTGTTGCTTCTGAAATTAAATTGAAAAGTGCATGTTTACTTGCCACCAAATCTGATATTGATGATCTAGATTTTAGCAAATCTGTTTGCTATGCTTTTGTGTGCAAAGAGGCATTATTTTCATTCGAGGACGTGCCTTCCTCTTTGCCTCCTGCTATCACTAACATTTTGCAGGAGTTCGCTGACGTCTTTCCACAAGACGTGCCACCGGGATTACCGCCTATTCGAGGGATTGAGCATCAGATTGACTTAATTCCCGGTGCTTCACTGCCAAACCGTGCACCATACCGTACCAATCCAGAGGAGACGAAGGAGATTATGCGTCAAGTACAAGAGCTTCTCGACAAAGGTTATATACGCGAATCCCTTAGTCCTTGTGCTGTTCCTATTATTCTAGTGCCGAAAAAGGATGGTACATCACGTATGTGCGTTGATTGTAGAGGCATTAATAATATTACTATTCGTTATCGTCATCCTATTCCTAGGCTAGATGATATGCTTGATGAATTGAGTGGCTCTACAATATTCTCCAAAGTTGATTTGCGTAGTGGATACCATCAAATTCGTATGAAATTGGGAGATGAATGGAAACCAGCATTTAAAACTAAGTTTGGATTATATGAGTGGTTAGTCATGCCTTTTGGGTTAACTAATGCACCTAGTACTTTCATGAGGTTAATGAACGAAGTTTTACGTGCTTTCATTGGACGATTTGTGGTAGTTTACTTTGATGACATATTGATTTATAGCAAATCTTTGGAGGAACATTTGGAACATTTACGTGTTGTTTTTATTGCTCTACGTGATGCACGTTTGTTTGGTAACCTTGGAAAGTGCACCTTTTGCACCGACCGAGTATCTTTTCTTGGCTATGTTGTTACTCCACAGGGAATTGAAGTTGATAAAGCCAAGATTGAAGCTATTGAGAGTTGGCCGCAGCCCAAAACGGTCACACAAGTGAGGAGTTTCCTTGGCCTCGCTGGATTCTATAGGCGTTTTGTGAGAGATTTCAGCACCATTGCTGCACCTCTCAATGAGCTTACAAAGAAAGATGTGCCTTTTCTGTGGGGTACCGCACAGGAAGAAGCCTTCACGGTATTGAAAGATAAGTTGACACATGCTCCTTTACTCCAACTTCCTGATTTTAATAAGACTTTTGAGCTTGAATGTGATGCTAGTGGAATTGGATTAGGAGGTGTGTTATTACAAGATGGCAAACCTGTTGCATACTTTTCTGAAAAATTGAGTGGGCCTAGTCTGAATTATTCTACTTATGATAAAGAATTATATGCTCTTGTTCGGACTTTAGAAACATGGCAACATTATTTATGGCCCAAAGAATTTGTTATACATTCTGATCATGAATCTTTGAAACATATTAAAAGTCAAGCTAAACTGAATCGTAGACATGCTAAATGGGTTGAATTCATTGAGACTTTCCCTTATGTCATTAAACACAAGAAGGGAAAAGAAAATGTTATTGCTGATGCATTGTCTCGTCGCTATACTATGCTTTCACAACTTGACTTCAAAATATTTGGTTTGGAGACCATCAAAGATCAATATGTGCATGATGCTGATTTTAAAGATGTAATGCAGAATTGTAAAGAAGGAAGAATGTGGAACAAGTTTGTTGTTAACGATGGATTTGTGTTTCGTGCTAACAAGCTATGCATTCCAGCTAGCTCCGTTCGTCTTTTGCTGTTGCAGGAGGCGCATGGGGGAGGATTAATGGGACACTTTGGCGTGAAGAAGACGGAGGACGTACTTGCTACACATTTCTTTTGGCCAAAGATGAGACGGGATGTTGAGCGTTTTGTTGCTCGCTGCACTACATGTCAAAAAGCTAAGTCACGACTCAATCCTCATGGTTTATATATGCCTTTGCCTGTACCTAGTGTTCCTTGGGAGGATATATCTATGGACTTTGTTTTAGGTTTACCTCGAACAAAGAAGGGGAGGGATAGCATATTTGTTGTCGTGGATAGATTCTCGAAAATGGCACACTTTATACCATGTCATAAAAGCGATGATGCTGTTAATGTTGCTGATTTGTTCTTTCGTGAAATTATTCGCTTGCATGGTGTGCCAAATACTATTGTTTCAGATCGTGATACTAAATTTCTTAGCCACTTTTGGAGATGTTTATGGGCTAAGTTGGGGACTAAACTGCTATTTAGTACTACTTGTCACCCCCAAACTGATGGACAAACTGAAGTAGTCAATAGAACATTGTCTACTATGCTTAGGGCTGTTTTGAAGAATAATAAGAAAATGTGGGAAGAATGCTTGCCTCATATTGAATTTGCTTATAATCGTTCATTGCATTCTACTACTAAGATGTGCCCTTTTGAAATTGTGTATGGTTTCCTACCTCGTGCACCTATTGATTTGTTGCCTCTTCCATCTTCGGAGAAGGTTAATTTTGATGCTAAAGAACGTTCTGAATTGATTTTAAAAATGCATGAGTTAACTAAGGAAAACATGGAGCGTATGAATGCTAAATATAAACTTGCTGGAGATAAGGGTAGAAAACATGTTGTGTTTGCACCTGGAGATCTTGTTTGGTTACATTTGCGTAAGGATAGATTTCCTAATTTGCGCAAATCAAAGCTAATGCCACGTGCTGCTGGTCCCTTTAAGGTGTTGGAGAAAGTAAATGATAATGCATATAAACTTGAGTTGCCTGCAGATTTTGGGGTTAGTCCCACTTTTAACATTGCAGATTTGAAGCCTTATTTGGGTGAGGAAAATGAGCTTCCGTCGAGGACAACTTCATTTCAAGAAGGGGAGGATGATGAGGACATCAATACCATTGTTACACCCACAGCCCCTACTGCTACATATACTGGACCAATTACTAGAGCTCGCGCACGCCAATTAAATTATCAGGTACTTTCGTTTCTTGGTAATGATTCTAATGTTCATGAGAATATGATGCTGCCTAAATTGGATACATTTGTTTTGCTTACAAATGAAGGGCCTAGCTTGGAGAAGGATGGACATTGGAGCAAGAGCAAGCATGGAGAAGATGCCATGCACAAGGGGAACCAGAACGGAGTTACAAGTGATGATTTCAGGACTTTGAAGCCACCATAAGAGTGCATGAAGCCTTGGACGAAATATACAAGATGCCACTTCATAAATTTCGTCCAGAGGCTATTATAGGTGCTGCGTCACCTTTTTATTGGGCCAGGCCCATGTAATTTCGAAATACATAAGTATAGGCTATTTTTAGAGTCCGTATGTGTGGGGAAACAAGAGATAGGGTTGATTTCGGACCCCTCCACCAAGGGCCACGAAATTCCCCCTCTCTTCCTCCATATATACAGCCCTTAGGGCACCGTTTAGACTTTGGGTTTTGTTTAGATTAAAAGTTCGCCATAGCTGCAACTTCGCGTACTTCGTTTGTGTTCAACGACCAGACAAAGGCGTCATAGAACCCCACCTTGATCAATAAAGCTTTCATCTTATATTCGCAATATCCAGATTGCAATCTTAGTTTCTTGCTTGTTCTTCGTTTGCTCGCAGGAAACAGACCCTCGTGGTCAGGTTGATCGTGCTCCGGCGTGGTCAATAACCTCTCGGAGTTGGTTTAGCGATTGCTAAGGCGCGACGTCCTCGCACGTTCGTAGTCGGATCGTCAAAGTCGACTTCCACCAAAGCGAAATCCACCATCTCATCGAAAGACGGGACACCTTTGCCTCTATCATGTCCGGGGCGGGCTGGATGTCCAGGGGTCACGGGCCGGATGTCCGGGCTCGGGATCCGTGGACGAACTCCGTGGGGCAAAGTCAAATACGGGGCAAAATTCGGGGGAATTTGTGGATGGAAAAGGCGGAGATGATGGGGGAAAGCTAGATCCACACGTGGCAAAGCAAATCCATGGATCCAATCCAACAAAACTTCATCACACCAACAAATCACAAAAAACATTTGGGGCTATTTTGGTGGGGAATTTTCGAATTAGGACGAAAAACAACAAAATCAAGCTAGAAAACAAAGGGTAGGGGCTCCAAATACATGATCAACGTGGCTCATGGTACCAAGATGATGTAGGGTGGAACCCTAGATGCCCGATCTTTCATGATTGGAGGGGATCCTATGAAGAACACGAAGAACACGAGGGGAAACACAAGAGAAATCACTCCACCACCAAGAACAGGTTACACATATGCTAGATCCTCGAAACACAAAGAGTGATACATGATTCAAGGTCAACAAAGCCACGATACTAAGGGTGTTCTCCGTGAGGAGGTCTTGAAGGGTCTTCCCGTGATGGGGTCTTGAATCAGCTTGGGGGATCTTCTCCGAAGAGGTCGTGAGCTCTGAGGAGAAGTAAGAAAGTGGATGAGCAAAGTTCTATCTCAAATATGAGCTATCACAATGGTAATCCAAGAAATAGGGCGAAGGAGGAGTATATATAGTCAAGGGGGGGAAGGGATACATGGGCTCGTCCCTTTACACTGTGCGCAGATAGGGGTGGCCGGATGTCCAGGCATCAGGCCAGATGTCCGGGCGCTCGCGAGGCGCCGGATGTCTGGGATGTCGGGACGGATGTCCGAGCTGGCTTTGCGTCGTCTTGGAGCTCCCTGGATAGGGCTGGTCCGGATGTCCGGGCGTCGGCCGGATGTCTGGGGCGACGTGAGGGGCCTGATGTCCGGGGTTGTGGCCGGATGTCCGGGCTGGCGATTCAGGTTTTGGTACTCCCTGGATGACTTGTCCTGATGTCCGGGTGGGCCGGATGTCCGGGCTGGCCGCCGAATGTCCGGGCCCTGTAGATTTGGCCGCTGGGTCTTGGCTGCAGGCGACACTTCCAGGGGTCGGATGTCTGGGGTCATGGCCGGATGTCCGGGTCCTGGGAGCTGTTCTTGTCTCCTTCCGTTGGTTCTCTTCATACGTGGACTTGGGAGCTTGACCATCTTCATGTGCATCCTCGAGAGGGTTCTCTTGGTACTTAATCATCCACAACATTCCGGACTTAGGTAGTAGCCATGACTCGAGTGGTTCATATGAGATATCACTAAGGAAAGAAGTCACCTTGGTCTCGAGAGCTCTAGCTCGTGCTCGTGTCATGGGTCCTCTTGGCACTTGGTGAGACGATGGTAGGTCCATGGGGATGACAGTAGGTTGCTCCGCATCATTGCCCTTCTTGAATCTTGAAGCATAATAAATAGGTAGGGGTCTATACCAATGCAAAATTATTCTACTCGCAAAATAAATCATAGAGCACATCACACAACATCAATTAATAAAAGCACATAATTCACCCACATTAGAAAACCTAGAGGTAAGGTCATATCCACAAGAGATATGATCTCATCATACTACCGTGAATCGTTTATCAAACTTCACTAGTAGTGGTGGTCTCAATCTAGGTTTTGTCCTTCTCATCCAAATTAACCATGAAGATCATCTAGCAATCTAAAAGTTAGTACCTCTTGAATCACGCAAAAATACTTCTTTCTTGAATTCGTTCACTCCTCATTGTAGTATTGCTTCCCAAACTTTACATCCTCAATGACAAGGCCAAATGGGGTTACTATAGGATGGCCATTACTAGAAAACAAGAGGAGAAGCTTTAGAAGATGAATGGTAGATGAGAAATACGAGTATGATAGTAAGTGACCAAGAAGTGATAAAATAATTTGTTCATATAGTTTTTCCTAGTCCATTCTAAGGGTTACACCCTACAGTCAACATGGGCTCTGATGCCATCCGTAACGACCCGAACCTGATAAGATTTGATGTCTCTCCGCTCACTGTGCTAGTCCCTGGATCAATAGATAGCACACACAGTACAAGATGTAATATCAAGAATAAACCACATGTCATAATATTACATCATAGATCCAGAATTTAATATAATACATACCTGCATAGCTCAAGCTAGCATACAACAAAATGTAGCAGAAAAGCAAATAAAATCTCCATGAAGTCCATCAACACCACATGCAAATGTCGAGTATAGACATCGTAACCCTACATCATATCACTCACTCGTCGTATAAAATCTGCAACATGAAACGTTGCAGCGACTAAGGGTCAATACTTTGAATGTATTGGCAAGTCACACAAAGAATGATATAACAGACCCACATCTATATGCAAGGTATATCAAGAGGATAATGTAGTAATTATATCGCAAACGTTTCTTATTTATTAACCGTATGTGTACATGTCGTTTCATCCTCCTCTCGTATGTCTTATCACTCTACTACCATAGACGGCTTCAAGCGCAAGCTTGAGCACCGCACAAGCGTTCTTTTAGCGAAACGGTGGCTCGAAGTGGTGCCAATGAATCATTAGTCAGCCCGCTGCAACGCAACCGCGCGGATTCCTGCGCACAGCCGCACGAGCTTCCTGCCAGAGTGGGCGAAATCCCCCAAAATTCCAATGCTTACCGGCCTGCTATATAAACCCTCACGGCCGGCGAGTTCTGCCCCGCATTTTCCCCTCCTTCCATGTAGCTTATCTCATTTGCTTCTCCCACAATCGCTAATGGCACTAGTCCGCCGTCGTCACTCAACCACTCTACCGTCATCACAGGGCAGCTCCAGCTGGGAGGCTACACCGCGGTGACGGTGTAGTCCCTCGCATAGTGTAGTGTGCGTGGCATCCCTATTGGGTGTGCGCGTAACACCCACCACACGCTCCGTTACCACTGCCCGTTGACAGCTGTTGCCGGCACCCCACTGTCTGCAGCTGTGGCTGCCACACCATCATCGAAAGCCAGGGCCATCGCCCGCTCCGCCACCACAACCCGAAGGCAGGAGGTGGCCGTTGTGGCTGTCACCCCACTGTCGTCCACCATGGCCATCACCCCTCCGCGGACCAAAGGTGGGAGGTGGCCATCGTGGCCGCCACCCCATTGTCGACTGCTATGGCCGCCAACCCACCGTTGACGACCGGGGTCATCACCCGCTCTGCCATTCCCTCCCGAAGGCAGGAGGTGGAGTCCTACATGTGCGTCAGCGACGTTGCGTGCTACATCGAGTTCATGCGGGAGGAGTAGGAGCGCCTGGTCGAGCATGCGAGAGTCTTACCACCGCCGTGGCCGCAGCACATGCCGCCGCAGAGGCATGGAATGAGGAGATCTACGAGGAGTACCACCACTTCAAAAGGGATCTACGAGGAGTCCCTTCACTTCAAGAGGCATGGAATGAGGAGATCTACGTACTTAAAATTAGCTAGTACATAGTTGAACTAGCTATTTCAGTACGTGGTTA